>OX941087.1:35615000-40415000 GCA_954870635.1 Arctium minus | reverse complement strand
CTGGTAAATTCCCGGGAGAAGCGCAATTCAGAGGTGGGGGTAAGATTAAAAGTGGTCAAGGGTCCAGATCCGTTCTTACTTTCTCACTTTAACTCTTTTTCTCACACGATTATTCGTCACATAAACATTAATTCTTTTTAAAAAGGAATATCTACCAACAGAAATATATGTTAGTAATTCGTTATAAATTAAATCGATTAGTAATAGGTCGTTAATGTTCGTGCGGAAAGCCGTCGTTGATTTGTCGATAATCATTTTGTTTAATAATATTAAAAACATTTCTGACGGATATTTTCGTCGGTAGTCAAGCTAATTCACCGGGAATTTATAAAGTCTAAAATTAAATTACTGACGGATTCCATCGGTAATTGGATCCCTAATTCCATCAGAAATATTTTACTGACCAACTTTTTTCAGACAAATCCTCGGTAACACCCATAGCGACGAATTTTGGACGGAAATGTCAATCGGTAATACTCTACTTTTTGTTGTGGTTTAGACGTATATTTCCCATCACATTGATTATAACCGGTTCCATGTTTTTCATAACATGCGAGATCGGACACAAGCCTATATATATAGACTGGGACTACGTTTTCCAGCAACACTCGATCTATACCTCAAAAACGATTACATAACAGAAGAATGTTTTGGAATCATTGCATGACAAATCACTTATTTATTTGATATTATTATTATTATTATTATTATTATTCCTCCTGGGGATAGAGATCGTTAATTAAAATGTTGATGTTTCTTAAAATAATTGTCAGGACAGGATGGGCCTTAAAGCCTTATTAGACCAACTTTATTTTTCAAAGGCCCAATATATATATATATATAAGCAGGTCTGAAAAAGCTCATACATTGTAAGAAGCTGAAACCATAAGAAATTGAGATTTGATTAAGCTGGCTTAATTAATTTATTTATGAAAGAAGACACAAACAGCCGAGATATCATCGACTGCGATTCCTTTCCTTTTGTGTTTCCAGGCATGCACTGCACACTGGACCAGTCGTTTTGCCGACTTTGCTCTGTCACCCGTCGACGACACAATCTCCACCGCTTGTTCATTTGAAACAACATCCCACACCTATCAATTAAATTAAACAAAAACTGTTGCTTAATTACAACATCATTTAATAACGGCCGGGTGGATGCATGCATATACACAATATAATATAATATAATACCCCATCAGAAGCAAGCACAATAAACTGGTCTTTGCTGGTTATATGTCTTTGTTTAACTTGAGGCACAGATATAAGTCCATAATCCTTGACACAATAATCACCAAAGGCTCTCGACATAGCCAACCCAGGTGACTCCTCGTTTGGCAGCCACAACCGGTGCACCCCTGGCTCGTCCTCTAGACACAAAACTCGCCCTTTGCACTCAACTATGCGCTCAGCCTCATCTGCATGCATGCATGCAGATTAAGAATCGGTATTAATTACTTTTCCGTGACATATTATTTAAGAATTTACTCATGCTTACCGGGTAGATTGGGCTTAAAATCTACAGTAAGTTGTACAGCTACCAAACAACCATCACTCCCAGTCGTAGCCAATATTGCACGAGAATCTCCAACATTTGCTATCACTACAAGTTCACCCTGAAAATTAACAAAACAACGTTTACTATATATAATCTTCATTAATTAATTTCTTCAAGTATGTATAAAAATGGTGATCATTGAATAAGTTTAGCAGTTGCTGAATTGTTTAATGCAAAATGATTAAGTAGTCACAATGATTAAGAGGCTCCTATGATATAGTGTAAAATGAAATACGATTTTTTTTAATTGTTCAGAATGAAATTAGTGCTCTGAATGGTTAAGGCAGACATTTATTTTTGTCAAACAAGATTCACCTCTTAGCGATTCAGAGGTTACCTCTTAATGAAACCATTAAGAGGTAAACAAAATGCACCGTAGTTACCTGTCTAATGACTGCTAAAGCGGTGGTTCCACTATGAATCGAATCAAATTTGTGGCAATGTTGGATATCCCTATCAACAGCAGCACAAGTCTTTATGAAAGAATCCTTCCATATATCGTGCTTTTTATCAAATGACTCAGGATCAAGTGAAGCTTCAAATAGCATCTCTTGCCAATTGCATAGCAAAGATGAGGGCATTGCTTCACAAACTTTATTCGCAACGTAATGTCCCCAAGGTCCATGACCATCAAAGATCCCACAGAACATCATGTCCTTTTGGCATCCAAATTCCTGCAGGCATCCAAATAAGTAAACATATATATATATATACTATACATATTATTCACATATGCTATTCCCATTTATGGAATTGCATATGTAAAAATGCAATTTTTTCATATGCAACAATATATTTCCTGTCCATATGCATATATGAAATTGTGAAGAAACAAATTTGATTGATGCATATATGGAAACTGTCCATAATATCAAGGGTTGAGATTGGTTTGTAAGGGGTGCAACAAATACACAGTTTATATATATAGGATTGGTTCGGGTGAGAAGTTGAGTTAATGGTGAGAAGTGGTTATCAACCCTTGGATGAGAAATGAACGCACATTAGAATAATGAGATGTGCCAGATCAATTCCTTCCAAGCCGCAATTCATGGGAGGGCTTGAGATTAAAAGATATCAACAGTTTAGATCCACTTCTCACGATTCTCACGGTTAACTCAACTTCTCCCACGATCCTTCGCCTATATATATGTGTGTGTGTATATATATATATATTTCAAAACATATCAATGCAAATTCTAGTACCCATTGACATTTGCGATATGTATACCTCCCACACAATGCAACAATCTTGATTCACACCCTTTTCGCCCCTTTTGGAGCAGACGGAAGCAAAATTATTTACGTTATTAATAGTCCCAGAAGACCTTAAGATCATATTATCCTTCTTTGCCTCCTTTGCCATGACTTCTGCCACATCTTTTTCACCACAACTTTTCCCTTTCTTTTTCTTTGTAGGTGAAAATGACTTTGCAAGCTCATCAAACATCGCCGTGAAACACCCCATAATTAATAAACTCAATCCTCAATAATCCTGTTCCCACATATTACAAAATGGTTCATTTTTTTTTAAAGTTAGATAGATATTCCAACATGATAGCTAGCCATGAATGTCTGTCTCATATAAAGCATACTTGTTAATTTAGTAAAAGGTTAATTATCTGATCCATAAAAAGCAAATGAGTGTACAAGCCATGAATATGCTACATTCCAAATATAAAGCAGAGAATATATAACAATCTGACATGGAATTCCAACAATCCACGTAGACTCCTGTTTGATTGCAGAGAAAATTTGTTAGATTCAACACAAATCGAACCTTTGAATCCTCAAAGATTATTATTTGCCCACAAGAGAAACTGTATAGTTCAGAATTTCATCTCTTCGAAAAGGGCTACTAATAATACACAAATGGATGATTTATATCTACTTTAAAAAAATGAAGAGAATTCAAGATATATTCATCACCCCACATGGATTCTCAAACACTAATTAAAAGCTTGGAGCTTTGTTCAGAAATTATCAGAGAAAATTAATTAATACAACTAGTACTATTTAACCCCCTTTTTCAACAAAACATATAACTTCTATTTAGAAAATAACAATACCCAAGATTTTAAAGAAGAAAAGGCCAAAGGTGCAGAGATTTTACCAGGAAGGCCTTGTTTTTTCTTGAAAATAAAAATAAAAAATCATCAGCTAAACTGGAACCAGAGAGAATGGCTGGAGTACGTTCCAACATGTGCATCTGAGATACCAAGAAATTGGATGATTAATTAAAGTTAATAATAATAATTCATTTGGAGGTATATGTATATTCTACACAACTTTCTAAAACTGTTAATTAAATCCATACATACATACAGTATATTGGTTTGTGACGAATGTACAATCGTCAAAAATAGATGGTATGCCTATTGGTTTGTAGGGAATAACTGAATACTTGTTAAATGTTTTGTTATTTTAGAGGGAAATTCTTTTTTTGAAGCATATACTCTCTATGATGTTTGGAATAACTTGTAGACAATATTTGTATCTGTTAATGGTGTACAAGAAAGATTATGTCCTTCAATTTATTATTAAAGTATTTGAAGCTACAGTAATTGTTGATTTGTATCGGATCAAGAATGAAACATTTAAGAAATTTCTTTGATTTTCTTTTACATACACTAACCTTAAGCACAAATATACAAACAACAATGGTTGAAAATTCTTCTCACTGCGATCATGTACATTGAATCGTGGAGAACTTGTTGTGTCTCAACAGTTTACACAATTTGAGTCTGATAAAGCACAAAATGCTTAAATTCTTTCCTATACACAAGCATGTACACACAGAAAATTTGTTTTATTGTCCGAACATTCATAGAATTACCTTATGTTTTTCGATGATTGAATGGAAGTCATGAGGAATGAACATCAATAAAACTCCTTATAAAGTACATCTGTTATACTAAGTGGCTTCGTGCTACTTACAAGCATGTTAACTGATTCATTTGTTGATTCAGGGTTACAACTCAATTCTAAATTTGAAAAGATTCAGAATCATTTATGAATTGACGGATGTTACGTATATCATTTGGAAAGATCAGATGGTCATTTGTTTGCAAGATGGAACGGATGAAGAGTGTTTTTTCATGCCAAGTTTTGATGATGCTGATGCTCGCGTTCATCAAAAAGGGGGAGAAAATCATGAATGAAAAAGCAGAGATGATATTTGTAACACCTGTGTAGTTCGGTAAGTGAAAATCATCTTGTGGTCTTTTAAGATTTCCAACTTTTGGGAATTGGGTCGGGAATACATTTCTTCTAATCCCTCTGAGTATCGAGTGCGTTAAGTTAAGAAAAGTCAGTTTTTCAGGGTTCGGGAGATGTTGAGCGACAATGCCATAGGGCACTATCGCAGGGCAAGGTCGCGGGGCTCAAGCCCCACTCGGTACCAAGCGGGCGATTGTGCCTGGCGATAGTGCCAGGGCACAATCGCATGACACTATCGCCGGAAGGTGCCAGGGAGTTAAATGTTGCGATTTTCAGCCATTTCTCTCACTTTCTCATTTCTAATCTCTTCCTTTTCTCTCCCAAACCGATCCCTCACCCTTTCCCACAAACCCTAACTCATTTTTGGGTATTTTGTCATAAAATCAAGTGTTCCTTCATCTTCTAGCAAGGTTTTGGAAGCTAGAACTAAAATCCTTTCATCTTCACCTTCTTCACCCAAGCTTTCTAGGGTTTTATCCAACTTTTCCACCATTTTTGAAGATTGGGAGTTTGTGGCTCGTTTTTGTGTCCAAGAAGTGTTTGATTGATGTATTCAAGTTGTCGTTGAGGTTTTGGAAGGATTTTGCTCATGGATTCGGATTTTTTCAAGAAAGCTCAAGTTGGGGTAAAATCTAGATTTAGCCTAAATATAGCAAGGTGAGTTCAAGTTGATTTGTGAAAATGGTGTACATGCCAAAATGCCTATTTTAAAGTGTCTATATGCTTTACATGAAATTATCAAATGTTGAGTTATTTGACAAATCTTGATTATTTTGAAGTGTTTGGTTTTATAAACTTAATTTGTAAAACACCCACGTTGGATTTTGAGCTTTTTGACAACTAAAATTATACGCATTGGTATTTTGATGATTTATGTCACGAAGTAAGTTGGAGGATAAGTGCATTTTATTGTGTGTTTTAAATAAGTATTTGATTTTATGTTATGGGACGTTTTGAAATGATGAATGATATAATACACTTGGAAAATGAGTTGTCCCAATCTAAACTGTGTTGGAGATTTATTTATATATTTTGGAGTATGGGTTTATATAATGCGGGTTATTTACGTTTGGTTTCATTTTATGATTTTTAACGTTCAACCTTTGGATTTGTAGAGCTCATGGCTCGGTTTGGATTTTGTTGGGTCTTGGGGACACTTGTCCGATTTTAATGGCTCAGTGTAGAGCGTTCGGTCTTGATTTGCATTTACTGCATCTTATTTGAAAATTACATGTTTTGAATGCGTTAGTTCATTCGCTTTGAGTCATATAATGTTTTAGTTAGTGCAATGGATCCATAGGCACAATGTTCTTATGTCCCGCTTTGGACAAGTTCACCACTTTGGCACGGAATATGCATCGGGTCACCATGGTAAGTAAGGTGTGGACTTATACGGTCGGGCAGCGTCCCATGGGCAGTAAGGTGTAATTCCCTTTGTGCATAAGTTCCCGTTTTGGAACTGGTTCTGTTTTTGGAACTCCTAAGAATAGACCTAGAGGGGTTGACTTGATGTTTTCGAGCAATAAACTTAGAGGAGTTGAGCTCGGTATGTTTAATGGTATAACCCATATGTTTTGGTTTCCTGCATAGTTATGTGACATACTTTTGTGTTCCATCACATACTATGTAATCGGGCCTCCCCCATCACCGAAATGTGCTGTTTTGGTTATGGAGTTTTATAATTCATGTTTTCGATGATGTTTTGGGTAAGGATTGTTATCCATGTGTATTTGGGTTTTGCATACTAAACTTTATCCATGCTTTTGGAATATTTTGGATGAGAGAGTTTATCCACATTTTCAGTATTTGATTTTTAAAGTGTCAGTTATGTATTCCGCGAGTTTGGGTTGGATTTATATTCGAAGAAACGTTTTGTTTTGTGATTTTAATAACAAAGAGGGTGAATGTTGAAAAAGAGATTGTTTACAGATTTAACGTACTTCATTTTGGAAATCACGATTTAATTAACGTTCTTAATGTTATTGTTTTATATTTATCTAATGAAAACTCTTGAGCTCATTAGGCGTTAAGCCTAACCTTTTTATATTGTCGGCATGTGCATCAGGTTCCAATTGGGGTTTGGTTCTAGCAGTGCTATGAAGAGATGAGCACTAGATTTACACGAGGGTGAGTAGTTTGGTGAAGTCTTCCGCAGTTGGAGATAATAATTGTTATCAGGTTTTAGTAACATCCGTACCTATTATAGATCGTGTATAAGGATTGAAATGTGTTTATTGAAGTTAAACCTTAATTTGTCATTGTAGATGACTCAGTTATCGATGTATTTACAAAATTTCAAATTAGTTGCTATTTCTAGATTTGAGGGTGTTACAATATCAAGAAATGATTTATGTGGGAGAAGATATAGAATGGCAAATCAATTTCTGAGCATAACAAGAGAAAGATAAAGCGTTTTCAAAGAAAGAAAGACAGTTCAAAATATATTGATTCAAAGATTTCTGAAAGCTCAGTGAAGATTACAGAAATTTTCTTTGAAGATTGTTTGAAAGAGAAAAGTGAGCTAAAGCTGAAGATAATCTCTTTGTTGAAGATTATCTGAAATGAAAAGAGAAGTTTGTTACAGACTTTGGGGGAGATTGTAAATATCTGAAGTCATTCCAAAGAAAGGAAAAATTGTTTTCAAATATTGTTTGACTTCAAAAGAGAAGACCGTTAAAGCTCAATTTATACTTTGAAGAATGATCTCAAATCCAAAGGGGGAGATTGTTGGAGCAAATATTGTTGTATCCGAAATCGTGAATTGAGCATTACACTTTGAAGATCAAAGGGTCAAAGATTGAAGATTGAAAGTCAAAGTTAAGTTTAATTGAAGAGAAGTCAAAGCGTTAAATGAAGAGAAGTCAAAGTCAATGTCAAAGCTTCTTTGTTTAAAAGTCAATGTCTTTGTTAAGTGTTTTGTTCCTTGGTAATATGTTCGGGTATAAATACCTTTTGCCTTTGTAATTTGAAGAAGAGCTTTCATTATTATATTATAGTGAGAGAAAGTTAGAGATAGAGATTAGACGCTCCATAACATGTAAAGAGAGAAAGCATTTGAGTTCTTGAGATTAATGAGAATATATGAGATTTGTGATTGATTTATTGTTTTAATGTGTGGATTTGGGACAAAGAGCTTGTAACCGCGTCTTCAACCCACAAGTAAGATATTAAAAAGATAATCCTTTTTACAATCTTTAGGAATCTCTCCCTCATCCTAAAAAGAGAAGTAATACCAATTACTTAATGTTTTATTCTATTAATTTTTTGGGGTCACCGGAAAATCTCAAAAAAAGAGAAAACTGAGGAACACTCTGATAGCCCTTGATTTGGACGATATACACTTGTGCATACAAGTAATTTGTAACATACACATGTGTATATGAATAAGTGCATAATGCACACGTGCATAAAACAAAAAACAACAACTTAATTTACTGTCTAGATCAAGTACTACGAAGATGTTTTTTAGTTTTCCATTTTTTTAAAGTTTTCTATTGAACCTCCCTCTAATTTTTTGAATGCCAACATTACTTTTTAAAAGTATTATAGTAATATTATTTACAATTTATTTTATATTAAATTTAATAGTAAAATATTTATTGTTTTATTACTTCGTATTATTTTTAATTTAAATTTACTATAAAATATATATATATATATACGCGATATGTATATTATCTAAATTTTTGTTTTTTATTAACTTCTATTTATTTATATTATTAATTTTTTCTATTTATTAACTTTAAAACCTTTTTAATAATATATAATGTTAATCACTTAGATATAAAAAAATTATCTATTATAATTATAGGGTCCGACTCAAAGAAAAACGGCAAAAAAATGAAAAACCGAGGGAACAACTTCATAGGAAATGATTTAGACTCATCCAATGGTTAATAATAATCACTAATAAAACTGGTTTAATATAATAAAAAGAGTATTATAGTATTTTGATGCGCCTAACTAGATAAGGAAAATCGTAACAAAAACACCTAGAATATCGGGTTCCTAAAGTTATGAAGATTGATCCATATTCATTTCAGATTAGAAACAATCTTATGAAACTACTTCAACGATCAACCAATTATGAATTAGTGAATTATCGATCAACCAATCGATGGTAGAGACCGAGGTTGAATCATCGATTAATGGAGGAAATAAGGAGTCGATAATGGAGAATACGTTGTTGGTGAATAAGAGATAAACGATATACAAACAT
The DNA here is from genome assembly GCA_954870635.1 of Arctium minus. Lineage (NCBI taxonomy): Eukaryota > Viridiplantae > Streptophyta > Magnoliopsida > Asterales > Asteraceae > Arctium > Arctium minus. Next base: position 40,406,007 of record OX941087.1, on the reverse strand, counting down.
GTATTGTAATAAATGGGATCTATTATGAAAATCATCTTAAACCTAATCGATCAAATATGGTTATTGCCATGTTTATCTTATCTGGTTTTAGATTAATTTGCACGAATGAATATACGACTGGAAATGTTTGTATATACTAAACAATTATATACTATTCACATGTGTATAGGTTATAAGTTCCTTTGAATTCTTCAATGTGCATATGCATTTGTGATTATATAGAAGCATATGTGTTTGAGTTATCAAGTGGACGGGATTGATCATGTTCATGAGTAATTTAATTATTTGCATGTATGCATTTGTGAATGAATGTACTAAACAGTTGGATAACATACACGTGTGTATATTTTATGAGTTTATGTGAATGCTTCAATGTGCATAGAAGATGTAGTATGTTTGTGTTATGCACATGTATATTGCTAGTCTGCACTATGCATATCAGATTACTTATATTGAGTAATGCACATGTGCATTTCAGAATGCATGTGTAAGGTTTTACATATAATTTTGGGTTCTTCACGGAAAAAATTATTTCGTATATGCATTTGTGATTAACTACAAGCATTGAATGAGATCGATCATATGTATGAAGCATTCAATTTTCGCACTTACGCATTTCAGCATTTGTGAATGAATACCTATTTTAATGACCTACCTCTATAATTATGTAGCTCGGGCCCTTGAAATCAATACTCCAAAAGGAACAACGTTTTGGATTCCAAGGGTGGAGGAGCGTGTTATACCTAAATTCGGGTCGGTGTACGAGTCAATCGATAAAGCAATTGAAATGTATACAAAATATGCAGATATAAGGGGGGTTTGAGGTGAGACGGAGAACACAAAAAACGAAAAACAACGATATAATCAAGCTAAAATATTCTTTGTGCAGTAGGTCAGGGTACCTAAGAAACATACAAGTTGACAAGATGAACGGAAAACCGGATAAGAAGAAGCGTAACAAGAGCTTTAAAAAATCGCATGTACTATGTGCATAAAGTTTAAACTTGTCCGCGACACATCCTCATACCGTGTATACCGTTTTGATGATAAACACAACCACCCGCGAATCCGGACAGGACAGGACTAATTGTCTGTCTTGCGTTTGGTACGACTAGGACAAAACAAGACTAATTGTATGTTTTACGTTTGATATGCAAGATAGGACGGGACAAAACTGTTAAAATGACCAGATTGCCCCTAATATGTTAGTTTTATATTTTTTTTGGCATATAATTGTTATAGATTAAAATTACACGTACAACCAAAAATTTAGAGTAAATTACATATTTGGGTCATTTTAGTATTTTATTTAATAGTTTTTTTGTTTTTGTACAACTATTATTGCTATTTGTACAAGTATGTGTAATGGATAAAAAATAAAAATAAAGACAATCAAAACAAAAACAACCCAGATGCAGTTGCTCTACCTTCTTTCACCTTCTTCGGCCTTCCCAATCTCCGGCACTCACAGGTACCACCTTTTACCACCATCACCTTTTTCACCTTCTTCGACTACCCTATATGTTACTGTTCATCGCAAAAACAATCAGATCCAGAGTTTACCGAAAAAACAAATCGAGATCCAGAGAGTTCGTCGGACAAAAATCTAGAGTTTCGAATAAGGAGGATACGTCGAGTTCGAAATCAGTAGTTATCAAATCAGTTGGTTATCTATTCGGAAGAAAAAAACTAGAATCGTTCAACAGATTTAACCTTCAATCGAACCAAGATGAAATACATTTGTGTTCTTGATGGTCCAAAATCGAATCTGTTTGGAGGATGCGATTGAGTTCAATCCAGACTTGGTGGCAGCATCGAGTTCAATCACGACTTGGAGAAGGATGCATCTGAGTTGTAACATTTTGATTTTAGGTTTTAGGAGGGTAAGATAGTCATTTACCGTTTTTGTCCAAGGTTGTTCCACGAATTTTGGTGGAACCAAAAAACTCAGTTTTTGTCCCTTGAAATTGAGATTTTGTCCCACCTTGTTCTATCTTGTTCTTGTTCCATAGCATGCCAAACATGGGACTAACTTTTTTTGTCCCGTCCTGTCCCATCCAGTCTGTGAAACAAACGCACCCTGACATTTTTTAGGCCTTGGTCGAGATGTAAAAATGGGTCATCGATAACTACGATTTTATTTTCAATATATTGTTTATATCATCGAACATAACATTGAATTCAAGCAATACTAATAATTTATGTAAAATCGTTTTTTCTAATATTCCAAGAGCAAGATCAATCAATAATCATTTTTAAATTAGTATTATCTACCATATCATTTTTACATAACATCGTCAATCCGTTCCACCATCAAAGGCATGCCTTATGATATATCTTTAATATATAGATTGAAATCATTTGAGGTCACTATGTTGACCAAAATAAATCAGTTGAGAGTTTGGGGTTTGTATTATTGATGAATACGAATGTTAAAGGCACATTTGGGTATTTGGATCGAGAGTATTTCTATACGAAAAGACTGACAAGGAAAACACATATTGGGGTTTGTATTATTTGATTGCTATTAGGGAGGCTTGTAGTGGAACTACAATATTGTTAGGAGCAATATAATTTGGTAATTCAGGGTGAGCATTATCTCATTCCACAAACTGTACCGCAAAAATAGCACCGCTTAATGCGGTGCATTTTATACAGTTTGTTCCTAACGCAATTCAATCCAATAATTATAAATTGTAGCTTTAAAGTATACTCGATAAATTATATGTCCATAGTCCATGCAATAAAAATTCTAACACGTTCATAATACATAATTAAGAATAGTTTAAAACCAATGGCGGAACACAGTTGGGGCAATCAGGGGCCAAGGCCCCTGCACTTTTTCCCAGGTTAAGCACCGACTATAGATGTGCCATGTGATAATTTATTTATTTTTTCATTTGGGCCCCTCCTACTCCAGCCTCCAGTCCAGTCCAATCCATGACATGAGTCCAATGAAAAAAAAAAGAAGCAGGCTCCAAGACTCCAAGTCCAAACCGACAAACCCTCTCAAATTCAATCGGTTATCTTGTGATGGTGGCTCTTTTCTTAATCGACAATCGCTCCTCATCAGTCATCAATCGACTGCAACCTATCTCCTCTCTGGCTCTCCCCTTTCTATCGCACACAGCAGCAGGTCGACAGACACAACCCACAACCGACTATTGCTTCTCAGTTCTCTACTTCTCTTGACAGTCGACTCTCTGTCTCAGCCTCTCGGGAACACAACAGGTCATCGAGAACACAACAGGTCATTAGGTAACTCTCCAATCTCCATTCTTGAATCTTGATTCTCCGTCGACTCTCTATTTGTTTGATCGAGAATTTGAGATTGTTTGTATATGAAATATGAAATGTCTATTGCGTACAGACTAGTAATGAATTTGGGATAATAGGATTATGATGTTTGAAATTGTGTAATTGTTAGATTATTTGATTGATCTACATCTACTTGTTTCAAATTATTTGATTAGGTTTAACCGTTTAATTGTTTAAATTTGTTTGAAATTGTTTGATTACTTTGATTAGGTTTTAATTAATTTGTTTGATTGGGTATTTGGGTTTTTATGAAATATCTACCACAAATTAATTTAGATTGTTTGATAGAACATAGAAGATTAAAAGTAGATGTTGTTTGAACTTAGAAGTGGAGTTCAGGTTGCAAAAAAAAATCCACTTTTATAGAAGTGGTCAAGTAAAGTTTATGTTGTTTGATAGAATTGCATTCACTTTCATCATCCGATGTGTTTTAGCCTAATTTCACCGTTTCGAGGAATTTTTATAACTTTTTGCTTGATTTCGAGGGATATTTAAGTTTTGTTTTATCGATTTCGAGGGCCTTTTTCGGTCTTTTGGGTTGATTTCAAGAGTTCTTTTTGGTTTTTTAGTTGATTACAAGGTATGGTTGCACCTTCTTCAACTTTTGAATATCATACGGTGGTACCTTTTAAAACGATAGGGTTGTACCTTTCATAAATGTAAAATTTTTAACATTTCGGCGGAGAGATAATACGGTGGCACGTGCCACCGGTGGCCCTTCTTTAGGTCCGTCCCTCGGTCCGGCCCCTGCGGTTGGGAAGCTTGTGTTCCGCCCCTGTTTAAAACTAACTTTAAAAATTATACAATTAATCTAATTATTCAAATATCTCTAAAAGATTAATTTTAAAATAAATTCGACAATGACAAGTTAATAGTTTGATTAGGAACTCGGGAACCGTCCATAGCACGACACATGGTATATTCATACGGAATATGAATGTGTTATTTATCATGAATGTTGTAACATATTCGTCATGAATGTGTGATTTATGATGAATAAAGCTTCTACATTGTGTTATTCATGATAAACATGCATCCTGAATAGTAGTTATCCATGACTGAATTTATTTACAACCGACGTAATTATCTACCACAAGTTATCTTCGACAAAAATTACCAACGACTAAAAGATGAACTTACCATTGTAAGTTATTATTATATGTCCACGACAAGTGTCACACAAAGACACTACCAACGAGTATGTAAACCTATAACGTCGCTCACAAATAATAAGTTTGATTCCATTTTTCGTAAAATAGGGGTGTTCTCGTTTGAACCCTTCCCTATATATATATATATATATATATATATATATATATATATATATATATATTGTAACAACCCAGCTCACGACATAAAGCAAAACTAACTTTATTAAATAACAACGCCAAACGACCCAAAACAACATCTAAAATTCAAGTTTGCGGAAAGACAACCTAATACACAACTGAGAATACAAGAGACTAAAACTAAAATGGAGGTCTTCTAACCCAGCTCCGGCTCACACCTTCTCCTTAGCCTTGCTCGATCCTCCTACCTCACGCCTGCTTGAAAAGGTTTTTAGTTTTGAAAGAGCGAGGGTTAGACCAAAGGTCTATTGAGTCCCCTCTAGCAACAGTTCAACAACATAAATATATAAAATATTTATAATAACATAAACCAATTCAGTTATAAACAATTCAACACTTGCAACCATACTTCTGGCACACACTACCATCACTCGAAGGTGACAGCGTGCCTTAACTGGGACACCCCCTATTGGCATAAATGGGACACCCCCCCGGTATGAGTTCAGGCGGGACACCCCCCCTGACTTTGGCTGTACTTGCTCACAATAATGTATGCATACATTTGATCAACAACAAGAATATAAACCACCTTTATAAAAAGTCTCGCATGTATAACGTTCGCATAATAATAATAAAATGCTTTTAAAATTAAACTTCCACATGTCTTTAACCACTTTAACATCGAAGCATTTCGTTAGAAAACTCACGTGTCGTCCTCCGCTTAATTTCTCATGCCTACTCTTTAGATCCGAACAATTCCTACTGCAATAAATGATAAGGGACGGTAAGTCTCTCGCTTACTCCTTAAATATAAGGAAACTCCTCCCGATAAAACTCTTTCAATCTCGTAAAATATCCAAGAAATCCGAAGACTCTCTTACACAAACTGTTAGATCTCAGATTTATTGGATTCAAGATCATCCAATCTGAAGTTTAGAATCTGAAGCTAATGCTGAAAAGTCGCTCTCGATATAAGTCTAATGTTAATTTGTAATAATTGTCGAAGTTAATTATTGTGCTAATTAATAGTATTATATTAGTTCTAAATATCTAAATAATAGATATTTAGGTTATTAGATATTTAGTTTAAGTTTTAGATATTATATTATGTTTGAGATATATAAGGTTATGAGATATTATTTATCTCACAACTTCTAATATCTCAAATCATCAGACATCGACCCATCAAGAACGAAAGAGAGAGAGCTTAAACTTGAAGAAAATCAACCTTGTAATCATCGTTTGTTATCGAATAAGGTTGGTTTATCATCTATATGTTTGTTGTTTGATTATCTGGTAACGATCACGGACTCACAATTGGTATCAAAGCAAGGCACCGGTCCACATCTCTATACCGGTCGAACTACTTTATCGGTCCTCTCACAGTTTAATATCGGTCATCCTCTCACAGTTTAATACCGGTCACACTAATACCGGTCCTCTCAACACCGGTGAACTGCTCAATACCGGTCGGTCGAAAAAGCACATTCCCGGTCATAATCCAACACTCCCTTTTCAACCCCGGTCGTTCTCACTGTTTCACTGTTCATCCGGTCGAAACTTTCATCCGGTCCTACACTAACCCGGTCCACATCTCTATACCGGTCGACCACTCCGGTCGCAAAGCAAGGTACCGGTCCACATCTGTATACCGGTCGTGACACTGTAGACATCCGGTCACTATTCAAATACCAGTCCAACTATTCAAATACCGGTCCATCTATTCCAACAGCATACCGGTCGATCACCTCCTTTAACAGCATATCGGTCGATCACTTTAATAGCATACCGGTCGATCACTTTAACCGCATACCGGTCCAACTATTCATTACCGGTCGATACTATTCATCCGATTATCATTTCTTTACCGGTCGCTAAACTTTAACAAGTCAAGCATATCCGGTCGATCTCCTTACCGGTCAAGCATTGTACCGGTTGGTCTCAATATCGGTCACACTCACCACTCTATACCGGTCATGCACATTCCCGGTCGCAAGCAATATTCCGGTCGCTACATCATACCGGTCGAACAATTTGTTTGGTGCCAGTTTCATAATTGGTCTTATTTAATCTGTGTTTATCTGATTTTAACTGGACTATCAATCGAATAAGTTCTTATTGCACATCAAACGAATCAGATGACTTCAAGAGAAGCTCTAGCTATCGGAACTGACTCAAAGCCACCAGTACTCTTCAGGGGAGAGTATGAACAGTGGAAAGATCGGTTCATGGACTTTATTGAAAGACATGATTTGGGAGTATTCATCAGGAAATCTATAGAAGAGGGAGTTATGGAACCAGTTTATGAGACTCGTATGGAGGGAACTGTGGCAACAGAATTTCAACTGAAGTATGAAGAACTCGAAGGTGATAACTTCAAGAGAGCGAAAGGCGATAAATTAGCAAAGTCTTATATTCTTCATGGCATTCCAAATGAAATTTATGTGAAGATAGACAGCTATAAAGCCTCTGGCAAACAGATGTGGGATCAGCTAGAGAAGATGATGCTAGGTTCAATGGTTGGGAACCAGCTAAAGATATCCAACTGCCTAAACAACTATGAAGAATTCAAAGGCCGAGTTGGAGAATCTCTAGAAGAAACTTACGACAGGTTTGTGACCTTGCTGAACGAATTAAGCAAGAACAAGGTCACTAAATCTCAGATAGAGCTGAATGTCAAATTCCTCAGCATTCTCCAGCCTGAATGGAAGAGGTTTGCCAGACAAATGAAGCAGATCAAGGATATAAACGAGATTCCACTTCATGAGGTGTATGAAACCCTCAAACAAAATGAAGAAGAGGTGGATGAAATACTGGATGAAAAGAGGCAGACTGGGAAGACAATTGATGACTCAGTTGCTCTTGTTGTGAAAAAGAAGAAGAAGAAGATGCTTATGTCTGAATCAGATGAGGTCGAAGCTGAAGCGAACTCTGACTCGGACGACTGTGAACAACTAAATCAGGCAATGCTTATGTTGACTAAGGCTTTTCAGAAGAAATTCTACAAAAGCCAAGCTCAAACAGTCAGAGATATTCTTCTGGTCCGAGCAATTATACTCACAAGGAGAGGGTTGAAGGAAATAGATTTGAAGGAAAGAGTATAGAGGAGAGGAAGCCGGAAGAAAGAAGGTTTAAAGCTGAAGGATCTAGTCAGTCAGAACCTCCAACGTGCTACAACTGTGGCAAAATAGGTCACTTTGCCAGAGACTGCCGAAGACCCAAAGTCAGAAACTCAGACTACTATAAAAACAAAATGCTTCTAGCCAAGCAACAAGAGGCTGGAAAGGCATTAATGGCAGAAGATGAGTACTGGCTTGATCACTCTAACAAAGAAGATGAGGATGAAGAGAAGGATGAAAAAGCACATCTATGCTTCATGGGAAAGCTAGAATCAAAAGCTAAAGTTGATTCTGATGATGAGGAAAATGAGGTATGTGATTTAACTCATTTAGATTTCTTAAATCAAATGCATGCCATGTTGACTAAGCTCGAAGAGTTAGAGTTGAAGCTTAAGCGAGAAAAGGGTGTCATTCTTGAACAAAACCAATCAATACAGAAACTTAGCAATGTTGTTGCTGAGAAGAAAGTATTGGTTGAGACCTTACACTAAAACATTGACACCAGCGCCAAAGAACAGACCATAATTCTTCAAGAAGTTACTGAAACAAAGACTAAATTGAGAAAGAGTGTGTTTGATTTCATCGAGCTTACGAAATTGCATTCTTCAACTTCCAAAGAAAACGTTTCTTTACTTGCTAAATTAAAAAGTTTGGAAGAGAAGTTATACAAATTGGGTCAAACTGATCTGAACAAACCGAAAGAGGAAATAGAGAAATGGGGACTCGGGTATGAGAATCCTCACTACCTTAAAAAGGGTAAATCTGAAGTGCCTGCACTTTATGATCTTACATTTTTAAAACTAGCTCGAAGAATCCCTGAGCTTCAAGTTTTCTGGACTGGATTGTCAAAAGAGGATGAAGCCAAGGAAACGGAAAAACGAAAGAACACAACTAAAGTTCAACTTCCATTTCGTTATGCGAAGTTGAATAATAGTTATAATGATGATCCAATATATCAAAAGAAAACTCTTTCAAATGACTTCTTTCAGAGTTATTCTGTCAAAGAAATGGAGGCGAAGCCTATTCAAGGTAAACTATATGTCCCTCCTCTCGTTTTGGAAAGTAAAATTTCTGAACTTGAGAATTCTTTAACAGATGAAAGACTTTTGATTAATATTGAACAAAAAGTTTTTTCAACTGTGTTTAAAATGTTGTTCTTTCTAAGGCTTCAAAATCTAATGATAGTTTTGGTCTAACTGATGGAGGGTTTAATTTTCTAAACTCTGACGGTGGTTTGGATGGTTGTTTTGATCAATTTGACTTTAATGCGAAACTTCCTAACCATTCATCTTTTGTTGTAAAATCCTTGGGAAAATCCAGTATGCCTAAGAAATGTGCAAAATCAACGAAAGTTGATAACTCAGTTTCTGTGAACACTAAGAATGCTAAGGCAATAATAAATCTCAGCATTCACAGAAACCGATCACTACTGGTAACCCAAAGAAGATGCATTCATTTTTTGCTCAAAAGTATAACTCACAAGTTTCAACTGTTTCAGATCTGAGCAAGAAAAGGCCAGAAGTTAAATCTCAATGGAAACCAAAACAGAAGACTGACAAGACTGATAAATCTTTTTGTACTGTTGATTGTAATAAGACTTCGCCTAGTAAAGATGTTTCAACTGCTGATGTTGCTATTTTGAAACCAAAACTAGTTGTTTCTCGCAAACAATATTCTATGAAGCAATTATTCCAGTTATCTTTATCTGCTAGAAAGTCTTCATATTATGAAAAACATGCTTATGCTTCTTGTCAAGACTCTGATGTTTGGTATGACACTTATAATGTTCATTCTTATCATTCATATTCTTCATTTGATTCTGAAAAGCAAAAAGGACCCAAATTTCAATGGGTTCCTAAAACATGTTCTAACACAGATGGACCCAAATACCAGTGGGTACCAAAAGCTAAATCTGTGTTGCAGACATTCAAAGTTTAAGAGGGAGCATAGAAATTAGGCTTTTGAACAAAACAGTTCAAGACCCGCACTTCAATGCTCAAAAGTCGTTACTCCAATTTTATTTGATGGGAATCTAAATCTCTTGTTTCGTAATTTCTCTTGTGCAGATCCGTCATATGTGGTACTTGGATAGTGGATGTTCCAAGCATATGACTGGACAAAAAGGTATGTTGACCAACTTTACAGAGAAGTATTGCGGAACAGTTAGATTCGGCAACAACCAGTTTTCACCAATACTGGGATATGGTGATATGGTACACGACAATGTCACGATTACGAAGGTGAGCTACGTTGAAGGCTTAAGACACAACTTGTTCAGTATCGACCAGTTCTGTGACAAAGGCTTAGAGGTCAATTTCAAAGCCAAGAGGTGTTCTGTTCGCACTGAAGAAGGCCAGGAACTCTTGGTCGGCACTCGAAAGTCCGACCTCTACACAATCAATTTGTCAAACGTCCAGACTGACAAGCAGGTGTGTCTACTCTCAAAAGCCTCGATGCAACAAAGCTGGCTATGGCATCGACGACTCTCTCACCTCAACTTTCGATACATTAACAAGCTGGTCAGTGGAAAGCTAGTTAAAGGACTTCAGAGCTGAAGTATGAAAAAGAACACCTTTGTGCAGCGTGTGAAAAGGGAAAGATGAAGAGGGCTCCACATAAACCAAATCCTGAACCGAGTACTAACGCTCCGTTAGAGTTGTTGCATATGGATCTCTGTGGTCCGATGCGAACGCAAAGTCTATGCAGAAAGAAGTACATACTAGTTATCGTGGACGATTACTCGCGATATACTTGGGTCAAATTTCTACGTTCAAAAGATGAGACACCTGATGTTCTCATCACATTCCTGAAGACGACCCAGGTGAATCTGCAGAAACCGGTCAAACTTCTAAGAACTGACAACGGCACAGAGTTCAAGAACAAAAAGGTTGAAGAATATATCGAATCTGTCGGGATTTCACATCAATACTCTGTTTCACATACGCCTTAACAAAATGGAGTGGTCGAAAGAAGAAATCGTACGCTAGTCGAGGCTGCTCGTACTATGCTAAGTCAATCTGACTTACCTCTATTTCTGTGGGCTGAAGCTGTATCGACTGCGTGCTACACTCAGAATCGATCCATGATACATCATAGATTCAAGAAGACTCCTTATGCGTTAATCAACAACCGAACACCGACAATCAAATATTTCCATATATTTGGGTGTAAGTGTTTTGTTCTAAACGATAGAGAGAGTCTGAACAAGTTCAGTGCCAAGGCGGACGAAGGCATCTTCATTGGTTATTCCTCTACATCTATTGCATTCCGTGTATATCTGAAGAAGTCAAAGACAGTAGTAGAGAGCGTCAACATCACATTTGATGAAGAAATGGCTTCTGAACACGTCTGTTCAGAACCCGTGATAACAGAAGTACTAGCTTCTGGGTAAATCAGTCCAGAACCTGTGTCTCAAGCGAACAAATCAGATGGAGCATCAACGTCTACTAATCATTTATCTGATTTAGATTTATTATTTGAACTATTTTATGATGAATTTCTTGGATCTAATGTGAATAAATCTGTTGTGGTTGACAGGATGAAAGACTCAACGACTACTCATCCAACCATTTCAGATATTTCTACCGAATCTGTCTCCATGATTCAACAAGAAGTTCAAGTTCAAATGCCAACTCCGACAGTTGAAGCTGTGATCAATAACGAAGCTACAGAAGTTGCTGAATCAGTAAGTTGTTCTATACGGACTGATCTACAGCCTCTCCAAGTTGTACCTACTGAGACTTCTGTACCATCTACTTCAACTGAACCCCCCATTCCTTTTTATATTGATCTATATACATATAATCCACTCCCTCATGAACACAAATGGACCAAAGAGCATCCGATAAGCCAAGTCATTGGTGATCCATCAAAACCGGTGCAAACTAGGTCAGCTTCAATGAATATGAGTATGCATGAATCCTTTCTGAGAAAGTTCGAGCCAACTCGCGTATCAGAGGCACTTGCCGATTCAGACTAGGTGACTGCAATGCAAGAAGAGCTGAATCAGTTCGAAGCACTTAAAGTATGGAGACTCGTACCCAAACCTCATGGTAAAACCATCATAGGTACGAAATGGGTTTTCAAAGTCAAGAAAGATGAAGCTGGTACTATTATCAGAAACAAAGCAAGACTTGTTGCCAAGGGATACAGGCAAGAGGACGGAATAGACTACGACGATACATATGCTCCTGTGGTGCGTTTAGAGGCAATTCGGATGTTTCTATCCTACGCATCTCACAAGAACTTCACGGTCTTTCAAATGGACGTGAAGACAACATTTCTGTATGGCATTCTCAAAGAAGAAGTCTACGTCTTGCAGCCTGAAGGTTTTGTCAATCAAGAGAAACCACATCATGTATACGTTCTCGACAAAGCTCTTTATGGACTGAAACAAGCTCCTCGCGCCTGGTATGATGTCCTATCTCAATTTTTAGTCAAGTCAGATTTTACAAAAGGTACAGTAGATACCACTTTATTTCTGAAAAAGGACAAAGCCGATATCATTCTAATTCAAATATATGTGGATGATATTATTTTTGGCTCTACTAATCCTAAATACTGTAAGAATTTTTCAAACCTCATGGTGTCACGTTTTCAGATGAATATGATGGGAGAGATGAATTTCTTTCTCAGATTACAAGTCAAACAGTTTTCAACTGGGATTTTTATCAATCAATCAAAATACATTATGGATATTCTTCGGAAGTTCAAAATGGAAAATTCTAAACCGATTGGTAGCCCAATGGCACCAGGTACTAAGATTGGCACCGATCCTTCCGGAAAGGCTGTTGATGCTAGGACTTACAGAGGGATGATAGGTTCTTTAATGTATCTCACTTCCAGTAGGCCAGATATAATGTTTTCAACATGTTTATGTGCAAGATATCAGGCTAATCCTAAATAATCCCATGTGTTTGCCGTTAAGCGCATTTTTAGGTATCTGAAGGGCACTGCTGATCTTGGTCTGTGGTATCCTAAAGATACTAGTTTTGAACTAACAGCATATACAGACGCAGATCATGCTGGTTTCATGTTAGATAGGAAGATCACGTCAGGTCATGTACAGTTCATCGGTGATAAAATCGTCAGTTGGGCATCGAAGAAGCAATTATGTGTCTCAACTTCAACGACTGAAGCAGAATATGTGGCTGCTGCTAGCTGCTGTTCTCAGGTCTTGTGGATGAGAACTCAACTGCGAGACTATGGTTTTCACTTCAACCATATCCCGATATACTGTGACTCGAAGAGCGCAATCGCGATAACAGTTAATCCTGTTCAGCATACAAAGACCAAACACATCGATGTCAGGTATCACTTTATAAAAGATCATGTCGAAACAGGAACAATTGAACTTTACTTTGTAAAAACTGATTATTAGCTTGCAGATCTGTTTACCAAACACTTAGACGAAAAGAGATTTAATTTTCTTGTCTCTAAGCTTGGTATGCTAAATCTTAAGACCTAATCGGTGGTTACCTATTAAAGTTTCTAATTGTAAAGTTTTCATCATTTCTTCATTTCCGCATGATATCTGTTCTTTGTTGGTCTGTTCATGATCAAAGGGGGAGTGTGAGAAGAAACTCCAAAGATGATCATTGTTATTTTGAGGGGGAGCTCATAAAATTTCTGCATTTACCTTTTATGCCAAATTTTTGTAATGCATGATTTTAGGGGGAGCTTTTCAAGTCAAAGGAGTATGGATATGACTTCTGATTATTTCTGATCATAACTCATACTTTAATCGTTTTACTGCTTTTTGTCATTTTCATTTTCATTTTCAGTGAATAAATTCGCTTTGACTATGACATAAGACTTTTGCAGTTTTTGAGAGATGCTTACAAGATCATATCATTATGACTTTAAGCTTAACTTCATGAGATGTAAGATTGCACTCAAAAGGTATATTCCTTATCTTCATCTCATATATGGTTGAAAGGAGGACAACTTTTGTTGGGACAGAAATAACTAAGTCTGGTTAGTACTGCAAGGAGAAGAAAGATTACTACTGTTAACATATTAATACTGCTATGCAATATTAGTACTGCTAGTAGTTAAAATACTGCTTGGAAATTACTACTGCCATAAGAGATTAATACTGCAAGCATGGTTAGTACTGCCATGGACAAAGTTAATACTGCTATTGAGTTAATGCTGCTTCTGAAGATAAATATGGATTGATGCGGAATAATAGGAGATGAAGATAATTATGGACTGGATTCTGAAGAATAATATTTCTTTTGTAATTATCTTTTAATTAATTCTGTATATATAGTCTAGAAGTTCTTGATAGAAAAATATACATTGATAGAGTTGTTTTTGTTTTAGAGAATTAACCTCAAGACTAGTATTGATCCTTTCTATAGAGAAGTATAGAACGTCTGTTGAGTCTGTTCAACAGATTGAGGTTGTGTTTGTAATCATTAAGTTTTATGCAATATAAACTTATGATTTGAGTTCATATTCTGTGTTTTTGATTAATTGTTAAAGTGTTATTCCGCAACTTCTTTAACATTGTTTCTGAGTTTATACTAAATTCTTGTTTAGAATTTTCGATCTTGACAAGTGGTATCAGAGCTAGAAAACTCAGAAATCTATAATCATGGACAGTTCAAGTGATAGCATTTTGGTATCAAAAGTTCCCATGCTCAAACCCAATGAGTTTGACATGTGGATGATCAGAATCAAGCAATATATTTTTCTCACAGACTTCTCAATGTGGGATATAATTGAGAATGGTCCCTCTGATGGAGGAAAGATGGATGCAGATGGCAAGAGACCTCCACCAAAGACTGATGGAGAAAGAAAGATGAGGCATACAGAGATGAAAGCCTTGAGCACTTTGCTCTTGGCTATACCTAATGAGTATCAACACCAGTTCTGCAACTGCACGGATGCACAAATTCTATGGAATGTACTGGAGAAAAGATTTTCTGGTACCAAAAGTACCAAGAGAAATCAGAAGGCAATCCTGAAGCAGCAATATGAAAACTTCATGTCTACAAAGAATGAGTCTATGACTCAAACTTTTGATAGATTTAATAAGTTAATTGGTAAATTGGCTACTGTTGGTGTTCAGATAGATCAAGATGATGTCAACAGAAAATTTCTAAGATCTCTTGGTGATGAATGGACTATGTACACTGTCTCCTTCAGACAGAATGATCAACTGGAGGACAAGGAACTGGATGACCTCTATAATGACCTTAAAGTGTTTGAAGCAGAGGTAGAAGAAAAGAAGAGACCCTCTGGATACTCATACAATGCTGCACTTTTATCATCTTCTACTGATTCTGCAGCTAATACAGAATCAATTAGTGCTGCCCATGGATCAAAGCAAGATGGAGCTAATGACTCAGTTTTAGAAGCTTTTCTAGCCAGTCATGCTAATTCCACTCTAATTAATGATGACTTAGAACAGATAAATGCTGATGATCTGGAAGAGATGGATATCAAGTGGCAGATGGCTATGCTCACAATTAGGGTAAAAAGATTTATCAAAAGGACTGGAAGGAACAACTTTGCTCAGAAAAGAGAAGATGGGGTTGGATTTGATAAATCCAAGGTTGAATGTTACAAGTGTCACAAGCTGGGGAACTTTGCAAGAGAATGCAGAAGTGGAATGCCTCAACAACATACTAGCAACCATCAACCATCACAGTCCACTAGCTTCAACAATAGGAACTCTTCTCAAGCTCTTGTTTCCTAAGAAGGAATGGGATTTGATTGGAGTGACCAAGCAGAAGAAGCAGTTCAGAATCAAGCTTTAATGGCTAAGGTTTCAGAGTCAGCAAGCACTGATATTCCCACGGAGGTAAAGTCTAACCTTTGCTCAAAATCTTGCATAGAAACTGTTAAAAAGTACAGGGATCACAATCAAAGCATGTGTGATGACCTAAAAAGGTTAGAAAAAGATAGAAGAGAGTATGTTGTGATTGTTGAGAATTTTGAAGAACAGATTAAGGCATACAAAGCCAATGAAATTCAACACACATATGATACTAACTACTAGAAGTGGGAAAAGAATCAGTTAGAGCTTAAGCTTAAAAAGTCTGAAGAGGAATGTGAGAAGATAAGGAGTGATTTTGAGAAAGCCAAGTTAGACATTGAGAAGTTTTCCAATGCCTCTAAAGCAATGGACTCACTTCTAAAATCTCAAGTCCATGACAACCTGAAAAGAGGTTTAGGATACAATAGTACCCCTCCACACTATAACAATAACTATATCCCTCCCACTTCAGATCTCTTAGAAAGACAAGAGAAAATATACTTACCTGCACTCTTGATAGTGTAGTGATTGAGGAAGAGGCTGAAGAAGAGACCACTAAGAGTAAGAATAACGATGACCTTAAAGAAATTCCTTTAGAAAATCATATCCTTACTAATGAAGGGGGGGGGGGGGGGGTAAACCTTTTGTAAAGAGTGAAAAGGCTGAAAGTTCTAAGAGAGGGAAGGGAAAGGTATAGGGAGTCCATTATATGCAAACCACAGTTGTTAATCCCTGTACATGTAAACAGAATCAACCCCAACAACATGATAAAACAAGGGGAAATCAAAGAAACAGAAATAATCAGTGGGCATTAAAACAAGGAATTGATCTGAGTAAAATTAACAGACCAAAGCCTTGTTTTATCTGTGGCAAGTTAAATAATCTAGCCAAACACTGTTATTTCAATCCTATTAACCAAAGGATCACTTTTCAAAGAAATATACAAAATCCTGTTGGTTATAGGAAGCAAATAAGGAATCATATGGCTGAGAATGTGAGAAGGGCACCTATAAAATCTCATGTTCAGAATAAGTTTGCTAATTCAAAGAAAAATACTCCAAATAAGCCAAGGAGTAACTTAAAGAAAAAGAAAGCAAACAACTTTGTCCAGGCTTGGGTTCCAAAAGTAAAGAAATCTGTTAGTACTGCTACTTCAAATAGTACTGCTGACAAGAATAGTGCTGCTGCAAGCAATACTACTGCTAACCCAGTTAGTACTGCGAACAAAGTTAGTACTGCTAATGATGTTAGTACTGCTAACAAAGTTAGTACTGCAAATCAAGTTAGTACTGCTTCCAGTGACAGGCCCATTATTCTGACAAAGTATTCAAGCAATAAGATTCCTCAGTTTGATAATCTCATCAAGTCTGAATATGAATATGTTGATGAGAATGGGAAACCCAAGACCACTTTGGCTTGGGTTCCTATTAAAAACTAACTTCTTTATTATATGTGCAGGGCAACCAACAGCTCAAGGGAAGGAGCATTTGGCATGTTGATAGTGGTTGTTCTAGGCACATGACAGGTAACATGGCCTGCCTTCAAAACTTCAAAAGAATTGATGGAGGACATGTTGCTTTTGGTGATAATCCAGCAGGTGGAAAGATAAGTGGAAAAGGTAATGTGTCAAAAGGTAAGATGACCTTCGAGGATGTATACTATGTTGAGCAATTGAGATACAACATGTTAAGTGTATCACAGGTTTGTGACAAGAAACATAACATATTATTCAATGATACTTAATGTATTATCCTTGCTCCAGGGTTCAAGGTAGTTGATGAAAGTATGATACTACTTAGAACTCCTAGAAAGGACAATCTTTATTGCTTAGACTTGGAGAATGTATCTTCTGATTCATCTTTAAATTGTTATTTTCAAAAGCTTCATTGGATGAATCATCTCTATGGCACAAAAGGATGTGTCACATGAACTTTAAAACAATGAACAAACTTGTGAAAAACAACCTTGTAAGAGGTTTGCCACAAAAGGTATTTTCATGTGATGATCATTGTGTTGCATGTCTTAAAGGCAAACAGCACAAAACTTCTCATAAGTCCAAAGAGATAAATACAATTTCTTCACCTCTTATTTTACTGAATATGGATCTGTTTGGTCCTACAAATGTGATGAGTATTGGTAAGAAATCCTACTGCTTGGTTATTGTTGATGATTTCTCTAGATTCACCTGGGTCTATTTTCTGAGGACTAAGGATGAGACAAGTGGACTGATCAAATCCTTTGTTCTTAGAGTTGAAAACCAAACAAATCTAAGAGTTAAAGTCATCAGGTCTGATAATGGCACTGAATTTAAAAACCATGACCTAAACAGCTTATGTGAGGAAAAAGGCATTGAGAGACAATACAGTGCTCCTAGGACTCCTCAACAGAATGGTGTTGCTGAAAGGAGAAATAGGACTCTGATAGAAGCTGCTAGATCTCTGTTGGTAGATTCAAATCTTCAAATTACTTTTTGGGCAGAAGCAGTTAATACTCCCTGCTATGTTCAAAACAGAGTTCTAGTAGTGAAATCCCAAGACAAGACACCTTATGAGCTTTTTAAAAAGATGAAACCTTTTATTGGATTTTTCAAACCATTTGGGTGTCCTTGCACAATTCTCAATACCAAAACTCACCTAGGCAAGTTTGATAGCAAAGCTGAGGATGGGTTTCTTGTTGGATATTCATCTCAAAGTAAGACCTACAGAGTTTTCAACACCTCTTCTAGGATTATTGAGGAAAGTGACAATGTCAAATGCAATGAAACACACCAAATCGACTTGGTTCAGGTCCTGATTGGCTATTTGACATTGATTCACTGACTAATTCTTTGGGTTTCAGTAATGAGCATAATGCAAGAACAGGGACATAAAAGGTACAAGTACAAAGACAAGAGTTTGTGCTGTTCCCAACACCTACTGCTGATCCTGTTGAATTTTGTGACCAAGATAAGAAAGATACTTCAGATTCAAAGGACATTGAACCAGCTCAGAATGAAGAGGACAGAGGTGAAAAGGAAGATCAACCCTCAGATTCAGGAATCAAAAGTCCTGAGATTCCATGTTTGGAAGAAGATGACACAGATGATGATAACTCTTCAGTTTTTGGTGGCAGCACTCCTGAAAAAAATGACTCTAATCTGGAAGCAGATATTGATGAAGAAGCTGTTCATCAAACAAGAGTTCAGAAAAATCATCCTCCTCAATTGGTGATTGGTGACATCAATTCACCTATAATTACAAGGAATCAAAGTAAGTTGGGAGGATTGAAAGATATACAATCAGGTTTACTTTCTTGCTTTCTATCTCAGGTTGAACCCAAAAAGGCATACGATGCAATGAAGGATCCAAGCTGGATAGAAGCAATGCAAGAGGAGCTACTGCAGTTTGTGCTGCAGGATGTATGGGATTTGATTGACCTTCCAAAAGGACACAGAGCTATAGGCACTAAATGGATCTTCAGGAACAAGAAAGATGAGAGAGGGATAGTAATAAAGAACAAGGCCATATTAGTGGCACAAGGGTATACTCAAGAAGAAGAAATTAATTATGAAGAGGTATTTGCACCAGTGGCGAGGATTGAGGCAATCAGGCTATTCTTAGCCTATGCTTCTTTCATGAAGTTCAGGGTCTACCAAATGGATGTAAAGAGTGCTTTCCTGTATGGGAGAATTGAAGAAGAAGTGTATGTCTGTCAGCCTCCAGGGTTTGAGAATCCAAATTATCCTGACAGAGTATACAAATTGAAGAAGGCACTTTATGGGCTACATCAAGCACCAAGGGCATGGTATGACACTTTGTATACCTATCTTTTGAAAAATGGTTTTCAAAGAGGAATCATAGACAAGACTCTGTTCATTCAGAGGAAGAAGAAGGACATCCTAATAGTGCAAATCTATGTGGATGATATTATCTTTGGATCCACAAAAGATCAAATGTGCAGAGATTTTGAAGATTTGATGCACAAGAGATTCAAGATGAGTTCTATGGGTGAACTTACCTTCTTTCTTGGACTACAAGTTAAGCAGAAGAAAGATGGGATATTTATAAGCTAATCCAAGTATGTGCAGGACATTCTTACTAAGTTTGGATTCTCAGATTCAAATCCTACAAGCACACCCATGGAGACACACAAACAGATCACTGCAGATCTTGAGGGGGAGGATGTGGATGTTCATCTCTATAGATCCATGATTGGCTCCTTCATGTATCTCACTGCTTCAAGACCAGATATCATGTTTCCTGTTTGTGTGTGTGCAAGATTTCAAGTAAGGCCTAAGCAGTCACACTTTCAAGCAGTCAAGAGGATATTCAGATATCTCAAAGGACAACCTAGATTAGGTCTTTGGTATCCTCATGACTCACCATTTGACCTACTTGCTTATTCAGATAGTGACTTGGGTGGTGCAAATTTGGATAGAAAGTCAACTTCAGGGGGGTGTCAGTTTTTGGGTGCAAGACTAGTGTCATGGCAGTGCAAGAAACAAACCACAATGTCCACCTCTACAACAGAAGACGAGTATATAGCTGCTGCAAGCTGCTGTTGACAAGTACTCTGGATTCAGAATCAAATGCTGGACTATGGTATGACTTTTCTTCACACTCCAATCTTCATAGACAATAACAGTGCTATTAGCATTGTTAATAATCCAGTCAAGCACTCCAAAACAAAGTATATAGAAATCAGGTACCACTTTATAAGAGACTGTAATGAAAAGAAGCTAATTCAGGTTGTGAAAGTCCATACAAGTAACCAATTTGCTGATCTATTCACCAAAGCTTTTGATGTGGGTAGATTCACATTCTTGGTCACAAGTGTGGGTATGATAAGCACTGAATAAGCCTCCTTTGATCTGCTTTATGTACCTTTTCTGTATAGACTCCTTCCTGTCTACTTTCTCATATTGTATTGTGCATGGTGCTGCTAACCTTGTGTGTTTAAGTGTTTCAGATTACTTAAATTGAATACTTGGTACTCCTAGTTAAGTTAATACTGCTCTCTATATTACTCATGTTGACAGTTCAAATATGGTTAAGTATAGTTACTACTGCTAGGTAGTTTATACTGCCAGTGCAAAGTTACTACTTCTTACCTTGTTTCTACTGCTAATCAGTGTTACTACTGCTGGCATGTGTTAATACTGCTAGTCTGAGTTAATACTGCTAGTCTGTGTTAGTACTGCCAGTATGTGTTACTACTGCTAATATGAGTTAATACTGCGAGTTGGTTAATACTGCTAGGGTACTTAGTACTGCTTCTAACTGAAACCCTCCACCTATAAATACCCTTTGTGACCGCCAAAATACAAATGGCTCTTTGAACTTCCATTGCTTCTCTTTCTCTCTATCTCTCGATTTCTTGCTCACCAGTGTAAACCCTTGTTGCGATTCGAACCCTAGAATCAATCAGAACGATGGCAGGCCTACAATTCTTTGATGAACACAATGAGGTTGCTATGCTGCAAAAACCCAAACAGGCTGAAGGTTTTCATCAGATTGTGGATTTCCTCAAATCGTCACACATTGCCCATGCCCTCACTGTCAATCCCACAATCTGTGTGGAACATCTACGACAATTTTGGGCAAATGCTACCATCCACACTGAAGAGGGTACTCAGGTCATCAAAACAAGGGTGTGTGATAAACCCCTGACCATCTCAGAGGAGTGTATTCGCATCCATCTACGCTTAGATGATGCCTCAGGTATTACCTCTCTTCCTAAGGAAGATCTCTTCCAAGTTCTTAGTCGTATGGGGTATGAAGGTCCCACTGATGTATTTAAGTTTTTCAAGAACAAATTTTCACCTCAGTGGAGATTTTTTGTTCATACCCTACAACACTGCATTTCAAGAAAAACAACTGGCTGGAGTGAGTTCAGCAGCACCATAGCCTATGCTTTGGTCTGCTTAGCGACCTCTAGAAAGTTTAATTTCTCTCAAATGATCTTAAATGATTTAATGTCAAACCTGGATCCCAAATCAAAAGGCTTTTATATGTATCCAAGGTTTGTACAAGAAGTACTTAATAAGGAATTGACGGATTTACCTACCTTCAAGGAGGTATATGTACCAAAACTCCCCAAGGGGAAAGTGTTCTCAAACATGAAAAGGTCTTCCAAGGACTTTTCTGGCCAAGACACTCCATTGTTCTCTACAATGATGGGTGTGTCTCTTTCCCATGGTGAGGCATCAGGGTCACAGCCCATATCTGACCATCCAATTGATGACCTACCCACACCATTCAATTCTGTTAATATACCTCAGATCCCTATTGTCAAGCCCAAATCCCCCATCACCAAAACATATATCAGGAAAAAGGTACAGAAGGTTCCTTCCCTTCTTGTATCTTCACCCCCAAAGCCTTCAAGCCCTCTGATGGAGCATTTTCCATCCGATAATATCCAAAGGGAAACCACAGGGGTGTCTCCCAACCCCAAGAAGGTGCTCAATAAGGAGGAGGAAGAGCATGTGGGCAGTGAGGCTCACACTACTGTCTTTGCACAAAGTGCAGGGCATGACAGTGTGAACATCTTTAAGACCTTCCCCACGGCAACTTTGGGTGAGCAATCATCCAAAGGTCCCAGGTGCCAAGAAACCAAGGGGGTAGAGGGTGCTTCTGGTAGGTAGAAGACTCCTACTAAAACTTCCAAGGATCCTTCAAGGGTGGTCAACACACCCAAAGGAGGTGAGGATAGATATACTTATGATGAATTGATGGATACACTTGGTACCTTAAGTCAGGAAATTACTGATCAAGCACTGGAGATAAAAGATATGCAACAGGTGATACTTTCCCACCAACTTCAAATCACCAAACTGAAGCAGATGCTTCTGCGGCTAGTGCACAAAAAGAAGAAAACCAAATTTGTGCTAAAGAAGAGGAGCATAGATCATGATGCTTCCAAAAAGGGGGAGACAACTGAAGCTGAAACTGAAAAACAAAGTCCTGTTGGCATGGAATCTAAATTTGAGGGGGAGTTGGGTACAGAAGCAGAAAATAGCAAAGCAGCAGAAATAAGTCTAGCAGCAGAAACTGAGAAGGCTGCAGTAGAAACTGAAAAGGTAGCAGCAGAAACAAGGCTGACTATTGAGGAAATACAGATTGCAGAAACACTAGTGAAGGCCAAAGCTGACACTCCCAAGGCTACTCAAAAGGCTAAGGGAGTGGAAATCAAAGAAGGTGGTCTAGCAAAGAAAAGAAAAGAAGCTAGTATTGCTGAGATTAAGGGTAAAGGGAAAGAGAAGGTGGTTGAATCTGTAAATGAATCAAAGAAACAAAGTCAAATAGCTCTGGATGAAGAATTGGCAAGGAAGATGCAAACAGACCTTGAAAAGGAAAATGAGATTCAATCTGCCAAAGACAAAGAGATTGCATTAGAGTTGGCCAAGAAAATCAATGAAGAATATCAAAAGAGTCTGAAGTCTGCAGCTGCTGCTAAGAAAGTCACAAAGAAGGCTTCAAGGCAAAGGCTACCACTGAAGACTAGACAAAGACAACCTTCCAAGACATACTTAGCCAACCAAGAAAGAAGGAAGATGATAAACTTCCTGAAAGGAGCCATTGGAGTTCCTGAGGGAATGTTTACTGGTATGTCTTTTGGAAAACTTGAAGAACTTTACAAGAAGGAAATGGCAAAGCTGCAAGGAGACTTCATTCAAAGGGTTGAGGTTGAAAGAAAAATGAAAGAAAGGCATGATCTACATATCCAACAACCTTTTCCTGAGAATGAAGAAACCACTCCTACAAAAGAAGTGGAAGAAGAACAGGAAGAAGAAACTCTTGCTCAAACAGTCAAAGCTGTCAAAAGAGTGAAAACCATTGCTTCAAAGAAACAGACCAAAAGGCCAAGGATTGAAGAAGTTCAAAAAGAAGCTGAACCTGTTGTTGCAACCCAAAAGAACAATCAAGTCAACAAGGTGCAGAACAATCTGAACAATCTGAGGTACATGTTGGTTTGTATATGACAGTGACTGACAGTGAACCTGTAGAAGCTGACCCAATATCAGTCCAAGCCCCTGAAATTATCCATTGGGATATCCTGGAAGATCAAAGGAAGAAATACTTCAGGATTAAAAGGATGGGAGACAAGTATGAGGTTTACTCTACTTGGGGGAAAATCATCAGAAGTTGTTCCAGATCAGACTTAGAAGAAATGTTCAAAGTTGGAATGAGCTTAATAAGACTAGCCATGGAGTACTTATGCATGATGTTTGATCCTAGCAAAGTTCAACATGTTGTCAGAGATCTGCATCTGGAGAATAAATTTCAAAGAATAGACAATTGGATGCTATTTGAAAGGTGTGGAGTCTATGTCATCACTATTGACAAAAGCTACCATGAGTATTACTTGGTTGACAAGATCTATGACCATAGCAAAGCCAAATTGCAAGGTATGTTGAATGC
Source organism: Arctium minus (assembly GCA_954870635.1). Taxonomy (NCBI): domain Eukaryota; kingdom Viridiplantae; phylum Streptophyta; class Magnoliopsida; order Asterales; family Asteraceae; genus Arctium; species Arctium minus. Next base: position 40,382,114 of record OX941087.1, on the reverse strand, counting down.
TAAGCTGGTATATTAAAAGGATTCTGAAATGGCCAAGATAGTAGTCAGAAGAACTATCAATCAGAGTTTGGGTCTGGATCCTAATCTATGCAACTAAGATGGAGTTTTGAAAGCATCACGGAGGAACACATCTTGAAGAACTTAACTTCTCAATTTGAAAAGTTAAGTTAGGGGGAGATTGTTGGGACAGAAATAACTAAGTCTGGTTAGTACTGCTAGGTGAAGAAAGATTACTACTGTTAACATATTAATACTGCTATGCAATATTAGTACTGCTAGTAGTTAATACTGCTTGGAAATTACTACTGCCATAAGAGATTAATACTGCAAGCATGGTTAGTACTGCCAGGGACAAAGTTAATACTGCTATTGAGTTAATGCTGCTTCTGAAGATAAATATGGATTGATGCGGAATAATAGGAGATGAAGATAATTATGGACTGGATTCTGAAGAATAATATTCTTTTGTAATTATCTTTTAATTAATTCTGTATATATAGTCTAGAAGTTCTTGATAGAAAAATATACATTGATAGAGTTGTTTTTGTTTTAGAGAATTAACCTCAAGACTAGTATTGATCCTTTCTATAGAGAAGTATAGAACGTCTGTTGAGTCTGTTCAACAGATTGAGGTTGTGATTGTAATCATTAAGTTTTATGCAATATAAACTTATGATTTGAGTTCATATTTTGTGTTTTTGATTAATTGTTAAAGTGTTATTCCGCAACTTCTTTAACATTGTTTCTGAGTTTATATTAAATTCTTGTTTAGAATTTTCGATCTTGACAACTTTCAATCATAGAAAACATTGTTCTTAAATGTTCAAACCACTTCCCGAATCTTAAACCGATTTCATGAATTGGAAGTGTGACTTTTAAATGTTTTCAAGATCTACATTGTGCTTTAACTGAAATAGTTAAACCAATTTGAGCATCATATGCATCATAGGAAAACATGATTTCATTGTGCTAGGACTTAACACAACTTCAATGGAATACCTTAACCAGTGATTTCTACCACAGAAGTTAATCCATAGTGATTGAGTGTGAGAAGTCAAAAGAAATGAGTGTGTCAAACAGAAAAAGTAAGTTTGGTTAGAGTGAGCTTAATGTTTAAAAGAAAGAGGGTGTGAGAACAGAGTTAAAAGAATATCAAAACTTTGCACCAACTTTTTCTGAGTCGGGCAGCTACAATTCTAATGTTTCACAATTCTTTGGTGATCATTATTGAAACAGGCAACTAGCCCATGCCAACTCTTGATCAAACATTCACCAACTACTCATTTTCTTCTCAACAAGAAAGTGTTTCACATTTTCAAAGGGGAAGCAGCACATTTGCTATCTGATTTTCATTTGGAAAATCTGGATATTGAAAAGAAGGAAGTCTGCCCCACCTTCGCACTTCAATCATGCACATTGAGTTTGTGTTTAACTTACTGTTGTATCAGTGGTTTACACAATTTGAGCCTATAAGCAATCATCCGTGTTGGGAAATTCAGAAATGCACAAGTACAGTTAATGCTTCTAGAAGAACTTGATTAATACTTCTGAGATTAATGCTGCTGAGTGAAGTTAATACTGCTGATCAAGATTAGTACTGCTAAGTCAAGATTAATACTGCTAGAGGAGATTACTACTGCTAAGCAATTTTAGTACTGCTAGTAGTTAGTACTGCTGAACATTAATACTGCTCAAAGTATTAATGCTGCTGAAGACTTAGTGCTGCTTAAGAGATAATCAAGATTCGTGTAGATCAAGTTTGAAGATTATGGAAAACTTGGAGATAAAGATGGATGATTATTTTGAAGATCTTTTATTATTTGTAATTATCTTTTATCTTCATTATATAGAGATTAGTTTAGATTTGATAAAGATAGAATTCTGAATTTTTGTTTTGATAGAGAGAATCAACCTCAAGGTTTGTAATCCTAATTCTAGAGAAGTATAATTCGTATTGGTGAGTTTGTTCATCAATATTGAGGTTGAGTGTTGAATCTTGTAGATTTACAATCATTGAATAAAGTTTACAAGTTTTTCTTCTGATTCACTGTTTCATTGATTATTGAATATTAAAGTGTTATTCCTCAAACTCCTTTAATATTGTTTCTGAGTGTTTATTCTTGTTTAGAATTAAGATCCTGACAAGTGGTATCAGAGCAAGTATTCTCAGAAATCTTATTCATCATGGAAAACACAGCTGAATCAAACAGTACTCTGGTGTCAAAGGTTCCAATGCTCAGACCCAATGAATTTGACATGTGGAAGATTAGAATCAAGCAATACATTCTCCTCACAGATTACTCTATGTGGGACATCATTGAGAATGGCCCATATGATGAAGGAAAGATTGGTGAAGATGGAAAAAGAACTCCACCAAAGACAGATGCAGAAAGAAAGACAAGACAGACAGAGATGAAAGCCTTGAGCACACTGCTCTTGGCCATTCCCAATGAATATCAACACCAATTCTGTAATTGCACTGATGCACAGATGCTCTGGAATGCTCTAGAGAAGAGATTCTCTGGTACCAAAAGTACCAAGAGAAATCAAAAGGCAATCTTGAAGCAACAGTATGAAAACTTTATGTCAACTAAGAATGAGTCCATGACTCAAACTTTTGACAGGTTTAACAAACTGATTGGTGAACTAGCTACTATGGGAGTACAGATTGATCAAGATGATGTAAACAGAAAGTTCTTAAGGTCCCTTGGAGATGAATGGACCATGTACACTGTTTCATTCAGACAGAATGAGCAGTTGGAAGAGAAAGAACTTGATGATCTGTACAATGATCTTAGAGTATTTGAAGCTGAGGTGGAGGCAAAGAAGAAGCCTTCTGGATATATTCATAATGCTGCACTCCTATCAGCATCAATTGATTCTACTACTAATCCTGAATCAGTTAATGCTTCTAATGGAGCAAATCAAGAAAAAGGCACTGATTCTGTGTTTGAAGCCTTTCTTGCCAACCATGGAAGTTCCTCCTTAATTAATGATGATTTGGAACAACTTCATCCTGATGATCTGGAAGAGATGGATATTAAATGTCAGATGGCCATGCTTTCCATGAGGGTGAAGAAGTTCATAAAGAGGACTGGGAGGAACAACTTCTCCCAAAGAAGAGAAGATGGAGCAGGGTTTGATAAATCAAAGGTGGAGTGCTACAAATGCCATCTGAAGGGACACTTTGCCAGGGAATGCAGAAGTGGAGTGTCTCACAACAACAACCACCAACAAGCACAGTCTGGAAACCTCAACCATAACAGAAACTCTGCTCAAGCCCTTGTTTCTCAACAAGGAATGGGGTTTGACTGGAGTGATCAAGCAGAAGAGGCTATCCAAAATCAAGCACTTATGGCTGAAGTATCTGATCTCCCATCTGAGGTAAGTTCTAATCTTTGTTCTAAAACTTGCATAGACACTGTTAAAAGGTACAGGGATCACAACCAGAAGATGAGTGATGACCTTAAGAGATTAGAAAAGGATATAAAGGACTATGTGAGAATTGTTGAGAGGTTTGAGGAACAGATTAAAGGTTTTCAAGCCAATGAACTCCAACACTCATATGACACCAATTACTGGAAGTGGGAGAAAAAGGATCTAGAACTTAAACTGACCAAATCTAAAGAGGAGAGTGAAAAGCTGAGAGAGGAGCTAACCAAGGTTAAGCTTAATGTAGAAAAGTTTTCCAATGCTTCTAAAGCAATGGACTCTTTACTACAAACTCAGATTCATGATAAGCTGAGAAGAGGAATTGGGTATAATGCCACACCACCACCATATAACAACAGTTACATCCCTCCTACCTCAGACTTGCTAGAAACCAAAGATAGGAAGGACTTGCCTGAGGGAGCCACTGAGATAGATCCCCTAGATGAAGTAGTTGTTGAGGATAAGACTGAGAAAGAGGTTGGTAAGAGTAAGGAGAACAAAGTTAGGCGTGAGATTCCTCTAGAGAATAACATTATCACCAATGAGGACTGTGGAAGGGCTTGGATCAAATCCAAGGACATAGAGAAGACAGAGGGAAAGTCTGGTAAGGTCCATTACAAACAGACCACAGTTGTGAATCCAGGTCCTTGCAAACAGTGTGCATGTAAGAAGAATGAGCCTAAAAAACATGATAAAAAGAGGGGAAATCAAAGAAACTGGAATAATCAGTGGGCACAAAAACAAGGGGTTGATTTGAGTAAAATCAATAGACCAAAACCTTGTTTTATCTGTGGCAAATTGAATCATCTTGCCAAAAACTGTTATTTCAACCCTATGAACCAAAGGATGAACTGTCAAAGATCTATGCAAAAACCCTTTGGTTATAGGAAGAAGGTTGAAAGGAATCATGTGGCTAAGAAAACTGTTAAATCTAAAAGCCACATGAAGAAAAAGTCTGTTAAAGAAAGTGTCAATATGTGGGTTCCTAAAAGCACTAAAATTGTTAGTACTGCTAACACAAATAGTGCTGCTGACAATGATAGTGCTGCTAGAAGTAATACTACTGCTAACAATGTTAGTACTGCTGACATTGTTAGTACTTCTTCAAAAGTTAATACTGCTAACTCTGTTAGTGCTTCTAAGGTTAGTACTGCTTCTAGTGTTTGTGCTACTAAGATAATCATATTGACAAAGTACTCTAATAAAGAGTGCTCTGAGTTTAAAAACCTCATCAAAAAGGAATGTAAATACTTTGATGAGAAAGGGAGACCCAAGATCACTTTGGCTTGGGTCCCCAATCAATACTAATTGTTTAATCTTATGTGTAGGGCAACCAGCAGCTCAAGGGGAAGAGTATCTGGCATGTTGATAGTGGTTACTCAAGCCACATGATAGGGAACATGTCATGCCTCAAGAATTTCAAGAAAATTGATGGTGGGCATGTTTCCTTTGGTAATACTCCAGATGGAGGTAAGATAAGTGGTAAGGGGGATGTAACCAAAGGTAAAATAACCTTTGAAGATGTATTCTATGTTGAGCAGTTAAGGTACAACCTGTTAAGTGTATCACAGGTTTGTGACAAACAACATAGTATATTATTTACAGATTCTGAATGCATTATCCTTGCTCCTGGATTCAAGGTAGTTGATGAAAAGATGATACTACTAAGAACTCCCAGAAAGAATAATGTATATTGCTTAGATATGGAAAGTGTTTCAACTGATTCATCCCTTAATTGTCTTGTTTCAAAAGCTTCTTTGGATGAATCATCACTTTGGCACAGAAGGATGTGTCACATGAACTTTAAAACAATGAATAAACTTGTTAAAAACAACCTTGTAAGAGGTTTACCTTCCAAAGTCTTTTCATGTGATGATCATTGTGTTGCCTGTCTCAAGGGAAACAACACAAAACTTCTCATAAGTCCAAAGACTTGAACACAATCTCTAATTCTCTTCAGTTGTTGCATATGGATCTGTTTGGTCCTACAAATGTTATGAGTATTGGTAAGAAATCATTCTGCCTAGTTATTGTTGATGATTACTCTAGATTTACTTGGGTATATTTTCTAAGGACTAAGGATGAGACAAGTGGACTGATCAAATCCTTTATTCTAAGAATTGAAAACCAAACTAATCAAAAGGTAAAAGTCATTAGGTCAGAAGCAGAAGCAGCTGATGAGATCCCCTCAGCTGATTTAAATGATTCCAATCTGGATGTGGGAATCAATGAAGAACCTAGTCATCAGACTAGAACTCAAAAGAATCATCCTCCAGAGCTGGTCATAGGAGACATCTCTTATCCTATGATAACAAGGAATCAAAGCAGACTTCAAGAGCTGCAGGATCAGCAACACACAGTACTCTCATGCTTTCTATCTCAGATTAAGCCTAAGAAGGTTTTTGACGCAATGAAAGATTCCAGTTGGATAGAAGCTATGCAAGAAGAGTTACTGCAGTTCAAATTGCAAGAAGTTTGGGACTTGGTGGACCTTCCAAAAGGTCATAGAGCTATTGGCATCAAGTGGATTTTCAGGATTAAAAAGGATGAGAGAGGTATTGTGATAAGGAACAAAGCAAGGCTGGTGGCACAAGGGTACACTCAAGAAGAAGGCATTGACTATGAAGAAGTGTTTGCTCCAGTGGCAAGGGTAGAAGCAATTAGGCTATTTCTAGCCTATGCCTCATACATGAAGTTCAAGGTATACCAAAAGGATGTGAAGAGTGCCTTTCTGTATGGCACAATTGATGAAGAAGTATATGTCTGTTAGCCCCCTGGATTTGAAAATCCATCATATCCAGACAGAGTATACAAACTGAAGAAAGCACTTTATGGTCTTCATCAAGCCCCAAGAGCATGGTATGATACACTGTCTACCTATCTCTTGGAGAATGGGTTTGAAAGAGGAATAATTGACAAGACCCTCTTCATTAAAAGAAGTAAGAAGGACATCCTACTGGTTCAGATTTATGTGGATGATATCATCTTTGGATCCACAAAAGATCAGATGTGTAGAGACTTTGAAAAGTTGATGCACAAGAGCTTTAAAATGAGTTCAATGGGTGAACTTACCTTCTTCCTTGGGCTTCAAGTGAAACAGAAGAAAGATGGGATCTTCATAAGCCAATCAAAATATGTGAAAGACATCCTGGAAAAATATGGATTAACAGACTCAAAGCCAGCAAGCACACCTATGGAGACTCATAAACAAATCACTGCTGATCTTGAGGGGGAGGATGTTGATGTCCATCTATATAGATCAATGATTGGATCTCTCATGTATCTCACAGCCTCAAGACCATACATCATGTTTCTAGTGTGTTTGTGTGCCAGATTCCAAGTCAAGCCAAAGCAATCACATCTGCAAGCTGTTAAAAGGATTTTCAGATACTTAAGAGGGCAACCTAGATTAGGTCTTTGGTATCCTTATGAATCCAACTTTGACTTGATTGCTTATTCAGATAGTGACTTGGGAGGTGCTAACATGGACAGAAAGTCTACTTCAGGAGGATGTCAACTTTTGGGTGCAAGACTAGTATTTTGGCAGTGTAAGAAACAAACCACAGTGTCCTTATCAACAACAGAAGCTGAGTATATTGCTGCTGCAAGTTGCTGCTCTCAGGTTCTATGGATTCAAAATCAGATGCTGGACTATGGGGTAACCTTTCTTCACACTCCAATCTTCATTGACAATAGCAGTGCTATAAGCATTGTTAACAATCCAGTCAAGCACTCCAAAACAAAGCACATTGAGATCAGGTATCACTTTATCAGAGATTGTAATGAAAAGAAGCTAATTCAAGTTGCTAAAGTTCATACTGACAACCAGTTTGCTGATCTATTCACTAAAGCTTTTGATGTGGGTAGATTCACTTTCTTGGTCACAAGTGTGGGCATGATCAACTCTGAATGAGCTCATGTTTTAAAAAGTGTTTACATACCTGTTATTGGTTTATTCTTTGGTGCTACTAACATCTTTCTCAGGAAGTTATTACCTTGCTCAGAGTACCTCAAGCTTCAAAAAGTGTAAGTATAGTTAATGCTGCCAGTGCAGTTTTAATACTGCTAGTGCATAGTTAATACTGATAGTTAGTTAATACTGTTAGTGGTTACTACTACTCTCAGTTAATACTGCTAGTTAGTTAATACTGCTCTCAGTTAATACTGCTAGTTAGTTAATACTGCTAGGAGTTAATACTGCTTATGTCCCGAATCGTATAAATACCCTTTTTGCCCACCCAAAAGTTCATAACGGCTCTTTGCTTTCTATTCATCTGCTCTCTAACCCTTTTCTCTCAAGCACCAAGTGTTGCAGTCAAGATTACTCAAGCACAATGGCATCCATGGCATTCATTGATAAGCACAACGAGATTGCGATGCTACAGAAGCCGAAACAAGCTGCTGGATTTCACCAGGTTGTGGATTTTCTCAAGTCCAGCCACATTGCCCATGCTCTTACTGTGTCGCCAACTATCTACATAGAGCATCAAAGACAATTCTGGGCAAATGCCACCATAGTCACAGAGAATGGTGTGCAGATAATCAAGACTAGGGTGTGTGACAAACCCTTGTCAGTTTCTGAAGAGGTGATACGCATCTGTCTACGTCTAGACGATGCTGCAGGTATTACTTCTATTCCAAATGAGGACTTGTTCTCAAATTTGTCAAGAATGGGGTATGGAGGCCAATTGGGTGGTTTCAAATTCTCTAAAGCCAAATTTTATACCCAATGGCGATTTCTTGTTCATACCCTGATGCACTGTATCTCCAAAAAGACTATTGGATGGAGTGAGTTTAGCAGTACCATTGCTTATGCTTTGGTCTACTTGGCCACTGCCAGAAAGTACAATTTTTCTAGAATGATTTTCAATGATCTTGTATCAAACTTGGGAAACAAAAAGAGTTTTTATATGTACCCAAGATTTGTACAGGAAGTTATAACCCATGAATTGACGGATATGCCTCACTTTGATGAGGTATATGTACCCAAAATTCCCAAAGGTAAGGTCTTTTCAAACATGAAGAGATCTCCATTGGACTCGGAAGGAGTTGACACCCCATTGTTCTCTACAATGATGGTGGTGTCCCACAATGAAGAAGGTATGGCAGCAGGGTCAAGGCCCTCATTAGACCATCCCACTGCTAGCCAATCCCAACCTTCACCCTCCATATCAATCCCTCAGTCTCTTGTTCAAAAGCCAACTTCTCCAATAATCCAAACTTACATAAGGAAAAAGGTAAAGAAGGCTCCTTCCCTTCTTGTACCTTCACCCACTGAGCCTTTAAGCCCTCTAATGGAGAATTCTCCATTAGAGAATATCTACAGGGAAACCACAGGGGTGTCTCCCAACCCCAAGGAGGTGCTTACTGAGGAGATGTTTGAGCATATGGGTGCTAAGGCTGCCACTACTCCTGCTAGCACAGAGGAGGTCAGTGGTAACATAAATAAGACCTTCCCCATGGCAACTTTGGGTGAGCAATCATCCAAAGGTCCCAGGTGCCAAGAAACCATGGGGGTAGCAGGTGCTTCTGCTAGGCAGAAGACCTCTACTACAAAAAGATCCCATGATCCTTCAAAAGGGGGTCACACTCCTGGAGAAGGTGAGACAGATATAACTATTATGAATTGATGGAAATAATGGGAAACATCAACATGGATGTGATCAAGCAGGGAAAAGACATAGAAGAGCTGAAACTGATCATTCTGTCTCAACAAGAACAGATTGTCAACCTGAAGAATATGGTGAAGAAATTGTTTCAGAAAAAGAAGAAGAAACAGTATGTGCTTAAAAGAAGTGAACCAGTGACTGATGCTCACAAAAAGGGGGAGTCAGAAGCTGATGCCAACATGGAAGATGCCACAAATAAGGGGGAGCAAGAGAAAGCTGATTTTGAGGGGGAGCAACAAACAGTGGAAACTGAGTTTGTACAAGAAGCATAAAAAGAGAAAGCAGCATTAACAGAACAAGAAGCAGTAACAGTTAATGCTGTTGAATCAAGCAAAGCAGCAAAAACTGTTAATACTGCTGAACTGAATGAAGCAGCAGAAACAGTACAAGAGGTTTTAACAGATCTGGAGATAGCAGAGACCTTAATCAAAGCCAAACATGATACTCCCAAGGTCATCTCAAAGGCCAAAGGAGTTGTCATCAAGAAACAAGGTGAAGTGATCAAGAAAGCTAGTGTTGAGAAGATGGCAAGCAAAGATAAAGCAAAGCTAAAATGGTGGAATCTGATCAACCAATCAAAACCAAAAGGTTGGTTGAATCAGATGAAGCTCTGGCCAAGAAGATACAAGCTGATATTGAGCAAGAAGAAAGGGTTCAGGTTGAAAAGGACATAGAGATGGCTAAGGCTCTAGCTGCTGAACTGAATGAAGCTTATCAACAAAGCCTGGCAACTGAAATTGCACAGAAGAAAGTTGCAACTCTGAAGAAATCAGTGGTGGTAAAAATAGCTGCAAAGAAGAGACAACCCTCAAAGACCTTCATAGGTACCCAAGAGAGAAACAAGATGATTACATTTCTCAAAGGTGCTGTAGGAGTCAGAAAAGAGATGTTCTCAAAGATGTCTTTTGAGAAGATTAAAGAGCTGTATGATTCAGAGATATTAAAGCTTCAAGGGAATGAAACTGCCAGGGTGGAAATGGAGAAGAGAATGAAAGAAAGAAATGACTTCATGATAGAAAAGCCTTTCCCTGATGAGCAAGAAACACCACCAAAGAAAGAATCCACTCTTGGTGAAAGTCTAAGGACTTTAAAAAGAACCAAGATGATGGCAAGGAGAAAGTCAACCAAGAAGCCTAGAATAGCTATAGAAGAAGCTGAGAAGGTTGCTGAAGAAGAAGGGGCACCTAAGCCATCTGAACAGAAAGAACCAGCAAGAACTGATGATGTAAATATGTACATGGTAGTGATGGACAAAGTGCCTGAACCAATTTCAGCTGAACCTGTTGGAGTGAAGCCACCTGAGGTTATTCTATGGGACACAATGAAGGTTGATGGCAAGGAATACATAAGGCTCAAAAGAAAGGATGAAAAGTTTGAAGTGTATAACACTTGGGCAAAGATTGTAAGAACATGCTCCAGGTCAGATTTAGAAGAGATGTTTGACATAGGAATGAAGTTGTATGCAGATCAACTGAAAGCTCCAGAGATTTCAATTACAAAATTAGTGATGGAGTATTTGTGTATGATGTTCAAACCTGAAGAAGTGGAGCATGTGATCAGAAATGTGTTCAAAACTGTCAACAATTGGACTCTATATGAAACTAGTGGAGTATATGCACTAACTATGGACATAAATCACATAGAGTACTTCCTAGTGGATAGAGTGTACAATCACAGCAGACTGAAGCTTCATGCAATGTTGAAGAAGAAGCTAGGATGTGTTCCAGATTCAGAGATGGCTAAGTATTTGATTCAAAGAACAATCAATCAGAGTTTGGGGTTGGATGCAAATACAGGTGTATGAGCCATGAAGTTTTGGGAGCATCTAAGAAGACCATCTGAAGAACTTGACTTCTCTTCCTAACAGTCAAGTTTGGGGGAGATTGTTGGGAAATTCAGAAATGCACAAGTACAGTTAATACTGCTAGAACAACTTGATTAATACTTCTGAGATTAATGCTGTTGAGTGAAGTTAATACTGCTGATCAAGATTAGTACTGCTAAGTCAAGATTAATACTGCTAGAGGAGATTACTACTGCTAAGCAATTTTAGTACTGCTAGTAGTTAGTACTGCTGAACATTAATACTGCTCAAAGTATTAATGTTGCTGAAGACTTAGTGCTGCTTAAGAGATAATCAAGATTCGTGTAGATCAAGTTTGAAGATTATGGAAAGCTTGGAGATAAAGATGGAAGATTATTTTGAAGATCTTTTATTATTTGTAATTATCTTTTATCTTCATTATATAGAGAATAGTTTAGATTTGATAAAGATAGAATTCTGAATTTTTGTTTTGATAGAGAGAATCAACCTCAAGGTTTGTAATCCTAATTCTAGAGAAGTAGAATTCGTATTGGTGAGTCTGTTTATCAATATTGAGGTTGAGTGTTAAAATCTTGTAGCTTTACAATCATTGAATAAAGTTTACAAGTTGTTCTTCTGATTCACTGTTTCATTGATTATTGAATATTAAAGTGTTATTCTGCAAACTCCTTTAATATTGTTTCTGAGTGTTTATTCTTGTTTAGAATTAAGATCCTGACAATCCGTGCTTAATTCTTTCTATCATAAGCACAAACACACAAGGAATTTGTTTCTTTATCATAACGTTCATAGAAATTGCCTTTGTGGTGTTTCGATGATTGAATGGAAACCCTGGGGGAGTGAACATCACAAAATCTCCTTTACAATGTGTATTCGTTACACAAAGTGACTTAGTGTTACTGACAGACATTTTAACTGATTCATTTGTTGATTCAGGTGTTACACGATTATTTTGTCTAGATTTGCAAAGATCTGGATGAATATATTTTGAATTGACGGATCAGAGGCTCCAAATGAAAGGCATTTCTTGCCAAAAAGTTTTGATGAAATCATTTCTCTATTCATCAAAAAGGGGGAGAATCTAAAGCTTGAAGAAATGTCTACAAGATTGAAAAAGAAAAGAGTTAACCAAGAAATGCGAAAGATCAAAGTATTCTGAAGACATACTGATTATAGAGAAATTTTCTTTGAAGATACTTTGCTAAAGCATTCTGAGCTAAACCTGGAGAGTATTACATATGGAAGACAGAGAAGGAGATTCCAACTTCTGAGCTGAAAAAGAAGACTGAATTGCTAAATCATTTTAGTAATGATCTTGATCCAAAGGGGGAGATTGTTAGATCTCAGATTTATTGGATTCAAGATCATCCAATCTGAAGTTTAGAATCTGAAGCTAATGTTGAAAAGTCACTCTCGATATAAGTCTAATGTTAATTTGTAATAATTGTCGAAGTTAATTATTGTGCTAATTAATAGTATTATATTAGTTCTAAATATCTAAATAATATATATTTAGGTTATTAGATATTTAGTTTAAGTTTTAGATATTATATTATGTTTGAGATATATAAGGTTATGAGATATTATTTATCTCACAACTTCTAATATCTCAAATCATCAGACATCGACCCATCAAGAACGAAAGAGAGAGAGAGCTTAAACTTGAAGAAAATCAACCTTGTAATCATCGTTTGTTATCGAATAAGGTTGGTTTATCATCTATATGTTTGTTGTTTGATTATCTGGTAACGATCACAGACTCACACAAACTCTCGGCCCAAAACCCTTGACCTGAACCGAAGGAACTTAACTGGCCCAAACCCCGCTAGGGCTCCCGGCTGCAAATACTCGGGGTCGCCCGGTTGAGATTTCCCGGGGTCGCCCGGTGGAAGGCACTTCCCGGAATCGCCCGGGTAGGGGTCTCCCGGGTCCGCCCGGTAGAGGCTCTCTCGGGATCTCCCGGGTTGGGGTCTCCCAGGTTCACCCGGATGGGGAGTCCCGGTCTACGAATAGCGGTAGACCTGACCGGTCTTTTCCTGCGCAAACGCCGCAAAGCCATTAGGCTCCTCACGGCGGCGACTACAGCGGGGCGAAATCAATTTCCCCCAACCTAACTTGGTTCTGATTCTATCTACCCCTCCACCTTCCTCTTGCATCGATTCAATGTAAGGGATATTAGGTTTTAAACCCTCAACACCAACCTAATCGATACTCTAGGCAAGAACCCAATAATCTCACAAATGAAGAATATTAAAGGTTGTTTTTACAAGTGAACTTACCCAAACATTCTAGCACAAGGCATCTAACCCAACCAAGAATAAATGAAGAAATCAAAGACTTACCTTAAAGAATTTGATGAAGCAATCTTTCCAAAGCTTAGCTCTTCTCCACACCAAGAACACATTCAAGACTCTCCCTGATACTTGATTTTTCTCCCAAAATGAAAAGTGACGGCTAGGGTATTAGGACATCACCCTAAACTTTCAAATTTACAACTAGCCCCTCTACAAAAGAGGTTTTGTACACAATACGCCCGAACTCCTAAATATTATAATTTGGCACGGTTATTACTATATATATATATGGAGGTTCAAGAAAAAAATCCTATATAATATATATATATATATATATATATGGAGGCTCAAGAAAAAAATCGTAAATAAATAAAAAATCGAAAAACATTCTATCAACTGTTAGATTAATTGATCTGGTGGATGTGATTAAAGAGACTGCAACTTTATTTTTAAATTGAAAAACTCTCCCACCCCTTTTTGTATTTAAATCGAAAAACTACGAAATATGATCAAAATTCGAACGAAACAAATTACACCAAAAATTTGATCATATTTTTCTTGTCAATTTAACATCCATATTAATATACTTTTTCATTCGTTTTTTGGTGTTTTTTTGGTTTCCATTTATTTAGCGCTTTCCCCTCAATCTGACTCTATATAGGGTTAGATTAATTCCAAGGAAAACCGTAAAAAAAATAAAAAATAGAGGAACACTGGTCACTGTTCATCGGGACGAAATGCACATGCACATTCAAGTAATTTGTGACATGCACATGTGCATACACTTGCATAAAAAACAGCTTCAGATACTTGTACGCACAAGTATATACCGTCCAGATTAACAATTACCAGCGTATTTCTTAGTTTTTCACTTTTTTGGTTTTTTCTGAATCTCTCTCTCTCTTTGTGTGTATATATATATAGAGAGAGAGAGATAGAGAGAGAGAGAGTCGGGTTCAAATTAGAATAAGATATATATGAGAGAATAAAAAAACGGTCGAATTACATTTGATTTTATACTAGCATCACATACAAAATTACATGTGATTCACGTGACTTTGCTCCGCGACCTGAAGACGCAACCAAAGTTGCCCGCACACCTTTTTTGACCGTTTATCTAAAGTCACATGTGATTTTGCACATGATTTGACCGTTTTCATATTTTCTTAAATAGTTAGCATTCTCCCTTGATCGTTATATATATATATATATATATATATATATATATATATATATATATATATATATATATGTGTGTGTGTGTGTGTGTGTGTGTGTGTATAGGATTAGGTTCATTTGCGAAATGCTAAAAATATGAGAAATAAAGAAATGATCCTAGCCTTTATCTGGTCAACAATTGTGGCTTTGACCATGAAGCGCTGAATAATTTCTTGTGTGGTCTGTAGAAGATAGGGGGTAGTTTCGTAAAATACGCAAGACGAATTCATATATGAACCTATATGATTCACATATGAATTATATGTTCATATATGAACTCTTTTAACTGATTCATATATGAACCTTTGTGATTCATATATGATTAATGATTAGTGTGACTGTTAACATAAGCAAAAATTACAGATGATTAATGATTAGTATACCTTAAACTCTGCTTTCGTTTTAAACATTTCACCCTTTTCCCTTATTGTGAATACTTAGCGCCCATTCTCAATAACAACATTCCATTGAGCAAAATAACGATCCCCTTTAACTATTTGCTTTTGAACATCAAAAAAGACAGTCTTCGTATAAATCATGGCAGTGTGTCTTTCAATCAACCTTAGAGTCTTGAAATTATGGATAGAAATACTGGTCTCGTGCTCATCAGTACGTTGCCTGTTTCTTTGTTTGTCGATTGCAGAATCATGAGATCGGATAAAAGTCAACAGATCATTCCCATGGTGTGAAAAACTCTTAAAAAATGAATTCAAACTCTCAGACCGCGATGTCGTCTTCATTAAACCACACATAGGAAGATCTTTGTAGTATCCAGGAATCCATTTAGACTGAATACTAAACACCTTTGACAGCCATGGGTGACCTTCCATATTAAATTCATCCATCAATACATTCCATTTAAGTTCAAACTCTTATGGACCCAAATACACACGCCAAACAAGCTTCAAAAGACGCTTCTGAAATCCGTGTTAACTAGCAGGTTTGTGCTGACCTGAATAAATCATACATGATCACTCAAAATATGAAGTCAATGAATCACTCAAAACATGAAGTCAATGAAATAAAGGCTAGTAATTATAAAATAAATAAGTCGAATGAAAAGAAAAAAATCAAATAATTCATACCATATTTGGCAACTTATTCATTATGTGCCACATATAAAATCTATGTTTTGATTCATTCCAAACAATTGGAAACGCCTCTCTAATAGAAGCATCTTGATCAGTTAAGACGAGCTTTGGTTGAGTACCATGAACTTTTAAAAATGCTTCCAGTAACCAAGTGTATAATGGAAGTTTTTCATCCCACAAAATGCCAGAACCAACAACAACTGAAATCCTGTTGTTATCAATAGCAAGAAATGGTACAAAGACCATTCAATGCCTGCAAAAGTAAATATATAAAGTAACACATTCAAACAAAGAACATAACATGTGAAACAATAAAAATAAACAACAAAAACTTACTTGTTTGAACCATACGTGGCATCAAATGATATAACATGGCCAAATTCTGAATAATTAAACCTCGAGAGCTCATCATCCCAAAATAGACCTTGAAGTTTTACTTCACATACTATAAACTCAAAACCAAAGTTCGTCCTATTTAACACACACTCATTGAACATGTTTACTATCATCTGAACATCGCCATCACCAACAAAAGTATCGAAATCTCTTTTAAAATTCTTATAGTCGCTCCTACTACAACCAACTTCCTCATAACCACCCTTCAAACAAACTTGTATTCTGTGTGCTTTGGATGCCCCAATATTTTCCCTTACTGCACGATGTACAAGCCTCTTATCTGAAAACTTCATTTGCCTTCTATTTTGAGATAACATTCTATCACTCTCATCTAACAAATTATGATTGTGAGTAGGATGGAAATAGTAAAGCTTAAACTATGACGTACCATTAACCCTATGAAATCTAACTTGTGCATTGCAACCAGTTACTTTGAAGTTGGAGTTACGAAGCACCTTTCGTTTTTCACCAACATCCATGCTATCAACAGAACGTTTGTTAGGAACACCATATGTAACACCCTAAAAATAGGGATAACAAAAATCCAAAAAACGGACATGAGGTATGCTAAAATTGCCATAGCAAGAGCCTCCCAAAAATGAGGAATATATATTTAAATAACCTGTTTAATCACAATTGTAATTTAATGGACAATAAACAACAAACAACTAATCTGATTTCTACATCTAGAAAAGAGATTACAAAAAGGGTTGTCATCTATAGACCCAAACGGTCTATATCCAAAAGTATAACGCGTCCATGTGCAATTCCGCAAGCTCTCACCCCAAAGCAACTAAACCTGCTTAAGACCGCCGCCGCTAGAACCTAAGATACACATCGACACCAAACAAGTGTTAGGCCAAAAATCCTAGTGAGTTGAACAATAGTAAGCATGCATGAACAGTCACATTTCTTATCAGCAGTTAACCATAGTTCAACAAATGTGGAGTCAATAGGGGAGACCCATAGCACCAATCAAGTCCCACCCAAGAGTCGATATACCTTGATGCCCTTAACAAGGAACACCCCAAAGGCTCGACACACCCGAAGACTATCGCTAAGAAAATTCTCCGAATGGCGGAGGTCTAGGCACATACCATCACAGTGGCGCCCAAGACTATATCCTCCTAATGTACTGACTTGGTTCGTCCACATAACATTTATAAGGGGTCCTTTAGGTATATTTCAACCCACATAATTCAATACCAACTACGGGTATAATATTACCACCTTATCCTCGTGATGTCTAACAAAAGACCCAATGTAAATCATGCTCATCATGCATATAAACATATCACCAAAATGGTGTTCCAACTAGAATCATCATAATACCCACATATGCATACATTTAACATATCAAGGTACCCACATTATGTATCTATGAGACAAATCCCAAATAATGATACATATAACAATAATCATGGCAAATCACCCTTATATATACATCCTCCAACTATTTTCATGAAGAAATCCCCAAACATTTGAACATATAGAGATAAAGTAACAAATAGGAGATTATGATGTGTATCTAGTTTTAACAAAGGTTTAGTAAACTCACAATCTAGGTTTTGAACCCAAAACCTAGAAAATATGGAAACCCTAGAAGTTGGAGAAGATGAGACTTGAAGGTGAGAAATGAGAATCTTGAAGAACACTTCAATGGGGACACTTGGATGAAGCTTGATGACCACTTAATGCTCCCAACAACCCAAAACCCTATAAATGAATGAGGTAGGTGATGAAACCCTAAAAATCGCCTCCAAGAAGAGCTCTCCCGTTTTTGTAAAGTGTTAATGTGAGAAATAAGACTGCCAAAGCGATTTTAAATCAACCAGACCACGCGAGCGATAATGCCCGGCGATAGTGCCATGGGCACTATCGCTTGTCACAATCGCGGAGGTCCCCACCCCCACGGTACAAGCCCGGCGATAGTGCTAAGGCACAATCGCGTGGCACAATCGCTGGCATCCAACAGCCCACGGTACGTCTCTGGCGATAGTGCCTCCGGTGATAGTGCCAATGGCACAATCGCTGGCATCCCAAAACAGTCCGAAACTTAACCAAATTCGATGGCGAGGGCGAGGTTTGAACGATTAACAAAGGTAATTCAATACATGACATTTTAACATAATTCAAGATCATAAAATGTACACAAAGACACACATTCACACATAAGCGAAATCAATGCATTAAGGGAGACATAACACTTACCTTAAGAATTTACGGGTGTTACAATCCTCCCCACCTAAATGGGATTTCGTCCCCGAAATCTTACCCTAGGCAAACAAGTGAGGATAACGCTTCTTCATATCATCTTCCGATTCCCATATAATGTTAGCACCCCGATGGTTCTTCCATTGGACTTTCACCATAACCACGTCTTTAAGCCTCAACTTCTTCACTTTCGATTCTAAAATCGATTCCGGTTCTTCCACACAACGATTCCCATTGTCCACCCGAATTTCCGACAAAGGAATCACGTTTTCCTCTTCGGCTAGACACTTCCGAAGATAACACACGTGAAATGTGGGATGTATTCCATCCATTTTCGGCAGTAAATCCAACCGATAGGCTTGCAAACCAATCTTTTCCAAAATAAAGAATGGTCCAAGGAAACGAGGACTAAGCTTCCCATGCTTCCCGAAACGTATGATCCCCTTCCACGGAGACACCTTCAACATGACCTGGTCACCCACTTGAAACTCAACCGACTTTCTCTTCTTGTCCGCATAACTCTTTTGTCGGTCTTGTGCCGCCTTTAGCCTTTCCCGGATCTCTTTCACCTTGTCGGTCGTCTCTTGAACGATTTCTGGCCCGACGAATTGCTTTTCGCCCGCTTCTAACCAACAAACCGGAGTTCTGCACTTCCGTCCATACAAAGCCTCGAACGGCGCCATTCCGATACTAGAATGGTAACTGTTGTTGTACGCGAACTCTACCAAAGGTAGATGTGAATCCCAACTTCCCCCGAAATCTATTACACACGACCTCAAAATATCTTCTAAGGTCTGGATCGTCCTCTCACTTTGACCATCCATTTGAGGATGATACGCCGTGCTCAAATTCAGTCGAGTACCCAACTCCTTTTGCAAACTAGCCCAAAAGTTCGAAGTGAATCGGCTATCCCGATCCGATACTACAGATTGCGTAACTCCGTGCCTTGACACCACCTCGTCGATGTACAGTTTAGCCAATTTATCTATTGGCAAAGTCTTCCGCATCGCAAGAAAGTGCGCGCTCTTAGTCAACCGATCCACGATCACCCAAATTGTGTCGTGGCCTGGAAAGGTCCTTGGTAACTTTGTCACGAAATCCATAGTGATGTTGTCCCACTTCCACTCGAGAATGGACAACGGTTGCAAACTTCCATAAGGTCTTTGATATTCCGCCTTGACTTGGAGACAAGTGACACACTTCTCCACATAACTAGCCACATCTAGCTTCATCACCGGCCACCAATACATTAACTTTAAATCTCTATACATCTTGGTGCTACCGGGATGTATAGAGTATTTCTACTTATGCGCTTCTTCAAGAAGCAACTTCCGGTTTCCTCCCAACTTTGGCACCCAAATCCGTCCTTGAAAGAGTTTGAGACCACGACCGTCTTCCGTTAACAGCTCCTTTTGTTTCACCATTACTTCGGCCTTGAGGTTCTCTTCCTTAAGTGCTTCCACTTGACTTGCCTTAATGCTTTCCAACAAACTTGTGACCACATCGATCCTTGTAAGGGACATTTTGACACCATCGCCATGATTCCTTCGGCTCAATGCATCCGCCACCACATTAGCCTTACCGGGATGATAGAGTAGGTCACAATCGTAATCCTTCAAAAGCTCTAGCCATCTCCTTTGTCGCATGTTGAGTTCCTTTTGGTCGAAGATGTACTTGAGACTCTTGTGATCCGTGAAAAGACTACACTTGGTCCCATACAAGTAGTGTCGCCACAACTTCAACGCAAAAACTACCATCGCCAACTCTAAATCATGAGTCGGATAGTTCTTCTCATGATCCTTTAATTGTCGCGACGCGTAGGCTGTTACCTTCTCCCTTTGCATTAGTACGCACCCAAGTCCCATCTTGGAAGTGTCACTATACACCACAAAGTCTTCCGATCCATCGGGTAAGGACAAGATCGGGGCTTCGCACAACTTCCTCTTGAGCGTCTGAAATGCTTGCTCTTGTGCATCGGTCCAAAGAAACTTGACGTTCTTCCTTGTAAGAGAAGTGAGCGGTGTAACCGTCTTTGAGAAATCCTGAATGAAACGCCGGTAGTAACCCGCTAAACCCAAGAAGCTTCGGATCTCCGTCGGACTTGTTGGGGGTTCCCAACTCATCATTGCTTCGATCTTTGCCGGATCCACTTTTACCCCGTCCTTTGATACCACATGCCCCAAGAATTGCACTTCTTGAAGCCAAAATTCGCACTTCGAGAATTTCGCGAACAGTTTCTCCCTTCTTAGAACTTCTAATACTTCCCGTAAGTGTCTTCCATGTTCGAACTCATCCCTTGAAATATATTAAAATATCGTCGATGAAGACGATCACGGATTTATCCAAAAATGGGCGACACACACGGTTCATCAAATCCATGAATACGGCCGGAGTGTTGTTTAAGCCAAATGGCATCACCAAGAACTCATAATGACCGTATCTCGTTCGAAAAGCCGTCTTCGGAATATCTTCGTTCTTCACTCTCACTTGATGATAACCAGACCGAAGGTCAATCTTCGAGAAACATCCCTCCCCGGTGTGAGGTCAATCTGAAACTCCACTTGACGTTCCGGCGGTAATCCGGGTAAGTCTTCCGGAAAGACGTCCGGATAATCTTGCACTACCTCCACATCTCCCACCGACTTCTTTTCTTTCTTTGCGTCCACAACGTAGGCCAAGTACGAAGGGTAGCCCTTTGCTAAAAACCTGCGAGCCTTAAGAGATGAGATAATAGGATTATTCCTCTTTCCTTTCTCTCCATAAATGGTAGCCACCCCATTTTCCGGCAATTGTACTTGGATTATCTTTTTGGAGCAAAAGATGTCCGCTTTATGCCTCGCTAACCAATCCATGCCTATGACTACATCAAATCCTCCTATAGCCATATGTAGTAAATCTACGCCGAAAGAATTTCCATCGATCTCTAGAGTGCAATCACAAAAACGGTCACGAATGATGACTTGATCCCCATTAGCTATTTCTACTACTAACGCATCGGTAAGAACACTAATAGGAGTGGTGAATTGTTTACAGAAAGCATTCGACACAAAGGAACATGTAGCACCCGAATCAAACAAGACACGAGCAGGCAGGGAGTTTACTAGAAACATACCCGAAACGACATCCGCGGTCTCCTTTACCTCCTCGGTAGTCATCTGGAAAGCTCGACTCGGTGCCCGTGATGGTTGCTCGACCCTAGCCGTCGAACCCACAGAATTTCCACCACCTCCTCTAACCAACCTTGGACACTCTCGCTTCATGTGCCCCGACTCTCCGCATTCATAACATACCGCCCCACGGAGGGAACACTCTCGAGTTGTGTGGTTTTTCTTACCACACTTGTTACACCCGGATGAACCGGAGAGAGTCCTTGTAGCACACGGCCCCGAGTGCTTTGACCTGCACCACCGATCTTCACGGCGTTGATCATCCGATCTCCCGCTTACAAAGGGTCTAGATTGACGAACGGGCCCAGATGGACCCTCCCACTTCCGTTTCTCACCAAAGTACCTCTTCTCATCCCTTTCCGAATTGATGTCGTCCTCAATGAGTAAGGACTCCTCGATAACCTCTTGTAGAGTCGAACACTTAGCATTTATTATATCCATTCGCATTCCGGCCGGTAAACCCTGTTGATATGCTTTCATCTTCGACTTTTCGTCGGGGACTAGATGTCCCACCAAGTTTAGCTTCTCCAAGAAGAGCTTGGAGTAGCCAACAATCAACATATTCCCCTTCTTCAGATCTCGGAACTCCCGTTCCAACTTGTCCAACGACCGTTCGCTGCAGTATTTGTCCATGATCTTCTCCTTGAACACCGTCTAAGTTAGCTTAGCCAGAACTTTCGGGGTGAGGGCGGATCGTGTGAGGTTCCACCAAATCAGAGCCTCTCCCCGAAGTAGCTGAGAAGCAAACTTGACCCGTTGAGAAGGATCGCATTCACTGGACTCGAAGGTCATCTCTAATTCCTTAAGCCAGTACATACAAGTAATCGGGTTGTCTGAACCCGCAAACTCCTTAGGGTGACACCCCAAAAACGTCTTGTAGGTACACCCTTTAATCTTTGATCTGATTCCCTCAGCGGATGGTTCTTCAACCGTTACCACAATCGATCCACCCGACCCCACAATAACGTTTTCAGCCATAGTCTCGGGTTGACGGTTACTGACGTCTCGATCCTCTAGAAGTTTCATGAAAAACTCTTGCTGTTGGGTCATGGCCGAAGTCATGGCCAACTGTTGTTGAGCCAAAGCCGCATTCATGGCCAACATCATGCTATCCCGAAGTCGGGTCTCCATGGTAACTTCCTCCATGATGGCGTCACCTGTGTTGAGGTTCCGGCGCGGAATGTGCTCAGGCCCTCCTGCCAAGATTCTGGGTATAGGAATGTCATCGGAGATTGCCCCCACCGGGGGTCGTACTACTGCAGATTCCACTTCTGGTTTCCCTTCTGGCATGTCCGGTAATCTACTTCGAGTGTTTACCATTAATAATCTGTCATGCACGTACGAGAAATAGATTGAGAAAAGACTAAGCGAGTTGAACTCATTGTACGTACTACTACCTTCATCAATTATCGTAATAACAGTAAACCAAGCATGCTCACGTAACAATGCATTCATAATAGCAGTAGCTAAGTGAAATTATGAACGAACCATACACAAGAATTATGGTCACCATCATCACAACTTTCAATTACAGTAATTCCGTAATCCTAACGCTCTCCCCACCTAGGATTTCTACCCCAAATGGACAGTGAAGTCATAAAGTCTAAAGCTTAAGTCTAGATACACTAAACCATACCTAGTTCACTTAAACTAAAGCTCTGATACCAACTTGTAACACCCTAAAAATAGGGATAACAAAAATCCAAAAAACGGACATGAGGTATGATAAAATTGCCATAGCAAGAGCCTCCCAAAAATGGGGAATATATATTTAAATAACCTGTTTAATCACAATTATAATTTAACGGACAATAAACAACAACCAACTAATCTAATTTCTACATCTAGAAAAGAGATTACAAAAAGGGTTGTCATCTATAGACCCAAACGGTCTATATCCAAAAGTATAACGCGTCCATGTGCAATTCCCCAAGCTCTCACCCCAAAGCAACTAAACCTGCTTAAGACCGCCGCCGCTAGAACCTGAGATACACATCGACACCAAGACTATAAACTCTTAGTGTACTGACTTGGTTCATCCACATAACATTTATAAGGGGTCCTTTAGGTATATTTCAACCCACATAATTCAATACCAACTACGGGTATAATATTACCACCTTATCCTCGTGATGTCTAACAAAAGACCCAATGTAAATCATGCTCATCATGCATATAAACATATCACCAAAATGGTGTTCCAACTAGAATCATCATAATACCCATATATGCATACATTTAACATATCAAGGTACCCACATTATGTATCTATGAGACAAATCCCAAATAATGATACATATAACAATAATCATGGCAAATCACCCTTATATATACATCCTCCAACTATTTTCATGAAGAAATCCCCAAACATTTGAACATATAGAGATAAAGTAACAAATAGGAGATTATGATGTGTATTTAGTTTTAACAAAGGTTTAGTAAACTCACAATCTAGGTTTTAAACCCAAAACCTAGAAAATATGGAAACCCTAGAAGTTGGAGAAGATGAGACTTGAAGGTGAGAAATGAGAATCTTGAAGAACACTTCAATGGGGACACTTGGATGAAGCTTGATGACCACTTAATGCTCCCAACAACCCAAAACCCTAGAAATGAATGAGGTAGGTGATGAAACCCTAACAATCGCCTCCAAGAAGAGCTCTCCCGTTTTTGTAAAGTGTTAATGTGAGAAATAAAACTGCCAAAGTGTTTTTAAATCAACCAGACCACGCGAGCGATAATGCCCGGCGATAGTGCCATGGGCACTATCGCTTGTCACAATCGCAGAGGTCCCCACCCCCACGGTACAAGCCCGGCGATAGTGCCAAGGCACAATCGTGTGGCACAATCGCTGGCATCCAACAACCCACTGTACGTCTCTAGCGATAGTGCCTCCGGCGATAGTGCCAATGGCACAATCGCCAGACACAATAGCTGGCATCCCAAAACAGTCCGAAACTTAACCAAATTCGATGGCGAGGGCGAGGTTTGAACGATTAACAAAGGTAATTCAATACATGACATTTTAACATAATTCAAGATCATAAAATGTACACAAAGACACACATTCACACATAAGCGAAATCAATGCATTAAGGGAGACATAACACTTACCTTAAGAATTTACGGGTGTTACACCATATCTATGACATACCAAATATTTCAACCTGACAGATTTGTCTTTAAAGGTGTGTTATGTAGATCGCCTTATATCAAAGCCAACATAATCTGCATATTTCCTATACATATCGATGCACTCACCAATGGTTTGAAACATTGAACCAACAACCAGTGTAACTCCTTCTGGGACATTTGGTATCACATTTATTGATGAACCATATATATCCTTCTTTGATACATTCGAGGTTCCAATTTTGCCCAGCATCTCAGAAGACACTGCATGAAAGTTGAAATTCTCTGTGATAGGATGTACATAATCATATGTGATGATACATGGAAAATATAAAAATCATTACTCTTACAAATAACATCACATGTGATTTTTTTAGAATACTATCATGAACATATATGTTTAGCTACTTAAATCATAAAAATCATTACTGTTACAAACAAAATCATATGTGATCTTATAATTAATTTCATCTAAACAGAACTTCAGCTGGAGTGCAAGTTATTAACCTCTCACTAAACCACATATGATTGATTTCACGCACATATGATTGATTTCAAATAAACGAAAGTAAAATTCAACAATTACAACATTGAACCTAATCACTTAAAACCAGAAGAATCAAATACAGTAAAAGTCAAAATCAATACGTTGAAGAAAACAAATAATCAAACAAAGTAAAAAAATCAATACGATGAAGAACACAAAAAAAGTAAAACACACATTACCATCAACATCGGTATCATCAATTGAATCACAATTCTCGCTGGAAATAGGTAACTCAGACCTAGAAAGTTCTTTTGATGAATCAATTGCAGAATCACAATTGGATTTATGTGATACTTGAGAGATAATATGAATTTCGAAAAAATTACAGTGTTTCTGATGGACTGATTGAAGGGTCTGAATTGATTTGCTCCCTGCTTTTTACTTCATCTCTAGCAGCAATTTCAGTCGAAGGATCCATCAAAAACACACCAATCGTTAGCAAAATATGGTAATTCATGGATAACTTATAAACAGAGAACAAGTTCATAGTGATGAACGCTCGTTGATACAAATCGAATTGGGAGATGTATACTTTCCAAAAAAGGGGATAACAGTTAATATGACCAATATACCCTTTAACCATATTTTTTTAAAATTTTAATTTTTAAAAATTAATTACTCAAACAATTGGTTAAGAATGCTCCTCTTATTTTCTTAAATTGTTAGGATTCTCACATGAACCTTCCTCTCTCTCTCTCTCTCTCTCTCTCTCTCTCTATATATATATATATATATATATATATATATATATATATATATATATATATATATATATATATATCATTCTTTTGTTAACCAATATATTAGTGTTAACTTTGTTAACACATCTCAACCGTTCATTATTTTGATCAATGACCTACAATCATTTAATGATTTTAAATAAAATATTTGTTTTAGCCACGTTGTCACGTCCTGCTAGAAGGTTCCTCGAAAATCCGGAACATTCCAGATCAATCAAGAGCATTGAGAAAACCTTAGAGAAAGATCAAGAAGAGCCATGTTAGGATCAATAATGGACAAGCAAGATCTAGAAGGATTCACACATGGTTGAAGCTTGTGTAACTAGAAGTTTCTTGTAGACATCTAGTAAAATATTCTAGATAAAGTTTTAGAGATCTATAGAGTAGTATAAAGGGAAAATTGCATCAAAATGGAACCAACTTTCACCTAATTCCTATTTTAGGGAACAAACTTTTAAAATCATCATTTAAGGGTCTGCATCAAACTTTTTGTTTATTTAAGGGCCTAGGTAAATTAATATGACGTGGCAAACAAAAATTTAAAAGAAATATTAGGTGGAATTATGTTGTTAAGTATATTAAAAAAAAGAGTAAATCACATTATCAAGAAATTGAATTATATCACGAATGTCAGACCAGAAACCATTTATAAGAACATATATTAAAAAATTAATTCTAAAACCATCAAGAATGTAAACCCATCAAGAACCATCAAGAATGTAAACGCAAAATATTATCAAGAACATATATCAAAAACCATCAAGAATGTAAACAATAAACATCTATTGTTAATTTATTCAAAAAATTGTCAAACAAAAATATCACAACCGTAAAAAAAATATATCAAAAGCCTAAATTTAAACCAAACCAACAAGAACCCTAAACCTAAATCTAAACAAGAAAACACTAATTCCAAAATCATCGATAGGAAGATTGAGACGAAGATGGTTTGATTTTGCTTTGGATTTGTCATTCGATTCTGCTTTGGAACCCAACAAAAAACGATTTTTCGATTTGTCCTCCGTTTTGCTCCATATTTACATAAGCCAAAAAAAAGTTAGGGTTTTTTCTATTTGAACAAGAACAAAGAAGAGAATGGGTTAACAGATGATGTAGAATATCAGAGAACAAACGTGTTGCCAGATCTCCTTCTTAGTCCGTGAGATCGTGAGGTTGAGAGAGTTTGAGTCCAGATCTGGAACGTGATCTGATTTGAAACAGTGACCAGATCGTTTTCATCTTCATCTTCGTTGAGACCATATCTGTAAAGCTTCATCTTCTTTTATTTAATATGGAAGAAGCTATCGGTTGAGATAGTTTGAGCTTTCTGGAAAAATAAAGATGAAAATGGTGTGTGAAATGCCTTGGAGAAGATGAAGCAGAAGATACTTTCTGGAAAAAAAAATTAACTTGATATTTTAAATTCTTAATTGAAAAAACCCGAGATGTGTAAGTACAAAAAGAAATATTTTTTTTAATTTTATTAATTGATTTTATTTAATCAAATTTTTAGAATTATTTTTATTTTAAAATATTATGTGGAATTTTAATTTTCAAGTAAAAAATTTATAAGCCATGTCATCATTTTATATTTATATTTATAATTAACATAATGACGTGGAATCTGAGTTGTCAAAAGAATGTGGATGACGTCATCATTAGTTGGTCAACAAGTTAACTAGACCCTTAAATAAACAAAAAGTTTGATGCATACCCTTAAATGATGATTTTAAAAGTTTGTTCCCCAAAATAGGAATCAGGTGAAAGTTGGTTCCATTTTAATGCAATTTTCCCTAGTATAAATAGGGAAGACTTTCATTTGTAAAACATATTGCACATTTTCACAACTTGAGTAATAGAAGAATAGAGTTCTCCCAATCTTCTTAACATTCTTGTTTGCTCATCATTGTTCGGTATTCTCATAGTTTGACTGACTTAGTCCGAGAACTAAGGCCACACGTGAGCTTGTGAAGACAACTCCGTGACAACGCGCCTTTTAGATGATTCATACATAAACCGGGTAAAATGGTAAAAATATTTGAAGATTTAAAATAGGAAACGGGTTGATGCCATATTTAAGATGGTTTATCTGTTTCCTTTTTTAACGTTTCCTACTTTAATCTATTTCCTTCTTTTTTTTCTTCAAATAACTTTGTTTTTACTTTTATTTTTCATTTTTATTAGCATTATGTGAGGAGTGTACAAGTGAATATTGTACATACATGTGTGCCTTATATACAACTGAAGGTTGTGCATATATGAAGATTTATATGAACATTGTGCAAAAATGAAGAATGTGTACAACTGAACATAAATGTAAAATGCGCATACATGAACATTTTTGGAAACATGTACAAATGATGATTTTACATAAGTGAACATTTTATGCACACTGAATATAAATGAACAACATGCAAACATTGAATAATGTGATAACTAAGTGTATAGTTGAACAATGTGTAAACATTTTGTGTGCCTTATGAACAATTGAATATTAAAGTTTGGTCCTTGTGGTTATCACTCACTATCAAGTTTGGTCCCTCTTTTAAACTAATTACAATTTTAGTCATTGTGGTTGTCATTTTGTTTCACTTTCGGTCCCTTTAACTAACCTTAGGCCTTGTTCGGTAGCAGCTTAATGGGCTGAATAAGAGATATGGTTGATTTGGTCAACCACTTCTAAGTGTTCGGTAACAGCTTAATCAGTAGTCAGCTGGTGGCTGACCGAATCAGCTACAAAATTTAAGTCTTCCACACTCAGCCCTTCCTTTTCCATCCTTACCCCCATTCATAAAAAGAAAAAGAAAAAAAAGGAGAAGAAGCACGCCCTTCCTTTTCCATCCTTACCATCTCCGGCGGTGTCCTCCCCTCCCCCACACTCCATCTCCTGGATCTCCTCTCCATCTCGATCGATTTTCTGGATTTGTGGATCGATTTCCTGTGTATTGATATATGGATCGATTTCCTGTGTATTGATCTGTGGATCGATTTCCTGTGTATTGATCTGTGGATCGATTTTATGTGTATCGATCTGTGTAGATATTAGAGGGTTATTTTTTTTCTTTTTTATGTGTATCGATCTTTTTTAACTTTGCTGAGGGTTCTTTTTTTCTTTTTTAACTTTGGGAGTTTAATGGTGTAGACATTAGAAAGAGGTGAAAGAAGAAGAAGAGGGGAAGGTTAGCTGCTATTGAAATTCCAAAGGATTTGCAGAGGGTTTGTTTTTTCTTTTTTAATTTTGGGTCGATGGCTTCTTTTTGAAGATAGACAATAAACAATCACTTTCTATATACTAGTACTAATCACTTGTATAATATACCTTTTTTTATTTAAAAAACAATTAAATTAATATCTTTCTATCATTCAATAATTTATCAAACAATTATTTCATTTTAATATAGACTAAGGGGTAAAATGGTCATTTCTGACATTCAGATTGTTTATTTAACACAACAACCGAACAACAATTTATCTGTTAACACTCAGACAACTATATCCATACAGACAACCATATCGATACAGTCTTAACAGAAAACGAACCGAACAACACCTTAGTTAAAAATGCTAGTTAACTATTTTTGTCTTTTTCCTTTTTTTGTTTTATTATATCATATAGTAATTACGATCTTAGTCCCTATGGTTTTGTCTTTTTGATTTTGGTGTTTCCTATCATTTTATTTTTTCTTTTTCATTTTATATCTTATTATATTAATGATAATTTTAACTAAAAATACATTAAAAATATGTATTTTATTTTATAAATTACACTTTTAGAAAAGTTTTGTTAGTATCTTTAAAATGAGTTAAATAGTGAATATTTTTAAATTTTTAAGCAATTTATCCGATATATATTTGCAAATTCATCTACACTAATCCAAAAAAAAACATTTTCTATTCTAAGTTGGATTCGAAAGACGTATTTTCTTTTTTCTTATTTATGTAAGATGAAAATCAAAATTTATCTATATCTATTAATAAAAAATGTATCGCTATCAGATATTTCATTTGATTAAATGTTTTTTTAATATGTATCAAATAAAAAAATTATAATACAATTACTAATTTGCTTAGAAATATCAACATAAATTAATCTTAATGAAAAATAAAAATATAATTATTGATATTTTAAAAAAAATAAATAATAATATTACAAATTTTTTATTTGATACATATTTAAAAAAAACATTTAATCAAATGAAATATCTGGTAGCGATATACTTTTTATTAATAGAGATAGATAAATTTTGATTTTCATCTTTCCTAAAAAGGAAAAAATGATACATTTTTCAAACCGAACTTAAAATAGAAAATGTTGAAAAATGTTTTCTGGATTAATGTAGATGAATTTGCAAATATATATCCGATAAAATGATAAATACGTATTTTTAATTAAAGTTATCATTAATATAATAGGAGTATAAATGGAAAGTGAAAAATAAAATGATAGGAAACACAAAAATGAAAAAAGACAAAACCATAGGGACTAAAATCATAATTACTGAATAATCTAATAAAACAAAAAAGAATAAAAGAAAAATAGTTAACTACCATCTTTAACTAAGGTTAGTCAAAGGGACCGTAAGTGAAATACAATGGAAACCATAATAACTAAAATTATAATTAGTTTAAAAGAGAGACCAAACTTGATAGTGAGTGACAACCACAAGGACATAAAATGTAGTTTACTCCTAAGGAAATAACAATCTCACCTTTAAAAAAGTCACTAAAATAAATACAATTCAAACCTACCATAATTATCTATTAAATAAATAAGGAAATAACTGATACACGTTTTAAAAAAAGAAAATTAATAATTAATGACATTAAATCTAAAGGAGAGATTAATTAAGAGATGATAGTTTGAGTGTGTATAAATTGGATGTTCGGTTGCTCAAATCACATCAACCATGAAGAACATCTCTATTTTCGTTGTTCTTTTGCTCGTGAGCTTCTTTGCTTTTGGTAATTTATTTTATCTTATTTACACATTAACGCTTTCCTTTCGTTATATTTTAATAGTTAATTAAGATATTACTGATATTTATATTGTGGTGGAAAATTATAATTTGTATTTACCTAAATGGTGCTTTGTAAACGAGTTTTAGTAGAAAAAAAAAGCTTAAAGTTTGTGTAGTTTCGAAACAATTTTTTTACAAAAAAAATTGAGAATAGTGGCGGATCCAGGATTTTTTCTTGGTGGGGTCACCTTTTAAGGTAGATTAAATGTTCGTAAAACTGTCACGTGTATTTTAGCCTAAATCCACGGTTTAGAGGGATTTTTAAAGTTTTTTTTGGTTGATTTCAATAGATTTTTAAACTTTTTTGTCGATTTTGAGAGATTTTTTCGGTTTTTTAGTTGATTTCGAGAAACTTTTTTTGGTTGGTTTCAATGCATTTTTTAGTTGATGGGGTTCCAGACAAAAAATTACTGGGAGGACTAAAAGTATATAATTAAAAAAAACATATTTTTACTTAAAAATTTCCTCTTTGTTTCCCATTTAGTGGGGTCCATCCCCCCAATAAAACCACACGACATCCGTCCCTGATTGAGAAAAGAAATTAATAACATGTTGATTATAAAAATATTGTTGTGTTTGTATAATTATAGGATCTGAGATGTCGAAGGCGCAAATTCCGATATGCAGCAAGAAGTTCAAAATTATAACATGATTTTGCAGCGATACAACATGTGATAACACTTGCAAATCCAAAATTGGAATAGGCTCGACTGGACATTGCGATAATTTCTGGACTTGCGTTTGCAAATACCCTTGTATTCATTATATTTTGTCATAGTAACTTAATGCAAAAGTCCTTAGAAATAAAACGATTTTTTTTATTTCTAACGAATTCTCTCAATCTATATTATGCATGTCTTTCGAAAAACAATTATTCAAACTTAGTGCATGTTTACTTGTATCAGACCCGTTCCTGACATTTTTTAGGCCCTGATTGTAAGACTCGGTTTTGAAAAACGTATAATTATTCTTACCCGAATTGAACAGTAAATAAAAATGACAACGAAAGATAGTTAAGGGTTAAAACTGTCATTAACCTAAACTCTTATATATATATATATATATATATATATATATATATATATTACGTATAAATTTAATATATATATATAAATATATATAATATTAAAATGTCAACTAAAGATTGTTGAGGGATCAAAGTTGTCAATTATCCAAACTCATTATAATTATAATTATATACTAAGCATATACCCGCGCACGATTTGGCACGAAAAATCGTGAAATCGAAGGAACAATTGACAAAGGTATGTATCCGCTCGCGAAACATCTCGAAATCAAAATGACAACAACGTTTTATTTTAAGTTTGTATTTCTTCGTCCTTATCGATATTTTAGTCTATGATTCACATATAAGTGCACCAAACGAAGAACGAAATGAAAACTAATGTATTTAGTCTATGATTCAATGATTCATAGACTAAAGTATCGATAAGAACGAAGAATACAAACTTAAAATGAAAACGTTGTTGTCATTTTGATTTCGAGATGTTTTGCGAGCGGATACATACCTTTGCCAATTGTTCCTTCGATTGCACGATTTTTCACGCCGCATCGTGTGCGGGTATATGTCTATATAATAGTATAGATAAAAATTCTAAAACGGTTATTGTACAATCTTTTGTACAATAACATTTACCACCCTTACAATGTTACATTTACCACCTTACACTTACTTATTTAAATTACTTTACATCCCTTGTTTTTTCATTTTTCATTTTACACCATTATCATATTAACACAAATAATCGTATATGAACAAAAATGCAATGAAAAAAAAATACGTTCATTTTTATACAAATTATACCATAATAATCGTCTCGTCAATACTTTCATAACGAACTCATTATTTAATGTTTTTTAATTTAACTGTACTATTAAATATCATGAATATCTACGAATTAATTTGTTTTCTATCCATACGTTTTATTTTTTTTCCACCGTTAGCACATTAAAAATACATAATCGTAAAATACCTTTCATTCTTATTATAAATTATATCATTATAATTTTTTTCGTCAATAATTGTAATATAAACTAATTATTGAATATCTTTATGGGTTTAGGGTTTAGTGTTTCATAAGTTGTGATTCTTAGGTCATGGTTTATTGTTGATGACATGTCTATAAGGAAGTAGCATTAATTGTTCGTTATTTACTCACATTCCGCTGCATCGCGCGGGTATATGCCTAGTATATATATAATGTTACATATTTATGCTACCAATAAAAATATTCAATAATTAGTTTATATTAAAATTATTGACCAAAAAATTATAATATTAGAATTTATAATACTAATGAAACATACTTTTAATAAATTTTAGTTGATCTACAATTATGTATTTTTAATACATTAACGGTGAAAAAAAATAAAACGTATGGATAGAAAACAAACTAATTCACAGATATTCATAGTTTTTAATAGTACGGTTAAATTAAAAAATATTCAATATTGGGCTCGTTTTGAAGGTATTGACGAGACGATTATAATGGTATAATTTGTAAAAAAAGAAACGTATTTTTTCATTGCATTTTTTTCTATATACGATTATTTGTGTTAACATGATAAAAGTGTAAAATGAAAATTGAAAAAACAAGGGATATAAAGTAAATTAAATAATTAATTATAAGGGTGGTAAATGTAACATTTAATTTTAATGGATTTCCAATTCCCTCTCACATCACATCTTATTTTATTTTTAATTCATAGTTACAGTTTTTGTCCCTGAACTTTTTTGATAGATTTACTTTATACCTTTTAGTTTTACATTTTACATTTTCATTATATTAACACATATAAGCATATATTAACTAAAATACGTTAAAAAAATAATTTTTAATTTTAACAAGTTACACCATTATAATCGTCTCGTCAATACCTTTGAAATGAACCCAATATTGAATATTTTTTGATTTAATTATATTATTATATGTCATATATTATACCTTGGTTAATCGATTTAAAAAAAAAGAAGAGAAAAAGCATTACATCGAACGTAAGTTTTAACATCAAGATAATAAACATAATAAATATATTGCGTATTTTTTTTATTCCAACAGATTCCAACTTTGATAATTCATTTAAATCAACATATTCACGAGTACGAGTACGTTCTATATATTCTTCATTCACATCTAATCTACGTTTGTATGGGATAATCCACGACATTGCATCTGGAAGTGCATGACGTGTCCAATGGTGTATGAGTGTGGGCATTGGGTAATCTTCTTTTAATACCCAATTAGTTCACCCATTAACTCTGTACGGATAGTGTCCGATGCATCTTCATGACCACCGAAACAAGTAGATATGACTTGAAATTCACAATTTCCATCGCCTAATACATTTTGTACTTTGCGATGTATGGATGAAATAAACTCGGGATTTGATCAAGATATGGAGTTGGGGGGGGGGGGGGTTGTCGTTGGAAGTAAGAGTTATGCCTCGCTGATTCTTTATGACCAAAATCTTTGGAGTTGATAAATGTTGGAGCGTTAGAATAACTGCGTCTACGAGGGTCTTCAATAATATTTTTATTTATTTCAAATCAATTACTATACTTTATTTCAAATAATATATTATATATATGTCGAATGATTATGTTTTCATTGATCGACATGTGATATCCCAAAATAATCGAAATTTGTGATATTCACAATTAACCACATGTGATATCCACAATTAATCACATGTGATATCCACAAAATACAACGTAATTATATATGTTAATGTGATATGTTAAAACGTATTTTTTAACATATAATAAAATAATTAAATCAAAAAATATTCAACATTGGACTCATTTCGAAGGTATCGAAGAGACGACTATAATGGTGTAACTTGTTAAAATTAAATATTATTTTTTTAACGTATTTTAATTAATATATTTCATTATATGTGTTAATATAATGAAAATGTAAAATGTAAAATGTAAAACTAAATGGTATAAAGTAAATCTATCAAAAGAGTTAAGAAACCAAAACTGTAACCATATATATCAATAACTACTTTTCAAGAACTATTTTTTCAAGAACCGTTTAAGCCCTTTAATATATAGTAGAGATATATATATGTGTGTTGAAGAAAAAAAATCTATCATTAAAGTAAAACACGATTCATCGTCCCTGTAAACACACCGCCTCTCAACTCTCTATCTCTAAAATCATTTGAACATCTCTCTAGATTTCTCTCAAATCCGTTGAAGTAATCGACGAAAAAATTACATATTCGGAATCTACGCTTCGAGCCCTTTTTAGAGGTATAAATTTATTCTTAAGTTATTTAAGTTGGTAAGTTAGGGTAGTTGAAGTTGGTTGAAGTTAGGGTAGTTGAAGTTGGTTGCTAGATTATAAGTTTATATTGCAAAGTTATGATCAAATATGTGTTTAGGAATGTTTGTTTTTGTACAAATTATAAAAGGGTAAAGTTTAGAATCAAAATGGGGATATTTATATCTAGATGTTTAACCGCACACCAAGTGATCGGTTTAATGTCTAAGAGAATATAATTTTGTGATTAAGCTTAGAAAAATAACCTTTGAGTTTAATGTTATGCGAGTAATAGTAATTTATGATTTAAATAGGCAATCAAACGGGTTAAAGTTCGTCGTCATTCTCGATTAATCACGTGTTGCATCTCAATTCGATCAAGGTATGGATTCTATCTTCTTTTATACGGGAATTAACATTTGATGTGGTCATTTCATCCACAAGATTCAATATGAAATCCAAATATCCACAAAAGTGGGTATATGTATTGGTTATCCGGAATATTTGTTTTCAACTCTTGATCAGTTTTATTTTCAGTTGTTGTGTGTTAATTATATGACATGCTTTGTGATCCGTTTGTGATTCAAATTATGGATTTTTCCGGATAATAAACTTCTATCGAATATGAGTTTATGTCTTAATCCAATTGCTCATTACATGAACTTTTATGTGAATTTCCGAAATCAATATATGTTGAGAAATTAGGAACTCTTTTTGGGTTATGCTTTGATTTAATGAAAATGAATTTCGATTTGGACTTTGTTTTTCGAACACCGGACTTTGCGGCACCTTTGTCTGGGATGCTACCATAGTGGCTACAAAGACTATGGCGTCTTCAACGAATGGTACTTTGTACCCGGCCTTTACGGAACAGGCTACCCGAGGGCGTATGGATCGATCATAGATGTAGTTCCAGAATTTGAGGTCGTGGTTAAATCCACTGTGGGACTTAGGCGGTGTGTGCCCGTACCCCTAAATTCCAACTGTCCGGTTGGTTTAGCCGACCATCGGACAACCTGTCCTTGTTGCACGGAATTATTAACTTATATGATTTGAGAGTTTGATGTTGACTTCCGTTGTTTTGGATTTCTAGTTGTTTTCGAGTTATATGTCGGATCATCATGATTTCGGTTTATTGATTCATTGATTGTATATATTTTCAATCAAGTTGATTAAATGGTCAAGTCATTTTCGTTGTACCTAATTTTATTAATTTGTTCTTTGGATTACTATTTTTTTTATAAATTATCCGTTCACTGAGCACGTCGCTCAGCCGTGTGTTTTTCTTTGCACGACAGGTACTTGATGTAGAATCGGGATAGGGGCAAGGTGACGAGAGCGACACAAGTGACTTTTTGGGATAATCCTTTCTAGTGACGCTATATCTTTTGGTTATAAATTAATAGTTATGCTAAGCTTTTGGATTTGTATTTTGTAAATGTAAATAATACTTAGCATGCTCTGTACTTTCCCAACCTCTTTCTGCAAATGAGGTTCTTATGGGTTTATGTGAATATATATATATATGTGTGTGTGTGTGTGTAACGAAAACTGTCCTATATATCTCGGGACGGGGGTCGTTACAGTTATGGTATTAGAGCCTAGGTTTTGTCTTGTAGTCCGTCATAAGCTTGACCTGTGAGGAACGGGTAGGAAAAGGAATGGGTAGTGTAGGATTTGTCTAGATTGGTTATTTCTATTTCAAATTGCTATTTTCCTATCTATTTGTTATTCAATTCTTAATCCGTATCCTTTTTCCTATAGTATGTCAAGACGTGGTAGACCCCGAAAAGTGAGATCCGGATCGGGTAGTCAACCAGATCCTCCTCTAACAGGGGATCGAGTGGACCCGAGCATCACAGCAGCAGTCCACCAAGCTATGTCAGGTATGATGCCTGATTTTATTGCGCAGGCAGTGGAGGCTATGCGC
The DNA here is from genome assembly GCA_954870635.1 of Arctium minus. NCBI lineage: Eukaryota > Viridiplantae > Streptophyta > Magnoliopsida > Asterales > Asteraceae > Arctium > Arctium minus. Next base: position 40,345,152 of record OX941087.1, on the reverse strand, counting down.
AAAGCTGCTCATGATTCTCATCAATCACCCGGACCAATGTTATAAACTGGTCCTAGTAATTCAAATCCAGGTTCCAGATCACATAACCCAACTGCAGAAGCCCATGTGTGGCTGGAACGTTTCAACAAGCAGTGTAACACCCCGATTTTCGAGAGGTATCATTTCAAGTTTATACAGAAACCAATATATTAAGGAAAAATAATATATTTGATTTTGGGCTTGAATCCTTGATTTTATAGTCTTGATAGATGAAGGATTCAATTACGAGTCGAACGGTTCTTTCCGGAGCGAAAACGGAGCTATAACGAAGAAGTTATGAACAAAACAATGTTTGGACACATTTCTCACGGTCTGAGGGACGCACGGGTCGTGCGTTTTCCCTTCACAAGGGCGCATGGGTCGTGCCCAACATCCAGTGGAGCGGGTTAAAAGCCTGATTCAGCCTCATTTCACCCAAAAACTTCATTTCTTCATATCTTTTGATCCAGAGCTCCGATTAGGGTGATTCAAGTTGCTACGGTTTCGTTTTTGAGAGATTTTCAAGGATCTAACAAGAGATTGGAAGTCTATTGAAGTATACTAGAGCATTTTGTGGTGGTAAGCTTCTCATCTCTCCCTATTCATCTTCTTCATCCACCCTTTGTTCTCCCTTTCATAGATTGAAGGTTTGTAATAATTTTGGTGAACTAGAGGTGTTTTGATTGGTGGATTCAAGTTTGGATCAAGGTAATCTTCTATTCTCTTCATTTATGGAAGTTAGGATTTCGGTATCAGTTGAGGTATTCATGTATAAGGTTGGGAAACGATTCCTTGTGGTTGATTATGGTTGTTTATGGTAGAATATGTATATTTATGGTTGGAACCTTGTGGATCTTGGTTTTGGAAGATTCTTCAGGGAAAGTTCTAAGTGGGTAAAATCTAGATTTAATCTAAATCTAGCAAGGTGAGTTTACTAACCTTTGTTAAAACTAGATACACATCATTATCTTCTACTTGTTGATATTAATGAATCTCTCAAATGTTCATCTTTAATGTTTCAAGTATTTGGGGGTTTTTACCCATGGATTTATGTATATGAAAGTTACCATGTTTTATATGTGTATACCTTGGTATGTTGATGATTCCTTCTTGGAATGCCTTTTTGGCGACCTTATATTCTCACGAAGTATTTGGATGGATATTATGTCATATGTTGGATCTACATGATTAGGATGGTAATAGTGTGTTCTTGGTTGATATCCGAAATTTTGACGGATTGAAACACATCTTGAGACCTCCTAAATGCATTATGTGGACGAACCAAGTCTGTGATTCACTATAGGAATGTAGGTGGGTGACATTTGGAGAATTTCCTAAGCGGTAGTCTCCTATGTACCTAGACCTGCGCCGTCGGGGAATTTCCTAAGCGGTAGTCCCCGGTGCGTGTCAGGCCTTTGGGTTGCCAGTGAAAGTGCCTTCAAGGTGCATTGCCTCTTTAGGTGAACCGGATTGGAAATATGGGTCGCTCCCGTTGACTCCACATCTACGTGATTAATTGTTTAACTGCTGATAAGAACTGTAACTGTTTCTGGCATGCTTTCACTTGTTCGACTCACTAGGATTTTTGGCCTAACACTTGTTTGGTGTCGATGTGTATCTCAGGTTCTAGCGGCTCCGGTTCTAAGCTGGCATAGTGCTTGGGTGAGAGATTGGGGAATATTGTATTTGGACTTACTTTTGGTAGGAGAACCCTTTGGGTTTATAAATGACACCCTTATTTGTAATCTCTTTTCTAGTTATAGAAATGAGATTAGTTGGTGGTTATTTATTGTCCGTTTATTTACGACTGTATTTAAACAGGTTTGTGTATTTTCCCCATTGTTGGGAGGCTCTTGTTTTGGCAATTTTATATACCGCATGTCCATTTTTTCGGATTTTTGTTATCCCTATTTTTAGGGTGTTACAAGTTGGTATCAGAGCTCTAGTTTAAGTGAACTAGGCATGAAGGTAAGATGTCTAGAATTAGACTGAGTATGTTAAGCAATGATTGTGAGATGGGTAGAAATTTTCTAAGATGGGTTAGTCTTAGAGTCGACGGAAAGTATGGCTATCAAGCGTTGTGGCGATGATAACGAGAACCTTTATGTATTGTATGTTCATAATCTCACCTAGCTAATGTTATTATGAGGATATTTATACGTGATGGTGCTTGAAGTGTCGTTACTGTGACAATTGGTAATGTAGTAGTACGTTCTCTTGTGCTTGATTTGCTAATGTTATGATATTGGGTAGACATGGTAGTACGTTTCCTTCGTGTTCAATTCTGTTAATCTCCTTATTATCCATCCTCGTACTTGTATGAACTGCCTTGGTATGTCGACTGTTGGAGTAATAAGAAAGTTTCTGAATGGGTAACTATTAGAAAAAGTTGATGAGTTTATTATTCGTTACTTGGAGTGAAGGTAAGTATGGTGATTGCATTAAGTGGACAGTTTCGAGTCGGATTAATTGGTTGGATTAGAACCATAGACTTTTTGAATCGATGTATTCGAGGAGAAATTGTAAGGTGAACCTATGAAGTCCGTGGTTTTGCCTTAAGATGTTGAGCATCTGGATGACGATAGTGTAACTAGGGAAATCGAGGAGCGTGAGTTCAAGTTGATTTGTGAAAACGGTGTACATGCCAAAATATCCATTTTAAAGTGTTTTACATGAAATTATCAAATGTTGGGTTAGTTGGTAATCTTTGATTATTTGAAGTATTTACCTTTATAAACTTTGTATAACACCACATTTTGGGATTTTTGGGCATGTTGATAAATAAATCATTTTGACATATTTCTTTTACGATGTAATATATAAATGGAAGTCATTTTATATAATTGTTCATTTGGTGCATACAATTTTATAAATCGTTGGAAAATGCATATCATTGAACTATGAGTCATTTTGGCAACATGAATAGAAAGAGTTCATTTGGAAAAACATTTTGCTTCAACCAATGAGAAGTTTTGGTTATTTTGAAATGTTTAGTTTTATGAACATGTTGAGACATCCATTTTGGGATCTTTGGGGTATTTTGGTAAATAAATCATGTTGAGATGTTTCTTCGATGATTTTACATGTATAATTGGAGTTCAATTGACGTAAGTGTCATTTTGTGTATTTGATCTTATTAACCTTTTTCAGAAAACACATATTATTGTGTTATGAGGCATTTTGAAGACATAAGAGTATGAGTTCATTTGAAAAATGGTTTGTCTCAACCAGCGATGAGATTTTGGGTTAATTACCTTCTGGGTCGTGGTGTTTGCATAATTGTGGTCAAACGTATTTCAATGTCTCTACTGGCTTTCATTAGGTATTTATGTAAACTATTGGGTCATTGACTCGGTTTTAACCAAATGGAGTCTTGAGGAACTTTGTACGGTTTAAAACAGTGGTGGAAATTTTATTGGCATCGAGTGGTATTATTTCCCTTTGAGTTTAGTGGGAACAGTTTAGTTGCACATATCACGTATGCATATTTTATTGGAAATTTTCGTTATGGTATTTCAGCCAATATTTTAGAACGATGAGAGCATGTTTATATTTGGCTTTGAACTCGAAAACGACATAAATTATTTCATGTTTTAACCAGTTGCATACGCATATCAATCTACTAGTTTTGCGAAATAAACGGACGCATGTAAGTTTTGTTGTGAAATCTTATTTTGTGCCGCATTGTGACTAAAAGAGAGAAAACTTTAAGAGTTCGATATTATGAGCATGTTGTCTCGGGTTTTGCAAACATTTTATTTATACAGTTTGGAATTAAACTAAATTACTCTTGAAATTGCTCAAATCGCATGCATATGTCTTTACTAAATTTTGGGGAATAAACAGATGTATGCGAGTCACGATGGGAAGTTTTATTTCATGACATTTCATGGCTAATTGCAGAAATTTTGGGGTTCGATTTTGTGAATTTCCCTTCTGTAGTTTTGTATGAAAGTCTTGTTATACACTGTTTTAGTACGTAAAACTATTTCTCATTCATTACATAAATTAACTGTTGGTGTGAGTAATCGTATGAAAGATTTTTGGTATTTCGGATAGAACTTTTGCCCAAAACATATTTCAGTTATTGATTTTACTGATAGGAGTTTTCCGCAATGCATGAAATGAATTTCCGATTTACATGTCGTTGTAATTACGATTTTGGGTAAGTACGTTTTATCGGTACAACCCAAATTTGAAACGCGAATAACATATATATATATATATTTATTTACGTCCCTATTGTGTTGCTACATTTGGGAAATGATCGGATGTATATAGGTCCTGTTGGAAATTTTATCTTCCGACGTTTTGTGTTAAAGTGAAAGATTTTAAAGTTGAAATTGTGAAATCCTCTTTTGGGAGTTGTACAAACTTTTATGACGCATGTTTTGGGACGGAAAGTTATTTTCATACGCATAGCATAATTTGATGCATGCTAAGACCCTGGTAGCCCGTTTGAAAATTTTGTTACACATCTTTCGTTATCGTTTTATTAAGCGTAAGTACTGATCAAATGAGTTTTTAAAATGGTTTTATATGTGTGGCATTGGTGATCAATTTTGAAACCTATCAAATGCACGATAGTGTATTTTCACCGCACGTTTAATTGTTATAAAACTTATGTATTTGCGAGTTTTATAAATTTCAAATTGGCATAGTAGTGTGAAAAACCTTGAACTCATTGGGCTATAGGTGTAATCCCCCTCGTGTTATAAGTCGATATTAAGGATTAAAAGAGTCCTCGGAGTTTGAGGCGTTAGGCATGTGCTTTCTCCCAGTTAGTTAAGTAACGATCTTTATGCTTCGTTAAACCTACGGATTAAAAACTGTGTTCGGTTGTTTGGGTATGGTTGGTTTTGGAATGGTGGGATTTTGATTCGATGGCATGCTATGTGTCTGTGGTGTACTATATTGTTTGGTATTCTTGAATGTTGATGATGTTATGATTGACTGGTAAGGATGTTAGATTTGGGTGACTACTTCCAAGAGTAGGTGTCAATTTTGAATCGACATTACTAATCGAGAAAGAAATATTTGGTAGTATACCCACGGTTGCAGAATGGTCATTATGAGGATAGGTGTCGACATTCTATTTTGAGAAAAATAACTGTTGGTATGCTTCAATGTATTTCCGTTAGATCTGGTGCGTCTGCAGGACAAGCGGTAAACTTAAGGAAATTAGATGTTGATCATTAAGAAATCAATCATTGGTATTTTGATATTTGTCAGGACTTTCGTTGATTTGGAAATCGATGCTTGAGTGCATGGTGGGAGTTTGGTGGTAATGTTTATTGGATACATTTGGTGAGAATGTCGGGTGGACTTTAAGTACAAATCGATTATCGAGGAGACCTTGATGCGTCGTATTTAGAGGTATCTAAGGGAAATGTTTACTTTGGGGTATTCTTGGTGGAAATGACTGAATAAGGTTGTAAGTTACTCTTGAAGTATTACGAGCAACATAAGGTTGGGAGACAACCGATATTTAATGATTAAGAAAATGATTAATCAATGACTCAACGTTCATCCTGACGTCGGTGAAATATATTGAACGTTGAGATTTAGTTTGTAACGGCACATTATGAGAACTCAGCGACAACCTCAACCGGAATGTAATCGGGTCCGTATATGAGGTAAGGTTTTTTTGAAGGCATTCCTTTTGGGATAGGGAATCAATCGATCTTTCCAAGTATGATGTTGGGTTCTTGGTGGTTCCAGATTTCGAGGACGAAATCTCTTTTAAGGTTGGGAGGATTGTAACACCCCGATTTTCGAGAGGTATCATTTCAAGTTTATACAGAAACCAATATATTAAGGAAAAATAAGATATTTGATTTTGGGCTTGAATCCTTGATTTTATAGTCTTGATAGATGAAGGATTCAATTACGAGTCGAACGGTTCTTTCTGGAGCGAAAACGGAGCTAAAACGAAGAAGTTATGAACAAAACAGAGTTTGGACACATTTCTCATGGTCTGAGGGACGCACGGGTCGTGCGTTTTCCCTTCACAAGGGCGCACGGGTCGTGCCCAACATCCAGTGGAGCGGGTTAAAAGCCTGATTCAGCCTCATTTCACCCAAAAACTTTATTTCTTTATATCTTTTGATCCAGAACTCCGATTTGGGTGATTCAAGTTTCTACGGTTTCTTTTTTGAGAGATTTTCAAGGATCTAGAAAGAGATTGGAAGTCTATTAAAGTATACTAGAGCATTTTGTGGTGGTAAGCTTCTCATCTCTCCTTATTCATCTTCTTCACCAAAGTTTTCTAGGGTTTCATCCACCCTTTGTTCTCCCTTTCATAGATTGAAGGTTTGTAATCATTTTGGTGAACTAGAGGTGTTTTGATTGGTGGATTCAAGTTTGGATCAAGGTAATCTTCTATTCTCTTCATTTATGGAAGTTAGGATTTCGGTATCAGTTGAGGTATTCATGTATAAGGTTGGGAAATGATTCCTTGTGGTTGATTATGGTAGAATATGTATATTTATGGTTGGAACCTTGTGGATCTAGGTTTTGGAAGATTTGGTTTGAAGAATCAAGTTCTTCAGGGAAAGTTCTAAGTGGGTAAAATCTAGATTTAATCTAAATCTAGCAAGGTGAGTTTACTAACCTTTGTTAAAACTAGATACACATCATTATCTTCTACTTGTTGATATTAATGCATCTCTCAAATGTTCATATTTAATGTTTCAAGTATTTGGGGGTTTTTACCCATGGATTTATGTATATGAAAGTTACCATGCTTTATATGTGTATACCTTGGTATGTTGATGATTCCTTCTTGGAATGCCTTTTTGGCGACCTTATATTCTCACGAAGACTTCGGATGGATATTATGTCATATGTTGGATCTACATGATTAGGATGGTAATAGTGTGTTCTTGGTTGATATCCGAAATTTTGACGGATTGAAACACATCTTGAGACCTCCTAAATGCATTATGTGGACGAACCAAGTATGTGATTCGCTATAGGAATGTAGGTGGGTGACATTTGGAGAATTTCCTAAGCGGTAGTCTCCTATGTACCTAGACCTGCGCCGTCGGGGAATTTCCTAAGCGGTAGTCCCCGGTGCGTGTCGGGCCTTTGGGTTGCCAGTGAAAGTGGCTTCAAGGTGCATTGCCTCTTTGGGTGCACCGGATTGGAGATATAGGTGGCTCCCGTTGACTCCACATCTACGTGATTAATTGTTTAACTGCTGATAAGAACTGTAACTGTTTCTGGCATGCTTTCACTTGTTCGACTCACTAGGCTTTTTGGCCTAACACTTGTATGGTGTCGATGTGTATCTCAGGTTCTAGCGGCTCCGGTTTTAAGCTGGCATAGTGCTTGGGTGAGAGATTGGGGAATATTGTATTTGGACTTACTTTTGGTAGGAGAACCCTTTGGGTTTATAAATGACACCCTTATTTGTAATCTCTTTTCTAGTTATAGAAATTAGATTAGTTGGTGGTTATTTATTGTCCGTTTATTTACGACTGTATTTAAACAGATTTGTGTATTTTCCCCTTTGTTGGGAGGCTCTTGCTTTGGCAATTTTATATACCCCATGTCCGTTTTTTCGGATTTTTGTTATCCCTATTTTTAGGGTGTTACAAGCAGAAACATCATGTTTTTACTTCTGCAATTGAGGCAGTAGAAGCAGAAAATTGGATCTGACATATAGAGAAAATATTTGATGCACTTGACTATCCTGATCAGTTCAAAGTTAGACTTGCAACATACAAATTCGAAAATGACGCTCACAACTGGTGGGATTCTTGTAGACAATCAAACCCCAATGTCCGAGACTTCTATTGGGATCAATTCAAGGAGCTTTTCTATAATCAATATTTTACTCCAGCTGATAAAGAAGCGTATGTACGCGAGTATTCTAACATCCAACAACGTGACGATGAATATGTTGCCGACTATCTAGCTCGATTTCTTAGATTGGCTCGATTTGCAGGAGTTACCGCAGGTACTGCAACCCATCAGATTGATAAATTCAAGTGGTCATTAAACTACAGGTACAAAGATAAGCTAATCAATTCAAATTTCGACAGTGTTTCGCAGGCTGCCGATGCAGCCAAAAACATCGACAGAGCACGTGAAGAGCGTATAACTCGTCAACTTGAGTCAAAGAAACGAGGTTCTGAAAGTTTGCAAAAGGGTTCTAGTAATCAACGATCGATGCACTCTAAATCGAGCAGTGGAAGTCTAAAGGGCTCTAATAATTCCAAATCTCGAACTTCAGAATCGGTAGTCAATGAAAATCAATTTCTTATGGGCAATCGTATCAAATGTAATCAGTACAACAACTGGCATCGTCCTGGACCATGTTTAAAAATGACAGGAGCGTGTTACATTTGTCATGAGCAAGGCCACCTGGCCAGAGACTGTAAGAAGGGTCGGTCTGACAAATCAAAAGACAAGGGAAAGCAACCTACTGCCAGCGGGCGTGTGTTTGCGATATCCGGTGACAAGTCCACGACTGGTATGGTTTCGGGTATCCTAACTTTAGCTGATAAATCTGTATATGTATTGTTTGATACCAGGGCTTCACACTCCATTGCTTCCGAGCATCTGGAGTCACATCTTAAGCCCTATGAGCAGTCAACTGACTTCCCTGTTAAGATTTCAACTCCGATGGGTAATTCTATATGCATTGTCTCAAAATTTGAAAACTGCCCATTGATGATCGAGAATTGTATTCGAGAGGTAACTCTACTCTCTATGAAGTTATCGCACTTTGATTTAATTCTAGGCATGGATTGGTTAGCTCGACACACAGAGCTACTATTGATTGTGAGTCGAAGCAAGTTATATTCGGAGACGTCAGCCACCCCGAGCTCATTTTTCAGGGTGTACCTCCGAAAGAGGAACCTGAGTTATATCATCCGTAAAATTTGAGCAATTCATGTGGCAAAGTTGCGAGGGATTTCTTGCATCTCTACAAGATCTAGATCAGGTACCGCTTTCCCTTGATTCTATTCCTATTGTTAAAGAATTTCCAGATGTTTTTCCAGATGATTTACCGGGTATTCCACCGGTAAGAGAGGTCGAGTTCTCTATTGAATTAATCCCAGGGGCCACACCAATTTCTAAAGCCCCCTATCATATGGCCCCTACTGAAATGAAAAAGTTGAAGACTCAAATTGAAGAACTTCTAAACAAGGGTTTTATTCGTCCCAGTGTCTCTCCCTAGGGAGCCCCTTTTTTGTTTGTCAAAAAGAAAGACGGTTCCATGCGGCTCTGTATACATTATCGTGAGCTAAACCGTGTTACCATCCAAAATAAGTATCCATTACCCAGGATCGACGATTTGTTCGATCAGCTACAAGGGGCAAGATACTTTTCAAAAATTGACCTTCACTCAGGATATCATCAACTTAGAATCCGTGATTGTGATATCCCCAAAACCGATTTCTGAACACGTTATGGTCACTATGAGTTCATAGTTATGCCATTCGGTCTTACGAATGCTCCAACGGTTTTCATGGATCTTATGAATCGTGTCTTTAATGACTATTTGGATGAGTTTATCATTATTTTCATCGATGATATACTAATCTATTCTAAGTCCCATGAAGATCATGAAAAACACCTTCGTATAGCATTGGAGACACTCAGACAGAAACAACTTTATGCTAGGTTCTCCAAGTGCGAATTCTGGCTTGAACATGTGACATTATTGGGTCACGTTATATCTGCTGAGGGTTTGACAGTAGATCCTACTAAAATGGAAGTTGTCACAAAGTGGCCAAAACCGACAAATATATCTGAAGTCCGTGGTTTTCTAGGTCTCGCAGGCTATTACCGACGTTTTGTCGAGGGATTTTCTAAAATAGCTCTGCCTATGACTCGATTATTACGAAAAGGCGTTAAGTTTGAGTGGGGCTCAGATCAAGAAGCCAATTTTGAAGAACTGAAACATCGCTTGGTTACTGCACCGATTCTTGTTTTACCGACAGACACCGGCAGTTTCCAGATATACAGTGACGCCTCGAAGCAAGGTTTGGGTTGTGTGTTAATGCAACATGGCAGAGTGATCGCATACGCCTCACAACAGTTGAAACCCTACGAGGTAAATTATCCGACTCATGATTTAGAGTTGGTTGCGGTCATCTTTGCTCTCAAAATATGGCGCCACTATCTGTATGGTGAGACATGTGAGGTATTTATAGAACATAGAAGTCTGAAATATATCTTTACTCAGAAGAATCTAAACATGCGCCAGAGGTGATGGCTTGAGCTTCTTAAGGATTATGACGTCCGGATTCAGTATTATCCGGGCAAAGCAAATGTAGTCGCAGATGCACTCAGTCGAAAAGCTGTTGGACATATCTCTTCCTTATTAGTCCCCAGACAGTTGGCTACAGAGATTGATCGGTACGGTTTGGAAATCTATCCGCATAATGATCAAAGTTTTCTATCTAGTTTGATAGTAGAGCCAACTCTTATATCACGGATAAAAGCCGCCCAACAGAATGATGGTGAAATTTGGAGTATTCATGATCACATTCAGAATGGAACAAATTCTGACTTTCGAATTGATGACGATAGTATTCTATGGTTTCGTGATCGACTTTGTGTCCCAAACGATACCGAGTTAAAAGAAGCTGTCTTGAAAGAAGCTCATGACTCCCCTTTCTCTATTCATTCGGGTACTACCAAAATGTACAGAGATTTGAAACAAACTTTCTGGTGGAACGGTATGAAGCGAGACATCGCATAACATGTTTCACGTTGTTTAACTTGTCAGCAAGTCAAAATCGAGCATCAACGCTCTAGTGGACTTCTTCAACCTCTTGAAATTCCAGTATGGAAATGGGAACATATCACAATGGATTTCGTAGTTGGGTTGCCCAGAACATCTTCAAATCATGACTCTATTTGGGTGATTGTCGACCGTTTGACGAAATCAACCCATTTTCTTCCTATTCGTCAATCTTGGTCTATATCTAAACTTACTGATCTCTTCCAGCGTGATATTATTCGACTTCATGGTAAGCCAGTTTCTATAACTTCTGATAGAGACCCACGTTTCACTTCTCGATTCTGGGGAGGTCTACAAAAAGCCTGGGGTACTCGATTAAATTTTAGTACCGCTTTTCATCCCTAGACAGACGGTCAGTCTGAATGCACCATACAAACATTAGAAGACATGCTCCGAGCCTGTGCTTTGGAATGGAATGGGTGTTGGGATAATTATCTCTTTCTTATTGAATTCTCTTATAACAACAGTTGGCAATTAAGTATTGGCATGGCTCCCTATGAAGCATTATACGGCCGAAAATGTTGATCACTAACTTGTTGGAACGAAGTCGGAGAAAAAGTGATTGAAGGTCTTGAGCTTATCCAAGTTACGACTGAAAAGATCGAGGTAGCCCGACAGAAGATGAAGGAAGCACAATATCGTCAGAAGAGTTATGCTGATAAACATCGTCGACACCTCGAATTTCGACCGGGTGACCACGTATTCCTCAAAAATTCACCGACTCATGGTACTCGTAGATACGGAATTAAAGGCAAGCTGAGTCCTCTTTATATCGGTCCATTCGAAGTCTTGGAAAGGATCGGTCTAGTCGCATATCGGTTAGCGCTGCCCCCTCAGTTATCCCATGTGCATGATGTTTTTCACGTATTTGCATTACGCGGATATCACTATCATCCTCTACACGTGATAGACTATCCTCTCAATAAAATTGAAAAAGATCTCTCCTATCGAGAAGAATCGGAAAAAAATTTAGATCGAGAGGAGAGAGGGACGTGTAGAAAGATAATTCTGTATGTCAAAGTGTTGTGGAAGAATCATACGGAGCGTGAAGCGACATGGGAGACGGAAGACTTTAGGCGACGTGAATATCCCGAGCTCTTCTTATAAAGTAAGTCTTTTCAATCTGTAACTCGATTTCGGGGACGGAATCTCTTTTAAGGGGGAATTAATTGTAAGACTCGGTTTTGAAAAACGTATACTTATTCTTACCCAAATTGAACAGTAAATAAAAATGACAACGAAAGATAGTTAAGGGTTAAAACTGTCATTAACCTAAACTCTTATATATATATATATTACGTATAAATTTAATATATATATATATAATATATTAAAATTTCAACTAAAGATTGTTGAGGGATCAAAGTTGTCAATTATTCAAACTCATTATAATTATAATTAGATATATATATATATATATATATATATATATGTGTGTGTGTGTGTGTGTGTTGAAGAAAAAAAATCTATCATTTAAGTAAACCACGATTCATCGTCCCTGTAAACACACCGCCTCTCAACTCTTTATCTCTAAAATCATTTGAACATCTCTCTAGATTTCTCTCAAATCCGTTGAAGTAATCGACGAAAAAATTACATATTCGGAATCTACGCTTCGAGCCCTTTTTAGAGGTATAAATTTCTTCTTAAGTTATTTAAGTTGGTAAGGTAGGGTAGTTGAAGTTGGTTGGTAGATTATAAGTTTATATTGCAAAGTTATGATCAAATATGTGTTTAGGAATGTTTGTTTTTGTAAAAATTACAAACGGGTAAAGTTTAGAATCAAAATGGGGATATTTATATCTAGATGTTTAACCGCACACCAAGTGATCGGTTTAATGTCTAAGAGAATATAATTTTGTGATTAAGCTTAGAAAAATAACCTTTGAGTTTAATGTTATGCGAGTAATAATAATTTATGATTTAAATAGGCAATCGAACGGGTTAAAGTTCGTCGTCATTCTCGATTAATCACGTGTTGCATCTCAATTCGATCAAGGTACAGATTCAATCTTCTTTTATACGGGAATGACCATTTGATGTGGTCATTTCATCCACAAGATTCAATATGAAATCCAAATATCCACAAAAGTGGGTATATGTATTGGTTATCCGGAATATTTGTTTTCAACTCTTGATCAGTTTTATTTTCAGTTGTTGTGTGTTAATTATATGACATGCTTTGTGATCTGTTTGTGATTCCTATTATGGATTTTTCTGGATAATGAACTTCTATCGAATATGAGTTTATGTCTTAATCCAATTGCTCATTACATGAACTTTTATGTGAATTTCCGAAATCAAAATATGTTGAGAAATTAGGAACTTTTTTTGGGTTATGCTTTGATTTAATGAAATTGAATTTTGATTTGGACTTTGTTTCCCGAACACCGGACTTTGGGGCACCTTTGTCTGGGATGCTACCACAGTGGCTACAAAGACTATGGCGTCTTCAACGAATGGTACTTTGTACCCGGCCTTTACGGAACAGGCTACCTGAGGGCGTATGGATCGATCCTAGATGTAGTTCCAGAATTTGAGGCCGTGGTTAAATCCACGGTGGGACTTAGGCGGTGTGTGCCCGTACCCCTAAATTCCAACTGTCCGGTTGGTTTGGCTGACCATCGGACAACGTGTCCTTGTTGCACGGAATTATTAACTTATATGATTTGATAGTTTGATGTTGACTTCCGTTGTTTTGGATTTCTAGTTGTTTTCGAGTTATATGTCGGATCATCATGATTTTGGTTTATTGATTCATTGATTGTATACATTTTCAATCAAGTTGATTAAATGGTTAAGTCATTTTCGTTGTACCTAATTTTATTAATTTTTTCTTTGGATTACTATTTTTTTTATAAATTATCCGTTCACTGAGCATGTCACTCAGCCGTGTGTTTTTCTTTGTACGACAGGTACTTGATGTAGAATCGGGATGGGGGCAAGGTGACGAGAGTGACACAAGTGACTTTTTGGGATAATCCTTTCTAGTGACACTATATCTTTTGGTTATAAATTAATAGTTATGCTAAGCTTTTGGATTTGTATTTTGTAAATGTAAATAATACTTAGCATGCTCTATACTTTCCCAACCTCTTTCTGCAAATGAGGTTCTTTTGGGTTTATGTGAATATATATATATATATATATATATATATATATATATGTGTGTGTGTGTGTGTGTGTGTGTGTAACGGAAACTGTCCTATATATCTCGGGACGGGGGTCGTTACACTGATGGCCCTCGATAACTACGAATTTATTTTTAATATATTGTTTATATCATAAAAAATAACATTGAATTCAATAAATACTAATAATTTATGTAAAATCATTTTTCCTGGTATTCCAAGCGCAAGATTAATCAATAATTATTTTTAAATTAGTATTATCTACCATATCATTTTTACATAACATCGTCAATCCGTTCCACCATCAAACACATGCCTTATCATATACCTTTAATATATAGATTGAAATCATTTGAGGTGTTGACCATTCGGAGTAACACTTTAAGCAAATCAAAATAAATCAGTTGAGTTTTCACATGTTACCTGATGTCGATGTCGATCTAAAAAATAAATTTACACTTTATTTTACCTTTAAAAGAAAAACCCGACAAAACTTGCTCAATAAAAAAAAAATTAGGATTTCTTTTTCCAAAGTACTACTGTCTTATTTTATTGTAATATTATGTAAGATAATTTTAAAAAATGATTAATTTTCGTGCTTAAAACTTAGGTATTTATTTTATATAAGGTTGGGTTCACGTGAGACCAACATGTTTTCGCGAGACCCGTAAGACCAACATTTTACACTTGAAACTTTACAGCAAAACACTATGAAGGTAAAAAAAATCCAAACCTTCACAGTATTTTGTTAGTGTTTGTTGTGAAGTTTCAACTATAAAGTTTTGGTCTTACGGGTCTCACAAAAATATGTTGGTCAAACGTGATCCCATGTCCGTGAAGATATATATTTGAAAAAAAGACATAAAAGTGGTAGGAGAAATAGGCAAAACTGAAACATGGCTGAACCACCTCCGATTGTTGAAACCACGGTTAAAATTGCCGATGATAAAGATAGGGGAATACGGGACTATGCAACACCCGAGCTTGGTCAATTAAAATCGGGGATTCTTAGGCCCAACATGACAACACAAACTTTTGAACCGAAACCGGTAATGTTTCAAATGATCTAAGCAATGGGTCAATTTGGGGGATTACCTTCGGAAGATCCGCACTCATTTAAAATCATTTATAGAAATGACGGATCATTTTCGTATTCCCGGAGTAACTGTAGAGGCCTTACGGTTAAGGCTCTTCACTTATACCCTAAGGGATAGAGCTAAAGCCTGGCTAAATTCACAACCACCTGAATCGATTGATACTTAGGCGAATTTAGCTGAAAAGTTTTTAAAGAAATATTTTCCTCCGACAAGAAATGTGAAATTTAGACATGATATCATGAATTTTCGACAAGAGGAAGATGAAGCAGTTTCCGAAGCATGGGAGAGATTCAAAGATTTGATTAGAAAATGTCCTCACCATGTAATCCCTCATTGCATCCAATTAGAAACATTTTATAATGGTCTTTCTAATGCTGCGAAAATCATTCTCGATGCTACGGTCGGTGGTGCTTTTGTTTCCAAAACATACAACGAGGCATTTGACATTTTAGAAAAAGTTTCAAACAATAACACCGAGTGGTCAAATCCTCGTGCCATCGTTCCGAAAAATGCATTGGGAGTTCATGATATTGATGCCATCGCTTCTTTAAATGCACAAATCGTTGCTTTGATTAATTTGGTTAAGAACAATTTGAACATAAATGAAGAAAAAAGTCAAGTACAAGCCATGAATCATTATTTGAACGAATCTTGTGTATTTTGTTGAGAAAATCATCGTTTTGAGCAATGTCCGGGTAATCCCGCCTCGGTGAACTACATAGGAAATCATGCTAGAAATAGTCCATTTCCCAAACGTATAACCCAAATTGGCGAAATCACCCGAACTTCTCTTGGACAGGAAATCAAGGACTTCACCCCCCCCAGGGCAAGTCAAGTCCAAAACCGACCACAAAATCCCCCGGTATTTCATCAAAACCAACCTTCCAATTTTCAACATGGACAATCCTCACAATCACATTTGAGGGGTTTCGAAACCCAACTCGGGAAATTTGCCGCCGAGCTAAAAAATAGACCACAAGGGATGTTGCCTAATGACACTGAGAATCCTAAGGGAAATCAAAAAGAACATGTCAAGGATGTGAGTATAAGAGAAATAGAGAATGTAGATGATGATAGGTCGGGTTTACACCCTTCCCACACGGACCGCAAGTGTACGATGTCGTATCAAGTAATACGTACGGAAGTACGAGTATCGAACCGTAGGAAATTGGTATTGAGTACCACAAGACTATATTAACTATTAACTAGACGAAATGAAAATTGGATTGATTTGAATTTTTGCACAATGAATTAAGCTCAGACGACAAAAAGGAGGCTTTTAGAAACTGAAACAGTCAACTGCTGATAAGAAAGTTGGGGGTTGGATTCATATAAGGATTGTTCAGAAAACAAGTAATGGTTTGAATTAGATGATTCACAGGTTCAATGATTAATTTTAATGTGATTGCTACACTTTCTCAAGCTATAACAATACTAGTACTTAACAATGACTTTTCTTCTTTCGAACTCAAAATTCAAGTTAAAATACTCATGAAAGCGAAATTAACAGATCTATGGTGAAATTGGTATATCTCTATCTAATTTGCACCATAGGCATATGATAAACACATCTAATTGTCTTACACGTCTCTCGAAGAGTAAGATAATCAAGAAATATCCAACTAGCTCATCAGACTAAAATCAATTACATCGAAAACTCATCATATGCTTCATTGAGAAAATAATCATCTAAATACAAACCAAATCACAAGTTTAAATCAACATCACCAAATAATCGCCCAACCCCCAACATGAGAAGTTTAGCTCATACTGGGGTTAACAGAAATGGAAGACGGAAATGAACCAAAAGTAGATCTGAACATTGTTGTTGCGAAAAACAAATGGTTTAGAAAAACAAACACTCCCTGAGATCTTGAATCTTGCAGCAAAAGATTGTCACAAGATCGATGATCCGTTTCCACCAGATCTCCCCACCTTTTCGTCTCGTCTCTTGCTTGAATCTACTCTAAAAAATCGTCCCTTGCCGTCGTCGTATGCTCGAAAACAGTGTAACCCCAAAAACCCTTTCAAAAATTGACAAAAAGGTTGCAGGATTCGAAACAGTAAATCCCGCGGCCTTACCCGCGGCTTGTAGGCCGCGGAGTAAGTCGCGCGTGTCCAAAAATTGGGCCACGGGATGTAAGTCGCGGGGCAAGTCGCCTAAGTCTCTGTTCGGCTATCAGGGCAGCTTCCACATCACAGAAAAGTTTGCTAACATCGTTCCAAATTGCCACTTCTTCACTGCTATGTTTCTCTTCACAAGATGCTGTAATATTTATCGAAAATGATCAAAAGATTACGCTAATTTGCCCGAAACAAGCCACGTTTACTCGCCTAGTGGTATTCAAATAACACCAAAAATTGGTGTTATCAACAACCCCAAACCGAACGTTGCTTGTCCTCAAGAAAAAGAGCGACAAAAATAAAACATAATCAAAATCACAAGAATCAGAGATTTGCATGATGAACAATCGGGCATTCACATTCTACGTTTTTTTTCCATGGTAAAATGACAATGAGATCTAATTTTAAATGCCTTCTGTAGGATTGAGTACAACAAGATCATTGGGCATGGAATCCAAAGTAGTTCAGTGCATGCTGAGTTGTGTACCAGTGAAGGGTGATAGGGAAAACATTTCGCCTCGACTCTAGCTCACGGAATACGCTCATCACTCGAGTCCTAGGCTTCTTACACATAACAACTCATGAAGGGAGAATTTATGAACAATGAAACTCAAAGCTAGATCTGCATGATATCACAACTGAATAACGCTTCATGTGTGCAAGTAATCTCTGAAAGGAATCAAGTAGTAAGAGATGACAGTTAGCAAATTCCATCAACCTACTATGTTTCCCTTAGAACCACCAGGTAATCGAACTTTTTGGAGTGTTACAGAAATGAGGAAAACAAGTTTTGAATCCCTCTTTCTTTTGAGCTCTGCTCCTTCCCCTTTTCTTAAGCCATCGAAGTTGCCCCGGACCCACTTTTATTTATTTATTCTTTTTTTGGCAATTAGCTAAAGCGTACTAACTGAAAGCAATGGGCGACAACTTCTTTTAACTAGGGGCTTGATATCTTACCCTGGCATTGTCCTGAAGGTCCACACAATTAGATCAATCAAACTTGTTGTCTGTCTTTGTGTTGGTCTTTACTACTTAATACAATGATAATATTGAGATTAACTATTATCAGTCATCAAGAAAAAACGAATGGTCTATAAGAATTGTCAAAGAATTCACACTCAGACTGTCAAATGATAAGGACAAATTAGGCTCCAAGTGTCTTACGGTAGTCTCCACTAATGTCCCTAAATACATACCTCACTGATCTTCCCTCAGTAATTGCCTCACTGCCTTGAAATTCCCTGTACAATGGCTTGGTTCCTCTTTCCCACAAGTGGCTACACAAAAATTAGCATGGTGCTTTGGAAAACAATTGCATGGCAAAGAATTAAGAAAACCGATTATATGTCTGCCCGATTGGACAACCCCAAACCTTACCAACACATTGTCCTCAATGTGCTAGAAGTAAAAGGAATTAATCACCACAAAAAATATCATCATGCAAATAAATCAAACAAAAGGTATCATCATGCAGTTAGTTACAGTCATCCAAATGAAAGCATAGCTAAAGTTCAAATAAAGCAAATTGAACTGAATGTTTTACCCACTCCTGATTACTGATGGCGTGAGGAAAATGCTCCGCCCCTCCGTCCTTTTACACGCCTTCCACTTCACTGAAAACCATTCATTAAAACCATCCAAGCGCTGGTTGATTGCGTCGAATCCTTGGTTGACCGTGCTCATCATCCATGTTGCCCAAGGCGGTGTATCTCCAGTATGTACTTTCGGGATAACTTGTGGATAGTTGGGATCGAAATCAGAATCATCGGATTCCCCACCGGATACCTCTTGTTCTGATCCTACATCAGCCAATGGTGACCACCCATGCTGCCTTCTCCTCGTCTCTTCGCCTTTTCTCAAGCTCCTCAGCGGCCCGGATTTGGATGCGGTAGTGCTTCAATGAAAAGTCGTCCTTTGAGGATACGTTGCCTACCACATCTACTCCTGCTTCCCTGCAAAAATATGTGATCATAAGGGGAAAAGAAGAACCCCATCAAGAGTAATACCCGCATCCAACAATTCCATCCAAATAATATGCCCTATGTCCATTCTGAGATTATGCTGAAGTGAGAAAAGGACATGTGCGATTTGGGGATCAGCAGTAGTGTTGTAGGATGAGGGTTTCAGACTGCTCTTGACGAAAAGCATTAGGAAGGCCAAATCGGTGTGCAAGTCGCTTTTCAGGATACCGTTAGACGTCCTGTCCCAACCTTGCTCCCCATTCCGCCGTAATGAAGCCGCTATTTCCGGATTGAGGTGAGTGTGGAAGACCTCATGTGGGGGCATACCATAGGTGAGCCCCAATTCAGGTCGGCGAGGTACTTGATGATATGCGCAGATATCATCAAGGGATATGCGCACCTGCCTTCCCCGACTATCACAGTGTAATTGTGCAAATAAACCTCAGGAATCATATTAGCATAGAATTCCTGAACAATCTCCACATTGTATTTTGGATGTGTTCGGATGAAATGATTCCATTCCTGGTGTGCTACGATATTGGCCACCCTTGACCCGGTAGGTAGCCCTGCTAACTTGATCCCTCTTTCCGCAATGGGTTGACACTTCTTTTGTGCCATCTTGTTATGCATGTTTCTTGCTTCCAGACTTGGCAAGGTAATCATGTGAGCCTTTTGCGCTGGAGTTAATCTATCATATTCAGAAAAGTGAAATGGTGTATTCGGATGGCTTCTCATTTTTCCTGCAGAAACATGTCCATCAGTTAAAGTGACATGGAATGCTTAACCCCAAACCTGAGTTAAAATTTGGGGTTTTCAAATGTAGAACTTCCACAGTACAAATATGATATGAAGTTTTGAAAAAGAGAAGTTATTTCCACAATCCACATTACATCTGAAAAGACATGCATCATCAGTTTAAAACTATGACATATAGACCAGATCCAATACCCAAGAATCATGAGAAAATGAAGGATTTCAACCATAAACCAAAATAGCCCCCAAAATACACCAACTTTGTAAAATCACAAAATGATAGTTAACACAATGATAACACATAGCAGCCAGACATATTCTTCCTTATAAGATCAACAAGAACTCATGAAGTGGTAAGATTGAGAGAAAAATAGAGAAAATACCTTGAAGTTACACTTCTAGAATGAGGCAAGGGAGAGAAAACTTACATGGTGGATGGGAATGCCTGAAATAACCTTCACGAGATCAGAAGAAGAATGGGGGAAGAAATTTGTTAAAGTACATATTTATTGGATTCAAGATCATAATTATCTGAAGATGGAAATCTGAAGTTAAAGCTGATAAAGTCGTCTCAACAAATAGTCTAGGGTCCTTTTGTAATAAATAGTCAAAGTCTGTTTACGTATTTTATTTATTTATTAGTTAGTTTTAATTTTAGTTAACTTAGTTTGTTTTTGGGCCAAGAATTGTAAAGCCCATTAGGCTTAGTTAGCCTAAGTATAAATTAATCTTGTTTAGTGGTAATTAGGTTAGAGATCTAAATTAGAGAATTAACATTGTGAGAAGGCTGCAGTTCTGCTTGGTGCGCCGTGAACAAGAGGAAAGCAAAGAGATTTAAATTTCAGTTTATCAAGAACACTTGTAATCACTTGCTTAATCAATATCAGGTTTGAATTATTGTGTTAATTATTTGTTTACTTGATTGAATGATTGCATATTGGGACACACAATTGGTATCAGAGCAGGATAGATTGAATTGAATATTTTTGTTCGGTTGTATTTTTTTCTGTAAAAAGATTCATAATTTTTATTGTGTGACTTGTTCTTTAAAGTTATTATTGGTTGGATTGTGTTTGTTTTACCTATTATAGTGATTGGGTATTGTTTGATTTGTTTATTGCATCGATTTTGATTATCAATTTGTTGAATTTGTTGTTCTGGGTTCGTTCACGAAGTCGGCACTGTGTCATCAATCAATTTGTTCTTAAAGTGGTTTTTATTGAAATTAATTGATTGTAATCTGTTCTAGTTGGTAAATTGATCGTTTTAGCAAAGTGTGGTTGTTCAATTTTGAGTTTTGATTTGTTTTCTGGGCTGATTTTGGTTTCTGGGTCGATACTGCATCAAGAACATATCGGTCTCTGCTCTTCCGGTCGAACTCTTTTCTATCGGTCTATTGCATTCGACCGATACACTCACAATTCACCCGGTCTAAGCTTTTATCGGTCGAACATATCGGTCTTGTTTAGTGTCGGTCGAACATCCATCCGGTCTTGCATTCTATCGGTCTATTGCATTCGACCGATACACTCACAGTTCACCCGGTCTAAGCTTTTATCGGTCGAACATATCGGTCTTGTTTAGTGTCGGTCTTTGCACTTCCGGTCGAACATTTTTTATCGGTCTATTGCATTCGACCGGTACTCTCACAGTCTACCCGGTCGAAGATTATATCGGTCGAGTCATATCGGTCAAAGCATCTATATCGGTCAAATCACTCGACCGGACTTTACAAGTTCCCGGTCGAACTCTATATCGGTCAAATCACTCGACCGGAATTAACAAGTTACCGGTCGAATCAATTTTACCGGTCAAGCAAAGTTCCGGTCTTACATCTTACCGGTCGTTGCAATTCCCCGGTCGAACAAGTTACCGGTCGAATCAATTTTACCGGTCAAGCAAAGTCCCGGTCTTACATCTTACCGGTCTTCACATCCCCGGTCGATTTTTGCAAACTGTAACAGGGCATCTAAATGTCAAAATTTTTTCTCTAGGGACCCCCGTGCTAAGTCTGCGAAGGGGGACAAAGTTCTGTTCGTAATCAGATTTTTCTGAATTTCATTCTAAGACTTTCTGTATTGTGTGATTTTATCTTGATTTCTAACGATCTCATTCAGTTGATTGTCTCAATATCAGATAAGTTTGATTTCTAATCGTATAAGTAAAGATGTCTCGGGAAGCTCTTGCTATTGGAACAGATGTGAAGCCACCAGTACTCTTCAAGGGGGAGTACGAGCAATGGAAGGATAGATTTTTGGACTTCATTGATCGACATGATTTGGGAGATGAAATCAGAAAATCTCTGAAAGACGGGATCATGACACCTCCGACCAAGGTTCTCACTGTAGCCGGAGAAAATGGCGTAGAAGAAGAGACTGAGTATAAGTTATCGATTGGTGAATATACGGAAGATCAGCTGAAGAGACACAAGGGTGACAAGCTGGCAAGATCATTTATTCTCCAAGGCATACCGAATGAAATATACGTCAAGATTGATAGTTACAACGCTACCGGTAAGCAAATGTGGGATCAGTTGGAGAAGATGATGCTTGGATCTAAAGCTGGAAATCAACACAAAGTTTCCACCTGCTTGAATAATTATGAAGAATTCAAAGATAAAGCTGGAGAATCACTTGAAGCCACTTATGACAGATTCGTCACATTACTGAACGAGCTGAGCAAGAACAAGATCAGCAAATCTAACGTGGAGCTGAATGTGAAATTTCTCAGCAACCTTCAGCCTGAGTGGAAGAGATTCACCAGACAAATGAGACAACTGAAGGATTTGCACGACATTCCTCTTCATGAAGTTTATGAAATCCTCAGACAAAATGAGGAAGAAGTGGAAGAGATCAAGGCTGAGATGAAAAAGGCTGACAAAGCAGTTGCTGATCCAGTTGCTCTTGTGGTCAAGAAATCTAAGAAGAAGAAGGTGATAGAATCTGAATCGGAAGAAGCTGATTGCGAGGCAAAGTCTGACTCTGACGATTGTAATGAACTGAAGGAAGCCATGCTGTTGATAACCAAGGCTTTCCAAAAGAAGTTCTATAAAAAGCCAAACTCCAATAGTCAGAGATACTCGTCTGGTCCTAATAACTACAAGCATAAGGAGAAAGTTGAAGAGCCAAATGCATACCATGATGTCTAAACTCCAAGAATTAGAGTCTAAACTGAAGCGTGAGAAAGATGTCACAAATGAGAAAAATCAATCTATACATAAACTTAGTAATGACATTGCTGAGAAAAATGTATTGATTGAAACTTTGCACAAAAATATAGATACCAACGCTAAAGAAAAGACTATAATTCATAAAGAGTTATCTGAAACTGTTTCAAACTACAAAGAATGTGAGTTTAAGTCTATAGAGCTTGCTAAAAGATACTTTTCTACTTCAAAAGAGAATAAATCTTTAATAGAAAAGGTGAATGCTTTGGAAGAAAAATTACATACTATTGGTCAAACTGAACACACTATTCATTTGAACAAACCTAAAGAGAAACCTGATACTTGGGGACTTGGTTACAAGAACCCATATCATCACAAAAAGGTTATATCTGAAGTGCCTGCACTTTATGACTTTGGGTTTATGTTGTTGGCTCCTCAACATCCTGAACTCAAACCCTTTTGGACTAGTCTGTCTGAAAAAGATAAAGCCATGGAATATGATAAAAGAAAGAACACATCTAAAGTTCAACTTCCATTTCGCTATGAGAAGTTGAATAACAGTTATAGTTCTAATAAATCAAAATTTCTTTCAAATGATTACTTTGAGAGTTATTCTGTACAAGAGTTGGAGGCTAAACCCATCGAAGGTAAGCTTTACGTCCCTCCTCTAGTTTTGGAAAGTAAAATTTCTGAACTCGAGAATACTTTTATAGAAGAAAGAATTTTGATGGACTTAGAACAAACAGTTTTTTCAACAGTGTTCAAAACTTCTAATTTTCCTAAAATCTCCAAGGCTTTAAATTCGGATGACAAATATGGTTCCCTTGATAATTAGCTTAATTTATTAAACTCTGAAGGTGTTTTAAATGATTGTGTTTCTCAGTTTGATTCTTCTTCTAAACTTCCTTATCATTCATCTTGTGTTGTTAATTCCTTTGGATTACCCAGTGTTTTTGACAAAGGTGAAACATCAACGAAAGTTGATAAATCAGTTTATGTGAAATCAAAGAAAGCAAAAGGAAAGAAACAAAAATCTCAGCTTTCACAGAAACCGATTCCCACTGGTAAGCCAAAGAAGAAGCATTCTCTTAATTCTCATCATTCTAACTCTAAAGTTTCATATGTTTCAGATTTGAGAAAGCAAAGGGTTGGAGTTAAGACTGCATGGATACCGAAACAGAAGATAGACGAGAAAGCTAAATCTAGTTCTAGTTTTATTTTGACTAAAAAGACTTCTAGTAAATATGATGTGATTGTGAATGTTGCTACTTTTAAATCTAATCTTGTTGATTCTCGCAAGAAGTACTCTATAAAGCAATTATTCCAGTTAGCACCATCAAATAAAAAGTTTTTACATTATGATGAATGTGATTATGCTTCTCGTAAATATTCTGATGTTTAGTATGGTTCATATAATGTTTCATCTTATCATTATCATTCGTCTTATCATGATTCTGGTTTTCAAAGAAAAAGCGGACCCAAATTTAAATGGGTGCCAAAATCAAGTACTAACAGTGGAGGTCCCATTTTTAAATGGGTTCCTAAACCTCTTCTTTCTTGATTTGTGTTGTGCAGACCCGTCATATGTGGTACTTGGATAGCGGGTGTTCCAAGCATATGACCGGGAAGAAGAGTATGTTGTCTAATTTTACGGACAAATACTGTGGCACAGTTCGTTTTGGGAATGATCAGTTTTCACCTATTATGGGATTTGGTGATGTTGTACCTGAAAATCTTATGATCAAGAAGGTGAGCTACGTTGAAGGCTTAGGGCACAACCTATTCAGCATTGGCCAGTTCTGCGACAAAGACTTAGAGGTTAATTTCAAGGCCAAGACATGTTCGGTACGCACTGAAGACGGGAAAGAACTCTTGGTTGGCACTCGCAAGTCAAACCTCTACACCATCAACTTGTCAAAGGTCCAGACTGACAATCAGGTCTGTCTACTATCAAAGGCCTCGATGCAACAAAGCTGGTTATGGCATCGACGGCTTTCTCACCTCAACTTTCGGTACATCAACAAGCTGGTCAGTGGCAAGCTAGTGAAAGGACTTCCAGAGCTGAAATATGAAAGAGAACATCTATGTGCAGCGTGTGAAAAGGGAAAGATGAAGAGAGCCCCACACAAACCAAAGCCTGAACCGAGTACCAGCTCTCCTTTAGAGTTGTTGCATATGGACTTGTGCGGTCCTATGCGAACGCAAAGCTTAGGAGGAAAGAAGTATGTGTTGGTTATCGTGGACGACTATACGCGATACACTTGGGTTAAGTTTCTACGATCTAAAGATGAGACTCCCGATGTTCTCATTACGTTTCTGAAGACGACCCAAGTCAATCTGCAAAAACAAGTAAAGACTCTCAAGACTGACAACGGCACAGAGTTCAAGAACAAGATAGTTGAAGAATATCTCGAATCGGTCGGGATATCACATCAATACTCTGCTGCTCACACGCCTCAACAGAACGAAGTCGTAGAAAGGTGAAATCGTACACTTGTTGAGGCCGCTCGAACAATGCTCAGCCAATCTGACTTACCTTTATTTTTGTGGGCTGAAGCTGTATCGACTGCGTGTCACACTCAGAATCGCTCCATGATACACTGCAGATTTCAGAAGACTCCGTATGCGTTGATAAACAACCGAACACTAACCATTAAATATTTTCATGTTTTTGGTTGTACATGTTATGTTCTAAACGATAGAGAGAATCTGAACAAGTTCAGTGCTAAGGCGGATGAAGGCATCTTCGTTGGTTATTCCTCGACATCTACTGCATATCGGGTTTACTTGAAGAAGTCGAAGACTGTGATCGAAAGCATAAATGTTACATTTGATGAGGACATGGCTTCTGAGCACATCAGTTCAGAACCCGTAATTACTGGAGTATTAGCTTCTGGACCAACCAGTCCAGGACCTGCACCTCATGAGAACAAATCAGATGAATCTTCTTCGTCTACTTCTAAATTATCTGATTTGGATTTATTATTTGAACTGTTCTATGATGAATTTCTTGGTTCTAAATTGCCTAACTCTGTTGTGGTTGACAGGATAGAAGACTCGATGACTACTCATCCGACCACTTCCGATATCTCTACTGAATTCGGTTCCCCTATTCAGCAAGAAGTTCCAATTCAAAAGTTGTGACCAACACCGCCGAGACAGAAGTAGCTGACTTAGTAGGATGTAATGTAAGGACTGATCATCAGATTGACCAAGCTGTACCTACTGCAACTTCTGCAACGACTACTTCAACTGAAGCCCCCGTTAATTCTAAACCATCTGAAGGAGATACCAGTGGATTCCTAGATGCGGACAATGATCAACATGCATCTAATCCACTCCCTCATGAACATAAGTGGACCAAAGAGCATCCGGTACATCAAATTATTGGAGATCCTTCTGCACCGGTGGAAACTAGGTCGGCAACATCAAATCTATGTATGTATGAATCCTTTCTGAGCAAGATCGAGCCTACACGCGTATCTGAGGCTCTTGCCGTTTCAGATTGGGTAACTGCGATGCAAGATGAGCTGAATCAGTTTGAAGCACTGAAAGTCTGGAGACTCGTACCCAAACCGCAAGGTAAAACCATCATTGGTACAAAATGGGTGTTCAAAAACAAGAAAGATGAAGATGGTACCGTTATCAGAAACAAAGCACGACTTGTCGCCAAGGGATATAGGCAAGAGGAAGGGATAGACTACGATGAGACTTATGCTCCAGTGGCGCGTATAGAGGCGATTCGGATGTTCTTAGCCTACGCAGCCCACAAGAACTTCACCGTCTATCAAATGGATGTGAAGACAGCTTTTCTGAATGGAGTACTCAAGGAAGAAGTCTACGTCTCACAGCCAGAAGGGTTTGTAAATCCAGATAAGCCGAACCACGTCTACATCTTGGATAAAGCTCTTTATGGACTGAAACAAGCTCCTCGCGCCTAGTATGATATCCTATCTCAATTCTTGGTTAACTCAGGTTTCACAAAAGGTACGGTTGATACCACTCTTTTCATTAAAAAGGATAAAGGCGATATCATTCTTATTCAAATATATGTGGATGATATTATTTTTGGTTCTACAAATCCTAAGTACTGTAAGAACTTTGCAAACCTCATGGTGTCACGTTTTCAAATGAGCATGATGGGAGAGATGAATTTCTTTCTCGGATTGCAAGTCAAACAATTTTCAACGGGGATTTTTATCAATCAATCTAAATACATTATGGATATTCTTCAGAAGTTCAAAATGGAAAATTGTAAACCGATTGGTACCCCAATGGCACCTGGTACTAAGATTGGCACCGATCTTTCGGGAAAGGCTGTTGATGTTAGGACTTATAGAGGGATGATAGGTTCTTTAATGTATCTTACTTCTAGTAGGCCGGATATAATGTTTTCTACATGCTTATGTGCTAGATATCAGGCCAATCCTAAAGAATCCCATTTGTCTGCTGTAAAGCGGATCTTCAGGTATCTGAAGGGGACTGCAGATCTTGGTCTGTGGTATCCTAAGGATACAAGCTTTGAACTAACATCTTATTCAGACGCAGATCATGCTGGTTGCATGTTAGACAGGAAAAGCACCTCGGGTCATATACAATTCCTCGGAGATAAATTCGTCAGTTGGGCTTCGAAGAAGCAATTATGTGTCTCCACATCAACGGCCGAAGCGGAATATGTAGCTGCTGCTAGCTGCTGTTCTCAGGTCTTGTGGATGAGAACACAACTGCGAGACTATGGATTTCATTTCAATAGAATTCCGATCTATTGTGATTCGAAGAGCGCTATTGCGATTACCGCTAACCCTGTTCAGCATACTAAGACCAAACACATAGATGTCCGGTATCATTTTATAAAAGATAATGTAGAAAAGGGGACAATTGAACTTTACTTTGTAAAAACCGATTATCAGCTTGCAGATTTGTTTAACAAACCTTTAGACGAAAAGAGATTTAATTTTCTTGTCTCAAGACTTGGTATGCTAAATCTTAAGACCTAATCGGTAGTTACCTATTAAAGTTTCTTATTGTATCTCTTTATCATTTCTTTATTATTATTTCCGCATGATACCTGCTCTTTAACAGTTTGTTCATGATCTCAGGGGGAGTGTGAGAAGTATTTCATTGATGGTCAATGTTAGTTTGAGGGGGAGCATATTTAAATGCATTGTGCTTACTGATAATTGTTAGTGATGCATGATTCTAGGGGGAGCATTCAAGTAAAGAGTATGGCTATGACTTCTGATTACTTCTGATTAGAACTCGTACACTAAGTGTTTTACTGCTTTATGTTATTTCAATTTCTGTGAATAAAGTTACTTTGACTAGACTTTTAGACTTTTGTAGGTTGAGAGATGCTTCAAAGATCATATCTTTATGACTTTAAGCTTGACTTCGTGGGATGTAAGACTGCACTCAAAAGGTATAATTTCTTATCTTCATCTCATTCATTGTTGAAAGAAGGACAACTTTCAATCATAAGAAAACATGTTCTTAAATGTTCAAACCACTTCCCGATTCTCAAACAGATTTCTTGATTTGGAAGTGTGATTTTAAATGTTTTCTGATTCATCTTTGAGCTTTAACTGATAAAGTTAAACTATCTGAGCATCATGTGCTTCATAGGAAAATATGGGATCAGTGTGCTAGAACTTAAAAGAAACTTCTATGGATTCACGTTAACCAGTGTTTCCTACCCAAGAAGTTCATCCTTTAGTGATTGAATGTGAGGAGTCAAAAGAAATGAGTGTGGGATGTGTGATGAGAGAATATGTCAAAAGAGAGTTTGGTTAGCTGTGAGCTTAAAGATTAAAAGAGAGAGGGTGAGAGATCAGAGTAAAAGAATATCAAACTCTGCACCAACTACTTTCTGAGCCAGACAGCCACATTTCTAATGCTTCACATTTCTTTGGTGAACATTATTGAAACAGGCAACTAGCCCATGCCAACTCTTGACATTACCCCACCAGCTACTCATTTTCTTCTCAACAATAAAATGTTTCATTTTCAAAGGGGACGCAACACATATGCTATCTGATTTTCATTTGGAAAATCTGGATATTGAAAAGAAGGAAGTCTGCCCCACCTTCAAACTTCACTAATGCACATTAAGTCTGTGTTTAACTAACTGTTGTCTCAGTGGTTTACACTTTTTGAGCCTTATAAGAAAACATCATATGATTTATTTCTTTCTATCACTTGCACGAACACACAAAGAATTTGATTCTTTGTCATAACGTTCATAGAAATTACCTTTGTGGTTTTTCGATGATTGAATGGAAGCCCTGGCGGAGTGAACATCATAAAAGCTCCTTTATATTGTGTATTCGTTACACACAGTGACTTTGTGTTACTGACAGACAATTTTAACTGATTCATTTGTTGATTCAGGTGTTACACTTCATTTTCTAATTTGTCTAGATTTGCAAAGATCTGGATGAACATCTTAATGAATTGACGGATAATCAGTGGTTCTGTTTGCAAGCTCAATGGTGGAAGAAATTTCTTGAAGACATGTTTTGATGAACTCTTTGCTCTTTTCATCAAAAAGGGGGAGAAGCGTTAATCAAGAAATGGAAGATAGTCTGAAGATATGCTGAAATGAAGAAATTTTCTGTTGGGAACTGAAGAATTTACCAAGTATGGTTAATGCTGACAGTACAAGATTACTACTGCCAGAGGACTTCAATAGTTAATACTGCTGAGTATTACTACTGCTAGTAGAATTAATACTGCTAGTCAAAGTTAGTGCTGCTTGAACAAAGTTAGTACTGCTTAGCTAGTTAGTGCTGCTAGTGGTTAGTGCTGCTTAGTAGTTAATACTGCCAAGCAGATTAGTGCTGCTTATAAGATGAAGATTTGAATTAGAAGAATGACAGCTGGATATTCTGAAGATATTCATGGAAGATATACTGAAGATATTCTATTTATTGTAATTATCTTTTTGTTCAGTATATATATAGATTTGACAGAATAGTTTTCATATAGATTTAATTCAAAGTTTTTGTTTAAGAGAGAATCAACCTCAAGGCATAGTTCCTAATTCTAGAGAAGTAGAATTCGTCTTGAAAGAGTCTGTTCTTCAAGATTGAGGTTGAGTGTGTAATCTTGTGATTTTAATCATTCAATACAAGTTTACAAGTTGTTAATCATATACTGTTTGTTTACTGTTACATTGAATATCAAAGTGTTTTTCCGCAACTTCTTTGATATTGTTTCTGAGTATTCATAATTCTTGTTGAGAATTCGATCCTGACAAGTGGTATCAGAGCCTGTTCTCTCAGAAACATCTATTCATTCATCATGGAAAACTTTGCAGAATCAAACAGTACTCTAGTCTCAAAGGTTCCAATGCTCAGACCCAATGATTCGATATGTGGAAGATCAGAATCAAGCAGTACATACTCCTCACTAACTATTCTATGTGGGACATCATTGAGAATGGCCCTTCTGAAGCAGGAAAGATTGGTGCAGATGGAAAGAGAACTCCACCAAAAACTGATGCTGAAAGAAAGACTAGACAGACAGAGATGAAAGCCTTGAGCACTTTGCTCTTGGCTATCCCCAATGAATATCAACATCAGTTCTGCAACTGCACTGATGCAGAGATGCTCTGGAATGCTCTAGAGAAGAGATTCTCAGGTACCAAAAGTACCAAGAGAAATCAGAAATCCATTCTGAAGCAACAATATGAGAACTTTATGTCAACCAAGAATGAGTCCATGACTCAAACTTTTGACAGGTTCAACAAACTTATTGGTGAACTAGCTACAGTGGGAGTACAAATTGATCAAGATGATCTATATAATGATCTAAGAGTTTTTGAATCTGAGGTAGAGGCTAAGAAGAGGCCTTCTGGGTATGTTCACAATGCTGCACTCCTTTCAGCATCAATTGATTCTACTTCCATCCCTGAATCAGTTAGTACTGCCAATGGAGCAACTCAAGAGAAAGGAACTGAAACTGTATTTGAAGCCTTTCTAGCCAGTCATGGAAACTCTTCTTTTGTTAATGATGATTTAGAACAACTCCATCCAGATGATCTTGAAGAGATGGACATTAAATGGCAGATGGCCATGCTCTCTATGAGAGTTAAGAAGTTCATCAAAAGAACTGGAAGGAATAACTTCTCTCAAAGAATAGAAGATGGAGCAGGTTTTGACAAGTCAAAGGTGGAATGCTATAAATGCCATCAGAAGGGACACTTTGCTAGAGAATGCAGAAGTGGAATGCCTCAAAACAATAACCACCAACAAGCTCAATCTGGAAGCTTCAATAATAACAGAAACTCTGCACAAGCCCTTGTCTCTCAACAAGGTATGGGGTTTGATTGGAGTGATCAAGCTGAAGAAGCCATTCAAAACCAAGCTCTAATGGCAGAGGTGTCTGATCTCCCAACAGAGGTAACTTCCAATCTATGTTCTCAAAATTGCATTAACACTGTTAAAAGGTATAGGGATCACAATCAGAACATGAGTAATGACCTTAAGAGATTGGAAAAGGACATAAAAGATTATGTGAGGATAGTTGAGAGATTTGAAGAGTAGATTAAGGGTTTTCAAGCCAATGAGCTTCAACACTCTTATGACACAAACTATTGGAAGTGGGAGAAGAATGACTTAGAACTTCAACTGACCAGATCCAAAGAAGAGAATGAAAAGCTAAGAGGAGAGCTAGCTAAAGTCAAACTAGATGTAGAAAAGTTTTCCAATGCTTCCAAAGCAATGGATTCTTTGCTACAAACTCAGATTCATGATAAACTGAGAAGAGGAATAGGGTACAATACCACACCACCACCCTATAACAACAACTACATCCCTCCTAGTTCAGATTTGTTAGAAACAAAGGATAGGAAGGACCTACCTAAGGGAGCCACTGAGATAGATCCCTTAGATGAAGTAGTTGTTAAGGATAAAACTAAGAAAGAAGTTGTCAAGGATAAGGACAACACTGTGAGTGGTGAGATTCCTATAGAAAACCACATAATCACCAATGAGATAGAGAAGACTGAGGGAAAGAACAAGAAGGTTCACTATAAGCAGACCACTGTTGTGAACCCTATCCCTTGCAAGCATTGTGCATGCAATAAATTTGAGCCACAAAAACATGATAAATCAAGGGGAAATCAGAGAAACTGGAATAACCAATGGGCACAAAAACAAGGCATTGATCTGAGTAAAATAAATAGACCAAAGCCTTGTTTCATATGTGGAAAGTTAAACCATTTGGCTAAGCATTGTTTCTTTAACCCTATTAACCAACAGATGAACTTTCAAAGATTTGTGCAAAAACCTGTTGGTTATAGGAAGGCTGGAAAGAAACATGTGGTTAAGAAATCTGTTGAAACCAAAGGCCCCATGAGGAAAAAGGTTTTAAAAGAAAGTATTAAAATGTGGGTGCCTAGAAGCACTAAAACTGTTAGTACTGCTGACAGGGATAGTGCTGCTGGAAGCATTACTGCTGCTACCAGTGTTAGTACTGCTGAAAATATTAATGCTGCTAATACTGTTAGTACCTCTTCAAAGGTTAATACTGCCAACACAGTTACTGCTGCTAACACAGTTACTACTTCTAACAAGGTTAGTACTGCTAAGCATGCAAGTGCTGCTAAGGCAATTAGTACTTCTAAAACCAGTACTGCTTCTAGGAAAAGTGTTTCCAAGCCTATCATTGTGACAAAGTACTCCAGAAATGAGGAGTCAAAGTTTAAAAATCTTGTCAAGAAAGAATGCAAGTATTTTGATGAGAAAGGGGTACCCAAGACCACTTTGGCTTGGGTTCCTAATTCATACTAACTGATTTATCTTATGTGCAGGGCAACCAACAGCTCAAGGGGAAGAGCATATGGCATGTTGATAGTGGTTGCTCTAGGCACATGACAGGCAACATGTCATGCCTTCAGGATTTCAAGCATATCAATGGAGGACATGTTGCTTTTGGAGATAATCTTACTGGTGGTAAAATAAGTGGAAAAGGTAATCTTACAAAAGGTAAGATGACATTTGAGGATGTCTACTATGTTGATCAATTGAAGTACAACCTGTTAAGTGTATCACAGGTTTGTGACAAACAACATAGCATATTATTTACAAATACAGAGTGTATGATCCTTGCTCCAGGGTTCAAAGTAGTTGATGAAAGCATGATACTACTTAGAACTCCAAGAAAGGACAATGTTTATTGTCTAGATATGGACAATGTTGATAGTGATTCATCCCTGAACTGTCTTGTTTCAAAAGCTTCTGTGGATGAATCCTCTCTTTGGCACAGAAGGATGTGTCACATGAACTTCAAGACTATGAACAAACTTGTTAAAAACAACCTTGTAAGAGGTATACCATCAAAAGTCTTTTCATGTGATGATCATTGTCTTGCTTGTCTTAAAGGCAAACAGCACAAAACTTCTCATAAGACCAAAGAGTTAAATACAATTTCTTCTTATCTCCAGTTATTACATATGGATCTGTTTGGTCCTACAAATGTTATGAGTATAGGCAAGAAATCTTACTGCTTAGTTATTGTTGATGATTACTCTAGATTTACCTAGGTATATTTTCTAAGGACTAAGGATGAGACAAGTGGACTGATCAAATCCTTTATCCTAAGAATTGAAAACCAAACTAATCAAAAAGTAAAAGTCATTAGATCAGACAATGGGACTGAATTTAAAAATCTTGATCTAAACATCTTTTGTGAAGAGAAAGGCATTGAGAGACAATATAGTGCTCCTAGGACTCCTCAACAGAATGGAGTTGCTGAGAGGAGAAATAGGACACTAATAGAGGCTGCTAGATCTCTGTTGGCTGATTCAAAACTGCCAATTACCTTCTGGGCTGAAGCAGTTAATACTGCCTCTTATGTCCAAAACAGAGTTCTAGTGGTCAAGCCAAAGAACAAGACCCCATATGAGCTTTTAAATAAAAGAAAACCCTTTATTGGATTTTTCAAACCTTTTGGGTGTCCTTGTACAATTCTCAATACTAAATCTCACTTAGGTAAGTTTGATAGCAAAGCAGATGATGGATTTCTTGTTGGTTACTCATCTCAGAATAAGGCTTACAGAGTTTTTAACTCTTCTTCTAGAATAATTGAAGAAAGTGACAATGTCAAATGCAATGAGAACACACCAAATCCTATTGGGTTTGGTCCTCAGTGGCTATTTGACATTGATTCACTAACTAACTCTTTTGGTTTCAGTAGTGATGAATATGCAGGTTCAGGGAGTGGAGGATCAGGAACTACACAAGTTCAAGACAGTTTATCTCAATCTGTGATCTTTCCCATACCCACAGTGAATCCTGTTGAAGACTGTGAAAAGGAACCATCTACTGGACCAAGTCAGAGTGAAGAAGAAAGTAGAGATGAGGAGACTCAAGACAATAAAGAATCAGAAGTAGCTGCTGAAAACACCTCAGTTGAGTTGAATGACTCCAATCTAGAGGTGGGACTTAATGAAGAACCTAATCATCACACCAGAATTCAAAAGAATCATCCTCCACAACTGGTAATAGGAGATATATCCTCTCCTATGATGACTAGAAATCAAAGCAGACTGCAAGAAATGCAAGACCAACAGCATACAGTGCTCTCTTGTTTTTTATCCCAGCTTGAGCCTAAGAAGGCACATGATGCTATGAAAGAGTCCAGTTGGATAGAAGCAATGCAAGAAGAGCTACTGCAATTCAAGCTGCAAGATGTTTGGGATCTGGTAGACCTTCCTAAAGGCCAAAGAGCAATAGGAACAAAATGGGTCTTCAGGAATAAGAGAGATGAAAGAGGCATAGTGATAAGGAATAAAGCAAGGCTGGTGGCTCAAGGGTATACACAAGAAGAGGGAATAGATTATGAAGAAGTATTTGCTCCTGTAGCCAGGATAGAAGCAATTAGATTATTCCTGGCTTATGCTTCTTATATGAAATTCAAAGTCTATCAAATGGATGTCAAAAGTGCATTTCTATATGGATCAATTGAAGAAGAAGTATATGTCTGTCAACCACCAGGGTTTGAGAACCCAAGCTATCCAGACAAAGTATACAAACTAAAGAAAGCACTTTATGGACTGCATCAAGCACCAAGAGCATGGTATGACACTCTGTCATCCTATCTCTTGGAAAATGGCTTTGAAAGAGGAGTCATTGATAAGACTTTATTCATCAAGAGAAAGAAGAAGGATATCTTGTTGGTCCAAATCTATGTGGATGATATCATCTTTGGATCCACAAGAGACAACATGTGCAAGGAGTTTGAGGAACTAATGCATCAAAGGTTCAAAATGAGTTCCATGGGGGAAATTACTTTCTTTCTTGGACTCCAAGTTCAGCAGAAGTCAGATGGAATCTTTATCTGTCAGTCCAAGTATGTGCAGGATATTCTAACCAAGTTTGGTTTCTCAGATTCAAAACCTGCCAGCACACCTATGGAGACACACAAGCAAATAACAGCAGATCTTGAGGGGGAGGATATGGATGTTCATTACTATAGATCCATGATTGGATCTCTCATGTATCTTACAGCATCTAGGCCAGATATAATGTTTCCAGTCTGTGTATGTGCAAGATTCCAAGTTAGGCCAAAGCAATCTCACTATCAAGCTGTTAAGAGGATATTCAGATATCTCAAAGGGCAACCCAGATTGGGGCTTTGGTATCCTCATGACTCATCTTTTGACTTGCTTGCATACTCAGACAGTGATCTAGGTGGAGCAAACTTGGACAGAAAATCTACTTCTGGAGGATGTCAGTTTTTGGGTGCAAGACTAGTGTCATGGCAGTGCAAGAAACAAACCACAGTGTCCACATCTACAACAGAGGCAGAGTACATAGAAGCTGCAAGTTGCTGTTCTCACGTCTTATGGATTCAGAATCAAATGTTGGACTATGGGGTAACCTTTCTACACACTCCAATTTTTATTGATAATAGCAGTGCTATTAGCATTGTTAATAATCCTGTCAAGCACTCAAAGACAAAGCACATTGAAATCAGGTATCACTTTATAAGAGACTGCAATGAAAAGAAACTTATTCAAGTTGTAAAAGTTCATACTGCTAACCAGTTTGCTGATCTATTCACCAAAGCATTTGATGTGGGTAGATTCACTTTCTTGGTAACAAGTGTGGGAATGATCAACTCTGAATAAGCTCCTACTTAAAAAGTGGTTCAATACCTGTATATTGTTTATTCTTGGTGGTCCTAATCTTCTTTTTCAGGAAAAGTATAGCAGTACTCAGTCCTTCACAAACCTTAAAAGTGTAAGTATTGTTAATGCTGCCAGTGCAGTTTTAATACTGCCAGTGCATTGTTAATACTGCCAGTGCAGTTTTAATACTGCCAGTGCATTGTTAATACTGCCAGTGCATTGTTAATACTGCCAGTGCATTTTTAATACTGCCAGTGCACAGTTAATACTGCTAAGTAGTTAATACTGCTAGTGGTTAATACTGCTAGTTAGTTAATACTGCTAGTGGTTAATACTGCTAGTTAGTTAATACTGCTAGTGGTTAATACTGCTAGTTAGTTAATACTGCTAGTGGTTAATACTGCTTTCAGTTAATACTGCTTTCAGTTAATACTGCTAGTGGTTAATACTGCTTTCAGTTAATACGACTTTCAGTTAATACTGCTTTCAGTTAATACTGCTAGTGGTTAATACTGCTTTCAGTTAATACTTCTTGTCCGTTAATACTGCTCTAGGTTAATACTGCTTATGTCCCGAATACTATAAATACCCTTTGCCCGCCTAAAAGTTCATAACGACTCTTTGCATACTGTTCACTGGCGCTCTAAACCCTTTCTCTCTCAAGTTCAAAGTTTTCAGGCAAGAAACTTCAAGATCAATGGCATCAATGGCATTCATAGACGAGCACAATGAAATCGCGATGCTACAGAAGCCCAAACAGGCCGCTGGTTTCCACCAGATTGTGGATTTCCTTAAGACAAGCCATATTGCCCATGCTCTCACTGTATCGCCATCCATCTATATCGAGCATCAAAGGCAATTCTGGACAAATGCCACCATTGTTACTGAGAATGGTGTGCAAATGATTAAGACAAGGGTGTGTAACAAACCCTTGACAGTTACTGAAGAGGTAATTCGCATCAGTCTACGTCTAGACGATGCCTCTGGTATAACTTCTATCTCTAATGATGAACTGTTTTCTTCTCTTACAAGAATGGGGTATGGAGGCCCATTGGGTGTGTTCAAGTTCTCAAAAGCAAAATTTTCACCTCAATGGCGTTTCTTTGTCCATACCCTTATGCACTGTATCTCTAAAAAGACTACTGGCTGGAGTGAGTTCAGTAGCACCATTGCTTATGCTTTGGTATGCTTAGCCACTGCCAGAAAGTATAATTTTTCCCAAATGATTTTTAATGATCTTGTCTCAAACCTGGGAAGTAAAAAGAGTTTTTATATGTACCCCAGGTTTGTCCAAGAAGTTATTACCCATGAATTGACGGATATACCTCATTTTGATGGGGTATATGTACCAAAAATTCCCAAAGGTAAGGTCTTTTCAGACATGAAAAGATCCCCTCTGGACTCGGAAGGAGTTGACACCCCATTGTTCTCTACAATGATGGTGGTGTCCCACAGTGATGAAGGTATGGCAGCAGGGTCAAGGCCCCCATTAGACCAACCCACTGCTAGCCAATCCCAACCTTCCCACCCTAAAGCAATTCCCCAGTCTCTTCTTGATAAACCAACTTCACCAATCACCCAAACATACAAAAGGAAACAGGTAAAGAAGGCTCCTTCCCTTCTTGTCCCTTCACCCACTCAGCCTTTAAGCCCTCTAAGAGAGAATTCTCCTTTAGAGAATATCAATAGGGAAACCAAAGGGGTGTCTCCCAACCCCAAGGAGGTGCTCTCTGAGGAGGAGGAGGAAGAGCATATGGGTGAGCAGGCTGCCACTACTTCTGCTAGCACAGAGAAGGACAGTGGTAACATAAATAAGACCTCCCCCATGGCAACTTTGAATGAACAATCATTCAAAGGTCCCAGGTGCCAAGAAACCAAGGGGGTGGATAGTGCTTCTACTAGGCAGAAGACTTCCACTACTAAAAGATCCCATGATCCTTCAATAGAGGGTAACACTTCTGGAGAAGGTGAGGACAGATATACCTACTATGAATTGATGGAAACAATGGGCAACATCAACCAAGATGTTCTTAAACAAGGGAAAGAAATAGAAGAAATGAAGCTGGTAATTTTGTCCCAACAAGTGCAAATTACCAAACTCAAGAAGCTGGTGAAGAGGTTGGTACTTAAAAAGTAAAAGAAGCAATTTGTACTGAAGAAGAGGGAAAATGTTCAAGATACTTTCAACAAGGGGGAGAAGCCAGAGGGAGAAACAGAGAAAGAAAGCTCAGTTGTAAAGGAAGTTGAAGTTGAGGGGGAGACAGAACATGGAACAACAGCAGAAACTGTTAATGCTGCTACAACAGAAGAAACAGTTAATGCTGCTAAAATACAAGAAGCAGCAGAAACAGAAGCAGCAGAAACAGGGCTCTCTTTAGAGGAAATGGAGATAGCAGAAACTTTGGTTAAAGCCAAAAATGATACTCCTAAGGCTTCTCAAAAGGCCAAGGGAGTAGTCATCAATGAAGGAGGGATCTCAAAGAAGGAAAAAGAGAAGGAAGTCTCGAAGAATATAAAGGGAAAAGGAAAGGAAAAGATGGTTGAAGAAGCTGAACTGCCTGCAAAGAAGAAGACTCAGATTGAAATAGATGAGGCAATAGCAAAGCAGCTTCAAGATCAATTGGAAAAGTAGGAGCAGATTCAAACAGAAACAGATAGAGAACTGGCAAAACTCATGGCTAAAAAGTTAAATGCAGAATATCAGAAAAGCATAAAAGAAGCAGCTCAGGCCAAGAAACTTCAAGTCAAGAAACAGAAAAGACAACCCTCCAAAACATTTTTGGCCAATCAGGAAAGAAGAAAAATGATAAATTTCCTGAAAGGTGCAATTGGTGTTAAGGGGGAGATGTTCACCAACATGGCATACACTCAGGTTGAAGAGTTGTACCAGAAAGAGATGGCTAAGCTTCAAGGGGATTCAGCCCAAAGGGAAGAGGCTGAGAGAAGAATGAAGGAAAGACATGACCTTAATATTCAAAAGCCATTCCCTGAGGAGACCACACCTTCAAAAGATAAAGCTGAAGAGATGAAGGAAGAACATGAGGGTGTTGGTGTAGAAGCTAAATCTGGGAAGAGGGTGAAGACAATTGCTTCCAAAAAGCAATCTAAAAGGCCTAGAATGGAAGAAACAGCAGAATCTGCAGCAGAGCCTTCAGATGTACCTTTAGCAGAATCAGTGCAAATTCCAGAACAGTCAAGTAAGCCAACTAATGAGAGTATGGATCTGTACATGACAATAGTAGAACCTTTGAAGGCTGTTCCAATCTCTATGCAAGTTCCAGAGATCATTTTCTGGGACATCCTAAGAGATAGTGGAAAGAATTTCTTTAGAATCAAGAGAGCTGATGGTTCATTTGAAGCATATTCAACATGGGGGAGAGTTATCAGAAGTTGTTCAAGAGCTGATATAAAAGAATTGTACAAAGTGGGGATGAAACTCTATGAGCCTGTGTTGAAAGGTACTGAAGAAAATCTTCTCAAGGTAACATTGGAATACTTGTGCATGATGTTTGATCCAGAAAGAGTGGCATATAGGATTAAAGATCATAATCATGAGTTTATATTCAAGAAGATTGATAAATGGATACTATTTGAAAACTGTGGAGTATACATGATTACTATTGACAACTGTTATCATGAATACTACCTGGTGGACAAAATCTATGAGCATAGCAAGGAGAAGCTAGAAGGGATGCTTAAAGCTACACTGGTATGCACAAAGGATTCAGAGATGGCTAAAATTGTGTTAAGAAGAACTGTAAATCAAAGTCTAGGGCTAGATCCAAATTTGGGAAACTGAACCTGAGGTGTTGAAAGCATCTTGAAGATCAGATCTGAAGAACTTGACTTCTCTTCCTAAAAGTCAAGTTAGGGGGAGATTGTTGGGAACTGAAGAATTTACCAAGTATGGTTAATGCTGACAGTACAAGATTACTACTGCCAGAGGACTTCAATAGTTAATACTGCTGAGTATTACTACTGCTAGTAGAATTAATACTGCTAGTCAAAGTTAGTGCTGCTTGAACAAAGTTAGTACTGCTTAGCTAGTTAGTGCTGCTAGTAGTTACTGCTGCTTAGTAGTTAATACTGCCAAGCAGATTAGTGCTGCTTATAAGATGAAGATTCGAATTAGAAGAATGACAGCTGGATATTCTGAAGATATTCATGGAAGATATACTGAAGATATTCTATTTATTGTAATTATCTTTTTGTTTAGTATATATATAGATTTGACAGAATAGTTTTCATATAGATTTAATTCTAAGTTTTTGTTTAAGAGAGAATCAACCTCAAGGCATAGTTCCTAATTCTAGAGAAGTAGAATTCATCTTGAAAGAGTCTGTTCTTCAAGATTGAGGTTGAGTGCGTAATCTTGTGATTTTAATCATTCAATACAAGTTTACAAGTTGTTAATCATATACTGTTTGTTTACTGTTACATTGAATATCAAAGTGTTTTTCCGCAACTTCTTTGATATTGTTTCTGAGTATTCATAATTCTTGTTGAGAATTCGATCCTGACATTTTCTTTGAAGATGATTTGCTGAAGCATTCCGAGCTGAAACTGGAGATAATTTCTTTCCAAAAGATATTCTCATTGATTGGGGAGATTGCTACATTCTGAAGACAAAGAGGAAGATTACATTTTCTGAGCTTAAAGAATGATCTTGATCCAAAGGGGGAGATTGTTAAAGCACATATTTATTGGATTCAAGATCATAATTATCTGAAGATGGAAATCTGAAGTTAAAGCTGATAAAGTCGTCTCAACAAATAGTCTAGGGTCCTTTTGTAATAAATAGTCAAAGTCTGTTTAAGTATTTTATTTATTTGTTAGTTAGTTTTAATTTTAGTTAACTTAGTTTGTTTTTGGGACAAGCATTGTAAAGCCCATTACCAAACCTTGTCAAGCCCATTAGGCTTAGTTAGCCTAAGTATAAATTAATCTTGTTTATTGGTAATTAGGTTAGAGATCTAAATTAGAGAATTAACATTGTGAGAAGGCTGCAGTTCTGCTTGGTGCGCCGTGAACAAGAGGAAAGCAGAGAGATTTCAATTTCAGTTTATTAAGAACACTTGTAATCACTTGCTTAATCAATATCAGGTTTGAATTATTGTGTTAATTATTTGTTTACTTGATTGAATGATTGCATATTGGGACACACAAAATTCGACCTTGATTGAGAGAAAGTGAGAAGATGAGTTTGTTTTGAAATGTCTCACACAACCTGCGACTAGGGTTTTTGATTTGAGTATTCCCGCGGGTTAGCCCGCGGCTTGCAAGTCGCGACGCATCCTGCGCGTGTTACTAAACGGACACCCTCCAGTGGCTTACGCGGCTTAGACCGCGGGATGTATGCCGCGTGGTATCCCGCGTAACTCATTGTTTGTGAAAAATTCCAGTAAGTTGTGCGGTTTCCACCACGGCTTTAATGAAGCACAATATCCCGCGGAGTGCACACCCCAAAATTTCCAGTGTGTTGCGCAGTTTCCTCCGCGACTTTAAGGTCGTGGGGTTTCCCGCGCAAGTCATTGTTTGTGACTTTTTCTCCCATCAATTGAACTCTAAGTCCCACAGCTTCCACAAACAAACACACACAAAATTAACACCCTAAAAACACTAACAATAAAAAACAAATCATGCAAAAAGGCAAAAACAAAAATTACTAAAACCAAAATTCAAACCTCCGGTGGGTTGTCTCCCACCCAGTGCCTTATTTAGTGTCGTGGCACGACCTCTTTTTCTCCTATTACTCCTTCGGTGCGTCAAGATACATGCTTGATGGTTCCATTGGTTCACCAACTATATATGGCTTCACCCGCTGGCCGTTCACCTTAAAAGTGGACCTGTCTTTTCCCTGTAATTCAATTGCTCCATACGGAAACACTTCCTTGATGGTGAAGGGACCCGACCACTTAGACTTCAGTTTTCCTAGAGACAAACGCAATCGTGAGTTAAACAATAAAACACTCATACCCAGTGTGAGTACCTTTTCGTGAATCCTTTTGTCGTGGAATCGTTTGGTCCGTTCCTTGTAGATGATAGCATTCTCATAAGCGTCTTGCCTGGTTTCGTCCAATTCATTAAGTTGAAGGAATCGGCGCTTTCCGGCGGCTTGAAGATTCATGTTTAACTGTTTGATTGCCCAAAAGGCTTTGTGCTCAAGCTCGACCGGTAGATGGCATGACTTACCAAACACCAACCGATAAGGAGTAGTGCCAAGCGTGGTCTTATATGTTGTCCGATAGGCCCATAACGCGTTGTCTAACTTAGACGACCAATCTTTCCATGAAGCACCGACAGTCTTTTCAAGGATTTGTTGGAGTTCCCGATTTGACACTTCAGCTAGTCCATTAGCCTGTGGATGGTACTGAGTGGTCACCCGATGCTTGAATGAATATTTCTTAAGTACAACATCCAAGTAGCGGTTACCAAAGTGGCTTACTCCATCACTGATTAACGCCCTTGGAACCCCAAACCTTGAGAAAATGTGTCGCCGAAGGAAGTTTATTACCACCTTAGAGTCATTTGTAGGGGTCGCTATTGCTTCTACCCACTTCGACACATAATCTACCGCAACGAGAATGTATTCGTTTCTATACGATTATGGAAAGGGTCCCCATAAAATCAATTCCCCAAACATCGAACAACTCCACTTCCATGAAGATGTTCATGGGCATTTCATCCCTTTTCGTTAGGTTACCAACTCGTTGACACCGGTCACAATGGAG
Organism: Arctium minus; assembly: GCA_954870635.1. Lineage (NCBI taxonomy): Eukaryota > Viridiplantae > Streptophyta > Magnoliopsida > Asterales > Asteraceae > Arctium > Arctium minus. The sequence goes on along the minus strand of OX941087.1, from coordinate 40,302,277 downwards.
AATGAAGTCTCTGGCATCTTTAAACATAGAGGGCCAAAAGAAACCTGCTTGCACTACTTTTGCAACTGTTTGATCAGTACTGAAATGACCTCCACATTCTAACGTGTGACAGTGTGTTAGGATGTCGGTCTTTTTGTCGTCGGGCACACATCGTCTGATCATCCCGTCTGTGCACCACTTGTATAAACATGGTTCATCCCAATAATATTGTTTTGCATCAGATAGGAATTTCTTCATTTGATGCGAATTAAGCTTGTACGGTACCACGGAACTCACCAAGTAATTCACAATGTATGCGTACCAAGGTTCAGAATGAGTTACCTTAAACAACTGTTCATACGGAAATGAGTCATTGATGACCAAATTGTCCGTCTCTCCATTCTCTTCAAGTCTTGATAAATGATCCACTACCGTGTTCTCTAACCCCTTTTTGTCCAAAATTTCCAAGTCAAACTCTTGGAGTAGTAACACCCAACGGATGAGCCTTGGCTTCGCATCTTTCTTCGCCATAAGATATTTCAGAGCTGAATGATTCGTATAGACTATCACCTTGGCTCCCACTAGATATGACCGGAATTTCTCACAAGCATAGACTATTGCAAGTAATTCCTTCTCGGTTGTACCGTAATTGACTTGAGCCTCATCAAGTGTCTTGCTAGCATAATAGATGACGTACATCTTCTTATCTTTCTTTTGGCCCAATACTGCTCCCACCGCAATATCACTTGCATCACACATGAGAATGAATGGAAGATTCCAATCAGGTGCGGTCAGGATTGGCGCTGAAGTGAGCTCCTTCTTTAATCTTTCAAAGGCAGAAATACATTCATCAGAGAATACAAATTTGGCATCTTTAAGTAATAAAGAACATAATGGTTTTGTAATCTTAGAAAAATCCTTAATGAACTGCCGGTAGAACCCAACATGTATTAGAAAGATCCGAACACCCTTTACGGAAATCGGGTACGGTAGATTTTCTATGACCGCAACCTTCGCCTTATCCACTTCAATGCCTTCTCTTGAAACCTTGTGGCCCAATACAATGCCTTCGGTCACCATAAAGTGACACTTTTCCCAGTTGAGAACTAAGCTTGTTTCCTTACACCTTTTTAGAACCGCTTCCAAGTGCGCCAAACATGTATCAAAAGATGGTCCGAATACCGAGAAATCGTCCATGAAAATTTCTATTGTTTTCTCCACCATATCTGAAAATATTGCCATCATACATCTCTAGAAAGTGGTTGGAGCGTTGCATAACCCAAAAGGCATCCTCCGGTAAGCGAACGTGTCGTACGGACAAGTAAATGTTGTCTTGTCTTGATCTTCCAGGGCTATGGGTATTTGATTATACCCGGAATATCCGTCCAAGAAACAATAATACTCGTGCCCCGACAATCTTTCCAACATTTGATCAATGAATGGGAGAGGGAAATGATCCTTCTTTGTAGCGTCGTTCAACTTCCGTTAATCTATGCATACTCTCCATCCAGTGACTGTTCTTGATGGAATAAGTTCGTTGTTGTTGTTTCAAACCACTGTAATCCCTCCTTTCTTGGGCACCACTTGAACAGGACTAACCCATGGACTATCTGAAATCGGATAGATAATCCCGGCATCCAAGAGTTTCAAAATCTCTTTGCGTACCACCTCCTTCATGTTTGGATTTAGCCGTCTTTGCGGTTGAACTACCGGCCAGTACCTATCTTCTAAATTGATCCGATGTGTGTAAAAAGTTGGACTTAAGCCTTTCAGGTTGGCTATGGTTCACCCGATTGCGGTTTGGTGCTCACGGAGAACTCTAAGAAGTTTTTCTTTATTTGTTGCGCTCAAACTGGATGAGATAATCACCGGTAATGTTTCCTTGTCGCCCAAGTATGCATACTACAAGTGCTTTGGTAACTGTTTAAGATCTAGCTTTGGTGTTATCTTTGATGATGGTTGAGATTTTGGAATAGGAGTTTCCAAATCCTCAACGGCTAACTTGCGGCGTCCCTTGTAATTGGGTAATGCATTTAACTGCATTACACTTTCACTTTCTTCATTGGAATCAACACCGGTAAGTGCATTTTTGTAATGGATCTTCAGACACCACCATGCTACTACCTTCTTGAACTACTTCCATGACATCTACTCGATAACATTCATTTGATACCGAATTATGTTTAGCCGCTGGAAAGACATTGAAAACAACTTCCTCTTCACCAACTCTAAGTGTCAATTTCCCACCTCTCACATCAATCAGAGCTCCTCCGGTGGCTAGAAATGGTCGGCCAAGGATAAGTGGTATCTTCTTGTCCTCGTCCATGTCCAATACCACAAAGTCCACTAGAAAATAGAACTTGTCCACTTTAATCAACACATCTTCAATCACTCCATACGGATACTTGATTGAACTGTCAGCAAGTTGGAGTGTGATAGATGTTGGCTGCACTTATCCTAATCCAAGCTTCTTGAAAATAGACAATGGCATTAGATTGATACTCGCACCTAAATCACATAAAGCTTTGCTAAATTCAGAAGTCCCTATATGAGCGGGAATAGTAAAACTCCCTGGATCCTTTAATTTAGGGGGGAGCTTGTGCTGAATGATGGCACTGCACTCTTCAGTAAGTGCAACAGTGGATTGCTCTTCTATCTTCCTTTTGTTGGAAAGAATGTCCTTCAGAAACTTCACATAGGATGGCATTTGTGCCAATGCATCTGCAAAAGGAATATTGATATGCAATTTTTTTAACATTTCTAAAAATTTGGCAAAATTTAAATCATCCCTGTGAGCTTTTAGACAGTTAGGATATGGCACTTTAGGAAGAGTGGGTTTGACTGGCTGCTTCACTGTGGTGCTTTCTTGCGTCTCTTCTTTATCCTCGACTTCTGTCCTATCCATCTCTATCTCTTCATCCACTTTCTATTCATTCTCTTCATCCTCCATCACCAATTCCGGTTTGTTCCTTTTCTCTACCACCGGCTCTTTATTCAAATTATTTTCCAATTCTTTGCCGCTTCTTAATTTCATCGCGTTACAATTCTCTCGCTGCGGTTTTTCCGTTTGACTTGGAAATTGGCCGTGGATTCTTGATTGCAATCCCTCCGCAATTTGGCCCACTTGCCTCTCTAAAATTTAGATAGAGGCGGTATTCTGATCGGTGGCCGCTTTGACTGTACTAACTGTATTTGTTAGTGTGCTCACAGACGAAGTGATCCCATCAACTGTTGAGTCCATTTTCGACATGAACTTCATCATCATTTCCTCCATCCCCGTCTTTTTGTCAGAAGTCTACCCTTCTTCTTGCCTCCTTTAATTATGACCTGGATGGCGATAAACATTAGGAGAATTAGAGGAGGAATTAAAATTAGAACTGTTACCGTAGTTTTGAGGATTTCCCATTGTTTCCTTAGGGCCATTTGTTGGTTGGCTCCAAGAAAAGTTCGGATGCTTCCTCCACCCCTCATTGTATGTATTAGAGAAGGGGTCATTCCTCTGACGGTTGCGGTTCTGAAGGAAATTCACTTGTTCCGACGAGTCGAATGCTGAAAACTGCTCCATTATTCCATCATTTGATGCCTGGCCTTGATGGGAAGATCCCTTCAACTGATTTGTGATTGCGGCCAGTTGTGCTTTTATTTGCCGAAGCTCATCAGTATCTTGAGCCTTAGCTACCCTTCGAACATCTGATCTTGGTGTGGCGTAGCAATTTTCGGCCAAGTTTTCAATCAACTCCCATGCCTCTTCGTAGGTCTTATTCATTAACGAGCATCCCGTAGCTGCAGTGATGTCATTTTTAAATTGGGTGTGTAATCCTCCAAAGAAAGTTTGGATGACTACCCACCTATGTAAACTATGGTATGGACATCTCTTCAACATGCCCTTATACCGCTCCCACGCCTCATATAGGGATTCTTGATCCCATTGTGCAAAGTGAGTAATCTTGGCTAGTAACTGAGCGGTCCGACCGGGAGGCAAAAACTTATTCAAGAATGCGGCAACCATTTCCTCCCACGCGTTGACCGAATTCAGCGGAAAGTTTTCTTCCCACATGGATGCTCTATCACGAAGGGAGAATGGGAAACATCTCAGCTTAATGGCATCTTCAGAAACCCCGTTCCATTTGAAAGTGTTGCAAATTTTTTCAAAGGAACCGAGATGGCCGTGAGGGTCATCGGTTGGCCCTCCTCCAAATTGGTGAGCTTGGAGGAGCTGGATAGTTCCATGCTTGATTTCAAAAGAGTTGGTGGCAACCGCCGGTGCATGTACTCCTCGTTGACCCACCACTACCGTTGGTGTAGCATAATTCCTCATAGGAATTCGATTTGGTGGTGGTGGTGGATTGTTATTGTTGTTGACCGGAACCTCGCCATTCACGTTGTTATCGCCCATATTTCTACGATTTCGGTCTCTACTTCTCGACGCAGTTGTTATGCGGTTCTTTCAATTTCAGGATCTAACCGCTCAAGATCTCTGAAGAGTCTTCTTCTTGGCATAAACCAAAAAGAATCCTGCAATCAAAACGCAAGTCGTAAGTACCTCAAAATTGAATTGATATAATAAGACTGAAAAATAAAAATGTCTAATCTAATAATCTCTATAGACTATAGTGATATCAACACAAAACAAGTTCCCCGGCAACGGCGCCAACGCAAGTCGTAGGAACTTGGTATTGAGTACCACAAGACTATATTAACTATTAACTAGACGAAATGAAAATTGGATTGATTTGAAGTTTTGCACAATGAATTAAGCTCAGAAGACAAAAAGGAGGCTTTTAGAAACTGAAACAGTCAACTACTGATAAGAAAGTTGGGGGTTGGATTCATATAAGGATTGTTTCAGAAAACAAGTAATGGTTTGAATTAGATGATTCACAGGTTCAATGATTAATTTTAATGTGATTGCTACACTTTCTCAGGCTATAACAATACTAGTACTTAACAATGACTTTTCTTCTTTCGAACTCAAAATTCAAGTCAAAATACTCATGAAAGCGAAATTGTTAGTGTATTATTGTATCCAAGATTTAATTAGGAAAAGTCAAGTCAAGAGAAGTCAACAAAGTCAATTAGTCAAGTCTTGTTTAGTCAATATGAGTTTACCTTGTTATTAAGCTTGTGGTTTTAGACTTGTGGTATAAATACCATGTTGCCTTGTAAATCTTGTAGGTACATGTATTGTAATATCATTGTGAGATAAATGACATGAACACTTTCTCTCTCTACACTCTCTCTCTAGAAATATACTTTGATATTGTCATATATTGAATAGAGATTGCTTGATTTGATTGGAAATACAATTTCAATTGGTATCAGAGCCAGACCAAACAACTTCAGATTGATTGTATTGAACAAACTGATTGATTTTCTGAAAAATTGTCAAGAAAATTCGTTTTTATGAAAAAGTCGCTGTTTGATCGAATTCTTCATGAATTGTTGAAATTTGTGTGTATAATTGATTCAGTTGAATTCGATTTATGTTTATAAACATTTAGTGTTCACAACAAACACAAATTAATCACTAAAACAGTTTTATTTTTGGATTTCATTGTGTTTTTCTTGAAAAATATGTCGAACACTGTTCTTGAATCGAATGAGTGCATTTTAATGTTTTTAATCAAAATATTGTGTTAGATTAATGTTCTAATTGATAATTCGATCATATTGGTGTAATTTTATGTTTAAATTTGCAGGTTTAAGTCGATTTGGATTGATTTCGTGAACAAAACTGTCAAAACGCGCAAGATCTTCAAAACGCGCAAGTTCATCTCAAGAGCACGCAAGATTCAAGCTGAAGAACGCACAAGCTAAGCCTGCGAGTTTCAAAAATGTCAAAATTTGTCTAAGTGTTGAAACGCGCAAACCTCTTAAACGCGCAAACTTTATAACGCGCAAACGACATAAAACGCGCACGTAGCGACTAGCGAGTTTCAGAAACGCGCAAGTGCCTACTAGCGAGTTTCAGTGTGAACAGTGATTTGCGCTTTCAGTGCCTTGTGAGTTTCATTGTCATGCGAGTTTGAGCAAAACGCGCTACTAATGGCCTGCGAGTTCTAGAAACGCGCACGTTACCATTTGCGAGTTTCTTTGTGAACAGTGACTGGCGCATATAGTGACTTGCGAGTTTCAAGACTTAAAATTTTTTTGAAAATTAAATTTTTTTTGTGTGATCCAAGTTTGACTTTTTAGTCAACATTTCTGATTTGTTTGGGAACGATCATTTTATTCAAGCATTTCTTTCTAGAGAAAAATATGTCAGAATTTTCAGATTTTTGACGATCATTTTTTTTACGCTAACTTTTTCTTTCAAGATGCCAAAGACAGATGAGAGAGGAAATACTGTACTTTCAGCAAGAGATATGGCAGTCTTGTACATGCCTGACATACCGAAAATAGAAGCTGAACGAGATCAACTGAAAAATCAGAATTCAGTGCTTCTAAAACAGATTCAGGAGTTGAAATTAAATTTGTCAAATTCTGATAAAACTCCTGACTGTAAAAAGTGTGCTAATATGGAAAAATCTCATTTTGCAGGTATTCTCAGCGAGAAAGAGAAACAAATTAAAGATAGAGAGGAAATGATTGAAATAAAAGGGAATACTATTCAAACTTGTGAAAAAGAAATCAAGCTGAAAGACAGAAAGATTTCAAATCTTCAAAGCCAACTGAAGACGACTGAACATAAATCATTAGAATTGCATGATGAATCAGTCAAACTTCAAAACAAGTTTAAGGCTTTCGAAGAGAAAATATCTGCTCTGGAAAAGAAGAATGCTGAATTGAAAACAAGTCTCCAAGCAGAAAAAGAAAAATCATGTGTGAAGACATCTTCTACTCAACAGATGTCTGAAATTTCCAAGAAAACTCTCCAAGAGAAAAAGGATCTTGAGCTTAGATGCATTAAACTTTCCAAGCAAGTGTCTGATTTTGAAAAGATTCTAATTACTGAAAGAGACACATTTGCTAAGGAAAGAAAAGTTCTTGAAGATAAAAACACTGAATTTCCCAAACAGATCTCAATTTTACAAGATTTATTAGAAAAGCAAAGACAAAATTTCAAAGAAAAGAAAAAGTCTTTTGAATTTGAAAAGAAAAATTCTGAAAAGAGAAATGTTGGGATCTTCAATGAAATTTCTGATAAATCCAAGAACTTACAAAAAGATTTTGAGCAAGAACGTTCATATTTTGAAACTGAAATATCCAAGCTCATGTCCAAGATCTCTGTTCTATCATCAGATATTCTTAAAGAACAGAAGGCAAGATCTGATTTGAAAATAAAGTTTGACACACTTTCAGATGAAAGAAACATTTTAACTAAAAAGATAAATGACTTAGAAGCTGCAAACATTGAATTGTCAGATAAAGTAACAGCTGATGTGATTAGTCAATCACCTGTTGATAACTCAACAGAATCAGTTTGTTCTTTCAAAACAACTTCAAGTTCTATTCATGATAAAAATGTTTTCAAAAAGAAAAGTGTCAAACTACAAACTATCAAATCAAATCAGATCAGACCATCTAATCTATTTTATGACAAATCTGTTGATGGTTCAACGAGCTTTTATGTTAAATCTCTTGGAAAGAATTTGAAGAAAAATCAGATGGTCTGGAGAGCAAAAGATTCTTTAGAAGAGAAGAAGAAAGACAAAGCATTTGCATCCACAACCAAAGCTAAAAAGAACAGAACGCATAAAGGTAAATCTTTTAGTAATCCTGATATGTTTTACTCTACTAATCATCTGGTCAGGATTGCACAAAGGAAGATCTGCTGTTCTTACTGTGGAGCACATGACTTTGTAAGTAATAACTTCGTTAATTACTGGTATGGTTCTTATTATGTTACCCCCACAAGAACTGCAACTAACTGTGTTAGTGTATTATTGTATCCAAGATTTAATTAGGAAAAGTCAAGTCAAGAGAAGTCAACAAAGTCAATTAGTCAAGTCTTGTTTAGTCAATATGAGTTTATTTTGTTATTAAGCTTGTGGTTTTAGACTTGTGGTATAAATACCATGTTGCCTTGTAAATCTTGTAGGTAGATGTATTGTAATATCATTGTGAGATAAATGACATGAACACTTTCTCTCTCTACACTCTCTCTCTAGAAATATACTTTGATATTGTCATATATTGAATAGAGATTGCTTGATTTGATTGGGAATATAATTTCAGAAATTAACAGATCTATGGTGAAATTGGTATATCTCTATCCAATTTGCACCATAGGCATATGATAAACACATCTAATTGTCTTACACGTCTCTCGAAGAGTAAGATAATCAAGAAATATCCAACTAGCTGATCAAACTAAAATTAATTACATTGAAAACTCATCATATGCTTCATTGAGAAAATAATCATCTAAATACAAACCAAATCACAATATTAAATCAACATCACCAAATAATCGCCCAACCCCCAACATGAGAAGTTTATCTCAGGTTGGGGTTAACAAAAATGGAAGATGGAAATGAACCAAAAGTAGATCTGAACATTGTTGTTGCGAAAAACAAATGGTTTAGAAAAACAAACACTCCCTGAGATCTTAAATCTTGCAGCAAAAGATTGTCACAAGGTCAATGATCCGTTTCGACCAGATCTCCCCACCTTTTAGTCTCGTCTCCTGCTTGAATCTACTCTAAACAATAGTCCCTTGCCGCCGTCGTATGCTTGAAAATAGTGTAACCCCAAAAACCCTTTCAAAAATTGACAAAAAGGTTGCAGGATTCGAAACAGTAAATCCTGCGGCCTTACCCGCGGCTTGTAGGCCGCGGGGTAAATCGTGCATGTCCAAAAATTGGGCCGCGGGATGTAAGTCTCGGGGAAAGTCGCCTAAGTCTCTGTTCGGCTATCAGGGCAGCTTCCACATCACAGAAAAGTTTGCTAACATCATTCCAAATTGCCACTTCTTCACTGCTATGTTTCTCTTCACAAGATGCTGTATTATTTCTCGGAAATGATCAAAAGATTACGCTAATTTGCCCGAAACAAGCCACGTTTACTCGCCTAGTGGTATTCAAATAACACCAAAAAATTGGTGTTATCAGATGACTCGTGCCAAACTACAAAATCATCTCCCGTGCCTATTTTGCAAAAAGATTCACATCTCTTTGATAAAGAAATTTCTCTGGTCTTTTCCATTTTGTTGAGAAAACACAAAACTCAAATCCTGTGTCCAAAACAGCAGATCCATCCAGTTCTGGGAAAAATTCTTCACAGTTTACCCACTGTGGGCAGGCTGTGCCCACACCTGGTAAAATAACATCAAAACCAGATCTGCGTGAGTTTCCTTTTCATGTTAGATTAAAATCAAAACATGTGGGTGCTCAGTTTAAAAAGTTTTTGGATATTTTCAAGCAATTCCACATTAACATTCCTTTGGTAGAAGCTCTCGATCAAATGACAAGTTATGTTAAATTTTTAAAAGATATTCTCAATAAAAAAAAGAAGGCTTGAAGAATATGAAACCGTTGCGCTAACAAAAGAATGTAGTGTTATTCTTACTTGTAAAATTCCTCCAAAGTTGAAGGATCGAGGTAGTTTCACCATCCCGAGCTCCATTGGAGGATAAGAAGTAGGACTTGCATTATGTGACTTGGGAGCGAGCATAAACCTCATGCCTTTATCCGTTTTTGAAAAATTGGGAATTGGAGAAGTGTGACCAACCACAATTACTTTGCAACTCGTGGATAGATCTTTGGCATATCCGAAAGGCAAAATCGAAGACATTTTGGTCAAAGTTGATAAATTTATTTTTCCGGCTGACTTTCTAGTTTTGGACTATGAGGCGGACATAAATGTTCCCATCATTTTAGGAAGACCCTTCCTTGCGATCAGCCGAACTGTTAGGTCCAAGAGATCAAGATTGATTGATTAGAAAAAGATAAACAAGGATTATTGGGATGAATCTGTAGTTTTATTAAAGACAAAAAGTAAACTACACTACAGAGAGCGGAATTCGTATGAGAGCTACATTGTTACAAATGAAACTTACTTACAAACTAACACTAACAGATCCTATTCATACGGCCCAACACCCTTGTTACATTTAAGCCCAAACCCAAGTACAAGGCCCAATACAATACACAAATAGATTACTTACTAAACTTCTAAAATAGAACATTTATGTTTTAACATTCTCCCCCTAAGTTTTGTAAAGTAATCATTCTCTTTTCAGCTCAGCTTCAACTCCTCTTCCCTTGATTTCTTTATAAAACTTAGCGTTGCATAAACTTCAAAGCTCCTCTAGCTCCCCCTAGAAAGTAGCTCTTATTCTTGAAGTTTCCACTTTAATATCAGATCTGATATAGACCATAACCTCGACTGAGTGCACATAAAGATAACTTTTGACTCTTGTAAATCCAACATATTCCTTACGCCCACAAGAATGATATGTGTTGAATTATGGAATGACAACCAAGTGCATCTTCAGTGTATAACATCTGATCTGTCTTTGAACCTCGAGTTAAAATAAGAATTCAACTTAAGAACTTAATCTGATCAGCTTACAAGAGGTAGCATCTGTTAGCAAACACTACAAGGCAAGGGTTAGAAGGTAATTACTGTTCAACAACTGATGAAAGACGCTCATTTTCTAACAGCTTTCCAGAACACTGAACAATCAAACTCAGAACTCATTTCTTCACGAATCAACTGGATGATTATAAGCACTCAGGATTCTGAAACACAACCAAAGCATCAGAACAATGATTGCAGTTGCTCACACTACTGATTGATCAGGTCAGAAGATTGATCAAAAGCACTCAACGGTCTAACAACAAATAGAAGTACTCCAGACTGATGATTGCAAATGCTAATATAGCTAATTCAATCCAATCAGAGACTAATCTTAAATCCAGTATCTAAAAATCTTGAAAAGCATGAGCACTCGTGAAAATTAGATCAGTTGCTAAGGATATGTGACCAACATAAGATAAAAGTGATGTCACATATGCATTACGCGTAAAAATCTCAGGAACAGGGCAAACTTGTAGCAAACTGGGTTCAGAACAGTCACAATTCTCAAAAATCACAAAACTTGTTAGATCTCAGATTTATTGGATTCAAGGTCATCCAATCTGAAGATTGAAATATGAAGCTAAAGCTGAAAAGTCACTCTCAATATAAGTCCAATGTTAGTTTGTAATAAAATGTCAAATTTAATTATTGTATTTTATATTATTATAATATTCCTAAATATCTATTTGTTAAGACATTTTAGGATATTATTATGTTAGATATTTTGTTAATAGTTATTAGGTAGATATTAGATATTAGAAGTAATATCTAAAATCTAGAATCAGAACAAACATCACAACAACATCCAACCACTGTTCAATCTAGAGAGAAAAACAGAGAGAGAGTTTAAAAGAGAAATCAGATCAATCTGTAATCCGTGGTTTGTAATCTAACAGGTTTGTTGATCATATATTTGTTATTGTATTTGTTTGTTAACAACTTGATCAAAGATATAAGGGACCGACAATTGGTATCAGAGCTGAAAACCAGATTCAAATCAAGTTTTAAAAGTCGACACTGTGTTCTTCATCTTCAAAATCATTTTTGAGTGTTAGTGTGTTATTGGTGTTGAAATCGATCAGGCTGTATTCGATTAGTGTTCTAGATCGAGTTGGTATTGTTTAATTTCAGTATAGCACTTTAATCGAATTCCAATTTTGTGATTTTTGGTGTCAAACATTGCATGAGTTCAACTCACTGTTCCATCGATCAAATTTTCAAAAAGTGTTTGTTTTAGAGATCAAAAGCTTGTAATATGTTCTAGAAGTGTTAGTGGTCAATTTGTCAAATTTTGGGACTGCTAATCGAAGTCTAGATAGGTTTATTTGAGAATTACAGCCGTTTTTCGAAGCTGCAGGGAAGAACTCACGAGAGGAAAAAGTTTGCGCCATTTCATAGTTCTTTTGCGCCACATATTGTTCGCGAAAAAACCTCCTTTTTGTGCCATTCAAGACACCGGTCGACACCGGTCTATACCGGTCGCAACAGGACCCCGATCGAGCACACCGGTCGAAGTAGGACACCGGTCGCAGGACCGGTCGAGTAACACTCCGGTCGCAACATCCTACCGGTCGAGCACCCCAGTTTGCGCCATCAACTTCTCGCGCAAATTCCATATCGCGCGACCTTCATCTCGCGCAAGTCTCTGTTTTGTGCCAACCACTTCTCGCCCAAGCCTCAAATTCGCGCGACCCATTCCTCGCGCAAAGTGACTTTTGCGCCAGCTACTTTTAGCGCAAAGTAACTTTCACGCCAACATCACTTAGAACGAAGTCCCTTTTTGCGCCAACACCTTGTAACACAAAGTTCTCTTTTGCGCCAGCCTTGCTTAGCGCAAATTGTGCTTTTTGCGCTAGTTCCTAACTTAATCTATAAGGATGACATCAAGAGAAGCTCTAGCTATCAGAACTGACACAAAGCCACCAGTACTCTTCAGGGGAGAGTATAAGCAGTGGAAAGATCGGTTCATGGACTTCATAGAAAGACATGATTTGGGTGAATTAATCAGGAAATCTTTAGAAGGAGGAGTTATGCCACCTGTTATGAAGACTCGTATGGTTGGGACTGAGGAAGAACCATATGAACTTAAGTTTGATGAACTCGATGGTGGAGACCTAAAGAGAGCAAGAGCTGATAGATTAGCAAAGTCTTTCATTCTTCAAGGCATTACTAATGAAATATATGTGAAGATTGACAGATACAAAGCTACAGGCAAACAAATGTGGGATCAACTGGAGAAAATGATGCTTGGTTCAAAAGTTGGGAACTAGCTCAAGATATCCAACTGCCTTAACAACTATGAAGAATTCAAAGGCAGAGTTGGAGAACCTCTAGAAGAAACATATGACAGATTTGTGACCTTGCTGAATGAGTTAAGCAAGAACAAGGTCAATAAATCACAGATAGAGCTGAATGTGAAATTCCTCAGCATACTTCAGCCTGAATGGAAAAGGTTTACAAGGCAAATGAAGCAAATAAAAGATCTGAACGATATTCCATTTCACGAGGTATATGAAACCCTCAAGCAGAATGAGGAAGAGGTAGATGAGATCATGGATGAAAAGAGACAAGGTGAGAAGACAGTTGCTGATTCAATTGCTCTTGTTGTGAAGAAGAAGAAAAAGAAGATGATTGTGTGTGAATCAGAAGAGGTTGAAAGTGAAACGAACTCTGACTCTGACGATTGTGAAAAACTAAAGAATGCTATGCTTATGTTGACCAAGGCTTTTCAAAAGAAGTTCTACAAAAAGCCTAGCTCGAACAGTCAGAGGTATTCATCTGGTCCAAGCAACTATGTTCACAAGGAGATATTTGAACGAAAGAGGTTAGAGGAAAGGAAGCCAGAAGAGAAAAGGTATAAAGCTGAAGAGACCAATCAGCAAGAACCTCCAAAGTGCTACAACTATGGTAGACTTTGACACTTTGCCAAAGACTGCCGAAGACCCAAAGTCCGGAACTCCGACTACTACTAGAACAAAATGCTTCTAGCCAAGCAACAGGAAGCTGGAAAGGCATTGATGGCAGAAGATGAGTTCTGGCTAGATCAGTCAGACCAAGAAGATGAAAATGAAGAGAAGGACGAGACAACACATCTATGCTTTATGGGCAAGCTAGAAATAGAAGCTGAAGCTGATTCCGATGAAGAGGACAACGAAGAGGTATGTGATTTAACTAAATCAGATTTCTTAAATCAAATGCATACCATGATGACAAAACTCCAAGAATTAGAGTCTAAACTTAAACGTGAAAAGGGTGTTATTAATGACAAAAACCAATCAATACAGAAACTTAGTGAGGATATTGCTGAGAAGAAAGTATTGATTGAGATTTTACATAAAAACATTGACACCAACGCAAAAGAAAAGACCATAATTCTTAAAGAGATTGATGAAAAAAATTCTAAATTGAGAATGTCTAAGTTTGATTTCAAAGAGCTTACAAGAATGTATTCTTCGTGTTCCGAAGAAAACAAATCTTTACTTGCAAAATTAAATGTTTTGGAAGTGAATTTATACTCATTGGGTCAAACTGAACAAACCATTCATCTAAACAAACCCAAAGAGAATAAAGAGAGTTGGGGACTTGGTTATGAGAATCCTAACTACCTTAAAAAGGGTATATCTGAAGTGCCAGCACTTTATGATTTTACATTCTTAAGACTTTCTTAATGATTCCCTGAACTTAAAGTTTTCTGGACTGGACTGTCTAAAGAGGATGAAGCCAAGGATACAGAAAAACGAAAGAAAACATCCAAATTTCAACCTCCATTTCTTTATGGGAAGTTGAATCAGAGTTATAGTTCTGTTCAATCAAAATCTCTTTCAGATGATTTTTTTGAGAGTTATTCTGTAAAAGAAGTGGAGGCTAAGCCTCTTGAAGGTAAACTTTACGTCCCTCCTCTCATTTTGGAAAGTAAAATTTCTGAACTTGAGGAATCTTTAGCAGATGGAAGACTTTTGATTGAAGCTGAACAAAAAGTGTTTTCAACTGTGCTTAAGAATACTGTTCTTTCTAAATCAACTAAGGCTTCAAAATCTGATGATATGTTTGGTTTAACTGATGGAGGGTTTGATTTTCTAAACTCTGATGGTGTTTTAGATAATTATGTTGATCAATTTGATTTTAGTGCCAAACTTCCTAATCATTCGTCTTTTGTTGTGAATTCCTTTAGATTATCCAGTATGTTTGAGAAAGGTGCAACATCAACGAAAGTTGATAAATCAGTTTTTGTGAAAACTAAGAATGTTAAAGGTAAGAAGAAATCTCAGCATTCACAGAAACCGATCACTACTGGTAAGCCAAAGAAGAAGCATTCATTTGATTCTAAAAAATATAACTCAAAAGTTTCAAATATTTCAGATCTGAGCAAGAAAAGGCTTGGAGTTAAGTCTGAGTGGCAACCTAAGAAGAAGATAGATAAGAATGATAAATCATGTTCTAGTGCTGATTGTAATAAGATTACTACTAGTAAAGATGATATAATTGTGGATGTTGCTTTTTCTAAACCAAAACTTGTTGATTCTCGCAAGAAATTTTCAAGACATCAATTATTCCAAATATCTTTGTCTACTAGAAAGTTTTCCAATTATGATAAACATGATTATGATTTTCATAAACATTCTAATGACTGGTTTGGCACATATAATGTATATTATCATCGTTCTAACTCTTCATATGGTTTTCAAAGAAAAAGAGGACCCAAATTTCAATGGGTACAAAAATCATGTGCTAACATAGTTGGATCCAAATACAAATGGATACCAAAGAAATTGGATGAATCTATATTGCAGGCACCTTCTGTTAAGGGGGAGTAGGAGAACAATGGTTCTTGAATAATGCAGTTCAAGACCCGCACCTCAATGTTAAGAGTGTGGCTTCTGAATAAATCAGTTCAAAACCCGTGCTTCAATGAATCAAGGCTTCTAAGTAAATCGGCTTAAGACCCGTACTTCAACGAAGATTGACTTCTAAACACAACAGTTTAGGACTCGTACTTCAGTGATCAAAAGACCTTACTCCTGTGCTGATATGAGAAGTGTACTCCAATACTCGAATGAGGAAATCAACCATCAAAGGGGAGTACATATTTGTCTAAAATTTTAAATGTATATCTATTACAATGATAATTTTCTGATGCATAATTTCAGAGGGAGTAAAAGACCTATGACTTCTGATTATTTCTGATCAGAACTCGTACTTTCATTGTTTTACTGCTTTTTGTCTTTTTAATTTTAGTGAATAAATTTGCTTTGACAATGACTTAAGACTTTTGCAGTTTGAGAGATCCTTACAAGATCATATCTTTATGACTTTAAGCTTGACTTCATGAGATGTAAGATTGCATGTAAAGGTATAATTCTTTATCTTAATATCATATATGGTTGAAAGAAGGACAACTTTCAATCATTGAAAACATGTTCTCAAATGTTCAAATCACTTCCCGATTCTCAAACCGATTTCATGAATTGGAAGTGTAATTCTCAATCTTTTCTTAATTCATCTTTGAGCTTTAAGTGATATAGTTAAACCATTTTGAGCATCATATGCTTCATAGGAAAACATGGGATTTTATTCTGCTAGGACTTAACACAACTTCAACGGATACACGTTAACCAGTGTTTCCTACCCAAGAGGTTAATCCATAGTGATTGAAATAGGCAACTAGCCCATGCCAACTCTTGCCATTACCCCACCAGCTACTCATTTTATTCTTAACAGGAAAGTGTTTCACATTTTCAAAGGGAAGCAGCACGTTTGCTATCTGATTTTCATTTGGAAAATCTGGATATTGAAAAGAAGAAAGTCTGTCCCACCTTCTCACTTCAATCATGCACATTGAGTCTGTGTTTAACTTACTGTTGTCTCAGTGGTTTACACAATTTTGAGCCTATAAGTAATCATCACGTGCTTAATTCTTTCTATCACATGCACGAACACACAAGAAATTTGTTTCTTTGTCATAACGTTCATAGAAATTACCTTTGTGGTGTTTTGATGATTGAATGGAAGCCCTGGGTGACTGAACATCAAAAAGCTCCTTTCCATTGTGTACTCGTTACACACAGTGACTTAGTGTTACTGACAGACATGTTAACTGATTCATTTGTTGATTCAGGTTTTACACGATTATTTTGTCTGGATTTGCAAAGATCTGGATGAATATCTTTTGGATTGACGAATCAGAGGCTCCTTATGAAAGACATTTTTTACTCAAATTTTTGATGAAATCGTTGCTCTTTTCATCAAAAAGGGGGAGAAGAGCTAATCAAGAAATAGGAGAAGAAATGGGAGAGAACAAAAGTTTAGAGAAATGTCCAAGATCGAATTCTTCAAAGACAAAGTATTCTGAAGACATGCTGATTTGAGAGAAATTTTCTTTGAAAAACTTTGCTAAAGCATTCTGAGCTAAAACTGGAGATTATTATATATTGAAGACAGAGTAGGAGATTGCATCTTCTAAGCTGAAAGAGAAGACTGAATTGCTAAATCCTTTTAGTAATGATCTTGATCCAAAGGGGGAGATTGTTAGATCTCAGATTTATTGGATTCAAGATCATCCAATCTGAATATTGAAATATGAAGCTAAAGCTGAAAAGTCACTCTCAATATAAGTCTAATTTTAGTTTGTAATAAAATGTCAAAGTTAACTATTGTATTTTATATTATTATAATATTCCTAAATATCTATTTGTTAAGATATTTTAGGATATTATTATGTTAGATATTTTGTTATTAGTTGTTAGGTAGATATTAGGTATTAGAAGTAATATCTAAAATATAGAATCAGAACAAACATCACAACAACATCCAGCCACTGTTCAATCTAGAGAGAAAAACAGAGAGAGAGAGAGTTTAAAAGAGAAATCAGATCAATCTGTAATCCGTGGTTTGTAATCTAACAGGTTTGTTAATCATATATTTGTGATTGTATTTGTTTGTTAACAACTTGATCAAAGATATAAGGGACCGACAAAACTTTTCGCATAACTTCAACAATTCGCAGATCACTATTCAATTAGGTACAATTCGCATGAGGCTTAGCTTAAAATCTTAGAATTCGCATAGGCCTGTGTGCGAATTCTAGCTTCTCGCACGTGCCTATGTGCGAATTCCTCGCAATTTGCATTACCCTTTAAATGAATTATCACTTTTCGCATCACTCTCACATGTGAATTCTTTACTTCTCGCATCACTCTAGCATGTGAAATCCACACTTGAAAAAAAATTCATCTTCAAAGACTTTCACCGTGCGAATTCTTAACATTTCGCATCTATGTGTCATGCGAATTATGTACTTGAAAAATTTTTATCTTCAAAGACCATGCGAATTCAAGCATGCGAATTCTTCCAAATTTTCATTATGCGAATTCTTCTATGCGAGTTCTTTCAAACCATGCGAGTTCTTCGAATATCATGCGAATTCTGTGGATTTCGATTGTTTTTCCAGATTTTCTTCAAATTCACCCTCAATTTTTCGAATTTTGAGATGATACTTTGTGAGCAGGTTCGAAAACAACAATGGAGCACATTTGTAGTTGATGATCTAGTCCAAAAACATCTCTAAAGCCCAATCGATCTCAACCATAGTGACAAACATTTTCGAACAAAAATTCTCAAAAATCGACCAATTAGCCCAAATTTGATGAAATTACACAAAGTAATTGATTCTATAATGTTCGACTATATCCACAGAATCAATTTAGCAACAAAGAATATCCAATTTAACATCAAATTCCAGAATTCGAATTTTTCACAGTGACTGTTCCATCAAACCAATTTGATCTCGATTGTACAAAGAATGATTTCTTCGTTAGGCTCTGATACCACTTGTTAATTCCAAGAGATCATGATTGATTGATTAGAAAAAGATAAACAAGGATTATTGGGATGAATCTGTAGTTTTATTAAAGACAGAAAGTAAACTACACTACAGAGAGCGGAATTCGTATGAGAGCTACATTGTTACAAATGAAACTTACTTACAAACTAACACTAACAAATCCTATTTATACGGACCAACACCCTTGTTACATTTAAGCCCAAACCCAAGTACAAGGCCTAATACAATACACAAATAGATTAATTTACTAAACTTCTAAAATTAAACATTTATGTTCTAACACGAACATTGATAGACGTCTAAAAAGGAGAGTTGACCATGAGAGTAAATGACCAACAAGTGACTTTCAATGTCTTCAAGTCTCTTAAGTTTAATGGTGAAGTAGAGGAATGTTCTACCCTTAGCACTATAAGTGATGATTTCGAGTTAAGTTTGATAAAATATACCCACAGTGAGCAGACTGTGGGCACTGACGATGATATTTTGGAAGATGACTTGATTGAGGTTATAGATGCTTTTGAACAACTTGATTTTACGGATAGGCCAACACAGGTTCCTTCTATCATAAAAGCACAAGATTTAGACTTAAAACCACTCCCCAATCACCTTAAGCATGCTTATCTCATGGAAGAGGAAAATGTTCCCATAATTATTTCTTCCAACTTAAGTGATGATCAAGAAGTGAGGTTGATAGAATTGTTGAAAAATCACAAGAAAGCCATAGGTTGGACCTTAGCCGACGTCAAGGGAGTTATTCCTTCACTTTGCCAACATAAGATAATGTTGGAAGAAAATAGCGTTGGTAAAGTGCAACCACAAAGACGACTTAATCCCATCATGAAAGAAGTCGTTAAAAAATAGATTTTAAAATGGTTTGATGCGGGTATTATTTACCCCATTTCAAGTAGTGGTTGGGTAAGTCCGGTGCTATGTGTCCCAAAGAAGGGTTGTGTGTGTCCCTGTGATTCACGATTCAATCAAGCAAAACAATTAAACAATAAGATTAAGCAAACCTAATATGATTATTCAATTGAATCGAATGGTTAGAAGTGTTAAATAAGAACTCGATCAAGTTATCTCTCTGTTTTCTCTCTAGCCGCAGCTCTCTCTATTCTCTCTCAATTGTGTACGGCGGCTACAACCAACCACAAAACAAAACCTAATAATCTAATAAATACCTAAAACCCATTTTAAAACTAAAGGACTAAA
Source organism: Arctium minus (assembly GCA_954870635.1). Taxonomy (NCBI): domain Eukaryota; kingdom Viridiplantae; phylum Streptophyta; class Magnoliopsida; order Asterales; family Asteraceae; genus Arctium; species Arctium minus. Next base: position 40,282,725 of record OX941087.1, on the reverse strand, counting down.
ACGAAAAAATAGAAACAAACTTTGACAATTTATTACAAAGGACCCTAGACTATTTGTTGAGAGTCGACTTTTCCAGCTTTGACTTCAGATTTCCATCTTCAGAAATTTATGATCTTGAATCCAATAAAACTGTGCTCTAACAATCTCCCCCTTTGGATCAAAATCATTACTAAAAAGATTTAGCAATACAATATTCTCTTTTAAGCTCAGAAGATGCAATCTCCCTCTTTGTCTTCAGAATGTAGCAATATGAGAATAAAATCTCTTGGACAGAAATTATCTCCAGTTTCAGTTCAGAATGCTTTAGCAAATCATCTTCAAATAAAATTTCTTCAATTCAGCATATCTTCAGAAATTCTTTCAAAAACTTTTGTTCTCCCCATTTCTTGGTTGACGCTTCTCCCCCTTTTTGATGAAAAGAGCAACGAGTTCATCAAAACTTTTCTTCAAGAAATGTCTGACCACTGATCTTGCATATAGAACCTTCGATTATCCGTCAATTCAGAAAGATGTTTATCCAGATCTTTGCAAATCTAGACAAATTAGAAAATGAAATGTAACACCTGAATCAACAAATGAATCAGTTAAAATTGCCTGTCAGTAACACGAAGTCACTGTGTGTAACAAATACACATTATAAAGGAGCTTTTATTATGTTATGACAAATGAAAACCAGATAGTAAATGTGTTGCTTCCCCTTTGAAAATGAAACATTTTCCTTTTGAGAAAAAAATGAGTGGCTGGTGGGGTTAATGTCAAGAGTTGGCATGAGCTAGTTGCCTGTTTCAATAATGTTCACCAAGAATTGTGAAGCATTAGAAATGTGGCTGTCCGACTCAGAAAGTAGTTGGTGCAGAGTTTGAAATTCTTTTACTTTGATCTCACACCCTCTTTCTTTTAATCATTAAGCTCACAGCTAACCAAACTCTCTTTTACATTTTCTCTCATCACACATCCCACACTCATTTCTTTTAGAACTCCTCACACTTAATCACTAAATGATTAACTTCTTGGGTAGGAAACACTGGTTAACGTGAATCCATAGAAGTTCAGTTAAGTCCTAGCACACTGATCCCATGTTATCCTATAAAGCATATGTCGCTCAGATGATTTAACTTGATCAGGTAAAGCTCAACAATGAATCAGAAAACATTTAAAATCACACTTCCAATTCAAGAAATCCGTTTGAGAATCGGGAAGTGGTTTGAACATTTAAGAACATGTTTTCTTATGATTGAAAGTTATCCTTCTTTCAACCATAGATGAGATGAAGATAAGGAATTATACCTTTGGCATGCAGTCTTACATCTCATGAAGTCAAGCTTAAAGTCATAAAGATATGATCTTGAAAGCATCTCTCAAACTGCAAAAGTCTAAAGGTCTAGTCAAAGCAACTTTATTCACGAAAATTAAAATGACATAAAGCAGTAAAACAATTAAAGTACGAGTTCTGATCAGAAGTAAACAGAAGTCATAGCCATACTCCTTTGACTTGTATACTCCCCCTAAAGTCATGCATCACTAACATACACTTCTGCCCGGTCATATGCTTGGAACACCCGCTATCCAAGTACCACATATGACGGGTCTGCACAAAACACATCAGGAAATAAGAGGTTTTGGTACCCATTTATAAATGGGACCTACAGTGTCAGTACATGATTTTGGCACCCATTTAAGTTTGGGTCCGCTTTGTCTTTGAAAACCATATGCATGATAAGAAGAATGTTAACGATAAGAAGAAACATTATATGAGCCAAACGAAACATCAGAAAATTTACGAGAAGCATAATCATATCCACCAAAATTTGAAAACTTTTTATTAGATGGAGCTAACTGGAATAATTGCTTTATGCAATATTTCTTGCGAGAATCAACAAGATTAGATTTAGAAGTAGCAACATTCACAATCAATTCATCTTTACTAGAAGTCTTTTTATTCAAATTAAAACTAGAACTAGATTTAACTTTCACGTTTATCTTCTGTTTCGGTATCCATGCTGACTTAACTCCAAGCCTTTGCTTTCTCACATCTGAAACATTTGAAACTTTAGAGTTAGAATGGTGAGAATCAGAAGAATGCTTCTTCTTCTTTGGCTTACCAGTGGTGATCGGTTTCTGTGAAGTCTGAGATTTTCTTTTCTTACCTTTTGCATTCTTCGATTTCACATAAACTGATTTATCAACTTTCGTTGATATTTCACCCTTTTCAAACACACTGGGTAGTCCGAAAGAATTCACAACACAAGATGAATGATCAGGAAGTTTGGTAGTAAAGTCAAATTGAGCACCACAATCATTGAAAACACCATCAGAGTTTAAGAAATTAAGCTCATTATCAAGTAAACCAGATCTATCATCAGATTTTAAAGCCTTGGAAAATTTAGAAAACTCAGTATTTTTGAACACTGTAGAAAATACAGTTTGTTCTAAGTCCATCAAAATTCTTTCTTCTGTAAGAGTATTCTCGAGTTCAGAAATTTACTTTCCAAAACTAGAGGTGGGACGTAAAGCTTACCTTCGACGGACTTAGCCTCCAATTCTTTTACAGAATAACTCTCAAAATAATCATTTGAAAGAAATTTTGATTTATTAGAACTATAACTGTTATTCAACCTCTCATAACGAAATGGAAGTTGAACTTTAGATGTGTTCTTTCTTTTAGCATATTCCTTGGCTTTATCCTTTTCAAACAGACTAGTCCAAAAGGGTTTGAGTTCCGGATATTGAGGAGCCAATATCATAAATCCAAAGTCATAAAGCGCAGGCACTTCAGATATACTCTTTTTGAGATGATGTGGGTTCTTGTAACCAAGTCCCCAACAATCAGGTTTCTCTTTAGGTTTGTTCAAATGAATAGTGTGTTTCGTTTGACCTAAAGTATATAATTTCTCTTCCAAAGCATTCACCTTGTCAATTAAAGATTTCTTTTTCTTTGAAAGCGAAGAATTTATTTTAGAAATCTCTTTTGACTCAAACTCACACATTTTATATTTGGAGACAGTTTCAGATAAGTCCTTATGAATTATAGTCTTCTCTTTCGCGCTGGTGTCTATGTTTTTGTGCAAAGTTTCAATTAATACATTTTTCTCAGCAATATCATTACTAAGTTTATGTATAGATTGATTTTTCTCATTAATGACACCTTTCTCACACTTAAGTTTAGACTCTAATTCTTGGAGTTTAGACATCATGGCATGCATTTGATTCAGAAAATCAGATTCAGTTAAGTCACATACCTCTTCATTATCTCCTTCATCAGAATCAGCTTCAGCTTCTGACTGCTGCTTACCCATCAGGCACAGGTGTGCTGTCTCTTCCTTCTCTCCTTTTTCAGATTCTTGGTCCGAATGGTCGAGCTAGTATTCATCCTCGGCCATTAATGCTTTTCCAGCCTCATGTTGCTTGGCTATAAGCATCTTATTCTTGTAGTAGTCGGAGTTTCGGACTTTAGATTTTCGGCAGTCCTTGGCAAAGTGACCGAGTCTGCCACAGTTGTAGCACTTTATCGGTTCTTCCTGCTTGGGCTCTTCAACTCTATCCTTCTTCTTTTCTTCTGGTCCCTTTTCTTCAACTTTCTCCTTGTGTTTGTAGTTATTCGGACCAGACGAGTACCTCTGACTGTTGGAGATAGGCTTTTTATAGAACTTCTTTTGGAAGTCCTTGGTTAGCATTAACATAGCTTCCTTCAGATTTTCACAATCGTCAGAATTCGCCTCATTATCAGCCTCTTCTGATTCAGATGCTATCATCTTCTTCTTCTTAGACTTCTTCTTGACCACAAGTGCAACTGGATCAGCAACTGCTTTGTCAGCCTTTTTCATCTCAGCCTTGATCTCATCCACCTCTTCCTCATTCTCTCTGAGGGTTTCATAAACTTCATGAAGTGGAATGTCGTTCAGATCTTTCAATTGCCTCATCTGTCTGGTGAATCTCTTCCACTCAGGATGAAGGTTGCTGAGAAATTTCACATTCAGCTCAACTTGAGATTTGTTGATCTTGTTCTTTCTAAGCTCGTTCAGCAATGTGACAAATCTGTCATAAGTGGCTTCTAGTGATTCTCCAGCTTTGGCTTTGAATTCTTCATAGTTGTTCAAGCAGTTGGATACTTTGAGTTGGTTGCCGACTCTAGATCCGATCATCATCTTCTCCAATTGATCCCACATTTGCTTGCCGGTAGCGTTGTAGCTATCAATCTTGACATAAATTTCATTTAGTATGCCTTGGAGAATAAATGATCTTGCCAATTTGTCACCCTTGTGTCTTTTCTTCTGCTCATCAGAGTATTCACCAAGCGGTAATGGATACTTTCTCTCTGTTTCTTCACCATTCTCTCCAGCTACAGTGAGTACCTTGGTTGGAGGTGTCATGATTCCTTCTTTTAGGAATTTTCTGATGTAATCTCCCAGATCATTTCGATCAATGAAATCTAAGAATCTGTCCTTCCATTGCTCGTACTCCCCTTTGAAGAGTACTGGTGGCTTCACATCGGTTCTGATAGCAAGAGCTTCCCGAGATGACATCCTTACTGATATAATTTAGCAAAGAACTAATAAGAAACTTGAAAAATGATCGTTAGCCCAGATAAAATCAAGTAAATACAGATTAATAATGAAAAAGAAAATCTGGAGCAAAAAGACAAAAATGCACCAAAAGGCAGTGGCGCAAAAGAGATTTTGCGCTAATAGACACTGGCGCAAGATGGAGTTTTGCGCTAAAGGGGTCTGGCGCAAAATGGACCTCGTGAACTTGAAACCCTTGAGTTTTGCGCGATAGGATGGTGGCGCAAAATTCAGTTTGCGTGAGACGAAGCTGGCGCAAAAGTCAGATTGCGCAAGAAGCAGGTCGCGCGTTTTGGAGTTTTGCGTGACATGTTGATGGCGCAAAAGAGAGTTCTTGACCGGTGCCTTGTGTGACCGGTGCCATGCCTTCGTCCGATGTTACTTCGACCGGTGTGAGCTTACGACCGGGATCGACCGGACCGTTGTGCGACCGAGGTGTACTTTCGACCGGTATGGAAATTTGACCGGAGTCGACCGGAGCCTTGAATGGCGCAAATAAGGTTTGCGCGAACAACAGGTGGCGCAAATGTTGTTTTGCGCGATAAACTAATGACGCAAAAGGAAACGTTGCGCTACGAGCTTGTGGCGCAAAAGACCTTAAGAACTGGCGCAAAGTTTATGAACTGGCGCAAAGTTACTGTTCTTCCCTGTACTTCGAAAAACGTCTCTGAAAATCCTAAAAACCAATCTAGACTTCGATTTATACTACGAAACTTTGCCAATTCGATCTTCTAATCGTCTAGAACTGATTGCAAACAAGTAATTTCAAAAACTCACACTAAAAAAAAAATTGATCTATGAGCCAGTGCCGAACCGTGACCAACCAAAAACACCAAAAATCAACAAATAGATAATCGATTAGTGTGAAATACTCAAATAAACCAATACCAATTCAATAGAATATGCAAATCGACTCCAACCCAATCAAAAACAGCTTGAAAGAACAATCACACAATAAAAAAAATTGAATCTTGACAGATATGAAACAGTACCGAAAAAAAAATTCTTTTTGATTTCAATCTGTTAGGCTCTGATACCAATTGTGTGTCCCTGTGATTCACGGTTCAATCAATCAAAACAATTAAACAATAAGATTAAGCAAACCTGATATGATTATTCAATTGAATCGAATGGTTACAAGTGTTGAATAAGAACTCGATCAAGCTATCTCTCTGTTTTCTCTCTAGCCGCAACTCTCTCTCTATTCTCTCTCAATTGTGTACGGCGGCTACAACCAACCACAAAACAAAACCTAATAATTTAATAAATACCTAAAACCCATTTTAAAACAAAAGGACTAAAACTAAAAAAACAGAAACAAACTTTGACAATTTATTACAAAGGACCCTAGACTATTTGTTGAGAGTCGACTTTTCCAGCTTTGACTTCAGATTTCCATCTTCAGAAATTTATGATCTTGAATCCAATAAAACTGTGCTCTAACAGGTGGTACCACGGTAATCACCAATGAGAAAAACGAACTTATTCCAACTAGGACCATCACCGGGTGGCGAATTTGCATGGATTATAGACAACTAAATCTTGCCACCAAAAAGGACCACTTCCCTTTGCCTTTTATAGACCAAATGCTATATTGATTGTCCAGAAAAGAATTTTATTTATTTTTGGACGGATATTCGGGTTATAATCAAATTCACATCGCACCCGAAGATCAAGAAAAAACGACCTTTACTTGTCCCTTTAGTACTTTTGCTTTCTGGAGGATGCCATTTGGTTTATGCAATGCTCCCGCAACATTTCAACGTTGCATGATGTCTATTTTCTCGGACATGATTGAGGATACTATGGAAGTTTTTATGGACGATTTTTCGGTGATCGAAACGTCATTTGAAAAATGTCTTGAAAATTTGAAAAAAAATTTAGAAAGATGTCAAACTCATGATTTAATTTTAAATTGGGAAAATGTCATTTTATGGTACAAGAAGGAATCGTTTTGGGTCACATGGTTTCTAAAAAAGGGTTGGAAGTGGATAAAACAAAACTTGAAGTAATAATGCAATTACCCGAACCCACTTCGGTTAAAGGCATTAGAAGTTTTTTAGGACATGCGGGATTTTATAGACGTTTTATAAAATATTTTTCAAAAATTGCAAAACCACTCTGTAATTTGTTGCATGTCGATCAAACTTTTGTTTTTACTTCCGATTGTAAAAACGCTTTTGAAACAATTAAGAACACTCTTGTGATGACACCTATTATAATTGTCCCGGATTGGACCATGCCTTTTGAGGTTATGTGTGATGCAAGTAATTGGGTCATAGGTGTCGTGTTTGGACAAAAGAAATAAAAATTTTCATCCCATTTATTACGCAAGTAAAAACTCTCATCGAAGCTCAAATAAATTATAAAACAACCGAGAAAGAGTTACTCGCCCTAGTATTTGCATTTGACCGTTTTCGATCTTACTCGATTGGCATGAAGGTCCTTGTTCACACGGATCACTCCGCTATTAAATATCTCTTTAACAAAACTGATGCAAAGCCACGACTTATTCGGTGGGTCCTTCTTTTACAAGAATTCGACATTGAGATAGTTAATAGAAAGGGGGTTGACAATCAAGTTGTAGACCATCTTTCTAGGATTGAAAAACAAGTGTCAAGTGGGGGAAGTCACGAGATCAAAGAATTTTTCCCGGATGAAAATATTTTGGCAATCCATCATTTTGAAAAGGACCTCCCTTGGTATGCGGATATTGTAAATTATCTTGCAAGTGGTATCAAGCCATACCAAAGGAGCAGCGAACAACTTAAAAAGTTTTTTCACGAGTAATTTTGATCTTAGTCCCTATGGTTTTGTCTTTTTTCATTTTGGTGTTCCCTATCATTTTATTTTTTTCTTTTTCATTTTATACCTCTTATTATATTAATGATAATTTTAACTAAAAATACATTAAAATACGTATTTTATTTTATAAATTACACTTTTAGAAAAGTTTTGTTAGTACTTTTAAAATGAGTTAAATATCGAATATTTTTAAATTTTTATGCAATTTATCCGATATATATTTGCAAATTCATCTACAATAATAAAAAAAAAACATTTTCTATTTTAAGTTGGATTCGAAAAACGTATCTTCTTTTTTCTTATTTATGTAAGATGAAAATCAAAATTTATCTCTCTCTATTAATAAAAAATGTATTGCTATCAGATATTTCATTTGATTAAATGTATTTTTAATATGTATCAAATAAAAAAATTATAATACAATTATTAATTTACTTAGAAATATCAACATAAATTAATCTTAATGAAAAATATAATATTTGATATTTAAAAAAAAATAATTATATTACAAATTTTTTATTTGATACATATTTAAAAAACATTTACTTAAATGAAATATCTGGGAGCGATATACATTTTATTAATAGAGATAGATAAATTTTGATTTTCATCTTTCCTAAAAAGGAAAAAATGATACATTTTTCAAACCGAACTTAAAATAGAAAATGTTTTCTGGATTAGTGTAGATGAATTTGCAAATATATATTCGATAAATTGCATAAAAATTTAAAAAATAATCGATATTTGACTCATTTTAAAGGTACCGACAAATTTTTTTCTAAAAGTATAATTTACAAAATAAAATACGTATTTTTAATTAAAGTTATCATTAATATAATAGGAGTATAAATGGAAAGTGAAAAATAAAATGATAGGAAACACAAAAATGAAAAAGACAAAACCATAGGGACTAAAATCATAATTACTGAATAATCTAATAAATAAAAAATATAGTTAACTACCATCTTTAACTAAGGTTAGTCAAAGGGACCGTAAGTGAAATAAAATGGCAGCCATAATGACTAAAATTGTAATTAGTTTAAAAGAGGGACTGTAACACCCTAATTTCTGGTTGAATTGAAGAAAACAGTAAAAACAGTGCTCCGCGCGGGTGGAGTCGCGCCATAAACCGCGTGAGGCTCGTTTGGCTAATCTTACTATTTTATTGTTCAACTCACTAGGCTCGTTTGGCCTAACCCTTGATTGGTTTGATGTGTATCTCAGGTTCTAGTGGTGCGACCACTAAGAAGGATTAGTTGTTCATAGATGCGAGCTTGGGAATATTTTGGGACACCCATTTCTAGCAGTCATGTTTTGGAGTTTGAAGAATAACTTGAGTTAATATTTTTCCTATAAAGGATTTAGATTAGAGGGTTGTTTTATTTGTTACAAACTTGTAATTAATAGGCGTTTATTGTTTCCTATTTTGGGATGAGCTCGTGCTATGGCATTAATTTAAATACCAAATTTCCTTTTTCGGAAATTATTGTTATCCCGATTTTTGGGGTGTTACAAGTTGGTATCAGAGCTCTAGTTAAAGGGAACTAGGTGTCGACTCTAGTATACCTAGACTTAAATTGGTTGTGCCTTTAGTATCACTATCCACATGGGTAGAACATTTCTAGGTGGGGAGAGTATTAGGATTACATAATTGTATTGATTAAAATTGTGATGATGACAACGAGAATTCTTATGTAATGTACGTTCACGATTTCATTTGGACAGTGCTATTATGAATTTATGAATACGTGAGCGTGCTTGAAATTGTTATTATGATGATTATTCCTTGTAGTAGTACGTACCAAATTGTTTATCTTTTAAAGAATTAACCGGTATGACCTTGTTGCAAGGCAGTTCGCAATGGTAAACACAAGGAATCGGGTGGTGGTGCCCGATGAGGGTAATGAGGCAAGTGTCACGGCCCTAGAGACTTCGAGAAGGGCAAATCCAACGGGTGCTCCGAATGTTCCTCAAAGGAATACCTCGTTGGAGGGAGTAGTGGATCAAGTTCCACAAATTAACCTAGATACTGAGAACCCGGTTATCCAAGAAGTGGACCCCAGTCGGTCCTACTGGCTAGTATCATGCAAATGATGAACTCGACAATGGATAAATGGGATGAAAAGTTCATGAAGATGATAGAAGATCGTGACACAAGCAACTGGAGACATGAAACAGTGGGGGACAATGCGGTGATTGGATCGGGTGGTGTCGATAATGCAAATGGTACGGAGGAGCACGCGATTAGAACCGAAAAGAAGAAGGAATGGGGTTGTTCTTTTAAATCCTTCTTGTGTAGCCGACCTCCAGAATTCTCCGGAACAACCAACCCAGTGGCATGTATGAATTGGATACAAGATGTGGAAATGGCATTCGAATCAAGCGAATGCGGTGACTCTCAAAGGGTCAAATTTGCATCCTAACTACTGAGAGGGGAAGCTTTAACATGGTGGAATCTCACTTGTAAGGCGCTTACCCCGGAGGTTTTGACCAAGCTCACTTGGCCAACCTTGAAGAAGAAGATTATGGACAAGTACTACAACGAAAGGGTCCTTGACAAGATAGAGGAAGAGTTCCGGACTCTGAAGAAAGGCAATCTGTCTATTGTCGACTACTCAAAGTTGTTCATGGAGAAGCTCACTCTAGTGGAACATTTGGCGACCGATGAGAGGTCAAAAATAATGGCGTATTTGAGAGGTTTACTGGCGGAAATGAAGACGGGCGTGAGGAACGCCCGGGTGAACACTTTGCAAGAGGTCATCGAAGAATCTCAATTGGTGGAGGACGAAATTGTTCAGGAGAGAGAGGAGAAAGGACATCAAGGAGAGAAGCGGAAGTGGGAAGAGACAACCGGGCCTGCACGATCATCCAAACCCTTTAGCAGGGGGAGGAACATAAGGGCCACGACGGGAGGCGAAGTGGTGCCCAGATGTGTAAGGGCAAGCACTTTGGGCCTTGTAATTCGAAGCCCTTCTCTAGTTCGATAGAGTGCTTTAAGTGTGGACGGAAGGACCACATGAGTAGAGAATGCCCCTATCAGGGAGTTTTCTACGAGTGCCAGGAGCCGGGGCACATCAGGAGAGATTGCCCCAAGTTAGCAAGGGGCAATCAAGGAGCTTCCAGTGGGGTTGCATCAAAGAAGGAGGTTCCACCAAAAGGCGCCAAGTCGGTCTTTCCAAATGACGGCGGATGAAGCAAGAGAAACGGCGAATGTCGTGTCGGGTACGTTTCTAGTGACTCTCTACCTACCCGTGTTTTGTTTGATTCTGGTGCGAACCGATCATTTGTGTCTACCACGTTTTACAAGAACTTCACCACTCCTATTAGTATGTTGAATGATTCTCTAGTGGTAGAGGTAGCCAATAGGGAGCACATGTTAGTACGGGAATGCTTCGTTGGGTGTACCTTAGAATTAGATGGGGAGTCCTTCGTAATAGATTTGTTACCGGCGAATATCGAGGGGGGGTTTGATGTGATCGTTGGGATGGATTGGATAGCTAAGCACGATGCCGGTATATTTTGTTCCAAGAAACTAATTCGACTACCTTTGCCTAAGGGTGGAGAGGTGATAATCTACGGAGAGAAGAACCGAAAAGACGACATGATTATCTCGTCAATCAAAGCACGAAAGAGCTTAGCCAATAGGCGTACTTCATACTTGGCCTACGTAATCAACGCGAAATTGGAAAATATAAAGGTGGAAGATGTGGATGTGGTGTGCGACTACCCGAATGTCTTTCCGGAAGACCTATCCGGACTACCGCCGGAACATCAAGTAAAGTTCCATATTGACCTCACTCCAGGTGCCGCTCCAATTGCCCGCTCTCCCTATCGTCTAGCCCCGACGAAGATGCAAGAAATGATGATGCAACTACAAGAACTTCTCGAGAAGGGGTTTATACGACCGAGCTCGTCGCCGTGGGGAGTTCCAGTTTTATTCGTGAAGAAGAAGGACGGGTCCATGCGGATATGCATCGACTACCTCGAACTCAACAAGGTTACCGTCAAGAACAAATATCCACTTCCGCGAATCAATGACCTCTTCGATCAATTGCAAGGAGCGGGATGTTTCTCCAAGATAGATTTGCAGTCGGGCTACCATCAAGTATGAGTGAAAGAGAGCGATATTCTGAAGACGGCGTTCCTAACGAGATACGGGCATTATGAGTTTTTAGTCATGCCATTCGGGTTGACTAACGCTCCGGCCGTATTTATGGATTTGATGAACCGAGTATGTCGACCTTTCTTGGACAAATCAGTTATAGTCTTCATCGACGATATTCTGATCTACTCAAAAGACGAGGTCGAGCACCGACAACATTTACGGGAAGTTTTGGAGATTCTTCGGAAGGAAAGATTGTTCGCAAAGTTCTCAATGTGCGAGTTCTGGCTTCAAGAAGTCCAATTCTTAGGCCATGTAGTATCCAAGGATGGAGTTAAAGTAGATCCAACGAAGATTGAAGCAATGATGAATTCGGAACCACCAACGAGTCCAACGGAGATAAGAAGTTTCTTGGGTTTGGCCGGCTACTACCGACGATTTATTCGAGACTTCTTGAAGATCGCCTCTCCGCTCACGTCATTGACAAAAAAGAACGTTATGTTCTTGTGGAACGAATCCCAAGAGAAAGCCTTTCGGACTCTCTAAAAGAAATTGTGCGAGGCGCCAATTCTATCCTTACCTGAAGGATCCGAAGACTTTGTGGTTTATAGCGATACCTTGAAATTGGGTCTCGGGTGTGTTTTGATGCAAGGGGGAAGGTGATTGCGTACGCGTCGCGATAACTCAAGGATCACGAGAAGAATTACCCCATGCACGACTTAGAACTCGCGGCGGTGGTATTTGCTTTGAAGCTATGGCGACATTATCTCTACATGACGAAGTGTACCTTATTCACATATCACAAAAGCTTGAAATACATATTTGACCAAAAATACCTCAACATGCGGCAAAGGAGATGGTTGGAGCTTTTGAAAGATTATGATTGCGACTTGCTTTACCACCCCCGTAAAGCTAATGTGGTGGCGGACGCGATGAGCCAAAAAAGTTACGGAAGCGAGATCAAAGTAACTCTTTCAAAGATCGACGTGATATCAAGCTTAATAGAGTACATCAAGATGAGTCAAGTTGAAGAACTTCGTGAGGAGAACCTAAAAGCCGAGATTATGGTGAAGCAACGGGAACAACTAACGGAGGATAACCGCGACCTCAAATTATTTCAAAGGAGGATTTGGGTACCGAATATTGGAGGAAATCGTGAGTTGCTCTTGGCGGAATCTCACAAATACATGTACTATATACATCCCGGTTGCACCAAGATGTATAGAGATTTGAAGTTGCATTATTGGTGGCCGGTGATGAAGCTCGATGTGGCTAACTATGTTGAAAGGTGCGTCACATGTCTTCAAGTCAAAGCGGAACATCAAAAGTCTTACGGAAGTTTGCAACCATTGGCCATTCCGGAATGGAAGTGGGAGCACATCACAATGAACTTTGTCACAAACCTACCGAAGACCTTAAGGGGTCACAACACTATTTGGGTGGTGGTGGATCGACTCACGAAAAGCGTGCATTTCTTGGCGATGCGAGAGACGTTGCCGATGGACAAATTAGCTAAGCTCTACATTGATGAGGTGGTGTCGCATCATGGTGTTCCACTATTCATAGTGTCAGATCAAGATAGTCGGTTCACTTCCAAGTTTTAGGATGGACTACAAAAGGAGTTGGGCACGAGAGTTAAGTTGAGTACGGCTTATCATCCTCAAACGGACGGTCAAAGTGAAAGGACCATCCAAACTCTCAAGGACATGCTTCGTTATTGTGTCATCGACTTTGGGGAAAGCTGGGATTCGCACTTACCCTTAGTAGAATTCGCCTATAACAATAGTTACCATTCAAGCATCGGGATGGCACCATTTGAGGCACTATACGGAAGGAAATGTAGAATCCCGATGTGTTGGATTGAGGTGGGAGAAAAGCAATTTGTGGGGCCGGAGATTGTACAAGAAATGGCGGACAAGGTGAAAGGAATTCGAGAGCGTTTGAAGGTGGCCCAAGATCGACAAAAGAGCTACGCGGATAAAAAGCGAAGACCGGTCGAATTCCAAGTAGGTGAGCGAGTCATGTTGAAAATATCGTCGTGGAAGGGAATCATTCGATTCAGGAAGTGAGGGAAGCTTAGTACCCGTTTCCTTGGACCCTTTATGATATTAGAGAAGATTGGACTTCAAGCCTATAGATTGGACTTGCCGCTGGAAATGGACGGGATTCACCCAACATTTCACGTATGTTATCTTCGTAAGTGTTTGGCCGAAGAAGAAAACGTTATACTGTTGACAGAGATTCGGGTGGACAACAACAATCGATGCGTTGAGGAGCCGGAAGCCATTTTGGAGTCGAAAACGAAGCAACTGCGACATAAGAAAGTAACAATGGTAAAGGTTCAATGGAAACACCACCGGGGTGCAAATGTGACATGGGAGTCGGAAGAGGACATGAAGAGGAGGTACCCTCATTAATTTTGAATTGTCATGATTTCAGGGACGAAATCCTTATTAGGTGGTGAGGATTGTAACACCCTAATTTCTAGTTGAATTAAAGAAAACAGTGAAAACAGTGCCCCACGAGGATGACCGCACGGGTGGAGCCGCACCATAAACCGCGCGAGGCTCTGTTCGCCTAAAATTCCAGAGACCGTCACAGATGACCACGCAGGTCAAACTGTGCTAAGAACCGCGCGCGCGCCCTGACGATTTAAAAGAGGATTTCAGCCACATTTCTCATTTACTTCTTCAACCATTTTCTTTCAAACCTCTCTCTCTTCCCTAAATACTCTTCAAGGGCAGACCTAAAATCCTCCAAGTCATCCTCTCCACATTTATTGCAAGAATCAAGCTTCCTCAATCAAGGATTTCAACCAAGGATCTCAAGTCTCAAGATCATCTTCTACCTTCATCCTTACTTTTAGGGTTTTTGCAAGTTTCTAGGGTTTTTCTATAAAACCTAGATAGTGAGTTTCTATTAAACCTTTTCAACTGAGATACATATCTAGAATTACTACTTGTCATTATTTCGTGTTTATGTATTTATCTGATCACCTGATAAGTTTGAACTAACTCTTATTTTGGTATTTGTTGGGTTTTGGATAATATTCTTTATGTGGGTCTTGATGAGGCCATTAATGGTAACATATTGGTCATAATATTAAGTCATTATGGGGTTTGATGGATATTAATGGTGAACTTGCATATTTTGGAGTTTTACACCTAAAATGGGATTTTAACTATGTGAGGTCTTATACATGTATCTTGTTGATATGAAATATGTATACAGATGGATGTTGTATGTATATTGGATAAACCATGAGTAAGCACTAGGAGGATGTAGTCTTAGGGTGCCACCAAGACGGTATGCACCTAGACCTCCGCCATTTGAAGTAATGCCTGGGAGGTAGTCTTTAGATGTGTTGGGCATTTGAGATGTTGCTCATTAGAGTGAACATCAAGGTACATTGACTTATGGTGAAACTCTTTGGTGTGATGGGTCTCCCCCATTGATTCCTTTATAGTTATTGTTGTCTATAACCGTTTAACTGATCTTACTATTTTATTGTTCAACTCACTAGGCTCGTTTGGCCTAACACTTGATTGGTTTGATGTGTATCTCAGGTTCTAGTGGCGCGACCGCCAAGAAGGATTAGTTTTTCATAGATGCGAGCTTGGGAATATTTTGGGACGCCCATTTCTAGCAGTCATGTTTTGGAGTTTGAAGAACATCTTAAGCTAATCTTTTTCCTAGATAGGATTTAGATTAGAGGGTTGTTTTTCCCTCATTGCTTATTGACTACAAACTTATAATTTACAGTCGTTTATTGTTTTCTCTTTTGGGATGAGCTCATCCTATGGCATTAATTTAAATACCAAATTTCCTTTTTCGGAAATTTTTGTTATCCCGATTTTTGGGGTGTTACAGGGACCAAACTTGATAGTGAGTGACAACCACAAGGACCAAAAATGTAGTTTACTCTTAAGGAAATAACAATCTCATGTTTAAAAAAATCACTAAAATAAATACAATTATCTATTAAATAAATAAGGAAATAACCGATACACGTTTTAAAAATAAATAATTAATAATTAATGGCATTAAATCTAAAGGAGAGATTAATTTAGAGATGATATTTTGATTGTGTATAAATTGGATGTTCGGTTTCTCAAATCACATCAACCATGAAGAACATCTCTATTTTCGTTGTTCTTTTGCTCGTGAGCCTCTTTGCTTTTGGTAATTTATTTTATCTTATTTACACATTAACGCCTTCCTTTCGTTTTCTTTTAATAGTTAATTTAGATATTTCTGTTATTTATATTGTGGTGGAAAATTATAATTTGTATTTACCTAAATGGTGTTTTGTAAACGAGTTTTAGTAGAAAAAAAAAAAGCTTATAGTTTGTGTAGTTTCGAAACAATTTTTTTACAAAAGAAAATTTGAGAACAGTGGCGGATCCAGGATTTTTTCTTGGTAGCTAGGGTCACCTTTTAAGGTAGATTAAATGCTCGTAAAACTGTCACGTGCATTTTAGCCTAAGTCCACGTCTTTGAGGGATTTTGAAAGTTTTTTTTTGTTGATTTCAATAGATTTTAAAGTTTTTTTGTCGATTTTGAGGGATTTTTTCGGTTTTTTAGTTGATTTCGAGAATGTTTTTTTGGTTGGTTTCAATGCATTTTTTTTAGTTGATGGGTTCCAGACAAAAATTTACTGGGAAGACTGAAGTTATATAATTAAAAAAACATATTTTTATTTAAAAATTTCCTCTTTGTTTCCCATTTAATGGGGGCCCATCCCCCCACTAAAACCACACGACATCCGCCCCTGATAGAGAAGGAAATTAATAACATGTTGATTATAAAAATATTGTTGTGTTTGTATAATTATAGGATCTGAGATGTCGAAGGCGCAAATTCCGATATGCAGCAAGAAGTTCAAAATTATAACAGGATTTTGCAGTGATACAACATGTGATAACACTTGCAAATCCAAAATTGGAATAGGCTCGACTGGACATTGCGATAATTTCTGGACTTGCGTTTGCAAATACCCTTGTATTCATTAAATTTCGTCATAATAACTTAATGCAAAAGTCCTTAGAAATAAAACGTTTTTTTTTTATTTCTAACGAATTCTCTCAATCTATATTATGCATGTCTTTCGAAAAACAAGTATTCAAACTTAGTGCATGTTTACTTGTATCAAGACCGTTCCTGACATTTTTTAGGCCCTGAATGAGATGTAAAAATAGCCCTCGATAACTACGAATTTATTTTCAATATATTGTTTATATCATCAAAAATAACATTGAATTCAATAAATACTAATAATTTATGTAAAATCCTTTTTCCTGTTATTATTCCAAGCGCAAGATTAGTCAATAGTTATATTTAAATTAGTATTATCTACCATATCATTTTTACATAACATCGTCAATCCGTTCCACCATCAAAGACATGCCTTATGATATACCTTTAGGCTATGTTTGGCAAAAAAAAGCTAACTTATAAGCTAGCTTATCAGCTAGTGTACATGTTTGGATGACCATAAGATAGCTTATAAGCTAGCTTATTGAAACGCTACTCAAAGAAGCGTTTTGAAAAGCTAGCTTATCAGCTACAAGCTAGCTTATAAGCTAGTTTGTCAAACAAAGCCTTAATATATAGATTGAAATCATTTGAGGTGTTGACCATTCGGAGTAACACTTTAAGTAAATCAAAATAAATCAGTTGAGTTTTCACATGTTACCTGATGTTGATGTTGATGTTGATGTTGATGTTGATGTTGATCTAAAAAATAAATTTACACTTTATTTTACCTTTAAAAGAAGGGTGAGGATCATTGCACCCTCCTATCCTACTAAACTTGTCTCATTATATTATGTTGATTAATTTTAAATCTTATGTTTTTTACTTTTATTAAATATATTTTTTTGTTTTTTTTCTTACATTTTGTTAATATAAATAAAAGTACATTTGTTAAGTGTTTAATAAATAAAAATATACATTAACGTTTTTTTACCTTCTATTAAATATATTTATTTGTTATTTTATTTCTTATTTTTTGTTAAGTGTTTTATAATACAAAATCATAAATAAAAATACATTTTGTTATTGAAGTAACATTTTTTTCTAATCATCACAAAAATACGAGATAAAAATAATTAAAGGACAACAGATTAATATTTATTACATAAAATACGATAAGTCTACAAAATATTTTTCGGAACAACGAGGATTGAGCTGTCTATAATTTTCTAAACGTCTCATATACATGGTTTCCCAAAAATTTCTTGTGGTTACGCAACTATGCCTATGAGGAACATGATTTGAAAGATGAACACGCTTGATTTTGGGACGCCCACGGTTATTTTTCTTAACCACGGGTTCAACAACCTCCTTCAGTTTTCTTAAAAAGCTGAACTTGCTAGATTCTGATTGATGAGGAGAACTCTTTTCAAACATCTCATAGTCAACATTTTTATCTTTGGCAGGCATGGATGACACAAAATCGAGTTTCCTCCAAAAAAATATCAATCGAATGTAGTGGAATAGACATACCTGTATTCAATTAAATTGCTTAGAATTTCATTTAATTAGAAAAAAACATATATTAACTGAATCTAGAAAAATTTACGTGCACTGATATACATTACAAGTTCGTGAGCATATGGCAACCCAAAACATGTTCGCAAATGACAACCACAAAATTCTTGAGTTAACGGAAAGCCTTTAGCCCGATCAAGTTCGTCTGATATTTTTTTCATAGCATATTTTGAGACAGACCCTGTAAGTCTTGGAACAGTGGTACGTTAAATTCTTTCCAACGAAATATTCTACTTCTTTCAAAACTTATATTTTTTACCTCAATTTGGTTGATTTGGTAACTGTTAATGTGTTAATTGATAGAGTTATATAACCAAATTACTCACCAACTAACAACAAACTGTATTAATATGAATTAATTGAGTTTTTATCTATTTAATAAAAGTTACAACTTTTGATGGTTGGTTTTGATAGTAAAAAGAAAAAGTAATTACTTTTTTGAGAACAAAAAAAAATAGTTTTAATTACACAATCTTGAAAAAAAAATTACTTTTTTGAGAACCTAAAAAAATAGCTTTTAATTACACAGTTTTTCTATAAAATTTACTTTTTTGAGAACCAAAAAAATAAGGTTTTAATTACACAATTTCCTTAAAAATGTTACTTTTTGTACTAAACCCAACCTTATATAAAATTAGGATTTCTTTTTCCAAAGTACTACTGTCTATTTTCTTTTTACCAAAAAAATAAGCTTTTTTTTACGGGTCTCACGAAAATATGTTGGTCTAACGTGATCCCATGTCCGTGAAGATATATCTTTGAAAAAAATCATACCTAATATTTAATTTATAATTTAAAAATTAAATAGTTTAAATGGTGGTCTCATGAGACACCGTTCCACATCATGGACCACCTAAACCCTAAAAATAATGGATCATCCTAAAAGCTCTCTTGTTGCCCCGTATCACACTCATGGACCACTAGGTTATGTTTATAGATGGAACCAATTTCCCATGTTTGGTTTGTTAAAAGGTTTTCCAGGATGGTTGATAACTCTCGTTTTTTAGAGTTATTTGTCACTCTTTTGTAGGATTTTGTATCATTTTTATACCCACTTTGCTTCTATTCTGTTCATTTGGTCTAAAATATGATAAAGAGGTGATGAGTTACCAAAAATTTATTTTTTGGGAAAAACTGCACTCTTGTGGGTAACTGTGGGCATGTATTGTCCCCACTGTGAGCACTGACAAACCACTTGAAGAAACCATCAGACGCTGCGTTTATCCGGACAAGAGGGAGCAGTTAAAATACAATTGTTGAAGCATGCTTGCCTGCAACAATCCCTGAAAATCTTCTTGGCATGGGTTGAAAATTGTATGGGTCTTGTCCAATGTGCTTTATGAAGATATGTCCATTGGATCCTTTGCTTTTTGAGACTATATAAAGAGGGCATGGCTTGCATTTGTTTCATCAACCTATCATCCATCACAACAAAGTCACCAACAATTCTCTAGCTTTAGTTAATCTTCAAGTTACTTGTTAACTTGAAGATTGTAATTTTAACATTCTAGTACTTTACTTTTCCTTGTAATTTAATTTCAAGTACTCAATTTCCATTTCCGTAATTTAAATTTATGCAAGTAGTTCTTAATTATTTCTTGTCTTTTATTATTATGTCTTCTATTTTAATTATGAGCTAAGCACCTTCTTAGGTGTGGGTGTGAGTAAACTTGAGACTAGTAGGATACACTTGGGTGTGTCCTTAATTACTTGTTCTTGAGTTTGGTCACTTGAGTCGGGACATAACTCAATGCGAATAAGTAGATCACTTGTTAGCTCCAACTTTCATGTATAGAAGTATTGAAAAATAGGCTAAGCATGGGAACTGCTGAAGACTGCTCAGAACGACCAAGTCACCACAGAAGACAAAGCTCAGAAGATTCTGTCGACTCTCTGCTAGAGGACTCGTAACCTGATGGACCTTCAGATCACAGAGCCTCTGTGATCACTCACATAGCCTTTGTGATGGCTATCCTATGGAGACAGTTCAAAGATTTTGTGTATATAGTTCAAGACAAGGTCACGTGCAGAACACGTGAGGCATGTTGTACGAAGATTCTCCAGATCATTTCCGCGGCGCACGATTGTTTACCTTTCCAGGTGGCATTCCGTTTATGGAATGTCAGCCTTTGTCTTGTACTACGGGGTGCATCCTTCTTGTATATTATAGGAGCACCACCTTCAGTTTTTGCATGCGAGTACACACAATTCTGAAATAGAGATTGTATTTTCCCTGAGAATATTTGCACATACCAGTGCATATTCTTGGTGTTCTTGAAGCAAATCAATGAAACAGTTTCTTCAGTGAATTTCTTGTTGCATCTTACTTGTCTGTTCATTGTTTGTCTGTGTGTCTACTACCTTGCATGTTCTACTTTCTCTACATACTAAAACGCTTCCGCACTCTTATTGATTAGTCTGTATGTAGTGAAAAGTTTATCAAGTTGAGAACATCATTATTTGGGATCAACAATTGGTATCAGAGCAAACTTTGAGTCTTAATATCAAAGGATCCTGTTCTATACTTGATTCCAATGTTCTAGGTAGTAGTTTGAGTATGTTCTTTGCCTTGATCTCCATTCATAAACATACTCTGTTTTCTGGAGCTATTTCAACCTGTTTGATATAGATTCAAAAGCAAGTGTGTTTGAACCGCTAAAGACAGATTCAAAGCTTATTTGTTGGTTGTTAATTTTCTCATACCAAATACTCATCACTGTTGAGTACATTCTTGTTCTTTTCTACAGCTCATTTCATACTCTGTTTTTCTGTCCTATTTTCTCTATCTGAAAATGGCGAACACAGTCAACTATTTCAGTGCAGGATCTCAATCAAAACCTCCTACTCTACTGAGGGATGAATATCCTTAGTGGAAAATCAGGATGGTGCACTTTCTTGAAGGTGTGGATCCTGGATTGGTCGAGTTTCTTCACAACCCTCCTTACATTCCAATGACCACTGTTCCTCGTGTTCCTGCCACTGCAAACACTCCAGAAATACCTGAATATCAGCATCCTAAACCACTCAATGAGTGTACTGAGCAAGAGAGTGCCCTGCATGAACTTGCAAAGAAAGCCAAAAGGCTACTCATAATGGCTATTCCAAACGACATCTTTCAGTCCCTTGACTCCTGTGAAACATCTAAAGATCTGTGGTTGGAGCTTGAAAAACAGCTCGAAAGTGGTGCCAGAACCCTAAAGAACAACAGAGCCTTGTGCATTAATGGATACTTTGCATTTAAGGCTCTGCCAGGCGAATCCATTCAGAGCACTTACAATAGATACAACTCCTTGATCAACAAGTGCAAGAGGTATGGTATCCAAAGAACCTCTGAGGAGAACATTGTCAGATTCCTTCAGAGTCTGAATGACGAATGGCTTCATCTGACAATGTCCATGCAAGCAACCCTAGATCTTGATGTCTGGTCTATCTCCGACCTCTTTGGGACTTTGATTAGCCAAGAGAACCGATTCTCAAAATTTGCAACCCCTGTAGGCGGACCTCTGGCGTTGGTAGGAAGTGCCACAGAGGGTCAAGACAAAGGGAAGGAGAAAGCAACAGAGGATGCAAAGAAGAAAAAGAAAAAGAAGGTATTGGTGGTAGAGAGTGAAAGTGAAGAAAGTTCAGAGGAAGAGATCGATATGGCTGATCTGGCCAAAACACTTGCTCTTATGACCCGACAATTCAACAGGGGTCTCAAGAAAAAGACAGAGTATAGAGAAAGAGAGGAGAGAGATGACAGAGGAAGAGGGTATGGGGAAGTGAGAAAGTTTGGGAAAGAGTTTGGTTATCAGAGGCATGATGAGAGAAGAAGTGGACAGAAGATGGACGACAGAGGTGGAGATAGAGCCCCTCAACAAAATGAAGGATGCTTCAAATGCGGGAAGTCGGGCCACTTCGCAGCAGAGTGCAGGTCAACTGCCATCAAAAGGAAACCCGCCAGAGACGCTGCTTTCTATAAAAATAAAGCATAGTAATACACTCAAAGATCCCTGATGGCAGAACAAGAAAACCTTGTGACAGATGAATCCTCTGACAAGGGGGACAACAATGCGCTCTTCTGTGGAATGGCAGAAGTCCACTCTTCTTACGACAAGAGTGAGGTATCTACTTCTGACTCATCCAATATTGACTCTGAAAACAAACTTTTTGAATTACAAAACGAATCCTTGCTTATAAAAGCATGTGCTCAGAGCTAGAAAAGAAATTGGCTTTCTTTGAGAGAGAAACAAAACTTCTCACCCAAGAGAAAGACAAACTCTATCTTGAAAGAAAATATATTGTTTCTGAGCACATAGTTGAAAAGAAAGGTTTAAAAGAAAAGGTTTCCAAACTTGACCAAGCTCTAAAAGAAAAGGTCAAAGAGCTAAAGAACAGTGAGAGTGATCGCTTAAACGTCATTTCTTTGAAAAAAAATTTCCAAAAGGAAAGAGAAGTACTTCATCAAGATCTGCTCGACAGAGATCTTCTAATTAAGAGATACCAGGATGCTCATAAAGTTCATGAAATGGTTAATACCCAGATTGGCATAAGAGGTATAGGGTTCGATGACATTGACCCCTATACTGGGAATCAAAGGAACAAATCTTTAGCAAACATCTTCTGCCCTGGACAATTTCTAAAACCAAGTCTTCCAAACCTATTATCCACATTCAAGAGGCGCAGAACCTCTGAAGGACCACATCTGAGAAAACTTCTGCAGATGGCAAATGTATGGTATGAAAATGATGATTTACCATCTGCACTCTCATTAAAGAGAAAATCTATTCCAAAGAAATATTTGTCTCAAAAGCAGATAGGGGTCTTTAGATTTGGTCATCCAGAAACACAAACCCAAATGGCCTTTATGTGCATGATGACTCCTGAAAAGGAACTGTCCTCTGATGCATCAGAGTTTGTTCCGACCTCTGTGGAAGAAAAGTTGTTCAAAAGATTATTGGAAAGTGACTTGAGAAAAACTTATGAAAATCACTTTCTTAGTCATCCTGATGTAGCCTCTGAAGTAGGAGAAATCTTTGAGCAATATCTCCTAAATTGTCTAAGTGTTCCTATGGTGATCCCATGCATTTCAAAAGATTTAAATATTCCCAAGGACACTACCAATGGACAAAGCACTACACTTCCAGAAGGTCACGCTCTCATTCACAGAGACTTTCTCGACTCAGATTCTGAGTCAGAGTCTGAGTCCTCCTCTGTTGATGTTGAGACAAGTTCTAGGGAACTTGAGATGGTCACCTATGGTCCAGAGGAAAATAAGCTTCCCTCTGGTATTCTTAACATGATAGTCGCTCCCGAAAGGAGAACTACAGGCATACCCATCTGCCCTGACTTTTTGGACATGTGTCTGCAAGCAAAGACTTCTCTCAAGCTCGAAAAATTAACCAGTGAAAAGATCAAGATATCTCAAGCTTCCAAAGCTCCAAAACCTATAAAACCATTTTAAGAAAAGCTCACTTGGCAACAGAAGGCAAAATGGCCCAAATTTGATGAAACTAATGCTTCTGTGGCAGTGAACGCTCGAAAGGAAGGTTATCAAGGGAGAGTACAATTAGAGAGCCATCCAAGAGAAGTTTTTGACAAAACTCAACCTAGATTAGACAAAGTTTT
The DNA here is from genome assembly GCA_954870635.1 of Arctium minus. NCBI lineage: Eukaryota > Viridiplantae > Streptophyta > Magnoliopsida > Asterales > Asteraceae > Arctium > Arctium minus. The sequence goes on along the minus strand of OX941087.1, from coordinate 40,259,097 downwards.
CTGTAAAAAGAAACCCAAATCTAAAATGGGTTGTTGTAAAAGTTGCTCTGTACCCTCTTTTGAAAATTTTAATGAAATATTTAAGAAGTTTGCTTCTGGAGTCCCTCATTGCAAATGTTTTGATCTTATGCATGCTCTTAATCAACACTTCTCAAGGCCTTCCTGTCTTATATCTCACCCGAAGCCCAAGAATGCCAAATTCAAGGGTGAGAAAGGACAATATGGTACCTCTGTTAAAGAGAATAAAACCAAACTCAAAGGTGCTAAGGCATCTTTAAAGACTCCTAACAAGCCTGGACCCATTTGGAAATGGATATCTAAATCCTCTTGATCTGTCCGCATAAGAAACAGCATGTGCCAATTTGGTACCTAGACTCCAGGTGCTCAAGGCACATGACTGGCGACAGAGGGTTGCTCTCTGCTTACAAAGAAAAACAAAGAGGTGGCTCTGTGACCTTCGGAGACAACAAGAAGAGTCAAATCAAAGGCTATGGACTCATTGCCAATGGAGACATTGACGTCAACAAAGTGGCTTATGTGGATGGCCTTAAGCACAACCTGCTAAGTGTTAGCCAACTCTGCGATAATGGACTAGATGTAATGTTTAAGAAGCAATACTGCTCCCTGTTGAAGAAAGACACAACTACAGAGCTTCTGCGAGCCAAAAGACGAGGTGATTTGTACCTCATGGACTTCACGTCGATCAACAAGGATGAAAAGCTTTGTCTGGTCTCAAGTAAGAACGAGGAAGCTTGGCTCTGGCGTAACAGGTTCTGTCACTTAAACTTTCACTCTCTAGACAAACTTGTGAAATTGGACCTGGTAAGAGGGTTACCAAGTATTAAATTCGACAGAGATCATCTATGCTCTGCATGTGAGATGGGTAAACTTAAAAGGGCTGACCATAAGACCAAATCAAACATATCTTGCACTATACCTCTGCAAATGCTACATGTAGATCTCTATGGTCCTATATCTGTGCAGAGTCTAGGTGGCAAGAAGTACATCCTTGTACTCATAGATGAATTTTCTAGATATACTTGGGTGGAGTTTGTTCGAAAGAAATCAGATGTTCCTGAGGTACTAATCAATCTCCTTAAGAGAATACAAGTTCTTCATGATTGCAGCGTTCAAAGTGTTCGAAGTGACAATGGCACAGAGTTCAAAAACTCAACCATCGAAGCCTATCTTACGACAGAGGGCATCTCACAGAACTTCTCTGCTGCAAGGACTCCACAACAAAATGGTGTTGTTGAACGCAAGAACATAACACTAGTGGAAGCCACCAGAACTATGCTCACTGCCTCAGGACTTCCGATTTCCTTTTGGGCAGAAGCCATCTCAACTGCATGTTTTACCCAAAATCGATCTTTGATAGTAAAAAGGCATGCAAAGACTCCTTACCACCTGCTTAACCAGAGGAAGCCAAATATCAAGTACTTTCATGTCTTCGGGTGCAAATGCTTTGTGTTGAACGATAGAGAGCAAATAGGGAAATTCAGCCCTAAACTCGATGAAGCCAAATTCGTTGGTTACTCATCAAACTCCAAGGCATATGAGTTTATATGCTCAAATCAAAACTTATACTTGAAAGTATTAATGTTTCTTTTGATGACTCTTTTCATATGACTTCTGAGTAAATCAGCTCAGGACTCAAACTTCAGGATAAAGAATCTGGTGATTCATCTAGAGCAAATGATCTTCATCACCTGTTTGAAGAGATGTTAAACGATGATGGACCCTCTGAGGATGACCACAGAGCCTCTGGAGCTGAAGCCTCTGAAGACCAAACAGGTACATCTTTAACTGGTCCTAGCAATACTTCACCCTATTCCACTACTTTTGTAGGTGCAAATGTCGAGGAGGAGCACTCAGAGGCTAACACTGAACAAGGCTCTAAGCTCAATCAAGATCATGGTCATCTTCAAGATACCTCTGAAGGGTCAACAACAGAACTATCATAGAACTCTGAACAAGACACTACAAAGCTCAACATATCAACTCATATTGATCAATCAAGCCCTGTGGCAAGTATAAATGATCTCTCTCCAACAGAGAGTGACCAACATCAAGAAACAAAACATGCTTCATAAGTGATCTCTGAGGGTTCTAATGATCACCTACCTCGCATGACAAAATGGACCAAAAGTCACCCACAAAGCCAAATCATAGGTGACCCCTCTGACAAAGTCCAGACTCGATCCAGTACTGCAAATTTTTGTTACTATACAAATTTTGTGAGTATTATCGAGCCCAAAAAGATCTCTGAAGCTCTTGAAGACCCAAACTGGGTAGAAACCATGCAAGAGGAGCTTCTGTAGTTTGAAAGGAATGAAGTATGGATCCTAGTGTCACTGCCGAAAGGCAAAACTGCAATAGGGACCTAATGGGTCTTCAGGAACAAAAAGGACGAGGACGGTGTGGTGATCAGGAACAAAGCAAGACTGGTGGCCAAGGCATATTGCCAAGAAGAAGGGATCGACTATGAAGAAACTTTTACCCCTATGGCAAGGCTCGAGGCGATAAGAATATTTCTTGCCTTCGCAGCCCACAGAGGTTTTAAAGTGTTCCAGATGGATGTAAAGTCAGCCTTCCTAAATGGGCAGATTCAAGAAGAAGTATACGTCCAAGAGCCACCAGGGTTTGAAAGCTCTAAGTACCCTAATCACGTGTATTTCTTGGACAAGGCTCTGTACGGACTCAAGCAAGCCCTCAGAGCCTGGTACGACAGACTTTCAAACTTCCTTCTTGCTAATGGTTTCGAAAGAGGTACAACTGATACTGCCTTATTTTATAAAAAGAGAAAAGGTGAGATTCTACTTGTGCAGATTTATGTTGACGACATTATTTTTGGGTCCACAAATGAATCATATTGTAAAAAGTTTGAGTCATTGATGAAGAGTGAGTTTGAGATGAGCATGATGGGAGAACTCACCTTCTTCCTAGGATTGCAAGTCAAACAAACCAAATAGGGAATTTTCTTAAACCAATCGATATGTCTCTGACATAATTGAAAAATACAAGCTCTCTGACTCTTCACAAATGAAAACCCCTATGGCCACTGGATCTAAGCTTTATGCATACCCAGAGGGCAAATCCGTGGAGTGTAAACTCTACAAAGGTATGATAGGGTCTCTGTTGTACTTAACTGCAAGTAGACCCGATATAATGTTTGCCACATGCCTCTGTGCAAGATTTCAAGCTAACCCCAAAGAATCTCATCTTCATGCTATCAAGAGGATCTTTACATACTTAAAAGGGACCAAGAATCTTGGCCTCTGGTATCCGAAGAACTCTGGCTTTGATCTCGTGGCTTATACAGATTCAGATTACGGAGGATGCAAGCTAGACAGAAAGAGTACCTCTGGGAGTTGTCAATTCCTTGGAGGCAAACTAGTGAGTTGGACTTCTAAGAAACAGAACTGTGTCTCGAACTCTACGGCAGAAGCATAATACGTTACTGCCGCTAGTTGTTGTTCACAGGTTCCGTGGATGAGAACCCAACTCAGAGACTATGGATTTGACATTGAAAAAATCCCCATCCTCTGTGACTCCAAAAGCGCCATTGCGATCTCTGCCAATCCTGTTCAGCACTCTAAGACCAAACATATCGATATCAGGTACACTTTCTGAAACATCATGTGAAGCATGGGACCATAGAAATGTACTTTGTCTCCACAGATTACCAGCTTGCTGACCTTTTCACAAAGGCGTTGGATGAGAAAAGATTCACTTTTCTTGTTGGCAAGATCGGTATGCTAAACATGAGTTGAATCACTTAGCTTCTGTACCCTTGCACAGAGCCTCTGTTGTACATATTTTATATCCGTTTGTCGTACATATTTTCTCTTTCTTCAGTTTGTACAGTCCCTTTCCCGTAAATTTTGTTAAAGTGGCTCTCTTGCTCTGTGTCTTGTTCAATGTCTATTTCCAAAAGATCCAAGCACAGATCAAGGGGGAGCTAAAATAGGAGACCTTGACAACTCAAGGGGGAGCTCGACATTATTCTTCAAATATGTCTCTCTCTGCCTTTCAAATCCTTTCAAAAACTTTTGAATGATCATAACCTTCAAATCTTTCCTATTTTAGAAATTTTGGACCCTAGAGCCTCTGAGGTCCTCCACAGAGCCTCTGCACCTCATAAAAGGGGTCTCTTGTCCATCAAGCATGAAATTTGGTTTGAACTTGATCATCTCATAGTTCTTTCGAGTTTGTTTAGGTCTTATTGATGTTCAGAACCTTGCCATGACTACAGAAGCTCTAAACCCACAGAGCTTCTGCCATTTTTCATCTCTTGAAATTTTTACCATTTGGTCATTCAATGCGGGTTATTTTTTGAAAATCACTGTGATGTGGGAATAGTAAATGCCACGCGCGTGGGAATAGATGGAGGCGCACGTACTCGATCGTGCACCGCCTATCCTGACGTGGCAAAATCTTATTGGTCCGTATCTGTACCGTCGCTTTTTAAAACGTCTCCTTATCCGTTTGTACTCATTACAGATTTCAAATTTTTATTTACTACCGCCTAAAATTTTCACCTCTCTCTCATTATATAAACCCTTCTCCTCTTAGTTACCTATTTTTCTTTACCTACACTCTTCTTCTCTAAAAAATCCCAAAGCAAGAACTTCCTTCTTTTCTTCTAAGTTCTTGCAATGGCTTCCCCTGCTTCATCCAAGGATTCCCAAGGATCTAAGGCCTCCAATCACTCTGAACACTCAGTAGTCCAAAAGGACGACTCTCACTCTGTTGGCCAAGAACAAGTGTTAACAAGCAGAATGCTCTCATTCACAAGACATGACTATCATCTCAGCAACATGAGCATCAAACCTAACAATCATTTTGTCACCTTGAACCCTACTGGATTCCCTGCTGAAGCTGAACCCCTCATCAAGATCCTGGAAAACCATTTCCTTGTCAAGGCCCTGACCATGAAGAGAACTGATGTCCCTGAGAACTACATTCAGCAATTTTGGCTGAGTGCTAGACATGTGAAAATGGATGGATATGGGTATTGCATTGTGGGATATGCAACTCATCCCTCCACGGCCAATATTCTGGACCTAGGTGTTATCCCAGATTAATCTAGTTGATAATTAACACACAAACATAATAATATCAAGAGATAATAAGATTAGAATAACATACCAAACCCTTGAATAAACAATGAAACCCTTGTGTGTTCTTGATACCCTTGAATACAGAGAAAACAACTACCTCACTATAGGATTATAATTATGAATATGAGGATAAACCCTAAAACTTAAATAACTAAAACTTTAAATACTTAGGCTTTTAAGGCCTAATGGGCTTGGGCCCAATAGCTAATAACTATCAATCTATTACAATTTAAACCCCAAACTTTAACTATGAAGTAAATACAGTTTAGACCCTTTAATCTTGAATACAATTATGATCCAACAATCTCCCCCTTTGGATTCAAGATTAAAAAAAATTTGACAATAATCTTCAGGTCTTCACTTTTCTTCTCTTTTCTTGAAAAACTTCAGATATGACGTTGATAGCTTCAAAACTTGATATCTTTAAATAATCTTCAAATCTTCAAAACTTTGAAAATCTTTGAAATTCTTCAGCAATCTTCAGATTATATTCTCCCCCTTAATATATTCTCCCCCTTTTTGATGAGTGGTGAGAATCATCATCATCAAAACTTGTCAAAACAATCTCCCCCGAAAAATCTCCCCCTTTGTCTTTATAGACTTCAATTTAGCACGGTCTTCATATATCGAGCCCTGTGTGGAAATAAGAGCAGTCTCTCCGAATGGAGAAAGTGATTATTTCAATCTTTTCATATTAAAATAGAAAGTAGTAACCATTCGAATCTTTTCAAATTCAAACAATTTAATAGGTGTAACCCTGAATCAACAAATGACTCAGTTTGGAATGTCTGTCAGTGACACAAAGTTACTATATAAGGAGATGGTTTTGATGTTGGCTCCCCAGTTCTTCCATTCAATCATCGAATAACACATGATTATCTATGAACGTTCTGACAGAAAACAAATTTATGTGTGCTCGTGCATGTGTATGAAAGAATAAGCATAGATGATTGCTTTCCAATATAGGCTCAAAGTATGTAAACTTGTTGAGACAGCAACAAATTATACAAAAACTCAATGTGCATGAGAAAGGGTTCGAAGGTGGGGCAACTTTCCTTCTTTTTCAATATTAGTATCTTCCAAATGAAGAACCAATAGCATATGTGTTGCGTCCCCAGAAAATGTGAAACATTCTCTTTTTGAGAAAAGAATGAGTAGCTGGTAGGGTTGTATGCAAGAGATGGCATGGGCTAGTTTCCTATTTCAATGATGGTCACCAAAGAATGTGAACCAATCAGATAATGTGGCTGCCCGACTCAGAAAGTGATTTGGTGCAGAGTTTAATAATCTTTTACTCTGTTCTCACACCCTCTTTCTTTTTAAAGCTAACTTCTAACCAGTCTCTCTTTTCCATTTTACCTCTTCACACATCATTACTCAATTCTTTTAACCCCTCTCCCCTCAATCACTCAGGGAATACTTCCTGGGTAGGAAACACTGGTTATCGTGAATCCATGGAAGTTCTGTTAAGTTCTCACACAGAATCCCATGTATTTTCCTAAAAGAACATGTTGTTCAACAGGCAATTATACATGAAAGCACAAATAAGCACATAGTTACATGAAGAATAAAAATTGGAGAAGTCAAAACAGTTATGTTTGACGATGCAATTCTCCCCCTCAAACTAAAAGAGTTTGACAATTAAGCTCTAAGGATCTTTTTTATTAAGCTCTTTTGACATTTAAGCTCCCCTTAACTGAAGAATTTTTTATTTTTTTTACATAAAGCAGAAAAATAAATAGAGCACTGAAGTGCGGGTTCTAATCTGATGTGATTAGAAGCCATTCTCCGTTGAAGTACGGGTTCTAAGCTGATTTACTTAGAAGCCTTGGTTCTTTCTCCCCCTTAAACCTTGGATGCATGCAACACAGATTTAGCTTTTGGTATCCACTGGTATTTGGGTCCTAATGGGTTAGTTGCAGTTCTAATGGGAGATATGAAGTAAGAACCATACCAGTTATTCACATAATCTTTTCTTACAAAATCATTTGAGCCACAGTAGGAACAACTAATTTTCTTTTGTGCTAACCTGATCAATTGATGGATTGTGTAAACCAGATCAGGTTTGCCAAAAGTTTTACCTTTTGTAGCATAGTTCCATTTAGCATTTGATGTATGCACAAATGATTCTTCTTTCTTCTTCTCCTCCGAGGATCCTTTAACTCTCCAGATCCAGTTTCCTCTTTCTTTCTCATCATCCCTTCTCCAGAAGCTTTTCTTTTGAGACTTAGTCTTCTCGAAGTTACCTGAACCATCAACACTTTTGTCATAGAAAAGGTTAGAAGGACGAATCTGATCAGTAGATTTAGAAGTAAGACAATCATCTAAATCATAGAAAGGATTATAGAAACATTTGAAAAATGTGAACTTGAAGTTGTTTTTAATGAACTATATGAATTAGCTAGATCATCTCTTGGTGATTGAGCTATTGACTCTGGCGTCTTGTGCTCAGTCAGCTTCACCTTGAATACGATATCTTCAAGTTCCTTTATCTTTGAAGACAAATTGTTTCTTTCCTTTTCAATCAGATTAAACTTCTTATGCAACTCAGATTTTGCATTCTTCTCCTTCATGATGTTTGTTGACAATTCAAATATCTTTCCTGTTAGCTTGGCTATCTCGGTCTCAAATATTTTCTTTTCTTCAGAAAAGTCTTTATTTATATCCTTCAGCTCAACCTTCTTTTTCTCATTCTCAGCCTTTTCTTTTTCAAGAATGATAACCTTCTCAAAGTCTGAAACTTGTTGAGAAAGCTTAACACATCTAAGCTCTAATGATTTCTTCTCTTCAAAGGCTTTTCTGGAGAAGTCAGAGAATTTCTTAGCAAATTCTTTTCTTTCTTTCTCAATCTTCAACATTTCATCTTGAGCTATTGTATTGTCTCTGTCTTGGGTTTCCTTTTCTTTCAGCTTATTAATCTCAATCTCAAGACTGAGAACTTTATATTTCAGTTTGTCTCTTTCAGCAAAGACTTGAGAATTTATCTGTCTTAGTCCTATACTAGTATCCTTTGCAACACTTGTACTCCTTCTAAGTTCCTCAAGCTCTCTTTGCATTGCATCCTTCTTTGACCATGTAGAGCTGGACTCAGATCTTTTCAACTTTGCTTGAAGATCTAAGATCTCTTTTTCTTTAGACTCAATTATTCCTGCAAAGTCAATTATAGAATTAGAATCTTTTGAATTTTCTTTTAAAGCATTGATCTGAATAAGAAGAGATGAGTTCTGAATCTTTAGATTTTCATTCTCAGCTTCAAGAGGTAACATCTCGGATTTGAGCTTTTTAATCTCCTTTTCACAATCATAAGCCCTGTCTGTATATCTTGACAACTGTCTAGCAAGATGTTTAGCCTTTTCTTTTACTTCAGAAGGAGTCATATTGTTAAAATAAGGGTTGTAACCTTCAGACATCTTTAGCTGTATGGTTAGAAATCAAGCTAATATGTACCAAGACAACCAACTAGATGAGATCGTTAGAATCAAAATAAAAACTACACTAAAAAATTTTCAGAAAAAAATGAATTTCCAAAAATAATTAAATGCAGTCCTCTCAATCAGTATAAAGCTTCAAATAATACTGAACAAACTGTGAAAATCTGACGGAAAAAAAAATTTCTGCAAAAGTGAACAGTGAGTAGTGAATAGTGCAGTGAACAGTACTTGCGCAAAGTGAGGTTTGCGCAAACAGTGGGTCGCGCAAAGTGAAGGTTTGCGTGTATAGTGGGTTGCACAAAGTGAAGGTTTGCGTATCAAGTGGGTTGCGCAAACTGAGATTCGATCGGTAACTTGCTTAGATCGGTAAGATGTAGGACCGGTAACTTGTAAAGACCGGTATAACTACTAAGACCGGTAATGCTAAGGACCGATAAAGTGAATTCGACCGGTATTGATCAGGATCGATATAGTGTTCGACCGGGGTGGTGTTAGGACCGGTATAGAGTTCGACCGGTATTAATTTGACCGATAGAATATATTGACCGATAAAAGATATAGACCGATAAAATATGTTCGACCGATAAAAGGTTCTATGACCGGTAAAGTGTTCGACCGATATGGTGCTATAACCAGTAAAGTGTTCGACCGATATGTTCTTGACCGACCCAGAATGTCGATAAGCAGCTCAGAAAATTACCCAGAAATCAGACAAAAACACATAAATTGAATTCAGAAATCAGACTTTTGTATCCACTAGCATGCATCGATCACAACATAATCAAAGTTAAAGATTAAGTTCAACTTTCCAACTTCAATTTTAAGAGCACAGTGTCGATATTCATGGAAACCCAGAAAACACAAAATCAATAAATTCAATCACTTGATAATTCTCAAAGCAATTAATCAATCAGATAGTGTTCAATAACGCAAAAACACACCTAATCAGATCAATCTTAAACATAAACGCACATAGATTCATGAAATCAGATGAACAGTGAATTTTTTTTTTCGATGAACAGTAACTTTCGTGAATAGTAATCGATGAATAGTAATATCAAAAAAAAATTTGATTCTTTTGGCTTTGATACCACTTGTTATCCAAGATTAATCTAGTTGATAATTAACACACAAACATAATAATATCAAGAGATAATAAGATCAGAATAACATACCAATCCCTTGAATAAACAATGAAACCCTTGTGTGTTCTTGATACCCTTGAATACAGAGAAAACAACTACCTCACTATAGGATTATAATTATGAATATGAGGATTAACCCTAAAACCTAAATAACTAAAACTTTAAATACTTAGGCTTTTAAGGCCTAATGGGCTTGGGCCCAATAGCTAATAACTATCAATCTATTACAATTTAAACCCCAAAGTTTAACTATCAAGTAAATACAGTTTAGACCCTTTAATCTTGAATACAATTATGATCCAACACTAGGAATCAACCGCAATCAACTATCCAACATCTTTGAACTTCCTACAAAAGATGACTTGAACCTTAAGAAGTTCTCTGATGAACCCACAGAGGATGAACTGTTGGAATTCCTGAACTTCATAGGATATGCGGTCCCAATTTCCAAACGGACAGACTTCAGAAGACAAAATCTTCCACCTCTGTGGAATGTTCTCTTCTCCATCTTAAATAGATGCCTCACAAGTAAAGTGGGAAGTCCTAACCAATCGAGTCACACCATCTTGGCCATCATGTACAGGATCTACTACGACCTCCCACTAGACTATGCAGGTTTAATCTTCAGGGAGATGCGCAATGCGGTAATCTCTAAACAGCAGGATCGAGATAGAGGTATTGAGCCTAAAAACTTAGTATTCAGCAGATTCATTGCGGTTCTACTAGGTGATGATCTGATTGGAAAGGGCAAGTTGCCCGCTGAAGGAAAAATGATCAAACTTCACAAGATGAAGTCACACAAACCTACAACTCTGAAGACGGGTTATCCAAACACACGACCTCTGCCAGCAAGGCTTCTGACCTATTTGGGTAGTGAAGAGGGTGTTAGAGCTTACATTCGTGGACACAGGACTCCTGCACCTAGTCCTGCAACCCCCCCGCGTGTAGGATTTCAAGTTGGAGAAATAGTTGTCTATCTTAGGGATGAGTTCATTGAGGGACCAGAAGCTGTGGCCACAGAGGCACAGAAAGTGAGTGAGAGGAGAGTAGACTTAGAGAAGGGGGTGGGGAGTGCTAAAAAGGAGAAAAAGAAACAACATAAGAAGAGAACCGAAGAGGTAGAGGTTCCAAAATCAATGAAACCCAGAAAAGAAAAGGTTATCGCAGAGGAAACCACAGAGGTGGTTAAATCTTCTGAAAAGAAGAAGAAGAGACTGCAAAAACTGGCAGAGAAGGAAAAGTCTGAGGAAGCCAAGGCTGAGGCCTTTATTACTACGAATGAACCTGCAGAGGGTGTTGAAGAACCTCTGCAGAAGACAAGACGAAGAGCCCTAATCTTCGAAGAAACCCCTGAGGAAAGACCTAAGAGCCCTCTGAAACTGGCCACATAAATTGCTAAAGAGATCATGCTTAGGTACTCAGAGGACTTAGGAGAAACGGTGGAGATGGAGATTGAGGATGTGACTGGAAAGTCACCACATGTTAATGAAGGGGAAGAAGAAGATGATAAAAATTTGAAGGAGTAGAGTCAAACAAAAAGATGCCCTGAGCACCCAACCCAGCCAAACTCCCAGTGCAACCCACACCACTACTTCTGCAGTTCTAGTGCAGCAGAGTATTGAAACAGGATGGCACGATCCGAACCTTACCCATACCGACCGGACAGAGGATATTCCTTCATCCTCTGTACCACTCAAAGCTAGGGAACCCAAATCCACCCCATCCTCTCAACAGGATGAAGGTGTAGTTACAAGTGTCCAATTGCCCTAGGACACGACACTTCCTCACACAGAGACATTTGTTGCCTCTGTCACAAACACTAGTGACCACAAAACTACTTCAGAGTTGGTGGTGCGAGTTCACGACAGTTCTGTGGTTCTAGAACAACCACAGGACTTAATCAATAGGAATCTTGAGGAAGCCTCTGAACCCTCCCCTAATAAACCTATTGACAGAACTTCCATAGATGATTCCTTTGTGGAACATCGAGGATTGGAAGGAAATCCTCCAGAGTTCAACATTATCACAACCTCTGAAGGTGCCAAACACTCGTTGGCAAAATCTGGAACATATGTTGTTCCAGAGGTTACCTCGGACTCCTACGTCACAAAGGGTGAGTTTAAATCCTTTGCTGACATGGTGATCCAAAAACTTGATGAGTTGAAAAGCTCACTCTCTCCAGAACACCCACATCACTCCAATGCCCTTGTAGAGGCTCTGAAAGCCAACACAGAGGCTCTGAAAGCTCTCCAACAAACCTCGGAGCAACACTCGGCCGAGATCAGAAAGCTAACAGAGAACTCTGTCACAAGAAAATATATTCAGTGTTGTGGTGAATCCATCAATATCCAAACTGATGCAATCAAGAATCTAGGGGATATATGCATGGAGGAAATGGGAAAATTTGCGGCCGAGGTGACTCAATCAGGGGTGGACGACCTGACCAAACTCAAGGAGGAAATAAAGGACATGACTCGCAGTGTCATGGTTCCCTTTCAGCCACAGACCTCAACCTCTGCTCCTCCACCTTCCACCTCTGCCACAGACATGTCAGGTCTAGCAACAAAAGAAGAATTAGAGACCATGGGGAGAAAGCTTCTGCGGACCCTAAACCTCATGGGCTCTGATATCTCCCAAGAAGGCAAGAAGGTGGCAGAGAATCTGAAGAAAACGGTAGCCACTTTCAAGTTTAAATCGGACTTTGAAGTGAACAAGCTATCGATGGCTGCAGAGGTTGTAATGAAGAGGATTACCAAGCACACTGAAGATCACCTCTGCAAGCGACGGAAGAGGAAGCCACCTGTCACCTGCCAAACTCAAGCAGGGCAGAAGAGGGCAAGGCATGAGGACCAAGATCCTGATGCCTCTGGCTCTGGTCCTCATGACGGGGAGACTCTGCCAAAGACCACTCAAGTAATAATTCAAGCAGAGCCCCTGAATGAAGCCCCATTAAGCTCAGAGCCTGGATCTTAGAAGACTATTCAACAAAAGGTCTCTGCAGCTGCTCCCAAAGTCCAAACAACACCAAAAATCTCTGTGATAGACAAGGGAAAAGGTATTGCCACAGAGCTTCTGAAGACCAAAAAGTCACCTTCTCCAAACACCGAGAAACTTCTGAAGAGTTCCTTTGATGCACTTAAAGGTATAAAACCCGAAGAGGAGGACTAGACATTTGACTTGCAGCCCTTCTTTGAACTCCCTATCCTGGAACCAATTGAAAAACCCTCCAAGGATAGGGTTGCAGAAGTTATCCATGGCTTTGAGAGCCTAAAAAGACCCTTCCTTGTTCCTCCAAAGAAAAACATTGAAGAAGAGGTCTACAGATATCTCTACAGCCGCGGAGTTCATGATCAGCCTGCCATCAAGATCTCAGAAGAGATAATCTCAGAGGAAAGGAGAAGATTCAACAAGGAAAAGGCTAAGCCCAAACTCAGCTTTCTCCATGGCCAAAATATCAGAGGTTCTAACGATAAAGCTGGGGCACACCAAGTGTAAGAATTTATGGTTCCGTGAATATGTCGTGAAGAGAGAAGATGGAAAGATATGGACCTTCACAGATGCCGATCTTACAAACCTCCACCCTCATGATCTATCAGAGTTGTTCAAATGGACAGAAGAGAGGTATGGATGGAAGAAAGAACACCAAGAAGCCCACTTGATAATCAAGAGAACTATGAGAGAAAAGCTACTGTACTACAGTATACTGGACTTTCAAGTAGCTCTCGATCTTGGTGTCAAGAAGGTAAACCTAACTCCACCAGAGGACAACCTACCTCCCTCTACCAACATCCTTCCGAACTCCATCATTACCTCCCCAAATTTTGGCTATGTATACCTAGATTCCAAGGGCGAACAAAAGATATTCTTGGGTATAGAAAGCCAAAAATACTCAACTCAGTCTCTGCTAAGTATTCAAGAACAAATCATTAAGCATAGAGGCACACCACTCGTTCCTGCTAAAGCTGCAGATGTTCTTCTTGAAAACATAAGTACAACCCTGAGCTTCAGAGACCTGTGTGCCTCCTACTACAGAGAACTGAAGAAAGGAGGATTCGGAAGAAAGATAGATGATTTCCCAGATGCCAAGATATAGGCTCTGATGTCATGTAATTTTTGCTTTCATTCTTGTACTAAAATGTAATTGCCATCTGGCACTTTTGTTTTAAATGAAAATCAATTTTTCAGAGGTTGAGTTCCTTTCACCTCTTTTAGTTTCTAACTTAGCCAAACACTAAACATTCCAAATTTTTATTTTTCAATACTTAGGGGGAGATTGTTAGCTACAACTTTCATGTGTATAAGTATTGAAAAATAGGCTAAGTATGGGAACTACTGAAGACTGCTCAGAACGACCAAGTCACCACAGAAGACAAAGCTCAGAAGATTCTGTCGACTCTCTGCCAGAGGACTCGTAACCTGATGGACCTTCATATCACAGAGCCTCTGTGATCACTCACAGAGCCTCTGTGATGGCTAACCTCTGGAAACAGTTCGAAGATTTTGTGTATATAGTTCATGACAAGGTCACGTGCAGAACACGTGAGGCCTGCTGTACGAAGATTCTCCATATCATTTACGCGACACACGATTGTTTACCTTTCCAGGTGGCATTCTGTTTATGGAATGTCAGCCTTTGTCTTGTACTACGGGGTGCATCCTTCTTGTATATAATAGGAGCACCACCTTCAGTTTTTGCATGCGAGCACACACAATTCTGAAATAGATATTGTATTTTCCCTGAGAATATTTGCACATACCAATGCGTGTTCTTGGTGTTCTTGAAGCAAATCAATGAAACAGTTTCTTCAGTGAATTTCTTGTTGCATCTTACTTGTCTGTTCATTGTTTGTCTGTGTGTCTAATACCTTGCATGTTCTAATTTCTCTACATACTAAAACACTTCCGCACTCTTATTGATTAGTCTGTGTGTAGTGGCAATTTTATCAAGTTGAAAACATCATTAATTGGGATCAACAAAAGTGTTAATATTAGATCTTAGACCTCGAGAGGGGCGGATCCGAAATACGGCTTAAGTGATGCAACAAGGATTTGAGAATGTCTTTGATAACCACACAAAGATGCGGGTTTTGTATGATTTACTAAGGTTCAGTAAGCCGGCCGAGTAATCACAAAGAGATTTGGGTGTAAATCTCCATACCGGTGGAACTTGACGCTTAGAGTCAAACTTAGATAAATCGGCAAACTCAAGTACAATAATTAAGGGCACTTTGTAGGCACTTTTAGGCATAATTTATAAAAATTCATTTTCGAGAGATAGGGATTTTTATAAATAGTTCTATGTACTTAAGCGCCTAACCATCTTGTAACTACAATTATCTCAAGGAAAACTTACACCCATACCCAATCCTTAACTCATCGTTAAAATTCATAATTTTTAAGTTATTTCACCAACAAAAATGATAATTTTTCTGACAACCAAAACGTGTGCAAGAAGTTCATGAAACTCTCTGATTCTCAGTAGTCCAGTCCATGTGGAAACGATATTCGGTATACTTACCATTTCATTTTCGAGAGATCGGGATTTTTATAAATAGTTCTATGTACTTAAGCGCCTAACCATCTGGTAACTACAATTATCTCAAGGAAAACTTACACCCATACCCAATCCTTAACTCATCATTAAATTTCATAATTTTAAAGTTATTTCACCAACAAAAACGATAATTTTTCTTACAACCAAAACGTGTGCAAGAAGTTAATGAAACTCTCTGATTCTCAGTAGTCCAGTACCTGTGGAAACGATATTCGGTACATAAACCATTTTATTACTTATAGCGATCATAGTTGAGGTGTATACTTGTGCCCCTACTGTGGGAACACTATGGCCACTGTGTAGAACTATACGGTTTTCTGCTATCAAGTTTTTGGTGTCGTTGCCTGGGACTGGCGTGATTTTACATCCTGAGATATTGACTTTCATTTAAGCCTGTGTCACTCGTTTCAAAGAATCTTTTCCGTGTTGTATGCCACGACTACAACACGGTGAACTTTTACCTCTTGATCCCGAAATTGAAAGAACCGTAAAAAGACATAGAAGATGTAGAAGAAATAGGCAAAACCGAAACATGGTTGAACCACCTCCGATTGTTGAAACCACGGTTAAAATTGCCGATGATAAAGATAGGGGAATACGGAACTATGCAACACCCGAGTTTGATCAATTAAAATCGGGGATTCTTAGGCCCAACATGACGACACAAACTTTTGAACCGAAACCGGTAATGTTTCAAATTATCTAAGCAATGGGTCAATTTGGGGGATTACCTTCGGAAGATCCGCACTCTCATTTAAAATCATTTATAGAAATGATGGATCATTTTCGTATTCCCGGAGTAACTGTAGAAGCCTTACGGTTAACGCTCTTCACTTATACCCTAAGGGATAGAGCTAAATCTTGGCTAAATTCACAATCACCTGAATCGATTGACACTTAGGCGAATTTAGCCGAAAATTTTTTAAAGAAATATTTTCCTCCAACAAGAAATGTGAAATTTAGACATTATATCATGAATTTTCGACAAGAGGAAGATGAAGTAGTTTTCGATGCATGGAAGAGATTCAAAGATTTGATTAGAAAATGTCCTCACCACGGAATCCCTCATTGCATCTAACTAGAAACATTTTATAATGGTCTTTCTAATGCTGCGAAAATCATTCTTGATGCTACGGCCGGTGGTGCTTCTGTTTCCAAAACATACAACGAGACATTTGACATTTTAGAAAAAGTTTCAAACAATAACACCGAGTGGTAAAATCCTCGTGCCATCGTTCAGAAAAATGCATCGGGAGTTCATGATATTGATGACATCGCTTCTTTAAATGCACAAATCGTTGCTTTGCCTAATTTGGTTAAGAATAATTTGAACATAAATGAAGAAAAAAGTCAAGTACAAGCCATGAATCATTCTTTGAACAAATCTTGTGTATTTTGTGGAGAAAATCATTGTTTTGATCAATGTCCGGGTAATCCCGCCTTAGTGAACTACGTGGGAAATCATGCTAGAAATAGTCCGTTTTCCCAAACGTATAACCCAAATTGGTGAAATCACTCGAACTTCTCTTGGACAGGAAATCAAGGACTTCAACCCCCCAGGGCAAGTCATGTCCAAAACCGACCACAAAATCCCCCGGGATTTCATCAAAACCAACCTTCCAATTTTCAACATGGACAATCCTCACAATCACATGCACCTAGGCAATAAAATGCATCGAAAAGTAATGATTCAATCGAATCATTACTTCAAGGTTTTATAAACCAAACCAATGCAACCTTGAGGGGTTTCGAAACCCAACTCGGGCAATTTGCCGCCGAGCTCAAAAATAGACCACAAGGGACGTTGCCTAGTGACACCGAGAATCCTAAGGGAAATCAAAAAGAACATGTCAAGGCTGTGAGTATAAGAGAAATAGAGAATGTAGATGACTCGTGCCAAACCACAAAATCATCTCCCGTGCCTATTTTGCAAAAAGATTCACATCTCTTTGATAAAGAAAATTTCCATGGTCTTTTCCATTCTATTGAGAAAACACAGAACTCAAATCCTGTGTCCAAAACAGCAGATCCATCCAGTTCTGGGTAAAATTCTGCACAGTTTACCCACTGTGAGCAAGCTGTGCCCACACCTGGTAAAATAACATCAAAACCAGATCTGCGTGAGTTGCCTTTTCTTGATAGATTAAAATCAAAACATGTGGATGCTCAGTTTAAAAAGTTTTTGGATATTTTCAAGCAACTCCACATTAACATTCCTTTGGTAGAAGCTTTCGATCAAATGCCAAGTTATGTTAAATTTTTAAAAGACATTCTCAATAAATAAAAAAAGAAGGCTTGAGGAATTTGAAACCGTTGCGCTAACAAAATAATGTAGTGATATTCTTACTTGTAAAATTCCTCCAAAGTTGAAGGATCCGGGTAGTTTCACCATCCCGTGCACCATTGGAGGACAAGAAGTAGGACTTGCACTATGTGACTTGGGAACGAGCATAAACCTCATGCCTTTATCCGTTTTTGAAAAATTGGGAATTGGAGAAGTGCGACCAACCACTATTACTTTGCAACTCGCGGATAGATCTTTGGCATATCCGAAAGGCAAAATCGAAAACATTTTGGTCAAAGTTGATAAATATATTTTTCTGGCTAGTTTTAGACTATGAGGCGGACATAAATGTTCCCATCATTTTAGGAAGACCCTTCCTTGCGACCGGCCAAACATTGATAGACGTCCAAAAAGGCGAGTTGACCATGAGAGTAAATGACCAACAAGTGACTTTCAATGTTTTCAAGTCTCTTAAGTTTAATGGTGAAGTAGAGGAATGTTCTACCCTTAGCACCATAAGTGATGATTTCGAGTTAAGTTTGATAAAATATACCCACGGTGAGTAGACTGTGGGCATTGACGATGATATTTCGGAAGATGACTTGATTGAGGTTATAGATGCATTTGAACAACTTGATTTTACGGATAGGCCAACACAAGTTCCTTCTATCATAAAAGCACCAGATTTAGGCTTAAAACCACTCCCCAATCACCTTAAGCATGTTTATCTCATGGAAGAGGAAAAATTGCCCGTAATTATTTCTTCCAACTTAAGTGATGATCAAGAAGTGAGGTTGATAGAATTGTTGAAAAATCACAAGAAAGCCATAGGTTGGACCTTAGCTGACATCAAAGGAGTTAGTCCTTCACTTTGCCAACATAAGATAATCTTGGAAGAAAATAGCGTTGGTAAAGTGGAACCACAAAGACGACTCAATCCCATCATGAAAGAAGTCGTTAAAAAAAAGATTTTAAAATGGCTTGATGCGAGTATTATTTACCCCATTTCAAGTAGTGGTTGGGTAAGTTCGGTCCAATGTGTCCCAAAGAAGGGTGGTACGACGGTAATCACCAATGAGAAAAACAAACTTATTCCAACTAGGACCATCAACGAGTGGCGAATTTGCATGGATTATAGACAACTAAATCTTGCCACCAAAAAGGACCACTTCCCTTTGCCTTTTATAGACCAAATGCTAGATCGATTGGCCGGAAAGGAATTTTATTGCTTTTTGGAAGGATATTCGAGTTATAATTGTTAGAGCATAAATATGTTGGATACAAGATCAAGAATACAAAAGTCAAAGTTCAAGAAGTCAAAGCTGAGAAAGTCAAATCTCATCAAAGTCAAAGTCTTTTGTAATAAAAGTCAAAGTATTGTATTTTATTTTACTTTCCTTGTTTTTATTGTAGGTATAAATAGCTTTCTATTTCTGTTTTGTAAGAGTAGTATTCAGTTGTAAGATTGAAAGAAATTGTCTAGTTGAGAGAAAATACGTTAGAGAGAGAAAGAGAGTTCTAGAGAGAGAAAGTTTGTAATCTTGAATTTGAAAGTGAAATCAAACGGGTAATTCATTCTTGTTTGTGTTTTGTTTGTTTAATTGTGATTAGAAACTAGATTCAGGGTATAACAATTGGTATCAGAGCAGATCCAAATCGAAAATCAAGAAAATTCAAAAAATTCGTATTTGTGTTCTTGAGCGAAAAAATTAAATCCGAGTTTTAGTGCGTTTTTGGAGTTGTAATCGATTAGATTTTGTTCAGATAGCATAATCGATCGAGTTTGTATAGGTGATTTCAAGAAATGCACTGTATTTGATTGTTAATTTTTGTTTTTAGTTGAGTTTGAAGTTCACGAGTCCTGTGCACTGTAATTGAGTCGATTTATACATTTTTGTGTATTTGATCGAAATTACTTGTTAAGTTTGTGTTCTAGTTGTTTAGACGAGTGAATTGTCAAAGTTTAGTGTTGAAATTCTAGCTCTAGATGAGTTTTTGGTGTGATTTTGATCGATTTTAGAGGTTTGCGCGTGTTCTTCAAGGTTTGCGTTCCATTCAAACAGGTTTGCGGGTCATTCATCAAGATTTGTGTAAGTTCTTCAGAGGTTCGTGTATTCAACGAGACACGCAAAGTGATGTTTGCGTCTTTAACAAGAACCGAGAAGCGAGCTTTGCGTCTGTAACTACAAACGCAAAGTAGGGTTTGCGTCTCTAACTACAAACGCAAAGTTGGGTTTGCGTTTGTAATGTGAAACGCGAAGTTCATCGTTTATGTACTTTTCATGACACGCAAAGTTGACAAACGCAAAGTAGAAGTGATTGAGTTCAGAGATAAGTTGTGGTTTGCGTTTACCTCTTGAAACGCAAAGTTGTGGTTTGCGCTTCTCACTAGAAACGCAAAGTAAAAGTTTGTGTTTCCCTCTTGAACCGCAAAGTAAAGGTTTGCGATTCCCATTTGAAACGCAAAGTAATCTTCTCAGCACGCAAAGTGTATTTTGCGCATCACTCCTGAAGCGCAAAGTGTGGAGGACTTAGACAAATTTTTCAAAATAGTAATATGGCCTTTAATAGCGGGACCCCCGTGCTAAGTCTGCGAAGGGGGACATATTTCTGGTTGTGATCAAAATTTCTGATTTTATATTTCAAGTTTTCTGTATTTTCTTGATTGTTTCATTTGGACTAATGATCAGTTTCTAGTTTCTTATTGCATATATTTTTCAAACAGGTTTAAACAAGATGACTTCCAAAGATGCTCTTTCCATTGGCACTGATGTCAAGCCTCCTGTTCGGTTCAAAGGAGAGTACGAACAGTGGAAAGACAGATTCCTTGATTTTATAGACAGACATCCAAATGGAAAGAATATTATGCTGTCAATCACAGAAGGTCCTATGGTACCAATCACGGTTCAAATACCTGATGATGACTCGTCTAATAGTGAAGATGGTACTGAGGAAAGAGATCAAAAGATGAAAACAGTGGCAGTGGATATCTCTCAGTATTCTGAAGAACAGAAAAGACGATATAAAGCATATAAACAAGCAAGATCCTTACTTCTTTAGAGCATTCCGAATGAGATCTACATCAAGATTGATAGTTACAAAGCAAATGCTAAGAAGATGTGGGATCAATTGCAAAAGATGATGATGGGATCCAAGGTCGGGAATCAGATGAAAGTGGCTAACTGCATCAACAGTTATGAAGAATTTAAAGCCAAAGAGAAAGAAAGCCCGGAAGATACTTATGAACGGTTTGTCTTGCTTCTGAATGAACTGACAAAGAACAAAGTGAAAAAGAAGCAGCCGGAGAATAATGTCAAATTCCTAAGTATCCTACAACCTGAATGGAAGAAGCATACGCATAGGATGAAACAAATGAAGGATCTGAATGACATACCGTTACATGAGGTTTATGAGACTTTGAGGCAGAATGAAGAAGAAGTGGAAGAGAAAAGAGCTGAGAAAAAGAAGGCAGAAAAGGTTTCTGATCCTATTGCATTGGTAGCCGGAGAGAAAAAGAAAGAAAAGAAAGAGAAGAAGAAAAAGAAGAAAGTACTTACAAGTTCTGAATCTGAATCAGATGGTGATGATGGAGAAAGTCTGAAACAAGCCATGCTTTTACTGACCCGTGCATTTCAAAAGAAATTCTACAAGAAGCCGGGATCAAACTCTCAAAGGTATTCTTCATCAAGTTCAAAGAATCATGAGCACCGAGAAAGGGTGGAAGGAAGGAGATCTGAAGAGAACAGATATGTTGAGAAGAAACCGGAAGAAAAGAAGAAGTTTGTGAATGACTACACTGTTGCAGAAAAGCCAGCAAGTGATCCAGTTAAATGCTACAACTGTGGCAAGATTGGTCATTTTGCAAAAGATTGTAGAAAGCCAAAAGTTCGTAATTCTCAGTATTATCAGAACAAACTTCTTTTGGCCAAACAGCAAGAAGCAGGCATCGCTTTAATGGCGGAGGATGAATTTTGGTTGGATCATTCTGATCAAGAGGATGACAAAGAGAAGGAAGAAACTGCTCATCTCTGTCTTATGGGAAAAGAAGTGAAGTATGATGAGTCAGATGACGAGACAACTGATGAGGTATTAAACTTAACTGAAAAAGATTTTATAACCAAAATGGAAGCTATGATGATTGAGCTTAATGATCTTCAAGTAAAACTGAAGAAAGAAAAAGAAAGAGTCGCTAAAAGAAACAATAAGATATTTTAACTCAATAAGTCGGTTATTGGGAATAAAGATCTGATTGATTCTTTACGCAAGTCTGCTTCTGATTCTAAATCTCAAGTAGATTGTTTTGAAAAGAAGATTTCTGACTTTGAAGTTAAAGTTTCTAAATATGAGTTTGAGAAGAAAGAATCTGCACTAACTGTTCATAAACTGCAAGTTGAAAACAAGCTTTTGAATAAGAAGGTAAATGGTCTGGAAGCCAAACTCTATGCAAGAGGCCAAACAGATCAAACCATATTCTCAATGCACCTAACGAAGAGGCTGATGTTAAGGAAAAATGGGGACTTGATTTTCAAAACCCCCATTACTTAAAGAAATCCATCAGAAAACAACCAGCATTATATAATTTTGATTTTCTTGCTTGTGCTGGTAAACATACTCATTTAAAACCCAAATTTGTTACCAAATTATCAGAAGAAGATGAGGCCAAAGAAACTGAAAATAGAAAGAATGTAAAGAAAATGCAACTACCATTTAACTATGCAAAGTTAAATGATAGTTATCTTTCAGAAACACCAAAAGTTCTTTCAAACGATTATTTTGCTAGTTATTCTGTTTCTGAGATGAAGGCAAAACCTGCAATTGCAAAGGTTTATGTTCCTCCACTCATTCTTGAAAGCAACATAGTTGAGTTGGAAAATGTTTTATCTGATGAAAAACTTTTGGTTGATATTCAACAAAGTGTATTTTCTACTGTATTAAAGAACACGATTTTTCAATCTACATCTACAAAGTGTTCTAAAGTTTCTAAGGCACCTCAAACTTCGTCTGATAATTTTGATGACCTATTTGAGTCTGCAAATGATTTTCTTAATTCTGATGATGGGTGCATAGACGAAATTGATATGTTTGACTTTAATGATATTCTTCCTGATCATTCTACTTGTCTTTTAAATGAAAAAGGTGTTACCAAGTGTTCTTAAAATTGTTAAATCATCAACCAAGGTTGATGAATCAGTTTCTGTAACTGATGATTATTATTCTCAAGGTAAGAAACATAAGAAACAGCGATTACAGAAATAGAAACACACTTGTACACAAAATAAAACTCAGTCTCAGAAATCTGATTTTCCTAATAAATCTAAATCTTTTGTTTCAGATATAGACAAGAAAAGGTCGAAAGCTCGAACTGAATGGCGACCAAAAAGGAAAGGTGATGAGAAAGCTGAATCAGTTTCTGATAATTCTTGTAATAGATCAGTTAGTAGTGATACTGATGTAGTTGATCAATTTGCTTCAAATAAACAAAACCTTGTAACTTCTTACAAGCGGTATTCAATAAAGCAATTGATTCAATTATCTCCTATTTCTACTACATCTTATCATTATCGGAGAAATGATCTTGCTTACTCTCATAATTCTTCTGATTGGTTCGGATCTTATCATGTGTATTCTTCAAGATCAAATATTTTTAAAGGTTTTCAAAAGAACAGATGATCCATTTTCAATTGGATACCAAAATCTTGTGCTAATCTGTTAGGACCCATTTTTAAATGGGTACCTAAAGTTATTGTTTCCTGATTTCTCTTGCAGACCCGACATATGTGGTACTTGGACAGTGGATGTTCCAAGCATATGACTGGGCAAAAAGCTTTATTGTCTAACTATACAGAGAAATTCAGTGGAAATGTCAGATTTGGAAACGATCAGCTTTCACCTATCTTAGGATATGGTGACATTATTCAAGACAACATAACGATTAGTAAAGTGAGTTATGTCGAAGGCTTGGGGCACAACTTATTCAGCATTGGTCAATTCTGTGATAAAGGGTTAGAGGTCAACTTCAAAGCTAAGAGATGTTCGGTTCGTACGGAAGATGGCAATGAACTCTTAGTCGGAAATCGAAAGACGAACCTCTATACCATCAATCTTTCAAAGGTACAGAATGACAATCAAGGTTGCTTGATGACAAAGGCTTCATTGCAGCAAAGTTGGCTCTGGCACAGACGTTTATCTCACTTGAACTTTCGTTATATCAATAAGATGGTTAGTGGGAAATTGGTAAAAGGACTTCCTGAGCTGAAATACGAGAAAGAACACTTATGTGCTGCATGTGAGAAGGGTAAGATGAAGAGAGCTCCGCATAAACCGAAGCCTGAACCAAGCACTAGTTCTCCGTTAGAATTGTTACATATGGATTTGTGTGGTCCAATGAGAACTCAGAGTTTGGGTGGAAAGAAATACGTGTTGGTTATTGTGGACGATTACTCAAGATACACATGGGTCAAATTTCTTCGATCAAAAGATGAGACGCCCGAAGTTCTCATTACTTTCTTAAAGACGACCCAAGTGAATATGCAAAGACAAGTCAAGTTTCTTCGAACTGACAACGGCACAGAGTTCAAAAACAAGATTGTTGAAGAATATCTCGAATCGGTCGGGATATCACATCAGTACTCTGCTGCTCGTACGCTTGAACAAAATGGAGTAGTCGAAAGGCGAAATCGGACGCTAGTCGAGGCCGCTCGGACTATGCTTAGCCAATCGGACTTACCTCTATTCTTGTGGGCAGAAGCTGTGTCGACTGCATGCCATACTCAAAATCGATCCATAATACACCGCCGTTTTCAAAAGACTCCATATGAGTTGATCAACAACAGAACACCAACAATCAAGTATTTTCACATATTTGGGTGTAAATGTTTTATGCTTAACGATAGAGAGAGTCTGAATAAATTCAGTGCTAAGGCGGACGAGGGTATCTTCATTGGTTATTCTTCAACATCGGCAGCATATCGTGTTTATCTGAAAAAGTCAAAGACAGTTGTCGAGAGCGTTAATGTAACATTCGATGAAGATATGGCTTCTGAACAACTCAGTTCAGAACCCGTGATCACTGGAGTATTAGCTTCTGCGAAGATCAGTCCAGAACCTGCTTCTACAGCGAATAAATCAAATAACGCTTCTACTTCTATTTCACATTTATCTGATTTAGATTTGTTATTTGAATTCTTTTATGATGAGTTTCTAGGATCTAATGTATCTAAATCTGCTGTGATTGACAGGTCTGAAGACACAAGTTGCAATCATCCAGTCACTTCAGAAGTTTTAACTGAACTTGTATCCCCCATTCAGTCAGAAACTCACATTCCAACATCTACACCTACAGTTGAAGATACACAAGTAAATTTTGAGCCAGAAATAAATGTTTCAGTTGGGTGTAATACAATGTCTACTCAACAGCTAGAGTCTGTTATTCCAACTGATGCTTCTGCATCTGAAACTTCAATTGCAAACCCCCCTCCTGTTATTCAAATTGAAGATTCTGATAGTGGATTTCTAGATAATGATCATGTTCAATCAATATCTACTCCACTCCCTCATGAGCATCGCTGGACCAAAGATCATCCATTACATCAAGTAATTGGAGATTTTGACAAGCCTGTACAAACGAGGTCAGCGACTCTTAATCAATGTATGCATGACTCATTTCTCAGTAAGATTGAGCCAACACGAGTATCCGTACTGATTCGGACTGGGTATCTTCTATGCAAGAAGAGATCAATCAGTTTGAATCCCTAAAGGTTTGGAGATTAGTTCCAAAACCAGAAGGTAAAACCGTGATAGGCACTAAATGGGTATTCAAGAATAAAAAGGATGAAGATGGTATTGTCATAAGAAACAAAGCTAGACTTGTTGCCAAAGTTTACCGGCAAGAGGAAGGCATAGACTACGATGAGACGTATGCTCCAGTAGTGCGTATAGAAGCAATCCGCATGTTTCTAGCCTACGCAGCTCATAAGAATTTCACAATCTTTCAGATGGATGTGAAAACAGCCTTTCTGAATGGCATTCTTAAAGAGGAGGTGTACGTGTCTCAACCAGAAGGGTTCGTCAATCCAAAGAGGCCAGATCATGTTTATATCTTGGACAAAGCCCTCTATGGTTTAAAACAAGCCCCTCGAGCATGGTATGACGTTTTATCTAAATTCTTGGTCAAGTCCGGTTTTTCTAAAGGTAAGATAGATACCACTTTAATCATCAAAAAGGAAAAAGCTGATATTATCCTTATTCAAATATATGTCGATGATATAATATTTGGTTCTACTAATCCAAAATTTTGCAAAAACTTTTCTAACCTCATGGTGTCACGTTTTCAAATGAGTATGATGGGAGAGATGAATTTCTTTCTCGGATTACAAGTTAAACAGTTTTCTACGGGGATTTTCATTAACCAATCTAAGTACATTTTGGACATTCTTCGGAAGTACAAAATGGAAAATTGTAAACCAATTGGAACCCCTATGGCACCAGGTACTAAGATCAGCACTGATCCTTCGGGTAAAAGTGTTGATGTTAGAACTTATAGAGGCATGATAGAATCGTTAATGTATCTTACATCTAGTAGACCAGATATTATGTTTTCAACATGTTTATGTTCTAGATATCAGGCTGCTCCTAAAGAATCCCATTTGGCTGTTGTCAAACGGATTTTTAGGTATCTGAAGGGGACTACAGATCTTGGTCTGTGGTATCCTAAGGATACTGGGTTTCAACTGACTGCTTATTCAGATGCAGATCATGCAGGTTGCATGTTGGACATAAAGAGTACTTCTGGTCACGTTCAATTTCTTGGAGACAAGCTCGTTAGCTGGGCATCAAAGAAACAATTATGTGTTTCCACCTCGACTACTGAAGCTGAGTACGTAGCTGCTGCCAGTTGCTGTTCTCAAGTCCTGTGGATGCGAACACAGCTACAAGACTATGGATTCAAGTTCGACAAAATCCCAATATATTGTGACTCGAAGAGTGCAATTGCCATATCTGGTAATCCTGTCCAACATACGAAAACCAAACACATTGATGTAAGGTATCATTTTATCAAAGATAATGTAGAAAAAGGAACAATTGAACTTTATTTTGTAAAAACAGATTATCAACTTGCAGATTTATTTACCAAACCCTTAGATGAAAAGAGATTTAATTTTCTTGTCTCTAAGCTTGGTATGTTAAATCTTAAGACGTAATCGGTTGTTACGTACTAAAGTTACGTATTGTTAATTTTCATCATTTTTCTTTATCATTATGTTTGAAAGATACCTGCACTTTAATTGTTTGCTCATGATCTCAGGGGGAGTAAGAGAAGATTTTAGATGATCTACATTATTTTGAGGGGGAGCATAACTAATTTCTGCATTCTACTTAACTGACAAATTTTTTTGTGATGCATGATTTTAGGGGGAGCATATAAGTCAAGTCAAAAGGAGTAAGACTATGATTTCTGATTACTTCTGATCAGAACTCGTTCTTTAATCATTTTACTGTTTTATGTCATTTTTAATTTTTGAATAAATGTTGTGAATAAATTTGTTTTTGACTAGACTTTGAGTCTTGTGCAGGATGAGAGAAGCTGACAAGATCATATCTTAATGACTTCAGCTTGACTTCATGAGATTTAAGATTGCTCAAAAAGGTAAATTTCTTATCTTAATCTCAAATGTATCTGAAAGAAGGACAACTTTCAGATATAGAAAACATGTTCTTAAATGTTCAAATCACTTCTCGAATTTTAAACAGATTTTATAATTTGGAAGTGTGATTTTAAATGTTTTCATTTTATTTTTGTGCTTCATTGATAAACAAACTGTTGGATCAAATAATTGTATTCAAGATTAAAGTTAAAGTTCAGGGTTTAAACTGCAATTGTGCTAAAGTTAAAGTTAGAGGGTTTAAATTGTAATAGTTTAATAGTTATTAGCTATTGGGCCCAAGCCCATTAAGCATTAGGAAGCCCATAAGGCCTAGGTATTTAAAGTTATGTTTAGTTTAGTTTTAGGTAATCTCTGATAATTTTCTAAATAGTTAGCCGTATTTTCTCTGTACTCAAAGGGTATCAAGAACACTCAAGGTTTAACAGTTTATACAAGGGATTGGTATGTTACTCTGAATTATATATCTCTTGATTATTATTGTGTTGCTTGATTACTTGATTGATTGTTTACCAACTAGATTAAATCTGGGATAACAAGTGGTATCAGAGCCTAAAGAATCAAGTTTTAGGATTAAATCTGTGTTTTTCGATTTCACTGTTCATCGAAATCACTATTCATCGAAGTTACTATTCATCGAAATTTTTTTTGTTCATCTGATTTCATGAATTAATGTGTTTATTGGTTCAAAGTTGATCTGATTAGTTGAGGTTCATGCTTCTGAATGCTATCTGATTGATTAATTGAATTAGAAAGTATCAAGTGATTGAATTTGTGATTTTGTGTTTTCTGGGTTTGCATGAATATCGACACTGTGTTCTTTAAATTTGAATGCATGAAAGTTGATTTTAATCTTTGTTATTGATTGAGTTGTGATCGTTACATGTTTCTGAGTGAAATAGTCTGATTTGTGCATCTGTTTTTTAGTTCGTAATTGCTTTCTGGGTTGAGTACTCATCGTGTTCATCGCTTCTGGGCTGGTTAAGAACACACCGGTCGAACAATATATCGGTCTAAGAAACTATCGATCCATACCTTGTATCGGTCGAAA
Organism: Arctium minus; assembly: GCA_954870635.1. Classification (NCBI taxonomy): domain Eukaryota; kingdom Viridiplantae; phylum Streptophyta; class Magnoliopsida; order Asterales; family Asteraceae; genus Arctium; species Arctium minus. Next base: position 40,230,847 of record OX941087.1, on the reverse strand, counting down.
CCAATACCGGTCAAAGCACTCTACCGGTCGAGCATAAGACCGGTTGTTACATCCTACCGGTCTAAGGAAGTCCCGATCGAAGACCCTTACCGGTCAAAGATCTCTATCGGTCTAAGAATTATCGGTCTAAGCATACTTTCGGTCGAACAAGTTACCGGTCGAATCAATTTTACCGGTCAAGCATAGTTCCGGTCTTACCATTCGACCGGGTACTTGTATTCTCCGGTCTTGCCATTCGACCGGGTACTTGTTACTCCGGTCTTACCATTCGACCGGGTACTTGCTAGTCCGATCTTACCCTTCGACCGGATACTTGCTTACTCCGGTCTTTCCTTCGACCCCCGTGCTAAGTTTGTGAAGGGGGACAAAAGTTTTGTGCTTGATCAAAATTTTCCTAATTTCATTCTTCAGTATTATTTCTTTGTGTTTTAAACTGTGCAAATACTGCATTTAATTATTTTTGGAAATTTATTTTTCTGAAAATTTTTTAGTGTAGTTTTATTTTGATTCTAACGATCTCATCTAGTTGGTTGTCTTGGTACAGAAAAGTCTATTTACTAACAGTACAGCTAAGATGTCGAATCAGCTTCTCTCGATGGGCTCTCAAGTCAAACCTCTTGTCCTCGTGGCTAATGAGTATCAGCAATGGAAGACCAGAATGATTCAGTTTCTGAATCACAAGAACAGAGAATTCATGACAATAATCATTGAAGGTCCTAAAACTCCAATGATCACAGTAAAGGGTCAACCTGCTACAGATTCTTCTCCTGAAATCCCTGACAGAGAGATTCCTAAACCTGTTCAGTTCTTCACTGAAAAGCAGAAAGACCAGCTCAAGTTAGAAGAAGAGGCTGTAATCTATCTGACGATGGCAATTCCAAACGACATCTACAATCGTGTCGACAGTCAGAGCACTGCTAAAGGAATCTGGGATGAACTAGCAAGGCAGTTTGAAGGAAGTGAAGCTTCTATTCAAGCTAAGCAGAATCTGTGCATAAATGCTTACGAGGGATTTCATGCAAAAGAAGGAGAGCTGCTTTTAGATACTTACAATAGGTACAACATTATTCTCAATGACTTGCGGAGGAACAACATCGCCAAATCTGCTTCTGAGATAAACTACAAGTTCATCAAGAATCTAAATCCAGAATGGAAGAACTTTGCTATCAACCTCCAGATGTCGAAGAATATGGCTCGAGAAAATGTCACCGATATCTTCTCTACTCTAGCTCAACATGAGGATGAGGTGAGATCTATGAATAATGAGTCTAATCATCTGAAGGATTATGTGGCTCTCATAGCCGGCAAAGGTTCTGTATCCTCTGCAAGGTCGAAGAAAAAGGCGTCTAAAGCTCTAGTTACTGAAGTTACTGACTCTGACTCTGATTCGAGCGATGAAGAACTGGAAGTTGATTCAGATCCTAATATTCATAAGTTCTCTGAAGACTTGGCTCTCATTACACGACGATTCAAGAAGAGCTTTGGCAAGAAAAGATTTTACTCAAAGCCAAAGTATGATGGATACAAGAAAGAGAAGTCTGAGATGCGATACAAGCCGAGGCATGGAAAGAGAGAGGAAGGACGAGAAGATCGGAAGGAAGATAGAAGAGAAGGAAAGAGAGAGGAGAAGCGAGAAGAGCGAAAGGATGAACCAGGAAGATGCTACAACTGTGGCAAATTTGGGCACTTCTCAAGGGACTGCAAATTCAAGAAAGTGAAGAACTCAGAGTACTACTCAAGAAAGTCACTAATTGCCAAGAAAGCTGAAGAAGGAAAAGTACTAATGGCTGAAGAAGAGAACTGGCTGTTCCAAAGTTCTGATGACGAGGAGCAAGCACACTTCACCCAAGTTTCTTACATGGCAAAGCTGGAAGGTGACGATGAAGACTCTGAGACACAATCCGAAGAAGCACACTCTGAGGTTAGTGAAAATTCTGAACTTATTGAATCTTTAATGGCCCAAATACATGGTATGAAAGATGAATTTGCTTTACTAAAAGGCAAACTTAGCTCTGCACATCAATCTGTTTTAAGCTTTCGTGATGAAAATGCTATTTTAAAAGTTGTTGTGGAAGAAAAGGAAAAGGAAAAAGATGATTTAAAAGCCGAAAAAGCGTCTTTAAAAGAAAAAATATCTGGTTTAGAAACAGATCTTGTGAATCTTAATGCTGAAAAGGGTGAGTTTCAAATCAAATTTGAAGTTTGTTATAAAGAAAGAAATGAAGCTTACACCAAAATAAAGCAACTGGAGGACATTAATATGAAACGAGGTCAGACTGAACAGACATTAAATCTGTTGACCAATAAACTCCAAGACGAAAGGTTTTACAAACTAAAACCAGGTTTGGGTGTGCCAACTAATGAAATTTTGAAAAAGGCACCGGAGCATCTATATAATTTTGATAAATTCGGCTCCGCAATTAGACCCATTCCTGACATTCGTGCAACTTTTGTTGAAGCAAGTACTCCTACACCTTTATCTGAGACCAAAGGTCAAGAAGCAATGGGAAAGAACAAGTCTGGTGACACTGATTCTCAAAATCTTTTTAAATCAGTTGGTTTTCAATATGGTGATTTAAACAAAAGCTATGCGACTCAAAAGATCGAATTTACTGAGTTTGAATCACTATTTACCACACCTTCCAAGGAATCAGTCTCAAATCCTATTGCTTCTAAACCTTTACTTGTTGAAGAGGTTGAAGAAGAACATGCTATCACGAATGGCTCTTGTTCTCAAAATGAAAAACTGGAGTTTATTGAGTCCATGCCTGAAGATATGTTTTCTGAAATGATGAATGCTTCAGACTCTGATCCTGTTTCTAATTCAAAGGGATCAAATTCTGTGAATGATCATACATCTGAATTGATGAAGCAAATCGATTTGTTGCAACAGTCTCTTGATGAGGTTGAAGATGAAAACTTTGATCTCAAACATAAACTTGAAAAGTCTTTAAAAGTAAATCAAGAGCTTTGCATAGAGATCAATGATTTGAATGTTACTATGTTTAAAAATGCTTCAAGTGATAAACAGATGTTCAATGACCCAAGATGGAAGGTAAGAACCAATCCAGAATTTGATGCTCCTGCAAAACCTATAGTTGTTTACTCTGATTGTCCTGAATATCCTCCGAGTATTTTTGAAAAGGGTGAGACTTCAAAGAGCACTAGAAAAGAACCACCTTCTAAGTTAGAGACTAACAAGGTTCCTTTTTCTGTTTCAGATATAAGAGGAAATGGAGTTGGGAAGAGTAAGAAGAATAAAGATCTTAGTTTGAATAAAAAGAATAGTTTGAATTCTAGTAGTTGTCCTACAGACAGTGTTATTTTGAATAGTGCTTCTTTTGATAAACATGAATGTAAGATTTGTTCCGATAAATCTAAGTTTATGAATTTTGCTCGAAAGAATCTTTATTGCAAACACTGTTGGGATAATTCATTCAAATACTACTCCCCTCCTAAGTCCAAAAAGAATAAAAGCAAAGCTAAGCTGAACTCTAAGTCTAATTCTAATTCTAATTTTGATTCTTCTACACAACCAAAAGTGTATCGTGCTAAGGTTGCCAATCCTACTTCTAAAAAGCACTTTCAGGAATTAAATGTTAAGATGGTTTGGAAATGGGTTCCAAAACCGCGTTATGAATGGAGAGTGAAAGTCAAACCAGATGATATTCCTGAGTTGCTTGATGCTAACCGCGAAGGACCCATCCTGATATGGGTGCCTAAGCAAAACTAATTGTCTCTTTTGCAGGCCTGTCGATTGTGGGTAATAGATTCCGGATGTTCACGCCACATGACAGGATTCAAGCACCTCTTGCATAACTATGTGGAGGAGCCTGCCGGAGCAGTTAGATTTGCCAATTCTGAAGCCGAAGGCCACGTCAGAGGATATGGAATGCTCGATAACGGTGTTGTGAAGATTCAAAAAGTGCTATATGTTGAAGGACTTGATCACAACCTGTTCAGTACCAGTCACTTCTGTGACATGAAATATCAAGTCCGCTTCACAACCACTCATTGCTATCTAGAGGATCCCGATGGTTACGAAGTCTTCAAAGCTGAGCGCCATGGAAATCTATACTATGTAGATTTTCCTACACTGTCAGCTACACGTCCAGTATGCCTACTAGCCAAAGCTTCCAAAGCACAATCGTGGACGTGGTATCAACGCTTGTCTCATCAAAATTTCAGATCTATAGCGAAACTACAGAGACAAGGTCTGGTCAAAGGTCTACCAGAAATGAGGTTCGAAAAAGACTCACTCTGTTCCGCATGTGAGTTGGGCAAAATGAAGCGTAGCTCATTCAAGTCCAAATCTGAATCATCGACCTCATCTGCACTGGAACTTCTTCATATGGACCTTTGTGGCCCAATGCGCACAGCATCTATCAACGGAAAGAAATATGTGTTGGTAATGATAGATGACTACTCAAGGTATACATGGCTCGAGTTTCTTCGCAACAAGTCAGATGCGCCAGAGTTGATTATCGCTTTCATCAAGCGCATTCAAGTACGACTTCAACTGCCAGTCAGAACCATTCATAGTGATAATGGCACGGAGTTCAAGAATGACACCCTGAAGAGTTATCTTACTTCCGTGGGTATTTCACATAATTTCTCCGCCGCCTACACTCCGCAGCAAAATGGCATTGTTGAACGGAAGAACCGCACTCTGGTTGAAACAGCTCGGACTATGCTTGCTTACTCAGATCTACCCATGTACCTTTGGGCTGAGGCAGTCGCCACAGCATGTTTTACACAGAACCGTACCATTGGGGTCAAGCGCTTTAATAAGACAGCATATGAGTTGATCAACAATCGTACACCTAACATCAAGTTCCTTCGTGTATTTGGTTGCAGGTGTTACATTCTAAAAGAGCGTCAAGGATTATCAAAGTTTGATAAGAAAGCGGATGAAGGATATCTCGTTAGATACTCTCTGACATCCAAAGCTTATCGAATTTACATTATTCGAACTAAGACGGTTGTTGAGAGCATGAATGTCTCATTTGATGAGAATTCAACAAGGACTTCTGGACACAACAGTTCAGAACTCGGTCTTAACGACAAAGCTTCTATTCAATCAAGAATAGAACCAGCACCTAAAAGATCCAATTCTTCAAACTCTAACTCTACTTCATCTGAGTTAGATTTACTGTTTATTGATGCCTTTGATGATATATGTGCAGATTTTGAAAAAGGCATATCCACATCAATAACAAGTGGTACAAGCTCGGAGGTCCCTACTATTTCTGAAGACATGTCTGGACCTTCCGAAGAAGTCACTGACACTTCATCTCTATCAGGTACGAGTACAAAGTTAGTTTCTGACTCCACTAATGTTGAATCTGTCTCTACAGATAGTTCTTCTGGAAACGAAGTCCCGAGCACTTCAACTGTTAGTCCAGAAGCTTCAGTATCAGAAACACCAGTACAAGATGTCCCGAGTACATCTATGGAGCAACCTGACGTGCATGATGAAAACGATGCGTCGAATACGCAACAAACAGTTGAAGCTCTACCAAGCACACATCGTTGGACTAAGGATCATCCCCTGACCAATGTGATAGGTGACGTACAATCTGGTGTCACGACAAGGTCAGCAACAGCTAACTTCTGCATGTTTTCAAGCTTCCTCAGTTCCTTATAGCCAAAGAAAGCGGCTGAAGCTCTACGTGATCCATTCTGGATTTCTGCTATGCAAGATGAGCTTCTACAATTCGAAAGGAACAAGGTATGGCGCTTGATCCCACTACCTAAAGGTAAATCCGTTATTGGAACAAAGTGGGTGTTCAGAAATAAGAAAGACGAAGCTGGAGTAGTCGTGAGAAACAAAGCTCGACTGGTCGCAAAAGGGTATTGTCAACAAGAGGGCATCGACTATGACGAAACATTCGCCCCGGTTGCAAGGATCGAAGCCATCAGAATCTTTCTCGCATATGCAGCGCACAAAAACTTTACAGTCTATCAAATGGATGTAAAATCAGATTTCCTGAACGGTGTTCTGCATGAGGAGGTCTACGTGGCTCAACCTGAACGTTTCGTTGATCCTCATCACCCTGATCATGTCTATGTTTTAGACAAAGCGCTTTATGGTCTTAAACAAGCACCACGAGCCTGGTATGAAACTCTCACTAAATTTCTACTTGCTTCTGGTTTCAAGAAAGGTACTGTTGATACAACCTTATTTCTTAAAAGGCAAGGTGAGGACTTGATTCTTATTCAGATTTATGTTGACGACATAATATTTAGGTCGACAAATCCGAAATTTTGCAAGAACTTTTCAAAGATAATGGAAACAAAGTTTGAAATGTCGATGATGGGTGAATTGAATTTCTTTCTTGGTCTACAAGTAAAGCAATTACCCGAAGGCATATTTATTAATCAAGCTAAATATATAAACGATATTTTGAAAAAGTTCAATATGTCAGATAGTTCAGTCATGAAAACACCAATGGCTACTGGTACACTCTTAGACGCGGATCCCTTCGGGAAACCTGTTGATCAAAAGGTGTATCGTAGCATGATTGGTTCTTTACTTTATCTGACTGCCAGTCGCCCGGATATAATGTTTGCCACATGTTTTTGTGCGAGATATCAGTCTAATCCTAAAAAGTCACACTTATATGCTGTTAAACGAATCCTTAGATATCTCAAAGGTTCTCCTAATCTAGGCCTTTGGTATCCAAAGGATTCTCGTTTTGAACTAACTGCCTTTACAGATGCTGATCATGCAGGATGTAAGCTAGACCAGAAAAGCACCTCTGGGTCATGTCAATTCATAGGTGACAAACTTGTAAGTTGGACCTCAAAGAAACAAAACTGTGTTTCAACATCTACTGCTGAGGCTGAGTATGTAGCTGCTGCTAGCTGCTGTTCTCAAGTCCTCTGGATGACGACACAGTTAAGGGACTTTGGATACAACTACAAGCGTGTTCCTATTTATTGTGATTCCAAGAGCGCAATATCTATAACTGCTAATCCGGTACAGCATTCGAAGACCAAGCATATCGATGTACGCTATCACTTCATTAAGGATCATGTTGAAAAAGGTAATATTGAAATGCACTTTGTTCAAACTGACTTCCAGTTAGCTGACCTTTTCACCAAGCCGTTGGATGAAAAGCGTTTTCAATTTCTAATCAGCAAACTTGGTATGTTGAACATGTCTTAAACCTTCATCATGATTCTAGGGGGAGTATTCCAAGTTTTGATCTTGTGTGTTATTTTCCAACTGTTGTTAACGAGAGAGGAATCATTTTCATAAATGATTACCATTATTTTTTTTATTTATGCAGGTTTGGTCAAGTGACAATGGCTTCTAATCACATCGGATTAGAACCCGCACTTCAGTGCCTTATTTTTTTCTGTTTTTTCTTAAGCTTTAAAAAAAAAATCTATCAGTTAAGGGGGAGAATATCTGTGATTTTAACAGATTTTTGGATACTTAAATGTTTATCTGACCGTGTGTTCTTAAAGATAAATACTTGTGTTTTATCTTGTCAATATACTTTGTCAAGTATTCATACACATAACGGTTCAGATCATTATATTTTGACTTTGTTATTACCATGTATCAAAAGTAAAATCTTTCTATGGTAATACTCACGTTATTTGTATTCACTATTGATTGAATCAAACGTCATTTCATGTGCTTTCATTGAAAATATGTTTATATATTGTTCATATAAACAACATTCGTTTTTGATTCTCCAAAATCTTATTCTTCATGACAAAATGATATGAGCTTAATTGTCAAACTCTTTTAGTTTGAGGGGGAGAATTGCATCGTCAAACATCTTCTGTTTTGACATCTCCGAATATTTTATTCTTCATGTAACAAGTGGTATTTGTGCTTACATGTACAAAACTCCTGTTGAACAGCATGTATTTTTAGGATAATACATGGGATTCAGTGTGTGAGCTTAACAGAACTTCCATTGATTCACGATAACCAGTGTTTCCTACCCAGGAAGTATTCCCTGAGTGATTGAGGGGAGAAGGGTCAAAAGAATTGAGTGATGGTGTGTGAAGAGGTAAAATGAAAAAGAAAGATTGGTTAGACGTGAGCATTAAAAGAAAGAGGGTGAGAGATCAGAGTAAAAGAATATTAAACTCTGCACCAAACTTCTTTCTGAGTCGGGCAGCCACATAATCTGATTGGTTAACATTCTTTGGTGACCATCATTGAAAAAGGCAACTAGCCCATGCCATCTCTTGCATACAACCCCACCAGCTACTCATTCTTTTCTCAAAAAGAGAATGTTTCACATTTTCTGGGGACGCAACACATACGCTATTGGTTCTTCATTTGGAAGATACTAATATTGAAAAAGAAGGAAAGTTGCCCCACCTTCGAACCCTTTCTCATGCACATTGAGTCTTTGTATAATTTGTTGTTGTCTCAACAAGTTTACATATTTTGAGCCTAAAATGAAAAGCAATCATCTATGCTTAATTCTTTCATACACATGCACTAGCACACAGAAATTTGTTTTCTGTCAGAACGTTCATAGATAACCATGTGTTATTCGATGATTGATGGAAGACCTGGGGAGTCTACATCAAACCAGCTCCTTATATAGTAACTTTGTGTTACTCAGTGACTTTGTGTCATTGACAGGCATTCTAACTGAGTCATTTGTTGATTAAGGGTTACATCTATTAAACTGTTTGAATTTGAAAAGATTCAAATGGTTACTACTTTCTATTTTAATCTGAAAAGATTGAAATAATCACTCTTTCCATCTGGGAAGACTGCTCTTATTTCCATACAGGGCTCGTTACATGATGAAGACTGTGCTTACGTAATCAAACACAATGGGGGAGATTGTCTTGAAAAGGGGGAGATTGTTTTGCAAAGTTTTGATGATGATGCTTCTCACCACTCATCAAAAAGGGGGAGAAGATACAAAAAGGGAGAATTATCAAAGAAGGAGAATATAATCTGAAGACTACTGAAGATTTTCAAGTTTTGAAGTTTTGAAGTCATATCTGAAGAAAAGCGAAGAAAAGTGAAGACCCGAAGACAATTGCAAATTTTTTTTTAATCTTGAATCCAAAGGGGGAGATTGTTGGATCAAATAATTGTATTCAAGATTAAAGTTAAAGTTCAGGGTTTAAACTGCAATTGTGCTAAAGTTAAAGTTAGAGGGTTTAAATTGTAATAGTTTAATAGTTATTAGCTATTGGGCCCAAGCCCATTAAGCATTAGGAAGCCCATAAGGCCTAGGTATTTAAAGTTATGTTTAGTTTAGTTTTAGGTAATCTCTGATAATTTTCTAAATAGTTAGCCGTATTTTCTCTGTATTCAAAGGGTATCAAGAACACTCAAGGTTTAACAGTTTATACAAGGGATTGGTATGTTACTCTGAATTATATATCTCTTGATTATTATTGTGTTGCTTGATTACTTGATTGATTGTTTACCAACTAGATTAAATCTGGGATAGCACAAACCGCGTGTTATCTAAAGATTAATACTTGTGTATTGTCTTTTCTATATACTTTCAAGTATTCACACACATCGGTTTGACTTAGTTCAAATTGTTCTTACCATGTCTCATATTGAAACATATTTTCGATGGTAAGACACCCCGCTTATACTTCAAAGAATTTTGAGCGTCATTTCATTTCGAAACGTCATTTCAACAATGTCTATATTTTGTTTCGTATGGACAATATCCGTTATTCTTGACCATAAGCCTTGATTGTTATATCATTCATTTCTGATCATTTTCATACAATGTCAGATTTTCAAACAAGTCTCTTGTATTCATGATTCATTCAATTAACTTGTTTTAAAATACTTCCATGTTTTAAAATGCTCATATCTTCATGATTATATTCTGAGCATACATTCATTTGACATTTGTATATGAGCTTTAACTGATAAAGTTAAATCATCTAAGCAACATTATGCTTTTATAGTAAATATGGGTTCTTTGTGCTAGGTATTAACTGAACTTCTATGGAATCATGTTAACCAGTGATTTCTACCCAAGAAGTTAAACCTTTAGTGATTGAGTGTGAAGAGTCAAAAAGAAATGAGTGTGGGTGTGATGAGGTAAAATAGAAAAGAGAGTTTGGTTAGAAGTGAGCTTAAATGATTAAAAAGAAAGAGGGTGAGAGATCAGAGTAAAAGAATATCAAACTCTGCACCAAATACTTTATGAGTCGGGCAGCCACATTACTAGAGTTTCACAATTCTTTGGTGAACGTTATTGAAACAGGCAACTAGCCCATGCCAACTCTTGACTAAACCCCACAAGCTACTCATTTTCTTCTCAAAAAGAAAATGTTTCATATTTTTCTGGGGACGCAACATATTATCTATCTGGTTTTCATTTGGAAAATCTGGATATTGAAAAAGAAGGAAGTCTGCCCCACCTTCGCACTTCAATCATGCACATTGAGTCTGTGTTTATACTACTGTTGTCTCAGTGGTTTATACAATGTTGAGCTTTACTTAAAGCAATCATTCGTGCTTAATTCTTTCTACACGTGCACGAACACACAAAGAATTTGTTTCTTTGTCATAACATTCATAGAAATTGCCTTTGTGGTATTTCGATGATTGGATGGAAGCCCTGGGGGAGTGAACATCAAAAATCTTCTTTATATTGTGTATTCGTTACACACAGTGACTTTGTGTTACTGACAGGCATTTTACTGATTCATTTGTTGATTCAGGAGTTACATGTTCTTATTTTGTCTGGATTTGAAAAGATCTGGATGATTACTTGGTTATGGATCACAGAATCATAGGCTCTTGGACAGATCAGAACAGTCAAAGACATTTCTTGGGAGAAAAGTTTTGATGATATAGATGCTCAAATCATCAAAAAGGGGGAGATGATATCAAGAAATATTAAAGTTTTGTAGATTGGGGGAGATGGTATTAAGAAATGATAAAGTTTTGAGAGAAGATTTTCCGAAATGTCTTAGTCAGAAGATTCAATAGTAAAGATTCGAAGAAGATCAAAGAATTTCTGAAGATTTGAGGAAATTTTCTTTGAAGATTATTTGCTAAAGCATTCCGAGCTGATTCTGAAGATAATTTCTTTCCAAAGTCTGAAAGTATCTTGTGAAAGTTTTGAGGAGATCGTTAATCATTTGAATACAGTTTTGGAAAGAATACCGTCAAAGAAAAAGAGGAGATTGTACTGACAGAGCTTAAAGTGAAGACTGAATTGCTAGATCTTTCAACAGTGATCTTGAATCCAAAGGGGGAGATTGTTAGAGCATAAATATGTTGGATACAAGATCAAGAAGACAAAAGTCAAAGTTCAAGAAGTCAAAGCTGAGAAAGTCAAATCTCATCAAAGTCAAAGTCTTTTGTAATAAAAGTCAAAGTATTGTATTTGTATTTTACTTTCCTTGTTTTTGTTGTAGGTACAAATAGCTTTCTATTTCTGTTTTGTAAGAGTAGTATTCAGTTGTAAGATTGAAAGAAATTGTCTAGTTGAGAGAAAATACGTTAGAGAGAGAAAGAGAGTTCTAGAGAGAGAAAGTTTGTAATCTTGAATTTGAAAGTGAAATCAAACAAGTAATTGATTCTTGTTTGTGTTTTGTTTGTTTAATTGTGATTAGAAACTAGATTCAGGGTATAACAATAATCAAATTCACATCGCACCCGAAGATCAAGAAAAAACGACCTTTACTTGTCCTTTTGGTACTTTTTCTTTCCGGAGGATGCCATTTGGTTTATGCAATGCTCCCGCAACATTTCAACGTTGAATGATGTCTATTTTCTCGAAGATGATTGAGGATACTATGGCAGTTTTTATGGACGATTTTTCAGTGATCGGAACGTCATTTGAAAATTGTCTTGAAAATTTGAAAAAAAAATTAGAAAGATGTGAAACTCACGATTTAATTTTAAATTGGGAAAAATGTCATTTTATGGTACAAGAAGGAATCGTTTTGGGTCACATGGTTTCTAAAAAAGGGCTGGAAGTGGATAAAGCGAAACTTGAAGTAATAATACAATTACCCGAACCCACTTCGGTTAAAGGCATTAGAAGTTTTTTAGGACATGCGGTATTTTATAGACGTTTCATAAAAGATTTTTCAAAAATTGCAAAACCACTCTGTAATTTGTTGCATGTCGATCAAACTTTTGATTTTACTTTCGATTGTAAAAACGCTTTTGAAACAATTAAGAACGCTCTTGTGACGACACCTATTATAATTGCCCCGGATTGGACCATGCCTTTTGAGGTTATGCGTGATGCAAGTAATTCGGCCGTATGTGCCATGTTAGGACAAAGGAAAAATAAAAATTTTCATCCCATTTATTACGCAAGTAAAACTTTCATCGAAGCTCAAATAAATTATACAACAACCTAGAAAGAGTTACTCGTCGTAGTATTTGCATTTGACCGTTTTCAATCCTACTTGATTGGCACGAATGTCCTTGTTCACATGGATCACTCTGCTATTAAATATCTCTTTAACAAAACTGATGCAAAGCCACGGCTTATTCGGTGGGTCCTTCTTTTACAAGAATTCGACATTGAGATAGTTGATAGAAAGGGGGTTCACAATCAAGTTGCAGACCATCTTTCTAGGATTGAAAAATAAGTGTCAAGTGGGGGAAGTCATGAGATCAAATAATTTTCCCTGGATGAAAATATTTTGGCAATCCATCATTTTGAAAAGGACCTCCCTTGGTACGCGGATATTGCAAATTATCTTGCAAGTGGTATAAAGCCATACCAAAGGAGCGGTCAACAACTTAAAAAGTTTTTTCACGAGTGCAAACAATATTTTTGGGACGATCCTTTTTTATACAAATTAGGAGCGGACCAAATTTTGAGGAAATGTGTCCCAGATTTTGAAATAAAAGATATTTTGAAGGACTGTCATGCTTCATCGTACGGGGGCCATTTTGGTGGTCAACGTACGGCTACAAAAATTTTGCAAAGTGGTTTCTTTTGGCCCACGATATTCAAAGATTCATTTGAGTTTGTTAAAAGTTGTGATCAATGCCAAAGGACGGGAAACTTGTCCCAACGGAATGAAATTCCTTTAAAAAACATTTTAGAAGTTGGACTTTTTGACGTTTGGGGCATTGATTTCATGGGCCCGTTTCCCATGTCCTTCCATAATCAATATATATTGGTGGCCGTTGATTACGTTTCCAAATGGGTGGAAGCAATTACTTGTCCACGAAATGATGCTAAAATAATGATAGTTTTTCTTCAGAAAAATATTTTTGTTCGTTTTGGGACGCCCTGAGCTTTGATTAGTGATGAAGGAACCTATTTCGTTAATAAAATGTTAGCCACTATTCTTAGTAGGTACAACATCCATCATAAAGTTTCAACCGCATACCATCCTCAGACAAACGGTCTTGCCGAACTTTCGAAACCGAGAAATAAAATCAATTTTATATAAAGTGGTAAAACCCGATAGAAAGGATTGGTCTCTTAAGCTATATGATGCACTTTGGGCATACGAAACAACTTTCAAAACCCCGTTAGGAATGTCACCGTATAAATTGGTTTTTGTGAAGGCGTGTCACTTGCCTTTGGAACTCGAATATAAGGCATTTTGGGCAATAAAAGAATTAAATATGAATTTTGATGAAGCCGGAATGAAAAGGAAACTTCAATTGAACGAATTAGAGGAATTAAGGCATCATGCTTACGAGAACGCCAAAATTTATAAAGAAAAGACAAAATTTTGGCATGACCGTAGGATCAAACAACGGATTTTTGAAAAAAATCAACAAATGCTTCTTTTTAATTCACGGTTGAAGTTATTTCCGGGTAAATTAAAATCAAGATGGTCGAGACCTTTTACCATCATGGATGTGGGAAAATATGGAATGGTTGATTTGTTAAACCCATAAGATGAAAGTAGTTTTAGAGTTAATGGACACCGGGTCAAACATTTTATTCCTAACGGTGTACCCGGGCCCATTAATTTTGAAGAGTAAAAATTGGAGATTTTCATTGTAAATATTGTACATATTTTTTTCTTAATTTGTGTTTAAATTTTATCTTGTAGGGTATAATTTCAATTCAAATCGTGGGAACAATGGGTGATGAGCAAATATTTTTGAATTTTACATGGGATAAGTATGTAGGGAGTGTTATGATGGTTTTTCTAGAAAGCATAGCGTGATGGGATTGATGCTTTTGCATGGAAGAGTAAAAAATTAATTTAATATAAAAAAGAATGGAAGTAGTTATATTGGGAAGGGATTTGTATTTTTTTTTATTCTAAGAAAGTACAAAAGTTGACACACTAGTTAACTAATGGTTTTTATCTAACAATTTATTTTGTTGGATAAATGCTTTAACTAGACAAAAAAGGGGTTTTTTGGAAGTTTCCAAAAACTTGTGTGCAAAAGAGTTATTTTCAAAACAAAACCTGGTTTGTGGTTTTGGGATTTAAAAAAAAATTGAAGCAAACCTCCTTTTTCTTCTCCAACCCTTTCATCTTCTTCCTGATTCAAATCCACAAGCAACTCAACAATGGCTAGGCAAAAACATCTTGTTTCAAGACCATCACCTACACCGACGTCAACCGCCATCGCCGCCGCCCAAACCACTATCACCGACGCATAGTCCATCCTCGCCGCTGATCAACCGCCGCAGACCACCACGACGTCGGCGACCTCCTCTGTTTCATCTACTCAGGGCATCCACACCACCGGTGGGTCACCAATGCTTCCATCTTTTGATGCTCCAAACCCATCCTCACCGGTGTTCATCCATTCCTTTGTGGAAAGTCATGAAGTTCTTACAATGGTACCCTCCTCCCTCTTCTTATTCTCAAAATACTCCTACTCCCTCTATTTCTCTCCCATTTATCTCTGTCACAAACCCATCAATGATTCCTCCAATCATTTCCACCATCGATTTCACCACCATCGTTCTAACCCAAAAACCCCTTTCAGTCACTTTACCTATTCCATCACTAACCACTCAACCGAATCCCTTTAACCAAGTCGGAGAGTTTAGCAAACCCTCTCTACCTTCAAAAGTCGACAACCCCAAAACAACCCTCTCAGTCTCAACCGGGTAGTAGAATCCGGAAAAATAACTTTTGGTTTATCATCATGGTCTTTTGAACGTTCTCTATGTTTAATCTTTTGGGTATTTTTTTTACATTTGACACTTGCTTCCCCGCCTTTTGTGTATGATATACGGGTGTTATTGGGGTTTGCTTTTATAATATCGTGTTATGCTTGAATTTTGTTGTTGTTTCCTCTATGATTATCATTTTTCAAGTACAAATTCTTTGGGTGACTTTTTAATGGTAAAATTTGAATGGACATAGGCCCTTTTGTTGTTGGCCTAAACATTTTTTCCCTCGTTCCTTACCCTATCCATTATATTCGACAATGGGGACATTGTCCACTTTAATGTGTGGGGGTGGGAAAATAAAAATATATATGATCTTTGCCTATATGAAAAAAAGGAAAGCGGAGAAAACAAAGAAATATAAATAAAATGTCTTCGAAAAATTGGAAGACGACCTTCGAAAAATTGGGTTTGCATATATGAAGATTTATATGAACATTGTGCAAAAATGAAGAATGTGTACAACTGAACATAAATGTAAAATGCGCATACATGAACATTTTTGGAAACACTGTACAAATGATGATTTTACATAAGTGAACATTTTATGTACACTGAATATAAATGAACAACGTGCAAACATTGAATAATGTGATAACTAAGTGTATAGTTGAACAATGTGTAAACGTTTTTTGTACCTTGTGAACAATTGAATATTAAAGTTTGGTCTTTGTGGTTATCGCTCACTATCAAGTTTGGTCCCTCTTTTAAACTAATTACAATTTTAGTCATTGTGGTTCTCATTTTGTTTCACTTTCGGTCCCTTTAACTAACCTTAGTTAAAAATGTTGGTTAATTATTTTGTCTTTTTCCTTTTTTTGTTTTATTATATCATATAGTAATTACGATCTTAGTCCCTATGGTTTTGTCTTTTTTCATTTTGGTGTTTCCTATCATTTATTTTTTCTTTTTCATTTTATACCTCTTATTATATTAATGATAATTTTAACTAAAAATACATTAAAAATACGTATTTTATTTTATAAATTACACTTTTAGAAAAGTTTTGTTAGTACTTTTAAAATGAGTTAAATATTGAATATTTTTAAATTTTTATGCAATTTATCCGATATATATTTGCAAATTCATCTACACTAATAAAAAAACATTTTCTATTTTAAGTTGGATTCGAAAAACGTATCTTCTTTTTCCTTATTTATGTACGATGAAAATCAAAATTTATCTATCTTTATTAATAAAAAATGTATCACTATCAGATATTTCATTTGATTAAATGTTTTTTTTAATATGTATCAAATAAATTTTTTTTAATACAATTAATAATTTTCTTAGAAATATCAACATAAATTAATCTTAATGAAAAATAAAAATATAATTATTGATATTTTTAAAAAAATAAATAATTATATTACAATTTTTTTATTTGATGCATATTTAAAAAAACATTTAATCAAATGAAATATCTGGTAGCGATATACTTTTTATTAATAGAGATAGATAAAATTTGATTTTCATCTTTCCTAAAAAGGAAAAAATGATACACTTTTCAAACCGAACTTAAAATAGAAAATGTTTTCTGGATTAGTGTAGATGAATTTGCAAATATATATCGGATAAAATGATAAATTGCATAAAAATTTAAAAAATATTCGATATTTGACTCATTTTAAAGGTACTGACAATTTTTTTTTTCTAAAAGTGTAATTTACTAAATAAAATACGTATTTTTAATTAATGTTATCATTAATATAATAGGAGTATAAATGGAAAGTGAAAAATAAAATGATAGGAAACACAAAAATGAAAAAAGATAAAACCATAGGGACTAAAATCATAATTACTGAATAATCTAATAAAACAAAAAAGAAAAATAGTTAACTACCATCTTTAACTAAGGTTAGTCAAAGGGACCGTAAGTGAAATAAAATGGCAACCATAATGACTAAAATTGTAATTAGTTTAAAAGAGGGACTGTAACACCCTAATTTCTAGTTGAATTGAAGAAAACAGTGAAAACAGTGCCCCGTGCGGATGACCGCGCGGGTGGAGTGGCGCCATAAACCGCGCGAGGCTCCGTTCGCGTAAAATTCCAGAGACCGGCGCGGATGATCGCGCGGGTCAAACCGCGCCACGAACCGCACGCGCGCCCTGACGATTTAAAAGAGGATTCTAGCCACACTTCTCATTTACTTCTTCAACTATTTTCTTTCAAACCTCTCTCTCTTCACTAAATACTCTTCAAGGGCAAACCTAAAATTCTCCAAGTCATCCTCTCCACATTTATTGCAAGAATCAAACTTACTCAATCAAAGATTTCAACCAAGGATCTCAAGTCTCAAGATCATCTTCTACCTTCATCCTTACTTCTAGGGTTTTTGCAAGTTTCTAGGTTTTTTCTATAAAACCTAGTTTGTAAGACTCGGTTTAAAAAAAACGTATAATTATTTTTACCCGAATTGAACCGTAATTAAAAATAGCAACCAAATATAGTTGAGGGGTAAAAACCGTCATATATCCAAACTCTTAATAATTATTAAAAGTTTAAGTAAATATTATATATATGTATATATATATATAAAGTTAAAAAAATGGAAAAAAACTACATATCGTCTTCTTCAAATTGCAATCCATCACCGCCATCAACTCTCTCTCTCTCTAAAAAAACTTTATCACTTCTCTCTAAAATATCTATTCATCCGTCGAAGTAATCAAAGATTCAATTACATATTCGGAATCTACTATTCGAGCCCTTCTTAGAGGTGTAAATTTCTTCTTAAATTATTTAAGTTGGTAAGTTAGGGTAGTTGAAGTTGGTTGGTAGATTATGATTATATATTATAAAGTTATAATCATTTACATGTATAGAAATGTTTGTTTTTGTCGAAATTACAAATGGGTAAAGTTTAGAATTAAAACGGTGATATTTATATCAAGATGTTTAACCGCACACCAAGTGTTCGGTTTAATGCCTAAGAGAATAAAAATTCGTGATTAAGATTAGGGGTTGTTTTTTTTTTCAGAAAACATCTTAATGGCTCTTAAGTCTGAATCGTTCAGAGCTTTTTACACACCACCTCTTATTAATCATAACTAAAATAAGACTTCAAACTTTAGACCTCTTAAAAAACAAACGACAGCTTAGAATATAACCATTGAGTTTTAGGTTATGCGACTAATAATAATTCATGGTTTAAATAGGCAATCGAACGGGTTAAAGTTCGTCGTCAGTCTCGATTGACCGCATGTTACGTCTCAATTTGGTTAAGGTATGGATTTCATTTCTTTTTAATCGTGGACAACTATTTGTTGTAGTTGACCCTTCCAAAAGGTGGTTCACCGCCTTGTGATTGATCAACCGAACGTGATCAACAAATGTGAAATTATACACACACATACACATTGATTTTGGTTTATTGAATCAACTAGTGTTTGATATCGCGCATTGCGCGATGATCAAAATAAATGTTAACAAAAATGTAAAAATCATTTTCATTGACTATATATATAGTGTTTGGTACTCTGTGAAGGTAAAACTTCACATGTTTTTCCTAGGAAGGTTCGAAGTTTTTTTCTAACTTCTTAATGTTTTGCTATGAAGTTTCAGTGTTATTTTGTGGTTTTAACGGTCTCACGAAAACATCATGGTCTCCCATTATCCCAAGTCTATATAATTTGGTACATAAGAGAGGTCTTAAAGAGATAATGTAGCATATTTTAATACGTATAATCTCTTATCATTTTTCTGAAATTTTTGACTTTTTAAAATGTTGAATATGTTAAAAGACTTCTCTATGTTCATATTTAACTTATGTTCATATTTAACTTAAATTTTCAGTAAAAGTGAAGGACTTTTTAGTAATTTGACATATCTATTTCAATTTATGTTATTAACCATTTCTAAATACATAATAGGTGCAAGTCCATGTACAATACTTTATTTTTAATAAATATTAGTTTTGAGCCTATTCAATTAATAGAGTTATGAAATATGTTGGATGCATGTGTGATGAAAATTATTAATAACAAATATAGTTTAAATATTTTTATATAACATTTATTGACGTCGTTTAAAATAAATTGATACAAAAAATAACATAAAAATAAAAAATAAGTCAAAATGCTCCAACATAGTGAAAGATTTAGAATAAACAAAACTCTAATACCACAATAACTAAAAATAAAATTATAAATATATAAACTTATAATAAATAGAAACAATAAATAAACAAAATATATCAATTATTACTTAATAAAACTATATTATCAAATATTTATGTTATTATTATTATTATTATTATTCAAATATGTAGTTTAAATAACCTTCATATTTAAAAACCAACTATTATAATATTTTTAAATATTATAATCGTCTTAAAAAAAAAAATACAATAATACATGATTAAATGTAATATAAAAAGTGTTTATATTTAACATAAATATTATCTTCTTATATAAAAAAGATATAGAAGTATTTAAAATCTAATTCAAAAAAAAATATCAAGGGTCCAACTCCTTTTTCATTTAGTCGTAGAGTTATTTTCTTCCAATATTTTTTCTTTTTAAATAGTATTTTTTTGATTTTTTTTTTTTGCAATCTAGGTCAAAATTTGGATCGAGGCAAATGTCACTTAACACGATTACATAGCATTGTCAAACACCTTCAGTTTTTTACTTTTCTTGTGTGGAGGAGATGTACCAGTTTCATTTTCTAAATTGATAATCTTCGATAACATTGTTGACAATGGTATAAATCTCATTAAATTGTAGCAAAGTATCATTGTTGGAACTCTTAAATTGTATGAAGCAAAAAAGTAAATTCGTAAATGAAAATTGGTCTAGTTTTAAATATGATTCAATCATTGAAGGTCAAGAAAATAAACTTTGGATAGTATTAGTAGATTTACATTCACATAAAACTTTAATTTCTCAAATGTAACACTAAAAATCTATTAGTATATACATCAAACAATAAGTGAATATAAAAATATAGATTTGCAACCCGTTTGCGAGTAACAATGTTATATTTGAATAAACAATATACAATTTTAGTATTGTATGTTATGTTCGAAAGAAAAAAATATAGAAATAAGAATAAAGATAATAATACCTCATGAAATTCTAAAATAGACAAAAGTAAGAATAGATTGAAATTGAAGGAGTAGTTGAATGAAAGACTTACATTTAGTAACATATATGTGTAACATGGTGATGAGACTTTGATGCTCTTTCGGATATTTGGCGATCTTTAGAACTTGTTTCTACTTGTGTCACTTACTACAAAAAAAACACAAAATAAACATCATATGAAATCAACACAATGGCAAACAAAAGTCCACAGGCTAGATCGATCTTTTAGTAAGAGAAAATGTGTTAGAAGGAAATAATGGGAGGTAGGTTGTTGTATGACAAAGAAGTGAAAAAAAAACATGTGTGTTTAAATAAGAGGAAATGGATGGTTAATTAAAATAAATGTAGGAAATGAATGGTTAATAACATAAAAAAGTGAAAATAAATTATTAATTAACATAAATTGCAATAAAAATTTGATTAATATAAGAAGATGAATGGTTTGATACTAAAAGCTAATCAAAGTGGTGCCAAAATTACCAAAGTAGCCTCCTTGAAATATAAAATGCATTTTTCATAGAGGGGCATTGAAGTCTTTAATGTATTTAATATATTTAATATTTTAAAAATTCAAAAAAACTACATAATTTCTATCTAAGAATCCTAAATGAATGCATATAGGAAGTTGGATAGTTTGAAGGTTAAAGTTAATTAAATAGGAAGTAAAATTACCAAATGATTCTTCTTATAATGAAGTACACAATTTTCATTTAAGGATAGAAAGGTCTTTAATTTATTGGTATTTAAAAAAAATTCAAAACAATGAGAAAATTCCTTTAGGTGAATACTACTCTAACATTGTGCCACATCATCATTTGTAGGTTTTCCTTTTATATATATAGATAGATTGTTTGAACATTTTGATGTTTAATTAAAATGTGTCTCGTATGAGATTGTTTATGAAAAATGTGAAGTATATGGACTATAATTTCTATGATCGCCATTTGGGTAAGTGGCATATGTTTAGTTTTCCTTGATTTTAGAATAACCCAATAAATGGGCACATTATTTTGGATGCCTTCTATGGCGGCTTTGTTGTCATGGCGTCCTGCAGATGACGGTCCACCAGAGTTAAGCCTATGTGGCTTACGTGAACCCACTCTAGGGGACTTGGCTGACTTTGTTGGCTCCATGGCGGATGGATCGATCTTAGAACTTTACCCACAGAATATGTGACCGTGGTTAAATTCACGGGGGATTTGTTGTGTATCCCGCATGCCAACCCATTAGTTCGTGTGGTTTGGCCACCCCACGAACACAACAGGAATTGACGGACTTTATTTATATTACGTTTTGAAGTTAAAGTGTGAATTGTTCTTGAGATTATTGCTTTTGATTATATTACCAAACGTTTCTTTTGATTTAATTGAACTATGAACTTCAGTCTCAAGAACTTTCTTCGAATTGAATTTTTAAGCCTTCCGCTTCGTTATCGATGTTTTCATTATTATTTACGAATTTATATTATAATCCATTCACTGAGCCCTGCTCAGCCGTGTTTTTGTTTTCTGACACGACAGGTTCGAAGTGACGTTTACGGGGACGGGACTTGAGATCGAGCGTGATATTTTGGAGTTCTTAGACTCACCTTATTTTATAACTTTATAAGTTTATAAAGACTTTTTGAGGTATGATGGTTTGGATTGTAAAATATGTTTTAGAAGTCTCTAATATATGTTTAGAGTTTATAATAGCTCTAAATTTAGTTGTGTAGTTATGTTAAGTCTCGTTCGTGACATCACCCGTTCCGGAGCACGGGGATGGGGGATGTTACAAATGTGGTATCCGAGCATAGGTATCGACTTGTAGATTAACCAAGTTTGACCTGTGAGGATTGGGTAGACATTTGAATGGGTATACTATAATTTAATTCTATTTACTAATTTTCAATCCGTAACCGTTTTGAATTCTGATTTTGATATTGTTCTGTGTTAGAATGTCGAGACGTGGTCGCCCACGCAAGTCCCGATCTCAACCTGATGGTAACCCAAATCCCAACCCAGTGGGGGTACTAGTGAACCTAATATTGCTGATGTGGTCCGTCAAACCATGTCAAGTGTGATGCCTACATATCTTGAGCAAGCCATCCAGGCTATGCGACATACAACACAAAATCTTCCACCAAATCTGAATCTAAATCCAAATTCTGTTCCTACATCAAATATTGGAAATCCTGGATCAAGTTCGGGTAATCCAACGGGAGAAATGCATACATGGCTGGAGAGGTTTAATAAACAGAAACCTCAATCTTTCTCAATGGTCGTAGATTTAGTAGACGCCGAACACTGGATTCGGCACATGGAAAAGATTTTTAATGTCTTAGATATTCCAGATCAGTACAGGGTTCGCTTGGCTACTTATAAGTTTGAGAAAGAAGCGAACAATTGGTGGGAAGCTTGCGTTCAAACTGACCCATCTGTTAAGAACTTATCTTGGGATAACTTCAAAGAATTTTTCTTCAATCAGTATTTTACGGCGGCAGATCGCGATGCTTATGTGCAAGACTATTCAACGATCCAACAAGGCGAGGAAGAAACCGTTGCCGACTACATGGCTCGTTTTCTTAAGTTTTCTCGTTTTGTAGGAAATACCGCAGGCACACAAGCGCAACAAGCCAATAAGTTTAAATGGACACCTAACTCGAAGTATAAGGATAATCTCTTGAACCTTCCTTTTAATACCGTTACTGAGGTGGCCGACACAACGAAGAATATTGATCGGTCACAACAACAACGATTAGCTTCACGCGTTGACAATAAGAAACGTGGACTCGAATCTTTCCAAAGCAACCCTCGTTTTGTAAAGTCAAAGTCGAGCATTGACCCACATAAAAGTTCAAGTCAATTCACGCCACGATTTCTAGTGTTTTCTAGCAGGGGGAGTCAAAATGTTTCTAGCCCAATTAATATTTGTGATCAGTGCAATCTTCGACATCGATCGGGTCCGTGTCTAAAGATGATCGGTTCGTGTTTCAATTGTCGAGAACAAGGGCATATGGCCAAAGATTGTCCTAAATCTTAGGCCGCAACTGGTAAAGGAAAAGGAAAATAAGCAACTACTAGTGGGCGAGTCTTTGCATTACCTGGCGACAAATCTCAAGCGGGTATGATTTCAGGCCAAGTTAACTTAATTGATTTATCTGTTTATGCCTTGTTTGATACCGGGGTAACACACTCTGTTGTTTCTGAACAATTAGAATCCTGGTTAAAACCTTATGAACAAACCACCGAATTTCCAATCGTGATATCTACCCCAATGGGTGGTTCAATCTGTGTGTTAACTCGATTTTCAAATTGTCCATTATTTATTGGAGATCGCATACGGGAGGTCACTCTACTTCCAATGCATATGTCCCACTTTCAATTAATCTTGGGGATGGATTGGTTGTCACACCACCGTGCAACTATTAACTGTAACGCCAAACAAATATTGTTTGGGGATATTGACAAACCGGAGGCAATCTTTCAAGGAGGTACTTCTAAAGAAGATGTTAGCGCTTTAACCTCTATTACTGTGAAGCAGTATACTTGGCAAAGTAACGAAGGTTTTCTGGCCTCGTTACAAGATCTTGAACAGGTAATTCCTACTTCTGCACTCGTACCTGTTGTTTCTGAATATCTTGACGTGTTTCCCGATGATCTACCGGGTATACCACCAGTCCGGGAAGTCGAATTTACCATCGATCTAGTTCCGGGAGCTTCTCCTATTTCTAAGGCTCCCTATAGAATGGCTCCAATTGAAATGAAGGAACTCAAAACACAAATCGATGATCTATTGAAGAAAGGTTTCATTCGACCCAGTGTCTCGTCTCATCCTGGGGAGCTCTGGTTCTCTTTGTCAAAAAGAAAACGGTACGATGCATCTTTGTATTGATTACCGGGAGCTTAATAAAGTAACAATCCGTAACAAGTATCTGTTGTCAAGAATTGACTATCTGTTCGATCAATTATAAGGGGAACGATACTTTTCCAAAATTGATCTTCGGTTCGGGTACCATCAACTTCGTATCCGAGATTGTGATATTTCAAAAACCGCATTCAGAACTCGCTATGGGCACTACGAATTTTTAGTAATGCCTTTCGGGCTAACTAATGCTCCAGCGGTCTTTATGGATCTTATGAATCGAGTTTTCAAAGATTATCTCGACGACTTTGTTATCGTGTTTATCCATGACATATTGATATACTCAAAGTCAAGAGAGCAACATGATCAACATCTTCACATCGTTTTGGAAACTCTTCGAACGAAAAAGTTATACGCAAAACGTTCCAAATGTGAATTTTGGCTAGATCAAGTGTCTTTTCTCGGACACATAATTTCTGCGGAAGGTGTCAAAGTTGATCCAATGAAAATTGAAGCTGTCACTAAATGGCCTCGACCTACGAATGTATCTGAAGTTCGTGGTTTTCTGGGTCTGGCCGGTTATTATAGACGATTCGTTGAAGGATTTTCTAAAATATAACTACCGTTAACCCAATTACTCCGAAAAGGAGTCAAATTTAATTCGAGTTCCGAACAAGAATCTAGTTTCGAGGAACTGAAGCATCGATTGGTTACCGCACCTGTTCTTGTATTACCGTCTGGCACCAGTGGTTTTCATGTTTACAGTGATGCTTCAAAGAAAGGTCTCGGTTGTGTTCTTATGCAAAACGGTAGAGTAATTGCATATGCATCACGTCAATTAAAGCCTTATAAGGTCAATTATCCGACTCATTATCTCAAATTGCTTAGACTCACGTTGATCAAGTTGCTCAGCCGTGTTTTTGTTTTCTGAAACGACAGGTTCGAAGTGATGTTTACGGGGATGGGATTTGAGATCGAGCGTGATATTTTGGAGTTTCTTAGACTCACCTTATTTTATAACTTTCTAAGTTTATAAATACTTTTTGAGGTATGATAGTTTGGATTGTAAAATCTGTTTTAGAAGTATGTAATATATGTTTAGAGTTTATAATAGCTCTGAATTTAGCTGTGTAGTTATGTTAAGTCCCGTTCGTGACATCACCCGTTCCGGACCACGGGGACAGGGGATGTTACATAGATAGTGAGTTTCTATTAAACCTTTTCAATTGAGATACATATCTAGAATTACTACTTGTCATTATTTCGTGTTTATGCATTTATCTGATCACCTGATAAGTTTGACCTATCTCTTATTTTGGTATTTATTGGGTTTTGGCTAATGTTCTTTATGTGGGTCTTGATGAGGCCATTAATGGTAACATATTGGTCATAGTATTATGTCATTATGTGGTTTGATGGATATTAATGGTGAACTTGCATATTTTGGAGTTTTAGACCTAAAATGGTATTTGAACCATGTGAGGTCTTATACATGTATCTTATTGATATGAAATATGTATAGAGATGGATGTTGTATGTATATTGGATAAACCATGAGTAAGCACTAGGAGGATGTAGTCTTAGGTGCCACTAAGACGGTATGCACCTAGACCTCTGCCATTTGAAGTAATGCCTGGGAGGTAGTCTTTAGATGTGTCGGTCCTTCGGGATGTTGCTCATGAGAGTGAACATCAAGGTACATTGACTTGCGATGAAACTCTTTGGTGTTATGGGTATCCCCATTGATTCCTTTATAGTTATTGTTGTCTATAATTGTTTAATTGATCTTACTATTTTATTGTTCAACTCACTAGGCTCGTTTGGCCTAACACTTGATTGGTTTGATGTGTATCTCAGGTTCTAGTGGCACGACCACCAAGAAGGATTAGTTGTTCATAGATGCGAGCTTGGGAATATTTTGGGACACCCATTTCTAGCAGTCATGTTTTGAAGTTTGAAGAACAACTTGAGTTAATATTTTTCCTATATAGGATTTAGATTAGAGGGTTGTTTTTCCCTCATTGCTTATTTATTACAAACTTGTAATTAACAGGCGTTTAGTGTTTCCTCTTTTGGGATGAGCTCGTGCTATGACATTAATTTAAATACCAAATTTCCTTTTTCGGAAATTTTTGTTATCCCGATTTTTGGGGGTGTTACAAGTTGGTATCAAAGCTCTAGTTTAAGTGAACTAGGTGTCGACTCTAGTATACCTAGACTTAAACTGGTTGTGCCTTTAGTATCACTATCCACATAGGTAGAACATTTCTATGTGGGGAGAGTATTAGGATTACGGAATTGCATTGATTAAAATTGTGATGATGACAACGAGAATTCTTATGTAATGTACGTTCACGATTTCACTTGGCCAATGCTATTATGAATTTATGAATACGTGAGCGTGCTTGAAATTATTATTATGATGATTAATCCTTGTAGTTGTACGTACCAAACCGGTTATCTTTTAAATATTTAACCGGTACGACCTTGTTGCATGGCAGTTTGCAATGGTAAACACAAGGAATCAGGTGGTGGTGCCCGATGAGGGTAATGAGGCAAGTGTCATGGCCCCAGAGACTTCGAGAAGGGCAAATCCAATGGGTGCTCCGAATGTTCCTCACAGGACCACCCCGTTGTAGGGAGTAGTGGATCAAGTTCCACAAGTTAACCTAGAGACCGAGAACCCGGTCGTCCAAGAAGTGGACATCCAGTCAGTCCTACTGGCTAGTATCATGCAAATGATGAACTCGACAATGGATAAACGGGATGAAAAGTTCATGAAGATGATAGAGGATCGTGACACAAGCAACCGGAGACATGAAACGGTGGGGGACAATGTGGTGATTGGATCGGGCGGTGCCGATAATGCAAATGGTACAGAGGAGCACGCGATTACAACCGAAAAGAAGAAGGAAGGGGGTTGTTCTTTTAAATCCTTCTTGTGTAGCCGACCTCTAGAATTCTCTGGAACAACCAACCCAGTGGAATGTATGAATTGGTTACAAGATGTGGAAATGGCATTCGAATCAAGCGAATGCGGTGAATCTCAGAGGGTCAAATTTGCATCCCAACTACTGAGAGGGGAAGCTTTAACATGGTGGAATCTCACCCGGAAGGCGCTTACCCCGGATGTTTTGGCCAAGCTCACTTGTCCAACCTTCAAGAAGAAGATTATGGATAAGTACTGCAAAGAAAGGGCCCTTGGCAAGATAGAGGAAGAGTTCCGGACTCTGAAGAAAGGCAATTTGTCTATTGTCGACTACTCAAAGCTTTTCATGGAGAAGCTCACTCTAGTGGAACATTTGGCGACTGATGAGAGGTAAAAAATAAAGGCGTATTTGAGAGGTTTACAGGTGGAAATGAAGACAGGCGTGAGGAACGCCCGGGTGAACACTTTGCAAGAGGTCATCGAAGAATCTCAATTGGTGGAGGACGACATTGTTCAGTAGAGAGAGGAGAAAGGACATCAAGGAGAGAAGCGGAAGGGGAAGGGCCAACTGGGCCCGCACGATCATCCAAACCCTTTAGCGGGGGGAGGAACATAGAGCGACGTTGGAAGGCGAAGTGGTGCCCCAAGTGTAAGAGCTAGCACTTCGGGCCTTGTAATTCGAAGCCCTTCTCTAGTTAGATGGAGTGCTTTAAGTGTGGACGTAAGGACCACATGAGTAGAGAATGCCCCTATCGGGGAGTTTGCTACGAGTACCGGGAGCTGGGGCACATCAGAAGATATTTCCCCAAGTTAGCAAGGGGCAATCTAGGAGCTTCCAGTGGGGTTGCATCAAAGAAGGAGGTTCAACCAAAGGCGCCAAGTCGGGATTTCCAAATGACGGCGGATGAAGCTAGAGAAACGGCGGATGTCGTGTCGGGTACGTTTCTAGTGAACTCTGTACGTGCTCGTGTTTTGTTTGATTCTGGTGCGAACTGATCATTTGTGTCTACCACGTTTTACAAGAACTTCACCACTTCTATTAGTATGTTGAATGATGCTCTAGTGGTAGAGGTAGCCAATGGGGAGCACATGTTAGTACGGGAATGCTTTGTTGGGTGTACCTTAGAATTAGATGGGGAGTCTTTCGTAATAGATTTGTTACCGGCGAATATCGGGGGGGGGGGGGGAGTTTGATATGATCGTTGGGATGGATTGGCTAGCTAAGCATGATGCCGGTATATTTTGTTCCAAGAAACTAATTCGAGTACCTTTGCCTAAGGGTGGAGAGGTTATAATCTACGAAGAGAAGAACCGAAAATCCGGCATGATTATCTCCTCAATCAAAGCACGAAAGATCTTAGCCAAGGGGTGTACTTCATACTTGGACTACGTAATCGACGCAAAGTTGGAAAATAAGAAGGTGGAAGATGTGGATGTGATGCGCGACTACCCGGATGTCTTTCCGGAAGACGTATCCGGACTACCGCCGGAACGTCAAGTAAAGTTCCATATCGACCTCACTCCAGGTGCCGCTCTAATTGCTCGCGCTCCCTATCTTCTAGCCCCGACGGAGATGCAAGAAATGATGATGCAACTATAAGAACTTCTTGAGAAGGGGTTTATACGACCAAGCTAGTCGTCGTGGGGAGCTCCAATTTTATTCGTGAAGAAGAAGGACGGGTCCATGCGGATGTGTATCGACTACCGCGAACTCAACTAGGTTACCGTCAAGAACAAATATCCACTTCCGCAAATCGACGACCTTTTCGATCGATTGCAAGGAGTGGGATTTTTCTCCAAGATAGATTTGCAGTCGGGCTACCATCAAGTACGGATGAAAGAGAGAGATATTCCGAAGATGGCGTTCCGGACGAGATACGGGCATTATGAGTTTTTAGTCATGCCATTCGGGTTGACTAATGCTCCGGCCGTATTTATGGATTTGATGAACCGAGTATGTCGACCTTTCTTGGACAAATCGGTTATAGTCTTCATCGACGATATTCTGATCTACTCAAGAGACGAGGTCGAGCACCGACAACAGTTGCAGGAAGTTTTGGAGATTCTTCGGAAGGAAAGATTGTTCGCAAACTTCTCAAAGTGCGAGTTCTGGCTTCAAGAAGTCCAATTCTTGGTCCATGTAGTATCCATGGATGGAGTGAAAGTAGATCCGGCGAAGATTGAAGCAATGATGAATTAGGAACCACCGACGAGTCCAACGGAGATAAGAAGTTTCTTGGGTTTGGCCGGCTACTACCGATGATTTATTCGAGACTTCTAGAATATCGCCTCTCCGCTCATGTCATTGACAAAAAATAACGTTAAGTTCTTGTGGACCGAAGCCCAAGAGAAAGCCTTTCGGACTCTCCAAAAGAAATAGTGTGAGGCTCCAATTCTATCCTTACCTGAAGGATCCAAAAGAAATAGCGATGCCTCGAAATTGGGACTCGGGTGTGTTTTGATGCATAGGGGGAAGGTGATTGCGTACGCGTCGCGACAACTCAAGGATCCCGAGAAGAATTACCCCATGCACGACTTAGAACTCGCGGCGGTGGTATTTGCTTTGAAGCTATGGCGACATTATCTCTACGGGATGAAGTGTACCTTATTCACAGATCACAAAAGCTTGAAATACATATTTGACCAAAAAAACCTCAACATGCGGCAAAGGAGATGGTTGGTGCTTTTGAAAGATTATGATTGCGACTTGCTTTACCACCCCGGTAAAGCTAATGTGGTGGCGGACGCGTTAAGCTGAAAAAGTTACGGAAGCAAGATCAAAGTAACTCTTTCAAGGATCGACGTGATATCAAGCTTAATGGAGGACATCAAGGCGAGTCAAGTTGAAGCACTTCGTGAGGAGAACCTCAAAGCCAAGATCATGGTGAAGCAACGGGAACAACTAACGGAGGATAACCGCGGCCTCAAATTATTTCAAGGGAGGATTTGGGTACCGAATAGTGGAGGAAACCGTGAGTTGCTCTTGGCAGAATCTCACAAATACATGTACTCTATACATCTCGGTAGCACCAAGATGTATAGAGATTTGAAGTTGCATTATTGGTGGTCGGTGATGAAACTCTATGTGGATAAATATGTTGAAAGGTGCGTCACATGTCTTCAAGTCAAAGCGGAACATCAAAAGCCTTACAGAAGTTTGCAACCATTGGCCATTCTGGAATGGAAGTGGGAGCACATCACGATGGACTTTGTCACAAAACTACCGAAGACCTTAAGGGGTCACGACACTATTTGGGTGGTGGTGGATCGACTCACGAAAAGCGTGCATTTCTTGGCGATGCGAGAGACGTTGCCGATGGACAAATTAGCTAAGCTCTACATTGATGAGGTGGTGTCGCATCATGGTGTTCCACTATTCATAGTGTCAGATCAAGATAGTCGGTTCACTTCCAAGTTTTAGGATGGACTACAAAAGGAGTTGGGCACGAGAGTTAAGTTGAGTACGAGTTATCATCCTCAAACGAACGGTCAAAGTGAAAGGACCATCCAAACTCTCGAGGACATGCTTCGTTATTGTGTCATAAACTTTGGGGGAAGCTGGGATTCGCACTTACCCTTAGTAGAATTCGCCTATAACAATAGTTACCATTCAAGCATCGGGATGGCACCATTTGAGGCAATATACGGAAGGAAATGTAGAACACCGGTGTGTTGGCTTGAGGCGGGAGAAAAGCAATTTGCGGGGCCAGAGATTGTACAAGAAACGACGGACAAGGTGAAAGGAATTCGAGAGCGTTTGAAGGCGGCCCAAGATCGACAAAAGAGCTACGCGGATAAAAAGCGAAGACCGGTCAAATTCCATGTAGGTGAGCGAGTCATGTTGAAAGTATCGTCGTGGAAGGGAATCATTCTATTCGGGAAGCGAGGGAAGCTTAGTCCCCTTTTCCTTGGACCCTTTACGATATTAGAGAAGATTGGACTTCAAGCCTATAGATTGGACTTGCCGCCGGAAATGGACAGGATTCACCCAACATTTCACGTATGATATCTTCGCAAGTGCTTGGCCGAAGAAGAAAGCGTTATACCATTGATAGAGATTCGGGTGGACAATGGCAATCGATGCGTTGAGGAGCTGGAAGCCATTTTGGAGTCGAAAACGAAGCAACTGCGACATAAGGAAGTACAATGGTAAAGGTTCAATGGAAACACCACCGGGGTGCAAACGTGACATGGGAGTCGGAAGAGGACATGAAGAGGAGGTACCCTCATTTATTTTGAATTGTCGTGATTTCGGGGACGAAATCCTTATTAGGTGGTGAGGATTGTAACACCCTAATTTCAGGTTGAATTGAAGAAAACTGTTCCACGCAAGGATGACCGCGCGGGTGGAGCCGCACCATCAACCATGCAAGACTCTATTTGCCTAAAATTCCAGAGACCGGCACGGATGACCGCGCAGGTCAAACCGCGCCAAGAACCACACACACGCCCTGACGATTTAAAAGAGGATTTCAGCCACACTTCTCATTTACTTCTTCAACCATTTTCTTTCAAACCTCTCTCTTTTCACTAAATACTCTTCAAAGGCAGACCTAAATCCTCCAATTCATCCTCTCCACATTTATTGCAAAAATCAAGCTTCCTCAATCAAGGATTTCAACCAAGGATCTCAAGTCTCAAGATCATCTTCTACCTTCATCCTTACTTCTAGGGTTTTTGCAAGTTTCTAGGGTTTTTCTATAAAACCTAGATAGTGAGTTTCTATTACACCTTTTCAACTGAGATACATATCTAGAATTACTACTTGTCATTATTTCGTATTTATGCATTTATCTGATCACCTGATAAGTTTGACCTAACTCTTATTTTGGTATTTGTTGAGTTTTGGCTAATGTTCTTTATGTGGGTCTTGATGAGGCCATGAATGGTAACATATTGGTCATCGTATTATGTCATTATGTGGTTTGATGGATATTAATGGTGAACTTGCATATTTTGGAGTTTTAGACCTAAAATGGGATTTGAACTATGTGAGATCTTATACATGTATCTTGTTGATATGAAATATGTATAGAGATGGATGTTGTATGTATATTGGATAAACCATGAGTAAGCACTAGGAGGATGTAGTCTTAGGGTGCCACCAAGACGGTATGCACCTAGACCTCTGCCATTTGAAGTAATGCTTGGGTGGTAGTCTTTAGATGTGTCGGGTCTTCGGGATGTTGCTCATGAGAGTGAACATCAAGGTACATTGATTTGCGGTGGAACTCTTTGGTGTGATGGGTCTCCCCCATTGATTCCTTTATAGTTATTGTTGTCTATAACTTTTTAACTGATCTTACTATTTTATTGTTCAACTCACTAGGCTCGTTTCGCCTAACACTTGATTGGTTTGATGTGTATCTCAGGTTCTAGTGGCGCAATCGCCAAGAAGGATTAGTTGTTCATAGATGCGATCTTGGGAATATTTTGGGACACCCATTTCTAGCAGTCATGTTTTGGAGTTTGAAGAACAACTTAAGTTTATCTTTTTCCTAGATAAGATTTAGATTAGAGGGTTGTTTTTCCCTCATTGCTTATTTATTACAAACTTGTAATTAACAAGTGTTTATTGTTTTCTCTTTTGGGATGGGCTCGTCCTATGGCAATAATTTAAATAACAAATTTCCTTTTTCGGAAATTTTTGTTATCCCGATTTTTGGGGTGTTAGAGGGACCAAACTTGATAGTGAGTGACAACCACAAGGACCAAAAATGTAGTTTACTCTTAAGGAAATAACAATCTCATGTTTAAAAAAAAACACTAAAATAAATACAATTCAAACCTACCATAATTATCTATTAAATAAATAAGGAAACAACCGATACACATTTTAAAAAAATAAAGTTAATAATTAATGGCATTAAATCTGAAGGAGAGATTAATTAAGAGATGATATTTTGAGTGTGTATAAATTGGATGTTCGGTTGCTCAAATCACATCAACCATGAAGAACATCTCTATTTTCGTCGTTCTTTTGCTCGTGAGCTTCTTTGCTTTTGGTAATTTATTTTATCTTATTTACACATTAACGCATTCCTTTCGTTTTCTTTTAATAGTTAATTAAGATATTTCGGTTATTTATATTATGGTGGAAAATTATAATTTGTATTTACCTAAATGGTGTTTTGTAAACGAGTTTTAGTAGAAAAAAAAGCTTAAAGTTTGTGTAGTTTCGAAACAATTTTTTTACAAAAGAAAATTTGAGAATAGTGGCGGATCCAAGATTTTTTCTTGGTGGGGTCACCTTTTAAGGTAGGTTAAATGCTCGTAAAACGGTCACGTACATTTTAGCCTAAATCCACGTTTTTGAG
This sequence comes from Arctium minus, assembly GCA_954870635.1. NCBI lineage: Eukaryota > Viridiplantae > Streptophyta > Magnoliopsida > Asterales > Asteraceae > Arctium > Arctium minus. The sequence goes on along the minus strand of OX941087.1, from coordinate 40,197,575 downwards.
GGATTTTTAAAGTTTTTTTTGTTGATTTCAAGAGATTTTTAAGCTTTTTTGTCGATTTTGAGGGACTTTTTCGGTTTTTAGTTGATTTCGAGAATGTTTTTTTGGTTGGTTTTCAATGCATTATTTTTAGTTGATGGGTTCTAGAAAAAAAATTACTGGGAGGACTGAAGGTATATAATTAAAAAAAACATATTTTTACTTAGAAACTTCTTATTTGTTTCCCATTTAATGGGGGGCCATACCCCCACTAAAACCACACGACATCCACCCTGATAGAGAAGGAAATTAATAACATGTTGATTATAAAAATATTGTTGTGTTTGTATAATTATAGGATCTGGGATGTCGAAGGCGCAAATTCCGATATGCAGCAAGAAGTTCAAAATTATAACAGGATTTTGCAGTGATACAACATGTGATAACACTTGCAAATCCAAAATTGGAATAGGCTCGACTGGACATTGCGATAATTTCTGGACTTGCATTTGCAAATACCCTTGTATTCATTAAATTTCGTCATAATAACTTAATGGAAATGTCCTTAGAAATAAAACGATTTTTTTATTTCTAACGAATTCTCTCAATCTATATTATGCATGTCTTTCGAAAAACAAGTATTCAAACTTAGTGCATGTTTACTTGTATCAGGCCCGTTCCTGACATTTTTTAAGCCCTGGACGAGATGCAAAAATAGCCCTCGATAACATTGAATTCAATAAATACTAATAGCTTATGTAAAGTCCTTTTTCCTTGTTATTCCAAGCGCAAGATCAATCAATAATTATTTATAAATTAGTATTATCTACCATATCATTTTTACATAACATCGTCAATCCGTTCCACCATCAAAGACATGCCTTATGATATACCTTTAATATATAGATTGAAATCATTTGAGGTGTTAACCATTCAGAGTAACACTTTAAGTAAATCAAAATAAATCAGTTGAGTTTTCACATGTTACCTGATGTTGATGTTGATGTTGATGTTGATGTTGATGTTGATGTTGATGTTGATGTAAAAAATAAATTTACACTTTATTTTACCTTTAAAAGAAGGGTGAGGATCATTGCACCCCCCCTATAAGGTTACTCTTTTGACTTTTGTTAGAGGTATAGGGGGGTGTCTGTAACAACACCCGACAAAACTTGCTCAATAAACAAAAAAAAATTAGGATTTCTTTTTCCAAAGTGCTACTGTCTTATTTTATTGTAATATTATGTAAGATAATTTTAAAAAATGATTAATTTCCGTGTTTAAAATTTAGGTATTTATTTTATATAAGGTTGGGTTCACGTGAGACCAACATGTTTTCGTGAGACCCGTAAGACCAACATTTTACACTTGAAACTTCACAGCAAAACACTATGAAGGTAAAAAAAAAATCCAAACCTTCACAATATTTTGTTAGTGTTTGCTGTGAAGTTTCAACTATAAAATTTTGGTCTTACAGGTCTCACAAAAATATGTTGGTCTAACGTGATCCCATGTCCGTGAAGATATATATTTGAAAAAAATCATACATAATATTTAATTTATAATTTAAAAATGAAATAGTTTAACGGTGGTCTCATGAGACACCGTTCCACATCATGGACCACCTAAACCCTAAAAATAATGGATCACCCCAAAAGCTCTTGTTGCCCCGTATCATACTCATGGACCACTAGGTTCTGTTTATAGATGGAACCAATTTCCCATATTTGGTTTGTTAAAAGATGTTCTAGGAAGAAGTCATTGTTTACAGACGCCTCTGTGTGTTCCAGGATGGTTGATAACTCTCGTTTTTTAGAGTTATTTATCACTCTTTTTCTATGATTTTGTATCATTTTTATACCCACTTTGCTTCTATTCTGTTCATTTGGTCTAAAATGTGATAAAGAGGTGATGAGTTACCAAAAGTTTATTTTTTTGGAAAAACTGCACTTTTGTGGGCAACTGTGGACATGTATTGTCCCCACTGTGAGCACTGACGAACCACTTGAAGAAACCATCGGACGCTGCGTTTATCCGGACAAGAGGGAACAGATTAAAATACAATTGTTGAAGCATGCTTGACTGCAACAATCCCTTAAAATCATCTTGGCATGGGTTGAAAATTGAATGGGCCTTATCCAATGTGCTTTATGGAGATATGTCCATTGGATCCTTTGCTTTTTTAGGCTATATAAAGAGGGCATGGCTTGCATTTGTTTCATCAACCTATCATCCATCACAACAAAGTCGCCAACAATTCTCTAGCTTTAGTTCATCTTCAAGTTACTTGTTAACTTGAAGATTGTAATTTTAACTTTCTAGCACTTTACATTTCTAGTACTTTACTTTTCCTTGTAATTTAATTTCAAGTACTCAATCTCCATTTCCGTAATATAAATTTATGCAAGTAGTTCTTAATTATTTCTTATCTTTTATTATTGTCTTCTATTTTAATTATGAGTTAAGCACCTTCTTAGGTGTGGGTGTGAGTAAACTTGACACTAGTAGGATACACTTGGGTGTGTCCATAATTACTTGTTCTTAAGTTTGGTCACTTGAGTCAGTACATAACTCAATGCGGATAAGCCGATCACTTTGAAGTGTTAATATTAGATCTTAGACCTCAAGAGGGGCGGATCCAAAATACGGCTTAAGTGATGCAACAAGGATTTGAGAAAGTCTTTGATAACCACACAGATATGTGGGTTTTGTATGATTTACTAAGGTTCAGTATGCCAGTCGACTAATCACAAAGAGATTTGGGTGTAAATCTCCATACCGGTGGAACTTGACGCTTAGAGTCAAACTTAGATAAATCGACAAACTCAAGTACAATAATTATGGGCACTTTGTAGGCACTTTTGGGCATAATTTATAAAAATTCGTTTTTGAGAGATCGGGATTTTTATAAATAGTTCTATGTACTTAAGCGCCTAACCATCTGGTAACTACAATTATCTCAAGGAAAACTTACACCCATACCCAATCCTTAACTCATCGTTAAATTTCATAATTTTTTAGTTATTTCACCAACAAAAACGATATTTTTTCTCACAACCAAAACGTGTGCAAGAAGTTAATGAAACTCTCTGATTCTCAGTAGTCCAGTCCCTATGGAAACGATATTCGGTACACAAACCATTTTATTACTTATAGCGATCATAGTTAAGGTGTATACTTCGCTATCAAGTTTTTGTTGTGTTCCCGGGGACTGGTGTAATTTTACATCCTAAGATATTGACTTTCATTTGAGCTTGTGTCACTCGTTTCAAAGCATCTTTTCCGTGTTGTATGCCATGGCTACAACACGATGAACTTTTATCTCTTGATCCCGAAATTGAAAGAACCGTAAAAAGACGTAGAAGAGGTAGGAGAAATAGGCAAAACCGAAACATGGCTGAACCACCTCCGATTGTTGAAACCAAGGTTAAAATTGCCGATGATAAAGATAGGGGAATACGGGACTATGCAACACCCGAGTTTGGTCAATTAAAATCGGGGATTCTTAGGCCCAACATGACAACACAAACTTTTGAACCGAAACCGGTAATGTTTCAAATGATCTAAGCCATGGGTCAATTTGGGGGAATACCTTCGGAAGATCTGCACTCTCATTTAAAATCATTTATAGAAATGACGGATCATTTTCTTATTCCCGGAGTAACTGTAGAAGCCTTACGGTTAACACTCTTCACTTATACCCTAAGGGATAGAGCTAAAGCCTGGCTAAATTCACAACCATCTGAATCGATTGATACTTGGGCGAATTTAGCCGAAAAGTTTTTAAAGAAATATTTTCCTCCAACAAGAAATCTGAAATTTAGACATGATATCATGAATTTTCGACAAGAGGAAGATGAAGCAGTTTTCGATGCATGGAAGAGATTCAAAGATTTGATTAGAAAATATCCTCACCACGAGACATTTTCGTCAAAGTTGATAAACATATTTTTCCGGCTGACTTTCTAGTTTTGGACTATGAGGCGGACATAAATGTTTCCATCATTTCTGGAAGACCCTTCCTTGCGACCGGCCGAACATTGATAGACGTCCAAAAAGGCGAGTTGACCATGAGAGTAAATGACCAACAAGTGACTTTCAATGTTTTCAAGTCTCTTAAGTTTAATGGTAAAGTAGAGGAATGTTCTACCTTTAGCACTGTAAGTGATGATTTCGAGTTAAGTTTGATAAAATATACCCACATTAAGCAGACTGTGGGCACTGACGATGATACTTCGGAAGACGACTTGATTGATGTTATAGATGCATTTGAACAACTTGATTTTACGGATAGGCCAACACAAGTTCGTTCTATAATAAAAGCACCAGATTTAGTGTAACACCCCCTGTTCCGCGTGGTTAAGAGCGGGGCGATGTCACAGTTCAGGGGACATCAAAACAAAAATAAATCTACTGAGTAGACTTATAAAATTCAGAGCATGACTATACCACATAAACACAAAATTACAAACCATCATATGAAGACAACTATAGCTAAGTTTTACAAATATATTTACATGGACATAAAAACAAAAGAACCAAAAAGCAATATATTCAAAGATCTTCAAAAGGAAGTCCAAAATAGTTGTCTTCTTTTCTTTATATTTCCGACCCCTGTCTAATCATCTAGTACCTGTCGTGCCAACAAAACACACACGGCTGAGCAAATTTGCCCAGTGAACGGATTAATAATAATAAAAGAAACGATAATTTAACGAGTGGAAGCGAAAATGAAATAAAGAACATTGATATTAGTAACTATCAAACAAATGTTAAATAAGTGTAGACCACCAAGGCCTATCTGATTCATCATTTAAAATATATAAAAAGAATGTATTTTTTTAAAAGAGTAAAAACCGTAAAACCAATCAAACATCACAAAGATGTAACAAGGGTCACAAAGACCGGTGTGTATCATAAAGATACGTCATTCTCACGGGTTGATCAAACCACGTAAGTCCCATGGGGTAACAGTGTGGGCACACTCACCATCTAACCCCTGCCATGAATAATTCACGACCCGACTCGTGTAACTAGGATCGATCCATTCGCCCTCGATAGCCGTTATTTGGCCAGACCCCATACGTGTCCATTCTAAGTGAGGACGCCACGATTGTATAGCCACCGTGGAAGCATCCCGACCTTGGTGCCCCCAATGGTCAAGTATTCTATAAATCGAAAACGGAATCATAGGTCTACAACACATGCGACCTCATGGAAACAAATTCAAAAATCCAATAAACCTTGAAGGTTTTAATTCAATTATTTACCAATGATTCATGATTCGAAGCAAATAAATATCATATAATCATAATCAAATATCTTTAAATAATAATGTCACATGATAACTCAAAACCAACAATTTTCAAAAGTTCAATTCGGAAAGTTACCATTTCACTTATGTGATAGGTAATGCATGGTGTACCATACTCAAGGAATAGACACGTATATACAAATACGTATCCAAGTATCAAACAAATAAAGAAATCCGTACCTCAATTGAATTGAGATGCAACACGAGATTAATCGAGACCGATTACGAACTTTAACCCTTTCGATTTCCTATATAAACCACCAATTATTATTAATCGCACAACCTAAAACTCAAAGCTTATTATACTAGCTTAATCACAAATTTATATTCTCTTAGACATTAAACCGATCACTTGGTGTGCGGTTAAATATCTAGATATAAATATCACCATTTGATTATAAACTTTACCCGTTTGTAATTTTGACAAAAACAAACATTCCTATATATGTAAATGATTATAACTTTGCTATATCTAACCATAATCTACCAACCAACTTCAACTATCCAAACTTACCAACTTAAATAACTTAAAAAGAAATTTATACCTCTAGGAAGGGCTCGACGAGTAGATTCCGAATATGTAATTGTTACCTTGATTTTTTCAACAATTTGCGAGATATATTAGAGAGAACGAGAGTTTAGAGAGAGAAGAATGAGACGGTGACAATTTCAATTTGAAGAAGACGATGATGATGATGTTTACTTCAATTTTGATTATCTTATAAATACATATTTAATTTTACGTTTTCTTTTAATGATTATTTAAAAGAGTTTAACTATTTGACGGTTTTAACCCCTAACTATCATTGGTTGTCATATTTAATTATAGTTCAACTCGGGTAAGAAATAATTATACGTTTTTAAAACCGGGTCTTACACGGGTATTACATTTAGACTTAAAACCACTCCCCAATCACCTTAAGCATGCTTATCTCATGGAAGAGGAAAAATTTCCCGTAATTATTTCTTCCAACTTAAGTGATGATCAAGAAGTGAGGTTGAAAGAATTGTTGAAAAATCACAAGAAAGACATAGGTTGGACCTTAGCCGACATCAAGGGAGTTAGTCCTTCACTTTGCCAACATAAGATAATCTTGGAAGAAAATAGCGTTGGTAAACTGCAACCACAAAGACGACTTAATCCCATCATGAAAGAAGTCGTTAAAAAAAGATTTTAAAATGGCTTGATGCGGATATTATTTACCCCATTTCAAGTAGTGGTTGGGTAAGTCCGGTGCTATGTGTCCCAAAGAAGGGTGGTACCACGGTAATCAACAATGAGAAAAACGAACTTATTCCAACTAGGACCGTCAACGAGTGACGAATTTGCATGGATTATAGACAACTAAATCTTGCCACCAAAAAGGACCACTTCCCTTTGCCTTTTATAGACCAAATGCTAGATCGATTGGCCGGAAAAGAATTTTATTGCTTTTTGGATGGATATTCGGGTTATAGTCAAATTCACTTCGCACCCGAAGATCAAGAAAAAACGACTTTTACTTGTCCCTTTGGTACTTTTTTCTTTCCGAAGGATGCCTTTTGGTTTATGCAATGCTCCCGCAACATTTCAACGTTGCATAATGTCTATTTTCTCGGAGATGATTGAGGATACTATGGAAGTTTTTATGGACGATTTTTCGGTGATCGGAACGTCATTTGAAAATTGTCTTGAAAATTTGAAAAAAAGTTTAGAAAGATGTGAAACTCACGATTTAATTTTAAATTGGGAAAAATGTCATTTTATGGTACAAGAGGGAATCGTTTTGGGTCACATGGTTTCTAAAAAAGGGTTGGAAGTGGATAAAGCGAAACTTGAAGTAACAATGCAATTACCCGAACCCACTTCGGTTAAAGGCATTAGAAGTTTTTTAGGACATGTGGGATTTTATAGACGTTTTATAAAAGATTTTTCAAAAATTGCAAAACCACTCTGTAATTTTTTGCATGTCGATCAAACTTTTAATTTTACTTCCGATTGTAAAAACGATTTTGAAACAATTAAGAACGCTCTTGTGACGACACCTATTATAATTGCCCCGTATTGGACCATGCCTTTTGAGGTTATGTGTGATGCAAGTAATTCGGACATAGGTGCCGTGTTAGGACAAAGAAAAAATAAAATTTTTCATCCCATTTATTACGCAAGTAGAACTTTCATCGAAGCTCAAATAAATTATACAACAACCGAGAAAAAGTTACTCGTCGTAGTATTTGCATTTGACCGTTTTCGATCCTACTTGATTGGAACGAAGGTCCTTGTTCACACGGATCACTCCGCTATTAAATATCTCTTTAACAAAACCGATGCAAAGCCATGACTTATTCGGTAGGTCCTTCTTTTACAAGAATTCGACATTGAGATAGTTGATAGAAAGGGGGTTGACAATCAAGTTGCGGACCATCTTTCTAGGATTGAATAACAAGTGTCAAGTGGGGGAAGTCAGGAGATCAAAGAATTTTCCCCGGATGAAAATATTTTGGGAATCCATCGTTTTGAAAAGGACCTCCCTTGGGGATATTGCAAATTATCTTGCAAGTGGTATCAAGCCATACCAAAGGAGCGGTCAACAACTTAAAAAGTTTTTTCACGAGTTCAAACAATATTTTTGGGACGATCCTTTTTTATACAAATTAGGAGCAGACCAAATTTTGAGGAAATGTGACCCATATTTTGAAATAAAAGATATTTTGAGGGACTGTCATGCTTCATTGTACGGGGGCCATTTTGGTGGTTAACGTACGGCGGCAAAAATTTTGCAAAGTGGTTTCTTTTGGCCCACGATATTCAAAGATTCATTCGAGTTTGTTAAAAGTTGTGATCAATGCCAAAGGACGGGAAACTTGTGCCAACGGAATGAAATGCCTTTAAACAACATTTTAGAAGTTGGACTTTTTGACATTTGTGGCATTGATTTCATGGGCCCGTTTCCCATGTCCTTCTAAAATCAATTTATATTGGTGGTCATTGATTAGGTTTCCTAATGGGTGGAAGCAATTGCTTGTCCACGAAATGATGCTAAAATAGTGATAGCTTTTCTTCAGAAAAATATTTTTGTTTGTTTTGGGACGTCCCGACCTTTGATTAGTGATGAAGGAATCCATTTCGTTAATAAAATGTTAGGCACTGTTCTTAGTAGGTACAACATCCAGCATAAAGTTTCAACCGCATACCATCCTCAGACAAACGGTCTTACCGAACTTTCGAACCGAGAAATAAAATGAATTTTAGAGAAAGTGGTAAAACCCGACAGAAAAGATTGGTCTCTTAAACTGGATGAAGCACTTTGGGCATACCGAACATCTTTCAAAACCCCGTTAGGAATGTCACCGTATAAATTGGTTTTTGTGAAGGCGTGTCATTTGCCTTTGGAACTCGAATATAAGGCATTTTGGGCAATAAAATAATTAAATATGAATTTTGATGAAGTCGGAACGAAAAGGAAACTTTAATTGAACGAATTAGAGGAATTAAGGCATCATGCTTACGAGAACGCCAAAATTTATAAAGAAAAGACAAAATTTTGGCATGACCGTAGGATCAAACAACGGATTTTTGAAAAAAATCAACAAGTGCTTCTTTTTAATTCACGGTTGAACTTATTTCCGGGTAAATTAAAATCAAGATGGTCGGGACCTTTTACCATCATGGATGTGGGAAAATATGTAATGGTTGATTTGTTAAACCCACAAGATGGAAGTAGTTTTAGAGTTAATGGACATCGGGTCAAACATTTTATTCCTAACGGTGTACCCGGGCCCATTAATTTTGAAGAGTAAAAATTGGAGATTTTCATTGTAAATATTGTACATATTTTTGTCTTAATTTGTGTTCAAATTTTATCTTCTAGGGTATAATTTCAATTCAAATCGTGGGAACAATGGGTGATGAGCAAATATTTTTGAATTTTCATGGGATAAGTATGTAGGGAGTGTTATGATGGTTTTTCTAGAAAACATAGCCCGATGAGATTTATGCTTTTGCATGGAAGAGTAAAATATATTAATTTAAAATACAAAAGAATGGAAGTAGTTATATTGGGAAGGGATTTGTATTTTTTTTTATTCTAAGAAAGTACAAAAGTTGACAAACTAGTTAACCAATGGTTTTTATCTTACAATTTATTTTGTTGGATAAATGCTTTAACTAGACAAAAAAAGGAGGTTTTTGGAAGTTTCCAAAAACTTGTGTGCAAAAGAGTTATTTTCAAAACAAAACCAACTGGTTTGTGGGTTTTGGGATTTAAAAAAAATAGAAGCAAACCCCCTTTTTTTCTCCAACCCTTTCATCATCTCCCTGGTTCAAATCAACAAGCAACTCAACAATTGCTAGGCAAATACATCTTGTTTCAAGACCATCACCTACACCGACGTCGACCGTCATCGCCGCCGCCCAAACCGCCATCACCGCCGCACAGTCCATCCTCGCCACTGATCAACCGCCGCAGACCACCAAGACGTCGGCGACCTCCTCTATTTCATCTACTCAGGGCATCCACACCACCGGTGGGTCACCAATGCTTCCATCTTTTAATGCTCCAACCCCATCCTCACAGGTGTTCATCCATTCCTTTGTGGAAAGTCATGAAGTTCTTACAATGGTACCCTCCTCCCTCTTCTTCTTCTCAAAATCCTCATACTCCCTCTATTTCTTTCCCATTTATCTCTCTCACAAACCCATCAATGGTTCCTCCAACCATTTCCACCATCGATTTCACCACCATTTCCACCACCATCGCTATAACCCAAAAATCCCTTTCAGTCACTTTACCTATTCCATCACTAACCACTCAATCGAATCCCTTTAACCAAGTCGGAACCAGGTAGTAGGATCCGGAAAAATAACATTTGGTTTATCATCATGGTATTTTGAACATTCTCTATGTTTAATCTTTTGGGTATTTTTTTTTACATTTGACACTTCCTTCCCCGCCTTTTGTGTATGATATACGGGTGTTATTGGGGTTTGCTTTTATAATATCGTGTTATACTTGAATTTTGTTGTTGTTTCCTTTATGATTATCATTTTTCAGGTACAAATTCTTTGGGTGACTGTTCGCGGCTTTTCGTGTTTACACCTTTTTAAAATGCAAGAAAATAGATCTCGACGCAAGTATACATCTTAATCTATTGTCGTCTGTTAACAAGTAATAATGGTAAAAAGTACCGAATATCGATCCCACAGGGAAGCGTGGAAAAGTTTCTCTTGAAAGTCGGGTCTGTAAAAGCGAGTCTCAGATGGCGATTTCGAAAACAATATTTTTGATTGGGGTTTTGATTAATACTACTGAACAGTTAATAAAAATGCCACACCTGATACAATGTTCTGTCGGGGTAAGATTAATTTATGGATAAAAAGATGAGATCGCATTCCTTTGTTATCTTAAGGTCGATATTTCATGAAACTCAAATGAGTCATCGTACAATAAACCAGTTGTCAATTGATTAATTGCAGTCCACCATAAAATATAACTTTAATTTAAATAACTTCGGACAATCATGCGATACGATACACCTTTTATCTTTTGATCAGTCTCGGTCCCAACTTAACTTCAAACAGATTATAAATATAAAAGAAACATAAATGTAAAATTTAACTAAAGGTTGGAGACTGTTGGTATTTTCAAACACTCAACGATAGAAACCGTAGGAGTGTTGTGCCAACAACGTGTCCTTGGACAGAAATAATTATGTTTAACTAAAGGAGACCGTTGGCGTTTTCAAACACTCAACGATAGAAATCGTAGGAATGTTGTGCCAACAACGTGTCCTTAGACAGGATATGTAATTACTTGAAATATAAGACTGAAGATAAATGACGTAAATTAAATTGCAGAATTAAATGAACAAAAAGTAATAGACTGAAAATTAAAGTACATAAATTAAATTACAGGAATTAAAGTGCGTGAATTAAAGTGCGTTAAAATAAATAACGTAAAGGAAAACTAACCAATACACACTTGATTTTTATAAAATTGGAAACATAAAACGGATTTAATAAACTACAACAAACCGTGAACCAACAAAAGTTGGGAATCCGAAATTATTTTCCGGACTTCCGGTTTGTAATAGAGCTAAAGCCGCAATGAGACCAAAATAAAAACCAAATTGTATCAAACCAACGAGATTCGTGATACGAGAATAACAAGTAACGATGGCGAAATACCGGAATTTAAATTGAAAAGAAACATATATTACTAAAAACCGGTTTCATTCGTGAGCCAAAGCTTCCAACCGTTAGCTAATGGCTCAATTCCTTAAACCGGTTACAAAGACGATGGATCAAAGAGGTTCCTAATGATGATTAAAGAAAAACAATTTTGAGCAAAAAAAAAATTGAAAGAAAAGGGAGATATTCCATCCACACAAACCATCATACGCACCATCGCTTATTCAATTCAATTAGTTCACAACGCAAAAAAAAATAATGGCCCTAATCATGGCTTCCCTCCACATGATAAAAAAAATCTATCAACCAAAAGTTAAACATACAATTCCTTGACGGATTAGGATCGACAATGCAACAAAAGGATGAACGTTATGCATATGGCTTATATGTATGTGTATATTTTTTTTATGCATAGCCTTTTTCCAAATTCTCATCTCATATTTCTTTTTGGCACAATTTTTCTACCATCACTCTTTGAGTGAACATTTGTACACACACATCCTTTGGTGTCTTTGACACTTTTGGAATTGCACGGAAGACAAACGTAGAGCTTTGCTCATTTTTAGACGAATGTTTCCAATTTTTTTTTTTGCAATTCAGAATGGAATTATGGTTTGTGTATGTGTGAACAATGAGTGATATGTCTTATGACTATGAATGAATGACCATATCACCCCCTCCCCAAAACTTTGAGAGGTTCATTGTCCCTATTGAACGAAAAATGGCAATTGTCGAGATTGGAGAAAAGGTGGTGCGAGTGTATATGTTGCATTGACTCAAAAAAAAATCCGTGAATCAAAGAATCACAAGCTTATTTTTAGCGATAAATAAAAAATCATGAGAGTTGTTCCAAATGATTGTGGCCCTTATGGAACGAAATGAAACTAATCTTCGTGAATGGTGAGATAAAGTGTGCATGATGGTGTGTAAAAAAAAATCCAACTTTGTTTCAAACGACAATCCCAGACTCATGACATGATATTAAAATAAAAGTAAATGTGAAAGTAAGAGTGATAGAACCTGTCCTACTCATGGCAAGTAGGAGATGACGTCGGTGTTTTCCACATTAGCTGCATCGGGAATGGCTCCTACAATCCCATCTATTTTGTTTATTTTTTATTTATATTTTTTTTTTAAAACTTTTTTTTTTCTTCTCTTTTTTTTTTAACTTAAAAGACTGATCCAAATAAAAATTTCGTCCAACAAGATTTTGTTCCTTAAAAATTCGTCTTGTGGCCGAAAACAAATATTTTTTTTATATCTAAAGGAAATATTAATACTAGTTCTAATCTATTTTTGCATATATATATATATATATATATATATATATATATTTTTTTTTTCTTCTTTTTTTTTCAAAATTGACGTTTTTCTAGAGTTTGGACAAAACTCAAGAATTTACACCGCCTTTTCTATTCTTGGAGATGGACAACCTCTACAGGTTGTTACATTAATGTTGATGGCTCAAGAAAAGGTTTTACCCTCTGTCCGCTCACCTTAAATGTGGTACCCCTTTCTTGATCAATTAACTCAACTACTCCGTAGGGATACACTTTAGCAATCTGAAACGGACCTGTCCATCTAGAGCTTAATTTCTGTGGAAATAACCTGAGTCTAGAATTGAATAGTAGGACCTGTTTTCCTTCACTAAGCTCTATTGGAATAATTTTCCTGTCATGCCATCTTTTGGTTTTTCCTTATAAAGCTTCGCATTTTCATAGGAAAAATTCCTATGCTCTTCCAGTTCACACAATTGTAAAGCTCTTTTGTTTCCAGCTGCATCTAAACTCATGTTATGTTCCTTGATCGCCCAATAGGCAATGTGCTCTAACTCAACAGGTAGGTGACAAGCTTTTCCAAAAACTAATTTATAGGGAGACATGCCAATGGGGGTTTTGTACGCGGTCCGGTAGGCCCACAAGGCATCATCCAATTTGGAGGCCCAGTCTTTTCTGTGTGGCTTGACTACCTTAGTTAAAATTCCTTTGATCTCCCTATTGGACAGTTCAGCCAATCCATTAGTCTGAGGGTGATAAGCAGTGGCCACCCTATGTTGTATGTTGTATTTTTCTAGGACTTCCTCTAACACATTATTTATGAAGTGAGTGCCTTCATCACTGATTAAGGCACGTGGTGTACCAAACCTGGTGAAAATGTGCTTCTGTAAAAATTTGACAACTATTTTAGCATCATTAGAGTGGAAAGCCATAGCTTCCACCCATTTAGACACATAGTCCACAGCCACCAGAATGTATGCACAATTGCTAGAGAGTGGAAACGGTCCCATAAAGTCAATGCCCCAAACGTCAAATAATTCTATTTCTAAAATTCCATTCAGGGGCATTTCATTCCTCTGAGAGATATTTCCACTCCTCTGACATTCATTACAACTTTTTGCAAAATTGTGGGCATCATTGTTTAGAGTAGGCCAGTACAATCCTGATTGTAAAATTTTTGCGGCTGTCCTATCTCCTCCAAAATACCCACCACATGGTCCTGTGTGGCAATGATGTAAAACAGAAGCAACTTTTTCTTTTGGAATACACCTCCTTATCATTTGGTCTGCACAGATTTTCAAAAGAAAGGGATCATCCCACAAAAACTTTTTGGAATCAAAAATGAGTTTCTTTCTTTGATGCTTATTGAATTCCTTAGGGATAATCTCACAAGCCAGATAATTCACAATATCTGCAAACAAAGGTGTTGCAGTTTGTTGTATAGCCAGAATCTTTTCATCAGGAAAGGACTCACAAATATCACCACTGTGTTTATCCTGCTCCTGTTTTTCCAATCTTGACAAATGGTCAGCCACTTGATTATTTACACCCTTTCTGTCAATGATTTCCAAATCAAATTCTTGTAACAACAAGGCCCACCTTATTAGCCTAGGTTTTGCATCCCTTTTAGAAATGAGATACTTGATGGCAGCATGATCAGTATGCACAATCACTTTGGCACCCATCAAGTATGATATGAATTTTTCAAAAGCAAACACCACAACTAATAATTCTTTTTTCAGTGGTGGTGTAATTGATTTGGGCTTCATTAAGAGTTTAACTAGCATAGTAAATAGAGTGAAATATTTTATTCTTCCTTTGCCCTAGAACTGCTCCTACTGCCCAGTCACTTGCATCACTCATTATTTCAAAAGGTAACGACCAGTCAGGTGTCACTATTACAGGTGTCGTGACCAATGCATCTTTTTAAATTTTAAAAGCCTTTTTACAGTCTTCATCAAAATTAAATGCATGGTCATGCTGTAGTAGTGAACACAAAGGTTTGGATATTTTGGAAAAATCTTTTATAAACCTCCGGTAAAAACCTGGATGTCCGAGAAAACTTCTGATAACTTTTACAGTAGTTGGTTCAGGCAACTTTGCAATTACTTCCAACTTTGCCTTATCAACCTCAATACCTCTATTGGAAATGAGATGCCCTAACACAATGCCCTCTTTAACCATAAAGTGACATTTTTCCCAGTTTAAAACCAAATATGTTTCTTCACATCTTTTGAGACTCTTTTCAAGGTTTTGTAAACACAAATCATATGATGTCCCATAAACAGAAAAATAATCCTTGAAAATTTCCATGGATTGTTCAAGCATATCAGAAAAAATGGATATCATACATCTTTGGAAAGTGGCAGGGGCATTACAAAGTCCAAAGGGCATTCTTCTAAATGCAAATGTCTCATAAGGACAAGTAAAAGTCGTTTTCTCCTGATCTTCTGGTGCAATGGCAATTTGATTGTATCTAGAGTAACCATCCAAGAAACAATAAAATTCCTTCCCCGCTAGTCTGTCCAACATCTGGTCAATGAAGGATAATGGAAAATGTTCTTTTTGGGTAGCTTGGTTAAGATTCCGATAGTCCATACATATCCTCCAACCTGATACAATCCTAGCGGGTATTAATTCATTTTTCTCATTGGTTACCACAGTTACTCCACCCTTCTTGGGTACACACTGCACTGGACTGACACATGTACTACTAGCAATAGGATAGATTATGCCAGCATCAAGCCATTTCAATATTTCCTTTTTCACAACCTCTTTCATCATAGGATTGAGTCTTCTTTGAGGCTCAACTGAGGTGAAATGTTTGTTTTCTAAAATGATCTTATGCTGACAGATGGTAGGGCTTATGCCCTTTAAATCAGCAATGGTCCATCCTATGGCCTTGGTGTGTAGTTTCAACATGGAAATCAGTTGTTCCTCTTGATCAGATTCTAAGGATGCTGAGATAATGACTGGCAACTTCCCTGGATCTCCTAAAAAGGCATATTTCAGATGTGAGGGAAGTTGTTTCAATTCTAAGTCTGGAGCACATTCTATGGAAGGAACAAGCGTTTTCCTATCCTCACTATGTAAATTTCAACAGCAGAGGTAACCTGTATGTCTTCTAATTCCTCAAACTCTGCTGTATATTCCTCACTATCAGACTCATCGATTCCCAAGACCTCCCCAAAACTTTGGTCTTGACACCAAGATTCATTCAAACTTAATGTAGAACATTCTTTCTTCTCTTCAGGATATCTAAGGGAATCCAACACATTGAAAGTCACTTGTTGGTCATGAACTCTCATGGTGAGTTCACCTTTTTGTACATCTATTAAAGTTCTTCCTGTTGCAAGGAATGGTCTCCCTAAGATAATGGGGATGTCTTTGTCAGCATCAAAATCCAAAATGATAAAGTCTGCGGGGAAAATAAATTTATCAACTTGGACAAGGACATACTCAATCTTACCCTTTGGCCAAGCTATGGACTTGTCTGCTAACAAAAGTGAAACAGTGGTAGGTCTAGCCTCACCTATACCCAAAGTGTTGAAAACAGATAAAGGCATAAGGTTTATGCTGGCACCTAAGTCACATAGGGATTTTCCTACTTCTTTTCCTCCTATGGAACATGGGATTGTGAAAGTCCCTGGGTCTTTTAGCTTTGGAGGGATTTTGCTAGACAACATAGCACTGCACTCTTCAGTCAGAGCTACCGTCTCATACTCATTCAACTTTTTCTTTTTGCTTAAAATGTCTTTTAAAAACTTTGCATAATTTGGCATTTGTTCAATGGCTTCCACCAAAGGTATGTTGATATGCAACTGTTTAAAAACATCGAAAAACTTTTTGAATTGCAGTTCATCCCTTTGATTCCTTAATCTCTGGGGATAAGGAATATAGAGAGGAACCGGAGTAGGAGATGTAGTCTTTTGAGGAGTAGGTGTTGGAGTAGTTGGTGAGATTTTGTCTACCTTAGTGGATGGTGTAACTTTAACTTGTTCTACAGGACTGTTTTCACAAGGAATTTTGGGACTGCCACCAGATTGCGACACATCCAAAACAGTCTGCTCATCTACTTTTTGAACTTCCTTGGGTTCATTAGGGAACAATGTTAGGTAGTCTGACCTCTTTGGAATGGGCGGAGTTTCAATGGGTCTTATAGTGTCTTCAGGCCCAACGCTTACACTAGTTTGAGTAGAATTTGACACTGGGTTTGTCTTTTCAGGCCCTGCTTTGTCTGTCTTTAGATTATTTTCTGGTAAGTCCTGCCTACTTCTCAAGGTCACAACTTTCACCTGTTCTTTTCCAATTCTCTGAGGTATTTCTGTGTCACTAGGGAGAGAACCTGAAGGACGCTTCCTAATTTCCAAAGCCATTTGACCCACCTGGGTCTCCAGATTTTTAATTGATGCCTGTGTTTGGGTCATGAATGATTTCATCATTGCTTCCAAGGAAGTAGATGATTCGGCATGCTGGTTTGACTTTTGTTGATAACCAGGTTGATTATTTTGAAATTTTCCATGCTGGTTATTTTGAAGTCTGTGATGAGGCTGTTGGTGAAAACTGGGTTGTCCTTACAACTTTGGTGGTGGTGGATTTTGGGCAGGACTGTGCCAAGAAAAATTTGGATGGTTTCTCCACTCAGGATTGTAGGTTTGAGAAAAAGGTCCACCTTTGTTGTTACTGCTAACATAATTTACTCTTTCGGGATTTCCGGGACAATGTTCAAAGTGATGACCCTCTCCACAGTAGGTACACTGTATAGACTGCACAGTAGGGGTAGGTGCCACAGTATTAACTTGCACAACATTAAGATTTTTGATTAAAGATGCCATGTCGGCCAGTTGTGAAGATAATAATGCATAAGCATCTGTGTCTTGTACCCCTGCTGCCTTTCTAGGTAAAGCACGTGGATCAGCCCATTGACCATTGTTGTTTGAAATCCTTTCCAGGATTTCATATCCTTCATTGTAGGTACAAGCTGTGAAAGCTCCGTGTGCAGTAGCATCGAGCATTTGTTTAGCAACATTATTTAAACCACTGTAAAACGTCTCTAGCTGGATGCAGTACGGAATGCCATGATGAGGGCATTTTCTCAACAGCTCTTTATACCTATCCCATGCATCAGGAAATGCTTCATCGTCCATTTGTTTAAAAGTACAGATTTCATTTCTGGACTTAGCATTCCTCGTGGATGGAAAATATTTTTTTAAAAACTTTTCTACCATTTGGGTCCATGTAATTATAGAATCTGGTTTCAACGAGTTGTACCAAGACCTTGCTCTATCTCTTAATGAGTATGGAAAAAGTTTTAATTTTAGAGCATCGTCTTGCACACCAGGTAGCTTAAAAGAATCTGTAATTTCCATGAAAGACCGAAGGTGAGAATGAGGATCTTTAGCTGGCAGGCCGTTAGTTTGCAACATCTGAAACATTATCGGTTTTAATTCAAAATGGTGGGTTTGCAAAGCTGGTTTAAGAATTCCTGGATGTAACTAGGTTAAAACAGGAACAGCGTAAGGCATAATACCACCATCTTTGAAATTTGCTAACCGAAAAATGTTTTGTTCCTCATCATCAGTATTTATTGGCGGTTCATTTGGATCATCATGATTATTTAAATCTTCGTGATTATTGGGATTTTCTCTATCTCGATTTCTTCGGTTATTATTATTTTCTTGATCATTTTGATGGCCATTTAGATTTACCTCGGGCATTGTTTCCTCATCCGTCATATATTCATGTTCAGACATTTCGGGAGAATTTAAGACTAAATTAGCCTTTTGGATTCTTCTTCGTTGTCTAAATGTTCGTTCAATATCGGGATCAAACTGGAAAAATCACCGTGATGCAATCTTGGCATGCACCTTTTTCGAAAATTTATAATTTTTTTTCTTTTTTTTTCTTTTCAAAATAGATGGTAGAAAAACTTGCTTTTATAAACCTTACTTAAAAAGAAAAACTTCTAGCGTGCTTCCCCGGCAACGGCGCCAAAAACTTGTTCGCGACTTTTCGTGTTTACACCTTTTTAAAATGCAAGAAAATAGATCTCGACGCAAGTATACATCTTAATCTACTGCCGTCTGTTAACAAGTAATAATGGTACAAAGTACCGAATATCGATCCCACAGGGAAGCGTGGAAAAGTTTCTCTTGAAAGTCGGGTCTGTAAAAGCGAGTCTCAGATGGTGATTTCGAAAACAATATTTTTGATTGGGGTTTTGATTAATACTACTGAACAATTAATAAAAATGCCACACCTGATACAATGTTCTGTCGGGGTAAGATTAATTTATGGATAAAAAGATGAGATCGCATTCCTTTGTTATCTTAAGGTCGATATTTCATGAAACTCAAATGAGCTGTCGTACAATAAACCAGTTGTCAATTGATTAATTGCAGTCCACCATAAAATATAACTTTAATTTAAATAACTTCGGACAATAATGCGATACGATACACCTTTTATCTTTTGATCAGTCTCGGTCCCAACTTAACTTCATACAGATTATAAATATAAAAGAAACAGAAATGTAAAATTTAACTAAAGGTTGGAGACTGTTGGTATTTTCAAACACTCAACGATAGAAACCGTAGGAGTGTTGTGCCAACAACGTGTCCTTGGACAGAAATAATTATGTTTAACTAAAGGAGACCGTTGGCGTTTTCAAACACTCAACGATAGAAATCGTAGGAATGTTGTGCCAACAACGTGTCCTTAGACAGGATATGTAATTACTTGAAATATAAGACTGAAGATAAATGACGTAAATTAAATTGCAGAATTAAATGAACAAAAAGTAATAGACTGAAAATTAAAGTACATAAATTAAATTACAGGAATTAAAGTGCGTGAATTAAAGTGCGTTAAAATAAATAACGTAAAGGAAAACTAACCAATACACACTTGATTTTTATAAAATTGGAAACATAAAACGGATTTAATAAACTACAACAAACCGTGAACCAACAAAAGTTGGGAATCCGAAATTATTTTCCGGACTTCCGGTTTGTAATAGAACTAAAGCCGCAATGAGACCAAAATAAAAATCAAATTGTATCAAACCAACGAGATTCGTGATACGAGAATAACAAGTAACGATGGCGAAATACTGGAATTTAAATTGAAAAGAAACATATATTACTAAAAACCGGTTTGATTCGTGAGCCAAAGCTTCCAACCGTTAGCTAATGGCTCAATTCCTTAAACCGGTTACAAAGACGATGGATCAAAGAGGTTCCTAATGATGATTAAGAGACATGTCTAGATTCATTGAATCTAGAATTTAAAAAAAAGAAAAAAAGAAGAGAGAAAGAGACAGAGCCGTGAGAGAGAGAGAGAGGAAGAAAGAAAGGTGTAAAAAAATGTGTAGGTTGTGTTGTCTCAAGCCATAAAACCTTCTATTTATAACAAAAAAAAATGAGGTCATGGGCTTCTAATGGAATGGGCTTTTTTTTATAACAACAAAGCCTACAAGTATTATAAAATTAGCCCATGTGATGTTATCCCCATTTACCAAAAATATCGGCCCATCAAAAATTGAGTCCCATGCTCGGCCCAAACGAGAAACGCCCCATACAAAACGTAGCCCATCATCTACAAAAATTCGATCCATCATTTCGGCTTGCTTCAACGGTCCAAAAAGAGAAGTTGTATTTTTGTTTCCGCGCCATCTCGTAAAGTTGACTCCTCACGGCCCTTGCTCCGATCTTTGAAATAAGAACATATAAAAATATAAGATCTTTGTGATGTTTTCTTAAAATTAAACAACTAAAAACGCCAAAATACGTTAACCATTTATTTACTAGAAAATGCTAAAAATACATAAAAAGGACTCAATGGGAAAATAAAAAATGCTCAAAATTATAAAAAGTGAGTAAAAAATAGGGTAAATAAAATTACCCTATCAGTGACTTTTTATTGAAAAAATCGGAAAGGACATAGGCCCTTTTGTTGTTGGCCTAAACATTTTTTCACTCGTTCCATACCTTAGACATTTTATTCGACAATGGGGACATTGTCCACTTTAATGTTTGGGGGTGGGGAAATAAAAATATATATGATCTTTGCCTATATGGAAAAAAAGGAAAGCGGAGAAAACAAAGAAAAATAAATAAAAAGTCTTCGAAAAATTGGAAGACGACCTTCAAAAAATTGGGTATGCATATATGAAGATTTATATGAACATTGTGCAAAAATGAAAAATGAGTACAACTGAACATAAATGTAAAATGCGCATACATGAACATTTTTGGAAACACTGTACAAATGATGATTTTACATAAGTGAACATTTTATGTACACTGAATATAAATGAACAACGTGCAAACATTGAATAATTTGATAACTAAGTGTATAGTTGAACAATGTGTAAACATTTTGTGTGCCTTGTGAACAATTGAATATTAAAGTTTGGTGCTTGTGGTTATCACTCACTATCAAGTTTGGTCTCTCTTTTAAACTAATTACAATTTTAGTCATTGTAGTTGTCATTTTGTTTCATTTTCGGTCCCTTTAACTAGCCTTAGTAAAAAATGTTGGTTAATTATTTTTGTCTTTTTTCATTTTGGTGTTTCCTATCATTTTATTTTTTCTTTTTCATTTTATACCTTTTATTATATTAATGATAATTTTAACTAAAAATACATTAAAAATAAGTATTTTATTTTATAAATTACACTTTTAGAAAAGTTTTGTTAGTACTTTTAAAATGAGTTAAAAAAACATTTTCTATTTTAAGTTGGATTCGAAAAACGTATCTTCTTTTTTCTTATTTATGTAAGATGAAAATCAAAATTTATCTATCTCTATTGATAAAAAATGTATCGCTATCAGATATTTCATTTGATTAAATGTTTTTTTAATATGTATCAAATAAAAAATTTATAATACAATTATTAATTTTCTTATAAATATCAACATAAATTATCTTAATGAAAAATAAAAATATAATTATTGATATTTTAAAAAAAATAAATAATTATATTACAAATTTTTTATTTGATACATATTTAAAAAAACATTTAATCAAATAAAATATCTGGTAGCGATATATTTTTTTTATTAATAGAGATAGATAAATTTTGATTTTCATCTTTCCTAAAAAGGAAAAAAATGATACATTTTTCAAACCGAACTTAAAATAGAAAATGTTTTCTAGATTAGTGTAGATGAATTTGCAAATATATATCGGATAAAAAGATTAATTGCATAAAAATTTAAAAAATATTCGATATTTGACTCATTTTAAAGGTACCGACAATTTTTTTCTAAAAGTGTAATTTACAAAATAAAATACGCATTTTTAATTAAAGTTATCATTAATATAATAGGAGTATAAATGGAAAGTGAAAAATAAAATGATAGGAAACACAAAAAATGAAAGAAGACAAGACCATACGGACTAAAATCATAATTACTGAATAATCTAATAAAACAAAAACGAAAAATAGTTAACTACTGATAACTCTAATTTTTTAGAGTTATTTGTTGCTATTTTTATAGGTTTTATCCATCTTTTTACACACTTTTGCTTCTATCACCTCATTTGGTCCACATTGTTTGCAAGATATGATAATTTAACCTATTTGTTCAATCTTGTAAGAATTTGTGCTGCAGTTCAATTTGTGGGCACCAGAGAGTTTTATCCAGCAGATTATAAAGGCTGGAAGTGAGTTGGAAACCCAAGTTTGCTGGAATAATCTTGGTCACTCATTGAAGACTCAATCACGACCATTAGATGCTCAAGCCTCCTTCCTATAAATACAAGACTTTTGGAGAGCATTTAAACACACCATTCACCATCAACATCTCATCTACCTCTCATCATCAACATTCTCCTCATTCAAGTCTAGATTACTTGAGTGAAAGTATCTTGACTTGAAGTGAGGCTTTAATTTTAGTCTTTATTTCTTCCTTTCCATTCCGTCTTTTATTTAGTTTTCGTACTTTTGTATTTAAATTCTGTACTTACTTTATTGTATTTAATTTCCGCACTTTTAAGTAATTAAATTTCGTACTTTCCTTTTATAATTATAGTTCAATTTTATTATGCAAGTAGTTAACAAATATTTATTTTATTATATTATGTCTTTTATTATCGTTATGAGCTAAGCACCCTCTTGGGTGCGAATGTAAGCCAACTTGGGTCTAGTAGGTAACACTCGGGTGTGGCAATCGTTACTAACTCTTGACCTTGGTCACTTGAGTAGAGACTCCAACTCAACGCAGATAAGCCGATCACTTTTATGTGTTAATATTAGATCTTGACCTCGAGAGGGGCGGATTCGAAATACGGCTTAAGTGATGCACAAAGATTTGAGAGAGTCTTTGATAACCACGTAGAGATACGGGTTTTGTATGATTTACTAAGGTTCAAACGTCGGTCGAGATTTATATCACAAAGAGATTTGGGTATAAATCTCCATATTGGTAGAACTTGATTATTTTTATCAACTTAGTTAAATCGACAAGATCAAGAGTCGGTAAAAATGGACACTTTATAAACACGTTTTAGGACTGGTCTATAAAAATCCACTTTCGAGAGATCGGGCTTTTTATAGACATTCCGTACTACAACGTATCCAACCATCGTGTCACTACGTTTTCCCAAGAAAAGCTTACATCCGTACCCAACTTTTAATTATAAAATTAATTTTGCATTTCCCGTCAAATCACTATCCAAACAAATATTTTTCCCAAACTCGAAACTTGTGCAAGAAGTTCATGAAAATCAGCAATTCTTAGTAGTTCAGTCCCTGTGATTACGATACTCGGTACTCGTACCATTATATTACTTGTAGCGATTCTAGTGAAAGTATATACTTGTGCTCTCACTAGGTAATATTGTGCCCCCGTTGTGCAGTACACGATAATTTGTTTCCAAGTTTTTGGCGCCGTTGCCGGGGACTGGCACGATTTTACATCCTGAGATACTGATTTTTGTTCGAGCCTGTGTCACTTGTTTCTCTTTCAAAGCATTTTTCGTGTTGTATGTCACGACTATAACACGGTGAACTTTTGTCTCTCGATCTTGAAATTGAAAAAACTTGGAAAAGAAAAAGAAGAGGTAGAGGAAATCCGCAAAATCAAGTTTTAAATCAAACCATGGCGGAAGCTAACCCTCCACCACCTCCGCCTTTGGAAACAATGATTAAACTTGTTGATGATAAAGAAAGGGGAATACGGGACTATGCAACACCCGAATTTGATCAACTCAAGTCGGGTATTCTTAGGCCCAATATTGCTGCACAAAGTTTTGAACCGAAACCGGTAATGTTTCAAATGATCCAAGCAATGGGTCAATTTGGAGGATTACCTTCGGAAGATCCGCACTCTCATTTAAAATCATTTTTAGAAATGACGGATCATTTTCTCATTCCCGGAGTTTCCGCAGAAGCCATACGGTTGACACTCTTCTCTTATACATTGAGAGACAGAGCCAAAGCCTGTCTAAATTCTCAGCCACCTCATTCAATTGATACTTGGACGAGTTTAGCTGAAAAATTTTAAAAAAAATATTTTCCTCCCACCAGAAATGTAAAATTCAGAAATGAAATTTTAATGTTTAGACAAGAGGAAGACGAGGCAGTATCGGATGCTTGGGAAAGATTCAAAGATTTAATTCGAAAATGCCCTCATCACGGAATCCCCCACTGCATCCAATTAGATTTTATGGTCTCATTCAGAAATGAAATTTTAATGGTCTTTCTAATGCTGCTAAAATCATCCTCGATGCCACGGCTGGTGGAGCTTTTACTGCAAAAACATACAACGAGGGGTATGATATTTTGGAAAAAGTTGCCAATAATAACACTGATTGTTCAAACCCTCGTGCTGTAATTCCTAAAACTGCATCAGGAGTTCGTGAGGTTGATGCCATCACCGCTTTAAATGCACAAATTATAGCTTTGACTAATTTGGTTAAAAACAATTTGAACATTAACGGAGAAAAAAGTCATGTGCAGGCAATAAATCAATCTTTAATTG
This sequence comes from Arctium minus, assembly GCA_954870635.1. NCBI lineage: Eukaryota > Viridiplantae > Streptophyta > Magnoliopsida > Asterales > Asteraceae > Arctium > Arctium minus. Next base: position 40,172,851 of record OX941087.1, on the reverse strand, counting down.
AAACGTGTACTTTTTGCGGTGAAAATCATCCTTTCGAAAGTTGTCCCGGTAACCCCGTTTCGGTGAACTATGTCGGAAATCATTCTAGAAATAGTCTGTTTTCCCAAACATACAATCCAAATTGGAGAAACCATCCGAACTTCTCTTGGTCTGGAAATCAAGGACTTCAAACCCCCCGGGCAAGTCAAGTCCACAACCGACCACCAAATCCCCCGGGATTTCATCAAGGCCCACCTCAGAATTATCAGCATGGGCAGTCTTCACAATCCCAGAATTACCAACATGGACAATCTTCACAATCACATGCACCTAGACAACAAAATGCATCGGACGGTAATGGTTCAATCGAATCGTTGCTTAAAGGTTTTATAAACCAAACCAATGCAACTTTGAGGGGTTTTGAAACCCAACTTGGACAGTTTGCTGTCGAGGTTAAGAATAGACCATAAGGAACTTTGCCTAGTGACACGGAAAATCCTAAAGGCATTTACAAGGAACACATCAAGGCCATAAGTATTAGAGAGATTGAAAACATAAGTGAGTCTAGAAAAGTCGAGAAAACCTCTCCCGTAATAGTAGTACAAAAGGACTCACATTTGTTTGATGCCTCGAACTTTCTAGACTTTTACTCATCCTCTAGTGAAGCCTAAAAACCAGAATTTGTGGCCCAAACTGCAGTCCCAAGTTGTCCAGCACAGATTGCACCCACTCCAGAACCACTCATCTCATGCACTCCCGACAAGAGCAAATTTGTCCCGGGTTTGAGAGACTACCTTTCCCTGAGAGATTAAAAACTAAAAATGTTGATGAACAATTCAAAAAGTTTTTGGACATTTTCAAACAACTTCACATTAACATTCCTTTGGTAGAGGCTCTCGAGCAAATGCCAAATTATGTTAAATTTTTAAAAGATATTATCAACAAGAAACGAAGGCTGGGAGAATTTGAAACTGTCACCTTGACCGAAGAATGTAGTGCAATTCTTACTTGCAATATCCCTCCAAAGCTAAAGGACCTGGGGAGTTTTACCATCTCGTGTACTATTGGGGGACAAGAAGTAGGACATGCTCTATGTGATTTGGAGAGCAAGCATAAACCTCATGCCTTTGTCGGTTTTTAAGAAGTTAGGGATTGGTGAAGTTAGACCCACCACAGTCACCTCACAACTTGTAGATAGGTCTTTGGCCTATCCGAAGGGTAAAATTGAATATATTTTGGTGAAAGTCGATAAATTCATTTTCCCGGTTGATTTTCTAGTATTGGACTATGAGGCAGATAAGGATGTCCCCATCATTTTGGGAAGACCATTTTTGGCAACCGGTAGAACCTTGATAGATGTGTAGAAGGGTGAGTTGACTATGAGAGTAAATGACCAACAAATCACTTTCAATGTTTTCAAATCCCTTAAGTTTAATGGTGAGATTGAAGATTGCTCCTACCTAAATGCCTTAGGTGATGATTTTGAGTTAAGTCTGATTGATTGCATAGGAGAAGATATTCCGGAAGAGGATTTGATAGAGGTTATAGATGCATTTGAGCAATTGGACTTTAATGAGAGACCAACCTAGGTTCCTTCTATAGTCAAGGCTTCTGATCTAGAGTTAAAACCACTTCCCACCCACCTTAAATATGCTTATCTTATGGAAGAGGAAAAATTGCCTGTAATTATTTCTTCCAAATTAAGTTGTGATCAGGAAGTGAAATTGATTAAGTTGTTGAAGAACCACAAGAAGGCCATAGGTTGGACAATAGATGACATCAAAGGAATCAGTCCGTCCCTTTGCCAACATAAGATAATTTTGGAAGAAAATAGAGTTAGAAAGGTGCAACCACAAACGAGACTTAACCCGATCATGAAAGAAGTCGTTAAGAAAGAAATTTTAAAATGGCTAGATGCAGGTATTATTTACCCCATTTCAAGTAGTGGTTGGGTAAGTCCGGTACAATGTGTACCAAAGAAAGGTAGTACCACGGTAATCACCAATGAGAAAAATGAACTTATCTCGACAAGGACCGTCACCGGGTGGAGAATTTGCATGGATTATAGACAATTGAATCTAGCCACGAAAAAGGACCATTTTCCTTTGCCATTTATAGACCAAATGCTAGATAGATTGGCCGGAAAGGAATTTTATTGCTTTCTGGATGGTTATTCGGGTTATAATCAAATTCACATTGCACCCGAAGATCAAGAGAAGACTACCTTCACTTGTCCATTCGGAACGTTTGCATTCCGCTGAATGCCATTTGGTCATTGCAATGCACTCGCAACGTTTCAACTTGTATGATGTCTATTTTCTCATACATGATTGAAGATTCCATGGAAGTGTTTATGGACGATTTTTCAGTTATCGGCACCTCATTAGATAATTGTACTGAAAATTTGAAAAAGAGTTTGGAAAGATGTGAAACACACGATTTAATTTTAAACTGGGAAAAATGCCATTTCATGGTACAAGAAGGAATCGTGTTGGGTCACATGGTTTCTAAAAAAGGTTTAGAAGTGGATAAAGCAAAGCTTGAGGTGATAATGCAATTACCCGAACCTAGTTTGGTTAAAGGCATTAGAAGCTTTTTGGGGCATGCGGGGTTTTACAGACGTTTTATAAAAGATTTTTCAAAAATTGCAAAACCCCTTTGTAATTTATTGCATGTCGACCAAGCTTTCGAATTTACTCCAGAATGTACCAAAGCTTTTGAAACAATCAAGGCCGCCCTTGTTTCGGTACCCATTGTGATAGCCCCAGATTGGACTATGCCTTTTGAGGTTATGTGTGACGCTAGCGATTGGGCTGTGGGTGCTGTTTTGGGACAAAGGCGGAATAAAATTTTCCACCGCATTTACTACGCAAGTAAGACTCTTACCGAAGCTCAAATAAATTACACAACAACTGAGAAAGAGCTACTTGTTGTAGTTTTTGCGTTTGACCGTTTTCGATCTTATTTGATTGGCACAAAAGTCATTGTCCACACAGATCACTCCGCTATCAAATATCTCTTTAACAAAACTGACGCAAGGCCATGGCTTATTCGATGGGTCCTTCTTTTGCAAGAATTCGACCTAGAGATAGTTGATAGAAAAGGTGTAGACAATCAGGTTTCCGATCATCTTTCTAGGATTGAGAATCATGTGTCAAGTGGTGGAGATCATGAAATAAAGGAAGTTTTCCCGGATGAACACATCCTTGCCATCCAACATCATTTTGAGAATAGTGTCCCATGGTATGCTAATATCGCGAACTATCTTGCGAGCGGAATCAAGCCATACCATATGAAGGGACAACAATTTAAAAAAATCATCCACGATTGTAAACATTATTTTTGGGACGGTCCATTTTTGTATAAATTAGGTGCAGACCAAATTTTGAGAAAATGCGTCCTAAATTTTGAGATGAAAGGAATTTTGAGTGATTGTCATGCTTCGCCCTACGGTGTAACACCCTAAATATAGGGATAACAAAAATCCGAAAAACGGACATGAGGTATACTAAAATTGCCATAGCAAGAGCCTCCCAAAAATGGGGAATATATAAATAACCTGTTTAATCACAATTGTAAATTAAACGGACAATAAATTAACAACCAACTAATCTAATTTCTACAACTAGAAAATAGATTACAAAATGGTTGTCATCTATAAACCCAACGGTTCATTCCAAAAGCATAATACGTCCAAGTGCAAAATCCCCAAGCTCTCACCCCAAAGCAACTAAGCCTGCTTAGGACCGGCGCCGCTAGAACCTGAGATACACATCAACACCAAACAAGTGTTAGGCCAAAAAGCCTAGTGAGTTGAACAATAATAAGCATGCATGAACAGTCACAATTCTTATCAGCAGTTAACCATAGTTCAACAAATGTGGAGTCAATAGGGGAGACCCATAGCACCAATCAAGTTCCACCCAAAGAGTCGATATACCTTGATGCCATCTACCAAGAGACACCCGAAAGGCCCGGCACACCCGAGGACTACACCAAAGGAAATTCCTCGAATGGCGGATGTCTAGGCACATACCATTACAGTGGCACCCAAGACTACATCCTCCTAGTGTCTACTGACTTGGTTCGTCCAACATACATTTTAGGAGGTCTTGAGGTATATTTCAACCCACACATTTCGATACCAACCAAGGGTACAATGTTACCATCCTAACACATAAGTCTATCATGAGACCCAAAAGATAATCATGCTCATCATTACATATACATATTTCACCAAAAGGAATTTCGACTAATAATCATCCTAATACTGAGACATGTATACATTTATCGTATCGAAGAACACATAATATGTATTCAAGATAAGAACCCCAAATACTTGTACATTTAGAGCAAAACATGGCATTTCACACATAGTCATATTTCCAACATTTCCTCATACTCCAAAACCCAAATACTTGAACATATAGAGATACATAATAACAAGTAGAAGAATATGATGTGTATCTAGTTTTAACAAAGGTTAGCAAACTCACAATCTAGGTTTTGTACCAAAACCTATAAAAGATGAAAACCCTAGATTTGAGAAGATGAGACTTGAAGATGAGAAGATGCACTTTGAGAAACCCTAGAGTCTTCCTTGAGATGAGTTTAATGCTTGAATCCAAAACCCAACCACCAAAAGATAGTATTTATGAGAGCTAGGGTTTGGTAAGTGGAGAATAGAGACTGAAATGGAAGCTCCAAAATCGCAACCAAAAGAGAGGGTTTGAGAGAAATGAGGTTAAAATCTGATAAGGGTTCATTTAAGGCACTGCACCCCGACGGCGATAGTGCCATTGGCACTATCGCGAGTCACAATCGCGAGCACCATAATACCTACGGTACAAACAGCGCGATAGTGCCCTCCGCGATAGTGCCATGGCACAATCGCGTGGCACAATCGCGACCAACCCCCGAACTCTTGGTACACTTTCGGCGATAGTGCCCTCCGCGATAGTGCCAAGGGCACAATCGCGTGGCACTCGAAACAGCCCGAAACTCGACCGAAAACGATAATGAGAACAAGATTTAAGCAGGTATAAAGTTTATACTAACCAAGTAACATCATAGCATAATAATAATGACCACATGCATATATAAAGTCTCGTATTTTCAAATAAATACAGTTAACATATTTAAGGAAATAAATACTTACCTTAAGAATTTTCGGGTGTTACATACGGTGGCCATTTTGGTGGTCAACGTACGGCGGCAAAAATTATTCAAAGTGGTTTCTTTTGGCCCACGTTATTTAAAGATGCATTTGAGTTCGTCAAGGGTTGTGATCAATGTCAAAGGACGGGGAATTTGTCCCAACGGAATGAGATGCCTTTAAATAATATTTCAGAAGTTGAACTTTTTGATGTTTGGGGCATCGATTTTATGGGACCATTCCCCATGTCCTTCAATAATCAATATATCTTGGTTGTGGTTGATTACGTATCAAAATGGGTAGAAGCCATTGCGTGTCCTAGAAATGATGCTAAAACTGTGATTAACTTTTTTCATAAAAATATTTTTTTACGATTTGGCACCCCCGGGCTTTAATTAGTGATGAAGGGACACATTTCGTAAACAAAATGTTAAGCACAGTTCTTAGCAAATATAACATTCAACACCGAGTGTCTACGACATACCATCCGCAAACAAATGGTCTTGCCGAACTTTCAAATCGGGAAACAAAATCAGTTTTGGAAAAAGTTTTCAAACCCGATAAAAAGGATTGGTCACTCAAGTTGGATGACACACTATGGGCTTACAGAACAGTTTTCAAAATCCCAATTAGATATGTCACCGTACAAATTAGTTTTCGTGAAGGCATGTCATTTCCTTTTGGAACCGGAATACAAAGCTTTTTGGGCTATAAAAGAGTTGAATTTGTGTGAGGATGCCGCAGGAAAAAAGAGGAAACTTCAGTTGAGTGAATTAGAGGAGTTGAGACACTACGCCTACGAAAATGCCAAAATTTATAAAGAAAAAACAAAAATATGGCATGATCGTAGGATAAATCAAAGAACTTTCGAAAAAGGTCAGCAAGTACTCCTCTTTAATTCACGACTGAGATTATTCCCGGGAAAACTTAAATCACGTTGGTCAGGACCTTTTACCATCACGGATGTTGGTAAATTTGGTACGGTTGATTTACTGAACCCGCAGGATGACAATATTTTTAGGGTAAATGGGCACCGGGTTAGGCACTACATTCCTGATGGAGTGCCCAACCCAACCACCCAGGAACCTTAAGCATGAAAGGTGAGCGTTTTTCTGTAAATATTGTACAGTTAGTTTTTTTATTTTTTTTAGCAGTGATTTTGCCCGTTGTGGGCATGTTGTGCCCACTGTAGGCGTACATTGGGGTATTTTCTAAAAGATCCGTTTCTTTTTATAAAAATAGGGTCTTTAAGGTTTAAATCTGATGTATAAAGGTTTGGAGTCCAGCTGGTTGAAATGATGAGCCATCATGGGTTATAGGGACACTTGGCACAAGAAGGGTGGAGAAAAGGACAACCTAGTGCAATGGGTTGTACTTTGCTTTTTGTTGGCTCATCCTCATCCACTCATTTTCCTGATAAAACCCCAAAAACCCTCTTTTTGAGTTGACAATTTTTTTTTTATTTTTTTCCTTTCAAATTCCAAAAAAAAAAGTAAGAATCGTTTTTTAGGGAGTAGTTTTGGGGGGATTTTTAAATAAGAAAGAAAAGGGATAATCATTTTGGTTTTTCAAGAAAAAAAACCCACAAGCAATCGTCCATCTCCTCCCATGTCTAGAATGAAAAACTCAACCAAAACCCCAATTTCATACCGTCTCGCTGGAACCGTACACCACCACACCCACGACCCTGTGCTCCCACCTGAGCAACCACACACCTCTGCCGGATCTTCAACCTTCGCCTGCGACAATGCTGCTGGTTCGTCGGCGGTAAGCATCGATGCTCAATCGTCTTCCCAAAGCACTTTTGTTCTCACATTTGTGGAATCACATCACGTATTAACTCGCACCCCTCCTTCTCTTCTCCACCACCCCCCAAAACCCACCCCCTGTTGGAAAATAACCCACCATCGGAAAATAACCCACAATTATTTGTTTGATGTTACAGTCTATAGTTGCACGATGGTGTGACAACCAGTCCATCCCCAATATTAACTGAAAGTGGGACATATGCATTGGAAGTAGAGTGACCTCCCGTATGCAGTCTTCAATAAATAACGGACAATTTGAAAATCGAGTTAACACACATATTGAACCACCCATAGGGGTAGATATCACAACTGGAAATTCGGTGGTTTGCTCATACGGTTTTAACTGGGATTCTAATTGTTCAGAAACAATAGAGTGTGTTGCCCCGGTATCAAACAAGGTATAAACAGATAAATCAATTAAGCTAACATGGCCTGCTCAAGGTATGTAGGCATCATACTTGACATGGTCTGATGGACCACATTAACAATATTAGGCTCACTTGTAACCCCTACTGGGTTGGGGCTTGGGCTACCCTCAAGTTGAGATCTGGATTTACGTGAGCAACCATGTATCGACATTCTAACATAGAACAATGTCAAGGTCAGAATTCAGAACAGTTACGGATTGACAATCATTAAATAGAATTAAATTCTAGTCTACCAATTCTAATGTCTTACCAGTCCTCACATGTCAAGCCTAGTTAATCTACAAGTCGATACCTATGCTCTGATACAATATTTGTAACATCCCCCGTCCCCGTTGTTCGGAACGAGTGATGTCACGAACGGGACTTAACATAATACACAACTAATTTAGCGTTACTAATAAACTCCAAACATATATTATAATCCAAAATCTTACACTTCAAAAAGTGTTTATAAACTTAGAATGTTTATATAATAAGGCAAGTCTAAGAACTCCAAAATTTCACGCTCGATCTCAAGTCCTGTCCCCGTAATCGTCACTTCGAATCTTCCGTGTCAGAAAACAAAAACACGGCTGAGCACAGGGCTCAGTGAATGGATTATAATATAAAATCGTAAATAATAATGAAAACATCGATAACGAAGCGAAAGACTTAAAAATTCATTCGAAGAATGTTCTTGAAATTCAAGTTCATAGCAAAAGAAATGTTCAGTAATTTTCAAAGACAATAATTTCAAGAATGGTTCACACTTTAATTTCAAAACGTAATATAAATAAAGTCCGTCAATTCCTGTTGTGTTCTTGGGGTGATCAACCACACGAACTGGGTCAGCATGCGGGTACACACAACGAATCCCCCGTGAATTTAACCACGGTCACATATTCTGTGGGTAAAGTTCTAAGATCGATCCATCCGCCCAGGAGCCAACAAAGTCAGCTAAGTCCCCCAGAGTGGGTTCACGTAAGCAACTAAGGTTTAACTCTGGTGGATCGTCATCTGCAGAACGCCATGACAACAAAGCCGCCATAGAAGGCATCCCAAATAATGTGCCCATTTATTGGGTTATACTAAAATCAACGAAAACTAAACATATGCCACTTACCCAAATGGCGATCATAGAAATTATAGTGAACATACTTCACATTTTTCATAAACAATCTCATACGAGTCACATTTTAATAAAATATCAAAATGTTCAAACAATTGATTCAATAAACCAAAATCAATGTGTATATGTGTGTATAATTTCACATTTGTTGATCACGTTTGGTTGATCAATCACAACGCGGTGAACCACCTTTAGGAAGAGTCAACTATAACAACTAGTTGCCCATGATTCAAAAGAAATGAAATCCATACCTTAACCAAATAGAGACGTAACACGCGATCAACCGAGACTCACGACGAACTTTAACTTGTTCGATTGCCTATTTAAACCACAAGTTATTATTACTCACATAACATAAAACTTAATGGTTATTATCCTAAGCTTAATCACGAAATTATATTCTCTTAAACATTAAACCGAACAATTGGTGCCGGTTAAACATCTAGATACAAATATCACCATTTTAATTCTAAACTTTACCCTTTTGTAATTTTGACAAACTTAATCATATCTAAACATATATTTGATCATAACTTTGCAATATCAATTTATAATCTACCAACCAACTTCAACTACCCTAACCTACCAACTTAAATAACATAAAAAGAAATTTATGCCTCTAAGAAGGGTTCGTCGAGTAGATTCCGAATATGTAATTATTTCGTTGATTTGCTTCGCGAAATTGATAGAAATTTAGAGAGAAGTTGGAGATTTTAGAGGGAGAACAATGGCGGTTTAGTGTGAATAAGTGAGACGATGATGAAAATGATCTAATGATTTGGTTTTATGTTCTTGTTTTTTTTAATTATATATATATATATATATATATATATATATATATATATATATATAATTAATAGAAGTTTAGCTAATTGACGGGTTTAAACCCTTAACTATCTTTAGTTGCTATTTTTAATTACGGTTCAATTCGGGTAAGAATAATTATACGTTTTTAATCCGAGTCTTACACAAAGGGACCATAAGTGAAATAAAATGGCAACCATAATGACTAAAATTGTAATTAGTTTAAAAGAGGGACTGTAACACCCTAATTTCTGGTTGAATTGAAGAAAACAGTTAAAACAGTGCCCCGCGCGGATGACAGCGCGGGTGGAGTCGCGCCATAAACCGCGCGAGGCTCTGTTCGCCTAAAATTCCAGAGACCGGTGCGGATGACCATGCGGGTCAAACCGTGACACGAACTGTGCGCACGCCCTGACGATTTAAAAGAGGATTTCAGCCACACTTCTCATTTACTTCTTCAACCATTTCCTTTCAAACCTCTCTCTCTTCACTAAATACTCTTCAAGGGCAGACCTAAAATCCTCCATGTCATCCTCTCCACATTTATTGCAAGAATCAAGCTTCCTTAATCAAGGATTTCAACCGATGATCTTAAGTCTCAAGATCATCTTCTACCTTCAACCTTACTTCTAGGGTTTTTGCAAGTTTCTAGGGTTTTTTCTATAAAACCTAGATAGTGAGTTTCTATTAAACCTTTTCAACTGGGATACATATCTAGAATTACTACTTGTCATTATTTCGTGTTTATGCATTTATCTGATCACCTGATAAGTTTGACCTAACTCTTATTTTGGTATTTGTTGGGTTTTGGCTAATGTTCTTTATGTGGGTCTTGATGAGGCCATTAATGGTAACATATTGGTCATAGTATTATGTCATTATGTGGTTTGATGGATATTAATGGTGAACTTGCATATTTTGGAGTTTTAGACCTAAAATGGGATTTGAACTATGTGAGGTCTTATACATGTATCTTGTTGATATGAAATATGTATAGAGATGGATGTTGTATGTATATTGGATAAACCATGAGTAAGCACTAGGAGGATGTTGTCTTAGGGTGCCACTAGGAGGATGTTGTCTTAGTCTTTAGATGTGTCGGGCCTTCGGGATGTTTCTCATGAGAGTGAACATCAAGGTACATTGACTTGCGGTGAAACTCTTTGGTGTGATGGGTCTCCCCCATTGATTCCTTTATAGTTATTGTTGTCTATAATTGTTTAACTGATATTACTATTTTATTGTTCAACTCACTAGGCTCGTTTGGCCTAACACTTGATTGGTTTGATGTGTATCTCAGGTTCTAGTGGCACGACCGCCAAGAAGGATTAGTTCTTCATAGATGCGAGCTTGGGAATATTTTGGGATGCCCATTTCTAGCAGTCATGTTTTGGAGTTTGAAGAACAACTTGAGTTAATCTTTTTCCTAGATAGGATTTAGATTAGAGGGTTATTTTTCCCTCATTGCTTATTTATTACAAACTTGTAATTAACAGGCGTTTATTGTTTCCCCTTTTGGGATGAGCTCGTGCTATGGCATTAATTTAAATACCAAATTTCCTTTTTCGGAAATTTTTGTTATCCCGATTTTTGGGGTGTTACAAGTTGGTATCAGAGCTCTAGTTTAAGTGAACTAGGTGTCGACTCTAGTATACCTAGACTTAAATTCATTGTACCTTTAGTATCACTATCCATGGGTAGAACATTTCTAGGTGGGGAGAGTATTAGGATTACGGAATTGCATTGATTAAAATTGTGATGATGACAACGAGAATTCTTATGTAATGTACGTTCACGATTTCACTTGGCCATTGCTATTATGAATTTATGAATACGTGAGTGTGCTTGAAATTGTTATTATGATGATTAATCCTTGTAGTAGTACGTACCAAACCGATTATCTTTTAAATAATTAATCGGTATGACCTTGTTGCATGCCAGTTCGCAATGGTAAACACAAGGAATCGGGTGGTGGTGCCCGATGAGGGTAATGAGGCAAGTGTCACGGCCCCAGAGACTTTGAGAAGGGAAAATCCAATGAGTGCTCCGAATGTTCCTCAAAGGACCACCCCATTGGAGGGAGTAGTGGATCAAGTTCCACAAGTTAACCTAGAGACCGAGAAGCCGGTCATCCAAGAAGTGGACCCCCATTCAGTCCTACTGGCTAGTATCATGCAAATGATGAACTCGACAATGGATAAACGGTATGAAAAGTTCATGAAGATGATAGAGGATTGTTAGTCCTGAAATCTAGATTCCTATTGCATTTTTACAAACAAAACAAACAAGATTATCAATTACCTGTTTTGATTTATGTTTCAATTCAACGATTACAACTGTTTTCTCACTTTCTCTCTCTAAACAATTTTATCTCTCTCTAAAACTCTCTCTGAATATTCAACTAGTCATACTTATGAAAAAGAAAAACTAAGATATTTATACCTACTACAAAATACAAGGAAATAAAAATACAATACAAAGACTTTGACTTTTTATTACAACAAGACTTTGACTTTTAATAAGAGTTGACTTTCTCATCTTTGACTTCTTGAATCTTTGACTTTAGTCTTTATGATCTTGTATCCAACATAATTCATGCTCTAACAATCTCTCCCTTTGGATTCAAGATCATCTTCAAAAAGATTTAGCAAATCAATCTCCCTCTTTGATTCAATCTGGACAATCTCTCCTTTTGCAAATATATCCTTTCTCTAACTGAAATTCTTCCCAAGTTTGTCTTCAAACAAATAACAATCTCCCCCAAGAATAATAGAAACAATCTTCAATAATTTCCCCAAAACTTTCACAAAACTCTTTCAGACTACGGAAAGAAATTATCTTTAGAATCAACTCAACTTGCTTCAGCAAATAATCTCCAAAGAAAATTTCAGAGAATCAACACATCTTCAAACATCTTTGACTTTGCTCGAACAAACCTTCAAACTCTCAAACTTTGAACTTTGTCTTCTTCAAATCTCTAACTCTAAAATTTCTGATCTTGACATTTTTTTAAATTCATCTCCCCCTTTTTGATGAAATAAGCATCGATATCATCAAAACTTTCACCAAGAAATGTCTTTATCCGTATTGAACACTGATCTTTGAAACTGAGCCTCTGATACGTTGCCAATTCGAACAAGGTATTCATCTAGATCTTTTCAAATCCAGACAAATGAAGAAAGGTAACACCTGAATCAACAAATGAATCAGTTAAAATGCCTTTCAGTAACACAAAGTTACTGTGTGTAACAGATACACATAGGAAAGGAGCTTTTTGATGTTCACTCCCCCAGGGCTTCCATCCAATCATCGAAACACCACAAAGGCAATTTCTATGAATGTTATGATAAGAAAACAAATTCCTTGTGTGTTCGTGCTAGTGTAGAAAGAATGAAGCACAGATGATTGCTTATAAAAGGCTCAACATTGTGTAAACCACTGAAACAACAGTAGATAAACACAAACTCAATGTGCATGATTGAAGTGCGAAGGTGGGGCAGACTTCCTTCTTATTCAATATCCAGATTTTCCAAATGAAAATCAGATAGTATATATGTTGCATCCCCTTAAAAATATAAAACATTTTCTTTTTGAGAAGAAAATGAGTGGTTGGTGGGGTTAAAGTCAAGAGTTGGCATGGGCTAGTTGCCTGTTTCAATAACGTTCACCAAAGAGTTGTGAAACGCTAGTAATGTGGCTGCCCATCTCAGAAAGTAGTTGGTACAGAGTGTAGTATTCTTTTACTCTGATCGCACAACCTCTTTCTTTTTATCATTATGCTCACTTCTAACCAAACTCTCATTTCCATTTTCCGTCAACACACAACCCACACTCATTTCTTTTATACTTCTCACTCACAATCACTATGGGGTAACTTCTTGGGTAGGAAACACTGGTTAACGTGAATCCATAGAAGTTCATTTAATTCCTAGCACAAAGAACCCATATTTTTCCTATAAATCATATGTTGCTCAAAATGGTTTAACTTGAACAGTTAAAACTCAAATACAAGTCAGATGTTTGTATGCTCAGAATATAATCATGAAGAAATGAGCATTTTAAACATGGAAGATATTTCAAACAAGTATATTGAATGAATAGATAAGAATGCAAAAGACTTGTTTGAAAAACTGACATTGTATGACAAATGATCAGAAATGAATGATATAACACTCAAAGCTTATGGTCTACAATAATGGATATTGTCTATATGAACCAAAAATGTAGACATTCTTGAAATGAAGTTTCGAAATGAAATATCGCTCAAAAATCTTTGAAATACAAGCGGAGTGTCTTACCATCGAAAAATATGTTTCAAAATTTGAGACATGGTAAGAACTTTTTGAACAAAAATTAAACCGGTGTGTGTGAATACTTGAAAGTATATAGAAAAGACAATACGCAAGTATTCATCTTTGGAAACACACGGTTTATAAACATTTAAGCACAAAATAAAAATGAAAACATTTAAAATCACACTTCCAATTCATGAAATCTGTTTAAGAATCGGGAAGTGGTTTGAACATTTAACAACATGTTTTCTATATCTGAAAGTTGTCCTTCCTTCAGATATATTTGAGATTAAGATAAGAAATTTACCTTTTCGCTCAATCTTAATTCTCATAAAGTTAGTTGTAGTCATTAAGATATGATCGTGTAAGTTTCTCTCATCCTGCAAAAGTCTCAAAGTCATGTCAAAGAAACTTTATTCACAAAATTTATTCAAATGTAAAAGACATAAAGCAGTAAAACAATTATAGTACGAGTTCTGATAAAAAATAATCAAAAGTCATCACCTTTACTCCCCCTGAAATTGTGCATCTAAAATATGTCAGTGAAAAAGCACATGATAGAGATATACAATTCGATTTTGAAATGTAGTTCATCATATCTATCAGATGCAAAATATTTCAGAAAAATATGTACTCCCCCTTGATGGTTGATTTCCTCATTCGAGTATTGGAGTACAATCTCTTATCAGCACATGAGTAAGGTCTTTTGATCACTGAAGAACGAGTCCTAAACTGTTGTATTTAGAAGTCAAACTTAGTTGAAGTACGGGTCCTAAGATGATTTACTTAGAAGCCTCGGTTTTCTTACTCCCCCTTGACAGTAGGTGCCTGCAACACATAATCAACTTTTGGCTTTGGTACCCACTGGTATTTGGGTCCATGTGTGTTAGTTGCAGTTCGAATAGGAGTAACTGAGTAAGAACCATACCAGAAATGATCATTTGTTTTGTGAACATGATCATGTGTATGACAATAAGAACAATAGTATTTCTTACCTGACAACCTGATTAATTGATCTCTCGTGTAGATATGATCAGGTTTACCTTTATGTGCATTGTTCTTCTTGGATTTATGTGTATGTGCACATGACTTCTTTCCTTTCTTCTCAGCTTTCTTCTCATCTTTCTTTTCGTCTTTAACTGGTTTCACTTTCCATACCAGTTCTTCTTCTTTGAATCTTCTTCTTCTTCTTCTTTGTGCACCTGAACCATCTACATTTCTATCATAGAATATGTTAGTTGTACGAATCTGATCATAATATTTAATTGACCTTTTTGAAGAAATAGATTTCTGATGTGAGCTTGCAGCTGTCTTGAATGAGCATTCAGAATCAGCTGGATCATCTCGAGGTGTGTGGATTTGTGACTCTGGAGTCGTGTGCTCAGTCACCACCACCTTGGAAATGATATCTTAAAGCTCTTTTACCTTTGAAGAGTAACTGTCTCTTTCTTTGACAAGAAGGTCAATATTCGTCTCAAATTCAGACTTCGTTTTCTTCTCTTTCAGTGCACATTCAGACAATTCAGATAACTTCTCAGTAAGCTCCTTGATTTCTTCCTCAAATATATTTCTTTCTTCTTCAAAGTCTTTTTCCACATTATTTCGTCCATCAGATATCGCTTTAAAGAATCCAACATTCTTTTGTTCTATAATCTTCTTCTCCTTGTCAAACTTTTCTCTTTCCAAAATGATCACTTTCTCAAAGTTTGAAATCTGTTGAGAAAGCTTTATACATTTCAGCTCAACCGTTCTCTTCTCGTCAGCACATTTTCTTGAAAAATCTGAAAATTTCTTTGCAAATTATTTCTTTTTAGTCTCAAACTGATCTTTGTCTTTGACAACCTTTTGCTCCAATTCAGATATTTTCTTTTGAAGATCAGCATTAGCATCTTCCAGATCCTTAATCTTCTCTTCAAAACTTTCAACAGATGCTTTTTGGATTTGGAGAATCTGATCTTCCAAGTCAAAGATTTTTCTTGTCAGCTCTGTGTTCTCAGCTTACATACTCAGTATTTTCTCATCATTCAGCCTAGAAGTCTGTTTCAGAAGATCTTCATTAATTGTCTTTAATGCACTAACTTCTTCTCTCAGTATATTCCTTTCATCATTATATCGTTATGACCTCTTTGAGTAGAACTTAACAGATGAAGGAAGATTTTTGTTCTCTAATTTGAGCTTTTCAATCTTCGTTTCATCATCATCAGAAAAATATCCCATCTTGAGTTATCTGTTACAAAAAGAACTTGAAATGATCGTTAGAAATTCAGAAACAGTAGATCACAATCAGAACTTTTGTTCCCCCTTCCGCAGACTTAGCACGGGGGTCCCGCTAAATTTTCACTATTAAAAACCATATTACAGTTTTGAAAATTTCTCAGAAAATATTCAAAGTATGGAAACTCGCAGATCACTAAAGAAGACTTGAAACTCGCAGACGCCTAAACTCGCAGATCACTATTCACTGAGAAACACGCAGGCTGAGACATGCGCGTTTGGGAAACTCGCAAACAAAGGGTTGCGTGTTTTAAGAACTCGCAGATCGAATAAAATCGCAGAATATTGTTCCGCTGGAACTCGCAGATAGAGGCGTGCACATTTCCTGAACTCGCAAATGCCTACTTGCGTGTTTCAATACTTAGAAAAATTTCGAAGATTTTCAAACTCGCAGACTTCGAATTGCGCGTTTCACGAACTCGCAGATAACCCTCTGCGCGTTTCTGGCCAAAACCAATATCCTTCCGCTTGCGCGTTCTTCCAGATGAAGCTTGCGCGTTTCACAGATCTTGCGTGTTTGTTGGGAACTGAAGAATTCTTCAAGTATGGTTAATGCTGCTAGTTCAATGTTAATACTGCTAGAAGACTTAAAGGTTAGTACTGCTGAGTATTACTACTGCTAGTACTATTAATACTGCTAGTTATTGTTAGTGCTGCTTGAACAAAGTTAGTACTGCTTAGCTAGTTAGTACTGCTAGTAGTTAGTGCTGCTTAGTAGTTAATACTGCTTTAAGAAGTTAATGCTGCTGAGCATTATTAGTGCTGCTAAAGAGATTCGGATGGAAAGAATGACAGCTGGATATACTGAAGATATACTTAGAAGATATACATGGAAGATATACTGAAGATTTGTTTATTCTTTGTAATTATCTTTCTATTAGTATATGTATAGAATGTTTAGAATAGAAAAAAAAAATTAATTTAGATAACTGTTTTTTTTTCAAGAGAAAAATCGACCTCAAGGCATAGATCCTAATTCTAGAGAAGTAGAATTCGTATTGGTGAGCCTGTTCATCAATATTGAGGTTGAGTGTGTAACCTTGTAGCTTTAAGCATTCAATACAAGTTTACTGTTTGATCATTATATACTGTGTTTGATTACTGTTTTATTAAATATCAAAGTGTTTTTCCGCAACTTCTTTGATATTAGTTTCTGAGTATTAATTCTTGTTAAGAATTCGATCCTGACAAGTGGTATCAGAGCCAAATTCTCTCAGAAACAGTTATTCATCATGGAAAATCTTACAGAATCAAGCAGTACTTTGGTCTCAAAAGTTCCAATGCTCAGATCCAATGAATTTGACATGTGGAAAATCAGAATCAAGCAATATATTCTCCTCACAGATTACTCTATGTGGGACATCATTGAGAATGGCCCATCTGATGGAGGAAAGATTGGTGAAGATGGAAAAAGAACTCCTCCAAAGACAGATACAGATAGGAAATCAAGACAGACAGAGATGAAAGCCTTGAGCACACTGCTCTTGGCCATTCCAAATGAGTATCAACACCAATTCTGCAATTGTACTGATGCACAGATGCTCTGGAATGCTCTAGAGAAGAGATTCTCAGGTACTAAAAGTACCAAGAGAAATCAAAAGGCAATCTTAAAACAACAGTATGAAAACTTCATCTCAACTAAGAATGAGTCCATGACTCAAACTTTTGACAGGTTTAATAAACTAATTGGTGAACTAGCTACTATGGGAGTACAGATTGATCAAGATGATGTGAACAGAAAGTTCTTAAGGTCCCTTGGAGATGAATGGACCATGTACACTGTGTCATTCAGACAGAATGATCAGTTGGAAGACAAAGAACTTGATGATCTGTACAATGATCTTAGAGTTTTTGAAGCTGAAGTGGAGGCAAAGAAGAAGCCTTCTGGATATGTTCATAATGCTGCACTCCTATCAGCATCAATTGATTCTACTGCTAACTCTGAATCAGTTAATGCTACTAATGGATCAAATCTAGATAAAGGCACTGATTATGCATTTGAAGCTCTTCTTTCTAATCATGGAAATTCTTCTTTGATCAATGATGACTTAGAACAACTTCATCCTGATGATCTGGAAGAGATGGATATTAAATGGCAGATGGCCATGCTCTCCATGAGGGTTAAGAAGTTTATAAAGAGGACTGGAAGAAACAACTTCTCACAAAGAAGAGAAGATGGAGCAGGGTTTGATAAATCAAAGGTAGAATGCTACAAATGTCATCTGAAGGGACATTTTGCTAGAGAATGCAGAAGTGGAATGTCTCACAACAACAACCATCAACAAGCTCAATCTGGAAGCTTCAATAACAATAGAAACTCTGCTCAAGCCCTTGTTTCTCAACAAGGAATGGGGTTTGATTGGAGTGATCAAGCAGAAGAAGCTATTCAGAATCAAGCTCTTATGGCTAAAGTATCTGATCTCCCATCTGAGGGCAACCAACAGCTCAAGGGAAAGAGCATATGGCATGTTGATAGTGGTTGCTCTAGGCACATGACTGGCAACATGTCATGCCTTCAGGATTTCAAGCAAATTAATGGAGGACATGTTGCATTTGGAGACAATCTTACTGGTGGTAAGATAAGTGGAAAAGGTAATGTCACCAAAGGTAAGATGACATTTGAGGATGTCTACTATGTTGATCAATTAAAGTACAACCTGTTAAGTGTATCACAGGTTTGTGACAAACAACATAGTATATTATTTACTAATACTGAGTGTATGATTCTTGCTCCAGGGTTCAAGGTAGTTGATGAAAGCATGATACTACTTAGAACTCCAAGGAAGGACAATGTTTACTGTCTTGATTTGGACAATGTTGATAGTGATTCATCTTTAAATTGTCTTGTTTCAAAAGCTTCTATAGATGAATCCTCCCTTTGGCACAGAAGGATGTGTCACATGAATTACAAGACTATGAACAATCTTGTTAAAAATAACCTTGTAAGAGGTTTACCTTCAAAAGTCTTTTCATGTGATGATCATTGTGTTGCTTGTCTCAAAGGCAAACAACACAAAACTTCTCATAAGACCAAAGAGTTAAATTCTGTTTCTTCTTGTCTCCAGTTATTGCATATGGATCTGTTTGGTCCTACAAATGTTATGAGTATAGGCAAGAAATCTTACTGCTTGGTTATTGTTGATGATTACTCCAGGTTTACTTGGGTATATTTTCTAAGGACTAAGGATGAAACAAGTGATCTTATCAAATCCTTTATTCTAAGAATTGAAAACCAAACTAATCAAAGAGTAAAAGTCATTAGATCAGATAATGGAACTGAATTTAAAAATCATGATTTAAACACTTTTTGTGAAGGAAAAGGTATTGAGAGACAATATAGTGCTCCTAGAACTCCTCAACAGAATGGTGTTGCTGAAAGGAGAAATAGGACACTAATAGAGGCTGCTAGATCTCTGTTGGCTGATTCAAAATTGCCAATTACATTCTGGGCTGAAGCAGTTAATACTGCTTGTTATGTCCAAAACAGAGTTCTAGTGGTCAAGCAAAAGAACAAGACCCCATATGAGCTTTTAAATCAAAGAAAACCTTTTATTGGTTTCTTCAAATCTTTTGGGTGTCCTTGTACAATTCTAAATACCAAATCTCACTTAGGTAAGTTTGATAGCAAAGCAGATGATGGATTTCTTGTTGGATACTCATCTCAGAGTAAGGCCTACAGAGTTTTTAACTCTTCTTCTAGAATAATTGAAGAAAGTGACAATGTCAAATGCAATGAGAACACACCAAATCCTGTTGGGTCTGGACCTCAATGGCTATTTGACATTGATTCACTAACTAACTCTTTTGGCTTCAGTAATGAGTATACAGGAACAGATGGTGGAGAATCAGAGATCACATAAGTTCAAGAAAGTATATCTAAATCTGTGATTTTTCCCATACCCACAGTAAATGCAGACTGTGAAAAGGAATCATTTACTGAACCAAGTCAGAGTGAAGAAGACACTAGAGATGAGGAGACTCAAGAATCAGAAGTGACATCTGAAAACACTTCAGTTGAATTGCATGACTCTAATCTAGAGGCTGGACTGAATGTAGAACCTAGTCATAACACAAGAGTTCAAAAGAATCATCCTCCACAGTTGATAATAGGTGATGTCTCTTCTCCCATGATGACTAGACATCAAAGCAGGCTTCAGGAAATGCAAGATCAACAGCATACAGTGCTCTCATGTTTTCTATCCCAGCTTGAGCCGAAAAAGGCACATGATGCTATGAAAGAATCTAGCTGGATAGAAGCAATGCAAGAAGAATTGTTACAGTTCAAGCTACAAGATGTGTGGGATCTAGTAGACCTTCCTAAAGGTCACAGAGCAATTGGCACAAAATGGATCTTCAGAAACAAGAGAGATGAAAGAGGTATTGTTATAAGAAACAAAGCAAGGCTGGTAGCTCAAGGCTACACTCAAGAAGAGGGCATAGATTATGAAGAAGTTTTTGCACCTGTAGCTAGGATAGAAGCAATCAGACTATTCCTAGCCTATGCTTCTTACATGAACTTCAAAGTCTACCAAATGGATGTAAAAAGTGCTTTTCTCTATGGGTCAATTGAAGAAGAAGTATATGTCTGTCAACCACCAGGGTTTGAAAACCCAAGCTATCCAGACAGAGTATACAAATTAAAGAAAGCACTTTATGGACTACATCAAGCCCCAAGAGCATGGTATGACACTCTGTCATCCTATCTCTTGGAAAATGACTTTGAAAGAGGAGTCATTGATAAGACTCTATTTATCAAAAGAAAGAAGAAGGATATCTTGCTGGTCCAAATATATGTTGATGACATTATTTTTGGTTCTACAAGAAACAATATGTGCAAGGAGTTTGAGGATTTCATGCATCAAAGGTTCAAAATGAGTTCCATGGGGGAACTTACTTTCTTCCTTGGACTCCAAGTTCAACAGAAGTCAGATGGCATTTTTATATGTCAATCCAAGTATGTGCAGGATATTCTAACCAAGTTTGGTTTCTCAGAATCAAAACCTGCCAGCACACCTATGGAAACACACAAGCAGATCACAGCAGATCTTGAGGGGGAGGATATGGATGTGCATCTTTATAGATCCATGATTGGCTCTCTCATGTATCTCACAGCATCTAGGCCAGATATTATGTTTCCAGTCTGTGTATGTGCAAGATTTCAAGTTAGGCCAAAGCAATCTCACTTTCAAGCTGTTAAGAGGATATTCAGATATCTCAAAGGGCAACCCAGATTGGGACTTTGGTATCCGCATAACTCACCTTTTGACCTAATAGCATACTCAGACAGTGATCTAGGTGGGGCAAACTTGGACAGAAAATCTACTTCTGGAGGATGTCAGTTTTTGGGTGCTAGACTAGTCTCATGGCAGTGCAAGAAACAAACCACCGTATCCACATCTACAACAGAGGCAGAGTACATAGCAGCTGCAAGTTGCTGTTCTCAAGTCTTATGGATTCAGAATCAAATGCTGGATTATGGGGTAACCTTTCTACATACTCCAATCTTTATTGACAACAGCAGTGCTATTAGCATTGTAAATAATCCAGTCAAGCACTCAAAGACAAAGCACATTGAAATCAGGTATCACTTTATAAGAGATTGTAATGAAAAGAAACTTATTCAAGTTGTCAAAGTTCACACTGATAATCAGTTTGCTGATCTATTCACTAAAGCTTTTGATGTGGGTAGATTCACTCTCTTGGTAACAAGTGTGGGAATGATAAACTTTGAATAATCTTCTTCTCAAAAAGTGAGTTTATACCTGTATATTGTATTTCTTGGTGTTACTAATCTTCTTTTCAGGATATGCATAGCAGTACTCAGTATTTAGCAAGTTTAAAAGGAGTAAGTTTAGTTAATACTGCTAGTTCAGTTAATACTGCTCGTGGTTAATACTGCTCGCGGTTAATACTGCTAGTTAGTTAATACTGCTAGTAGTTAATACTGCTATTTCAGTTAATACTGCTAGTTCAGTTAATACTGCTCGTGGTTAATACTGCTCGCGGTTAATACTGCTAGTTAGTTAATACTGCTAGTAGTTAATACTGCTATTTCAGTTAATACTGCTCGCGGTTAATACTGCTAGTTAGTTAATACTGCTAGTAGTTAATACTGCTATTTCAGTTAATACTGCTAGTGGTTAATACTGCTCTAGGTTAATACTGCTTATATTCCGAATACTATAAATACCTTTTGCCCGCCTAAAAGTTCATAACGACTCTTTGCATACTGTTCTCTTGCGCTCAAAACCTTTTCTCTCTCAAGTTCGAAGTTTTCAGGCAAGTTTTCACTAAGATCAATGGCATCCATGACATTCATCGACGAGCACAACGAGATTGCGATGCTACAAAAGCCAAAACAAGCTGAAGGTTTTCATCAGATAGTCGACTTTCTGAAGTCGAGCCACATTGCTCATGCACTTACTGTATCACCTACAATCTACATTGAGCACCAAAGGCAGTTCTGGGCTAATGCAACCATTGTTGTGGAAAATGGTGTGCAAATGATCAAGACAAGAATCTGTGATCACTCACTTACAGTTACTGAAGAAGTCATTCGCATCAGTCTACGTCTAGACGATGCCTCTGGTATAATGTCTATCTCTAATGATGAACTGTTTTCCAATCTTACTAGAATGGGGTATGGAGGCCCATTGGGTGTTTTCAAATTCTCAAAAGCAAAATTTTCACCCCAATGGCGTTTTCTTGTTCATACCCTAATGCATTGTATCTCCAAAAAGACCACTGGATGGAGTGAGTTCAGCAGTCCAATTGCATATGCTTTGGTATGCTTGGCTACATCCAGAAGGTACAATTTCTCAAAGATGATTTTCAGTGATCTTGTATCAAATATGGGAAACAAAAAGAGTTTCTTTATGTATCCCAGATTTGTTCAGGAAGTAATTAACCATGAATTGACGGATATACCTCAACCTGTTGGGGTATATGTACCTAAACCCCCAAAAGGCAAGGTTTTCTCAAATATGAGAAGATCTGCTGGGGACTCGGAAGGAGTTGACACCCCATTGTTCTCTACAATGATGGTGGTGTCCCAAAACACTGAAGGTATGGCAGCAGGGTCAAGGCCCTCATTAGACCATCCCACTGCTAGCCAAGCCCAACCCTCTCACTCAAAAACAATTCCCCAGTCCATTCTTACAAAACCAACCTCTCCAATTACCCAAACTTATCAAAGAAAACAGGTAAAGAAGGCTCCTTCCCTTCTTGTACCATCACCCACACAACCTTTAAGCCCTCTAAGGGAGAATTCTCCCCTAGAGAATATCCAAAGGGAAACCACAAGGGTGTCTCCCAACCCAAAGGAGGTGCTCTCTGAGGAGGAGGTAGAGCATATGGGTGATGAGGCTGCCACTACTCCTGCTAGCACAGAGGAGGAAAGTGGTAACATCAATAAGACCTCCCCCATGGCAACTTTGAATGAGCAATCATTTGAAGGTCCCTGGTGCCAAGAAACCAAGGGGGTGGATAGTGCTTCTGCTAGGCAGAAGACTTCCACTGCAAAAAGATCTAATGATCCTTCAAAAGAGGGTAACACTTCTGGAGAGGGTGAGGACAGATATACTTACTATGAATTGATGGAAACAATGGGGAACATCAATCAAGATGTTCTCAAACAAGGCAAAGAAATTGAAGAGATGAAGTTGGTCATCCTGTCACAACAAATCCAGATTGCAAAATTAAAGAAAATGGAGACAAGGTTGGTGCATAAGCAGAGGAGAAAACAGTTTGTTTTAAAGAAGAGGTCACATAAGAAACATGCTTCCAAAAAGGGGGAGAATTCTAGCTCAGAACAGATAGATCAACAGTTTGAGGGGGAGTTTGTTGAAGAAAGGGCTGAATTTGTTGAAGAAAAAGCAGCAGCAGAAACAACTCCAGCAGCAGAAACTGTTACTACTGCTAAGCCAAAACAAGCAGCAGAAACTGTTAGTGCTGCTGAAACTTCACAAGCAGCAGTACCAGAGTTAACTCCAACAGAGGTTGAAGTAGCAGAGATGCTGGTAAAAGCAAAGAATAACACTCCCAAAGCAAAGGGAGTGGTCATAAATGAAGGGGGAGACAAGAAATCAGAACAGAAAGACATGGCTGCAGATGTAAAAAGAAAAGGGAAAGAAAAGATGAAAGAATCTGATCAACCATCTAAAAAGCAAAAGATGATTGAGTCAGATGAAGAATTAGCAAAGAAACTGCAACAAGAGTTAGATCAAGCAGAGAAAGAACAGGTTGAGAAAGACAGAGAGATAGCCAGAGCACTAGCCAATGAACTAAATGAAGCATTCCAGAAAGGGTTGGAAACAGAGAAAGCCAAGCAAAGAGCAATAACCTTGAGAAAGGCTATTATGGCCAGATCAAGTGCAAAGAAGAGAAGACCTTCACAAACTTACCTTGCCACTCAGGAAAGAAACAAAATGATAACTTTCTTGAGAAGTGCAATTGGGGTAAAGAAAGAAATATTTGTGAAGATGAATTTTGATCAAATCAAGGATCTATATGAAAAAGAAATGGAGAAGCTGAAGAGCAATGAAAAGGATAGAGTGGAGTTTGAAAAGAATGCAAAGGAGAGACATGATGTGAATATGCATCAACCATTCCCTGAAAGTGAAGAGGGAACTCCTATCAAAGAAAAGGCAGAGAATAAGGAAGAAAAGAAGAAGGAAGCTACTTTAGTGCAGGTTCAAAAGACTCTGAAAAGAACCAAAATGATGGCTAAAAGAAAGAAAAGTGTAAAGAAGCCTAGAGTAGAAGAAGAGCAAAAGGTTACTGAAGAAGAAGAGGCACTTCTGAATGAAGCTAAAACTCAGGAAGAAATACCACAGAGCTCAGATGTAAACATGTACATGGTGGTAATGGATAAAATTCCAAAGCCTATTTCGGTTGAACCTGTTGGATTTAAACCTCCTGAAGTTATCCATTGGGATATTATGAAGGTGGATGGCAAAGAATACATCAGATTGAAAAGAAATGATGAGAAGTATGAAGTATACAGCACCTGGAACAAAATTGTCAGAGAGTGTTCAAGATCTGATTTGGAAGAAATGTTTGACGTGGGGATGAAAATTTATGCAGATCAGTTGACAGCTCAAGGGTTACCTATAGTGAAGCTGGTCATGGAATACTTGTGCATGTTATTCAATCCAGAAGCAGTGAAGCACTTAATCAGAGATGTGTTCAAAGCTGTTAGAGGATGGACTCTCTATGAAAGGAGTGGAGTCTATGAACTAGCATTGGATACTTTCCACATGGAGTACTACTTGGTGGATAGGGTCTACAAGCATACAAATCTTAAGCTTCATGCCATGTTAAACAAGAAGTTGAGTTGTGCACCAAATTCAGAAATGGCAAAGTGTTTAATTCAAAGAACTATTAATCAGAGCATGGGACTGGACCCTAACATTGGAGTAGATCAATGAAGATTTTGGAAGCATTTGAGGAACTTGACTTCTCTTCCTAAAAAGTCAAGTTAGGGGGAGATTGTTGGGAACTGAAGAATTCTTCAAGTATGGTTAATGCTGCTAGTTCAATGTTAATACTGCTAGAAGACTTAAAGGTTAGTACTGCTGAGTATTACTACTGCTAGTACTATTAATACTGCTAGTTATTGTTAGTGCTGCTTGAACAAAGTTAGTACTGCTTAGCTAGTTAGTACTGCTAGTAGTTAGTGCTGCTTAGTAGTTAATACTGCTTTAAGAAGTTAATGCTGCTGAGCATTATTAGTGCTGCTAAAGAGATTCGGATGGAAAGAATGACAGCTGGATATACTGAAGATATACTTAGAAGATATACATGGAAGATATACTGAAGATTTGTTTATTCTTTGTAATTATCTTTTCATTAGTATATGTATAGAATGTTTAGAATAGAAAAAAAAAATTAATTTAGATAACTGTTTTTTTTTCAAGAGAAAAATCGACCTCAAGGCATAGATCCTAATTCTAGAGAAGTAGAATTCGTATTGGTGAGCCTGTTCATCAATATTGAGGTTGAGTGTGTAACCTTGTAGCTTTAAGCATTCAATACAAGTTTACTGTTTGATCATTATATACTGTGTTTGATTACTGTTTTATTAAATATCAAAGTGTTTTTCCGCAACTTCTTTGATATTAGTTTCTGAGTATTAATTCTTGTTAAGAATTCGATCCTGACAAGTGGTATCAGAGCCAAATGAAGAAGGGCGTGAGGAACGCCCGGGTGAACACTTTGCAAGAGGTCATCGAAGAATCTCAATTGGTAGAGGATGACATTGTTCAGGAGAGAGAGAGAGAGGAGAAAGGACATCAAGGAGAGAAGCGGAAGTGGGAAGGGCCAACCGAGCCCGCACGATCATCAAACCCTTTAGCGGGGGGAGGAACATAGAGCCACGACGGGAGGCGAAATGGTGCCCCAAGTGTAAGAGAAAGCACTTCGAGCCTTATAATCCGAAGCCCTTCTCTAGTTCGATGGAGTTCTTTAAGTGTGGATGGAAGGACCATATGAGTAGAGAATCCCCCTATCGGGGAGTTTCTACGAGTGTCGGGAGCCGAGGCAGATCAGGAGAGATTGCCCCAAGTTAGCAAGGGGCAATTAAGGAGCTTCCAGTGGGGTTGCATCAAAGAAGGAGGTTCAACCAAAGGCGCCAAGTCGGGATTTCCAAATGACGGCGGATGAAGCAGAGAAATGGCGGATGTCGTGTCGGGTACGTTTCTAGTGAACTATGTACCTGCCCGTGTTTTGTTTGATTCTGGTGCGAACTGATCATTTGTTTCTACCACGTTTTACAAGAACTTCACTACTCCTATTAGTATGTTGAATGATGCTCTAGTGGTAGAGGTAGCCAATGGGGAGCACATGTTAGTACGGGAATGCTTTGTTAGGTGTACCTTAGAATTAGATGGGGAGTCTTTCGTAATAGATTTGTTACCGGCGAATATCGGGGGGGGGGGGGTTTGATATGATCGTTGGGATGGATTGGCTAGCTAAGCACGATGCCGGTATATTTTATTCCAAGAAACTAATTTGAGTACCCTTGCCCAAGGGTGGAGAGGTGATAATCTACAAAGAGAAGAAACGAAAAGCCGGCATGATTATCTCGTCAATCAAAGCACGAAAGAGATTAGCCAAGGGGTGTACTTCATACTTGGCCTACGTAATCGACGCGAAACTGGAAAAGAAGAAGGTGGAAGATGTGGATGTGGTGCGTGACTACCCGGATGTATTTCCGGAAGACCTATCCAGACGACTGCCGGAACGTCAAGTAGAGTTCCATATCGACCTCACTCCATGTGCCGCTCCAATTTCTCGCGCTCCCTATCGTCTAGCCCCGACGGAGATGCAAGAAATGATAACGCAACTACAAGAACTTCTCAAGAATGGGTTTATACGACCGAGCTCGTCGCCGTAGGGAGCTCCAGTTTTATTCATGAAGAAGAAGGACGGGTCCATGCGGATGTGCATCGACTACCGCAAACTCAACAAGGTTACCGTCAAGAACAAATATCCACTTCTGCGAATCGACGACCTCTTCGATCAATTGCAAGGAGCGAGATGTTTCTCCAAGATAGATTTGCGGTCGAGCTACGATCAAGTACGAGTGAAAGAGAGCGATATTCCGAAGACGACGTTCTGGACAAGATACGGGCATTATGAGTTTTTAATCATGCCATTCGGGTTGACTAACTATAACATCCCCCGTCCTCGTGGTTCAGAACGGGTGATGTCACGAACGAGACTTAACATAAATACACAAATAATTCAGAGCTATTAATAAACTCTATTCATATATTACAATCCAAAATTTCACGCGCAATCTCAAGTTCCGTCCCCGTAAACGTCACTTCGAACCTGCCGTGTTAGAAAATAAAAACACAGCTGAGCACAGGGTTCAGTGAATGGATTATAATATAAATTTGTAAATAATAATGAAAACATCGATAATGAAGCGAAAGACTTAAAAATTCTTTCAAGAATGTTCTTGAAACTCAAGTTCATAGCAAAAGAAATGTTCAGTAATATTCAAAATCAAAATCAAGAATTTCAAGAATGGTTCACATTTTAACTTCAAAACGTAATATAAATAAAGTCCGTCAATTCCTGTTGTGTTCGTGGGGTGATCAGCCACACGAACTGGGTCGGCATGCGGGCACACACACACGAATCCCCCGTGAATTTAACCACGGTCACATATTCTGTGGGTAAAAGTCCTAGGATCGATCCATCCGCCCCGGAGCCAACAAAGTCATCCAAGTCCCCCCAGAGTGGGTTCACATAAGCCACTAAGGCTTAAATCTAGTGGACCGTCATCTGCAGGACGCCATGACAACAAAGCCGCCATAGAAGGCATCCCAAATAATGTGCCCATTTATTGGGTTATTCTAAAATCAACGAAAACTAAACATATGCCACTTACCCAAATGGCGATCATAGAAATTATAGTCAATATACTTCACATTTTTATAAACAATCTCATACGAGACACATTTTAATAAAACATCAAAATGTTCAAACAATTGATTCAATAAATCAAAATCAATGTGTATGTCTGTGTGTAGTTTCACATTTGTTGATCACGTTCGGTTGATCAATCACAAGGCGGTGAACCACCTTTAGAAAGGGTCAACTACAATAAATAGTTGACCACGATTCAAAAGAAATGAAATCCATACCTTAACCAAATTGAGATGTAATACACGATCAACCGAGACTCACAACGAACTTTAACTCATTCGATTGCCTATTTAAATCACGAATTATTATTAGTCGCATAACCTAGAACTCAATGGTTATTATTCTAAGCTTAATCACAAATTTTTTATTCTCTTAGGCATTAAACCGTACATTTGGTGTGCGGTTAAACATCTAGATACAAATATCATCATTTTGATTCTAAACTTTAGCCTTTTGTAATTCTGACAAAATCAAACATTCCTAAATATGTAAATGATTATAACTTTGCAATATCTAATCATAATCTACCAACCAACTTCAACTACCCTAACCTACCAATTTAAATAACATAAACAGAAATTTATACCTCTAAGAAAGGTTCATTGCGTAGATTCCGAATATGTAATTATTTCATTGATTTCTTCAATAATTTAAGAGATATTTTAGAGAGATGTTGAATTCTAGAGAGAGAGAGCTATGAAGATGAGACGGTGATGTAAAAATGAATCGAGGAAGGAGGCGTAAGTAATTTATTCTTATCATGGATATTTTTGTTTTTTTAATAATATATATATATATATATATATATATATATAATTATAAAGAGTTTAATGGTTTGACGGTTTTTAACCTTCTATTATCTTTGATTGACATTTATATTACGGTTCAATTCGGTTAAGAATAATTACACATTTTTCAAACCGATTCTTACACTAACGCTCCGGCCGTATTTATGGATTCGATGAACCGAGTATGTCGACCTTTCTTGGACAAATCGGTTATAGTCTTCATCGACGATATTCTGATCTACTCAAGAGACGAGGTCGAGCACCAACAGCATTTGTGGGAAGTTTTGGAGATTCTTCGGAAGGAAAGATTGTTCGCAAGGTTCTCAAAGTGCGAGTTTTGGCTTCAAGAAGTCCAATTCTTGGGCCATGTAGTATCCAAGGATGGAGTGAAAGTAGATCCGACGAAGATTGAAGCAATGATGAATTGGGAACCACCGACGAGTCCAACGGAGATAAAAAGTTTCTTGGGTTTGGCGGGCTACTACCGACGATTTATTCTAGACTTCTCGAAGATCGCCTCTCCGCTCACGTCATTAACAAAAAAGAACGTTAAGTTCTTGTGGACCGAAGCCCAAAAGAAAGCCTTTCGGACTCTCCAAAATAAATTGTGTGAGGCGCCAATTCTATCATTACCTGAAGAATCCGAAACTTTGTGGTTTATAGAGACGCCTCGAAATTGGGTCTCGGGTGTGTTTGGTTTGTTAAAGGTGTTCCAGGATGGTTGATAACTCTCGTTTTTTAGAGTTATTTATCACTCTTTTGCAAGGATTTTGTATCATTTTTATACCCACCTTGCTTTTATTCTGTTCATTTGGTCTAAAATGTGATAAAGAGGTGATGAGTTACCAAAAGTTAATTTTTTTGGAAAAACTGCACTTTTTTAGGTAACTGTGGGCATGTACTGTCCCCACTGTGAGCACTGACGAACCACTTGAAGAAACCATCGAACACTGGGTTTATCCGGACAAGAGGGAGCAGATTAAAATACAATTGTTGAAGCATGCTTGCCTACAACAATCCCTGAAAATCTTCTTGGCATGGGTTGAAAATTGAATGGGCCTTGTCCAATGTGCTTTATGAAGATATGTCCATTGGATCATTTGCTTTTTGAGGCTATATAAAGAGGGCATGGCTTGAATTTGTTTCATCAACCTATCATCCATCACAACAAAGTCACCAACAATTCTCTAGGTTGAGTTCATCTTCAAGTTACTTGTTAACTTGAAGATTGTAATTTTAACTTTCTAGCACTTTACATTTCTAGTACTTTATTCCTTGTAATTTAATTTCAAGTACTCAATTTCCATTTCCGTAATTTAAATTTATGCAAGTAGTTCTTAATTATTTCATATCTTTTATTATTATGTCTTATTTTTTAATTATGAGTTAAGCACCTTCTTAGGTGTGGGTATGAGTAAACTTGAGACTAGTAGGATACACTTGGGTGTGTCCATAATTACTTGTTCTTGAGTTTGGTCACTTGAGTCGGGACATAACTCAATGCGGATAAGCCGATCACTTTGAAGTGTTAATATTAGATCTTAGACCTCGAGAGGGGCGGATCCGAAATACTTACACCCATACCCAATCCTCAACTCATCGTTAAATTTCATAACTTTTAAGTTATTTCACCAACAAAAACGATAATTTTTCTCACAACCAAAACGTGTGCAAGAAGTTCATGAAACTATCTGATTCTCAGTAGTCTAGTCCCTGTGGAAACGATATTCGATATACTTACCATTTCGTTTTTGAGAGATCGGGATTTTTATAAATAGTTCTATGTACTTAAGCGCCTAACCATCTAGTAACTACAATTATCTCAAGGAAAACTTACACCCATGGGTCAATTTGGGGGATTACCTTCGGAAGATCCGCACTCTCATTTAAAATAATTTATAGAAATGACGGATCGTTTTCGTATCACAGAGTAACTGTAGAAGCCTTACGGTTAACGCTCTTCACTTATACCCTAAGGGATAGAGCTAAAGCCTGGCTAAATTCACAACCACCTGAATCGATTGATACTTGGGCGATTTTAGCCGAAAAGTTTTTAAAGAAATATTTTCCTCCAACAAGAAATGTGAAATTTAGACATGATATCATGAATTTTCGACAAGAGGAAGATGAAGCAGTTTCCGATGCATGGAAGAGATTCAAAGATTTGATTAGAAAATGTCCTCACCACGAAATCCCTCATTGCATCCAATTAGAAACATTTTATAATGGTCTTTCTAATGCTGCGAAAATCATTCTCGATGCTACGGCCGGTGGTGCTTTTGTTTCCAAAACATACAACGAGGCATTTGACATTTTAGAAAAAAATTTAAACATTAACCCCGAGTGGTTAAATCCTCGTGCCATCGTTCCGAAAAATGCATCGAGAGTTCATGATATTGATGCCATTGCTTCTTTAAATGCACAAATCGTTGCTTTGCCTAATTTGGTTAAGAACAATTTGAAAATAAATGAAGAAAAAAGTCAAGTACAAGTCATGAATCATTCTTTGAACGAATCTTACGTATTTTGTGGAGAAAATCATCGTTTTGAGCAATGTCCAGGTAATCCCGCCTCGGTGAACTACGTGGGAAATCATGCTAGAAATAGTCCGTTTTCCCAAACGTATAACCCAAATTGGCGAAATCACCCGTGTGAATGTTAAATCCCAAACAAATCAAGCAATTCTCATCAAGAATCAACAATATGAACTAGAGAGAGAGAGAGTAGAGAGAGAAAGTATATCTTGAATCACATATACGTCTAATGATTTACAATGAGGTTCTTTCTTACAAATCTTACAAAATCATAAGGAACAAAACCTATTTATACCACCACACTAATACAAGACTTAAAGACTAAGTAAACAAATACAACTTTGACTATTACATTGACTTTGACATTGTTGACTTTACCACTTTGACTTTTCTATTAAATCTTGGATACAATATTTTGACTTAACAATCTCCCCCTTTGTATTCAAGATTTAATAAAAATTTGACACTAGTCTTCAACACATGATTCTTCAGCTTTTGTCTCTAACACTTTTAACTTTGAAGCTTTAACAGTCTTCAGTCTTTCAGCCTTTGAAGAATCTTGAAAAGTCTTTTTCACTTTGTAGCTTTGAAAGTCAACATGTGTTGAACACGAAACGGAATTCTTGAAACTCCTTTGAAACTTCAACTTTGAAACATCTTTGAAATTTTTAGCTTTGAACTTTGAAACAACTTTGATTGAGGAATCTTTGAAAAACTTGTATCTTCATCTCTTGTGATCTCTTGACTGTCTTTGGAAAAACAAACTTTCTCAATCATCTGTCTGATTTGTCTTTAAATCATCTTGGAATGATTTCTTTTTATCTGACTTGAACTTTCTTGAACTTTGTAGATTTCTCCACAAGTCTTTTTCACTTTGAACTTTCTTCATGACATTGAAATTGAATCTTTGTAAAATTCTCCCCCTTTTTGATGATTGTGAGCATCATGATCATCAAAACTTCTTCAATTTCAGCGTTTTCTTTGATTTCCCCCTTTGTAATGACAAATAATCTCCCTTTTATGATAATATTACATTCTTCGCCCTTTGATCTGAGTATCCGTCAATTCATAAGATGTATATATCCGAATCTTTTCAAATTCAAACATAATGAACAATGTAACCCTGATTCAACAGATGAAACAGTTAATATGCTTGTAAGTAGAACAGAGCCATTTTGTACAACGGATGTACATTGGAAAGGAGCTTTTGTGATGTTCACTCCTCCAGGGCTTCCATTCAATCATCGAAAAACCACAAAGGAATTTTCTATGAATGTTATGACAAGAAAACTTATTCCTTCTGTGCTCGTGCAAGTGTAGAATGATTGAAGCTACTTAGCTTGATCAGACTCAAATTGTGTAAACTGTTGAGACAGCAACAGATAGTACACGGACTCAGGGGCTGTTTGTTTACCTCTTATTGGTTCCATTAAGAGGCAACCTCTGAATCACTAAGAGGTAAATCTTGTTTGGCAGAAAAAAGTGTTGCCTCTTAATGGTTCCAAAATCCTCTTAATGATTTTGTATTCTGACCCTCCCTTAACCATTAAGAGCCCTGATTTCATTATGAACAATTAGCAAACAACCATATTTCATTTTACACTATATCATAAAAACCTCATAACCATTCAGACCACTTAATCATTTTGCACTAAACCATTCAGCAACTGCCAAACAACCCCTCAATGTGCATGAAAGAGGTGCGAAGGTGGGGCAACTTTTCTTCTTTTTCAATATCTAAATCTTCCGAGTGAAGATTAGATAGCAGATATGCTGCGTCCCCCAAAAAAATGAAACATTTCTTTTTCAAGAAAGAAACGAGTGGTTGGTGGGGTTAATGCAAGAGTTGGCATGGGCTTACTGCCTTTTTCAATGATGGTCACCAAAGAATGTGAACCAATCAGTAGATGTGGTTGCCCGGCTCAGAAAGTGGTTGGTGCAGAGTTTTGATATTCTTTTAACTCTGCTCTCACACCTTCTTTCTTTTTAACATTAAAGCTCACTTCTAACCAAACTCGCTTTTCCATTTTTCCGCTCCACACACTGAGAAAAACTCAATCGGATGAGTTATCTCCGCCACTCTTTGATTTTGACCCCTCACCCCTCAATCACTGAAGGATAACTTCCGGGGTAGGAAACACTGGTTTACGTGAATCCATGGAAGTTCTATTTAAGCTCATACACGAATCCCATGTAAGTCCTAAAAAGAATAGTTGTTCAACAGTTTAACTGAACAGTTAAGCACAAAGTGTATGAAAACATTGTCAAAATGTATGCTCATGAGATTTGAGCAATTGAACGTTGAAGATTTCTCAAAACAAAGATATTGAATGAATGAAATGAAATGAAATCAAGAGAATTGTTTTGAGAATCTGACAATGTATCAATCAAATCAAATAAAATGGTTAGGGTATCAAAGAATTGGATAATTTGTTTATATGAACAAATATAAACAATTTTGCAATGAAAGCACAAGATTAGAAATAATGATTGATGCTCAACAACATTGAATTTCAAACGGGGGTATTA
This sequence comes from Arctium minus, assembly GCA_954870635.1. Taxonomy (NCBI): domain Eukaryota; kingdom Viridiplantae; phylum Streptophyta; class Magnoliopsida; order Asterales; family Asteraceae; genus Arctium; species Arctium minus. Next base: position 40,138,714 of record OX941087.1, on the reverse strand, counting down.
CCATCGAAAAATTGGTTCGTTATGGGACATGGTAATAACAATTTCAAATGAAATACTGAACCGGTGTGTATGAATACTTTACGGTATAAAGACAAGATAATACGCAAGTATTGATCTTTGGAAACACACGGTCAGTTAAACATTGAAGCTCAAAATTGAAAAACATTTAAAATCACACTTCTTAATTCATGAAATCTTTTGAGAACTAGAAGTGGTTTGAACATTTTAGAAACTGTTTTTCATGCTTGAAAGTTGTTCTTATTTCAAACAATCAGAGATCTAGATCAGAAGATATTTACCTTTAAGCTCCCCCTCAAATCATGATAAAAAGATTTAGGTCTTTTAAGCTCCCCCTGGATATTTGCAAAATATCCAAGTCTGAACATTGAAGAACTGGTCCTGATTTGTCATGTGATCAGAAGCCATCACCTTTACTCCCTCTTAAATTATGCATCTGAAATATGTCAGTTAAAACACAAGATAGAGATCAATACAACTCCCTTTTGAATTGTAGACCGTCATATCGTAAGTATATTGTCAATGAAAAAGCACAGGATAGAGATCAATACAACTCCCTTGTGAATTGTAGACCGTCATATCTTATTGGATGCAAAGTATTACCGGAGTAAGGTCTTTTAATCACTGAATTACGAGTCCTAAACTGTTGTGTTTAGAAGTCAAACTTCGTTGAAGTACGGGTTCTAAGCTGATGTACTTAGAAGCCATAGTTCTTTTACTCCCCCTTGACTTGAGGTGCCTGCAACACAGAATCAGTTTTCGGCTTTGGTACCCACTGGTATTTAGGTCCATCAATGTTAGTTGCAGTTCTTGTGGGGGTAATAGAGTAAGAACCATACCAGAAATGATCACTCGTTTTGTGAATATGATCATGTGTACAGCAGCAAGAATAATAGTATTTCTTACCTGATAGCCTGATTAATTGATCTCTCGAGTAGATATGATTAGTTACCTTTATATGCATTGTTCTTCTTAGCTTTGTGTGTATGTACACATGATTTCTTCCCTTTCAGCTCATCTTTCTTCTCATCTTTAACTGGTTTCTTCTTCCAGACCAGTTCCACTTCTTTGTATCTCCTTCTTCTTTGATGTGTAACTGAACCATCTATATTTCTATCATAGAAAAGGTTAGTACTACGAATCTGATCAGAAGATTTAACTGACCTTTTTGAAGAAACAGTTTTCTGATTTGAACTTGATGTTGTCTTTTCTAGCTCTTTAATCTTTGAAGCAAAGCTGTCTCTTTCTTTGATGAGAAGGTCAATCTTCGTCTCGAACTCAGACTTTGCTTTCTGCTCTTTCAGTGCATTCTCAGATAGTTCAGATAACTTGACAGTCAACTTTTTAATCTCTTTCTCAAATATACTTCTTTCTTCTTCAAATCCCTTCTCAGCATTGTTTCTCTGGCCTGATAATTCTTTGAAGAATCCCACGTTCTTTTGTTCAATAGCCTTCTTTTCTTTGGCAAACTTTTCCCTTTCTAAAATGAGTACTTTCTCAAAATCAGAAACTTGCTGAGAAAGTTTTATACACTGAAGCTCAACTGCTTTCTTTTCTTCAACACTCTTCCTTGAAAAGCCTGAAAATTTCTTTGCAAATGATTTCTTTGTAGTCTCCAAATCAGATTTGTCTTTTGCAAGCTTTTGCTCCAAAGCAGATATTCTCTTTTGAAGATCAGCATTTGCACTTTCCAAATCCTTAACTTTCTGCTCATTGCTCACAACAGAGACTGTTTGCTGAATTTTAGCTTCCAAATCAGAAATCTTTTCTTTGAGCTCAGAATTCTCAGCTTCCAATTCTCTTGTTTTTAACAAAATCTTTGGCCCTGTCATAAGCCATTCAAGATAATCCCATATTTCCGTTCTTGTTGACTTGTATAAATCTTTTCCTGTCGACTGGTAGGTAATTATGTGACCAGAAATATCATAAGAAATACTCTTCAACAAAAAATTTCGAGCTAAATTATCAGCTCTCTTTCTTTTCTCCTGTTCCTCAGTACAATCTTCTGTTGGAGTTTGAGGTTTTATCTCTCCTTCAGTCAATGATAATCTGATATAGCAACTCAACTCATGTTTATCTACATAGTTGAAAAAATCAACTTTCCACTGCTCGTATCTTCCTTTGAGTAATATTGGTGAACTCATTCTGTTTCAAAAAAAAATTGACAAAATGATCGTTAGTTGAAATGAATTCAAATAAAAAATTCAGACAATCTAACTAAAAGTACATAATTTTCTCTCTCAGAAAACAGCTTGATAAGAATGATCGTTCCCAAACAATTCAGAAATTTTTTGACTGAAAGTCAAAATCAGATCAGCACAACAAAAATAATCTCAGAAAAATTCAATCTCTGAAATTCTCAAATCACTGAAACTTGCAGATCATATTAATTGAAAACCTGCACATCAGAAAATCGTAAATCAGATCAATTGAAATCTGGCGCAAAAAGATGATAATGTTGGCGCAAGAAATAAGTTTTGAGTGAGTTTTGAATGGCCCAAAATTCAATGACTTGAGTGGCGCAAAATATTGAATGAGAGAGCAAATCTGGCGCAATTTGATGTGTTGCGTTAGTAGTGAGTGGCGCAAAATCAAACTGATTATGGGGAAACAAATTGATGATGGTGACTGCTGAAAAATAAATCTGGTTCAATTGATATTTAGGTGGCGCAAAATTAGAGGTTTGCGCCAATACCTTATGGCGCAAAATATAAAGATTGCGCTAAACACTTCAATCAAATGTGAACTCTACTAACATAAATGCAAAACCAATTGAAATTAGAAAGTGACTGGCGCAAAACAAGTTTATTAGGTTGGCGTAAAACAAGTTTAAACAAGTTTTGAATTGTTTTTGGTGGCTCAAAATTTCTACATAAGGTGATGGAGCAAAGTATTTATAGATTGATTAACAACTCCACCGCCTCATTATTTGTGATCAACCAATCAAGATAATATTCAAACTTGAATGTCACCGTCCCACTAATTCTTAACAACCAATCACAATCTGCAAACAAAACTTGTGTAAATGATGAACTGGCGCAAATCCAGTTATGAACTGGCGCAAACTTTCTAAACCAGATATGATTCAACAATCTGTTCAAATCTCTTCAAATCTGCAAATTGATTCTCAAAAATGTATCAGTACCATCGAAAATCAATATAAAACACATATCTACTATCGATTTCAGATTAAAAACAACAAATCACAAAAATACGATTCAACCAGTGTTCGACTAATATTTTTCAAGAAACCAAAATTTCAGAAATTGACATCGATTTAGTTCAAAATTCGAGATGTAATCAATACAAGAAACAATCCAAAACACAAATCGAATCCAATAATTCCATTTTCTTGCATCAAAATCGATTTTTCAATGAAAAAAAATTCGAATGAACAGTAACTCTCGTGTTCTTGAGAATTTTCAGAAAATCAAACTTTTTGATCCAAAACTCCAGAAATCGATCGAAATTTGTTGTGAAAAACTTTCTGAAATTGTTTGGTATAGCTTTGATACCAATTGTGAATGTTAAATCCCAAACAAATCATGCAATTCTCATCAAGAATCAACAATATGAACTAGAGAGAGAGAGAGAGAGTAGAGAGAGAAAGTAGATCTTGAATCACATATACGTCTAATGATTTACAATGAGGTTCTTTCTTACAAATCTTACAAAATCATAAGGTACAAAACCTATTTATACCACCACACTAATACAAGACTTAAAGACTAAGTAAGCAAATACAACTTTGACTATTACATTGACTTTGACATTGTTGACTTTACCACTTTGACTTTCCTATTAAATCTTGGATACAATATTTTGACTTAACAACCCGAACTTTTCTTGGAAGGGAAATCAAGGACTTCAACCCCCCGGGGCAAGTCAAGTCCAAAACCGACCACAAAATCCCCTGAGATTTCATCAAAACCAACCTTACAATTTTCAACATGGACAATCCTCACAATCACATGCACCTAGGCAACAAAATGCATCGGGAAGTAATGATTCAATCGAATCATTACTTCAAGGTTTTATAATCCAAACCAATGCAACCTTGAGGGGTTTCGAAACCCAACTCGGGCAATTTGCCGTCGAGCTCAAAAATAGACCACAAGGGACGTTGCCTAGTGACACCGAGAATCCTAAGGGAAATCAAAAAGAACATGTCAAGGCTATGAGTATAAGAGAAATAGAGAATGTATATGACTCGTGCCAAACCACAAAATCATCTCCCATGCCTATTTTGCAAAAAGATTCACATCTCTTTGATAAAGAAATTTTCCATGGTCCTTTCCATTCTATTGAGAAAACATAGAACTCAAATCCTGTGGCCAAAACAACAGATCCATCCAGTTCTGGGAAAAATTATGCACAGTTTACCCACTGTGGGCAGGCTGTGCCCACACCTGGTAAAATAACATCAAAACCAGATATGTGTGAGTTGCCTTTTCTTGATAGATTAAAATCAAAACATGTGGATCCTTAGTTTAAAAAGTTTCTGGATATTTCAAGCAACTCCACCTTAACATTCCTTTGGTAGAAGCTCTCGATCAAATGCCAAGTTATGTTAAATTTTTAAAAGACATTCTCAATAAAAAAAAAACAAGGCGTGAGGAATTTGAAACCGTTGCGCTAACAACAGAATGTAGTGCTATTCTTACTTGTAAAATTCCTCCAAAGTTTAAGAATCCGGGTAGTTTCACCATCCCGTGCTCCATTGGAGGACAAGAAGTAGGACTTGCACTATGTGACTTGGGAGTGAGCATAAACGTCATGCCTTTATCCGTTTTTGAAATATTGGGAATTGGAGAAGTGCGACCAACCACTATTACTTTGCAACTCGCGGATAGATCTTTGGCATATCCGAAAGGCAAAATCGAAGACATTTTGGTCAAAGTTGATAAATATATTTTTTTGGTTGACTTTCTAGTTTTGGACTATGAGGCGGACATAAATGTTCCCATCATTTTAGGAAGACCCTTCCTTGCGACCGGCCGAACATTGATAGACGTCCAAAAAGGCGAGTTGACCATGAGAGTAAATGACCAACAAGTGACTTTCAATGTTTTCAAGTCTCTTAAGTTTAATGGTGAAGTAGAGGAATGTTCTACCCTTAGCACTATAAGTGATGATTTTGAGTTAAGTTTGATAAAATATACCCACAGTGAGCAGACTGTGGGCACTGACGATGATATTTTGGAAGATGACTTGATTGAGGTTATAGATGCATTTGAATAACTTGATTTTACGGATAGGCCAACACAAGTTCATTCTATCATAAAAGCACCTGATTTAGACTTAAAACCACTCCCCAATCACCTTAAGCATGCTTATCTCATGGAAGAGGAAAAATTGTCCGTAATTATTTCTTCCAACTTAAGTGATGATCAAGAAGTGAGGTTGAAAGAATTGTTGAAAAATCACAAGAAAGCCATAGGTTGGACCTTAGCCGACATCAAGGGAGTTAGTCCTTCACTTTTCCAACATAAGATAATCATGGAAAAAAATAGCATTGGTAAAGTTCAACCACAAAGACGACTTAATCCCATCCCATCATGAAAGAAGTCGTTAAAAAAGAGATTTTAAAATGGCTTGATGCGGGTATTATTTACCCCATTTCAAGTAGTGGTTGGGTAAGTCCGGTGCAATGTGTCTCAAAGAAGGGTGGTACCACGGTAATCACCAATGAGAAAAACGAACTAATTCTAACTAGGACCGTCAACGAGTGGCGAATTTGCATGGATTATAGACAACTAAATCTTGCCACCAAAAAGGACCACTTCCCTTTGCCTTTTATAGACCAAATGCAAGATCGATTGGCCGGAAAAGAATTTTATTGCTTTTTGGACGGATATTCGGTTATAATCAAATTCACATCACACCCGAAGATCAAGAAAAAAACAACCTTTACTTGTCCCTTCGATACTTTTTCTTTCCGGAGGATGCCATTTGGTTTATGCAATGGTCCCACAACATTTCAACGTTGCATGATGTCTATTTTCTCGGAGATGATTGAGGATACTATGGAAGTTTTTATGGACGATTTTCGGTGATCGGAACGTCATTTGAAAATTATCTTGAAAATTTGAAAAAAAGTTTAGAAAGATGTGAAACTCACGATTTAATTTTAAATTGGGAAAAATGTCATTTTATGGTACAAGAGGGAATCGTTTTGGGTCACATGGTTTCTAAAAAAGGGTTGGAAGTAGATAAAGCAAAACTTGAAGTAATAATGCAATTACCCGAACCCACTTCGGTTAAAGGCATTAGAAGTTTTTTAGGACATGCGGGATTTTATAGATGTTTTATAAAAGATTTTTCAAAAATTGCAAAACCACTCTGTAATTTGTTGCATGTCGATCAAACTTTTGATTTTACTTCCGATTGTAAAAACGCTTTTGAAACAATTAAGAACGCTCTTGTGACGGCACCTATTATAATTGCCCCGGATTGGACCATGCCTTTTGAGGTTATGCGTGATGCAAGCAATTGGGTTGTAGGTGCCGTGTTAGGACAAAGGAAAAATAAAAATTTTCATCCCATTTATTACGCAAGTAAAAATCTCATCGAAGCTCAAATAAATTATACAACAACCGAGAAAGAGTTACTCGCCGTAGTATTTGCATTTGACCGTTTTTGATCTTACTCGATTGGCATGAAGGTTGTTGTTGACACGGATCACTCAGCTATTAAATATCTCTTTAACAAAACCGATGCAAAGCCACGACTTATTCGGTGGGTCATTCTTTTACAAGAATTCGACATTGAGATAGTTGATAGAAAAGGGGTTGACAATTAAGTTGCGGACCATCTTTCTAGGATTGAAAAACAAGTGTCAAGTGGGGGAAGTCACGAGATCAAAGAATTTTCCCCGAATGAAAATATTTTGGCTATCTATCATTTTGAAAAGGACCTCCCTTGGTATGCGGATATTGCAAATTATCTTGCAAGTGGTATCAAGCCATACCAAAGGAGCGGTCAACAACTTAAAAAGTTTTTTCACGAGTGGAAACAATATTTTTGGGACGATCCTTTTTATACAAATTAGGAGCAGACCAAATTTTGAGGAAATGTGTCCCAGATTTTGAAATAAAAGATATTATGAGGGACTGTCATGCTTCATCGTACGGGGGGCATTTTGGTGGTCAACGTACGGCGGCAAAAATTTTACAAAGCGGTTTCTTTTGGCCCACGATATTCAAAGATTCATTCGAGTTTGTTAAAAGTTGTGATTAATGCCAAAGGATGGGAAACTTATCCGAACGGAATGAAATGCCTTTAAACAACATTTTAGAAGTTGGACTTTTTGTCGTTTGTGGCATTGATTTCATGGGCCCGTTTACCATATCCTTCCATAATCAATATATATTGGTGGCCGTTGATTACGTTTCCAAATGGGTGGAAGCAATTGCTTGTCCACGAAATGATGCTAAAACAGTGATAACTTTTCTTCAGAAAAATATTTTTGTTCATTTTGGGACGCCCCGAGCTTTGATTAGTGATGAAGGAACCCATTTCGTTAATAAAATGTTAGGCACTGTTCTTAGTAGGTACAACATCCAACATAGAGTTTCAACCGCATACCATCCTCAGACAAACGGTCTTGTCGAACTTTCGAACCGAGAAATAAAATCAATTTTAGAGAAAGTGTTAAAACCCGACATAAAGGATTGGTCTCTTAAACTGGATGATGCACTTTGGGCATACCGAACAGCTTTCAAAACCCCGTTAGGAATGTCACCGTATAAATTGGTTTTTGTGAAGGCTTGTCACTTGCCTTTGGAACTCGAATATAAGGCATTTTGGGCAATAAAAGAATTAAATATGAATTTTGATGAAGCCGGAACGAAAAGGAAACTTCAATTGAACGAATTAGAGGAATTAAGGCATCATGCTTATGAGAAAGCCAAAATTTATAAAGAAAAGACAAAAATTTGGCATGACCGTAGGATCAAACAACGGATTTTTGAAAAAAAATCAAAAAGTGTTTCTTTTTAATTCATGGTTGAAGTTATTTCCGGTAAAATAAAATCAAGATAGTCGGGACCTTTTACCATCATGGATGTGGGAAAATATGGAATGGTTGATTTGTTAAGCCCACAAGATGGTGTAGTTTTAGAGTTAATGGACACCAGGTCAAACATTTTATTCCTAACGGTGTACCCAGGCCCATTAATTTTGAAGAGTAAAAATTGGAGATTTTCATTGTAAATATTGTACATATTTTTTTTTAATTTGTGTTTAAATTTTATCTTGTAGGGTATAATTTCAATTCAAATTGTGGGAACAATGGGTGATGAGCAAATATTTTTTAATTTTCATGGGATAAGTATGTAGGACTGTTATGATGGTTTTTCTAGAAAGCATAGCCTGATGGGATTGATGCTTTTGCATGGAAGAGTAAAAAAATTAATTTAAAATACAAAAGAATGGAAGTAGTTATATTGGGAAGGGATTTGTATTTTTTTTATTCTAAGAAAGTACAAAAGTTGACAAACTAGTTAACCAATGGTTTTTATATAACAATTTATTTTGTTGGATAAATGATTTAACTAGACAAAAAAAGGGGGGTTTTGGAAGTTTCCAAAAACTTGTGTGCAAAAGAGTTATTTTCAAAACAAAACCAGCTGGTTTGTGGGTTTTGGGATTTAAAAAAAAAATAGAAGCAAACCCCCTTTTTCTTCTCCAACTCTTTCATATTCTTCCTGGTTCAAATCCACAAGCAACTCAACAATGGCTAGGCAAAAACATCTTGTTTCAAGACAATCACCTACACCGACGTCGACCACTATCGCCGCCGCCCAAACCGTCATCACCGCCGCACATTCCATCCTCGCCGTTGATCAACCGCCATAGACCACCACGACGTCGGCGACCTCCTCTGTTTCATCTACTCAGGGCATCCATACCACCTATGGGTCACCAATGCTTCCATCTTTTGATGCTCCAACCCCATCCTCACCGGTGTTCATCCATTCCTTTGTGGAAAGTCATAAAGTTCTTACAATGGTACCCTCCTCCCTCTTCTTATTCTCAAAATACTCCTACTCCCTCTATTTCTCTCCCATTTATCTCTGTCACAAACCCATCAATGATTCCTCCAATCATTTCCACCATCTATTTCACCACCATCGTTCTAACCCAAAAACCCCTTTCAGTCACTTTACCTATTCCATCACTAACCACTCAACCGAATCCCTTTAACCAAGTCGGAGAGTTTAGCAAACCCTCTCTACCTTCAAAAGTCGACAACCCCAAAACAACCCTCTCAGTCTCAACCGGGTAGTAGAATCCGGAAAAATAACTTTTGGTTTATCATCATGGTCTTTTGAACGTTCTCTATGTTTAATATTTTGGGTATTTTTTTTTTACATTTCACACTTGCTTCCCCGCCTTTTGTGTATGATATACGGGTGTTATTGGGGTTTGCTTTTATAATATCATGTTATGCTTGAATTTTGTTGTTGTTTCCTTTATGATTATCATTTTTCAGGTACAAATTCTTTGGGTGACTTTTTAATGGTAAAATTTGAATGGACATAGGCCCTTTTGTTGTTGGCCTAAACATTTTTTCCCTCGTTCCTTACCCTAGACATTTTATTCGACAATGGGGACATTGTCCACTTTAATGTTTGGGGGTGGGGAAATAAAAATATATATGATCTTTGCCTATATGAAAAAAAGGAAAGCGGAGAAAACAAAGAAAAATAAATAAAAAGTCTTCGAAAAATTGGAAGACGGCCTTCGAAAATTTGGATGTGCATATATGAAGATTTATATGAACACTATGCAAAAATGAAGAATGTGTACAACTGAACATAATTGTAAAATGCACATACATGAACATATTTGGAAACACTGTACAAATGATGATTTTAGATAAGTGAACATTTTATGTACACTGAATATAAATGAACAACGTGCAAACATTGAATAATGTGATAACTAAGTGTATAGTTGAACAATGTGTAAACATTTTGTGTGCCTTGTGAACAATTGAATATTAAAGTTTGGTCTTTGTGGTTATCACTCACTATCAAGTTTGGTCCATCTTTTAAACTAATTACATTTTTAGTCATTGTGGTTATCATTTTGTTTCACTTTCGGTCACTTTAACTAACCTTAGTTAAAAATGCTAGTTAATTATTTTTGCCTTTTTTTCCTTTTTTTGTTTTATTATATCATAAATACGTATTTTTAATTAAAATTATCATTAATATAATAGGAGTATAAATGGAAAGTGAAAAATAAAATGATAGGAAACACAAAAATGAAAAAGGACAAAATCATAGGGACTAAAATCATAATTACTGAATAATCTAATAAAACAAAAAAGAATAAAAGAAAAATAGTTAACTACCATCTTTAACTTAATTAGTCAAAGGGACCGTAAGTGAAATAAAATGGCAACCATAATGACTAAAATTGTAATTGGTTTAAAAGAGAGACCAAACTTGATAGCGAGTGACAACCACAAGGACCGAAAATGTAGTTTACTCTTAAGGAAATAACAATCTAACGTTTAAAAAATCACTAAAATAAATACAATTCAAACCTACCATAATTATCTATTAAATAAATAAGGAAATAACCGATACACGTTTTAAAAAAATAAAATTAATAATTAATGGCATTAAATCTAAAGGAGAGATTAATTAAGAGATGATATTTTGAGTGTGTATAAATGGGATGTTCGTTTGCTCAAATTACATCAACCATGAAGAACATCTCTATTTTCGTCGTTCTTTTGCTCGTGAGCTTCTTTGCTTTTGGTAATTTATTTTATCTTATTTACACATTAACGCCTTCCTTTCGTTATCTTTTAATAGTTAATTAAGATATTTCTGTTATTTATATTGTGGTGGAAAATTATAACTTGTATTTACCTAAATGGTGCTTTGTAAACGAGTTTTAGACGAAAAAAAGCTTAAAGTTTGTGTAGTTTCGAAACAATTTTTATACAAAACAAAAATTGAGAACAGTGGCGTATCCAGGATTTTTTCTTGGTGGGGTCACCATTTAAGGTAGATTGAATGCTTGTAAAACTGTCACGTGCATTTTAGCCTAAATCCACGTTTTTTAGGGATTTTTAAAGTTTTTTTTTGTTGATTTCAAGAGATTTTTAAGTTTTTTTGTCGATTTTGAGGGATTTTTTCGGTTTTTTAGTTGATTTTGAGAAAGTTTTTTTGGTTGTGTAGATCCCAGTGCAGTGCAAATCAGAATAACAGCAATCAAAGATGAACAAATTATAGATCACAACAACTAGTCATATGATTGATAATACTTCAAAGGGTTTAGGTTTACAGAGAGAATTTCTGATAAGGGTATGTAAACCTAATGACTAGAAAACTGAATAATGAATTTCTCATTCTTACAAATGAAATAGAAATAACTTTAAATACGTAGGCTCGCAGGCCTAATGGGCTTATGGGCTTTTAGGCCCATCTAATTAATTAACTATTAGTGAATTACATATTGAACCCTTATAAATACTTTATTCCACTTTCAACGCACATGACTTTTAGTCCTAACAATCTCCCCCTAAAGTTGAATAAAACATTTATCTTCTTGAAATCTTCAAACATTGATCTTCTTTCCCTCTTGAATCTTTGAAGAACTTTGATGTTGCTTGACTTCATGTCTTTCCACGCTCCCCCTTGAATAAAGCTCTTGGTCTTCATAGTATCAACTTTGTAACCAGATTCAATGTACAGTAGCCTCGACTGAATGCACTATCAAGCAGCTTTCAGCTGTAAAAACTCAATCACATCGGATCAGCGCACAAGAAAAATAATGTGAGAGTTACTTGACATTCCACGGTGCTTCTTCAGTTTAAAACAAAGAATCTGTCTTTGAACCGCGAGTTGAATAGATTTGTTTTCTTCTCAAGAACTTGTTTCAATCATCGCATAGGAGGAATGATAAACAAACTTGTAGCAGACACCACATGATACGTGATACGGGAAAGAATCAATACAAACTTTGAAAACTTCATTGTCTTCAGACAAACAAACTTTTTTTCTTCAAAACTTTGAAATTGAACTTTGAAAAATTCTCCCCCTTTTTTGATGATTGTGAGCATCATGATCATCAAAACTTCTTCAATTTCAACGCATTCTTTGATCTCCCCTTTATGATAATATGATATTCTTCGTCCTTTGATCTGAGTATCCGTCAATTCAAGAAATGTATATATCCGAATCTTTTCAAATTCAGACATAATGGACAATGTAACCCTGATTCAACAGATGAAACAGTTAGTATGCGTGTAAGTAGCACAGAGCCACTTTGTACAACATATGTACATTGTAAAGGAGCTTTTGTGATGTTCACTCCCCCAGGTCTTCCATTCAATCATCGAAAAGCCACAAAGGAATTTTCTATGAATGTTATGACAAGAAAACTCATTCCTTGTGTGCTCGTGCAAGTGTATGAATGATTGAAGCTACTTAGCTTGCTCAGGCTCAAATTGTGTAAACTGTTGAGACAGCAACAGATATTACACGGACTCAATGTGCATGAAAGAGGTGCGAAGGTGGGGCAACTTTCCTTCTTTTTTAATATCTAAATCTTCCAAATGAAGACTAGATAGCAGATATGCTGCGTCCCCAAAGAAAATTAAACATTTCTTTGTTAAGAAAGAAACGAGTGGTTGGTGGGGTTATAGCAAGAGTTGACATGGGCTAGGTGCCTTTTCAATGATGGTCACCAAAGAATGTGAACCAATCAGAATATGTGGCTGCCCGACTCAGAAAGTGGTTGGTGCAGAGTTTTGATATTCTTTTAACTCTGTTCTCACACCCTCTTTCTTTTTAACATTAAAGCTCACTTCTAACCAAACTCTCTTTTTCATTTTTTTTTCGCTCCACACAATAAGAAAAACTCAACCGGATGAGTTATCTCCCCCACTCTTTGAGTTAAGATCCCTCACCCCTCAATCACTCAAGGATAACTTCCGGGGTAGGAAACACTGGTTAACGTGAATCCATGGAAGTTTTGTTTAAGTTCTCACACAAAACCCATGTAAGTCCTAAAAAGAATAGTAGCTCAACAGTTTAACTTGAACATTTAAGCTCAAATAAGATAACACTTTCAAAATGTATGTTCATTAGATTTGAGCAATTAAACTTTGAAGATTTCTCAAGACAAGAATATTGAATGAATGAAATGAAATCACGAGATTTGTTTTGAGAATCTGACAATGTATCATTCAGATCAACTAAACTGGTTAGGGTATCAAAGAATTGGATATTATGTTTATATGAACAAATATAAACAATTTAGCAATGAACGCACACATTTCGAATAATGATAGATGCTCAACAACATTGAATATCAAACGGGGGTATTACCATCGAAAAATTGTTTTGCTATGAGACATGGTAATAACAAATACAAATGAAGTACTGAACCTGTGTGTGTGAATATGTTACAGTATAAGTATAAGATAATACGCAAGTATTGATCTTTAGAAACACACAGTCAGTTAAACATTAATGTGCAAAAAGTGAAAAACATTTAAATTCACACTTCTAGATTCATGAAACCTTTTGAAAATCAGAAGTGGTTTGAACATTTCAGAGACTGTTTTTCATGCTGGAAAGTTGTTCGTCTTCCAAACAATCAGAGATATAGAGTTAGAAGATACTTACTTTTAAGCTCCCCCTCAAATCATGATATAATGATTTAGGTCTTTTAAGCTCCCCCTGGATAGTTGCAAAATATCCAGGTCTGAACGTTGAAGAACGGGTCCTGATCTGTCATGTGATCAGAAGCCAAAATTCGTTGAAGTCCGGGTTCTAAGCTGATTTACTTAGAAGCCATTGTTCTTCTACTCCCCCTTGACAGTAGGTGCCTGCAACAAAGAATCAGTTTTCGGCTTTGGTACCCACTGGTATTTGGGTCCATGAATGTTAGTTGAAGTTCTTGTGGGGGATATAGAATAAGAACCATACCAGAAATGATCCCTGGATTTGTGAATGTGATCATGTGTACGACAATAAGAACAATGGTATTTCTTACTTGACAACCTGAGTAATTGATCTCTCGAGTAGATATGATCAGGTTTACCTTTACTCGCTTTGTTCTTCTTGGCATTAGATGCATGTACACATGATTGTCTTTCTTTCAGCTCATCTTCAACTGGTTTCTTCTTCCAGACCAGTTCCTCATCTTTGTATCTCGTTCTTCTTTGATGTGTACCTGAACCATCTATATTGCTATCATAGAAAAGGTTAGTTTTACGAATCCGATCAAAAGATTTAACTGACCTTTGTGGAGAGACAGATTTCTGATTTGTACTTGATGCAGACTTTTCAAGCACTTTAATCGTCGAAGCAAAGTTGTCTCTTTCTTTAACAAGCAGGTCAATCTTCTTCGTGAATTCAGACTTCGTTCTCTACTATTTTAGTGCCTTCTCAGATAGTTCAGATAACTTGGCAGTAAGCTTTTTGATCTCAGTCTCAAACAAGCTTCTTTCTTCTTCAAATCCCTTCTCAGGATTGTTTCTTTGGCCAGATATTTCTTTGAAGACACCAACATTCTTTTGTTCAGTGGTCTTCTTCTCTTTGGCAAACTTCTCTCTTTCAAGAATGATTACTTTCTGAAAATCAGAAACTTGCTGAGAAAGTTTTATGCATTTCAGCTCAACTTCTTTCTTCTCATCAGCACATTTTCTCGAAAAATCTGAGAACTTCTTTGCAAACGATTTCTCAAACTCGGATTTATCTTGAGCATGCTTTTGCTCCAAATCAGATATTTGCTTTTGAAGCTCAGCATTTGTATCTTTCAGATGCTCAATCTGCTCCTCAGAACTTTCAACAGATGTTGCTTGTTGGATTTGGACAATTTGAACTTCCAGATCAGAAATCCGTCTTTTTAGTTCAGAGTTCTCAGTTTCCAAAAACTTTACTCTTGAAGACATCTTTGGTCCTATCATTATCTTCTCAAGATGTTCCCACAGCTGTTTTCCTGTAGCCTTTTTACTGTCTAAACTTACAAAAATCTCTATTGAAATCTCCTTGGAAATTCCTTGCACGATAAAAGCATTAGATAATTTATCAGCTTCAAATCTCTTTCTTTGCTCATCTGTGTAATCCTTAAATGGTATTGTGTACACTTCGTGTTCCGTTCTTCCATTTTCTCCCATATAATAACAAATATCTGTCGGAGTTTTCATTCTTCCTTCCCTTAGAGATAATCTGATATAGTCAGCCAAGTCATTTCTGTCGATGAAGTCCAAGAATCTGTCCTTCCATTGCTCATACTCTCCTCTGAAAAGTACTGGTGGATTCTCATTCGTACTGATTGAAAGAGCTTCGCTTGAAGGCATTCCTTTTGATATACAGGGACTGAACTTGATAAGACATGAAACTTGAAAGTGCACGGACCAAAAGTGACAAATTGTGAAACATGAATGTTTCGGGTCACAAATGACACACTACTGAAACCTTGAAGTACGGGGGCTAAAAGAAATGCACTGCAAAATGATCGTGAGACAAAAAATTTGACCCTTTTTTAAAAAAAAATTGAAAGTCCATTTTTTTTTTTTTTTTTTTTAAACACAGGTCGAGCAAGGTACCGGTCGAACCAAAGGACCGGTATAAACAACGTACCGGTCGAACCAAAGGACCGGTATAGACAGACTATCGGTCGAATCCAAATGACCGATAAACACAATGTACCGGTCAAAGCCAAAGACCGTTAACAACAAAGTCTCGGTCGAACCAAAGGACCGATAAAGGCAATATACCGGTCGAAAGAAAGACCGGAGTAAGCAAGTACCCGGTCGAATGGTAAGACCGGAGTAAGCAAGTACCCGGTCGAAGGGTAAGACCGGAGTAGCAAGTACCCGGTCGAAGGACGAAGACCGAAATAGCCGAGTATCGGTCGAATGCTAGACCGGAAACCACTAAGGTCCGGTCGAAGCACCTACCCGATCGAAGGGAAAGACCGGGGAAAGCTAAGGTCCGGTCGAAGGGAATGACCGGAGATCACAACTACCCGTTCGAAGCAAACATCGGAGTAAACAAGCACCTGGTCGAAGGTGCAAGACCGGGGATTACAAGTATCCGGTCGAAGGCAAGACCGGGGAATCCACGTATCCGGTCGAAGGCAAGACCGGGGAATACAAGTATCCGGTCGAAGGCTCAGGTCGAATAACAATCGGTCAAACCAATAAATACGATAAACACAAATAACAGATAAGATCGATTATCATAAAGGACCGATAAACACGAAGAATCGACCGAAGAACTCGATGAATTTCTGGGATTCGACCGAAACCAAACTCAGAAATTTCGATCCTTCGATCCCAGTGCAACACACAATAAATCAATCAAAAATTCGACCGGATGCGATAAAACATAGAACTCATTTAGGCCGAAGGTTTGCAAATAGAAAAATCCAGATTCGATCGATAGAAAAAAAAAATCCAGAAGAGAACTTTCGATCGAAACACAGATACAAAACAAACCTTAACTTTGCAGATATCAATTAATCATATACACACAGAATGTAAACACTAACAATCAATTAAATCAAGTAAAGCAATTATCACAAGTAATTGATTTTAGGGTTTTAGACAAACCTTTTTACTGGATCAAACCTTTTTGCCTATCTCTCTGATACCAATTGTAGATCCCAGTGCAGTGCAAATCAGAATAACAACAATCAAAGATGAACAAATTATAGATCACAGCAACTAGTCATATGATTGATAATACTTCAAAGGGTTTAGGTTTACAGAGAGAATTTCTGATAAAGGTATGTAAACCTAATGACTAGAAAACTGAATAATGAATTTCTCATTCTTACAAATGAAATAGAAATAACTTTAAATACGTAGGCTCGCAGGCCTAATGGGCTTATGGGCTTTTAGGCCCATCTAATTAATTAACTATTAGTGAATTACATATTGAACCCTTATAAATACTTTATTCCACTTTCAACGCACAGGACTTTTAGTCCTAACAGGTTGGTTTCAATGCATTTTTTTTAGTTGATGGGGTTCGAGACAAAAAATTACTTGGAGGACTGAAGGTATATAATTAAAAAAAACATATTTTTACTTAAAAATTTCCTCTTTCTTTCCCATTTAATA
Organism: Arctium minus; assembly: GCA_954870635.1. Lineage (NCBI taxonomy): Eukaryota > Viridiplantae > Streptophyta > Magnoliopsida > Asterales > Asteraceae > Arctium > Arctium minus. Next base: position 40,121,592 of record OX941087.1, on the reverse strand, counting down.
GGGGCTCATCCCCCCACTAAAACCACACGACATCCGCCCTTGATTGAGAAGAAAATTAATAACATGTTGATTATAAAAATATTGTTGTGTTTCTATAATTATAGGATCTGAGATGTCGAAGGCGCAAATTCCGATATGCAGCAAGAAGTTCAAAATTATAACAGGATTTTGCAGCGATACAACATGTGATAACACTTGCAAATCCAAAATTGGAATAGGCTCGACTGGACATTGCGATAATTTCTCGACTTGCGTTTGTAAATACCCTTGTATTCATTAAATTTTGTCATAGTAACTTAATGCAAAAGTCCTTAGAAATAAAACTATTTTTTTTATTTCTAACGAATTCTCTCAATCTATATTATGCATGTCTTTCGAAAAACAAGTATTCAAACTTAGTGCATGTTTACTTGTATCAGACCATTCCTGACATTTTTTAGGCCCTGGACGAGATGTATAATGGCCCTCTATAACTACGAATTTATTTTCAATATATTGTTTATATCATCAAAAATAGCATTGAATTCAATAAATACTAATAATTTATGTAAAATCCTTTTTCCTGGTATTCCAAGCGCAAGATCAATCAATAATTATTTTTAAATTAGTATTATCTACCATATCATTTTTACATAACATCGTCAATCCGTTCCACCATCAAAGACATGCCTTATGATATACCTTTAATATATAGATTGAAATCATTTGAGGTGTTGACCATTCGGAGTAACACTTTAAGTAAATCAAAATAAATCAGTTGAGTTTTCACATGTTACTTGATGTTGATGTTGATCTAAAAAATAAATTTACACTTTATTTTAACTTTAAAAGAAAAACCCGACAAAACTTTCTCAATAAACAAAAAAAAATTAGGATCTCTTTTTCCAAGGTACTGTTGTCTTATTTTATTGTAATATTATGTAAGATTATGTTAAAAAAATGTGTGAATGTAAATTCCCAATCAAATCAAGCACAATCTCATTCAAGAATCAAGAATATGACAATATCAAGAACTAGAGAGAGAAAGTAGAGAGAGAAACAATCACACGTCTGAATATTACAATGAAGTTCTTCCAAACCTAACAAGGCACTAAGCCTATTTATACCACAACTAACCACAAAGACTTACAAGAAAAGAAACTAAACAACATTGACTAATCTTGACTTAGACATTGTTGACTTTACACCTTTGACTTAACACATTAAATCTTGGATACAATATAATGCACTAACAATCTCCCCTTTTGTATTCAAGATTTAATAAAAAAATTGACACTAGTCTTCAGCTCTTGATTCTTCAGCTTTTGTCTCTGACAACTTTGAACATTGAAGCTTTAACAATCTTTAGTCTTTCAGCCTTTGAAGAATCTTGAAAAGTCTTTTTCACTTTGTATCTTTGAAAGTCAACATGTCTTGAACACGAATCAGAATTCTTGAAACTTTTGAAACTCTTTTGATCTTTGAAACTTCTTTGAAAACTTCATCTTTGAACTTTGATATAGCTTTGAGGAATCTCTAATCTTATATCTTCATCTCTTGTGATCTCTGGACCATCTTCGGAGAAACAAACTTTCACGAATCTTGATTTATCCTTGAATCATCTTCAGAACTTTCTCAAATCATCTTTATTCAGAATTTGAATCATCTTGGAATGATTTCTTTTCACCAACCTTGAATAAATTGAACTTTCTGAAATTCTCCACAAGTCTTTTCACTTTTAACTTTCTTTCTTTATGACTTTGAAATTGAATCTTTGTAAAATTCTCCCCCTTTTTGATGATTGTGAGAATCATGATCATCAAAACTTCTTCAATTTCAGCACTTTCTTTGATTTCCCCTTTGTAATAACTGACAATATCCCCTTTATGATAAATTGACATTCTCTGCCCTTTGATTTGAGTATCCGTCAATTCATAAAATGTATATATCTGAATCTTTTCAAATTCAAACATAATGAACGTGGTAACCCTGAATCAACAAATGATACAGTTAGCATGCCTGTAAGTAGCACAGAGCCACTTTGAACAACGGATGTACATTGGAAAGGAGTTTTTGTGATGTTCACTCCCCCAGGGCTTCCATTCAATCATCGAAAAACCACAAAGGAATTTTCTATGAATGTAATGACAAGAAAACATATTCCTTGTGTGTACGTGCAAGTGTATGAATGATTGAAGCTACTTAGCTTTTTCAGGCTCAAATTGTGTAAACTGTTGAGACAACAACATATATTACACGGACTCAATGTGCATGAAAGAGGTGCGAAGGTGGGGCAACTTTCCTTCTTTTTCAATATCTAAATCTTCCGAGTGAAGATCAGATAACATATGTGCTGCATCCCCAATGAAAATGAAACATTTCTTTTTCGGGAAAGAAATGAGTGGTTGGTGGGGTTATAGCAACAGTTGGCATGGGCTCACTGTCTTTTTCAATGATGGTCACCAAAGAATGTGAACCAATCAATAGATGTGGCTGCCCGGCTCAGAAAGAAGTTGGTATAGAGTTCTGATATTCTTTTAACTCTGTTCTCATACCCTCTTTCTTTTTATCATTGTGCTCACTTCTAACCAAACTCTCTTTTCCATTTTACCGCTCCACAAACTCAACCGGATGAGTTATCTCCCCCACTCTTTGATTTATGACCCCTCACCCCTCAATCACTCTAGGATTACTTCCTGGGTAGGAAACACTGGTTTACGTGAATCCATGGAAGTTCTGTTTAAGCTCACACATGAATCCCATGTAAGTCCTAAAAAAAATGGTTGCTCAACAGTTTAACTGAACAGTTAAGCACAAAATGTATGATAACATTGTCAAAATGTATGCTCATGAGATTTGAGCAATTGAACTTTGAAGATTTCTCAAAACAAAGATATTGAATGAATGAAATGAAATCAAGAGAATTGTTTTGAGAATCTGACAATGTATCAATCAGATCAAATAAAATGGTTAGGGTATCAAAGAATTGAATATTTTGTTTATATGAACAAATATAAACAATTTTGCAATGAAAGCACAAGATTTGGAAATGATGATTGATGCTCAACAATATTTGAAAGCAAACGGGAGTATTATCATCGAAAAATTGGTTCATTATGAGATATGTTAATAACAAATTCGAATGAAGTACTGAACCGACATGTGTGAATACTTTACAGTATATAGACAAGATAATACGCAAGTATTGATCTTTAGAAACACACGGTCAGTTAAACATTAAAGCTCAAAATTGAAAAACATTTAAAAGTCACACTTCCAAATTCATGAAATCTTTTGAGAATCAGAAGTGGTTAGAACATTTCAGAAAACGTTTTTCATGCTTGAAAGTTGTTCTTTTTTCAAACAATCAGAGATCTAGGATGAGAAGATATTTACCTTTAAGCTCCCCCTCAAATCATGATAGAATGATTTAGGTCTATTTAGCTCCCCCTGGATATTAGCAAAATATCCTTATCTGAACATTGAAGAACGGGTCCTGATCTGTTGTAATCAGAAGCCATAATTTATTACTCCCCCTGAAATTATGCATCTATAATTTGTCAGTGAAAAAGCACATGATAGAGATCAGATACAATTCCCTTTTGAATTGTAGATCGTCATATCTTCCGAATACATTATCAATGAAAAAGAACATGATAGAGATCAGATACAACTCCCTTTTGAATTGTAGATCATCATATCTATCGGATGCAAAGTTTTTCAAAAAAGTATGTACTCCCCCTTGAATGTTGATTTCCTCATTTGAGTATCGGAGTACAATCTCATGTCAGCTCGAGATAATCTTCTCATTTTCATCGTTGAAGTACGAGTCCTAAACTGTTGTGTTTAGAAGTCAAACTTCGTTGAAGTACGGGTTCTAAGCTGATTTACTTAGAAGCCTTAACTCTTTGACTTGAAGGTCTGGGTTTTGAACTATTGCGTTCAAAAGCCTAAGTTTTATGCTCCCCCTTAAACCTTGGGTGCCTGCAACACAAATTTAGCTTTTGGTACCCACTGGTATTTGGGTCCTGAAGTGTTAGTTGCAGTTCTTGTGGGGGAAACGGAATAAGAACCATACCAGTAATGATCACTGGTATTGTGAATAGGATCATGTGTACGACAATAAGAACAATAGTATTTCTTACCTGACAACCTGATTAATTGATCTCTCGAGTAGATATGATCAGGTTTACCTTTACGCGCATTGTTCTTCTTGACATTAGATGCATGTACACATGACTTTTTACCTTTCAACTCATCTTTCTTTCCATCTTTCTTCTCATCTTCAACTTGTTTCTTCTTCCAGACCATTTCCTCTTCTTTATATCTTCTTCTTCTTTGATATGTACCTGAACCATCTATATTTCTATCATAGAAAAGGTTAGTACTACGAATCTGATCAGAAGATTTAACTGACCTTTGTGAAGAAATAGTTTTCTGATTTGAACTTGATGCTGCCTTTTCAAGCTATTTAATCTTTGAAGCAAAGTTGTCTCTTTCTTTGACAAGCAGGTCAATCTTCGTCTTGCATTCAGACTTCGTTTTCTTCTCTTTCAGCACACACTCAGAAAGTTTAGATAACTTGACAGTCAGCTTTCTAATCTCAGTCTCAAATATACTTCTTTCTTCTTCAAATCCCTTCTCAGCATCCTTTCTTTGGCCGGATATTTCTTTAAAGAATCCAACGTTCTGTTGTTCAATGGCCTTCTTTTCCTTGGCAAACTTTTCCCTTTCCAGAATGATTACTTTCTCAAAGTCAGACACTTGTTGAGAAAGCTTGATACATTTAAGCTCAACTATCCTATTTTCTACACAACTCCTCTTGGAAAGTTTTGAAAACTTTTTAGCAAACTCTTTCTTCTTATTCTCAAATTCAAATTTTTCTTTAGCAAGCTTTTGCTCCAAATCAGATATTCTCTTTTGAAGATCAGCATTAGCATCTTCCAGATCAGAGATCTTTTTCTCATAGCTTTCAACAGAGACTGCTTGCTGAGTTATAGCTTCCAACTCAGAAATTTTCTCATCATTCAGCCCAGAAGTCTGTTGCAGAAGATCTTCATTAATTGTCTTTAATGCACTAACTTCTTCTTTCAGTATGTTGCTGTCATCATAATATTGTTTTGTCTTCTTTGAGTAGAAATCAACAGATAAAGCAAGATTTATGTTCTCTAATTCGAGCTTTTGAATCTTCGCTTCAAGATCAGAAAAATATCCCATCTTGGATAAGAAATCGGCTTGATAAGAATGATCGTTCCCAAACAATTCAGAAAAGTTTGAACTCTCAGAATAATCTCTCAAAAACTTGAAAGTAATCTCAGAAAAAATTTCTATTTCTGGAACTCTCAAATCACTGAAACTTCTCTCAAATTTCTTGAACTTGAACTCGCAGATCACCTGAAATTTAAAAATGTAGATCAATTTAAAATTGAAAATCACAGATTAGTTAGAACAAAAGTTAAAATTCTCAGATCACATGAGTTAAAACACTTGGATAGCGCAAATCAAATGATCTAGATGGCGCAATACAAATGAACTAGATGGAGCAAATCAAATGAACTTGATGGTGCAAAATAAATGAATAAGATGGCGCAAATCAAGATGGCACCTCGCAGAATATTGAATTCAAAACGCACAGATCAATTTAATATAGAACACGCATATTAAACAATCATGATCCCTCAGACCACTTGGCATGAAACACGCAAGCCACATGAATTTAAACATTGGAACTCTCAGTACACATGGTCTGTAATTTGTATACTGAGTGGATCTTTAAACTTGCAAGTCACACATGAAATCACAGGTTATATGAATTTAAAATTCGCAAAACACATAATCATGAACACACAGACCACTAGAAAAAAAAAACTTGAATTTGGCAAAAAGAAATATGAACTGGCGCAATGTTTGATGATATTGGCGCAAAATTTATGAAGCTGGCGTAAAATTTATGAAGGTGGCACAATTTTAATGAAGAAGGCTCAAAACAAAAGACTTGAATGGCGCAAATCTATTAGAACATCAATTTGAAACTTTGCGTGTTCTTCATGAACTTTTGCGCATTTTATTCCTTCATCACCGATTCAATCCACATCTTTCTAAACCTGCAAATTTCTTTCAACAATTGAATCTCAATGATCGAAAATCAAATATGAACATTTTTCTAAGCATTAAATCTATCTAAGAACTCAAAATCACAGTGCAATCTACAGATACAGTGATCGATATTGTTGACAACAAAATCCAAGAATTCGAAAAATTCAATATGATTTTGTGATTAATCTGTGAAATTTTATGAACACAATATGTTTCAATGCTGAAATCAATCACACTTTGATCATTTATACACTCAATCAATGATTATCAAAAGTCGACTGCGTTCTTGATTTTTTTCAGAATTCAATCCACAACTTCAAATCTACCTGTTCAATCAATGAATTTGTGATCAAAGCACAACAATTCACAATCAAAATACAACAATTCAATGAAAATTTGTGAAAAAGATCAAATTCCAGTGTTCTTGATATTTTCAAGAAAATTTCAACAGTGTGATCCAAAATTCCAGATTTCAATCTAATTTTCTGTTCAAATCATTTCTGAAAATGTTTGGAATAATTAATTTTCGTGCTTAAAATTTAGGTATTTATTTTATATAAGGTTGGGTTCACGTGAGACCAACATGTTTTCGTAAGACCCGTAACACCAACATTTTACACTTGAAACTTCACAGCAAAACACCATGAAGGTAAAAAAAAATCCAAACCTTCACAGTATTTTGTTAGTGTTTGCTGTGAAGTTTCAACTATAAAATTTTGGTCTTACGGGTCTCACAAAAATATGTTGGTCTAATGTGATCCTATGTCTGTGAAGATATATATTTGAAAAAAATCATACCTAATATTTAATTTATAATTTAAAAATATGTTGGTCTAATGTGATCCTATGTCTGTTTATAGATGGAACCAATTTCTCATGTTTGGTTTGTTAAAAGGTGTTCAAGGAAGAAGTCATTGTGTCGGTCCACAATAATATCAAGTTCTTATCAAAACAACGACACAAAAGATTACCAACCTGTTTGATTAATAACAAACAATTACAGGATTGATGTTCGGTTTGAGCTCTCGATGTTTTCTCTCTTTTACACCGTGAGTGTGTGTGTATTGTGTGTGATCTGATTGATTCTTGTTAGCTTCTAAGACACACTTTCTACAACTTACAAAACAACTTGCAAACTAATAATATTAAACTAAACTAATATCCTAAACTAATATCTAAATAATGATATCTAGATATTTAGGATAATAACAAAATACTAAAAATAACTTTGACAATTATTACAAACTAACATTAGACTTATACCGAGAGAAACTTTTCAGCATTAGCTTCAGATTGCAAACTTCATATTGGATGATCTTGAATCCAATAAATCGGTGCGCTAACACATTGTTTACAGACGCCTCTGTATGTTCCAGGATGGTTGATAACTCTCATTTTTTAGAGTTATTTATCACTCTTTTTCTAGGATTTTGTATCATTTTTATACCCACTTTGCTTCTATTTGTTCATTTGATCTAAAATGTGATAAAGAGGTGACGAGTTACCAAAAGTTCATTTTTTTTGGAAAAACTGCACTTTTGTGGGCAACTGTGGGCATGTACTATCCCCACTGTGAGCACTGATGAACCACTTGAAGAAAGCATCGGACACTGCGTTTATCCGGACAAGAGGGAGCAGATTAAAATACAATTGTTGAAGCATGCTTGCCTGCAACAATCCCTGAAAATCTTCTTAGAATTGGTTGAAAATTGAATGGGCCTTGTCTAATGTGCTTTATGAAGATATGTCGATTGGATCCTTTGCCTTTTGAGTCTATATAAAGAGGGCATGGCTTGCATTTGTTTCATCAACCTATCATCCATCACAACAAAGTCACCAACAATTCTCTAGCTTTAGTTCATCTTCAAGTTACTTGTTAACTTGAAGATTCTAATTTTAACATTCTAGCACTTTACATTTCTAGTACTTTACTTTTCCTTGTAATTTAATTTCAAGTACTCAATTTCCATTTCCGTAATTTAAATTTATGCAAGTACTTCTTAATTATTTCTTGTCTTTTATTATTATGTTTTCTATTTTAATTATGAGCTAAGCACCTTCTTAGGTGTGGGTGTGAGTAAACTTGAGACTAGTAGGATACACTTGCGTGTGTCCATAATTACTTGTTCTTGAGTTTCGTCACTTGAGTCGGGATATAACTTAATGTGGATAAGCCGATCACTTTGAAGTGTTAATATTTGATCTTAGACCTCGACAGGGGCGGATCCAAAATACGGCTTAAGTAATGCAACAAGGATTTGAGAAAGTCTTTGATAACCACGCAGAGATGCGGGTTTTGTATGATTTACTAAGGTTCAGTATGCCGGTCGAGTAATCACAAAGACATTTGGGTGTAAATCTCCATACCGGTGGAACTTGACGCTTAGAGTCAAACTTAGATAAATCGGCAAACTCAAGTACAATAATTATGGGCACTTTGTAGGCACTTTTGGGCATAATTTATAAAAAATCGTTTTCGAGAGATTGGGATTTTAATAAATAGTTCTATGTACTTAAGCGCCTAACCATCTAGTAACTATAATTATCTCAAGAAAAACTTACACCAATACCGAATCCTTAACTCATCATTAAATTTCATAATTTTTAAGTTATTTCACCAACAAAAACGATAATTTTCTCTAAAAACCAAAATGTGTGCAAGAAGTTCATCAAACTCTCTGATTCTCAGTAGTTCAGTCCCTGTGGAAACGATATTCGATATACTTACCATTTCGTTTTCGAGAGATCGGGATTTTTATAAATAGTTCTTTGTACTTAAGCGCCTAACCATCTGGTAACTACAATTATCTCAAGGAAAACTTACTCCCATACCCAATCCTTAACTCATCGTTAAATTTTATAATTTTTAAGTTATTTCACCAACAAAAACGATAATTTTTCTCACACCAAAACGGGTGCAAGAAGTTCATGAAACTCTCTGATTCTCAATAGTCCAGTCCCTGTGGAAATGATATTCGGTATACTTACCATTTTATTACTTATAGCGATCATAGTTGAGGTGTATACTTGCGCCCCCACTGTGGGAACACAGTGGCCACTGTGTGGAACTATACGGTTTTCCGCTATCAAGTTTTCCGTGCCGTTGCCGGGGACTGGTGCGATTTTACATCCTGAGATATTGACTTTCATTTGAGTTTGTGTCACTCATTTCAAAGCATCTTTTCCGTGTTGTATGCCACGACTACAACATGGTAAACTTTTACCTTTTGATCCCGAAATTGAAAGAACCGTAAAAAGACGTAGAAGAGGTAGGAGAAATAGGAAAAACATAAACATGGCTAAACCACCTCTGATTGTTGAAACCACGGTTAAAATTGCCGATGATAAAGATAGGGGAATACGGGACTATGCAACCCCCGAGTTTGTTCAATTAAAATCGGGGATTCTTAGGCCCAACATGACAACACAAACTTTTGAACCAAAACCGGTAATGTTTCAAATGATCTAAGGAATGGTTCAATTTGGGGGATTACCTTAGGAAGATCCGCACTCTCATTTAAAATCATTTATAGAAATGACGGATCATTTTCGTATTCCTGAAGTAACTGTAGAAGCCTTACGGTTAACGCTCTTCACTTATACCCTAAGGGATAGAGCTAAAGCCTGGCTAAATTCACAACCACCTGAATCGATTGATACTTAGGCGAATTTAACCAAAAAGTTTTTAAAGAAATATTTTCCTCCAACAAGAAATGTGAAATTTAGACATGATATCATGAATTTTCGACAAGAGGAAGATGAATCAGTTTCCGATGCATGGGAGAGATTCAAATATTTGATTAGAAAATGTCCTCACCACGGAATCCCTCATTGCATCCAATTAGAAACATTTTATAATGTTCTTTCTAATTCTGCGAAAATCATTCTCGATGCTACGTTCAGTGGTGCTTTTGTTTCCAAAACATACAACAAGGCATTTGACATTTTAGAAAAAGATTCAAACAATAACACCGAGTGGTCAAATCCTCGTGCCATCGTTCCGAAAAATGCATCGGGAGTTCATGATTGTTAGCTCCATCTACCAAGATTAGAAGTGTTGAAAAATAGGCTAAGTATAGAAACTTCTGTTGTCTGCTAAGTCACCACAGAAGATACAAAGCTCAGAGGTTACACCGCAGAAGATGTACCCGAGGTCAAACCTGATGATGATTCTCAAATCACAGAGCCTATGTGGTCACTCACAGAGCCTCTGTGAAGGCTAACCTCTGGAGATCAATGTTGAAGCTTTTCACAAAGATAGTTCAAGACAAGACCACGTGCAGAACACGTGAGGCCTGCTGTACGAAGATCCTCAAGACCAAATTAATGGGCGTCCTACGATGTTTTACTTTACAGGTGGCATTCCTTATATGGAATGTCAGCCATTGTCTTATACTATGAGGTGCACACTCCCTGTATTATATATGAGCACCTCGTTCTTTGTCTACTGCACGTGAGCACACACAAAAGAAAATAGAGTTTGTATCTTCCAAGAAAATATTTGCAGATACCAGTGCGTGTTCTTGGTGTTCTATAGTAATCAATGAAACAGTTGTTTGAGTGATTATCTCGTAATATTTTACTTCATGTTTATTGATTTACTTGTGTGTTTATTACCTTGCATGTTCTATCTTTCTTACACATCTTAAACGCTTCCACACTCTGTTTCATTAACCTGTGTGTAGTGAAAGGTTAAATCAAGTTAAAGAACATCATAACTGGGATCAACAATTGGTATCAGAGCAGACTTTGATTTTCAATATCAAAGGATCCTGTTCTATACTTGTTTCCAGTATTCAGGGTAGTAGTTTGAGTCTGCCCTTTGTCTTGAACACCATTCTCAATCACACTCTGTTTTCTGAAGCTATATCAACCTGTTTGGTATAAACACATATACAAGTGTGCTCTTCTCTCAAAGACAGATTCAAAGCTTGTTGGTTGGTCATTTGTTCTCTCTGACTCTTTCACCTATCATCTCTAAGACCATCACTGTTGCACTTCTCTCTGGTTCGAGTTATACTCTGTTTCTTCTCTCTAAACTAAAATGGCAAACACTGTTAACTATTTTAGTGCTGGTTCTCAATCAAAGACACCTACTCTCATTAGAGATGAGTATCCTCAATGGAAAATCAGGATGGTACACTTTCTTGAAGGTGTGGATCCTGGTCTGGTTGAGTTTCTTCACAATCCTCCTTTCATCCCAATGACAACAGTTCCTCGTGTTTCTGCCACTGCAAATACCCCTGAAATCCCTGAATATCAACACCCCAAACCTGTCCTTGAATGGAGTGAAGAATAAAAGGCATTGCATGAACTTGCAAAGAAAGCCAAAAGACTAATCATAATGGCTATCCCAAACGACATCTTCCAGTCTATTGATTCCTGTGAAACATCAAAGGACCTATGGTTAGAGCTAGAGAAACAACTTGAGGGTGGTGCTAAAACCCTCAAGAACAACAGGGATTTATGCATAAATGAATTCTTTGCATTTAAAGCTCTGCCGGGGGAATCCATTCAAAGCACTTATAACAGGTACACTCCTTGTTAAACAAGTGCAAGAGGTATGGAATCCACAGAACCTCTGAAGAAAACAATGTTAGATTTCTTCAAAGTCTGAATGATGAATGGCTTCATCTAACCATGTCCATGCAAGCCACGTTGGATCTTGATGTATGGTCCATATCTGATCTCTTTGGAACACTGATTAGCCAAGAGAACATAATTTCCAAGTTGACAACCTCTATCGGAGGTCCTCTGGCTCTTGTAGGAAGTGCCTCTGAAGGCAAAGAGAAGGGAAAGAAAGAAAAGGCAGCTGAGGATGCACAGAGGAAGAAAAAGAAGAAAGTGCTTGTAGCAGAGAGTGAAAGTGATGAAGGATCTGAGGAGGAGATTGATATGGCTGCTCTGGCCAAAACGCTGGCCCTTATGACCCGACAATTCAATCGTGGTCTTAAGAAGAAGCCAGAGTACAGAGGAAGAGAAGAAAGAGATGACAGGAGCAGAGGATATGGTGAGGTAAGAAATTATGGAAGAGAAGAGTCTGAGGAGCAAAGGAAAGAAGAGAGGAGTGGACAGAGACCAAACGGCAGAGGTGGTGACAAATTCCCAAAGCAAACAGAAGGCTGCTTCAAATGCGGAAAACCAGGCCACTTCGCCGTAGAGTGCAGGTCTTCTGCCAATAAAGGGAAACCCACAAGAGACGCTGCAAAAAGAAAGCAGAGTACTATACTCACAGATCCCTAATGGCAGAACAAGAGAACCTTGTAACCGATGAATCCTCTGATGAAGAGGATAATGCTCTCTTCTGTGGAATGGTAGAAGTCCACTCTTCTGACAACAAGAGTGAGGTATCTACTTCTGACTCTCACAACTCAGACTCTGAAAACAAACTTCTTGAAATACAAAAAGATCTTCTTGCTTATAAAAACACATGCTCAGAAATTGAGAAAAAGCTTGCCTTCTTTGAAAGAGAAACTAGGCTTCTTACCCAAGAGAAGGACAAGCTTTAACTTGAAAATAAATCTCTTACCTCTGAGCATATTTTAAACAAAAAGAGTCTCAAGGAGAAAAGCTCAAGTCTTGATCGAGCCTTGAAAGAAAAGGTCAAAGAGCTAAAGAAATGTGAGAGTGATCGATTAAACGCCATTTCTTTGAAAAACGTTTTTCAAAAAGAAAGAGAAGTTCTTTATCAAGATCTGCTCAGAAGAGATATTAAAATAAAAAAGTATCAGGATGCTCAAAAAGTCCATGAAAAAGTCAACACTCAAATTGGCGGAAGAGGTATAGGGTTTGATGATGTCGATCCTTATACTGGAAATAAAAGAAACAAATCATTAGCAAACATTTTTTGCCCTGGAAAGTTTCTAAAACCAAGTTTTCCAAACCTAAAGTTTCTAAAACCAAGTTTTCCAAACCTTCTATCCACTTTTAAGAGGCGAAAAAACTCTGAAGGACCACATCTGAGGAATCCTCTGCAGATGGCAGATACATGGTATGAAAACAATGACTTGCCATCTACGCTCCCATCAAAGAGAAATTCTATTCCAAAGAAATATTTGTCTCAAAAACATATTGGAGTCTTCAGGTTTGGTCATCCAGAGACACAAACTCAAATGGTTTTTATGTGCATGATGACTCCTGAAAAGGAACTGTCCTCTGAAGCACCAGAGTTTGTTCCGACCTTTATGGAAGAAAAACTTTTTAAAAGATTTCTAGAAAATGACTTGAGAAAGACCTATGAAAATCACTTTTTTAGTCATCCTGATCTTATCCCAAAAGTAAAAGAAATCTTTGAGCAAGATTTTCTAAGTTGTCTAAGTGTTCCTAAATTAACACCATGCTTTTCAAAAGAGATAAATATTTCAGAAGGCACCAATGGACAAAGCAAGGCACTTACAGAAGGACAGGCTCACATTCACAGAGACTTTCTCGATTCAGACTCTGAGTCAGAATCAGAATCCTCTGTCGACTGTGAGACAAGTTCTGTGGAACTTGAGATAGTCCCCTGTGGTCCAGAGAAAAGTAAACTTACCTTTGGCTTTCTTAACAGAACAATTCTTCCCAAAAGGAAAACCACATGTATACCTATCTGTCCCGATTTCCTGGACATATGCTTGCAAGGAAAGACTTCTCTTGAGCTTGAAAAATCTAAAACTGAAAAGGACAAGATCTCTCATTTTTCAAAAGCTCCAAAACCAATAAAACCATTTCAAGAAAAACTCACTTGGCAACAGAAGGGTAAATGGCCCAAAATTGATAAACTTGATGCTTCTGTTGCAGTGAAAGCAAGGAAAGAAGATCAAGGGAGAGTACAATCTCAGAGCCACTCAAGAAGAGTTTTTGAAAAAACTCAACCTAGATTAGACAAAGCTTTCTGTAAAAAGAAACCCAAATCTAAAATGGGTTGTAGTAAAATTTGCTCTGTACCCTCCTTTGACAATTTTAATGAAATTTTCAAGAAGTTTGCCTCTAATGTTCCTTATTGTAAATGTCTTGATATTATGCATGCTTTGAATCAACATTTATCGAGGCCCTCCTGTCTTATATCTCACCTCAAACCCAAGAATGAAAAATTCAAGGGTTAGAAGAGACAATATGGTACCTCTGAAAATGAGGATAAACCCAAAACCAAAGGTGCTAAGGCATCTTCACAACCTCCTAACAAAAATGGACCTATTTGGAAATGGGTACCTAAATCTCTCTAATCTGTCCACGGAAGAAACAGAATGTGCCCATTTGGTACCTAGACTCCGAGTGCTCAAGACACATGACTGGCGACAGAGGGTTGCTTTCCTCTTATAAAGAAAAACTTGGTGGAGGATCTGTAACCTTTGGAGATAACAAGAAAGGTCAAATAAAAGGCTATGGAGTCATTGCCAATGGAGACATTGATGTCAACAGAGTTGCCTATGTGGATGGCCTCAAGCACAACTTACTGAGTGTAAGTCAACTCTGTGATAATGGACTCGATGTGATGTTTAAAAGACAATACTGCTCTCTGTTGAAGGAAGATACCACCATAGAGCTTCTGTGAGCCAAAAGACGAGGTGACCTATACCTCATGGACTTCAAATCAACTAACAGAGAAGAAAAGCTCTACTTAGTCTCAAGTAAGAATGAAGAAGCTTGGCTCTGGCACAACAGGTTCTGTCATCTAAACTTTCACACACTTGACAAACTTGTGAAACTAGACCTGGTAAGTGGACTACCAAGTATTAGATTCGACAAGGATCATCTATGATCTGCTTGTGAGATGGGCAAACTTAAAAGGGTTGCCCACAAAACTAAGTCTGACATATCTTACACCAGACCTCTGCAGATGCTTCATGTTGACCTCTGTGGTCCTATATTTGTGCAGAGTCTTGGTGGCAAGAAGTACATCCTTGTACTCATAGATGAGTTCTCTAGATATACTTGGGTTGAATTCGTTCGAAAGAAATCAGATGTTCCTGAAATACTAATCAATCTTATCAAGAGAATACAAGTTCTTTATGATTGCAGGGTACAGAGAATCCGAAGTGACAATGGCACAAAGTTTAAAAATTCAACCATTGAAGACTATCTTTCGACAGAAGGTATATCACATAACTTCTCTGCTGCAAGGACTCTAGAACAAAACGGTGTTGTTGAACGAAAGAACAAAACACTAGTGGAAGCCGCAAGAACTATGCTCACTGCTTCTTGGCTCTCTATTTCTTTCTAGGCACATCTTTAATAGTGAAGAGGCATGCTAAAACACCATACCACTTACTACATCAGAGGAAGCCGAACATCAAGTACTTCCATGTCTTCGGCTGCAGATGTTTTGTGTTGAATGACAGAGAACATATAGGGAAATTCAGTCCCAAAGCCGATGAAGCAAATTTGTTGGATATTCATCAAACTTTAAGGCATACAGAGTCTATGTACTTAAATCCAAACATATACTAGAAAGTATTAATGTTTCATTTGATGACTCTTTTCAGGTGACTTTTGAGCAAATCAGCTCAGGACTCAAACTTCAAGATAAAGATTCTGGTGACTCATCACGAACAAATGACCTTCATCATCTGTTTGAAGAGATGTTCAATGATGATGAACCCTCTGAAGGTGATCGCAGAGCCTTTGAAGCCGAACCCTCTGAGGACCAAACAGGTACTTCTCTGACTGGTCCTAGTAATGCTTCACCCTCTTCCACTACTGTTGCAGGTGCAACCATCGAGGGCGAGCACTCAGAGGACAATGCAAATCAAGGCCCCAAGCTAAATCAAGAACATGATCATCTTTAAAATACCTCTGAAGGGTCAACACCATATCAAGGCTCCGCAGAGCTCTCTACTTCAATTCATGATGAACAACCAAGTCCGGTGGCAAGTACGAATGATCAATTTCTCTCAACAGAAAATGATCTACATCAAGGTGAACGTGCTCCTGAGCTAGCCACAAAAGTTTCCAATGATCACCTGCCCTGCATGACAAAGTGGACCAAGAGTCACCCACAGAGCCAAATTATTGGCGACCCATCTGACAAGGTCCAAACTTGATCAAGTACTGCAAATTTTTGTTACTATACAAATTTTGTGAGTATAATCGAACCAAAAAAGATATCTGAAGATCTTGAAGACCCAAACTGGGTAGAAGCTATGCAAGAGGAGCTTCTGCAGTTTGAGAGAAATGAAGTATGGACCCTAGTGCCTCTGCCAAAAGGCAAAACGACTATAGGAACCAAATGGGTCTTCAGGAACAAAAAGGATGAAGATGGTGTGGTGGTCAGGAACAAAGCAAGACTGGTGGCCAAGGGATACTGTCAAGAAGAAGGCATTGACTATGAAGAAACCTTTGCCCCTGTGGCACGACTAGAAGATATAAGAATATTTCTTGCCTTCGCAACCCACAAAGGTTTCAGAGTATATCAAATGGATGTCAAGTCAGCCTTTCTGAATGGCCAGATTCAAGAAGAAGTATATGTCCAACAACCACCAGGGTTTGAGAGCTCTAAGTACCCAAATGACGTCTACTTTTTGGACAAGGCTCTGTATGGACTGAAACAGGCCCCCAGAGCCTGGTACGACAGACTTTCAAACTTCCTCCTTGCCAATGGTTTCGAAAGAGGTACAACTGATACTACGTTATTTTATAAAAAGAGAAGAGGTGAGATTCTACTTGTACAGATCTATGTTGATGACATTATTTTTGGGTCCACAAATGATCTATACTGCAAAAAGTTTGAATCATTGATGAAAAGTGAGTTTGAGATGAGCATGATGAGAGAACTTACATTCTTCCTAGGATTTTAAGTCAAACAAACTACAGAGGGAATTTTCATAAATCAATCAAAATATGTCTCTGACATACTTGAAAAATATAAGCTCTCTGACTCTTCACCAATAAAGACTCCTATGCCCACTAGATCCAAACTTCATGCAGATCCAGAAGGCAAGTCTGTGGAGTGTAAACTCTACAGAGGCATGATAGGGTCTCTGTTATACTTAATGTTGGGTCTGAAATGTGCTAAGGATGGATACTACTACTGGACTTAAATATTAATATTGTTGATTACATTAATACTGCTACTTGAATACATTAATCTTCTTGTAGGATTACTACTGCTAGAGGTATTAATACTGCTTGAAAGTTAATACTGCTAGTAGTTAGTACTGCTTGAAGAATTACTACTGGAAGCATAGTTAGTACTACAAACATGGTTAGTACTGCTGAGGAAGTTAATACTGCTATGGAGATTAATGCTGCTCGTGAAGATAATGATGGCTTGGAACGAAAGACTAGGAGCTGAAGATAATGATGAAGATAATTATGGAATGGATGCTAAAGATCAATATTTCTTTTGTAATTATCTTGTAATCAGTTCTGTATATATAGTCTAGAAGTCTTTGATAGTCATAGATAGTTTTTGAAAGTATTATTCATACGAATATACGTTTAGAGAGAATTAACCTCAAGATTAGTTTTAATCCTTTCTTTAGAGAAGTATAGAACGTCTGTTGAGTCTGTTCAACAGATTGAGATTTTGTTTGTAATCATTAAGTTAATTTAATATAACTTGTGATTTGAGTTCATACACTGTTTGATTGATTTATTGTTAAAGTGTTATTCCGCGACTTCTTTAACATAGTTTCTGAGTGTTTAGTTTAAATTCTTGTTTAGAATTTCGATCCTGACAAGTGGTATCAGAGCCTTCAACTCAGAAATTAAAAATCATCATGGACGGATCTCATGACAGTGTTCTTGTTTCAAAGGTTCCCATGCTCAAACCCAATGAGTTTGACATGTGGAAAATCATAATCAAGCAGTATATTCTTCTTACAGATTACTCAATGTGGGATATTATTGAGAATGGTCCCTCCAATGAAGGAAAGATGGGATCAGATGGCAAGAGAACTCCACCAAAGACTGATGGAGAAAGAAAGATGAGGCAGACTGAGATGAAAGCCTTGAGCACTCTGCTCTTGGCAATTCCTAATGAATACCAACATCAGTTTTGCAACTGTTCTGATGCTCAAATCTTGTGGAATGCATTGGAGAAGCAATTCTCAAACAACAATATGAGAATTTTATGAGAAATCAGAAAGCAATTCTTAAACAACAATATGAGAATTTTATGTCTACAAAGAATGAGTCCATGACTCAAACCTTTGATAGATTCAACAAGTTGATTGGAGAGTTGGCCACTGTTGGTGTCAAGATGGACCAGGATGATGTCAACAGAAAATGTGGGTCCACAATGTTTATATCAAGTTCTTATAGCAACAACACAATAACGATTACCAACCTGTATTGATTATAACAACGGTTACAGGATTGATCGATTTAAGCTCTAGATTGTGTTCTCTGTTTTCTCTCTGATTTACACCTTTAAGTGTGTGTTTTGTGTTCTTGTTAATATCTGATCTATCAGAGTTGTTGAGAGATACACAATATCTAATCTATCTAATGTGTGTCTAACACACTTCCTACAACTTGCAATAATATCTAGATTTAATATCTAGATATTATTTCTAAATAATATCTATTACAAAGATATTAAATAACTAACTATAATAAACTAACTAAACTAATAACTAACTAACTAGATTAATTACTTAAACAATACAATAACAAACAATTACTTTGACATTTATTACAAACGACATAGACTTTAATATCGAGAGTCGACGTTCCTGCTTTAGCTTCAGATTGCGATCTTCAGTTTGGATGATCTTGAATCCAATAGATATGTGATCTAACAATCTCCCCCTTTGGATCAAGATCATTACTAAAAAGAATTTAGCAATTCAGTCTTCTTGTTCAGCTCAGAAGATGCAATCTCTTTCCCTAGCTCTGAAATCAGCATGTCTTCAGGATACTTGCTTTTGAAGATTTCAATCTTGGACGTGATTCTTGAAACATGTGATCTTTGCCATTTCTTGTGTAGTCATTCTCCCCCTTTTTGATGTTAAGTGCAACGACTTCATCAAAACTATTTGTAAGAAATGTCTATCTTTCGGAGCCTCTGATTCGTCAATTCATAAGATATTCATCCAGATATTTGCAAATCTAGACAAAGTAGTCGTGTAACACCTGAATCAACTAATGAATCAGTTAACATGCCTGTCAGTAACACTAAGTCACTGTATGTAACGAATACACAATGGAAAGGAGCTGTTTGATATTGACTCCCCCAGGGCTTCCATTTAATCATCGAAACACCACAAAGGTTATTTCTATAAACGTTATGACAAAGAAAAAAATTCCTTGTGTGTCCGTGC
Organism: Arctium minus; assembly: GCA_954870635.1. NCBI lineage: Eukaryota > Viridiplantae > Streptophyta > Magnoliopsida > Asterales > Asteraceae > Arctium > Arctium minus. Next base: position 40,102,273 of record OX941087.1, on the reverse strand, counting down.
TTGTGATAGAAAGAATTAAGCACTTGATGATTGCTTATTTGGCTCAAAATTGTGTAAACCACTGAGACAACAGTAAGTTAAACACAGACTCAATGTGCATGATTGAAAGTCGAAGGTGGGGCAGACTTCCTTCTTTTCAATATCCAGATTTTCCAAATGAAAATCAGATAGCATATGTGCTGCATCCCCTTAGAAAATGTGAAACACTTTCTTGTTGAGAAGAAAATCAGTAGATAGTGAGGTTTGATCAAGAGCTGGCATGGGCTAGTTGCCTGTTTCAATAATGTTCACCAAAGAATTGTGAAACACTAGTAATGTGGCTGCCCGGCTCAGAATAAGTTGGTGCAGAGTTGTGATATTCTTTTAACTCTGTTCTCACACGCTCTTTCTTTTAAACATTTTGCTTACTCTAATCACACTCATTTCTTGTCGACTTCTCACACTCAATCACTATGGATTAACTTCGTGGGTAGAAATCACTGGTTAAGGTGATTCCATATGCAACAACTGAAGAGAAGAGAAAATTGTGTTCAACTCTTTGGACTTATGAGAAGTTTTGTGTTGTTTGCCTTTGAGACAAGCAACACAATGATCATCACATGAAAATACTTTTGAAGGCAGACCTCTTACAAGGTTGTTTTTAACAAGTTTATTCATTGTTTTAAAGTTCATGTGACACATCCTTCTGTGCCAAAGTGATGATTCATCCAAAGAGGCTTTTGAAACAAGACAGTTTAGGGATGAATCATTTAAAACATTTTCCATATCCAAACAATAGACATTATTCTTTCTAGGAGTTCTTAGTAGTATCATCTTTTCATCAACTACCTTAAATCCAGGAGCAAGGATAATGCATTCTGAATCAGTGAATAATATGCTATGCTTTTTGTCACAAACCTGTGATACACTTAACAGGTTGTATCTTAGCTGTTCAACATAGAAAACATCTTCAAAGGTTATCTTACCTTTTGTTACATCTCCCTTACCACTGATTTTACCTCCATCTGGAGTATTACCAAAGGCAACATGCCCTTCATCAATTTTCTTGAAATTCTTGAGGCAAGCCATGTTCCCTGTCATGTGCCTAGAGAAACCACTATCAACATGCCAAATGCTCTTTCCCTTGAGCTGCTGGTTGCCCTGCACATAAGATAAATCAATTAGTATTGACTGGGAACCCAAGCCAAAGTGGTCTTGGGCCTCCCTTTCTCATCAAAGTACTTACACTCCTTTTTGATAAGATTTTTAAATTTAGAATCCTCTTGACTGGAGTACTTTGTCAAGATGATTGGTCTAGAAGCACAAGCACTAGAAGCAGTACTAATTTTAGAAGTACTAACAAAGTTAGCAGCACTAACAGGTTTAGCAGTAATAACCTTGTTAGAAGCACGAACAGAGTTAGCAGTATTAATATTTGATGAAGTACTAACAATGTTAGTTTTAGAAGTACTAATACTATCAGCAGCACTAACATTGATAGTAGTAGTATTGCTTATGGCAGCACTATCTTTGTCAGCAGCACTATTTGTGGTAGCAGTACTAACAGTTTTAGTGCTTTTGGGAACCCACATCTTGACACTTTCGTTTACAGTCTTTTTCTTCATGTGGATTTTAGATTTAACATGTTTCTTAGCCACATGGTTTCTTTTCATTCTTCCTATAACCAAAGGGTTTTTGCACAGATCTTTGAAAATTTATCCTTTGGTTCATAGGATTAAAATAACAGTGCTTGGCAAGATGGTTCAATTTGCCACATATGAAACAAGGTTTTGGTCTGATGATTCTACTCAGATCAACTCCTTGTTTCTGAGCCCACTGATTATTCCAATTTCTTTGATTTCCCTCCTTTTATCATGTTTTAGGGGCTCATATTCTTTACCTGCACACTGTTTGCAAGGAACAGGATTCACAACTGTAGTCTACTTGTAATGGACCTTTTTAGACTTTCACTCAGTCTTCTCTACACCATCAGATTTGACCCAATCCCTTCCACCACCCTCATTGGTAAGAATGTTATTTTCTAAGGGAATCTCACCACTCACAGTGTTATCCTTACTCTTACCAGCTTCTTTCTCAGTCTTGTCCTTAACAACTACTTCATCTAAAGGATCTATCTTAGTGGCTCCCTCATACAAGTCCTTCCTATCCTTGGTCTCTAGCAAATCTGATTTAGGAGGGATGTAGTTGTTGTTGTATGGTGGTGGTGTGGTATTGTACCCAATTCCTGGTTTAAGCTTATCATGGATTTGAACCTTTAGAATTGAATCCATGGCTTTAGAAGCATATGAAAACTTTTCCACATCCAACTTAACCTTGTCTAGCTCTCTTCTCAACTTTTCATTCTCCTCTCTAGACTTTGTCGGTTGGATTTCTAAATCATTTTTCTCCCACTTCCAGTAATTTGTATCATATGTGTGTTGAAGTTCATTGGCTTGGAAACCTTTAATTTGTTTCTCAAACCTCTCAAAAATTTTCACATAGTCTTTTCTATCCTTTTCTAACCTCTTAAGGTCATCACTCATACTCTGGTTGTGATCCTTGTACCTTTTAACAGTGTCTATGCAAGTTTGAGTACAGAGATTAGAAAGTACCTCAGTTGGGAGATCAGATACCTCTACCATGAGAGCTTGATTTTGAATGGCCTCTTCTGCTTGATCACTCCAGTCAAACCCCATTCCTTGTTGAGAAACAAGAGCTTGAGCAGAGTTTCTGTTCTGGTTGAAGCTTCCAGTCTGAGTTTGTTGGTGGTTGTTTTGAGACATTCCACTTCTGCATTCCCTGGCAAAGTGTCCCTTCATATGAAACTTGTAGCACTCCACCTTTGACTTATCAAAGCCTGCTCCATCTTCTCTTCTTTGAGAGAAGTTGTTCCTCCCAGTCCTCTTGATGAACTTCTTCACCCTCATAGAAAGCATGGCCATCTGCCATTTAATATCCATCTCTTCAAGATCATCAGGATGAAGCTGTTCCAAGTCATCATTGATTAAAGAAGAGTTACCATGGCTGGAAAGAAAGGCTTCAAAAACAGATTCATTGCCTTTTTCTTGATTTACTCCACTGGCAGTATTAACTGATTCAGGGTTAGAAGTAGAATCAGTTGATGCTGATAGGAGTGCAGCATTATGAACATATCCAGTAGGCTTCTTCTTTGCTTCCACTTCAGATTCAAACACTCTCAGATCATTGTACAAATCATCCAGTTCCTTTTCTTCCAGCATGTCATTCTGTCTGAATGAGACAGTGTACATGGTCCATTCATCTCCAAGAGATCTGAGGAACTTTCGGTTGACACCATCTTGTTCCATCTGAACTCCAACAGTAGCCAACTCACCAATTAACTTATTGAATCTATCAAAAGTTTGAGTCATAGACTCATTCTTTGAAGATGTAAAATTCTCATATTACTGCTTGAGAATATCCCTTTGATTTCTCTTAGTGCTCTTGGTGCCAACAAATCTCTTCTCTAAAGCATTCCATAGAATATGAGCATCAGTGCAGTGATGAAATTGATGTTGATACTCATTAGGGATGGCCAAAAGCAGGGTGCTTAAGGATTTCATCTCCAATTGTCTCACTTTCTTCTCAGCATCAGTTTTTAGAGGTGGTCTTCTTCCATCTTGTCCAATTTTACCTTCAGCAGAGGGACCATTCTCAACAATGTCCCACATAGAAAAGTCTGTAAGGAGGATGTACTGCTTGATCCTAATTTTCCACATGTCAAACTCATTAGGTTTAAGCATGGGAACCTTTGAAACAAGAGTACTGGTTGATTCAACTGTGTTGTCCATGATGAATGAAGGTTTCTGAGAATACTAGGCTCTGATACCACTTGTCAGGATCTGATTCTTAACAAGAATAATGAAACTCAGAAACAATATTAAAGAAGTTGCGGAAAAACACTTTAATATTCAAACTATCAATGTAACAGTAAAATATAAATCACAACTTGTAAACTTTATTGAATGATTAAAGTTACAAGCTTTCACACAAAAACCTCAATCTTGATGAACAGGCTCACCAAGACGAATTCTACTTCTCTAGAACTAGGGTTGTAAACCTTGAGGTTAATTCTCTCTCTAAAACAAAAACTCAGAATACTCGTATATCAAAACTATTCTGAATACATCTATACATATACTGAAAATAAAAGATAATTACAAAACTTAAAAGATCTTTAGTATATTCTTCTATGATTATCTTCAAATCTTCCATGATTATCTTCAATCCTTGATCTGCGCATATCTTGATTATCACATAAGAAGTATTAAATCATAGCAGCATTAACACTCTGAGCAGTATTAATCTTTAGCAGTACTAACTATGCTTAGCAGTATTAATTTCTTCAAGTAGTATTAATCTGGCTCAGTACTAGTATCTTGTCTCAGCAGTAGTAACCATGTTGTACTGGCAGCATTAAATCTTCAGTTCCCAACAGTTTCTGTGAATGCTGAGATTTAATCTTACCTTTAGCATTTTTAGCTTTCACAGAGACTGATTTATCAACTTTCGTTGATTTTGCACTGTTAACAGCCATACTGGTTTTTCCTAAAGATTTCTTAACAAAAGATGAATGGTTAGGAAGTTTTGCATTAAAGTCAAATTGATTAGAACAATCATCTAAACCACCGTCAGCGTTCAGAAAATCAAACCCTTTATTTGCTAAACCAAACATATCCTCAGAGTTTGAAGCCTTAGAAATAACATTTTTGAACACAGTTGAAAAAACATTTTGTTCAATATTCATCAAAAGTCTTTCATCTATTAAAGAATTCTCGAGTTCAGAAATTTTACTTTCTAAAACGAGAGGAGGGACATATAGTTTACCTTGAATAGGCTTCGCCTCCATTTCTTTTTCAGAATAACTTTGAAAGAAATCACTTGAAAGAGTTTTCTTCTTTTGATATATTGGATTTTCATTATAACTATTATTCATCTTCGCATAATAAAATGGAAGATGAACTTTAGATGATTTCAACCGTTTTTCAGTTTCGTTGGCTTCATCCTCTTCTGATAGTTTAGTCCAAAAAGTTTTAAACTCAGGGATTCGTCGAGCTAATTTCATAGAAAGATGATCATAAAGTGCAGGCACTTCAGACATTCCTTTTTGAAGACAGTGAGGATTCTTATAACCGATTCCCCATCTCTCTATTTCCTCTTTGGGTTTGTTCAGATGAATAATCTGTTCAGTTTGACCCATTTTGTATTACTTCTCTTCCAAACTTTTTAATTTACCAAGTAAAGAAAATTTTTCTTTGGTACATGAAGAATGCAATTTTGTAAGCTCATATATATCAATCTCACTTTTTGTCAGCTTAGACTTGAGTTCAGAATTCTCTTTAAGAATTATTGTCTTTTCCTTTGCGTTGGTGTCATTATCTCTATGTAAAACCTCAACCAATACTTTCTTCTCAGCAATTTCATTGCTAAGTTTCTGTATCAATTGGTTTTTGTCAATTATAACACCATTTTCTCGCTCAAGATTCGACTCTAACTCTTGTTGTTTTAAAAACATGGCATTCATTTTATTCATGAAGTCTGAATATGATAAATCACATACCTCCTCTTCTTCATTATCTGAATCAGCTTCAGCATCCGATTCTTGCTTTCCCATCAAGCACATGTTGACGACTTCATCCTTTTCTTCATCCTCTTCTTCCTCGTCTGAATGATCAAGCCAGAATTCATCTTCAGCCATCAGTGCCTTACCAGCCTCCTGTTGCTTTGCAAGAAGCATCTTGTTCTTATAACAATCGGAGTTTCTGACTTTTGGTCTTCGGCAGTCTCTGGCATAGTGACCTGTTTTGCCACAGTTGTAGCACGTTGGTGGTTCTGTCTGACTAGATCCTTCAACTTTAAACTTTCTCTCTTCTGATTTCCTCTCCTCTATTCTCTTTCCTTCAGACTGATATCTTCTCTCTTCAGGTTTCCTCTCCTCTGTTCTTTTCCCTTCAAATCTCTTTCCTTCATATCTACTTCCTTCAACCCTCTCCTTGTGGATGTAGTTGTTCGGACCAGAAGAATATCTCTGACTGTTTGAACTTGGCTTCGTGTAGAACTTTTTCTGAAAAGCATTTGACAGCAGAATCATTGCTTGCTTCAGTTGTTCATTTTCATCCATGTAAGAGTTTGCATAACCTTCATCTTCTTCTGATTCATACACAATTGTCTTGTTCTTCTTCTTCCTGACAACAAGAGCAACTTTGTCTTCAACTGTCTTTCCTTTCTGCCTCTTCTCATCTAGAATTTCATCCACCTCTTCTTCATTTTGTCTGAGGGTTTCATACACCTCATGAAGTGGAATCTCATTCAGATCCTTGATCTGCTTCATCTGTCTGGCAAATCTTTTCCATTCTGGTTGTAGAATACTCAGGAATTTGACGTTCAGCTCAATTTGAGATTTGTGGACCTTGTTCTTGCTTAGTTCGTTCAGCAAAGTCACAAACCTGTCATAGGTTTCTTCTAAACATTCTCCCACTCTGCCTCTAAATTCTTCATAATTATTTAGGCAGTTGGATATTTTAAGTTGATTCTCAACCTTTGAACCCAGCATCATCTTCTCAAGCTGATCCCACATTTCTTTGTCGGAGGCCTTGTAGGCTGTAATTGTCAATCTTTACATAGATTTCGTTTGGAATTTCTTGTAGAATGTATGACTTAGCTAATCTGTCGCCTTTAGCTCTTCTGAGGTTATCATCTTCTAGCTCATGATACTTAAGTTCAACCTGAGTCGGCACGGTTCCAACCAAACGAGTCGTCATGACTGGTTTCATAACCCCTTCTTCTATAGATTTCCTGATGAATTCACCCACCTCATGTCTGTCAACAAAGTTCAGAAACCGATCCTTCCACTGTTCGTATTCTCCTTTATAGAGAACTGGTGGCTTGGTGTCAGTTCCGATTGCAAGGGCTTCTCTGGATGTCATTTTGAAGAAAATTCTAAGTCTTGATTGGAGCAAAGAGAGGTTTGCGTATCAAGGTTTGCGTGCGCAAATGGAGGTTTGCGTGTCAAGTAGGTTGCGCAAACTGAGGTTTGCGTATCAAGTGGGTTGCGCAAACTGAGGTTTGCGTATCACGTTAGATGCGCAAAGTGAACTTTGCGTTTCGAGAGGGTTGCGCAAACTGTACTTGATCTTTTCGTGAAGAGATTATCACTTGAACTGAGGTTTGCGTGTTGAGTTGCGAAAATCGAGCTTTGCATATTAGGAGGGTTGCGCAAACTGAGCTTTGTGTATCCTTCTTGTTGCGAGAAGTGAAGTTCGAGGTTTGCGTAAGTCGTTGGATGCGTGAAGTATGCTTTGCGTGTTGCTTGAAATGCGCAAAGTGGGCTTTGCGTTTCACGTTGGTTGCGCAAAGTGGACTTTGCGTATGACGTTGGATGCGCAAAGTAAGCTTTGCGTGTGTTCGTCTTCTGGTTTGCGCAAGTTCGTCCTGTACTTCGAAAATCAACTAAAAACTTGTTTCTTCGTCGATTAGCAGTACCAAACTTTACCAATAAGTCTAATAACACTTCTAAAACTGAATGTGACCACTTGATCTCGATAAAACACACTTTTTCGAAAATAATTTGATGATACAGTCACTTTCTAAACTCGACTGTTTTCTCACTAAAATCACAAAATGGAACTCGATTAAAGCTTTATAGTGAAATCAAACAACAACTCGATCTAGCATGCTAATCGATCACAACCTGATCGATTTTAACACCTAAAACACCTTAAATCTCGAAAACGATTTTTCAATAAGAACACAGAGTCGTTTTCTTTAAAAACTTGATTTTGATCTTAATCAGGCTCTGATACCAATTGTGGGTCCACAATGTTTATATCAAGTTCTTATAACAACAACACAATAACGATTACCAACCTGTATTGATTATAACAACGGTTACAGGATTGATCGATTTAAGCTCTAGATTGTGTTCTCTGTTTTCTCTCTGATTTACACCTTTAAGTGTGTGTTTTGTGTTCTTGATAATATCTGATCTATGAGAGTTGTTGAGAGATACACAATATCTAATCTATCTAATGTGTGTCTAACACACTTCCTACAACTTGCAATAATATCTAGATTTAATATCTAGATGTTATTTCTAAATAATATCTATTACAAAGATATTAAATAACTAACTATAATAAACTAACTAAACTAATAACTAACTAACTAGATTAATTACTTAAACAATACAATAACAAACAATTACTTTGACATTTATTACAAACGACATAGACTTTAATATCGAGAGTCGACGTTCCTGCTTTAGCTTCAGATTGCGATCTTCAGTTTGGATGATCTTGAATCCAATAGATATGTGATCTAACAGAAAATTTCTAAGATCTCTTGGTGAAGAATGGGTGATGTACATTGTATCCTTTAGACAGAATGATAATCTGGAGGATAAGGAGCTTGATGATCTCTACAATGATCTAAGGGTGTTTGAAGCAGAAGTTGAATCTAAGAAAAGGCCATCTGGACACTCTCATAATGCTGCCCTCCTATCATCTACTACTGATTCTACTGCTAATACAGAATCAGTTAGTGCTGCTTATGGCTCAAAACAGGATGGGTCCAATGATTCTGTTTTGGAAGCATTCCTTGCTAGTCATGCTAAATCTGCTCTTATCAATGATGATATGGAGCAGATCAATATTGATGACCTTGAAGAGATGGATATCAAGTGGCAAATGGCAATGCTCACCATGAGAGTCAAAAGATTCATCAAAAGAACAGGTAGAAACAATTTTGCCATGAGAAGAGAAGATGGTGCTGGATTTGATAAATCCAAAGTGGAATACTACAAATGCCATAATCTGGGACACTTTGCAAGAGAGTGCAGAGGAGGTATTGCTCAACAACATGGAAGCAATAATCAACAACCAAAGTCCACTAACTATAACAGGAATTCATCTCAAGCTCTTGTCTCACAAGAAGGGATGGGCTTTGATTGGAGTTATCAAGCATAGGAGGCAATTCAGAACCAAGCATTGATGGCTGAGGTTTCAGAGTCATCAAGCACTGCAATCCCCATTGAGGTAAAATCTAACCTTTGCTCTAAAACCTGTCTTGAAACTTTTAAAAAGTACAGGGATCACAATCAGAGCATGTGTGATGACCTTAAAAGGTTAGAGAAAGATAGAAGATAGTATGTTATGATCGTTGAGAAGTTTGAAGAACAAATAAAGGCATATCAAGCCAATGAACTTCAACATTCATATGATCTCAACTATTGGAAGTGGGAGAAGAATGAGTTAGAGATTAAGCTAGAGAAGTCTAGAGAGGAGTGTGAAAAAGTTAAGAGTGAATTTGAGAAGGCCAAACTAGACATTGAGAAATATTCCAATGCTTCTAAAGCAATGAACTCTTTACTTAAATCTCAAATTAATGACAAACTGTGAAGAGGAATAGGCTACAACAACACCCCTCCACCTTACAATAATAACTATATTCCTCCCACCTCAGACCTCTTAGAAAGACAGAATAAGAATGACTTACCTGCAGGAGCCACAGAAGTAGATCCATTAAACAAAGTAGTGGTTGAGGCAGTTTCTGAAGAAGAGAACTCTGAGGGTAAGAATAAGGAAGACCATAAAGATATTCCCTTACAAAACCATATTCTTACAAATGATAGAGGGGGTAAAACATTTATTAAAAGTGATAAAGTGGAGATGTCCAAGACAGAGAAAGAGACTGTTAAGAGTGAGAAAGCTGAGACCTCCAGGAAAGGAAAGGAAAAGGTACAGGGAGTTCACTACATGCAAACCTCTATTGTAAATCCCTGTACTTGTCAACAGAACAAGCCCCATAAACATGATTAAATAAGGGGAAATCAGAGAAACAAAAATAATCAGTGGGCTCAAAAACAGGGAATTGATCTAAGCAAAGTCAATAGACCAAAGCCTTGTTTTATTTGTGGCAAGTTAAATCATCTAGCCAAACACTGTTATTTCAATCCTATTAACCAAAGATTTTCTTTTCAAAGACAAACACAAAATTCAGTTGGTTATAGGAAGCAATCAAGAAATCACATGGCTGCTAATATGAGAACAGTACCAATGAAAACTGGGACTGCAAAATCTCATATTCAGAATAAGTTTGCTAAATCCAAAGAAAATACTCCAAGCAAGTCAAAGAGTAACTCACAAAACAAGAAACCAAACAACTTTGTCAAGATTTGGGTTCCAAAAGTCAAGAAACCTGTTAGTACTGCTACCTCAAATAGTACTGCTAACAAAAATAGTGCTGCTGATAGCAATAATACTGTTGACCAAGTTAGTATTGCTAACCAAGTTAGTACTACTAACAAGGATAGTGCTGCTTCCAGTATTAATGCTGTCAAACCCATAATTTTGACAAAGTATTCCAGCCATGAGATTCCTAAAACTGATCATCTCATCCAGACTAAGATTACTGATTATAAATATGTTGATGAGAAATGGCAACCCAAGACCACTTTGGCTTGGGTTGCCTCTAAAAACTAACTATTTTATCTTATGTGCAGGGCAACCAACAGCTCAAGAAGAAGAGCATTTGGCATGTAGATAGTGGTTGCTCTAGGCACATGACAGGTAACATGGCCTGCCTTCAAAACTTCAAAAAGTTTGATGGTGGACATGTTGCTTTTGGTGACAATCCAGCAGGTGGTAAGATCAGTGGAAAAGGTATGGTTTCAAAAGGTAAGATGTCCTTTGAAGATGTTTACTATGTTGAGCAATTGAGATACAACCTGTTAAGTGTATCACAAGTTTGTGACAAGAAACATAGTATATTATTTACTGAGACGGAATTTATTATCCTTGCTCCTGGATTCAAGGTAGTTGATGAAAATATGATACTATTTAGAACTCCTAGAAAGGATAATGTTTATTGTTTGGACTTAGAGAATGTATCATCTGATTCATGATTAAACTGTTTATTTTCAAAAGATTCTTTAGAGGAATCATCTCTTTGGCACAGAAGGATGTGTCACATGAACTTTAAAACCATGAACATTCTTGTGAAAAACAACCTTGTAAAAGGTTTACCTCAAAAAGTATTTTCATGTGATGATCATTGTGTTGCTTGTCTTAAAGGCAAGCAGCACAAAACTTCTCATAAGTCCAAAGAAATAAATACAATCTCTTCACTTCTTCAATTATTGCATATGGATCTCTTTGGTCCTACTAATGTGATGAGTATTGGAAAGAAGTCCTATTTCTTAGTCATTGTTGATGATTTCTCTAGATTTACTTGGGTATATTTTCTGAGGACTAAGGATGAGACAAGTGGACTGATCAAATCCTTTGTTCTTAGGATTGAAAACCAAACTAATCTAAGAGTTAAAGTCATTAGATCTGATAATGGAACAGAATTTAAAAACAATGACTTAAACAACTTTTGTGAGACTAAAGGTATTGAGAGACAATACAGTGCTCCTAGAACTCCTCAACAAAATGGTGTTGCTGAGAGGAGGAATAGGACACTAATTGAGGCGGCTAGATCTCTGTTGGCAGATTCAAAGCTACCCATCACTTTTTGGGCAGAAGCAGTTAATACTGCTTGTTATGTCCAAAACAGGGTTCTAGTAGTCAAATCTCAAGGCAAGACACCGTATGAACTTTTTAACAAGAAGAAACCTTTTATTGGTTTTTTCAAACCTTTTGGGTGTCCTTGCACAATTCTCAACACCAAATCTCACTTAGGTAAGTTTGAAAGCAAAGCTGAAGATGGATTTCTTGTTGGATACTCCTCTCAGAGTAAGGCATATAGAGTACTTAATAGTTCCTCAAGGATTATAGAGGAAAGTGACAATGTCAAATGCAATGAGAACACACCAAATCAAATTGGTACAGGTCCTGATTGGTTGTTTGACATTGATTCACTAACTAATGCTTTGGGTTTTAGTAATGTGCAAAATGCAGGAACAAGCTCAGAAAAGGTACAAGCACAGAGTTCAGAGTTTGTGCTGTTTCCAATACCTACAGTAGATCCTGTTGAATTTTGCCAGCAAGAAAAGAATGATGCTTAAGAATGAGAAGATTCTGATCCAGACCAGGATGAATATGCTAAAGCAGATGAAGAGGACAAAGGTGATGAAAAGAATAAGAGTGATAAAGAGGATGGTCATAATTCAGGAAACTCAGGACCTGAGATGCCCATACTGTCAGAAGATGAGACTGATGATGACAATTCTTCAGTGTATGGTGGAAGCACTCCATAAAAGAATGACTCCAATCTCGAAGCAAATCTTAATGAGGAGGCTGTCAATCATACAAGAACTCAGAAGAATCATCCTCCTCAATTGGTGATTGGTGACATAAATTCCCAAATGATCATAAGGCAACAAAGCAAGTTAGGGGGATTGAAAGACCTACAATCAAGCTTGTTATCTTGTTTTCTATCACAGATTGAACCCAAAAAGGCTTATGATGCAATGAAAGACCCAATCTGGATAGAAGCAATGCAAGAGGAGCTGCTGCAGTTTGTGCTCCAAGATGTATGGGATCTGGTTGAACTTCCACAAGGACAAAGGGCAATTGGTACAAAATGGGTTTTCAGAAATAAGAAAGATGAGAGAGGAATTGTGATAAAGAATAAGGCCAGGCTTGTGGCACAAGGGTACACACAAGAAGAAGGAATAGACTATGAAGAAGTATTTGCACCAGTAGCCATAATTGAGGCAATTAGGCTGTTTCTAGCCTATGCTTCTTTCATGAAGTTCAGAGTTTATCAGATGGATGTCAAGAGTGCATTCCTATATGGGACAATTGATGAAGAAGTATATGTTTGTTAGCCTCCAGGGTTTGAAAATCCTAACTTTCCTGACATAGTATACAAATTAAAGAAGGCACTTTATGGGCTACATCAAGCACCAAGAGCATGGAATGACACTTTGTCTACCTATCTCTTGGAAAATGGTTTTGAAAGGGGAATAATAGACAAGACTCTATTCATCAAAAGGAAGAAGAAGGACATCCTGCTTGTGCAAATCTATGTGGATGACATCATCTTTGGATCCACAAAAGATTATATGTGCAAAGAGTTTGAGGAGCTGATGCACAAAAGATTCAAGATGAGCTCTATGGGTGAACTTACATTCTTCCTTGGACTACAGGTTAAACAGAAGAAAGATGGTATCTTCATCAGCCAATACAAGTAAGTGCAGGATATACTTACAAAATTTGGATTTTCAGATTCAAAGCCTGCAAGCACACCTATGGAAACACACAAACAGATCACTGCAGATCTTGAGGGGGAGGATGTAGATGTTCATCACTATAGATCTATGATAGGCTCCCTCATGTATCTAACAGCTTCAAGGCTAGATATTATGTTTGCTGTCTGTGTGTGTGCAAGATTTCAAGTAAGACCTAAGCATTCTCACTTTCAAGCAGTCAAGACGATCTTCAGATATCTCAAAGGACAACCTAGGTTGGGTCTTTGGTATCCTCATGACTCACCATTTGATCTACTTGCATATTCTGATAGTGATTTGGGTGGTGCAAACTTGGATAGAAAGTCTACATCAGGAGGATGTTAGTTTTTGGGTACAAGACTAGTTTCATGGCAGTGTAAAAAGCAAACCACAGTGTCCACCTCTACAACAGAAGCAGAGTACATAGCTGCTGCAAGCTGCTGCTCACAAGTGATATGGATTCAGAATCAGATGTTGGACTATGGTGTTACTTTTCTGCACACTCCAATCTTCATTGATAACAACAGTGCCATAAGCATTGTTAATAATCCAGTGAAGCACTCAAAAACCAAGCATATAGAAATAAGGTACCATTTTATTAGAGATTGCAATGAAAAGAAGCTAATTCAGGTTTTGAAGGTACACACAAGTAACCAATTAGCTAATCTATTCACCAAAGCTTTTGATGTGGGTAGATTCACATTCTTGGTCACAAGTGTGGGCATGATAAACACTGAATAAGCCTCTTCTGATTGTCTTTATGTACCATTTCTGTATAGATTCCTTCATGTTTACTTTCTCATAATATATTGTGCATGGTGCTGCTAACTATGTGTGTTTAAGTGTTTCAGATTACCTTGCTGATTAGAAACTTGGTACTTCTAGTTAAGTTAACACTGCTCTCACTATTAATCCTGCTGCCAGTTCAAATATGGTTAAGTATGGTTACTACTGCTTGGTGGTTTATACTGCTAATGCAAAGTTACTACTGCTTACCTTATTTCTACTGCCAGACAGTGTTACTACTGCTGGTATGTGTTAATACTGCTAGTCTGTGTTAATACTGCTGGTATATGTTACTACTGCTAGTCTGTGTTAATACTGCTAATCTGTGTTAATGCTGCTAGTCTGTGTTACTACTGCTTATATGGGTTAGTACTGCGGGCTTGTTAATACTTCTAGGGTACTTAGTACTGCTTCTAAATGAAACCTTCCACCTATAAATACCCTTTCTAACCGCCAAAATCCAAACGGCTCTTTGAATTTCCTACGAGTGTTCATCTTCTCTCTCTCTCTCTCTCTCTCTCTCGAATTCTTGCTTTCCAGTTCATAAACCCTAGTAGTGATTCAATCCAAGAACGATGGCAGGACTGGTGTTTGTTGATGATCACAATGAGTTGGTAATGCTACAGAAACCCAAGCAAGCAGAAGGTTTTCATCAGATTGTGGATTTCCTAAAATCCTCCCACATCGCCTACGCTTTAACTGTCAATCCCACAATCTATGTGGAGCACATGCGTCAGTTCTGGGCCAATGCCTCTATACAGACTATTGATGGCAATCAGGTCATCAAATCAAGGGTTTGTGATAAACCTCTATCCATCTCAGAAGGTTGTATTCGCATTCATCTACGACTAGATGATGCCTCAGGTATTACCTCTCTGTCCAAGGAAGATCTCTTCCAATCAATTAGTCGTATGGGGTATGAAGGTCCCACTGAGGTTTACAAGTTCTTCAAGAGCAAATTTTCACCTCAGTGGAGATTCTTTGTTCATACCCTTCAGTATTGTATTTCTAGAAAAACAACTGGATGGAGTGAGTTCAGCAGTACCTTAGCTTATGCTCTAGTCTGCTTAACTACCTCTAAAAGTTTAATTTTTCTCAAATGATTTTCAATGATTTAATGTCAAACCTGGATACCAAAACTAAAAGATTTTATATGTATCCTAGGTTTGTACAAGAGATTCTTCTAAAGGAATTAACGGATCTACCCTCTTTTCAAGAGGTGTATGTACCAAAACCTCCCAAAGGGAAGGTATTCTCCAACATGAAAAGACCAAGTAAGGACTTTTCTGGACAAGAGACACCATTATTCTCTACAATGATGGTTATGTCTCATTCCCATGGTGAGGCATCAGTGTCAAAGCCCACATCTGACCACCCAACTGATGACCTACCCACACCATTCATTTCCATTGATACTCCTCAGATCCCTATTGTCAAGCCAAAATCCCCCATCACCAAAACATATAAAAGGAAAAACGTACAGAAGGTTCCTTCCCTTCCTGTATCTTCACCCCAACAGCCTGCAAGCCCTCTAATGGAGCATTCTCGATTAGAGAATATCGAAAGGGAAACCACAGGGGTGTCTCCCAAAACCAAGAATGTGCTCTCTAAGGAGAAGGAAGAGCATGTGGGCAGCAAGGCTCACACTACTGTTTCTGCACAAGGTGTAGGACAGGATAGTGTGAACATCCCTAAGACCTTCCCCACGGCAACTTTAGATGAGCAATCATCTAAGGGTCCAAGGTGCCAAGAAACCACGGGGGTAGAAGGTGCTTCTGCTAGGCAGAAGGCCTCTACTAAAAGATCCAAGGATCCTTCAAGGGTGGTAAAAACACCTAAAGGAGGTGAGGACAGATATACTTATGATGAATTGATGGATACTCTTGGTACAATAAGTCTGGAAGTTCACAATTAGGATTTGGAGATAAAAGAATTGAAAAAGGTGATTACTTCTCAACAAGTGCAGATTTCCAAACTCAAGAAGATGGTACTCAAATTGGTGCACAAAAAGAAGAAAACCAAATTTGTTTTGAAGAAGAGGAGCATTGATCATGATGCTTCCAAAAAGGGGGAGACTCAAGAGGATGAAAGTGAAAAGAAAAGCCCTGTTGGCATGGAATTCCAGTTTGAGGGGGAGATTGGTGCTGAAAAAGAAAAGGAGGTTGGTGCAGAAGTAGAAACAAGTGTAAAGGAAGCAGTATTTGAACAAGCAGCAGAAACCTTTGCAAAAGCAGCAGAAATAGGGAAAGCAGCAGTAACTGAGTCTGCAGCAGAAACTGAACAAGAAGTAGTAACTGCAGCAGCAGACACAGAATTATCCAGGGAAGAAATAGAAATTGCTGAAACATTGGTGAAGGAAAACCTTGACACTCCCAAGTCACTCAAAAGGCCAAGGGAGTGGTAATCAAAGAAGTTGAAATAGAGAAGAAAAGAAAAGAATTCAGTGTAGCTGAGGCCAAAAAGAAAGGGAAGGAGAAGATGATTGAGCCTGAGAAGCCATCAAAGAAGCAAACTCAAATAGAACTTGATGAAGAAATGGCCAAAAAGTTGCAAGAAGAGTTGGAAAAGGAGGAAGAGATTCAATCTGCAAAAGACAGAGAGCTTGCATTAGAAATGGCTAAAACGATTAATGAAGAATATCAAAGGAGATTGAAGACTGCTGCTGATGCTAAGAAAGTGACATTGAGAGCAACTAGACAAAGCCAAAGAAAGCCTTCAAAGACTTTTATAGCCAATCAAGAAAGAAGGAAAATGATAAATTTTTTGAAAGAAGCTATTGGAGTTCCTGAAGGAATGTTTACTAGTATGTCATTTGGAAGGATAGAAGAGCTATACAAGAAGGAGATTGCCAAGCTGAAAGGGGATTTCACTCAAAGGGTTGAGGTTGAAAGAAAGTTGAAAGAAAGACATGATCTCAACATACAACAACCTTTCCCTGACAGTGAAGAAGGCACTCCTATCAAAGAAAAGGCAGAAGTGAAGCAAGAAGAGACTTTAGCTCAACATATTGGAACTATTAAAAGAAAGAAGTCCATTGCTACCAAGCCAAAGGCAAAAAGACCTAAAACTGAAGAAGGAAAGAAAGAACAGGAAAGTGAGAAAATGGATGCAGAACCATCGGAGCAGCAGAAACAGGGTGAACAAGTTGAAACTCAAAAGAAGAGTCAAGAGCAGTCTGATCAACAATCTGATGAGCAGGTGAATTTGTACAAGACTGTGACTAATGAAGAACCTATGCAAGCTGACCCTATCACAATGAAAGCACCAGAGATCATTCATTGGGATACTCTGAAGGATAATAGAAGAGAATATTTTAGAATCAAGAGAATGGGTGATCAGTTTGAGGTTTATTCAACTTAGGGCAAAGTAATCAGAAGCTGTTCTAGAGCTGACTTGGAAGAAATGTACAAAGTTGGGATAAAACTGTATGAGAATGTGTTGAAAGGGACATAAATGAGTCTAACCAAGATAGCCATGGAGTACTTGTGCATGATGTTTGAGCCTGAAAGAGTGCAACATAGGATCAAAGAGTTGAATCATGAATACGGATTTAAAAAGATTGATCATTGGATGTTGTTTGAAAATTGTGGAGTCTACGTGATTACAATTGACAAAAGTTATCATAAGTATTATCTGGTTGACAAGGTGTATGACCACAGCAAGGCAAAGCTTCAAGGGATGCTGAATGCAAAGTTGGTTTGCCCTACAGGTTCTGAAATGGCAAGGATTGTGGTAAGAAGAACCATTAATCAAAGTCTGGGACTGGATCCAAATCTGGGCAATTAAGCTGAAGTTTTGAAAGCATCATGAATACCCTATGCTGAAGAACTTATCTCAATTTGAAAAGTTAAGTTATGGGGAGTTTGTTGGGTTTGAAATGTGCTTAGGATGGATACTACTGCTGGACTTAAAGATTAATACTGCTGATTACATTAATACTGCTACTTGAATACTTTAATACTGCTTGTAGGATTACTACTGCTAGAGGTATTAATACTTCTTGAAAGTTAATACTGCTAGTAGTTAGTACTGCTTGAAGAATTACTACTGCAAGCATAGTTAGTACTGCAAACATGGTTAGTACTGCTGAGGAAGTTAATACTGCTATGGAGATTAATGCTGCTCGTGAAGATAATGATGACTTGGAACGAAAGACTAAGAGCTGAAGATAATGATGAAGATAATTATGGAATGGATGCTAAAGATCAATATTTCTTTTGTAATTATCTTGTAATCAGTTCTGTATATATAGTCTAGAAGTCTTTGATAGTCATAGATAATTTTTGAAAGTCTTATTCATACGAATATACGTTTAGAGAGAATTAACCTCAAGATTATTTTTAATCCTTTCTTTAGAGAAGTATAGAACGTCTGTTGAGTCTGTTCAACAGATTGAGGTTTTGTTTGTAATCATTAAGTTAATTTAATATAACTTGTGATTTGAGTTTATACACTGTTTGATTGATTTATTGTTAAAGTGTTATTCCGCGACTTCTTTAACATAGTTTATGAGTGTTTAGTTTAAATTCTTGTTTAGAATTTCGATCCTGACATTTAACCGCAAGTCGACCCGATATAATGTTTGCCACATGTCTCTGTGCAAGATTTCAAGCTAACCCCAAAGAATCTCATCTTTATGTTGTCAAGAGAATCTTCAGGTACCTAAAAGGGACCAAGAATCTTGGTCTCCGGTATCCGGAGAACTCTGGCTTTGATCTTATGGCTTATACAGATTCAGATTACGGAGGATGCAAGCTCGACAGAAAGAGTACCTCTGGGAGTTGTCAATTCCTAGGAGGGAAACTAGTGAGTTGGACTTCCAAGAAACAGAATTGTGTCTCGACCTCTACGGCAGAAGCTGAATACGTTGCCGCTGCTAGTTGTTGCTCACAAGTTCTGTGGATGAGAACCCAACTCAGAGACTATGGCTTTGACATTGAAAAAATCCCCATCCTCTGTGACTCCAAAAGTGCCATTGCGATCTCTGCCAATCCAGTTCAGCACTCTAAAACAAAGCATATCGATATGAGGTATCACTTTCTGAAACATCATGTGGAGCATGGGACAATAGAGATGTACTTTGTGCCTACAGATTACCAGTTTGCCGACCTTTTCACGAAGGCATTGGATGAGAAAAGATTCACTTTTCTAGTTGGCAAGATTGGTATGCTTAACATGAGTTGACCACAAAGCCTCTATACCCTTGCACAAAGCCTCTGTTGTACATATTTCCTTTCTGCAACATATTCCTTGTTTGTAAATAGTCTCTTAAGTTTTTTTTATTTTATTTATTTTATTTTATCTTGTACAAATCTCATCTTTATATGATCCAAGCATAGTTGAAGGGGGAGAAAGTCTGTTCTAATATCCAGGGGGAGCAAGACAGTTATGTGCAACATCGACTATAGAGTAAGGTTAGTTCATCTGAACCAAGGGTCAAAACTCTTTCTCGAGCACTATGCCCTCAGAAAGATCCCACTTTGTACCAAATTATCTGTCAAAACTTTGAAATGATCAAATCTTTGAAAATCCTTCCTTAAAAAGAAATTTTTGGTCTCAGAACCTCTGAGGTCGACCACAGAGCCTCTGTGATCGACCACAGAGCCTCTGCGCCTCAAAACTGGATATTTGACCGAATGTACTTCTTTAAAAGGAACTCGATCATTTCATCGAACTTTCATCCCTCTTAAGTTGCTCTTTCGATCACAACCTTGCCTATGACCTAAGAAGCCTCTCATTCACAAAGCTTCTGTAATTCCCATCACTTGAGAAATTCAGGTCATTTGCTGCGGGTTATTTCTTAAACATCACTGTCATGTGAAAATAGTGAATGCCATGCGCGTGAGAATATGGTGGTGCACGTCCTAGATCGTGCACCGCCATCATCTGACGTGGCAATATTGTATTGGTTAGTAACCTGTACCGTTGTTTTTTAGAAACGGCCTCTTATCCGTTACCACTCATTATGCATTTCAAATTTTATTTTTTACCGCCTAATCTTTTTACCCTCTCTCTGTATATATTAACCCATTCCATTCCATACATCCTCTTTTTACCTGCTATCCTCTTTCTCTCAAGAACTCTTTTTCAAAGGCTCGATTGTTCTTCTATTTCCATGGCATCTCACTCCGTCTCTTCCAAGAAATCCAAGGGTTCTTCTGCATCAAACAACTCGATGCATTCTGAAGCCAAAAAGGCTGATTCCCATTCTGTTGAACAAGAACATGTCCTCACAAGCATAATGCTCTCCTTCACACACCATGATTACCACTCCAGACAACTGAACCTCAAGCTTAACAATCACTATGTTGTCTTGGAACCCAAGGGATACCCTGAGGAAGCTTCTCCTTTACGTCAAATCCTGAAAAACTACATCCTCACAAAATCCCTAACCCTAAAAAGAACTGATATTCCTGAAACTTACATTCAACAGTTCTGGTTGAGTGCTAAGCATGAAAAACTGGACCATTACGGCTACTGTGTAATGGGTTATGCCACTCATCCCTCCACTACTCAAATACTGGACCTTGGCATAAACCGCAAAAGGGTCGCAGAGGTATTCGAGCTTCCTACCAAGACCCAATTGAACCTGACAAGATACTCTGACGAACCCACTGACGATGAAATCCTAGAGTTTCTCAGGTTCATAGGGTACGCTGCACTGTTGGGTCATTGACCAGCATCTTCCTAAATCGAAACGTGGCGCTGGCTGCTACGCTATAAGGAAATAAAGTTGCGCCTTCTCCATCAGCAATTGCTTTTGGCGTAGTGGTAAGCGCTTGATCCTAACATGTGGTATCAGAGCAGATCATGAGTTCGAATCCCATGGAGTGCATTTAAATGCCAAAGGCATGCTGTTCAACCATTGACTTCTAGCGAAGATCTTGTTAGTGTTGGCAGATGCTGGTGGGGGGGATTGTTGGGTCATTGACCAGCATCTTCCTAAATCGAAACTTGGCGCTGGCTGCTACGCTATAAGGAAATAAAGTTGCGCCTTCTCCATCAGCAATTGCTTTTGGTGTAGTGGTAAGCGCTTGATCCTAACATTTACCAATATCCAGAAGAACTGACTTCAGATGCCAAAACCTTCCACCTCTGTGGAACATTCTCTTCTCCATCCTAAACCGTTGCTTGACTTGCAAAGTAGGCAGTCCTGACCAATCTAGCCATACCATACTCGCAATAATGTATGGTATGTACTACGATTTGCCTTTGGACTATGCAACACTAATTTTCAGAGAGATCAGAAATGCAGTCATAGCCAAACAAGAGGACCAAGCCCAGGGCACAGAGCCCAAAAATCTTGTCTTCAACAGGTTCTTTGCAGTTCTGCTAGGAGACGCCCTGATAGGAGAAGGGAAGTTACCTGCAGAGGGTAAGATGATCAAAGTCTACGACATGAAGTCGCACAAGCCCACTGTTCTAAAAACTGGGTATCCTGGAGCAAGACCTCTGCCAACCCGTATTTTAGCCTACCTGGTAGTGAAGAAGGGGTTAGGACTTACATTCGTGGGCACGGGACTCCTGCACCGAGTCCTGCAACCCCCCCACGTGTAGGATTCCAAGTGGGAGACATAGTTGTGTACCTTAGGACTGAGGTAGGTGAGGGAGCTGGAGTTGAGATAGCAGAGGAAACCCAAGTTAGGACAGAGGTTGTAGTTGGGGTGGGGGAAAAGAAGCAGAAAAAGCAAAGGCAACCCAAGAAGAGAGTCGCAGAAGAAGAGACTCCAAAATCACCCTCAGAGGTTGCCAAGCCGAAAAAGAAACCTAAGAGGCTTACCAAAGTAGCAACCTCTAAACATGTCACCCCACCAGCAGTGAATGAACCTGCTGATTCCGAACAACCTCTGCAGAGGAGAAGGAGAAAAGCTCACATCATTAAGAGCTATGAAGAACGACCATCTAGCCCTCTCCAAGTCGCAATGGACATAGCTAAGGAGATACAGAAGCAGCACTCTGAGAACTTAGGCGAAACCGCAGACATTGAAGTGCAAGATGTTACGGGGTTTTCAAGCTCTGATGATGAGGTTACCAAAATCTTGGAGAAGGAGATAGGAGAAAAAGATGCCATTGGAACACAACCTAAACCAACTCCCAGTGCAACCCATGTTACTACCCCTGCAGTTCTAGTGCAGAGGGGTATTGAAGAAGGACCGCACAGTCCGAACCCAGCCCTAACCAGCCGGACAGAGGATATTCCTTCATCCTCTGTGCCACTTCTATCTGGGGAACCAAAATCCACCCCATCCTCCCAACAGAATGTGGGTGCAGACATAAGTGTTCATTCGCCCAAGGACACGAAACATACGCACACAGAAGCATTCGTTGCCTCTACCACACACAAGAGTGACCCCCAAACCACCTCAGAGTTGGTGGTGCGAGAACACGTTGATTATGTGATTCTAGAACAATCACAAGATTCTTTTAAAAAGGATCTTGAAGGAGTCTCTGAACCTTCCTCCAAGAAACTTCTTGACAGAACTTCCATAGATGCTTCCTCTGTGGAACATCGAGGATTGGAAGGAAATCCTCCAGAGCTCAACATATTCACAGGCTCTGAAGGTGCCAAAGACTCGTTGGCTAAATCTGGAACATGTGTTGTTCCAAAGGTCACCTCTGACACCTTTGTCACAAAGGGCGAGTTTAAAGCCTTTGCTGACATGGTGTTCACAAAACTCGACGAGTTGAAAAGCTGTCAGGATCGAATTCTCAACAAGAATTAATTCTCAGAAACAATATCAAAGAAGTTGCGGAAAAACACTTTGATATTTAATAAAACAGTAATCAAACACAGTATATAATGATCAAACAGTAAACTTGTATTGAATGCTTAAAGTTACAAGATTACACACTCAACCTCAATATTGATGAACAGTCTCACCAATACGAATTCTACTTCTCTAGAATTAGGATCTATGCCTTGAGGTCGATTTTTCTCTTGAAAAACAATTATCAAAAGTTATCTCTATCTATTCTACACATTCTATACATATACTGATAAAAAGATAATTACAAAGAATAAACAAATCTTCAGTATATCTTCCATGTATATCTTCTAAGTATATCTTCAGTATATCCAGCTGTAGTAATTTCCATCCGTATCTCTTTAGCAGCACTAATAATGCTCAGCAGCATTAACTTCAACTAGCAGCATTAACTGCAAGCAGTATTAACTACTAGCAGTACTAACTAGCTAAGCAGTACTAACTTTGTTCAAGCAGTACTAACTTTGACTAGCAGTAGTAATTCTACTAGCAGTAGTAACACTTAGCAGTATTAATCTTCAACTTGTTCTGGCAGTAGTAACTACACTTGTACTAGCAGTAGTAACTACACTTAGTAGAATCTTCAGTTCCCAACAATCTCCCCCTAACTTGACTTTTAGAAGAGAAGTCAAGTTCTTCAGATCTTCTTCAAGATGCTTTCAACACCTTACATTTAGTTGCCCAAATTTGGATCTAGGCCCAAACTTTGATTTACAGTTCTTCTCACCACAATCTTGGCCATTTCTGAATCCTTTGTACAAACCAGTGTAGCTTTAAGCATCCCTTCTAACTTCTCCTTGCTATGCTCATATATTTTGTCCACCAGGTAGTATTCATGATAACAATTGTCAATAGTAATCATGTATACTCCACAGTTTTCAAACAGTATCCATTTGTCAATCTTCTTGAATATGAACTCATGCATATGATCTTTAATCCTATGGTGCACTCTTGCAGGCTCAAACATCATGCACAAGTATTCCAATGTCACTTTGAGAAGATTCTCTTCAGTACCTTTCAACACAGGTTCATAAAGTTTCATCCCAACTTTATATAGTTCTTCCATATCAGCTCTTGAACAACTTCTGATGACTTTCCCCCATGTTGAATAAGCTTCAAATGAACCATCAGCTCTCTTGATTCTGAAGAAATTCTTTCCATTGTCTCTCAGAATATCCCAGAAGATGATCTCTGGAGCTTGCATAGAGATTGGAACAGCTTTCAAAGGTTCCACTATTGTCATGTACGGATCCATACTTTCATCAGTTTGCTTAGTGACCTGCTCTGGGCTCTGTACTGGCTCTGTTGGGGATGTGATTGAAGGTTCTGCTTCCTTTTCAGTTTCTTCCACCCTAGGCCTTTTCAACTGCCTTTTTGGAGCAATTGTTTTCACTCTTTTTCCAGACTTGGCTTCTCTACCAACATTTCCAGTTTCTTCCTTCTTCTCTTCTGCTTCTTCTTTGGAAGGTGTGGTTTTCTCAGGGAATGGTTGTTGGATGTTGAGATCATGTCTCTCTTTCATCCTTCTTTCTGCTTCTTCCCTTTGAGAGGAATCCCCTTGGAGCTTTGTCATTTCCTTCCTGTATAGCTCTTCAACCTGAGAGTATGCCATATGAGTAAATATCTCCCCCTTAACACCAATTGCACCTTTCAGGAAGTTTATCATCTTTCTTCTTTCCTGATTGGCCAAAAAGGTCTTGGAGGGTTGTCTTTTCTGCTTTTTGAATGGCATTCTTTTTACTTGTACTTGCTTGGCCTGAGCTGCTGTTTTCATGCTCTTCTGATACTCTTCATTTAGTTTTCTGGCCATATTCAGTGCAAGCTCTCTATCCTTCTCAGATTGAAGTTGTTCCTCCCTTTCCATTTCTGCCTGAAGCTGCTTTGCCACTTCTTCATCCAGTTCTATCTGAATTTTCTTCTTTGCAGGTTGTTCAGGTTCAATCATCTTAGCTTTACCCTTTGTATCCTTCAACCCTGCCTCACTTCTTTCTTGTGTCTTCTTTTCAAGGTCTCCTTCATTGATGACCACTCCCTTAGCCTTTTGAGTAGCCTTAGGAGTGTCATTCTTTGCTTTTACTAAGGTTTCAGCTATTTCCAATTCTTCAACAGATAGCCCTGTTGCTGCTTGAACATTATCTGTTTCTACTTCTTGTGCTTCTGTTTCTGCAGCTTTCTCCCCCTTAACATCAAATCCCATCTCAGAAATGCTTTCTTTTTCTGCTTCAGCCTCTGAATTCTCCCCCTTGTTGAAATCATCTTCAACACTTGGCCTCCTCTTTAGCACAAACTGTTTCCTTCTCCTTTTCTGTAACAATCTTGTCACCATTTTCTTCAGTTTGGTGATCTGAACTTGTTGAGATAGAATAATTAGCTTCATCTCCTCTATTTCTTTTCCTTGCTTGATGACATCCTGGTTGATGTTTCCCATGGTCTCCATCAATTCATCATAGTTATATCTGTCCTCACCTTCTCCAGGAGTGTTACCCCCTATTGAAGGATCATTGGATCTTTTATTAGTAGATGTCTTCTGCCTAGCAGAAGCACTATCCACCCCTGTGGTTTCTTGGCACCAGGGTCCTTCAAATGATTGCTCATTCAAAGTTGCCATGGGGGAGGTCTTATTGATGTTACCACTTTCCTCCTCTGTGCTAGCAGGAGTAGTGGCAGCCTCATCACCCATATGCTCTACCTCCTCCTCAGAGAGCACCTCCTTTGGGTTGGGAGACACCCTTGTGGTTTCCCTTTGGATATTCTCTAGGGGAGAATTCTCCCTTAGAGGGCTTAAAGGCTGTGTGGGTGATGGTACAAGAAGGGAAGGAGCCTTCTTTACCTGTTTTCTTTGATAAGTTTGGGTAATTGGAGAAGTGGGCTTATTTAGTAGGGACTGTGGGATAGATATAGAGTGGGAAGGTTGGGCTTGGCTAGCAGTGGATTGATCTATTGAGGGCCTTGACCCTGCTGCCATACCTTCATTGGGTTGGGACACCACCATCATTGTAGAGAACAATGGGGTGTCAACTCCTTCCGAGTCCCCAGCAGATCTTCTCATATTTGAGAAAACCTTGCCTTTTGGGGGTTTAGGTACATATACCCCAACAGATTGAGGTATATCCGTCAATTCATGGTTAATAACTGCTTGAACAAACCTGGGATACATATAAAAGCTCTTTTTGTTTCCCATGTTTGAGACAAGATCATTGAAAATCATTTGTGAAAAATTGTACCTTCTGGCAGTGGCCAAACAGACCAAAGCATAAGCAATGGTACTGCTGAACTCACTCCATCCAGTAGTCTTTTTAGAAATGCAGTGCATCAAGGTATGAACAAGAAAACGCCATTGGGGTGAAAATTTAGCTTTTGAGAACTTAAAAATACCCAATGGGCCTCCATACCCCATTCTTGTCAGAGTAGAAAACAGTTCATCATTAGGGATAGACGTTATACCAGAGGCATCGTCTAGACGTAGACTGATGCGAACTATCTCTTCAGTAACTGTCAATGGATTGCCACATACTGTCGACTTGATCATACGCACACCATCCTCAGTAACAATGGTGGCATGTGCCCAGAATTGCCTTTGGTGCTCAATGTAGATAGTTGGAGACATAGTGAGAGCATGGGCAATGTGGCTCGACTTCAGAAAGTCGACTATCTGATGAAAACCTTCAGATTGTTTTGGCTTTTGGAGCATCGCAATTTCATTGTGCTCATCAATGAACGCCATGGATGCCATAGACCTTGAAGATTCTTGCCTGAAAACTTTGAACCCATAATCCAGCATTTGATTCTGAATCCATAAGACTTGAGAACAGCAACTTGCAGCTGCTATGTACTCTGCCTCTGTTGTAGATGTGGATACTGTGGTTTGTTTCTTGCACTGCCATGAAACTAGTCTAGCACCCAAAAACTGACATCCTCCAGAAGTAGATTTTCTGTCCAAGTTTGCCCCACCTAGATCACTGTCTGAGTATGCTATTAGGTCAAAAGGTGAGTTATGAGGATACCAAAGTCCCAATCTGGGTTGCCCTTTGAGATATCTGAATATCCTCTTAACAGCTTGAAAGTGAGATTGCTTTGGCCTAACTTGAAATCTTGCACATACACAGACTGGAAACATAATATCTGGCCTTGATGCTGTGAGATACATGAGAGAGCCAATCATTGATCTATAAAGATGCACATCCATATCCTCCCCCTCAAGATCTGCTGTGATCTGCTTGTGTGTTTCCATAGGTGTGCTGGCAGGTTTTGATTCTGAGAAACCAAACTTGGTTAGAATATCCTGCACATACTTGGATTGACATATAAAAATGCCATCTGACTTCTGTTGAACTTGGAGTCCAAGGAAGAAAGTAAGTTCCCCCATGGAACTCATTTTGAACCTTTGATGCATTAAATCCTCAAACTCCTTGCACATATTGTTTCTTGTAGAACCAAAAATAATGTCATCAACATATATTTGGACCAGCAAGATATCCTTCTTCTTTCTTTTGATAAATAGAGTCTTATCAATGACTCCTCTTTCAAAGTCATTTTCCAAGAGATAGGATGACAGAGTGTCATACCATGCTCTTGGGGCTTGATGTAGTCCATAAAGTGCTTTCTTTAATTTGTATACTCTGTCTGGATAGCTTGGGTTTTCAAACCCTGGTGGTTGACAGACATATACTTCTTCTTCAATTGACCCATAGAGAAAAGCACTTTTTACATCCATTTGGTAGACTTTGAAGTTCATGTAAGAAGCATAGGCTAGGAATAGTCTGATTGCTTCTATCCTAGCTACAGGTGCAAAAACTTCTTCATAATCTATGCCCTCTTCTTGAGTGTAGCCTTGAGCTACCAGCCTTGCTTTGTTTCTTATAACAATACCTCTTTCATCTCTTTTGTTTCTGAAAATCCACTTTGTGCCAATTGCTCTGTGACCTTTAGGAAGGTCTACTAGATCCCATACATCTTGTAGCTTGAATTGTAACAGTTCTTCTTGCATTGCTTCTATCCAGCTAGATTCTTTCATAGCATCATGTGCCTTTTTAGGCTCAAGCTGGGATAGAAAACAAGACAGGACTGTATGCTGTTGATCTTTCATTTCTTGAAGCCTGCTTTGATGTCTAGTCATCATAGGAGAAGAGATATCTCCTATTACCAGCTGTGGAGGATGATTCTTTTGAACTCTTGTGTTATGACTAGGTTCTTCATTCAGTCCAGCCTCTAGATTAGAGTCATGCAACTCACCTGAAGTGTCTTCAGATGTCACTTCTGATTCTTGAGTCTCCTCATCTCTAGTGTCTTCTTCACTCTGACTTGGTTCAGTATATGATTCCTTTTCACAGTCTTCATTTATTGTGGGTATGGGAAAAATCACAGATTTAGATATACTTTCTTGAACTTGTGTGATCTCTGATTCTCCACCATCTGTTCCTGTATACTCATTACTGAAACCAAAAGAGTTAGTTAGTGAATCAATGTCAAATAGCCATTGAGGTCCAGACCCAACAGGATTTGGTGTGTTCTCATTGCATTTGACATTGTCACTTTCTTCAATTATTCTAGAAGAAGAGTTAAAAACTCTGTAGGCCTTACTCTGAGATGAGTATCCAACAAGAAATCCATCATCTGCTTTGCTATCAAACTTACCTAAGTGAGATTTGGTATTTAGAATTGTACAAGGACACCCAAAAGATTTGAAGAAACCAATAAAAGGTTTTCTTTGATTTAAAAGCTCATATGGGGTCTTGTTCTTTTGCTTGACCACTAGAACTCTGTTTTGGACATAACAAGCAGTATTAACTGCTTCAGCCCAGAATGTAATTGGCAATTTTGAATCAGCCAACAGAGATCTAGCAGCCTCTATTAGTGTCCTATTTCTCCTTTCAGCAACACCATTCTGTTGAGGAGTCTTAGGAGCACTATATTGTCTCTCAATACCTTTTCCTTCACAAAAGGTGTTTAGATCATGATTTTTAAATTCAGTTCCATTATCTGATCTAATGACTTTTACTCTTTGATTAGTTTGGTTTTCAATTCTTAGAATAAAGGATTTGATAAGACCACTTGTTTCATCCTTAGTCCTTAGAAAATATACCCAAGTAAATCTGGAGTAATCATCAACAATAACCAAGCAGTAAGATTTCTTTCCTATACTCATAACATTTGTAGGACCAAACAGATCCATATGCAATAACTGGAGACAAGAAGAAACAGAATTTAACTCTTTGGTCTTATGAGAAGTTTTGTGTTGTTTGCCTTTAAGACAAGCAACACAATGATCATCACATGAAAAGACTTTTGAAGGTAAACCTCTTACAAGGTTATTTTTAACAAGATTGTTCATAGTCTTGAAATTCATGTGACACATCCTTCTGTGCCAAAGGGAGGATTCATCTATAGAAGCTTTTGAAACAAGACAATTTAAAGATGAATCACTATTAACATTGTCCAAATCAAGACAGTAAACATTGTCCTTCCTTGGAGTTCTAAGTAGTATCTTGCTTTCATCAACTACCTTGAACCCTGGAGCAAGAATCATACACTCAGTATTAGTAAATAATATACTATGTTGTTTGTCACAAACCTGTGATACACTTAACAGGTTGTACTTTAATTGATCAACATAGTAGACATCCTCAAATGTCATCTTACCTTTGGTGACATTACCTTTTCCACTTATCTTACCACCAGTAAGATTGTCTCCAAATGCAACATGTCCTCCATTAATTTGCTTGAAATCCTGAAGGCAAAACATGTTGCCAGTCATGTGCCTAGAGCAACCACTATCAACATGCCATATGCTCTTTCCCTTGAGCTGTTGGTTGCCCTGCACATTAAATAAATCAATTAGTATGATTGGGGACCCAAGCCAAAGTGATCTTGGGTCTGCCATTCTCATCAAAGTATTTACATTCCTTTTTAATGAGGTTTTTAAACTCAGAGCACTCTTTATTAGAGTACTTTGTCAATATGATTGGCTTAGCAGAATCAATACTGGAAGCAGTACTAACCTTAGAAGTACTACCAGAGTTAGCAGTACTAACAGGTGTAGCAGTACTAACAAGTTTAGCAGTACTAACCTTGTTAGCAGCATTAACATTGTTAGCAGTAGTATTACTTCTAGCAGCACTATCATTGTCAGCAGCACTATTTGTGGTAGCAGTACTAACAGTTTTAGTGCTTTTAGGAATCCACATATTGACACTTTCTTTAACAGAATACTTTTTCTTCATGTGGCTTTTAGTTTTAACATTTTTCTTAGCCAAATGGTTTTTTTTAATTTTCTTATAACCAAAGGGTTTTTGCATGGATCTTTGGAAATTCATTCTTTGGTTCATAGGATTGAAATAACAGAATTTTGCAAGATGATTCAATTTGCCACAGATAAAGCAAGGTTTTGGTCTATTGATTTTACTCAGATCAACCCCTTGTTTATGTGCCCATTGATTATTCCAATTTCTTTGATTTCCCCTCTTTTTGTCCTGTTTTTGGGGTTTATTCTTCTTACAAGTACACTGTTTGCAAGGACCTGGATTCACAACTGTGGTCTGTTTATAATGGACCTTACCAGACTTTTCCTCTGTCTTCTCTATGTTCTTGGATTTGATCCAAGCCCTTCCACAATCCTCATTGGTGATAATGTTGTTTTCTATAGAAGTCTCACCACTCACCTTGTTCTTCTTACTCTTGCCAACCTCTTTCTCAGTCTTATCCTTAACAATTACCTCATCTAAGGGATCTATTTCAGTGGCTCCCTCAGGCAAGTCCTTCCTATCTTTGGTGTCTAACAGGTCTGAAGTAGGAGGAATGTAATTGTTGTTATATGGTGGAGGTGTGGCATTATACCCAATTCCTCTTCTTAATTTATCATGAATCTGATTTTGCAGTAAGGAGTCCATTGCTTTAGAAGCATTGGAAAACTTTTCTACATCAAGCTTAACCTTGGTTAACTCCTCTTTCAGTTTTTCACTCTCCTCTTTAGATTTGGTCAGTTTAAGTTCTAAATCCTTTTTCTCCCACTTCCAGTAATTAGTGTCATATGAGTGTTGTAGTTCATTGGCTTGAAAACCTTTGATTTGATCTTCAAATCTCTCTACTATCCTCACATAGTCTTTTATATCCTTTTCTAGTCTCTTCAGGTCATCACTCATCTTCTGATTGTGATCCCTGTACCTTTTAACAGTGTCTATGCAAGTTTTAGAGCAGAGATTAGAACTTACCTCAGATGGGAGATCAGATACTTTAGCCATAAGAGCTTGATTCTGAATAGCTTCTTCTGCATGATCACTCCAATCAAACCCCATTCCTTGTTGAGAAACAAGGGCTTGAGCAGAGTTTCTATTGTTATTGAAGCTTCCAGATTGAGCTTGTTGATGGTTGTTGTTGTGAGACATTCCACTTTTGCACTCTCTAGCAAAATGTCCCTTAAGATGACATTTGTAGCATTCTACCTTTGATTTATCAAACCCTGCTCCATCTTCTCTTCTTTGTGAGAAGTTGTTTCTTCCAGTCCTCTTTATAAACTTCTTAACCCTCATGGAGAGCATGGCCATTTGCCATTTAATATCCATCTCTTCCAGATCATCAGGATGAAGTTGTTCTAAGTCATCATTGATCAAAGAAGAATTTCCATGATTAGAAAGAAGAGCTTCAAATGCATAATCAGTGCCTTTATCTAGATTTGATCCATTAGTAGCATTAACTGATTCAGAGTTAGCAGTAGAATCAATTGATGCTGATAGGAGTGCAGCATTATGAACATATCCAGAAGGCTTCTTCTTTGCCTCCACCTCAGCTTCAAAAACTCTAAGATCATTGTACAGATCATCAAGTTCTTTGTCTTCCAACTGATCATTCTGTCTGAATGACACAGTGTACATGGTCCATTCATCTCCAAGGGACCTTAAGAACTTTCTGTTCACATCATCTTGATCAATCTGTACTCCCATAGTAGCTAGTTCACCAATTAGTTTATTAAACCTGTCAAAAGTTTGAGTCATGGACTCATTCTTAGTTGAGATGAAGTTTTCATACTGTTGTTTTAAGATTGCCTTTTGATTTCTCTTGGTACTTTTAGTACCTGAGAATCTCTTCTCTAGAGCATTCCAGAGCATCTGTGCATCAGTACAATTGCAGAATTGGTGTTGATACTCATTTGGAATGGCCAAGAGCAGTGTGCTCAAGGCTTTCATCTCTGTCTGTCTTGATTTCCTATCTGTATCTGTCTTTGGAGGAGTTCTTTTGCCATCTTCACCAACCTTTCCTCCTTCAGATGGGCCATTCTCAATGATGTCCCACATAGAGTAATCTGTGAGGAGAATATATTGCTTGATTCTGATTTTCCACATGTCAAATTCATTGGATCTGAGCATTGGAACTTTTGAGACCAAAGTACTGCTTGATTCTGTAAGATTTTCCATGATGAATAACTGTTTCTGAGAGAATTAGCTCTGATACCACTTGTCAGGATCGAATTCTCAACAAGAATTAATTCTCAGAAACAATATCAAAGAAGTTGCGGAAAAACACTTTGATATTTAATAAAACAGTAATCAAACACAGTATATAATGATCAAACAGTAAACTTGTATTGAATGCTTAAAGTTACAAGATTACACACTCAACCTCAATATTGATGAACAGTCTCACCAATACGAATTCTACTTCTCTAGAATTAGGATCTATGCCTTGAGGTCGATTTTTCTCTTGAAAAACAATTATCAAAAGTTATCTCTATCTATTCTACACATTCTATACATATACTGATAAAAAGATAATTACAAAGAATAAACAAATCTTCAGTATATCTTCCATGTATATCTTCTAAGTATATCTTCAGTATATCCAGCTGTAGTAATTTCCATCCGTATCTCTTTAGCAGCACTAATAATGCTCAGCAGCATTAACTTCAACTAGCAGCATTAACTGCAAGCAGTATTAACTACTAGCAGTACTAACTAGCTAAGCAGTACTAACTTTGTTCAAGCAGTACTAACTTTGACTAGCAGTAGTAATTCTACTAGCAGTAGTAACACTTAGCAGTATTAATCTTCAACTTGTTCTGGCAGTAGTAACTACACTTGTACTAGCAGTAGTAACTACACTTAGTAGAATCTTCAGTTCCCAACAAAAGCTCTGTCTCTGAGGATTCTCAAGCTAACTCTCAAATCCTTGTAGAAGTTCTTAAGGCAAACACAGAAGCTCTGAACGATCTTCGCCAATCGTCCATTCAACAATAAACGGTGATCAATAAGCTAACAACGAACTGTGCGACTCGAGATGATCTAAAGGCATTTGGTCAAACAATCATCGCCCATTCCAATCAAATTCAGACTCTGGGGATCTCTGCACAGAAGAAATTCCAAAATTTTCTGCTCAAATAATTGAGTCACATGTGGATGACCTGACCAAACTTCGAGAAGAAATCAAGGATATAACTCGCAGTGTTATATTCCCTTTCCAACCTCAGGCGTCCACCTCTGCACCCCCACCATCAACCTCTGCACCTGACCTCTCTGCCTTTGCAACAAAGACTGAATTAGAAACAATGGGGAGAATGGTTCTAATCAATCTCAACCTCATTGGATCTAACATATCTCAAGAGGGCAAGAAACTCACAGAGGATCTGAAGAAAATTGTAGCCACGATCAAGTTAAAGTCTGGTCTGGAAGTCAACAAACTATCGTTGGCTACAGAGGATGTTCTCAGGAAGATTACGAAGCATGTCGACGAGCACCTCTGCAAAAGAAGGAAGAGGAAGGCACATGCGACTTGCCAAGGGGAGGCATCGCAGAAGAGGGCTCACCATGATGATCAGGATCCAGATGCCTCTGGCCCTGGACATCATGAGGGGGAGAAGGCTTCAGCAACAAAAAGTTCTGCAGTTGTAATCGCCGCCACTCCTATTCAAGCCTTACCTCTGCAGAAGACATCCTCAGAGGTACACAAAATGCAAAACCTCAAGTCATGTGCCTCTGAGGACCCAAAACCGATTGCTCCATTTGTCCAAGGCAAAACCTCTGCAGTGTCACAGAAAGGAAAGGTGAGTGTTGGCTCTGAACATATTGCAGAAGGGCTCACAAAGTTCGTAGAACCCTCAAGCCCTGAACTTATGCCCACTGCACCCACACCTGTTGTACAGTTTTAGAGCCTTGATCCCGTAAACACAGAAGATATATCAGAGACCCCTTTACTGAACAAAGAACAGAAAGCCTCTGAACCCGACAGAAAGAAGCCCTCAGAACAGAAACAACAAGAGGACAGGGTAAAAGAGATCGTTTAATCGATGGATGCCATGAGAATTCCAATCCCAAGGCCTCCACCAAAAGAATTCAAGTTCCAAGAGAACATTCACACCTATCTTTACAGCATAGAGCCCGAGGCTGTCTTCTTAGCACCGAACTTGCATCCCCTAATGAAATAGGACATCAGAAGACGTTTTGAGCAAACTGCACAAGAAAGGAATGAAGTGTTCTCTACAGATGATATAAAGACTGTAATGAGGATCTCTCTGCACTCCTTCGCCAACAAGTCAATCATGTATTCTAAGTACTTAGTTGAGAGAAAAGATGGGAAGCAGTACACGTTCATAGATGCAGACTTAAAGAACCTCTGCGCCTACGACCTTCCTCAACTACATGCCTTCACAAAGCAAAGACTTGAAAATCGAAAGGAGTACATGATAGCAAATGGCAGGATCAAGGAGGTGATGCGCGAACATGTCAGATATCATAGCAAAATGGATTTCAAGGTAGCTCTACAACTCGGAGTCGAGAAGCTGTCGATCACCAAACCAAATGACCAGTTCCCCGGAATCGAAAATGTTCCATCAAACTCTTTAATCACAGAGCCTGAGTTCGGATTCATTTTCAAAGACGGTAATGGGCTCAAAAAGATATACAGGCCAAATCAAAGTCACAATTACTCGAACAACACTCTACTGAAGATAAAAAACACGATTCTGAGGAAGAAGGGCACATTGACTGTACAAGCGAGACCTGCAGAGACAATGATCGGACATATTGATGCTCATTTGAAGTACAGGGAACTCATTCTATCGATGAAGAGAACTCTAGCAGAAAGCTTCACCAACCCGATAAATGATTTTCCCCAATGACTTCTGTAATCTTTTGCTGTTAATTCATGTATTTTGATTCTTAATGTAATTGCCTTTTGGCATTTTCTTTTATGAACGTATATCGATTTTCAGAGGTTGAGTTCCTTTCACCTCTTTTTGTTTCTAGCTTAGCCAACACCTCAAAATTCAAAATTTTATTTTTCATCACTTAGGGGGAGATTGTTAGCTCCATCTACCAAGATTAGAAGTGTTGAAAAATAGGCTAAGTATAGAAACTTCTATTGTCTGCTAAGTCACCACAGAAGATGCAAAGCTCAGAGGTTACTCCACAGAAGATGTACCCGAGGTCAAACCTGATGATGATTCTCAGATCACAGAGCCTCTGTGGTCACTCACAGAGCCTCTGTGAAGGCTATCCTCTGGAGATCAATGTTGAAGCTTTTCACAAAGATAGTTCAAGACAAGACCACGTGCAGAACACGTGAGGCCTGCTGTACGAAGATCCTCAAGATCAATTTAATGGACGTCCCACGATGTTTTACTTTACAGGTGGCATTCCTTCTATGAAATGTCAGTCATTGTCTTGTACTACGAGGTGCACACTCCCTGTATTATATATGAGCACCTCGTTCTTTGTCTACTGCATGCGAGCACACACAAAAGAAAATAGAGTTTGTATCTTCCAAGAAAATATTTGCACATACCAGTGCGTGTTCTTGGTGTTCTACAGTAATCAATGAAACAGTTGTTTGAGTGATTATCTCGTAATATTTTACTTCCTGTTTATTGATTTACTTGTGTGTTTATTACCTTGCATGTTCTATCTTTCTTACACATCTTAAACGCTTCCGCACTCTGTTTAATTAACCTATGTGTAGTGAAATATTAAATCAAGTTAAAGAACATCATAACTGGGATCAACAATGATATTGATGTCATCGCTTCTTTAAATGCACAAATCGTTGCTTTGACTAATTTGGTTAAGAACAATTTGAACATAAATGAAGAAAAAAGTCAAGTACAAGCCCATGAATCATTCTTTGAACGAATCTTGTGTATTTTGTGGAGAAAATAATCGTTTTGAGCAATGTCCGGGTAATCCCGCCTCGGTGAACTACGTGGGAAATCATGCTAGAAATAGTCCGTTTTCCCAAACGTATAACCCAAAGTGACGAAATCACCCGAACTTCTCTTGGACGGGAAATCAAGGACTTCAACCCCCCGGGGCAAGTCAAGTCCAAAACCGGCCACAAAATCCCCCAGGATTTCATCAAAACCAACCTTCCAATTTTCAACATGGACAATCCTCACAATCACATGCACCTAGGCAACAAAATGCATCGGGAAGTAATGATTCAATCGAATCATTACTTAAAGGTTTTATAAACTAAACCAATGAAACCTTGAGGGGTTTCGAAACCCAACTCGGGCAATTTGCCACCGAGCTCAAAAATAGACCACAAGGGACGTCGCCTAATGACACCAAGAATCCTAAGGGAAATCAAAAAGAACATGTCAAGGCTGTGAGTATAAGAGAAATAGAGAATGTAGATGATTCGTGTTAAACCACAAAATCATCTCCCGGGCCTATGTTGCAAAAAGATTCACATCTCTTTGATAAAGAAAATTTCCCTGGTCTTTTCCATTTTGTTGGGAAAACACAGAACTCAAATCCTGTGTCCAAAACAGCAGATTCATCCAGTTCTGGGAAAAATTCTGCACAGTTTACCCACTGTGGGCAGGCTGTGCCCACACCTGGTAAAATAACATCAAAACCAAATTTGCATGAGTTGCCTTTTCCTGATAGATTAAAATCAAAACATGTGGATGCTCAGTTTAAAAAGTTTTTGGATATTTTCAAGCAATTCTACATTAACATTCCTTTGGTAGAAGCTCTCGATCAAATGCCAACTTATGTTAGATTTTTAAAAGACATTCTCAAAAAAAAAGCTTGAAGAATTTGAAACCGTTGCGCTAACAAAAGAATGTAGTGATATTCTTACTTGTAAAATTCCTCCAAAGTTGAAGGATCCGGGTAGTTTCACCATCCCGTGCTCCATTGGAGGACCAGAAGTAGGACTTGCACTATGCGACTTGGGAGCGAGCATAATCATCATGCCTTTATACGTTTTTGAAAAATTAGGAAATGGAGAAGTGCGACCAACCACTATTACTTTGCAACTCGTGGATAGATCTTTGGCATATCCGAAAGGCAAAATCGAAGACATTTTGGTCATAGTTGATAAATATATTTTTCCGGCTGACTTTCTAGTTTTGGACTATGAGGCAGACATAAATGTTCCCATCATTTTAGGAAGACCCTTCCTTACGACCGCTGAACATTGACAGACGACCAAAAAGGCGAGTTGACAATGAGAGTAAATGACCAACAAGTGATTTTCAATGTTTCCAAGTCTCTTAAGTTTAATGGTGAAGTAGAGGAATGTTCTACCCTTAGCACTATAAGTGATGATTTTGAGTTAAGTTTGATAAAATATACCCACAGTGAGCAGACTGTGGGCACTGACGATGATATTTCGGAAGATGACTTGATTGAGGTTATAGATGCATTTGAACAACTTGATTTTACGAATAGGCCAACACAAGTTCCTTCTATCATAAAAGCACCAGATTTCGACTTAAAACCACTCCCCAATTACCTTAAGCATGCTTATCTCATGGAAGA
Source organism: Arctium minus (assembly GCA_954870635.1). Lineage (NCBI taxonomy): Eukaryota > Viridiplantae > Streptophyta > Magnoliopsida > Asterales > Asteraceae > Arctium > Arctium minus. The sequence continues at coordinate 40,064,804 of OX941087.1, read as the reverse complement.
GGAAAAATTGCCCGTAATTATTTCTTCGAGCTTAAGTGATGATCAAGAAGTGAGGTTGAAAGAATTGTTGAAAAATCACAAGAAAGCCATAGGTTGGACCTTAGCCGACATCAAGGGAGTTATCCCTTCACTTTGACAACATAAGATAATCTTGGAAAAAAATAGCGTTGGTAAAGTGCAACCAAAAAGACGACTTAATCCCCTCATGAAAGAAGTCACTAAAAAGAGATTTTAAAATGGCTTGATGCGGGTATTATTTACCCCATTTCAAGTAGTGGTTGGGTAAGTCCGGTGCTATGTGTCCCAAAGAAGGGTGGTACCACGGTAATGACCATTGAGAAAAATGAACTTATTCCAACTAGGACTGTTACCGGGTGACGAATTTGCATGGATTATAGACAACTAAATCTTGCCACCAAAAAGGACCACTTCCCTTTGCCTTTTATAGACCAACTGCTAGATCGATTGGCTGGAAAAAAGAATTTTATTGCTTTTTGGACGGATATTCGGGTTATAATAAAATTCACATAGCACCCGAAGATTAAGAAAAAACGACCTTTACTTGTCCCTTCGGTACTTTTGCTTTCCGGAGGATGCCATTTGGTTTATGCAATGCTCCCGCAACATTTCAACGTTGCATGATGTCTATTTTCTCGTACATGATTGAGGATACTATCGAAGTTTTTATGGACGATTTTTCGGTGATCGGAACGTCATTTGAAAATTGTCTTGAAAATTTGAAAAAAAGTTTAGAAAGATGTGAAACTCACGATTTAATTTTAAATTGGGAAAAATGTTATTTTATGGTACAAGTGGGAATCGTTTTGGGTCACATGGTTTCTAAAAAAAGGTTGGAAGTGGATAAAGCGAAACTTGAAGTAATAATGCAATTACCCGAACCCACTTCGGTTAAAGGCAATAGAAGTTTTTTAGGACATGCAGGATTTTATAAACGTTTTATAAAAGATTTTTCAAAAATTGCAAAAGCACTCTGTAATTGGTTGCATGTCGATCAAACTTTTGATTTTACTAAAAACGCTTTTGAAACAATTAAGAACGCTCTTGTGACGGTACGTATTATAATTGCCCCGGATTGGACCATGCCTTTTGAGGTTATGTGTGATGCAAGCAATTGGGTCGTAGATGCCATGTTAAGACAAAAGAAATAAATTTTTTTACCCCATTTATTACGAAAGTAAAACTCTCATTAAAGCTTAAATAAATTATACAACAACCGAGAAAGAGTTACTCGCCGTAGTATTTGCATTTGACCGTTTTCGATCATGTGTACCACTTGCATTTGACCGCATACCAACTTGCATTTGACCGCATACCAACAGAACATAAATGTAAAATACGCATAAATGAACATTTTTGGAAACACTGTACAAATGATGATTTTACATAAGTGAACATTTTATGTACAGTTAATATAAATTAACAACGTGCAAACATTGAATAATGTGATAACTAAGTGTATAGTTGAACAATGTGTAAACATTTTGTGTGCCTTGTGAACAATTGAATATTAAAGTTTGGTCCTTATGGTTATCACTTGTTAAGTCTAATTTTGTAGTAATCATTGTATTTATTTTATAGCTTTTACTGCTTTCAGTAGTGTAATCTGTTTTGTAAAGGCTTGGGGTATTTAAGTCCCTTTATAGCCTTTGTGTTGTAACTTTGGACACGCACAATTCAATACATCTGAAAGTTTGCGCTTCATTACTTTCTCTCTCTACTTTCTCTCTCTAAGAATCAGTGATCTTGGAACTCTCAATTGGTATCAGAGCAATCTGAATCTTGAGAGGATTGAGAGATTAGTGTTTTAGTTTCTGGATTTGTGAATTGAAGCAGAAAACTCGATCGATTTTCTTGATTTTTTTCAAGAAAATCTCGTTTTTTGCTTCTTCATCAAATTTGGACTGGTTTTTGATCAATCTATGTTGAAATTGGACTTAATTGATTCGTTTTTGCTAATCGATCTTAATTGTTTCTTTGTGTTTAGCATAAAAATCTTGTTTAGATCTTCAATTTGCAGATTTTGCATTTTCTGGAAAAACGACATTCTCGTTCTGTTCTTTGTCAATTTTTTTTGATTTTGTTGATTTTAATCGATTTAGTTAATCAAAAGTTGTTTGAAAGGTGTTTTCGTTATTAATTGTGTGAATTTCTTGTTTAAATTTCATAGTTTGATTTGTACTTGCGAAAATATGTGAATTGGTGAACTTTGCGTGTTATTCAAAGTTCTTTGCGTGTCATTCAAAGAACTTTGCGGGTTAATCATATACTTTGCGTGTTCATCTTGTGACTTTGCGTGTCATTCATAGTTCGCATGAATTAGTTGTATTCTTGATTTTTGCGTTTCATTCTTAAGAGTTTGCGTATCATTCAAATGTGTTTGCGTATGATTCTTATGCTTTGCGCCTCATACATTCATTCTTAGGTTTTGTGATCTAACTCTTGTGTTAGAAAATTTTTCAGGTTTGCGGCTGTCATTGGAAACGCAAAACTTTTTTCTCGGTTCTAGTCTAACACGCAAACCATCAGTTTGCGTTTCTCTCTTCAAGTGAAAAGTCAGTGCATCAAACGCAAAGTCTTTCACCCGCGAAGTTTCTCACCCAATAAGTCTTTCACCCGCGAAGTCTCTTACCCGAAAAGTCTTCACACGCAAAGATTCAATTTGCGTTCTCTTCAGCAAACGCAAAGATCAGTTTGCGTTCTCTTCTGCAATCGCAAAGTTCAGCAAACGCAAAGATCACTTTGCGTTTCACGAAGCAACCGCAAAGCTCACTTTGCGCTCCTCATTACAAACGCAAACAATCAGTTTGCGGGTCTCTCTTACTTGGAAATTTTTTTCTAAATTTTCTGACTTTTTCACAAGATGTCTTTGCAAGCACAGATCTACAAGAATAACCTCATGATGTCTTTGGGGTCTGATACTCGACCACCAGTTCTCATCAATGAAAATGAATTCGAACAGTGGCAGGATCGGTTCATCAACTTTATTGAAAGGCAACCAAATGGGGAGAACATGATGAAATCACTGACTCAGGGTCCTATGGAAACTCTAAGGAAAGTGATCCCAGCTACTGCTACTACACCTGCTACCACTGTTGCTAAAGAAGTAAAGGAATATGATGTTGATGAGATGTTACGACATCAAGCTGATAGTCAGGCCAAATCAAATCTGATTCTTGCTCTTCCCAACTCCATTTATAACAGAATCGATTGTTTCAAACAGAATCCTATGCTGATGTGGACTCAACTTGAAAAGATCATGCTTGGTACTGCAATGTCAACTCAGTTGCGTCAGACTAGATATATGAACAATTTTGAGAAGTTCAAGGCTAAGGATGGAGAAAGCTTGAAGAATGTTTTTGATCGATTTTGGGTTGTTATAAATGATCTCTACAAGATCAAAGTTACCAAGACTGAGTTAGAGGCTAACTTGAAGTTTCTGAACGCTTTACAACCTGAGTGGAACAAGTCATGCCACAGAATGAGAAATGATGTCAGAATCTCAACCATGCCTATTCAGGAGTTATTCGAAATTCTGATGACAGATGAATCTATGGTAATGGAGAAGAAGGCGAAAATGGATAAGAAGAACAAGCCTCTGCCAGTAGATCCTATTTCACTTTTAGCTAGTCAACTTGCTGAGCAAGCTTTGACTGAATCAGCTTATGATGGATCAACAGATGATGATGGCGAAGCACTCGAAAAGGCCATGATATTTTTGACTCAGCACTATCAGAAGAGATTCAAGCACAAATCTGGTTCGAACAATCTGCGGTTTACTTCTAGTTTTAAGAAGATAGAACCTGGTGCTCCTTCAAAGCCATACACTCCAAAGTATGAACCAACTAAGGTGGTTGAACAGAAGAAGGATGAGAAAAAGGTAATGAATTGCTTTAACTGTGGAAAGCCTGGACATATTGCTAAGGAATGCAGAGTCAAAGTGGTAAAAGATGCTGCTTTTTACCGAAAGAAGTTGGCTCTCGCTGAAAAGAAGGAAAGTGGAACCGTTCTGTTGGCCGAAGAAGAGTACTGGTTGGATCATTCGGACAATGAGGCTGAGAATGAAGAAACAGCGACCATGTGCTTTATAGGTGATGACAATTCTGATGATGAGGAAGAGGATACATCATCTGAAGGTTCTGAGGTAATATCTGAGTTTAACTATAATTTCTTCTTATCTCAAATGAATGTGTTTATCCCTGCTTTGCATGATTTGTGCTCAAAGTTCATTTCTGAAAAAGTTAAAAATCAAGAAAAGTCTGATTTAATTGATAAACTGCAAATTTCTTTAAAAGATGAAAAATCAATTTTAATTGATACAAAAGAGAAATTTCAAAAGCAGTTAGTTGATCTTGAAAATTCAAATCAGACTTATCATGATTCATTGACTGAACTGACTTCTTCAAATAAAATCTTTTCTGAAAAGATGATTGTTTTAGAAAAGAAATTGTATAAAAGAGAATAGTCTGAGCAAACAATTTACATTAATAAACCAAGGAGTGAAGAAGCTATAAAGGAAAAGTGGGGACTTGGTTTCGAAAATCCACATTTTTTAAATAATGCTAAAAATGAAGTTCCTACTTTATACGAATATGATTATTTTACTCTTGCAAGATATGCTCCTCAGTTTAAATTCTTTTGGACAACTGAGAAACAAATTTTGGAAGAAGAAAATGTGAAAAGGATGAAAAATAAGAGGATGGAAATGTCATTTGTTTACACTTCTGAAAATGCAAAATATTTTCCTAATCAATCTAAGAAATCCAGAAAATTTCAAAATCTTTTAAATGACAAATCTTCCAATAAATCTTCATTTTCAACAGATTTTGTTGATATTTTTACTAACACTACAAAGGAAAATGTATCTTCGGTATCTTATGATACTAAGAAATACATTCCCCCATTAGTATTAGAAGAAAAGATTGTTGATCTTGAAGATATATTGGAAGAACAAAATCTTCAAACTTGTTTAGAAAACAATTTATTTCTTTTTATAATGAAAACAAGTTTTGAAGATAAAATTTCTTCTGGATTGTCAAAAGATTCAAAGGAAAATACTAAAGTTTTGAAAAACAATGGCCATTTGCGTTCTACATTAGAAACGCAAACTGAGAGTTTGCGCATGAAGTTGGACGCGCAAAGCTCAGTTTGCGCTTCCAATAAGAAACACAAACCTCCTCCAAACTTGCGAAATTTTGAAAATTTTCACTCCAAGGCTAGTTCTTCAATGTCAAATGATAAGAATGATTTCTTTGATAAAGTTTCTTCTTCTGATTCAATTACTGATAATTCTTTTCTGCTAAATGCTCAATTTTATAAAAAAAAGCGTAAAAGAAGAAGATCAAAGAAGTCAAAGAAACATGATACTGTATTATCTGAAAATTCTAATGTTTCTGATTTTTCTTCTTCAGATCGGACTGTGAGGAAGTCATCAAGGCAGATTTGGAAGATGAAACAGTCAATTTTAGAATCTGAACTGTTAGGAGTTAATTGTGTAGACAATTTTTGTGACACTGATACATTTGCTACATGTAATAAAAAACCCAAAATACTCTTTTCAGCAAATGTTTGATATATCAAAGAATATCTCATATGCTTCTTCTAGTTCTGATTCTGATGATTGTGTTTTATCTTCTATTGATAATTGCTTTCATTCGTGCATGAAAAATATATCTGTGAAAAATAAAAGGCATAAATCTAACAAGGGACCCATAAGCATATGGGTACCTAAAAAGGTGTAGTTTCTGTGTGTGCAGCTTAGTCAATTATGGTATCTGGATTCGGGATGTTCAAAACATATGACTGGTAACAAATCTCTTCTATCGAATTTTAAAGATAAATGTTGCGGTCGTGTGAAATTTGGTAACTGTGAGACATCTCCGATTCTTGGTTATGGTGATCTAGTTCAAGGAAACATAACTGTAAAAAGAGTAAGCTATGTCGAGGGTCTAAGTCACAACTTATTCAACATCGGTCAATTCTGCGATAAAGATCTTGAAGTGAGCTTCAAATCAAAAAGGGTTGCTGTAAAGAATGATAGTGGCAAAGACTTAATGGTTGGAAAGAGAAGATCTAATTTGTATACAATTGATCTTTCCAAAGTTAAGGTCTCATCAGATTTGTGTTTACTATCCAAAGCCTCTATTAGTGAAAGTTGGATTTGGCATCGTCGACTGGCTCATCTTAACTTCAAGTATATGGATCGTCTGGTCAAGAATGATTCAGTGAGAGGTCTTCCAGTTCTTTGTTTCCAGAAAGACCATCTATGCCAGGATTGTAAGAAAGGAAAAATGAAGAAAGCTCCTCACAAGCCTAAACCTGAACACTGCACATCGGCTTTTCTTGATCTTTTGCATGTTGATCTGTGTGGTCCGATGAAGACAAAGAGTTTAGGACATAAGAAATATGTTTTGGTGATTGTTGATGACTACTCCAGATATACTTGGGTAAAATTTCTGAAGTCAAAAGACGAGACTCCTGAAGTACTCATCAACTTTATCAAGTCAACTCAGACAAATAAGCAGAAGCAAGTGAAAGTGGTAAGATCTGACAATGGCACTGAATTCAAAAACAGTACTCTTCAGGCATTCTATGAATCTCAAGGAATACAACAATAATTTTCTGTTGCACGTACTCCGCAACAGAACGGCGTTGTTGAAAGAAGAAACAGAACGCTTGTTGAGTCCGCCAGGTCAATGCTCGCTTATTCAGGTCTACCTTTGTCTTACTGGGCTGAAGCAGTATCAACTGCCTGTCATACACAGAACAGAGCAATTATGCATCGTCGATTCAACAAAACACCGTATGAACTTATGAACGGGATCAAACCGAACATCAAGTATTTCAAGTCATTCGGGTGTAAATGCTACGTTCTGAATGACAGGGAGAATCTCAACAAGTTTAGTCCAAAGGCAGACGAAGGTGTATTCGTGGGTTATTCTTCAAACTCTGATGCTTATAGAGTTTTTCTGATCTCTGCAAGAAAGGTCATAGAGAGTGTCAATGTAAAATTTGACGAAGCTGCTGATTTGGTTTCTAGTCACTCAGACTCAGAACCCGCACTTACTGGAAATTCAGTTTCTGAACAAATCAGTTCAGAACCTGCTCTTTCACCAAATAACCAGGATTCTTCTACTCCCTCTCCTAATCTTTCTAATCTTGATTTTCTATTTGAAAATTTTTATGATGATGTGCCTAGAACTAATTCTGAAAATGTTTCTAATGTTTTGAATCAGGAAACTGAGAGCTCATCTATTCCAAATTCCGCTGCATCCATCTCCGACAATGATGCTGCTCCAGTCTCTCCTGTTCAACAAGAACCGGCACAACAAGAATTAGTTCAATCAGACATTGTTCAATCAGAAACTGAGCCTATTCTTGAAAAACCTATTCAAGAAGAATCCATTCAAGATCAATCTGCTCAAGAGGAATCAGTTCAGGAGGAAGCACCAAATGATGTTATTCAACAAACTGTTCCCGAATCTGATTCAGAGATTGTTGAGATATCTCCTCCTCAAGTTGAAACTATTTCTATTTCATCTTCTGATGTAGAAGTTTCTGAACCTCCTTCTCATCAATTACAAGTGGTTCAAGAAGTAATTGATCCTCTCTCTCATACAACAAAGTGGACAAGATCTCATCCAATTCATCAAATTATTGGAGATCCTCAAGCTAGTGTGTCTACACGTTCCAGGAAGGCTACTTCCAATGAATGTCTCTTCACTTGCTTCCTAAGCAAGATTGAACCAAAAAAAGTTTCTGAAGCGTTGGAAGACCCAGACTGGATTATAGCAATGCAAGAGGAGATAAATCAATTTGACGCACTCAAAGTTTGGAGACTTGTACCAAGGCCAAAAGGAAAGAGCATAATTGGTACCAAGTGGATATTCAAGAATAAGAAAGACAAAGATGGTATCGTCGTTCGGAACAAATCAAGGTTGGTAGCCAAAGGATATCGACAAGAAGAAGGTATTGACTATGATGAAACGTTTGCACCCGTTGCCAGATTGGAAGCTATCAGAATGTTTCTTGCCTTCGCTGCTTATCGCAACTTCACAGTATATCAAATGGACGTCAAGACGGCATTTCTCAATGGTAAGCTGAAAGAAGAAGTATATGTATTTCAGCCAGAGGGATTTGTTGACAAAGATCGTCCAGATTATGTATATTTTCTCGATAAAGCATTGTATGGTTTGAAACAAGCTCCGCGGGCATGGTATGACGAGTTTTCAGCTTTCTTGGTCAAATCCGGCTTCACCAAAGGGTCTATCGATACTACTCTTTTCATTTATAGAACTAATCTTGATATCTGCTTAGTACAAATATACGTAGATGATATTATTTTCGGTGCGACTAATAAATCTTTGTGTACTAGGTTTTCTGATCTTATGACCTCTAGATTTCAGATGAGCATGATGGGAGAAATCAACTTCTTCCTCAGCTTACAAGTGAAACAACTTCCTCATGGTATCTTCATCAATCAGTCAAAGTACATATTTGACATTTTGAAGAAATTCAAGATGGACAAATCTACTTCAATCGGAACGCCGATGGGTCACGGTGCCAAACTCGGACTCGATCTAGATGGAAAAGTTGTGGATCAAAAGACATACAGAGGAATGATCGGATCACTGATGTATCTAACTTCCAGTCGCCCGAACATAATGTTTTCAACGTGCCTGTGTGCCCGATTTCAAGCTAAACCAAAAGAATCTCATCTTTTAGCAGTCAAACGCATTTTTAGATATATTAAAGGAACTCCTTATTTAGGATTATGGTATCCTAAAAGTTCTGACTATAATTTGATTGCTTATTCAGATGCAGATTTTGGTGGTAATCAATTGAACAGGAAGAGTACTTCTGGTCATCTTCAGTTCTTAGGTGACAGATTGATAAGTTGGGCGTCGAAAAAGCAAAACTGCGTTTCAATTTCAACAGCCGAAGGTGAATACGTCGCTGCAGCTAGTTGTTGTGCTCAAGTGCTTTGGATGAAAACGCAACTTCGGGATTACGGGATGTTGTACAAGACAGTGCCAATATATTGTGACAGCAAGTCCGCAATTGCCATTTCAGTCAATCCTGTCCAGCACACCAAGACCAAGCACATAGACATGAGATACCATTTTATAAAGCATCACGTGGAAGAAGGTACTATTGAATTATATTTTGTCCCAACTGAATATCAACTTGCTGATATATTTACAAAAGCTTTAGATGAAAAACGATTTAACTTTCTGCTATCAAAACTTGGCATGTTGAATTTAAAAGTTTAAATCTTTACAAATTTTATTCTATAAAGTTTAATATTTCAAATTTTCTTTCTGTTGAATAAAATGTGTGTCTAGGATCTTTTACAAGTCGCCTTGTTTATATCTAAAGTTTCATATGTTCAACGTTCAAATCTTTCAAACATCGAAAAGTCAGCAACATGTTTGACGCTTTAGATACTGCTTTAAAGATATGTGAGTCGGCATATTTATGGTTTACTTTGCTTGAACAAACTAAGTGATCAAAATTGTAGATTGTAATGAAAATATGGGCTAAGCGATTCTATATAGATCTGAGTTATTGAGATGATTAATTTTTAAGCCTATAAAATACAGAAATCTCTGGGTTTAAAAGTTTGTACCTGTGACCTTTCTGGTTTGGGAAAGTAAGTTCCGTGGGATGCTCGACATCCGGTCCCCTAAGGTCATTTGGTCTAGAGTGATCGAACAGAAATCCTTATATAGAATCAGATCGAAAGTCATGTTCTACTTATATGAATGGGTTGAGGATATTTCGATGTAGCCTTTTTGATCCGGGAAAGTAAGTTCCAAGGGGTGCTTGACACCTAGTCCCCTAAGGCCAACTGGTCTGGGAGCGGCTAACCCAAATCCTACAATAGGGTCAGACAGAAAGTTATGTTTACGACATGTTCTTTACTTAATGAACTCTTTGATTAAAAGATGCCAAAGTGCACACTGCTTAAAAGATGCCAAAGAGCACACTCATGTGAAGATGCCAATGAGCACACAGCTAAAAGATGCCAATGAGCACACATCTCTTGATACTTGGTGATATTTTTTGAGTTGCGATAAACCTGTAAATTTGTGAAAATCTTAATTCTTGATGACTTAGTGTCTGTACATGCAAAGTTCTTCATTTTATGTTTAGAATTGCATTTTTCTTGAAGCTAATCAGAGATCGCATGCGAGCACACTGAATAGATACATGCAAGTGTTTGACACTGAACATGTCTTAACTTGATATACAATGAAACATGTTTCTGTATCCAACAACTCCCGTTTGATTTCAACTAATTGATAAATCTGGGATATTCTACTGAGTAGACTTTAATTTGTTTAGTGTTTAAAATTTTATATATTCAGTTGTTACAAAATTTATATTCAATATGATCATCTTTCATACTGATGTCTTTATGTTTGAGTATCTGTATTTTGGATATGGTCTGTGCAATTTTCAAGGGGGAGAGCTCATCTAAAAAAAGATTTTTTTTTCTGTGTTTGAGGAGGAGTAAGTAAGAATTTCTATCTGTGCTGATCAGAAGTTAAACAGGTATGTTTTTCAGATTTTTCTACACATTTGCTATATTAACAGTTTAATTTTTGTGCATGTGTGTAGGGGGAGCAAAAGGATTTCAGGTATATTTTTACAATTTTTTTTTATTTCTATTATTTTTTTAGGTTTTAGATATAGATTTGTTTTAGTTTTCTAAGTATAAATACTGTTTTCTTTTCATTTTCATTTTTTCCCGCCTACTGTTCATTCTATCTGACTTTTCGGCTCCTCATTCTCTCTTTCGATTTCTGTATTCTCGATTCCAATCTGTTCTCTTTCAGATTTTGTTTTTGAGAAATAAAGGTATGTTCTGATTCTATTAACCTCGTTTATTGTTGATTGTGTTCAATTTGATTGTGCTTATTATAGTGTTCGTATTCTCGATTCCAATCTGATGTTCGTATTTTTTTTCGTTCTATTCATAATACTCAGATTGTGAATTCGTGCTTTGATTCTTAAATTGGGTATTGGGTTATACTTAGATCAGTATATCGATCATCAGGTATGTTTTCGTTTTCTTTAATTTCGTTTATTCTAGCTTTAATTTCAGTTTTTGTGGTTTTCGGGTTGTTAAATCGCGAACCATAGGTTTTTGTAAGGTTGATAGACCCGTAAAGTCTACTTTGTGCGTCTAGTAAACCACAAAGTGAACTTTGCGTGTCTAACTAGAACCGCAAAGTGAACTTTACGTATCTAACTAGAACCGTAAAGTGAACTTTGCGTGTCTAGTTAGAACCGCAAAGTGAACTTCGCGTGTCTAACTAGAACCGCAAAGTGAACTTTGTGTGTCTAGTTAGAACCGCAAAGTGAACTTTGCGTGTCTAACTAGAAACGCAAAGTGAACTTTGCGAGTCTTGTTAGAAACGCAAAGTCTACTTTGCGATTCTAACTTGATTCGCAAAGTGTTTTTTTTAGTGTTTTTGATTTTCTAAATATAGTTTTCGGACCATGTTAAACCCGCAAAGTCTACTTTGCGTGTCTAACTAGAAACGCAAAGTGAACTTTGCGAGTCTAGTTAGAAACGCAAAGTGTACTTTGCGCGTCTAACAAGAAACGCAAAGTCTACTTTGTGCTTCTAACTTGACCCGCAAACCATACTTAGAATTTTTTTTATTTTTTTTCTTTTTCTAATTCTTTTTCATTTTGTTTTCCAGGTCTCTTATGACTTCTAAAACTAATACTGATCCCATGATTCAAGATGAGAATGCCATTCTCGACGATCCATTTGATCGAGCCTCTCATGATACTCCAATGTCGTCACATCCTTTTGTATGGGCCGATCTTTCTGCTTCTAGACGTACACCAAATGATGTGTTCCCATCCATCATGTACATGTCATACAAGCCAAATAACTATCACGTGGACTTTGACAGAATCAAGATTCATCCCGTGATACGAGCAATTCTCAAAGGACATCCACTTGCCCCTGCTCTTTCATAATGTGCAGATGTTCCTGAAGTGTATCTACAGCAAGCTTGGAATACTATAACAAAGAATGAGTTGGCTCGTCCGCATCGCTTTGAGCTTCAAGTAGATCAGTTTGAATCTTTCCTTTCCTACAAACGACTGAGATTGATACTCGAGCTTCCTGAGCCGAACTCCAGACCAGGCAGAAATACATATGACACTTTTCCATCTGAAGAGGAAGTCTATGAAGGGATTCGGAATCTTGGATATGTGGGTACTTTGAATAAACCTACAGATTTTGACAAGTCCAATCTACCTCCAGTTTGGTACGCACTGTTCTCTGTTCTCATCAGGTGCCTGACATCGAAGCATTCTGGCACTGACAGTGCAAGTCTACTGTATCTCTGATTGTTCCATGCAGTCGTCTATGACTTGCATGTCGACTATACGTTTATCTTTTGGACAGAACTCTCGGAGGTGGTACATGACAAGTCCACCAACAGGAAACGAAAGTTTATTCCGTTTGTCAGATTTATGAAGCTTATTGTTCGAAGCATGCTCCGTAGCAATCCCTCTATTCCTCGCAGGTTGTCATGGCCTCAGGTTCCAGACTCGGAAATGTCTTACATTCAGAAGCAGAAGAAAACTTTCAACTATTCTATGACTATTCCATATGCTCTTATTGCCAACTACACTGATGTTGCAAATGAGGATGTCATAGAATACTGTATGGATAATGAGTTCATGGAAGTTGTACAAGAAGAGCCCTCTCATGATAATCAAGCTGCTGAACAAGATGTTGAAATTGAAGCAACTATTCCTGAACAAGAGCATGAAGTTGAACAAGAGGCTGAAGATGATCAAGAAGTTGTGGTTATTGTTGAAACAGAAGTAGTTCAGGAGGATGCTGCTTCTCAACAGATTGAGAATGTTATTGCTGATATTGGTATTGTAGCTTCTGATGCTATTGTTTTTGATTTTGAAGATGTAGATGATATTGCTGCTGATGATATTCTTGCTAGTGATAAAGATGAGGATGAAAGTGATTCTGATGATGATGATAGTGATCATGTTGATCGATCGCGTATTCAGGTATATGAAAGGAAGTCCAAGACACCGGAAGTGGTTGTCTCAACAGAAGTTATCTCTGATGATGATTATGTTCCAATTAATCCTTCAGTTGCACATCTTCAAGTAGATGAATTGGATACAGCTTTTGATCAAGCCACAACATCGGTTCAAAGTCAGGCTCTAGCAACTACACTTGCAGTTATTCAGTCTACTCCATCAGCTGTACAGCTTACTTCTGATCAAGCTCGGGTTTCCACTGACAAATTTTCTACTTTGAATGATGTAATTCGGCAGTTATCGGAGAAAATGGATGCTGAAAAGGAAGCACAGATTCTGAAGTTAAAAGCTTTATTCAAAGGAAAGATGCCTGAGATTGATACTTCAGTGATTCCTACAGAGATTCCGTTCAGACGCCCATCAGGGGTTGTTCTTAGAGAGCCGTCTTATGCTGTTCAATCTTCTGCTCCAGCGATCATGTCTATTCCTCTACCTCCGTTGTTTACACAGTCAACTGGTGTTTCTTCATCTACCCGTATTCCTGTGTCTTCTTCTAACACTCCAGTATCAGATCTTCCTATTTCAGAGTTAACAGATCTACTCTATGCTCGACTTCTTTCTATGTCGTCACCAGAACATCAGGATCAATATCTTCTTTCTCTGCTTCGGAACTTCCAACCTACGCCGCCTCCAGTTCCTTCGTCTGAATCTGACAGGATCAATGCTTTATCTGATGAGTTTCAATCATTCAGATCAGAAGTCCGATCAAGTTTTGCTGATCTCAAATCGTTTATGTCTCAAGCCTTCTCTGAGTTATCTTCAAGGCTTGATTCTTATGACCAAAGCTGCAGATCTGAGGTCGGCCCGTCTCTTAAACGCAGACATGACCAAGATGATCCTGATCATCAAGGCCATGAGGGGGAGATGGCAAAGAGACCAAGAGTTGAAGGATCCTCTGAAGCAAGAGAAGATATTCAAGAAGAAGAGACTGGTGATAGAGGAAATATTGGAGAATCTGTTGAAGACTGCAATATTCAGGACTTAGTGAATATTATAATTGAGAATGTTGATATGTCTTCTTTGCGTAATGAACTGAACATTTCTGAGAGCAATATTAATGATAATTTGCAAATTGTTGTTTACATGGATCCAGATGTTTCTCCAAGCGTTCATGAAGTTGAATAATCTGAAGCTGCAAATGACATGAGGTCATTCTTTGCTAACTTCATCGAGATTAATTCTGATGATGATGAAGATGTCAGATTGGAAAAGATATGTCAAGTCAATGAAGAATATTGTGATGACATTGTAATCATATCAGATACAGAAGATAACTTAGTATTCATGGATGCTAAGGATGAAGAGATAACGGATATGTTGTACAGAGATCTTCCTTCAAAAGATGTCTTTCCTGAAGTTTCTACTGCTCCTGAAGAGACTTATGTTCCTAAAGATTCTACTGTTCCTGAAGCTACTCCTGTTTATTCATCTCCTGTTGCTGCTAATGCTCCGACTACCTCTGCTCCTTCAGGTACATTTGAAGTAGGTCAGTCGTCTAGAGCCCAAGCTGTTGATCCTCTTGCTGAACCTGTAATTTCTCCAAGTATTCTAGAAGAAGGACCAGCTTTGTCAAGACGGGAGAGACGAAGAAATTTACAACAACGTTATATGGCTTCACGACAAAGATCATCCTTTCTTGAAGATTCTCAGAGCAATATTTTTGTTTCAAGAAGAAGACCGATCAACATCCATGCCATTCTTGGTGTAGAAAAGGAATCAGATGCCTATAAATATGAATATGTAATGATTATCAGATGTCAACGTCGTGGAAGGGATTTGGTTTCTTCTCCTCATCTGATAGTTCGGATTATCAAAGTTGAAATTCAGAGGTTGGTTAATATCTGGTATCCAGTTTTCGAGGTTGAAAAAAGAGACTGCAACCGTTATATCTTCTCAGAGGCTGACTTTAATGATTTATCCATTGACGACGTTGAGTTTCTGTATAATGAATTAAGGAATCAGTACTACAGGTCAAATGATATCTCTCAAGCTTTGTTTGTAATCAAAAGGTTTATAAGGCGCCAGATCAGGTTCTTTAGGGTTTTCAATTTTGAAATGGCAACCGAAAGCTTTCAGCCTGTGGTGAATTTGCTAAGACCTACCTGCCAGACATTGATTCTTACTCGTTATTCACTATTCTTCAGGATCCACATGGAGTTGTATACAGGAATGCATCAGGTCAAAAGTGCTTCCTCAGATTTGAAGAGATAAGTCATTACTCCGATGGAACTTTGAAAGTGATCAGTCTGCAGTTAGATCAAAGATTTAAAGATGCTGTTAGAAGATTTATGGAAACGCGAACAAGCAGGATTCAGATAACAAATGATGAGATTCAACTTCTACGGAATGCATTGGATAAAATCAATGAGAGGTTGAATTTCCGCTCTACTCTGCGACGATTAGAAGTTTTAATCGGGTTGAATAGACTACGTCAAAGAGAAGAGCGTCAGTAATTCTACAAAGTCGCCTGAATGGTCTATGTTGTTTTTGAAGATTGTTTTTTTTTTTTGAGACCACGGCGCCAATGATTTCTAAGGGGGAGATTGTTAAGTCTAATTTTGTAGTAATCATTGTATTTATTTTATAGCTTTTACTGCTTTCAGTAGTGTAATCTGTTTTGTAAAGGCTTGGGGTATTTAAGTCCCCTTATAGCCTTTGTGTTGTAACTTTGGACACGCACAATTCAATACATCTGAAAGTTTGCGCTTCATTTCTTTCACTCACTATCAACTTTGATCCATCTTTTAAATTAATTACAATTTTAGTCATTGTGGTTATCATTTTGCTTCACTTTCGGTCCCTTTAACTAATCTTAGTTAAAAATGTTGGTTAATTATTTGTCTTTTTCCTTTTTTTGTTTTATTATATCATATAGTAATTACGATCTTAGTCCCTATGGTTTTGTCTTTTTTCATTTTGGTGTTTCCTATCATTTTCTTTTTTCTTTTTCATTCTATACCTTTTATTATATTAATGATAATTTTAACTAAAAATATATTAAAAATACATATTTTAATTTATAAATTACACTTTTAGAAAAGTTTTGTTAGTACCTTTAAAATGAGTTAAATATTGAATATTTTTAAATTTTTATGCAATTTATCCGATATATATTTGCAAATCCATCTACACTAATCCAAAAAAAAAATTCTATTTTAAGTTGGATTCGAAAAACGTATCTTCTTTTTTCTTATTTATGTAAGACGAAAATCAAAATTTATTTATCTCTATTAATAAAAAATGTATCGCTATCAGATATTTCATTTGATTAAATGTTTTTTTTAATATGTATCAACTATCAAATAAAAAAATTATAATACAATTATTAATTTTCTTAGAAATATCAACATAATTTAATCTTAATGAAAAATAAAAATATAATTTTTGATATTTAAAAAAAAATAAAAAATTATATTACAAATTTTTTATTTGATACATATATAAAAAAACATTTAATCAAATGAAATATCTTGTAGCGATATACTTTTTATTAATAGAGATTGATAAATTTTGATTTTCATCTTTCCTGAAAAGAAAAAAATGATACATTTTTCAAACAGAACTTAAAATAGAATATGTTTTCTAGATTAGTGTTGATGAATTTGCAAATATATATCAGATAAAATGATAAATACGTATTTTTAATTAAAGTTATCATTAATATAATAGAAGTATAAATGGAAAGTGAAAAATAAAATGATATGAAACACAAGAATGAAAAAAGACAACCATAGGGACTAAAATCATAATTACTGAATAATCTAATAAAACAAAAAAGAATAAAAGAAAAAAATAGTTAACTACCATCTTTAACTAAGGTTAGTCAAATGGATCGTAAGTGAAATAAAAGGCAACCAAAATGACTAAAATTGTAATTAGTTTAAAAGAGGGACCAAACTTGATAGTGAGTGACAACCACAAGGACCGAAAATGTAGTTTACTCTTAAGGAAATAACAATCTCACGTTAAAAAATCACTAAAATAAATACAATTCAAACCTACCATAATTATCTATTAAATAAATAAGGAAATAACCGATACGCGTTTAAAAAAAAAAAGAAAATTAATAATTAATGGCATTAAATCTAAAGGAGAGATTAATTAAGAGATGATATTTTGAGTGTGTATAAATTGGATGTTCGGTTGCTCAAATCATATCAACCATGAATAACATCTCTATTTTCGTCGTTCTTTTGCTCGTGAGCTTCTTTGCTTTTGGTAATTTATTTTATCTTATTTACACATTAAAGCCTTCCTTTCGTTATATTTTAATAGTTAATTAAGATATTTCTGTTATTTATATTGTGGTGGAAAATTATAATTTGTATTTACCTAAATGGTGCTTTGTAAACGAGTTTTAGTAGAAAAAAAAGCTTAAAGTTTGTGTAGTTTCGAAACAATTTTTTTACTAAAGAAAAATTGAGAACAGTGGCGGAACTAGGATTTTTTGTTGGTGGGGTCACCTTTTAAGGTAGATTAAATGCTCGTAAAACTGTCATGTGCATTTTAGGCTAAATCCACGTTTTTGAGGGATTTTTAAAGTTTTTTTGATTGATTTCAAGAGATTTTTAAGTTTTTTTTGTCGATTTTGAGGGATTTTTTCGGTTTTTTAGTTGATTTCGAGAATTTTTTTTGGTTGGGTTCAATGCATTTTCTTAGTTGATGGGTTCCAGACAAAAAATTACTAAGAGGACTGAAGGTATATAATTAAAAAAAAAAATACTTAAAAAATTCCTCTTTGTTTCCCATTTAATGGGGGGCCATCCCCCCCCCCTAAAACCACACGACATCCGCCCCTGATTGAGAAGGAAATTAATAACATGTTGACTATAAAAATATTGTTGTGTTTCTATAATTATAGGATCTGAGATGTCGAAGGCGCAAATTCCGATATGCAGCAAGAAGTTCAAAATTATAACAGGATTTTGCAGCGATACAACATGTGATAACACTTGCAAATCCAAAATTGGAATAGGCTCGACTGGACATTGTGATAATTTCTGGACTTGCGTTTGCAAATACCCTTGTATTAATTAAATTTCGTCACAGTAACTTAATGCAAAAGTCCTTAGAAATAAAACGATTTTTTTTATATCTAACGAATTCTCTCAATCTATATTATGCATGTCTTCAGAAAAACAAGTATTCAAACTTAGTGCATGTTTACTTGTAATACAGTCTGTTCCTGACATTTTTTAGGCCCTGGACGAGATGTAAAAATGGGTCCTCGATAACTACGAATTTATTTTCAATATATTGTTTATATCATCAAAAATAACATTTAATTCAATAAATACTAATAATTTATGTAAAATCTTTTTTCCTGGTATTCCAAGCGCAAGATCAATCAATAATAATTTTTAAATTAGTATTATCTACCATATCATTTTTACATAACATCGTCAATCCGTTCCACCATCAAAGACATGCCTTATGATATACCTTTGATATATAGATTGAAATCATTTGAGGTGTTGACCATTCGGAGTAACACTTTAAGTAAATCAAAATAAATCAGTTGAGTTTTCACATGTTACCTGATGTTGATGTTGATGTTGATGTTGATGTTGATGTTGATGTTGATCTAAAAAATAAATTTACACTTTATTTTACCTTTAAAAAAAACCCGACAAAACTTGCTCAATAAACAAAAAAAATTAGGATTTCTTTTTCCAAAGTACTACAGTCTTATTTTATTGTAATATTATGTAATATAATCTTAAAAAATGATTAATTTTCGTGCTTAAAATTTAGCTATTTATTTTATATAAGGTTGGGTTCACGTGAGACCAACATGTTTTCGTGAGACCCGTAAGACCAACATTTTACACTTGAAACTTCACAGCAAAACACTATGAAGGTAAAAAAAATTATAACCATCACAGTATTTTGTTAGGCGGCGTTTGGTTCGCTGGATTCCATCGGAATCTGATGGAATTGGAATGGTCAATTCCATTGACCAAATTTCATCATGATGTTTGGTTATCCATCGAATGGAATTGAATTGAATTCCATTAATTCCTTAAATTATGGATTTGGTCATTCATTCACAAAAGTGATGGATGGAATTCCATCCAATATTTTGAAAACGCCAAAAATACCCTCTTAAGAAAATTAAAACCCATCAGATGTGGATTTGGTTCCTCTCTCTCTCCTCTCTCTCTCTCCTCTCCTCTCTCTCTCCTCTTTCTCTCTCTCTCTCCTCTCCCTCTCTCTCCTCTCTATCTCTCTCCTATCTTTATCTCTCTCCTCTCTCCCCTCTCTCTCTCTACCGCTCCCTCTCCCTCCCTCTCTCACAAGTTCTATCTCTTCTCTCTCTCCCCCCTCTGTCTCCTCTCTCTCTCGGCATTTAAAAAATAAAAATATAAGAAAGGGTATTTTTGTCATTTTTCAGAATTCCATTCCAATTCATTTGCAAACCAAACAGACAGATTCCAATTCATTTAACTGATTACATTCCATTCCTGTCAACCAAACATTTGGTCAAACCTGATAACATTTCATTCCAATTCCTTCCAGATTCCAATTCCTTAGACAGATTTCATTCATTCAGAAATCATTCTGCGAACCAAACGCCCCCTTAGTGTTTGCTGTGAAGTTTCAACTGTAAAATTTTGGTCTTACTGGTCTCACAAAAATATGTTGGTCTAACGTGATCCCATGTTCGTGAAGATATATATTTAAAGAAATATACCTAATATTGTAACATCCCCTGTCCCCGTGGTTCGGAACGGGTGATGTCACGAACGGGACTTAACATAAATACACTACTAATTCAGAGCTATTAATAAACTCGAAACATATATTACAATCCAAAATCTTACACTTCAAAAAGTGTTTATAAACCTAGAACGTTTATATAATAAGGCAAGTCTAAGAACTCCAAAATTTCACACTCGATCTCAAGTCCCGTCCCCGTAAACATCACTTCTAACATGTCGTGCCAGAAAACACAAACACGGCTGAGCACAAAGCTCGGTGAATGGATTATAATATAAATTCGATAACGAAATGGAAGACTTAAAATTTCAACTTGAAGAAAGTTCATGAAACTCAAATAATAGCAAACGAAATGTTCAGTAATATTCAAAATCAAAATCAAGAATTTCAAGAACATTTCACATTTTAACTTCAAAACGTAATATAAATAAAGTCGGTCAATTCCTGTTGTGTTTGTGGGGTGATCAGCCACACGAACTAATGGGTCGGCGTGCGGGCACACACACACGAATCCCCCATGAATTTAACCACGGTCACATATTCTGTGGGTAAAAGTTCTAGAATCAATCCATCCGCCCTGGAGCCAACAAAGTCGGCCAAGTCCCTTAGAGTGGATTCACGTAAGCCACTAAAGCTTAACTCTGGTGGACCGTAAAAGTTCTAGGAACGATCCATCCGCCCTGAGGTGTTAAGTTGTATGTTTCTTAGGTACCCTAAAGCATATTTCAGCTTGATTATATTGTTGTTTTTCGTTTTTTGTGTTCCCCGTCTCACCTCAAACCCCCCTTAGAGCATCTCCAACCGCACAGTAAATCAGAGGATTTGCCGTGCGGTAGCTCCAATCGGCCGCTATATCCAAAAAAAATTTGCCGGTCAAGAATTTCATACGACATATTTGCCGGCCCAATTTTTTTTTGCCGGCCTTTATTTTCTTGGGGGACCCACCATTCTGTGTGATAACTTAAATAAATTTGATTTTTTTTTGACAAATTTGGTGTTTTTAGAGGACGGTTGGAGGTGAAGTTTTTTTTGGTGTTGATGGGCCCACAAAATTTAGTGTTTTTGGTGTTTTTTTTAGTGTTACCGTTGGAGATGCTCTTATATCTGCATATTTTGTATACATTTCAATTGCTTTATCGATTGACTCGTACACCGACCCGACTTTAGGTATAACACGCTCCTCCACCCTTGGAATCCAAAACGTTGTTCCTATTGGAGTATTGATTTCAAGGGCCCGATGTAACGACCCAGTTCCAAAAAAATCACCTCAAAACTAAAAATCAACCATAAATATAGGAAATCAAGCTATAATCAATCCAAAAATAATCTGATAATACCATTTTCCCAGTATTTATCTCAAAAATACAACAACGGAGATAAATAAATCCAAACCGGAGATTTGAATTCTTACCGATTTATAAACACCCGAACCTTTAACCATAAACATAATTAACACGACAATGATATTGAACCCGTAAATACAGACAACCTTCACCATTATATTTACCGCTTACCCTTTTCCTAGGCTAGCAATTCCAACAAAATAGATACCTGAAAATGTATTAATTTTGAAAGCAAGGGTTAGACCAAAAGGTCTAGTGAGAAAACCCTGTCAGAGATATAATTCAGTAAAATCACTTTGACATAATGCCATAAATCATGTAGTCATAAAGTAAGCTTTCAGGTACTACCAATCAGTTTTAAATAAATTGGCACTCAGGCACAATATCTCACCCAGGTAACTAACCACAACAGTCGTCATAATTTAATCGCACACACCCCGATAACACCGCAATCAATCTCGGTTGTGGCCCACCACACAAAACAAATTTGTGGGCACTATATATATAACCCTTTGCTCGGACCATCACAGTCCTAACACACCCGACTTCTGTTGTGAAAGTCCCTTTATCCCAAAAATTTATAATCAAACCACATGTGTTAATAATGAACACCATGTAATAAAAACCGTAACATAATTAACGCTAATAATTTAAACACACCAATCTGTTATAACATCGAAATGATAACCATTTTAAAATATATGCATTTCAGTTTGAAAATGGTGAAGAGAAAACTCACCTCAGGTCCAATTATTCCACCCCGAGTCTTAACGGTTAAACATTCCCAAACCAGAAACCGGAATCTGAATAAATAAACACCGATTATAATATCAATGTTTAACCGCCATCCTTATCTTAGAACCTAATTTATAATCCTTAAACGATACCTCAAAAGAGCCCAAACTTTGAGTATCAAATACCCAAAAAAAATTTGACTAAACCGTAAATCACAAATTAACTCAAACAACACCAACAAGGATGCTCAATTAGGTAAACCAAACTACTAAATAACCCAAATTCGACCATAAAAATGGTTCCTTGCTAACACAATAACTTTGAAATAAACCCAAGCTCTTTACCCAAGAATGTAACTTAACTCTAAAAATGAAAGAAGATATAAAGAATGGTTCATACCTTTAAAATTTGATTTCTTCCTCAAATCTTCTAAGAGGTCTCTTTCTCTCCTTCTAATCACACATAAAAAGAAGGTGAGGAAACATAAAAAAGTCGCCAGATAGGGTAATGAGGATAAGGAGAAGAAAACTCTGTTTTTATAGCCCATACTTACATAAATGGCCCGTCAAGAATAAGCTTTCTTACAAAACAATCCTTGAGAACTTATACTATTATCAAACTGGGTTATCACAAACTCTCCCCTTTAACAGAATTCCGTCCCGGAATTCATTTAAGCAACAAGTGAGGGTAACAAATTACCGAAATCATTTTCAAACTCTTATTACACAACACTGCCTTTAGTGAACCCCCCAAGGAACTTTCGCACGGGAAATCACATTGATTTTCCCAACAACTCATTTGCTCCTATTTGGAACAATCTTTCGAATAGCAAAACAATACTAACAAATTGCCACGCTTTTGCTGCGCAATTCTGATTAAACTCACAAAACATATGATCTCCTTAATAACCTCAACTTTGATTACTTAACATGAACTCAAAATCATCTTATTTTTCATCAACAACTTACTCAACATCCTAAACTCAAAAATTAAGACGCACAACAAACATTACTCGCTTTAATCATATCGAGACTTATGGCTCTAAAACGCGCCTATCTTTAGATTCCAGAAATATCACAATTCATTAAAAGAAAGAATTTTAATGAGGATTATACCACAACAAAATAAACCCCCGATTAAACATAACCACCACTTAGTTCACTATCTTAATACAATGTCATCCTTGCATTTTTCAATTAAATTTACCACGAAGAATTCCTTAACGAAAAACGCTATATTCTCAATAACACCTAATCATCACAAAATAAAATCTCACACGAGGAGCGATGCATCCTAAAAAATAAGGGATGATAACTCATCAAAGCTAATCACTTCATCAGAAATTTCACACATACATAATCCACAAATTCACCCCTACTTTTACATACATAAAAGATTACATTTCATAATTCAATTACCCACATAATCCACCAATCAAAGTCGATACAAATCTTAAAACAAAAGGAATTTTCCACCGAATGAACCAATAACCCACAATTTTTCAAATTAACTTGAATCTTCATTTACTTCATGAAAAGAAGCAACCTATGCTCACACGACACTACCCCAATAACATAACATTGATCACTATAATCATTCAGAACATTTTTCACACTAATATAAATTTAAACCCAATGACTTTTAACACCAAATGCCATATTCTACACTTTTCCAAGCCTTATAAAAAAGCGTAAAACATACACTTCCAATATAAGACTTGCTAACATTCGATAAACTTAAATCAATTACCCAACAATTTATTACTCATAACCACTTATTCCAACATAAGCATATTATTGTCTATAAATCCCGACACCTTAATCGATTTCACTTTTCAATCTTGACTTCCCATCAAGAGCCTCTCAAATAAAAACTCATATCATCACACAACTTGTAATAACAATCTAATGTCATCACTTAACATAACAACAAAACTCGATGACAAATCAAAGGCTAACACGTCTACCTTGACCTACAACGCCAATTTCTTAACTACACAAATACCACAAAATCCTCATGACGTTCAAAAGACGAAAGTTTTGCGACATCAAATAGTACATCGACATTAAGTTCAAATGAGGTATTACCGCAAGTTAATTCCATGAAAACCAACCCATTAGTAAACTTAACGGCAACCCCGTAACCATATTCAATTTTTACCTTCCGACTTAGCATAAAAATGTTAAACACAAAGTCTCAAATATCTATTTTACTTAAATCACTTTTCTATACTAAGAAAAGCTCACAACCACGAACTCTAAAAATCGATCAATAAATATTGCACCCAGCTTAAGTCTAGGCTATCAACAACCTAGTCCACTTAAACTAAGGATCAGATACTATCTGTAACGACCCAGTTCCAAAAAAAATCACCTCAAAACTAAAAATCAACCATAATATTGGAAATCAAGCTATAATCAATCCAAAATTATCTGATAATACCATTTTCCCAGTATTTATCTAAAAAATACAACAACGGAGATAAATAATTCCAACCGAAGATTTGAATTCTTACCGATTTATAAACACCCGAACCTTTAACCATAAACATAATTAACACGACAATGATATTGATCCAGTAAATAGAGACAACCTTCACCATTATATTTACCGCTTACCCTTTTCCCAGGCTAGCAATTCCAACAAAATAGATACCTGAAAATGTATTAATTTTGAAAGCAAGGGTTAGACCAAAAGGTCTAGTGAGAAAACCCTGTCAGAGATATAATTCAGTAAAATCACTTTGACATAATGCCATAAATCATGTAGTCATAAAGTAAGCTTTCAGGTACTACCAATCAGTTTTAAATAAACTGGCACTCAGGCACAATATCTCACCCAGGTAACTAACCACAACAGTCGTCATAATTTAATCGCACACACCCCGATAACACCGCAATCAATCTCGGTTGTGGCCCACCACACGAAACAAATTTGTGGGCACTATATATATAACCCTTTGCTCGGACCATCACAGTCCTAACACACCCGACTTCCGTTGTGAAAGTCCCTTTATCCCAAAAATTTATAATCAAACCACATGTGTTAATAATGAACACCATGTAATAAAAACCGTAACATAATTAACGCTAATAATTTAAACATACCAATCTGTTATAACATCGAAATGATAACCATTTTAAAATATATGCATTTCAGTTTGAAAATGGTTAAGAGAAAACTCACCTCAGGTCCAATTATTCCACCCCGAGTCTTAACGGTTAAACATTCCCAAACCAGAAATCAGAATCTGAATAAATAAACACCGATTATAATATCAATGTTTAACCACCATCCTTATCTTAGAACCCAATTTATAACCCTTAAACGATACCTCAAAAGAGCCCAAACTCCGAGAATCAAATACCCAAAAAAAATGACTAAACCGTAAATCACAAATTAACTCAAACAACACCAACAAGGATGCTCAATTAGGTAAACCAAACTACTAAATAACCCAAATTTGACCATAAAAATGGTTCCTTTCTAACACAATAACTTTGAAATAAACCCAAGCTCTTTACCCAAGAATGTAACTTAACTCTAAAAATGAAAGAAGATATAAAGAATAGTTCATACCTTTAAAATTTGATTTCTTCCTCAAATCTTCTAAGAGGTCTATTTCTCTCCTTCTAATCACACACAAAAAGAAGGTGAGGACTGAGGAACCATAAAAAAATCGACAGATAGGGTAATGAGGATAAGGAGAAGAAAACTATGTTTTTATAACCCATACTTACATAAATGGCCCCTCAAGAATAAGCCTTCTTACAAAACAATCCTTGAGAACTTATACTATTATCATACTGGGTTATTACACCCGAGCTACATAGTTATAGAGGTACGTCATTAAAACAGGTATTCATTCACAAATGCTGAAATTCGTAAGTACGAAAATTGAATGCTTCATACATATGATCGATCTCATTCAATAGAAGCCCAAAATTTTGAAGTATATACTATATAGTAGTAAAAAAACTAATTAAAAAGACAAAAAATTCAGTATATAATAGGACCCAATTATATTTTTTAGTATTATATTAAGGGCCCAAACATGTATTAATTAATTACATTGGACAATAAAATTTGTAAAAATTTAATAGGTCTTTCATTTTACAATATTGCTTATTATTTCTCTTAGTTTTTTTATCCACTACTTATCTAAAAACTATTTTTGCCTAGAAATCTTGATATATACTCTAATACTTATCATCCAAATACTATTTTGATTTTTTTTTGTGTTAGAATATAGTAGATTTCTTGATATTAACTAAGAAAACTCCTACATTTTGAAAACAATTACCAACTATATGAGACGACCCAACTTATATTTATATTTAGGATTTCATAGCTATCTTTTTTTTCCAAAAAATATTGACTTCTTATTACCTAATATTAAGTGCATGAATCTTAAGTACCCTCTTATTTCTAAAACAATAATAAGACATCGACATCGACATCGATATCGACATCGACCTCGACCATCAGGTAACATGTGAAAACTCAACTGATTTATTTTGATTTACTTAAATTCTTACTCCGAATGGTCAACATAGTGACCTCAAATGATTTCAATCTATATGTTAAAGGTATATCATAAGGCATGCCTTTGATGGTGGAACGGATTGACGATGTTATGTAAAAATGATATGGTAGATAATACTAATTTAAAAATATTTATTGATTGATCTTGCGCTTGGAATACCAGGAAAAAGGATTTTACATAAATCATTAGTATTTCTTGAATTCAATGTTATTTTCAATGATATAAACAATATATTGAAAATAAATTCGTAGTTATCGAGAGCCCATTTTTACATCTCGCCCAGGGCCTAAAAATGTCAGGACTGTGCATATGATGTGTAAGGCCCAAAGTTGTAAAACTTTAACTTTTGGGGATCATTGTGAAAAATTAGAACCTTGAGAACTTGAGTGCAATTTTAGAAAAATGGTAAAAATAGGGAAAAACCCTAATTTTCTATCAGTCTTGCATTGGAGCGCCGCTTGAAGAGTGTACAAGGAGGTCTAGGTGGATTTTGGAGCAAGAAGCGATTGGCAAAGGATTTGATCTCAAATAGGTAAGAGTTCTTATTTGATTCTATTATGAAATCGTTGTTTTTGTTAGTATTAATGGGAAGGGATATTTACTTGTCTGATTTTGAAGTTCTTGAGAGGAATTTTGGTTTTAGTCTTACTCTAATCGATTCAATGGAAAAGGGTTGTTTAAGGGGTTTTTTCTAGCATGTATTACTTGTTTGGTTGTGAGTTTTGAGGTTTGGGGATGTACCGCATTGTTATTAATCGACTTATTAAGATTCCCTCTCGCTCGAGAAGAACCCAGAATCACAGGTGGGGCGATGTTCTTAGAGTCCGGGCGAGCCGGTATCGGGCGACTATGTCCCGGGTCGGGAGTGTAGGACCGGGGTGTAGGTACCGGGAGTTGTGGCACCGGTCGACTCGCACCAGGACCGGGTCGTGTCCTTGTATCGGGCGGTACCGGGTGTCCTCACCCCGGGCACAGTAGCACCGGGCGCCCTCACCCCGGGCACAGTAGCACCGGGCGCCCTCACCCCGGGCACAGTAGCACCGGGCGCCCTCACCTCGGGCGCGCAGGACCGGTCGACCCGCATACTGGGCTATTTAGGTGATTTTCTTGGGCTGAGTTTTTAATTAGAGAGGGTTTGGCTTGCTTCGATTAGAAACCCAACTCAGAGTCGTCAAGGAACTATTTAATGGGGAACTTTGTAAGTCGAGCGCGGTCTAACCTAGGGTCTGTGTCGTGTTTTGATTATTGTGTAACATCCGTAATTTTTGGTCGGTAAGGGTCACCACACGTTTCTTGAAACTTGTAAATGGTGGGATTGTGTTAGGAAAACATCATTCAAGTCCCTTGGAGTATCAGGAGCTTTCGAGCGCGAAAAAGGAAGGAATTCAGAGCTCTACACAGTCTGGGCGACAATGCCCGGCGATAGTGACATATGTCACTATCGCATGGCACAATCGTGGACTTGGTACCGTAAGTGCCTGGGCGCGGGATACAATGCCACGTGACTATGCCAAGGGCATAGTCGCCGGTCATTGTCGCGGTCGGGGGCAGGGACTTTTAAAACTTGAATTTTGCCTATCTCATCCCATTTGTTGCAACCTCCTTCAACCCTACAGTCCCTTTCTCTCTAAACCGAACCTCATGACCACCATTGTTGATTTTGAGCTTTTAATACTCAATATCTCGGGATTTCAAGTGATACTTCACCACCCAATAAGGTTATGGAAACTTAAGCTCAATCTCTCCACTTTATCATCTTCATCACCAACTTTCAAGGTTTTATCAACCCTCTTCAAGACCCTCTCCATTCTCTTAAAGGTTGTAGTGGTGGCTCACATGGGTGACCTAGAGAAGTATAGTTGATGGATTCGATCTATAGTAAAGGTAATATTCCATTTTCTTCATATATGGAAATTAGGGTTTTAGGTATAAATTGAGGTTTTCATGTTTAATGTTTGGGGAATGATTCTTAATGGTTGAATGTGAGTATTTATGGTTGAAAACTTATGGATCTAGATTTTTGGAAGATTTTGGCTTGGAGGATTCAAGTTTCTTCAAGGAAGCTCAAGTTGGGGTAAAATCTAGATTTAGCCTAAATCTAGCAAGGTGAGTTCAAGTTGATTTGTGAAAACGTTGTACATGCCAAAATGTCCATTTTAAAGTATTTATGTGTTTTACATGAAATTGTCAACTGTTGATTTATCTGGTAACTTTTGATTATTTGAAGTGTTTAGCTTATTAAACTTTGTAAAACACCCACATTTGGGATTTTTGGGCATTTTGATAAATGTGTCATAAACGAATGTGCTTTGAGGGCTTATTGCATAAATGGGTATTCGGTCAAAAATGCACTTTTAGTGTTTGTCGGGTTTTATGCAT
Source organism: Arctium minus (assembly GCA_954870635.1). Lineage (NCBI taxonomy): Eukaryota > Viridiplantae > Streptophyta > Magnoliopsida > Asterales > Asteraceae > Arctium > Arctium minus. The sequence continues at coordinate 40,035,968 of OX941087.1, read as the reverse complement.
CATTCACGTAAAGGGACGTTTTGAAAATACGAAGGTGTAAGTCCTTTAGCTTTGGTCATTCCCGACCTTGGGAACATTTTAGAAGTGGTAAACCTTTAGTTTTGGGCCGAAGGCCAATTGCGATTTGAGAGACAAATATTTTTCGGAAAAAGATGTATTTTGGTTTATGGAACCTTGTTGGCTCACGTATTTTAGCCAATCGTTCATTACGCCTTTTGGGCTTGGTTTACACTCAAATGAGTCTTTGGAACAATTTGTTCAGTTTTGGTAGCTCGTTAAGGAGTCTTGGTCGTATGGTGTACTTAGTTGCATCTTATTTAAGAGTTACATGTTTTGGATATGCTAGTTCATTCATTTGGAGTCATGTAATGTTTTAGGCTATAATGCAATGGATCCATAGGCATAAAAGTCAGTTTGAGTGGGATAAATATCCCCGTTTTGTAACTTGAAATAGGCATGGGTTCTTTTGACCAATAATTGCAATTTTCTTGTGAACGAGCTTAACTGGGATGTTTTGGAATTCCAAGGTATAGACCCAGAGGGGTTGAACTTGATGAGTGCACGAAGATTTCCAAGGTACAGACGTAGAGGGGTTGAACTTGATGATTATCCAAGCAATAGACATGGAGTTGTTGAGCTTGTTGGTTTGTTAGCTATAGACCCGGAAAGGTTGATGTTAATGAGTGTTTTATCCCTAAGTGACGCTCATATAACATTGATAAGTGGCCTAACTTTGTGTGCCCGCCACATTCGATGGAATTCGGGTCTCCCCCGTCACCGAAAGGTGTTGTTTTGGGTATTGAATTTTATTATCCAAGTTTTCAGTGACGTTTTGTATATATGGATCTTATCCATGATTTCTGGGTTGTGTATTATGCCACACCCGTGTTTTTGGGTATTCCGGGATATAAAGTTTTATCCTCATTTCATAATTTCGAGTTCAATTTCTATTCATGTTTGAGTGAGTTTTTGGGTTGAATCTATTTACAAAAGAACGTTTTACTTTGGATCTTGCCCTCGAAGTAGTTTGGATTGGAAACACGTTTACATGGGAGTTTCTTTGCTTAAAATACACTTTATTGGAAAACGGGTCGTTTTCATATTTGAGACATATCAAATTGAAAGATTATGATTTAAATTCCATTACTTCTTTTCAATGATATCTTTATTCATGTTGAAAACTCTTGAACTCACTAGGCGTTAGCCTAACCTTTTTATTTGTCGGCATATGCAACAGGTTTCAGATGGGAATAGTTCTAGTGACACTGTGCAGAGAGGAGTGCTAGTTTTGTGCTCGAGAAGTGGTTATCTTAGTGAAGTCACCGCTTTTGTTTAGGGAAGAGCAACTTATAGTTGGGATTAAGTAACACCCGACTTGGTCTGGTCCTTGTATAAGACTGGAGTTTATATTTGTTGAGGTTAAATAGAGAATTTTATTTTGAAGACTTATCTTTTACTTGATGTTATATCAAAATTTTAATTAGTCCCTCTTACCAAATTTGAGGGTGTTACATATTGTGTAGGTGACTTACTTTCGTTAAGCACGCGCCTTTTTGGGTTCGAGGTTGCTGAATCAGGTGAGTTCCCTTATTTTCAAAATATGTAGATGATAATCCTAAAATCAACTAAATCGTAGAGAGAGAAAGTAGAGAGAGAGTTTGAAGCGCAAAAGTAGAATCTATTCAATGTATGTGTGAGTTCCCTTTTCAAACACCAAAGCCACAAGGTACTTAAATACCCTTGGCTAATACAGAACAGATAAACTCTCTAAACACAATATTAGACCAAGCCTATAAATACAACAATTACTATAAAATCTGACTTAACAATCTCCCCCTTAGTAATCATTGGCGATGTGGTCTTCAAAATCCATCTTCTAAATCAACACAGACCATCTAAGCGACTTAACGAAGATTCTTTCTTGACTAAAAAAATTTTCTTCTCAGCATCTTTCAATCTATGTTGCCTTTGCTGTCTTGACAAGACTGGACCAGTATGTAATAAACTTGAAAGAACAATCGGTTCATCAACTTGTGCTCTAGACGACACACCTCTTTCAAATATACTCGAATGAACTGTGGTGGTCGGAGCTAATAATTTGTAGCTAAGAGAATAGAATCTTATAGCTGAGAGAATAGAATCTTGAGTGAATCTTGAGTAGAAGATAAACGTTTGAACTCTTTGTCTCTTTAACTTCTCCTTAACTTCTCCCCCTCATGACCTTGATGATCTGGATCAACTTGGTCATGCAAATGTTGGAGACGAGACAACTTCAGATCTACAAAATTCAGAATAAAGGAAAAACGAGAAGGTTTGCGCTACATGTTGGTGGCGCAAACTTAGTTTTTGCGCTAGATGAAGGTGGCGCAAAGTTGAGTTTTGCGCTACCAACTGTTGGCGCAAAGCTGACTTGAAATCTAAAATATTTCACTTGTTAAGCTCTTTGATTCCCCCTACACAAATGCACTAAATATGACAATTCAAGTTAGCATTCGTATAGAAAATCAAATACTCCCCCTCGAAAAATGAGAGATATGATCTTTCAGAAATTTTTTCTTATTCACTCCCCCTTGAATAAAGCATAAACCCATTAAAACAGATTATATGAGAACACAAGGACCAAAACATCAGTGTAGAAAGAAAAATATACTGAATATGTATTTTGAAACAACTAAATATATAAAATTTTAAACCCTAAACAAATTAAATTCTACTCAGTAAAATATCACAGATTAATCCATCAGTTGAAATCAAGTGTATGTTGTTGGATACAGATACAAGTTTCATTGCATATCAAGTTAAAACATGTTCAGTTCCAAAAACTTTCATCAATCTATTCAGTGTGCTAGCATGCGAACTTTGATTAGCTTCAAGAAAATTCAATTCTAAAAATATAATAGAAAACTTTGCATGTACTCACACTAAGCCATCAAAATTTAAGATTTTCACAAATTTATAGGTTTATCGCAACTCAAACATATCACCAAGTACCATGAGATGTGTGCTCATTGGCATCTTTTAGCATTGTGAACATTGGCATCTTCACATGAGTGTGCTCTTTGGCATCTTTTTAAGATTGTGCACTTTGGCATCTTTTAATCAAAAAGTTTGATAAGTAAAGAACATGTCGTAAACATTGTTAGGGTGAATTTAATGTTAAATAGAAGTTCAAGGTGTAAATGGTTATTAGTTGAAAGTTCTATTAGCTTGTTGGGCCTAAAAGCCCATTATCTGTGTAAAGCCTGGATATATAAAGGCTGTTTTTTTCATTCTTTTAGAATTGAGTCTCATTATTTACAAACAACTAGTTTATAGGTTTACTTTCTCTGATCATAAATTCTTTCTGTAAACCTGTAACCCTTTGATTCAAGATCAATCATATGACTAGTTGTTGTGACTCATATTCTGTTCATCTTTGATATAACTTGCTGCTGATTACACTGTACTGGGATCTACAATTGGTATCAGAGCAAAGAGACTAAAGGTTTGATCCAGAAAAAGGTTTGTCTAAAACCCTATAATCAATTATTTGTGTTAATCGCTCTTATGTGCTTTAATTGATTATCTGATTATGAGTTTACCGGTCGATCTGTTTGCTTTCTGGAAGAGTGATTATCTGTGTGGGTCGTTTGATTACTGTTTAGGTGTTCTTATCATTCGATTTTATCGGTCTAATATTGATCTGGGTCGAAATTGATCTGCATAGTGGTATACTTGGTTTATCGATTTAAATTTCTGGATTTGATTTCGATCGAAATCCCAGAATTCATCAGGTTCTTCGGTGTTCTTCAATTTTATCGGTCTAATCTGCTAGTTTGTTATTTGACCGATAGACATCCTTCGACCGGGAAGTTGTAATTCCCGGTCATTGTGTTCGACCGGTGCCTTGCATTTACCGGTCCTTTGTTTTCTATCACTATCGGTCATTTTGTTCGACCTGCACCTAGCTTCGACCGGTACCCTGTTTTACCGGTCTTTCTGTTTGACCGATATAAGTATTGTGCTTTGACCGATACATTGTGCTTATCGGTCATTTGGATTCGACCGATAGTCTGTCCTTTCCGGTCTTTTGGTTCGACCGGTACTTTGCTTATACCGGTCCTTTGCTGCTTGACCGGTACGTTGTGCATACCGGTCTTTTGGTTCAACCGGTACGTTGTCAATACCGGTCCTTTGCTCGACCGATACGTTGTCTATATCGGTCTTTTGCTTGACCGATACTTAGTTCGACTGGACCCTTGTCCTATACTGCTTATTTATTTGTTTTGTGTATTATTGTGTTTGGATCATCCTGCTTGTCTCACGATCGTTACAGTGTTTTTAAGTTAAGAGATTTAAGATGAATTCAAGAGATGCTTTAGCTATTGGTTCGGATCAGAAGCCCCCGGTGCTCTACCGGGGAGAATATCCTCAGTGGCACGATCGCTTCATGAACTTCATTGAAGCAAAATCAAACTATGAAGCAATATACAAGTGTTTGACAGAGGGGCCACAAGAATGGCCAACGAAGGTCTTACCTGGAGACCCAGCAGAAGGTCGACCGGAGCGTACAGTTCCGAAAAATATCGGTGACCTTACAAATCCATAAAAGGCTATGTATGAGGCTGAGAAGCAAGCAAAGTCATATCTTCTCCAAAGTCTACCAAATGACATATATGCCTGCATCGATAGTTATAAAGATTCTGCAAAGAAAATGTGGGACCAGATTGAGAAAATGATGATGGGGAGCCACATCAACCATTAGCTGAAGGTGACAAACTACATCACCAAATATGATGGCTTCAAAGCAAGAAAAGGCGAGACACTGACAGAAACCTATGAAAGGTTCAACTTGCTTCTGAATGATCTCCAGAAGAATAAGATCACAAAGACGAATACCGAGAACAACATCAAATTCATGAACAACCTCCAACCTGAATGGAAGCCGTTCGTCTCTCATATTCGTCATACTCAAACCCTGGAGAAGCTTTATCTGCACGAACTTTATGAAATGCTGCTCCAGGATGAAGAAGAAGTTATGGAACTAATGGGGAATCAGAAAGCTGAAGAAAAGCTGGTAGTTGATCCGTTAGCCCTCGTGTCTGAGAAAAGAAGTAAGTCTGTCAGCCGTTCGTCTGAAAAAAGGCCAGTTCAAAGTGATTCTGAACCCGAAGATCCTGACAGTGATTCGGATCCAGAATACACTAAGATGAAAGAAGCTATGGTGTACCTGACTCAAACTTTTCAGAAGAGAAAGTTTTTTAACAAGTCGTCTAACAAGCAAATATTCTCCACTCGCCGTGATCATCAAGAGAAGTTTGAAGGTAAGAGACGTGTAGACGATGGGAAGAAGCATGACAAGCGACCTGAAGAAAAGACAAAAGAGGAGCCGATCAAATGCTACAATTGTGGTCGGTTGGGTCATTTTGCCAAGGATTGTCGCAAGCCTGTTGTACGCAACGCTGATTATTATAGAGCCAAGCTGCTACTAGCCAAAGAAAAGGAAGCTGGCAAGGCTCTCATGGCTGAAGATGACTACTGGCTACAAGTATCTGATGAAGAACCTGAAGATGCCGAAGCACATTTGTGTTTCATGGGCAAGCATTCATCACCGTCTGACAGTGATGATGAAAATCGTAATTCTCCTTGTCAGGTATGTGCTCCTTACCATGAAGCTTTAATTGATCAGATGCAACTTGCTATGAATAAACTAGACTCTCTCAAGCTTCTTATAAAAGAAAAAGAACAACTCATCTCATCTCTAGAAAAACGAGTTGTTGCACAGTCTAAATGTATTGAAAATCAAAGCTTAGATCTTGCTAGCAACCTGTGCATCATTTCTAATTTAAAAGAAGAGTGTGAGAGTTGTTCAAAAGGTTCACAAGAGCTGAAGACCAAAGTAGATAATCTTACCAATGAGCTTCGTATGTCAGCAAATGGAAAAATTGATATTGTGACTCAAAACGTGGCTTTCAAAAATGATAATAAAAGACTATCTACTCAATTAGAGGAGCTTGAACAAAAACTCTATAAAATTGGTCAATCTAATCACACGCTGAATCTGATTACACCAAAAGAACTCAAGTACGCGAATTCGGGTATAGGTTACGATAACCCCCATTATTTGCAAAAGGCTTTATCCAAAGTTCCTACGTTATATGCTTCCGAATTCTTTGGCATAGACAAAATCTATCCAGAGTACAAAGTTTTTTGGACCAAACCAATTGAGGATGAGGACTGGGAAGAGGATAAGTTGAGAAGGAAGAACTCTTCTAAAATGAAACTTCCTTTTGTCTATGATTCGTTGAATGCTTCTTACAATAAGGACAAACCCTGTTTCCTGTCAAACGATTATTTTAGAAGTTACTCTCAAGCTGAACTAGATGTTCAAAATGTGAAAAATGAGGAGGAATCTCTAGACCATAAGGTGTATATTCCCCCTCTGCTTTTAGAAAATAAAATTGTTCAGCTAGAAGAGTCACTTACACAGGAAAGGGATAGGTTTCAAAAAGAAAAACAAGAGCTTCTATTACAAATTGAGTGTCTCAATTCCAATAACGCAGACACTGTGTCAGTTAAGGAGAAAGAATACTTTCAGACTAAAATAAAGAAGTTAAATTCACAACTGGCTGCTTTGGCAGCAGATCGTCTGAAAGAGCACCTTCACAAGGCTGAGTCTCAAGCTCAACCTACAACTCTCCAAAGTGAGAAAACTTTTCTGTCTGCAAATTCTTATCTTGCCTACGACACATCGTCTTGCAAAGCCTTTATGGTTGACTCATCACCAATTCTTTCAAATAAAGGAAAAGAGCCTCAAGTTTTCGAATTGGATCAGTGTTCTGTTTTTAAAAATGCTTCCGCTTACGATCCGCTTCAAACAAATCCCTCCGATGTCCTGAATTCCTCAGCCGATGAGGTCCTTTCTAATGAGGAACGAGAATTTTCTGCATTCTTGAATTCTAAGGTGTGTCTGGATAGTGATTTGAACCAATTTGATTTTGATCCTCTACTTCCAAGTCACACTGTTTTTCTAAACTCCTCTTGTGAGCCTCCGGTACAATTTCATAAGGGTGGATGTTCCACATCCGACCCTCAAAAATCTTCTGTGAACGATTCGTCCAAATCTAAATCTAATAAGCGTTCACAAAAGAAGAAAAAGACCGGTCGCTCAAAAGACAACAATATTCAAGTTTCACATATTCTGACTATGGGTTTAACGGTATTTCAGATACTTTTGGTCGGTGAAAAGAAGTTAAATATGCTTGGGTAGCTAAGAAGTCCAAGGACAGCTCGGCGACATCAGAATTAGTTGATCCAGTTTTAAAGCCTAGGAAAAACAATAACAATCATGATGTGTTTAATTCTAAACGTTTAGTTGAATGTAAAGGAACTTTACCTTTAAAAGTTTATTCTATTCCGCATTTACTTCAACTGTCTCATGATTGTATTTGTTGCTCTTATTGTGGATCGAATGATTTTGTTGATCGTCGTTATGCATCTGATTGGTTTGGCTCATATCATGTTGCTAATTATCATTCTCAGTTTGATCTTACCCGTCGTAGAAACAGACCCAAGTCTAAGCGGGCATCCAAATCGGGTGTTATCTCTAACCCCAAAGGACCCATGTACGAATGGGTACCTAAAAAGAAATAACTTGTTTTGCAGGACGGTCATGTGTGGTATTTAGATTCAGGTTGCTCCAAGCACATGACCGGAAGAAAGGAGCTACTCACAAACTTCACCGAGAAGTTTTGTGGTAATGTCAGGTTTGGAAACGATCACTACTCTCCCATCAGGGGTTACGGAGATATCGTGAAGGATAATATAACGATTAAAAAAGTTTCCTACGTCGAAGGACTTGGTCACAATCTCTTCAGCATTGGTCAATTCTGCGACAAGGATCTTGAGGTCACCTTCAAAGCAAAAAGGTGTAGCGTTCGGACTGAAGACGGTAAAGAAATATTAGCTGGAACGCGTCGTACAAACCTTTATACGATTGACCTTTCGTCCCTGAAAGCAGACAAGGAAGTGTGTTTGATGTCTAAAGCTTCTGCCGAACAAAGTTGGTTATGGCATCGTCGACTCTCGCACCTGAACTTCAAGACTATCAACAAGTTGGTGCTCGGTGGACACGTCAAGGGAATGCCTGATCTTAAGTTCGAAAAAGATCACTTATGTGCTGCCTGCGAAATGGGCAAGATGAAAAAGGCATCTCACAGTCCTAAACTCACTCCTAGTACTTCACGGTCCCTTGAACTCATTCACATGGATTTATGTGGACCGATGCGCATTCAAAGCATTAATCACAAGAAGTATGTCCTGGTGATGGTTGACGAATTTTCTCGCTACACGTGGGTCAGATTCCTTCGTTCAAAGGATGAAACTCCGGACTTGATCATCTCTCTCCTGAAGAGTATTCAAGTCAGTCTCAACCTATTAGTCCAGACCATAAGGACGGATAACGGCACCGAGTTCAAGAATCAAGTGCTCACCGGTTACTTGACTTCTGTGGGCATAACGCATACCTTCTCAGCTGCTCGTACTCCTCAGCAAAACGGGGTAGTAGAGCGTCGGAACCGAACTCTTGTCGAAGCAGCTCGCACGATGTTATCTCAGTCAAAGCTACAACTATTTTTATGGGCCGAAGCAGTTGCTACCGCGTGTTACACTCAAAACCGCACTATCATTCACAAGCGGTTCAACAAGACACCGTACGAGATCATCAACAAGCGCATCCCCAATATCAACTATTTTCATGCATTCGGGTGCACATGCTTCGTATTGAATGACAGGGATGATCTGGGCAAATTCAGCCCCAAAGCGGATGAAGGAGTGTTCATTGGATATTCCTAGCACGCCAAAGCCTACCGTGTCTACATCAATCGAACAAAGACCGTCGTTGAGAGTGTGAACGTGACTTTTGAAGAGGCCGCTGATATGGCTTCTGAACACCTCAGTTCAGAACCCGCTTTAACTGGTGTGTTAGCTGCTGGACAATTTCGTTCAGGAGCTACACAATCTCCAGTAAATCCACTTCATGCGTCTACGTCAAGACCACATCTTTCTGATTTGGATTTACTTTTTCAGTATTTCTATGATGACTTGTTTAATGTTAAGACTAATGGTATGTCTTGTGCCAGGAATACTGCTCAAGCACCAGAAGTGACACAAGTCACTGGTCCAACAGACTCGGGTGGCCCATCCTCGCCTGGTGTTCAATCATCTACTGCAAATGATCAAGCTTCCCCGAGCTCAAGTGATCCTTCTCCTCTCGCTCAGATTCCTGATGAAGTGCAGCCTTCGGTATTCCCTCCTGAACCGACTCCTGTTGAAGGTGCTCCCGAAGTTATCTCTCCGGAAATCCCGGATCCTTCTATCGTTTCATCGTCAGCTGAGTCGTCTTCTACTCCTTGCTCGACTCCCACTAAGGAGCTTCCACCTCACAGGCCGTCATCCCTCGAGGTTGTTCAGGATTTAACCCCCGGTGGTTATGTGGACCCCGATACTTCTCAACAGACATATCAACCTCTTCCATACACCACCAAGTGGACTCGAGCTCACCCCCTGCATCAGATCATTGGTGACCCCAATACACCCGTTCAAACTAGATCCACCACCGCGAATGACTGTTTGTTCTCTTCGTTCCTCAGCCGTATCGAACCATCTATCGTCTCCGAAGCGTTGAATGATACAGACTGGGTGATCGCTAAGCAGGAGGAACTCAATCAATTTGAGAGCCTCAAAGTGTGGCGCCTTGTTCCCCGTCCAAAGAACAAGACGGTGATTGGGACAAAATGGATTTTTAAGAACAAGAAGGACGAAAATGGAATAATTGTCCCGAACAAAGCGCGTCTAGTGGCTAAAGGATATCGTCAGCAAGAAGGAATAGATTACGAGCAGACGTTCGCACCGGTTGCCCGCATTGAAGCGATACGCATGTTCCTCGCCTACGCCGCTCACAAGAAATTCATCGTCTTTCAGATGGATGTGAAATATGCGTTCTTGAACGACGTTCTCAAGGAGGAAGTATATGTTTCGCAACCCGAAGGCTTCGTGAGTTCAGAACACCCTAATTATGTCTACTCACTTGACAAGGCCTTATACGGTCTTAAGCAAGCGCCACGAGCCTGGTATGATGCTCTCTCATCCTTCTTAATCAAATCTGGTTTCTCTAAAGGTAAAATTGACACTACTCTGTTTATTAAAAGAGAAAAGAACGATATCATTCTTGTACAAATTTATGTTGATGACATAATCTTTGGCTCCACAAACCCCAAGTACTGTCAGAACTTTTCAGCCTTAATGAGTAAACATTTTTAAATGAGCATTATGGGGCAAATGAATTTTTTCCTGGGTCTTCAAGTCAAACAATTAGCAACAGGAATCTTCATTAATCAATCTAAGTACATCTCGGATATTCTTCGGAAATACCAGATGGAAAACTCTTCACGTATGAAAACCCCCATATCTACTAGCTTAAAGCTACACTCCGATCCTGATGGAAAGGATGTGAATGCTACAACTTATAAAGGTATGATAGGCTCTCTGATGTATTTGACGGCTAGCCGGCCAGACATTATGTTCTCAACATTTTTATGTGCACGATTTCAATCGAAACCTAAAGAGTCTCACTTAGCTGCGGTTAAGCGTATTATCCGATATTTAAAAGGTACTGCTGATCTTGGTTTGTGGTACCCAAAAGAGACAGGTTTTGAATTGACAGCCTACTCGGATGCTGACCATGCTGGAAACATGTTGGACCGGAAAAGCACATCCGGCCATGTCCAGTTCCTGGGAGATCGTCTCGTCAGCTGGGCTTCGAAGAAGCAAAATTGCGTGTCCACCTCCACCGCCGAGGCGGAGTATGTAGCAGCCGCCAGTTGCTGCTCGCAAGTCATCTGGATGCGCACCCAGCTGAAAGACTATGGTTTCAACTACTCGAGGATCCCCATCTACTGTGACTCCAAGAGCGCCATTGCCATATCTAGCAATCCAGTTCAGCACACGAAGACGAAGCACATCGATGTGCGATATCACTTCATAAAAGACCACGTGGAAAGAGGTACCATCGAACTCTATTTTGTTAATACAGAGTATCAGTTAGCAGATCTATTCACCAAAGCATTGGACGAAAAATGCTTTAATTATCTTGTGTCCAAGCTAGGTATGCTAAATCTGAAAGTTTGATCCTCTCACAGCCCTCACCGAGTTTCATTCAATAACGAATGACTGCGTCTAATGCCCCAGTGACTTGTCTCTGGTTGCTCCGATCCACACTCCTTGGTTATTGCATTTTACTCGCTAAGTTTTGTGTCTTTGTCAAACTTCTGTATCAATAAAGTAGATTTCGTTTATTTCTATTTTTCTCTCGTGTGTTCCTTTCTTTTCTTCGTGGTGCTTTTGTGTTTATTTATGCAGTTTCTCCGGTTGATATCTGAAAGCTTAAGTCGTTTGTAGTGGTCGTTAGAAGATGTTCATGTGTTCAGGGGGAGAACGACCGTATGATGTTCGGTAAGGTTCTTTAGTCCTCCGTTCCAGGGGAAGCAGGTAAGTTTCTCGTCGAGGGGGAGCAGTTTCTCGTACTCCACTCAATGTCCGAGGGGGAGCATTTTTTTTCTCTTTTCCTTAGGTTTTATTTATTTTTCCCTTAGGCGTTATTTTTTTAATAATAATAAAAATACAAAAATATTTTCAGTTATGGTTTTATTTTTTTTGAAAAAGCCAAAAATATTTGTTTTTTTTCTAAAAAGTTTTGGTTGGACCGGCCCATCTCAGGAACCGGACCATGTTTGTTCTCGGCCCCTATCCCTGTGCCCAAATCGCTTCGACCGGGGTATTTAAAACCCCGGTCTTCGTCTTCTTCACCCACCAAACTCCATCGATCTTATCTCGATTTCTCTCATCTCTCTCTAATCCTTCGACCGGAACTCTGCAGTTCTTACTCGATCTCATCGATTTCTCTCACGGTCATTTCTCGATCACAGGTTCGATCCTAATACTTTTATCTCTCTATGTTTTAAAGCGGTTGGTCGATTGATAGGTGTTAGGTTTCATCGATTTTGGGGTTTGATTTCAATCTGTGTCTGTCGATTCGTGTTCTCCGGTCATTTCTTCGACCTAGATTTCACCGGTCGAATGAGTTCACCGGTCGAATGAGTTCACCGGTCGAATCTGTTACCGGTCAAATATATTCTATCGGTCGAAGTCAGTACCGGTCCTTTCCTTTATCCGGTCTTTTGGAACTCCTGTGTATTCTTGGTTTACTGAGTTTGTGTCTTAATTGCTTATATCTATATATACATGTTTGTGCATGTGGTGTTAGTGCATTGTGATGGTATCAACTTTAAGTGGTGGTGCGCAAATTGGTTACAGACACTATTTCACGAATTGGGTTTGATTTTTTCCAAAAATGCTGGAGTTCGTATAGCTCGTGGTTGACACCATGGCAATGTAACTCCACCGGCTTCTTGTTACAAATGTACCTACGTACTCACCAATTCACTCTTACCAGGTACTATAGCGGAAAATCCACCTCCAGCGATTGATCGAATCGCCGATGCCGAACTGATTCCCGAGGATCAGTTCATACAGCTAACAGCCAACAACTATCATCTCGATGTAACCCAACCTGCCATTCAATATCAGGTCATCATCGAGATCCTCGGTGGACACCCTCTATCATATGCTCTAACGAAAACAGCGGAAGTGCCACTATTATACTTACAGCAATTCTGGAGATCTCTACGTGCCTTGGACGCCGACGGTGGATTCCAACTAAAAGGTCGGATAGATCACACACCAATGCTCCTCACCTGTGATCTTTTCCGACAATTTCTTAATTTGCCAACCGTTGGTTCAGTCCATAGGCGAAACAGCTTCGACCCGCTCGTATCAGACGCTACTCTATGCGCTGAACTCCTGTCTCTAAGATACGGTGCGCCACTTCGCCTTCCATCCCATTTCAACCGCAAGTACCTGTCCACTTTATGGTACACCATGTTCACGTATCTCAATCGATGTCTTTCGGCTATCACGAAAGGCATCGACCAGACGAGCATTAATGTTCTCCGCCTATTCCACTCGGTGGCACTCCATCGCCACGCGGATTTCGCCGACTTTATGTGGTACGACCTTGTTCAGAAGGTCCGATCGAACGCGACTAAAAGACAGACATTCATTCCTTATATGAGGTTTCTCCAACTCATCATTCGAAGCTACATGGATCTATATCCCGAGATACCTTGTCGTTCTACGCACCCTACCTGTCCGCATCATCCGACCCGCAAAATACCAGCACGCCCAGATCCAGAAGGTGTCGTCGCCTGACAAATCCCCATCGGGTTGCTGGCCTATGCTCGTCCTTCGGCACTGAGTGTTATAGTTTATAGGCACACACACAATCTTTCAGCTCCTATGGTCCAACCAGAACCGGTAGGACCTACCCCGGGAGCACAACCTGAGAGACGTAAGGGTCCGCGTCCCCGCACGAGAGGCGGTAGCGTCCGGATAGCTGGGGCTTCTGGACCGAGTGTGTCGAGAGAAATCGTTGTGAGGGGAACTGGAGAGGGCAGTGCCGTTGGATCGAGACAAGCTAGTACTTCACGACGATCACCCACTCCACCACGGGCAGAATCTCCGGTGGTAGAAGAGGCCACAGCTACTAAAACTGCCAACGTTCAGTCCTCTTCTGCCACCGCATCTGACAAAGGTACAGCTGCTTCATCAGCATCCGAGTCTGCGGCAGAATCAGGTTCATCCGACTCTCAGTCGGAAGCTGCAACCGACTCTGAGGAGGCAGCCGTTCAACCCGGCGGTGAGTCGGACCCAACCACCAACGTATCGGCATCAAATGAAGAGTCTTATGACTCCGATGGTGACGATAATCAGCCATCGCCTGGAGAGACAAGGAGAGCGGAGGGAGTTTCAGTTGAAAAAATAGAGGTGAGTAGAGAGAAGGAAAGGAGAACAAAACTTCATCATGACCGTGCACAAGTGACGGGGCAACCATCAACGGTTGTTTCCTCCCTAGCCACATCCACCCAGGTAGCCACATCTGCTACCCAGTCTCATGTATTGAGACAGGGTATTGAAGAAGATGTCGTGGACCTAGCGGCGCAAATGCACACCCCACCCAGCCACTCCGCCATCTCTCAAAAGATGGTGGTTTCAAGTTCTCACGGGGACATAGCACATACGCTACCCGTCTCTCACTTGGAGAGTTCGGGTATTGAAACAAGAGAACAGCCGCCCCCGTTCTCGCCTTCTTTCGGTGCACAGTGTTTAGAGCCATTTGATGAAATATCTCCCATTCCTAGGACACAAGTACCATTTTCGGCTACTGTCGGTCGCCTTAGTGGCCCGGCCGGAACACCTATAGTAAATCCGCCTTCGGGTAGTTTACGAGGATTGGGTGGAAGTCCTACCACAGCTATCATCACGCCGGTTGTGAACGTAGGCGGCTCGACTTCTACAGTCGTAGCTACAACGGGAAGTCTGAGTGACCCCGGAGTTACCCCAACTGAGTTCATCTCAAGGGAATATATGGACGGCGCCATAAAGGCTGTCCAAACCATGATGAGAGAGGAGGTAGACTCACTGAAGCGATTGATCAAAGGCAAAGGTCCAGCGACTGAGCCTGAACCTCTACCTCCTACACCACCACCTATCATTCCTGCTACCGAAATGTCTATCGAAGACCTGAAATCCATTCTCCTTGCAAAGCTTCTTGCCTAATCTCAAACAGAACCCTCCCGGGATGCCGATCTTCTGTCAGTACTTCGTACTCAAGCATCCACACCTACCCCACCACCCCCTCAACCCATTATATCTTCAGAGTCATTCCAGCTTCAACAAGCCATGCTTCAGTCTCTGCAGCAAACCGTAGCTGTATTGACTGAACGCCTATCAGCTGTGGAGGACACCTGCCGAAGCCAGGCAGACAGGCTCAAGCACCGACATGATGATCGGGATGATCTTGATCACCATGAGGGGGAGAAGCGCCAACGCCTAACAGAGCCGGAGACACAGTTTGGGGAAACAGCTCAAGTGGGAACAGAACAGGGTTCGGGTTCTGGTACTCGACCAGAAGGGCAGGGACAGGAACGGGAACAATGTATGGATTTAGTGCTGATTGATATTCCAAGGGTTGAAAAGCCTAAGGAATTTGATAAAGGTTCTCCGATAGTCCCTGAAGACTGGGCATTAATTCTTGATCGTAATGAAGTTTATGAACCGACGGAAGAATGTGCTAATACTGAACGAGCGCTGGTAGTCATGAGCCGAAATATATGAGATTCTTCATCCGGACTATCAGTCAGACGATCAAACTTCTATTGCGGTTCCACTTTTGACCTATTCTGTTGTTAACCCTGATCTACCTGAAACAGATATTCCCGTCAGATCTCCTCCAGCATCACTAGTTATGGGAACAGAAAGTACTCCACCAGTTCGTCCATCCAAGTGGGAAAGAGTCAGAATCAAAGTTCCTTTCCTTGAAGAAAGCCAAAAGAAGATTTTTGCCCACTGGATACGTAAGTATGATAAAGTTGTACTGCATGGTCTACAGTCAATGAAAAGCAAGGAACAGCAGCGTGAGCTCATATTCGTGTACAAGAAATTTCAAGTCAAAAACAACAAGACAAAGCTGAAGATTACATTGGTTGATCAGATTTTATCTAGTTTCTTCATGAAAGTAAAGTATTCAGATTTCATGGTGACTAGAGAACATGGTCAGAAGTATTGTTTTTCTGAACTGACTTTCCATATCTTGAACCACAAGATCTGCTGTTCATTCTTCGAGACTTAAAGACCAGAACTAACAGACCCGGGGAAGTCATTGATGCACTCGAGACAGTAAAGAGATACATGAAGTGTGCAATGAAGCTTGCCTCGGTGGAAGATTTTCAGATTGGGTTAGAAAGCAACCAGCCAAAGATTAATCTGCTGAAGCCTGATTTGAAGATTCCGTCTGATGCCCACAGTGTACCTGCATTCACTGAAATAAAGATTCCAGAATTCGGCATGACCTACTTGAATGACAAAAGTATTATGAGGTTCATTCGTTTTAATCAGATTGCTAGATTCTGTGACGGCACATTAATGTTGCTGAAAGACAAGTTGAAGCGTGTACTTGATAAAGATGAAAAAAGGGTTCAGCTTTTGGATCCTAATTACAAGCCACTTGTTCTTGAAGCACTGGGAGTTATCGAAGAGCGACTGGAGTACAGAACTCAAATGAGATATTTCGAGATCAGCTTTGGTTTTCGAAAGATTTATGTTCCTAACTGGCGCGACTATCAACTTCTATTTAAAGGGGGAGATTGTTAGGGTGAATTTAATGTTAAATAGAAGTTCAGGGTGTAAATGGTTATTAGTTGAAAGTTCTATTAGCTTGTTGGGCCTAAAAGCCCATAAGCCCATTATCTGTGTAAAGCCTGGATATATAAAGGCTGTTTTTTTCATTCTTTTAGAATTGAGTCTCATTATTTACAAACAACTAGTTTATAGGTTTACTTTCTCTGATCAGAAATTCTTTCTGTAAACCTGTAACCCTTTGATTCAAGATCAATCATATGACTAGTTGATGTGACTCATATTCTGTTCATCTTTGATATAACTTGCTGCATATTACACTGTACTGGGATCTACAATTGGTATCAGAGCAAAGAGACTAAAGGTTTGATCCAGAAAAAGGTTTGTCTAAAACCCTATAATCAATTATTTGTGTTAATCGCTCTTATGTGCTTTAATTGATTATCTGATTATGAGTTTTACCGGTCGATCTGTTTGCTTTCTGGAAGATATCGCATTGTTTAAACAATGAGGATTTTCAAAACCAAGTCCCCATTTTTCTTTGATAGATTCATAACTCCGCGGTTTGTTCAAATAAATAGTTTGTTCAGTTTGATTCCTTCGATATAATTTTTCTTCCAACTCATTTATTTTATCTGAAAATTTATCTTTTAATTTGGTCATTTCAGTCAAAGAATCAAGATAAGTCATATTTGATTTTTCTAAATCATCCAATTTCTTTTGAAAGATGTCTTTTGTATAAGCCAAAATAGATTTTTCATCTTTCAAAGAAATTTGTAATTTATCAATCAAATTTGACTTTTCTGAATTTAATTGTTTTTCAGAATAACTTTGAGCGAAGATCATGTAAAGAAGTTATAATAATGTTCATCTGTGAAGAAATAAAAGTAAAGTCAAAATCAGAACGTACCTCATGTTCATAAGTGTCATCATCATCACTCTGATCATCTCCGATAAAGCACATATGAGCAGTCTCCACATTATCAGCTTCATCATCGGAGTGATCTAGCCAGAATTCTTCTTCAGCTAGCAAAGCGGTTCCATTCTCTCTCTTTTCGGCTAGTTCCAATTTCTTCCGATAATATGCCGAATCCCAAACTTTCTTCACTCGACACTCCTTAGCGATGTGACCCGGATTTCCACAGTTGAAGCATGCAGCAGGTTTCTTAGCCTCGGGCACTTGGACATTCTTAGACCCAGAAGTGAAGCAAAGATTGTTGGAACCCGAACGAGGTTGGAACTTCTTCTGATAGTGTTGAGAGAGAAGAATCATAGCTTTCTAAAGTGCCTCGCCATCATCATCAGTTGCACCATCATAAGCATTCTCGGATAATGCTTGTTCAGACAGTTTGCTTGTGAGAAGTGCAACTGAATCCACTGTCTTCTTGTTTTTCTTGTCAAGTTTGGCCTTTTTATCCTTGACAATGCATTCATATGTCATTAGAATCTTGTAAAGCTCTTGGATTTGCATAGAAGATATCCTGACATCATTCCTCAAGCGATGGCAAGATTTATTCCATTCTGGTTGCAGAGCGTTAAGGAATTTCAGATTAGTCTCCAACTCAGTCTTTTCCACTTTGATCTTCCGCAGATCGTTCATCACAATGCAAAACCTGTCAAAAATAACTGTTAGGTCTGATTTTATAGTAATCATTGTATTTATAGGGCTTGGTCAAATACTGTGTTTTGTGTCTTATCAGTGTTGTATTTGACCAAGGGTATTTAAGTCCCTTTGGTCTTTGTTCCTTGTAAGTTTGAAACGCACATTAATCTGAATTCTAACTTTGCGCTTTCTTGTTACTCTCTCTCTACTTTCTCTCTCTAGGATTCATTGATTCTTGGACTCTCAATTGGACTCTCAATTGAGAGGATTGAGAGATTGTTTTTTCAAATTTTCAATTTTTTAATATTTTTCGAAAATTTTCAATTCAATCTGATTTCTGATTTTCTGATACATAGTTTGGAACGATCATTCATATTAAGCCAATTACTCATTAATCATGGGATTTCTTTCAGATCTTGAAGAGAAGAATAGAAAGCTGAAACTAGAGAACATTAATCTGGCTCATGTAGTTGACTTTCATTCACAAAAGTCAAGAGAGTATTTTACTGAAGTCATATCACTGAAAGAAGAAATCAGTACCTTAAAGAATATCAATGCTGGGAAGAATGAAGAGAAGATAAAGAAATTGGAAACTGAGAACTCTGAGCTTAAATGGAATTTATCTGTTTTGGAAAAACAGCTTGTAGACAGTAAAGCTGATTTTGAAAGTTAAAAGAAAAAAAATTTCAAAGAAGTTCTCAGATTTTTCAAAGAAGTGTTTTGAAGAGAAGAAGTAAGTTGAGCTTAAATGCTTAGAACTTTCTCAACAAGTGTCTGATTTTGAGAAAGTGCTGATTTTGGAAAGAGAAAAAATTGATAAAGAAAAGAAGGCCATCGAACAGAAGAATGTGGGATTCTTTAAAGAGTTATCAGGCCAAAGAAAAGATTTAGAAAAAGGATTTGAAGAAGAAAGATCAATATTTGAGTCTGAAATCAAAAGTCTGACTTCCAAGTTGTCTGAACTGTCTGCTTCTATGCTGAACGAGCAAAAGACGAAGTATGAGTTCTCAAAGAAGATTGACCATCTTGAGAAAGAAAGAGACATCTTTGCATCAAAGATCAAAGAGCTTGAAAAGTCTGCTTCAAGTTCTACCCAGAAATTTGTCTCTTCACAAAGGTCAGTTAAATCCTTTAATCAGATTCATCGATCTAACATTTTCTTTGATGAATATTTAGATGGTTCAGATACTTATCCAAGGAGAAGAAGTTTCAAGAAAGAGAAACTGGTCTGGATGAAGAAATCAGTCAAAGATGACAAGACTGATGAGCTGAAAGAGAAGAAATCATGTGTACCTGTACACAAAGCAAAGAAGAACAAAGCACCTAACGGTAAGAAATATTATTGTTCTATTTGTTGTACACATGATCATATCCATAAGACCAGTGATCATTTCTGGTATGGTTCTTACTCCATAACCCCCACACGAACTGCAACTAACATTTCTGGACCCAAATACCAGTGGGTACCAAAGAAGAAAACTGTTTCTTTGTTGCAGGCACCTCACGTCAAGGGGGAGTAAGAGAACAATGGCTTTTGAACATAGCAGTTCAAGACCCGCACCTCAATGTAAAGAATATGGCTTCTAAGCACATCAGCTTAGGACCCGGTCTTCAATGGAGTTTGACTTCTAAACACAACAGTTTAGGACTCGGACCTCAGCGATCAAAAAGACCTTACTCCTGTATGCTTGCATCCGATGGATATTGATGGTCTTCATCCCAAGAGAATTGATCTGATCTCTATCCTATACTTTTTCTTTGCTAGATTTTTCTGATATTGATGGTCTAACAATTCAAAAGGGAGTGTTTGATCTCTATCCTGTTTTACTTGTAATATTTCAGATGCTTAATTTAAGGGGGAGTAAAGGTGGTGGCTTCTGATCACATGACAGATCAGGACCCATTTTTCAACGTTTAAAGAAGGATATTGTGCTAATATCCAGGGGGAGCTTAAAAGATTAAAATCTTTATATCTTGATTTGAGGGGGAGCTGAAAAGGTAAAAATCTTCTGATCTAGATCTCAGATTGTTTGAAAGAAGGACAACTTTCGAACATGAAAAACAATTTCTGAAATGTTCAAACCACTTCTTATTCTCAAAAGTTTTATGAATTTAGAAGTGTGCTTTTAAATGTTTTTCTAAAATTTTTGAGCTTATTGTTTAACTGACCGTGTGTTTCCAAAGATCAATACTTGTGTATTATCTTGTCCATATACTGTCAAGTATTCATACACACCTGTTCAGTATTTTATTTGAAATTGTTATTACCATGTCTCAAATTCAAACAATTTTTCGATGGTAATACCCCCGTTTGAAGTTCAAAGTTGATGAGCATCATTCATTTTTTCATATTTGTGCTTTCATTGATAAATTGTTTATATTTGTTCATATAAACAAATTTCCAATTCTTTGATACCCTAACCTTTTGATTTGATCTGATTGATTCATTGTCAGATTCTCAAAACAATTATCTTGATTTCATTTCATTCATTCAATATCATTGTTTTGAGAAATCTTCATTGTTCAATTGCTCAAATCTCACGAGCATACATATTGACAATGGTATCATATATCTTGTGCTAAACTATTTCAGTTAAACTGTTGAGCAACCGTTCTTCATAGGAAATATCATGGGATTCGTGTGTGAGCTTAAATAGAACTTCCATGGATTCACGCAACTTGTGTTTCCTACCCAGGAAGTTATCCTTGAGTGATTGAGGGGTGAGGGGTCAAAATCAAAGAGTGAGGGAGACAACTCATCCGGTTGAGTTATTCTCATTGTGTGGAGCGGAAAAATGGAAATGAGAGTTTGGTTAGAAGTAAGCAAAATTATAAAAATAAAGAAGGTGTGAGAACAGAGTTAAAAGAATATTAGAACTCTGCACCTACCACTTTCTGAGCTGGGCAGTCACATCTACTGATTGGTTCACATTCTTTGGTGACCATCATTGAAACAGGCAGTGAGCCCATGCCAACTCTTGCTATTACCCCACCAACCACTCGTTTCTTTCTCGAAAAAGAAATGTTTCATTTTCTTGGGGACGCAGCACATATGCTATCTAATCTTCACTCGAAAGATTTAGATATTGAAAAAGAAGGAAAGTTGCCCCACCTTCGCACCTCTTTCATGCACATTGAGTTCGTGTATTATCTGTTGCTGTCTCAACAGTTTACACAATTTGAGCCTTAATGAAACACAATCATTGTGCTAAAATTCTTTCATACACAAGCACGAGCAAACATAAAATCTATTTTTCTGTCAGAACATTCATAGAATTACCTTGTGTTTTTCAATGATTGAATGGAAGTCCTGGGGAGTCAACATCAAACCAACTCCTTATATTGTACATTCGTTGTACACAGTGACTCCGTGTTACTGACAGGCACTTCTAACTGTTTCATTTGTTGATTCAGGGTTACCTCGTTCATTATGTCTAAATTTGAAAAGATTCAGATATATACCTTTCATGAATTGACGGCTATTCAGATCAACGGGCGGAGACTGTCAAAGGGGAGATTGTTATTTGTTCTCAAAGGGGGAAATCAAAGACTGTGCTGAAATTGAAGATGTTTTGATGATCATGATGCTCACATCATCAAAAAGGGGGAGACATTTTATAAAGATTCAATTTCAGATTTAAGTCAGAATTTCAAATGCATTTCAAAATGCTTCCGCTGATACAAAGTCAAAAGATTCTGAAGAAATTTTATTCAAAGATA
This sequence comes from Arctium minus, assembly GCA_954870635.1. Lineage (NCBI taxonomy): Eukaryota > Viridiplantae > Streptophyta > Magnoliopsida > Asterales > Asteraceae > Arctium > Arctium minus. The sequence goes on along the minus strand of OX941087.1, from coordinate 40,014,355 downwards.
AATCAAGATGATTTGTGAAAGTTTGTTTCTCTAAAGACTTTCAAGAGATCAAAGAGATGAAGATTCAATATCAGAGATTCCTCAAAGATGTTTCATTGTTCAAAGACAGTTTTCAAAGAACGTTCCAAAGTTTTTCAAAGATGTTTCAAAGTTCATTGTTTCAGAAGTTTCAAGAATTTTGTTTCTTGTTCATGACATGTTAACTTTCAAAGCTTCAAAGATTAAAAAGACTTTCCAAGATTCTTCAAGAGCTGAAAGTTTAAAGATTGTGAAAGCTTCAAAGAGACAAAAGCTGAAGAATCATGAGCTGAAGATCTGTATCTAATTTTTATTAAATCTTGAATACAAAGGGGGAGATTGTTAAGTCTAAATATTGTATCCAAGATTTAATAGGAAACTCAACAATGTAAAAGTCAACATTGTCTAAGTCAAAGCTAGTTTAGTTTCCTTAGCCATTAAGGCTTTGTTTTAGATAGTGAGTATATAAGGGTTTGTGTTGTGTAATCTTGTAACTACGAGAGTTGCTCATACATTGTAATTCAGAGACATGTGATATGAATACAAGATCTACTTTCTCTCTCTATACTTTCTCTCTCTATACTTTCTCTCTCTAGTTCTTGAGCTTTATTGTCATAAATTGAGTAATTGCTTGTTGTGATTGGGATTTTATGATTAACAATTGGTATCAGAGCCAACTGAATCTTGAGAGGATTGAGAGATTTTTTTTCTTAATCTGAATTTGTGATTGAAATCGAAAATTTGATCGATTTTCTTGAATTTTTTCAAGAAAATCTCGTTTTCTTGATTTTTCATCAAATTTGGAAGTGTTTGTGGTCGAATTTGGTTGATTTTGATTTCTTTAGATGCATTTTTAATATTCGATCATACTTGATTAATATTGGTTTGCATAAAATTCAAGTTTAGATATTCGATTTTGAGATTTTGCGTTTTTCTGAAAGTTGTTTTCAACGTATTGTTTCATTCAAGTTTTTGAGTTTTTGTTGTTTTTTAATCGAATTTGTTAGTTAAAAGTTGTTAGAATTGTGTTTTCGAAAGTTAGTGTGTGTTTTTCTTGGTTAATTTTCAAAGTTGTAGTTGATTTTACGCAAATTGTGTGTTTGCGCTTCATTCATGAACTTTGCGTTCCATTCATACTGCTTTGCGCTTCATTCAAGTTACTTTGCGTTTGTTCTTAGTTGATTTGCATATTCTACTAACTTTGTTCTTGTGTTTCAGGTTTTCGGTTCACATTGAACCCGCAAAGCTCATTGTGCGTTTCAGGCTACAGACGCAAACATCAGTTTACGTATCCTCTGTGACCCGCAAAGTCATCTTGCGTTTCCCATTGCAAACGCAAACCTCAGTTTGCGTTTCCCACAACACCCGCAAACCTCAGTTTGCGTCTCTCTCTTCACCCGCAAAACTAAAGTCTTGGGATCCTTCCTCACCCGCAAATCTCAGTTTGCATTTCTGTCTTCACCCGCAAAGCTCCACTTTGCGGGTCTCCCTGTCTTAGATAATAAAAAAAAAAAAAAGTCTGGAATTTTTTTTTTTGTCATCTATTTTCTTTAAAAAACTTTGTGTCATAACAAGTGTTTTTCAAATTTACAATTTTTAATATTTTTTCGAATTTTTTCAATTCAATCTGATTTTTGATTTTCTGATTCATCAGAAATGGATTCTGCCAAATTTGCTCTCCAAGCTAGGTTATACTCCAATGATCTGATGATGCAATTAGGAACAGATACTCGTCCACCAGTCTTAATCAACGAAGATGATTTTACACAGTGGCAAGATAGGTTCATAAATTTCATTGAGCGTCAGACAAATGGAGAAAATATGATGAAGTCGTTTACTGAAGGACCATTCATCAAGCCAAAAGATGGCATTCCTTTGACTGCTGATGAAATCAACCGCGAAAAAGCCGATAGAGAAGCAAAGTCCAATTTGATGCTAGCTCTGCCTAACACGATCTACAATCGAATTGACTGTTTCAAACATAATCCGAATATGATGTGGACTCAGTTAGAAAAGATCATGCTTGGGTCATCAGTTGCTACTCAGATACGCCAGACACGCTTCATGAACAACTTTGAGGAATTTAAGGCAAAGGACAATGAATCTCTAAAAGCTATCTTTGACCGATTTTGTGCTGTGATTAATGATCTTAGAAAGATTAAAGTGTAAAAGACTGATCTGGAGACGAATTTGAAGTTCCTTAATTCTCTTCAGCCTGAGTGGAATAAAGCATGTCATAGACTGAGGAACGATGTTCGGATATCTACAATGCAGATTCAGGAACTGTATGAGATTATGCTGACTGATGAGAGTTTGGTACTGGAAAAGAAGGCCAATCTGGATTAAAAGAACAAGAAAACAGTTGATCCGGTTGCTCTTCTCTCGAAGCAACTTAATGAACAAGCGTTGTCTGATAACGCTTACACCAGGTTAACTGATGACGATGGAGAGGCATTACAGAAAGCGATGATCCTTCTTTCTCAACATTACCAGAAAAAGTTCCAACCTAGATCGGGTTCCAACTCTTCTCGCTTCACTTCCGGTTCTAAAGTCAAAGTGCCCGAGCCAAAGACTGCTACCTGCTACAACTGTGGAAAGCCGGGACACATTGCAAAGGAGTGTTGAGCAAAGAAGGTCAAGGACTCAGCTTATTACAGAAAGAAATTGGAACTGGCCGAGAAAAGAGAGAACGGAACTGCTTTGCTAGCTGAGGAAGAATTCTGACTGGATTATTCTGATGATGAAGCATCAAACGTCGAGATCGCTCAGATGTGCTTGATCGGAGATGATCAGTCAGATGATTCTGATTCTGATGCTGATGAGGTATACTCTGAATTTGATTTTAATTTCATTACCTCTCAGTTTGATATCATAATTAATGTTTTGTCTGATTTACGTTCAAAACTCTTATCTGAAAAGAATCTAAATTCTGAAAAGTCAGATTTGATTGACAAACTGAAAATTTCTTTGAAAAATGAAAATTCTATTTTAGAAAACACTAAAGACATCTTTCAAAAGAAATTGGATGATTTGGAAAATTCAAATAAGACTTATCTTGAGTCTTTGTCGGCTATGACTAATTTAAAAGATGAATTTTCTGATAAAATAATTAAGTTAGAAGAAAAACTTTATCGAAGAGATCAATCTGAACAAACAATTTATATGAACAAGCCAAGGAGTGAAGAAGCTTTAAAACAAAGGTGGGGACTTGGTTTTGAAAATCCTCATTGTTTAAACAATACGATTGAAAAATCCCCAACTTTATATAAATACGATTATCTGACTCTTGCTCATTATGCTCCTCAGTTTAAAATTGATTGGATGAATGATAAGCAAGTGTTAGAAGTCGAAAATGAGAAAAGGATAAATAATAAGAAAAATGAAATTCCTTTTGTTTATACGTCCGAAAATGCAAAATATTTTCCTGAAAAATCAAGAAGAGGAAAAAGAATTTTAAATGATATATCTCCTATCAAATCTTCAATGTCTGATGATTTTATTGCTCCTTATGCACCTGATTCTGATAAAGGAAATATTTCTCCAATCATTTATGATTCGAAGAAATATACTCCTCCATTAGTTTTAGAAGGTAAAATCATTGATCTTGAAGATAAGATAGAAGATCAAAATATTTTAAAAGAAATTGAATCTGACATTATTCTTTCTTTTATGACTTCTAGTATTGAAGAAAATTTATTTTCTCAAAAATCAGATTCTATTTCTAGCCTATCTTCTGATTCTAAGGAAAATAAAAAGGAAGTTTCAAATTTTAAAATCTTTTCTCAAAATTCTTCAGACTCCGAGGCTCATTCAGATTTATTAGTTGATCAGATTGGTTGCTTGGATAAATTTATTTCTTCTGATTTAAATATCAAGTCTAAAATTCTTGATGATTCTTTTACGCTCAATGATCAATATTATAAACCTAAGCTTAAAAGAAGACGGTCAAAGAAGTCGAAGAAACAAGATAAAGTTATTTCTGACTGTTCTAATTCTTCTGATTCTATTCTTTCAGATAGGATTGTGAGCAAGTCAAAGAAGCAAATCTGGAGAGCTAGGCGGCCATCAACTGATTCTATGTTTGATGGAGATCGATGTGTAGACAAACTTTACAATAGTGATTCATTTGCTTATTGTAATAAAATTTCAAAATACTCTATAAAGCAAATGTTTCAAATTTCCAAAAATGTCTCATATTTGTCTTCTGATTCTAGTTCAGATGATTATGCTTTCTCTTCTGATGATTGTGCATATTTTTCTGATGATATTCCTCGTGCTTTAAATGTTAAATCTAACAAATATTTCCCCATAAGAACTGCAACTAACAAACATGGGCCCAAATTCAAGTGGGTACCCAAATATTTATCTGATTCAAAGTTGCAGGCATCACATGTTAAGGGGGAGTAAGAGGATTATGGCTTCTGAGTAATTCAGCTCAGGACCCGTACTTCATAGACTACGACTTCTAAACAAATCAGTTTAGAACTCGTTCTTCAATGATTTAAGCTTCTGACTAAATGAGATACTGTGAGTATATCAATTTTATTTCCGCTGCATATATCTCTGTATATGATGTTATTCCAATTTTTCTCAATGTTTTAAGAATCTGAGCTTGTTTATCTATCTCGTGAATTTGTATAACCCAATATTTTTTTTAATATGAGTCACAAATTTATTTTATAAAATGTAAAAGATGAAATAGTTGAATTTTATTTTGTTCTGACTAAATATCAATTAAAAGTTTAAATCTTTACAAATTTTACTCTATAAAGTAAAAGATTTTACATTTTTTCTTTCCTTTGAATAAAATATGTGTTTAGGATAAATTTTCAAGTTCTTTTGCTTATATTAAAGTTTTTATATGGTCAAATTTCAAGTCCTACAAAAGTCGAAAAGTCAGCAACATGTTTGAAACTTTTATTACTGCTTTAAAGTTGTATGCTTCGGAATATTTATAGTTTAATTTGCTTAGACAACACTAAACGATCAAAATTTTAGATTGGAGTGAAAATATGGGCTAAGCACTTAGATGTTGACCTGAGTGATTGAGATGAACAATAAATTCTTAAAATTCAGAAATCTCTAAGTTTGAAAGTTTGTACCTGTGACCTTTCTGGTTTGGGAAAGTAAGTTCCTCGGGATGCTTGTCATCTGGTCCCCTAAGGTCATTTGGTCTGGGAGTGATCGAACAGAAATCCTTCTATATAACCAGATCGAAAGTCATGTTCTACTGGTATAAATGGGTTTAGGATATGTCGATGTAGCCTTTCTGATCTGGGAGAGTAAGTTCCAAGGGGTGCTTGACACCTAGTCCCCTAAGGCCTTCTGGTCTGGGAGCGGCTGGCCCAAATCCTGCAATAGGGTCAGATAGAAAGTTACGTTTACGGCATGTTCTTTACTTAATAAACTTCTTGATTAAAAAGATGCCAAAGTGCACGAGCTTAAAAGATGCCAAAGAGCACACTCATGTTAAGATGCCAATGTGCACAATGCTAAAAGATGCCAATGAGCACACATCTCATGTTACTTGGTGATATGTTTGAGTTGCGATAAATCTGTAAATTTATGAATATCTTAATTTGTGATGGCTTATTGTGAGTACATGCAAAGTTCTCTATAATATTTTTAGAATTGCATTTTCTTGAAGCTAATCGAAGATTCGCATGTGAGCACACCGAATAGATTGTTGGAAGTTTTTGAAACTGAACATGTCTTAACTTGATATGCAATGAAACTTGATCTTGTATCCAACAACATATGTTTGATTTCAAATGATTGATAAATCTGTGATATTTTACTAAGTAGAATTTAATTTGTTTAGTGTTTAAAATTTTATATGTTTAGTCGTTTCAAAATTTACATTCAATATATTTTTCTTTCTACATTAATTTTAGATCATTGTGTTCTCATAAATATATTTTAATGGGTTAATGCATTATTCAAGGGGGAGTGAACAAAGAAATTATTTTTCAAAGATTATATCTGTTTTTGAGGGGGAGTTTCTGATTTTCTTTACATGAATGTTATCTCGAATTTTCATATCTAATGCATTTGTGTAGGGGGAGTCAAAGGGTTTCAAAAGGTAAAATTTTTCTAAGTCAGTCTTGCGCTTCCAGCATGACCCGCAAACTTCGTTTTGCGCTTCCTTTGAGAAACGCAAACCTTGCTTTGCGTTTCCTTCTTGAACCGCAAACTATGATTTGCGCTCCCTTCATGAAACGCAAACTTTGGTTTGCGCGTCCAACATGAAACGCAAATCTTGGTTTGCGCGTCCAACATGAAGCGCAAACCTCCTCTATTTTCTCTGTTTCTTTGATTTTACAGATTTTTCGCTGTCTCGTCTCCAACTTTTGCAGGACCAAGTTGATCTCGATCATCAAGGTCATGAGGGGGAGAAGTCAAGGAGAAGTTAAAGAGATAAAGAGCTCAAATGTTTATTTGTTGATCAAGATTTGCTCAATGATTCTATTCTCTCAGCTACAACTAATTCTTTTGCTGTTTCTGCTCCGAACAACACAGTTCATTCAAGATCATTCAAAAGAGGTGTATCGTCTAGAGCTCAAAACAGTAAAGACAACTTTATCTGAAAGATGCTGAGAAGAAATTTTTCTTAAAAAGTCAGAAAGCTTCACAAAGTCGCTTTGTTGGTCCGTGCTGTTATAGAAGACAATTTTTGAAGACCAAAGCGCCAATGATTACTAAGGGGGAGATTGTTAGGTATAATTTTATAGTAATCATTGTATTTATAGGGCTTGGTCAAATACTGTGTTTAGTGTCTTATCAGTGTTGTATTTGACCAAGGGTATTTAAGTCCCTTTGGTCTTTGTTCCTTGTAAGTTTGAAACGCACATTAATCTGAATTCTAACTTTGCGCTTTCTTGTTACTCTCTCTCTAATTTCTCTCTCTAGGATTCATTGATTCTTGGACTCTCAATAACCTTTAGAGTCTCATCGTCCTTTGCTTTGAACTCCTTAAAATTGTTCATGTAGCACGTTTGTCGGAGTTGTGTTGCCACTGTTCACCCAAGCATAATCTTTTCTAACTGAGTCCACATCATCTTCGGATCATGCTTGAAACAATCAATTCTATTATAGATAGAATTAGGCAATGCTAGCATCAGATTGGACTTTGCTTCTCGATCGGATTTTTCTCGTTTAACCTCTTCGGCAGTCAAAGGAGTATCGTTCTTAGGTCTGATGAATGGTCCTTTAGTAAATGACTTCATCATGTTCTCTCCGTTTGCTTGACGCTCTATGAAGTTAATAAATCGGTCTTGCCATTGAGTGAACTCATTTTCATTTATCAGAACTGGAGGACGAGTATCTGTTCCCAATTGCATCATAAGATCGTTCTTGTAAAATTGAGCTTGAAGCGAGAACTTTGACATATCCATATCTTCAGAAATCCAGAAAAAATTCTAAGTCTTGAACACAGAGAAACTGGCGCAAACAGAGATTTGCGCTAACAGTGGATGGCGCAAACTAGGTTTTGCATGAACAATGACTGGCGCAAAGATTGTTTTGCGTGAGAAGAAGGTGGCGCAAACTTGACTTTGCGTGAAGCGTTGATGACGAAAACTTTCACTTTGCGAGATATGTATGTAGCGCAAACTTAAACTATGCGTGATACAAAGTTGGCGCAAAAATAACTTGCACAAGGACTAAACTTCTCGTGAGATGTAGGTGGCGCAAGCTGATCTTTGCGTGAGATGATGTTGACGAGAACCTCTATTTGATTGAGCAGAAGATAACGCAAAAGTGAGGTTCGCGTGAGATGTCAATAGCGCAAACTAGTACTTGCGCGAGATGTTTGTCGCGCAAAAATAACTTTGCGTGAAGAACTGAAACTCTGAACTTGATGAAAACTTGATGAAACCCGCACAAAGTTGAGGATGAACTAGCGCAAATCTTGATGAACTCGCGCAAACTTCAGATCTGGCGCAAAACGATGAAAATAAAAAAAACCTCCAAATTCGATTACAGATTCGAATTTAATGAAATTTGCTCACACATAATTGTTCGAAAACAGTTTTCTAACAACTTGTTTCAAATAATTCGATCAAAAAATCACAAAATTGAGAATTCTTGAAACCAACAGTGCGTTCAACGACTTTTCAGAAAATAGAAAATTCTCAAAATTGAACTTCAAAAAATGATTTTCTTGTAAAATGATGTGAATCAAAAAAGTTCTACTATCAAAACCAGATCCAACAAACCAATCCACAAAGAAATTCGATCACAAACCAATCCGAATTTGATGAAAAATAAAAAAATGAGATTTTCTTGAAAAAATCAAGAAAATCGATCAAATTTTCTGATTCAAACACAAATTCCGATTCGAAACTAGTTTCTCTCAATTTTCTTAGATTTAGAACAACTCTGATACCAATTGATAATCCCAAAATCAACTAAATCGTAGAGAGAGAAAGTAGAGAGAGAGAGTTTGAAGCACAAAAGTAGTATCTATTCAATGTATGCGTGAGTTCCCTTTTTAAACACCAAAGCCACAAGGGACTTAAATACCCTTGGCTAATACAGAACAGATAAGCTCTCTAAATACAATGATTACTATAAAATCTGACATAACAATAGATATATCTTTGAACTGGAAATGAATTTATGTTACATTACTCAATATGCTTATCATTAAACTTTGATAACTCATATTCCTGGATATCGCTGTAAGATGTTGCTATTTAAAGCTTTACTTTTTATTTCACTTGTGTGATCAAGATTTTATGTTGATGTGATAATTTGAATGGTTGTTGGCAATCGTTACATAAAACCATCGGGGATGGTTGAACCGTGTGTTTGGAATTTGTTTCCCTACACACGGGAACGACATCGACTAGGTGGTCGTATGGGGATCTACTGGGGGCCGAGGACGAGTTGTCCTGACTCTTGAGTAAGAATTTTGGCGCGGATCTGGTCACTTCTGGTGACTCAAAGTTTGTGAGACTAATCTTGTTAAATTTGTACATGTTTTCTGTTTACTATAAAATGGACGAGGATGGGAATTCACTAGACCTTCTGGTCTAATCCTCGTTTCCACTTTTCTTAAAAACCATTTTCAGGTAACAGGGTTTCTACCGGATCTTCTAAAGGGAAGGAGAAATGTTAGGAGCTAGAATGCTGGAGAGCGGACCTTAGAAGCGGCGTAGTCATAATCTGTTTTCTTACTTTTAGTCTCTCGGTTGTGATAGTGATAGTGATATTTGGATTTTGTTAATCTTTCCTGTCCGAAGTTTTGTAATGGACCCGTTTATGGTAGTTTACTCATATTTAAATTGTTATGTAAATTTTGGGTTGCTACATGATGAGTTCAAAACCCACAAGGATTTGAAACAATGACTGATAAATGGAAACAAAAATATTACATAAAACTTCAATATTAAGGTCTTTGGGGTTCTCCCACTTCTCTCCTTTCTTTACAATCTTCTTGGAAATCCCACCATCCTGGAACACACAGAGGTGTCTGTAAACAATGACTACTTCCTGGAACACCTTTTAACAAACCAAACATGGGAAATTGGTTCTATATATAAACAGAACCTAGTAGTCCATGAGTGTGATACGGGGCAACAAGAGCTTTTGGGGTGATCCATTATTTTTAGGGTTTAGGTGGTCCATGATGTGGAACGGTGTCTCTTGAGACCACCATTTAAACTATTTCATATTTAAATTATAAATTAAATATTAGGAATGATTTTTTTTAAATATATATCATCACGGACATGGGATCACGTGAGACCAACATATTTTTGTGAGACCCGTAAGACCAAAATTTTATAGTTGAAACTTCACAGCAAACACTGTGAAGGTACCTTTACAACAAAATACTATGAAGGTTTGGATTGTTTTAACCTTCATAGTGTTTTGTTGTGAAGTTTCAAGTGTAAAATGTTGGTCTTACAGGTCTCAAGAAAACATGTTGGTCTCACGTGAACCCAACCTTATATAAAATAAATACCTAAATTTTAAGCACGAAAATTAATCATTTTTTAAAATTATCTTACATAATATATACAATAAAATAAGACAGTAGTACTTTGGAAAAAGAAATCCTAATTTTTTTTGTTTATTTAGCAAGTTTTGTCAGGTTTTTCTTTTAAAGGTAAAATAAAGTGTAAATTTATTTTTTAGATCAACATCAACATCACGTAACATGTGAAAACTCAACTGATTTATTTTGATTTATTTAAAGTGTTACTCCGCATGGTCAACATAGTGATCTCAAATGATTTCAATCTATATATATTAAAGGTATATCATAAGGCATGTCTTTGATGGTGGAACGGATTGACGATGTTATGTAAAAATGATATGGTAGATAATACTAATTTAAAAATAATTATTGATTGATCTTGCACTTGGAATACGAAAAAGGATTTTACATAAATTATTAGTATTTCTTGAATTCTGTAAGACTCGGTTTAAAAAAACGAGTAATTATTCTTACCCGAATTGAACCGTAATTAAAATGGTAACTAAAGATTGTTAAGGGGTGAAAACCGTCATTTAACTAAACTTTTATTAATTATATTTATATTAAAAAAATAAGAAAAAAAGAAAAACACCTAACCAAATGTATAGAGGATCTCCATCGTTTTCTTCCTACCGTCACCGCCATCATCTCACTTTTCTCTCTCTAGAACTCTCTTTTCTAAAATATCTTCCAATCCGTTGAAGTAAACAAAGATTTAATTGCATATTCGGAATCTACACGATGAACCCTTTCTAGAGGTATAAATTTCTTCTTAAGTTATTTAAGTTGGTAAGTTAGGGTAGTTGAAGTTGGTTGGTAGATTATGATTTCATATTGCAAAGTTATGATAATATATATGTTTAGAAATGCTTAGGTTTGTCAAAATTACAAAAGGGTAAAGTTTAGAATCAAAATGGTGATATTTGTATCTAGATGTTTAACCGCACACCAAGTGATCGGTTTAATGTCTAAGAGAATATAAATTCATGACTAAGCTTAGGATAATAACCATCAAGTTTTATGTTATGCGGGTAATAATAATTCGTGGTTTAAATAGGCAATCGATCGGGTTAAGCTTCGTCGTGAGTCTCGGTTAATCGCGTGATACGTCTCAATTTTATTAAGGTATGGATTTCATTTCTTTTGAATCATGGGCACCTATTTGTTGTAGTTGACCCTTCCTAAATGTGGTTCACCGCCTTGTGATTGATCAACTGAACTTGATCAACAAATGTGAAATTATACACACACATACACATTGATTTTGGTTTATTGAATCAATTGTTTAAACATTTTGATGTTTTATTAAAATGTGTTTCGTATCGAATTGTTGTGAAACTTGTGAAGTATATTAACTATAATTTCTATGATCGCCATTTGGGTAAGTGGCATATGTTTAGTTTTCGTTGATTTTAGAATAACCCAATAAATGGGCACATTATTTGGGATGCCTTCTATGGCGGCTTTGTTGTCATGGCATCCTGCAGATAACGGTCCACCAGAGTTAAGCCTATGTGGCTTACGTGAACCCATTCTGGGGGACTAGGCCGACTTTGTTGGCTCCGGGGCGGATGGATCGATCCTAGGACTTTTACCCACAGAATATGTGACCGTGGTTAAATTCACGGGGGATTCGTGTGTGTGTGCCCGCACGCCGACCCAGTTTGTGTGGCTGATCACCCCACGAACACAACAGGAATTGACGGACTTTATTTATATTACGTTTTGAAGTTAAAATGTGAACCGTTCTTGAAATTTTTGATTTTGAGTTTGAATATTACTGAACATTTCTCTTGTTATGAACTTAAGTTTCATGAACTTTCGTCGAATGAAATTTTAAGTCTTCCCCTTCGTTATTGATGTTTTCATTATTATTTACGAATTTATATTATAATCCATACACTGAGCTTTGTGCTCAGCCGTGTTTTTGTTTTCTGACATGGCAGGTTCGAAGTAATGCTTATGGGGACGGGACTTGAGATCGAACGTGAAATTTGGGAGTTCTTAGACTCACCTTATCATATAAACGTTCTAAGTTTATAAACACTTTTTGAAGTGTAATATTTTGGATTGTAATACATGTTTAGAGTTTATTAATAACTATGAATTAGTTGTGTATTTATGTTAAGTCCCGTTCGTGACATCACCCGTTCCGAACCACTGGGACGGGGGATGTTACAAATTCAATGTTATTTTTGATGATATAAACAATATATTGAAAATAAATTCATAGTTATCGAGGCCCATTTTTACATCTCGCCCAGGGCCTACAAAATGTCAGGAACGGGCCTGATACAAGTAAACATGCACTAAGTTTGAATACTTGTTTTTCGAAAGACATGCATAATATAAGGACTTTTGCATTAAGTTTGAGAGAATTCGTTAGAAATAAAAAAAAATCGTTTTATTTCTAAGGACTTTTGCATTTAAGTTACTATGACTTAATTTAATGAATACAAGGGTATTTGCAAACGCAAGTCCAGAATTTATCGCAATGTCCAGTCGAGCCTATTCCAATTTTGGATTTTCAAGTGTTATCACATGTTGTATCGCTGCAAAATCTTGTTATAATTTTGAACTTCTTGCTGCATATCGGGCAATAAAAGAATTTAATATGAATTTTGATGAAGCCGGAACGAAAAAGAAACTTCAATTGAACGAATTAGAGGAATTAAGGCATCATGCTTACGAGAACGCCAAAATTTATAAAGAAAAGACAAAAATTTGGCATGACCGTAGGATCAAACAACGTATTTTTGAAAAAAAATCATCAAGTGCTTCTTTTTAATTCACGGTTGAAGTTATTTTCGGGTAAATTAAAATCAAGATGGTCGGGACCTTTTACCATCATGGATGTGGAAAAATATGGAATGGTTGATTTGTTAAACCTACAAGATGGAAGTAGTTTTAGAGTTAATGGACACCGGGTCAAACATTTTATTCCTAACGGTGTACCCGGACCCATTAATTTTGAAGAGTAAAAATTGAAGATTTTCATTGTAAATATTGTACATATTTTTGTCTTAATTTTTGTCTAAATTTTATCTTCTAAGGTATAATTTCAATTCAAATCGTGGGAACAATGGGTGATGAGCAAATATTTTTGAATTTTCATGGGATAAGTATGTAGGGAGTGTTATGATGGTTTTTCTAGAAAACATAGCCTGATGGGATTGATGCTTTTGCATGGAAGAGTAAAATAAATTAATTTAGAATACAAAAGAATGGCAGTAGTTATATTGGGAAGGGATTTGTATTTTTTTTATTCTAAGAAAGTACAAAAGTTGACAAACTAGTTAACCAATGGTTTTTATCTAACAATTTATTTTGTTGGACAAATGCTTTAACTAGACAAAAAAAGGAGGTTTTTGGAAGTTTCCAAAAACTTGTGTGCAAAAGAGTTATTTTCAAAACAAAACCAACTGGGTTGTGGGTTTTGGGATTTAAAAAAAATAGAAGCAAACCCCCTTTTTCTTCTCCAACCCTTTCATCTTCTTCCTGGTTCAAATCCACAAGCAACTCAACAATGGCTAGGCAAAAACATCTTGTTTTAAGACCATCACCTACACCGACGTCGACCGCCATCGCCGCCGCCCAAACCGCCATCACCGCCGCACAGTCCATCCTCGCCGCTGATCAACCGCCGCAGACCACCACGACGTCGGCGACCTCCTCTGTTTCATCTATTCAGGGCATCCACACCACCGGCGGGTCACCAATGCTTCCATCTTTTGATGCTCCAACCCCATCCTCACAGGTGTTCATCCATTCCTTTGTGGGAAGTCATGAAGTTCATACAATGGTACCCTCCTCCCTCTTCTTCTTCTCAAAATCCTCCTACTCCCTCTATTTCTCTCCCATTTATCTCTCTCACAAACCCATCAATGGTTCCTCCACCCATTTCCTCCATCGATTTCACCACCATCACTCTAACCCAAAAACCCCCTTTCAGTCACTTTACTTATTCCATCACTAACCACTCAACCGAATCCCTTTAACCAAGTCGGAACGGTAGAAGGATCCGGAAAAATAACTTTTGATTTATCATCATGGTCTTTTGAACATTATCTATGTTTAATCTTTTGGGTATTTTTTTTACATTTGACACTTGCTTCCCCACCTTTTGTGTATGATATATGGGTGTTATTGGGGTTTGCTTTTATAATATCGTGTTATGCTTGAATTTTGTTGTTGTTTCCTTTGGGTGACTTTTTGATGGTAAAATTTGAAAGGACATAGGCCCTTTTGTTGTTGGCCTAAACATTTTTTCCCTCGTTCCTTACCCTAGACATTTTATTCGACAATGGGGACATTGTCCACTTTAATGTTTGGGGGTGGGGAAATAAAAATATATATGATCTTTGACTATATGAAAAATAGGAAAGCGGAGAAAACAAAGAAAAATAAATAAAAAGTCTTCGAAAAATTGGAAGACGGCCTTCGAAAAATTGGGTGTGCATATATGAAGATCAATATGAACATTGTGCAAAAATGAAGAATGTATACAACTGAACATAAATGTAAAATGCGGATACATGAACATTTTTGGAAACACTGTACAAATGATGATTTTACATAAGTGAACATTTTATGTACACTGAATATAAATGAACAACGTGCAAACATTGAATAATCTGATAACTAAGTGTATAGTTGAACAATGTGTAAACATTTTGTGTGCCTTGTGAACAATTGAATATTAAAGTTTGGTCCTTGTGGTTATCACTCACTATCAAGTTTAAAGTTTGGTCCTCGTGGTTATTACTCGCTATCAAGTTTGGTCCATCTTTTAAACTAATTACAATTTTAGTCATTGTGGTTATCATTTTGTTTCACTTTCGGTCCCTTTAACTAACCTTAGTTAAAAATGCTAGTTAATTATTTTTGTCTTTTTCCTTTTTTTGTTTTATTATATCATATAGTAATTACGATCTTAGTCCCTATGGTTTTGTCTTTTTTCATTTTGGTGTTTCTTATAAATTTATTTTTTCTTTTTCATTTTATACTCCTTATTATATTAATGATAATTTTAACTTAAAATACATTAAAAATACGTATTTTATTTTATAAATTACACTTTTAGAAAACTTTTGTTAGTACCTTTAAAATGAGTTAAATATTGAATATTTTTGAATTTTTATGCAATTTATCCGATATATATTTGCAAATTCATCTACACTAATCCAAAAAAAACATTTTCTATTTTAAGTTGGATTCGAAAAACGTATCTTCTTTTTTCTTATTTATGTAAGATAAAAATCAAAATTTATCTATCTCTATTAATAAAAAATGTATCGCTATCAGATATTTCATTTGATTAAATGTTTTTTTAATATGTATCAAATAAAAAAATTATAATACAATTATTAATTTTCTTAGAAATATCAACATAAATTAATCTTAATGAAAAATAAAAATATAATTATTGATATTTTTAAAAAATAAATAATTATATTACAAATTTTTTATTTGATACATATTTAAAAAAAACATTTAATCAAATGAAATATCTGGTAGCAATATACTTTTTTTAATAGAGATTGATAAATTTTGATTTTCATCTTTCCTAAAAAGGATAAAATGATACATTTTTCAGACCGAACTTAAAATAGAAAATGTTTTCTGGATTAGTGTAGATGAATTCGCAAATATATATCGGATAAAATGATAAATACATATTTTTAATTAAAGTTATCATTAATATAATAGAAGTATAAATGGAAAGTGAAAAATAAAATGATAGGAAACACAAAAATGAAAAAAGACAAAACCATAGGGACTAAAATCATAATTACTGAATAATCTAAAAAAACAAAAAAGAATAAAAGAAAAATAGTTAACTACCATCTTTAACTAAGGTTAGTCAAAGGGACGGCAAGTGAAATAAAATGGCAACAATAATGACTAAAATTGTAATTAGTTTAAAAGAGAAACCAAACTTGATAGCGAGTGACAACCACAAGGACCGAAAATGTAGTTTACTCTTAAGGAAATAACAATCTCACGTTTAAAAAAATCACTAAAATAAATACAATTCAAACCTACCATAATTATCTATTAAAGAAATAAGGAAATAACCGATACACGTTTTAAAAAAAGAAAATTAATAATTAATGACATTAAATCTAATGGAGAGATTAATTAAGAGATGATATTTTGAGTGTGTATAAATTGGATGTTCGTTTGCTCAAATCACATCAACCATTAAGAACATCTCTATTTTCGTCGTTCTTTTGCTCGTGAGCTTCTCTGCATTTGGTAATTTATTTTATCTTATTTACACATTAACGCCTTCCTTTCGTTATCTTTTAATAGTTAATTAAGATATTTCTGTTATTTATATTGTGGTGGAAATTTGTAATTTGTATTTACCAACATGGTGCTTTGTAAACGAGTTTTAGATGAAAAAAAAGCTTAAAGTTTGTGTAGTTTCGAAACAATTTTTATACAAAAGAAAATTTGAGAACAGTGGCGGATCCAGGATTTTTTTCTTGGTGGGGTCACCTTTTAAGGTAGATTAAATGCTCGTAAAACTGTCACGTGCATTTTAGCCTAAATCCACGTTTTTGAGGTATTTTTAAAGTTTTTTTTTGTTGATTTCAAGAGATTTTTAAGTTTTTTTGTCGGTTTTGAGGGATTTTTTCCGTTTTTAGTTGATTTCGAGAAAGTTTTTTTGGTTGGTTTCAATGCATTTTTTTTAGTTGATGGGTTCCAGACAAAAAATTACTGGGAGGACTGAAGGTATATAATTAAAAAAAACATATTTTTACTTAAAAATTTCCTCTTTGTTTCTCATTTAATGGGGGCCCATCCCCCCACTAAAACCACACGACATCCGCCCCTGATTGAGAAGGAAATTAATAACATGTTGATTATAAAAATGTTGTTGTGTTTCTATAATTATAGGATCTGAGATGTCGAAGGCGCAAATTCCGATATGCAGCAAGAAGTTCAAAATTATAACAGGATTTTGCAGCGATACAACATGTGATAACACTTGCAAATCCAAAATTGGAATAGGCTCGACTGGACATTGCGATAATTTCTGGACTTGCATTTGCAAATACCCTTGTATTCATTAAATTTCGTCATAGTAACTTAATGCATAAGTCCTTAGAAATAAAACTATTTTTTTTATTTATAACGAATTCTCTCAATCTATATTATGCATGTCTTTTGAAAAATAAGTATTCAAACTTAGTGCATGTTTACTTGTATCAGGCCCGTTCCTGACATTTTTTAGGCCCGGGACGAAATGTAAAAATGGCCCTCGATAACTACGAATTTATTTTCAATATATTGTTTATATCATCAAAAATAACATTGAATTCAATAAATATTAATAATTTATGTAAAATCCTTTTTCCTGGTATTCGAAGCGCAAAATCAATCAATAATTATTTTTAAGTTAGTATTATCTACCGTATCATTTTTACATAACATCGTCAATCCGTTCCACCATCAAAGACATGCCTTATGATATACCTTTAATATATAGATTGAAATCATTTGAGGTGTTGACCATTCGAAGTAACACTTTAAGTAAATCAAAATAAATCAGTTGAGTTTTCACATGATGTTGATGTTGATGTTGATGTTACGTTTCCAAATGGGTGGAAGCAATTGCTTGTCCACGAAATGATGCTAAAACAGTGATAGCTTTTCTTCAGAAAAATATTTTTCTTCATTTTGGGACGCCCCGAGCTTTGATTAGTGATGAAGGAACCCATTTCGTTAATAAAATGTTAGGCACTGTTCATAGTAGGTACAACATCCAACATAAAGTTTCAACCGCATACCATCTTGAGACAAACGATCTTGCAGAACTTTCAAACCGAGAAATAAAATCAATTTTAGAGAAAGTGGTAAAACCCGACAGAAAGGATTGGTCTCTTAAACTGGATCATGCACTTTGGGCATACCGAACAGCTTTCAAAACCCCGTTAGGAATGTCACCGTATAAATAGGTTTTTGTGAAGGCGTGTCACTTGCCTTTTGGAACTCGAATACAAGGCATTTTGGGCAATAAAAGAATTAAATATGAATTTTGATGAAGCCGGAACGAAAATGATACTTTAATTGAACGAATTAAAGGAATTAAGACATCATGCTTACGAGAACGCCAAAATTTTTAAAGAAAAGACAAAAATTTGGCATGACCGTAGGATCAAACAACGGATTTTTAAAAAAAAATAACAAGTGCTTCTTTTTAATTCACAGTTGAAGTTATTTCCGGGTAAATTAAAATCAAGAAGGTCGGGACCTTTTACCATCATGGATGTGGAAAAATATGGAATGGTTGATTTGTTAAACCCACAAGATGGAAGTAGTTTTAGAGTTAATGGACACCGGGTCAAACATTTTATTCCTAACGGAGTACCCGAGCCCATTAATTTTGTAGAGTAAAAATTGGAGATTTTCATTGTAAATATTGTACATATTTTTGTCTTAATTTGTGTTTAAATTTTATCTTGTAGGGTATAATTTCAATTCAAATCGTGGGAACAATGGGTGATGAGCAAATATTTTTGAATTTTCATAGAATAAGTATGTAGGGAGTGTTATGATGGTTTTTCTAGGATTTTCATAGGATAAGTTTCATCGTCTTCCTGATTCAAATCCACAAGCAACTCAATAATGGCTAGGCAAAAACATCTTGTTTCAATACCATCACCTACTTCGACGTCAACCGCCATCGCCATCGCCCAAACCGCCATCACCGCCGCACAGTCCATCCTCGCCGCTGATCAACCGCCGCAGACCACCACAACGCCAGTGACCTCCTATGTTTCATCTACTCAGGGCATCCACACCACCGGTGGGTCACCAATGCTTCCATCTTTTGATGCTCCAACCCCATCCTCCCCGGTGTTCATCCATTCCTTTGTGGAAAGTCATGAAGTTCTTACAATGGTACCCTCCTCCCTCTTCTTCTTCTCAAAATCCTCCTACTCCCTCTATTTCTCTCCTATTTATTTCTCTCACAAACCCATCAATGGTTCCTCCAACCATTTCCACCATCGATTTCACCACCATTTTCACCACCATCGCTCCAACCCAAAAACCCCTTTCAGTCACTTTACCTATTCCATCACTAACCACTCAACCGAATCCCTTTAACCAAGTCGGAGAGTTTAGCAACCCTCTCTACCTTCAAAAGCCGACAACCCCAAAAAAACCCTCTCAGTCTCAACCGGGTAGTAGAATCCGGAAAAATAACTTTTGGTTAATCATCATGGTCTTTTGAACATTCTCTATGTTTAATCTTTTGGGTATTTTTTTTTACATTTGACACTTGCTTCCCCGCCTTCTGTGTTTGATATACGGCTGCTATTGGGGTTTGATTTTATAATATCGTGTTATGCTTGAATTTTGTTGTTGTTTCCTTTATGATTATCATTTTTCAGGTACAAATTCTTTGTGTGACTTTATGATGGTCAAATTTGAAAGGACATAGGCCCTTTTGTTGTTGGCCTAAACATTTTTTCCCTCGTTCCTTACCCTAGCCATTTTATTCGACAATGGGGACATTGTCCACTTTAATGTTTGGGGGTGGGGAAATAAAAATATATATGATCTTTGCCTATATGAAAAAAAGGAAAGCGGAGAAAACAAAGAAAAATAAATAAAATGTCTTCGAAAAATTGGAAGACGACCTTCGAAAAATTGGGTGTGCATATATGAAGATTTATATGAACATTGTGCAAAAATGAAGAATGTGTACAACTGAACATAAATGTAAAATGCGCATACACGAACATTTTTGGAAACACTGTACAAATGATGATTTTACATAAGTGGACATTTTATGTACATTGAATATAAATGAACAACGTGTAAACATTGAATAATGTGATAACTAAGTGTATAGTTGAACAATGTGTAAACATTTTGTGTGCCTTGTGAACAATTGAATATTAAAGTTTGGTCCTTGTTTTAAACTATTTTCAATTTTTGTCATTGTGGTTGTCATTTTGTTTCATTTTCGGTCCCTTTAACTAACCTTAGTTAAAAATACTGGTTAATTATTTTTGTCTTTTTTCATTTTGGTGTTTCCTATCATTTTATTTTTTTCTTTTTCATTTTATACCTTTTATTATATTAATGATAATTTTAACTAAAAATACATTAAAAATAAGTATTTTATTTTATAAATTACACTTTTAGAAAAGTTTTGCTAGTACTTTTAAAATGAGTTAAAAAAACATTTTCTATTTTAAGTTGGATTCGAAAAACGTATCTTCTTTTTTCTTATTTATGTAAGATGAAAATCAAAATTTATCTATCTTTATTGATAAAAAATGTATCGCTATCAGATATTTCATTTGATTAAATGTTTTTTTTAATATGTATCAAATAAAAAATTTATAATACAATTATTAATTTTCTTAGAAATATCAACATAAATTATCTTAATGAAAAATAAAAATATAATTATTGATATTTAAAAAAAATAATTATATTACAAATTTTTTATTTGATACATATTTAAAAAAAAATTTAATCAAATGAAATATCTGGTAGCGATATACTTTTTATTAATAGAGATAGATAAATTTTGATTTTCGTCTTTCCTAAAAAGGAAAAAAATGATACATTTTTCAAACCGAACTTAAAATAGAAAATGTTTTCTAGATTAGTGTAGATGAATTTGCAAATATATATCGGATGAAATGATAAATTGCATAAAAGTTTAAAAAATATTCGATATTTGACTCATTTTAAAGATAACGACAATTTTTTCTAAAAGTGTAATTTACAAAATAAAATACGTATTTTTATTTAAACTTATCATTAATATAATAGGAATATAAATGGAAAGTGAAAAATAAAATGATAGGAAACACAAAAATGAAAAAAAGACAAAACCATAGGGACTAAAATCATAATTACTGAATAATCTAATAAAACAAAAAAGAAAAATAGTTAACTACCATCTTTAACTAATATATCTCGGGCTCAACTTTCCTTTGAGACCGAAACGTCTGATGCCACGAGTTGGAGAAACCTTTAAGAAAACTTTATCTCTGGGTTGGAACTCGATAGGTCGTCGTCGTTTGTCGGCGTAGCTCTTTTGACGAGCCTGAGCCTCTTTCATCATTTGTCGCGCAATTTCGACCTTCTCAGTAGTAACTTGTACCAATTCTAGACCTTCGAGAATACGTTCTCCGACTTCATTCCAACAAGTCGGTGTTCGAAATTTTCGGCAATAAAGTGCTTCATATGGGCTATGTTGATACTCGATTGCCAACTATTATTATAGGAGAACTCGATTAGGTACAAGTAATTGTCCCAACTTCCATGCCATATCTTCCAATGTTTGAATCGTACGTTCAGATTGCCCATCAGTTTGCGGATGAAAGGTTGTACTAAAATTCAAACGTGTGCCCCGAGCTTTATGTAAACCTTCCCAAAGTCAAGATGTAAAACGTGGGTCTCGATCGGACGTAATCGATACAGGAGTGCCATGGAGACATACAATCTTACGTTGGAATACTTCTGTCAATTTATCAATTGACCATGTTTGTCGAATAGGAAGAAAATGAGCCAATTTCGTTAGTCGGTCAACCACTACCCAAATTGCATCGTGTTTCAAGGTGGTGTGGGGTAGTCCGACTACAAAATCCATAGTTACATGTTCCCATTTCCATACGGGAATGTCTAACGATTGGATAAGACCACCCAGACGTTGATGCTCACTTTTAACTTGTTGAAAAGTGAGACAACGACTACAAAATCGGCGATATCTCGCTTCATTCCAACCCACCAGTATTGGGTCTTTAAGACACGATACATTTTTGTTGTGCCTGGGTGAACAGAAAACATAGAGTTATGAGCATTGGTCAGAATCTGATCTTTAAGTTCCGAGTTATTTGGGACACAAAGACGATCCCGAAACCACAACACATGATTATCATTGACTCTGAACTCCGAATTAACATTCTCTTGTGCCTGTTAGAAGTTTTCCCACCATTCACCGTCGTCTTGTTAGGCTTCTTTTATCCGAGAAATTAGAGTCGGTTCTACCATCAGATTCGATAGAATTTTCGTTTGTGAACTTGGATAGATTTCTAGTCTGAACCGTTCGATCTCCAAATCTAACTCTGTAGGAACAAGTAACAAGGAAACTTGTCCCACAACTTTACGACTTAAGGCGTCGGCGACTACATTAGCCTTATCCGGATGATATTGTATATGAATATCGTAATCCTTTAGAAGTTCGAGCCACCTCCGTTGACGCATATTTAACTCTTTTTGAGTAAATATATATTTAAGGCTCTTGTGGTCGGTGAAAACTTCACATGTCTCACCGTACAAATAATGACGCCAAATCTTGAGTGCGAAGATAACTACAACCAATTCAAGATCGTGATTAGGATAATTGACCTCATAAGATTTTAATTGACGTGATGCATATGCAATCACTCTACCATTTTGCATAAGAACACAACCGAGACCTTTCTTTGAAGCATCGCTGTAAACTTGAAACCCGTCGGTGCCAGACGGTAATACAAGAACAGGCGTGGTAACCAATCGATGCTTCAGTTTCTCGAAACTAGATTCTTATTTGTAACCCCAGTTAAATTTGACTCATTTTCGGAGTAATCGGGTTAACAGTAGAGATATTTTAGAAAATCCTTCAACGAATCGTCTATAATAACCAGCCAGACCCAGAAAACCACGAACTTCAGATACATTCGTAGGTCTAGGTCATTTAGTGACGGTTTCAATTTTCGTTGGATCGACTTTGACACCTTCCACAGAGATTACGTGTCCTAGAAAAGATATTTGATCAAGCCAAAATTCGCACTTGGAACTTTTTACGTATAACTTTTTCGTTCGAAGAGTTTCCAAAACGATTGAAGATGTTGATTATGTTGCTCTATTGACTTTGAGTATATCAATATGTCATCGATAAACACGATAACAAAGTCATCGAGATGATCCTTGAAAACCCGATTCATAAGATCCATAAAGACCGCTGGAGCATTAGTTATCCCGAAAGGCATTACTAAGAATTCGTAATGCACATAGCGAGTTATGAATGCGGTTTTCGGAATATCACAATCTCGGATACGAAGTTGATGGTACCCGGACCGAAGACCAATTTTGGAAAAGTATCGTGCCCCTTGTAATTGATCGAATAGATCGTCGATTCTCGGCAACGGATACTTGTTACGGATCGTTACTTTATTAAGCTCTCGGTAATCAATACAAAGACACATCGTACCGTCTTTCTTTATTAGGTTGAATGATACCTTTCTTCAATAAATCATCGAGTTATGAGCATAGGGATTACCTATTCGGGATTTTGTAACGAGGCTGGAAAACCTTTGTTACTTTGCCAAATATACTGCTTCACAGTAATAGAGGTTAAAGCGCTAACATCTTCTTTTGGAGTACCTCCTTGAAAGATTGCCTCTGGTTTGTCAATATCCCCAAACAATATTTGTTTGACGTTACAGTCTATAGTTGCATGATGGTGTGACAACCAGTCCATCCCTAATATTAATTGAAAGTGGGACATATGCATTGGAAGTAGAGTGACCTCCCGTATGCAGTCTTCAATAAATAACGGACAGTTTGAAAATCGAGTTAACACACAGATTGAACCACCCATAGGGGTAGATATCACAACTGGAAATTCGGTGGTTTGCTCATATGGTTTTAACCGGGATTCTAATTGTTCAGAAACAACAGAGTGTGTTGCCCCGATATCAAACAAGGTATAAACAGATAAATCAATTAAGCTAACATGGCCTGCTCAAGGTATGTAGGCATCATACTTGACATGGTCTGATGGACCACATTAACAATATTAGGCTCACTTGTAACCCCTACTGGATTGGGGTTTGGGTTACCCTCAAGTTGAGATCTGGATTTACGTGAGCAACCACGTCTCGACATTCTAACATAGAACAATGTCAAGATCAGAATTCAAAACAGTTATGGATTGACAATCATTAAATAGAATTAAATTCTAGTCTACCAATTCTAATGTCTACCCAATCCTCACAGGTCAAGCCAAGTTAATCTATAAGTCGATACCTATGCTCTGATACCATATTTGTAACATCCCCCGTCCCCGTGGTTCGGAACGGGTGATGTCACGATAGGGACTTAACATAATACACAACTAATTTAGAGCTACTAATAAACTCTAAACATATATTATAATCCAAAATCTTACACTTCAAAAAGTGTTTATAAACTTAGAATGTTTATATAATAAGGCAAGTCTAAGAAATCCAAAATTTCACGCTCGATCTCAAGTCCCGTCCCCGTAATCGTCACTTCGAATCTGCCGTGTCAGAAAACAAAAACACGTCTGAGCACAGGGCTCAGTGAATGGATTATAATATAAACTCGTAAATAATAATTAAAACATCGATAACGAAGCGGAAGACTTAAAAATTCATTCGAAGAATGTTCTTGAAATTCAAGTTCATAGCAAAAGAAATGTTCAGTAATTTTCAAAGACAATAATTTCAAGAACGGTTCACACTTTAATTTCAAAACGTAATATAAATAAAGTCCGTCAATTCATGTTGTGTTCGTGGGGTGATCAGCCACACGAACTGGGTCGGCATGCGGGCACACACAACGAATCCCCCGTGAATTTAACCACGATCACATATTCTGTGGGTAAAGTTCTAAGATCGATCCATTCGCCTAGGAGCCAACAAAGTTAGCCAAGTCCCCCAAAGTGGGTTCACGTAAGCCACTAAGGCTTAACTCTGGTGTACCGTCATCTACAGAACGCCATGACAACAAAGCCGCCATAGAAGGCATCCCAAATAATGTGCCCATTTATTGGGTTATTCTAAAATCAACGAAAACTAAACATATGCCACTTACCCAAATGGTGATCATAGATATTATAGTCAACATACTTCACATTTTTCATAAACAATCTCATACGAGACACATTTTAATAAAACATCAAAATGTTCAAACAATTGATTCAATAAACCAAAATCAATGTGTATGTGTGTGTATAATTTCAAATTTGTTGATCACGTTCGGTTGATCAATCACAAGGCGGTGAACCACCTTTAGGAAGGGTCAACTATAACAACTAGTTGGCCACGATTCAAAAGAAATAAAATCCATACCTTAACCAAATAGAGACACAACACGCGATCAACCGAGACTCACGACAAACTTTAACTTGTTCGATTGCCTATTTAAACCACAAATTATTATTACTCGCATAACATAAAACTTAATGGTTATTATCCTAAGCTTAATCACGAAATTATATTCTCTTAGACATTAAACCGAACAGTTGGTGTGCGGTTAAACATCTAGATACAAATATCACCATTTTAATTCTAAACATTACCCTTTTGTAATTTTGACAAACTTAATCATATCTAAACATATATTTGATCATAACTTTGCAATATCAATTTATAATCTACCAACCAACTTCAACTACCCTAACCTACCAACTTAAATAACATAAAAAGAAATTTATACCTCTAAGAAGGGTTCGTCGAGTATATTCTGAATATGTAATTATTTCGTTGATTTGCATCGCGAAATTGATAGAAATTTAGAGAGAAGTGGGAGATTTTAGAGAGAGAACAATGGCGGTCTAGTGTGAATAAGTGAGACGATGATGAAGATGATCTAATGATTTGGTTTTATGTCCTTGTTTTTTTTAATTATATATATATATATATATATATATATATATATATATATATATATAACTAATAGAAGTTTAGCTAATTGACGGGTTTAAACCCTTAACTATCTTTAGTTGCTATTTTTAATTACGGTTCAATTCGGGTAAGAATAATTATACGTTTTTAAACCGAGTCTTACACAAAGGGACCATAAGTTAAATAAAATGGCAACCATAATGACTAAAATTGTAATTAGTTTAAAAGAGGGACTGTAACACCCTAATTTCTGGTTGAATTGAAGAAAACAGTGAAAACAGTGCACCGCGTGGATGATAGCGCGGGTAGAGTCGTGCCATAAACCGCGCAAAGCTCTGTTCGCCTAAAATTCCAGAGATCGGCGCGGATGACCATGCCGGTCAAACCGTGCCACGAACCGCGTGCGCGCCCTGATGATTTAAAAGAGGATTTCAACCACACTTCTCATTTACTTCTTCAACCATTTTCTTTCAAACCTCTCTCTATTCACTAAATACTCTTCAAGGGCAGACCTAAAATCCTCCAAGTCATCCTCTCCACATTTATTTCAAGAATCAAGCTTCCTTAATCAAGGATTTCAACCAAGGATCTCAAGTCTCAAGATCATCTTCTATCTTCAACCTTACTTCTAGGGTTTTTGCAAGTTTCTAGGGTTTTTTTCTATAAAACCTAGATAGTGAGTTTCTATTAAACCTTTTCAACTGAGATACATATCTAGAATTACTACTTGTCATTATTTTGTGTTTATGCATTGATCTGATCACCTGATAAGTTTGACCTAACTCTTATTTTGGTATTTGTTGGGTTTTGGCTAATTTTTTTTATGTGGGTCTTGATGAGGCCATTAATGGTAACATATTGGTCATAGTATTATGTCATTATGGGGTTTGATGGATATTAATGGTGAACTTGCATATTTTGGTGTTTTAGACCTAAAATGGGATTTGAACTATGTGAGGTCTTATACATGTATCTTGTTGATATGAAATATGTATAAATATGGATGTTGTATGTATATTGGATAAACCATGAGTAAGCACTAGGAGGATGTTGTCTTAGGGTGCCACTAAGACGGTATGCACTTAGACCTCTGCCATTTGAAGTAATGCCTGGGAGGTAGTCTTTAGATGTGTCGGGCCTTCGGGATGTTGCTTATGAGAGTGAACATCAAGGTACATTGACTTGCGGTGAAACTCTTTGGTGTGATGAGTCTCCCCCATTGATTCCTTTATAGTTATTGTTGTCTATAACTGTTTAACTGATATTACTATTTTATTGTTCAACTCACTAGGCTCGTTTGGCCTAACACTTGATTGGTTTGATGTGTATCTCAGGTCCTAGTGGCGCGACCGCCAAGAAGGATTAGTTGTTCATAGATGCGAGCTTGGGAATATTTTGGGACGCCCATTTCTAGCAGTCATGTTTTGGAGTTTGAAGAACAACTTGAGTTAATCTTTTTCCTAGATAGGATTTAGATTAGAGGGTTGTTTTTCCCTCATTGCTTATTTATTACAAACTTGTAATTAACAAGCGTTTATTGTTTTCTCTTTTAGGATGAGCTCGTGCTATGGCATTAATTTAAATACCAAATTTCCTTTTTCGGAAATTTTTGTTATCCCGATTTTTGGGGTGTTACAAGTTGGTATCAGAGCTCTAGTTTAAGTGAACTAGGTGTCGACTCTAGTATACCTAGACTTAAACTCGTTGTGCCTTTAGTATCACTATCCATGGGTAGAACATTTCTAGGTGGGGAGAGTATTAGGATTACGCAATTGCATTGATTAAAATTATGATGATGACAACGAGAATTCTTATGTAATGTACGTTCACGATTTCACTTGGCCAGTGGTATTATGAATTTATTAATACGTGAGTGTGCTTGAAATTGTTATTATGATGATTAATCCTTGTAGTAGTACGTACCAAACTGGTTATCTTTTAAAGAATTAACCGGTATGACCTTCTTGCATGCCAGTTCGCAATGGTAAACACAAGGAATCGGGTGGTGGTGCCCGATGAGGGTAATGAGGTAAGTGTCACGGCCCCAGAGACTTCCAGAAGGGAAAATCCAACCGGTGCTCTGAATGTTCCTCAAAGGACCACCCCGTTGGAGGGAGTAGTGGATCAAGTTCCACATGTTAACCTAGAGACCAAGAACCCGGTCATCCAAGAAGTGGACCCCCATTCGGTCCTACTGGCTAGTATCATGCAAATGATGAACTCGGCAATGGATAAACGGGATGAAAAGTTCATGAAGATGATAGAGGATCGTGACACAAGCAACCGGAGACATGAAATGGTGGGGGATAATGTGGTGATTGGATCGAGCGGTGCCGATAATGCAAATGGTATGGAGGAGCACGCGATTAGAACCGAAAAGAAGAAGGAAGGGGGTTGTTCTTTCAAATCCTTCTTGTGTAGCCGACCTCCAGAATTCTCCGGAACAACCAACCTAGTGGCATGTATGACTTGGATACAAGATGTGGAAATGGCATTCGAATTAAGCGAATGCGGTGACTCTTGGAGGGTCAAATTTGCATCCCAAGTCCCAACTGCTGAGAGGGGAAGCTTTAACATGGTGGAATCTCATCCGGAAGGCGCATACCCCAGAGGTTTTGGCCAAACTCACTTGGAAAATCTTCAAGAAAAAGATTATGGACAAGTACTGCAACGAAAGGGCCCTTCACAAGATAAAGGAAGAGTTCCGGACTCTGAAGAAAGGCAATCTGTCTATTTCCGACTACTCGAAGTTGTTCATGGAGAAGCTCACTATAGTGGAACATTTGGCGACCGATGAGAGGTCAAAAATAAAGGCGTATTTGAGAGGTTTAACGGCAGAAATGAAGACGGGCGTGAGGAACGCCCGGGTGAACACTTTGCAAGAGGTCATCAAAGAATCTCAATTGGTGGAGGATGGCATTGTTCAGGAGAGAGAGGAGAAAGGACATCAAGGAGAGAAGCGGAAGTAGGAAGGGCCAACCGGGCCCGCACGATCATCAAACCCTTTAGCGGGGGGAGGAACATAGAGCCACGACGGGAGGCGAAGTGGTGCCCCAAGTGTAAGAGAAAGCACTTCAAGACTTGTAATCTGAAGCCCTTCTCTAGTTCGATGGAGTGCTTTAAGTGTGGACGGAAGGACCACATGAGTAGAGAATCCCCTATCGGGGAGTTTGCTACGAGTGTCGGGAGTCGGGGCACATCAGGAGAGATTGCCCCAAGTTAGCAAGGGGCAATCAAGGAGCTTCCAGTGGGGTTGCATCAAATAAGGAGGTTCCACCAAAGGCGCCAAGTCGGGCTTTCCAAATGACGGAGGATGAAGCTAGAGAAACGACGGATGTCGTGTAGGGTACGTTTCTAATGAACTCTCTACCAGCCCGTGTTTTGTTTGATTCTGGTGCGAACCGATCATTTGTGTCTACCACGTTTTACAAGAACTTCACCACTCCTATTAGTATGTTGAATGATGCTCTAGTGGTAGAGGTAGCCAATGGGGAGCACATGTTAGTACGGGAATGCTTTGTTGTGTGTACCTTAGAATTAGATGGGGAGTCTTTCGTAATAGATTTGTTACTGGCGAATATCGAGGGGGGGTTTGATGTGATCGTTGGGATGGATTGGATAGCTAAGCACGATGTCGGTATATTTTGTTCCAAGAAACTAATTTGAGTACCCTTGCCTAAGGGTGGAGAGGTGATAATCTACGGAGAGAAGAACCGAAAAGCCGGCATGATTATCTCGTCAATGGATTATAATATAAATTCGTAAATAATAATGAAAACATCGATAACGAAGTGGAAGACTTAAAAATCCATTCGAAGAATGTTCTTGAAACTCAAGTTCATAGCAAAAGAAATGTTCAGTAATATTCAAAATCAAAATCAAGAATTTCAAGAATGGTTCACATTTTAACTTCAAAACGTAATATAAATAAAGTCCGTCAATTCCTGTTGTGTTCGTGGGGTGATCAGCCACACAAACTGGGTCGGCATGCGGGCACACACACACGAATCCCCCGTGAATTTAACCACGGTCACATATTCTGTGGGTAAAAGTCCTAGGATCGATCCATCCGCCTCGGAGTCAACAAAGTCAGCCAAGTCCCCCAGAGTGGGTTCACATAAGCCACTAAAGCTTAACTCTAGTGGACCGTCATCTGCAGGACGCCATGACAACAAAGCCGCCATAGAAGACATCCCAAATAATGTGCCCATTTATTGGGTTATTCTAAAATCAACGAAAACTAAACATATGCCACTTACCCAAATGGCGATCATAGAAATTATAGTCAATATACTTCACATTTTTATAAACAATCTCATACGAGACACATTTTAATAAAACATCAAAATGTTCAAACAATTGATTCAATAAACCAAAATCAATGTGTATGTGTGTGTATAATTTCACATTTGATGATCACGTTTGGTTGATCAATCACAAGGCGGTGAACCACCTTTAGGAAGGGTCAACTACAACAAATAGTTGTCCACGATTCAAAAGAAATGAAATCCATACCTTAAATAAATTGAGATGTAATACGCGGTCAACCGAGACTCACAACGAACTTTAACTCGTTCGATTGCCTATTTAAATCACGAATTATTATTAGTCGCATAACCTAGAACTCAATGGTTATTATTCTAAACTTAATCACGAATTTTTTATTCTCTTAGGCATTAAACGGTACATTTGGTGTGCGGTTAAACATCTAGATACAAATATCATCATTTTGATTCTAAACTTTACCCTTTTGTAATTTTGACAAAATCAAACATTCCTAAACATGTAAATGATTATAACTTTGCAATATCTAATCATAATCTACCAACCAACTTCAACTACCCTAACCTACCAATTTAAGTAACATAAAAAGAAATTTATATCTCTAAGAAAGGTTCGCCGCGTAGATTCCGAATATGTAATTATTTTGTTGATTTCTTCAATAACTTAAGAGATATTTAAGAGAGATGTTGAATTCTAGAGAGAGAGAGAGAGCTATGAAGATGAAACGGCGATGTAAAAATGAATCGAGGAAGGAGACGTAAGTAATTTACTCTTATCATGGATATTTTTGTTTTTTTAATAATATATTTATATATATATGTATATATATAATTATAAAGAGTTTAATGGTTTGACGGTTTTAACCCTTCTATTACTTTGATTGACATTTATATTACGGTTCAATTCGGGTAAGAATAAATACACATTTTTAAAACCGAGTCTTACACTAACGCTCCGGCCGTATTTATGGATTCGATGAACCGAGTATGTCGACCTTTCTTGGACAAATCGGTTATAGTCTTCACCGACGATATTTCTGATCTACTCAAGAGACGAGGTCGAGCACCGACAACATTTTCAAGAAGTTTTGGAGATTCTTCGGAAGGAAAGATTGTTCGCAAAGTTCTCAAAGTGCGAGTTCTGGCTTCAAGAAGTCCAATTCTTGGGCCATGTAGTATCCAAGGATGGAGTGAAAGTAGATCCGACGAAGATTGAAGCAATGATGAATTGGGAACCACCGACGAGTCTAACGGAGATAAAAAGTTTCATGGGTTTGGACGGCTACTACCGACGATTTATTCTAGACTTCTCGAAGATCGCCTCTCCGCTCACGTCATTGACAAAAAAGAACGTTAAGTTCTTGTGGACCGAAGCCCAAGAGAAAGCCTTTCGGACTCTCCAAAATAAATTGTGCGAGGCGCCAATTCTATCCTTACCTGAAGGATCCGAAGACATTGTGATTTATAGCGACGCCTCGAAATTGGGTCTCAGGTGTGTTTGGTTTGTTAAAGGGTGTTCCAGGATGGTTGATAACTCTCATTTTTTAGAGTTATTTATCACTCTTTTGCAAAGATTTTGTATCATTTTTATACCCACTTTGCTTCTATTCTGTTCATTTGGTCTAAAATGTGATAAAGAGGTGATGAGTTACCAAAAGTTTATTTTTTTGGAAAAACTGCACTTTTGTAGGTAACTGTGGGCATGTACTGTCTCCACTGTGAGCACTGACGAACCACTTAAAGAAACCATCGGACACTGTGTTTATCCGGACAAGAGGGAGCAGATTAAAATACAATTGTTGAAGCATGCTTGCCTGCAACAATCCCTGAAAATCTTCGTGGCATGGGTTGAAAATTGAATGGGCCTTGTCCAATGTGCTTTATGAAGATATGTCCATTGGATCATTTGCTTTTTGAGGCTATATAAAGAGGGCATGGCTTGAATTTGTTTCATCAACCTATCATCCATCACAACAAAGTCACCAACAATTCTCTAGCTTTAGTTCATCTTCAAGTTACTTGTTAACTTGAAGATTGTAATTTTAAATTTCTAGCACTTTACATTTCTAGTACTTTATTCCTTGTAATTTAATTTCAAGTACTCAATTTCCATTTCCGTAATTTAAGTTTCTGCAAGTAGTTCTTAATTATTTCTTGTCTTTTATTTTTGTGTCTTCTATTTTAATTATGAGCTAAGCACCTTCTTAGGTGTGGGTGTTAGTAAACTTGAGACTAGTAGGATACACTTGGGTGTGTCCATAATTACTTGTTCTTGAGTTTGGTCACTTGAGTCGGGACATAACTCAATGCGGATAAGCCGATCACTTTGAAGTGTTAATATTAGATCTTAGACCTCTAGAGGGGCGGATCCGAAATACTGCTTAAGTGATGCAACAAGGATTTGAGAAAGTCTTTGATAACCACGCAGAGATGCGGGTTTTGTATGATTTTCTAAGGTTCAGTATGCCGGTCGAGTAATCACAAAGACATTTGGGTGTAATTCTCCATACCGGTGGAACTTGACTCTTAGAGTCAAACTTAGATAAATCAACAAACTCAAGTACAATAATTATGGGCACTTTGTAGGCACTTTTGGGCATAATTTATAAAAATTCATTTTCGAGAGATCGGGATTTTTATAAATAGTTCTATGTACTTAAGTGTCTGACCATCTCGTAACTACAATTATCTCAAGGAAAACTTACACCCATACACAATCCTTAACTCATCGTTAAATTTCATAACTTTTAAGTTATTTCACCAACAAAAACGATAATTTTTCTCACAACCAAAACGTGTGCAAGAAGTTCACGAAACTATCTGATTCTCAGTAGTCCAGTCCATGTGGAAACGATATTCGATATACTTACCATTTCGTTTTCGAGAGATCGGGATTTTTATAAATAATTCCATGTACTTAATCGCCTAACCATCTGGTAACTACAATTATCTCAAGGAAAACTTACACCCATGGGTCAATTTGGGGGATTACCTTCGGAAGATCCGCACTCTCATTTTAAATCATTTATAGAAATGACGGATCATTTTCGTATTCCCGGAGTAACTGTATAAACCTTACGGTTAACGCTCTTCACTTATACCCTAAGGGATAGAGCTAAAGCCTGGCTAAATTCACAACCACCTAAATCGATTGATAATTGGGCGAATTTAGCCGAAAATTTTTTAAAGAAATATTTTCCTCCAACAAGAAATGTGAAATTTAGACATGATATCATGAATTTTCGACAAGAGGAAGATGAAGAAGTTTCCGATGCATGGAAGAGATTCAAAGATTTTATTAGAAAATGTCCTCACCACGAAATCCCTCATTGCATCCAATTAGAAACATTTTATAATGGTCTTTCTAATGCTGCGAAAATCATTCTCGATGCTACGGCCGATGGTGCTTTTGTTTCCAAAACATACAATGAGGCATTTGACATTTTAGAAAAAGTTTCAAACAATAACCCCGAGTGGTCAAATCCTCATGCCATCGTTCCGAAAAATGCCTCGGGAGTTCATGATATTGATGCCATCGCTTCTTTAAATGCACAAATCGTTGCTTTGCCTAATTTGGTTAAAAACAATTTGAACATAAATGAAGAAAAAAGTCAAGTACAAGTCATGAATCATTCTTTAAACGAATCTTATGTATTTTGTGGAGAAAATCATTGTTTTGAGCAATGTCCGGGTAATCCCGCCTCGGTGAACTACGTAGGAAATCATGCTAGAAATAGTCCGTTTTCCAAACGTATAACCTAAATTGGCGAAATCACCCGAACTTCTCTTGGACGGGAAATCAATGACTTCAACCCCCCGGGGAAAGTCATGTCCAAAACCGACCACAAAATCCCCCGGGATTTCATCAAAACCAACCTTCCAATTTTCAACATCGACAATCCTCACAATCACATGCACCCAGGTAACAAAATGCATCGGGAAGTAATGATTCAATCGAATCATTACTTAAAGGTTTTATAATCCAAACCAATGCAACCTTGAGGGGTTTCGAAACCCAACTCGAGGAATTTGCTGTCGAGCTCAAAAATAGACCACAAGGGACGTTTCCTAGTGACACCGAGAATCCTATGGGAAATCAAAAAGAATATGTCAAGGCTATGAGTATAAGAGAAATAGAGAATGTAGATGACTCGTGCCAAACCACAAAATCATCTCCCGTGCCTATTTTGCAAAAAGAACATCTCTTTGATAAAGAAAATTTCCATGGTCCTTTCCATTTTATTGAGAAAACATAGAATTAAATCATGTGGCCAAAACAACAGATCCATCCAGTTCTGGGAAAAATTCTACACAGTTTACCCACTGTGGGCAGGCTGTGCCCACACCTGGTAAAATAACATCAAAACCAGATCTGCGTGAGTTGCCTTTTCCTGATAGATTAAAATCAAAACATGTGGATGCTCGGTTTAAAAAGTTTTTGGATATTTTCAAGCAACTCCACATTAACATTCCTTTGGTAGATGCTCTCGATCAAATGCCAAGTTATGTTAAATTTTTAAAAGACATTCTCAATAAAAAAAGAAGGCTTGAGGAATTTGAAACCGTTGCGCTAACAAAAGAATGTAGTGCTATTCTTACTTGTAAAATTCCTCCAAAGTTTAAGGATCCGGGTAGTTTCACCATCCCGTGCTCCATTGGCGGACAAGAAGTAGGACTTGCACTATGTAACTTAGGAGTGAGCATAAACGTCATGCCTTTATCCGTTTTTGAAATATTGGGAATTGGAGAAGTGCTACCAACCACTATTACTTTGCAACTCGCGGATAGATCTTTGGCATATCCGAAAGACAAAATCGAAGTCATTTTGGTCAAAGTTGATAAATATATTTTTTTGGTTGACTTTCTAGTTTTGGACTATGAGGCGGACAAAAATGTTCCCATCATTTTAGGAAGACCCTTCCTTGCGACCGACTGAACATTGATAGACGTCCAAAAAGGCGAGTTGACCATGAGGGTAAATGACGAACAAGTGACTTTCAATGTTTTTAAATATCTTAAGTTTAATGGTGAAGTAGAGGAATGTTCTATCCTTATGATTTTGAGTTAAGTTTGATAAAATATACCCACAGTGAGCAGACTGTGGGCACTGACGATGATACTTCGAAAGATGACTTGATTGAGGTTATAGATGCATTTGAACAACTTGATTTTATGGATAGGCCAACACAAGTTCATTCTATCATAAAAGCACCTGATTTAGACTTAAAACCACTCCCCAATCACCTTAAGCATGCTTATCTCATGGAAGAGGAAAATTTTCCCGTAATTATTTCTTCCAACTTAAGTGATGATCAAGAAGTGAGGTTGAAAGAATTGTTGAAAATTACAAGAAAGCCATAGGTTGGACCTTAGCCGACATCAAGGGAGTTAGTCCTTCACTTTGCCGACATAAGATAATCTTGGAAAAAAATAGCATTGGTAAAGTGCAACCACAAAAACGACTTAATCACATCATGAAAGAAGTCGTTAAAAAAGATATTTTAAAATGGCTTGATGCGGGTATTATTTACCCCATTTCAAGTAGTGGTTGGGTAAGTCCGGTGCAATGTGTCTCAAAGAAGGGTGGTACCACGGTAATCACCAATGAGAAAAACGAACTTATTCTAACTAGGACCGTCAACGAGTGGAGAATTTGCATGGATTATAGACAACTAAATCTTGCCACCAAAAAGGACCACTTCCCTTTGCCTTTTATAGACCAAATGCTAGATCGATTGGCCGGAAAAGAATTTTATTGCTTTTTGGATGGATATTCGGGTTATAATCAAATTCACATCGCACCCGAAGATCAAGAAAAAACAACCTTTACTTGTCCCTTCGATACTTTTTCTTTCCGGAGGATGCCATTTGGTTTATGCAATGCTCCCACAACATTTCAACGTTACATGATGTCTATTTTCTCGGAGATGATTGAGGATACTATGGAAGTTTTTATGGACGATTTTCGGAGATCGGAACGTCATTTGAAAATTGTCTTGAAAATTTGAAAAAAAGTTTAGAAAGATGTGAAACTCACGATTTAATTTTAAATTGGGAAAAATGTCATTTTATGGTACAAGAGGGAATCGTTTTGGGTCACATGGTTTCTAAAAAAGGGTTGGAAGTGGATAAAGTGAAACTTGAAGTAATAATGCAATTACCCGAACCCACTTCGGTTAAAGGCATTAGAAGTTTTTTAGGACATGCGGGATTTTATAGACGTTTTATAAAAGATTTTTCAAAAATTGCAAAACCACTCTGTAATTTGTTGCATGTCGATCAAACTTATTGTTAGGTCTAGTTTTATAGTAACCATTGTATTTAATATGTGTGGCCTAATCAGTGTCTAGATTGTATATTTATGTAGTTTAGGCCCGGGGTCTTTAAGTCCCTTGGGTCTTTAAGTCCCTTGGGTCTTTAAGTCCCTTGGGTCTTTAAGTCCCTTGGGTCTTTGGTGTTTGTAACAAATTCACTCATTCATCTAATACATTCATACTTTGCGCTTAAACTTTCTCTCTCTCTACTTTCTCTCTCTAGAGATTTAGTGATTCTTGGACTTTTATATGTTCAACTTTGAAGTCTTTTAAAAGTCGAAAAGTCAGCAACATGTTTGAAACTTTTGATATTGCTTTAAAGTTGTGTTATTCAGAATATTTATAGTTTACAATGCTTGGAAATCCTAAAAAGTCTGAATTATGGATCGTAATGAAAATATGGGCTAAGTACTTAGATGTAAAACTGGGTCATTGAGATGAAAATTAAATATATAAAATACAGAAATCTCTAAGTTTAAAAGTTTTTACCTGTGACCTTTCTGGTTTGGGAATGTAAGTTCTGTGGGATGCTTGTCATCTGGTCCCCTAAGGTCAATTGATCTGGGAGTGATCGAACCCAAATCCTTCTATAGAATCAGATCGAAAGTCATGTTCTACTGGTATGAATGGGTTTAGGATGTGTCGATGTAGCCTTTCTGGTCTGGGAGAGTAAGTTCCAAGGGGTGCTTGACACCTAGTCCCCTAAGGCCAACTGGTCTGGGAGCGGCTGACCCAAATCCTACAATAGGGTCAAATAGAAAGTTACGTTTACGGCATGTTCTTTACTTAATAAACTTTTTGATTAAAAGATGCCAAAGTGCACAAGCTTAAAAGATGCCAAAGAGCACACTCATGTAAAAATGCCATAGAGCACAATGCTAAAAGATGCCAATGAGCACACATCTCATGATACTTGGTGATATGTTTGAGTTGCGATAAACCTATAAATTTGTGAAAATCTTAAATTTTGATGGCCTAGTGTGAGTACATGCAAAGTTCTCTATTATATTTCTAGAATTACATTTTCTTGAAGCTAATCGAAGTTCGCATGCTAGCACACTGAATAGATTGATGAAAGATTTTTTGAAACTGAACATGTATTAACTTGATATGCAATAAAACTTGTATTTGTATCCAACAACATATATTTGATTTCATTTGATAGATAAATCTGTGATATTTTACTGAGTAGAATTTAATTTGTTTAGTGTTTAAATTTTTATATGTTTAGTTGTTTCAAAATACATATTTAGTATATTTTTCTTTCTACTTTGATATTTCAATTCTTGTGCTCTCATATATATTTGTAAATGGGTTTGTGCATTATTCAAGGGGGAGTTAATAAGGAGATTTTTCTGAAAGATCATATCTGTTTTCGAGGGGGAGTATCTGATTTTCTATATGAATGCTAACTTGAATTGTCAAATTTAGTGCATTTGTGTAGGGGGAGTCAAAGAACTTCACAGGTGAAATTTTTTTTAGATTCCAAGTCATTTTTGCGCCAACAGTTGGTAGAGCAAAACTTAGATTTGCGCCAACAGCTTCTAGCGCAAACCAAGCTTTGCGCATCCTTCAACTAGCGCAAACCTAACTTTGCGCTTTCTTCTGCTAGCGCAAACCTAAGTTTGCGCCACCAATGTGTAGCGTAAACCTTCCCTCTTTCTCCTTAAATCCGATTTTGCAGATCTTAAGTTGTCTCGTCTCCAACATTTGCATGATCAAGTTGATCCAGATCATCAAGGTCATGAGGGGGAGAAGTTAAGGAGAAGTTAAAGATACAAAGAGTTCAAACGTTTATCTGGTGATCAAGATTCGCTCAAGATTCTATATTTTCTCAGCAATTTATTCTTGTGCTGTTCTTGCTCCGACCACCACAGTTCATTCAAGTAGATTTAAAAGAGGTGTGTCATCTAGAGCACAAGCTGATGAACCGATTGTTCTCTCAAGATGATTACAAACAGGTTCAGTCTTATCAAGGCAGCAAAGTCAAATCAATCTGAAATATGCTGAGAAGAATTTTTTTTTTAGTCAAAGAAGCTTCTTCGCTAAGTCGCTTAGATGGTCCGTGCTGATTTAGAAGATGGATATTGAAGACCACAGCGCCAATGGTTACTAAGGGGGAGATTGTTAGGTCTAGTTTTATAGTAATCATTGTATTTAATCTGTGTGGCCAAATCAGTATCTAGATTTTATATTTGTGTAGTTTAGGCCCGAGGTATTTAAGTCCCTTGGGTCTTTGGTGTTTGTAATAAATTCACTCATTCATCTAATACATTCATACTTTGCGTTTAAACTTTCTCTCTCTCTACTTTCTCTCTCTAGAGATTTAGTGACTCTTGGACTATCACTTTTGATTTTACTTTCGATTGTAAACACACTTTTGAAACAATTAAGAACGCTCTTGTGACGGCACCTATTATAATTGCCCCGGATTGGACCATGCCTTTTGAGGTTATGCGTGATGCAAGCAATTGGGGCGTAGGTGCCGTGTTAGGACAAAGGAAAAATAAAAATTTTCATCCCAATTATTACGCAAGTAAAACTCTCATTGAAGCTCAAATAAATTATACAACAACCGAGAAAGAGTTACTCGCCGTAGTATTTGCATTTGACTGTTTTCGATCCTACTTGATTGGCACGAAGGTCCTTGTTCACACGGATCACTCAGCTATTAAATATCTCTTTAACAAAACCGATGCAAAGCCACGATTTATTCAGTGGGTCCTTCTTTTTCAAGAATTCGACATTGAGATAATTGATAGAAAGGGGGTTGACAATTAAGTTGTGGACCATCTTTCTAGGATTGAAAAACATGTGTCAAGTGGAGGAAGTCACGAGATCAAAGAATTTTCCCGGGATGAAAATATTTTGGCTATCCATCATTTTGAAAAGGACCTCCCTTGGTATGCGGATATTGCAAATTATCTTGCAAGTGGTATCAAGCCATACCAAAGGAGCGGTCAACAACGTAAAAAGTTTTTTCACGAGTGCAAACAATATTTATGGGACAATCCTTTTTTATACAAATTAGGAGCGGACCAAATTTTGAGGAAATGTGTCCCAGATTTTGAAATAAAAGATATTATGAGGGACTGTCATGCTTCATCGTACGTGTAGATCCCAGTACAGTGCAATCACGAACAGTTATATCAATGAAGAACAATAATATAGCCACAACCTCTAGTCATATGATTAATATTCAATGAAAGGGTTTAGGTTTACAGAGAGAATATCTGATCAGTAAATGTAAACCTATTGACTAGAGAATTATGAATAATGAGACTAAACTGAATAATGAACTAATAATGCCTCTATATACTTAGGCTTACAAGGCTTAATGGGCTTATGGGCTTTAGGCCCAATTAACTAATACAACTATTAAAGAATTACACTTTGCACCCTGAACTTCTATTTAACAAATAAAACACCCTAACAATCTCCCCCTTTAAATAGAAGTTTGAAGTCACACCAGTTTGGAACATATGTCTTTCGAAACCCAAAACTGATCTCGAAGTATCGCATTTGAGTTCTGTACTCCAGTCGATCAATGATAACACCCAGTGCTTGAAGAACAAGTTCCTTGTATTTCGGATCCAATGGTTGAACCCCTTTTTCATCTTGATCAACAACACGCTTCAACTTGTCTTTAAGCAACATCAAAGTACCATCGCAGAATCTGGCAATCTGACTGAAACGGATAAAACGCATATCACCTTTGTTGTTCGCGTATGTCATGCCTAATTCTGGAAACTTTAGAACTATGAAGGTTGGTACATTCTGGGCATCAAAAGGAATCCTCAAATCAGGTTTAAGCAGATTGATCTTCGGTTGGTTGCTTTCTAACCCAATCTGAAAATTTTCTACCGAGGCAAGCTTCATTGCATATTTCATGTATCTCTTGAAAGTCTCGAGTGGTCTCGAGTGCATCTGTAACTTCCCCTGGTCTGATAGTTCTGGTCTTAAAGTCTCTAAGCAGAAATAGCAGATCTTGTGGTTTAAGACGTGGAAAATCAGCTTCAGAAAAATTCCACTTCTCACCATCTTCTCGAGTTACCACAAAGTATGAATACTTTACGCCCATGAAGAAACAAGCGTGAATCTGATCGACAGATGTAATTCGGAGCTTTGTCTTTCTGTACCTGTCTTTAAAGAAGTTATACACAAATATTATCTCACGTTGCTTTTCCTTGCTTTTCATCGACTGGAGACCATGAAGCACGACTTCATCATATTCACCAATCCAATGGGCAAAGATCTTCTTCTGGCTTTCTTCCAGAAATGGAACTTTAATTCTGACTCTTTCCCACTTGGATGGCTTAGCTGGCGGAGTACTATCTGTTCTCAACACTGGTGATGCAGGAGGAGATCTAACAGGAATATCTGGCTGAGGAAGATCAGGGTGATCTGCAGATGTATAAGTCAAAAGCGGAACCTCAACAGAAGGTTGTATGACTGGCTGATAATCTTCAGAATTGATAAGCTCATCAATCTCAGCTTGAAGGACTACCAGTGCTCTTTCGGTGTTGTCCTGTTCTTCTGTCGGGTCTGAAACTGCATATGGATCGACGATCAAAGCCCAGTTTTCAGGATCTATCGGTGAACCTCCATCTTGTTCCTCAGGCTTTTCAACCATTTGAATATCGTATAGCACTAACTCCATCGACTGCTCCTGTGCCTGTCCTTGCCCTTCCGGTTGAGTACCAGACCCGAAGCCCTTTCCGTTTCCACCTGAACTGTACCCACTGACTGTGTCTCCAGTTCGGATAATCTTTGGCGCTTCTCCCCCTCATGGTGATTAGGATCATCCTGATCATCATGTCGGCGCTTAAGCCTCTCTGGCTGTCTTCGGCAGGTGTCTTCCACGGATGATAGTCGTTCAGTCAAGACAACTACGGTTTGCTGCAAAGACTGAAGTAAGTCTTGTTGTTGCTGGAAGGCTTCTGGAGATATAGAGGGTTGGGGGTGGTGTTGGAGTAGATGCTTGGGCACGAAGTAAGGAAAGTAAGTTGGCATCTTGGGTGGGTTCTGTTTGAGATTGAGCAAGTAGTTTGGCAAGAAGTATGGATTTAAGGTCATCGATAGACATATCGGCAGCAGCAGTAGAGGGTTGTGGTGTAGGAGGTAGTTATTCAGGCTCAGTCGCAGGACCTTTGCCTTTGATCAGACGTTTCAGCGCATCTACCTCCTCCCTCATTTCGGCTCGCATGATGGTGCGGACAGCCTTTAGGGCGCCGTCCATAAATTCCCTTGAGGCGAACTCTGGGTGAGTAACTCCTGGGTCACTTAGACTTCCAGTTGTGGTTACGACTGTTGAAGTCGAACCGCCTACGTTCACAGATGGCGTGATGATAGCTATGGTAGGACTTCCACCCAATCCTCGTAAACCAACCGAAGTTGGAATTACTATAGGTGTTCTGGCCGGGCCACTAAGGCCTCCAGCAGTAGCCGAGAAGGGTACCTGTGTCCTAGGAATAGGAGATATAACATCAAATGGATCTAGACTTTGTGCACCCAAAGAAGTCGAGGACGGGGACAGCTGTCCTCTTGTTTCAATACCAGAACTCTCCAAGTGAGAGACCGGTAGCATATGTGCTAAATCCCCGTGAGAAATTGAAACCACTATCTGTTGAGAGATGGTGGAGTGGCTCGGGGGGGGGGGGGCTGCACTTGCGTCGCTAGGTCCACGACGGCTCCTTCAATACCCTGTCTCAACACATGAGACTGGGTAGCAGATGTGGCTACCTGGCTAGATATGGTTGGGGGGGGGGGGAACAACCATTGATGGTTGCGCTATCACTCGTGTACGCTCAGTATCGAATTTACTCTTGCTTTCCCTCTCTCTGCTCACAATATCTTTTTGGACTATAACTCCCTCCGCTCTCCTTGTCTCTCCAGGTGAGGGCTCATCATCGTCACCATCAGAGTCAGAAGACTCATCACTTGATGCCGATGCTTCGATGGTGGTTTTTGACTGAGTGCCGGATGTATCTGTTTCCTCCTCAGACTCGGTGGCAGAAGAGGACTGAACGTTAGCGGTTTCAGTAGCGGTGTCCTCTTCCACCGTCGGAGAGGTTGTCCTTGGAGATGTAGGTGATCGTCGAGAAGTACTGGCCTGGCGTTGTCGAACGGTGTTGCCCACTCCAGATCCCCTCACGATATTTTCACTCATCACGCCCTGTCCGGGAGCCCCAGCCCGTCGGACTCTACCACCTCTCGTTCGTAGACCCTCATGCCGCTCGGGTCTCACTCCCTAGGGAGGTCCTTCCGGTTCTGGACGGACCATAGGATCTTGGAGGTTGTGTATGCGCCTATAGTCTATCACACTCAGGGCCGTAGGACTAGCGTAGGCCAGTAACCCGTCTGGAATAAGTCTGGCGACAAGACCTTCTGGATCAGGACGGGTCGGGATTTTGTGAGTCTGGTTTTTTGGACATGTCGGGTGCGAAGATTGGCGCGCAATGGTAGGATAAAGAACCATGAAGCTGCGGATGATAAGCTGGAGAAATCGCAAGAACGGAATGAAGTTCCGTATTTTTGTAGCGTTGTCTCTTACTTTCTGTACTAATTCGAACCAGAGGAATTCGGCATAGTCGGCGTGGCGGTGGAACGCCACAGCGTAGAATAAGCGTAGAATGTTGATACTCGATTGGTCGATGCCTTTCGTGATAGCCGAAAGGCACCGATTTAGGTACGTGAAGAGAGTGTACCATATAGTGGTGAGGTTCTTCCTGTTGAATCCAGATGGAAGGGGTAGAATCGAGCCGTAACCAAGGGACTGGATGTCGGAGCAGAGAATTGCGTTCGATATGATTGGGCCATAACTGTTTCTCCCCGAAAATGACGCGGCGGTCGGCAAATGGAGAAACTGTCGAAAGAGATCGCGGGTGAGCAGTACGGGCATGTGGTCAATCCGACCCTCCAACTGGAAGCCTACGTCGGCCTCCAGAGGAGTAAGCGAATGCCATAATTGCTGCAGGTATAGCAGTGGGACTTCAGCTGTCTCCGTGAGTGCATATGAGAGAGGATGCCCACGGAGGATCTCGATCATCACCTGATATTGGATTGCAGGTTGGGTGACGTAGAGATGGAAGTTGTTGGGCGTAAGAGTAAGGAACTGATCCTCAGGAATTAGTTCGACGTCTGCAATAGGGTCAATCGCCGGATTCGGGTTTTGAGCCATTTTACCTGTTAAGAATAAACATGTTAGACCTGAGGTAAAATGAAAAGAAGATCTCCTTGGAATTGGTTAGTCACCGGTTTAAACCAGAAACAATTCAAACTCCAAGTTATTGAAGAAGACATACCCTAATTCGTGAACCAGGGTCAATAACCACGTAGATTCAACCAGTTACGATTCTGAAAAACCCAACACTCACTTTCATCACCTATTCAACCCATAATCAGATATATAACCTATCAAGCACATATGTAAATTAAATTCCACCAACAAACATATTGTAACCAAAAGACACCAACCCGACCGGTATCAAACAAGGACCGGAGTGAGGCATCGACCGGGGTCCAGGATGACCGATATGGCAAGCGACCGGAAGGGTCTACGACCGCGGTCGTCTACGACCGGTATGGTCTATGACCGGGGAAACGGAACGACCGATAATTAACAATCAACCGGTATGGTAACAACCGGTATGGTCTCGACCGGTATGGTCTCGACCGATATTAACTAGGTCAATAAATCGACCGGTATCAAAATACAACGACCGGGGTCAAAACGACTA
Organism: Arctium minus; assembly: GCA_954870635.1. Lineage (NCBI taxonomy): Eukaryota > Viridiplantae > Streptophyta > Magnoliopsida > Asterales > Asteraceae > Arctium > Arctium minus. Next base: position 39,970,345 of record OX941087.1, on the reverse strand, counting down.
ACCGGTGTCCCTATTGACCGAGGTCATCGATCGGTATATATATATCGACCGGTGTTGACCTCGGTCGACCGGTGTAAAATTCAATCGATCAAACAGAACACAAAGCAATCGATATTACTCATACGCAGACACCTCAATCCCAGATATAAATCAGATTAATCATAAAGTCAAAACATTGATAACCCTAATCGACTGCGACGTTGGCCTTGCGATAACCCTAATCGACGATTTGTCGATTGAGAATGGCTTCGGTCGACCGGTGATGGTGGTTCGCGACCACAGGCGGTGGCTGCGAGGGTCGATCGACCGGGGGGTAGTATCGACCGGAGTCGATTTACAGACAGAGAGATAGAGGGAGTTGAGGTCCATACCTGGTGCGTGAGATGGCGAGGGAGAGACAGAGATCGATAAACGGAGAGAGAGCGATTTAGAGATCGAGAGATAGATAGCGATTGAGAGAAAGAGAGATTGAGATATGGAAAGAGTGAGGAAGAAGGAGAGACCGGGGTATTTGAAACCCCGGTGCGTGATGTTCGGGATAACTCGGTTCGGGCCGGGGCCGGGTTGGAGTTGGGTGGGGAGATGGGTTGGGCCGGTTCAATTAAATTAAAAAAAACGATTTTTTTTAAATTAGAAATAAAAAGGAATCTAAATTAAATTTAAATTAAAAAACTAAAAAAATAGATAACTAAGGACCGAGAGGAAAAAAATAAACTTAAACCGGCTCCCCCTCAAATTAAGAATCACTTACGTGAAAAGAATTTTCTCTCCCCCTTGACGAATACCGATAGAGAAACTTACCTGCTCCCCCTCGAACGGAGGACTATAGAACCTTACCAATCAACTTACGAAAGTGCTCCCCTTAACACATGATCAGCTTCGAAAATCACCACAACCGATATACTCTTGAAGTGATCGAAACTACTGGACTGCAAGAGCAAAGCAAAATACCACAAAGAAAAGAAAAAACACACGAGAAAAAATAGAAACACACGAAATCTAATTTATTAATACATAAGTGAAACTTGTATAGAACTTAACGAGTAAAAGTCAAACACCAATGAGTGTGAACATGAACAACCAGAGACAAGTCACTGGGGCACTAAGTCACAGTCACTCGTGCTTGAATGAGACTCGTATAGGTCTGTGAACAGGTCAAACTTTCAGATTTAGCATACCTAGCTTGGACACTAGATAATTAAAACGTTTTTCGTCCAAGGCTTTGGTGAACAGGCCAGCTAGCTGATGTTCTGTATTAACAAAGTAGAGTTCGATGGTACCTCTCTCCATGTGGTCTTTTATGAAATGATAGCGCACATTAATGTGCATCGTCTTCGTGTGTTGGACGGGATTACTGGATATTGCAATGGCGCTGTTCGAGTCACAGTAGATGGGGATCTTCGAATAGCGAAAGCCATAGTCTTTCAGTTGGGTGCGCATCCAAATGACTTGCGAGCAGCAACTGGCGGCTGCTACGTACTCCGCCTCGGCGGTAGAGGTGGACACGCAATTTTGCTTCTTCGAAGCCCAGTTGACAAGACGATCACCCAGGAACTGGACATGTCCCATTGTGCTTTTCTGGTCCAGCATATTTCCATCATGGTCAGTGTCTGAATAGGCTGTCAGCTCAAAACCTGTCTCTTTCGGGTACCACAAACCAAGATCAGCGGTACCTTTTAAATAACGAAAAATACGCTTTACAGCAGCTAAGTGAGACTCTTTTGGTTTGGACTGAAATCTTGCACACAAGAAAGTCGAGAACATAATGTCTGGCCGGCTAGCCGTCAAGTACATCAGAGAACCTATCATTCCTCTATAAGTTGTAGCATTCACATCCTTTCCGTCAGGATCGGAGTGTAGCTTGATACTGGTAGACATGGGGGTTTTCATTGGTGAAGATTTTTCCATCTGGTATTTCCGAAGAATATCCGAGATGTACTTAGATTGATTAATGAAAATTCCTGTTGCTAATTGTTTAACATGAAAACCCAGGAAAAAATTCATTTTCCCTATCATGCTTATTTGAAAATGTTTACTCATGAGGGCTGAGAAGTTCTGACAGTACTTGGGGTTTGTGGAGCCAAAGATTATGTCATCGACATAGATCTGTACAAGAATAATATCACGCTTTTCTCTTTTAATAAAAAGAGTGGTATCTATCTTACCTTTAGAGAAACCAGATTTAACTAAGAAGGATGAGAGAGCATCATACCAGGCTCGTGGCGCTTGCTTGAGACCGTATAAGGCCTTGTCAAGAAAATAGACATGATTAGGTTTTTCAGCACTCACGAAGCCTTCGGGTTGTGAGACATAAACTTCCTCCTTGAGAACGCCGTTTAGAAACGCGGATTTCACATCCATTTGAAAGACGATGAAGTTCTTGTGTGCGGCGTAGGCAAGGAACATGCGAATCGCTTCAATGCGGGCAACCGGTGCAAACGTCTCATTGTAATCTATACCTTCTTGCTGGAGATATCCTTTAGCTACCAGACGCGCTTTGTTCCGGACTATTATTCCATTTTCGTCCTTCTTGTTCTTGAAGATCCATTTCGTCCCAATCACCGTCTTATTCTTTGGCCAGGGAACAAGACGCCACACTTTGAGGCTCTCAAATTGGTTGAGTTCCTCTTGCATAGCTATCACCCAGTCCGGATCATTCAATGCTTCGGAGACGGTGGAAGGTTCGATACGGCTGAGGAACGAAGAAAATAAGCAGTCATTCGCGGTGGTGGATTGAGTCTGAATAGGTGAATTGGGATCACCGATGATCTGATGTAGGGGATGAGCTCGAGTCCACTTGGTGGTGTGTGTAAGAGGTTGATATGTTTGTTGAGAAGTATCAGAATCCACATAACCACCGGGGGGTAGGTCCTGAAATGCTTCGAGGAATGACGACCTGTGAGGTGGAAGCTCCGGGGCTAGAGTCGGTCGTGAAATCGAGGACGACTCAGCGGGTGATGGAGCGATGATAGTATCCGGGATTGCCGGAGTGGGAACTTCGGTAGTACCTTCAGCAGTGGCTGGTTCAAGAGTTCCAACTGTTGCCGGTGCGTCAGGAGGAACTTGAGAAGTAGAAGGGGGTCAGGCGAGGTTGAATCACCTGAGACTGTTGGTCCAGTGACCTGGGTCACTTCTGGTGCATGAGCATCATTCCTGTTACAAGATATAGCATTATGCGTAGAGGGAAAATAATCATCATAAAAATGCTCAAAAAGTAAATCCAAATCTGAAAGATGTGCTCTTGACGTAGATGCTTGATTTGGATCTACTGGAGATTGTGTAGATCCTGAATGTAATTGTCCAGAAGCTAACACACCAGTTAAAGCGGGTTCTGAACTGAGGTGTTCAAAAGCCATATCAGCGGCCTCGTCAAAAGTCACGTTTACACTCTCAACGACGGTCTTTGTCCGTTTGTTGTAGGCTTTGGCTTGCTGCGAATAGCCGATGAACACTCCTTCGTCCGCTTTGGGGCTGAATTTGCCGAGATCATCCTTGTCATTCAGTACGAAGAACGTGCATCCGAAAGCATGAAAATAGTTGATATTCAGGATGCGTTTTTTGATGATCTCGTATGGGGTCTTGTTGAACCGCTTGTTGATGATAGTACGGTTTTGAGTGTAGCATGTGGTAGCAACTGCTTCTGCCCATAAATATAGCGGGAGCTTGGACTGAGATAACATCGTGCGTGCGGCTTTGACAAGAGTTCGATTACGACGCTCTACTATCCTGTTTTGCTGAGGAGTACGAGCAGTTGAGAAAGTGTGGGTGATGCCCACTGAAGTCAAGTAACCGGTCAGCACTTGATTTTTGAACTCTGTGCCGTTATCAATCCGAATGGTCTGAACTGATTGGTTGAGACTGACTTGAATGCTCTTCAGAAGAGATATGATCAGTTCGGGGGTTTCATCCTTTGTACGAAGGAATCTAATCCACGTGTAGCGAGAGAAGTCATCAACCATCACTAGGACATACTTCTTATGATTGATACTTTGAATGCGCATCGGTCCACACAAATCCATGTGAATGACTTCGAGGGACCGAGAAGTACTAGGAGTGTCTTTAGGCTTGTGAGAAGCCTTCTTCATCTTGCCCATTTCACAGGCGGCACACAAGTGATCTTTTTCGAACTTAAGATCTGGCATTTCTCTCACGTGGCCACCGAGCACCAACTTATTTATAGTCTTGAAGTTCAGGTGCGAGAGTCTACGATGCCATAACCAATTTTTCTCGGCTGAGGCTTTGGACATCAAACAAACTTCCTTATCTACTTTCAGAGATGAGAGGTCTATCATATAGAGATTTGTGTGACGCGTTCCAGCAAGAATCTCTTTTCCATCTTCAGTCCGAACGCTGCACCTTTTTGCTTTGAAGGTGACCTCTAGATTCTTATCGCATAATTGACCGATGCTGAACAAGTTGTGACCAAGACCTTCGACGTAGGACACTTTCTTGATTGTGAGATTGTCCTTAACGATATCTCCATAGCCCATAATGGGAGAATAATGATCATTCCCAAATCGCACATTTCCACAAAACTTCTCGGTGAAGTTTGTGAGAAGCTCCTTTCTTCCGGTCATGTGCTTGGAGCAGCCTGAATCTAAATACCACACATGACCGTCCTGCAAAACAAGTTAATGCTTTTTAGGTACCCATTCGTAAATGGTTCCTTTGGGGTTAGACTTAACATCCGGCTGGGATGCCCGTTTAGACTTGGGTTTGTTTCTATGGCGGGGAACATCAAACTTAGAATGAGAATTAGACACATGATAAGAACCAAACTAATCAGATGCAAAACGACGATCAACAAAATCATTCAATCCACAGTAGGAGCAACAAAGACAATCATGAGACAGTTGAAGTAATTACAGAATTGAATAAACTTTTATGGGTAAAAATCCATTACATTCAACCAAAGGTTTAGAATTAAAAACATCATGACTGTTATTGTTTTTCCTAGAATTTAAAGCTGGATTAACTAATTTGACTTCTTTGCGTCGACCAAAAGTATCTGAAATACCGTTAAACCCATAGTTAGAAGATTTGAATTTTGATAATTGTTGCTTTTTAGAGCAACCGACCTTTTTCTTCTTCTGTGAACGTCTTTTGGATTTAGAATTTGAAGAATTATTCACAGAAGAGTTTTGTGGGGCAGATGTGGAACATTCACCCTTGTAAAATTTTATCGGAGGCTCACAAGAAGAAGTTAGAAAATCAACATGACTTGATAGAGAAGGATTAAAATCAAATTGGTCCAATTGACTATCTAGGCACACCTCAGAATTCAAGAATGCTGAAAATTCCATTTCCTCATCAGAAGGAGCCTTATCACTTGATGAATTCAGGATATTTGAAGGATTTGTTTCTTTAAGCGGATCAAAGGCGGAAGCGTTTGAAAATCAGAACAATGATCCGGGTGAGGCTCTTTTCCTTTGTTTGATAGAGATGGTGACGAGTCACCCATAAAGGCTTTACAGGAAGATGTGTCCAAGGGTGGATAGGAATTTTCAGACAGATGAATTTTCTCAACTTGGAGAATTGTAGGCTTAGCTTGAGGCTCAACCTTGTGAGGTCGCTCTTTCATCCGATCTGCTGCCAAAGCAGCCAGTTGTGAATTTAGCTTCTTTATTTCTGCCTGAAAATATTTCTTTTCCTCCTCCGACACAGTTTCCTTTTTATCGGAATTGAGACACTCAATTTGGGATAAAAGCTCTTGTTTTTCCTTTTGAAAAATGTTCCTCTCCTGTTCAAATAACTCTTCTAGCTGAACAATTTTCTTTTCTAAAATCAGAGGTGGAACATAAACTTTATGGTCTAGTGGTTCCTCCTCAGTTTTAACGGTTTTAGCATCTAGTTCAGCTTGAGTGTAACTTCGAAAATAGTCATTTGACAGGAAACAGGGTTTTTCATCGTTATAAGACGCATTCAAAGAATCATAAACAAAAGGAAGTTGCATTTTGGTAGAGTTCTTCCTTCGCAAATTGTCCTCTTCCATTTCCTAATCATCAAGTGGTTTGGTCCAATTGATTTTGTATTATGGATAGGTTTTATCAATTCCAAGAAATTCGAACGCATATAACGTAGGAACTTCGGATAAGGCCTTTTTCAGATAAAATGGGTTATCGTAACCGATACCCGTATCCACATACTTGGGTTCTTTTGGTGCAATTAGATTCAACGTTTGATGAGATTGACCAATTTTATAAAGTTTCCATTCAAGATCCTTTAATTGGTTAGATAACCTTTGATTTTCATTTTTGTAAGCCATGCTTTGAGTCACAATATCAATTTTCTCATTTTCTGACATACGTAGCTCATAGGTAAGGTCATCTACTTTCGTCTTTAATTCTTTTGATTCCTTTGAACAACTCTCACACTCTTCTTTTAAATTTGAAATTATGCACAGGTTGCCAGCAATTTCTATGCTTTGATTTTCAATACATTCAGACTGTGCAGAAACTCGTTTTTTCAGAGATGAGATGAGTTGTTCATTTTCTTTAATGGTTAGCTTGCAGGAGTCTAATTTGTGCACAGTGATTTGCATCTGTTCAATTAAGGCTTCTAGGTAAGGAGCATATACCATACATGGAGAATTACGATCATCATCATCAGAATCGGACTGAGCTGAATGCTTGCCCATGAAACACAGGTGTGCTTCTTCATCAGCTTCTTCTTCATCAGATACGTTCAACCAGTAGTCATCTTCTTCCATGAGAGCCTTGCATGCTTCCTTTTCTTTGGCCAGCAGCATCTTGGCTTTGTAGTAATCTGAGTTGCACACGACAGGCTTGCGACAATCTTTAGCAAAGTGACCCAGCCGACCACAGTTGTAGCATTTGATCGGCTCCTATTTTGGTTTCTCTTCATGTCTCTTCTCAGACTTCTTACCTTCATCAACGCATCTCTTCCCTTCGTACTTCTCTTTCTCTTTATGATTACGTCGATTGAGAGGAGTAGTGGAGTATCTTTGCTTGTTTGAAGACTTGTTGAAGAACTTTCTTTTCTGAAACGCTTGGGTCAAGAACAACACTGCTTCTTTAATCTGAGTGTATTCTGGATCCGAGTCACTGTCAGGGTCTTCGGGTTCAGAATCACTTTTCATTTGCTCTTTTTCAGACGAGCGGCTGACAGATTTACCTCTTTTATCGGAGACAAGCGCTAACGGATCAACCACCGGCTTTTCATCTGCTTTTTGATTTCCCATCAACTCAAGAACTTCCTCTTCATCTTGTAGAAGCATTTCATATAGTTCAGGTAGTGAAATATTCTCCATGGCTTGAGTATGACGGATATGAGAGACGAACGTCTTCCACCCAGGCTGAAGATTGTTCATAAACTTGATGTTGTTCTCGGTGTTCGTCTTTGTGATCTTGTTTTTTTCATATCGTTCAGAAGCAGGTTGAACCGTTCATAGGTTTCTGTGAGCGTCTTGCCTTTTCTTGCTTTGAAGCCATCATATCGGGTGATGCAATTTGTCACCTTCAACTGAGCGTTTATTCTGCTACCCATCATCATCTTCTCAATCTGGTCCCACATACCTTTTGTTGTCTCCTTGTAACTATCGATGCAGGCATATATGTCGTTGGGTAGACTTTGTAGAAGATAGGAATTTGCATGTTTTTCAGCCTCATACATGCTCTTTTCTGGGGGGAGAAACTCACCGAGAGTTTTTCGAACCTCACGGTCTGGTCGACCTTCGGTTGGGTTTCCAGGCAGGACTTTCATCGGCCAGGGTTGCAGCCCCTCTTTCAGACACTTGAATATTTCCTCGTAGTTTGATTTCGATTCGATAAAGTTCATGAAGCGATCATGCCATTGTGGGTATTCTCCCCGATAGAGCACCGGGAGCTTTTGATCAGAACCAATGGCTAAGGCGTCTCTTGAATTCATCTTAACTCTTTTAACTTAAATAGCACTGTAGCGATCGTGAGACGAACAGGATGATCCAACAACAATATATATAAAATAAATTGGACAAGGACCCGGTCGAGCAAGAATCCGGTCGAGCAGGGGTCCGGTCGAATAGAGGTCCGGCCAACAAAGGTACCGGTCAACAGGTTACCGGTCGAGTACCGGGTGACAGAGATACCGGTCAAGACAGTGTACCGGTCAACAAATCACCGGTCGAGACAAGGTACCGGTCGAAACGGGGTACCGGTCGAGTCACAAGACCGGTTAACAAACCACCGGTCGCCAAAGCGATCCGGTCGTATCAAGGTACCGGTCAAGAGAGGGCACCGGTCAAGCAATGTACCGGTCGACCTCTGATTGCCGGTTGAACAATGTACCGGTCAAGGCAAGTAACGGCCGAACAAGTATCGGTGAATGAGGCCGGTCGATATCGAACAGAGAAACACATAACTATAACAGATGCAATTGAAGACATATAAAATCGATGATAACATACCGATAAACTCGATGAATCTCAAGAACAATCGACCCAGAAACAAATCAATCTACCCAAAAATTCAATCGATTAAGCATAAACCAGAAAACTCAAACCAATAAGTTGAATTTTAAACACACATAATCGATCAAACTTCAATCCAATTTATCAATTCATCGACCGGATAAACTACTTTTCCAGAAAATTGACCGAACGATAAACAATCCAGAAAAAAACTCAGACTGATAAACACTGTAAATCAATGCAAAACCCAGAAAATTCGACCGATAAAAAGTTTGATTTTTTAAGAACCAGATCGATTTGTAAACCCAGAAAGCTCAACCCAAAAAAAATTGATTTTTCAAAACAAAACACAGTCGACCAAACTTCAAACATTCAACCGAATGGACTGGTTTTCCAGAAAAAAATATCGATTTTTCAGTAAACAAAAAATTAATCTGCTCAGAAATCTATCGAACACGATAAACAAATAACAATCCAGAAATCAATTATAGCATATAAACACAATAAACACGATAATCGATTAAAAGATTTTAGACAAACCTTTTTGGATCAAACCTTCAGTCTCTTTGCTTTGATACCAATTGTAGATCCCAGTACAGTGCAATCACGAACAGTTATATCAATGAAGAACAATAATATAGCCACAACCTCTAGTCATATGATTAATATTCAATGAAAGTGTTTAAGTTTACAGAGAGAATATATGATCAGTAAATGTAAACCTATTGACTAGAGAATTATGAATAATGAGACTAAACTGAATAATGAACTAATAATGCCTCTATATACTTAGGCTTACAAGGCTTAATGGGCTTATGGGCTTTAGGCCCAATTAACCAATAAAACTATTAAAAAATTACACTTTGCACCCTGAACTTCTATTTAACAAATAAAACACCGTAACAGTACGGGGGCCATATTGGTGGTCAACGTACGGCGGCAAAATTTTTGCAAAGCGGTTTTTTTTGGCCCACGATATTCAAAGATTCATTCGAGTTTGTTAAAAGTTGTGATTAATGCCATAGGACGGGAAACTTGTCCCAACATAATGAAATGCCTTTAAACAACATTTTAGAAGTTGGACTTTTAGATGTTTGGGGGATTGATTTCATGGGCCCGTTTCCCATGTCCTTCCATAATCAATATATATTGGTGGTCGTTGATTACATTTCCAAATGGGTGGAAGCAATTGCTTGTCCACGAAATGATGCTAAAACATTGATAGCTTTTCTTCAGAAAAATATTTTTGTTCGTTTTGGGACTCCCCGAGCTTTGATTAGTGATGAAGGAACCCATTTCGTTAATAAAATGTTAGGCACTGTTCTTAGTAGGTACACCATCCAGCATAAAGTTTCAACCACATACCATCCTCAGGCAAACGGTCTTGTCGAACTTTCGAACCGAGAAATAAAATCAATTTTAGAGAAAGTGGTAAAACCCGACATAAAGGATTGGTCTCTTAAACTGGATGATGCACTTTGGGCATACCGAACATCTTTTAATACCTCGTTAGGAATGTCACCGTATAAATTGGTTTTTGTGAAGGCGTGTCACTTGCCTTTTGGAACTCGAATATAAGGCATTTTGGGCAATAAAAGAATTAAATATGAATTTTGATGAAGCCGGAACAAAAAGGAAACTTCAATTGAACGAATTAGAGGAACTAAGGCATCATGCTTATGATAAAGCCAAAATTTATAAAGAAAAGACAAAATTTTGGCATGACCGTAGGATCAAACAACGGATTTTTGAAAAAAAATCAACAAGCGCTTCTTTTTAATTTACGGTTGAAGTTATTTCCGAGTAAATTACAATCAACATGGTCAGGACCTTTTACCATCATGGATGTGGGAAAATATGGAATGGTTGATTTGTTAAACCCACAAGATGGAAGTAGTTTTAGAGTTAATGGACATCAGGTCAAACATTTTAATCCTAACGGTGTACCCGGGTCCATTAATTTTGAAGAGTAAAAATTGGAGATTTTCATTGGTAATATTGTACATATTTTTGTTTTAATTTGTGTTTAAATTTTATCTTGTAGGGTATAATTTCAATTCAAATCGTGGGAACAATGGGTGATGAACAAATATTTCTTAATTTTCATGGGATAAGTATGTAGGGACTGTTATGATGGTTTTTTCTAGAAAGCATAGCCTGATGGGATTGATGCTTTTGCATGGAAGAGTAAAAATAATAATTTAGAATACAAAAGAATGGAAGTAGTTATATTGGGAAGGGATTTGTATTTTTTTTATTCTAAGAAAGTACAAAAGTTGACAAACTAGTTAACCAATGGTTTTTATCTAACAATTTATTTTGTTGGATAAATGATTTAACTAGACAAAAAAGCGGGTTTTTGGAAGTTTCCAAAAACTTGTGAGCAAAAGAGTTATTTTCAAAACAAAACCAACTGGTTTGTGGGTTTTGGGATTTAAAAAAAAAATAGAAGCAAACCCCCTTTTTCTTCTCCAACCCTTTCATCTTCTTCCTGGTTCAAATACACATGCAACTCAACAATGGCTAGGCAAAAACATCTCGTTTCAAGACAATCACCTACACCGACGTCGACCGCCATCGCCGCCGCCCAAACCGTCATCACCGCCGCACAATCCATCCTCGCCGCTGATCAACCGCCACAGACCACCACGACGCCGACGACCTCCTTTGTTTCATCTACTCAGGGCATCCACACCACCGGTGGGTCACCAATGCTTCCATATTTTGATGCTTCAACCCCATCCTCACCGGTGTTCATCCATTCCTTTGTGGAAAGTCATAAATTTCTTACAAAGGTACCCTCCTCCCTCTTCTTATTCTCAAAATACTCCTACTCCGTCTATTTCTCTCCCATTTCTCTCTCTCACAAACCCATCAATGATTCCTCCAACCATTTCCACCATTGATTTCACCACCGTCGGTCTAACCCAAAAACCCATTTCAGTCACTTTACCTATTCCATCACAAACCACTCAACCGAATCCCTTTAACCAAGTCATAGAGTTTAGCAAACCCTCTCTACCTTCAAAAGCCGACAATCCCAAAACAACCCTCTCAGTCTCAACCGGGTAGTAGGATCCGGAAAAATAACTTTTGGTTTATCATCATGGTCTTTTGAACGTTCTCTATGTTTAATCTTTTGGGTATTTTTTTTTTTACATTTGACACTTGCTTCCTCGCCTTTTGTGTATGATATACGGGTGTTATTGGGGTTTGCTTTTATAATATCGTGTTATGCTTGAATTTTGTTGTTGTTTTCTTTATGATTATCATTTTTCAGGTACAAATTCTTTGGGTGACTTTTTAATGGTAAAATTTGAATGGACATAGGCCCTTTTGTTGTTGGCCTAAACATTTTTTCCCTCGTTCCTTACCCTAGACATTTTATTCGACAATGGGGACATTGTCCACTTTAATGTTTGGGGGTGGGGAAATAAAAATATCTATGATCCTTGCCTATATGAAAAAAAGGAAAGCGGAGAAAACAAAGAAAAATAAATAAAAAGTCTTCGAAAAATTGGAAGACGACCTTCGAAAAATTGGGTGTGCATATATGAAGATTTATATGAACACTGTGCAAAAATGAAGAATGTGTACAACTGAACATAAATGTAAAATGCACATACATGAACATATTTGGAAACACTGTACAAATGATGATTTTAGATAAGTGAACATTTTATGTACACTGAATATAAATGAACAACGTGCAAACATTGAATAATGTGATAACTAAGTGTATAGTTGAACAATGTGTAAACATTTTGTGTGCCTTGTGAACAATTGAATATTAAAGTTTGGTCCTTGTGGTTATCACTCACAATCAAGTTTGGTCCATCTTTTAAACTAATTACAATTTTAGTCATTGTGGTTATCATTTTGTTTCACTTTCGGTCCCTTTAACTAACCTTAGTTAAAAATGCTAGTTAATTATTTTTGCCTTTTTCCTCTTTTTGTTTTATTATATCATATAGTAATTACGATCTTAGTACCTATGGTTTTGTCTTTTTTCATTTTGGTGTTTCCTATCATTTTATTTTTTCTTTTTCATTTTATACCTCTTGTAAATGTAAAATCCCTATACAAATCAAGCACAATCTCAAACAAGATCTAACAATGTCAAGAACTAGAGAGAGAGTAGAGAGAGAAAGTCTTAGTCGTATGTATTATGAATCTGACAATTACAATGCTTACAATGAACTCTACTCCTAACTATTACAAGGCAAAAGGTATTTATACCAATGACAAATACACACAAACTTACAAGCTTACACACCTAGTTGACTTTACACCTTTGACTTAACACATTAAATCTTGGATACAATATAATGCACTAACAATCTCCCCCTTTGTATTCAAGATTTAATAAAAAAAAATTGACACTAGTCTTCAGCTCTTGATTCTTCAGCTTTTGTCTCTGACAACTTTGAACTTTGAAACTTTAACAATCTTCAGTCTTTCAGCCTTTGAAGAATATTGAAAAGTCTTTTTCACTTTGCATCTTTGAAAGTTAACATGTCTTGAACACGAATTAGAATTCTTGAAACTTTTGAAACTCCTTTGATCTTTGAAACTTCTTTGAAAACTTCATCTTTGAACTTTGATACAGCTTTGAGAAATCTCTGATATTGTATCTTCATCTCTTCTGATCTCTGGACCATCTTCGGAAAAACAAACTTTCACAAATCTTGATTTATCTTTGAATCATCTTCAGAACTTTCTCAAATCACCTTTATTCAGAATTTGAATCTTCTTGGAATGATTTCTTTTCACCAACCTTGAATAAATTGAACTTTCTGAAATTCTCCACAAGTCTTTTCACTTTGAACTTTCTTTCTTTATGACTTTGAAATTGAATCTTTGTAAATTTATCCCCCTTTTTGATGATTGTGAGCATCATGATCATCAAAACTTCTTCAATTTCAGCACTTTCTTTGATTTCCTCCTTTATGATGAACTAACAATCTCCCCTTTATGATAATTTGACATTCTCCGCCCTTTGATCTGAGTATCCGTCAATTCATGAAATGTATATATCCGAATCTTTTCAAATTCAAACATAATGAACGTGGTAACCCTGAATCAACAGAAGAAATAGTTAATATGCCTGTAAGTAGCACGGAGCCACTTTGTACAACGGATGTACGTTGGAAAGGAGTTTTTGTAATGTTCACTCCCCCAGGGCTTCCATTCAATCATCGAAAAACGAAGAAGGAATTTTCTATGAATGTTATGACAAGAAAACGTATTCCTTGTGTGTACGTGCAAGTGTACGAAAGATTGAAGCTACTTACCTTGATCAGGCTCAATTTGTGTAAACTGTTGAGACAACAACATATATTACATGGACTCAATGTGCATGAAAGAGGTGCGAAGGTGGGGCAACTTTTCTTCTTTTTCAATACCTAAATCTTCCGAGTGAAGATCATATAGCATATGTGTTGCGCCCCCAATGAAAATGAAACATTTCTTTTTCGGGAAAGAAATGAGTGGTTGGTGGGGTTATAGCAAGAGTTGGCATGGGCTCACTGCCTTTTTCAATGATGGTCACCAAAGAATGTGAACCAATCAATATATGTGGTTGCCCGACTCAGAAAGTGGTTGGTGCAGAGTTTTGATATTCTTTTAACTCTGTTCTCACACCCTCTTTCTTTTTAACATTATGCTCACTTCTAACCAAACTCTCTTTTCCATTTTCCCGCTCCACACACTGAGAAAAACTCAATCGGATGAGTTATCTCCCCCACTCTTTGATTTATGACCCCTCACCCCTCAATCACTCTAGGATAACTTCCGGGGTAGGAAACATTGGTTTACGTGAATCCATGGAAGTTCTGTTTAAGTTCTCACACGAATCCCATGTAAGTCCTAAAAAGAATTGTTGTTCAACAGTTTAACTTGAACAGTTAAGCACAAAATGTATGATAACATTGTCAAAATGTATGCTCATCAAAAGACATGAATGAAATTTGAGCATTTGAACAATGAAGATCTCTCAAAACAAAGATATTGAATGAATGAAATGAAATCAAGAGAATTGTTTTGAGAATCTGACAATGTATCAATCAGATCAAATGAAATGATTAGGGTATCAAAGAATTGGATGGTTTGTTTATATGAACGAATATAAACAGTTTTGCAATGAAAGCACAAGATTAGAAATAATGATTGATGCTCAACAATATTTGAAAGCAAACGGGAGTATTACCATCGAAAAATTGGTTCGTTATGAGACATGGTAATAACAAATTAAAATGAAGTACTGAACCGAAATGTGTGAATACTTTTACAGTATATAGACAAGATAATACGCAAGTATTGATCTTTAGAAACACACGGTCAGTTAAACATTAAAGCTCAAAATTGAAAAACATTTAAAAGTCACACTTCCAAATTCATGAAATCTTTTGAGAATTAGAAGTGGTTTGAACATTTCAGAAAATGTTTTTCATGCTTGAAAGTTGTTCTTCTTTCAAACAATCAGAGATCTAGATAAGAATATACTTACCTTTTAAGCTCCCCCTCAAATCATGATATAATGATTTAGGTCTATTAAGCTCACCCTGGATATTTGCAAAATATCCATGTCTGAACATTGAAAAACGGGTCCTGATCTGTTGTAATTAGAAGCCACAGTTCTTGACATTGAAGTGCGGGTCTTGAACTGTATTATTCAAGAGCCTTAATTTATTACTCCCCCTGAAATTATGCATCTACAATTTGTCAGTGAAAACGCACATGATAGAGATCAGATACAACTCTCTTTTGAATTGTAGATCGTCATATCTTCCGAATACATTGTCAATGAAAAAGCACATGATAGAGATCATATACAACTCCCTTTTGAATTGTAGATCATCATATCTATCGGATGCAAAGTATTTCAGAAAAGTATGCACTCCCTCTTGAAGGTTGATTTCCACATTTGAGTATTGGAGTACAATCTCATGTCAGCTCGGGAGTATCTTCTCATTTTCATCGTTGAAGTACGAGTCCTAAACTGTTGTGTTTAGAAGTCAAACTCCGTTGAAGTATAGGTTCTAAGCTGATTTGCTTAGAAGCCTTAGTTCTCCTACTCCCCCTTGACAGTAGGTGCCTACAACACAGAATCAATTTTAGGCTTTGGTACCCACTGGTATTTGGGTCCATGAAAGTTAGTTGCAGTTCGAACGGGAGTAACAGAATAAGAACCATACCAGTAATGATCACTAGCTTTGTGAACATGATCATGTGTACGACAATAAGTACAATAATTTTTCTTACCTGATAACCTGATTAATTGATCTCTCGTATAGATATGATCAGGTTTACCTTTACGCGCATTGTTCTTCTTGGCTTTGTGTGTATGTACACATAATTTCTTTCCTTTCAGCTCATCTTTCTTCTCATCTTCAACTGGTTTCTTCTTCCAGACCAATTACTCTTCTTTATATCTTCTTCTTCTTTGATATGTACCTGAACCATCTATATTTCTATCATAGAAAATTTTAGTACTACGAATCTGATCAGAAGATTTAACTGGCCTTTGTGAAGAAACAATTTTCTGATTTAAACTTGATGTTGTCTTTTCAAGCTCTTTAAACTTTGAAGCAAAGTTGTCTCTTTCTTTGACAAGCAGATCAATCTTCGTCTTCATTCAGACTTCGTTTTCTTCTCTTTCAGCACACACTCAGAAAGTTTAGATAACTTCTCTGTTAACTTCTTAATCTCAGTCTCAAATATACTTCTTTCTTCTTCAAATCCCTTTTCAGCATTGTTTCTCTGGCCGGATATTTCTTTGAAGAATCCAACATTCTTTTGTTCAATGGCCTTCTTTTCTTTTGCAAACTTCTCTCTTTCAAGGATGATTACTTTCTCAAAGTCAGATACTTGTTGAGAAAGCTTTATACATTTCAGATCAACTTCTTTCTTCTTGTTGGGTCTGAATGTGCTAAGTATGGTTTATGTTGCTCAGTCTTCATGATTCATGCTGCTAAGTGATTACTACTGCTAGGCCATCAAGATTACTACTGCTGAGTATTAATGCTGCTAGAAGATATTAATACTGCTACTTAATATTTGTACTGCTAGTAGTTAATACTGCTTGGAAATTACTACTGCCATAAGTGATTAATACTGCAAACATGGTTAGTACTGCTGAATGATTAATGTTGCTGGATTAGGGTGAAGTTAATACTGCTTATGAAGATAATGACTTGAAGAGAAAGAATAGGAGCTGGAGATAAAGATGAAGATAATTACGGAATGGATTGTGAAGATCAAATTTGTTTTGATAATTATCTTGTAATTAATTTTGTATATATAGTCTAGAAGTTCTTGATACAGAAAATAGTTTTTTTTATAGTCTTATTCATACGAATATATGTTTAGAGATAATTAACCTCAAGATTCTTAGAAATCCTTTCTTTAGAGAAGTTTAGAACGTCTGTTGAGCCTGTTCAACAGATTGAGGTTGAGTTTGTAATCATTAAGTTTTATGCAATATAAACTTATGATTTGAGTTCATATTCTATGTTTTTTGATTAATTGTTAAAGTGTTATTCCGCAACTTCTTTAACATTGTTTCTAAGTGTGTTAATTAAATTCTTGTTTAGAATTTTCGATCTTGACAAGTGGTATCAGAGCCAGAAAATTCAGAAACCTTTAATCATGGACAGTTCAAACGACAGCGTTTTGGTATCAAAGGTTCCCATGCTCAAACCCAATGAGTTTGACATGTGGAAGATCAGAATCAAGCAGTACATTCTTCTCACAGACTTCTCAATGTGGGACATCATTGAGAATGGTCCCTCTGATGGAGGAAAGATGGATGCAGATGGCAAGAGACCTCCACCAAAGACTGATGGAGAGAGGAAGATGAGGCAGACAGAGATGAAAGCCTTGAGCACTCTGCTTTTGGCTATTCCTAATGAGTACCAACATCAATTCTGCAACTGTTCTGATGCACAAATTCTATGGAATGCACTAGAGAAAAGATTTTCTGGTACCAAAAGTACCAAGAGAAATCAGAAGGCCATCCTGAAGCAGCAATATGAAAACTTCATGTCTACAAAGAATGAGTCCATGACTCAAACTTTTGATAGATTTAATAAGTTAATTGGTGAATTGGCTACTGTTGGTGTCCAGATAGATCAAGATGATGTCAACAGAAAATTTTTAAGATCTCTTGGTGATGAATGGACTATGTACACTGTCTCCTTCAGACAGAATGACCAACTGGAGGACAAGGAACTGGATGACCTCTGTAATGACCTTAGGGTGTTTGAAGCAGAGGTAGAAGCAAAGAAGAAGCCCTCTGGATACTCATACAATGCTGCTCTTTTATCATCTTCTACTGATTCTGCTGCTAATTCAGAATCAGTTAGTGCTGCCCATGGATCAAAGCAAGACGGGTCTAATGACAGTCTTAGAAGCTTTTCTAGCCAGTCATGCTAATTCCACTCTAATTAATGATGACTTAGAACAAATAAATGATGATGATCTGGAAGAGATGGATATCAAGTGGCAGATGGCTATGCTCACAATGAGGGTAAAAAGATTCATCAGAAGGACTGGAAGGAACAACTTTGCTCAGAAAAGAGAAGATGGGGTTGGATTTGATAAATCCAAGGTTGAATGTTACAAGTGTCACAAGCTGGGGCACTTTGCAAGAGAATGTAGAAGTGGAATGCCTCAACAGCATACTAGCAACCATCAACCATTACAGTCCACTAGCTTCAACAAAAAGAACTCTTCTCAAGCTATTGTTTCCCAAGAAGGAATGGGATTTGATTGGAGTGACCAAGCAGAAGAAGCAGTCCAAAATCAAGATTTAATGGCTAAAGTTTCAGAGTCAGCAAGCACTGATATTCCCACAGAGGTAACATCTAACCTTTGCTCTAAAACCTGTATTGAAACTGTTAAAAAGTACAGGGATCACAATCAGAGCATGTGTGATGACCTTAAAAGGTTAGAGAAAGATAGAAGAGAGTATGTTTTGATTGTTGAGAGGTTTGAAGAACAAATTAAATCATACCAGGCTAATGAACTTCAACACTCTTATGATACCAACTACTGGAAGTGGGAGAAGAATCAGTTAGAGACTGAACTAGAGAAGGCCAAAACAGAATGTGAGAAAATTAAGAGTGAGTTTGAGAAAGCTAAACTAGATATTGAGAAATATTCCAATGCCTCTAAAGCAATGGACTCACTTCTAAAAACTCAAGTTCATGACAAGCTGAGAAGAAGTATAGGCTATAACACCACCCCTCCACCATACAACAATAACTATGTCCCTCCTACCTCAGATCTCTTAGAAAGACAGGACAAGAAGGAATTAACTGAAGGAGCCACTGAAGTAGATCCTTTAGACAAAGTAGTGGTTGAGGAAGATTATGAAGAAGAGGACTCTGAGAGTAAGAATGAGGAAGACCACAAAGATATTCCCTTAGAAAACCACATACTGACAAATGAAAGGGGGGTAAACCTTTTGTCAAGAGTGAGAAAGTGAAGTCTGGGGAAGAGATTGTTAAGAATGAAAAAGCTGAGACCTCTAAGAGAGGGAAGGGAAAGGTACAGGGAGTCCATTACATGCAAACTACTGTTGTTAATCCCTGCACTTGTAAACAGAATAAGCCCCAACAACATGATAAAACAAGGGGAAATCAAAGAAATAGAAATAATCAGTGGGCTTTAAAACAAGGAATTGATCTGAGAAAAATTAACAGACCAAAGCCTTGTTTTATCTGTGGCAAGTTAAATCATCTAGCCAAACACTGTTATTTCAATCCTATTAACCAAAGGACCACTTTTCAAAGAAATATACAAAATCCTGTTGGTTATAGGAAGCAAATAAGGAATCATATGGCTGAGGATAGGGCACCTATAAAATCTCATGTTCAGAATAAGTTTGCAAATTCAAAGAAAAATACTCCAAATAAGCCAAGGAGTAACTTAAAGAAAAATAAAGCAAGCAACGTTGTCCAGGTTTGGGTTCCAAAAGTAAAGAAATCTGTTAGTACTGCTACTTCAAATAGTACTGCTGACAGAAATAATGTTGTTGCAAGCAATACTACTGCTAACCCAGTTAGTATTGCTAACAAAGTTAGTACTGCCAATCAAGTTAGTACTGCTTCCAGTGACAGGACCATTATTCTGACAAAGTATTCAAGCAATAAGATTCCTCAGTTTGATAATCTCATCAAGTCTGAATATGAATATGTTGATGAGAATGGGAAACCCAAGACCACTTTGGCTTGGGTTCCTATTAAAAACTAACTACTTTATTATATGTGCAGGGCAACCAACAGCTCAAGGGAAGGAGCATTTGGCATGTTGATAGTGGTTGTTCCAGGCACATGACAGGTAACATGGCCTGCCTTCAAAACTTCAAAGAATTGATGGAGGACATGTTGCTTTTGGTGATAATCCAGTAGGTGGTAAGATAAGTGGAAAAGGTAATGTGTCAAAAGGTAAGATGACCTTTGAGGATGTATACTATGTTGAGCAATTGAGATACAATCTGTTAAGTGTATCACAGGTCTGTGACAAGAAACATAGCATATTATTCAATGATAATGTATTATCCTTGCTCCAGGGTTCAAGGTAGTTGATGAAATCATGATGCTACTTAGACTTGGAGAGTGTAGTTTCTGATTCATCTCTAAATTGTTTATTTTCAAAAGCTTCAGTGGATGAATCATCTCTTTGGCACAGAAGGATGTGTCACATGAACTTTAAAACAATGAACAAACTTGTGAAAAACAACCTTGTAAGAGGTTTGCCACAAAAGGTATTTTCATGTGATGATCATTGTGTTGCATGTCTTAAAGGCAAACAGCACAAAACTTCTCATAAGTCCAAAGAGATAAATACAATCTCTTCACCTCTTAATTTACTGCATATGGATCTGTTTGGTCCTACAAATGTGATGAGTACTGGCAAGAAATCTTATTGCTTGGTTATTGTTGATGATTTCTATAGATTCGCTTAGGTCTATTTTCTGAGGACTAAGGATGAGACAAGTGGACTGATCAAATCCTTTGTTCTTAGAGTTGAAAACCAAACAAATCTAAGAGTTAAAGTCATCAGGTCTGATAATGGAACTGAATTTAAAAACAATGACCTAAACAGCTTCTGTGAGGAAAAAGGCATTGAGAGACAATACAGTGCTCCTAGGACTCCTCAACAGAATGGTGTTGCTGAAAGGAGAAATAGGACTCTGATAGCAGCTGCTAGATCTCTATTGGCAGATTCAAAACTTCCAATCACATTTTGGGCAGAAGCAGTTAATACTGCCTGCTATGTTCAAAACAAAGTTCTAGTAGTGAAATCTCAAGACAAGACACCTTATGAGCTTTTTAAAAAGAAGAAACCTTTTATTGGATTTTTCAAACCATTTGGATGTCCTTGCACAATTCTCAATACCAAAACTCACCTAGGCAAGTTTGATAGTAAAGCTGAGGATGGGTTTCTTGTTGGATATTCATCTCAAATTAAGGCCTACAGAGTTTTCAACACCTCTTCTAGGATTATTGAGGAAAGTGACAATGTCAAATGCAATGAGAACACACCAAATCAACTTGGTTCAGGTCCTGATTGGCTATTTGACATTGATTCACTGACTAATTCTTTGGGTTTCAGTAATGAGCATAATGCAGGAACAGGGACAGAAAATGTACAAGTACAAAGACAAGAGTTTGTGATGTTCCCAACACCTACTGCTGATCCTGTTGAATTCTGTGACCAAGATAAGAAAGATACTTCAGAATCAAAGGACACTGAACCAGCTAAGAATGAAGAGGACAGAGGTGAAAAGGAAGATCAACCCTCAGATTCAGGAATCAAAAGTCCTGAGATGCCATGTTTGGAAGAAGATGACACAGATGATGACAACTCTTCAGTTTTTTGTGGCAGCACTCCTGAAAAGAATGACTCTAATCTGGAAACAGATATTAATGAAGAGGTTGTTCATCAAACAAGAGTTCAGAAAAATCATCCTCCTCAATTGGTGATTGGTGACATCAATTCACCTATAATCACAAGGAACCAAAGTAAGTTGGGAGGATTGAAAGATATACAATCAGGTTTACTTTCTTGCTTTCTATCTCAGGTTGAACCCAAAAAGGCATATGATGCAATGAAAGATCCAAGATGGATAGAAGCAATGCAAAAGGAGCTACTGCAGTTTGTGCTGCAGGATGTATGGGATTTGGTTGACCTTCCTAAAGGACACAGAGCTATAGGCACTAAATGGATCTTCAGGAACAAGAAAGATGAGAGAGGAATAGTAATAAAGAACAAGGCCAGATTAGTGGCACAAGGGTATACTCAAGAAGAGGGAATTGATTATGATGTGGTATTTGCACCAGTGGCCATGATTGAGGCAATCAGGCTATTCTTAGCCTATGCTTCTTTCATGAAGTTCAGGGTCTACCAGATGGATGTAAAGAGTGCTTTCCTGTATGGGACAATTGAAGAAGAAGTGTATGTCTGTCAGCCTCCAGGGTTTGAGAATCCAAATTATCCGGACAGAGTATACAAATTGAAGAAGGCACTCTATGGGCTACATCAAGCACCAAGGGCATGGTATGACACTTTGTCTACCTATCTCTTGGAAAATGGTTTTCAAAGAGGAATCATAGACAAGACTCTGTTCATTCAGAGGAAGAAGAAGGACATCCTAATAGTGCAAATCTATGTGGATGATATTATTTTTGGATCCACAAAAGATCAAATGTGCAGAGATTTTGAAGATTTGATGCACAAGAGATTCAAGATGAGTTCTATGGGTGAACTTACCTTCTTCCTTGGGCTACAAGTTAAGCAGAAGAAATATGGGATATTCATAAGCCAATCCAAGTATGTGCAGGACATTCTTACTAAGTTTGGATTCTCATATTCAAAGCCTGGAAGCACACCCATGGAGACACACAAACAAATCACTGCAGATCTTGAGGGGGAGGATGTGGATGTTCATCACTATAGATCCATGATTGGCTCCCTCATGTATCTCACTGCTTCAAGACCAGATATCATGTTTCCTGTTTGTGTGTGTGCAAGATTTCAAGTGAGGCCTAAGCAGTCACACTTTCAAGCAGTCAAAAGGATATTCAGATATCTCAAAGGCCAACCTAGATTAGGTCTTTGGTATCCTCATGACTCACCATTAACCTACTTGCTTATTCAAACAGTGACTTGGGTGGTGCAAATTTGGATAGAAAGTCAACTTCAGGGGGATGTCAGTTTTTGGGTGCAAGACTAGTGTCATGGCAGTGCAAGAAACAAACCACAGTGTCCACCTCTACAACAGAAGCAGAGTATATAGCTGCTGCAAGTTGCTGTTCACAAGTACTCTGGATTCAGAATCAAATGTTGAACTATGGTATGACTTTTCTTCACACTCCAATCTTCATAGACAATAACAGTGCTATTAGCATTGTTAATAATCCAGTCAAGCACTCCAAAACAAAGCATATAGAAATCAGGTACCACTTTATCAGAGACTGTAATGAAAAGAAGCTAATTTAGGTTGTAAAAGTCCATACAAGTAACCAATTTGCTGATCTATTCACCAAAGCTTTTGATATGGGTAGATTGACATTCTTGGTCGCAAGTGTGGGCATGATAAATATTGAATAAGCCTCCTTTGATCTGCTTTATGTACCATTTCTGCATAAATTCCTTTCTGTCTACTTTCTCATATTGTTTTGTGCATGGTGCTACTAACCTTGTGTGTTTAAGTGTTTCAGATTGCTTCAACTGAATACTTAGTACTTCTAGTTCAGTTAATACTGATCTGTATATTACTCATGATGTCAGTTCCAATATGGTTAAGTATGGTTACTACTGCTAGGTGGTTTATACTGCCAGTGCAAAGTTACTACTGCTTGCCTTATTTCTACTGCTAATCAGTGTTACTATTGTCGGTATGTGTTAATACTGCTATTCTGTGTTAATACTGCTAGTCTGTGTTAGTACTGCCAGTATGTGTTACTACTGCTAATATGAGTTACTACTGCGAGTTGGTTAATACTGCTAGGGTACTTAGTACTGCTTCTAACTGAAACCCTCCACCTATAAATACCCTTGTGTGACCACCAAAATACAAACGGCTCTTTGAACTTCCATTACTTCTCGTTCTCTCTCTCTCTCGATTTCTTGCTCACCAGTGTACACCCTCATTGCGATTCGAACCCTAAAATCAATCAGAACGATGGCAGGACTAGAATTCTTTGATGAACACAATGAGGTTGCTATGCTGCAAAAACCCAAACAGGCTGAAGGTTTTCATCAGATTGTGGATTTCCTCAAATCGTCTCACATTGCCTATGCCCTCACTGTCAATCCCAAAATCTGCGTGGAATATCTACGACAATTTTGGGCAAATGCTACCATCCACACTGAAGATGGCACTCAAATCATCAAAACAAGGGTGTGTGATAAACCCCTGACCATCTCAGAAGAGTGTATTCGCATCCATCTACGCTTGGATGATGCCTCAGGTATTACCTCTCTTCCTAAGGAAGATCTCTTCCTAAGGAAGATCTCTTCCATGCTCTTAGTCAAATGGGGTATGAAGGTCCCACTGATGCCTATAAGTTTTTCAAGAACAGATTTTCACCTCAGTGGAGATTTTTTGTTCATACTCTACAACACTGCATTTCAAGAAAAACAACTGGCTGGAGTGAGTTCAGCACCACATGCTGCTAAGTGATTACTACTGCTAGGCCATCAAGATTACTACTGCTGAGTATTAATGCTGCTAGAAGATATTAATACTTCTACTTAATATTTGTACGGCTAGTAGTTAATACTGCTTGGAAATTACTACTGCCATAAGAGATTAATACTGCAAGCATGGTTAGTACTGCTGAGGATGATAATACTGCTGAATGATTAATGCTACTGGATTAGGGTGAAGTTAATATTGCTTATGAAGATAATGACTTGAAGAGAAAGAATAGGAGCTGGAGATAAAGATGAAGATGATTGTGGAATGGATTGTGAAGATCAAATTTGTTTTGATAATTATCTTGTAATTAATTTTGTATATATAGTCTAGAAGTTCTTGATACAGAAAATAGTTTTTTTTTATAGTCTTATTCATACGAATATATGTTTAGAGATAATTAACCTCAAGATTCTTAGAAATCATTTCTTTAGAGAAGTTTAGAACGTCTGTTGAGCCTGTTCAACAGATTGAGGTTGAGTTTGTAATCATTAAGTTTTATGCAATATAAACTTATGATTTGAGTTCATATTCTGTGTTTTTTGATTAATTGTTAAAGTGTTATTCCGCAACTTCTTTAACATTGTTTCTGAGTGTGTTAATTAAATTCTTGTTTAGAATTTTCGATCTTGACACTTCTCATCAACACATTTTCTTGAAAAATCTGAGAACTTCTTTGCAAATGATTTCTTTTTAGTCTTAAAATCGGATTTATCTTTAGCAAGATTTTGCTCCAAATCAGATATTTTCTTTCGAAACTCAGCATTAGCATCATTCAGACTCTTAATCTTCTCCTCATAACTTTCTGTTAAGTCTGATTTTATAGTAATCATTGTATTTATAGGCTTGGTCAAATACTGTGTCTAATGCCGTATTCTGTGTTGTATTGACCAAGGGTATTTAAGTCCCTTTGGTCTTGTGTCTTTGTAAGAACTTCACGCATATTGATTATTGATTTTACTTTGCGCATCCTTGTCTCTCTCTACTTTCTCTCTCTAAAGATTCATTGATCTTGGACTATCAATTGGTATCAGAGCCATCTGAATCTTGAGAGGATTGAGAGATTGTATTTTCGAATCTGAATTTGTGAATTAAATCAAAAATTTGATCGATTTTCTTGAATTTTTTCAAGAAAATCTCGTTTTCTTGATTTTTTATCAAATTCGGATGTGTTTTTGAACGAATTTTATTGAAAATCAGTTTGTTGGATTCGATTTTGATAGAAGAAAACTTTTGATTCACATTGTTTTTCAAGAAATTCAAGTTTTGAAGGTTAATTTTGAGAAATTTCGTGTTTTCAAGAACTCGAGTTTTTACGTAGTGTGTGATTTACGAAATCTTGATTTCATGGTTTTTAATCAAATTTGTTAATTGAAAAGTGTTAAAAAGTTGTTTTCGAACGTGTTTGTATAAGAAAGTTTCATCAAAATTAAGTTTTGAAATCGATTTTTAGCGGTTTTTTTGATTTTCCTTCGTCTTGCGCTAGATCTGAACTTTGCGCTAGTTCATAGTAGTTTGCGCGAGTTCATCATCTGGTTTGCGCGACTACCTAATCTTGTCTTAGTGTATTTCAGGTTTTTTATCAAATTCAGAAACCAGTTCATCACACAAAGTGCAACTTTGCGTCTCCCTTGGATCAAGCAAAGCTAAGTTTGCGTCTCCAGTGCCTCACGCAAAGTGTAGTTTGCGTCTCCTTCATCTAACGCAAAGCTCAGTTTGCGTCTCTAGCTACTCGCGAGAACCTTCAGTTTGCGTCTCCTGCCTCTCACACAAACCTCTAGTTTGCGCCATATCTGTCCAAACTTTAAAAAAAAAAAAGAAGATCATACTTGGTTCTTCAGTAGCAACTCAGCTCCGACATACTCGGTTCATGAACAACTTTGAGGAGTTCAAGGCCAAAGAAAGTGAGACTATAAAGAGTGTTTTCGACAGATTCTGTGCGGTGCTAAATGATCTGCGAAAAATAAATGTGAACAAGACAGAGCTTGAGACGAATCTGAAATTCCTTAATGCTCTTCAGCCTGAATGGAACAAAATTTGTCATAGACTGAGGAACGATGTTCGGATTTCCACAATGCAGATCCAGGAATTATATGAGATTCTAATGACTAATGAGAACTTGGTACTTGAGAAGAAGGCCAAACTGGATGGGATAAAGAAGAAGTCAGTAGACCCGGTTGCCCTACTCACAAAGCAATTATCTCAACAAGCGTTGTCTGATAACGCTTACAATGGGTCAACTGATGATGATGGTGAGGCACTGCAGAAAGCTATGATTCTTATCTCTCAGCATTACCAGAAAAAGTTCCAACCAAGAACTGGTTCCAACTCTTCTCGCTTCACTTCTGTGACTAGAACCAAAGTGCCCGAGCCAAAGACTGCTACCTGCTACAACTGTGGAAAGCCGGGACACATTTCAAAGGAGTATCGAGCAAAGAAGGTAAAGGACTCAGCTTATTATAGAAAGAAATTGGAACTGGCCGAGAAAAGAGAGAAAGGAACTGCTTTGCTAGCAGAAGAAGAATTATGGATGGATCATTCTGACAATGAAGCTGCAAACGTCGAGATCGCTCAGATGTGCTTAGTTGGAGTTGATCAGTCAGACGATTCTGAAACAGATGAAGATGAGGTATATTCTGAATTTGATTATAATTTCATTACCTCTCAGATGAATATCATAATTAAAGCTTTGTCTGATTTACGTTCTAAGTTTTTATCTGAAAAGAATCTAAATTCTAAAAAGTCAAATTTGATTGACAAACTGAAAATTTCTTTGAAAGATAAAAAATCAATTTTAGAAAATACTAAAGACATCTTTCAAAAGAAATTGGATGATTTGGAAAATTCAAATAAGACTTATCTTGAGTCTTTGACTAAAATGACTTCTTTAAAAGATGAATTTTCAGATAAAATAAATAAGTTAGAAGAAAAGCTTTATCGAAAAAACCAATCTGAACAAACAATATTTATGAACAAACCAAGGAGTGAAGAAGCTTTAAAACAAAGGTGGGGTCTTGGTTTTGAAAATCCTCATTGTTTAAACAATGCGATTGAAAAATCCCCAACTTTATATAAATACGATTATCTGACTCTTGCTCATTATGCTCCTCAATTTAAAATTGATTGGATGAATGAGAAGCAAGTGTTAGAACTCGAAAATGAAAAAAGGATGAATAATAAGAAAAATGAAATTCCTTTTGTTTATACAAGTGAAAATGCAAAATATTTCCCTGAAAAATCAAGGAGAGGCAGAAGAATTTTAAATGATATATCTTCTATTAAATCTTCAGTATCTGATGATTTTATTGATCCTTATGCTTCTAATTTTGATAAGGAAAATATTTCTCCAATCATTTATGATTTTAAGAAATATACTCCTCCATTGGTATTAGAGAGTACAATCATCGATCTTGAAGATAAGATAGAAGATCAAAATATTTTAAAGAAAATTGAATCTGATATTATTCTTTCTTTCATGACGTCTAGTCTTGAAGAAAAATTATTTTCTCAAAAATCAGATTCTATTTCTAACATTTCTTCTGATTCTAAGGAAAATAAAAAGGAAGTTTCAAATTTTAAAATCTTTTGTCAAAATAATTCAGACTCCGAGGCAAATTCAGGTTTATTAGTTGATCAGATTGGTTGCTTGGATAAAATTATTTCTTCTGATTTAAATATTTCATCTAAAATTCTTGATGATTCTTTTACGCTCAATGATCAATATTATAAACATAAGCGTAAAAGAAGACGGTCAAAGAAGTCAAAGAAACGAGATACAGTTCTTTCTGACAGTTCTAATTCTTCTGATTCAATTCTTACAGATAGGACTTTGAGCGATCAGTTAAAGAAGCAGATCTGGAGAGCGAGGCGGACATCTGATGAACATACTTTTGATGGGGATAAATGTGTAGACAAACTTTACAACAGTGATTCATTTGCTATATGTAATAAATTTCAAAATACTCTATAAAGCAAATGATTCGACTTTCAAAACATGTCTCATGTTCTTCCTCAGATTCTAGTTCTGATGATTATGCTTTCTCTTCTGATGATTGTGCTTATTATTCTGATGATATTCCTCATACTTCTCGTAACAAATCTGCTTATTATTTCCCCATAAGAACTGCAACTAACAAACACGGGCCTAAATTCAAGTGGGTAGCCAAATCTTTATCTGATTCAAAGTTGCAGGCATCACATATTGAGGGGGAGTAATAGAACGATGGCTTATGAGTACTTCAGCTCAGAACCCGTACTTCAAGGACTATGACTTCTAGACATATCAGTCTAGGACTCGCTCTTCTTTGCATTAAGCTTCTGTCTAAATGATATACTGTGAGTACATCTATTCTATTCCGCTGCATTTATATCTGATGATGATGTTGTTCCAGTTTTCTCAATTCCTTTTAAAAGAATCTGAGCATTTTCATTTCAACTTCTTAATTCTGATTCAACCAAATTTTTTCAAATGAGACACAAATTTTTTTATTATGTGAAAGATGATATTATTGAATTATATTTTGTTTCAACTAAATATAAATTTGTCGATCAAATATTTCTATTTTTTAAATCTCGGCATGTTGTTTTAAAAATTTAAACATTTACAAATTTTATTCTATAAAGTAAAAGTTTTACAATTTTTTCTTTCTTTTGAATAAAATGTGTGTATAGGATAAATTTTCAAGTTGCTTTGTTTATATTAAAGTTCTTATATGTTCAAATTTCAGTTCTAACAAAAGTCGAAAGGTCAGCAACATGTTTGTAACTTTTTATATTGCTTTAAAGTTGTGTGATTCGGAATATTTATAGTTTTCAATACTTAGAAAACCTAACAAGTCGGAATTTTGGATCGTAATGAAAATATGGGCTAAGCACTTAGACATATATAAAACCTTGTGTTTGAGATGATTATTAAATTCTTATAAATCAGAAATCTCTAAGTTTAAAAGTTTGTACCTGTGACCTTTCTGGTTTGGGAATGTAAGTTCTGTGGGATGCTTGTCATCTGGTCCCATAAGGTCATTTGATCTGGGAGTGATCGAACCAAAATCCTTCTATAGAATCAGATCGAAAGTCATGTTCTACTGGTATGAATGGGTTTAGGATATGTCGATGTAGCCTTTCTGATCTGGGAGATTAAGTTCCAAGGGGTGCTTGACACCTAGTCCCCTAAGGCCAACTGGTCTGGGAGCGGCTGACCCAAATCCTGCAATAGCGTCAGATAGAAAGTTACGTTTACGACATGTTCTTTACTTACCGAACTTTTTGATTAAAAGATGCCAAAGTGCACAATGCTTAAAAGATGCCAAAGAGCACACTCATGTGAAGATGCCAATGTGCATACTGCTAAAAAGATGCCAATGAGCACACATCTCATGAAACTTGGTTATATATTTCTGAGTTGCAATAAACCTGTAAATTTGTGAAAGTTTGAATTTTTGATGGCTTAGTGTGATTACATGCAAAGTTCTCTATTATATTTTTAGAATTGCATTTTCTTGAAGCTAATTGAAGTTCACATGCGAGCACACTGAATAGATTGATGATAGTTTTTGAAACTGAACATGTCTTAAACTTGATATGCAATAAAACTTGTTTCTGTATCCTAACACATACATTTGATTTCATTTGAAGGATTTTATCGTGCTATTTTACTAAGTAGAATTTTATTTGTTTCTGTTTAAATTTTTATATATTTAGTCGTTTCAAAATACATATTCAATATATTTTTCTTTCTACATTGATGTTTATATTCATTGTGTTCTCATATTATTTCAAATGGGTTGAGCATTATTCAAGGGGGTGTGAAAAAGGAGATTTTTCTTAATGATTTTATCTGTTTTTGAGGGGGAGTATCTGATTTTCCTTATATGAATGCTAACTTGAATTGTCATATCTAGTGCATTTGTGTAGGGGGAGTCAAAGAGTTAAAAAAGGTAAAATTTTCTGAGTATTAAGTCAGCTTTGCGCCATCAGTTGGTCGCGCAAACCTTGCTTTGCGCCACCTTCGTGTAACGCAAACTTCACTTTGCGCCACCTTGGTGTAACGCAAACCTCAGTTTGCGCAACCAATTTGAAGCGCAAACCTCCCCTGTTTTCTCTATTTCTATGATTTTGCAGATCTTAAGTTGTATCGTCTCCATCATTGGCATGACCTAGTTGAACCAGTTCATCAAGGTCATGAGGGGGAGAAATCAGAGAAGTCAAGAAGATGATAAAGAGACAAAGAGCTCAAAAGTTTATCTGCTGATCAAGATTCGCTCAAAGATTCTATTCTCTCAGCTTAAATTTTTTCTTTTGTTGTTCCTGCTCCGACCACCACAGTTCATTCAAGGTCTTTCAAAAGAGGTGTGTCTTCAAGAGCACAAGCTGATGAATCAACTGTTCGTTCAACTTTATTCCAATCTGGTCCAGACTTGTCAAAGGCAGCAAAGACAAATCAAACTGAAAGATGCTGAGAATAATTTTTTCTTTAAAAGTCAGAAAGCTTCATAAAGTCGCTTTAATGGTCAGTGTTGTTTTAGAAGATGAATTTTGAAGACCAAAGCGCTAATGATTACTAAGGGGGAGATTGTTAAGTCTGATTTTATAGTAATCATTGTATTTATAGGCTTGGTCAAATACTGTGTCTAATGTCGTATTCTGTGTTGTATTGACCAAGGGTATTTAAGTCCCTTTGGTCTTGTGTCTTTGTAAGAACTTCACGCATATTGAATATTGATTTTACTTTGCGCATCCTTGTCTCTCTCTCTACTTTCTCTCTCTAAAGATTCATTGATCTTGGACTATTACTTTCAATGGATGTTTTCTGGATTTGGATAATCTGATCTTCCAAGTTAAAGATTTTTCTTGTCAGCTCTGTGTTCTCAGCTTCCAAACTCAGTATTTTCTCATCATTCAGCCCAGAAGTCTGTTTCAGAAGATCTTCATTAATTGTCTTTAATGCACTAACTTCTTCTTTCAGTATGTTGCTTTCATCATAATATTGTTTTGTCTTCTTAGAGTATAAATCAACAGATAAAGCAAGATTTATGTTCTCTAATTCGAGCTTTTCAATCTTCGCTTCAAGATCAGAAAAATATCCCATATTGGATGAGAAATCGGCTTGATAAGAATGATCGTTCCCAAACAGTTCAGAAATTTTGACAAGTGAATTGAACTTGCAGATCACTTGAATTGAAAACCTGCAGATCAAATGAACATGAAACTCTTAAATCAAATGATCATAAACTTGTAAACCAAGTGAATTTTACAGCATGAAAACTTGCAGATCAAATGAACTGGCACCACTTAGAACTTGCAGATTGAATTATTATGAACTGGCACCACTTAGAACTTGCAGATTGAATTATTTTGAACTGCAGACTAAATGATCAAGAAACTTTCAGACTAAATGAGTTTAAAACTCGCAGATCTAATGACCTGAAACACTATAACTTGCAGATTATAAACTAAAACTCGCAGACTGCATAGTCAAGAAACTAGCAAACCAAACAATTTAGTCAGACTAAAACTCGCATATCACTTGAACTTTCAAAGACTGAAACTCAGACTGAAGTGACTATGAAACTTGCAAGCTGTGTATTGATTTCAGCATGAAAACTCACAAGCCATGTGAATTAAAACACGCAGACTGCTTGAAGTTAAACTTGCAGATCACATGAACATAAAACTTGCAGACAATTTGAAGTTTCAGCATTAAACTTGCAGACCACACAGATTAAATCTCGCAAACCAATTAAACTAAAACACGCAGACCATTTTCAATTTGAAACAAGCAGACTGTGTAAATTTGAACTCGCAGGCTGTTAGAACTGGAATTCACAAAATGAAATGCTCAAACTCTCAAATGCTTGAAATTAAACATGCAAACCATGTGTACTGTAAACTTACAGATCATACATGAATTGAACTTGCAGACCAATTGAATTAAAAACTCGCATATTAAATGAGCAACTATGAACTCACAGGCTAAATGAAGATTCAAATGAAAATTAAAACTTGCAAAACAATATTTGTGGAACGCGCAGATTGAATAACCATGAAACTCTCAGACTGTATTACTTATAACACGCAGATCAAATTGAACTAGAACGTGCAAATTTAATTGGCGCAAATCAATTGGCGCAAATCAATTGAACAAATTGAAACAAGCAGATCACTTCAACTCAGCGACCAGGGTTATTTTTACTCCGGGGACCGGGGTCATGAGGGGACCGGTGTCATGAGCAACTCGACCGGGGTCATTAGCAATTTCGGGTTTGCAGAACTAGCAGATGCTTGTCTAGAATCGCGCAAATCGAATGACTTTGAATAGCGTAAATCGAACGACCTGGAATCACCAAATGAACTGAAATCGTGCAAATCAAATGGGACTTAGAACGCGCAGATCATATGAACATCAAACTTAGTTGGTCTGCGTGTTCTGTATAACTCACAGATTGAATGATTTAAACCTGCAGATCAGAAACTCGCAAATCAGATCAATTGAAATTGAAATTAAATCTGGCGCAAAATGGATGATGTTGGCGCAGATTGTGTTGATGCTAGTGCAAACTTGATGATACTGGCGCAAAACAAATTAACAAGATGGAAACTTGCAGATCATTGAATTCAAAACCTGCAGATATGAACAGAACAAATCTATCTAACAAATCTACCACGATGATCAAAAAAACAGATATGAACATTTTTCTAATCAACAAATCTATATAACAACAAAAATCAAGAATTCACAGTGATCGACATTTTTTTTTACAACAAAAACCAAGAATTTGAAAATTGAATATGATTTTGTGGTTAATCTGTGAAATTTTATGAACACAATATGTTTCTATGCTGAAATCGATCACACTTTGATCATTTATACACTCAATCAATGATTATCAATCACGAATTTGATTCAATCAATGAATAACCAAAAGTCGACTGCGTTCTTGATTTTTCTAGAATTCAATCCACAACTTCAAATCAACCTGTTCAATCAATAAATTTGTGATCAAATCACAACAATTCACAATCAAAATACAACAATTCAATGAGAATTTGTGAAAAAGATCAAATTCATATTTTCAAGAAAATTTCAACAGTGTGATCTAAAATTCCAGATTTCAATCTAATTTTCTTTTCAAATCATTTCTGAAAAATGTTTGGTACGGCTCTGATACCAATTGTAAATGTAAAATCCCTATACAAATCAAGCACAATCTCAAACAAGATCAAACAATGTCAAGAACTAGAGAGACAGTATAGAGAGAAAGTCTTAGTCGTATGTATTATGAATCTGACAATTACAATGCTTACAATGAACTCTACTCCTAACTATTACAAGGCAAAAGGTATTTATACCAATGACAAATACACACAAACTTACAAGCTTACACACCTAGTTGACTTTACACCTTTGACTTAACACATTAAATATTGGATACAATATAATGCAATAACACCTCTTATTATATTAATGATAATTTTAACTAAAAATACATTAAAAATACGTATTTTATTTTATAAATTACACTTTTAGAAAAGTTTTGTTAGTACCTTTAAAATGAGTTAAATATTGAATATTTTTAAATTTTTATGCAATTTATCCGATATATATATATTTGCAAATTCATCTACACTATTCCAAAAAAACATTTTCTATTTTAAGTTGGATTCGAAAAACGAATCCTCTTTTTTCTTATTTATGTAAGATGAAAATCAAAAGTTATCTATCTCTATTAGTTAAAAATGTACCGTTATCAGATATTTCATTTGATTAAATGTTTTTTTAATATGTATCAAATAAAAAAATTATAATACAATTATTAATTTTCTTAGAAATATCAACATAAATTAATCTTAATGAAAAATAAAAATATAATTATTGATATTTTTAAAAAAATAAATATTTATATTACAAATTTTTTATTTGATACATATTTAAAAAAACATTTAATCAAATGAAATATCTGGTATTGATATACTTTTTATTAATAGAGATAGATAAATTTTGATTTTCAACTTTCCTAAAAACGAAAAAGTGATACATTTTTCAAACCGAACTTAAAATAGAAAATGTTTTCTGGATTAGTGTAGATGAATTTGGAAATATATATCGGATAAAATGATAAATACGTATTTTTAATTAAAATTATCATTAATATAATAGGAGTATAAATGGAAAGTGAAAAATAAAATGATAGGAAACACAAAAATGAAAAAGGACAAAACCATAGGGACTAAAATCATAATTACTGAATCTATACATATAATTGGTCCCTGACGTTTATTGATTTCTTTGAAAGAGGTCCCTATGGTTTCATAATTCAAGTTTACATCCCCAGGGTTTTGATTTTGCTCTAGAAATGGTCCCTGACACCTAACGACGTCAAAATGGTACGTTAGTGCCAGGGGCAATTTCGTCCAACTATGTTTGGTCCCTCTTTTTATAATTCTTTTTTGTCTTTTCTTATTTTTATAAAACTTATGGAATTACAGGGACCATTATGCAAAACTCCATAAACCAAAACCCTTTTGGAAAACCACCCACTTCCACTTCACCATTAAACCTGCAAGTTATCTTTTTATGCAAAACTCCATTAAAACAACTATATATATATTGTATATATATATATATAATGAAGAATTAAAGTTAAGAAACTTGAAACCCATATCCAACACACAACTAGGGTTTCCAAATACGAAAAAGAATCTCAAATTTGTCCCAAAAGCTTGAAAGCATTTGGGTTATAATTTATGCTATTCAAATCAACCCTATTTACAAATTTGGTAGATCATCTTCAACCTCCTTGATGATCAATTTGCAGAGAAATCAAGTGAATTCAACTATGGCAAGCGTCCAGCGGCGGCGACCGAATATGGCAAGCGTCTAGCGGCGGCGGTGGGTGGTGCCAATGTGGAAGTGGTCCTGCCAGGAGAAGGTTCTGTGTGTGTGGCATGTGTGAGTTTTAAACACAGTGGCATGTGTTGATTTCGATTTCAAAGTTGTTTGTTACGGCATCGATCGATAATTTCGATTTCAAGGTTGTTTGTTAGGCTTCAATTTTTATTTTGAAGCATTTGTTGTGGCATCACTCGATAATTTCGATTTCAAGGATTTTTGTTAGGCTACGATTTCGATTTCAAACTGTTTGTTATTACGGCATCCCTCGATAATTACCGTCTATCCCACCGCCACCACCACCACCACATCCATCCCGCCCACACAGCCACCATCACCACCGCGAATTATAGAAACCAGTTTCACCAAGAAAACCCTTGACTAATTACAATCTAGGATACGGTCAAACAGCGTATCAACTGAGTCCTGTGGTTTATCAATCTCGCTAGAGCTGAATATGATGTTCAAAGACTTGGGAAGCAAGTCAAGTAGATGTTCTTCCTCTCGATCTGTGTTGATTTGGCAGAGGCCACAAACGATTGAATCAGATATTGATTGTAGTTCGGTGACGGGAACATTATCGAGATGGGTAGTGAAAAGTTGTAAGGTTTTAAGAGAATGGTGATCGTGAGGTATTTTGTGGAATTGAAGAGAGTGATGTATGAATTAAGTAGGGTAGATCTAGAAGGAGATGGCGAGAGGAGAGAGAGGAGAGATGAGGTGTATTCGGAGACGGGTTACCGTCCCTGTGATTTTATATATATATATGTGTGTATATATATATATGTGTATATATATATGTGTGTATATATATATAATAATATTAAAGTTATTTACATGTTGGTCCCTTAAAGTTTGATATTTTCATAAAATTAAGAAAAGCCAAAAACGATTGCAAAAAAGGGATAAAAACATGTTTGGACGAAAATGCCCCTGACCCTAACCGTGATTTTTAACGGAGTTAGTGTCCAGGGACCTCTTTCAGAGCAAAATCCATACCCTAGGGATGTAAACTTGAATTATGAAACCATAGGGACTTCTTTCAAAGAAATCACTAAACGTTAGGGACTAAAATTGGAGTTTACTCTATAATAAATAAGTAACTAGAAGGACACGTGTCGCCTTCTGGTGAGCCATTTTTTCATTTTCCAGCCTAAACATGTATCTAGACGCATTTTACATTATAAGTTCATTTACCTCATCCACATTCATTCCTCCTTAAATCTTTCCTTAATTCATTTTTTTTAATTTATATCATATATTTACTACCCTTATAATTAGGTATGTAGTTTACTTGTAATCTCTTACTTTTTTATTTTTCATTTTAGACTCTTATCATATAAACATAAATAATATATATGAACAAAAATGCATTAAAAAATATTTTTATTTTTTACAAATTATACCATTGTAATCGTTTCGTCAATACCTTCGAAATGAGTCCAATATTGAATACTTTTGAATTTAATTATATTATTAAATATCATAAATATATACGAATTAATGTGTCGTAATTAGTATGAGATTTGTTAAAATTAGTATGAGATTTGATACAAATAATCACTAAATTGTCGTGATTTTCTTTTTGCAATTTCATATCAATTTTAACTATGTACTTTTCCATAATTTCATTTACGTTATATTATAAATTTTGTTTTATAAATTCTTAATATTTATTCATATTTTTATTAATTTTTTGCAAAACATCATTTGCAAAAACTGTCTAAAACAATGACATTTTGTAACCAACTGCAAAAAAACAACTCTGAAGGGAAAAAAAAGTTTGGAAAAGTAACATCGCACTTTCGATGATCATTCATATCTGTAAGATATGTTTTCTGGCATGATTTAATTTTTTAAATTACCCCGTGTAATACACGGGGCCGAACCTAGTAATCTAATAAAACAAAAAAGAATAAAAGAAAAATAGTTAACTACCATCTTTAACTAAATTAGTCAAAGGGACCGTAAGTGAAATAAAATGGCAACCATAATTACTAAATTTGTAATTAGTTTAAAAGAAAGACCAAACTTGATAGTCAGTGACAACCACAAGGACCGAAAATGTAGTTTACTCTTAAGGAAATAACAATCTCACGTTTAAAAAAATCACTAAAATAAATACAATTCAAACATACCATAATTATCCATTAAATAAATAAGAAAATAACCGATACACGTTTTAGAAAAAGAAAATTAATAATTAATGGCATTAAATCTAAAGGAGAGATTAAATAAGAGATGATATTTTGAGTGTGTATAAATTGGATGTTCGTTTGCTCAAATCATATCAACCATGAAGAACATCTCTATTTTCTTCGTTCTTTTGCTCGTGAGCTTCTTTGCTTTTGGTAATTTATTTTATCTTATTTACACATTAACGTCTTCCTTTCGTTATCTTTTATATTGTGGTGGAAAATTATAATTTGTATTTATCTAAATGGTGCTTTGTAAACGAGTTTTAGATGAAAAAAAGCTTAAAGTTTGTGTAGTTTCGAAACAATTTTTATACAAAAGAAAATTTGAGAACAATGGCGGATCCAGGATTTTTTCTTGGTGGGGTCACCTTTTAAGGTAGATTAAATGATCGTAAAACTGTCACGTGCATTTTAGCCCAAATCCACGTTTTTGAGGGATTTTTAAAGTTTTTTTTTGGTTGATTTCAAGAGATTTTTAAGTTTTTTTGTCGATTTCGAGGGATTTTTTTCGGTTCTTTAGTTGATTTCGAGAAATTTTTTTGGTTGGTTTCAATGCATTTTTTTAGTTGATGGGTTCCAGACAAAAAATTACTGGGAGGACTGAAGGTATATAATTAAAAAAAAAACATATTTTTACTTAAAAATTTCCTCTTTGTTTCCCATTTAATGGGTGCCCATCCTCCCACTAAAACCACACGACATCCGCCCCTGATTGAGAAGGAAATTAATAACATGTTGATTATAAAAATATTTTTGTGTTTCTATAATTATAGGATCTGAGATGTCGAAGGCGCAAATTCCGATATGCAGCAAGAAGTTCAAAATTATAACAGGATTTTGCAGCGATACAACATGTGATAACACTTGCAAATCCAAAATTGGAATAGGCTCGACTGGACATTGCGATAATTTCTGGACTTGCGTTTGCAAATACCCTTGTATTCATTAAATTTCGTCATAGTAACTTAATGCAAAAGTCCTTAGAAATAAAACTATATTTTTATTTCTAACTAATTCTCTCAATCTATATTATACATGTCTTTCGAAAAACAAGTATTCAAGCCTAGTGCATGTTTACTTGTATCAGGCCCATTCCTGACATTTTTTAGGCCCTGGACGAGATGTAAAATGGGCCTCGATAACTACGAATTTATTTTCACTATATTGTTTATATCATCGAAAATAACATTGAATTTAATAAATACCAATAATTTATGTAAAATCCTTTTTCCTGGTATTCCAAGCGCAAGATCAATCAATAATTATTTTTAAATTAGTATTATCTACCATATCATTTTTACATAACATCGTCAATCCGTTCCACCATCAAATAGATTGAAATCATTTGGGTGTTGACCATTCAGAGTAACACTTTAAGTAAATCAAAATATTGATGTTGATGTTGATGTTGATCTAAAAAATAAATTTACACTTTTTTTTATCTTTAAAAGAAAAACCCGACAAAACTTTCTCAATAAACAAAAAAAAAATTAGGATTTCTTTTTCCAAAGTACTACTGTCTTATTTTATTGTAATATTATGCAAGAGAATGGGCACCCATTAAATGGGAAACAAAGAGGAAATTTAGGTATTTATTTTATATAAGGTTGGGTTCACGTGAGACCAACATGTTTTCGTGAGACCCGTAACACCAACATTTTACACTTGAAACTTCACAGCAAAACACTATGAAGGTAAAAAAAAAATCCAAACCTTCACAGTATTTTGTTAGTGTTTGCTGTGAAGTTTCAACTATAAAATTTTGGTCTTACGGGTCTCACAAAAATATGTTGGTCTAACGTGATCCTATGTCCATGAAGATATATATTTGAATAAAATCATACCTAATATTTAATTTATAATTTAAAAATGAAATAGTTTAAATGGTGGTCTCAGGAGACACCGTTCCACATCATGGACCACCTAAACCCTAAAAATAATGGATCACCCCAAAAGCTCTTGTTGCCCCGTATCACACTCATGGACCACTAGGTTCTGTTTATAGATGGAACCAATTTCCCATGTTTGGTTTGTTAAAAGGTGTTCAAGGAAGAAGTCATTGTTTACAGACGCCTCTTTTGCAAGGATTTTGAATCATTTTTATACCCACTTTGCTTCTATTCTGTTCATTTGATCTAAAATGTGATAAAGAGGTGATAAGTTACAATAAATTTTATTTTTTTTGGAAAAATTGCACTTTTGTGGGCAACTGTGGGCATCTACTATCCCCACTGTGAGCACTGACGAACCACTTGAAGAAACCATCGGACGTTGCGTTTATCCGGACAAGAGGGAGCAGATTAAAATACAATTGTTGAAGCATGCTTGCCTGCAACAATCCCTGAAAATCTTCTTGGCATTGGTTGGAAATTGAATGGTCCTTGTCTAATGTGCTTTATGAAGATATGTCCATTGGATCATTTGCTTTTTTAGGCTATATAAAGAGGGAATGGCTTGCATTTGTTTCATCAACCTATCATCCATCACAACAAAGTCACCAACAATTCTCTAGCTTTAGTTCATCTTCAAGTTACTTGTTAACTTGAAGATTGTAATTTTAACATTCTAGCACTTTACATTTCTAGTACTTTACTTTTCCTTGTAATTTAATTTCAAGTATTCAATTTCCATTTCCGTAATTTAAATTTATGCAAGTACTTCTTAATTATTTCTTGTCTTTTATTATTATGTCTTCTATTTTAATTATGAGCTAAGCACCTTCTTAGGTGTGGGTGTGAGTAAACTTGAGACTAGTAGGATACAGTTGTGTGTGTCCATAATTACTTGTTCTTGAGTTTGGTCACTTGAGTCAGGACATAACTCAATGCGGATAATCCGATCACTTTGAAGTGTTAATATTAGATCTTAGACCTCGAGAGGGGCGGATCCGAAATACGGCTTAAGTGATGCAACAAGGATTTGAGAAAGTCTTTGATAACCACGCAGAGATGCGGGTTTTGTATGATTTACTAAGGTTCAGTATGCCGGTCGAGTAATCACAAAGACATTTGGGTGTAAATCTCCATAACCGTGGAATTTGACGCTTAGAGTCAAACTTAGATAAATCGGCAAACTCAAGTACAATAATTATAGGCACTTTGTAGGCACTTTTGGGCATAATTTATAAAAAATCATTTTCGAGAGATCGGGATTTTAATAAATAGTTCTATGTACTTAAGCGCCTAACCATCTAGTAACTACAATTATCTCAAGGAAAACTTACACCCATACCCAATCCTTAATTCATCGTTAAATTTCATAATTTTTAAGTTATTTCACCAACAAAAAGGATAATTTTTCTCACAACCAAAACGTGTGCAAGAAGTTCATGAAACTCTTTGATTCTCAGTAGTCCAGTCCCTGTGGAAACAATATTCGGTATACTTACCATTTCGTTTTCGAGAGATCGGGATTTTTATAAATAGTTCTATGTACTTAAGCGCCTAACCATATGGTAACTACAATTATCTCAAGGAAAACTTACATCCATACCCAAGCCTTAACCCATCATTAAATTTCATAATTTTTAAGTTATTTCACCAACAAAAATGATAATTTTTCACACAACCAAAACGTGTGCAAGAAGTTCATGAAACTCTAGGATTCTCAGTAGTCCATTCCCTATGGAAACGATACTAGGTACACTAACCATTTTATTACTTATAGCAATCATAGTTGAGGTGTATACTTGCGC
Source organism: Arctium minus (assembly GCA_954870635.1). Lineage (NCBI taxonomy): Eukaryota > Viridiplantae > Streptophyta > Magnoliopsida > Asterales > Asteraceae > Arctium > Arctium minus. Next base: position 39,929,449 of record OX941087.1, on the reverse strand, counting down.
CCCCACTGTGGGAACATTGTGGCCACTGTGTGGAACTGTAACAACCGACAAGATTGGATCATGTGTTTATTATTTTTTTAAATAAATAAAATAGTATGGTGTAAATGTGGAAATCTTAGAAGTGGAGGACCTATTTGGAAAATAGGATCATTTAGGGCCTAAAACCGTAGGTTACTATTCATTTTGGGAATAGCATCCTGGTGCGTGTTTGCGTGCGGCGACCCAGAGGAGAAAGGGAAGACCGATCGCTTTTGGGATTCAGATGTTGGGGAGAATAAATTTTAATCGTTGAGATCCATCATCAAGAGGTAAGTATTTTATTTAGAACCCTTAATCTTTATCCTTTGTTTTTAGATTGATTTATCGTTTTAGTTGGGAGGATTGTCATAATTTAAAGGTTGGAATCGAGTCCAGGTTGAGACTGGGGGGGTTAGTGAAATGGATTAAAGACTCAATTCGATGTTTGATTATTTTAGGTTTGTTAATCAATTAATTAAAGAAAAGGGGCTATTGGTTAAAAAAAATCGATTTCGATCGATTTTGTGTAACTCTGGGAGTTTTTCTGCATAGGTTTGTCGAAGTCGCCCGGTAGGGGTGTGACAGGGATCACCCGGGGAGATGTCGACCGGGATCACCCGGGGAAATGTCGACCGGGATCACCTGGTATGTATTCGACCTGGGTCACCCGGTATGAATTCTACAAGGGTCACCCGGTGAGTATTCGACCGGGGCCACCCGGTACCTTCGTGAACGGGGCCGCCCGGTGTCATTAGTTCATTTCTCAGTTCCTTTGATCAATCAGTGAGTGATGAAACTCTTAGAAAGTAGCATAAATTATAATGGTCATATTATTATGAAATGTGTGAGTTCGTTTTGTCTGGGGATAGTTGTTCGTGTGAGTTGAAGTTCATCCAATCAGGTGAGTTCCCTCATTCTAAAAACTTTTGAAACTGGAAATGGCTTCTGTTGTTGATTTTACTATGCTTATCGCTTTCCGTTAAATATGACATCGAACTGTGTTGAATTGAATTTTATTTCAATATCAAGCATACATACTTTCTCGTTGCTTTTATCGTATGGGAATTGGTATTGTTTAAATGAAATAAGTGCCTTGGATTATCTTCGATCGTCGGGGATGGTTGAAACCGTGTATTTGGAATTCATTTTCTTACACACGGTAACGACATCAACGAGGGGGCCGTATAGGGATCTACTGGGGGGGCCCGAGGACGAGTAGTCCTGTTTCTTGACGAAGGATTTCGATGTGACACTAATCACTTATTGTGACATGAGGTTTTTGAACTAGCCCCGAGATTTGTGATTGTGTATTCTGTTGTTATAAAATGGACGAGGTTGGGAATTCACTAGACCTTTCGGTCTAATCCTCGTTTCTACTTTTCTTAAGGGTGGCTTCGGGATCTTCCAAAGGAAAAGAGAAGTGTTAGGAGTTAGCTTGCAGGAGAGTGGGCCTTAGTTGCAGCATAGTCACAACTTTATTATAGATTCTCGGATGTAATAGACTTGTTATTAGATGATGTAAATCTTTGCATATTTGATTTTTATTCTGGGACCCGTTTTGGGAGTTGGATCTTATTTAAATTGTTATGTTAAGTTTTGGGGTTGTTACATTTGGTATCAGAGCCATAGTTTAAGCGATTTAGGTGGCCACTTAGAACTCGCAGACTGAGTGGATGAAAATCGTAGATCACTAGAACTTGAACTTGCAGATTAAATTGATCACAAACTCGCAGACTTAATGATCACAAACTTGCAGATTTAATGAACACAAACTCGCAGATTGCATGGATTAGAACTCGTAGATGCTTGAAATTTTAAAACTCGCAGGTTGTGGTTTGAGAGTTTTCAGAACTCGCAGATCGAAGTGACTATGAAACACGCAGATCAAATGACTATGAACTCGCAGATTGAGTGAATTAAAATCCGCAGATCAAGTGATTTTAAAACTCGCAGATCACTTGAAAATGAATTCGCAGATGCTTGAACTGAAACTCGCAGATTGCTTCAATTGGAACTCGCTGTTTGCGTGTTTCTCATGAATTCAGTGTGTTCTTCATAAAACTCGCAGGCTGCATAAACTCATGAAATGGAACTCGCAAATGCCTGTTTGCGTGTTCTTCAACTTTTTGGCGTGTTCTTCCAAGAATTCACGGATTTGATTCAAATCAATTCAAACCTGCAAATTTATTCTCAAAATCGTACCAATACAATCGAAAACCAATACTAAACACATTTCTATGTAACAAATCTATCTAAAAATGCAAAACTACAGTACGATCTACAATTACAGTGATCGACATATTTTGTCAACAAAATCCAAGAATTCGAAAATTGAATCTGATCTTGTGATTAATCTGTGAAATTGTGTGAATACAATGTGTTTCCAGACTAAAATCGATCACACTTTGATCATTTATACACTCAACTAACGATTATCAATCGCGAATTTGATTCAATCAGTGAACAACCAAAAAGTCGATTGCATGTTCTTGAAAATCCAGAAATCAATCCAACCAAATGATTAATTCTTGAAAATTGTGAACAAAAGTGATTCAATTACATCAAACGCATCTTATGAAAACAATTTCCAACAAGAAATTCAACAAACAAGTGTGAAATTGATTAATTAGTAAAGAACCAAAAACTGTTTGCGTGATCTTGAAAATTTTTCCAGATATTTATCTAAATTTGATATTTCAATCCTTCTGAAAATTGTTTGGTCTCGCTCTAATACCAATTGAAACTGTATAATCCCAATCAAACAAGCAACTCAAACAAGATTTAACAATATCAAGATCTAGAGAGAGAATAGAGAGAGAAAGGCTCTGTCATATATCTCATAGATTGAATATTACAATGAGGGTTCCTTTTCTCACAACACAATGTACAAAGTATATATACTACCTACTTCTCTCATAAGCCTAAACTCTCATGACACTAAACAAGATAAACTCTCACATAACTAAACTCTCATGACACTAAAATTGACTTTACTGACTAAACAAAACATTGACTTTTCTCATTAAATCTTGGATACAATTTCTACACTAACAGCTCTTTTATATCCCCTGCGTTTGCTCGGTGTTTGGGACTAAAGCCTAAGTGTTTAGGGAGGGTGTTTGATGTAGAAACCGCTGATCCTAATTAGGTGTCGATTAGGGAGGTGTTTGAGGGATGTGTGATAGACATAGAAGGGAGTTTAGTACAAGTGGTACTATACCCTATGTCGATGAAAGAGTTCGACGTGGTCCTTGGAATGGACTGGTTAGCTAAGAATGATGCTAGTATCGTTTGTAACAAGAAGATGATCCATATGGTTTTACCTGAAAGAGGGGTGGTAGTGATCTATGGGGATAGACGGGAAAGGAATTCTAGTTTGATTTCCATGATCAAAGCGAATAAGAGTTTGAGAAAAGGGTGTAGGGGATTCTTAGCGTATGTAGTAGATGCTAAGAAAGAAAAGGGTAGAATGGAGGAAGTGTGGGTAGTGAGTAAGTACCCAGAAGTATTTCCGGAGGATTTGACAGACCTACCTCCGGATCGTCAAGTTGAATTTCGCATCGACCTAGTGCCTGGTGCCGCTCCGATTGCGCATGCACCATACTGATTGACACATTCGGAGATGAAGGAAATGATGTCGCAATTGCAAGAATCGCTGGATAAGGGGTTTATAAGGCCTAGTACATCACCGTGGGGAGCGTCGGTCCTCTTTGTAAAAAAGAAGGACGGGTCTATGTGGATGTGCATAGATTACAGAGAGCTCAACAAGTTGACGATCAAGAATAAGTATCCGATTCCAAGGATAGACGACTTATTCGATCAGCTTCAGGGAGCAAGTTTCTTCTCCAAGATCAATTTAAGGTCGGGATATCATCAACTCAAGGTGAGGGAAGAGGATATACCGAAAACAGCCTTTCGTACGAGGTATGGGCATTACGAATTCCTTGTAATGCCATTCGGGTTGAGCAACGCTCCTGCAGCCTTTATGGATATGATGAACAGGGTGTGTCCACCTTACTTATACAAGTTCATGATTGTGTTTATCAATGATATTCTAGTGTACTCAAAGACCGAGGAGGAACATGAGGAACATTTACGAACAATTTTGGAGTTATTGAGACAAGAGAGACTTTACGCAAAATTCTCGAAGTGCGAATTTTGGTTGCGAGAAGTGCAGTTCCTTGGACATGTCGTGGCCCAGGATGGAATCAAAATGGACCCGGCAAAAGTGGAGGCAATTCACGATTGGGAGGCGCCAAAGAACCCGTTAGAGGTCCGAAGTTTCTTGGGATTAGCAGGGTATTACCGGAAGTTTATTAGAGATTTATCTAGAATAGCCACTCCGCTGACTTCGTTGACGAAAAAGAGTGTAAAGTTCGTATGGGCAGAAGCACTGAGGGAGGCCTTTCAGAGACTTAAGGATATGTTGAGTAGTGCTCCGATTTTGGCTCTGTCGGATTGTTCGAAAGACTTCGTAGTATATAGCAATGCGTCTAGACTGGGCTTGGGATGTGTTCTTATGCAGCGAGGGAGAGTAATTGCTTACGCATCATGCCAGTTGAAGGATCACGAATCGCGATACCCTACCCACGATTTAGAGCTGGCCGTCGTGATCTTCGCGCTAAAAATTTGGAGGCATTACCTTTATGGAACGCAATGTCAAATATTTACTGATCACAAAAGTATTTGCCATCTGTTTGACCAGAAAGAGTTGAACATGCGCCAGCAAATATGGATAGAGTTACGGACCGATTTACGACTGTAAGATCGAATACCATCCCGGGAAGGCTAACGTAGTAGCCGACGCCCTGAGTCGGAAGGAAAGAAGTGAAAACCTGATGTTGGTAGCTACGAGAGCTAAGGTAACACCAACTCTACTGGAAGAGATTAAGATAATGCAATTAGAAGCCCTGAAGCCTGAGAACCTTAAAGCTGAGAGAGTGGTAGGTCTTACAATTTCACTGATAGAGGACAGTCAGGGACTGAAGTGCTACAGTGGGAGCATTTGGGTTCCGAGACTTGGGGACTTGATAACGGTCATCTTAACGGAGGCTCATAAGTCAAAGTATTCAATTCATCCAGGAGCGAACAAGATGTACGGAGACTTGAGACTAGACTATTGGTGACCGAGATTAAAGAAAGATATAGCTCATTACGTGGAGAGGTTCCTGACGTGTCTGCAAGTAAAGACGGAATATCAGCAACCGTACGGGAAACTTCAACCGTTAGAAATTCCCATCTGGAAATGAGAACAAATCACGATGGATTTTGTAACTAAGTTGCCCAGAACCCCGAAGGGGTACGACGCGATTTGGGTCATTGTGGATCGGCTGACCAAATCAGTGCATTTCCTACCCATCAAGGAAACCTACTCCATGGAAAGACTAGCGAAGCTGTATATCGACGAGATTGTTGTTCGCCATGGTGTGCCCTTGTCCACTGTGTCCGACCGGGATAGCCGGTTCACTTCAACTTTTTGGAAAAGTTTCCAACGAGAGATGGGGTCAAAAATTAAGATGAGAACGGCGTATCACCCGTAGACCGACGGCCAGAGTGAACAAACTATTCAGACCCTAGAGGATATGTTGAGGGCATGCGTCTTGGATTTCCAAGGTTCGTGGGAAAACCACTTGTCGTTGATTGAGTTCGCCTACAATAATAACTATCACACAAGCATCAAAGCTGCTCCATATGAAATGTTTTATGGTAGAAAGTGTCGAACTCCCTTGTGTTGGAATGAGGTTAGGGAAAAACAACTGGCTGGGTTGGAGTTAGTGCAGCAAAATGCGGACAAAATTGTGCAAGTGCGAGAGAGACTGAAGGTGGCACTTGATCGACAAAAGAGTTACGCGGACAAGCGTCGAAAAGACATAGAATTCCAAATCGGCAATAAGGTAATGTTGAAGATATCACCTTGAAAAGGTGTAATCCGCTTTGGAAAGAAAGGGAAGTTAAGCCCTCGATTCATTGGGCCAGTCACAATTATTGAGCGTGTTGGAGAAGTAGCATATAAACTAAATTTACCCAAAGAGCTGAAGAGTGTCCACAACACATTCCATGTCTCCAACTTGAGAAAGTGTTTAGCAGATATTGATATGGCGGTACCTTTGCAAGACATACAAGTGGACGAGAAGTTGAACTTCGCCGAAGAACCTGAGTCTATAGTGGATCATAAGGTTAAACGACTAAGGGCAAAGGATATCAGTATAGTGAAAGTTCAATGGAAGTTCCATAAAGGGCGAGAAGCGACGTGGGAGTTAGAATCGGAGATGTTGTCTAAATATCCGTATTTATTCGACAAGGAAATTCCGAGGACGGAATTCTCTTAACGGGGGGAGTATTGTAACAACCGACAAGATTAGATCATGTGTTTATTTTTTTTTATAAATAAAACTGTATGGTGTAAATGTGGAAAGCTTAGAAGTTGGAGGACCTATTTGGAAAATGGGATCATTTAGAGCCTAAAACCCTAGGTTACTATTCATTTTCGGAATAGCATCCTGGTGTGTGTTTGCGTGCGGCGACTCAGAGGAGAAAGGGAAGACCGATCGCTTTTGGGATTCATAAGTTGGGGAGAAGAAATTTTAATCGTTGAGATCCATCATCAAGAGGTAAGTATTTTATTTAGAACCCTTAATCTTTATCCTTTGTTTTTAGATTGATTTATCGTTTTAGTTGGGAGGATTGTCATGATTTAAAGTTTGGAATCGAGTCCAGGTTGAGACTGGGGGGTTAGTGAAATGGATTAAAGACTCGATTCGATGTTTGATTATTTTAGGTGTGTTAATCAATTAATTAAAGAAAAGGGGCTATTGGTTAAAAAAATCGATTTCAATCGATTTTGTGTTACTCTGGGATTTTTTCTGCATAGGTTTGTCGAAGTCGCCCGGTAGGGGTATGACCGGGATCACCCGGGGAGATATCGACCGAGATCACCCGGGAAGACATCAACCTGGATCACCCGGGAAGACATCGACCGGGATCACCCGGGGAAATGTCGACCGGGATCACCCGGTATGTATTCGACCGGGGTCACCCGGTATGAATTCTACCGGGGTCACCCGGTGTGTATTCGACCAGGGCTACCCGGGGTGAGTCGACCGGGGCAACCCGGTACGTTCGCGACCGGAGTCACCTGGTGTCCTTAGTTCATTTCTCAGTTCCTTTGATCGATCAGTGAGTGATGAAACTCTTATAAAGTAGCATAAACTATAATGGTAATATTATTATGAAATGTAGGAGTTCATTTTGTCTGGGGATAGTTGTTCGTGTGAGTTGAAGTTCATCCAATCAGGTGAGTTCCCTCATTTTAAAACTTTTGAAACTGGTAATGGCTTCTGTTGTTGATTTTACTATGCTTATCACTTTCCGTTAAATATGAATTTGAACTGTGTTGAATTGAGTTTTATTTCAATATCAAGCATACATACTTTCTCGTTGCTTTTATCGTATGGGAATTGGTATTGTTTAAATGAAATAAGTGCCATGGCTTATCTTCAATCATCGGGGATGGTTGAAACCGTGTGTTTGGAATTCATTTTCTTACACACGGTAACGGCATCGACGAGGGGGTCGTATGGGGATCTACTGGGGGGTCCCGAGGACGAGTAGTCCTATTTCTTGACGAAGGATTTCGATGTGACACTAGTCACTTACTGTGACATGAGGTTTTTGAACTAACCCCGAGATTTTTGATTGTGTATTCTGTTGTTATAAAATGGACGAGGTTGGGAATTCACTAGACCTTTCAGTCTAATCCTCGTTTCCACTTTCCTTAAAACCCATTTTCAGGTAACAGGGTGGCTTCGGGATCTTCCAAAGGAAAAAGAGAAGTGTTAGGAGTTAGCTTGCAGAAGAGTGGGCCTTAGTTGCGGCATAGTCACAACTTTATTATAGATTCTTGGATGTAATAGACTTGTTATTAGATGATGTAAATCTTTGCTTATTTGATTTTTATTCCGGGACCCGTTTTGTGGAGTTGGATTGTTAATCATAAAATCCCAAACATATCAAGCAATTACTCAAAATATATCAAGAACTTGAGAGAGAATCTAGAGAGAGAAAGTAGATCTTGCATTAGTCACAAATCTCACACATACAATACGTGAATAGTTCTCTAGTGTTCTTACAAGATTACACAAGACAAACCTATATATACGACCTATCTAACACAAAGCTTAAAGGCTCAGAAAACAAAACAAGATTTGACTAAACTATTACAAAGACAATGTTGACTTTTACATCTTTGACTTTCCTATTAAATCTTGGATACAATATTTAGACTTAACAATCTCCCCCTTTGTATTCAAGATTTAATAAAAAATTTGATATGGATCTTCAGCTCTTGATTCTTCAGCTTTGAACATTGAAGCTTTCACAGTCTTTACTTTTTCAGCTCTTGAAGAATCTTGGAAAGTCTTTTTCTCTTTGAAGCTTTGAAAGTCAATATGCCTTGAACACGAAACAGGATTCTTGAAACTTCTTTTGAAACTTTGACTTGGAAACATAATTCTTGAATCTTTTGAAGCAACATTTGAAATCTATGAAACTTCTGAAAAATGTATCTTCATCTCTTTTATCTCTGGACCATCTTTGGAAGAACAAACCTTTTTGAATCTTTGAATTTTCTTTTCAGAATCTTTTTAACTTTAAATCAGCGGAAGCATTTTGAATTTCTGACTTGAACTTTGAACTTGAATTTTGAAATTGAATCTTTATAAAATTCTCCCCCTTTTTGATGATTGAGAGCATCATAATCATCAAAATTTCTTCAATTTCAGCATAAACTTTGAGTTCCCCCTTTGTGATCAAAAACAATCTCCCCTTTGACAGTTGGCGCGCTTTGATCTGAGAGCCGTCAATTCATGAAAGATATATATCCAAATTTTTTTAAATTCAGACATATTGAACATGGTAACCCTGAATCAACAAATGAAACAGTTAGAAGTGCCTGTCAGTAACATGGAGTCACTGTGAACAACGAATGTACAATATAAGGAGCTGGCTTGATGATGACTCCCCAGGACTTCCATTCAATCATTGAAAAACACAAGGTTTATCTATGAATGTTCTGACAGAAAAACAGATTTTCTGTGTGCTCGTGCTTGTGTTTGAAAGAATTAGCACAATGATTGTGTTTCATAAGGCTCAAAGTATGTAAATCACTGAGACAGCAATGATTGTACATGGACTCAATGTGCATGAGAAAGGGTCGAAGGTGGGGCAACTTTCCTTCTTTTTCAATATCAGTATCTTCCAAAAGAAGATCTGATAGATTATATGTTGCTTCCCAGAAAATGTGAAACATTCTCTTTTTAAGAAAAGAATGAGTAGCTGGTGGGGTTGTATACAAGAGATGGCATGGGCTATTTGCCTATTTCAATGATGGTCACCAAAGAAATGTGAACCAATCAGTAATGTGGCTGCCCGGCTCAGAAAGATGTTTGGTGCAGAGTTCTGATATTCTTTTAACTTTGTTCTCACACCCTCTTTCTTTTAACAGTTTTATAGTATGAGTTCTGATCTGAAATAATCAGAAGTCGTCACCTTTACTCCCCCTTAAATTAAGCATCTGAAATATGTCAGTTAAAACAGGATAGAGATCAGACACTCCCTTTTGAATTGTAGACCATCATATCAGAAAAATCTGTCAGTGAACCAGTATAGGATAGAGATCAGATCAATTCTCTTGGGACGTAGACCATCATATCCATCGGATGCAGAAACATAGTAGTAAGGTCTTTTTGATCGCTGAGGTCCAAGTCCTAAACTGTTGTGTTTAGAAGTCAAACTCCGTTGAAGTATGGGTCCTAAGCTGATGTGCTTAGAAGCCATAATCTTTCAGCTTTGAAGTTCGGTTTTTGAACTGTTATGTTCAAAAGCCATTGTTCTCTTACTCCCCCTTGGCTTGAGGTGCCTGCAACAAAGAATCAGTTTTCTTCTTTGGTACCCACTGGTATTTGGGTCCAGAAATGTTAGTTGCAGTTCTTGTGGGGGTAATCGAGTAAGAACCATACCAGAAATGATCACTGGTCTTGTGGATATGATCATGTGTACAGCAGTAAGAGCAATAAAATTTATTACCTGAAAACCTGAATAATTGATCTCTTGAGTATATAAGGTCAGGTTTACCTTTATGCTCTTTGTTCTTCTTTGCTTTGTGTGTATGTACACATGATGTCTTCCCTTTTAGCATATTTGACATCTCATCTTTAACTGGTTTCTTCTGCCAGACCAGTTTCTCTTTCTTGTAACTTCTTCTTCTTGGAGATGTACCTGAACCATCTACATATCCATCATAGAAAATGTTAGTTTGACGAATCTGATCAAAAGATTTAACTGACCTTTGTGAAGAAACAAATTTCTGAGTTGATCTTGAGGCAGACTTCTCAACCTCTTTGATCTTTGATGCAAAGTTGTCTCTTTCTTTCACAAGTTGGTCAATCTTCTTTGAAAACTCAGACTTCGTCTTCTGCTCTTTCAACGCAGTAGCAGACAGTTCAGATAACTTGGAAGTTAGCCTTTTGATTTCAGACTCAAATATGGATCTTTCTTCTTCAAATCCTTTTTCTGAATCATTTTTCTGGCCTGATAGTTCTTTGAATAATCCTAAATTCTTTTGTTCTATGGCCTTCTTTTCATTCTCAAACTTCTCTCTTTCCAAAATCAATACTTTCTCAAAATCAGAGATTTGTTGAGAAAGTTTTAAGCATTTAAGCTCCCCTATCTTTTTCTCTTCAAAACATTTCTTGGAGAAATCTGAGAACTTCTTTGAAAAACTTTTCTTTTCACTTTCAAAATTAGCTTTGTCTTTAGTAATCTTTTGCTCCAAATCAGATATATTCTTTCTAAGCCCAGCATTCTCATATTCCAATTTCTTAACTTTCTGCTCATTGCTCTCAACAGAGACTGTCTGCTGAATTTTAGCTTCCAAATCAGAAATCTTTCCTTTTAGATCTGACACAACCGTTGGCCCTAACATCGTCCATTCAAGATAGTCCCATATCTCCTTTCCTGTTGACTTGTATAAATCTTTTCCTGTAAACTGATAGGTTTTTATGTGACCATTAATCTCATGACGAATACTATTCAACAGAAAAGTTCGAGCCATATTATCAGCATTCTTTCTTTTCTCTCAATCCTCAGTACAATCTTCTGTTGGAGTATGAGATTTCATCTCTCCTTCAGTCAATGACAGTCTGATATAGCAACTCAGCTCATGTGTATCTACAAATTTCAAAAAATCAATTTTCCACTGCTCGTATCTTCCTCTGAGTAAAATTGGAGAACTCATCCTGTTTCAAAAGGAATTTAACAAAGTAATCGTCAGTTGAAATGAATTCAAAAACAAAATTCAGACAATCTAAAATGTTCTCTCTCAGAAAGCTTTGAATGAGAAACAGCTTGATAAAAAAATGATCGTTCCCAAACTGTAAATCAGAAAATATTTGATCACAATCCGAACAAATTGAAATATTTCGTAAAAATTGAAAATTTGAACAACACTTGTTATGGCGCAAAGTTAAAAAAAAATTCCTGACTTTTTTTTTTAACTTGAAAGATAAGGCGCAAAGTAAGTTCTCGCAATTAGTGTGAAACGCAAAGTACGATTCTCGTAACACGCTGGAAACGCAAAGTAGGTTTGCGTAAGTGTCTCGATGCGCAAAGTGAGCTTTGCGTACGCCGAAGGATGCGCAAAGTGAGCTTTGCGTACGCCGAAGGATGCGCAAAGTGAGCTTTGCGTACTCCGAAGGATGCGCAAATGTGACTTTGCGTTTTAGCCTTGAAGCGCAAAGTAGCTTTGCGTGTTGAACTTGATGCGCAAAGTGAGCTTTGCATGTTGAACTTGATGCGCAAAGTGCCCCTTTTCGATCCTTGTATTGCGCAAAGTATGGTTTTCAAGACCCACTGAATACGCAAATAATGTTTTTGAAGCGCAAGATGAGGTTTGTGTAATCCAATGGATGCGCAAATCTGCAAGATGAACTTTGAGGATGAACTTGCGCAAACCGTCTATGAATCTTGCGCAAAGTGTATGAACTTGCGCAAACCGTGTTTTTGGCAGATTCTTTCTCAAATCGATCAAAACCTGCAAATTGATCTCAAAAAACTTATCAGAATCATCGTCAAACAATACTAAACACAAAATTACTATCAATTTTCTATTAAAACTAACAATTCACACAAAATCAATCAAGAACAGTGTTCGAACGAAAATATCCAGAAAACTCAAATTTCGAAAATTGACATTGAATTAGTTGAAATCACAAGATGTAAACAATACAAGAATCAATCCTAATCATAAAACGAATACTATGAATCCATTTTCTTGCATTAAAACCGATTTTTCAGCCAAAGTCGGATGAAACAGTGAAAACACGAGTTCTTGAAAATTTTTCAGAAAAACTCAAATTTTCGATTTAAAATTCCAGATTTCAACTCAAATCATGATCAAATCTTTTCTAAAAAGTTTGGTTCAGCTCTGATACCAATTGTAAATCAATAAATCCCAATTACATATCAAGCAATTACTCAAAATATATCAAGAACTAGAGAGAGAATCTAGAGAGAGAAAGTAGATCTTGCATTAGTCACAAATCTCACACATAAAATACGTGAATAGTTCTCTAGTGTTCTTACAAGATTACACAAGACAAACCTATATATACCACCTATATAACACAAAGCTTAAAGGCTAAGAAAACAAAACAAGCTTTGACTAAACTATTACAAAGACAATGTTGACTTTTACATCTTTGACTTTCCTATTAAATCTTGGATACAATATTTAGACTTAACATGGATCTTATTTAAATTGTTATGTTAAGTTTTGGGGTTGTTATAGGAACTATACGGTTTTCCGCTATCAAGTTTTTGGTGTCGTTGACGGGGACTGGCGGAATTTTACATCCTGAGATATTGACTCTCATTTGAGCCTGTGTCACTCGTTTCAAAGCATCTTTTCCGTGTTGTATGCCACGGCTACAATACGGTGAACTTTTACCTCTTGTTCCCGAAATTGAAAGAACCGTAAAAAGACGTAGAAGAGGTAGGATAAATAGGCAAAACCGAAACATGGTTGAACAACCTCCGATTGTTGAAACCACGGTTAAAATTGCAAATGATAAAGATAGGGGAATACGGGATTATGCAACACCCGAGTTTGGTCAATTAAAATCGGGGATTTTTAGGCCCAACATGACAACACAAACTTTTGAACCGAAATCGGTAATGTATCAAATGGTCTAAGCAATGGATCAATTTGGGGGATTACCTTCGGAAGATCCTCACTCTCATTTAAAATCATTTATAGAAATGACGGATCATTTTCGTATTCCCGGAGTAACTGTAGAAGCCTTACGGTTAACGCTCTTCACTTATACCCAAAGGGATAGAGCTAAAGCCTGGCTAAATTCATAACCACCTGAATCGATTGATACTTAGGCGAATTTAGCCGAAAATTTTTTAAAGAAATATTTTCCTCCAACAAGAAATGTGAAATTTAGACATTATATCATGAATTTTCGACAAGAGGAAGATGAAGCAGTTTTCGATGCATGGAAGATATTCAAAGATTTGATTAGAAAATGTCCTCACCACGGAATCCCTCATTGCATCCAATTAGAAACATTTTATAATGATCTTTCTAATGCTGCGAATATCATTCTCGATGCTACGGTCGGTGGTGCTTTTGTTTCCAAAACACACAACGAGGTATTTGACATTTTAGAAAAAGTTTCAAACAATAACACCGAGTGGTCAAATCCTCATGCCATCGTTCAGAAAAATGCATCGGGAGTTCATGATATTGATGCCATCGCTTCTTTAAATGCACAAATCGTTGCTTTGCCTGATTTGGTTAAGAACAATTTGAACATAAATGAAGAAAAAAGTCAAGTACAAGCCATGAATCATTCTTTGAACGAATCTTGTGTATTTTGTGGAGAAAATCATCTTTTTGAGCAATGTCCGGGTAATCCCGCCTCGGTGAACTACGTGGGAATTCATGCTAGAAATAGTCCGTTTTCCCAAACGTATAACCCAAATTGGCGAAATCACCCGAACTTCTCTTGGACGGGAAATCAAGGACTTCAACCCCCCATGGCAAGTCAAGTCCAAAACAGACCACAAAATCCACCAGGATTTCATCAAAACCAACCTTCTAATTTTCAACATGGACAATCCTCACAATCACATGCACCTAGGCAACAAAATGCATCGAGAAATAATGATTCAATCGAATCATTACTTAAAGGTTTTATAAACCAAACCAATGCAACCTTGAGGGGTTTCGAAACCCAATTCGGGCAATTTGCTGTCGAGCTCAAAAATAGACCACAAGGGACGTTGCCTAGTTACACCGAGAATCCTAAAGGAAATCAAAAAGAACATGTCAAGGTTGTGAGTATAAGAGAAATAGAGAATGTAGATGACTCGTGCCAAACCACAAAATCATCTCCCATGCCTATTTTGCAAAAAGATTCACGTCTCTTTGATAAATAAAATTCCCTGGTCTTTTCCATTTTGTTGAGAAAACACAGAACTCAAATCCTGTGTCCAAAACAGCAGATCCATCCAGTTCTGGGAAAAATTACGCACAGTTTACCCACTGTGGGCAGGTTGTGCCCACACCTGGTAAAATAACATCAAAACTAGATCTGCGTGAGTTGCCTTTTCCTGATAGATTAAAATCAAAACATTTGGATGCTCAGTTTAAAAAGGTTTTGGATATTTTCAAGCAACTCCACATTAACATTCCTTTGGTAGAAGCTCTCGATCAAATGCCAAGTTATGTTAAATTTTTAAAAGACATTCTCAATAAAAAAAAATAAGGCTTGAGGAATTTGAAACCGTTGCGCTAACAAAAGAATGTAGTGTTATTCTTACATGTAAAATTCATCCAAAGTTGAAGGATCTGGGTAGTTTCACCATCCCGTGCTCCATTGGAGGACACGAAGTAGGACTTGCACTATGTGACTTGGGAGCGAGCATAATCCTCATGTCTTTATCCGTTTTTGAAAAATTAGGAATTGGAGAAGTGCGACCAACCACTATTGGAGAATTGGAGCATAATCCTCATGTCTTTGCAACTCGCGGATAGATCTTTGGCATATCTGAAAGGCAAAATCGAAGACATTTTGGTCATAGTTGATAAATATATTTTTCCGGCTGACTTTTTAGTTTTGGACTATGAGGCGGACAAAAATGTTCCCATCATTTTAGGAAGACCCTTCCTTGCAACCGGCCGAACATTGATAGACGTCCAAAAAGGCGAGTTGACCATGAGAGTAAATGACCAACAAGTGACTTTCAATGTTTCTAAGTCTCTTAAGTTTAATGGTGAAGTAGAGGAATGTTCTACCCTTAGCACTATAAGTGATGATTTTGAGTTAAGTTAGATAAAATATACCCACAGTGAGCAGACTGTGGGCACTGACGATGATATTTCGGAAGATGACTTGATTGAGGTTATAGATGCATTTGAACAACTTGATTTTACGGATAGGCCAACACAACGTTGCATGATGTCTATTTTCTCGGATATGATTGAGGATACTATGGAAGTTTTTATGGACAATTTTTCGGTGATCAGAACGTCATTTGAAAATTGTCTTGAAAATTTGAAAAAAAAAAGTTTAGAAAGATGTGAAACTCACGATTTAATTTTAAATTGGGAAAAATGTCCTTTTATGGTACAAGCGGGAATCATTTTGGGTCACATGGTTTCTAAAAAAGGGTTGGAAGTGGATAAAGCGAAACTTGAAGTAATAATGCAATTACCCGAACCCACTTCGATTAAAGGCATTAGAAGTTTTTTAGGACATGCGGGATTTTATAGACGTTTTATAAAATATTTTTAAAATTTGCAAAACCACTCTGTAATTTGTTGCATGTCGATCAAACTTTTGATTTTACTTCCGATTGTAAAAACGCTTTTGAAACAATTAAGAACACTCTTGTGACGGCATGTATTATAATTATCCCGGATTGGACCATGCCTTTTGAGGTTATGTGTGATGCAAACAATTGGGTCGTAGGTGCCGTGTTAAGACAAAAGAAATAAAAATTTTCATCCCATTTATTACGCAAGTAAAACTCTCATCGAAGCTCAAATAAATTATACAACAACCGAGAAAGAGTTACTCGCCGTAGTATTTGCATTTGACCGTTTTTTATCCTGTGTACCACTTGCATTTGACCGCATACCAACTGAACATAAATGTAAAATGCGCATACATGAACATTTTTTGAAACACTGTACAAATGATGATTTTACATAAGTGAACATTTTATGTACACTGAATATAAATTAACAACGTGCAAACATTGAATAATGTGATAACTAAGTTTATAGTTGAACAATGTGTAAACATTTTGTGTGCCTTGTGAACAATTGAATATTAAAGTTTGGTCTTTATGGTTATCACTTACTAT
Source organism: Arctium minus (assembly GCA_954870635.1). Lineage (NCBI taxonomy): Eukaryota > Viridiplantae > Streptophyta > Magnoliopsida > Asterales > Asteraceae > Arctium > Arctium minus. The sequence continues at coordinate 39,912,997 of OX941087.1, read as the reverse complement.
CAAGTTTGGTCCATCTTTTAAATTAATTACAATTTTAGTCATTGTGGTTGTCATTTTGTTTCACGTTCGGTCCCTTTAACTAATCTTAGTTAAAAATGCTGGTTAATTATTTTTGTCTTTTTCCTTTTTTTGTTTTATTATATCATATAGTAATTACGATCTTAGTCCCTATGGTTTTGTCTTTTTTCATTTTGGTGTTTCCTATCATTTTCTTTTTTCTTTCATTTTATACCTTTTATTATATTAATGATAATTTTAACTAAAAGTACATTAAAAATACGTATTTTATTTTATAAATTACACTTCTAGAAAAGTTTTGTTAGTACCTTTAAAACGAGTTAAATATTGAATATTTTTAAATTTTTATGCAATTTATCCGCTATATATTTGCAAATTCATCTACACTAATCCAAAAAAAAACATTTTCTATTTTAAGTTGGATTCGAAAAACGTATCTTCTTTTTTCTTATTTATGTAAGATGAAAATCAAAATTTATCTATCTCTATTAATAAAAAATGTATCGCTAGATATTTCATTTGATTAAATGTTTTTTTAATATGTATCAAATAAAAAATTTATAATACAATTATTAATTTTCTTAGAAATATCAACATAAATTAATCTTAATGAAAAATAAAAATATAATTTTTGATATTTTTAAAAAAATAAATAATTATATTACAAATTTTTTATTTGATACATATTTAAAAAAAACATTTTATCAAATGAAATATCTGGTAGCGATATACTTTTTATTAATAGAGATTGATAAATTTTGATTTTCATCTTTCCTAAAAAGGAAAAATGATACATTTTTTCAAACCGAACTTAAAATAGAAAATGTTTTCTGGATTAGTGTTGATGAATTTGCAAATAATAGAAGTTATCATTAATATAATAGAAGTATAAATGGAAAGTGAAAAATAAAATGATAGGAAACACAAAAATGAAAAAAGACAAAACCATAGGGACTAAAATCATAATTACTGAATAATCTAATAAAACAAAAAAGAATAAAAGAAAAATAGTTAACTACCATCTTTAACTAAGGTTAGTCAAAGGGACCGTAAGTGAAATAAAATGGTCCCCAAGAGTAGGTTCACGTAAGCCACTAAGGCTTAACTCTGGTGGACCGTCATCTGCAGGATGCCATGACAACAAAACCGCCATAGAAAGCATCCCAAATAATGTGCCCATTTATTGGGTTATTCTAAAATCAACGAAAACTAAACATATGTCACTTACCCAAATGGCGTTCATAGAAATTATAGTCAATATACTTCACAAGTTTCACAACAATTCCATACGAAACACATTTTAATAAAACATCAAAATGTTCAAACATAAGATTCAGATCAAAAATCAATGTGTATGTTTGTGTATAATTACACGTTCGTAGATCACATTCAGTTGATCAATCACAAGGCGGTGAACCACCTATAGGAAGGGTCAACTACAACAAATAGTTGCCCACGATTCAAAAGAAATGAAATCCATACCTTAACAAAATTGAGACGTAACACGTGATCAACCGAGACTCATGACGAAGTTTAACTCGTTCGATTGCCTATTTAAATCATAAATTATTATTACTCGCATAACATAAAACTTGATGGTTATTATCCTAAGCTTAATCATAAAACTTAATTCTCTTAGGCATTAAACCGAACACTTGGTGTGCGGTTAAACATCTTGATACAAACATCACTGTTTTGATTTCTAAACTTTACCCTTTTGTAATTTTGACAAACTTAAACATTTCTATACATGTATTTGATTATAAATTTGCAATACCACATCATAATATACCAACCAACTTCAACTATCCAAACTTACCAACTTAAATAACTTAAGAAGAAATTTATACCTCTAAGAGGGTTCGTAGTGTAGATTCCGAATATATAATTGTTTCACTGATTTGCTTCACGAAATTGATAGAAATTTAGAGAGAAGATGAGAGAGTTTTAGAGAGAGAAATGGTATGAGATGGCGGTGATGGTTATATCTTGTAGAAGACGATTGTAAGTTTACTCTTATAATACTTTTTTTCTTTTTATAATTATAATTAATAAATAGTTTGGTTGATTGACGGTTTTAACCCCTAACTATCTTTGGTTGTCATTTTTAATTACGGTTCAATTCGGGTAAGAATAATTACACTTTTTAAAACGTAGTCTTACAATTATTACCCCCTTAAAAGAGATTTCGTCCCCGAAATCGAAATTTGACAGGAAACTTACATCGATTAAAGAACTCGGGGTACTCCGGTCGCATGTGTTCCTCAGTTTCCCGCATCGCCTCACGTTCAGAGTGATTTTTCGAAAGAACTTTTACAAAAAAAAATCACACTCTCTTCCGTGTACCTCTCTCATCATGATCAAGAATCGCTTTAGGTTCCTTGCGATAAGACAGATTAGGTTTTATGTGCTCCAAAGGATATTCAATGACGTGTAAGGGATGATAGTTGTACCCTCAAAGTGAAGAGACATGAAATACATTATGTACGTGAGATAATTGCAGTGGTAGAGCTAACCGGTAAGCCACAACTCCAACCCTTTCTAGAATTTTGAAGGACCAATGTATTTTCGGGCTCAACTTTCCTTTGAGACCGAAACGTCTGATGCCACGAGTTGGGAAAACCTTTAAGAAAACTTTATCTCCCGGTTGGAACTCGATAGGTCGTCATCGCTTGTCGGCATATCTCTTTTGACGAGCCTGAGTCTCTTTCATTATTTAACGTGTAATTTCGACCTTCTCGGTAATAACTTGTACCAATTCTGGGTCTTTGAGAATACGTTCTTCGAATTTATTCCAACAAGCCGGTGTTCGACATTTTTGGCCATAAAGTGCTTCATACGGGGCCATGCCGATACTCGACTGCCAACTATTATTATAGGAGAACTCACTCGATCAGGTACAAGTAATTATCCCAACTTCCATGCCATTCCAACGCACATGCTCAGAGCATATCCTCCAATGTTTGAATCGTACGTTCAGATTGTCCATCAGTTTGCAGATGAAAGGTTGTACAAAAATTCAAACGTGTGCCCCAAGCTTTATGTAAACCTTCCCAAAATCGAGATGTAAAACGTGGGTCTCGATCTGAGGTAATCGATACATGAGTACCATGGAAACGTACAATCTCACGTTGGAATACTTCTGTCAATTTATCAATTGATCAAGTTTTTCGAAGAGGAAGAAATGAGTCGATTTCGTCAGTCAGTTAACCACTACCCAAATTGCATCGTGTTTCAAGGTCCTGCGGGGTAGTCCGATTACAAAATCCATAGTTAAATGTTCCCATTTCCATACGGGAATGTTCAGCGATTGGAGAAGACCACCCGAACGTTGATGTCCACTTTTAACTTGTTGACAAGTGAGACAACGAGATATAAAGTCGGTGATATCTCGTTTCATTCCAACCCACCAGTAATGGGTCTGTAAGTCGCAATACATTTTTGCTGTACCCAGGTGAACAGAAAACATAAAGTTATGAGCTTCGGTCAGAATCTGATCTTTAAGCTCCGAGTTATTTGGAACACAAAGACTATCCCGAAACCACAACACGTGATCATCATCGATTCTGAACTCTGAATTAACATTCTCTTGTGTATGTTGGAAGTTTGCCCACAATTCACCGTCGTCTTGTCGGGCTTCTTTTATCCGAGAAATTAGAGTCGGTTCTACCATCAGATTCGATAGAATTTTTGTTTGCGAACTCGGATAGATTTCCAGTCTGAACCGTTTGATCTCTAAAGCCAACTCTGTAGGAACAAGTAAAAAAGAAACCTGTTCCACGGCTTTACGACTTAAGGCGTCGGCGACTACATTAGCCTTACCCAGATAATACTGTATATCAACATCATAATCCTTTAGAAGTTAGAGCCACCTTCGCTGGCGCATATTTAACTCTTTTTGAGTAAATATATATTTAAGGCTCTTGTGGTCGGTGAAAACTTCACATGTCTCACCGTACAAATAATGACGCCAAATTTTGAGTGCAAAGATAACCGCAGCCAATTCGAGACCGTGAGCCGGATAATTGACCTCATAAGGCTTTAATTGGCGTGATGCATATGCGATCACTCTACCATTTTGTATAAGAACACAACTGAGACCTTTCTTTGAAGCATCACTGTAAACTTGAAACCCGCCGGTGCCCGATGGTAACACAAGAACAGGCGTGGTAACCAATCGATGCTTCAATTCCTTGAACCCCAATTAAATTTGACTCCTTTTCGGAGTAATGGGGTTAACGGTAAAGATATTTTAGAAAATTCTTCAACCAATCATCTATAATAACCAGCCATACCCAGAAAACCACGAACTTCAGATATGTTCGTAGGTCGAGGCCATTTAGTGACGGTTTTAATTTTCATTGGATCGACTTTGACACCTTCCGCATAGATTATGTATCCGACAAAAGATACTTGATCAAGCCAGAATTCACATTTGGAACGTTTTGTGTATAACTTTTTCGTTCGAAGAGTTTCCAAAACGATGTGAAGATGTTGATCATGTTGCTCTCTTGACTTTCAGTGTATCAATATGTCATCAATAAATACGATAACAAAGTCATCGAGATAATCCTTGAAAACCCGATTCATAAGATCCATAAAGACCGTCGGAGCATTAGTTAGCCCGAAAGGCAGTACTAAGAATTCATAGTCCCCATAGCAAGTTCTGAATGCGGTTTTTGGAATATCACAATCTCAGATACGAAGTTGATGGTACCCGGACCGAAGATCAATTTTGGAAAAGTATCGTGCCCCTTGTAATTGATCGAACAGATCGTCGATTCTCAACAACGGATACTTGTTACGGATCGTTACTTTATTAAGCTCCCGGTAATCAACACAAAGAAGCATTATACCGTATTTCTTTTTGACAAAGATAACCGGAGCTCCCCAGGATGTGACACTAGGTCGAATGAAACCTTTCTTCAAAAAATCACCGAGTTGAGTTTTGAGTCCTTCATTTCAGTTGGAGCCATTCGATAGGGAGCCTTGGAAATAGGAGAAGCTCCCCGGACTAGATCGATGGTAAATTCGACTTCCCGAATTGGTGGTATACCCAGTAGATAGTAGATCGTCTGGAAATACATCAAGATATTCGGAAACAACATGTATGGGTGCAGAAGTAGGGAACCTGTTCGGGGTCTTGTAACAAGGCCAAAAAACCTTTGTTACTTTGCCAAGTATACTGTTTCACAGTAATAGAGGTTAAAGCGCTAACATCTTCTTTTGGAGTACCTCCTTGGAAGATTGCCTCTGGTTTGTCAATATCCCCAAACAATATTTGTTTGGCATTACATTCTATAGTTGCACTGTGGTGTGACAACAAGTCCATATCCAATATTAATTGGAAGTGGGACATATGAAGTGGAAGTAGAGTGACCTCCCGTATGCGGTCTCCAATAAATAACCGACAGTTTGAAAATCGAGTTAACACACAGATTGAACCACCGATAGGGGTAGATATCACGACTGGAAATTTGGTGGTTTGCTCATAAGGTTTTAACCGATATTCTAATTTTTCAGAAACAACAGAGTGTGTTGCCCCGGTATCAAACAAAGCATAAACAGATAAATCAATTAAGTTAACATGACATGGTCAAGGTATGTAGGCATCATACTTGACATGGTCTGATGGACCATGTCAGCAATATTAGGTTCACTAGTACCCCCCACTGGGTTGGGATTTGGGTTACCCTCAGGTTGAGATCTGGACTTGCGTGGACGACCACGTCTCGACATTCTAAAACGGTACAATATTAAGATCATAATTCAAAACAGTTAAGGATTGAAAATATGTAAATAGAATTAAATTCTAGTTTACCCATTCTAATGTCTACCCAATCCTCACAGGTCAAACCTAGTTAATCAACAAGTCGATACCTATGCTCTGATACCACATTTGTAACATCCATCGTCCCCATGGTCCAGAACGGGTGATGTCACGAACGGGACTTAACATAAATACACCACTAATTCAGAGCCATTAATAAACTCTAAACATATATTACAATCCAAAATCTTACATTTCAAAAAGTGTTTATAAACCTAGAACGTTTATATAATAAGGCAAGTCTAAAAACTCCAAAATTTCACGCTCGATCTCAAGTCCCGTCCCCGTAAACGTCACTTTGAACCTGCCGTGTCAGAAAACAAAAACACGGCTGAGCACAAAGCTCAGTGAATGGATTATAATATAAATTCATAAATAATAATGAAAACATCGATAACGAAGCGGAAAACTTAAAATGTCAACTTGAAGAAAGTTCATGAAACTCAAATCATAGCAAAACAAATGTTCAATAATATTCAAAATCAAAATCAAGAATTTCAAGAACAGTTCACATTTTAACTTCAAAACGTAATATAAATAAAGTCCGTCAATTCTTGTTGTGTTTGTGGGGTGATCAGCCACACGAACTAATGGGTCGGCGTGCGGGCACACACATACGAATCCCCCGTGAATTTAACCACGGTCACATATTCTGTGGGTAAAAGTTCTAGGATCGATCCATCCGCCCTGGAGCCAACAAAGTCGGCGAAGTCCCCAAGAGTGGGTTCACGTAAGCCACTAATTCTTAACTCTGGTGGACCGTCATCTGCAGGACGCCATGACAACAAAGCCGCCATAGAAGGCATCCCAAATAATGTGCCCATTTATTGGGTTATTCTAAAATCAACTAAAACTAAACATATGCCACTTACCCAAATGGTGTTCATAGAATTATAGTTAATATACTTTACAAGTTTCACAACAATTCCATACGAAACACATTTTAATAAAACATCAAAATGTTCAAACATAAGATTCAGATCAAAAATCAATGTGTATGTGTGTGTATAATTACACGTTCGTTGATCACATTCAGTTGATCAATCACAAAGCGATGAACCACCTTTAGGAAGGGTCAACTACAACAAATAGTTGCCCACGATTCAAAAAAAATGAAATCCATACCTTAACCAAATTGAGACGTAACACGCGATCAATCGAGACTCACAACGACGTGTAACTCGTTCGATTGCCTATTTAAATCATAAATTATTATTACTCGCATAACATAAAACTTGATGGTTATTATCCTAAGCTTAATCATAAAACTTAATTCTCTTAGGCAATAAACCGAACACTAGGTGTGCGGTTAAACATCTAGATACAAACATCACCGTTTTGATTTCTAAACTTTACCCTTTTGTAATTTTGACAAACTTAAATGTTTCTATACATGTATTTGATTATAAATTTGCAATAACACATCATAATCTACCAACCAACTTCAACTACCCAAACTTACCAACTTAAATAACTTAAAGAAGAAATTTATACCTCTAGGAAGGGTTCGTAACATAGATTCCGAATATATAATTGTTTCGCTGATTTGCTTCACGAAATTTATAGAAATTTAGAGAGAAGATGAGAGAGTTTTAGAGAGAGAGAGAGAGAGAAATGGTATGAGATGGCGGTGATGGTTATATCTTGAAGAAGACGATTGTAAGTTTACTCTTATAATACTTTTTTTTCTTTTTATAATTATAATTAATAAATAGTTTGGTTGATTGACGATTTTAACCCCTAACTATCTTTGGTTGTCATTTTTAATTACGCTTCAATTCGGGTAAGAATAATTACACTTTTTAAAACGTAGTCTTACAAATATTTAATTTATAATTTAAAAATGAAATAGTTTAAATGGTGGTCTCAGGAGACACCGTTCCACATCATGGACCACCTAAACCCTAAAAATAATGGATCATCCCAAAAGCTCTTGTTGCCCCGTATCACACTCATGGACCACTAGGTTTTGTTTATAGATGGAACCAATTTCCCATGTTTGGTTTGTTAAAAGGTGTTCCAGGAAGAAGTCATTATTTACAGATGCCTCTGGTGTTCCAGGATGGTTGATAACTCTCGTTTTTTAGAGTTATTTATCACTCTTTTTCTAGGTTTTTGTATCATTTTTATACCCACTTTGCTTATATTCTGTTCATTTGGTCTAAAATGTGGTGAAGAGGTGATGAGTTACCAAAAGTTTATTTTTTTGGAAAACTGCACTTTTGTGGGCAACCGTGGGCATGTACTATCCCCACTGTGAGCACTGACGACCCACTTGAAGAAACCATCGGATGCTGCATTTATCCGGACAAGAGGGAGCAGATTAAAATACAATTGTTGAAGCATGCTTGCCTGCAACAATCCCTGAAAATCTTCTTGGCATGGGTTGAAAATTGAATGGGCCTTGTCAAATGTGCTTTATGAAGATATGTTCATTAGATCCTTTGATTTTTGAGGCTATATAAAGAGGGCATGGCTTGCATTTGTTTCACCAACCTATCATTCATCACAACAAAGTCACCAACAATTATCTAGCTGTTAAGTTTGATTTTATAGTAATCATTGTATTTATAGGCTTGGTCTAATACTGTGTTTAGTGTGGTATAGTGTGTTGTATTAGCCAAGGGTATTTAAGTCCCTTGTGGCTTGGTGTTGTGTAAGAAACCGAACGCATATCTCATAGAAATCTAATTTTGCGCTTTCAAACTCTCTCTCTCTACTTTCTCTCTCTAGAGATTTTGGGATTTTGGGATTATCAATTGGTATTAGAGATGTTCTAAATCTGAGTGAATTGAGAGAAACTTGTTTTTTGAATTCTGAATTTGTGTTGAATCAGAAAATTTGATTGATTTTCTTGAATTTTTTTTTTAAGAAAATCTCATTTTTTTTTATTTTTCATCAAATTCGGTCTATTTAGTGAACGAATTTTCTTGATTTTTGGTTCGTTGGATCCGGTTTTACTAGGAGAATACTTTTGATTCACATCAAATTGCAAGAAAAACAGTTTTTGATCATCAATTTTAAGATTTTTCAAGTTTTTGAAATTTCGTTGAAACGTACTGTTCTTATTTCGATTTCACGATTTTGTGGTTTTTAATCGTATTGGTTGTTTGAAAGTGTTAGAAAACTGTTTTCGAACATGTTTGTGTAAGAAATTGTTTCATCAATTTCAAGTTTGTAATCGAATTAATAGAAGTTTCTTGATTTTCTCACGTTTTGCGCCAGATCCAAGTTTTGCGCGAGTTCTTCAAAGTTTGTGCGAGTTCATCGAACTTTGCGCCAGTTCATCTTATCGAGTTCAGGGTTCGACAGTTCTTCACGCAAAACAAGCTTTGCGTCTTATCATTCTCGCGCAAATCTAAGTTGTGCGACACCTATTTTTCACGCAAAGAAAGGTTCTCTCTATCTGCAGCTCGTGCAAGTAAAGTTTGCGCCAAGAACGTATCACGCAAGTCATAATTGCGCCACAAACAGGTCGTGCAAATCTATTTTGCATCACCTCTTAGGAAAGTTCTCATCAACATCATCTCACGCAAAGTCTATTTTGCGTTATCAGCACATCACGCAAAACCAAATTTGCGCCACCTTAAGCTAGCGCAAAGTCTAGTTTGCGCCACCAAAGCTTCACGCAAATCAGTTTTGAGCCCTCTTTCTCGTGCAAGTTACCTTTGCGTCACCTTCTGCTCAAACAAAGTGAAATTTCTCGTCATCATCATATCAATCAAAGTTTGATTTGCGCCATCAACGTTTCGCGCAAATCTCAGTTTGCGCTATCTTAGTCTAACGCAAAAGCAAGTTTGCGTCATCTACTGTTAGCGCGAATCATAGTTTGCGCCAGATTCTCTGTGTTCAAGACTTAGCATTTTCTGAAGTTTTTCATCTATGGATTCTGAAAAGTTTGCATTTCAAGCTCAGTTCTACAAGAGTGATCTCATGATGTCATTGGGCACAGAAACTCGTCCTCCGGTTCTAGTTGATGAAAATGAGTTTACTCAGTGGCAAGATCGATTTCTGAATTTCATCGAGCGTCAAAAGAACGGAGATGACATGATGAAGATTCTATCTGAAGAATCTTTTGTTCAACCCACTCTGGCTTCTGGATTATTAAAGCCTACCAAAGAGTAGACACCCGATGAGTTGGTGCAATATCAAGCTGATCGTGATATAAAGGCTAATCTGATGCTAGCCTTGCCAAATTCTATCTACAACAAGATTGATTGTTTCAAAAACAATCCTAAGCTAATGTGGGCACAACTAGAAAAGATTATGCTTGGATCTTCAGTTGCAACTCAACTTCGGCATACACGTTATATGAACAACTTTGAAGAATTCAAAGCCAAAGATGGGGAGTTACTTAAAATTGTTTATGACAGATTATGTGCGGTGATTAATGATCTGAGAAAGATAAAAGTTGAAAAGACTGAGCTAGAGACTAATCTGAAGTTTCTCAATGTTTTGCAACCAGAATGGCATAAATCTTGTCATCGCCTGAGAAATGATGTCAGAATATCTACTATGCAAATCCAAGAGATGTATGAGATCTTGCTTACATATGAGTGCATAGTCACAGAGAAGAAGGCTAAACTTGATAAGAAGAATAAGAAAATAGTGGACCCGGTTGCACTTTTAACGAGTCATCTGACTGATCAAGCATTGAATGAGAATGCATATGATGGTGCAACTGATGATGATGGTGAGGCACTTCAGAAAGCGATGATTCTTCTCTCTCAACACTATCAGAAGAAGTTCCAACCTCGTTCGGGTTCCAACAATCTTCACTTCACTACTAGGTCTCAGAATGTCAAAGTGCCTGAGGCTAAGAAACCTGCTGCATGTTTCAACTGTGGAAAGTCGGGTCACATTGCTAAAGAGTGTCGAGTGAAGAAGGTTCGGGATTCGGCATATTATCGGAAGAAATTGGAATTGACCGAAAAGAGAAAGAATGGAACCGCTCTACTTGCTGAAGAAGAATTTTGGTTGGATCACTCCGATGATGAAGCTGATAATGTGGAGACTGCTCATATGTGTTTCATCGGAGATGATCAGAGTGATGCTGATGATGAAGATTCCACTGATGAAGATGAGGTACTTTCTGATTTTGATTACACTTTCATTTCTTCACAGATGAACATTATTATAACTACTTTACATGATTTACGCTTGAAGTTATTATCTGAAAATCATTTAAATTCAGAAAAGTCAAATTTGATTGATAAATTACAAATTTCTTTGAAAGATGAAAAATCTATTTTGGCTCATACAAAAGACATCTTTCAAAAGAAATTAGATGATTTAGAAAAATCAAATATGACTTATCTTGATTCTTTGACTGAAATGACCAAATTAAAATATAATTTTTCAGATAAAATAAATGAGTTAGAAGAAAATTTATATCGAAGGAATCAGACTAAGCAAACTATTTATTTGAACAAACCGCGGAGTTATGAGTCTATAAAAGAAAAATGGGGACTTGGTTTTGAAAATCCACATTGTTTAAAAATGCGATAGAAAAATCCCCTACTTTATATAAATACGATTATCTTACTCTTGCTAAATATGCTCCTCAATTTAAAATTGATTGGATGAATGAAAAGCAAGTGTTAGATATCGAAAATGAGAAAATGATGAATAATAAGAAAAAGGAAATTTCTTTTGTTTATACAAGCGAAAATGCCAAATATTTTCCTGACAAATCAAAGAAAGGCAGAAAAAGTTTAAATGAAATATCTCCCATTAAGTCTTCAGTGTCTGATGATTATGTTGATATATATGCCACTAAATCTGATAAGGAAAATATCTCTCCAATCTTTTATGATTCTAAGAGATATACTCCTCCATTAGTATTAGAAGGCAAAATCATTGACCTTGAAGATAAAATGGAAGATCAAAATATTCAAAAAGAAATTGAATCAGATGTATTTCTTTCTTTCATGACATCAAGTCTTGAAGAAAAATTATTTTCTCAAAAACAAGATTCTATTTCTGGCCTTTCTTCTGATTTTCGAATAAACAAAAAGGAATTTCTAAAATCTGAAATCTTTTCTCAAAAAAATTCTGACTCCGAGGTAAGTTCAGATTTATTGGTTGATCAGTTGGGTCTCTTAGGTAAAATTGTTTCTTCTGATTCAAATATTAAATCGAAAATTGTTGATGAATCTTTTACGCTAAATGATGATTATTATAAACCAAAGCGTAAAAGAAGAAGGCCAAAGAAGTCAAAGAAACAAGATACTGTTATTTCTGAAAATTCTAACTCTTCTGATTCGAATATTTCAGATAGGGAGCACTCATACAAAGCAGATATGGAGAGTCAAGCGGACATCTGATGAACCTACGACTGATGAAGATAGATATGTAGACAAAATCTATAAAAGTGATTCATTCGCTACTTGTAATAAAATTTCAAAATACTCTATAAAGCAAATGATTCGAATTTCAAAAGATGTCTCATATTCTTCTTCTGATTCTAGTTCAGATGATTATGCTTTCTCTTCTACTGATTCTTATGTTCATTATTCTGATAATTTTTCTCGTGCCTTTTATGTCAAAACTAACAAGTTTTTCCCCATAAGAACTGCAACTAACTTTCACGGACCCAAATACAAGTGGATTCCAAAATCACAAATTGATTCTAAGTTGCAGGCATCTAATGTCAAGGGGGAGTAAGAGAACATTGGCTTCTAAGTACATCAGCTTAAAACCCGTACTTCAAGGGACTTCGACTTCTAAACATGTCAGTTTAGGACTCGTTCTTCAAAGCTTTTAGCTTCTGACTAATGAGAAACTATGAGTACATCTACTTTATTCCGCTGCATTTATCTCTGTATATGATGTTGTTCCAGTTTTCTCAAAGTTTTTCAAGAATCTGAGCAAGTTCAACCTAAACTTGATTTTGTACAACCCGAATCTTTCATATGAGACACAAAGTCTTTATACATTATGTGGAAGATGAAATTATTGAATTTTATTTTGTTTCGACTAAATATCAAATTGCCAATATTTTTTCAAAAGCCTTTCATGAAAATTGTTTTATTTTTATGCTTTCAAAACTTGGCATATTGAATTTAAAAGTTTAAATCTTTACAAATTTTATTCTATAAAGTAAAAGCTTTATAGGTTTTCTTTCTTTTGAATAAAATGTGTCTAGGATAAATTTTCAAGTTGCTTTGTTTATATCAAAGTTTTATATGTTCAACTTTCAAGTCTTTTAAAAGTCGAAAAGTAAGCAACATGTTTGAAACTTTTGCATTATGCTTTAAAGATATGTGATTCGGAATATTTATAGTTTACAATGCTTGGAAATCCTAAAAAGTTAGAATTATGGATTGTAATGAAAATATGGGCTACACACTTGTATGTAAAACTGAGTCATTAATATACTTTATATATATAAAATACAGAAATCTCTAAGTTTAAAAGTTTGTACATGTGACCTTTCTAGTTTGGGAAAGTAAGTTCTGTGGGATGCTTGTCATCTGGTCCCCTAAGGTCAATTGGTCTGGGAGTGATCGAACCCAAATCCTTCTATAGAATCAGATCGAAAGTCATGTTCTACTGGTATGAATGGGTTTAGGATATGTCGATGTAGCCTTTCTGATCTGGGAAAGTAAGTTCCAAGGGGTGCTTGACACCTAGTCCCCTAAGGCCAACTGGTCTGGGAGCGGCTGACCCAAATCATGCAATAGGGTCAGATAGAAAGTTACGTTTACGACATATTCTTTACTTAACAAATTTTTTGATTAAAAAGATGCCAAAGTGCACAAGCTTAAAAGATGCCAAAGAGCACACTCATGTGAAGATGCCAATGTGCACAATGCTAAAAGATGCCAATGAGCACACATCTCATGATACTTGGAGATATGTTTGAGTTGCGACAAACCTATAAATTTGTGAAAATCATAAATTTTGATGGCTTAGTGTGAGTACATGCAAAGTTCTCTATTATATTTTTTAGAATTGTATTTTCTTGAAGCTAATCGAAGTTCGCATGTGAGCACACTGAATAGATTGCTGGAAGTTTTTGAAATGCAATGAAACTTGTATCTGTATCCAACAACATACACTTGAATTGTCATCTGATGGATTAATCTGTGATATTTTACTGAGTAGAATTTAATTTGTTTAGTGTTTAAAATTTTATATATTTAGTTGTTTCAAATACATATTCAGTATATTTTCTTTCTACATTGATGTTTTGGTCCTTGTGTTCTCATATATATATTTGTAAATGGGTTTGTGCATTATTCAAGGGGGAGTGAATAAAGAGAATTTTTTGTAAGATCATATCTGTTTTCGAGGGGGGGTATCTGATTTTCTATACGAATGCTAACTTGAATTGTCATATTTAGTGCATTTGTGTAGGGGGGGTCAAAGTGCTTAACAGGTAAAATTTTTCTGAGTTTAAGTCAGCCTTTGCGCCAACAGTTGGTAGCGCAAAACTAACTTTGCGCCACCTTCAGATAGCGTAAAACAATCTTTGTGCCACCAATGTGTAGCGCAAACCTTCCCTCTTTCTCCTTAAATCTGATTTTTGCAGATCTTAAGATGTCTCGTCTCCAACATTTGCATGACCAAGTTGATCCAGATCATCAAGGTCATGAGGGGGAGAAGTTCAGGAGAAGTTAAAGAGACAAAAGAGTTCAAACGTTTATCTGCTGATCAAGATTTGCTCAAGTTTCTATTTCTTCAACTATACTTGTCTTTTTGCTGTTCAAGCTCCGACCACCAAAGTTTTTTCAAGTTCATTTAAAAGAGGTGTATCGACTAGAGCACAAACTGTTGAACCGATTGTTCCTTCAAGCTTATTACAAACCGGTCCAGTCTTGTCAAGGCAGCAAAAACAACTAAGATTAAAAGATGCTGAGAAGAAAAAAAAATTTAGTCAAGAAAGAAGCTTTGCTAAGTCGCTTAGATGGTCCGAGTTGATTTAGAAGATAGATATTGAAGACCACAGTGCCAATGATTACTAAGGGGGAGATTGTTAAGTCTGATTTTATAGTAATCATTGTATTTATAGGCTTGGTCTAATATTGTGTTTAATGTGGTATATTGTGTTATATTAGCCAAGAGTATTTAAGTCCCTTGTGGCTTTGTGTTGTGTACGGAACCGAACGCATATCTCATAGAAATCTAATTTTGCGCTTTCAAACTCTCTCTCTCTAGAGATTTAGTGATTTTGGGATTATCACTAGCTTTAGTTCATCTTCAAGTTAGTTGTTAACTTTCTAGCACTTTACATTTCTAGTACTTTACTTTTCCTTGTAATTTAATTTCAAGTACTCAATTTCCATTTCCGTAATTTAAATTTATGAAAGTAGTTCTTAATTATTTCTTGTCTTTTATTATTATGTCTTCTATTTTAATTATAATCTAAGCACCTTCTTGGGTGTGGGTGTGAGTAAACTTGAGACTAGTAGGATACACTTGGGTGTGTCCATAATTACTTGTTCTTGAGTTTGGTCACTTGAGTCGGTCTTTGAAGTGTTAATATTAGATCTTAGACCTCGAGAGGGGCGGATCCGAAATACGGCTTAAGTGATGCAATAAGGATTTGAGAAAGTCTTTGATAACCACGCAGAGATGCGGGTTTTGTATGATTTACTAAGGTTCAGTATGTCGGTCGAGTAAGCACAAAGAGATTTGGGTGTAAATCTCCATACCGGTAGAACTTGACGCTTAGAGTCAAACTTAGATAAATTGGCAAACTCAAGTACAATAATTATGGGCACTTTGTAGGCACTTTTGAGTATAATTTATAAAAATTCATTTTTGATAGATCGAGATTTTTATAAATAGTTCTATGTACTTAAGCGCCTAACCATCTGGTAACTACAATTATCTCAAGGAAAACATACACCCATACCCAATCCTTAACTCATCGTTAAATTTCATAATTTTTAAGTTATTTCACCAACAAAAACGATAATTTTTCTCACAACCAAAACGTGTGCAAGAAGTTCATGAAACCCTCAAGACTAGATATCATGTTTCCAGTGTGTGTGTGTGCCAGATTCCAAGTCAAGCCAAAGCAGTCACATCTTCAAGTTGTTAAGAGGATTTTCAGATACTTAAGAGGGCAACCTAGATTAGGTCTTTGGTATCCTTATGAATCTACTTTTGATTTGATTGCATATTCAGACAGTGACTTGGGTGGTGCGAATATGGATAGAAAGTCTACTTCATGGGGTTGTCAGCTTTTGGGTGCAAGACTAGTATCTTGGCAGTGTAAGAAGCAAACCACAGTGTCCTTATCCACAACAGAAGCTGAGTACATTGCTGCTGCAAGTTGCTGTTCTCAGGTTCTATGGATTCAGAATCAAATGCTGGACTATGGGGTAACCTTTCTTCACACTCCAATCTTCATTGACAATAGCAGTGCTATTAGCATTGTTAACAATCCAGTCAAGCACTCTAAAACAAAGCATATTGAAATCAGGTATCACTTTATTAGAGACTGCAATGAAAAGAAGCTTATTCAAGTTGCTAAAGTTCATATTGATAATCAGTTTGCTGATCTATTCACTAAAGCTTTTGATGTGGGTAGATTCACTTTCTTGGTCACAAGTGTGGGCATGATCAACTCTGAATGAGCTCATGTTTAAAAGGTGTTTGTATACCTGTTATTTGTTTCTTTTGTTTGGTGCTACTAATCATCTTTCTCAGGAAGTTTATTGCCCTGCTCAGACTAACACAAAGCTTCAACAGTGTAAGTATGGTTAATGTTGCCAGTGCAGTTTTAATGCTGCCAGTGCAAAGTTACCACTGCAGGTTCATTATTACTACTGCTAGTCTGAGTTACTACTTCAGGTATGTGTTAATACTGCTAGTAGTTAATACTGCTAGTAGTTAATACTGCTAGTAGTTAATACTGCTAGTCGTTAATACTGCTAGTTAGTTAATATTGCTCGTAGTTAATACTGCTAGTTAGTTAATACTGCTAGTAGTTAATACTGCTAGTTCGTTAATACTGCTAGTTAGTTAATAATGCTCGTAGTTAATACTGCAAGTTAGTTAATACTGCTAGTTCGTTAATACTGCTAGTTAGTTACTACTGCTCTCAGTTAATACTGCGAGTGGTTAGTACTGCTTTAACGGAAAATAGGGTTAATATTGCTTCTTTCCCGAATCATATAAATACCCTCTTTGCCCGCCTAAAAGCTCACAACGACTCTTTGAATATTGTTCATTTTCTCTCTAACTCTTTTCTCTCAAGCAACAAGTGCGTTTCAGACCAGAATCCTCAAGACCAATGGCATCCATGGTGTTTATTGATGAACACAATGAGATCGCAATGCTTCAAAAGCCGAAGCAAGCTGATGGATTCCATCAAATAGTCGATTTTCTCAAGACCAGTCATATAGCGTATGCTCTTACTGTGTCACCACCAATCTTCATCGAGCACCAGAAGCAATTTTGGGCCAATGCCACCACTGTTACTGAAAACGGTGTGCAGGTTATCAAGACAAGGGTGTGTGACAAACCCCTGATAGTCACTGAAGAGGTCATTCGCATTAGTCTACGTCTAGACGATGCCTCAGGTATTACCTCTATCCCTAATGAGGAGTTGTTTTCCCATCTCCCAAGAATGGGGTATGAAGGCCAACAGGGTGTTTTCAAATTTTACAAAGCTAATTTTTCTCCCCAATGGCGCTTCTTTGTTCATACCCTTATGCACAGTATTTCTAGAAAAACTACTGGTTGGAGTCAGTTCAGCAGTACCATTGCTTATGCTTTGGTCTGCTTGTCCACTGCCAGAAAGTATAATTTCTCCAAAATGATTTTCAATGACCTTGTGTCAAACTTGGGAAATAAAAAGAGTTTCTATATGTACCCAAGATTTGTCCAGGCAGTTATAACCTCTGAATTGACGGATATACCTCAGTTTAATGAAGTATATGTACCTAAAATCCCTAAGGGAAAGGTCTTTTCAAATATGAAAAGATATGCCAAGGACTCGGAAGGAGTTGACACCCCATTGTTCTCTACAATGATGGTGGTGTCCCACAACCAAGAAGGTATGGCATCAGGGTCAAGGCCATCACTAGACCATCCCACTGATAGCCAAACCCAACCTTCAACCACTATATCACTTCCTCAGTCTCTTGTTCTTAAGCCAACACCAGTTTTAACCAAAACTTAAGCTAAGAGAAAGGTACACAAGGCTCCTTCCCTTGTTGTACCTCCACAATCCCAGAACCTCAAAGCCCTCTAATGGAGCATTCTACATTAGAGAATATCTATAGGGAAACCACTGGGGTGTCTCCCAACCCCAAGGAGGTGCTCACTAAGGAGATGTATGAGCATGTGGGTGAGAAGGCTGCCACTACTTCTGCTAGCACAGAGGAGGCCAGTGGTAACATCACTAAGACCTTCCCCATGGCAACTTTGGGTGAGCAATCATCCAAAGGTCCCGGGTGCCAAGAAACCAAGGGAATAGGTGGTGCTTCAGCATGGCTGTAGATCCCTATTAAACATTCCAATGATCCATCAAAAGGGGTTAACACTCCTGGAGAAGGTGAGGATAGATATGACTACCATGAATTGATTTCTGCCATGTCCAAAATGGCAACTGAACTGGATACTCAAAAGAAGGTTGTCATTGAACTCAAGAAGGTCATCATCAACCAGCAAGAAGAAATCAGCACATTAAAGCAGTTGGTTAAGAAAGTGATTCAAAAGAAAAAGAAGCAAAGATTTGTACTCAAAAGAAGGAACCCAGTGGATGATGCTCCCAAAAAGGGGGATTCAGAAGCTAAGGTCAATATGGAGAATGCTGAGAATAAGGGGGAGATACATGGAGTTGAGGGGGAGTTTGATGTACAAGCAGCAGTAACAGAGAAAGCAGCAGAAATAGTTAATGCTGCTTAAATAAATGAAGCAGCAGAAATTGTTCAAGAGGTACTAACTGATCTCATTAGCATAAATTTGGAAGAAATTGAGATAGTTGAAGCATTAATAAAAGCTAAACATGATACTCCTAAGGTCACTTCAAAGGCCAAAGGAATTATCATCAAAGACAATGCTGAGGTTATCAAGAAAGCCAGTGTTGATAAACTAACAAGCAAGGACAAAGGCAAAAAGAAGATAGTGGAATCTGACCAACCAATTAAAAAGCAAAAGTTGATTGAGTCAGATGAAGCCTTGGCCAAGAAAATTCAAGCAGAACTTGAGCAAGCAGAAACAGTTCAAGTGGAGAAAGATAGGGAGATGGAAAAAGCTCTAGCAGCAGAGCTGAATGAAGCTTATCAAAAGAGTTTGGCAACAGAGATGGCACAGAAGAGATCTGAAATTCCAAAGAAGCCTGTGATGATCAGAATGGGTGCAAAGAAGAGGCAACCTTCAAAGACCTACCTTGGCACTCAAGAGAGAAAGAAGATGATTACTTTCCTCAAAGGTGTTGTGGGAGTCAAAAAGGAAATGTTCACTAAAATGTCATTTGAACAAATTAAAGGGTTGTACGATGCAGAGATGACTAAACTTCAAGGAAATGACAAAGCCAGAGTTGAAGTGGAAAAGAGGATGAAAGAGAGTAATGACTTTCTAATAGAAAAACCCTTTCCTGGTGATCATGAAACTCCAAGGAAAGAAGCTACTCTAGGTGAAAGTTTGAGGACTCTGAAAAGAACTAAAATGATGGCTAGAAGGAAATCTGCTAAGAAACCTAGAGTGGATGAGGAAGAAGCTAAGAAAGATCAGAAGGTAGCTGAAGAAGAAGGGGCACCTAAATCTGCTGAAAAGAAAGCTCAATCTCAGGAAGAACAATCTAGTACTTATAATGTAAATATGTACATGGTGGTGATGGAGAAAGTGCCTGAGCCTATAACTACTGAACCAGTTGGTGTCAAGCCTCCTGAGATTATTCACTGGGATACTATGGAAGTAGATGGAAAGGAGTATATCAGGCTGAAGAGAAAAGATGACAAATTTGAAGTGTATCCTACTTGGGCCAAGATTGTAAGAGTATGCTCCAGATCTGACTTAGAGGAAATATTTGAAGTGGGGATGAAACTATATGCTGATAAACTGAAAGCTCCAGGGATACCTGTTACAAAACTTGTGATGGAGTATCTATGCATGTTGTTCAAGCCAGAGGAAGTTCAGCATATTATCATAAATGTTTTCAAAACCATCAACAACTGGATTGTGTATGAAAGAAGTGGAGTATATGCACTGGCTGTTGATACAAGTCACTTTGAATACTTCCTAGTGGATAGAGTTTACAACCATAGCAGATTAAAGATGCATGTTATGTTGAAGAAAAAGCTAGGTTGTGCACCAGATTCTGCAATGGCAAGATACTTGATTCAGAGAATTATTAATCAAAGTTTGGGGCTGAATCCTGATATGGGATTATGAGCAATGGAGTTTTGGGAGCATCTGAAGAACTTGACTTCTCTTCTCTAAAAGTTAAGTTAGGGGGAGATTGTTGGGAACTGAAGATTTGATTAAGTATGATTAATGCTACCAGTACAACATGATTACTACTGTTGAGTCAGATTAATACTGCTTGAAGAAATTAATACTGCTGAGCATAGTTAGTGTTGCTGGTGAAGATTAATACTGCTCAGAGTGTTAATGCTGTTGTGACTTAATACTGCTTATGTGATAATCAAGATATGCGAAGATCAAGGATTGAATATAATCATGGAAGGTTGAAGATAACTATGGAAGAATATACTGAAGATCTTTTAAGTTTTGTAATTATCTTTTATTTTCAATATATGTATAGATGTATTCAGAATAGTTTTGATATGCGAGATTTCTAAGTTTTTGTTTAGTGAGAGAATTAACCTCAAGGTTTACAATCCTAATTATAGAGAAGTAGAATTCGCCTTGGTGAGCCTGTTCATCAAGATTGAGGTTTTGTTTGAAAGCTTGTAACTTTAATCATTCAATAAAGTTTACAAGTTGTGATTCATTCTTTACTGTTACATTGATATCTTGAATATTAAAGTCTTATTCCGCAACTTCTTTAATATTGTTTCTGAGTTTTATTATTCTTGTTAAGAATCAGATCCTGACACCTACCCTCTCCTTTATCTCTAAACCGAACCTCATAACCACCATTGTTGATTTTGAGCTTTTGATACTCAATATCTCGGGATTTCAAGTGATACTTCACCATCCAACAAGGTTATGGAAGCTTAAGCTCAATCTCTCCACTTTATCATCTTCATCACCAACTTTCTAAGGTTTTATCAACCCTCTTCAAGACCCTCCCCATTCTCTTAAAGGTTGTAGTGGTGGCTCACATGGGTGACCTAGAGAAGTATAGTTGATGGATTCGATCTATGGTAAAGGTAATATTCCCTTTTCTTCATATATGGAAATTAGGGTTTTGGGTATAAGTTGAGGTTTTCATGTTTAATGTTTGGGGAATGATTCTTAATGTTTGAATGTGAGTATTTATGGTTGAAAACTTATGGATCTAGGTTTTTGGAAGATTTTGGCTTGGAGGATTCAAGTTTCTTCAAGGAAGCTCAAGTTGGGGTAAAATCTAGATTTAGCCTAAATCTAGCAAGGTGAGTTCAAGTTGATTTGTGAAAACGTTGTACATGCCAAAATGTTCATTTTAAAGTATTTATGTGTTTTACATGAAATTGTCAACTGTTGAGTTATTTGGTAACTTTTGATTATTTGAAGTGTTTAGCTTATTAAACCTTATAAAACACCCACATTTGGGATTTTTGGGCATTTTGATAAATGTGTCATAAACGAATGTGTTTTGAGGGCTTATTGCATAAATGGGTATTCGGTCAAAAATGCACTTTTAGTGTTTGTCGGGTTTTATGCATCATTCACGTAAAGGGACGTTTTGAAAATATGAATGTGTAAGTCCTTTAGCTTTGGTCATTCCCGACCTTGGGAACATTTTAGAAGTGGTAAACCTTTAGTTTTCAGTGGAATTTGGGTCTCCCCCGTCACCGAAAGGTGTTGTTTTGGGTATTGAATTTTATTATCCAAGTTTTCAGTGACGTTTTGTATATATGGATCTTATCCATGATTTCTGGGCTGTGTATTATGCCACATCCGTGTTTTTGGGTATTGTTAGATCAACTAGATTAAACTGGGATAACAAGTGGTATCAGAGCCTAAGAATCAAGTTTATTGGATTAAAATTGTTTATCGATTTATCTGTTAACTGTGTTTATCGACTGCCATATCTGTGAAAATCGATTTCATAAATTAACATACTTTTATGCTTAAAATCGATATGATTAGATGTGTTTTATGCTATTGAATGTGATCTGATAGTTTAATTGCGTTGTAAATCATCAATTGATTGATTTTTTGATAATTTTTGGTAACTGGGTTCGATGAGTTTTTTAGAAATTGTTGATACTGTGTTCTTAGAATTAAGGTATGAAAGTTGAAATTGATCATTGATTTTGATTGAATATTGATCGATACTTGTTTTTGGGACACAAAAGACTGATTTATTGCACTGAATTTGAGTTCTTGAAGTGTATCTGGGTTAATTTTCTTGGTTCATTGTCGTCAATCTGGGCTGGAACCAAGAACATACCGGTCGAACAACTTATCGGTCAACCAATCATATCGGTCCATACACTATACCGGTTCATACATCATACCGGTCCACTTTCCATACCGGTCGCCCGATACACTCACAACCACATCTTATCGGTCCATATCCTTTATCGGTTGAATTTACCTTTGTCCTTTATCGGTCGCAAGGAATACCGGTCAAAACTCTTTCCCGGTCGTTCTTTAATTACACTATATCGGTCCATATTGGTTTCGGTCTCAGTCCATACCGGTCAATATCTTATACCGGTCGACCTCTTCTTACCGGTCGAACACGTTTACCGGTCAAGCATAACACCGGTCATTACATCTTACCGGTCGAAAATCCTTACCGGTCGAAGTAAGTTCCCGGTCCAAGCAAGTTCCCGGTCGACTTCTGCTTTGCGTGACACACTACTCGCGAGAACTTCCCTTTGCGCGACCCAAGGCCCACGCAAACCTCACTTTGCGCCACCGCCTTGTAACGCAAACCTCACTTTGCGCCATTGCCTTGTAACGTAAACCTCACTTTGCGCCATCCACTGTTCACGCAGTCACTATTCACCAATCACTATTCACTGTTCACTATTTACTGTTCACTTTTGCGGAAAAAAAAATCATCAGATTTTCACAGTTTGATTTTTTCAGTATTGTTTGTGCTTTATACTGCGTGAGAGGACTACATTTAATTATTTTTGGAAATTTATTTTTCTGAAAATTTTTTAGTGTGGTTTTATCTTGATTCTAACGATCTCATGTAGTTGATTCTCTTGGTACAGAAAAGTTTGCTTACTAACCATACAGCTAAATGTGTCTGAAGGTTACAGCCTTGATTTTGAAAAGATGACACATTCTAAAGCAAAAGCAAATGCTAAACGTCTTGCTAGACAGTTGTCAAGATATACAGACATGGATTATGATTGTGAAAAGGAGATTAAAAAGCTCAAATCCGAGATGTTACCTCTTGAAGTTGAGAATGAAAATCTAAAGATTCAGAACTCATCTCTTCTTACTCAGATCAATGTTTTAAAAGAAAATTCAAAACATTCTGATTCTAAAATTGACTTTGAAGGAATTATTGAGTCTAAAGAAAAAGAAATCTTAGATCTTCAAGCAAAGTTGAAAAGATCTGAGTCCAGCTCTACATGGTCAAAGAAGGATGCAATGCAAAGAGAGCTTGAGGAGCTTAGAAGGAATACAAGTGTTGCAAATGACACTAGTAAAGGACTAAGACAGATAAGTTCTCAATTCTTTGAGGAAAGAGATAAACTAAAAGATAAAGTTCTCAGTCTTGAGGTTGAGATTAAAACGCTGAAAGAAAAGGCAACCCAAGACAGAGACAATGCAACAGCTCAAGATGAAATGTTGAAGATTGAGAAAGAAAGAAAAGAATTTGCCAAGAAATTCTCTGAATTCTCCAGAAAAGCCTTTGAAGAGAAGAAATCATTAGAGCTTAGATGTGTTAAGCTTTCTCAACAAGTTTCAGACTTTGAGAAGGTTATCATTCTAGAGAGAGAAAAGGTTGAGAATGAGAAGAAGAAAGCTGAGCTGAAGAAAGCAAATATAGATTTTTCTGAAGAAAAGAAAATATTTGAGACCGAGATAGCCAAGCTGACAGGAAAGCTATCTGAATTGTCAACAAACATCATGAAGGAGAAGAATGCAAAATCTGAGTTGCATAAGAAGTT
This sequence comes from Arctium minus, assembly GCA_954870635.1. Classification (NCBI taxonomy): domain Eukaryota; kingdom Viridiplantae; phylum Streptophyta; class Magnoliopsida; order Asterales; family Asteraceae; genus Arctium; species Arctium minus. Next base: position 39,888,937 of record OX941087.1, on the reverse strand, counting down.
TGATCTGATTGAAAAGGAAAGAAACAGTTTGTCTTCAAAGATAAAGGAACTTGAAGAGATCGTATTCAAGGTGAAGCTGACTGAGCACAAGACGCCAGAGTCAATAGCTCAATCACCGAGAGATGATCTAGCTGATTCAAATAGTTCATTAAAAACAGCTTCAAGTTCACATTTTTCAAATGTTTTCTATAATCCTTTCTATGATTTAGATGATTGTCTTACTTCTAAATCTACTGATCAGATTCGTCCTTCTAACCTTTTCTTTGATAAAAATGTTAATGGTTTAGGTAACTTCAAGAAGACTAAGTCTCAGAAGAAAAGCTTCTGGAGAAGAGAAGATGAGAAAGACAGAGGAAATTGGATCTGGAGAATTAAACGATCTTCGGAGAAAAAGAAGAAAGAAAAATTATTTGTGCATACATCAAATGCAAAATGGAACTATGCCTCAAAAGGTAAAACTTTTGGCAAACCTGATCTGGTTTACACAATCAATCAATTGATCAGGTTAGCACAAAAGAAGATTAATTGTTCCTATTGTGGCTCAAATGATTTTGTAAGAAAATATTATGTAAATAACTGGTATGGTTCTTATTTTATCTATCCTACTAGAACTGCAACTAACCCATTAGGACCCAAATACCAGTGGGTACCAAAAGCTAAATCTGTGTTGCAGGCACCCAAAGTTTGAGGGGAGAAAGAACGAAGGTTTCTAAGTAAATCAGCTTAGAACTCGTACCTCAACGAAAAGACGAATTCTGATTTCTACAGATCAGGACTCTTGCCTCATTGTCAAAACGATGACTTCTAAGTATAACAACTTAGGACTCGGACTTCAATGACAAAGTGTTTGATATCTGAATGCAGATATTAAGGGGGAGCTTATATGCTTAATATTTCTACTGATATATTTCTCTGATTTAACTGACTTTTTATAGGTATCAAGGGGGAGGATATCTGAGTTTTGTCAAGGATACTTCTTTGAAAATATTCATTTCAGGGGAGTTAAGGATTCTGATTTACAGGTATATATTTCTAATCCTTACACTCTATCACTTGTTGAAAGATGAACAACTTTCACTTGTGAAAAATGGTTTCTTAAATGTTCAAACCACTTCCTATTCTTCAAAGATTTTCATGAATTGTGAAGTGTGATTTTAAATGATTTTTGGATACTTAATAGACAAAGAGCTTAATTTCCAACCACCTTTAGTTTGAGGGGGAGAATAGCATTGTCAAAATAACTTATGTTTTTTATTTCTCCAACATTTTTATTCTTCATGTTTATTCCTTTGTGCTTACATGTACGAAAGGTTGTTGAACAGCATGTCCTTTTAGGAAAATACATGGGATTCAGTGTGTGAGCTTAACAGAACTTCCATGGATTCACGATAACCAGTGTTTCCTACCCAGGAAGTATTCCCTGAGTGATTAAGGGGAGAGGGGTCAAAAGAATTAAGTGATGGTGTGTGAAGAGGTAAAATGGAAAAGAGAGATTGGTTAGAAGTGAGCATTAAAAAAAAGAGGGTGAGAGAACAGAGTAAAAGAATATTAAACTCTGCACCAAACTTCTTTATGAGTCGGGCAGCCACATAATTTGATTGGTTCACATTCTTTGGTGACCATCATTGAAAAGGCAACTAGCCCATGCCATCTCTTGCATACAACCCCACCAGCTACTCATTATTTTCTCAAAAAGAGAATGTTTCACATTTTCTGGGGGAAGCAACACATATGCTATTGGTTCTTCATTTGGAAGATACTAATATTGAACAAGAAGGACATTTGCCCCACCTTCGAACCCTTTCTCATGCACATTGAGTCTTTGTATAATTTGTTGTTGTCTAAACAAGTTTACATACTTTGAGCCTATATTGAAAAGCAATCATCTATGCTAAAAAAAAAATTCATACACATGCACGAGCACACAGAATTTTTTTTTCTGTCAGAACGTTCATAGATAACCATATGTTATTCGATGATTGAATGGAAAACTGGGGAGCCAACATCAAAACCAGCTCCTTATATAGTAACTTTGTGTTACTCAGTGACTTTGTGTCATTGACAGGCATTTCAACTGAGTCATTTGTTGATTCAGGGTTACACCTATTAAGCTGTTTGAATTTGAAAAGATTCGAATGGTTACTACTTTTTATTGCAATCTGCAAAGATTGAAATAATCACTTTCTCTATTTGGAGAGACTGCTCTTATTTCACACAGGGCTCGCTACATGAAGACAGTGCTAAATTGATGATCATACTCAAAGGGGAAGATTGTTTTGATAAGTTTTGATGATGATGATTCTCACCATTCATAAAAAAGGGGGAGATTATACAAAGGGAGAATATATTAAGGGGGAGAATATAATCTGAAGACTGCTGAAGATTTTCAAAGATTTGAAGATTTGAAGACTATTTAAAGATATCAAGTTTTGAAGCTATCAACGTCATATCTGAAGTTTTTCAAAGAAAAGAGAAGAAAAGTGAAGACCTGAAGATTATTGTCACTTTTTTTTTAATCTTGAATCCAAAGGGGGAAATTGTTGGATCAAATAATTGTATTCAAGATTAAAGGGTCTAAACTGTATTTGTTTGATAGTTAAAGTTAGAGGGTTTATTGTGTAATAAGCTAATAGTTATTAGTTATTGGGCCTCAAGCCCGCTTAGCTTTTAGCAAAGCCCATTAGGCATTAGGCCTGGGTATTTAATGTTTTGATTAGTTTAGTTTTAGAAAAATCCTCATATTCATAATTATAATCCTATAGTGAGGTAGCCGTATTCTCTGTATTCAAGGGTATCAAGAACACACAAGGTTTAATTGTTTATTCAAGGGATTGGTATGTTATTCTGATCTTTATATCTCTTGATCTATATTATGTTATGTGATTGTTAATCAACTAGATTAAACTGGGATAACAGGTATTTCGGGATATAAAGTTTTATCCTCATTTCATAATTGGGAGTTCAATTTCTATTCACGTTTGAGTGAGTTTTTGGGTTGAATCTATTTACAAAAGAACGTTTTACTTTGGATCTTGCCCTCGAAGTAGTTTGGATTGGAAACACGTTTACATGGGAGTTTCTTTGCTTAAAATACACTTTATTGGAAAACGGGTCGTTTTCATATTTGAGACATATCAAATTGAAAGATTATGATTTAAATTGCATTACTTTCAACGATATCTTTATTCATGTTGAAAACTATTGAACTCACTAGGCGTTAGCCTAACCTTTTTATTTGTCGGCATGTGCAACGGGTTTCGGTTGGGAATAGTTCTAGTGACACTGTGCAGAGAGGAGTGCTAGTTCTGTACTCGAGAAGTGGTTATCTTAGTGAAGTCTTCCGCTTTTGATCGGGAAGAGCAACTTATAGTTGGGATTAAGTAACACCCGACTTGGTTTGGTCCTTGTATAAGACTGGAGTTTATATTTGTTGAGGTTAAATAGAGTATTTTATTTTGAAGACTTATCTTTTACTTGATGTTATATCAAAATTTTAATCAGTTGCTCTTACGAAATTTGAGGGTGTTACATATTGTGTAGGTGACTTACTTTCGTTAAGCACGTGCCTTTTTGGGTTTGAGGTTGCTGAATCAGCTGAGTTCCCTTATTTTCAAAATATGTAGATATATCTTTGAACTGGAAATGAATTTATGTTACATTACTCAATATGCTTATCATTAAACTTTGATAACTCATATTCTTGGATATCGCTGTAAGATGTTGCTATTTAAAGCTTTACTTTTTATTTCACTTGTGTGATCAAGATTTTATGTTGATGTGATAATGTGAATGGTTGTTGGCAATCTTTACATAAAACCATCGGGGATGGTTGAACCGTGTGTTTGGAATCTGTTTCCCTACACACGGGAACGGCATCGACTAGGGGGTCGTATGGGGATCTACTGGGGGCCCGAGGACGAATTGTCCTAACTCTTGAGTACGAATTTTGGCGCGGATCTTGTCACTTATGGTGACTCAAAGTTTATGAGACTAATCTTGTTAAATTTGTACATGTTTTCTGTTTACTATAAAATGGACGAGGTTGGGAATTCACTAGACCTTCCGGTCTAATCCTCGTTTCCACTTTTCTTAAAACCCATTTTCAGGTAACAGGGTTGCTACCGGATCTTCTAAAGGGAAGGAGAAAAGTTAGGAGCTAGAATGCTGGAGAGCGGACCTTAGAAGCGGCGTAGTCATAATCTGTTTTCTTACTTTTAGTCTCTCGGTTGTGATAGTGATACTGATATTTGGATTTTTTTAATCTTTCCTGTCCGAAGTTTTGTACTGGACCCGTTTATGGGAGTTTACTCATATTTAAATTGTTATGTAAATTTTGGGTTGTTACATGATGAGTTCAAAACCCACAAGGAGTTGAAACAATGACTGATAAATGGAAACAAAAAAATTACATAAACTTCATTAAGGTCTTTAGGGTTCTCCCACTTCTCTCCTTCCTTTACAATCTTCTCGGAAATCCCACACGTCTGTAAACAATGACTTCTTCCTGGAACACCTTTTAACAAACCAAACATGGGAAATTGGTTCCATATATAAACAGAACCTAGTGGTCCATGAGTGTGATACGGGGCAACAAGAGCTTTTGGGGTGATCCATTACTTTTAGGGTTTAGGTGGTCCATGATGTGGAACGGTGTCTCCTGAGACCACCATTTAAACTATTTCATTTTTAAATTATAAATTAAATATTAGGTATGATTTTTTTAAATATATATCATCACGGACATGGGATCACGTGAGACCAACATATTTTTGTGAGACTCGTAAGACCAAAATTTTATAGTTGAAACTTCACAGCAAACACTGCAAACACTGTGAAGGTACCTTTACACAAAATACTATGAAGGTTTGGACTGTTTTAACCTTCATAGTGTTTTGTTGTGAAGTTTCAAGTGTAAAATGTTGGTCTTACGGGTCTCACGAAAACATGTTGGTCTCACGTGAACCCAACCTTATATAAAATAAATACCTAAATTTTAAGCACGAAAATTAATCATTTTTTAAAATTATCTTACATAATATATACAATAAAATAAGACAGTAGTACTTTGGAAAAAGAAATCCTAATTTTTTTTTGTTTATTGAGCAAGTTTTGCCGGGTTTTTCTTTTAAAGGTAAAATAAAGTGTAAATTTATTTTTTAGATCAACATCAACATCACGTAACATGTGAAAACTCAACTGATTTATTTTGATTTACTTAAAGTGTTACTCCGCATAGTCAACATAGTGATCTCAAATGATTTCAATCTATATATATTAAAGGTATATCATAAGGCATGTCTTTGATGGTGGAACGGATTGACGATTTATGTAAAAATGATATGGTAGATAATACTAATTTAAAAATAATTATTGATTAATCTTGCACTTGAAATACGAAAAAGGATTTTACATAAATTATTAGTATTTCTTGAATTCTGTAAGACTCGGTTTAAAAAAACGAATAATTATTCTTACCCGAATTGAACCGTAACTGAAATGGTAACTAAAGATTGTTAAGGGGTGAAAACCTTCATTTAACTAAACTTCTATTAATTATATTTATATTAAAAAAAAGAAAAAGAAAAAGAAAAGAAAAACACATAACCAAATGTATAGAGGATCTCCATCGTTTTCTTCCTACCATCACCGCCATCATCTCACTTTTCTCTCTCTCTAGAACTCTCTTTCTCTCTAAAATATCTTCCAATCCGTTGAAGTAAACAAAGATTTAATTGCATATTCAGAATCTACACGACGAACCCTTTCTAAAGGTATAAATTTCTTCTTAAGTTATTTAAGTTGGTAAGTTAGAGTAGTTGAAGTTGGTTGGTAGATTATGATTTCATATTGCAAAGTTATGATAATATATATGTTTAGAAAGGCTTAGGTTTGTCAAAATTACAAAAGGGTAAAGTTTAGAATCAAAATGGTGATATTTGTATCTAGATGTTTAACCGCACACCAAGTGATCGGTTTAATGTCTAAGAGAATATAAATTCATGACTAAGCTTAGGATAATAACCATCAAGTTTTATGTTATGCGGGTAATAATAATTTGTGGTTTAAATAGGCAATCGATCGGGTTAAGCTTCGTCGTGAGTCTCGGTTAATCGCGTGATACGTCTCAATTTGATTAAGGTATGGATTTCATTTCTTTTGAATCGTGGGCAACTATTTGTTGTAGTTGACCCTTCCTAAATGTGGTTCACCGTCTTGTGATTGATCAACCGAACGTGATCAACAAATGTGAAATTATACACACACATACACATTGATTTTGGTTTATTGAATCAATTGTTTGAACATTTTGATGTTTTATTAAAATTTGTTTCGTATCGAATTGTTGTGAAACTTGTGAAGTATATTAACTATAATTTCTATGAACGCCATTTGGGTAAGTGGCATATGTTTAGTTTTCGTTGATTTTAGAATAACCCAATAAATGGACACATTATTTGGGATGCCTTCTATGACGGCTTTGTTGTCATGGCGTCCTACAGATGACGGTCCACCAGAGTTAAGCCTATGTGGCTTACGTGAACCCACTCTGGGGGACTAGGCCGACTTTGTTGGCTCCGGGGAGGATGGATCGATCCTAGGACTTTTACCCACAGAATATGTGACCGTGGTTAAATTCACGGGGGATTCGTGTGTGTGTGCCCGCACGCCGACCCAGTTCGTGTGGCTGATCACCCCATGAACACAACAGGAATTAACGGACTTTATTTATATTACGTTTTGAAGTTAAAATGTGAACCGTTCTTGAAATTCTTGATTTTGAGTTTGAATATTACTGAACATTTCTTTTGTTATGAACTTAAGTTTCATAAACTTTCGTCGAATGAAATTTTAAGTCTTCTGCTTCGTTATTGATGTGTTCATTATTATTTACGAATTTATATTATAATCCATTCACTGAGCTTTGTGCTCAGTCGTGTTTTTGTTTTCTGATACGGCAGATTCGAAGTAATGCTTATGGGGACGGGACTTGAGATCGAGCGTGAAATTTTGGAGTTCTTAGACTCACCTTATCATATAAACGTTCTAAGTTTATAAACACTTTTTGAAGTGTAATATTTTGGATTGTAATATATGTTTAGAGTTTATTAATAGCTCTGAATTAGTTGTGTATTTATGTTAAGTCCCGTTCGTGACATCACCCGTTCCGAACCACGGGGACAGGGGATGTTACAAATTCAATGTTATTTTTGATGATATAAACAATTTATTGAAAATAAATTTGTAGTTATCGAGGGCCCTTTTTTCATCTCGCTCAGGGCCTAAAAAATGTCAGGAACGGGCCAGATACAAGTAAACATGCACTAAGTCTGAATACTTGTTTTTCGAAAGACATGCATAATATAAGGACTTTTGCACTAAGTTTGAGAGAATTCGTTAGAAATTAAAAAAAAATCGTTTTATTTCTAAGGACTTTTGCATTTAAGTTACTATGACGTAATTTAATTAATACAAGGGTATTTGCAAACGCAAGTCCAGAAATTATCACAATGTCCAGTCGAGCCTATTCCAATTTTGGATTTGCAAGTGTTATCACATGTTGTATCGCTGCAAAATCCTGTTATAATTTTGAACTTCTTGCTGCATATCGGAATTTGCGCCTTCGACATCTCAGATCCTATAATTATACAAACACAACAATATTTTCATAATCAACATGTTATTAATTTCCTTCTCAATCAGGGGCGGATATAGTGTGGTTTTAGTGGGGGATGGGCCCCCATTAAATGAGAAACAAAGAGGAAATTTTTAAGTAAAAATATGTTTTTTTATTATATACCTTCAGTCCCCCCATTAATTTTTTGTTTGGGACCCCATCAACTAAAAAAATGCATTGAAACGAACCAAAAAACATTCTCAAAATAAACTAAAAAACCGAAAAAAAAATCCCTCAAAATCGACAAAAAAGCTCAAAAATCTCTTCAAATCAACCAAAAAAACTTTAAAAATCCCTCAAAAACGTGGATTTAGGCTAAAATGCACGTAACAATTTTACGAGCATTTAATCTACCTTAAAAGGTGACCCCACCAAGAAAAAATCTTGGATCCGCCACTCTTCTCAATTTTCCTTTTGTAAAAAAAAATTGTCTCGAAACTACACAAACTTTAAGCTTTTTTTTCTACTAAAACTCGTTTACAAAGCACCATTTAGGTAAATACAAATTATAATTTTCTACCACAATATAAATAACAGAAATATCTTGATTAACTATTAAAATATAACGAAAGGAAGGCGTTAATGTGTAAATAAGATAAAATAAATTACCAAAAGCAAATAAGCTCACGAGCAAAAGAATGATGAAAATAGAGATGTTCTTCATGGTTGATGTGATTTGAACAACCGAACATCCAATTTATACACGCTCAAAATATCATCTTTTAATTAATCTCTCCTTTAGATTTAATGCCATTAATTATTAATTTTCTTTTTTTTAAAACGTGTATCGGTTATTTCCTTATTTATTTAATAGATAATTATGGTATGTTTGAATTGTATTTATTTTAGTATTTTTTTAAACGTGAGATTGTTATTTCCTTAAGAGTAAACTTGTAACATCCCCCATCCACGTGGTCCGGAACGGGTGATGTCACGAACGGGACTTAACATAACTACACAGCTAAATTCAGAGTTATTAATAAACTCTAAACATATATTACAATCCAAACTATCATACCTCAAAAAGAGTCTTTATAAACTTAGAAAGTTATAAAATAAGGTGAGTCTAACAACTCCAAAATATCATGCTCAATTTTAAGTCCCGTCCCCGTAAACGTCACTTCGAACCTGTCGTGTCAGAAAACAAAAACACGGCTGAGCACAGGGCTCAGTGAATGGATTATAATATAAATTCGTATATAATAATGAAAACATCGATAACGAAGCTAAAGACTTAAAAATTCATTTCGAGTAATATTCTTGAAACTCAAGTTCATAGCATAAGAAATGCTCAGTAATTTTCAAAGACAATAATTTCAAGAACAATTCACACTTTAACTTCAAAACGTAATATAAATAAAGTCCGTCAATTCCTGTTGTGTTCGTGGGGTGGCCAAACCACACGAACTAATGGGTCGGCATGTGGGCACACACAACGAATCCCCTGTGAATTTAACCACGGTCACATATTATGTGGATAAGTTCTAAGATCGATCCATCCGCCCTAGAGCCAACAAAGTCAGCCAAGCCCCCCAGAGTGGGTTCACGTAAGCCACATAGGCTTAACTCTGGTGGACCGTCATCTGCAGGAAAGCAGCCATGGAAGGCATCCCAAATAATGTGCCCATTTATTGGGTTATTCTAAAATCAACGAAAACTAAACGTATGCCACTTACCCAAATGGCGATCATAGAAATTATAGTCAATATACTTCACATTTTTCATAAACAATCTCATACGAGACACATTTTAATAAAACATCAAAATGTTCAAACAATTGATTCAATAAACCAAAATCAATGTGTATGTGTGTGTATAATTTCACATTTGTTGATCACGTTCGGTTGATCAATCACAAGGCAGTGAACCACCTTTAGGAAGGGTCAACTACAACAAATAGTTGCCCACGATTCAAAAGAAATGAAATTCATACCTTGATCGAATTGAGATGCAACAGGTGATTAATCGAGACTGACGACGAACTTTAACCCATTCGATTGATTTATTGTGTTCTTCATCGTATTGATTTTGACTTTTACTGTATTTGATTTTTTTTACTTTGTTTGATTATTTGTTTTCTTCAACGTATTGATTTTGACTTTTACTGTATTTGATTCTTCTGGTTTTAAATGATTAGGTTCATTGTTGTAATTGTTGAATTTTACTTTCATTTATTTGAAATCAATCATATGTGCATGAAATCAATCATATGTGGTTTAGTGAGAGGTTAATAACTTGCACTCCAGCTGAAGTTCTGTTTAGATGAAATTAATTATAAGATCACATATGATTTTGTTTGTAACAGTAATGATTTTTATGATTTAGGTAGCTAAACATATATGTTCATGATAGTAGTCTGAAAAAATCACATGTGATGTTGTTTGGAAGAGTTATGATTTTTGTATTTTCCATGTATCATCACATATGATTATGTACTTCATATCACAGAGAATTTCAACTTTCATGCAGTGTCTTTTGAGATGTTGGGCAAAATTCGAACCTCGAATGTATCAAAGAAGGATATATATGGTGCATCAATAAATGTGATACCAAATGTCCCGGAAGGAGTTACACCGGTTTTTGGTTCAATGTTTCAAACCATTGGTGAGTGCATCGATATGTATAGGAAATATGCAGATTATGTTGGCTTTGATATAAGGAGATCTACAGAACACACCTTTAAAGACAAATCTGTCAGGTTGAAATATTTGGTATGTCATAGATATGGTGTTCCTAACAAACATTCTGTTGATAGCATGGATGTTGGTGAAAAACGAAAGGTGCTTCGTAACTCCAACTTCAAAGTAACCGGTTGCAAAGCACAAGTTAGATTTCATAGGGTTAATGGTACGTCACAATTTAAGCTTTACTATTTCCATCCCAATCACAATCATAATTTGTTAGATGAGAGTGATAGAATGCTATCTCGAAATAGAAGGCAAATGAAGTTTTCAGATAAGAGGCTTGTACATCGCGCAGCAAGGGCAAATATTGGGCCATCCAAAGCACACAGAATACAAGTCTGTTTGAAGGGTGGTTATGAGGAAGTTGGTTGTAGTAGGAGCCACTATAAGAATTTTAAAAGAGATTTCGATACTTTTGTTGGTAATGGCGATGTTCAGATGGTAGTAAACATGTTCAATGAGTGTGTGTTAAATGGGATGAACTTTGCTTTTGAGTTTAAAGTATGCGAAGAAAAACTTCAAGGTCTATTTTGGGCTGATGAGCTCTCGAGGTTTAATTATTCAGAATTTGGCCATCTTATATCATTTGATGCCACATATTGTTCAAACAAGTAAGTTTTTGTTGTTTATTTTTATTGTTTCACCTGTTATGTTCTTTGTTTGAATGTGTTGCTTTATATATTTACTTTTGCACGCATTGTATGGTCTTTGTACCATTTCTTGCTATTGATAACAACAGGAGTTCGGTTGTTGTTGGTTTTGGCATTTTGTGGGATGAAAAACTTCCATCATACACTTGGTTACTGGAAGCATTTTTAAAAGTTCATGGTACTCAACCGAAGCTCGTCTTAACTGATCAAGATGCTGCTATTAGAGAGGTGTTTCCAATTGTTTGGAATGAATCAAAACATAGATTTTGTATGTGGCACATAATGAATAAGTTGCCAAATAGGGTACGAATTATTTGATTATTTTCTTTTCATTCGACTTATTTATTTTATAATTACTAGCCTTTATTGCATTGACTTCATGTTTTGAGTGATTCATTGACTTCATGTTTTGAGTGATCATGTATGATTTATTCAGGTTAGCACAGACCTGATGGTTAACATGGATTTCAGGAAGCGTCTTTTGAAGCTTGTTTGAAGTGTGTATTTGGGTCCACAAGAGTTTGAACTTAAATGGAATGCATTGATGGATGAATTTAATATGGAAGGTCACCCATGGCTGTCAGAGGTGTTTAGTATTCGGTCTAAATGGATTCCTGGATACTTCAAAGATCTTCCTATGTGTGGTTTATTGAAGACAACATCGCGGTCTAAGAGTTTGAATTCATTTTTTAAGAGTTTTTCACACCAAGGGAATGATTTGTTGACTTTTATCCTATCTCATGATTCTGCAATGGACAAACAAAGAAACAGGCAACGTACTGATGAGCATGAGACCAATATTTCTATCCATAATTTCAAGACTCTAAGGTTGATTGAAAGACACGCTGCCATGATTTATACGAAGATTGTCTTTTTTGATGTTCAAAAGCAAATAGTTAAAGGAGATCGTTATTGTGCTCAATGGAATGTTGTTATTGAGAATGGGCGCCAAGTATTCACAATAAGGAAAAAGGATGAAATGTTTAAAACGAAAGCAGAGTTTAAGGTATACTAATCATTAATCATCTATGATTTTTGCTTATGTTAACAGTCACACTAATCATTAATCATATATGATTTTTGCTTATGTTAACAGTCACGGTAATCATTAATCATATGTGATTTTTGCTTTACAAGTTGTACAATTGATAGATGATGGATCATTGTCATGTTCCTGTCAACATTTTGAGTATTTTGGCATTCTCTGTGGCCACATATTCAATGTATTATTCAACATTGATGTTGATGAGATACCTACCTAGTATATTTGTAGGAGATGGATGAGAGGTGTTATCCCTATGGATGTTCTCCGAACTCGCCGTATCCATGCCAGAAGCAACGAGCAATCTGACAACTTGATTAATGATATCCAGTCTGAGTTTTTGGAAATAAGTTCGATCCAACAAGGATGAAGTTACCCCTAACATACCTTCAATATATGGTAAGGTTAACAAAGATGATGAATTTGAGAAATTGTTGGGTGTCTCGAAGCCTACGACCATTGAAATACGTGCACCTGAGGATATCAGAAACAAAGGATGTGGGACCGGTAAGCGTTTGATTCCGGTGAGAGAACTATCAAATATGATCTATATGTGAACCAGTGTAATTCACATATGAACTCTTTTAACCGATTCAAATATGAACCTTTGTGATTCATATATGAATCAATTAACTGCTTCACATATGAACTGATTAACTGTAGGTTCATATGTGAATCAGTTGAACTAATTAACAGATTCATATATGAATCTTTGTGATTCACATACAAACTAATTAATTGGTTCATATATGAACTAATTAATTGGTTCATATATGAACGTATAGTTCATGAATCACAAAGGTTAATATATGAATCAGTTAAAAGAGTTCATATATGAACATATAATTCATATGTGAATCATATAGGTTCATATATGAATTCGTCATGCGTATTTTATTAAACTACCCCTCTATCTTCTACAGACCACACAAGAAATTATCCGGTGTTTCACGGTCAAAGCCACAATTGTTGACCAGATAAAGGCTAGTATCATTTCTTTATTTCTCATATTTTTAGCATTTCTCAAATGAACCTAATCCTATATATATATAGGGGTGAGTTCAAATGGAAACTCACATTTCATTGTGCACATGAGGACAAATCTTAACCATTGATCAAAACTTAGAAAACTAATCAATGGTTAATACATAATAAGGTTAATTAAGAAGTGATTAAGGACAAAATTGTCAATTTGAATCAGCGCCTACCTTTTTTGACTTTTTATTTTTTTTAATTAAATTTTTTTACCCCCTTAAACTTTAAAATAAATTATCTTAAAAATTACTAATATTTTAATTAAACAAATTACATCAAAAAAACGAGAATTTCATGCTCTTCGATATGACATCCATCTCGATATAGTTTTTTTCTCGTTTTAACCGTTTTTTAGTTGAAATTCTATATATGTGTTATATTCATTATGAATATGCATGCACGTCCTCGGGTGTCCACATTCAGTATGAATAACTATAACAACCCAAAACCAAGTGAAACAAAACAACACCACACATAACATGAAAGTATAATTTCCCTAAAACGAGTCCCAATACATCGTACTGAAGTAAATAAGACAAACGTAAACCAATGTATTAAAAGTCTATCACAACCGAGAGTCTAAATAGTAACTAAACCGCAACTAAGGCATGAACTCCGTCTCCTAGCTATCAGTATTTTTCTTTCCCTTTTGAAGAACCACCAACACTATCTTTACCTGAAAATGGGATTTAAAAAGAGTTTGAAAGTGAGGGTTAGACCGGTAAGGTCTAGTGAATTCCCGACAACGATCAAGTATAAATAATCAAGTTGATTAAACATTTAATAAACACATTTCTAACTAATTACCCTTCACCGAGTATCGATCCGTCCGTCTCTGGGCCCCTAGTAGATCCCCAATCGGCCCCCAAGTCGATGTCGTTCCCGCGTGTAAGGAAACAATTTCATTACACGCGGTTTAACCATCCCCGATGGTATAAAGTAAGCCATGGCCCCCAAATTTGATACGATAATCCACTTCTCAATTTATATAGCATAAAACGTAAAAATGCAAGTAATAACTCAATAACTATCTTGTTATTGCATTATTCGAAATCACCCAACGAGAAACGGTACTTATTAAAAATATTTTGCGTACACCATCTCAGGATTTATAATAAAAGGGTAACTCACCTGACAGATTGGAATTCGACACATACCCAGATCGATCCCAAGAAAATTGCGTTCCTACAATTTTTATTACGATTTATATTAACCACAAGTCTCAAATTTTAAGCCTAGATGTTGTTGGGCCTCGGCCCACTTGAATTTCATCAGACCACGCCTCCAAGCCCGACTGTAAGCGGGTTTCACCCCAACCCCGGCTATGAGCGGTTTTCGCCCCAAACCTGGTTAAGAGAGGGCTTCGCCCCAAACCTGGTTAAGAGAGGGTTTCGCCAAACCCGGTTAGGAGAGGGCTTCCCCAAGCCCGATTAGGAGAGGGCTTCTCCCCACACGTGATTCGATCGTGCTGCAACGGGGTCTTGGCCTCACACGGGTCTCGACCCCATGCGGGTCTCAACCGCATCGAGGCTTGGTCAAGCCCGGTTCATGGAGGAGCAGACCTAGGTCAAAATCGACGCGACTAAGGGCACCCGGTGGTTGCGCCGCCAAGGGTTTTGTCGATCGACCCAGGCGATCCTAAGCAATCGATCTTATTACCTTCCTATACAAACCCGATCAAATCCCAAACCATCTAAAAAAACATTAAACCCTTATTTAACCCAAACCCATATTTCAATTAAACCCCATTTCAAGATCGATCAAATCATATATTTCAAGAAACTGGACTAACATTCATTTGGAACCACAAATCCCCAAAAGTAAAATTTTCCCAAATCTAATAGAAGTTAGATTGATTCCTCCTTGAAGACAACTCACTGATTGATTTTCACAGCCTCAAGATTTTAATCCTTCCAATTTCAATCCTTAATTCAAAGTATTTCTTTCCTGTTTCTTCCTTTCAAGTGTCGCACCAATAAAAGGAAGAGAAAATGATAGAATAAAGTTTAGCCTAGGATTTTTAGGCCATAAGACACCCAACTTTCAACAAAGGTCCTTAAACTTCAATCTTTTTTACACTTACCCACCCTACTTTTCAAAACAAGAGAACTAAGCACCAAAAGTATAAAAAGGGGTGTTACAACACTCCTCCCCTTTAGAGAATTTCGTCCCTGGAATTTTTCCAAGCGAAAAGGTATGGGTACTTGGACCTCATTTCCGACTCCAACTCCCACGTTGCTTCTCGACCTTTGTGAAACTTCTGTTAGAACCTTCACTAGATTGATCTCCTTGGTCCTCAAATGCTTGATCTTGCGATCGACAACCGCCTTCAGTTCTTCTACGAAATTCAATTTCTCGTCAACCCTCACATCTTGCATTGGCACCGACATTTCAACATCCGCTAAGCACTTTCTCAGATTGGAGATGTGAAACGTGTTGTGAATACCATTCAGTTCCTCCGGTAGTTCCAACTTGTACACCACTTCCCTGACTCGTTCGATAATTTCAAAGGGTCCAATATATTGTGGGCTTAGATTCCCTTTCTTTCCAAAACAGACCACTCTCTTCCAAGGGGATATTTCCAGCATCACTCTATCACCCACCTGAAACTCTATATCCTTTCGACACTTATCCGCATAACTCTTTTGTCGGTCACGAGCCACCTTCAACCTTTCACGTACCTGGACAATCTTATTTGCCGTTAATTGGACCAGTTCTGGTCCAGGAACTCATTCCAACACAGAGGTATGCGACACTTTCTACCATAAAGCATCTCATAAAGTACAGCTATGATGCTCGCGTGGTAGCTGTTATTGTAGGCGAACTCAATCAACGGTAGATGGATTTCCCACGAACCTTGGAAGTCCAGGGCACAAGCTCTCAACATGTCCTTCAAGGTCTGAATTGTTCGCTCACTCTGACCATCGGTTTGTGGGTGGTAAGCAGTACTCATCTTGATTTTTGACCCCATTTCTCGCTGGAAACTCTTCCAAATGTTGACGTGAACCGACTATCACGGTCGGACACAATCGATAACGGTACACCATGGCGAACGACAATCTCTTCGATATATATCTTTGCAAATCTCTCCATAGTGTAGGTCTCTTTGATAGGTAAGAAATGCGCCGATTTGGTAAATCAATCAACGATGACCCAAATTGCGTTGTAAGCTTTGGGGGTCCTCGGCAACTTAGTCACAAAGTCCATCGTGATCTGCTCCCACTTCCAGACCGGAATGTCTAGCGGTTGCAGTTTTCCGTACGGTCGTTGGTGTTTCACTTTTACGCGCAAGCAAGTCAAACACCTCTCACAAAGTAAACTATGTCCTTCTTTAATCCCGGCCACCAATAGTCCTGTCTCAAGTCCCCATACATCTTGTTAGTTCCCGGGTGAATTGAATACTTCGACTTGTGCGCTTTTTCTAGTATAACCTTCCTTAGTTCCCCGAGTCTAGGGATCCAAATCCTTGCGTTGAAACATTTTAGTCCCCGACTGTCTTCCACCAACGAGTTTACTAAGCCAACTATCTGCTTCTTCTTGAGATTCTCAGGCAAAAAAGCTTCTTTTTGAAACTTCTTTACTTCCTCCAATAAAATTGGAGTTGCCACAACTCTCATTGCTACCATCATTAGACTTTCACCTCTCTCCTTCCGGATCAAGGCGTCGGCTTTAACGTTGGCTTTCCCGGGGTGATATTCGATCTTACAATCGTAATCGGTTAGCAAATCCATCCATCTTCGTTGACGCATATTCATCTCCTTCTGGTCAAACAAATGGCATAGACTCTTGTGATCCGTGAAGATCTGACATTGTGTTCCATAAAGATAGTGTCTCCAAATTTTTAGCACAAAGACAACGGCAGCCAACTCTAAATCGTGAGTAGGGTATCGCGATTCATGATCTTTCAGATGGTGTGATGCGTAACCAATCACCTTTCCCCACTGCATATAAACGCATCCTAAACCCAGCCTCGACGCATCGCTATACACTACGAAGTCTTCCGTGCCATCCGACAAGGCTAAGATTGGAGCGCTACTCAACATGTCCTTCAATTTCTGAAAATCCTTTCTCTGAGCTTCTGTCCATGCGAACTTTACACTCTTCTTCGTCAACGAAGTCAATGGAGTGGCGATACGAGAGAAGTCTTTGATAAACTTCTGGTATGTAACGACCGTTAACTCATTAATCGATGTCAAGTTGTTAGTGGGGCGGTATTTGTAAATAGAAAAAAACTTAAAGACCTCTTTGGAAATAAAGTGTATTTATTGCCCAAAAGCCTAAGCTCCTTCTCATTTTGTGATTTCATTGGGGAGCGGCGCCTAGAGAAGAAGAAAAGAGGATGGAAGAGCTTTGGTCAAGAATTCAAACATTGGAGGATTATCTTGGGAAAAAATCATAGTTTCAGTGAGTGGATACTTCCTCTTCAAGGTAAACCATCAATTCCTTTTGGTAGTTTTAGATCTTGTTGATATATTATAGTTTTGTACTAAACTCTTCTCTGGGAAAAATCCCCAAGAACTGAATCAAAGTTGGGTCTGAATATTGTTTAAATTGAATATTAGAGTGAAGATATTGAATCGTTTATTCTCTCTAGATATATTTTCTATTGGGGTGGAATTTTGGATGTTAAAAAGGGGTTTAAAACCTGGTAATCGATACATATTATTCGATGTTGCATCATGAGGAAACCCCCCAATCGGGTCGTACCTGGAGTCGCCCTCCCTGGTGCACCGGGAGACCCTTGACCCGGGCGTGTGGGGAGATTCCCTCCCCGGGTGTCCCCGGGAGTTCCACGAGCGGGGTGTAAATGAGACGAGACAACTCGCGAGCTACTCGAGATCGACTCGGTCAACACTCGACTCGAATAGGCTCGACTCGAACTCGAGCTCGACTCGATATACTAACGATTCGAGTCGAGCGACCTGATACTCGACTCGATAAGGTCGTGAGATACTCGATAAGCAAAATAATAGTAATAATTAGTAATATTATTTTAATTTAATTGATAATAATAATAATAATAATAACTCAAGTTTTTTGATTTTTTGTGGAAAATGATGGTGTAAAACACATGGGTAAACTTTTGATGGTGTGTCTAATTCATCCCACATTGGCGGGATATAGAACCCAATGCTTTGAACTCCACTATATATAGACCTTTCTCCTCCCTTGTTTTACATCTTTTGCCTTTGATAAATGGCTTGAGCCTAAGGGCTTGAGCCTATGTAGGGGTGTAAATGAGACGAGACAACTCGCGAGCTACTCGAGATAGACTCACTTGAGATCGACTCGGTCAACACAACTCGAATAGGCTCGACTCGAACTCGAGCTCTACTCGATATACTAACGAGTCGAATCAAGTATAATGATACTCGAGCTCGACTCGCATCATTTACACCCCTATCCACGGCTCGGGCCATCGACCACCTTCACCCGGGTGGTACCGGGACTGCCCCTCACCCGGTGGTACAGGGATCCCTTCGACTCGGGAAGTACCAGGGACCAGGAGTTTTCAGCCGGACCCCAGCGGGGTCTATTAGCCGGACTCGGGCAGCCCCGGGAGCTAGCTGTTGGGCGGGCCGAAAATTTATGTGGGCCGAGACCCACCAAACCATTTGGGCTATGATTTGAAGGGTTCTAAATTAGGACCATTTGGATTTCGGGATTATTCTTGAAATGAGTAAACCTCGTAGGATTTATGCGGAACCTTGTCGGAGGTTAATTGTGATTATTTCAATTAAAATGTAGGAGCTCGATTTGTCCCGGATTTAGTTTCTTGTGTGCCGAGGTTCAAGCGTTCAGGTGAGTTCCCTTGTCTAAATTCTTTACAACTGGAAATGGACTCGTTATGCTGATTTCTAACATGTGTTCGTTATACTATTATAAAGTATTGGTACGTGTGGGGTAACTCGCTTATTTTTAATTCCATGCATAAATTGCTATGAGGTTGGTATATATGTGAAATGTTGTGTTTTTACTGAGAGAAGGATGTGCCATGGCTTAATGAGAACCATCGGGGATGGTTAGAACGTGTGCCTGGAATTCGTTTTCTGTACACAAAGTAACGGCATCTACATGGGGGCCGAATGGGGATCTACTTGGGGCCCCGAGTGTGGTATCTGCTAGTATCCGAGAACCAGTTCCACTCAGGAAAATTGTCAGCGGTTACTATTTTACGATGTTTGATATTTATTAAACTGTTTGTTTAGAATTTGATTTCTCAAGTTATTTTTATACCAGTCCGAGGTGGGGAATTCACTAGACCTTCTGGTCTAACCCTCACTTTCAAACTTCTTAAAAACCATTTTCAGGTAAAAGAGTCATTGGTGCCTCTGCTAAAGGGAAGGAGTATTGTCGATAGCCTAGAGGGTTGATTATGTTCGGGTAGAGAGCGGTGCTAGATGCGGACTTTGTAGACATCTCGATTATGTTAGAACTAGTTTCTTTGAATTCATTTTAACCTTATTTCGGTATGCGTTGTGTTGGATCATTAATTGTATTCAAGATTAAAGTTAAATTAGAGGGTCTAAACTGTATTTATTTGATAGTTAAAGTTAGAGGGTTTATTATGTAATAAGTAAATAGTTATTAGCTATTGGGCCTCAAGCCCATAAGCCCATTAGGCTTAAAAGCCTGGGTATTTAATGTTTTGTTTAGTTTAGGTTTTAGGTGAATCCTCATATTCATAATTATAATCATATTTGTGAGGTAGCAAGTTTTCTCTGTATTCAAGGGTATCAAGAACACACAAGGTTTAACCGTTTATTCAAGGGATTGGTATGTTTTGTTAATCTTTATATCTCTTGATCTATATTGTGTTTCTGTGATTGTTAATCAACTAGATTAAACTGGGATAACAAGTGGTATCAGAGCTAAAAGAATCAAAAAAAAATTTGAAGATTACTATTCATCGGTCACTATTCATCGAAGTTATTGTTCATCGATTTTTTTTTGCGAAGTTACTGTTCATCGAAGTTACTATTCATCAAGTAAAAATCGATTGCATGAATCTATGTGCTATTATGCTTAAAATCGATATGATTAGATGTGTTTCATGCTATTGAACGTGATCTGATAAGTTTAACTGCGTTGCACACCTTTAAGTGTTTCATGTTGGGTTTGTATAAATTTCAACCACTGTGCTGTCCAAATCGTTGCATGAAAGTTGAAATTGATAGTTCATTTTGCTTAAAGTGTAATCGATACATGTTTCTGAGTACAAAGGTCTGGTTTTTGCATTAAATTTATGTGTTTTGTGCGATTTCTGGGTTAATTATCTGAGTTGTTCATCGACTTTCTGGGTTGATTCAAGAACATATTGGTCGAACAATCTATCGGTCTAAGATAATATCGGTCTAAGACACTATCGGTCCATACATTTGTATCGGTCAAAGCATCCTATCGGTCAAAGCCTATACCGGTCTATCAAACTACCGGTTGAGTTCACCATATCGGTCTAGTCCATTACCGGTCGAATACCCTTTACCGATCCTTAGCAGTATCGGTCTATCACTATATCGGTCGAAAGGAATATCGGTCCATTTTGGTTCCGGTCTTAGTATTTTACCGGTCGAGCATAATACTGGTCTTTACATCCTACCGGTCTAAGCACTCTTACCGGTCAAGACCAATACCGGTCAAAGAAGTTTCCCGGTTGAAGCATCCTACCGGTCGACACATTTCCGGTCGGCTAGATACCGGTCGAATTTACCGGTCGAAGAAAACACCGGTCAAGCACATCGGTATTTGTCTTTTTGCATACTTAGACAAAATTTTGCAAACTGTAATATGGCCTCTACAAGTCAAAAAAAAATTCTCTAGGGGCGCTGCCCCCATACCCCCGCAAGGGCGTTGCCCCTTGACCCCACCCGCTAACCGGGTAGCGGGACCCTCGTGCTAAGTCTGCGAAGGGGGACAAAGTTTTGTTCGAGATCAACATTTTATTTTTGTTCAGTATTATTTGAAGCTCTATACTGATTGAAAGGACTGCATTTAATTATTTTTGGAAATTTTTTCTGGAAATTTTTTAGTGTGGTTTTTATTTTGATTCTAACGATCTCTTCTAGTTGATTGTGTTGATACAAAAAGGGATTGAAAAGTTTGATTACTAACCATACAGCCAGGATGTCGAATCAGCTAAATATGTCTGAAGGTTATAGCCATGATTTTAACAACATGACTCTTTCAGAAGTAAAAGCAAAGGCTAAATATCTTGTTGGACAGTTATCAACATCATCTCGCATGATTGATGAGTATGACAAAGAGGACAAAATGCTCAAAGCTGAGAACAAGGCTTTACAGATTCAGAACTCATCTCTTCTTATTCAGTTCAATGCTTTAAAAGAAAATTCAAAAGATTTTGATTCTTTAATTGACTTTGCAGGAATAATTGAGTCTAAAGAAAAAGAGATCTTCGATCTTCAAGTAAAGTTGAAAAGATCTGAGTCAAGCTCTACATGGTCTAAGAAGGATGCAATGCAAAGAGAGCTTGAGGAGCTTAGAAGGAGTACAAGTGTTGCAAGAAATACTAGTGAAGGACTTAGAAAGATAAATTCTCAACTCTGTGCGGACAGAGATAAGTTTAAAGATAAAGTTCTCAGTCTTGAGGTTGAGATTAATAAGCTGAAAGAAAAGGCAACCCAAGACAGAGACAATGCAACAGCTCAAGATGAATCGTTGAAGATTGAAAAAGAGAGAAAAGAATTCGCTAAGAAATTCTCTGACTTCTCCAGAAAAGCCTTTGAAGAGAAGAAATCTTTAGAGCTTAGATGTGTTAAGCTTTCTCAACAAGTTTCAGACTTTGAGAAGGTTATCATTCTTGAAAGAGAAAAGGCTGAGAATGAGAAGAAGAAAGTTGAGTTGAAGGATATAAATACAGACTTTTCTGAAGAAAATAAAATATTTGAAACTGAGATAGCTAAGTTGACAGGAAAGTTGTCTGAATTGTCAACAAACATCATGAAGGAGAAGAATGCAAAATATGAGTTGCATAAGAAGTTTGATCTGATTGAAAAGGAAAGAAACAGTTTGTCTTCAAAGATAAAGGAACTTGAAGAGATCGTATTCAAGGTGAAGCTGACTGAGCACAAGACGCCAGAATCAATAGCTCAATCACCGAGAGATGATCAAACTGATTCTGATTGTTCACTCAAAAAGGCTTCAAGTTCACATGTTTCAATTGTTTTCTATAATCCTTTCTGTGATTCAGATGATAGTCTTACTTCTAAATCTACTAATCAGATTCGTCCTTCTAACCTTTTCTATGACAAAAATGTTGATGGTTCAGGTAACTTAAAGAAGAACAAGTCTCAAAAGAAAAGCTTCTGGAGAAGGGATGATGAGAGAGACAAAGGAAATTGGATCTGGAGAGTTAAAGGATCCTCGGAGGAGAAGAAGAAATAAAAATCATTTGTGCATACATCAAATGCTAAATGGAACTATGCTTCTAAAGGTAAAACTTTTGGCAAACGTTTACACTATTAATCAACTGATCAGGTTAGCACAAAAGAAAATTAGTTGTTCCTACTGTGGCTCAAATGATTTCGTAAGAAAAACTTATGTTAATAACTGGTATGGTTCTTATTTCATCTCTCCCACTAGAACTGCAACTAACTCATTAGGACCCAAATACCATTGGGTACCAAAAGCTAAATATGTGTTGCAGGCACCCAAGGTTTAAGGGGGAGAAAGAACAATGGCTTCTAAGTAAATCAGCTTAGAACTCGTACCTCAACGGAATATGGCTTCTAATCACTTCTGATTAGAACCCGCACTTCATTGCTTTATTTTCTGCTTTATGTTATTCTTAAAAAAATATCAGTTAAGGGGGAGACTATCTGTGATTTTAAAAGATTATCTGACCGTGTGTTCTTAAAGATAAATACTTGTGTTTTATCTTGTCAATATACTTTGTCAAGTATTCATACACATAACGGTTCAGAACATTCTATTTGACTTTGTTATTACCATGTATCAAAAGTTAAATCTTTCTATGGTAATACTCACGTTCTTTGTATTCACTGTTGATTGAATCAAACGTCATTTCATGTGCTTTCATTGAAAATATGTTTATATATTGTTCATATAAACAACATTCGTTTTTGATTCTCCAGCATATTATTCTTCATGACAAATTGATATGAGCTTATTGCCAACCACTTTTAGGTTGAGGGGGAGAATTGCATCGTCAAACACAACTGTTTTGACTTCTCCAAAATTTTTATTCTTCATGTAACAAGTGGTATTTGTGCTTACATGTACAAAAAGCCTGTTGAACAGCATGTTCTTTTAGGAAAATACATGGGATTAAGTGTGAGTACTTAACAGAACTTCCATGGATTCACGATAACCAGTGTTTCCTACCCAGGAAGTATTCCCTGAGTGATTGAGGGGAGAGGGGTCAAAAGAATTGAGTGATGGTATGTGAAGAGGTAAAATGGAAAAGAGAGATTGGTTAGAAGTGAGCATTAAAAGAAAGAGGGTGAGAGATCATAGTAAAAGAATATTAAACTCTGCACCAAACTTCTTTCTGAGTCGGGCAGCCACATAATCTGATTGGTTCACATTCTTTGGTGACCATCATTGAAAAAGGCACCTAGCCCATGCCATCTCTTGCATATAACCCCACCAGCTACTCATTCTTTTCTAAAAAAAAGAATGTTTCACATTTTCTGGGGAAGCAGCACATACGTTATTGGTTCTTCATTTGGAAGATACTAATATTAAAAAAGAAGGAAAGTTGCCCCACCTTTGAACCCTTTCTCATGCACATTGAGTCTTTGTATAATTTGTTGTTGTCTCAACAAGTTTACATATTTTGAGCCTATATTGAAAAGCAATCATCTATGCTTAAATTTTTTCATACACATGCACGAGCACACAGAAATTTGTTTTCTGTCAGAACGTTCATAGATAACCATGTGTTATTCGATGATTGAATAGAAGACCTGGGGAGCCAACATCAAAACCAGCTCCTTATATAGTAACTTTGTGTTACTCGGTGACTTTGTGTTACTGACAGGCATTTTAACTGAGTCATTTGTTGATTCAGGGTTACAACTCTTAAACTGTTTGAATTTGCAAAGATTTAAACGGTTACAATTGACTATTTTTATCTGAAAAGATTGAAATAATCACTCTTTCCATCTGAGAAGACTGCTCTTATTTCCATACAGAGCTCGTTACATGAAGACTGTGCTTACGTGATCATACACAATGGGGGAGATTGTCTTGAAAAGGGGGAGATTGTTTTGCCAAGTTTTGATGATGATGATTCTCACCACTCATCAAAAAGGGGGAGAAGATACAAAAAGGGAGAATACAATCTGAAAATCTGAAGATTTCAAAGATTTTAAAGTTTTTAAAGATATCAAGTTTTGAAACTATCAACGACATATCTGAAGAAAAGAGAATACTAGTGAAGACCTAAAGACTATTGCCAAATTTTTTTAATCTTGAATCCAAAGGGGGAGATTGTTGGATCATTAATTGTATTCAAGATTAAAGTTAAATTAGAAGGTCTAAACTGTATTTGTTTGATAGTTAAAGTTAGAGAGTTTATTATGTAATAAGTAAATAGTTATTAGCTATTGGGCCTCAAGCCCATAAGCCCATTAGGCCTAAAAGCCTGGGTATTTAATGTTTTGTTTAGTTTAGGTTTTAGGTGAATCCTCATATTCATAATTATAATCATATTTGTGAGGTAGCAAGTTTTCTCTGTATTCAAGGGTATCAAGAACACACAAGGTTTAACCGTTTATTCAAGGGATTGGTATGTTTTGTTAATCTTTATATCTCTTGATCTATATTGTGTTTCTGTGATTGTTAATTAACTAGATTAAACTGGGATAACACGTTGTATTGGGGCCCATTTGGGACGTTATGTTTTACTTCATTTCATGCGTGTTTTGGGGTTGTTACACGGTAGTACCCGGTCAACCTTAGGAAACTTCGGACTTCCGACGGATTCTTCGGTGCTTCCCAATCACGAATTTCTTCCACTTTTTCCGGGTCCACCTTGATTCCGTCTTGGGACACGACACCCCCAAGAAACTGAGAATTTCGCGTAAAGCCTTTCTCGTCTTAGCAACTCTAATATTGTTCGCAAATGATTCTCGTATTCCCTCTCGGTCTTCGAGTACACTAAGATGTCGTCGATGAACCAGATCACGAACTTGTCTAAGTAGGGTTGACACATCCTATTCATCATATCCATGAAGGATTCACGAGCGTTGATCAAACCGAATGACATTACGAGAAATTCAAAATGTCCGTATCTCGTACGAAAATCCGTTTTCGGTATATATTCTACCTTCACTTTGATTTGATGATAACCCGACCTTAAATCGATCTTGGAGAAGAAACTTGCTCCTTAAAGCTGATCGAATAAGTTGTCTATCCTTGGAATCGGATACTTATTCTTGATCGTCAGCTAATTGAGCTTCCGGTAATCTATGCACATTCGCATCGATCTGTCCTTCTTTTTCACAAAGAGGACCGGCGCTCCCCACAGAGAGGTGTTAGGCATTATAAACCCCCTATCTAGCAATTCTTGCAATTGCGACATCATTTCTTTCATCTCTGCGGGTGCCAATCTATACGGCGCACCAGATCGATCCGAAATTTGACTTGACGATCCGGGGGTGGATCTGTTAAATCCTCCGGAAATACTTCCGGGTACTCGCTCACTACCCGCACCTCCTCCACTCTACATTTCTCTTTCTTAGAATCTACGACATACGCTAAGAATCCCCGACATCCTTTCCTCAAACTCTTATTTGCTTTGATCATGGAAATCAAACTAGAACCCCTATCTCGTTTATTTCCATAAATTACTACCATCCCTTTATCAGGCAACACCATACGAATCATCTTCTTATTACAGACAATACTAGCATCGTTCCTAGCCAACTAATCCATCCCAAGTACCACGTCAAAATCTCTCATCGCCATGGGGTATAGCACCACTGGCACTAGACTCCCTTCAATGTCTATGACACACCCCTCAAACACCTCCTTAATAGATACCTGATTAGCATCAGCGGTTTCTACCTCGAACCTCCGTTCTAAACGTTTAGGCTTTACACCCAAACACTTAGTGAACGCAGGAGATAAAAAAGAGCAACTTGCCTCCGAATCAAACAATACTCTAGTACACAAGGAGTTCACCAAAAACATACCTGTGACTACATCGGGAACCTCCTACGCCTCCATCGCTGTGATATTAAAGGCTCTTCCTTTTGGATGAGTCGGTTCCCGTTTCTTCTCCTCCCTTCTTCCTCCTCTACGCTCCCCAACTTGAACTGGTCCGCCCCACTTTACCTGCGGGAAATCAGACCGAAGGTGATCTGGCGACCTACATTGATAGCAAGTCCTCTTGTTCGGGAAATCTCTAGACATGTGCCTTGGCATCCCACACTGGAAACATGACCATTCCCCTTATCCACGTTCTCCCCGATGCACCCGGCGACACTTTCCGCAAGGCTTATCTCCGAACCCAAGACCCCCTCTCGATTCTGACCTGAAAATTTTTCCCTTTCTTTGATCTGATATCGGTCCATCCCACATCCTATTTTCACCAACTCTCTCAGTCACCTGACGGTTCTTTTCCTTCTCCGTCATCTCGGCCACATTAGCGGCCGCCTGAAAAGTGGTCGGCTTTCTTGCTGAAACCAGCTCTCGCAAACTGCTCTTCAGCCCAAAGATATAACGTTCCACTCGGCTTTCCTCATCTGGTAGATATGCTCCAGCAAATCGGGACTTCTCAATAAACATAGAAGTATACTCTCTTACCGACAGTTCCTTTTGTTCTAGACTCATAAATTCTTCTTGCAACTTTTTCACTGCCTCCAGAGGGCAGAATTGCACCTTGAACTTCCCCACGAAGGTTCCCCATGACATACCCTATGTTGTTGATGCTCCTTGTCTGCCAGTCTCTGCATCCCACCATAAGGTGGCTTCGGACCTCAGCATGGACAGAGCGTAAGTCACCTTGTCCTCCTCAACACATTTACTGGTAGCAAACACTAATTCCATCTCCTTGATCCAGTTCATCACCAAAATTGGGCCACACTCTCCTCTGTAGGTAGCAAACACTAATTCGCCATGTCTTGGATAGTCGGAGGCATGGATATAGTATGGAGAACTAGAAGCAAGAATGCCATCTTATTTTGGGTTATTGGGGTTAGGCTCCTCTCCGGCCATGGTGCCGCCGTAAGTAGGGTTTTGATCTTGGATCTAGAAGACCCGCTTTGATACCATAACAATTTCGTGAGGCTAAAACTTGATTCAAACCATACAACAGAGGGGGATTAAATACAAGAAGAGACCAACAAACCTACCAAACAAGAAGAAAAGAGAAGGAAAGTTAAAACAATCAAGGAGAGAAAAAAAGGGGTGATAGATAATGATACACAAATGATACGGTTACCTTAAGATCCCTCCCAACATATGAATCTTACACGCAAGAGAAGACAATTACAATATTGTGACAAAGAAGTAATCAAAATCTATGCAACACAAAACATTGGAGCATCGAAGACTCATACATTATGGTGTCGCCTAAAAGGTGGACATGAAGTAATGAATGGAACTAAGGTGGACTTTAAGAATCATTAAAGATACTATAACAACTACATTGGAAGGGGAGATTCAAATATGTTGATTAAGAAAATGAACAACCGGAAAGAACACGTACCAAATTTCATATTCGAATACAAATGTGATGATAGTGAAATGGTGGCTGCTTTCTAGGCAGATGATACAGCACAATGCAATTACGAAGTGTTTGGGGACATTGTCTTGTTTGACGGTACCTACTGAACAAATAGGTATGCAATATTTAGATTTTGAAATACTGATAATCACATATGCATTCAAGGGTTATAGGTTTAAAGCCTAAATTGCATGAAAATCCTACAAATCCCTAACTATTGCACTTAATTTCTAGTGTAAGATAATTACAAAATGAAGAACTAAAAAGATTCAAAGTGAAGGTTTTGGGAAAATAAAATAAAGCCTAAAAGAAGATAAAAGTGATGTAATAAGGTTAATAAAATAACACCTATCATTTATGTTTTCTTTCAACTCGTCTATTCTGGTCAGGTGTGTATGGATAGGCTACCAGATGAATGATACTATGGAAGCAAAGAAAGTTTTGCCTTCATACTACTTCCCAATTCTTTGGTATTATCAGTCCGAATCACTTTTATTGTTTTATGAAATTGAGTTTGTACAAATTGAACAAATGACTTCATGATAAGTTGAACTTTTGTGTTTCAGCAAATGAATACAAGTTGATCTACTATAGTCATCCACAATAGCAAGGAAGTATCTATGTTCGAGTATGAAAAGGACCTCAAATATCTACATGTAGCAAATCAAAGATAGAAACAAATTTGGATTGACTCATAAAATACACGAATAAAACAAATCCTCACTACAAGCATTTGGAGCAAGATTTATTTGTTTATATTGTACAAAAGTAGATGACCAAAACGTAAATGCCACAAGGAAACAATCTAGCATATCAATGCTAGATGCAGACAAACTATCAAAAAACATTGTTCTTGACTTGATTGGAATTTAAAGAGATTCCAAACCCTTTGACCAAGTACCAAGAGCTTCTTGGTGAGAGAGTCCTACATACAACATTGTATATCAGAAAAATGAATAGAATGTTTGTGCATAGAACTCAATGTAGTTATAGAGAGCAGATTTATACAGCACATTATTCAGAGTTTATAAATTTGATAGAGAGACATTTCCATGTGATTCAACAAACATGTTTCCATTTTGTAAGGATACTTTGTGTGGTTTAGCAAGTTTTGTGAGAGTGGTGTAGGTTTTTGTAAAGAATATTACCTCTAACTTGGATGTAACTATCATTCAATCCAAAATTGAAATTGCACCAACTATTGCCTTTCCATTCGCTTTATTCAAGCCTATCCTGCAGTACATGTGTAATATGGTATATCATCAACTGCATCAAATTCATCCCAAATTCTTTTGAATCTAGGGTAATATGGAGTTATGGCAGATTGTTGATCTGCAAATTTTGAAGTTATGATTGTGTGGATACAAATTTCGTTCACAAGTTGTCCAAATTGACAGCCTTGAGATTCCAGAGGACTGTTCATGGTAATGTTGTTCCAAAATGCAAATGTTTTTGCTACTATGTTCAATGAAACATTTATCAGAGTTGTGATTGTGCTTATCCAGAGTTAACTTTTCAAAGTTTTAAGTTTTTGAGTTCAGAATTCTGATCGTGTGCGTTCATAGTTATGCTCAAGCTTTCCAGATTTACTCTTAGCCCTTTCTCAGATCAGTCCTGTGTAATCAAAGTTTGAAGCCCTATGTATCCAGACTTCGACCGAGTGCTTTCAATGTTTTTGCCTTAGCGTTTTTTTAGAGTTTGTTTTCTATGATCACAATGATTTATCAACTCTGACTTCAAATGGATATTACTCTGATCATAAAGGTTATATTTCAGATTTTGCTGTCAGCTTTGCACAGTTGTAGCATTTTGCTCATAACTTCCTCCTCGAAGCTCCAAAATTGATGAGTCTAGATGATTTGGTTTTCTAAGACACATATGTACAACTTTGATGTTTTGAGTTTGCTCAAAATAAAGATTCAAATATGTCAAAATCTGTGTTAAACTCAATGGACAGAAAGTTAGACAGAAAGCTAAGTTTTTCATGCAAATTCTCCTAATTTCAGAATGGTGTTCTCTCTTCTGATTTTTTGGATCCAAGCTGAGATATTAAAATGTTATGGGACACTTCCTCCTCTGATATTAATGGTACAAGTTCTTAAGCTTAAAGATCACTCAACTCGGATAAGACTGTTTTGTGCAGCTGTGGAAAGTCATGCACAACTCATTCATTGTTTACCCATTTTCGATGAATCAAGGCTTGTTGAGAAGCTAAGATTCTGGGGTTCAATGTCTATGTTTGAGTTTCTTTAGATTAGAGCTGCTTGATGGTGCAAATCAGTGGTGAAGATGGCACATAGAATATGATCAAAAAGTTGAAAATTGTGAAAAATAAGAACTTTATTTGAGTGGGAGCTTGGAATGGTTTTGCAAGGCATGAAGAGAGCACCACTAAAGTTTTCAAAGAAATCAGGGGGGGGGGGGTATCTGAAGATGTTTTCTTTATAAAACCTTAGGGGGAGATTGTTGGGTCTAAAAGCCTTATTTATCGAAAGTTTTATAAAGTCAAAGGAAAAGTCAATTGTATTGTCTTTTATGTCATTTTGGGTTTTGGGAGATTAATGGGCTTGGGCCCATTCTCTTGTATTTGGACCTATAAATAAAGGTCTTGGTCTAGAGATTTCATTTGAGATTTTGAGACTTTGAGAAATTAGAGAGAGTTCAAACACAGTGAGTTAGAGAGACGTATGTCAATTTCTCTCTCCATTGTATTTCAATCCTATGAGTTGAGATCGTTCAATAAAATTGATCATCATGCCTATCTCTACTCTAATTCTATGTAGTATTTTATTGATTGTTGCTTATATACGGGATCTACAGATTCAATTCTTTCTGTAGTTGATAAACTATGACTAAATTTGATTGTTCAAACATGTGATGCAATTGTTTCCAGATTGCGCTTGCAGACATATAATAAATCAATCCTACAGATTTTTCTTAGTTATAAAGTTAAGAATCCACGTGATAACGATGGAATTTTACCTATCCAATCATCGTACGTAGGATCGTACTCTGCATGTTTCTTTGTTCTGCTAGTCACGAACCCTAATTTGTTCTTATTAGACAGCGTTGAGACATCACATGTTTCCAAGCCCCAAATCTCTTGCCATCAAATATCTTTGTGACTAAAATCGTTCTCGGATTATCATTTTCGCTAAGAAATAATAGATTCAAATAAGCAGAAGCATTCATGTTCTTGTTCGTAGTGTTGTTTTG
This sequence comes from Arctium minus, assembly GCA_954870635.1. Classification (NCBI taxonomy): domain Eukaryota; kingdom Viridiplantae; phylum Streptophyta; class Magnoliopsida; order Asterales; family Asteraceae; genus Arctium; species Arctium minus. The sequence goes on along the minus strand of OX941087.1, from coordinate 39,857,922 downwards.
TTCAGACATCTTCTCAATGAAACAAATGAAGAAGTAATCGAGAAAAAATAAAACTGGAATTGAATTCTATATCGCATAAAGGAAACGAGAAATTTCAAATTGGAATTGGATCACGGAGAAAAAAACCGTCTGATACCATGTGGTAATTCAGTGAAAGTAGAGAGAGAGAGAGAGAGAGAGAGAGAGAGAGAGAGAGAGAGGATTTAAAGATGTTTTGTATGTATCACTCAATACTTTGCACCTCAATATATACATAGGCTAAACATTACAACTTGTACAAAAATAAATCTAACTAATATGCTGACATGGATAACAAACTAACTGAAATAATAACTACTCTAATATCTTTGCTAGAAAAGAACAAGAAAAGTCAAGAATTCTCTTTAATTGTCCCGTTTGAATTATGCTTTTAACATTTATAAATGGAAATTAATTAGGGTAGTGAAGCATACATGAATTGTTGATATGTGTTAAAAGAAAGATATGTTTGTTAGCTTTGTGACAATCCTTCCTCTTGTGTTTTTCTCGGTCCAAGGAAGCCGAGTAAACAATTAATTCTTGGATATAAAAAGTTGGGTGTTCTATTTTGGACAAACTCATTCTAGAGTAAACTACGATTTTAGTTAATGTGGTTTGATGTTTATAACGATTTTCATCCCTCGTCTTTCAAAACTGTTTTTTTCATCCCTATGGTTTCTATTTGCTTTCATTTCCGTCCCTCCATCCAAATTTATTAAAATTAAATTTTAATTCATCCAAAAAGAGAATAAGAAAATTACATATTTGGTCATTGTGGTATATATTTTTTTACATATTTATCCTTAAAATTACCTAGTTTACATTTTTTTTTTTACTTTTCCTTTATTTATTGTATTTTATCAAGACATTTATTTTTCTATTAGTTATATTGTATATTTTCATAATTATTATAACTTTAATTATAAAAATAATTAAATAATTTCATTAAAATATAAGGATAAATACATGATATTTTTTCAAAGCTTTAGCTTTAAATCTTCTAAAATTAATATTTTTTATCTATTGATTTATTAAATATTTTTATTTATTTTAAATTACCATTGAAAAATGTTTAATATAATTCAAAAAAAAATAGTTTTCTTTTATAACAACGGTTTTTTTTCTGTTAGATGCACTGTACTCCCACTATTCTAAATTTTCATTTAAACGTTATTTTTTATTAATTAATCAAATTTGTGTAATATTAAATTAAACATACACATACAAAACACACACACCATATATATATATATATGGAGAGTTTCATTTGAGAAATGCTAAATTTATGAGAAATATAGAAGTAATCCTAGTCTTTCATTCGATCAATATCGACTTTGACTAGTCAAATATTGCGTCTTTGACTGGTCAATAATTACGGCTTTGACTGGTCAAAAGTTGCGGCTATTCCAAAAATAGAAGGACAGTTTCGTAATTTTTACAAATACACTGGACGAGTTCATATATGAATCTGTATGATTCAAATATGAATTATATGTTCATATGTGAACCAGTATAATTCGCATATGAACACATTTAACTGATTAATATATGAACTTTTGTGATTCATATATGAACAATTAATTGATTCACATATGAACTAATTAACTGTAGGTTCATATGTGAATTAGTTGAACTAATTAACAGATTCATATATGAACTAATTAACTAATTCATATGTGAATCATACAGGTTCATATATGAACTCGTCCCATGTATTTTACGAAACTACATCTCTATCTTCTACAGACCTCACAAGGAATTATCCGGTGTTTCACGGTCAAAAGTTTTGACCAGATAAAGAGCTAGGATCATTTCTTTATTTCTCATATTTTTAGCATTTCTCAAATGAACCAAATCATATATATATATATATATATATACATATATATATATCTATCAAGGTTCTAAATAGCATGAGATTTATGACTTGTGTCTGACGCCACATTAAATCTGTGGCACGTCATGGCCCAATGCATGATTTTATTTTTATAACACCATATTGAAATTTTTTATATAAACATTTGTTTTCTACGTACTATTATTCAATGAGATAATGATATTGCACATTTTAAATCTATACATATAATAAATAAGAAACTAGCATGTCACGTGTCGTCTTCTGGTGAACCGACTTCAGTATTTTCCTGCCTAAACATGTATCTGGACGCAGTTTACATTATAAGTTCAATTAGCATACCCACATTCACTCCTCCTTAAATCTCTCATCAATTCAATTTTTTAATTTATACGTTACATTTACTACTCTTATAATTAGGTTTATAGTTTACTTTTAATCCTCTTACTTTTTTATTTTTCATTTTAGACTATTATCATATAAACATAAATAATGTATATGAACTAAACTGCATTAAAAAAAAACATTTCTATTTTTTTATAAATTATACCATTCTAATCGCTTCGTCAATATCTTTTAAATGAGTCCAATATTAAATATTTTTTGATTTAATTATATTATTAAATATCATAAATATATATGAATTAATATGCCGTGATTAGTATGAGATTTGTTGAAATTAGTATGGGATTTGATACAAATAATCACTAAATTGTCGTGATTTTCTTTTGCAATTTCATATCAATTTTTACTTCAAAGTCCAATTCCTTCGACAAATTACAATTCTATCAAATTTCATATCAAGAGTTTTTTGTATTTTTGCTAATTTGTGGATGATTAAATACCGATCTTATCGATTCAAGACTTAAAACTCACAAGATTTTGTATTTTATTTTCTTATGATTGTCTTATAACAAATCTTTATATATAGTTACTTAAAAACCTTGACATATAATCAATTAATCATCATATTCAACCAAATATATTATCTTTTCATTTAAAAAAAATTATTTTATAAAGTTATTTAAGCCAAATAACATATCCAACGTCATAATTTTGTTTTATAAATTCTTAATATTTATTCATATTTTTATTAAATTTTTTGCAAAACATCATTTGTGAAAATTGCCTAAAATAAGGATATTTTGTAACCAGTCGCAAAAAAAAAAAAAAAAAAAAAAAAAAAAAAAAAAAAAAAAAAACTCTGAAAAGAAAAAAGTTTGGAAAAGTAGCATCGTATTTTCGATGATCATTCATGTCTGTAAAATAAGTTTTCTGGCATGATTTAATTTTTTTTAATTACCCCGTGTAATACACGGTTCGAACCTAGTTAGGTTATATATTAAAAACAAAAAATAAGGCAATAAAAGGATAAGAAGATTTCAATATGGTGTTACAAAAATAATGCATTGGGCCATGACGTGTCACAGAATTAACGTGACGTCAAACACAAGCCTTAAATCTCTTGTTATTTAGAACCTTGATATATATATATTTATGTGTGTGTGTGTGTGTTTAATTTAAATATTAAACAAATTTGATTAATTAATAAAAATAAAGTTTAAATATGGAATATTGGGAGTAAAGTGAATTTAACAAAAAAACAAACGTTGTTATAAAATAAGACTATTTTTTTCTCGAATTTTATTAAACTTTTTCCAATGTTAAATTAAATTAAATAAAATGATTTAATAAATCAATAGATAAAAAAATATTAATTTTAGGAGATTTAAACCTAAATCTTTGAAAAAATATCATGTTTTTATCAGTATTTTTAATGAAATTATTTTATTATTTGTATAGTTAAAGTTATAATAATTTTGAAAATATACAATATAACTAACAGAAAAATAAATGTTTTGATAAAATATAGTAAATAAAGAAAAAGTAAAGAAATGTAAACTAGGTAATTTTAAGGATAAAAATGTAAAAATTTATATACCACAAAAACCAAATATGTAATTTGCTTATTTCTTTTTTGAATGAATTAAAATTTAATTTTAATAAAGTTGGATGGAGGGATGAAAATGAAAACAAATAGAACCACAGGGACGAAAAAAATAGTTTTAAAAGACCAGGGACGAAAATCGTTATAAACATTAAACCACAGGGACGAAAATCGTAGTTTACTCCTCATTCTAATTATAAAAGCTTCAAAATGATTTCCTTAAGATGGTGAAACCAAGGGGGCGTTTGGTTCGCAGATTCTGATTGAATTGGAATGTTGAATTTCGTTGATCAGATTCCATTACACCGTTTGGTTCATTCTTTTTAAGGAATTGGAATGTTGAATTCCAATAAATTCCACAAATGAAGGAATTCAACATTCCTTGGGGGGGGGGGGGGGAGGTGATATTTCATTGGAATGGAATGGAATGTTTTTTTTGGACAAAATTGTCCCTCATCCTAATATGCACCACCACCTCTGGCCACCACCACTGACCACCACCAGCTACCACCACCTCCGGCTACCAACATCGGCCATCACCTCCGGCCACCACCACCACCTCGGGCTACCAACACTGGCCACCACCACCACCGGCGGCCACCGCCACCGGCCACCACTACCGTTCAACATTATCAGTATCTCTCTCTATCCTCTCTCACTCCCACTCTCTCTCTCCCTCTCCTCTCTCTCCTCTCTCCCTCTCTCTCCTCTCTTTATACTCTCTCTCTCTCTCAATCTATCCTCTCTCTCATCTCTCCCTCTCTCTATCTCACCTCTCTCCTCTCCTCCTCTCTCTTTCCTCTCTCTCTCCTCTCTCCCTCTCTCTCCTCTCTCTATCCTCTTTCTCTCCTCTCTCTTTCCTCTCTCTCCTCTCTCTATATCCTCTCCCTCTCTCTCTCCTCTCCTCTCCTCTCTCCTCTCCTATCTCACTCCTCTCTCCCTCTCTCCCTCTCTCTCTATCTCTCCTCTCTCTCTCTCTCCCTCGCTCTCTCCCATCATCATTCGTGTGCTAAAATAATCAAAACAATTTTAGTTAAAAATTAAACTATTTAATGACTAGTTCATTAAAGTAATTTTTATTGAAAAAGTTAAAATAAACAAAAGGGTATTTTGGTCATTTACCAAAATTCCATTCCAATTCTAAAGCTACAATCTGTGAACCAAACAGAAAAATTCCAATTCATTTAACATATTCCATTCCAATTTTGTCAACCAAACAGGTGGTCAAACCTGACAACATTTCATTCCAATTCCTTCAAAGTCAAATTCCTTTGACAGATTTCATTTCATCCAAAAAATTCTGCGAACCAAACGCCCCCCAATAGATTCTAAACATTTATTTTTTATTCCATTTGATGTATTGTATTAGTTTTTCATTTTCGATTTACTAAAGAACTTTATACAGTGTAGATACACAACTAGTCAAATAAAAGTATAAAAGACTAGGCATCCTAAGCCAAAACGATTCATGGAATGGAGAGTTGTTGTGAGCACAAACGCCCAAAACCATGTTAAGGCTTAGCTCTGAATTAGGACCGGTTACATCTTAACCGGTTAAAGAACGAGTTTAGGACCAATCAGATCCTATGGAAGATATTTTTTTTTCCTAATGACTGGTTATCGAACGACTAGTTAGTACCAACAAAATTCCAAAAAAGCACCACAGAACATTTGCCATTGGTCATGGTCATCATGCCAATTAAAGTAGACCAAACATTCAGGATCGGTTATACAAATCTGTATCAGTTACATATATTAAACTAGGAACCAAGACCGATTTTGACTTAACCCATCACTAGAGAGAATATGTAAATTGACTATATACACAACAAAGTTATTTAACTTGCAATTAGGAAAAAAAAAAAAAAAAATTGCCTACCTGTCTGTCCCCAGCCCATCACTATTGATTTATTAGTAGTACACTATACTGGCAGCAAATTTGTTGAACAATAATATATTACAAAAAGCAGTTAGTGACTTCCATAAACATGTTACAATGGAAGTACCATCTCAACTCTTAATCCAATAAACTATCCTATTCCTTCCTTTGAAGAACGAAAAAGGTCAAGAGTCAAGTGGCACATGCCAACATGGAGATTGATCCATGCCTTTGTTTCCAAAAACTGATCCATGCCTTGGAAGGTAGAACATTTTCCTTTATTCTCAGATTCATAAACAAGCCTTTTGCCGCAAAACCCATAAGCTCGGTGGGGTCCATAGTTATCCTACCTGACCCTCCGTAAGAAAATCCGACCCTAAAACACCGATTATCTTCCTCATACCCAGTATCAAAATGTTCTGCCATTAGTACATCTTGTTTATCAGTTTGAAGTTGAACTAATTTGTCAACTTGTGCTTTTAGTTTCTTTAGACGATCACTGATCCTTGAAGATACAGCATCATATAGATTTCCCCTTGGTACGTTGTTGTCCTGTTCCAACTCCCGCAGATCTTTAAAATCAATTGGATCACCAACAAGTATTGTTACCTGCAAATTTCATTAAAACGCCGATTCAGATAACCCAACAAAAGAAAATAAAAAAACTTCACATGTTATTTCAAAACCCTTAGAGCATCTCCAACCGGACGCTAAATCGCCATTTTTGCCGGTTGGAGGCTCCCAATCGTCCGGCAAACGGCAAAAAAAAATGACGGTCTTCACATTTGGCCGGCATATTTGCTGGTCAATTTTCACACGGCAATTCCTAAAATCAGGGGACCCCACCACTTTTTTTAATTTTTTTTTTGTTTTTAATATCAAAATTTATTAAATATGTAATAATTTGATATTTAAATTAACATATTTATATTAAATAATGTTATTTTAATGTAGAGTTTACAAATTTGGGGTTTTTTTTAGAGTATGGTTGGAGTTAAGTTTCATATTTGGTGTTGATGGGCCCACAAATTTGGTGTTTTTGGTGTTTTTTTTGGTGTGATGGTTGGAGATGCTCTTAGGGGTGGCTCAACTGGTAAAACCTCGACTAGCTGTTAACTTTAGGAGTCCAAAAGGATTAGTGGAGGTGCGTGTAACTGGCCCGGATAACCATGGTTATAGAAAGAACAAAACAAAACTGTAAAATTAATTAAAATAATAGACTACGATTTCCAAAGGTTTCTATGTTATGAAGGTGGTGACCTCGACCATCATATACGTTTTAATTCCGATTTCCTGTTGCTTTTAACAACAAATGTCTGAAGTTGCCATATCAAACACCATTGGTTGATAGTTTTTTCGTGGGTTCATATACCAACAGGTGCACTTCCTCTGTTCCACACAGATATATATAAATCGACATCTCAGGTGAAAAATGGCAAATTGTTATGATCCATCTAAAAACATTATATCTTACAAGAGACACTGTCATCTCTCTTTTCCATCTGGTATGAAAGCTGAGAATGGGAACAAACAAAAAAACCTCTCTGATAGGTGCATGCAGTATGAAGTTTGTGAGAACAAACAAACAAACATACCGTTTTGCCAACCCTGGGAAACTTGGCTCCAATGGGCATGATCTCTTGCATCCCTGCATGCACAAATGGAACTACTATGGGTGCATTATCTGCATCCAGGATTAACCTGTGGAATTTTAAAGAGCATGATTAAGTTTATATGCCTACTGCTTCCAACATCCCAAAAGAAATGTGTAAAACATTTGACTATTACACAAATATCGAAAATACCCATCATTATGACAAAAATAAGGAATCAAGTGGACCAAAATCAATGTCGTCCATACTTGGTATTGACTACTGATGATAAAAGAGGGTAATTTCAAAAAGCAAAATGTTGCATTTATTTTGGAATATCCTAAAAAGATTTGTTGCATTTATTTCAGGACAAAAGAAGTATAATGCGAAGAACGAAACCAAACACTATATCACCAATCTTCATGAGTAGGCTTCCTTCTTACTCCCAATTACCCTCCCTCAATGCATTTGTCGACCTTTCATTGGTAAAATTCTGTTGATAATGCAAACCTTGTCCCAACATACAATAAATTGAAAATCTGAGTGAAGCTTATGAGCAATAAGGTGCTTGAGAATTCTTTTTACAAAAAAAATGTAACGTTCAGACAAGATGAAGGTGGAGATAAAAGGGGGTTTGTCCATTTTCAGAAGTTCAATAGAGATGTGAAACCTTCTACCTTAACCCTAGAAATAGCAGAACCTATTAACTGTTGACAATGTACATAAGCATTGAAATATGAACCATGTGTGAGAGACTGAAGATTAAACATGCAGCAAAAGCTAATAATCCCTATTTTTATCATTATAACGTCTGAAAAAAATCTAATACATATGGAAACAAAAGGGTACATACCGATAGGTCACCGTCAAAGCGAGTTTATAATGAGATAAGAGTTCTACTTGAGGTGATTAGCTAGAACCCCCCCCCCCCCTTTTTCTTTATTTCAATCATTCAGATCAATTTAAAGACAAACGAACAAAAAACTTTTTCCTTGGAGATTAAGGACCAGACCACAATGTGTAGTTGCAACTTGCAACAGAATAGCAATCATTATTCAAAAAAAAAAAAACTAATGTGCTAAACCTCCTATTCGGTTTACTTACAGAAAAAAAGTTTAATAGAGTCATTAGTGGAGCTGTAGCTTTGACTTTAGCCTATTTTCTAATTTTAGAATAAGAAAGGGCAATCTTGGTATTTGCCTTGTTTATAATGAGTTGGAACCCGTTATAGGGGAGCGGGGGTTTGTTGAGAGAGATTCATTTTCTGTTTTTGAATTCAATTGTAACGTGAGTGAGAACTCAGGGAGAGTCCATGGCCTCTCGAAAGCCATTGGAATAGTTTCACATTTGAATAGCAAATCACTTGTGACCATTTTCGATTAGTGTACAACAAATTGGTATTTGAGCAGTCTCGATCCGATAATGGCGACGCGTGGGGTTACCAATCGAGTCGATGATTTGGAGAGCAGTGTTGGATCCATTGAGGGAGGGATGCAAGCGATTCTGGAGAAGATTGAGAAGATGAGCCAACAACAGGAAGAAATGGCTAGTAAATTGAATGTGTCTCTGTCAACAGAAGGAGGCGACGCAACTGGATTTGGAAGAAACACGAGGAACGTGGGAGGAATCGGTGGAATTGGAGGTAATTACGATTCTAATCGTTTTCTTGTTGTTAAAGGAAGGAAGTTGGAAATTCCAACCTTCGATGGAACAGATCCAGATGGCTGGATTTTGAGAGCTGAAAGGTATTTCTCGTTAAACCATTTAAATCAGGAGGAACAAATTGATGTTTCATTCATTGCTTTTGAGGGAGATGCATTGAAATGGTTCCAATGGGAAAATAAGACATCCAATTACTCGTTGGGAGGATCTGAAGCAGATGCTCTTAAGGCAATTTAGATCATTGGCCTATGGATCACTTTGTGTACAGTTTCTAGCAGTAAAACAAGACGGATCAATTGACGATTACAGGAGAACATTCATGGAGTGTGCAGCGCCATTGGATGGAATTCCAGAAGAGGTGTTCTTAGGACAGTTTATCAACGGTTTGGAGAATTCAATTAAGGCCGAGCTACGTTTGTTGAATCCGGTCACGCTGAGCGAAGCCATGGAGACGGCTTCGAAGATCAAAATGAAGAACAAGGTGATTGGAAGGGAGAGAGTTCCTTTTTCGATTAAAAAAACTTCGAGTGGGCCAACAGAATCGAAAAGTAGTTCAACCGGTTCGATTTCGTCTCCTGTCTCTGTCACGAAATCTCTGTCACGAAATCTGGATCTAAATTCAGGCGACTTTCCGATCAAGAGGTACAACAGAGGAGGGCTCAGGGACTGTGTTATTGATGCGATGAGAAGTATTCGCCAGGCCATAAATGCAAAAAGGAGATTAATGTGCTCTTGGTCCAAGAAGAAGGTGACAAGGAAAATGTAAACGGAGAGGAGGAAAAATCGTTGAACACAGCGGCTGTGACAGACATTGGGCAGAATGTTGAGGTGCATTTGAATTCGGTTGTTGGATTGACGAACCCGAAAACAATGAAGATGGAAGGGGTTATCCAAGATCAGAAGGTTGTAGTGTTGATCGATAGTGGTGCCACGCATAATTTCATTTCAAAAGAAGTAGTGAGTCAGCTGAATTTGAAGGTACACGACACCAAGGAATACACTATCACCATGGGAACAGGAAATACAGTGCAAGGAGGAGGAATATGTCGGAACGTAGCTCTGTCGTTGCAATCGTTGGAAATAGTGGAAGATTTTCTGCCCATACAGTTGGGTAACAGACTTGCCTTCAACGGTAAATTTCATCAACTGTATGGGCAGAAAATCTTCCACTATTTCCAACAATTGCAACGACAGAGCTACGTTCCGACATATTCCTCCTCCTTGCACTGTTGTTTACCGTTGAAGGCAAGTCTGTTACATTGAGAGGAGATCCATCATTGGGCAGATCGAAGGTGTCACTAAAAGTCATGGGGAAAATGGTGCAGCAAGAAGGCCATGGTGTTTTGATAGAGTTGGGGGTATGTGATATCGATGGCAACGAAACAGAGGAGAAATTACCAATTATGGAACAGCTATTATTGGAATTCGATAGTGTGTTTCATATGCCGCAAGGCTTACCACCGGTGAGAGGGAGGGAGCACGGAATTGTGTTGAAAGAAGGGACGGAAGCGGTGAATGTTAGACCCTATCGATATCCTCATTACCAAAAGGACGAGATCGAGAAATTGGTGAAGGACATGTTGGAGGCGGGAATCATTCAGCCGAGTTCAAGTCCTTTTTCTAGCCCGGTGTTATTGGCCAAGAAAAAAGATGGTAGTTGGCGATTTTGTATCGATTATAGGGCTCTAAATAAAGTCACTGTGATCGATAAGTTTGCGATACCCGTTATAGATGAGTTGTTGGACGAATTGTTTGGGGCTCATGTTTTTTGGAAGCTAGATTTAAAATCTGGGTATCACCAGATTAGAATGAAGAACGATGATATTCAGAAAACAGCTTTCAGAACTCATCAGGCCATTATGAATTTAGAGTGATGCCGTTTGGATTGGTTAATGCTCCGACGACATTTCAAGGATTAATGAACAAGGTGTTCGAGCCATTTTTGAGGAAGTTCGTATTGGTGTTTTTTGATGACATTTTGGTTTACAGCAAGTCGATGGAGGAGCATATGGTTCATCTACGACAGGTGTTCGACGTTTTAGCTCAATACCAACTTTACGCCAATAAGAAGAAGTGTGAATTCGGTAAAGACAGACTTGGTTATTTGGGACATGTCATATCACAAAAAGGAGTAGAGGTGGATGAGTCTAAAATCAAAGCGATAGCCGATTGGAAAGTGCCTGCAACGGTAACGGAGTTACGGGGATTCTTAGGATTATCAGGATACTATCGAAAATTCATTAAGGGGTATGGGGTGGTGGCTAATCCCCTTACTGATTTATTGAAGAAAAATAAATTCCAGTGGAATGATGAGGCCCAAAAAGCTTTTGAAACACTTAAAAAGCTTTTATCGACAACTCCGGTGCTTAGACTGCCTGATTTCATTATCGATGATTTCTCCTCTGATTTCATTATCGATGATTTCTCCTCTGATTTCATTATCGAGACTGATGCATCTAGTTTTGGTCTGGGTGTTGTTTTGATGCAAAACGAACAGCCCATAGCGTATTTCAGTCAAGCATTGGGTGAAAGGGCTAAGAAAAAATTTGTTTACGAAAAAGAACTTATGGCGATAATTTTTGCAGTCAAAAGGTGGAGGCCGTATCTGTTGGGTAGGCATTTCTCAATCGTGTATAAACCGGGTAGTGCTAATCGCGCTGCAGATGCTTTGTCCCGAAAGTTAGAAGTGATCGAGTGTTCAAATGTCGGTGGTCCTCAGTGGAGACAATGGGACACGTTAAAACAAGAATTGGAGATGGATGAGCTGTTAATAAAGATTTGAAATGATCTTTTACAAGATCCGTTGGCCCATAAAGGGTTTGAGGTTCGACAGGGGCTGCTTATGTATAAAGATCGTTTGGTTTTACATAGAAAATCAACGATGATTCTGAGTTTGTTGGAAGAATTCCATGCGTCTCCAATTGGGGGACATTCGGGGGAGGACAGAACATATTTGAGGATAGCCGCTGAAGTTTTCTGGGTTGGGATGAGAAAAGATGTGATCGAAATGGTAAGAAAGTGTGAAATTTGCCAACGCAATAAAAGTCTGAGTGGTTCACCAGCGGGCTTACTACAGCCGTTGTCGCTACCCAACACGGTGTGGGAAGATATATCGATGGACTTTATCGAAGGTTTGCCTCTATCTAATGGTTTGAGTTCAATTTTAGTGGTGGTGGATCGTTTCAGCAAATACGCACATTTCATTGGATTAAAACATCCTTTTAATGCAAAGTCGGTGGCCGAGGTGTTCGTTAAAGAGATAATCAGGCTACACGGCGTTCCTCAATTGATCGTTACGGCCAGAGACAAAATCTTCCAAAGTCAATTTTGGAAGGAAATATTCAGACTTCAAGGGACGAGATTACAGTTTACTACCGCTTATCACCCTCAGTCAGATGGCCACACTGCAGTGGTGAATAAATGTTTGGAACAGTACCTCAGATGTTGGGTTTCGGATAGACCGAAACAGTGGAGTAAGTGGCTGATACCACTCATCACTGAAATGTTCACCTTTTCGAGTTTTATATGGGAAAGAACCACCGGCGCTCTTACGATACAGAGTTAATTCGTCTAATGTGCAATCTGTTGAACACGAATTGTTGACACGAGATGAGATTTGGGACGAGGTACGTATGCATCTGTTAAAAGCCCAGTGCCGTATGAAACAATATGAAGATCTAAAGAGGAAGGAATTGGAATTTATACCAGGGGATATGGCCTTCCTTAAATTGAGGTCGTATCGACAAAAATCTTTGGTTCGGGGAAATAATCCTAAGTTGTTGGCGAGGTTTTACGGGCCATAAAGTTCTAGAAAAGATGGGTAAGGTGGCATACAAACTGGAGCTACCAAGTGGTGTTAAAATACACCCTGTATTCCATGTTTCTCAACTCAAACGAGCAGTGGAAAGTTGTGCGTCGACTAAGAACATTCCAACTCAGGTGACAGAAGAGATGGTTATTCAAGCTGAACCGGAAGCTATTCTAGATGCTCGTTCAATGGACCATGGAGACCCAGGTCAGCTAGAAGTTTTGATCAAGTGGAAAGGGATGTTGGAGTTTGAATCAACATGGGAGGACTGGGAAGCTTTAAGGCAACAGTTTCCAAATGATCACCTTGAGGACAAGGTGAAAGCTTTGGGGGAAAGTATTGCTAAACCTCCTATTCGGTTTACTTACAGAAGAAGAGTTTAATAAAGTCATTAGTGGAGCTGTAGCTTTGACTTTAGCCTATTTTCTGTTTTTAGAATAAGAAAGGGCAATCTTGGTATTTGCCTTGTAATAATGAGTTGGAACCCGTTGTAGGGGAGCGGGGGTTCGTTGAGAGAGATTCATATTCTGTTTTTTAATTCAATTGTAAAGTGAGTGAGAACTCAGGGAGAGTCCATGGCCTCTCGAAAGCCATTGGAATAGTTTCACATTTGAATAGCAAATCACTTGTGACCATTTTCGATTAGTGTACAACATAATGACCAACTCAATATAATCAACCGATGACTAAGACCAGGCTCATATGCATGATTTGCATGAAGTTTAAGCAGCAAAATGATGCACACTAGCAGAATCCACGTCAATTGCTTCTCATTAAAACAACAGGAATTCTAGATTTCAAGAGGCTAAATCTCTCTCCATGCTCTTGCCCAAAACAAATTACAGAACTGATACACCCTCATCCTTAACGCTTCCTTATTTATAATAGCAAAAAACTGACTTATTGCAATCCCTGCTCACCTACATGTACTACACATGCATTAGCCACTTGTAATCCCCTTACAATAATAGCGTAGGGGTGTAAACAAGTCGAGTCAAGTCGAGTAGTAGGTTATCCGAGCTTGGGTCGGGAAAATAATACCAAGCTTGATTCAAGATCGAATAACGTTTTCAAAGTAGGGCTCGAGCTCGAGCTCGAATATTTTTTGAATTATCGAGTTCGATGCTCATTTATGGGCTCGAACTCGCAATCGATAACTACTTTATAGGTTTGAGCTCAATAAGTTTAATATTCTATTGTATGATATATGAACATATGAGCACGTTTAGCTCGAAAAAGTGTATGCTCGAACGGCTCCGCTTCACTCGAGTGGAAAATTTTAATCGAGTTCTCAACCAAGCAGAGTCGAATATTGGTGTTATGAAGCTCGGCTCATAAACTTAAACGAGTTTTATTTTGTGTTCGAGATCGACTCGTGATACGGGAGTATCCCAAGATTTTGAACCATCCTATCAAGGTTCTAATTTGATTATGGATCCACTTTAGGTAATGACTATGCTACCGTCCGTAACCCATACGTAAAAATTAGCCCAACAACATAAGATAATTTATCCCAATATGTAAATATTAGCCCAACAACATAAGATAATTTATTTATCCAATTGGGTTGACGTCTTGGATTTCTTCCAAAAGGGCTGTGAAATGATTAAATTATCTAAAGCCTCTTGCATCCTCTTTCTATTTCCACGCGCCATCGACCCATGCATTATTTTAAGTGGATCAGTTGCATACAAGTTACCAACGAACCTGGAATTTCCATTATGCTTGTCTCCTTTCTCTTTGGTAGTGTTCATCCTTGGATTTCCATTAAGCTTGGTATTGGAAATAGCAAGTGGAACAAACAATCAAGAAAGACATTGTTGCCCAAATGCCAACAAAAGTTGTGGGTGTCATAGCTTCAAATACATTAGAGAGGAAAATGAAGTTGTGATCCTAAAGCAATACAAACTAGAAGATCACAAACCTTATCAGTGTTCTCTATAGAGAGATAATTAAATAAGAAAAGGGAAAGAAGTTTATGATACTGATAACAACTATAAAACAAAGATCCTAAACTTTCCAAAATTTCTGATATTCTCAAGGTCAAAATTTTCTCGCTAGGAACCTAGTTTGGTTTGGGTTATCCTGAACTTAATCCACCACAAGATTTGTTTATTCCTTAAAATAAGATCTCGAAGTTCATTTAAATCCTACATCTAACGAAATTATGACACTATTTCATAATTTACCAAGAGTCGTTGAACATGGTTAGCATGTCCATAAAAGGACACATCAATTGCACGCACAGGACTATGGCTTCAAAGAATATTCAAATGTTTATCCTTTTAACCATTTAACTTGTGCTCTGAGCTGAACAAAAATTCCTAACATGCTTCAAAAAAGACCTAAGATCCCATCATGTGTAGAGGTCCAACCTACCCCAAATCTGGCGAACACTTGAGTTCAAGGGATTCGGGAGACGAAATTTCTTTTCAAACATGTTCTAGCAGGTAATATTCAGCCAAGTCTAAATGTGTCAAACACTTGAGTAAATTGATGGTTTTAGGATTTACAAATTACCTCACATTGTGGCATGCTTTGAGGTCAAGAATTAGAAGGCTTTTGAGATTTGAGGGTCGCCAGAGGATTGTTGGACGCTAAGCGAGGGTAGTCGAGGGCTGCAGCCGGCGGGATAGGGGCAAAGGGTCGCCACAGCACAAGGCACAAGAGTAAGGGAGAGATTCTTTTTTCTTTCTTCCAAAACTAAATTGACCGGGGGATCTCTCCCCCCCCCCTCCCTTGTATATAGGCCCGCCTCAGAAACCGAGCATAGTCGGTTCTGTTTAGTTCTTCCATTTTGTTGGTGTGGAACGAGTTTTTCACACCCCTGCTAACATACCACTTCCCACACACCAAGTTTGAAATTACATGCTTCCTGGCTCTAATTGCTTCCGGTAAATAAGAATTTTAATCACCACCTTTCCACCAGCAGGAGATAGTGTTTTGTTGGTTTCTTTCCCCATTTTTTCAAAAAACTACCTTTTGAGACTTCAGATTCTGTAACATTGCAAAAGCTTCCAATCCATGAACTTGCCAACTAAATTTATCTTAGTTTAGCTTGCTTGGTGGTGTAGAGATTTATACTTAGGGGAGTAGCTTAGAATAATATGTGCATGAAAGATCGACTAATTCTAACCTTGCAGCGCCTCTCTTTACAGAGCCCATAGTTTTTCCACCATCTCGTGAACGACTGCCTTCAGGGAATATGTGGACCCATCCACCTCTGTTCAGTTTTGTGATAGCAACATCCATACCCTGCACCAAAAAATAACCAAATAAGCAAGCAATAACAACAAAAAAGAAATGGAGGCTACTACATATTAGTATCGAGAAATTGAAACCTTTTAGCCTCCTCAAACAAGAATCCAAAATTAGAGATGCTTTCTAACTTTTTAGAAGCCATTTTGGAATCCCAAGATTTTGAATTAATGAACAATTTAAATATTGAAAAACTCTGCCACTTAGGAGTACTAGCTATGGTAGTATGTGTTGAAATCTCAATACATTTGTACAATATTTCCTAAAGATTATGGATCTTTTCCTTAGTTAGAGATTTTTTATTATTCTCTAGGATTGTGTTTCCTTGTTGTAGTCGATTTAGGTTTTACCTTTTCTTGTAAAAATGCCTCTGCGGTATTCTCTTTCAACATAAGAAAAAATTCAACCCGCAATCTCTACATGATATCAGAGCTATACCTCTGAAACCCTAAGTTTCTCCTACTGTTGTTCGTTATTTCCCGGCCATCATCTAACCACCAAGGGAACATCTGACAAGTCTGCTTCCTCAAAATCGATTCCTCCTCAAAACTCAAATACCACTCAAATTCTTGAAAGTTCTCCACTCCCAATCACGTGTCACAAACTCAACGGACACAAGTACCTTCAATGATCTCAATCCCTTCTCAGGTACGTCTCAGGGAGAGGAAAAGATGACTACCTCACCGGTAAAGTCTCTCAACGCAAAGAATCGGACCCCTCGTATTGCCAATGGAAGTCTGGAAACCATATGGCGATGTCTTGGCTGATAAATTTCATGCTCTCTCTAATTAGAGAACACTTTCTTCTCTATCGGACTGCACAAGATATCTGGAGTGCAACCTGTGATACCTACTCATGTTCTGAAAACACTTCTCTACTTTATGAAACAAAAGCCACACTCTTTGAGCTCAAGCAAGGAGACTCGGATGTTACACAATACTTCAACACAATTGCAAGGTATTGCCAACATCTTGATATGTTTGAGGTATATTCTTGGAAGTGTCCTAATGATGCAACCCTCTACAAATAAATCATTGAGAAAAAGAGAACATTTAGATTTTAGGATTGAACAAGGAACTTGACCAAGTCAGAAGCATAATAATGAGCCTCAAACCTCTCCCTCCAATCCGAGAGGTTTTCTCTGAAATTTGAAGGGAAGAAAGTCGAAAAAGACTGATGATGTCTAACTCTTCACCACACTTGGATGGATCTGCCATGATAACTCACTCGGCTTCTTCAAACAACAAGACTCAAAAGGGCAGACCATGGTGGTCATCTTCGTGAAACTCTGATAATGGCGGAACAAGACTTACTCCTGCATGGTGTGTCCAATAGAAAGAATCGAACCTTGTTGGGCAGTTCATTCTATGATGAGTCGTACCACTCTGCCTAAAAGTTTTTGGGGAGATACCCTAGTAGAAACTGTTGTACGCATACTAAATAATGCACCTACCGAAAAGACCCTATATGAATTGTAGCTTAGGAAGATCCCAAAGTTATCTTACATGAGAATATGGGGTTGCGATACTTATGTTAAGCAGGAAGCTTCTAGGAAACTTGAACCGAGGTCTAAAAAGTGCATCTTTGTGGGATATCCAAAAGAGACTATTGCATATTATTTCTACAAATCAAGCGAGGACAAAGTTTATGTCGCGCGCCACAGTGAGTTCTTAGAAAATGATTTTCTAACAACTATAACAGGGGACATAGTAGATCTTGGACTTGAAGAAATTCCAGAACCACAAAATGAGACAATGGTTGCCACCGGTGATCAAAATGAAGTTGAACCTCAACAAGTTGTTGAGGGAATTGATGATATACAAACAATCCGTAGATCGGATAAGACTCGTCAAGGGTCTGAGAGATATTGTTATCTTATAGGCAATGACAACACTGTTCATAATGAACCTGTGACTTACCACGAGGTCGTGTTAGGTTTAGAATCTGATAATGGCATGATTCCAAAGTAGAAAACATTCCAAACTTCAAAACAAGTCCACGGTTGACGGTCCTGTTTGAAACCTGCTCCATTCCAGTCCTATTTGATTTATACTCGATTCCACGATTCCTCCTCACATATATGATTGTGCTTTTATCGATTCGTTCTACTGTTCATCTTCGATTCCTTGTATTGTTGAACACCAACACTTACAATCGGGTAATGGTTTATGACTTTCTGTTTTAGTCCTTAATTAGCTCGTTTAGTCATTTACAAGCATTATAAACTCTATTATTATGTTGCTTGTGTAGTTCAAACAATTTGACATGATATGTATTAGGCATACAATATATTAAGATACATATATATCTATATATATTCGTATTTAATTTATGATCCCAACTTTTTTTACCACTATACCACCATTTTATCAACATGATAACCGCGATTTCCGCAATCGACCATATTAACTGCTTAGCCTATCGAACATGGTTCAAACGGAGATCCATTTGAACATCTTTTCCTTTCAGTTTTAGCAAGACCATCTTGTCACACAACACTCCCATAACATCCTCCACTTTAACTGCACTGTCTTTATGCAATGTGTTACATAATCTCGACCTTTCCTTCCTTCGGAATCAAAGATCCTAGATACATTAAGCAATCCTTTTAGGATATCCTTTGATCCCCAATTTAGGCTTCTACACCCTCCTCAATAGTCAATACGTTCCATGCTGAAGTTGCACTATACATATTCGGTTTTAGAGCGACTAATATGCATGTTTTATGTTTCCAATGTTGTTCTCTACTACTCCATCCTCTCATTCATCTTTGTCTTCGACTCCGCTACTAGCCCATTGTTTTAGCGAATAACATACACCATGGGCCCTCACCTAGATCCCTTACAAGATATCATCCAAAATCACAGCATGAAAGGAATAAGTTTAGTGTTGATTCCTAATGTATCCCTATCTTCATGTTGAATTACATCGTGTCGTCCGCCGGAGTTCTAACACAGGTCCTCGAGTTTGCGTACATATATTGTATTATTGCCCTGGCGTACTCCTCCAAATCAAGACCAGTAGCACGCTATGCTATCATTCCACTTTCTCTAAGTCTATAAACACCACATATAGGTCCTTACTATGCTCCCTATACTTCTCTATTAAGCGTCTGAGGAGGTGGATTGCCTCGATAGTCGACCTCCTAGACATGAAGCCAAATTGGTTCTTCTCCACCTCCATATCATGTCGCATCCTAGCCTCAATCATTGTCTCTCATAATTGCATGGTATAGCTCATAAAAAAGTATTCAACTTTCAAAGTCTTTTTCCCCTTTCTATGTTTCAAACAAGTCTAGTTTCACCAATTTAACTAAGAAACTTAGGAATTAATAACCATCTCCTAGCCACATGGAAGCAAATCTTGAAGCTTACAAAGGACCAATGAAGAACAAAATATAGCTACCTCAAAAAAGAAGTAATAGATAAATGTAAAATAAAAAAGACCTTGAGGATTATAACATACGAGTCAAGCAAAAGGGACTACCATCACAATTTGGCATTTGAAACAAACACGTGACATAAATGCTAGTGAGATGATGCCACAATGTTAATTTCAACAAAAAGACCGAACAAATTTCACCAAGCACATCTTTCAAATTTCATTACTTAAACCCGCTAGATTTTGTGGTGAAAAATTAACAAATAACAAACAACAAATGATAATATGATGCTAACAAAATAACCAACAATTCAAACAACAAAATTATATAATCATTGCACAAGGCAACATCTGTACCTTTTGATAAATTCCTTCACCGCGAGAAACAGGAAGAACTTTAACACACTTAAAGAATGCAGAAGTCACTGGATTACGAAAACATCTATCGGTAGCACACAGAGTCCATCTCAAGTTACGAGCATGCATAAGAACACTTGAAGGAAGGAGTGCAGCAATAACTAGCGGATCATCCATGGACGCAATATGATTGCTAACCTACATGTATTGAGAAAAACGTCGTAAGGGCTGATGCAAGGAATAACTCAAGGAGTTGTAATGTCTAAATAAAATGTAGATGAAAAGGCAAGCATTCAAAATATAACACAACAATCATCCTTGGCATACCGTGATAAGTGGTATCTTCTCTGGTCTATTAAATGCTTGTTGCAATTTTTCACCTCCGTAAATCTGCAATACAAAAGCAAGAGCTATTTCAAACATTTCTTACAGAATCTGTAAAAAAATATATGTAAATTAGCATATTTGAGATCAATTACCTGAACATGATTCAGGCCATGCATGAAAACATGGCAAACATTTCCAATAATAGGAACAGCTACAGCTTGAAGCATTTGGGTGAGAACTGAATCCTCTGGTGTATCAAAGCCACTGATAACTGCATGTCGGATTATGAATCAATTTATATTTTACAAACCATGACATCTTAAAATCTCTCTCAGATACTTGTGTCAGAAATATGGTAGAAGTAATCCTAGATCTAGAAATAGCACTAGACTCCAAATGACGATGAAGTTAGCTCTCTGAGTCTAGGTTGCATGTAATAATTGAAGTATTTGCTACTTAGGTACTACATGCACTCTATATCTAAGAGAATAAGGTCAATCTTCAACTTCTCGGGTCCTATATGTCTATATGAACAAAGATATGGAGATGCCTACTGAACCGCCCACAAAGATTATAAAACAATTGCAACTACATGCTCTTCCTTTCGTTAGCTTAGCCAACTTAACATAGAATATACAAAGGGGTCAAGGAAACATGTGCAGATTGTCCTCTAAATTTCAATTAAATCAGTCAAGTTTTGCAACTATGTATGTTCAAATTAATATTAGTTATCATTTTTTAAGTTTATGCTTATTACAGAAAAAGGTTACAGTAGGATACTAATCCTACTTGTATTAGATTGAGGTTGCTTCCTTATTCCTTGTTTAGTTTGCTATGGGTCCAAGTCTTTCCTACCTATGTATTTGTTTTGCTCACCAAATAGAAATATTTCAAATATATATTTGTAGCCAATCACCATTGATGAGTTAACCAAATCTGAACTATTCAGTTGTTTAGCTTTTCTCTGCGAGTCTGCGGATTTATTTTCTTTTCTTTTTTCTACTCTAAATAAAGTTGCCACCACAATTCATAATGATCTACTTTACCACCTTTCTCCTCTATCTAATATGTCAACTATTTCCATTTATGCCAAGTGTTTGTGTTGCCTTTGTCAAAAACAGTGTTTATGACTATGTTGATGATCGTTTGATTTGCTTATTCAGTTTGTGATTTGACACAAAGTAAAAGAACGAAATATTGTAGTTTTGTTGCCTGTACAAGTTTGATCTAGATATGGAACACGGAGGACTTTCATTTGCTTCACGTTTGGCTTTTCATATGTTTGCCAATTTTATGTAGTCCCACTTCCCAACTTACTGAGTGTTTCAATCTTGTTCTACCTCACAAGCCTCACATTGGAACCTTTTAACAGTTCAAAAGTAACAATACCATCACATTGGACATTTGTTGTAGCGTAATTTGTGTCTTTTGGACCAAAAATACAATTAGAAGGCAAGTGACTAAATCAATCTGTCGGAGTCCATGGACGTTCCCAACGTGATACAGTCTTGAAGGGTCGTATATTCTTTGTGTTGATCAACGATGATTACAATGTTGGGTAACGCTATCATATATTAATCCCACCCAGGTATGTTTGCGAATGAGATAATTGTCTTTTCAACATAGCCGCATCTCTTTTCGGAAGACGGCTAAGTTGATTTTTGTAATTTTGCTGTAGTTATTATTAGATTTTACGTCTGGACAATTAATCATAAGATTTAGCCGTACGAAAAATGTCATTGTGATTCCATATAGCGGTCATATTGAATGATATTAAGTTTGATAAGGCTTTGGAACGCCTCTTCCTTTTTCTCTTTTTCTTTTTTGAAGTATATAATATTTATATATGGCAAATACTCAAGCACACTCCTCGCCTTTGGTGAGGTTTGAACCCTTGACCTCATGGGAGGTTGGGCTCTACCCATAACCCAAGTACCACTAGGCCAATGACCCTTTTGGTACCTATTTCTTCTCATCTCCTTCACCTATCCAAAATTATCCACTCTTCCAATTTTCATTCTACATATTCATATTTTCACTAGAAGACAACTTCACACCCTTTAAAGGAAAACTTCACAAACCTAACATTGATGGTCTACCAATTCTCACTTGCTAGTCATTTTGATTGTCAATTGACAAAACTATAAACAACTAGCAGACTAGCTAATATTTATATTAGTTAATGAATGAATTTGTTGGTCCTAGAAATGTTACAAAAGTGAACGAAAAGAGCTCAATTCACTAATATGCTTACTAAGTGAATGGTGATTAGGGATACAAAAAGCAAATCTAACACACATCAAAAATTGAAGCCAACGTTCCTTGTTTAGGGCTTGAAAGAAAGGTTCTGTTAAAAAATGGAGATAGAGGAGGTTTTATTTCTTAAAAATACATTATTCTTAATATTTGCCCATAAAATAAATAGGGTCGATTCCATATAATTTCTTCTCATCCCCATATTTCCCTCTCCAGAAGTCTACATTCCTCCACTAATCCTTTTATATAACACTTCACTCCATATTTCCATTTGATGGCGACTACCACAACCTTATGAGATACATTTTACAACACTAACAGAGATTATCTACTGTTTCTCACATTTAAGCCATATCGATTGTGAGTTGATAGAACCATAAACATCTGACATCTACAATAATGCCCAATTCACTAGCATATGCTGGGATTTATCAAAAGAACTGCAGTTCTGGGTACACAAGAAAATCTAAATTGCATCTAAAATTGAAGCCTGGATGCCTGGCTAGGGGTAAAAATGGTAAATAGATTCCAGATATCTTGAACGTCACTATCGCTGATCCTTCTAAGTGCAAATATGTTCCTTATGTCCCACATTAATTAATTTAGCATGTATTGTTTTTTGACGTAGACACTCAAAGTAGACCGATGCTTAACTTTCTGAAATAGGTCCGTGAACCCAACAACATCAAATATGATTACCTTGCTGATTCCTTCTATTCTACCGCTTACTTGCAAGTGATATTGACGGATATCATTACTTGAAGAAATCAAATACGTGAAACAACAGATACAGGCAGGCAATTTCAACCAAAAAACTTGGGCGATACAAGGCAGTTCTAGTAATTTAACACAATAAAAGAAATTCCTACTACACTTTGCAGTAGGTTTAGCCATACCTCTCTTGCGATAGAAAGTGGAAGAATTGGCTAATGTTTCACTTCGGAAATGGCGAAATCGTTGAAGCCAGCGTTGCATAACAGATGAAACGTACCCATTGGACCTCTGGCGGCGACGGTGTTTGTCGACGGCGACTCGGAAACGATCCCTGAGGCGGTGCTGTAGACAAAGTGCTCTGTCCTTCCACCGATCTTCCTTGTGGAACCAACGCTCCTCCATCATTTTCAGATCAAGGCTCCTGCACGGAAAAAATATCGGAGAGGGGAATTGGAGGGCAGCGGGAAGTTCGAGCAAGACTGCTGTTTAGGTTGCGAACAAAAAAAAGGCATAACTTTCGATTTTAATTATGGTAAAACTGTATCAAAATAGTACACGTTCACCTTATTTTTATTTTAGGAAACCAACTTTTAAAATTGTAATATTTGACCGTTGTTGAATGATGTAGTAGCTGTTTGACAGTTACTGAATAGTTTGGTGCAGAATGATTAAGAGACTCTTATGATATAGTGCAAAATGAAATACGGTTGTTTTTAATTGTTCAGCATGAAATTATGGCTTTGAATGGTTAAGAGAGGGTCATGATACAAAATCATTCAGAGGGTTTTTGAATCATTAAGAGGCATACCTTTTTTTTTGCCAAATAAGATTCACCTCTTAACAATTCAGATGTTGTCTTTTAATGGAACCATTAAAAGGTAAACAAACAGCCCCATAGTGCAGAATAATTAAGTGGTCAAAATGATTAAGAGTCTTTTATGATATAGTGCAAAATGAAATACGGTTATTTTTTAATTGTTCAAAATGGAATCAGGACTCTTAATGGTTAAGGGAGAGTCGGGATACAAAATCATTCAGAGGGTTTTGAAACCATTAAGAGGCTGACATTTTTTTTGTCAAACAAGATTTACCTTTTAACGATTCAGATGTTGCCTCTTAATGAAAACATTAAGAGGTAAACAAACAGGGACGGATCCAGAAATTTTTCCATACGGTGGTACCATATAATACAGACAAAAAATAATTACAAAAAACACGGTTTTTATCGACGTCTCTTCATTTTTTTGCTGACGTTTAATATTGTCTGATGTGTTTTTAAACTAATTCCACAATATCGAGGGATTTTTAAAACTGTTTGCTTGATTACGAGAGATTTTTAAGGGTTTTTTCGATTTAAAGAGATTTTTTCGGTTTTTTTTTGTTGATTTCGATAGTTTCTTTTGGTTTTTTGGTTGATTATGAGGTATGGTTGCATCTTCTTGATAGTTTCCAAAATAATACGGTAGCACCTTCCAAAACGATACGGTTGCACCTTTCACAAACCTAAAATTTTTTAGCTTTCATCGGAGAAATAATACGGTGGCACATACCACCGTATTCAACACCATAGATCCGTCTCTGTTCAAGGGTCTAGTCTACCTAATGACCTACTAAATGATGACATGATCAAGGTTAATACCAGCTCACATACCATGTCACATTTAAACTTTAAATAATAAAACTAAGATGATGATGTGGCTTCAAAAAATTTAAGATGACACTGAACGTGACTACTAAAAAATTTTGATGTCATATTATAAATTAGTAAATAATTAAAAATTTATCCATTTAGTCCAAACCTTTTTATTCATTTATGTAATATATTCATAGAAAATTTAAAGCTAAACAAATAGGAACCAAAAACCCTAACAATCTAAATCAGCGCATCCCCCGAAAACAAAACCGCCGCCCCTTTAAACCTCAACACCTCTGACGAGACTGTGAATCCGGCCACTCTGCAACTCGGTCTTTGCATCTCCATCGTCTCTTCAACCAAATTTCCCTTAATAATATTTCATATTTTTAGTTTAACAAGATAGCTACGAGTCCTTTAAAACTTCTCCAATATAAAGTTGCAATGTCTCAAATTCGATTCAAGCCCATTGGTAAGTTGGTTTCTGATAGAATTTATCACCATTGTCCTCATAATCCAACATGATTTCTTGTTATATTTCATTTTCATTCCTGGATTTGTACATCACCTTTGAATCTTTCACTACATTTTTTGTAAGACTTGGTTTAAAAACATATAATTATTTCTTACCCGAAATGAATCGTAAATAAAAAAATGACAACGAAAGATAGTTAGGGGTTAAATGTGTCATTTACCTAAACTCTTTATATATATACTAGGTATATACCCGCGCGATGCAACGGAATGTGAGTAAAGAATGAACAATTAATGCTACTTCCTTATAGACATGTTATCAACAATAAACCATGACCTAAGAATCACAACTTATAAACATTAAACCCTAAACCCATAAAGATATTCAATAATTAGTTTATTACAATTATTGACGAAAAAAATTATAATGATATAATTTATAATAAGAATGAAAGGTATTTTACGATTATGTATTTTTAATGCGCTAACGGTGGAAAAAAATAAAACGTATGGATAGAAAACAAATTAATTCGTTGATATTCATGATATTTAATAGTACGGTTAAATTAAAAAACATTCAATATTAGGCTCGTTTTAAAGGTATTGACGAGATGATTATTATGGTATAATTTGTAGTAAAATGAACGTATTTTTTTATCATTGCCTTTTTGTTCATATACGATTATTTGTGTTAATATGATAATGGTGTAAAATGAAAAATGAAAAAACAAGGGATATAAAGTAAATTAAATAAGTAAGTGTAAGGTGGTAAATGTAACATTGTAAGAGTGGTAAATGTTATTGTACAATAGATTGTACAATAACCGTTTTAGAATTTTTATCTATACTATTATATAGACATATACTCGCACACGATGTGGCGTGAAAAATCGTGCAATCGAAGGAACAATTGGCAAATGTATGTATCCGCTCGCAAAACATCTCGAAATCAAAATGACAACAACGTTTTCATTTTAAGTTTGTATTTTTCGTTCTTATCGATACTTTAGTCTATGAATCATAGACTAAATACAGTAGTTTTCATTTCGTTCTTCGTTTGGTGCATTTATATGTGAATCATAGACTAAATTATCGATAAGGACGAAGAAATACAAACTTAAAAATGAAACGTTGTTGTCATTTTGATTTTGAGATGTTTCGCGAGCGGATACATACATTTGTCAATTGTTCCTTCGACTTCACGATTTTTCGCGTCACATCGTGCGTGGGTATATGCCTAGTTTATAATAATAATGAAATGTATTTTTAATATATTTTAGTTGATCTACGATTATGTATTTTTAATATGCTAAAGGTGGAAAAAAAATAAAACGTATGGATATAAAATAAATTAGTTCATAAATATTCATGATATTTAATAGTACGGTTACATTAAAAAAATATTCAATATTGGACTCGTTTTTAAGAGATTGACGAGACGATTATAATGGTATAATTTGTAAAAAAAGAAACATGTTTTTTTCATTGCATTTTGTTCATATACCATTATTTGTGCTAATATAACACATGTGTAAAATTAAAAATGAAAAATTAAGGGATATAAAGTAAATTAAATAACTAATTGTAAAGATGTTAAATGTAACATTGAATTTTGAAAATAACCGTTTACAATTTTAATATAATAGTATAGATATAGATAGTATATATATAATGTTACTATTTATGCTACCAATAAAAATATTCAATAATTAGTTTATATTAAAATTATTGACCAAAATATTATAATATTAGAATTTATAATACTAATGAAATATAATATTAATATATTTTAGTGGATCTACAATTATGTATTTTTAATATGCTAACGGTGAAAAAAATAAAACGTATGGATAAAAAACAAATTAATTCACAGATATTCATAGTTTTTAATAGTATGGTTAAATTAAAAAATATTCAATATTGGGCTCGTTTTGAAGGTATTGATGAGACGATTATAATGGTATAATTTGTAAAAAAAGAAACGTATTTTTTCATTGCATTTTTTTTCATATACGATTATTTGTGTTAACATGATAAGAGTGTAAAATAAAAAATGAAAAAATAAGGGATATAAAGTAAATCAAATAATTAATTATAAGGGTGGTAAATGTAAGGTTTAATTTTAATGGATTTCAAATTCCCTCTCACATCACATCTTATTATATTTTTAATTCATAGTTACAGTTTTTGTCCCTGAACTATTTTGATAGATTTACTTTTTACCTTTTAGTTTTACATTTTACATTTTATTTATATTAACACATATAAGCATATATTAACTAAAATACGTTAAAAAAATAATTTTTAATTTTAACAAGTTACACCATTATAATCGTCTTGTTGATACCTTCGAAATAAGCTCAATGTTGAATATTTTTTGATTTAATTATATTATTATATGTCATATATTATACCTTGGTTAATTGATTTTTTTTAAAAGAGAAAATGCATTACATCGAATGTAAGTTTTAGCATCAAGATAATAAACATAATAAATATATTGCGCATTTTTTATTCCAACAGATTCCAACTTTGATAATTCATTTAAATCAACATATTCACGAGTACGAGTACGCTCTATATATTTTGCATTCACATCTAATCTACGTTTGTATGGGATAATCCACGACATTGCATCTGGAAGTGCATGACGTGTCCAATGGTGTATGAGTGTGGGCATTGGGTAATCTCCTTTTAATACTCAGTTAGTTCACCCATTAACTCTATACGGATAGTGTCACATGCATCTTCTTGACCACCAAAACAAGTAGATATGACTCGAAATTCACAATTTCCATCGCCTAATTCATTTTGTACTTGTGCGATGTATGGATGAAATAAACTCGGGATTTGATCAAGATATGGAAAGGGTTGTCGTTGGAAGTAGGGTATATGTCTCTCGCTGATTCTTTATAACCAAAATCTTTGGAGTTGATAAATGTTGGCGCGTTAGAATAACTGTGTCTGCGAGGATCTTCAATAATATTTTTATTTATTTCAAATCAATTACTTTACTTTATTTCAAATAATATATTATATATATGTCGAATTCTGTTTTCATTGATCGACATGTGATATCCCAAAATAATCGAAATTTGTGATATCCACAATTAATCACATGTGATATCCACAAAATACAACGTAATTATATATGTTAATGTGATATGTTAAAACATATTTTTTAACATATAATAAAATAAAAAAAATATTCAATATTGGACTCATTTCGAAGGTATCGAAGAAACGACTATAATGGTGTAACTTGTTAAAATTAAATATTATTTTATTATATATATGTCGAATTCTGTTTTCATTGATCGACATGTGATATCTTAAAATAATCGAAATTTGTGATATCCACAATTAATCACATGTGATATCCACAAAATACAACGTAATTATATATGTTAATGTGATATGTTAAAACGTATTTTTTAACATATTTTTAACATATAATAAAATAAAAAAATATTCAATATTGGACTCATTTCGAAGGTATCGAAGAAACGACTATAATGGTGTAACTTGTTAAAATTAAATATTATTTTTTTAACGTATTTTAGTTAATATATGCTTATATGTGTTAATATAATGAAAATGTAAAATGTAAAACTAAAAGGTATAAAATAAATCTATCAAAAGAGTTAAGAGACCAAAACTGTAACTATATATATAAGAACTTTTTTCAAGAACCGTCAACAACCCGTTTAAGCACTTTAATATAATAGTATAGATATTACATATATATATATATATATATATATATGTTAAGTAGTAAATTTTTTAAATATATATATAAAATAAAAACTAAAAAAAAAACAAAATCATCATCATCGCCTCCTTCACAATCCTTCATGAACCGCCATTTTGTTCTCTCTCTAAAATTATCCATCTCTCTAAAATATCTCTCAATCCGTTGAAGTAATCGACGAAATAATTACATATTCGGAATCTACGCGACGAACCCTTCTTACAGGTATAAATTTCTTCTTAAGTTATTTAAGTTGGTAAGTTTGGGTAGTTGAAGTTGATTGGTAGATTATGATTAGATATTGTAAAGTTATAATCATTTACATGTATAGGAATGTTTGTTTTTGTCAAAATTACAAACGGGTAAAGTTTAGAATTAAAACGATGATATTTATATCTAGATGTTTAACCGCACACCAAGTGTTCGGTTTAATGTCTAAGAGAATATAATTTCATGATTAAGCTTAGGATAATAACCATTAAGCTTTACGTTATGCGAGTAATAATAACTTGTGGTTTAAATAGGCAATCAAACGGGTTAAAGTTCGTCGTCAGTCTCGATTGATCACGTGTTGCTTCTCAATTCGTTTCAGGTATGGATTTC
Source organism: Arctium minus (assembly GCA_954870635.1). Lineage (NCBI taxonomy): Eukaryota > Viridiplantae > Streptophyta > Magnoliopsida > Asterales > Asteraceae > Arctium > Arctium minus. The sequence continues at coordinate 39,828,406 of OX941087.1, read as the reverse complement.
GTTTCTTTTGAATCGTGGGCAACTATTTGTTGTAGTTGACCCTTCCTAAAGGTGGTTCACCACCTTGTGATTGATCAACCGAACGTGATTAACAAATGTGAAATTATACATACACATACACATACACATTGATTTTGGTTTATTGAATCAATTGTTTGAACATTTTGATGTTTTATTAAAATGTGTCTCGTATGAGACTGTTAATGAAAAATGTGAAGTATATAGATTATAATTTCTATGATCGTCATTTGGGTAAGTGGCACATGTTTTGTTTTCATTGATTTTCGAATAACCCAATAAATGAGCACATTATTTGGGATGCCTTCTATGGCGGCTTTGTTGTCATGGCGTCCTGCAGATGACGGTCCACCAGAGTTAAGCCTATGTGGCTTACGTGAACCCACTCTGGGAGGACTTGGCTGACTTTGTTGGCTCCAGGGCGGATGAATCGATTCTAGAACTTTACCCACAGAATATGTGACCGTGGTTAAATTCACGGGGGACTCGTTGTGTGTGCCCGCATGCCGACCCAGTTCGTGTGGCTGATCACCCCACGAACACGACTGGAATTGGCGGACTTTATTTATAAACGTTTTGAAGTTAAAGTGTGAAATGTTCTTGAGATTATTTCTTTTGATTATATTACCAAACGTTTCTCTTGATTTAAATGAACTATGAACTTCAGTCTCAAAGAACTTTCTTCGAATCGAATTTTTATGTCTTCCGCTTCGTTATCGATATTTTCATTATTATTTACGAATTTATATTATAATCCATTCACTAAGCCCTGTGCTCAGTCGTGTTTTTGTTTTATGACACGGCAGGTTCGGAGTGACATTTACAGGGACGGGACTTGAGATCGAGCGTGAAAATTTTGGAGTTCTTAGACTCGCATTATTATATAAACGTTCTAAGTTTATAAACACTTTTTTAAGTGTAATATTTTTGAACTGTAACATGTTTAGAGTTATTAGTAGCTCTGATTTAGTTGCGTAATTATGTTAAGTCCTGTTAGTGACATCAACCGTTCCGAACCACAGGGACGGGGGATGTTACAAATATGGTATCAAAGCATAAGTTTCGACTTGTAGATTAAATATGTTTGACCTGTGAGGATTGGGTAGACATTAGAATAGGTAGACTAGAATTTAATTCTATTTACCGATTTTCAATCCGTAACTGTTCTGAATTCTGATCTTGATATTGTTCAGTGTTAGGATGTCGAGACGTGGTCACCCACGTAAATCCATATCTCAACTTGAGAGTAACCCAAACCCCAACCCAGTAGGGATTACAAGTGAGCTAAATATTGCTGATGTGTTCTGTCATACCATGTCAAGTTTAATGCCTACATACCTTGAGCAAGCGATGTTAACTTGATTTGTTTGTTTATGCCTTGTTTGATACCGGGGAAACACACTATGTTGTTGCTGAACAATTAGAATCCTGGTTAAAATCTTATGAACAAACCACCGAATTTCCAGTCGTGATATCTACCCCAATGGGTGGTTTAATCTGTGTGTTTACTCGATTTTCGAACTGTCCATTGCTTATTGGAGACAGCATACGGGAGGTTACTCTACTTCCAATGCATATGTACCACTTTCAATTAATATTAGGTATGGACTGGTTGTCACACCACTGTGCAACTATAGACTGTAATGCCAAATAACTATTATGTGGGGATATTGACAAAGCAGAGGCAATCTTCCAAGGAGGTACTCCAAAATAAGATGTTAGTGCTTTAAACTCTATTACTGTGAAGCAGTATACTTGGCAAAGTAACGAAGGTTTTTTGGCCTCGTTACAAGATCCCGAACATGTATTCCCTACTTCTGCACCCATACCTATTGTTTCTGAATATCTTGATGTATTTCCTGACGATCTACCGGGTATAACACCAGTCCAGGAAGTCGAATTTACCATTGATCTAGTTCCGGGAGCTTCTCCTATTTCCAAGGTTCCCTATCGAATGGCTCCAACTGAAATGAAAGAACTCAAAAATCAACTCGATGATCTATTGAAGAAAGGTTTCATTAGACCTAGTGTCTTACCCTAGGGAACTCTGGTTCTCTTTGTCAAAAATAAAGACGGTACAATGCGTCTTTGTATTGATTATCGGAAGCTTAATAAAGTAACGATCCGTAACAAGTATCCGTTGCCGAGAATCGACGATCTGTTCGATCAATTACAAGGGGCACAATACTTTTCCAAATTTGATCTTTGGTCCGGGTACCATCAACTTCGTATCCGAGATTGTGATATTCCGAAAACCGTATTCATAACTCGCTATGGACACTACGAATTCTTAGTAATGCCTTTCGGGCTAACTAATTCTCCAGCGGTCTTTATGGATCAAATGAATCGGGTTTTCAAGGATTATCTCGATCACTTTGTTATCGTGTTTGTTGATGACATATTGATATACTCAAAATCAAGAGAACAACATGATCAACATCTTCACATCGTTTTGGAAACTCTTCGAATGAAAAAAGTTTACGCAAAACGTTCCAAATGTGAATAGTAGCTTGATCAAGTATCTTTTCTCGGTCACGTAAAATCTACGGAAGGTGTCAAAGTCAATCCAACGAAAATTGAAACTGTCACTAAATGGCCTCGACCTATGAATGTATCTAAAGATCGTGCTTTTCTGGGTTTGGTTGGTTACGATAGACAATTCGTTGAAGGATTTCTCTAAAATATTTCTACCGTTAACCCAATTACTCATTAAAGGAGTCAAATTCAATTGGGGTTTTCAACAAGAATCTAGTTTTGAGGAATAGAAGCATCAATTGGTTACCGTACCTATTCTTGTATTACCGTCTGGCAGCGACAATTTTTAAGTTTACAGTGATGCTTCAAAGAAAGGTCTTGGGTGTGTTCTTATGCAAAACGGACGCATGATCGCATATGTATCACGTCAATTAAAGCCTTATGAGGTCAATTATCCGACTCACGATCTCGAATTGGCTGTGGTTATCTTCGCCCTCAAAATTTGGCGTCATTATTTTTTCGGTGAGACATGTGAAATTTTCACCGACCACAAGAGCCTTAAATATATATTTACTCAATAAGAGTTAAATATGCATCAACGAAGGTGGCTCGAACTTCTAAAGAATTATGATGTTGATATACAGTATCATCCGGGTAAGGCTAATGTAGTCGCCGACGCCTTAAGTCGTAAAGTTGTATAACATGTTTCTTCTTTATTTGTTCCTATATATTTGGCTTTGGAGATCGAACGGTTCGGACTGGAAATCTATCCGAGTTCGCAAACGGAAATTCTATCGAATATAATGGTAGAACCGACTCTAATTTCTCGGCTCAAAGAAGCCCAACAAGACGATAGTGAATTGTGGGCAAACTCCACCAAGCACAAGAGAATGTTAGTTCGGAATTCAGGATCGATGATTATCACGTGTTGTGATTTCGGGATCGTCTTTGTGTTCCAAATAACTGGGAGCTTAAAGATCAGATTCTGACTGAAGCTCATAAATCTATGTTTTCTATTCACCCGGGTACAACAAAAATGTATCGCGACTTACAGACCCATTACTGGTGGGTTGGAATGAAGCGAGATATCGCCGACTTTGTATCTCTTTGTCTCACTTTTCAACAAGTTAAAAGTGAACATCAACGTCCAGATGGTCTTCTCTAATTGCAGAACATTCCCGTATGGAAATGGGAACATATAACTTTGGATTTTGTAGTCGGACTACTCCGCACGACCTTGAAAAAAATGATGTAATTTGGGTAGTGATTGATCGACTGACGAAATCGGCTCATTTTCTTCCTATCCAACAAACATGGTCAATTGATAAATTGACAGAAGTATTCCAATGTGAAGTTATACGGCTCCATGGCACTCCTGTATCGATTACCTCCGATCGAGACCCATTTACATCTCGATTTTGGGAAGGTTTACATAAAGCTTGGAGCACACATTTGAATTTTTGTACAACCTTTCATCCGAAAACTGATGGGCAATCTGAATGTACGATTCAAACACTGGAGGATATGTTCCGAGCATGTGCGTTGGAATGGCATGGAAGTTGGGATAGTTACTTATACCTGATCGAGTTATCCTATAATAATAATTGGCAGTCGAGTATCGGCATGGCCCCGTATGAAGCACTTTATGGCCGAAAATGTCGAACACCAACTTGTTGGATTGAAGTCGGAGAACGTATTATCGAAGGCCCAAAATTGGTACAAGTTACTACCGAGAAGGTCGAAATTGTGCGTCAAATGATGAAAGAGGCTTAAGCTCGTCAAAAGAACTACGCCGATAAGCGAAAACGACCTATCGAGTTTCAACCGGGAGACAAAGTTTTCTTAAAGGTTTCTCCAACTCGTGGCATCAGACGTTTCGGTCTCAAAGGAAAGTTGAGCCCGAGATATATTGGTCCCTTTGAAATACTAGAAAGGGTTGGAGTTGTGGCATACCGGTTAGCTCTACGCCACAATTATCCCATATACATAACGTATTCTATGTCTCTTCACTTCGAGGGTACAACTATCATCCCTTACACATCATTGAATATCCATTGGAACACATAGAACCTGATATTTCTTATCGCGAGGAACCTGAAGTGATTATTGATCATGATGAGAGAGCTACACGGAAGAGAGTGATTCCTTTCGTAAAAGTTCTTTGGAAAAATTACTCTGAACATGAGGCGATGTGGGAAACTGAGGAACACATGCGAGGGGAGTACCCCAAGTTCTTTAATCGATGTAAGTTTCCTATCTAAATTCGATTTCGGGGACGAAATCTCTTTTAAGGGGGGGAATAATTGTAAGACTTGGTTTAAAAACATATAATTATTTCTTACCCGAAATGAACCGTAAATAAAAAAATGACAACGAAAGATAGTTAGGGGTTAAATGTGTCATTTACCTAAACTCTTTATATATATATATATATATATATATATATAGTGCGTTTCTTTTACAAACCAAACAATTTGTACAAACTATGCAAACCAATCTTAGCCGTTCATCAAGTCTAATGAATATATGATTTTATTATGTTTCCTAATTTAAAATCATGATTATAATGAATAAACTTAACATTTCCTAATTTAAAATCATGATTATAATGAATAAACTTAACATTTTCCATATATATCACAATCATTATTAATGAATCATAATCATTATCCATAAATATATCTATTGTTTCATAATATAGTGGTTTGCATAGTTTGTACAAATTGCCTGGTTTGCAAAAGAAACGCACCCTACATATATATATATATATATATATTACGTGGTGTATATATATATATATATATTACATTGTTGGGAACTGAAGATTTGTTTAAGTATGATTACTACTGCTGAGCCAAATTACTACTGCTTGTAGAAATTACTACTGCTAAGCATAGTTACTACTGCTGGTGAAGATTAATACTGCTCAGAGTGTTAATGCTGCTATGACTTAATACTGCTTATGTGATAATCTTGGTAAGCCGCGCATATCAAGGTTTGAAGATAATCATGGAAGGTTGAAGATAATTATGGAAGAATATACTGAAGATCAAGGTTTGAAGAATAACTGACAAAGTCTAGAGAGGAGAATGAAAAGTTGAGAGGAGAGCTAGCCAAGGTTAAGCTGGATGTGGAAAAGTTTTCATATGCTTCTAAAGCCATGGATTCAATTCTAAAGGTCCAAATCCATGATAAGCTTAAACCAGGAATTGGGTACAATACCACACTACCACCATACAACAACAACTACATCCTTCCTAAATCAGACTTGCTAGAGACCAAGGATAGGAAGGACTTGCATGAGGGAGCCACTAAGATAGATCCTTTAGATGAAGTAGTTGTTAAGGACAAGACTGAGAAAGAAGCTGGTAAGAGTAAGGATAATACTGTGAGTGGTGAGATTCCCTTAGAAAATAACATTCTTACCAATGAGGGTGGTGAAAGGGATTGGGTCAAATCTGATGACGTAGAGATGACTGAGGGAAAGTCTAAAAAGGTCCATTACAAGCAAACTACAGTTGTGAATCCTGTTCTTTGCAAATAGTGTGCAGGTAATAAGTCTGAGCTCCTAAAACATGATAAAAGAAGGGGCAATCAAAGAAATTGGAATAATCAGTGGGCTCAAAAACAAGGAGTTGATCTGTGTAGAATCATCAGACGAAAACCTTGTTTCATATGTGGCAAAATGAACCATCTTGCCAAGCACTGTTATTTTAATCCTATTAACCAAATGATAAATTTTCAAAGATCTGTGCAAAAACCCTTTGGTTATAGGAAGGATGAAAGGAACCATGTGGCTAAGAAACCTGTTAAATCTAAAAGCCATATGAAGAAAAAGACTGTAAAAGAGAGTGTCAAGATGTGGGTTCCCAAAAGCACTAAAACTGTTAGTACTGCTACCACAAATAGTGCTGTTGACAAAGATAGTGCTGCCAGAAGCAATACTGCTGCTATCAATGTTAGTGCTGCTGAGAGTATTAGGGGTTGTTTGTTTTAAAAAAAAAACTCTTAATGGCTCTTAAGTCTGAATCGTTCAGACCTTTTTACCCACCACCTCTTATTAATTATAACTAAAATAAGACTTCAGACTTTAGACCTCTTAAAAAACAAACGGCACCTTAGTACTTCTAAAACTAACATTGTTAGTACTTCTTCAGATGTTAATACTGCTAACTCTGTTAGTACTTCTAAAATTAGTACTGCTTCTAGTGTTTGTGATTTTAGACCAATCATCTTGACAAAGTACTCCAGTAAAGAGTATTCTAAATCTAAAAATCTCTTCAAAAAGGAGTGTAAGTACTTTGATGAGAAAGGGAGACCCAAGACCACTTTGGCTTGGGTTCCCAGTCAATACTAATTGATTTATCTTATGTGTAGGGCAACCAGCAGCTCAAGGGAAAGAGCATTTGGCATGTTGATAGTGGTTGCTCTAGGCACATGACAGGGAACATGGCTTGCCTCAAGAATTTCAAGAAAATTGATGGAAGGCATGTTGCCTTTGGTAATACTCCAGATGGAGGTAAGATTAGTGGTAAGGGAGATGTAACAAAAGGTAAGATGACCTTTGAAGATGTTTACTATGTTGAGCAGTTAAGGTACAACCTGTTAAGTGTATCACAGGTTTGTGACAAAAAGCATAGTATATTATTCACTGATTCAGAATGCATTATCCTTGCTCTTGGATTCAAGGTAGTTGATGAAAAGATGATACTACTAAGAACTCCAAGAAAGGATAATGTCTATTGTTTGAATATGGAAACTGTTTCAAATGATTCATCCTTAAACTGTCTTGTTTCAAAAGCATCTTTGGATGAATCATCACTTTGGCACAGAAGGATGTGTCACATGAACTTTAAAACAATGAATAAACTTGTTAAAAACAACCTTGTAAGAGGTCTGCCTTTAAAAGTCTTTTCATGTGATGATCATTGTGTTGCTTGTCTCAAAGGCAAACAACACAAAACTTCTCATAAGTCCAAAGAGTTGAACACAATTTCTTCTTCTCTTCAGTTGTTGCATATGGATCTGTTTGGTCCTACAAATGTCATGAGTATAGGTAAGAAATCATACTGCTTAGTTATTGTTGATGATTACTCTAGATTTACTTGGGTGTATTTTCTAAGGACTAAGGATGAGACAAGTGGACTGATCAAATCCTTTATTCTAAGAATTGAAAACCAAACAAATCAAAAGGTAAAAGTCATTAGGTCAGATAATGGTACTGAATTTAAAAATCTTGACCTAAACACCTTTTGTGAGGAAAAATGAATTGAGAGGCAGTACAGTGCTCCTAGGACTCCATAACAAAATGGTGTTGCTGAGAGAAGGAATAGGACATTGATTGAGGCTGCTAGATCTCTGTTAGCTGATTCAAAACTTCCAATTACTTTCTGGGCTGAAGCAGTTAATACTGCTTGCTATGTCCAAAACAGAGTTCTAGTAGGCAAGCCTAAGAACAAGACACCATATGAGCTTTTAAATAAAAGAAAACCATTTATTGTTTTTTTCAAACCTTTTGGGTGTCCTTGTACCATTCTCAATACCAAAACTCACTTAGGAAAGTTTGATAGCAAAGCAGATGATGGTTTTCTTGTTGGTTACTCATCTCAGAGTAAGGCCTACAGAGTGTTTAATTCTTCTTCTAGAATAATTGAGGAAAGTGACAATGTCAAATGCAATGAGAACTCACCAAATCCTATTGGTTCAGGTCCTCAGTGGTTATTTGACATTGATTCACTAACTAACTCTTTGGGTTTCAGTAGTGATGATCATGCAGGATCAGGAAGTAGAGGATCAGGGGATGAACAAGTACAAGATATTATTCCTCAGTCTGTGATCTTTCCCATACCTACAATGACCCCTGTTGAAATCTGTGAAAGGGAGACTGTTACTGAACCAACTCAGAGTGAAGAAGAAAGAAGAGATGAGGAGAATCCAGAGCATGAAGAGCCAGAAGTAGCTGATGAGACCCCCTCAGCTGACTTAAATGACTCAAATTTAGATGTGGGAATTAATGAAGAACCTAGTCATCAGACAAGAACTCAGAAGAATCATCCTCCTGAGCTGGTAATAGGAGACATCTCTTCTCATATGTTGACTAGGAATCAAAGCAGACTTCAAGATTTGCAGGATCAACAGCATACAGTACTCTCTTGCTTTCTATCTCAGATTGAGCCTAAGAAGGCTTATGATGCAATGAAAGATTCAAGTTGGATAGAAGCCATGCAAGAAGAGTTGCTACAATTTAAATTGCAAGATGTTTGGGACTTGGTGGACCTTCCAAAAGGTCATAGAGCAATTGGCACCAAGTGGATTTTCAGAAATAAAAAGGATGAGAGAGGAATAGTAATCAGGAACAAAACTAGGCTAGTGGCACAAGGGTACACTCAGGAAGAAGGCATAGACTATGAGGAAGTCTTTGCTCCAATTGCACGGGTAGAGGCAATTAGGCTGTTTCTAGCCTATGCCTCATATATGAAGTTCAAGGTATATCAGATGGATGTGAAGAGTGCATTTCTATATGGAACAATTGATGAAGAAGTATATGTCTGTCAGCCCCCTGGATTTGAAAATCCATTATATCCTGACAGAGTATACAAACTTAAGAAAGCACTCTATGGTCTACATTAAGCCCCAAGAGCATGGTATGATACTCTATCTACCTATCTCTTGGAAAATGGGTTTGAAAGGGGAATCATTGACAAGACCCTTTTCATTAAAAGAAGTAAGAAGGACACCCTACTTGTTCAGATCTATGTGGATGACATCATATTTGGATCCACAAAAGATCAGATGTGTAGAGACTTTGAAGAGTTGATGCACAAGATCTTCAAAATGAGTTCAATGGGTGAACTCACTTTCTTCCTGGGGCTTCAAGTGAAACATCAGAAAGATGGGATTTTCATAAGTGAATCAAAGTATGTGAAAGACATCCTAGATAAGTATGGTTTATCAGACTCAAAGCCAGCCAGCACACCAATGGAAACACACAAACAGATCACTGTTGATCTCGAGGGGGAGGATGTTGATGTCCATCTTTATAGATCAATGATTGGATCTCTCATGTATCTCACAGCCTCAAGACCAGATATTATGTTTCCAGTGTGTGTGTGTGCCAGATTCCAAGTCAAGCCAAAGCAGTCACATCTTCAAGCAGTTAAGAGGATTTTCAGATACTTAAGAGGGCAACCTAGATTAGGTCTTTGGTATCCTTATGAAACTACTTTTGACTTGATTGCATATTCAGACAGTGACTTGGGTGGTGCTAATATGGATAGAAAGTCTACTTCAGGAGGATGTCAGCTTTTGGGTGCAAGACTAGTTTCTTGGCAGTGTAAGAAGCAAACCACAGTGTCCTTATCCACAACAGAAGCTGAGTACATTGTTGCTGCAAGTTGCTGCTCTCAGGTTCTATGGATTCAGAATCAAATGTTGGACTATGGGGTAACCTTTCTTCACACTCCAATCCTCATTGACAATAGCAGTGCTATTAGCATTGTTAACAATCCAGTCAAGCACTCCAAAACAAAGCACATTGAAATCAGGTATCACTTTATTAGAGACTGCAATGAAAAGAAGCTTATTCAAGTCGCTAAAGTTCATACTGATAACCAGTTTGCTGATCTATTCACTAAAGCTTTTGATGTGGGTAGATTCACTTTCTTGGTCACAAGTGTGGGCATGATCAACTCTGAATGAGCTCATGTTTAAAAAGTGTTTGTATACCTGCTATTTATTTATTTTTTGGTGCTACTAATCATCTTTCTCAGGAAGTTTATTGCCTTGATCAGACTAACACAAGCTTCAACAGTGTAAGTATCGTTAATGCTGCCAGTGCAAAGTTACTACTGCAGGTTCATTATTACTACTGCTAGTTAGTTAATACTGCTAGTTAGTTAATGCTGCTAGTTGGTTACTACTGCTCTCAGTTAATACTGCGAGTGGGTTAGTACTGCTTTAACTGAAATTAGGGTTAATACTGCTTCTTTTCCGAATTCTATAAATACCCTCTTTGCCCGCCTAAAAGCTCACAATGACTCTTTGAATACTGTTCGTCTTCTCTCTAACTCTTTTCTCTCAAGCAACAGTGTGTTTCAGTCAAGAATCCTCAAGCCAGATGGCATCCATGACGTTTATTGATGAACACAATGAGATCGCAATGATTCAAAAGCCTAAGCAGGCTGATGGATTCCATCAAATAGTGATTTTCTCAAGCCCAGTCATATAGCTCATGCTCTTACAGTGTCACCACCAATTTACATCGAGCACTAGCAGCAATTTTGGGCGAATGCCACCGCTGTTACTGAAAACGGTGTGCAGTTTATCAAGACAAGGGTGTGTGACAAACCCTTGACAATCTCTGAAGAGGTCATTCGCATCAGTCTACGACTCGACGATGCCTCAGGTATTACCTCTATCTCTAATGAGAATTTGTTTTCCAATCTCACAAGAATGGGCTATGAATGCCAACTGGGTGTTTTCAAATTTTACAAAGCAAACTTTTCTCCCCAATGGCGTTTCTTTGTTCATACTCTTATGCACTGTATTTCTCGAAAAACTACTGGATGGAGTCAGTTCAGTAGTACCATTGCTTATGCTTTGGTCTGCTTGTCCACTGCCAGAAAGTATAATTTCTCAAAAATGATTTTCAATGACCTTGTGTCAAACTTGGATAATAAAAAGAGTTTCTTTATGTATCCAAGATTTGTCCAGGCAGTTATCACCTCTGAATTGACGGATATGCCTCAGTCTAATGCGGTATATGTACCTAAAATTCCTAAGGGCAAGATCTTTTCAAATATGAAAAGATCTGCCAAGGACTCAGAAGGAGTTGACACCCCATTGTTCTCTACAATGATGGTGGTGTCCCACAACTAAGAAGGTATGGCATCAGGGTCAAGGCCCTCACTAGACCATCCCACTGATAGCCAAACCCAACCTTCAACCACTATATCACTCCCTCAGTCCCTTGATCTTAAGCCAACCCCAGTTATATCCAAATCTTATACTAAGAGAAAGGTACACAAGGCTCCTTCCCTTGTTGTACCTCCTACAAACCCAGAACCTCAAAGCCCTCTAATGGAGCATTCTCCATTAGAGAATATCCATAGGGAAACCACTGGGGTGTCTCCCAACCCCAAGGAGGTGCTCACTAAGGAGATGCATGAGCATGTGGGTGAGAAGGCTGCCACTACTCCTGCTAGCACAAAGGAGGCCAGTGGTAACATCACTAAGACCTTCCCCACGACAACTTTGAATGTGCAATCATTCAAAGGTCCCAGGTGCCCAGAAACTAAGGGAATAGGTGGTGCTTTATTCTGGCTGGAGATCCCTATTAAACATTCTAATGATCCCTCAAAAGGGGGTAACACTCCTGGAGAAGGTGAGGATAGATATGACTACCAGGAATTGATTTCTGCCATGTCCAAAATGGCAACTGAACTGGATTCTCAAAAGAAGGTTGTAAATGAACTCAAGAAAGTCATCATCAACCAGTAAGAAGAAATCAGCACCTTAAAGAAGTTGGTTAAGAAGGTGGTTCAAAGAAGGTCAAATAAAAGATTTGAGCTCAGAAGAAGGAACCCAGTGGATGATGCTCCCAAAAAGGGGGAGTCAGAAGCTGAGGTCAACATGGAGAATGCTAAGAATAAGGGGGAGAAACATGGAGATGAGGGGGAGTTTGCTGGTGGCAGTGGGGATAAGGTACAAGCAGTAGAAACAGAAACAGTGTTTGAGAAAGCAGCAGAAAAAGTTAATGCTGCTGAAACAAGCAAAGCAGCAGAAACAGTTAATGCTACTGAAATAAATGAAGCAGCAGAAATTGTTCAAGAGGTATTAACTGACATCCTTAGCAGTAATCTGGAAGAAATTAAGATAACTGAAGCATTAATCAAGGCTAAACATGACACTCCTAAGGTCACTTCAAAGACCAAAGGAGTTGTCATCAAAGACAATGCTGAAGTTATCAAGAAAGCTAGTACTAATAAGGTAGCAAGCAAAGACAAATGCAAAACCAAGATAGTGGAATCTGACCAACCACTTAAAAAGCAAAAGTTGGTTGAGTCAGATGAAGCTTTGGCTAAGAAAATTCAGGCAGAACTTGAGCAAGCAGAAAAAGATAAAGTGGAAAAAGATAGGGAGATGGGAAGAGCTCTAGCTGCAGAGCTTAATGAAGTATATCAAAAGAGTTTGGCAACAGAGATGGCACAGAAGAAATCTGAAATTAAAAAGAAGCCTGTAATGATCAAAATGGGTGCAAAGAAGAGGCAACCTTCACAGACCTACCTTGGCACTCAAGAAAGATAGAAGATGGTCACTTTCCTCAAAGGTGCTGTGGGAGTCAAAAAGGAAATGTTCACAAAAATGTCATTTGATCAAATCAAAGGTTTGTATGAGGCAGAGATGACTAAGTTACAAGGAAATGACCAAGCAAGGGTTGAAGTGGAAAAGAAGATGAAAGAGAGGCATGACCTTCAAATACAAAAACCATTTTCTGATGATCAAGAAACACCAAGGAAGGAAGCTACTCTAGGTGAAAGTTTGAGGACTTTGAAAAGAACTAAAATGATGGCAAGAAGAAAACCAGCTAAGAAACCTAGAGTGGATGAGGAAGAAGCTGAGAAAGAACAGAAGGTAGCTGAAGAAGAAGGGGCACCTAAGTCTGATGAACAGGAAGCTCAATCTCAGGAAGAACCATCCAGTACTTATGATGTGAATATGTACATGGTGGTGATGGAAAAAGTGCCTGAGCCTATAACAGCTGAACTAGTTGGTGTCAAGCCTCCTGAGATTATTCACTGGGATACCATGGAAGTAGATGGAAAGGAGTATATCAGGCTTAAGAGGAAAGATGACAAGTTTGAAGTGTATCCTACTTGGGCCAAGATTGTAAGAGTATGCTCCAGATCTGATTTAGAGGAAATGTTTGAGGTGGGGATGAAATTATATGCTGATAAGCTGAAAACTCCAGGGATACCAGTTACAAAACTTGTGATGGAATATCTATGCATGTTGTTCAAGCCAGAGGAAGTTCAACATGTTATCAGAAATGTTTTCAAAACCATTAACAACTGGACTCTGTATGAAAGAAGTGGAGTATATGCACTGACTATGGATACAAATCACATTGAATACTTCTTAGTGGATAGAGTTTACAACCATAGCAGGTTAAAGCTGCATGCTATGTTGAAGAAAAAGCTTGGTTGTGCACCAGATTTTGCAATGGCAAGATACTTGATCCAGAGAACTCTTAATCAAAGTTTGGGGCTGAATCCTGATATAGGATTATGAGCAATGGAGTTTTGGGAGCATCTGAAGAACTTGACTTCTCTTCTCTAAAAGTCAAGTTAGAGGGAGATTGTTGGGAACTGAAGATTTGTTTAAGTATGATTACTGCTGCCAGTACAACATGGTTACTACTGCTGAGCCAAATTACTACTGCTTGTAGAAATTAATACTGCTAAGCATAGTTACTACTGCTGGTGAAGATTAATAATGCTCAGAGTGTTAATGCTGCTATGACTTAATACTGCTTATGTGATAATCTTGGTAAGCCTCGCAGATCAAGGTTTGAAGATAATTATGGAAGGTTGAAGATAATTATGGAAGAATATACTGAAGATCTTTTATGTTTTGTAATTATCTTTTATTTTCAGTATATGTATAGAATTATTCAGAATAGTTTGTAAGACGAGTATTCTGAGTTTTTGTTTTGAGAGATAATTGACCTCAAGGTTTACAACCCTAGTTCTAGAGAAGTAGAATTCGTCTTGGTGAGCCTGTTCATCAAGATTGAGGTTTTGTGTGAAAGCTTGTAACTTTAATCATTTAATAAAGTTTACAAGTTGTGATTTCTACTTTACTGTTACATTGATATTTGAATATTAAAGTGTTTTTCCGCAACTTCTTTAATATTGTTTCTGAGTTTCATTATTCTTGTTAAGAATCAGATCCTGACATACATATATATATATATATGTTAAGCAGTAAATTTTTTAAATATATATCTATACTATATTATAAAAGTTCTATTACCGTTCTTGAAAATTAGCGGTTCTTGAAAACGGTTTTTGGAAACCCCATTTTGTAGGTGTTCTTCCTCCCACGTCTGACACCAAATTCCCTCTTCCTTCATGAAATTCCCTCTTCCTCCCACGTTCCCCAGGTTCTTCTCCGACTGAGTCGTTCATCACCGTTCCCCCCAGTGAAACCCTCATTAAACCATCATGGCTTGATGTTCATAAACAAAGAGTCGTTGGCAAATTCAAAGCAATTTCTACAATTCCTTTATAAACCCTAATTGAAGTTTGAATTCAGATGAGCGGAAGATTCGTGCTGGAGAATCGTTAGCAATGGCGTCCTACATGAGCATGGGAGAAGCACACAGAAGGATAACCGAGTATTTGAATCGATTCGCCGATGTCGTTGCGTATCAAGATGACACTTCTCTCAAACACCTTCTGTCTCTATCATCTGAATCCTCTTCTTTCCTCGCACTCACGGATGCTCTCAATCTCTTCCAGGTATCAGCTAATTGTACATATTCTGGTGATTGTTTGCAGATTTTGAATGTTCATTAGAAGCGAGATGCAGGTATATCTCCTAATAATTGATGAAGTCAAACTTCATCACAACCCGGTTCTAATTCTTTACTGTTTGTGTAGTTGAAAAAAGGGTTTCGAGATAGAGAGAATGCAGTGGTTTTATTGCTCATCTTTTAATTGCATTTCTATGCTTTAATTCAATCATTAATGCCATAAGTTTTTTTGTTATTTGTTATTTGTTAAATCAAACTCCTTCATAGAAATCACAAAGAAAAGAACATTACACAGTTTGGTTTTTTCTTCCTTTTTTGACTTGTGATCATGGAATAATGCTCTAATCAAATCATCAATCTTAATCCATACAGAACATATAAAAAAAACAACCCCTTCAATCTTTGTGTTGTTGGCAATGGCAGGTTTTATCAAATCAGGAAGCTGTAGATTGCTTCAAGATTGTGAAGGATGCAAGGTCAGCTGCAAAGCAATTGAGTGAAGAGGCACTAACAAGGAAGAGCACTGATGACATTTCCTGCATTGTTGTAAGATTCCAATAATCCCTATATGTCTATTCAGACATTTGAAATATAAGATATAAGGTTGGTTGTTTCTATATATCTATTCACTTTAGAGTTGTTTGTATCATATTTATGTTAAAAAAAGATTGCATTTTGTCTTATATTCTACTCAGTTTAGAGTTGTTTGTATCAGTAATGAAGTTAACAAACACACTTACAACCCGAACAAAAAAGATTGCATTGTTCGGGAGTAATGGAGGTCAAAAAGGAATATAAGACAACCTTTCTTCCAAAATTGATGTAAAAGTTTGAATTTCAAAACATGAATTCAACATTCTTCGTTGTAGCTTATTGAGACGTCTTTTCTTTGATATGGTGGTTGAACAACGTTGCAATGTTGAGTTCAAAACCCATACTTCATTAACTTTTTTAGAACTCGTCTAGGATTGGAATTCCTACAAAGAATAACTGAGTTTCAGGAGAGATATGGTATGTTTATTTGTTGTACTGTAATCTGGCGTGGTTTTGTTCGAAACTATATATTAGTTTTTATATTTCAAACCAAACACTCTTTATGAACCATATCTTGCTGTTTTCAGTCATCTCCTCTAGCTTTTCTACATCTCTTGCAGTTTTATTGTCATATATCAATTGAAATGTATGTTTTCTTAAATGACCAAAAAGCTTCCCATTTGAAATTCTCTCCTCACTTTAAAAGATCATATGTTATAATTATTATATTGATTGAAATTTATGTTTTAACTAAGTCTTCTCTTTGATTGAAATCAATGTTCTCTCAATTTTGATTTATTAGTCAAGCCCAGAGTGTTGGATAGTGTTCTATGATGGTTATTAACTTGAGCTTGAAGCTTAAATTTTTTTTATTTAGTTAGTTATTATTAGAGAATGCTAACAGATTGATGGTTGAGGTTACAAGACGTAGCTGAAGTATTTTCGGTGGAGACACTCCTACGGAAATTGAGGTTGCTTGATTCAACTTCTTCATACACCAATTCACGCCTTCATGTTGTCAAAGCTCAGACACTAATTTTGTCTGGGTCCACCATTTTTAATATTTCCATTTCTTCAACTAAAATTATACACATTGAACACACAAGTCTTTTTCAACTGAAGGATTATACACATTGAACACACACATCATACCTCAAATAGTCACTACATCTTACATCTATATTTCCGTTAGTTCTTTCATATTGCGTATTTTATTTTGCATTGGTATTATTTCCAGTATGAAGTTCATTGTGACAGGAGCAAGTAAACTTTGTATATTACTTAATTATTTGTCAAATCATTGTTTTATTCTTAAACTCCATAAACTGTTAGCTGATATGGCTCACGGTTACCTGAATATAAGTTCCCTGCTTTCATCTTCTACTAATTTGTTCATTAGAAACTTCTAACTGCTATTGCACATCTCTGCAGTGGCATGGATCAGTTATTACCAAATAGACAGGAAGGTGAAAGACTTTATCTACAGTCGGTTCCTCATTCTTATTATGTGTCTCTCGAAGCTTAAAACCCAAATGGATCTATTAATCTGTTATCAGTTATATTTCTAAGTAATTTCTTCATTCTCCACTGATGATCTCAGTTTTCGTAGTTTCATCAAATAAAATATGTTGTTGATTGTTACTTCACTCAATGGATCATCTATCGTAGATTTCAAACATTTATGTTATGCTTTCTGATCGGTTATGAAAGCTAATATCTTCATCATTAGGTATGATTGTTATTTTCGTTTTAACTGTTTATACTAAGATCAATTTTTCGTTGTTTCAATTTGTTTTTTATAGTGTGTTTTTGTGGTTTCAGGTCTCATCAACAAAATGGTTCCTACTAGCAACAAACAAGGTGAAGAGGCCATTGTAGCAGCTCTGAGATAAATGGTGGAAATGGGGTTGATGATAGAGAGATGGATCAGTCGTTTTCTGGCTTGAAGAACTTCTTTGGCATGGTGGCTCTGTTTATGATGCTTGGTTAATTGTGCTTCAAATCAGGTAATTTACATAAACTTCCCTCAATTCCACCATTAAAGTCTTCTCATCTATGGTTTCTTTCTTGAACACCTGTTTGTATAAAAATGGCAATTGGGCATCTTTCTTGCTCTAATTTTTTAGGGGTTTTTTACATGAAAGATTGAGTCTTTTTTGTTTTTTTTTCCAGGTGGCACAGGTTCTGTTTGCCATACTCTTTCTCTCAATTAGGGATGGCTTCAGAAATCATATTACATGTGTCGTATGGTTTGCTTGGGAGTTGGACTGTATTTAGAGTATAGAACCTGTAAAGGCAAAGAAATGTCTGCTTCATGAATCATGTATACAGGTTAGACTTTTCTTCCAATAAAAAAAATTAATTTTCACCATTATTTAATTAAAGATTTATGGGTTATTGTCTCTTTGTACATCTGCATATATTCTTAAAATAAGTTTTTTTCCCTTTCACATTTGTACAGTAAAAATATCTTTTTACTGACTTGTTTTTAGGTTAGTTCTATTCACAGTTTCACACTAACTCCAACATTAATTAATACTGGTGCAATAACACTGTCCATTACCAATGTGAACTTTGACCATCATCTAATTATAATATTGTTTGATGGTTTGACCATCTCTCATAGTAGTAACAATATTACGACCCCTGCATCAAGATATTATGCAAAGGGTAAGGTAAAGAGAATACTAATGTGGACACTACTGTACCAGTTGTTTAAATAAGGTATCTGATTTTTATATCATATTATAATAATATTTGAACCTGAAATTTTCATTAGTGATGTGCCACATGGATACATCCATTTCTTTAACATCATGTGGATCATGTCATTGCTTCTCGTCACACAGATATATGGAGAAGCCTCTATTATGAGAAAAGGGGTCTTTCATCCCATTCACTTCCTTTTAATTCAAACTCAAGTATACATCAAATGCACGAATCTGGAAGCATAAACAACAATTTAGGGCGAACATCCATTCGAAAAAAACCGAGAAAAGTACAAGCTATATTTTGATCCCAATATCAAATCTTCGAAAATGTAAGAAATTTGTTCATTAATCTGTGTTGTGCTTTCGTTTACTGTTAATTTTTAGTTTAAGAAAATAGTTTATTGGATTACTAATTTTAGCAATAAGCAACCAACGCAAGTTGATTTGTTAGAGTTAATCGATTTCAAGTCATTTCCAAAGTTTTTTGGTACAAACGACAATCTCCCTATTAGAGTATCGAAGCTTGAATGTCACTTTGATAGGCATGTTATCTACTTGGATGATTGTCCAGGTATGCAGATAACTTTTTCAATTTGGGTACTTGTTTATCCTCAGATATGCTTGATCTTGCATATTGTTTCAAACTGGTTTTGGAGGTTTTGAAATTATATCAGGTCAGAAACTAGAGATATAAAGATGAATTCTTTGTATAAACTACCTTACCAGTCTTCTATTTTGTATGTGTTGCTTTTGTAGCATTTATAGGATTGTTTGGAATGTAGCATAATGATTAGTGATTCTCTTGTTATGTGGTTAATGCAATTATTCATATATGTGATATTGTCATATTTAGGTGGTCTAGACTACAGGTTCTGACTCATCCCTACAGCATTGAGTATTTAGGAACAATGCAGATGGATTAAGGAGAGCTTAGCGAGTTTCCCTCAACGTCCTCAGTAAGTTTTGTCGTATAACTGTTTCGTTGCTAGAATTCTCTTTATAAATTTTTATTCAAGTCTGAGATCGATCAAATGCATATTACTTGCTCTTTGTAAAAAGTTAAAGAAAAATGAAACCAATCTGGCTTTAATTAACCAAGAACTGAACTTTCCATCTAATGTGAACCAAGAACTGGACCATATGTTGCTGGTTCACTACAACAAAATCGGCCTTAACCATGTCTAAATGTTCTAACAAACCACGTTATAGGACTTATGTTTATAAGACTAAATAATTGTACATAATAAGTAAAGGTGTTACAATAATTAAGCTGATAGAATGTTTTTGACTTTTGAGCATCCTAACAACCTTTTAAGGACACTTTTGAAATAAAATGCCCTATTAGTCTTTTTACATGACATTATTTGAAAAAATGCATTATCAAAAGAAGTATTTTATAAAAGATGTATTCATGGGACATTCTAAAAAAATCATTAAAACAAGTGCTTATAAAAAGATGGGTTCATATAGGACATTCTCAGAAAAAATTGTCTAAAAAAGCTAATAAGATGCTATATTTCAAAGCCTAAAAAACTTGCTAGGATGCTCATTTACTTCATAAAATGAGGATGCACCTATAAAATGCCATTTTAACACCTTTATATAGGTTGCACAATTGTTTTGTTCTATATGCTTATTGCAGGATCTTGTGATCAATTTCATTGAGTTTAGCTCACTGCACTCTGTGAAAGAAATTCAAGATTGCAATATGGAACACAGTCCATTTAGGGAGCATCTAGATGGAGGGTAAGTGGTGTACCAACTGAATAACACCCCTAATGTTTAGTGCTCTCGCGATACTGGTTGGAATGGTGTCATCTTTGCCAACTGCAAAGGTCTTATGAATGAAGTTGCTGAAAGTGGTAGGGTGACTCTCGGTATGCCCTTTTAAATTGAGGTAGGTTGAAAGCTTGTTCATGGTTATTTTACACATTTTATGTAATTGTAAATTTGACTTGTAAAGCCACTTGAATTGGATTGAAGAACTGTCAATACTTCTTTGTTTTTATGTTTGTAACATAATTAATAAATGTTATGGAGAAATGAAAGGTTGTAATTATATTTTGTTTGAACATAACTTATGGTTTTTTAAAACAAATAGTTTACGTTCCAGCACATTGTGTGTATAATTGGCTTGGTAAAAACGAATTTATAGATTGCATTATTGTTTATATTTGTTCAAATTTTATATTCCGTTGCATTGTAGCGGACACATAATTAGGCCAAATAAATAGTTGAAGTTGAGAAAGAAGGAAATAGATCAAGTTCTCGGTTTCAATCAGATACTTCGCGTTGCATCGCGCGCGGGTATATGACTAGTATAAAATAAAAACTACAAAAACTAAAAAAAAACAAAATCATCATCATCGTCTCCTTCACAATCCTTCATGAACCACCATTTTTTTTTCTCTCTAAAATTATCCATCTCTCTAAAATATCTCTCAATCCGTTGAAGTAATCGACGAAATAATTACATATTCGGAATCTACGCGACGAACCCTTCTTACAGGTATAAATTTCTGTTAGCTTAAATTAGCCCCAATTTAATTGAATGTTTTATAAAGAAATTGTATTTTGGGCTTTTTAATTAGTTGTATAGGCTTGAGCCTTTTCATTGTAAATGGGCCTTATATAAAGGTTCCTATGGCTCTTTTGTTTATTAGGTTTTGGAGAGAACACATATTACACACACATACCAGGTTTTCCATGAGAGTCGATTAATGTTTAGTGTGGTGTTCTTCCCATTTTCTCCTCCATTGTTAATCAATCTAAGCATATGAGATGTGATTTTAATGATTATTGTTGTTAATTTCTCTTTTATATCTTCTATTTTATGGAGTTCTTCATTTGTTGCTGAGAACGGGATTCAACATTTGGTATCAGAGCCTCCTTTGTTTTCTAAACAAAGAAAGATCGCATCTGCATACTCGGATAGATTTACATCTCATTGATTCTAACTTTCAATATCTGTGCATGTTCATATAAACCTGGTTTATTAAAGAACACCATATGCTCAAGATTTGATAGTAAATCACTGTTCAATACAAAAAGCATCAGTTCTTCAAATCTTCATCTTTTTTTCAAAAATGGCAAACTCAAGCATAAGTGCCATTTATACAGCTGGGTCATTAACAAAACCTCCTACACTTTTAAGGGATGAATATCCCCAATGGAAGATAAGGATGGTAAATTTCTTAGAAGGTATGGACAAGGATCTTTTTAGATCAGTGAACGTTGGACCTCACATTCCAATGGTGTTGGTACCAAGAGTTCCTGCAACAGCAGATACTGCTGAAATACCGGCATATTATGAAAAGAAAACCACAAACTTCACTGATGAAGAAACTAATATGATGGATAATGACTCAAAAGTTGTTAGATTACTTATAATGGCCATTCCCAATGATATCTTTCAAGAACTTGATTCTTGTAAAACTGCAAAAGAGATATGGGATCAGTTGTTAAATCAACTTGAAGGAGGCCTACAAACCCAAAATAATAGAAGAAATCTATGCATCAATGAATATCATGATTTTCATGCTCTACCAGAAGAAATATTACACCAAACTTACTCAAGATTCAACATTCTTATCAACAAATGTAGAAAGTTTGGAGTGATAAGAACAAAAGAGGAAAACAACGTTCTTTTCTTGAAAAGCTTAAATGAAGAATGGTCACAACTGTCCATGTCTATACAAGCCAATCAAGATCTTGAGTCATGGTCATTAACTGACATTTATGGCACTCTTGTTGCACATGAAAAGGAAGTTATGAAGCAAAAGTCAAAAACCTCTTTAGGTGGACCCCTTGCACTTGTTTCAAAACAAATTTCGAAAGAAAACAACTGTGAAGAGTCACAAAAAGGTTTGGAAACAAAAAGAAGATCCAAAAAGGTCCTAATGGCAGAAGAAAATCATTCAGATTCAGACTCAGAAGATGATATAAATGCCTTCGCCAAATCTCTTGCATTAATCACTCATCAATTTAACAAGAAATTTGGCAAGAAAGTATTTGAAGGAAGAAGAGAGAATGAAGAAAGAAGAAATCCTGAAAGAAGATTTCAACAAGATGGTGTCAGATTTCAACAAGAACCCAGATTCACTCCATATAGTGATCAAAAGGGTACAAACTTCAACAATAATGATGCAACACAACAATCAAGACCTCAACAACCATTTCAACCAAGGTATCCACAGCCACAGAGATACTTCAAACCTCAAGAACAGAAGCCAGAGACAAGTACTGCCACTCTTCCAACAAATCAAAATGATGGAAGATGTTTCAGATGTGGAAAACTAGGCCATTTCTCTGCAAACTGCAGAGGAAAACTTGTCAAAGATCAAGATTACTACAAGAACAAATACAAGTACAATGTAAAAGAAAGAGTTCTTGTAGCAGAAATGGAAGACTGGCTATCAGACTCAACAAGCGACTGCGAGGAAGAGCCTACCAATCTCTGTGGTATGGCTTTTTCAGATGGAAATCAAACTGATGGAGCATCAGAAGACAACTCTGAAAAGGTAAACTCTCTTTACACCTCTGACAGTGATCCTGAAATAGATGCTTTTAAACTAATTAATGAACTTCAGGATCTAGAGCAAAAGTTTCTTGAAGAGAAAAAGAAAAGAGAGCAAGTGACAAAAGATCTCATCTTTTTCAAAAGAGAAGAATCTTCTGGAATCAGAAAAGAAAGAAATTTTTCTTGAAGAAACTCACAAGCAAAAAGAAAAATCATTTTCAGAAGAAATAAGAAAATTTGAGAAAGTTTTAAAAGGAAAAGAAGAAGAAGTAAAGAAATCTGAGTATGAAAGGCTCAAATCTATTGCCTTAACCAAATTTTTTCAAAAGGAAAGAGAAATCCTACATCAATCTCTAGATAGAAAAAATCTTTGAATCAAAAGCTATGTTAATGCACAAGGTGTTTTCGACAAAATAAAAACTCAAATGGACTCTCAAGGGCTGGGATTCAATGAGTTGAATTCATTCACTGGATTGGAGAAAACTTCACTTTCTTCCACTTTCCGTATGGGAAAGGTCCAAAGCTTTGAAGGTACATCTCTGAATAATTTCAAAAGAATGAAAACATCAGAGGGATAAAAAACAAGAGCTTTGAATTTCAAAAATACTACATACTCTAAAGTAAAAAACTTTCAAAAGGCTGTGTTACAGATAAAAGGAGAAACTTCAGAGGTACTCATCACAAAACCTCAAAGCAATGATCCCAAAGAAATTTTCAGATTTGATGCTTTCATCTCAAATGAATCAGAGACATCTGAACCAAGTACCTCTGATACAAGTACTTCTGAAAATGAATCTCAGAGTTCACTTAATCCGAATGCCCCTCTGTATTCACCAAAGTCAGATGAAAACATCAGAACTACATTTGAAGATGATGTTAAAAAGATATGGAAAGAAAATGTCATGGAGGACTTAAAAAGAAAAGAAAGCATGAAACGGATCATTAAAGTCTCTAGAACAAAAGAAATTGAAAAACCAATAGAGGTAGCTATCTCTATTAAAACTAAGAGAGACTTTCTTGACTCTGATTCAGAATCTGATCAAGAGATTGATGAACCGATTTTTTGTAAACCAGGGAATGTAATTCACAAAAGGATAGAAACTGTTGGCTCTGGTATTTTGAATGTTCCAATTTCAATTTTGAAAACCAAAACCAGAATACCAATAAGTCCTGATTTTGCAAATATGTGTTTACAAGCAAAAACGTCTCTGGAACTTGAAAAAGAGTTACAAGAAAAGGCAAAGAATAAAACAAACACTTCTGAATCTTACACCTATAAAACAATAAAATTCTCTCCTGAACAAAAAGGCAAATGGACAAAAATTAACCATATTGATCATGTTTGTGCAGTAAGCAGCAAAGAAAAGAAGATGTTTTTGATCAAGAAAAAGTGACTTGAAAAGAAGACTGTCTTTCAAGCAAAAAGGAAAGAAGTAGTTAGGGATACATGTAATATTCCTAGTGCTAGTTTCAAAAGAAGTCAAAATGTAACAAATGCTTTTAATAAAAAGAAAAACTTTGCTCCTACTTCTTCTTGTTCTATTAATTGCAACTGCATTCATATCTTGATAGAACTGAAAAATCATTTCAGAGGATCACATTGTCTTCTGAATCAATCTCTGAAAAATATCTCAGAGACAAAATTTCAAAAGAAGACAAGTAACGGCAAGACATCAAAAGATGAGATGCCAAAAAGTCATACAAAACCACCAAAGTCTAACATAAAAGGACCCATAATGAGATGGGTACCTAAGAAACAATAATTTGTCTTGCAGAATCAGTCAATGCCAATCTGGTACTTAGATTGTGGATGTTCAAGGCATATGACTGGAGATAAGGAACTGCTATCCTCATTCAAAGCAAAATCTGGAGGAGCAGTTACTTTTGGAGACAATGTGCAAGGACAGATTAAAGGATATGGTGAGTTATCAAGAGGAAATGTTTTAGTATCAAAGGTTGCTTATGTGGATGGATTAAAACACAATCTGATCAGCATAAGTCAACTTTGTGATCATGGTTTTGATGTGAAATTTCAAAGAAAATATTGTTCACTTCTTCACTCAGAATCAGGTCAAGAATTACTCAGAGCAGACAGAAAAGGTAACCTCTACAGGATGAATTTTACCAAAATCAAAGACACTGATTCAGAGAAACTTTGTCTTGTATCTCTGAATAGTGAGGAAGTCTGGCTCTGGCATAAAAGTTTTCACATCTAAACTTTTCCTCACTTGATAAATTAGTTAAACTTAATTTGGTTAAGGGATTACCATCTCTGAAGTTTAACAAAGATCATCTTTGTTCTGCTTGTGAAATGGGAAAAATGAAAAGATCTTCCCATAAAACCAAAACTGAAAACAATTGTCCTAGATCTCTGCACATGCTTCATGTGGACCTCTGTGGTCCTATCTCTGTAAAGAGTCTAGCAGGTAAGAAATACATTCTGGTTCTGATTGATGAATTTTCCAGATTCACATGGATAGAATTCATCAGAGTCAAATCTGATGTACCTGATATATTGATAAGATTGTTGAAAAGATTACAGGTTCTATTCAGCAGCAAAGTTTAGAAACTAAGAATTGATAATGGAACTGAGTTCAAAAATGCCAAAATTAATTCTTATCTATCAGAGGAAGGCATTACTCCTAACTTTTATGCAGCAAGAACCCCTCAGCAAAATGGAGTAGTTGAAAGGAAAAACAGAACACTTGTTAAAGCTGCAAGAACAATGCTTGCTGGATCTGATCTTTCAACAAATTTCTAGGCAGAAGCAGTGGCAACAGCCTGCTTTACTCAGAATAGAGCTACAATTGTCAAGAGATTTCAGAAAACATCCTATGAACTCATTAACAATAGGAAACCTAATGTTAAATATTTTCATGTTTTTGGATGCAGATGTTACATTCTGAACGATAGAGAATCTCTTGGAAAGTTTGACAAGAAAACTGATGAGGGCAAATTCATTGGATATTCATTAGCCTCAAAAACTCTCAGAGTGTTCAATCTTAGAACAAGGACCATCCAAGAGAGCATCAATATCACTTTTGATGACAATAGAAGCTCTGAACAAAAAGAAAGTTTCTCAACACCTATCTCTGAATCATCAAGGGAATCTGAATTAAACAGAATATTTGAAGATTTCTTTGATGATGAAGATAACTCTAAAGTTATCTTCAGAGATAGACCAAGAGAGAATTCAGAAGGACCTCAAGAAACAGATAAAACCCTTTCTGGACCCTTTGAATTAACACCTTCTGCTTCACCAAATTCAGATCAGCAAAATGAATCAGAAGAAGCTGAAGATCAAAAAGAGGATGATCAAGGAGTGTCTGAAGTAACTCCAGAAACAAATAGTGAAGAAATTCAAGAATTTGCTTCACTATCTCTAGAACCAACTTCAGAGCCTCTGAACAGCACAACAGAGATGTCACCAACTGTCATCTCTGAAGCTCAAACTCCACCCCAAATTTTTGCTCCAATCTCAAGATGGACAAAAGATCATCCAATTGATCAAATAATTGGATCCTCATCAGAAGGAGTTAAAACAAGATCTGCCACAATCAATGAATGCTTCTACGTAAACTTTTTGAGCATTATTGAACCAAAGAAGGTAAAAGAAGCTCTTGAAGATCCTCATTGGATTTTTGCAATGCAGGATGAACTTCAAGAGTTTGTAAGAAACAAATTCTGGACCCTAGTTCCCCTTCCCCAAGGAAAATTTGCAATTGGAACAAAATGGGTTTTCAGAAACAAAAAGGATGAGGATGGAATAATAATCAGGAACAAAGCCAGGTTGGTTGCTAAAGGATATTGCCAAGAAGAAGGTATTGATTATGATGAAACCTTTGCACCTGTAGCTAGGCTAGAAGCAATAAGAATCTTTTTAGCCTATGCTGCACACAAAGGATTCAAAGTTTATCAAATGGATGTTAAATCTGTCTTTCTACATGGTAAATTAAATGAAGAAGTTTATGTCCAGCAACCACCTGGATTTGAATGTACAGAGTTTCCTAATCATGTTTATTATTTGGATAAGGCTCTGTATGGACTTAAACAAGCTCCAAGAGCTTGGTATGCAACTCTGTCCACTTTTCTGATTAAAAATGGATTTGACAAAGGCACAATTGATACAACATTATTCATCAAAAGGTACAGAAATGAGATGCTATTAGTACAAATTTATGTTGATGACATTATATTTGGCTCTACAAATCAAAAGTATTGTGACAAGTTTTCAGAGTTGATGAAGAGTGAATTTGAGATGAGCCTCGTGGAAGAATTAACTTTCTTTCTGGGATTACAAGAAAAACAAACTTCAGAAGGTACTTTCATAAGTCAAACTAAATATGTCTCTGAAATTTTGAAAAAATACAAACTCAATGATTCAACTTCTATGAAAACGCCTCTAGCCACCGGAGTCAAACATGACTCTGATCCTTCAGGACAATCTGTGGATATAAAAACCTACAGAGGCATGATAGGTTCACTATTATACTTAACTGCAAGTAGGCCTGACATAATGTTTGCAACATGTCTTTGTGCTAGATATCAAGCAAATCCAAAAGAATCTCATTTATCTGCTGTCAAAAGAATTTTCAGATACTTGAGAGGGTCACCCTCATTAGGCCTCTGGTATCCAAAGCTTTCTAGTTTTGATCTAACAACTTACACTGATGCAGATCATGCAGAATGTAAGCTTGACAGAAAAAGTACCTCTGGGTGTTGTCAGTTATTGGGCAATAAACTGGTAAGTTGGTCATCAAAGAAACAAAACTGTGTTTCAACTTCAACTGCAGAGGCAGAATATGTTGTTGCTGCTAGTTGTTGCTCTCAAGTAATATGGATGAAAACTCAGCTCAGAGATTATGGCCAACAGTATGAAAGAATACCCATTCTCTGTGATTCAAAAAGTGCCATAGCCATCTCTGCCAATCCAATACAGCATTCAAAGACAAAGCACATTGATGTAAGGTATCATTTCTTAAAAGATCATGTTGAAAGGGGAACAATAGAAATGTATTTTGTACCAACTGATCTCCAACTTGCTGATATTTTCACAAAAGCTTTAGATGAACGGAGGTTCAATTTTTTAATTAGCAAGTTAGGAATGTTGAATATGACTACCTAACAAGGATGAAACTCAGAGTCTCTGATCAAATTATCAGAGCCTCTGAACCAAGTAGCATATGTCAATATCAGTCTCTGAATGTTCTCCAAACACATGACAAAGGGAGAAAAATAAAAGGTTGTTCTTTTGTCAAGGGGGAGAAAAATAACTTTTCAAATGTCATCTCAGAGTCTCTGAATTTTATCTCAGAATCAATGAAATTCATCTCAGAGTCTCTGAAATTCATCTCAGAGTCTCTGAAATTGAGGATTTTTGATACAAATCATCTGTCAAGAGGGAGTCAACAACTTTCAGACCAGTCATTCCTCAAACAAGAACTTTTTAATTAATTAGCAATTTTTGATATCATTTGAAATTAAAATTTCAGATTAACTGAACCTTTTTATTACAAGTGATATCTTAAATTACTTCTCAAGGCGAAAGGTTAGTCTAGTCAGCAAAAAAAAAGGTTATTCAATTTAATATTAAAAAATGGCGCCCCATTCCTATTTTCTTGGAACCTACATCCGTAGGTACAACAATTTTCAAGGCCACATGTCACAAGAAGGATGAGTGAAAGGCCAAACGGCTTTATCAAAAGGGTCAAATCATTGTCGTTTCACCTTATGTACTCAAGTGTATCTTTTTCTAAATTTGGATACAAAACCAATTTTACATCCGGATATTCATTTTTACAAATTACTCTCGAGCACTATCTCTCTCTCTCTCTCAAAATAGAATTTGAACTTCATCTTCTTCACTTCAACTCAACAATGACGTCTTCAAATGAATGGTGCAAGCTTTTTCCCAAATCTGGCGAATCTTCAAGACTGTATCGTTTTCCAATCAAAGACAACAATCACATGATTCAACTTGATTCTCCCAAATTTGAGGAACAATACGGAGTAATCTGCGAGTTCTTCTCCAACTGTGAACTGACTCAAGCCCTAACTGCTTTTACCAATGAATGTCCACTCTCATTTGTTCAAGAATGGTATTCTTCCAGTCACTACAGCGATGCACATAACGGAATAATCGGTGAGTTCGACATATCTCAAGTCGTAAAATGTCGGATACTCATCACTCCTACTGTTCTACGAGAATTTCTCCCACTCCTAACAACTGAGGAACTTCAAATCACGCGTTTTGAAAAACGCCCAACTACTGAAACCCTCCTCCAGTTCATTCGAATGCTAGGTTACAACACTGAAATCACCAGATTGAGCAACTTCCGACGACAACATCTACCACCAATCTGGAACTTCATGTTCTCTGTACTAAACCACACTCTCACCTGCAAACTGGGGAGCATGGATCAAGCAACACCCGAAATTCTGTCAATCATGTATGCCCTATTCTTCAATCGTAACTTGGACATGGCCGGCATAATTTTTGATATGATACTGACATCAATGGAGAAGAAGAACAAATGTTTGTCAAAGGACCCTGAATAAACGACCCAATCATCCAAAGTTCCTTCAATAACATTCCCTAGATTTCTGTCTCTAATCATCCATGCGGTGATCGAGAAGCTTCATATTTTGATCACCACTGAACAACCCAAAACTCCTTTCTACATAATGAACAACTTCAAACCAACGATTCTATCTGAAGGCTATCCAGAAGCAAGGAGGATCCCTCACCACATGCTGAATCAGGTAAATCCTCAATCTTTAGCCTTAGCTTCTTATCTCAGTGTTGCCCAAGGACTAGAACCAGTTCTGGGAACCCCAACACACTTAGGTCCTGAACCTGGAATGGAGAGTAAGAGCAACTCGACTTCAGAGGGATCTGAGGACCCTGAAGTTCAGAGCTCTCACAAGAGTGAACCAGAGGGTACTCTTGCTAGAGAAACCGAAGTTGAGAGAGATGACAGAGCACTTGAAAGGGCTGTCAATGAGGGAGTTATGGAAGAAACCTTATCTGCTAGTGAAGATGATAGCTCTACTAGCTCTGAGGAAAGTGAGGATGAATCTTTAGAGACTAGCTCTGAAGATTCTCAGAGAGAAGAGAGCAAGTCTTCTAAGGACTTAGAGAAACCTGAGAGTTCTTCCCCTTCCACACAAAAAGATGCCTCATGGCACATATATTTTAGGACACCAACCCCATCTCCCAGTGCAACCACACAATCTAACATAACTGATCCAGAGGTAATTGTTATTGAATCAGAGGTGCACACCTCGAACCCAAACTAGCCAGCCACTTCAGAGGTACCTTTTTCCACCTCTGAAGTTCACATAACTGAGGAAACTCAATTTCTGGATAAGCCCTCTTCACAGGACTTAGCCAATACTTTAAGTACTCAGTTGCCTCAGACTACATCAGAAAATCCTACACATAATGATACCTCTGTGGCTCATCTCTCACCCTTTAGGATATCCAGAAGTAGCTGTCCAACTCAGGGACAATGGCTTGACCTACAAGAACAAGGATTAACTTGCCTGGATCGCAAGCTCAACACCCACATTCACTTCCAGTCCTCTGAATCTGAGGAGGAGGACTTGGTTGAGAACAGAACACTCAGAGATGATTCTCCGGAACATCAAGGATTGAGTGGAAGTCCTTCCAGAGATAACATCAAAACAGCTCTGAACGAAGTCTCCTCTGAACTCGAGGAAAAATTGGCTACATGTGTTGTAACCAATGTACCCCTCTCTGAACTTCTCACAAAATCTGAGTTCCAGAGATTCTGTGAGGAAGTCAGAGGCTCCATGAAAAAGCATAACTTTCAGCGAATTGACGGTTCAAAGACCTCTGCTCTTCGCTCTGAAAACACAAACCTCAGAGCAGAGGTTTCCACTCTGAAGACCCAACTTTTGGACTCCTCAAACAGAATCCAAGAGTTGGAACAAGAATTGTTCAAACAGAAGGCTGAATCATCCCTGGAGGTAGCCGCTCTTAAAGCTCATAATGCTGCTCTTCAAAATCAAGCATCTACAACCATCGATGTCCAGAAGGCTCTACAAGAACTAAAGGACGAGGTAGTATCCACCAGATCATCTTCACTCTCAATAGATCAAATGGCCTCTATCTCTGACCTCATCAAAACAACAATTCAAGCCTCTGTACCAGCAGTCAGCGCACCATCAGCAACACCACATCCGCCACCCCGGACTACTGAAGACCTCATCACCAAAAGTGATCTGGCCTCTTTCAAATCCGCAATTATGAGCAGAATGTTAACATGTTCTTCAAAGATCTCTACTATTGCTCAGAAGCATGTGAAATCTACTCTGAAACTTCATCACTATAAATCAGAGGACCAGGTTGCTGAAATCAGAATCGCGGCTTCAGAAGCAATTGAATCAATTCAGAAGGCTCTTCTTGATCCCAAAGGAAAAGGAATCGCTGAACCAGACTCTCCCAAATACAAACGCAAGTTTTCTGGTGGGACTTGTAGCGAAGCAGCGAAGAAAGCCAGATTTAATGATTTTGAGGACTCAAATGATGATGAGGCCTCTGAATCACACGATAGGGAGATCAGAGATACAACCAAACACACCTGTAAAGCTGCTCCCTCTACACTAGTTCAACAGAAGGAACCAGAGAGGAACACCACCTCTTTTGATGACAACCAAACTTTGCAAACATTCACAACACCGGTAATACTTTTCGCATCATCAACACCAGGTGTTCCAATCACTCCAGTTACCGATGCAACTCCAGAGAAAATTGGAGCTCTGGAAGAGGAAGAAAACGAACAACTTGTAGACTTCTCTACGTCCTCTGAAGATGCATTCTCATCACCCGAAAGACAACCAATGGTGATGAGAGATGCCTTTGACTCAGAATCTGAGAAAGAACAGAACTCAGATTCTGACAGAGTGGAAGAAGCTGCTGGAGATCAGATCGAAGTAATTAATGTCGAAGAGTATGTTTTCAAACACGCTCAACCTCATCATACCTCAACAGCTTCAGAATTAAGAGAATCTCCAGAGATAGATGGATATATCTCTGAACAGCCTTCAGAGATAACTCAGTCACAACCCAAGGACAAAGAAACCATGGTTGTTGATGAACAGGCTCCTCAAGAGAATCTTGTTCAGAAGACAATCATCGGTTTACCAGCCAAGGTCTTCACTCAACCTCCCACATTCTTAGAATCCACTCCTGAAGCATCGATAGAAGATCACTTTCGGCATATATACTGTGAGTTCAATATGGAAGACACTCAAGTAATCCCTCTGAATCCAAGAATCAGAGAGGATATTCCAGACTACGAACGAAGATTCATACAGGCAAAGACATCACCAAGAAAGGCGGTTCTCAACGATGCTCCCATAATAAAAGTTGAGAAAATCACTGAAAAAACATTCGCCTTCAACAAAATCATATATAGGCATTATGTGGTGACTCGATCTGATCAGAAGATTTACGAGTTCAATGATAATGATCTCGTAAATCTAAATCCATATGATCTCACTCATCTATATGCCTATTGCTCTGCGAGATACGATTCAGGAAGAAGGGAGATAAGAATGAGCATGGTTGAAGTAAGACGGGAAATGGAAGCTTACATCAAACACAGAGCCAAACGTGACTTTCAGATTGCTCTAAACTTGGGAGAAGAAAAGCTCGGAGTGACTGAACCAGTGGAAACCATCGAAAACCTGGACAAACAAAAGACTGTATCAATCATTGAAGAACCTCTGGGTTTTATCTACAGAGTGAACCAAGAGAAGAGAATCTTTTTAGCTTCGCAAGTAGCGAAGTATTCTGATGAAACCTTGAAAGGCGTACAAAAGATGATTCATGTAAAGCAAGAACGGCACAGAGCAGACCTACTGGCGAAACTAGACTTGGAAATTGGCTCAATGAATAACTTCAGAGAGCTAATCATGAAGTTTCATAGGATATGTTCAAGTGATAGGTTCTAATTATTTTTGAATATTATTCTCTTTTGTAATTCCAAATTCTTATGAGAAGTAATATTTACAGAGGATGACTTTCTCCTCTTCGCTTTCTAGTTTAAATATTCTATGTGTTCTTTATTTATTTTCAGTACTTAGGGGGAGATTGTTAGCCCCAAATCTGAACCAATGAAAGTATTGAAAATAACTCAGATTTCAACTAAAGACTTTCAAGAGACAACAGTGAAGAAAGCAAGTCTGTCTCTAAAGTCAGTTCAGAGCCAGTCTGAAGAAAGCAAGTCTGTCTCTGAAGTCAGTTCAGAGTTAGTCTGAAGAAAGCAAGTATGTCTCTGAAGTCAGTTCAGAGTCAGTCTCGGAAAAAGCATGTCTGTCTCTGAAGTCAGTTCAGAGATAGTCTCACGGAAAGACATCAGAGAGCTCCTCATCAGAGATCTTACTTCAGAGCTCTGAAGATGTTCACTCTGAATTTCTTGACAAAGAAGAACATATGACACGTCACCTAGTGATAAGATTTAATTTCTAGAGTAGGTCACTGTTCAAGCATGTCTTGATCTTACCTCTTAGGTAAGACACTGTTCAAGCATGCTTCTATTTGTCAGATAAGTACACTGTTTACTTTATGGTCCTATAAATAGGACCATCACCTTATTGTTCAAAGTGTGCTTAAGAAGTCTTATAACTGATAATATAAGTTGAATATTTTATTCAAAGAATATCTTGTTTATCTATTATCTGCTTTATGAACTGTGATATTTGAATCTCCTTTGATATTAAACTATATTGCTTCCGCTGTTATTACTCTTATTGTTTATATCATTGTTGTGAGATTAAATCTGGGATCCAACAATTGGTATCAGAGCTATTTTAGCATCTCGATAGTTAGGTTGTTGATCTCAGATCTGACCTTAATATCATTCGAGATTGGACTCTCTTTCATCCAGATTTTGTTCAAAATTCCGCTGCTCATAATCGATTAAATGAAAGACTAATTCATTTGGGTCTTGGAAAATGTTGCTTGATCCAAAATTTGGAGAGATAAGGTTAGATTTGTGTAGTTGGGTGAATTTGTGTATTTGGAGGAACAAGATTGGAGTTTGCATTAACATAACTCATCAGTCTCATGATCAACTTTGTATTGTTTCTGTGTTTTAGAAAGACAAGGCTTTTGTGATTCACCAATGAAGTATAATCTGGTTCAGAGTTATGGGTATTATTATCTGTGATTCACCAGTGGCCATTGGCCAATTTGCATCCAGATCACAACATCTTATGGTTGTTGTTGTTGCATCTACAATGGTGGTTGCTGCTACAAGAACTACAACTGATCCAAACATAGAACTACCTGTAGCAGCTGCAACCACAGTGACAGCTACAACAGTGGTGGCCACAACAACTGTTGCTATTGACATGAAGTACGAGCCCTGTGATCTTATACCAACTGGTTTGCCTGATTCCCTTAATCTAATGGACTGTCCGAGAAGGGATCGGGATGAAGAATTTGGTAATTTACAAGCCAGGGGATTTTGTGAGAATGATGTGTCACAAACATGTCCCTTAGGAGAGAGTATATGATAAGTATACAGGTAATGATAGCACTAAATCTGAAGTCTCCCTTGAAGATGTGGCAGATTGTTTTCAAAGAATAGCTGTGTGGATCTGTGTATACAGAATTATGACAGATTTCTTTGAGTTGTGGAGCTTAATCAGATTCAACTCTATGCTATTCT
The DNA here is from genome assembly GCA_954870635.1 of Arctium minus. Taxonomy (NCBI): domain Eukaryota; kingdom Viridiplantae; phylum Streptophyta; class Magnoliopsida; order Asterales; family Asteraceae; genus Arctium; species Arctium minus. The sequence goes on along the minus strand of OX941087.1, from coordinate 39,793,912 downwards.
AGAGTTTAGACTTCATGTTTTTCCATTCGAAATTCAGCAGAGTTGTTCGTGTGCATTCGAAGTTTCAACAACAGTCCTGTTGATCCAGAGATTCAATCACAGTTGTTGTTGAATTTTGAGTTAACTGTGCAGAAAATCGTTGCTTTTAGATTTGCGCAGCTGTAGAAATTTGATCATATCTCTCTCATTATCGCTCCAAATTTCATGATTCCAGATGCGTTGGAAACCTAAGACACAGTTGTACAACTTTTATGTTTTGAGTTTTCTCAAAATAAAGCTTCTTACATGTCAAAAACTGTGTTGAACTGAGGTGATAGCTGCTGGACAGAAAACTACTGTTGTGTGTAATGATCCAGATTTGATTTGTGCATATCCGCAACGAGGCTGATAACTTGGCTTTGTGACAACAGGTTTTTCAATAAAAAAACTTGTATAAGTTTGCTACTGTTTTTTGTTCAAATTATGCAGTAAAAGGTTGAGATTTCGTCCATTGTTGATACCAAAACAGAAAGTTGTTGTCCATTCGAAAGAATAGCTGAAAGTTGTTGTTCGATTTGTAAATTAAGTGCAGATCAGAGTTTTGATCAGAGTTTGTTCCAACACTATTCAGAATTTGAATTTTGTTTGACAAGAGATTGATGCATGTATACATCCAGAACTTAAACTAAAGCAGTCTAGAGGTGATTAAAGGTTGTTCATGTGAATCGAGAGTTATGTGACAGATTATTCTAAGTTCTGATCTGCTGCAGGTCGTGTGTTTCTAGAGGTGTCGATCAGAGACGTGTAGAGGCTCTGGCCAGAAGGACCAGAGGTGCTCTGGTTGTACACACTCTTTCCAGAGAGGATCTACAGTTGTGCTATTTTTGAGTTATGGCATAATGTTGTTTTTATGAACTACCTTCCAGAAGAAGAACAAGTAATTGATGTAGGTCATTCAATCTGGGAAAATCATTCAGTCTAGAGGCTCTGAACACACATCCAGAGGCTCTGGTCATTGACATTTTGATCAAAGGCACATACAGAAGTTGTCCATCTGAAACAACAACAGAAAGTTTGTTCGTTCTCTAAAGTCTGATTACCTGCAGAGGTGCTGTCACATTCCCAGAGCCTCTGAGATAAATGCAGAAGTAATCCAGCAGAAGCTACACAGAGCCTCTGTAAGATTTATCAGAGGCTATCCATAAGATCCAGATATGCTATCAGAGAAGCTCTGAACATATGCAGAGCTGTGATATTCCAGAAAGTTGTGTAGAGCCTCTGGAAGGTATGTCCAGAAGCTGTGGAAAATTGCAGAGGCTGACAAAAATGTGCAGAGCATGCAGATACGTCCAGAACTTGTCCAGAAGCTCTGGTAACTTTCTATATCAGAGGTAGTTCAAGACACATCAGAAGCTCTGCAGAGGCTGTCCAGAAGTTGTGCACAACCTCTATACTTGTGCAGAAGTTGACATTCAGAGAAGCTCTTAAGTTGTCCACATAGCCTTTGTGGACCAAAATCTCCATTTTAAGAGCAACGACCATGGAGGATCAGAGGTAGACCCAAACAAGAACATCAGAGGTCGATGGTCCAGAGGTCGCAATGAGCCAAGAGCCCGAAGCCCGAAATTTTTGAATTTTCTGACAGCATTGCGCTGTTTCAGAAACATGCGCACAACTTTTTACTCGAAGCTCCGATTTACATGAGTCCAGTTTCTTTGAATCGCTAAAACACAGACGTATGACTTTGATGTTTTGACTTTTCTCAAAGTCCGTGAGCTGATGTACCAGAATCAGTGTCAAAGTCTGCGTTAGGATGTTGGACCGAAAGCATTGCATTGAACTCATGTTCTTTCCGCTTTCAAGAACGGTGTTTTCTCGAAGGTTATTCATGGTTTCAAGATAAACATGTGACAAATTGTTTGTCACTCCCTCCTCCATTATTCAAGTTTAAGGCTCGGTGTTGAACGCTTACTCAACGGGATCTTAAGAGTCAAATTTTCTGTTTTTATGACTGTTATGCGCAGCTGTGGGAAAACTTGCACAACTCACTCATTTTTCATTCAAAATAGATGAATCAAATCTCGTTGGAAATCTAAGAGGCTGAAGTTCAATGTGCATGTTTTATGTTTTCTCTCAATCAGACTCCTTGATGGTAAAAAACAGCGGTGAAGTTGAGACATGAAAGTTGGACAAATTGGGGTAATTCGTCTAAGTCTATCAAGAATATGAGCCTACATTTGAGGGGGAGCTTATGATGCTTTGAATACTCGAAGAACGGAACATCAAAGTTTCTAAAGAAAGCAAGGGGGAGACTATATGATGATGCTTTCTTTATAAAACATTAGGGGGAGATTGTTAGCTTAAATTAGCCCCAATTTAATTGAATGTTTTATAAAGAAATTGTATTTTGGGCTTTTTAATTAGTTTTATGGGCTTGAGCCTTTTCATTGTAAATGGGACTTATATAAAGGTTCCTATGGCTCTTTTGTTTATTAGGTTTTGGAGAGAACACATATTACACACACATACCAGGTTTTCCATGAGAGTCGATTAATGTTTAGTGTGGTGTTCTTCCCATTTTCTCCTCCATTGTTAATCAATCTAAGCATATGAGATGTGATTTTAATGATTATTGTTGTTAATTTCTCTCTTATATCTTCTATTTTATGGAGTTCTTCATTTGTTGCTGAGAACGGGATCTAACAATTTCTTCTTAAGTTATTTAAGTTGGTAAGTTTGGGTAGTTGAAGTTGGTTGGTAGATTATGATTAGATATTGTAAAGTTATAATCATTTACATGTATAGGAATGCTTGTTTTTGTCAAAATTACAAACGGGTAAAGTTTAGAATTAAAACGGTGATATTTATATCTAGATGTTTAACCGCACACCAAGTGTTCGGTTTAATGTCTAAGAGAATATAATTTCATGATTAAGCTTAGGATAATAACCAATAAGCTTTACGTTATGCGAGTAATAATAACTTGTGGTTTAAATAGGCAATCAAATGGGTTAAAGTTCGTCGTCGGTCTCGATTGATCACGTGTTGCTTCTCAATTCGTTTCAGGTATGGATTTCGTTTCTTTTGAATCGTGGACAACTATTTGTTGTAGTTGACCCTTCCTAAAGGTGGTTCACCACCTTGTGATTGATCAACCGAACGTGATCAACAAATGTGAAATTATACATACACATACACATTGATTTTGGTTTATTGAATCAATTGTTTGAACATTTTGATGTTTTATTAAAATGTGTCTCGTATAAGACTGTTAATGAAAAATGTGAAGTATATAGATTATAATTTCTGTGATCGCCATTTGGGTAAGTGGCACATGTTTTGTTTTCATTGATTTTCGAATAACCCAATAAATGGGCACATTATTTAGGATGCCTTCTACGGCGGCTTTGTTGTCATGGCGTCCTGCAGATGACGGTCCACTAGAGTTAAGCCTATGTGGCTTACGTGAACCCACTCTGGGAGGACTTGGCTGACTTTGTTGGCTCCAGGGCGGATGAATCGATTCTAGAACTTTACCCACAGAATATGTGACCGTGGTTAAATTCACGGGGGACTCGTTGTGTGTGCCCGCATGCCGACCCAGTTCGTATGGCTGATCACCCCACGAACACGATTGGAATTGACGGACTTTATTTATATACGTTTTGAAGTTAAAGTGTGAAAGGTTCTTGAGATTATTGTTTTTGATTATATTACCAAACGTTTCTCTTGATTTAAATGAACTATGAACTTCAGTCTCAAAGAATTTTCTTCGAATCGAATTTTTATGTCTTCCGCTTCGTTATCGATGTTTTCATTATTATTTACGAATTTATATTATAATCCATTCACTGAGCCCTGTGCTCAGCCGTGTTTTTGTTTTATGACACGGCAGGTTCGGAGTGACGTTTACAGGGACGGGACTTGAGATCGAGCGTGAAAATTTTGGAGTTCTTAGACTCGCATTATTATATAAACGTTCTAAGTTTATAAACACTTTTTGAAGTGTAATATTTTTGAATTGTAACATGTTTAGAGTTATTAGTAGCTCTGATTTAGTTGCGTAATTATGTTAAGTCCTGTTAGTGACATCAACCGTTCCGAACCACGGGGACGGGGGATGTTACATTTTTCTTACCATCCAATCTCTTCCATATACTCCTTTTCCATTCCCCATATGATTTATGGATTTGCAAAACCACATTCTCATGAAATCTCATCCCTTAATCTATTGAAGCCATCAAAAACTCACAAGCTACCTTTTTTTAAGAAACTGCTCTGAAAGTTGAAATTTTTTATTGCAAGTTCTAAATTGCTTTTTTGATTTTGATCTAAATATTTGGTTTCAATTTGTTTTTAATAGATAATGATGTGGTATTTGTAATATCCATCTAATAATTTTTTTATTATTAATTTTGCCATGTCATATTGAGACAACATGTTGACTACTTAATACATAATTGGGGTCCTTAAATATACATAAAGTTTGGCTTAGACCCTAAAATAAAGATTTTAAAAGTTGGTTTCCTAAAATAACAATTAGGTGAAAGTTAGTTCCATTTTAGTGTAATTCTCCCTTTAATTATTTATACAAAGTACCTTTTACAATTTATTTGTAAATTTACTTGTTTATTTATGGTGCCTTTGATAACGGAATTTTTTTAAGAGTTGAATAAGGTGGAAAAAGTTTGAACAAATCTATATTTTACTAATATATCCTTTAGAAAAAAACTTAATTCACTTCTAAAACATCAAATATGTCTTTATCTTTACATTCTTTTATTCATTCTTTTATTTTTATTTTAATCATTTTTACTCTTTAAGTTTTCATTTTATTGTTCTCAAATATTATTTTTATACGGTTTCTATATTTTGGTTAATTTATGTAAGTTATTATTATTAAATACTAATAATAAAAAATAATATAGAATAAAAATTGGAAAGTACATAAACTTTTTGTTTTAATGTCATTTTAATTCTCTTGATGGAAACTTTTTAATAATATATTTTGTTATTAAAAATATTTATTTTATTATAATTTAATAAATTACATAAACTAATCAAAATACATAAAAAAGAAATATAAACAAATTATTATGAGTAATTGGTCATTTAATAAGAACTAGGCATATACCCGCGCGATGCAGCGGAATGTAAGTAAAGAACGAACAATTAATGTTACTTCCTTATAGACATGTCATCAACAATCAACCATGACCTAAGAATCATAATTTATCAAACCATAAACCCATAAAGATATTCAATAATTAGTTTATATTACAATTATTGATGGAAAAAATTATAATGATATAATTTACAATAAGAATGAAACGTATTTTATGATTATGTATTTTTAATGTGCTAACGGTGGAAAAAAATAAAACGAAAGATAGAAAACAAATTAATTCGTAAATATTCATGATATTTAATAGTACGGTTAAATTAAAAAATATTCAATATTGAGCTCGTTTTGAAGGTATTGACGAGACGATTATAATGGTATAATTTGTAAAAAAAAGAAACATATTTTTTCATTGCATTTTTGTTCATTTACGATTATTTGTGTTAATATGATAATTGTGTAAAATGAAAAATGAAAAAACAAGGGATATAAAGTAAATTAAATAAGTAAGTGTAAGGGTGATAAATGTAACATTATACAAGAAACACTTTGTACAAATAACCGTTTTAGAATCTTTATAATATAGTATATATATATATATATATATATATATATATATATATATATATATATATAGGGTTGAGTTCTTTTGTTAATCTTCATATTCTTGTTAACTATGTGAACTAATCCAAGTCATCCATCTTGATATTGAATGGTTGAGATTAATACTTAATTTTTATTAAAAAAAACGTTCTCATTTATTACATATGAAGGTGAACATGACTGGTCAAGGGTATTATGGGGAAAAAATACTCATAGTATTAATCCATATGAAACGCCTAATTGAACATTTATTTCATTACAATAGAAACGGATGAACATTTATTTCATTACATATGAAACATTTATTATGGGAAAAAGAAAATGGTTTAATCATAACATACAATATAATTATGGAAGCTTCTTTTTCTAACCCCCAATAAAAATTAATTTTAATTCAGAAAACACATGAACATCCCTGAAATGAACGCAACAACGATGAACATCGATAGAGATGAACACAAATGTTCACCGATGAACACCTTACAAACATAAAACATTGATAGATATGAACATCGATGAACACCTTACAAACATAAACCATTGATAAAAGAGAACATCGATGAACACAAACATTGATAGATGAGAACATCGATGAACACCTTATAAACATAAAACATTGCATAAAACACATGTTCATCTTTAATATATGAATGTTCATGTGATTTACGAATGATGATTAATATATGATAAATTTATTGAAAAGAACGACTATACGATCTACTATTTTATCAAACATATGCATCGAAGTATGTTTATCCTATTGATATGATGTAAAAAAATGTAGGATATGGAGATAATACAAGAATCGTAACCTACCATGTAATTATGGAAACTTGTTTTTTGTAACTGCTAATAAAATTAATGCAAAATTGTTAGAAATAAAATGACATATATACCCTTTAACATTAACAATTTCAATAATTTAAACATTAACAATCCTTGAATTCCTATCGGTTGAGCAATGTTCATAAAGTTAACAAGAAATGGATGGTTAACAAATGATATTTGCTCTCTCTCTCTCTCTCTCTCTCTCTCTATATATATATATATATATATATATATATATATATATATGGGAGAGATCAAATGGAAACCACTCTAATTTTGCAAACCGTGTAAACCATCGATTTCATTAGTTAAGTTAATGAAATTGGTTCATGAAATTGTTTAATTTGATGAAATTGTGTTATATAATTCTTTTGTTGATGAAATTAGGGGTGAGCATGGGTCGGGTCAGATCGGGTCGGGTGGGAAAATGAAAAAACCCGATCGGTTTTCGGGTAGGCTATTTAGGCCCCGAATATTGCAATCAGTGGAATAGGGTTTTCGGTGTCGGGCCTAGTCGGGTTTCAGATCGGGTTGGGTCGGATTTCGGGTAAAACCAACTTTTTTACTTTTCCTTTGGATTTTTAGAATTCACGTCTTGTGCAATTGTGTAACAAAAAAAAAACTAAAACTAAACATTAAAACATCTAAAAAATTACAGTTTTTTAAATTATCAAACATTGCAAAAAAGGACTAACATATCTTTATCTTACTATTAATAATTATATGTTTATAAAATTATAATGACTCAAAGTCTTAAACAAAACTATTCGTGCAGCGTGCTTCATGCTTGAAACCTTGAACATTAAAGATTAAAGCAGACGTGAGGATTGAGGAACCAACGGTGAGACTTGAGAGACCGAGAGACAACAGAATTAGATACGATTAGATTTTAGGAAAAGTAATAAAAAAATAGTATTTATCTAGTAAATAGTTTTTCGGGTTTCGGATCAGACCGAGTGACATATATTAAGACCCTACCCGAACCGATATATCCGGCCTAAAATTCGGACTTCGGGTATGATCGGGTGGTTAGGGTCGGGTTGTTCGGGTTTTTTCGGGTCGGTTTTTTGGGGTTTTCGGGTGCGATCGGGTTTTGCACACCCCTAGATGAAATTGTTTCATATATTTGTGTTTTTTATATAAAAATGAAATTGCTTCATGTATTTTCTCATTCTGATGAAATTGTTTCATATATTTTCTCAATCTGATGAAACTTTATCATTTTCACATAAAAAACACAAATATATGAAACAATTTTATCAAAAAAAATTATATAAAACAATTTATCAAGTTTTATAAATTTATATATATATACATCTTGATTATGGCGGTAGTCAACCCAAATTCCCAAAATGCTATGTATTTTGTACGCCACGTCTCCAAAAGTATCTATCCCCAAAAATGTCACAATGGCCCAACTCTCTTCCCTCAAACCTTGGGTGACCCGCCACTAAGGGAACCTGTTATACACATCAGTTGAGAAAAAATGTTAGGCTTACGTCTAGTGAAAACAACCAATTTATAGAATTATTCTTGGAAATATTTGAAACAGGAATAAATAGCTTTTCAATAAGTTTGGAAAGATAGGGTGTAACAATAACCACATACGGGCCTTACGGTCCAAAACATCTTACGATGACAGGGGAGACCCGATTTCCAAGGATCGTGGCGGAACACAAACCCGATTTCTGATTGCCGATGTGGGGGAGGGCACCCGATGATCAAAGTCATACTCATTCACTAGGATTACATTTACGGCTCATGGTTAGTAACCGGTCCCACATAACCGTACCAAATTGCCTCCGAAGACCCAATGTCTCAACTAGTTACATATGGGGAAGAACATCCCAAAAATAAACCAATACCTATTCCTATGGATCCAATAGTAATAGTCTAAGGCTTGGTATTTGGCTCACCGTGCGTGAAGAATGATGTGACCAAAGTAAACGTGAAGAAAACAGACATGAGTTGTAGATGCATTGTCAACTAATCCTAAACCACAGATAAAACCTCGTGGTTCAGTGATTTATCAACGATCATCGGGAGTGCTATGATACCTTGATCAAGACCATGATTTGTTGGTTAAAGACTACCCCAAAACACTTTGTTGTACCGAGTAGTGTCCATCACTGCTCAACCCCGCTCAATGTAAGATAAAGCAGGGCCAAAGAAATGTAATGATTGTCATCTTACTGTTGTAATAGAACCTGATGTTGTACAAAACAAAAACAACATATGAAAGAAATCAAGCCGATAACCTAGACGCAAAACCTGCTCACCATTTTCTAAAACAATTTTTGCTTCAATCATCATATATGCAGTCTTAGAGATTTCTGACACGAATATGAGTAACTGCAGCCTTAGAGGTTTTATAATAGGGACCAAATCACAACCCTCATCTCTGTTTGTTGGTCTTAAGCATGTTGGTCTTGAGATTCCAATATGTGCCATGTTTTTCTACCCTTACCAGAATTGTTGCATCAATATACCATCACTTACTGCATTCATTTTCTAAGTAATATATTCATTATGTATTGCTTTGTGTTCCATTAAGAATTCAAATTCGACATATGTGATAAAGCAAGCATGTACCACAACATTATTTACATAATCTATATAGTAGAGCGGAATAAGAGTAAGATCAAAAGTTCAGTTAATCTGAGAACTCAAAAGTGTAAATAAAGGACACTTAATGAATCTTTTACGAGTGGGAGTTCCTAGTGGTAAGAGGCGAGGAAGACAATGGAATTGCCCAAGTTCCCTCTCTGACAAAGGTAAGAGGGAGAGTAAGATCAAAAGTTCAATTAATCTGAGAGCTCAAAAGTGTAAATAAAGGACACTTAATGAATCTTGTACGAGTGGGAGTTCCTGGTGGTAAGAGGCGAGGAAGACAGTGGAATTGCCCGAGTTCCCTCTCTGACAAAGGTAGGAGGGATGAGGTCCGTGTTAGTTTGTCCCTTTTTATAAATAAATAATATATAATAATATTTTTATTAGTTCTTTCAAAAAAATTGGTAAAAAAAAGTAATAAGACTAAAATGCCCCTTGCTCTAACGAAAAAAATAAACGGAGTTAATGATCAGGGACCACTTTCAAAGCAAAATGAAAACCGACCAATTTCAGAGCAAAATGAAAACCACAAGGATGATTTATAAACTTATCAAAGTTCATGTCCCACATTCAAACCTTTCACTAAACCTCAAGGACTGAAATTGGAGTTTACTCTTAAATTTTAGAGTAGAACACTTTTGTTCCCTATGGTTGTGTTTGGACAGGACGAGACGGGATGAGACAAAACTCATTATCCCATGTTTGGCGTGACATAGGAGAGGACACAAATTCACTGTCCCACGTTTGGCTCGACATGGGACAAGGGCTAGGAAAGGATGGGACAAAATTGACTTTTTCTTATTCCACCAAAATAGGTGGAACAACATGGGACAAGAGTGAGACAGAAACTCAAAATTACTGATTTACTCTCATTTGATATATAAACCTAACATGATATTTGTTTTAATGGTCATCACCACTGATACGGATGTTTGCACACCTATAGACATGTGATAATTGAACCTCAAAGCAAGTATACAATGGGATCCAATATCGTCTTTTCAAGTAATAAAATGGTAAGAACCAAGTATCGTATTCCACAGGGATAGGTATCTTAAGTTGCAAGATCTCGAGATGAAAAACTAACTTCAGATGGTGAGTTTGAAGACTTTGTTTGAGTTGGTTAACAGTGATATGATTAACAAGATATATAAAGATAGAATGGGTGCAAGACTTAAAGTGAGAAGTAAACACAAATTCTGGAAGCCAATGCTATAGGAATGCTATAGCATTAGTTCAGCAACAACAAGTTCTACCATGTACTTTAAAGAGTATCCTTTCGGATATCTACCATTGCACTGTTGTTTAGCATTCAATCAACATATGTCTATGCAAATGTCCGGACCAGTGTGAGTGTCAAATGGTTTCTATAAAGTATATGGAAAAACAAATGCCTTTGTTTAAAAATCACCCTTCCGAGTCGATTCCCATATCATTCAAGTTGACGTGTTCTTAGTAGCTCATTCCTGAGTCCACTACACTTTAACACTTTGACTAGCGATCAACCCGTCAAGAATCAATCGGTTTGAAAAACAAAGATAGCAAGTTCCCTTGCTAGCAACTCTTCCAAGTATACTTCTCGTATCATTCAAACTGACGTGCTTTTTCATGACTTATTCCTAAGTCCATGGCACTTTCACACTTTAAGAAGTGATCAATTCGTCAAGAAGTGCGTTTGGATTTATAAAACTTAAAATGACATAGTGGAACAATGTTATTGATGAACAAAGTCCACTAGTTTTTGGTTTACAACCTCCCTTTTTGTCTCACACCCAAACTATAAAATTAGCTACTCATTACATAAAATAAATTGCAAGAAATGTAATTGACATAAAGTAAAGACATAATGTAAATGACGGAAAATAAATGACGGAAATGTAAAATGCAATAAGTAAAGACAATAAGTAAATAAGGAATTTAAAGACTTAATATTAAAGTTTCTAGAGAGAGAGAGAGAGAGAGAGTTCATAGATCAATTCTATAACTCATGGAATACAAAAACCTCTATCCCCAAAAAACAAGAGACCATACCACCTATTTATACCAAAACATGAATGGCAAAATAGTAAATAGAAAACTTAAAATAAAATAAAAGGTACAAACAACTAAAGTTTTAACCAAAAACTTGTCCAACATATTGCACCTACTTCTAGCCAATAATCTATTGCTAATTTATCAAAAGATTTGGAGGGGCCAAAAATAAGGTTTACAATCTTCTTCAAAAAATATCTTCATAGCCTCCTTTCCAAAACAACCTCCAATGCTGCAGCATCAATCTGGCATCACAATAAACAAAAGATTTTAAGTTGATTTTTACAAAATAGCAACAAATAGGTAAATCATAAACTTAGCTCCATGAATAAGAAAAATTGGAAAATAAGATAAGAAAATGACTCAATTGTTGGGATAAAAAGAAATTGAAATCCTAAAAGACGAGAAAAAGATGCAATATGTATTGAATTCTCAATACATATCAACCACCCATTTCCGCCGCTACCACCGTCGGCCACCTCCACCTCTTCCTCCAATACAACAACCTCCTCCACCACCTCCACAACCATCGCCCAACGCCACCACCACTACCATCGTTGACAACCTCACCTCCGCAAATCACCACCACCTATCACTGCCACCACCATTGATGGACACCGGTAACCACCACTAACCACTGTCAGACTTCCTATACTATAATTACTTCCTCCACCACCTCTACAACCATCAGCCATCGTCGCCACCACTACCATTGTTGACCACCTCCACTTCCACCGATCACCACCACCCATTGTCGCCACCACAACCCATTGTCGCTGCCACGATTGGAGGTCATTGGTAGCCACCACCAACCACCGTTCCCTCCACATCTTCCTCCACTGCAACAATCTCTTCTACCACCGTCCATCGCCACTACCATCTTCGACAACCTCCACCTCCACCGATCACCACCACCCATCACCGCCCACCACCACCTCTTCCTCTGCCACATCGGCCACAACTACCTCCTCCACCACCACTGTCCACCATCTTCACGTCCTTTACAACCACCGTTGTTCACTAGTCACTCATCGCCTTTACCTCTACCCGTCGATGCAACCATACCTCCGCCAATTTATAAAGATCTTCGAAATTGAATCAAACATAGTATTTCCTTTATATGAATTGGGTTTTTTTTGGACTACCACAATTATTTCAGATTATTCATTAAAATTTCGTACTATTATTTATGTATATGAAAATTGTGTAAAAAAATTAAAAATGCTTATAAATTAAATTATTTAAATATATATTTTATTTGTGTCATTTATAACTATTATATAATATATAAAATCATCTAACAACTTTTAGAGACAACTTGTGTAGTTTTGTCATATCTAGTCCTAGTCATATCAAACACCAGACATACACTTGTTCTGTCCAGTCTTACCCTGCTCTATTGTCCTGTCCTGTCCAAACATGTCTGCATACCAAACGCTACCTATAGTTTGTTCAAAGACCAACTAGTCCTTCGTAACGGTTGCTAACTAACGTTGTTTAAGTGGAGGGAGCATGAGTGTTATGAAAATGAAAAGTTAGGAACAATCAGTGTAGATAGTTTATTTTAGGGACCAAATCCAAAATTTAAACAAACCACACGACTAGTGTAATTCACTCTAGAATTATTGTTCTTCATGTAAATCTATTTTGAAGGTTCACTTGATATCGGATAAGCTTCATAAATAGGTGGGATCAATTTGGAAGCTCGATTCATGAGAACATTCACATAGAAAAGGTTTAATCATTGGATTATCTATGCATAAATAGTTGTGAATGATTTACATGAAAACTTACATGTTGTTTTGGATCTATAGGATTAAAATACGCTAGTTAATAGTCTTCTACTCTTTTCTATCTTTTTTGGGGTTGGTGCTTGCATAAGTGTTTACGACCTTTTTTTTTTTTTGGAAGGCATAGCGGCATCGAACCAACGAACGACTACCACGAACACACGCACACACGCACGCACACCTCCCCGGCGGTATCGGGCATCCACAGGCAGCCCACTAATCCACCGCTGTCCCGGCCCAGCTTACGCTGAACCTAGAGCCCAACCACAGTCTAAGACTGGGCTGGGGGGCAGCAGCCCAGTCGTTGACTGGACCGACCCAAGGACTGGGTACTCCTCATGCCCTCAAATTGACTCCCCTTGGATTCGAACCCGGGTAGATTGGGATACCATCCACAACCCCCCCAGGATGTTACCGCCCTTGGAAAAACTAACTGAGCTAGACATGATTTGTACGACCTTTACTTTGTTTTCAACAAATTTTGTTTTTTATTTTTTGTTATTTGTTCCTAATTCTCAATGGTGGACGTAGAACAATTCAACAAATCATATGAGTAGTTTAGGCTGGTGGAAGCATATTGTTGCACTTGGTTTCCATGCATCATAATTTCTCCAATATGAGCTGGTTTCATCTTGAGTGTACATAGAACAAGAGGATTCCCAAAAAAATTTGGTTGTGATCAATAATTAACGATTATTGTATCTCATCTTGTTTACATGGTTGTTGGTATGATTATCGAGTTTCATTCTATTGTCGTTGGTTCTCATTACTCTCACAAATCTCCTAGTAAAATTGTCAATTTACAATAAGACTTGATCAAGATTGTAACGGTGTTTGCATGGCTCACACTTGACGGAGGAAATCGTTTAGGACTTGGATGCTTTGGCTAATTTGCCCAATATTCTGACATTTCTCATCAGTGATATCTACCCCAATATATCCATGACTAGAATTCACTTTAGATGGTCAACATACTAAAGTTATTTTTTACTTCAAAGTAACTATGAATGTTAAAATTCAATTTAAAGTGAAAATCCACATTAATCTTTGTTTTACTTGTTTTTTTTTTTTTTTCTAATTGCATGTTACTTATAATGAGACAAAGGTTGAATTCCATTGTTGGCTTGACCCTAAAAAAAATGACTTCATCATTTGAAATTAACTTTTCACCATAAAATTTTAGGAGCATTTGGTTTGATAGAATGGTTTGAAAGGATTTGGATTTCGTGGAAGAATTTGGAATTTGAAGAATATGAATTTTGAAGGACTTGAAATGTTTGGTTTTCAGGATCTGGAATGGAATTGAATTTCATTCTTTATAAATAATTTGTAAAAACAAATTACAGATAATTATAAAAATAATTAAGTTACCTTATTATTAATTGATTATTATAAACAAATGTTTTAATATATTTTAAAACATTATTATATGCAAATCCTTTTAAATTCCTTGAAATCCCAACCACATCCATAGGATTTCAAAATCCTATGTATAAGGGGTTTTAAAGAGATAGAATTTCAAATCCAGACAATCCTGCAAACTGAACATGAGATTAGAATGGATTTGAAATCCAAATCCGTTCCGTTCCATTCCATTCCTGCAAACCAAGGTGTTTGGTTCATGGATTTTAAAGAAATTGGAATGAATTGAAATGGATAATTCCTTTGAGCAAATTCCAAATCATGTATTTGGTTCACATAATGAAAATGATGGAATCCTTTGAATTCCACAAATTAAGAAAATTATCATTCATTGGGTGGAAAAATTAAATTTCTTCCGATTCCTACCAACTAAATGTGTGGTCAAATTCCTTAAATGGATTCCAATTCCATCAAATTTCATTCTGGGAATCAAACGCCCCTGAGTTTTAACCAAATCATGTGGAATACAATTATGCTACTTTACCACTTCATTACTTGATAAAGACGATATTGTTGGCAATTACTTTTCTTCTAAAGATACAATATCTCCAATTGCTTTTGTTTCAGTGATATAAGCAATTAATTATGAAATCTGAAACCCAATGGTGGATTCTCCAAAATTACCATGCTAGAAAATGGGTTCCCTGTTTGCGATAAGTTCACAATTGTGAGTAGGTCCTGTTTCGAAATCAGAAACACCAACATTGAAACACAGGCAACGAGTATAACATGAAATTGTTATACAAGAACAAATCAGTATGTGCAAAATGCAATGCCATGGTCTGCTTGTTATTGCCCTATATTTGCTGATGCTTCTGGGTACAATGAAAGTGATCTTTGGGTAGTTTGGATCTAACAAGTTCATAGCAGCAACATCCCACGACTACCCTATGCATGCGTACGTACATATATCCAACATTAAGATACAACTTCAGCATGCAATCCCTGCATTTGAACAGTTCATCTTCCAAGTTATGAGTGTGCAATCCTGCACGCAAAATCGAGTCACAATATTAGTTTCTAATCTGTCACAAGTGATTTAAAATATCCTATACAAATAAACTTTCACTTGTTTGTCAAGATTTGCAATATTCAAAACAATCCTTGTTACATGCAATGAAGCTGTAAACTCAGGGACAATGTGGTGCCCGCACTAAGGTTTATGTTGGCAAACTAGCTAATAAGTTAAGTTGTTTGCTTAAACTAGCCATGTTTAGTAAAAACTAGCCAATCAGCTAGATGACGACGTAAAATAAGGAAAATGTAAGGGGCATTTATGTAAAATACGGAATTGGAGAAAAAGTGAAGAAAAAAAACCAAGTTTTAAGAAAAGCTAACTTATGGCTTTTACCAAACAGGATTATTTTAATAAACTCAAAAAACAAATTAGCTTATGGTTGCCAAACATGGCGATGCGTGTTTTGGGACAACAAACATATGCAAAGGTAGCAGGTTCCTTTGCCAATTCAAAACAGAAAAGAAAGTGCAATGGGGAAGAATAAATCAATAAAATTCAGTAAAATTAACACTCAAAGAAAAGAATTGCATTCTAACAAGTGACGTTCCAATAATATACAAGATTAACTTAAAAGGCTTTGATTGAAAGACGGCTAAAAAAAGAGATGGAAGCTCAGCATTATAAATCTTTCTTCAACAAGGCTGCTGTGTGTTTCTTACACCTAAAAGCTGAGGCAATTAGCAAGGGTATTTACCTCTTAGTTATAAACAACTTCACTACATGGCATCGAGAGATTTAATCCCAGCGTTCTTATCCCATGCCTCTAGTGGAGCAACATCTGACATGATCTTTTCCTGACCACGCCAAAGTATCTAAACAGCAAAGAAATCACATTAGCCAAACCACGAGGAGTTGCAACATGATACATACATAGTACCGATTGATGTACCTTATCGATTACACCAAACTCTTTGGCTTTAGTGGAATCCATATAAAAAGGTCTTCTCATCACTTGCGTTACAGTCTCCACTGACTAGTGAAACATTGTTCATCCAATCAGAGTTGTATATTCCATGCACATCCTAAAATAAAAATTAGGAAAGAACAAGCAGACTAACTAACTACTTACATTGTCGGTGTGCTTTGACAAGAGGCCAACAAGCGTATCCTTGTTAATGATTACCTGAAAATGAAGTTTAATTTGTCAGAACACCCCAAATTAGATATTGGAAGGAATAAGCAAACCTTTTATACTGCCAACATAATTATTAGTCTTTACCAACTACTTTTACAACTAGTCCAAGGAGCTACATGACTCGGTTGTCCGCAAGTGGGAGAATGAATATCATGCAAAGCAGTTGTAGAGAGACTAAGAAATAAAAACTACTGTTTGTGGGTGATCCAATGGGATTCAATGATTTGCATGCTCCAATCATCATTCCACAGAATCAAGAAAGTTCAAAATGGAGGTCTCAGTGGAATTCTTTTGATGTTTATGTATCACATTCGGGTTTTTTTTTTCCTTCTTTTTTTTTTTGCAAACCACACGGATGAAAAGTAGAGTTTATTCTTCTTTATATATATATATATATATATATATAACTATTTGTATTTATTATATAAGCCTAATTTTTTAACCGCTTTACCAATGTGATAACCGTTATATCAATAAACGGTCTGATTTCAGAACACAATTGCATTATCAAAGCCCAAATCATTTAGATAGGTCCAATGTAAGCTGGTAAGACAAAAAAAAAGCCCAACACCACAGATAGCCGTCATGCAGACCGCAATTTTGGGTAAAAAGCGACCATTTAGCGGTAAATCACACTGCAATTCTCGGCACTGCTATTTATGACCGCAATTCCTTCCAGGATCGTGAACCGCTATTTCATCATTATTGCACCACTATTAACAGCATAGCAATATACATAAAAGACTGTATAGAAATTAGATAATTGAGATGCATGGGCACCCTTTTGGGTAAAAACTGAGGTAACACCACTTGACATAGTTTGGTCATCCTAAGCATATAATAGATGCATGAGTGAGAATTTATTTAGCTCAAGAGAAGGCTATGGGCAAGCCAATAGTAATATGCGGAAAGTAATGAGATGAGTTTAGTGAATAGTGAAGACAAAATAAATTGGAATTAAGAAAGCTTGTCAATCTATACATGTCTTAAGAGTCATATGACTAGTTCATTCCCCCAACAACAAACTTCTGTTGGTTTCGCTTTTAAGCCTAGCCCAACTAATTTTAGATATAAAGTTTTTTGTCGCAATGGGAAAAGAAAGAAAAAAATATTGCAAATTGAGTTGTTTCATTCATCTATGCTATTTATCCTGCTGATAAGTTATAATATACTAGAAGATCATGTTACTCCAAAACTTCAAAACAAAAATGTGAAGAACTTGGTACGATAATTAAGGCACACCTCCTTTGCACGTATGAGGACATCACTGCCTGTCATTAATCCAGATGAAGGAACACGGGGCTGTTGTATCATAGCTTAAAACAAAACAAACACTTGTGGTTATTTGAATATTGAAAGCAGCATATGATAAAGATGGCAATAAATATATACAAATTTATATCTTACCTTTTGCATGTGGCATCATAAATCTTTTGCCCTTAGCCCCAGCAGCAAGCAAAAGACATGCATGACCTATAGCAGCTCCAACTCCAACGGTATGTATCTGCACAAGAAATTATCAAAAAAGAGTAAAAGAAGCAATATCAGAATATCAAAAAGGGAACATAAACTATTTTACCAGTCAATGCACAAATTCCAGCATCAGTCAAGTCTCAAATAATGCATGATGTAATCTTAACAGGGAAATGCTATGGTTTAAGACTTGCACCTTAGATGCTTGCAACGTAATGTTGCACAATGAGTATTGCTGTGCTTTTTTTCTTTTTCAGGAAATCAATTTGTATAGCCAGAAAATCAACTCTAATCCAAGGTATGAGGAGTCAATAATAATTTATTACACAGAAAAGCTGTTGAACAAATTAAAGACAGATTTTAGCAAATGGAGATCTAGAACCTAAAGGACACAAGTGGAGGTCTACAACCAAAAGGACACAAACTTTCCCTCCTAAACTGTAACTAGTTTACAGCTCCTATTGTTTGACAGGTTATGACACAAGACAAAAACCAATCATCTGTAGACATATAGATGAAGCAATGGAAGATGCAGGATGGTCGACTTTACAACCTGTATAATCATACTTCGATTAGGGCAGGATGTCATTTAAATGATGGATGGAAGCATGTGAGGGTAACTAATACACTCTCACAAGTCACATCCCAATTGATCATAATCAAGCTTATTCAAAGGGGTGCAAATCAGGATGGGTTATCAGGTTGGTTCGTTGCCCAACCCAAATTGGGTTGGGTCGGGTCGGGTTTGGATATTATATATACGTGTTTGGCTTAAATTTGTCATGATCAAGGTTTGTAACAACGCATGTTGGATTGTCTTTAACTTACTGAAAACCAAAATAACACATAATTAACCTGTTTGTTACAGATTTCATATTGAGAAAGTACAGGATTGAGTTTTGTTTTGGTTTTAACAAACAAGAAATTAAAAGATGGGCAAACATTGCTACAAGGGAGATCACAAATATAAAATATGTACATAAAATTCTCAAAAGGAGTGAGATTTTAGAAAGAGAAAACATTTGTACCCATCTATAAAGAGATGTACGAGATCCCTAGAGAATGAGCATTTTGCATGTAATCTAAAAAGAGGCAACGTAGGTTATGTATAGAGAAAGAATGCAAGGTTTTCACAAGATGTAACTATTTACAATTCTGTAGCGACCAAGTGAGTTTTCTGAAAACTGAAAAATGAATACAAGTGATGATCCAATAGAAAAGTTAATTTGGATTAGCATGAGTTTGGCTACTTCTTATTTGGGTTAAACCGAACCCACCTATCGCAGCTCAACTTGAAGATATTCTAAATCCTTGACTGAAAAAACATACAAATGGTTGTCCAAACTAATTAAGCTCATCCTACCAAAAAAAAAACCTTCCCTATTGAAAGCTTGCCAACGTAACACACTCATCTACCAGAAAACCATCACAACCATTAATCAAACTAACAGCATTAAAACCACCACCAGCCTTTGTTTACATCAAATCAAGAAGTTTATTAGCAGAGGTCTTGCATTATAAATCATCGCCCAGTTGCAACATTAGACATTTCCATTTAGCAACCATCCCTCGTCTCAACTCTCAAGTCATCAGATGCATATTTAAATTATGTGTACTTTGTTAAAAACATTATAACTAAAGATGCATAAGGCCAGGTTTTTTTTGGCCCTGGGACTGGGCCTCCTGAACCCGTTTTCAGTAAGCAAAAAAAGCCTGGCCTGGGCCCGGTATTGCTAGGCCTGGCTTGGGCTCAGGTTTATTGTGCATCTACAGTAATAACTTGTTTTCAACCATGCAAAGTTGCCTCTAGAAATGGCAGTTGGATTTATTATGTTCCACAGAAGAATGTATGCAAAGGAGATGTGTACAAATACCATAACTACATAGAGAGTTCCCAATCACCATAATCAGGCTCCTTAAGCATATTGAAGTCTAGCTTGTAGCAGGTCCCACCATTAAAGACCAAACAAACCATAATATTAACCTCCATGTCTTGATCTTCCAAACATAAATGAAGTTAAAAAATAGAACAATATACTATTAACTAAAATTCAGAGGCAATTGTCCAACTGAATCACTTGGAATGTGCTTACGAGTCCATATTGTATCTCAGGCACCCAAAGAACCACAAAGATGGCAGGGAACCAAACTTTAAGCAGACATAATTCAATATTGTAAAAAATACAGAGACATCATATGTAAAAGGCAAGCATGTTACCTCGTTTTTCAATTGCATCATAGCATCATAAATTGCAAAACCCTCTGTTTCCATTCCAACCTGATCATAATAAGCAAAGTCAAAGGATGAGAAAAACAGTCATTTGGTCATCAAGAAAAACATTCAAGGGAAATCGCATGTGTTATTATCCATCATCTTTTGAAAAACATTGTTATGCTTTATATCTAAAAGAATACATCCATACAAGTTGGGAAAAAAATATTGATCTCTATTCAATCAGCTGAATAAATTAGTGCATGCCACATCTGGAAGAATCATAGTGTATTATAAAAGTTTACAGCTTCACCTAGCCAAATCACAATCGTAAACATGCTAAAGAGCAATAGAAATATAGAAAACAAATCCAGAAAATCGAAAAAAGAAGGCAGATACAGAACAATAGATGGTGAATAAGAGGAAATCCAATCATCAAAAACCTGAAGAAACTTGGCAAAAAATCAACCAAGCTTTTTCTCCCAAATTATACACAACCTTAAAGAAGGAAGCTGAAGATAAAAGGCTCACCGATTCACCATCATCACGAGTAGTTCCAGTGGAATTAATATAAAGATATATAGGCTCTTTGGGATCCATCCATTGTAGATACATTAATTCTGCAATGATGAGTTCTGTGACTGCCGGCACCAACTGAGACAAAGTTATACAAAGGCTCCATAAGTACAAGTAGTTGAATTGTTTTAAATAAAAAAGTTCCCAAGTGATGCATCTTCAGTGAAAAATTTCCCATTAGCAAAACAAGCACAACATTTTATGCCTGCTATGTTGTGTATCGAGGACGTCCTCAGTAAAGAAAGGCTCCATAAGTACAAGTAGTTGCATTGTTTTATATAAAAAAGTTCCCACGTGATGCATCTTCAGTGAAAATTTTCCAATAAGCGAAACAAGCACAACATTTTATAACTGGCTATATTGTGTTTTTTAGTAGTTCATTGTGTATGAAGGCCGTCCATCAAAAAACCTAAAAACATTCTTATGTGATAATGGTATATTTCCTAGCAATCCAAAAGTACAGTAGAACCTGTAAATCAAAATAAATGTTCCATTTTGGTCAGCGATTAGTAATATACAAAAGAATACATCTTCGTAGCCATTGAGCTATAAAATTTGTTGAAGGTAGTAAGTCGGTGAATCAACCATATTCAACAACATCAAATTACATATCAAGACCGAAGATTCCCATGCTCTTTTAACTGAAAGGAGCACATAGAGAAAGAGAGTTTTCTGCACAAAAAATCTGGTCCATCCTTGACATTTTCAAATTAATTTCTACCACTAAGGTTCTCTTATCTGTTCAGAACCAGCACAGGATTAAGACTTTACTTATATAATATTGCAAATTTGCAATTGGACCAATTTTCAATTTCTACAGTTGAAGATGTGACAGCAACAAATATACAGGAAGGGTTAATAAGATAATGCAATAAAATGGAATCCACTTTCTTTTACCTCTTACCATATTTGCATTGTTAAATACAAACTTTCAAGTTCTTTACCTGATCACGATGAGGTGTTTAGGAAATTCCTTCCTTCGTTTTTTTTACAAAAAGGAAAAAGAAAAAAAAACAACCAAAGGAAATAATGAAGCAAAAGAAATAAATGCCAGTTAGCATCCCTCAGTCTCCCTTCGGGCTTCGGTTAGTGTAAATACAAGAACATTATGGTAGAAACAGAAGCAGATACCGGCATGCCAAGGTACACTATTCTTCCATGGAGAAGCAATGACGGCAAATCAGGAGGTGGCCTCCTTGGCCTGTGTTCATTGTAAGACACGGATCTTTCCACCTAATACAAATAATTAGAATTATTACTGGTTACCACTAGTAATGTAATACAAAGAATCAAGTTATTATCGACTACCACATAATAGAAAGAAAAATTACTTAAGATACAAGGCTCTATAGTAATAAAGTTGCTATTATCCCTAATATACACTCCATCACCTATCTGACATGATTAAATACCACTTTTGTATATTGACAATATAGTTCAAGAAGTCATTGAGTTCCTTTTACACTTTCTCATGTGTACAGCGCCGTTCTTAATTTTAGTCTTTCTGCAAACCTACACTCAGTAGTAGCAGCATTCATATAGTAGGAGTGAAATGAACAATATAGAATTATGAAAGAACCACTAGAATTAAACAGGACAAGTTTCACAATACCATGTAGTCAATGGGAATCCTTGCTCCACTATTATGGCAGTAATGAACTTACTTAATGTATAACATGAAGCCTCTTTCTTGTGCATACACTGCAGTGTTGATTACGCTCTAGTGCCTTCTTCCCTTGGCCAGGTTCTTTTTTATATATCTATTTCTCAACTACAGAATAAGAAGCATTTTCGTTTTGATGGATCATGGATATGTATCTAAAGACTATAACAGAACTATATCACTACTTTTATCATGTGAGGAACTGTAGTTCCACGTCAAAGCTGCTCTTCAGCAACAAATCGCAGCTTCATGGGTTCAAATCACAAAAGTAACTACTCTGTTGCAAGGTTAAACCTTGACATTCAAACGTTCATTTTTGGCTTTACGCATTTACTCATCCTAGAATATCACAAGAAACATCTGTTTTTGATCCTTGTTCCATCGAAAATATTATGATCCCTATTTTTGACGGAATGACAATACTCTAAAGGGCCATTTGGTTTGCGAGATTGGATTGGATTTGGAATTGAACTCCATTCGAATGCCATGTTTGGTTTGAAGGATTTCATAGATTTGAAATCCCGGGATTTCATTGAAATCCCACAAATAAATCCCATGGGGTTGTTTGTATTTAGAGGATTTCGTAAGATTTGTCGGTAATAATGTTTTAAAATATTTTGAAAACATTTATTTTATAATAATAAATTAATAAAAAGGTAATTAATTTTTTATAATTTGTTTCTATAAATTATTTATAAAAAATAAAAACAAATTTTTGACTGCTACTTAGTTATAGGTCTGAAAACGTATCTAAAAATAAAAACTTTAATAAAATTCCATTCCGTTCCAATTCTTACACACCAAACATACCAAGAATTCCAAATTCTTCAAATTCCAAATCCCTCCGATTCCAAATCATTTCATGAAATCCAAATCCCTCAAAACCATCCCGCCCTTGAGCTAGGGTCTGGATTGCTTCTACGATGCATCAGATTTATAATAGAAGATATATTAATCATACTAGTTTAACAACAGGCAATCGGCTATAACACCTAGAGTACTATAAGGACAAACAAATAAACACATGAAATTGAATAAGAAAATAAGGTTATGTACTGTGGCAGGAGTAGCCATGAGCGTCGGGGATTCAAAAAGGTCCAAGTACGGCGGCATATCGGAGTTCATAGGACGATTGAGGAGCTTCTCCGGTGAATTAGCGGCCACTGATGCAAGCTTGGAAAGAAATGGATCTTTAGGGTTTAGCGGAGGTAACGGAGCTTTAATACTGTTTCTATTACGTAGGGAACAGTGGGTCTTAACCGTGGTTCGCCGGAGCGACGGAGATGAAGAAGAAGCAGGTGAACAACAAGGGATTGTGGAAGAAGCCATTGAAATGCCCAAACTCGTGGACATTGGGGGAGCTTAGAGGAGAGTTTGTTCCAAAGGAGGTGGTTACAGGGGGAAGGGTTTGGATATTGTTTTATTGTAAAATACAAATAGACCACCAATACTTGCATACAAACCCCAATACTTTGCACAAATTAATTAGGCTAAAAAAAATCCCTATCCCCATTCCCCACTATTGATTAATGGCTTCTTTACATTCACTAAATTTCAAATCTATATTTAGTTTACGGAATGAAAGCGATGCAATCCTTTCATTTTCACAATTTAAAAAATTTATCATTCATTAGCTTAAGCGAATGAATTGAATTCCTATCAACCAAACGCATGGTCAAATTTCATTCAAAGTCACATTCCTTCAACGGATTCCAATTCCATCAAATTCCATTATGTGAACCAAACGTCCCCTAATATTCTTTTGATTCAAAATCCTTCGATTCCTTCGATTCCATTATAAATCTTACGTACCAAATACATAAAAAAAATCATATCATTTTAGTTTTAAATTCTTCTAATTTTAAATCATTTCACAAAATCCAAAATCTTCAAAACCATTTTATCAAACTAAAATGAGTTTGGCGGGATTTGAAATCGGATTTTAAAAGGAAATTCGGAGTTGAAATTTCACAAACGTTGAATTTAGAAATCTTATGGAGGTATTTGGTATTTCACGGGATTTAATAGAATTTATTTATAATAATGTTTTAAAATATGTTAAAAACATTTATTTTGTAATATTCAATTACTAAAAGGTAATTTAATTATATTTTAAAATTGTATATAATTTGCTTTTATAAAAAGAATAAAATTCAATTCCATTATAAATTCTACAAACTAAACACACTAATGCTTCTAGATCCTTCCAAGAAATCGAAGTCGCTTAAAAACATTCTGTCAGACCAAAGGCCCCCTTAGTTTTTCACTAATACAAGTGTTCAAGTAATTTGTACAAAACAATAACTATAACATCCTCAAATATGGAAAGATCGACTAAATTAAAACTTACAATAATACATCAAATGAAGAGTGATTCCCTTTCGATAACTCAATACTTATATTAACTTCGAATAGCAAAACTGGATTTAACATTAACAATAGGTAAATCAGGCCTTACATCAAGACTAAGTCAAGATCGGATGTTACTAAAACTCAATAACAGTTGCTATCTTCGAATGCAGAAACATCACTCACTGGCTACATCATTCTCGTGCATCTAACTAGCACTCAGCTCTTCACGGTGTCGCTGGAACCATTTCTCCATCAAGGACCTGATGCACATGCCAAAAAATAAAAATGTTAGGTTTAACGCTTAGTGAGTTCAAAAGTTTTCATCACTATATAAACAATAAAATGGAAATAATATTATTTAAATCACAATTTCTATTATGCAAAAATTTTAGAACGAATAGTGATGTCTTTTCCAAAATCCCATTTTTCGTGATAAAACACTTAAGTAGAAATACTCCGAAAACATGAAACTAAGCCCAATACTCACACAAAGTACAAATAGGATTAAAGTCCAAACACCAAAATATAGAAATAACTCCTTCATTCAAAACCTTAATATATGTGGAGGGATCCAATATCAAGGTCATAAATCACAGTTACTTGCCCAAGACCCAAACAATATTAAAGCATGGATATTACAATATCCGAAAATAATGTTTGACAACAACGGGGGAAACCCGTATCTGTTGAGAGTGAAAGGAACACATAAGTATGTCACTTATATAACATTAATCGCACGACACATCCTGACATGAACTCCAAGTGTCCATACGACTCCTCATCAAGTTTTACCGAGAGAGTCGGTTGACCTTAATGTCTATTCTCGAGAATTATCACTAAAAGACCTAGCACATTCGAGGACTACAACCATGGCATTACCCCGAATGGCAGAAGTCCTAGTGCCTACCCACACGGTGTAACACCCTAAAAATATGGATAACAAAATCCGAAAAACGGACATGAGGTATATAAAATTGTCATAGCAAGAGCCTCCCAAAAATGGGGAAATATACAAACATGTTTAATTACAGTTGTAATTTAACGGACAAATAAATAACAACCAACTAATCTAATTTATATATCTAGAAAATAGATTACAAAATGGGTGTCATCTATAAACCCAACCGTCTTCTCCAAAAGTTATAAGTCCAAGTGCAAAGATTCCCCAAACTCTCACCCAAAGCAACTATGCCTGCTTAGAAACGGCACCACTAGAACCTGAGATACACATCGACACCAAACAAGTGTTAGGCCAAAAAACCTAGTGAGTTGCACAAGAAATAACATGTAAGGTTAATTACAATTCTTATCAGCAGTTAACCAATGTTCAATAAATGTAGAGTCAATAGGGGAGACCCATAGCACCAATCAAGTTCCACCCAAAGAGTCGATATACCTTGATGCCAACTAACAAGAGGCACCCGAAAGGCCCAACACATCCGGGGACTACAACTATGGAAATTCCCCGAATAGCGGAGGTCTAGGCACATACCATCACGGTGGCACCCAAGACTACATCCTCCTAGTGTCTACTTACTTGGTTCGTCCAACATAAATTTATAGGAGGTCAGGAGGTATATTTCAACCAAGCATATTTCAATACCAACCAAGGGTACAATATTACCATCCTACTCAATATAAGATCCAACATAAGACCCATAAGATAACCATTTTCATCATAAAGACATTATATCACCAAGAAGGTATCTCAAGTAGAAATCATCATAAATACCAAGGTAAGCTTATATTAAATCAAGGTAAGTCACACATAAACATGTTTCCAAGAGAAACCCCAAATACTTGCACATTTAGAGAGAAACAAATCAAGTAAAGATACAATAATAACAAGTAAGAGATTATGATGTGTATCTAGTTTTAACAAAGGTTTAGTAAACTCACAATCTAGGTTTTTGATTAAAACCTAGAAAATAGGAAACCCTAGATGAAGAGGTTGAGACTTGAAGATGAGAAGATTGCACTTTGAGAAACCCTAGAAAATCTTCCTTGAGGACAATGAATGCAAGATCAATAACCCTAACTACCAAGATAATTGATATTATTGAGGGTTAGGGTTTGGGGATGTAAGGAACTGACTTGGAAGCTCTAAAATCGCCAAAGAGAAAAGTGGGAAATGTTGCAAATGAGGTAAAAATCGGATAAGAACTCATTTATGTCAAAAACCCCGTCAGCGATAGTGCCCGGCGATAGTGCCATGGGCACTATCGCGTGTTACAATCGCTCGAAGCCCGAAGGCCGTGATACCATTCCCGCGAGAGTGACCTGCGATAGTGACAGTGTCACTATCGCGTGTCACAATCGCACCAGGCTTACCACTCGCGGTACAAGCTCCGTGATAGTGATCGGCGACAGTGACAGTGTCACTATCGCGTCACTCCCCCAACGGCCCGAAAACTCAGCCAAATTCGATAACGAGCGCGAGGTTAAACATTTCTATGATTATATAACTCAAATACCAAGTTTAGAAGAATAATATGCATACATAAAAGACTTCAGTTACTCAAATAATACAATTGGTAGGATGTGAGGAGTAGATACTTACCTTTAGATTTTTCCGGGTATTACAATCCTCCCCACCTAATTGGGATTTCGTCCCCGAAATCTCATCCTAAATTAAACAATTGAGGATAGTGTTTCTTTATATCATCTTCAACCTCCCAAGTAATGTTAGCACCCCGATGGTGCTTCCATTGAACTGTAACCATGACTACCTCTTTGTGCCGCAACTTTTTCACTTTTGACTCCAATATCGCCTCCGGTTCTTCTACACAACGGTTCCCATTATGAACTCGGATTTCCGTCAAAGGAATCACGCTTTCCTCCTCGGATAGACACTTCCGAAGGTAAAACACGTGGAACGTAGGATGTATCCCATCCATCTCCGACGGTAAGTCTAACCGGTAGGCTTGTAATCCAATTCTTTCCAAAATGAAGAAGGGTCCAAGAAAACGAGGGCTAAGCTTCTCGCGCTTCCCAAAACGGATAATCCCCTTCCATGGAGATACTTTTAACATGACACGATCGCCCACTTGAAACTCGACCGACCTCCTCTTCTTGTCCGCATAACTCTTATGTCGGTCTTGCGCCGCCTTTAGCCTATCTCGAATTTCCTTCACCTTGTCCGTCGTCTCTTGAACTATTTCCGGTCTGGCGAATTGCTTCTCACCCCGTTTCGAGCCAACAAACCGGAGTTCTACATTTCCGCCCATACAACGCCTAGAACAGTGTCATCCCGATACTTAAATGGTAACTTTTGTTGTAAGCGAACTCCACCAAAGGTAAATGCGAGTCCCAACTACCTTCGAAATCTACTACACACGACCTCAACATGTCCTCTAGCGTCTGGATCGTCCTTTCGCTTTGGCCGTCCATTTGAGGGTGGTATGCCATGCTCAAATTTAATCTAGTACCCAACTCTTTCTGCAAGCTAGCCCAAAAATTTGATGTGAACCGACTGTCCCAATCCGACACGATGGATTGCAGAACCCCATGCCTCGACACCACCTCATCGATATAAAGTTTGGCCAATTTAAACATTGGCAAAGTCTCCCGCATCGCAAGGAAGTGTGCGCTCTTGGTTAGCCGGTCAACAATTACCCAAATGGTGTCATTGCCTCGCAAGGTCTTTGGTAGCTTCGTCACAAAGTCCATGGTGATGTTGTCCCATTTCCACTCGGGGATGGACAATGGTTGCAAACTCCCGTACGGGCTTTGATGTTACTCTTTGACTTGAAGGCACATGACACATCTCTCCACATAGTTAGCCACATCTAGCTTCATCACCGGCCACCAATAGATCAACTTTAAGTCCCTATACATCTTGGTGCTACAGGGATGTATAAAATACTTTTATTTGTGCGCTTCCTCAAGAAGTAGGTCACGGTTTCCCCCAACCTTCGGCACCCAAACTCACCCTTGAAAGAGCTTAAGTCCATGACTGTCTTCCGTTAAGAGTTCCCTTTGCTTCACCATAACTTCATATTTGAGATTTTCCTCCTTAAGTGCCTCCACTTGACACGACTTGATGTTTTCCAACATACTTGACACCACGTCGATCCTGGTGAGGGATAATTTGACACCACCATCATAGCTCCTTCGGCTCAACACATCCGCCACCACGTTGGCCTTATCGGGATGGTAGAGTAATTCACAATCATAGTCCTTTAGAAGTTCAAACCATCTTCTTTGCCGCATGTTGAGTTCTTTCTGATCGAAAATGTACTTAAGACTCTTGTGGTCCGTGAAAAGAGTACATTTCGTCCCATATAAGTAGTGTCGCCACAACTTCAACGCAAAAACCACCGCCGCCAATTCCAAGTCATGAGTCGGATAGTTCTTCTCATGATCCTTTAGTTGCTGTGACGCATAAGCTATTACTTTTCCCCGTTGCATTAGTACACACCCAAGCCCCATCTTGGAAGCGTCACTATACACTATGAAGTCCTCCGATCCCTCAGGTAAGGATAAGATCGGAGCTTCGCACAATCTTTTCTTGAGCGTTTGGAAAGCTCGATCTTGCACATCGGTCCAAAGAAACTTAACGTTCTTTCTTGTGAGTGAGGTGAATGGCGTAGCTATCTTGGAGAAATCTTGAATAAAACGTCTATAATAGCCCGCCAAACCCAAGAAACTTCGGATCTCCGCCGGACTCGTTGGCGGCTCCCAACTCATCATCGCCTCAATCTTTGTTGGATCTACCTTCACACCGTCTTTAGACACCACATGCCCCAAGAATTGCACTTCCTGGAGCCAGAATTCGCACTTCGAGAACTTTGCAAACAACTTTTCCCTTCTTAGGACCTCCAACACTTCCTTTAAATGTTTCCCATGCTCGGACTCGTCCTTTGAATAAATTAGAATATCATCGATGAAGACGATCACGGATTTATCCAACAATGGGCGACACACGTGGTTCATCAAGTCCATAAACACGGTCGGAGCGTTGGTCAAACCGAAAGGCATCACCAAAAACTCGTAGTGACTGTATCGCGTTCGGAAAGCCGTCTTCGGAATGTCCTCCTTCTTTACTCTCACTTGATGGTATCCGGACTGAAGGTCAATATTTGAGAAGCATCCCGCGCCTTGGAGTTGATCAAAAAGATCGTCGATGCGAGGTAGAGGATACTTGTTCTTTACCGTGACTTTGTTCAACTCTCGGTAGTCGATGCACATCTGCATGGATCCATCCTTCTTCTTCACGAACAAAACCGGTGCTCCCCAAGGTGATGAGCTCGGTCGGATGAAACCCTTCTCCAAAAACTCTTGTAGTTGCGTCATCATCTCTTTCATTTCCATCGGGGCCAATCGGTAGGGAGCACGGGCTATCGGAGCCGCTCC
This sequence comes from Arctium minus, assembly GCA_954870635.1. Taxonomy (NCBI): domain Eukaryota; kingdom Viridiplantae; phylum Streptophyta; class Magnoliopsida; order Asterales; family Asteraceae; genus Arctium; species Arctium minus. Next base: position 39,763,743 of record OX941087.1, on the reverse strand, counting down.
AGGAGTGAGGTCGATTTGGAATTCCACTTGTCGTTCCGGCGGTAACCCGGGTAAGTCTTCCGGAAAGACGTTCGGATAGTCTCGCACGACCTTCACATCCTCCACCGACTTCTTCTCTTTCTTCGCGTCCACCACATAAGCCAGATACGAAGGGTAACCCTTTGCTAGGAACTTGCGAGCTTTAAGAGAGGAGGTGATAGGGTTACTCCTCTTCCCTTTCTCCCAGTAGATGGTGACCACACTATCTTCAGACAAAGGCACTTGGATCATCTTTTTGGAGCAAAAGATGTCGGCCTTATGCCTCGCCAACCAATCCATGCCTATGACCACGTCGAACCCCCCTATAGACATAGGTAGCAAAACTACTCCAAAAGGATTCCCATCAATCTCTATAGTGCAATCACAAAAACGGTCTTGGATGATCACTTGATCTCCATTAGCTACTTCTACTACTAGCGCATCGGGAAGGACACTAATGGGAGTGACGAACTGTTTACAAAACACATCTGATACAAAGGAACACGTAGCACCCGAATCAAACAATACACGAGCGGGCAAGGAGTTTACTAGAAACGTACCCGAAACAACGTCGGTGGTCTCCTTTGCCTCTTCAGTAGTCATCCGAAAAGCTCGGCTTGGCACCCTCGGCGGTTGCTCAACTCTTGTCGTCGAACCAACAGAATTTCCACGATTGTCTCCTACTAACTTCGGGCAATTCGTCCTCATATGGCCCAGTTCCCGACACTCGAAGCACACTGGTCCTTGGATAGGACATTCTCGAGTCATATGCTCCTTCTTGCCACACTTGGCACAACCAGCCGGACCCGAGTAGGTTCTTGGTTTGCACAAGCCTGAGTGTTTGGTCTTACACTTGTGGCACCACCGATCTTCCTTCCGATTGCTAAAAACTCCCCCACTTACAAACGACTTAGACTGCCGAACGGGCCTAGATGGCCCTTCCCATTTTCGTTTCTCTCCAACCTGCCTTCTTTCTTCTTTCTCCGCCACCAAGTCGTCCTCTATGAGCAAGGACTCTTCGATGACTTCTTGCAATGGCGATCCCCTAGCATTTCTCACCGTCGTCCTCATTTCGGCCGGTAATCCTTGTTGGAAAGCTTTAATCTTCGACTTCTCATCGGGGACCAGATGTCCCACCAAATTCAACTTTTCCAAGAATCGCTTGGAGTAGTCGGTAACAGACAAAGTCCCCTTATTCAAATCTCTGAATTCCCGCTCCAGCTTGTCCATCGACCTTTCGCTGCAATACTTGTCCATAATCTTATACTTGAAAACCGTCCAAGTTAACTTGGCTAAGACTTTAGGAGTGAGGACGAATCGAGTGAGATTCCACCATATCAATGCCTCTCCCCTGAGCAGTTGAGAAGCGAACTTGACTCGTTGAGAGGTGTCACAATCACTAGACTCAAAGGCCATTTCCACCTCTTTGAGCCAATACATGCAAGCAACTGGGTTGTCAGAACCAGCAAACTCCTTCGGGTTGCACCCCAGAAAAACTTTGTAGGTGCATCCCTTGGCTTTTCCCTTGCTTCCGTTCTCCACCTGGTCTTCAGTCAACACAACGGCCGGTCCACCACCCGACCCCATTACGATGTTTTCCGCCATTGTCTCAGGTTGTCGATGACTGACATCTCGATCTTCCAGAAGCTTCATGAAGAACTCTTGCTGTTGGGCCATGGCCGAGTTCATGACCAACATTATACTGTCTCTGATCCTGGTCTCCATAATCACCTCTTCCATGATAGCATTGCCAGTCGCAATATTCGTGCGCGGAATCTGTTCGGGTCCTCCTCCCAAGATATTGGGTATGGAAGGTCCCTCGGGGGTTATGACCAAAGGAGGTCGGTCAGCTGTAGATTCCACTTTCAAGTGGCCCTCTGGCGTATTCGGTAACCTGCTCCGAGTGTTTACCATCACTAATTGCCAATCATGAACGAGAAAGAGATTGAGAAAAGACTAAGTGAGTTGAACTCATTGTACGTACTAATACACATTTCAATTATCATAATAACGACATTTGCAAACATACTCACGTAACAATGTATTCATAATAGCAGTAGCTAAGTGAAATTATGAACAGATCATACACAAGGATTCTTGTTACCACAATTACAACTCTTAATTTGCGTAATTCTGTAAGTCCTAACACTCTCCCCACCTAGGATTTCTACCCCAAGTGGACAGTGAAGCAATAATGTCTAAAGCTTAAGTCTAGATATGCTAAAACAATACCTAGTTCACTTAAACTAAGGCTCTGATACCAACTTGTAACACCCTAAAAATAGGGATAACAAAATCCGAAAAACGGACATGAGGTATATAAAATCGCCATAGCAAGAGCCTCCCAAAAATGGGGAAATATACAAACCTGTTTAATTACAGTTGTAATTTAACGGACAAATAAATAACAACCAACTAATCTAATTTCTATATCTAGAAAAGAGATTACAAAATGGGTGTCATCTATAAACCCAACCGTCTTCTCCAAAAGTTATAAGTCCAAGTGCAAAGATTCCCCAAACTCTCACCCAAAGCAACTATGCCTTCTTAGAAACGGCACCACTAGAACCTGATATACACATCGACACCAAACAAGTGTTAGGCCAAAAAGCCTAGTGAGTTGCACAAATGTAAGGTTAATTACAATTCTTATCAGCAGTTAACCAATGTTCAATAAATGTGGAGTCAATAGGGGAGACCCATTACACCAATTAAGTTCCACCCAAAGAGTCGATATACCTTGATGCCAACTAACAAGAGGCACCCGAAAGGCCCGACACATCTGGGGACTACAACTATGGAAATTCCCCGAATAGCGGAGGTCTAGGCACATACCATCACGGTGGCGCCCAAGACTACATCCTTCTAGTGTTTACTGACTTGGTTCGTCCAACATAAATTTATAGGAGGTCAGGAGGTATATTTCAACCAAACATATTTCAATACCAACCAAGGGTACAATATTACCATCCTACTCAATATAAGATCCAACATAAGACCCATAAGATAACCATTTTCATCATAAAGACATTATATCACCAAGAAGGTATCTCAAGTAGAAATCATCATAAATACCAAGGTAAGCTTATATTAAATCAAGGTAAGTCACACATAAACATGTTTCCAAGAGAAACCCCAAATACTTGCACATTTAGAGAGGAACAAATCAAGTAAAGATACAATAATAACAAGTAAGAGATTATGATGTGTATCTAGTTTTAACAAAGGTTTAGTAAACTCACAATCTAGGTTTTTGATTAAAACCTAGAAAATAGGAAACCCTAGATGAAGAGGTTGAGACTTGAAGATGAGAAGATTGCACTTTGAGAAACCCTAGAAAATCTTCCTTGAGGACAATGAATGCAAGATCAATAACCCTAACTACCAAGATAATTGATATTATTGAGGGTTAGGGTTTGGGGATGTAAGGAACTGACTTGGAAGCTCTAAAATCGCCAAAGAGAAAAGTGGGAAATGTTGCAAATGAGGTAAAAATCGGCTAAGAACTCATTTATGTCAAAAAACCCGTCAGCGATAGTGCCATGGGCACTATCGTGTGTTACAATTGAACGAAGCCCGAAGGCCGCGGTACCATTCCCGTGAGAGTGACCTGCGATAGTGAAAGTGTCACTATCGCACCAGGCTCACCACTCGCGGTACAAGCCCTGCGATAGTGACCGGCGACAGTGACAGTGTCACTATCGCGTGGCACTATCGTGCCACTCCCCCAACGGCCCGAAAACTCAGCCAAATTCGATAACGAGCGCGAGGTTAAACATTTCTATAATTATATAACTCAAATAGCAAGTTTAGAAGAATAATATGCGTACATAAAAGACTTCAGTTACTCAAACAATACAATTGGTAGGATGTGAGGAGTTGATACTTACCTTTAGATTTTTCCGGGTGTTACACACGGTAGCACCCCCCCGGACTCAACCCTCTAGTGTTTACTTGAAAAGTTAAGGTCGTAAAACATGGGTCCCAGAGCCATGCCAGCAATACCCAATCGACCATCAGCAAAAGACTGAATTACGTGCATATGGATCCAATGCAACACAGTCGAAATTACATGACTTCAAATGAATGACTAACGCACTCAAAACTTGTAATTCCTAAATAAGATGCAATAAACGCAAATAATAACCAAAGCTCTACATTGAGCTATTAAACCGGACAAATGTCCTCAAGACCCATTTAAGTCAATACCGAGCCAAAATGCTCAAAACTCAATTGACCATTAAATAAAGGTCCTCAACAATAAAATGCATTTAACCGGCATTTATGCAAACACATACCTTAAAGATATGATTAACCCAAAAAACTCATCATTTATTGAGACAAACCATTTTCCAAATGAACTAATACCCTTATATTTCCAAAACCCTTCTTAACACGATAACGTGCATTTCCGAATGGTTTATAAAAACAAATACACCAAAAACTCATAAATCGTAAAATAGACTCCATTTGTACAATAAATCACCAAACGAACACGTTTATGAGATTTACTCGTCATAATATCCAAAAATTTAAATATAGGCATTTCATAAAATTTATCAACCCAAATTTACCAAATATAAAAACTTTGTCAATTACTCAACACATTGATAAATACCAAGTAAACACATTATTACTTCAAAATACACATTTTGGCATATACATAGTTTTCACAAAGCAACTTGAACCCACCTTGCTAGATTTAGGCTAAATCTCGGTTTTACTCTCCAACTTGAATTTCCTTTGGTGAAGACATGAGATCTCTTAGCAAGTCATCTAAACCTTAGATCCAAAGCTTACACAAGGTTCCTCTACCATACATACTCCCAAGGTTACATAAAAATAGGAAGAAATGGGAAAGAGGAGGAAGAACACTAAAACCCTAGCTTTTTGGAGTGAGAGGTGAGAAAATTACCTTAATCAAAATGCTCTTGAATCCACCAAGAATCCTCCTCCAAACCACCAAAATCGAACCTTAATCTTCCCAAGAACTCCAACTAGAAAGAAAATGGGGTGCGTGAAGTATTGAGGTGAAGAAATGAGGAAAAACCCAAAAAAATCGGACTTTTTAGAGCTGACAGGCTTAAAGCGGGTTTCAAGCAGGTAAAGTCGCATGGATTTCTCATAAAGTCGCACCAAAGTTGCACCAGACACTGCTCGATTTCTTCATTTTTCATGCCCGATCACTGTTTTGGCCATGACTTCTTCGTTTTAGCTCTGATTTTACTCTGGAAAGAACCGTTGGACTCGTTTTTGAATTGTTTATCCAACAAGACTATGAAATCTACGATTTAAGTCCAAAATCCGATTTATTATGTTTCTCTTAAAAGATCAATTTTTGTACTAACTTGAATTTATACTTACCCGAAAATCAGGATGTTACAATAATACATACAAAATCTTTTAGTTTTTATAATATTTTCCCCTGTTGTAAATAAGATGGAAAGTTGAAGATTTTTGGAAACTCGTATTACGTTTTTTTTCTAGAGTTCATTTAATACAAATTTGTCATCGCACTTTGCAAAATTTCTTGGTTTTGGTCACTTGCTCTAATGGTTGTTAACTTTCATCCGTTAAGTTAGGGGTGTTTTAGTTTTTATCATTTTATTTACTTTTATATTAAAATATTAACAAAAGATATTATACTATAATTCCTAGGTGATCTAGCGAACAGGGTAATTGGATCATCAATCAATTAAGAACACATAGTTTGATCAAGAAAGTCATACGTCGTTGAATGAATCATGGTTACAAGCTTTGAGAGATAATCTAGAGAGAAATATTACAACAAGTAATTCTATCAATGTATGAAAAGTTAGTTATAGACTCTCTAGAGAAGCTATTATATACAATAGAAAACTTGCTAAAAATACATGACTCTAAGATACAAACAAATGGGAACAGGCCACGAGTTCTAATATCCTATGTCTTCTGTAATCAAAGCTTGTTGAAGAGTGCAAAGTAAGTCTGGTAAGATCTTCTTGTGGATCTTCATTAAGTGTCAAAGTCTGAGTTAGCATACTCAGGCTTGTCTCTCGAACTCTGACTCTGAAGGTCCATGTAAGTTATTATATGCCCACGAACATGTCTCAAGGAAACACTGCCAACGAGTATGTAGACCTATAGGGTCACACACAAAAGAATACGTTTTCTTCCATTCGAAATAAACCTAGAAAAGTCATAATTGACAGTTAAATAAATATTCTTGAAGGATAATTACAAAATATGTGTTAAAATGTAATTATGATAATTACACTGTGTTATTTGTAAATAAGGATAATTATTAATGTTTTAGATAATTATGCAGTTATTTACAAATAAACATTAAACCTTATTTGAGATATGGGTTATCTGTGATACCGATCCATATAAATAGGGTGATAGGCCAACCAAATTTTAAGTGATTCAATTATCTGGTTTTGGCTATCAGTTTACACACACGTTAGACTTAGGGTTTCTTTTGGGGTAGCACATGATGGAAGATCTATGCGTGTTCGTGTGTGGATCAACTATAGAGGAAATCTTCATTGATTTCTGAGTGTTCTATCAGATCCCAGCCAAAATCCAAAACTTACATACCTAAACACCTTATGGTGTGTCTATTATATGTTTTAATTGTCATCGGATCCGAAAGGGTTTTATTTAGAAAAGTTTTATAGTTTACTTTGTAACCAAAATTATTTATTTGTGGCGTTTTAAAGTTACAAAGTTTTGATATAACCTTACAGAGATATCAGAGCCGCTTTTATGAATTAAAACAATTAAATAAAAAAACTAATTAGAATGAAAGATTTTCTCTTAAATGGGATTTCTTAAAGAAAAAAGTTTCGACCATCACACATCAACAGGCTGCCGCCGCCATACTGGCTTGGCCACTGTGTCCCTACCGTACTAACATGGTGGATATGTCGTCATCGCCTTGTCGCACCTCCATCTGGACTACAGATGGCACCATGCCACGACACGGGGGTTGTCGGTCCATGTCCACGACTGTCTCTCTGTTGGATTTGTCGTCAGTGGACAGTGGGTTAATGTAGTAATTTTACCATTAAGCTATCCATCTTCCACACGATTCTTCACATCCCTTCCTTCCTTGCCCAACTGCCCGACCACTACCCCCACTCTCCCTCTGCCACCTTATCTCCGGTTATCGTTAGCCTCCCACCCACCGTTTTGTCCGTTTTCAATCCCCTCCCTAATTTCTCCGATGAAGAACATCTCGATCTACATTTGTGGTTGCATCTGGATTGTAGATAATCCTTCTTCTCCTAATTTATACGTTTTAAGGTATACGTGTTGTTCTGAAGTCCTTTTTATACATTTTATGGTTTATTTGCAAATCTATTCTTTTTTATGTTATTACAGGCTTTAGGGTTTTCTTATTTTTTAGTTTACTTGCAAATATTTTCTTCTTAAAGGAGAGCACATGAAACACCCTGAATATGACAAGATTTTGGGCCATCACAACCGACCGACCTTCTTCAACGGACCAAATTTTGTATCATAATTTCTTTGCAAAATGGAAATCGACCCATCTTCTTCACAGGAAAGAATCATTTCATCTATTGAACCAACTAGAGTTGCACGAATTTCAAGATAAATTCGTGATCAGATCAGTTGAAATTCCGATCAAGTCTTCTCAATCGCCGCACAGATGAAAGCTTTAAATGATTTTCCGGTTTGTTGGTATCGAGTTTTTTCTTTTTACCTTTTCATTGTTCGTCTTTTTCCTCTTATGTTCCATTTCTACATTGAATCTATTGTTTGTTTTGTTTCAACGTATTTGTCCTGTACATCAAAAGCTTATTTCGTTGCTCGGAATCTAGCTCTCACCTACATTGGTAAATTGATATTTTGATTCCTGTGTTATGTTTCTGAAAATTTTAATCAGATGGTTAATTAATGTGCTTTTTTTAATCTCCAATTCATTATTTAGGTTCTTTATGGTGTTATATATTATTGTATACGGTGGGTTTGTATTGTTTTTACAATCTAAGTGCTCGTCTACATGAAACAAATGGTTGTTGATTATAATTTACTTTGAACATGTAGTTGCTAAAGTGGAAAAAAAATTGTTTTTGTTTCAGCTGATTTGTTTTCTACATCAAAAGGTTGATTCATTGCTCGCCGACCGGAATCTGATTCTGTTCGTCCATCTAAATACCGTCTACATAATTGATCTATCTTTAGCCCTCAGAATTTGAATGAAATTCCATCTGCTTTGTATTAGCAGGAAGTTAACTCAATTGTTTTGTCTTTGTTACCAAACTTTGAACAATATCTACTAGCTCCAACAATTAAACCCAATTAATCTACACCGTAAGAAACATGGATTTGCATTCCACTAAAATCCTACTTAAGTATTTAAGGAATGTCAAACCTAATCAATTTCATATTGGTGTTTTCGAACAATAGGAAGCCTATAGAATAGAAAAAGAATAAAGACATTGGTAATCTTGCTACAAATAAATCATGCAACTTAAAAATGTTTGTTATATATTTTTTAGTTGGTTTTGCCATGGTTTTGCATTAGGTACTATCAGTTTTTGTGCCAATTGTAATAACCACACTTTGTGTAATTAACGGAAGTTTGGGTGGATAGTAGTCCAAAGTCTAAAGTGGGAGGGGGCTAGTTGTAAAATGAGAAGAAAGGGGTTAAACCCTACTACCCATTCTCTAGTTTCATTAGTGTTGGTGGCGGCTAAAGGCTTATCAGGGAGATTTGAGAGGAGAAAGCATTTGGGGAGAAATTGAGAAAGAAGTTTAGCTTTGAAGAGGTTCTTGCCATTTCATTCTTGGAGGTAATCAATCATCCTCATCTATATTCTTGTAAGTAATGATGAATTTGGTGTTGGAAAGTCTTAAATTGTTGGAAAATGGTCTTCTTCTTCCTATGTATGTTTTGGTTCGATATAGTCATGTCTTGAGTTAGAGTTAGAGGTTGGGAGGAATCAATCCTCTATCTTGGCATTGGGGAATAATATAATTGAGGGTTGGGTTGGGGAAAGGTTGTCCATATCATTCGTCCCAAAAACCCCATCTAAATCGTCGTCCTCAAAACCCTCGATCGGGAAAACAACCCCAGTAGGGGGCGACCAGCGTAGGGATTACCCGGGAAGCGGGGTCCCGAACCGAGGGAACCCGGGGAGGCCAGGTTGGCTTGAAACTGGGAGTGGATCTCCGGGAGGCGGGGTCCCGGGAGGGTAGTAACCGGGGAGACCGAGTAAGGAACCCTGGTACGGACCCCGGGAGTCGGAGGCGTCCGGGGAGGGTTGTTCCCGGGGAGACCGGGAGGTAAGGAGCCCGGGCGGGGCTGGGAGTCGGGCGCCCAAGTAGAGAGAGAGAGAGAGAGATCCGGGAGACGACAGTCGAGCGGGGAACCCGGGAGTCGGGTTCTGGACCCGGGAGTCGTTTCTGATAGTTTTACCCAGTAGGTTCGAGTCTGATTTTACGATTCTTTACTTTAGGTGACTGATTTAAAGATTAAGAGCGAGTGAAAAGAAGTCTGCGTTACTAGGTGAGTTTTCTAACCAAAGTCTTATACGGTTATTTATGTTATCGAACGATTATTTATGTTATCGAACGCATGCGAGGTTATTTAGTCATTGCAGTTATTGATGCTATTGTTGTACATGCGAGACTTATTGAAAGTGAGTTATGCTTTATTGTTGTTGGTCTAAAATGTATGCATACATTGTAGTTGGCGAGTATGGCCTAAGTCGGGGGGGGGGGTGTCCCGCCTGCGCTCATACCGGGGGGTGTCACGTTTATGCCAATGGGGGGTGTGTCTCAGAATAAGGCAGTGTGAGCCAGACACGTTGTCGCCTATGTGTGACTTCAGTGTGTGCCGAAAACGTGATTTGCGAGTGTGATGTTTTATAAAACTGAACTAGTTTATAATTATTTATAAATCTTTTTATATGATGCTATTACTTGAGAACTATTATTAGAGGGAGCTCACTAGACCTTTCGGTCTAACCCTCCCTCTTTCAAAACTAAAAACCTTTTCAGGAAAACGTGACTTAGGAGGAACTGGTAAGGAGGAGGAGAAGCTGTGAACGAGGAGCTTACGTCGGAGATTGTTATTTTAGCTCTCCAGACCTAGTTGTTTTGTTAGATTCTCAGTTGTGTAATAGGTTGTTTTCCGCAAACCTTGTTATTTAAATTGTTGATTTGGGACCGTTTTGGCATGATTCGTTATGAATGTTGATTATGCTTATTTCTGTAAGTTTGGGTTGTTACACCAATGTCTAATGATTTAAGAAAATTAATGTCTATTAATTAGTTTTAAATCAAAACTTTCATATATTTATCTTACCATGCAATAAATATACAGTTAGTGACTTAATGTTCGTTTGTTTTTTAAGAGGTCTAAAGTCTGAAATCTTATTTTAGTTATGATTAATAAGAGATGGTGTGTAAAAAGGTCTGAACGATTCATACTTAAGAGCTTTTAAGAGGTTTTTTAAAAAAAACAAACAACCCCTTAGTGTGTGGTTTTGGTTAATCATAAACCCCTTTTTTACCATTGTCTAGGTTTATGGAAGAAAGGTTTATTCTTTGAATCCGATCTAATGATGTGAGAAAATTAATTTTCCATTAATTGGTTTAAAACCCACCTTTCATATTTTTAACTTACCATGCAATACATGTTCAATTAGTGTGGATTTTTATTAATAAGTTGTAGTTAGTGCAATATTACAATAATTAAGTTAATATGCTTATAAATTGTGTCCTCTCATCCCTCTTTTAATTGCTTTAAAGACACAACCTTCCATATATTTAACAGACAATGCATTAAATGTATAAATAATGTGTTGTTTTTGGTATTTATATAAATGGTGATAAACATTTGTGCGTAGTAAAAAACGATTACATACATTTTCTCAATCTATAATGGAGTTTTTTGACCTCAAGAATTTGAGTATTGATAATTAATGAATCTTACACGGTTAAAGTTAGAGTATGTAGGTTGTGGTAGTCCTTAAACTCAAAGAAGAATGGTGATTGAGGTACTTCATATTAAGTGAAATATCTTGATATGAAATCTCTTTTAAAATTCCTTTTGCTGTTAAAAAAAGTAAAATATCGGTTCATATTAGTTTAATGTCTTATACGTAAAGAATCATGCCTCTTAACTTCAATTTTTTTTCTACGCGCAACATGTGGTGCACAACATTAGTTTTCTCTTAAGTCAACTTGTTTATAGAATGACTTTTGTTTCCTTTAAAGGTCAACCCCCATTTTGGATAAAGGGTGAGGGTCTGCTCTCACTCAGTTTACCTTCCCTGTAGGTAAGGCGGAAGTTAACTGAAATTAATCATCCACCTTACCCAAGCTACGGGGTATGCAACCATGCTAATAGGAGTTCTCTTTTTTTTTTTGCTACTCTTAGACGGACAAGTGCTACCGTCGACCGACTTGGGGAGGGAGACTAACATACAGTTCGTACTACAAGGGCCTCTCTCACTCCGCTCACCTCCCCTCTAGCCTGATAACAACCCGACATTGATGACCGAAGGGAGATCTTGTTGCTATAAATTGTTTGTTTGTAGTTGTTGGGTCGGTTTGTGCAACCTGTAATTGAGCGTGCAAATAGGTCATGACGCAAGTATACATCTTGGCCTACTGTCGTTTTCAAACAAGTAATAACGGTACAAGTTCCGGATATCAATCCCACAGGGAAAGGATTGCAACAGTTTCTCAAAAGTCTAGCTCTTTAAAAGCTAGCTGGTTTCAGATGGCGAATGAAGAAAATCTTTTTTTGGGTGGTTTGATTAACAACTACTGAAAAATCAATTATAAAAAGAAGCAAAGGGTGTAAAGTTTTGTTTAGATAAAAACAAGCAATCCGGTAAAAAGATGGTATAGCAAACTTACGTTATCTCAGATTTAATATTTAAGTGACTTCTGAAAAGCCAACACATTTTCATACAAATACTTAGTTGTCAATTAATTAAATGTAGTCTTCAATGAAATATTTATAATTGATTTAAATAACGACAAGACTATATAAATATACCTCTTAACCTTTTTACCGGTTTGAATCTCAACTCGACTTTACACCCCAAGCTCAGGGTGTCAGTCTGTCATAACTTGGTTTCTTTTTATAAAAGACATATAAACTTCTAAACTAAATAACGGAGATGGAAAATGCTATAAAAATTATAAGCATTAAACGTCAAGAAAGGAAACTTGTCATGCAAGTAATCTCTTTCTTGGAGAACAAGTAAAACTAAGCATCAAAGGAAAATAGAGGGCAATAACTTGAAGTGCAAGAAATGAAATGCGAGAAATTAAATTGCGATAAATTAAATTGCGAGAAAGTAAAATGCAGGAAGATAGAGTGCAGAATTTAAATTGCGTCAATGTAAAGGCGTAAAGTAAAAGATTAACTAAAAAGGAAAGGGGGACGGGAAACTTGTGCACCAAACAATGCTTTAAAAACATAACAATTGCATGTCTTTGCCAATGACGACATCTTTTGATCTTTGGACAATTGATTCGGGTTTTAGATGGATTTTTGGATCCAAATACAACCTCAATTTATCAAATCTCCGATTTTTTTCTATTATGTTATATATATATATAGTATATATTGTTACAAAGATAGAAAATAACACAAGTATTACTTTACTCTAGTTGGTAAGTGTGTGGCCTTTTATAGGGAAGGCCCATGTTTGAGTCCATTTGTTTGCAGTAATTAAAGTTCATTTTTAACTGCGTTAATTGGTTTTTAAGTTTTAGTGGCCCTTTTCAAAAAAATAAATAAACCTACAAAGTGGTGGCATTGGCAACAAATTTTGAAAATCCTAACTTTTGCAATTCTTTTTTCCCCTATTTTATTAGGGTTTTGTAAAGATTTTTATTCTTCTTTTCAATTCTAGTTTTTGGCCGTCTTTATTTGTGTTTTAAAGAATTTAATTTTTTCAACTTTATTTTTTATTATTTGGCCGTCCTTCATTGCGCTCTTCATCATCAATTCTCTCAATTCATGCACCATTTTTTTCTTCCATTCTTTCAATTCTTCAATTCAACTTCTTCTCAGGTATTATTTATATATGTACTTTGAAGGGTTTTTTAACTTTTAATGTTAGTGTTATGTTAATGACAATAAACAAATAAACAATTTCTTGATATTGTTTTTGTATATCCCAATAATGATTGATTGATTTTACATAAAATATGTAACAACCGGGTTAAAAGTAGGAATTTTAAAGTTTTGGGTGATAATGATAAAAGGGGCTTTTAAAGGGATCAATTTTGTAATTTTGAGAATTTAGGGATAAAAACCCTAGGGATTTGGGTTTCTTGAAGGCGGCTGATATATTTTTGGCATAGGGGACTTTTGAAGGCAATTGATCGTGAGAGAGAGACAGAAGGATCTCGGTATTCATCAAATCTTCAAGGTAAAAATGTTAATCCTAATATCTGTAATAGTAAGGGTTTAATGTTTATTTCTAAAGCTATCCATGGAGCTCGAATTGCAAGTTGTTTTAAAGAAGGAAATCCCTGGGTTGAGTTTTGAAATCGAAATGATTAGAACTGGGTAGAGATTGAAATAGTTAATGGGTTGTTTAATGAATTAGAGTTGATGCATTGATTAGTGTTTGGATTGAATCTGTGTTGTGGGATTTTGGGGTTTTCATCTTCGATCTGTGTAAAGGTATCAGAGATACCGGTCGAGACTTTATTTTGGCCCGGTCGCCCGATAAGGGAGATACCGGTCGATCAACCGAAGGGGGACCCCGGTCGATCCTCTTTACCGGTCTCAAGTATACACCGGTCAAGTTATAGTTCGGTCGATCCCTCCCATCATTCCGGTCGGTTCGTAGGGCATCGGTCGATACCGGTCACGTTTGGGAAGTAATCCCAGTCGTAGGGAAAGAAGGAACCCGGTTGGCCAAGGCATACCGGTCGGTCGCCTAATTAATTTAAAGTTTGGGCCGAAGCCCAAGGTGGTAGAAATCTGTTTTGGTTGTGGGTTTATATTCATGGCCCACTCAAATAATTAGTAAGTAGTTAGAACTTACAATTTTATTCTATAGGAAAATTTAGTAATTTATGTGATAAGAATTTATGTAGTGGGATAAGGGGGTTAAGTTCCGTTAAAATAAAAAGGATCGAGCGTTCATCGGTCAATGTTTCCTTTATAGGTCTCGGATTGGATTTTAGGCGTAAGCGAGAGTTCAAGCTAAGGACGTCAAGTGAGTTTTTCTGAACTAAATCCTTTACGAACGAAAGCATGCGAAGATTGATTTTAAATATTGATTTATTACGATGTCAAGATTATAATGATATGTTTCAGTGTGTTATATATTTTGTTGATGATTAAATGTATGCATACATTATTTGTGGAATATGTGACCTAAGTCGGGGAGTGTGTCCCACCTACTCGTGCCGGGGAGTGTGGCCCGTTTATGTCGTTGGGGGTGTGTCCCAACATTAAGGCAACGCGAGTTAGACACATCGTCTTTGACGGTCGTGTGGTCAGTAGCGTGTTCATTCTTGTGGATTTATTTAAATGTTGATTTAAATTCTGAAAAGTTATTTTGTTGCTTATCTGTTAGAGGGAACTCACTAGACCTATGATCTAACCCTCGCTCTTTCAAAACTAAAAATCTTTTCAGGCCGTCGTGGTGTAGGCCGAGTATCTAAGGGCAAGAAGAAGGTTTAGCGGGGCGGTTAGAAGATCATCAGTTAGTTATTCTTCTTTATCTCAGTTGTGTATAGGTTGTTTTATCAAACCTTGAATTATCTATTGTAAGCTTGGGACCGTTTCGGCTTGGAATATTATTAAATGTTGGTATTTTAATATTAAGAATTAATCTGTTTGATTATTCTGGTTGGGTTGTTACAAAATAGGATGCCTCCTACTAGAAAATTTGAATTAGGATATTCTAAACGTCAAAAAAAGAGAAAAGATGAACAATTTGCTCAAAGTCAAAGAGGAGCAATCGATCGATTTATCATCAAACAAACATTGGAATGTCCCAGTAACGGAGAATCAATGCAAGTAGAGCCAACTGTATTTGAAAATAGTACTCTTAATAATGTTGACAATAATAAGGGATTGGATAGAGAAAGAGTAAGTGTGGGTGTGAATGAAGCTGATGAAATTGTGGAAGAAGAAGAACCAAGGGTAGAAAAAGCTGATGTGCCTGTGTCAGAAAACATAGCCAACTTGAATGGTAATGGTGGTGAAGAAGATGATATTCCTTTGAACATCTATGATCCTAGAAATTGGGATAACCTTTATACTAAATGGAGGGATTTATTAGTGAAAAATTGCCCTATAATAGATCTGTAACCGGGAAAGGTCGTAGAGATGGAAGGAACATATGCTTTAGTTCTGAATTTTACAATATGTACTTACCAAACGGCGAGAAACATCATAGAGACTGACTTGTATATTCAAAGGAACATGAAAAAGTATTTTGTTTTTGTTGCAAGTTGTTTAAGAAGAAACCACATCCAAGTAATCTTATTTGCGATCGACTATGTCTCAAGAGAGATTAAATGCTTTGGCTTTAATTTCAATTGAAAATGTGTTTCTCGCAAATCTTGATTATGAAAGTATCATAGATGATTTTGCTTCCAAAAATGCTAGAAGATCCATGTTTAGAAAATAGTAACATCTAGCTGTTTGTCTTCATTTGAAAAATTATGTAGTAGTACCAATTTATTATCGAAGAATGAAGGACCATTATGTTCACTATCAAGGTATTAATCTATTTGTGTTATATATTATACTTATACTTATTATGTGAAAACTTTTAATTTTGTTATTAATTAACTCTTTATTTTTATCATCAGATTAATCATTGGAGATTGTCGAGCATTCATTTTGAGATGTAAAGGTGAGTTTTTTTATTTGAATCTTGTTTATAAACGTTTTATGCTTCCACGCTTTAAGGATATATTTTTTGAATTGAGTAATAAAATTTTTAATAATCAATACACTAATTTTTTTATAGGGCCACATTTATTTTTTTGCACGGGGCCTCCAAAATGTCAGGACCGACCCTAATTAAATGAATGGAAAAGAGAGAACTTTTGAACTTCAACCAACGAGACTTGAATTTAATAAACGTGAACAAAAGAGAATATCACTTTCGGCCTAATGTTTGCACTCCAAAAGTGCCAACAACTACCTAACATGAAACAAGAACTTAAACTAGAAAGAAAGAGATAGAACTAAACCATTACGAGAAGTGGTAAAATGGTTAGTTCCATGGTGTGTTCCAAACATAGCCAAACACCATATTTATAACCCACACCATGGGCCGAAATGCCCAACAAACCAAAGCCCATAAATTGTTTAACTAAAAATAGACATGGAAATGGGGCGAGGACCTCAATCCCCGTCCCCATCCCCGATTCCAATTTCCATCCCCGTCCGCAACGGATCACATCCCCATCCCCGTCCCCAACGGGTAATCGGGGATTTTCCCCATTTATGTGATATATTTGAAATGAAATGTGTTGAGCACTATATATACTCGATCGATAATGGTCCATGTTTAAATCTCACATATTTCCAAATTTTGTTTTTACGGACTATCAAATATTCATGTGAACGAAATCACAACATCATACATAATTTTTGATCAAACGCTTCCGACTCTCCATGGTTTTTATCTAAAAAACTAAAAAAGTAAGACAAGTAAAAGAAACATAACAAAAAGATCAAAATATCATGTCTAAATCTGAAAGATACACCTAAATCTTTATAAATAATATATTTAAAAATAGATATACAATAAATTTAGTAATAAATATATATAATATTTAGTAATAGTTATATAATATATTTAATATACAGGGACGGGGCAGGACGGGGACCACGTTACCCTTCCCTGTCCCCATCCCCATCCCCGATTTTTAACTTTCGGGGATCCCCGTCCCGATCCCCGGTTTTGCGGGGAATCCCCATCCCCGTCGGGGCGGGTGCACCGGGTTCCACAATGGGGCGGGTCTCATTTTCATGCCTAACTAAAAAGCCAAAATAATGTTTACAAGACCCAAAAACAATTGTTTAATCATCTCAAATAAATTGGCCCATCAATCGGCCTATGAGAAGTCCAACAAAAATTCTTTTCATCGTTAGGTCCATGATCCAGTATATCATCATCCTCGTTTCTCGGCTTTCCCTGCATTCCCATTGCGATCTGTAGAAAACATGAAAGAAACATTATAAGTGATATGTTTTGCATGTTTTTATCAAAATGCTTCCTCAAAGTTCAGATACAAACAAACTCCACTAAATAATTAAAAAGAGAACAAAAAGACTCAAATAGATACTAAAAGGGACATTCAAAGTATGAGAAATGTGATGCAAATAGGTTAATAAATTAACCCTATCAGTAGCCCTCGAGTTTCGTTGTGGGCTACCGAGTCAGGATAAGAGGACCCCATTTGAGACATGTTAAAACAAGGTTTCAGAGCTCTTAAAGCACCTTAAAGGGTCTTATATAAGGTAGTTGTTGTTTTGATAGTTGCGGTTGCTGCCCCATTACTCCTACCATCAAAAGGTCACCACCAATTGGTTCTTGGACCACAACGTGTATCGATTACGTACCATGGCCAAACCACATCCATGGCCATGGTTGTTCATGTCCGACTTCACGCCGTTCTCGATTGCCCTTGTTTTAATTGAAAACCCAACACCGTCAAGCGACGGTGGGGTATGTTGGTCACGCCCCTACCCACGGCTCTGGCCAAGGTGGTGGTATGTGCCTCTATGGTACCGTCGTATCCAACGGCTGGCGTGTGCCCCACTTCCCATGGCTGATGTCGGTGGTGTTGAGTGGTTGTCGTCATCCTCGTTTTGTTTATTTCCTTAGACCATGGTCACACCCATGGTTTTAGCTGCCATCTATGATGAACCATAGAGAAAGTATGAGGTGCTGTTGATTTGGACCAAAGGCAAGTCTGGGCCGAAGGCTGGTTTGGGTCGAAGATAGGTTTGGACCAAAGGCCATTTTGGCCGAAAGCAGTTTTGGGCTGAAGACCTTTTTGGGCCATGTGTTAGACTAACAACCTTGTTAGTTTTTAAAATTCTTTAAATCCCAATTTTAAAACTTCTGTTGCTAATTAATTTTTTGTTTGAAAATATCACTTTTTGGCCCATGTGTTAGACTATTTTCTTTGTCAACAAAAACAAGTCCAATCTGATGTATACTCCAAATCATCGGATTAAACACTCAATAAGGTTTAAATCCGATGAAGGAATCAAAACCTATGATTCATCGGATTTACAACCATCGGATTGAAATGTATTCGGATAAAAGTCTCAATCCGATGAATGCTCTTAAGCAACCATCAGATTGATACTCTCAACGGATTCCCATACTCCTTTGACTTATTCCATGCATTTAATATCCGACACATCTATCTTTTATAAATGTATATAACTGGTAACTATTGTATAACTTATACTTCAGAATAGACAAATATGATTTTACTTGTAAAAGTCTTATTACTATCTGTAGGGGTGTTCGCGGTCCGGTTTAGGCGGTTTAACCCCCAAACCACAAACCAAACCAAAAATGGCGGTTTAGGAAATTTTCAAACCAAGGGTAAAGCACAAGTTGGAAATCCAACAAAGAAAAGAGCAAGAGAAAGATCATGAGGATGCAGTTTGCTTCAACTACAACCAGAAGGGGCACTCGAAGATAAGATGCCCTACCTTATTGGCAGAGATGAAGAAGCTAAAAGCTAACGAAGTCGGATCTTCAGGTATGTTTATCATTGATTTATTCACTTCTAACTCTGATTCCTGGGTATTAAATACTAGATGTTCTCATATTTGTACTACTTTTCTGGGACTATGAAGTTAAGAAAAGATGAAACCATGCCAGATGGAGCTAAGGATGGACAATGGAGCTAAGGTAACTGTTGCTGCTCAAGGAACATAATAAATCTGCCAAATGGTCTTACTTTAGCACTTAGCAAGTGTTTATATGTACATAGGATTACTAGGAATATTGTTTCATTTTCTCAAGGGAAAAATCTAAAAAAACCTAACAAACCATCTGATTTTGAATGGTTAAACCCTTAAACTATTTTTTTGAATGATAAAACCCTTAAAACTTTCTAAAACCGGTTAAATACATCGTTGCAACCTATAAAACAAGTTAATCCGATAAAAGAAACTTGAGAAAAGTCTAAAAAACCCAACAAACTATTTGATTTGAATGATTTAGTTCCTGAATTTTTTAACAAATAAATCTCTAAACTTTTTCCTAAATTTTATTACCAAATAAATTCATAAACTTTTTTGGAACAAATAAATCTTAAAGTTATTTTGAAGAAACAAACTCATGAACTTAATTTTGAACAAATAAATCCGAAATTCTTTTTAAACAAACAAAAAAATATATACAATTTTCTCACCGACAACAAAGTAAATTGAATCAATTAAACAGAGAAAAATTATACCATTTCCCTTATTAATTTTGAAACATTTAAAACTTATGCCTAAAGCAAAAATATACCCACACAAAAATTATACCCCTCCCTTCACAAAATATACCAAAAAAACGCTCACCCTTTCACAAAATATACCAAAAAAACGTCCATCCCTTCACAAAATGTACCAAAAACAACGCCCATCCCTTCACAAGTATACAAAAAATGCCCAAAAGGTATGCTCATCCACTAACAAGAATATACCAAAGTCACGTCTTTTGCCATAACAAAGTGATGCTTAATCTAAAGTAAGAGTCTCATCAACCATTTGACTTTCATCTACACCATCAAACTCACCTTCATCACCAACATACGGATCGTCTTGAGCTTCATGACCAAATTGGTCCTCCAAACTTGAAATTGAATGTGGAAGGATCTCATTTGGCCATGTTGGTCGTGGTACACCTTATGATGTCTATAATAGATATGAAGTGTAAGTAATAGTTCACTATAAATAGATTTTCAATTCTTTTACCGCTTCAACCACCTCTATACATATTATATATATAGAGAGAGGAAGGATCATGCGAGAAGTTAAACATTTTTGCGAGAAGGCGAGAAGTGCGATATCATATATGATTACACGACCTATAGGTGTGTTTAATCATATATGATTAAACGTCTATGTATTGCCAATATAACATACGTGTAATCATATATGATTAAGTTTGTGTATCATATATGATTAAACACTTCTCGCCTTCTCGCAAGATGTTTAGCTTCTCGTTTGAACCTGCCCCTATATATATATATATATATATATTGGGGTGGTTTCAATTGCAAACATGATGATTCTAACACTTTGCAAACTGATCTAAACCATTCATTTTAATGATCTACTACATTAGTAACATAAATAGTAAATAAGGTAAATTTATGAAATAATTTCAGTATTAATTGAGCACGCATAGGGTAATATTGGAATAAAAATCCCATTTGAGTCCATTTGAAATTCTCCCAAATAATTCGGGAATCATATCCCGAATTACTCTCCGAGAAAGAGACAGTTTCCGATTGATTATACATTTTTCATTTTGGGAGAAGATACCCATTCTTCACAGTCATGAATCCACCAGGAAGAGGTACGAAAATCCATTCTTTTGATTCAGTTAATCTTCTTCACATTAGGGTTTTTTCTCTTCACACAGTTCGTAAACCTAGTCAACGAATCATGCTGAAGACAAGCTTTTCGAACTTCAAAAACACAGTGTTACTCGATGAAGAAGATGACAATGATTCACCCATTAGGATACCGATTTCAGATGACGGAAGTAGATCACGTCAAAGAGGGACAAGAAGAGACCATGAATATGCGAATGCGCCATGATGTATATCTAAATTTTAGGGTTATGTCGAGTTAGAAATCGATATTTTTTACATTAGAAGCAAATTTTCAACCAAGTTTAAAAAATACTTCCCATATTTGATCTAATGAGTGAAATAATTTGAGAACATGGGGAGATCTTCATATATTACGACACAAGAATGTTGGTGAAGAAAATAGAAGGAAAAATCAATTTTTGTAGTCCATAGATAAATCATTCATATTTGGGTTTATATCTGAATCTTTTGTGTTATTTGTGAATCGTTTGCGTTACTCATTCATCCAATTGTAGTCTTATTCGTGAATCCATTACGATATTCATGAATATCAATCATTTACTGAATGGTTCATAATTTGCATATGTAACTTTCATATAAAGGTGAGAAAGACAGAAGCTTTATACCAATGGGTATTGATTTCAACGATGGGTTTAGATATGAATAAGTAGGGGATTTTGGTCTGTATGAGTTGTATGTGGTATTCGTAAATACCTTCTATTTTTTCAATAATATAAATCACCTGTTGTTGGATTTCATGAAATATTTTCACATGTGGCTTCTACTCTGAATTAGTAGTCACAGTTGGACTTCATGAATCAATTTTTGATATTCGTGACTCCGTACGCTATTCATGAAAGGTAGTTAGATCCGAATAAGTTGGTAATTTGAGTAAGTAACTTTAGTAACAATGTGCGAAACAGAAAACCATTAGCAAAATTTTGAAGTGAGTAAGAATGAATTTCAACATTTGGATTTTGATGTGAGTAAGTAGTCGATGTTGGGTTTCATCAATATTTTGTGTATATTTTGTGGATTCCTTCTGATATGCATGAATGTTAATCAATTGATTGGTTGTTATTTGAGTATTTAATATTAGTGATAATATGGAAAACATAGAAACATTAGGAAAAGCTTGTATTTAGTAACATTTTTATGCATCACTATATTTTGATGCAAAAAATGAGTTTACAGTGGTCTTCATGAATGATAATCAAGTAAGCATCACTAAGTCCAATGGCCTATAATGATGACATTTTTCCATGAATGTAAAAGACTCGTTGTCGTGCTTCATGAAGTATATTGACACTTGGTCTTTGATCTGAATTAGTAGATACATTTGGACTTCATGAATCAACTATGTTATTCGTGACTCCAATATGACATTCATGAATGGTAAAAAAAGAAGTTGTTGTGGTCTTCATGAATTAATTAGTAGACACCGTGTTTCATGATAAAAAAAAGAAGTTATTGTGGTCCTCATGAATGATAATCAAGTAATCAACAATGAGTCCAATAGTATGTAACGATGACATTGCAATTTATTACAGAGTATGAACAAGTTTAATTCCCAATAAGGGGTTACTGTTATATGTCTTCACCTACTGAATTGTGAAGTCCATTGAACACATCATGAATCACTGTATGTAACACCCAGATTTTTGCTTAGTAAGTTTTCCATTCATCTCCAGCCATCTCTTCACCATCCGTCTATCTTTAGGGTGAATTATGTTGTTCTTTCGAACCTTAAGTCGACCCATGCGAGAACCTCGAGTTTTGACCTTTTTCTGGGTTCGGTACGAGTGGCGCGATTGTGACTCGCGATAGTGACATGTGTCACTATCGCGTGGCACAATCGCCGGGAGAGTACCACCCGCGGTACAATCTCCGCGAGAGTGCCCTCACGATAGTGACAATGTCACTATCACGTGGCAAGGTCGCGCGTGACGTCTGGTCCTCTAAATGTCCAAAATTTTCACCACTCTCCTCATTTCTCACTTCTATCTTCTCCCCTTTTCTCTCCCAAACCTCAAAGACGAACCCTAACCCATTTTGAGTGTTTTCCCCCCTTGAACCACATGATTCTTCATCATCTAGCTAGTGGGATCTTGAACCACAAAACCTCCATCTTCATCTTCCTCCTCAAGTTCAACGTGTGGGAGCTCGGGTTGAAGAGTGGAATGGGTGTCCTCGGAGAGTCTCGTCATCTAAAATGGTAAGCTTCCTTTATTTAATGTTATAAATGCTCCATTGATGTTTTCCTAGTATTTGGTTGCTCAAACCTCGAAACTGATGGTTTTGGAGAAACTAGGGTTTTGACCTTGTTGGGGATTTTAGTAAATAAAGTTTGGGGAATGTTTCTAAATGGTTAAATATGGGTATTTATGGTTTGGAAAATATGGATCTAGGTTTTGGAAGCTTTCGGCTTGAGGATTCAAGTGTCCTTCAAAGGAGCTCGAGGGGAGGGGTAAAATCTAGATTTAGCCTAAATCTAGCAAGGTGAGTTCAAGTTGATTTGTGAAAACGGTGTATATGCCAAAATACCTATTTTAAAGTGTTTACATGTTTTATATGAAATTGTTAACTGCTAATAATCTGATAAGTTTTGGTTATTTGAAAGTATTCAACTTTATAAACTTATAAAACACCCACATTTAGGATTTGAGCATTTTGATAAATAAATCATATATTTTGGATATTTCAATGATTTATTGCATGGAGCATGTTTCTGAGTATAAAAGCATTCTATTGGGTGTCATGGGATGATTTGAAAGAATAGAAGGTATAAACCCATTTTGGAAAATGTTTTGTCCCGATCTAAATCATGTCGAAGTCATTTGGGTGTGTTGGAGCATGGGTTGCATTATTTTGGGTCGTTTACGTTTGATTTCAACTTTATGATTTTCAACGTTGGGTCTTTGGGTTTGTTGAGCTTATGGCTCGTTTGGATTTTGTTGGGTTATGAGGACACTTGTCCGTTTTATTAGCTCATTGTAGAGCGTTTGGTTATGATTTGCAATTATTGCATCTTATTTGGGAATTACATGTTTTGAATGCTTTAGTTCATTCGTTTTAAGTCATGTAATGTTTCAGCTCATCTGCTATGGATCCATTAGCTCTTTTGTTATTTTGGACGATGTTGGGACGACTAGCCTCTCACATCGTGGCACGTTGGCATAGGATTGGGATTGTAAGTCCTTCGTGCAGCACGTTAGGCATAGGATTGGGATTGTAAGTCCTTCGTGCAGTATCTATGGGTGTATGCTGAAAGATGTTGAGCTCGATACTTTATTATTTGTCCAATGGTGGAATGCTAGTTAATCCCCATTGAGGCACGGTTTGGCTTCTTCGGTATGGTGTAAGTCCTCTGTGCTATTATTTATAGGTGTATTCTGAAAGATGTTGAACCCGATATTTAATACCGGTTTAACGTAATGTGTGGCTTACTTTGTGTACGTCGCATTATGCGGAATCGGGTTTCCCCCGTCACCGAAAGGTGTTGTCTTTGGGTTGTCTTTATGTATTTTTTTTCGGTGACATTTTGCATACATATGTTCATTCCATGTTTTATGGGTTGAGTGTTAATCCCTACTCGTGTTTTGGGGTGTTTTGGGATATGAAGTATTATTTATATTGTCATAAATCGGAGTCAATTTATATCCACGTTTTGAGTCGAGTTATCTCTCTATCTCTTAGGTTATAATCATATAAACTGGAGTTTATGCATATTTTGGTCGGTTGATTTATAAAGCTTATTCAATTCCATTTTTCGAGCATTACCATTATTCTCGTTTTGATCAAGTGTTGGATTTCATTACTTCATGAATGAATGTTTTGGCGTTAAGGCATCCATTTATAAAATGCTTATTATTAGTAAATGAGCTACTTTCTTATTTTCTTTAGTAAATATTTTCAAAGTATCATGATTAAATATTGCAATACTTTCCCTTACGTTTTCCCTCTATAATCATGATATAAAACTCTTGAACTCACTAGGCGTTAGCCTAACCCTTTTATTTTGTCGGCATGTGCATCAGGTTCCATTCCGGGATTTATCTAGCGGCACTGAGATGAGATGAGTGCTAGTTGGTTACTCGAGGAAGTGGTTAGCTCGTTGAAGTCTTCCGCACTTATATTGGAAGTAGCGATTGGCATTGGGTTATAGTAACACTCGACTTTAGACAGTCTTTATGTAGGACTTTATTTATTCGTTGATGGTTCAATTTAGAAATGTACTTCAATTATGGACTATTAGTGAGAGATTTTATTATCCTTGAAGGTATTTTTGAAAGTTTTTAATTAGTCGCTCTTTCCAAATTTGAGGGTGTTACAAGTTGGTATCAGAGCTTAAGTTTGAGAGAATTAGGTGTTGATTTTGAATGCCTAGACTCAAGCTAGCATAAATTTTAAGCGTTGAATGTGATATCACACCATTAGGCACTTTAAGATTTGATGATTCGAGGTGAGTGGAGCGACTAGGAACGGGAATCGCGCCGAAAATGGCAAGGATGATCATGTACAATACCTTCATAGTAGCACCTGACCAGTGTTATGGTGAACCTACGAGTTACGTGTGTATGCTTGAACTGCCTTGGTATGATAACCGTTGGGGTAGTGAAACAGTTTCTACATGAGTAGCCATTAGAAGGAGTTGATGATTTTTAGTCTTCGTCACTTGGAGTGACGGTAAGCATGGTGATTGCATTAAGTAAATTGTTTTGGGTCGAATTGATTGGTTGGATTAGAATCGTAGACATTGGGAACCAACGTATTTCGAGGAGAAATTATGAAGTGAACCTATGAAGTATTTGATCTCTGCCTTAAGACGTTTGAGCATCCGGTTGACAATAGTGTGACTAAGGAATCGAAGAACGTGGTTTCAAGGTTTTGAGTGCAGACCAAATTCATGCACGAAATATATTTCTAACATAAATTGCATCGAGTATTTCTCATGTTTCCAAAATCACCATGTGGATCATTCCACGAAATCTTGAAATGTTTAGTACACAAGTTTTAGACCATGATCTTAAACATGCATAAAATTATTTTATCGCATGTGGTTGCATGCTTTGTCGAGACTTTGTTTATTCTCATTTGCCTAACACTATTTCGAAGGTGGTAATGCTCGTATTTTTACGTTTCTTAGAGTTTTGGGCAAGTAACTACGGCTTATGACCTTAATATTGGATCTCCTCCACGTATATTAAGGTTTTAGACGAAGAGTTATCTTTCATTATTTTGATGTATGGGTTTTATTGAGAATTTTATTTATGGGGTTTTGTTGATTTGACGTGGAAATTTTAGTAGCATCCAGGGATGTTGTTTTCCCCTTTGGGTTTCGTGTGAGCAGTTTGGCTGCACATAGCAGGTATGCATATATTATTGAGAGTTTTCATCACGGTGTTTTAGACAATGTTTTAGAACGATGAGAGCATATTTTCATTTGACTTTGAACTCGAAACCGACATAAGTTATTTCATATTTTAACCAAGTGCATACGCATATCATGTTATTAAGCTTCGTGAAATAAGCGGTCGCATGCAAGTTTTGTTGTGAAACTTTATTCCATGCCGCCTTGTGGCTAAAAGAGAGAAAACCTTGAGAGTTCGATTTTATGAACATGTTGTTTTAAGAGAGATTTCATTATCATGTGATTTATCTTTGGGTTTTATACAAATATCAATCATCGTATACTTTTGTATTCGGAATAAGTTATACTGTGAAGTGTGAGTAATCATATAAAAGATTTATGTTATTTTAGATGGAACTTTTGTTCTGAACATATTTCAGTTATTGATTTCACTGTTAGGGATTTTTCGCAATGCATGAAATGAATTTCCGGTTTGCATGTCGTCGTAGTTACCTCTTTGAGTATGTATGTTTTATCTGTGCGACCCAAAATTTGAATTCGATTTAAAAACTTATTTACGTTCCTTTTGTGTTGCTAAATTTGGGGAAATGAACGGATGTAAGTGGGTCTTGTTGGGGAGTTTACTCTCCGACGTTTTGTGTTCTTAAAGGAAAAGATTCTAAAGTGGAAGTTGTGGAATCCTCTTTTGGGAGTTTTACAAACTTTTATTGCACATGTTATAGTGCGGAAAATTATTTTCATATGCAAAATATAAATTGACGTATGCTAGGACCATGGTAGTCCGTTTGAAAATTCTGTTGCGATGTGTGAAAGGTAAAGGCGAACATTCATTTCCATTATTGTTGTAAGACCACAACACAAAGCAATTCAATAACTTTTGAAACATCAGTTTTTTATAACTTGTAGTTTAAAGCAAAGACATAGGGAGTTCATCAAGGGTAACCAGAAGCCATAAGTTGGATGAAGGCGTAGCATGTAGAAATCCATCATGCAAAAAAAGTAGTAAAAGGGAAGACAGGGAACGAATCTGATTGTAAGTAACACAAACAATATCATATACTGAAATTAACCTACTACAAACGACATAAAATTATCTATCTGATACACATATTTCCGGGTGTACAATACACAACAAACATAGTTGATGACTCAAGGAGAAGTTCAAGGATAGGATCAGGAAAGAATAAGGCTAAAGAGATTAATAAATATTCAAATAAGGCAAAAAAGGACATGGACTTAGCAGAGGATAACAATCAGAGGGTAAATGTTTTAAGGACCAAAACCTCGCCAAAAACATTACATGAAACGATTGTGGCATTAAATACCAAACAACAAAAAACAAGGTTTAGGCTCTTTACTCCAAATGTCAATAAACGGGGTACCTTCAAAAGTGTTTTTTTTTGTAGTGGACAAGTTGGACACCGAAAAAATGATTCTAAAGGTAAGGCATGGGTCGGTTCCAATAACAGTACAGTCCATTCATGAATTATTAGGTTTACCAACAGGTGGAATAGATTTACTTGCTGAAGACTTGGTTGAAAGAGATTATAATATCACAACCACCAGGAAAGGACAATTCAAAAAGAAGAAAATGAGGCCGAAAGATGTTGAGCGTCTTATATTGCAATCAGAAGATTCATGTTTCCAATTCAAGCTTAATTTCATTGTTCTTTTTGTGAATCTATTGGATGAATGCTACAACATGGGAACCTTTAGCTTGGGCTTTCTACCTTGAAACACAAGAAAAGTTGTCCCTTATACAAATTTGGTAGTCACTTGCGCATAGAGGAATCTCTTCAGACGCACGAGGCTGAGAAACCTAAGGAAAAAAAGGTTTTTGCTCCTTATTTGAACATGGTGGAAGATGATAAATCCAACAATTTCAATGGAAAATAAAAGTTCAATGAAGCCAAGAAAGGGCTCAACAAGAAGATTAAATTAACCTGTTGGACCTGTGGTATGACAGGTCATCTCAAGCGTGATTATCAAGTTGGCAAGAACATAAATGGGGCAAGCATCAATGGTGGTGGGTAAGGATCCAAGGATCAAAACCCACAATGAGGTTAGTTTTTTGACTTTGGTTTTAATTCAAATTTGAATTATGTATTACTAATATCATAATCGTTTTATATGCAGGATGATGATGTTGCTTGGTGGATTGACTCTGGTGCCACAAGACATGTGTGTAAAGATCGATGTTGGTTCACTTCTTTGGAACCGGTGGAAGACGGATCCATTCTACACATGGGGAACTAGTTGAGTGCTCCCATTCTGGGATGTGGCTTAGTTAGGCTAGAGTTAAGTTCTAGCAAAATAATTGAATTTTTAGAAATTTTGTACGTACCACAAATTCGAAATAAGGTTTTTGGTAGTATCTTGAATAGGTTAGGATATAGACAAGTGTTTGAGTTCGACAAGTTTCTGTTGTCAAAAAGCGGTTCTTTTGTAGGCTTCAAGTATTTCATGAATGCAATGTTTATGTTGAATTTAAATAAAAAAGAGTTTTGTTCAAATTCTGTTTATGTTGCAAATGCAAAATTTGTTTCTTCTAGTTTATGACATGCAAGGCTTGGTCATTTGAATTTCAAGATAATGAAAGAAGTGTCTAAGGAAGGCTTAATTCCAACCTTTGACATGAATTCAGAAAAGTGTAAAACTTTCATGTTAGCAAAGATCACTAGCCAACCTTTTGCTAATGTGAAAAGGGACTCGTCGGTACTTGATTTAATTCATAGTGATCTTTGTGATTTGCATCCAACTATGTGTTTGGGAAATAAAGTGCATGTAGTTACTTTTATTGATGATGTTTCATGGTTTTGTTATGTATATTTGTAACATACAAAAGATGAAGTGTTGGACAAATTAAAAATTTATAAAACGGAGGGTGAATTACAAATGAATTGTCTTATAAAATGTTCATGCAGCGATCGTGGGGGGAAGTATTACGACTCCATGTTTTTCCAATCCATAAGATTTATTTGTGAGACTACGACGCCTTATACACCACAAGAAAGATGTGGCAGAACGGAAAAATAGAGTTATCCAAGAAATGGTGAACTCTATGTCATCTAGGGATGGCAACGGGGCGGGTATCCCCTTACCCGGCCCCGACCCCTGTTTAATAAGCATGGCCCCGGCCCCCGGCGAGTACAGGGATTGACTACCTGGTCAATTCCCCGGTCACCCCGCCCCCGTACCCGGTTGGAACCTGTTTACCCGACCCGATTTAGATCCGTTTTTTTATTTATTTTTTTGACATTTTTACATGATGTAATATAATTTATTGAGTTTATATACAATATATATATTATATAATTGGTTGGTTTTTGTATTGCTTTTTTTTTGCAAGTTTGCTACTGGTTTTTTGAGTTGTTTTAAC
The DNA here is from genome assembly GCA_954870635.1 of Arctium minus. Taxonomy (NCBI): domain Eukaryota; kingdom Viridiplantae; phylum Streptophyta; class Magnoliopsida; order Asterales; family Asteraceae; genus Arctium; species Arctium minus. The sequence goes on along the minus strand of OX941087.1, from coordinate 39,734,401 downwards.
ACAGTAAACCACATCATCCAACACCACTAATTTTTGACATTCATGAACAATTACAAAACATTAACACTAATTTGGGAAAACTAATAGGAATGCAGAATTATTAATATATATTTTAAAAAATACTTATATAATATATCTGGGTATCGGGCGGGTCGGGGGGTAGGCTACCCGACCCCGACCCCGATTTGAGAGTACCGGGTATCCCCGGTCCCCGGACTCGTTTTTACGGCTATTCCCCAGCCCCGACCGGGTCGGGTGAACCGGGTTCCCCAACGGGTCGGGTCAAATAACCATCCCTAATGTCATCCTACTCGGGATTGAGTGATGAATTTTAGGCTGAAGCCATGTTAAAGGATTATTATTTATTGAATCAAGTTCCCAATAAAAGGAACAAGATTACCCCATATGAGCTTTGGTTTAAGGAAGAAAACCAAACTTGAGTTATGTTTGAGTTTCGGGTTGTCGGGCGGTCGTAAGATTACCCGAACCCAAAAGGAAAACTTTGGATGTGAAAGGTATTGAGTGTATCTTTGTGGGATATGTCCAACATTCTGAGGCCTATAAATTCTATGTTATTGAACCTACTGATTTTATGTTATTCACACTGTTATAAAATCGAGAGACGCATTGTTTGATGAGACTAGATTCTCTTCAATACCTAGACCAAAGGACATAGTTCCAAGTACTGTGAAACTAGTAAGGTTGAAGAACAAAAAGTTGTTCCAATCAAGTCTCGATGCTTCAAAGAAGCAAAAAAGGAAGGCTAGAAAATCATTTGGTCCCAATTTCCAATTATATTTGGTGGAGGGATCAAGAGATGAGATTGGGTCACAATTCTCTTACTATTATAGTATTGAGGAGGATCCAAAATCATTTGATGAGGCTATGAAGTCTCAAGATGTTGCTTTCTGGAAAGAAGCAATAAACGATAAGATGGATTCCGTCATGGGGAATAATACTTGGGTATTATCAGACTAGCCACTGGGTTGTAAACCTTTGGGATGCATGTGGATCTTTAAAGGAAGATGAAAGTTGATGGGTCATGTAGCACCCTTAAATCTGAAGATAGCAACTTATAAAAATTCTCTAAATACATCAATAATTATTTCGACTACAAACACAATTTAAGAATTAACCTCAATACACACATTCATCCTATACATAGAATCTATGAAAAGGACGGGTGCTACTAAACTCAATAACAATTACTATCTCCAACCTACGGAAGACTTCATCAAAAACTTACTCTTGCATAAAGCTAAGGCTCAACTCTTCATGAGGCTACTAGAGTCCGAACCCCCAACTGGAACCTGATGCACATGCCAACAAATAAAAAGGTTAGGCTTAACGCCTAGTGAGCTCAAGAGTTTTAACATGAATGAATATATCTTTAAAAGAAGGGAATTCAGTTTTAAAGCAAGATCCTTCGAAATATTATACTTCAAAATGGAAACGACACTTTTTCCCATAATATACACTTTTAAAAGGCAATGCTCCCAAACATGCATTTCTTATAAAACGATGCAACCCGTAACTCACCCAAAACGGGGTCATAGTTCGACACTCACATTTGTGAAGATGTAAATAATACTTCTTATCCCAAAACATCCAAACTCGGGTGGAACATAATACTCGACCCTTAAATAACGGAAAACAATCCATATAAATATGATACGCCATTAAAACATGGAACTGAAACTTAATACTCACGCGACCATAAAATGGAATGAAATCCAAACATCAAAACATGGACAATTAAATATGCAAAATACATCGGGCCGACAACGGGGGATACCCGTATCCGTGGAGAGTGGAGGAACACAAAAGTATGCCACTCAACCAACATTCATCACATGACACCTAACGGCATGAAAGCCAAAGTGTCCCTACGAATCCTTGACAAGTTTCACCCAAAGAGACGAGGTACCTTGATGCCACAAAGGACACCCGAAAGACCCGGCACACCCGGGGACTACAACTGAGGAAATTCCCCGACGGCGGAGATCTAGGCATACACCCACACAGTGGTGCCCAAGACTACCTCCTCCTAGTGCCTACTTGTCAAGTTTGGTCATAAAACATGAGTCCCGGAGTCCAACCCCGTACCACCCAATTGACCATCAAATAAGACTGACTTATGTGCCTATGGATCCAATGCAACACAATCTAAAATACACGACTACTCATGAATGACTAAAGCACTCGAGCCTGTAATTATTATAAATATGCAATAAAATGCATTTAGATGTAAATCATAAATTGGACTCTACATCGAGTCATTACAACCGGACAAATGTCCTTAATACTCATTTACGTCAACACCGAGCCAAAATGTCCGAAAATTCCTTTGATCGACAATTAACGTCCCCACAATTAATGAAATGTCTTTAAACAATGTTTATGAAGACACATATCTTAAAGACGTGATTAACCCAAAACTCAACACGTATTGGGACCAAAGGTTTTCCAAAGGGTTTATGAATGCAAATACCCCAAAATGCCTATGACATGAGATAGACTTCGTTTGTATAAAATCGTCAAAGATGTATAACCCATAAAATAGATCTTACTTGTACAAATCACCAAGAATACGTAATTCATGCTATTTAGTTGTTGAAACGTTCAAAACCCAATATAAGCATTTTAAGAGGTTAACACAACCCAAGTTTACCAAATATGAAAACTTATCAAAATACTCACACTTTGACAAATAACCAAGTAAAACATATTTTACTTCAGAATACTCAAAACTTATCAGCAGTTAACCATTTCATGCAAAACACTTTAAAATAAACATTTTGGCATGTACACCGTTTTCACAAATCAACTTGAACCCGCCTTGCTAGATTTAGACTAAATCTAGGTTTTACCCAACGAGCTCCTTTGAAGGGTAATTGAATCCTCAAGCCGAGGACTTCCAAAACCTAGATCCATACATACCAAACCATTTAGAAACATTCCCCAAACAATATTTACTAAAATCTCCAACTAGATCAAAACCCTAGTTTCTCCAAAATCATCAAATACTAGATTTAAGAAACCAAACACTTAAGAAACCACCAACGGAGCATTTATAACTTATTTCAAGAAAGCTTACCATTCTAGGTGATGATACTTTCCGATGACACCCATTCCAACTCTTCAATCCGAGCTCCCACACGTTGAACCTGATGAGGAAGATGAAGATGGAGGTTTTGTGGTTCAAGATTCTACTAGCTAGATGATGAAGGATCATGTGGTTCAAGGGGGAAAACCCTCAAAATACGTAAGGGTTCGTCATTTGGGTTTGGGAGACAAAAGGGAAGAAATTTAGGGTTTGGGTTTGAGAGAAATGAGGCTAATGGCTGAAGAATCGACTTTTAGCTCAACCAGTGCGTTACGCGGGTTATGCCGCGACTTAAGGTCGCGGCATAAGTCGCCCGTTTCCCCAGAACTCACTTCCAGTGAGTTACGCGACTGGTGTCGCGACCCCAAGTCGCGCCACAACTCGCGGCAGCCCAAATCTCGGTTTTCTCGCGTCTTCTCACCTGATTCGATCCTCGATGATTCCATAGCAAATCTCATATGATTTCCCAACACCTTTACGTTCCAAAAGCCAAAATACTCCCGAACTATCACTAAAGGAAGTCTCCAAATTACGGGTGTTGCAGGTCAATCGACAAGTTCAAAGCTCGATTGCTAATTAAAGGCTTTAGGCAATAGGAAGGCATCGAATATTTCGATACCCATGCCTCATTTGCAAGGATCTCCACAATTAGATTGTTAGTAGATTTAGAAGCTACTCACAATCTAGTTATTCACCAAATGGATTTCAAAACTACATTCTTGAATTGTGACTTGGAGGAGGAAGTATATATGAAACAACCAGAAGGTTTTGTTATGTCCGGGATGGAGCATAAGGTGTGTAAACTTATAAAATCATTGTATGGGTTAAAACAAGCACCTAAATAATGGCATCAAAAATTTGATGAGGTTGTCTTGTCCAACTGTTTTAAGGTAAACCAAGCGGACAAGTGCGTATATAGCAAGTTTGATACATTTGGTAATGGATAATCATTTTTTATATGTTGATGACATGTTGATATTTGGCACCGACTAAAATCAAGTTGATAAAACCAAAGAATTTTTGTCATCAAGTTTCTCCATGAAAGATATGGGAGAGGCAGAAGTGATCCTTGAAATAAGAATCAAGTGTGATAACAAGGGTATTGCAATTACACAATCTCATTACATTGAGAAAGTATTAAGGAAATTCAATTACTTTGATTGTTCTCTGGTGAGTACTGTGTTTCATATTAGTGTAAAGCTTATGCCCAATTCGGGTGAAGCAGTGTCACAAATCGAGTACTCAAAGGCTATTAGGTGCTCGATGTATGCCTTGACATTTCTTAGGGGTGGTCGCATGCATAAACCAAAGGTGGTGCTCCTATAATATACAAGGAGGATACACCCCGTAGTACAAGACAAAGGCTGACATTCCATAAATGGAATGCCACCTGGAAAGGTAAACAATCGTGCACCGCGTAAATGATCTGGAAAATCTTCGTACATCAGGCTTCACGTGTTTTGCACGTGACCTTGTCTTGAACTGTATCCACGAAATCTTCGGTCATTAATCTCCAGAGGTTAGACATCACAGAGGCTCTGTGATCTGAAAGTCATCTTGAGGTTATGGGTCCTCTAGCAGAAACTCGACAGAGTCTTCTGAGCTTTGTCTTCTGTGGTGACTTGGTCGTTCTGAGCAATCTTCAGCAGTTCCTATACTTAACCTATTTTTCAATACTTCTATACATGAAAGTTGGAGCTAACAATCTCCCCCTAAGTATTGAAAAATAAAGATTTGGAATGGTAAGTGTTTGGCTAAGTTAGAAACTAAAAGAGGTGAAAGGAACTCAACCTCTAAATATTGATATTCATTCAAAACAAAAGTTCCAGAAGGCAATTACATTTCAGTACAAGAATGAAAACAAAAAATTACATGACGTTAAAGCCTATATCTTGGTGTCTGGGAAATCATCTATTCTTTTTACGAATCCTCCTTTCTTCAGTTCTTTGTAGTAGAAGGCACACAGGTCTCTGAAGCTCAGGGTTGCACTTATGTTTTCAAGAAGAACATCTGCAGCTTCAGCAGGAGCGAGTGGTGTGCTTCTGTGCTTGATAATTACTTCTTGAATGTACAACAGAGATTGAGTTGATTATTTTTGACTCTCTATACCCAAAAAAATCTTTTGTTCGCCTTTGGAATCTAGGTATACATAGACAAATTTTGGGGAGGTAATGATGGAGTTTGGAAGAATGTTGGCAGAGGGAGGTAGGTTGTCCTCTGGTGGAGTAAGGTTTACCTTCTTGACACCAAGATCAAGTGCTACTTGGAAGTAGTATAGTAGCTTTTCTCTCATAGTTCTCTTGATTGTCAATTAGGCTTCTTGGTTCTCTTTCTTCCATCCATACCTCTCTTCTGTCCATTTGAACAACTCTGATAGATCATGAGGGTGAAGGTTTGGTAGATCGGCATCTGTGAAGGTCCATATCTTTCCATATTCACTCTTCACGGCATATTCACAGAACCAGAAATTCTTACACTTGGTGTGCCCCAGCTTTATCATCAGAACCTCTGATATTTTGGCCATGAAGAAGACCTTTAATTTGGGCTTAGCCTTTTCCTTGTTGAATCTTGTCATTTCCTCTGAGATTATCTCTTCTGAGAGCTTGATGGTAGGCTGATCATGAACTCCGCAACTGTAGAGATATTTTTAGACTTCTTCTTCAATGTTTTTCTTTGGAGGAACAGAGAAGGGTTTCCTTAGGGTCTCAAAGCCTTGGATTACTTATGCAACTCTATCCTTGGAGGGTTTTTCAATTGGGTCCAGGATAGGGAGTTCAGAGAAGGGCTGTAAGTCAAATGCCCAGTCCTCTTCTTCGGGTTTTATACCTTTAAGTGCATCAAAGGAACTCTTCATAAGTTTCTCGATGTTTGGAGGAGGTGACTTCTTGGTCTTCAGAGGTTCTGTGGCAATACCTTTTCCCTTGTCTATTGCAGAGAGTTTTGGGGTTGTTTGGACTTTGGGAGCAGCTGTAGAGACCTTTTGTTGATTAGTCTTCTGAGATCCAGGCTCAGAGCTTATTGAGGCTTCCTTCAGGGGCTCTGCTTCAATTATTACTTGGGTGGTCTGCAGAATCTCCCCCTCATGAGGACCAGGGCCAGAGGCATTAGGATCTTGGTCCTTATGCCTTGCCCTCTTCTACCCTGCTTGAGTTTGGCAGGAGACAGGTGCCTTCCTCTTCCTGCGCTTGTAGAGGTGATCTTCAGTGTGCTTGGTGATCCTCTTCATTACATCCTCTGTAGCCATCAATAGCCTGTTCACTTCAAAGTATGATTTAAAATTGATAGTGGCTACCATTTTCTTCAGACTCTCTGCCACTTTCTTGCCTTCTTGGGACATATTAGAGCCCATGAGGTTTAGATTCCGCAGAAGCATTCTCCCCATGGTCTCTAATTCTTCTTTTGTTGCGAGGCTTGATATGTCTGTGGCAGAGGTGGATGGTGGAGGAGCAGAGGTTGAGGTATGTTGCTGAAAGGGAACCATGACACTGCGAGTCATGTCCTTTATTTCCTCTTTGAGTTTGGTTAGGTCGTTCACCCCTGATTGAGTCACCTCGGCTGCAAATTTGCTCATTTCCTCCATGCATATATCCCCGAGATTTTTGATTGCATCAGTTTAGATATTGATGGATTCACCACAACACTGAATATCCTTTCTTGTGATAGAGTTCTCTGTTAGCTTTCTGATCTCGGCCGAGTGTTGCTCCGAGGTTCATTGGAGAGCTTTCAGAGCCTCTGTGTTGGCTTTCAGAGCCTCTGCAAGGGCATTGGAGTTCTGTGAGTTTTTCAACTCGTCAATTTTTTGGAATATCATGTCAGCAAAGGCTTTAAACTCACCCTTTGTGACGTAGGAGTCCGTGGTAACCTCTGGAACAACACATGTTTCAGATTTGGCCAACGAGTCTTTGGCACCTTCAGAGCCTGTGAGTATGTTGAGCTCTGGAGGATTTCCTTCCAATCCTCGATGTTCCACAAAGGAATCATCTATGGAAGTTCTGTCAATAGGTTTCTTGGGGGAGGGTTCAGAGGCTCCCTCAAGATTCCTATTAATTAAGTCCTGTGGTTGTTCTAGAACCACAGAACTGTCATGAACTCGCACCACCAACTCTGAAGTGGTCTGGGGGACACTCGTGTTTGTGACAGAGGCAACAAATGCCTCTGTGTGAGGAAGAGTCGTGTCCTGGGGCAAATGGACACTTATGGCTACACCTTCACCCTTTTGAGAGGGTGGGGTGAATTTGGTTTCCCCAGCTATGAGTGGTACAGAGGATGAAGGAATATCCTCTGTCCGGTCGGTATGGGTAAGGTTCGGATCGTGTCGTCCTGTTTCAATACTTTGCTACACTAGAACTGCAGAAGTAGTGGTGTGGGTTGCACTGGGAGTTTGGCTAGGATGTGTGCTCAAGGCATCTTTTATTTGACTCTCGTCCTTTGATTTTTTATCCTCTTCTTCTCCTTCATCATTACTTTGTGACTTGCCCGTCACATCTTCAATCTCCATTTCCACCGTTTCTCCTAAGCCCTCTGAGTACCTAAGTATGACTTCTCGAGCAATCTCTGTGGCCATTTTCAAAGGTCTCTGAGGTCTTTCCTCAGGTGTTTCTTCAAAGATTAGGGTTCGTCTTTTCCTCTGCAGAGGTTCTTCAGCACTCTCTGCAGGTTCATTCAGAGTAATAAAGGCCTCAGCCTTAGCTTCCTCAGACTTTTCCTTTTCTGCCAACTTTCGCAGTTTCTTCTTTTTCTTCTTCTTTTAAGAAGATTTAACCACCTCTGTGGTTTCCTCTGCAAAATCCTTTTCTTTTCTTGTCTTCTTTGATTTTGGAACCTCTACCTCTTCGGTTCTCTTCTTATGTTGTTTCTTTTTCTCCTTTTTAGCACTCCCCACCCCTTCTCTAAGTCTACTCTCCTCTCACTCACTTTCTGTGCCTCTATGGCCACAACTTCTGCTCCCTCAATGAACTCATCCCTAAGATAGATAGCTATTTCTCCTACTTGAAATCCTACACGCGGGGGGGGGGGGGGGATTGCAGGACTCGGTGCAGGAGTCCTATGCCCGCGAATGTAAGCTCTAACACCCTCTTCACTACCCAAATAAGTCAAAAGTCTTGCTGGGAGAGGTCGTGCGTTTGGGTAGACTGTCTTCAGAGTTGTAGGTTTGTGTGACTTCATCTCGTGAAGTTTGATCAATTTTCCTTCTGCAGTCAGCTTGCCCTCTCCAATCAGATCATCACCTAGTAGAACAACAATGAATCTGCTGAATACTAAGTTTTTGGGCTCAGTACCTCTATCTTGATCCTGCTATTTAGAGATTACTGCGTTGCGCATCTCCCTGAAGATTAAACCTGCATAGTCCAGTGGGAGGTCGTAGTAGATCCCGTACATGATGGCCAGGATGGTGTGAGTCGATTGTCCAGGACTTCCCACTTTACTTGTGAGGCATCTGTTTAAGATGGAGAAAAGAACATTCCACAGAGGTGGAAGATTTTGTCTTCTAAAGTCTGTCCGTTTGGAGATTGGTACCGCATATCCTATGAAGATCAGGAATTCCAACAGTTCATCCTCTGTGGGTTCATCAGAGAACTTCTTAAGGTTCAAGTCATTTTTTGTAGGAAGTTCGAAGATGTTGGATGATTGTTTGCGGTTGATTCCTAGGTCCATAATTTTGGCCGTGGAGGGATGAGTTGCATATCCCATAATGAAATACCCATATCCTTCCATTTTCACATGTCTAGCACTCAGCCAAATTTTCTGAATGTAGTTCTCAGGGCCATCAGTTCTCTTCATGGTCAGGGCCTTGACAAGGAAATGGTTTTGCATGATCTTGATGACGGGTTCAGCTTCAACAGGGAATCCAGTAGGGTTCAAGGTGACAAAATGATTGTTAGGTTTGATGCTCATGTTGCTGAGATGGTAGTCATGTCTTGTGAATGAGAGCATTTTGCTTGTTAACACTTGTTCTTGGCCAACAGAGTGAGAGTCGTCCTTTTAGGCTACTGAGTGTCCATAGTGATTGGAGGCCTTAGATCCTTGGGAATCCTTGCATGGAGCAGGGGAAGCCATTGCAGGAACTTAGAAGAAAAGAAGGAAGTTCTTGCTTTGGGATTTTTGAGAGAAGTAGAGTGTAGGTAAAGAAAATGGGTAAATAAGAGAAGGATTTATATAGTGAGAGAGAGGTGAAAAAATTCAGGCGGTAATAAATAAGAATTTGAAATCCGTAATGAGTACAAACAGATAAGGAGCCGTTTAAAAAAGCGACGGTACAGATACAGACCAATAAGATTTTGCCACGTCAGGATAGGCGGTGCACGATCGAGTACGTGCGCCTCCCTCTATTCTCACGCGCATGACATTCACTATTCCCACATGACAGTGATTTTCAAAAAATAACCCGCATTGAATGACCAAATGGTAAAAATTTCAAGAGATGAAAATGGCAGAAGCTCTGTGGATTTAGAGCTTTTGTAGTCATGACAGGGTTCTGAACATCAAGAAGACCTAAACAAACTCGAAAGAACTATGAGATGATCAAGTTCAAACCAAATTTCATGCTTGATGGACAAGAGACCCCTTTTGTGAGGTGCAGAGGCTCTGTGATAGGTCATAGAGGCTCTGGGGTCCAAAATTTCTAAAATAGGAAATATTTGAAGGTTATGATCACTCAGAAGTTTTTGAAAGGATTTGAAAGGCAGAGAGAGACATATTTGAAAAAATAATTTCGAGCTCCCCCTTGGATTGTCAAGGTCTCTAGATTTAGCTCCCCCTTGATTTGTGCTTGGTTCTTTTGGAAATAGGCTTTGGACAAGACACAGAGCAAGAGAGCCACTTTAACAAAATTTACGGGAAAGGGACTGTACAAACTAAAGGAGAAAAGAAAACAAGCGAATATAAAATATGTACAACAGAGGCTCTGTGCAAGGGTACAGAGACTCTGTGATTCAACTCATGTTCAGCATACCAATCTTTCCAACAAGAAAAGTGAATATTTTCTCATCCAATGCCTTTGTGAAAAGGTCAGCAAGCTGGTAATCTGTGGGGACAAAGTACATTTCTATGGTCCCATGCTCCACATGATGTTTCAGAAAGTGGTACCTGATATCGATGTGTTTGGTCTTAGAGTGCTGAACAGGGTTGGCAGAGATCGCAATGGCGCTTTTGGAGTCACAGAGGATGGGAATTTTTTCGATATCAAATCCATAGTCTCTGAGTTGGGTTCTCATCCACAGAACCTATGAACAACAACTAGCGGCAACAACGTATTCTGCTTCTGCTGTAGAGGTCGAGACACAGTTCTGTTTCTTAGAAGTCCAACTCACTAGTTTCCCTCCAAGGAATTGACAACTCCCACAGGTACTCTTTCTGTCTAGCTTACATCCTTCGTAATCTGAATCTGTATAAGCCATTAGATCAAAGCCAGAGTTCTCCGGATACCAGAGGCCAAGATTCTTGGTCCCTTTTAAGTATCTAAAGATCCTCTTGATAGCATGAAGATGAGATTCTTTGGGGTTATCTTGAAATCTTGCATAGAGGCATGTGGCAAACATTATATCGGGTCTACTTGTAGTTAAGTACAACAGAGACCCTATCATACCTCTATAGAGTTTACACTCCACGGATTTGCCCTCTGGGTCTGCATAAAGCTTAGATCCAGTGGCCATAGGGGTTTTTATTGGTGAAGAGTCAGAGAGCTTGTATTTTTCAAGTATATTAGAGACATATTTCGATTGGTTTAAGAAAATGCCCTCTTTGGTTTGTTTGACTTGCAATCATAGGAAGAAGGTGAGTTCTCCCATCATGATCATCTCAAACTCACTCTTCATCAATGACTCAAACTTTTTACAATATGATTCATTTGTGGACCCAAAAATAATTTCGTCAACATAAATCTGCACAAGTAGAATCTCACATTTTCTTTTTTTATAAAATAAGGTAGTATCAGTTGTACCTCTTTTAAAACCATTAGCAAGAAGGAAGTTTGAAAGTCTGTCGTACCAAGCTCTGGGGGCTTGCTTGAGTCCGTACAGAGCCTTGTCCAAGAAGTACACGTGATTAGGGTACTTAGAGCTTTCAAACCCTGGTGGCTGTTGGACATATACTTCTTCTTGAATCTGCCCATTTAGGATGGATGACTTTACATCCATCTAGAACACTTTAAAACCTCTGTGGGCTGCGAAGGCAAGAAATATTCTTATCGCCTCGAGCCTTGCCACAGGGGCAAAAGTTTCTTCATAGTCGATCCCTTCTTCTTGGCAATATCCCTTGGCCACCAGTCTTGCTTTGTTCCTGATCACCACACCGTCCTCGTCCTTTTTGTTCCTGAAGACCCATTTGGTCCCTATTGCAGTTTTGCCTTTCGACAGAGGCACTAGGGTCCATACTTCGTTCCTTTCAAACTGCAGAAGCTCCTCTTGCATGGCTTCTACCTAGTTTGGGTTTTCAAGAGCTTCAAAGATCTTTTTAGGCTCGATAATACTCACAAAATTTGTATAGTAACAAAAATTTGCAGTACTGAATCGAGTCTGGACTTTGTCAGAGGGTTCACCTATGATTTGGCTCTGTGGGTGACTTCTGGTCCATTTTGTCATGCGAGGTAGGTGATCATTAGAACCCTTAGAGATCGCTTCTGGAGCATGTTCTGTTTCTTGATGTTGATCACTTTCTATTGGAGAGAGATCATTTGTACTTGCCACAGGGCTTGATTGATCATTGTTAGTTGAAGTGTTGAGCTCTGTGGTGCCTTGTTCAGAGTTCTCTGATTGTTCGGGTGTTGATCCTTCAGAGGTATCTTGAAGATGAGCATGATCTTGATTGAGCTTAGAGCCTTGTTCAGTGTTAGCCTCTGAGTGCTCCCCCTCGACATTTGCACCTGCAAAAGTAGTGAAAGAGGGTGAAGTATTGCTAGGACCAGTTAGAGATGTACCTGTTTGGTCTTCAGAGGCTTCAGCTCCAGAGGCTCTGTGGTCATCCTCAGAGGGTCCATCATCATTGAACATCTCTTCAAACAGGTGATGAAGATCATTTGCTCTAGATGAATCACCAGATTCTTTATCCTGAAGTTTGAGTCCTGAGCTGATTTGCTCAGAAGTCATATGAAAAGAGTCATCAAAAGAAACATTAATACTTTCAAGTATATGTTTTTATTTGAGCACATAGACTCTATATGCCTTGGAGTTTGATGAGTAACCAACGAATTTGGCTTCATCGGCTTTAGGGCTGAATTTCCCTATTTGCTCTTTGTCGTTCAACACAAAGCATCTGCACCCGAAGACGTGAAAGTACTTGATATTTGGCTTCCTCTGGTTGAGCAGGTGGTAAGGATTCTTTGCATGCTTTTTTACTATCAAAGATCGATTTTGGGTAAAACATGTAGTTGAGATGGCTTCTGCCCAAAAGGAAATCGGAAGTCCTGAAGCAGTGAGCATAATTCTGGCGGCTTCCACTAGTGTTCTGTTCTTGTGTTCAACAACACCATTTTGTTGTGGAGTCCTTGCAGCAGAGAAGTTCTGTGAGATGCCCTCTGTCGTAAGATAGGCTTCAATGGTTTAGTTTTTGAACTTTGTGCCATTGTCACTTCGAACTCTCTGAACCCTGCAATCATGAAGAACTTGAATTCTCTTAAGGATATTGATTAGTACCTCAGGAACATCTGATTTCTTTCGAACAAACTCCACCCAAGTATATCTATAAAATTCATCTATGAGTACAAGGATGTACTTTTTGCCACCTAGACTCTGCACAGATATAGGACCACAGAGGTCTACATGTAGCATTTGCAGAGGTCTAGTGCAAGATATGTCTGATTTGGTCTTATGGGCAACCCTTTTAAGTTTGCCCATCTCCCATGTAGAGCATAGATGATCTCTGTCGAATCTAATACTTGGTAACCCTCTTACCAGGTCCAATTTCACAAGTTTGTCTAGAGAGTGAAAGTTTAAGTGACAGAACCTGTTATGCCATAGCCAAGCTTCCTCGTTCTTACTTGAGACCAGACAAAGCTTTTCATCCTTGTTGATCGACTTGAAGTCCATGAGGTATAGATCACCTCGTCTGCTGGATCGCAAAAGCTCTGTAGTTGTGTCTTCCTTCAACAGGGAGCAATATTCCTTCTTAAATATCACATCTAGTTCATTATCACAGAGTTGGCTAACACTTAGCAGGTTGTGCTTAAGGCCATCCAAATAAGCCAGTTTGTTGACGTCGATGTCTTCGTTGACAATGACTCTATAGCCTTTGATTTGACCCTTCTTGTTGTCTCTGAAGGTCACAGAGCCACCTCCTTGTTTTTATTTGTAAGCGGAGAGCAATCCTCTGTCGCCAATCATGTGCCTTGAGCACCAGGAGTCTAGGTACCAAATTGGCACATGCTGTTTCTTCTGTGGACAGATCAAGAGGATTTAGGTACCCATTTCCAAATGGGTCCAGGCTTGTTAGGAGTCTTTAAAGATGCCTTAGCACCTTTGAGTTTGGTTTTATCCTCTTTAACAGAGGTACCATATTGTCCTTTCACACCCTTGAATTTTGCATTCTTGGGCTTCGGGTGAGATATAAGACAGGAAGGCCTTGAGAAGTGTTGATTAAGAGCATGCATAAGATCAAAACATTTGCAATGAGAAATTCCGGAAGCAAACTTCTTAATCATTTCATTAAATTTGTCAAAGGAGGGTACAGAGCAATTTTTACAACAACCCATTTTAGATTCGGGTTTCTTGTTACAGAAAACTTTGTCTAATCTAGGTTGAGTTTTGTCAAAAACTCCTCTTGGATGGCTCTCTGATTGTACTCTCCCTTGATGACCTCCCTTTCGAATATTCACTACCACAGAAGTATTAATTTTATCAAATTTGGGCTATTTTGCCTTCTGTTGCCAAGTGAGCTTTTCTTGAAAAGGTTTTATAGGTCTTGGATCTTTGGAAGCTTGAGAGATCTTGATCTTTTCACTGTTTGATTTTTCGAGCTCGAGAGAAGTCTTCGCTTGCAGACACATGTCCAAAAATTCAGGGCAGATGGGTATGCCTGTAGTTCTCCTTTTGGGAGCGACTATCTTGTTAAGAATACCAGAGGGAAGCTTATTTTCCTCTGGACCACAGGTGACCATCTCAAGTTCCAAAGAACTTGTCTCAACATCAACAGAGGAGGACTCTGACTCTGACTCAAAATCTGAGTCGAGAAAGTCTCTGTGAATGAGAGTGTGACCTTCTGGAAGTGCAGTGCTTCGTCCATTAGTAGTGTCCTTGGGAATATTTAAATCTTTTGAAATGCATGGGATCACCATAGGAACACTTAGACAATTTAGGAGATCTTGCTCAAAGATTTCTCCTACTTCAGAGGCTACATCAGGATGACTAAGAAAGTGATTTTCATAAGTTTTTCTCAAGTCACTTTCCAAGAATCTTTTGAACAACTTTTCTTTCACAGAGGCCAGAACAAACTCTGGTGCATCAGAGGACAGTTCCTTTTCAGGAGTCATCATGCACATAAAGGCCATTTGGGTTTGTGTTTCTGGATGACCAAATCTGAAGACCCCTATCTGCTTTTGAGACAGATATTTCTTTGGAATAGATTTTCTCTTTGATGATAGTGGAGATGGTAAATCATCGTTTTCATACCATACATTTTCCATCTACAGAGGTTTCCTCAGATGTGGTCCTTCAGAGGTTCTGTGCCTTTTGAATGTGGATAATAGGTTTGGAAGACTTGGTTTTAGAAATTGTCCAGGGCAGAAGATGTTTGCTAAAGATTTGTTCCTTTTATTCCAAGTATAGGGGTCAATGTCATCGAACCCTATACCTCTTCTGCCAATCTGGGTATTGACCTTTTCATGGACTTTCTAAGCATCCTGGTATCTCTTAATTAGAAGATCTCTGTCGAGCAGATCTTGATGAAGTACTTCTCTTTCCTTTTGGATTTTTTTTTTCAAAGAAATGGTGTTTAAGCGATCACTCTCACTGTTCTTTAGCTCTTTGACCTTTTCTTTTAGAGCTTGGTCAAGTTTCGAAACCTTTTCTTTTAAACCTTTCTTTTCAACAATGTGCTCAGAAACAAGAGATTTTCTTTCAAGATAGAGCTTGTCTTTCTCTTGGGTGAGAAGTTTTGTTTCTCTCTCAAAGAAAGCCAATTTCTTTTCTAGATCTGAGCACATGCTTTTATAAGCAAGGAATTCGTTTTGTAATTCAAGAAGTTTGTTTTCAGAGTCAATATTGGATGAGTCAGAAGTAGATACCTCACTCTTGTCGTCAGAAGAGTGGACTTCTGCCATTCCACAGAAGAGCGCATTGTTGTCCCCCTAGTCAGAGGATTCATCAGTCACAAGGTTTTCTTGTTCTGCCATCAGGGATCTTTGAGTGTAGTACTCTGCTTTCTTTTTATAGAAAGCAACATCTCTGGCGGGTTTCCCTTTGATGGTAGTTGACCTGCACTCTGCTGCGAAGTGGCCCGACTTCCCGCATTTGAAACATCCTTCATTTTGTTGAGGGGCTCTATCTCCACCTCTGTCGTCCATCTTCTGTCCACTTCTTCTCTCATCATGCCTCTGATCACCAAACTCTTTCCCAAACTTTCTCACTTCCCCATACCCTCTTCCTCTGTCATCTCTCTCCTCTCTTTCTCTGTACTCTGGCTTTTTCTTGAGACCCCTGTTGAATTGTCGGGTCATAAGAGCAAGTGTTTTGGCCAGAGCATCCATATCGATCTCTTCCTCTGAACTTTCTTCACTTTCACTCTCTGCCACCAATACCTTCTTCTTCTTCTTCTTCTTCTTCTTCTGTGCATCCTCTATTTCTTTCTCCTTACCTTTGTCTTGACCCTCTGTGGCACTTCCTACCAACGCCAGAGGTTCGCCCACAGGGGTTGCCAATTTTGAGATTCGGTTCTCTTGGCCAATCAAAGTCCCAAAGAGGTCGGAGATAGACCATACATCAAGATACAGGGTTGCTTGCATGGACATTGTCAGATGAAGCCATTCGTCATTCAGACTCTGAAGGAATCTAACATTGTTCTCGTCAGAGGTTCTGTGGATACCATACCTCTTGCACTTGTTGATCAAGGAGTTGTATCTATTGTAAGTGCTCTGAATGGATTCGCCTGGCAGAGCCTTAAATGCAAAGTATTCATTAATGCACAAGGCTTTGTTGTTCTTTAGGGTTTTGGCACCACCTTCGAGCTGTTTTTCAAGCTCCAACCACAGATCTTTAGATGTTTCACAAGAGTCAAGGGACTGAAAGATGTCGTTTGGAATAGCCATTATGAGTAGCCTTTTGGCTTTCTTTGCAAGTTCATGCAGGGCACTCTCTTGCTCAGTCCACTCATTGATAGGTTTAGGATGATGATATTCAGGTATTTCTAGAGTGTTTGCAGTGGCAGGAACACGAGGAACAGTGGTCATTGGAATGTAAGGAGGGTTGTGAAGAAACTCGACCAATCCAGGATCCACACCTTCAAGAAAGTGCACCATCTTGATTTTCCACTGAGGATATTCATCCCTCAGTAGAGTAGGAGATTTTGATTGAGATCCTACACTGAAATAGTTGACTGTGTTTGCCATTTTCAGATAGATAAAATAGGACAGAAAAACAGAGTATGAAATGAGCTGTAGAAAAGAACAAGAATGTACTCAACAGTGATGAGTATTTGGTATGAGAAAGTTAACAACCAACAAATAAGTTTTGAATCTGTCTTTAGCGGTTCAAACACACTTGCTTTTGAATCTATATCAAACAGGTTGAAATAGCTCCAGAAAAAGAGTATGTTTATGAATGGAGATCAAGGCAAAGAACAGACTCAAACTACTACCTAGAACGTTGGAATCAAGTATAGAATAGGATCCTTTGATATTAAGAATCAAAGTCTGCTCTGATACCAATTGTTGATCCCAAATAATGATGTTCTCAACTTGATAAACTTTTCACTACACACAGACTAATCAATAAGAGTGCGGAAGGGTTTTAGTATGTAGAAAAAGTAGAACATGCAAGGTAGTAGATACACAGACAAACAATGAACAAACACGTAAGATGCAACAAGAAATTCAATGAAGAAACTGTTTCATTGATTTGCTTCAAGAACACGCACTGGTATGTGCAAATATTCTCAGGGAAAATACAATCTCTATTTCAGAATTGTGTGTGCTCGCATGCATAAACCAAAGGTGGTGCTCCTATAATATACAAGGAGGATGCACCCCGTAGTACAAGACAAAGGCTGACATTCCATAAATGGAATGCCACCTGGAAAGGTAAACAATCGTGCGCCGCGTAAATGATCTGGAAAATCTTCGTACAGCAGGCTTCACGTGTTCTGCACGTGACCTTGTCTTGAACTGTATCCACGAAATCTTCGGTCTTTAATCTCCAGAGGTTAGCCATCACAGAGGCTCTGTGATCTGAAAGTCATCTTCAGGTTATGAGTCCCCTGGCAGAAACTCGACAGAGTCTTCTGAGCTTTGTCTTCTGTGGTGACTTGGTCGTTTTGAGCAATCTTCAGCAGTTCCTAAACTTAGCCTATTTTTCAATACTTCTATACATGAAAGTTGGAGCTAACACTCATAATAACCACGATTGCACGAGTAAACTGAAACAACCAGATCGATGTTGTTTTCATTGCATAAATGAACATATTTAGTTTGTTTATCATAGTAAGATAATTAACAATTTCTTTGTGGAATCATTTAAGACACCAATGTAAGAAATATTTGGATAGGATGTGCGATAAAAAATAAAACCACTTAGCTTTCTTACTATTAATGATAATGAGGTGACATTTAAAAAAGAGAAATGTCGAAAAGCCTGTGGTTAAGTTTGTAGTTAAGGATGAACAACCCTTTAGTGTTATAGAGGGTGAAAGATTTCGAGAACTTGTTAAAGAGTTGCAACCTAAATTTAGTGTCCTCGTAGAGTGCCTGTCGCTAAAGATATTTATCAATTGCTTTGCGATGAGATGATTAAATTGAAGGAAGATTTAACAAAGGTCGGACAAAGAATATGCTCAACAACTAATTTGAGTCGGAGAGGTCCAACAAGATCGTACATGATTGTTGATTTGAATCAGATGCTACCATTCAAACTTTTGAAGTTTAATTCTAAGACTTAAGGATTTTAGTATATACTAGGTTCAAACCCGTGTATTACACGGGGTAATTTAAAAAATTAAATCATGCCAGAAAACTTATCATACAGATATGAATGATCATCGAAAGTACGATGCTACTTTTCCAAGCTTTTTTCCATCCAGAGTTGTTTTTTTGTAGCTAGTTACAAAATGTCATTGTTTTAGCCAATTTTCACAAAGGATGTTTTGCAAAAAAATAATAAAAAATATGAATAAATATTAAGAATTTTAAAACAAAATTTATAATAGAACGTAATTGAAATTATGGAAAAGTACATAGTTAAAATATTAATAAAATAAGAATCATGTATCATAATTTACCAAATACTTATTTATATACAACATTCTTTGTTCTATTGCTAATTATACCTTCATCATCTATAATTAATATTTTTAAACCTTGCCTACTTTTTACTCTAGATAAAGCAACATACAACTGACCATGGGTGAAGACTAGTTGTCTCAGAAACAAACCAACCTTCGATAATGACTGTCCTTGGCTTTTATTTATGGTCATGGCAAAACATACAACAATTGGAAATTATCTTCTTTGAAACTTGAAATAATCCTTTTGTCTGTAGGTGTCAAAGACATTCTTGGAATAAATGTTCGGCTTCCAATATTGCTTCCAGATATGATATCTGCTTCTATAACCCGATTTCCCAAAGATATCACCCATAGTCTAGTTCCATTACATAACCAGATTTATGATCGATATTCCTTAGTAACATAACTGGAACACCGACTTTTAGTACTATCTTATGGTTTGGCTAACCCGATAATTTAAGACCATTTAAGACATCAGCTGAGTACAAAGTTTCATCAAATTGTTCGTGTAGATGCTCTGATTCACACAGACTATGAACTTAGGTACTCTTTTTCGTCTCCTGGAAATAATGATAGCAAACGTTCATTTATTTCTTAAACGACTTCATGCTTGGGTGCAAGTATTGCTCTTTCATGAAAATAGGATGAATTCTTGACATTTACAAGAATAGAAGGATACACAAATTCAATTAATGCAAATATAGGATCCGTTGAATCGGTAATGAGAAGATCATGAGGTATATCAATAATTGCCTCACCATCATTCACACTACCAACCTTGCCTTCTCCTAAATCCAAAAGCCAGTTTGCAAAAATCCTTGTTTGTTCGATATCAGAAGCTTGACTGTCAATAGTTAACCTCATCTTTTTAGTTAACCTTAGGACTTTGTATTTTTCCCAAATATAAGATGAACTTAACGATGCATTAACAATGTCTTGTCTACTTGCGTTGGGAATAATTAGCACAATTTGTCTGAAATCTCCTCCAAAAACAACTACTTTGCCACCAAAAAGCATTTCTGAGTCAGTAATGCCTTGACTACCAAAAATATAATTCATACTTCTATCCAATGCTTCAAATGCATGTCGGTGAACCATTGGTGCTTCATCCCATATAATCAACCTAGTCTTCTTTATTAACTTGGCAACATCACTGTTTGTCTTTATGTAACAAAGAAAATCTTCGTTAAGAATTATATGAATTTGAAAGCGAGAGTGTGTTGTCCTACCTCTTGTAAGAAGTAAAGAAACAATACCACTCGAAGCAACGTTTAAAACAATTTCTCCTCTAGATCTTATTGATGCAGATAATATCTTCCATAAAAATGTTTTACCTGTTTTGCCATAACTATATATAAAAAACACACCTCCTGGGCTATTTTGAACCGCAGTGATGATATCGTGATAAACACCGCATTGCTCGTATGTTAAAGCACCTAGAAGTTGACGAAACTCGTTCTATAGATTAGCTATGTCATAATCTAGCTCCTCCGTAATCAAACGATTGTTTGAAGACTCAACAGAATCATCATCAGGGTAAGGCATAGTGGTGAATTTTTTTAGGCTGAAATTGTTACGAAGTAAAATCTTTTCAATTTCAAGCAATGTCAAGTTTTTGATTTGATCATCATTAAGGGATAAACCTGTAACATATATAATATAAATGTTAAACAACCATAACATAGAAATAATAACTAGAAAAATATTTAAGAAAGAAAATAATATTTAAAAAAATAATAAAACAATAAATTGGTTTGTATTTAAATAATAATTGTATAAATACCTAAATTGATAATTAACATACTGTGAAGACTTTAATGCAATTCGTTGATTGTAAAGAATCCCATCTGCCAAGTATTGCCAAGTTTTTTTGCCAAAAAAATTCAGGTCTAGAGAGACTATTTGAAATTAGCATGGTTGCAAATAAAGACTGTAGATAAAAACTAGAACCGGTTAAACTTGCTTCTTCAATGGCATCAACATATTCCTTGTCGTCATCTAAAATCCCAATAGCATAACATGCATCTCTAAAAGTAGGAAATATATATCTCCATTTACTGTACGAATATCTTCGAATGATTTAGGACCTTTGACTTTATTCAAAAAAATTCTTAAATAATAAGCTTCACCAAGAGCAGGAGAAACTGAATGACTTCTTCCAATTGAGAAACCTTTTTTTCCTTTGATCCCAACGTCGCTCTTCCAGTTTTCACACAAACTCTGTAGGGAATTCAACATAAGTAAGTTTTCGTGTTTCTTCGTAAAGTTCATTACACTTCATCCAAGCTAAGAACATTGAAAGACGCCACATAAGTTTTGTTTATGACATTTTCAATATCATCTTCAGCACCAAAAACGACTTGTTGTTGTCTAGGAAGATGTGGAAGCCTCAAAACAGAAGGAGTTCTGTAATGAACATCACACCCAAATATACGCAGAAGCTTCACATGCAGATACATATACACAGTCATAATATTCCTTTATTTCATCAACGAAATTATTATTATTTTCTTCATTACTGCTTTCTACAACCGCAACAGTAGCTCTATTTGGACTCTTGTTGATATATTTGAACAAATATTTTATAGAAGAAGCCTGATTGCACCAATCAACATTAATGTGTGCCTGATCTCTCTCCCTCTCTCTCTCTCTCTCTCTCTCTCTATATATATATATATATATATATATATATATATTATAAGTTAATCCAGATAAAATGGAAATATTAATAAATTTATAATAAACATTTCTTTTCGAAAAATAAAAAAATATAAACTATGAGGTTGGATATGTTATTTCGCTTAAAATAACTTTCATAAAATAATTATTTTTTAAAATGAAAAGAGAATATTTTGGTTGAACATGATGATTAATTGATTATATGTCAAAGTTTTTAAGTAACTATATGTAAAGATTTGCTATAAGAGAATCATAAGAAAATAAAATACAAAATCTTGTGAGTTTTTAAGTCTTGAATCGATAAGGTCGGTATTTAATCATCCACAAATTAGTAAAATACATAAAAACGCTTGATTAAGGTGTCGTTTACCCGAACACTTACCCGTTAAGCGTTTATCGATAAAATCGAACATCACTTACTTAACGGGTAAGATTTTAGTCCACTAAAACGGCATTGTATGTACAATTTACCCGGTAAGCGCTAATCGTGGTAAGATTCTTGGTCTTTTTATATTCATCCAGTAACATGATGTGACTTGGTAAGCATGACGCCTTAAATATCAATATCAATCGTACTTATATTTATAATAATATCAATCAATTTTTTTATATAATTATAACCAAATCAACTATTATGAAAGATTAATTTAAAGTGAATTGACGGGAAGCATAACAATTTGACTTTGAAAATATCATTACCTAACCATCTGTTGATAACTGATATTATGTAGTTCAATTAAAATTGGAGAAAATAATATAATCATGATTAAAAAATGATAAATAATTAAATATACTATACTAAAATATTTGCATATTTATATTTTTGAAAAAGGTTGGAACTCATAATCCAAAAGTCAGTTGATAAGTGATATCTTTTTTTTTCAAATAATTAAATCTCTTATGATAATTCGGGTTGACAGAATGAAATTTGATAGAATTGTAACTCGTCGAAGGAATTCGACTTTGAAATAAAAATTGATATGAAATTGCAAAAAAAATCACGACAATTTAGTGATTATTTGTATCAAATCCCATACTAATTTCAACAAATCTCATACTAAACACGACACATTAATTCGTATATATTTATGATATTTAATAATATAATCAAATTCAAAAATATTCAATATTAGGCTAATTTTTGAAGGTACTGACAAACGGCACCTTAGCCTTTTACCTCATTTCCTCACTTTATTTATGGAAAATCTAAAGTTTTTGTAAGTCATATTTTCGATCAATTTAACGGGTGTTACAGGCTGATTTTGTGGTTTTAGTGGATGTTGAGATTGTGGACGGTGGTGGTGATGGCAACGGCATCCGATAGTGGTGTATATGGATGTAAAGATGGTGGTTGTGGAGGAGGTGAAGGTGGTCAGTGGTAATGCTAGTGAATGGTGGTGGAGGTGGTCAGAGGTGGTCAGCGGTGACCACCGTTAGTGGTGGTGGCATTGATGGGGTGATGGTGATCATTAAATCAAATACCATATTAGGGTTAATATTGATAGTTTTTTTCTAATCCTACATTGTCCGTCTGTCTCTATCATAGTCCTATGTTACACACAATATGGAATAGTTAGTTTTTGCCTTCTCCCATGTCGCACCCAAAGGGGAACGGTAACGGTATGTTATTGAGTTTTGGAAGGAAAGAAAAGAAAAGAAAGGGAAGAAAAAGAAAAAGAAAAAAAAAAGAAAGAAATATTTTTATTCATGTTCTTGAGATTGAAGGAAAAGAAAGGGAAGGGAAGAAATTAAATAAATTTTCATGTTCTTGAGTAGGAAAGAAAGAAAAGGAAAGATGTCATTTTTACCAATATATCCTTATTTATTTCATAGTGGAATGTAATTAATAGGTATATGTGTAATTCTGTACATATTTTTAATTTTTTTAAATCCCTTTATTTTCTTTCCTTCCATTTCCTCCAATATTTGAGAGTAAAATTTTGGAAGGAAAGTCAACAATATTTTCTTTCTCTTTCCATTCTTTTCCCTTCTTAAAATAATCTAGAACACAACATTTATTTTTTCATCCTATTTTCTTTCTCTTTCTCTTCCTTTCCTTCGTAAAAGAACTAAAGAACACAGTGTAAGGGGTTGTTTGACAATTGTTGAATGGTATAGTGCTGAATAATTAAGTGATCAGAATGTTTAAGATGCTCATATGATATAGTGCAACATGAAATATGGTTGTTTGGTAATTGTTTAGAATGAAATCAGGACGTTTAATGGTTAAGGAAGACCCAAGGTACAAAATCATTAAGAGGGTTTTGAAATCGTTAAGAGACAAACCTTTTTTTTGCCAAACAAGATCTATCTCTTAGCGATTCAGAATTTACCTCTTAATGAAACTATTAAGAGGTAAACAAACAACCCTAAGTTTTGTCGTGTCCTATCTGTACCAAAGATAGTCTTATATACAATTAAAGCAAAGTACATTACATGGAATAAAAATCGAACAAATATATTTATGTAAATAAATAACTAAATAATGTTACATCAAAATCAAATAATATAAATTACATTTGTATGCTATATGTCGTTTTCGATAACACATGGTTTTATTATTGACACGTGATAAACTCGGAATCGGTCTAAACCATGGTGCTTATGCGATTCCTTACGGAGATTGCAAAATGAAAACTTAACGAGGTCGATAAAGCAACAATAACTGCTTCACCACGCATATCATATATAATAATAAATATAATGGCATTGTTACATTTGCCCCTCTCATTTTATGTTTGTGTTCATTATAACTCCCTATACTTGACAAGGATTCATTTGTGCCCCTAAACATTTTCAGTTTTATAACTTATTTGTTATTATTGATTAATTTTTAATTATTTGTCTCATAACAAAAGGTAGATTTTTTTTTTTTATTAAATTAATGTTAAAAGAATAAGAAATACCAATGATACTTGAAACTTGGAGACATTTTGTTCATCCGAATATGTTGTCATTTGATAGCAACAAAATTACATGTTCCATTTAACCAAAAACATTAGGTAAATTATATTTTTAAATGTAATTATTATAAGTTGAATTCATACATGTATTTTACTTTTTTTTGTTGGAGATACAACCACTTATTTAGCCATGATAAGGAGTGTAATCGAAGAAGAAGAAGACAACGACGAAGACGAATATGTAGTTGATGGAGACTCTATTACTGTTGAATATAAGTGTTTTACATATATAAGTAATTGATTAGGAATGCAAGAACCGTTAGAAAACATAAAATTGATTAGAAATACGAGAATCATCCACAACATGACATGTGACATATTTATCAGGAATATAGACATATTATTTATCATGAATGTTGTAACAATTCATCTTCAATATGCTATTTATCAGGAATATAGACATATATCCGTGGTTAAGAAGACTGAAAAAACCTAGTGAATTTCTATCTTAAATCACCAAAATGCATATATACAAGTATGAACTTTAAGCACTATGGTTGATTTTGCTGTTTTCAACTTTTATACATAATAATTCTCGTTAATAGGGCATTAAATTTTTTAAATATTTCATCTTTCCACTATGTTGTAAAATTTTAATTAAGTCAAAACCCCAACAAAACTTGAAAATATTGTTTGCCGTATTAGAGGTGGGCATGGTGGTCAAATTACAGGTTCAAGCTCGGATCCGAATCGATATCTGTAATATTTTGACCGATTAAAGAGGGACAAGTTAAGGATAAGTAAGATATAATCGGTTTGTCCTTCTCACTTACTATTTTTTGAGGATAGGTTAAGTTTTTGGTTAATCAATATGACCAACTTTTTTGAATAAAGAAAAAACATTACGTTATGATCCCTAATTTGTTAACGATATCTAAAACTAAGAAAAATAATGAAGCAGTTAAAATGGACCGAACCTTAAGGACGATTATAGCCGTTCTTTATGAGTTACAATTTTTTGATCTGTGTCGGTTATAATGGGTTAAAACCTAATCATCACCAATTTTGCCTATCTCTTGGTTACAATGTAAAAAATTATTATTGTTATTAAATTTCTAGTTATTTCTGTTGCAATAATAATAATGGGTATTCTGGTTAAATATTTGGATCTGCCATTTGCCTTGACCGTTTGCTGATCACAAATATACCAAAGTTGATTTCAAAATAATATTTGTGGGTCCAAAACAAACTTATTAAAGTTATAGGGACTATCAAAGACATAAAAACAAAAAACAGGGGGTTTTGAGCCCCACACGGTTTCATAACAACCATCAATAAGGATTTCCGGTTTTCATTAACCCGTTGCTATAAATACCGGTCCATTCATACATCATTCACACACCCTGCTCCTCATCGACTCTTGATTGATTTTATTGTGATCGCAGAAGAAAGCTTTTTAGTGTTTCTCTTTGATCATGGCCGAAATTGATGTTCTTCTTTCTCAATCGGAGGTGGTACGTAACCTTCATCTTTCCTGATATATGATTATTCGATTGATTGCTTATGATTTTGGGGAAATTATTTTAATAAATATGTTTTCTTTCTGAATTCTGTTGTTTTGATTGATATTTTTACCTTTTTAGGCGGTGATTGATAGAATTATAACTATTATTAGTTTTTTGAAAAGCAAGGTATATGAATTTGAACAGTAGTTGTGGATTGGGAATACTTAAAATGTTTTTTGATTGCGTATATCTGGTTGAGATTGCAATCATATCGTTTAGTGAGCGGTGTTTCGATTCGTGAATTATTGATCCTTTTATAACAGAGGGAGGGAGATATACGAATTAAAATCCTTTTGGCAAGATTCATAAGGAAAAATGTGGATAATAGCTGAGCAATCCACTTTATTTCTGAAACCATGTTCTTATGCACAAAATACAGTGCACACATACTAATTTGGTAATTGTATATAACTTTTTTTTGTTACAGAAGGTTGATAGCGAACAAGAGAGGCTGAAGTACCTTGAATTCGTGCAAGTGGCAGTATTGAATGCTGTTCTATATGCATCAAAGGTGTATGGTTATGCCAAGGACAACTCTGGTCCCCTAAAACCTAGTGTCGAAACATTAGAGGACACTCTTAAGACCGTTGTTGGTCCTGCATATGATAAATTCCATGATGTTCCTGTTGAGGTCCTCAAGTTTGTTGATCAGAAGGTCTGTTTGTCTTCCTATCTAAATTGTGTTTCTTCTCTTTTTGTCATGGTACTGTTATTCATATTCGGATTTGATATCTAAATGTGCTTTCCGCTGGGCCAAAGACCCTTTGCTGGCAGAAACTCTTTATTGGTATTTAGATTAATGTAGTTGATTTGATTTCAGGTTGAGGAGTCTGTGACCAAATTGGACAACCGAATGCAACCTATAGTAAAGCAGGTATCGTCCAAAACCAAAAACCTATCTACTGTGGCCAATGAGGTTAAGAATAGTAGCGTGGTGGATACGGCGTCTGGGCTTGCCAAAACTGCATACACCAAGATGGAGCCAACGGCCAAAGAACTGTACACCAAGTATGAGCCAGTTGCTGAGCTATATGCTGCTTCGGCTTGGGGCTCACTGAACCAGCTTCCACTCTTCGCGAAGGTGGCTAAAGTAGTTGTACCGACAGCTGCTTATTGTGCCGACAAGTACAACCAGACAGTGCAACAAACAGCAGAGAAAGGATACAAGGCTTCTTCATATCTACCATTGGTGCCCACTGACAAGATTGCCAAGGTATTTAGCCCTTCTGAGTCGGTGATACCCAGTGGAGGGGAAGGAGTTGTGGCAGTGAATTGATTACTTTCAATGCTTTTATATGAAGCAAAAATGATATGGTTTTTGAATTTGTTACTGTATAAATGTGTTCTTACTTTATCTTGTTTGTATGTTGTTTGGTCTATCAACAAGTTATTTTGTGAAAGTAGAGAGCACCGGTGAAATTGACAACGTATCATTATATTGAAGGGGCCTTCACAAAAACAGCTGTTTTTACTCTTTGTTAGGACCGTAAATGAACCAAATGTTCAGCGAATTATTCGGCGAGAAGTTTGCTTATGTTGGTCTATTGAACAAATGAACGGACAGGAGCAAAGGTCTCCATCATTCAATTATGTTGGTGACCGTTCTTTTAATTTCGTATATGTCTCTATCTCTACTATACATAAAACATGAATAATTTACAATCCAATATAGCATACATGTTCAACTTTCGCAAGCTAAATTGTCTAAATTTTTAGAGGTACCATCTTCATAACATTTGGTACAGCTAACGAACAACTAACAAAGATCCTGAAATTCAAGCTACAGAGACAGTTTGTATGCTAATCAAATGAAGCTTCAAGTTAGGTTTCTTTTCAAACATGTATATACATATGCTGCAGGAACCTCCCCTCTTTGTATATGAGCTCTTGGTAATATCTTTTCCATTTCTAACTTCATTTCTGATAATCAAACTAAAATGTTCAAATGATCCATCTTTATACATATCAGAACTAGAGTTCCAATTGGCATTATCAAGACAAACAAAATGGAGAGCCTGTTTGCTGATCTGGTGTGTATCGAAACACAAAATTCCAGATCCTCTTACACACATTCTCAAGAATCTTTTGTGATACAGATGCTGAGTTTAGGAAACAGGGTTGGAAAGGGCTGAAAATTTGGCAAAAGATTTGGAATGGTTCAAAGAGCAAGGTCAATCTGGTTCATTAAACTTTATCATCTGCCCTCGTTCAACAGTTCTCTTTATTTCAAAGAATTGTCAAAGGAAGACCCGCAAACGTTCATCTGCCACTTCTATAACACGTACTTTGGGCACTCTGCAGGTGGTCGCATGATAGGAAAAAAGTTAGCAAACAGTTAGATAGATTAGAAATCAAGCATTTTGTTTTAACATTTAGCCATTGTTTTCAATATTTGAATGTAGGTTGCTGCAAAGATCTTGAATAATAGAGGACTGGAGTTCTACAAACGGGATGGTGATCTTTCCGGAGTTGCTGAGGTAATTTCTAAGTCAAATCAAATGATTTTTATCTTTGAATATGATAGCAAATTAAATGCTACACTTTGAGGTCTGCTGCAATGAACTTAATATCAAACTGAAACCTATAGATGTTAAAATTCATGAATGATTTGAAATCTGACTTTGAATCTGAGACAAGTCAAAAGTTGTGTTTCTCCCATGATGAAATACATTTTTTATGATTTACTAATCAGAATTGGACTTGAAACGAGAAGAACCATTGTCCTGAAGAAGCTGACAAACCTTTCTAATTCAACGGTGATATTCTTTGTTTAATGTTGACATGATTATGGAAGAAGCTAAAAAATTTCTGCTTTTTTACATCTTCAATTCCTCTTGCAAAAAGAATACTACTTGAATGTTTCTTTGTGCATAATCTTTTCCTTATTGAAAAACTCAGCTGACTAAAATGTGTATGCTTTAGCTTGTAATACTAGAAGAACCTGAGTAAACAAACTTTCACAAAGTTTCGCGAAAATATGGTTTTTTGGCCGATACTATCAAAATCAAGAAACCAACTACATTATATGCAACAGAACTGTTTCAATGAGTACGATTCTGGCTTATTCAAATCAAAAACAACAAAGGATCATGATTCTTGAAACTCTATAACAAGAATAAAGAGACAGACTATTTAATCTTCGAAGAAGCTCATGAACCCACCCCTACTGATCATCACTTATGAAGGTCAAATACCAAGGGACCAGAATACAAAAGCAGACGCTTTGGCCAATCTACGATCCGCTTTAGAAAAGCCCCATTTGACATGGTTCCTTTGGTGCATTTAACATCACCATCTATTGATTAAGAGAATGAATGGTCAAAAGATATCAAAAACTATCTTATCCATGACTAATTACCTGATGACAAAATCGAGCAAGAAAAATAAGGTTTAGATCATCCAGATATATAATGATTGCAAGAACATTATGTAGACGATCTTCGATCGGTCTAAATCTATGATGTATGTTTGGTCCCCAAACACAAGATATATTGAAAGATATACACGACGATGAATGTGGAAATCATTATGGAGGTCGTAGTTTAGCTAACTGTGTCCCACGACAAGGGTGTTATTAGCCTACCTTATGACAAGACACCATTAAATACGTCCAAATCTCTATGCATATGTCATTAATGCCATAGCCCTTCATGCGATGGGGTATGCATATTTTTGGCAAACTTCCTCCGCACCAGGTATTTTAATTAGTCCTTATAGATTATTTTTCCAAATGGATGTCGCCACTTTTTCCGAAGTAAGGAGTTTGTGTCTTTTATGTAGACTAACATTATTTCTAGATTTGGAACCCATCCAAAATTGTGTGTGACAATGGATCACAATTTATTAGCGACAAAACTCGTCAGTTTTGCGAAAAGCAACGTCTAAAATTATTCGTGTCCACTGCTCTCTATCCTCAATCGAATGGATTAGCCGAATCCGGAAACAAGGTTATTGTCAATTCCATAAAAAAGAGGTTAAAATCTTCTAAAGGTAAGTGGGTTGAAAAACTTCCTTCGGTCTTATGGGCTAATTGTACGACCCCGTGTAAAGTCTACATGTCAGACCCCTTTTTCTCTAGTTTATGGATATAGGTTGTTTTGCCCATCGAAACTAAGGTAGTCGGTCGACCATAACCAAATCGATCTAAGTTATGACATCAATGTGCTCAAAGAATTACGAGACACAATAATAAAGAATTAAAGATGGCCTCTCAACAACATATGGTCATTCAACATTTTAACAAGAATGTTAAAATGAAATTTTTTCATGAAGGCGACTATGTCTTATGACGTGTTTTTCCTAATACAAAGGAGCTTGATCCAAGAGAACTTGCAACCAGTTCGGAAGGACCCTATAGAATCTCAAAAGTCGTGGGAAAATGTGTTTATCAACTTTAGACTATGGATAACTACGATGTCTCACATAGTTGGAATGAGGTACACCTAGAGGTATTTTTTTTCTGAATTCTTTTATTTCAATCGTGTTTTATCCAAGATTAAACTACTGACTTAAGCATCAGATGGTCATCGGTCAAACCAATGACCACCCCTAACTTTTCTTTTGCAGAAACGCATGATTGTTGGAGAAGGCACGATGCAAGATGAGTAGTTGCTGACAATAGCGATTCATACGTTGTATCCCACAATTGCCATTAATGGAAAAAACATATAAGCCACAAACAAAGACGTCTTGTTTATCACATGATCGCCAAGAAAAACGGCAGGATGCAAGAACTAAAAAATTATCTGAAGTCGCTGATAAAGGTGACAGATGACTGAAAAATCATTGTCTAAGGTTAAACGCTTGTGGATGCCTACGCCAATCTAAAATCATCAATAAATACGACAAAAGATTTATTCGATCACCAATAAAGGCATGTATTGTAAACAAAAGTTCATCCTTAAGTTATATTCATCTGTACGTCATCTTTAACTACGACGTTTCAAAATTTACGATCATTTCCATTGGTCGCCTATAAATGGGTTAGATATGAAAAACAAGTTATAAGTATCACCTAACATAATGGACTAATGAAACACTTGTACTTATCATATCAAAAAATTACAAGTGTTGGCACGGCCACCAACGACAATCCTAGGAATAATTACAAATGACAAAAGAACTAAACTTGAGGAGGGGGACACTTATCTTCTCTGCAACCTCTCCCTCGATGGAGATAACCCGACGCCTGCAGGAGTATCCTCAACGTTCTTCTTGTTGTCATCGGACATCAAATCTTCCTCGGTCCCGATCTTCTTTAAAAAGAAGCCAAGCTACTCCTTAACATCCTTGAGCGGGTCTTTCCCCGCCTGGTCTTGGAGCATTATGGAGGCCCTCGTCAAATCATGTTGATCTGATTGTGCATGGCTAAAGCCGATTAGAATGCCTAGAGAAAAATAAACTCAATATTAGCCTAAAAGAGAGTTTAAACATGACAAAAAAGGAAAAAACTTGAAATTCCTACCATAAAAGAAATCCTGACCTTGTGCATATCCACACCTTTCATAGGCCACCCTCATATTTCTTGTTGTTCTGAGAAAGGAGTTCATATACGGAAACATGTTCTTATCGAGCACATCCCCTTGCATAAAGTCGATAGGGACCCCAAATAGACATTGTTTTAGGGCCGCCACTATCGACCTTTTCCTCTTTCCCCTTGGCAGAAGAGGAAATAGCTGTTGATGTATTTAGAACTCCCTTTGGGATCAGGGATCCTATGTCAAAAGTAATTGACACCTTTGCCTTCCCTAGATCGTCAATTTTTGAAGATGGTATTTATCTTCAATTTTTTTGCATCTACACCCAATGCTGGGGTTTTTCTCTTTCTGCTTTTACCCTTGTTGGCAAGTTCAACGTCCCTTTCCTTCTTGGAAAGGGCTGGAGTTGGAGTCTTCTTTATTCGGGTGGAACTTGTCCCGAAAGTCTCTCTAGAAAGACAAAAGTATTAGCGACCATGTTACCCTCGACTAAAACAATCATCCTTGTAGTCACAACAGCCATGTGCACCTCTTGTTCATCGAATGTGCAAATCAGAATCATAGCAATGACTTCATTGTTATCCTTTTCTTCAACTAACACTTGCCTTTTCACTTACTCTCTCACTAGCTTTCTCGTTTTCTTCATTTTATTTGTTGGTGAAATTTGTTCTTTCTTAGGCAATCAACAAAATCGTCTAATGTCTCCCTTTCTTCCACACTTATCTCATACACGTTTCTATTCCTCTTTTTGTTGAGATTAGAGTTGTTGGATTCAAAATTTGCCTTCCTCCTTTCTTTTTCAGCTTCCTTTTATTTCCATAATGCACATTGAAACTTGTAACACCCTCGAACTTGGTAAGAGCAACTAATAAAATTTTTGATATAACATCAAATAAAGACAACACATATTCCTACAAATCAAAACTCAATATGCCTCAAATATAAAATTCGATAAATAACCTCAGCAAATACAAATTCCAATAATTTACAAGGACTAGGCTGAAATCGGGTGTTACTTAACCCAAATATAAGTTGCTCTCCCCAACCTAATGCAGAAGACTTCATCAAGCTATTCACTCCTCGGGTACACAACTAGTACTTCTCTCTTCACTGTGTTACTAGAACTATTCCCAACCGGAACCTATTGCACATGCCGACAAATAAAAATGTTAGGCTAACGCCTAGTGAGTTTAAGAGTTTTACCTGAATAAATATATCTTTAAATGGAACGAACTTCACTTAAAATTATAATCTTTCAAATGATTTACTTTAAACTTGGGGACGACTGTTTTCCAATATCATGCATTTCAAAGATGAACACCTCATTACAAAACATTCTTTATAAAATGATGCAACCGAAAACTCACTCAAAACGAGAGTAGAATCGACTTCCAATTTATGAAAATATGAATAACATTTCATATCCCGAAACACCCCAAAACACGGGTGGGGCAATACTCCACTCATAAAAATTATGGACAATAATCCACACATAAAAGACATCACCGAAGACATAAATATCAAAGTCCCAGATCGAAAACAACACCTTTCGGTGACGGAGGAGACCCGATTCCATATAATGTGACGGACACAACACCTTTCGGTGACGGGGGAGACCCATTCCATATAATGTGACGGACACAAAGTAAGCCACACATTATGTTATTAACACCATTTACATGGTCATATCGGTATTAAGTATCGAGCTCGACATCTTTCAGCGTACACCCATAGATACTTGCACGGAGGACTTACACCATACCGCTGATGCTTAACCGTGCCGCAATGGGGAAAACTAGCGTTCCACCATCGAACAAAATAATTAAAGTATTGAGCTCGACATCTTTCAACGTACACCCATAGATACTTGCACGAAGGACTTACACCACATCCGATGCCTAACGTGCCACAGTGTGGGAAATTAGTCGTTCCATCATCGGACAAAGTAATTAAAGTGCTCATGGATCCATAGCAGACAGGGCTGAAACATTACATGACCCCAATTGAATGACACACACACACTCAAAATACGTAAATCTTCAATAATCATAAATTATGACCAAAGCTCTACGTTGAACTATCAAAACTGGACAAATGTCACCAAAACCCATTCATAACCAAATACCAAGCCATACGCTCAAACAACCAAATGACTCATTGTCAAAAGCAATAAAATGCAATAAAACGCACTCGACCAACGTTTATGCAAACACGTGCTCCAAAGTACACGACCAAACTCCAACACAACTTAGAATAAGATAGATCATTTTCCAAACAAGGTTATACCATAGACACGTGCTCCAATTGCTCAAAATTTACTCATTGAAATACTTAAAATACATCTTTTCCCCAAAATAGAAGATTTGAAATTTCCGAAATGTTCGTAAGGTCAGGAATGACCAAAACCCAAGGACTCACCCGTTGATGCTTTCAAACTTCTCATAACACAAACTATGCATATTTCCAACAAACACTAAAATGCATTTTTACCATGTAGTCTCCGTTTATTCAATAAATTATTAAAACACTTCAATGTATGACTTATTTACAAAAATGTCCAAAAATCCCAAATGTGGGGGTTTTACAAGGTTTATAAAGTCAAACACTTCAAACAATTTAGCCGACCAAATAACTCAACGAATGATAATTTCATGTAAACACATAAACACTTTAAAATAAACATTTTGGCATGTACAACGTTTTCACAAATCAACTTGAACTCACCTTACTAGATTTAGTCTAAATCTAGATTTTATCCCAACTTGAGCTTCCTTGAAGAAACTTGAATCCACAAGCAAATCCTTCCAAAAACCTAGATTCACAAGTTTTCAACTATAAACATTCATATTCAACCACTTAGAATCGATCCCCAAACATTTTACATCAAAATCCCCAATTTGGCCAAACCCTAATTTTTTACCCAAAATCATCAAATCTGAAATTTGAGAAACATAATCACTAGTAAATCATCCATGGAGCATTTATAACTTATAATGAAGTTTAGAAACTATGAGGATGAACTCACCACTTAGGTTTTGATGAAAACCTAAAAAACCCCAAATTTCTTGAAGATGGAGGTGATGATGAGCCCTTGACCTTTGCTTCCAATCCGCCACCAAATACTCTTAAATATTCCCAAAACTAACAATCTATCCTTGAAAATCTCTCAAATACGAAACCAAAGAAAAAAGAATCGTCTCAAACGGAGTTATGGTGAAGGAGATATGAGGAAATGAAGAAAAACCCAAAAAATCGGATTTTTAACCTCCAGACCCGCTCCGGATAGTACCTGGCTAAAGTGATATATGTCACTTTCACTAGGCACTCTCGCGTCAGATATACCGAGAGTTTTACACTCTCAGCGAGAGTACCTGGCTAAAGTGACATATGTCACTGTTGCTTAGCACTTTTGCCATACTTGTACCGGCCGTTCCTCGACCGTTTTCTTGGCCGTTCACCGGCTGTTCACTGACTGTTTTCTCTAGATTTATTTTATACATAACATTGAAATTACGGGTGTTACAATCCTCCCAACCTTAGAATGATTTCGTCTTCGAAATCTAATGCCGATCAAAACACGAATGTCATCACCCACGGATGGACTGCTTCTCAATGATTCGATCATTCTCTTAACCAAACAAACAACAACCCGAGGGCCTTTCGGTCTCGATATCATACTTTCATAATCTCACAACGTTCTTGAACCATAAAAGACACATGAAACAATTCAAAACGCCACACAACCCGGAATACAAGCCCAACAGATGGCTTACCATCCACCCATCTCAAAGAAGGTAACAATTAAATGATGTAGACCTCAAATAACGTCACTTTCACCAACAACGGTCTCCCTTTCCAAGGATGTGTCTCTAACCTATTTCAACCTTAACTGAAACTCGATAAGTTCCTGTCAAAATTGTCACGTTGACTTTCGTACAAACTCTCACATCCAATGTCCACCTTGACATGTTACACTCATACTAGAGTGAACATCGAACCTTACTGGGAGCAATTTTCTATCCATACGATCTCGGTTACCTCCCAACCTTAGGTGACACGTACTACCTCAAGGGTGTCTTGTGACATCAACTTTCCACTCACTAATTCATCCCACCTCAACACAATTCTGAATCCGTAATCCAATGATCGACACCTAACCCGAAGAATTCCCAAAATTCCTTAATGATTCACCCTTGATATTGGTAGGGCTTGCCTTCCAGGGACGTGCCAATATGTTCTCCAGGGGGTTGGCTTATCCACATTCGGCGATTGCACATACTCGAACATCGATCATCCATTCGTTATAAACCTTTACTGTAACAAAACAATCTCCAACTTTGATACTTATTTGCTAACATCTAATACCCTTGAAGTTGCCACATAATTTTGCAAACACACAGGATTCCCCCAATGATCATTGTACTAAAAATCGAGTGTCGGCACCTATCCTCAAAACGACTATACTGCAAACGTGGGTGTACCGTCAATTATTTCATCCCGGATTGGCATTGTCATATTAAAGTTGACGCCTAATGTGGCACTAAAATTCCAATCTTACATCTCTAATCAACGAACCACAATATTCCCTTTATTTGCGAAGGTTCTCTAAGATAGTACACCACCAACACATACCATGTTGTCGAACGAATAACCCATCAAACAAATCCAACCATTCGCAAGCAACCACCCCAGACTTTAACTCTAAGATTCATCGAAACGGAATGATCACCGCTTAATTAACTAGGAGAAAACATAAATCTAACACTTCAATTATTCGTATGTGAATCTACTCATAAGACTGAAATCCACAATTCAAAACTGGCCACAAGTCGGATCGCCCGACGCTTCAATTGTCAAGGACTCTTCTAGTCCCTAATTACAACTCCTCTCACGAGAGGGGTCTAAAATCTATAGCCTTAATGAGTTCAAGGTTTTCCAAAATAACGTGCCAACTTGAAATTTCATAAGACTTTCAAACGCAAAAGCTTTATGACAATTAATCGTACGTGTAACATCCACTACCGTTTACTCGGTAGTTTACTCGGTAGTTGTGCAAAGCGGTCACAAACACCAGACACATAAAACCATTTCAAAAAGAATTTGATCACTACTCACGCTAATAATGACAATAACAAAAGACCCGCAACAAAATTTTCAAATGGACCACTACGATCCTAGCATACCTTAATTTATGCCATGTACGTAAAATAGTTTTTTGTACTAAAACAATGGGTAACAAATAGTTGTATGCATTTCAAAAGAGGTACTTCCCAAGTTCAAGCTCCAAAATTCTCTTTTAACCATAAAATGAGATGGGATAAAATTTCCCAACAAGACCTGCATACATCAATTTATTTCCCAAATCTAGTGATAGGTGCATGCAATTTGGCCAAACGTAAGATAATTTATATCAATTTCAAGCTTTTAAACCGTATAATAAAATACTCATAGTCCCAAAATAGTGGCTACCATGACATGCACACCGATAAACCAATATAATGCATCGCGTGAAACTATAACAGTAAAATCAACAACCGAAGGATGTTCAAAGAAAAAGTTTAACACGAACCATCACAAATCATTCATGAGCTTACTCACACCAAAGTATAAATCAATTATAATACTAAGTAGTGTGCAACGAAATACACTCGTATAAAACATAAAAGAGAAATCACTTGATATTGAGACTCCAACAATAGCTTATGGGACAACATCCACCGACAAAACTCTCATGAAATAAGTTTATCAATAAACCATAAACCAACACACGCAATGAATCTAACCGACACATTTAAGTGTTCGTTCATGCGCTGCAAGACACCGTAAAATAATACTCCATAAGACTTAACAAAACTCACACAAAATAAAATTTCCAATAAAGTCAACATCAAAATAATAGAAGACAACTCTCTGTCCAAAACCTTAACATATGTGGAGGAGGTCCAATGTTAAAGTCATAAACCATAGTTACTTGTCCAAGACCCTAAACAACATCAAAATACGAACATTGCAATATCCGAAAATAGCGTTGGACAACAATGATAATAAAGAAAGTCTCAGCAAAGTTTGCAACCTCATCCAATCAAATAGTTTTATGCATGTTTAAAATCCTGGTTTAAACCTTGTGTGTGCTAAAAATCTTTCCAAGATTTTGTAACATAATCCACATGATGATTTCAGAAACATGAGAAATAATTGATGCAATTTATTTCAAAATAAATTTTGTGCATGAATTTGATCGACACTCAACGTCTCGAAACTAAGTTCCTCAATTCCCAGTTACACTACCGTCATTCGGATGCTCAAACATCTTAAGAAAATAATCAATGACTCTATCGGTTCACCTTATAATTTCTCCTCGAATAGTGTTGATTCCATAATTCTACGGTTCTAGTCCAACCAATAATTCTGACCGAAATGGTCCACTTAATGCAATCATCATGCTTACTGTCACCCAAAGTGACGAATGTTAGAATCAACCACCTCTTCTAACGGCTACCCACTTAGGAACTTCTTCACTACCCCAACGGTCGTCACATCAAAGTAGTCCAAGTATACACATGTAACCTATAGGTTTACCATAACACTGGGCAGGTGCAATTATGAACGTACTGTACATGATCATCCTTGATACTCTCGACGTGATTCACGTTCCTAGTGACTCCATTATCCTCAAAACATCCAATCTTAAAGTGGCTATTGGTGCAATTTCTCTCTCATTCACTTAAAAGAACACTAGTTTGAGTCTAGGCATCCAAAATCAACAACTAGTTCTCTCAAACCTAAACTCTGATACCAACTTGTAACACCCTCAAATTTGGTAAGAGCAAAATAATAAAATTTTCGATATAACATCAAATAAAGACAACACATCTTCCTACATATCAAAACTCAATATGCCTCAAATATAAAATTCGATAAATAACCTCAACAAATACAAACTCCAATAATTTACAAGGACTAGACTGAAGTCGGGTGTTACTTAGCCCAAATATAAGTTGCTCTCCCTAACCTAATGCGAAAGACTTCATCAAGCTATTCACTCCTCGGATACATAACTAGTACTTCTGTTAGCTCCATCTGCCAAGTTTAGAAGTGTCGAAAAATAGGCTAAGTATGGAAACTTCTGTTGTCTGCTCAAGATCGTCCAAGTCACCATAGAGGATACAAAGCTCAGAGGTAACTCCGCAGAAGACGTACCCGAGGTCAAACCTGATGATGATACTCAGATCACAGAGCCTCTGTGAAGGCTAACCTCTGGAGGTTAGTGTTGGAGTTATTCGCAAAGATGGTTCAAGACAAAACCACGTGCAGAACACGTGATGCCTGCTGTACGAAGATTCTGAAGATCGTTAATGAGCGTCCCACGATGTTTCACTTTCCAGGTGGCATTCCTTCTATGGATTGTCAGCCTTTGTCTTGTACTATTGTGTGCTCCCCTTGCTATATGAAAGGAGCACCTCCTGCATTGAAAAAGAGAGAGCACACACAAATTGCAGTCTGTATAATTCTTGAGCATATTAGCACACACTTGTGCATGTTCTTGGTGTTCTTGAGTGAATTAATGAAGCATATGACTCAGTGAAAACGTTGTTACTTATTGTGCTTTTCATACTATATGCTTGTGTGTTTACTACCTTTATAAACTTATCTTCACTACATATGGAAACGCTTCCGCACTCATATTTTTCAGTTTACCACGTAGTGAGATAGTTAAACGAGTTTAGAACATAAATCTGGGATCAACAATTGGTATCAGAGCTAACTTTGATTTTCAATATCAAAGGATCTTGTTCTATACTTGTTTCCAGTGTTCAAGGTAGTAGTTTGAGTCTGTTCTTCGTCCTGAACACCATTCACAATCACACTCTGTTTTCTGAAGCTATATCAACCAGTTTGGTATAGATACAGGTACAAGTGTGCTCTTCACACTCAAAGACAAATTTAAAGCTCGTTGGTTGGTCATTTGTTCTCTCTGTTCATACACTTATCATCTCTAAGACCATTACTGTTGTATTCTCTCTGGTTCGTGTTATACTCTGTTTTTTCTCTCTAAACTAAAATGGCAAACACAGTTAACTACTTCAGTGCATGATCTCAGTCTAAACCTCCCACTCTACTAAGGGATGAATATCCTCAGTGGAAGATCAGGATGGTGCACTTTCTCGAAGGTGTGGATCCTGGTCTGGTTGAGTTTCTTCACAATACTCCTTTCATCCCAATGACAACCGTTCCTCGTGTTCCTGCCACTGCAAACACTCCTGAAGTTCCTGAATACCAACATCCCAAACCTGTCATTGAATGGACTGAAGAAGAAAAGGCACAACATGAACTTGCAAAGAAAGCCAAAAGATTAATCATTATGGCTATCCCAAACGATATCTTCCAATCTCTTGATTCCTGTGAAACATCGAAAGACTTGTGGTTGGAGTTGGAGAAACAGCTTGAGGGTGGTGCTAAAACCCTCAAGAACAACAGGGCTTTATGCATAAATGAATACTTTGCATTTAAAGCTCTGCCGGGTGAATCCATTCAAAGCACATACAACAGGTACAACTCCTTATTGAACAAGTGCAAGAGGTATGGGATCCACAGAACCTCTGAAGAAAACAATGTCAGATTCCTTCAGAGCCTGGATGATGAATGGCTTCATCTAACCATGTCCATGCAAGCCACATTGGATCTTGATGTATGGTCCATATCTGATCTCTTTGGAACACTGATTAGCCAAGAGAACAGAATTTCCAAGTTGATAACCTCTGTCGGAGGTCCTCTGACTCTTGTAGGAAGTGCCTCAGAAGGCAAAGACAAGGGAAAGAAGGAAAAGGCAGCTGAGGATGCGCAGAGGAAGAAAAAGAAGAAGGTGCTTGTAGCAGAGAGTGAAAGCGAAGAAGGATCTGAGGAGGAGATTGATATGGCTGCTCTGGCCAAAACGCTTGCACTTATGACCCGACAATTCAATCGTGGTTTCAAGAAGCCAGAGTACAGAGGGAGAGAAGAAAGAGATGACAGAAGCATAGGATATGGTGAGGTGAGAAATCATGGAAGAGAAGAGTCTGAGGAGCAAAGGCAAGAAGAAAGGAGTGGACAGAGGTCAGACGGCAGAGGTGGTGACAAATTCCCAAAGCAAACTGAAGGCTGCTTCAAATGTGGGAAACCAGGCCACTTCGCCGCAGAGTGCAGGTCTTCTGCCAATAAAGGGAAACCCACAAGAGACGCTGCTTTCTACAAAAAGAAAGCAGAGTACTATACTCAGAAATCCCTAATGGCAGAACAACATAACCTTGTGACCGATGAATCCTCTGATGAAGGAGAAGACAACGCACTCTTCTGTGGAATGACAGAAGTCCACTCTTCTGACGACAAGAGTGAGGTATCCACTTCTGACTCTTACAACTCGAACTCTGAAAACAAACTTCTTGAAATACAAAATGATCTTCTTGCTTATAAAAACACATGCTCAGAACTTGAGAAAAACCTTGCCTTCTTTGAAAGAGAAACTAGACTTCTTACCCAAGAGAAGGATAAGGTTTACCTTGAAAGAAAAACTCTTACCTCTGAGCATATTTTGAACAAAAAGGGTCTCAAGGAGAAAATTTCAAAACTTGACCAAGCTTTGAAAGAAAAGGTCAAAGAGTTAAAGAAAAGTGAGAGCGATCGATTAAACGCCATTTCTTTGAAAAACTTTTTTCAAAAAGAAAGAGAAGTCCTTCATCAAGATCTGTTCGACAGAGATCTCCAAATTAAGAGGTATCAGGATGCTCAAAAGGTCCATGAAAAAGTCAACACCCAGATCGGCAGAAGAGGAATAGGGTTCGAGGATATTGACCCTTACACAGGAAATAAAAGAAACAAATCTTTATCAAACATCTTCTGCCCTGGACAGTTTCTAAAACCAAGTCTTCCAAACCTATTATCCACATTCAAGAGGCGCAGAACCTCTGAAGGACCACATCTGAGGAAACCTCTGCAGATGGAAAATGTATGGTATGAAAACAATGATTTACCATCCGCACTCTCATCAAAGAGAAAATCTATTCCAAAGAAATATCTGTCTCAAAAACAGATAGGAGTCTTCAGATTTGGTCACCCAGTAACCCAAACTCAAATGGCTTTTATGTGCATGATGGTCCCTGAAAAGGAACTATCCTCTGATGCACCAGAGTTTGTTCCCGCCTCTGTGGAAGAAAAACTT
This sequence comes from Arctium minus, assembly GCA_954870635.1. NCBI lineage: Eukaryota > Viridiplantae > Streptophyta > Magnoliopsida > Asterales > Asteraceae > Arctium > Arctium minus. Next base: position 39,693,053 of record OX941087.1, on the reverse strand, counting down.
TTTAAAAGGTTCTTGGAAAGTGACTTGAGAAAAACCTATGAAAATTACTTTCTCAACCATCCTGATCTAACCTCTGAAATAAGAGAAATCTTTGAGCAAGATCTTCTAAATTGTCTTAGTGTTCCTATGGTCATTCCTTGCATTTCAAAAGATTTAAACAATCCCAAGGACACTATGTATGTACAAAGGAACGCATCTCCAGAAAGTCACGATCATATTCACAGAGACTTCCTTGACACAGACTCTGAATCAGAATCTGAGTCCTCTGTAGAATCAGAGACAAGTTCTGTGGAACTTGACATGGTCATCAGTGGTCCAGAGGATAATAAACTACCCTCTGGCATCCTTAACATGATAATTGCTCCCAAAAGGAGAACCACAGGAATGTCAATCTGCCCTGACTTCTTGGATATGTGTCTCCAAGCAAAGACTTCTCTTGAGCTTGAAAAATCTAAAAAGGACAAGATCTCTCATGTTTCAAAAGCTCCAAAACCATTAAAACCATTTCAAGAAAAATTCACTTGGCAACAGAAGGGTAAATGGCCCAAAATTAATAAACTTGATGCTTCTGTTGTAGTGAAAGCAAGGAAAGAAGATCAAGGGAGAGTACAATCTCAGAGCCACTCAAGAGGAGTTTTTGAAAAAACTCAACCTAGATTAGACAAAGCTTTCTGTAAAAAGAAACCCAAATCTAAAATGGGTTGTAGTAAAATTTGCTCTGTACCCTCCTTTGACAATTTTAATGAAATTTTCAAGAAGTTTGCCTCTAATGTTCCTTACTGTAAATGTCTTGATCTTATGCATGCTTTAAATCAACATTTCTCAAGGCCCTCCTGTCTTATATCTTACCCCAAATCCAAGAATGCAAAATTCAAGGGTGAGAAGAGACAATCTGGTACATCTGCCAATGAGGATAAACCCAAAACCAAAGGTGCTAAGGTATCTTCTAAGCCTCCTAACAAAAATGGACCCATTTGGCAATGGGTACCTAAAACTCTCTAATCTGTCCACAGAAGAAACAACATGTTCCCATCTGGTACCTAGACTCCGGGTGCTAAAGACACATGACTGGAGACAGAGGGTTGCTTTCCTCTTATAAAGAAAAACGTGGAGGAGGATCTGTGACTTTTAGAGATAACAAGAAAGGTCAAATAAAAGGCTATGGAGTCATTGCCAAAGGAGACATCGATGTCAACAGAGTTGCCTATGTGGATGGCCTCAAGCACAACTTACTGAGTGTAAGTCAACTCTATGATAATGGACTCGATGTGATGTTCAAAAGACAGTATTGCTCTCTGTTGAAGGAAGATACCACCACAGAGCTTCTGCGAGCCAAAAGACGAGGTGATCTGTACCTCATGGATTTCAAATCAACTAACAAAGAAGAAAAGCTATGCTTAGTCTCAAGTAAGAATGAAGAAGCTTGGCTCTGGCATAACAGGTTTTGTCATCTAAACTTTCACACACTTGACAAACTTGTGAAACTAGACCTGGTAAGTGGACTACCAAGTATTAGATTCAACAAGGATCATCTATGCTCTGCTTGTAAAATGGGCAAACTTAAAAGGGTTGCCCACAAAACTAAGTCAGACATATCTTGCACCAGACCTCTGCAGATGCTTCATGTTGACCTCTGTGGTCCTATATCTGTGCAGAGTCTTGGTGGCAAGAAGTATATCCTTGTACTCATAGATGAATTCTCTAGATATACTTGGGTTGAATTCATTCGAAAGAAATCATATGTTCTTGAAGTACTAATCAATCTTATCAAGAGAATACAAGTTCTTTATGATTGCAGGGTACAGAGAATCCGAAGTGATAATGGCACAGAATTTAAGAATTCAACCATTGAAGCCTATCTTTCGAAAGAAGGCATATCACAGAACTTCTCTGCTGCAAGGACTCCACAACAAAACGGTGTTGTTGAACGAAAGAACAGAACACTAGTGGAAGCCGCAAGAACTATGCTCACTGCTTCAGGGCTCTATTTCTTTCTGGGCAGAAGCCATTTCAACCGCATGCTTCACCCAAAATCGATCTTTGATAGTGAAGAGGCATGCAAAAACACCATACCACTTACTACACCAGAGGAAGCCGAACATCAAATACTTGCATGTCTTCGGCTGCAGATGTTTTGTGTTGAATGACAGAGAGCAGATAGGGAAATTCAGTCCCAAAGCCGATGAAGCCAAATTTGTTGGCTATTCATCAAACTCTAAGGCATACAGAGTCTATGTACTCAAATCCAAACATATACTTGAAAGTATTAATGTTTCATTTGATGACTCTTTTTAGGTGACTTCTGAACAAATCAGCTCAGGACTCAAACTTCAAGATGAAGATTCTGGTAGTTCATCAAGAACAAATGATCTTCATCATTTATTTGAAGAGATGTTCAATGATGATGGACCCTCTGAAGGTGACCGCAGAGCCTCTGAAGCCGAACCCTCTGAGGACCAAACAGGTACTTCTCTGACTAGTCCTAGTGATGCTTCACCCTCTTCCACTATTGTTGTAGGTGCAACTATCGAGGGGGAGCACTCAAAGGATAATACGAATCAAGGCCCAAAGCACAATCAAGATCATGGTCATCTTCAAAATATCTCGGAAGGGTCAACACCAGAACAATCAGAGAACTCTGATCAAGGCTCCGCAGAGCTCTCTACTTCAACTCGTGGTGAACAACCAAGTCCTGTGGCAAGTACAAACGATCAATTTCCTTCAACAGAAATGATCTACATCAAGATGAACGTGCTCCTGAATTAGCCACAGAAGTTTCCAATGACCACCTGCCTCGCATGACAAAGTGGACCAAGAGTCACCCACAGAGCCAAATTATAGGTGACCCATCTGACAAGGTCCAAACTCGATCAAGTACTGCAAATTTTTGTTACTATACAAATTTTGTGAGTATCATCGAACCCAAAAAGATATCTGAAGCTCTTGAAGACCCAAACTGGGTAGAAGCTATGCAAGAGGAGCTTCTGCAGTTTGAGAGAAACGAAGTATGGACCCTAGTGCCTCTGCCAAAAGGCAAAACGGCTATAGGAACGAAATGGGTCTCCAGGAACAAAAAGGATGAAGATAGTGTGGTGGTCAGGAACAAAGCAAGACTGGTGGCCAAGGGATACTGTCAAGAAGAAGGCATTGATTATGAAGAAACCTTTGCCCCTGTGGCACGACTAGAAGCTATAAGGATCTTCCTTACCTTCGCAACCTACAGAGGTTTCAAAGTATATCAAATGGACGTCAAGTCAGCCTTTCTGAATGGGCAGATTCAAGAAGAAGTATATGTCCAACAACCACCAGGGTTTGAGAGCTCTAAGTACCCAAATCACGTCTACTTTTTGGACAAGGCTCTGTATGGACTGAAACAAGCCCCCAGAGCCTGGTATGATAGACTTTCAAGCTTCCTCCTTGCCAATGGTTTCGAAAGAGGTACAACTGATACCACTTTATTTTATAAGAAGAGAAAAGGTGAGATTCTACTTGTACAGATCTATGTTGATGACATTATTTTTGGGTCTACAAATGATTTATACTGCAAAAAGTTTGAATCATTGATGAAAAGTGAGTTTGAGATGAGCATGATGGGAGAACTTACATTCTTCTTAGGATTGCAAGTCAAACAAACCACAGAGGGGATTTTCATAAATCAATCAAAATATGTCTCTGACATACTTGAAAAATATAAGCACTCTGACTCTTCACCAATGAAGACTCCTATGGCCACTGGATCCAAGCTTCATGCAGATCCAGAAGGCAAGTCTGTGGAATGTAAACTCTACAGAGGTATGATAGGGTTTCTGTTGTACTTAACTGCGAGTCAACCCGATATAATGTTCGCCACATGCCTCTGTGCAAGATTTCAAGCTAACCCCAAAGAATCTCATCTTCATGCTGTTAAGAGGATCTTCAGATACCTAAAAAGGACCAAGTTTCTTGGCCTCTAGTATCCGAAGAACTCTGGCTTTGATTTAGTGGCGTACACAGATTCAGATTACGGAGGATGCAAGCTAGACAGAAAAAGTACCTCTGGGAGTTGTCAATTCCTTGGAGGGAAACTAGTAAGTTGGACCTCGAAGAAGCAGAATTGTGTCTCAACCTCTACGGCCGAAGCGGAATACGTGGCTGCTGCCAGTTGTTGTTCACAAGTTCTGTGGATGAGAACCCAAATTAGAGACTATGGATTTGACATCGAGAAAATCCCCATCCTCTGTGACTCCAAAAGCGCCATTGCGATCTCCGCCAATCCTGTGCAGCACTCCAAGACCAAGCACATCGGTATCAGGTATCACTTTCTGAAACACCATGTGGAGCATGGGACAATAGAGATGTACTTTGTGCCCACAGATTACCAACTTTCCGACCTTTTCACGAAGGCATTGGATGAGAAAAGATTCACTTTTCTAGTTGGCAAGATTGGTATGCTTAACATGGGTTGACCACAGAGCCTCTGTACCCTTGCACAGAGCCTTTGTTGTACATATTTACCTTTCTGCAACTTATTCCTTGTTTGTAAATAACTTCTTAAGCTTTCTTTATTATTCTTTTTCGAATCTATGTCTTGTACAAGTCTCATCTTTATATGATCCAAGCATAGTTGAAGGGGGAGCAGACCGAACCAACAAAGACCGATCTTGACTATTCCAGGGGAAGCAAGACAGTTCTGTGCGACACAGACTACAGAGTGAGGTTAGTCCATCTGAACCAAGGGTCAAAACTCTTTCTCGAGCACTATGCCCTCAGAAAGATCCCACTATGTACCTAGTTTTCTGTCTAAACTTTGAAATGATCAAAACTTTGAAAATCTTTCCTTAAAAGGAAATTTTTGGTCTCAGAACCTCTGGGGTCAACCACAGAGCCTCTGCGATCTATCACAGAGCCTCTGCACCTCAAAACTGAGGATATTTGACCGATGCACTTCTCTAAAAAGGAACTCGATCATTTCATCGCACTATCCTCCCTTTTAAAATGCTCTTTTGATCAAAACCTTGCCTATGACCTCAGAAGCCTCTTATCCACAGAGCTTCTGTCATTCCCGTCACTGGAGAAGTTATTCAGGTCATTTGCTGCGGGTTATTTTTGAAACTCACTGTCATGTGGGAATAGTAAATGCCACGCACGTGAAAATAGGTGGAGGCGCACATCCTAGATTGTGCACCACCATTATCTGACGTGGCAATATTTGATTGGTTCGTATCTGTACCGTCGTTTTTCAGAAACGACCTCTTATCCGTTACCACTCATTTCGGATTTCAAATTTTATTTTTTACCGCTTAATCATTTTACCCTCTCTCTCTATATATAAATCCCTCTCATACCATACATCTTCTTTTTACCTGAAAATTTTTTCTCTCAAGAATTCCTTTGCAAAGAATCTCCCTTCTTCATCTCTTTCCATGGCATCTCAATCTGCTTCTTCCAAGAACTTCAAGGGTTCTTCTGCATCGAACAACTCCATGCATTCTGAGGCTAAAAGGGCCGATTCCCATTCTGTTGAACAAGAACATGTCCTCACAAGCAGAATGCTCTCCTTCATACACCATGATTACCACTCCAGACAACTAAACCTCAAGCCTAACAATCATTATGTCATCTTAGAACCCAAGGGATACCCCGAGGAAGCTGCTCCTTTACTTCAAATCCTGAAAAACCACATCCTCACCAAATCCCTAACCCTATAAAGAACTGACATCCCAGAAACTTACATTCAACAATTCTGGTTGAGTGCTAAGCATGAAAAACTGGACCATTATGGCTACTGTGTCATGGGTTATGCCACTCATCCCTCCACTGCTAAAATACTGGACCTGGGCATAAACCGTAGAAGAGTCTCAGAGGTATTCGGACTTCCTACCAAGACCCAATTGAACCTGACAAAATTCTCTGACGAGCCCTCAGATGATGAAATTCTAGAGTTTCTCAGGTTCATAGGGTACGCTGCACCAATTTCCAAGAGAACTGATTTCAGACGCCAGAACCTTCCACCTCTGTGGAATATTCTCTTCTCGATTCTCAATCGCTGCTTGACTTGCAAAGTAGGAAGTCCTGACCAATCTAGCCATACCATACTTGCAATAATGTATGGCATATACTATGATTTGCCATTGGACTATGCAACACTTATTTTCAGGGAGATCAGAAATGCGGTCATAGCCAAACAAGAGGACCAAGCTCGAGGCACAGAACCCAAAAATCTCGTATTCAACAGATTCTTTGCAGTTCTGTTAGGAGATGCTCTGATAGGAGAAGGGAAGTTACCTGGAGAAGGTAAAATGATCAAATTCTACGACATGAAGTCGCACAAGCCAACCGTACTAAAGACTGGATATCCTGGAGCAAGACCTCTGTCAGCTAGTATTCTAGCTTACCTGGGTAGTGAAGATGCGGTTAGGACTTACATTCGTGGGCACAAGACTCCTGCACCGAGTCCTGCAATCCCCCCACGTGTAGGATTCCAAGTGGGAGACATAGCTATTTACCTTAGGACAGAAGTGGGTGAGGGAGCTAGAGTAGATATAGCAGAAGAAACCTACATTGGGACAGAGGTTATAGTTCACGAGAGTGGGGTAGGGAAAAAGAAGCTCAAAAAGAAAAGGAAACCCAAGAAGAGAGTCGCAGAAGAAGAGACTCCAAAATCACCCTCAGAGGTTGCGAAACCGAAAAAGAAGGCTAGGAAGTTAACCAAAGTAGCAACCTCTGAACATGTCATTACACCAGAAGTAAGTGAACTTGCAGAATCAGAACAACCTCTGCAGAGGAGAAAGCGAAAAGCCCACATCATTGAAAGCTCTGAAGATAGAATCCCTAGTCCTCTCCATGTCGCAATGGACATAGCTAAGGAAGTACAGAAGCTGCACTCTGTGGACTTAGATGAAACCACAGACGTTGAGGTGCAGGACATTACGGGGCTTTCAAGCTCTGGTGATGAGGGTGTGAAAATCTCGGAGAAGGAGATAGGAGAAAAAGATGCCATAGGCACACAACCTGAACCAACTCCATGTGCAACCCATGTTACTACCCCTGCAGTTCTAGTGCAGAAGGGTATTGAAGAAGGACCGCACAGTCCGAACCAAGCCCTAACCAACCGGACAGAGGATATTCCTTCATCCTCTATGCCCTTTATATCTGGGAAACCAAAATCCACCCCATCCTCTCAACAGGATGTTGGTGCAGACAAAAGTGTTCATTCGCCCAAGGACACGACACATACGCACGCAGAAGCATTCGCTGCCTCTGCCACACACAAGAGTGACCCCCAAACCACCTCAGAGTTGGTGGTGCGAGAACACATTGATTCTGCGGTTCTAGAACAACCACAGGATTCATTCAAAAAGGATCTTGAAGGAGTCTCTGAACCCTCCTCCAAGAAACTTCTTGACAGAACTTCCATAGATGCTTCCTCTGTGGAACATCGAGGATTGGAAGGAAATCCTCCAGAGCTTAACCTAATCACAGGCTCTGAAGGTGCCAAAGACTCATTGGCTAAATCTGGAACATGTGTTGTTCTAGAGGTTACCTCTGACATCTTTGTCACAAAGGGCGAGTTTAAAGTCTTTGCTGACATGGTGTTCCAAAAACTCGACGAGTTGAAAAGCTCTGTCGCAATGGATTCTCAAGCCAACTCTCAAGTCCTTGCAGAGGATCTCAAAACCAATACAAACGCTCTGAAAGCTCTTCATCAAACTTCACTGCAACATACAACAGATATCAAGAAGCTGACAGAGCACCCTGTAACCAGAACGGACATTCGGGATTGTGAATGCTCAATCAACATTCAGACTGATGCAATTAAGACCCTAGGGGATATCTGCATGAATGAAATGGGCACTTTTGCAACCAAGACCGTTCAATCAGGGGTGGATGACCTGACCAAGCTTCGAGATGACATCAAGGATATAACTCACAGTGTTATAGTCCCATTCCAACCACAGGCGTCCACCTCTGCACCCCCACCTTCAACCTCTGCAAATGACCTCTCTGCCTTTGCAACAAAAACGGACTTAGAAACAATGGGGAGAATGGTTCTAAGCAATATTAACCTCATTGGATCTAACATCTCTCAAGAAGGCAAGAAACTGACAGAGGATCTGAAGAAGACTGTAGCCACAATCAGGTTCAAGTCTGATCTGGAAGTCAACAAACTGTCGTCGGCTACTGAGGATGTTCTCAAGAAGATCTCTCGGCATGTTGACGAGCATCTCTGCAAGAGAAGAAAAAGGAAGGCACCTGCGACTTGCCAAGCTCAGGCATCGCAGAAGAGGGCTCACCATGATGATCAGGATCCAGATGCCTCTGGCCCTGGCCATCATGAGGGGGAGAAGGCTTCAGCAACAAAAAGTTCTGCAGCTGTTATCACCGCCACTCCTCTGAGAGCCCTACCTCTACAGAGATCATCCTTAGAGGTACACAAAACGCAAAACCTCAAGTCATGTGCCTCTGAGGATACAAAACCGATTGCTCCATTTGTCCAAGGCACAACCTCTGCAGTGTCACAGAAAGGAAAGGTGAGTGTTGGCTCTGAACACATTGCAGAAGGGCTCACAAAGTTCGTAGAACCTTCAAGCCCTGAACTTATGCCCACTGCACCCACACCTGTTGTACAGTTTAAGAGCCTTGATCCCGTAAACACAGAAGATACATCAGAGACCCCTTTACAGAACAAAGAACAGAAAGCCTCTGAACCCGACAGAAAGAAGCCCTTAGAACAGAAACAACAAGAGGATAGGGTGAAAGAGACCGTTCAATCGATGTATGCCATGAGAACTCCAATCCCAAGGCCTCCACCAAAAGAACTCAAGTTTCAAGAGAACATACACTCCTATCTCTACAGCGCAGAGCCCGAGGTCGTCTTCTTAGCACCAAATTTGCATCCCCTAATCAAAGAAGACATCAGAAGACGTTTCGAGCAAACTGCACAAGAGAGGAATGAGGTGTTCTCTACAGAAGATATCAAGACAGTAATGAGGATCTCTCTGCACTCCTTCGCCAACAAGTCAATCATGTTTGCTAAATACTTAGTTGAGAGAAAAGATGGGAAGCAATACACATTCACAGATGCTGACTTAAAGAACCTCTGCGCCTATGACCTTCCTCAACTACATGCCTTCACAGAGCAAAGACTTGAAAAGCGAAAGGAGTACATGATAGCAAATGGCAGGATCAAGGAGGTGATGCGCGAACATGTCAGATATCATAGCAAAATGGATTTCGAGGTAGCTCTACAACTCGGAGTCGAGAAGCTATCGATCACCAAACCAAATGACTAATTTCCCGGAATCGAAAATGTTCCATCAAACTCTTTAATCACAGAGCCTGAGTTCGGATTCATTTTCAAAGACGATGATGGGCTCAAGAAGATGTACAGGCCAAATCAAAGTCACAAGTACTCGAACAACACTCTGCTAAAGATAAAGAACACGATTCTAAGGAAGAAGGGCACTGAGACTGTGCAGGCGGGTCCTGCAGAGAGGATGATCGGACAGATTGATGCTCAATTGAAGTACAGGGAACTCATTCAATCGATGAAGAAAACACTAGCCGAAAGCTTTACCAATCCGATAGATGATTTTCCTCAATGACTTCTGTAATTTTTTTTTCATGTATTCGCTATGAAATGTAATTGCCTTCTGGCATTTTCCTTTTTGAATGAAAATCAGTATTCAGAGGTTGAGTTCCTTTCACCTCTTTTTGTTTCTAGCTTAGCCAACACCTCAAATTCCAAAATTTTATTTTTCAACACTTAGGGGAGATTGTTAGCTCCATCTGCCAAGTTTAGAAGTGTCGAAAAATAGGCTAAGTATGGAAACTTCTGTTGTCTGCTCAAGATCGTCCAAGTCACCACAGAGGATACAAAGCTCAGAGGTAACTCCGCAGAAGACGTACCCTAGGTCAAACCTGATGATGATACTCAGATCACAGAGCCTCTGTGATCACTCACAGAGCCTCTGTGAAGGCTAACCTCTGGAGGTCAGTGTTGGAGTTATTCGCAAAGATGGTTCAAGACAAAACCATGTGCAGAACACGTGATGCCTGCTGTATGAAGATTCTGAAGATCGTTAATGAGCGTCCCACGATGTTTCACTTTCCAGGTGGCATTCCTTCTATGGATTGTCAGCCTTTGTCTTGTAATATTGTGTGTTCCCCTTGTTATATGAAGGGAGCACCTCCTGCATTGAAAAAGAGAGAGCACACACAAATTGCATTCTGTATAATTCTTGAGCATATTAGCACACACTTGTGTGTGTTCTTGGTGTTCTTGAGTGAATTAATGAAGCATATGACTCAGTGAAAACGTTGTTACTTATTGTGCTTTTCATACTATATGCTTGTGTGTTTACTACCTTTATAAACTTATCTTCACTACATATTGAAACGCTTTCGCACTCATATTTTTCAGTTTACCACGTAGTGAGATAGTTAAACGAGTTTAGAACATAAATCTGGGATCAACAAGTTCTCTCTTCACTGTGTTACTAGAATTATTCCCAACCGAACCTGTTTCACTTGCCGACAAATAAAAAGGTTAGGCTAACGCCTAGTGAGTTTAAGAGTTTTACCTGAATAAATATATCTTTAAATGGAATGAACTTCACTTAAAATTATAATCTTTCAAATGATTTACTTTAAACTTGGGGACGACTCTTTTACAATATCATGCATTTCAAAGATGAACACCTCATTACAAAACATTATTTATAAAATGATGCAGCCGAAAACTCACTCAAAACGAGAGTAGAATCGACTTCCAATTTATGAAAACATGAATAACATTTCATATCCCGAAACACCCCAAAACACGGGTGGGGCACAATACTCCACTCATAAAAATTATGGATAATAATCCACACATAAAAGACATCACCAAAGACATAAATATCAAAGCCCCAGACCGAAAACAACACCTTTCGATGACGGGGGAGACCCGATTCCATATAATGTGACAGACACAAAGTAAGCCACACATTATGTTATTAAAACCATTTACATGGTCATATCGGTATTAAGTATCGAGCTCTGCATCTTTCAGCGTACACCCATAGATATTTGTACGGAGGACTTACACCATTGCGCTGATGCTTAACCGCGCCGCAATGGGGAAAACTAGCGTTCCACAATCGGACAAAATAATTAAAGTATCTAGCTCGGCATCTTTCAGCGTACACCCATAGATACTTGCACGAAGGACTTACACCACATCCGATGCCTAACATGCCACAATATGGAAAACTAGTCGTTCCATTATCGGACAAAGTAATTACAGTGCTCATGGATCCATAGCAGACAAGGCTGAAACATTACATGACCCCAATTGAATGACACACACTCAAAATATGTAAATTTTCAATAATCATAAATTATGACCAAAGCTCTACGTTGAGATATCAAAACTGGACAAATGTCCCCAAAACCCAATCATAACCAAATACCGATCCACAGGCTCAAACAACCAAATGACTCATTGTCAAAAGCAATAAAATGAAATAAAATGCACTCGACCAACGTTTATGCAAACACGTGCTCCAAAGTACACTACCAAACTCCAACACAACTTAGAATAAGACATATCATTTTCCAAACAAGGTTATACAATAGACACGTGCTCCAATTGCTCGAAATTTACTCATTGAAATACTTAAAATACATCTTTTCCCCAAAACAAAAGATTTGAAATTTCCGAAATGTTCACAAGGTCAGGAATGACCAAAACCTAAGGACTGACCCGTTGATGCTTTCAGACCTCTCATAACACAAAGTATACATATTTCCAACAAACACTAAAATGCATTTTTACCATGTAGTCTCCATTTATGCAATAAATTATCAAAACACTTCCATGTATGACTAACTTACCAAAATGTCCAAAAGTCCTAAATGTGGGGGTTTTACAAGGTTAATAAAGTCAAACAGTTCAAACAATTTAGACCACCAAATAACTCAACGAATGATAATTTCATGTAAACACATAAACACATTTAAATAGACATTTTGGCATGTACAACGTTTTCACAAATCAACTTGAACTCACTTTGCTAGATTTAGGCTAAATCTAGATTTTACCCCAACTTGAGCTTCCTTGAAGAAACTTGAATCCACAAGCAAATCCTTCCAAAAACCTAGATTCACAAGTTTCCAACCATAAACATTCATATTCAACCACTTAGAATCGATCCCCAAACATTTTACATCAAAATCCCCAATTTGGCCAAACCCTAATTTTTTACCCAAAATCATCAAATCTGAAATTTGAGAAACATAATCACTAGTAAATCATCCATGGAGCATTTATAACTTATAATGAAGTTTAGAAAATATGAGGATGAACTCACCACTTAGGTTTTGATGAAAACCTAAAAAACCCCAAATTTCTTGAAGATGGAGGTGATGATGAGCCCTTGACCTTTGCTTCCAATCCGCCACCAAATACTCTTAAATATTCCCAAAACTAACAATCTATCCTTGAAAATCTCTCAAATACGAAACCAAAGAAAAAAGAATCGTCTCAAACGGAGTTATGGTGAAGGAGATATGAGGAAATGAAGAAAACCCCAAAAAATCGGATTTTTAACCTCCAGACCCGCTCCACGATAGTGCCTGGCTAAAGTGACACATGTCACTTTCTCTAGGCACTCTCGCACCATATGTACCGAGAGTTTTACACTCTCAACGAGAGTGCCTGGCTAAAGTGACATATGTCACTTTCACTTGGCACTTTCACCATACTTGTACCGGCCGTTTCCTCGGCCGTTCCTCGACCGTTTTCTCGGCCTTTCCTCGACCGTTTTACCGGCCGTTCACCGACCGTTTTACCGGCCGTTCACCGACCTTTTTCTCTAGATTTATTTTATACATAACATTGAAATTACGGGTGTTACAAAACTAGATGCAACATTCAGGTTCTTTTCACGTATTCGAGTTTCCTCTTCTAGATGTAAATGTTATGAATTTGTTCCAACGTGAAGTCTTTTGTGGTATGCAACAACTTCATATAATCCTTCCACGAAGGAGGCAACCTAGAAATTATGCCACCAATAATCAATTGATCACGGATGGTTTATTTAGATTTTTAAACTTTGAAATCAAAATAAAAAAATTCATGAACTTGATCAAGAAAAGACGAGTTATTAGCCATAGAGAATTCAAAGAGTTTGAAAGTGATAAACTTATATACCCTTTATTTTTCAGGATATGTCCTAGGCGACACATGTGCTACAACGGTAGGGACAAAGGATTGCAATCCCTCATACTTGTTATCTAATGGCTTATATATATATATATATATATATATATATATATATATATATATATATTTTTTTTTTTTTTTTGATTGGATTGGTGTATATAAGTCATACAACTGATCAGACAATAGATTAAGTATGTATCCTTTGTTCATCAATTTGTCTTCTCCACGCTTCTTTCTTTTTGTAATCCTTGCAACGATATCATTTTTTGTATGCTCTGGTAATTGAGTACCAAGTATGTATATAATTTTCATTCTAGTAAGATAGAATTTCATCTTTTCTTTCATCACAAAAAGTTTGTGCCATCAAATCGATCAAGTTTCACAGAATCTTGACCAAGGAGTTTTATAGTGTTTTGGATAGTAGTCATGATCTAATAACATCGCAAGGTTGTTAGAAAATACTACAGAAAATCAGTTTAGGTTATTAGCCCCCACTACGTGTGGTTAGGTTAAGCCTAATTTACCACCAAGATTGCCTAATCTTAGAGATAGGATACTGCAAATCCTATCATCTCCATGAACATCAAATATGTAGAAAGAAAGGAAAAGTAAAGGAAAATATATTGAATTTCTTCAAAGATATGTTAGTATGTACACGCACAATGTGATAGTATTATCTTTTGACTCTTAAACATATATTATGTAAGCCCAATCTAGGTAGCAATTCAAGCCGAAACTTTATAAACTCATCATTGCTTATTTTTTTAACAAATAGATTAAGATTTATAAAGTGATCAACCTTTTATTTCCTTTACTATGCGGGACAAAACTCCCACATTGAAGACTAAATCCAACAAACTATAGGCATTCCGGTAACATAGCCAAGTGCAATGAAGCAAGAGTAGCTGGAAAAATACATAATGTAGAGAAATAATACTTCAAAGAATGCAGACACGAGTTCCTTGAGGGTTATTTGTGAAATCTTTCTGTCTTTTCGAATGTGTAAACAACAAGGTTGTTGGATGATCCCCCACAATCAGGCTAGGCACTTCGGGCCTGGCATAATGGCTAACTATGTCAAAAAATCAAACTTTTCGTGCGTAGTTTCTCCAAGATCTATGCCAAATTGAGCCATTATCATGTCAAGAGTTTTTAAAAACATAGCATTTAGTTGTGTAGAGATCCAATAAAGCATACACGTAATTCATTATTTACCACAAGATAACATATAAACCAAATCAAACCAAACATATCTGGTATATCTCGTTCTACTCAGTCTACCACAAGGGATGGAGAGGCTTATCATAAGATAACACATGCATCAAAATTTCAACCCACAACCTACATATCGTACCTACAAATCCATCCATCAAAATTTTGCAAGAGAAATGAAAAGGGGAAATATGTATAAGAAAATGTAATGATTTACCTCACTGCTCTGTTATTTGCAATTTGAATTCACCTAGCTCTGTTCACCACAGTAGAAAAACCATTGGTTTAACACTTGTTAGATGCTAATCTAATTAAACCATCTCTAGTTTCACACTAAAGAATAAAAGTTAGCTAATTGTCAAGGAAATCATTCTTACAATATTACAATCATTGCAACACAAGTTGTACATACAAAAAAGAACACTAAATTGTACTGAACTTTCTTCTTTTTTTGTTTAGCTAAGCACAAGATTGGAGTTGATATCTTAGTATATCGAAGTAATGAGTGTCCATAAGTATAACTATGTTTGCAGAACCAAAATAAACGAACGTAAGGGCTGAGGATGTCCATTCTTCTTTTGTAAATGATTTTTTTAATATGAAAAAAAATATTTGTCACGTCCACTTTATCTATTTGGTACTGCTTATTAACGCATAATCTCTTAAACTTTTAGTTTCAAGTAATTGTTGCATACATATAATTATTGAAACTTTACATCCTAATGCACATGTACAATACTAATATAGAGGGAGGTTCAAGGGAAAACCTCAAATAACCGAAAAACTAAAGAACACCCTTATAGACATAGGATGGGATAATCTAATGGTTATTATCACAATGGCATTTTGTAAATTAAAAGAAGCTAGGGGTATATTGTATAAGACATTACGCTGCATTGGAGGGTAAAATTGGAATAAAATTATACCCTATTCCGTTCACCGACTTTTTAGCCATAATCGAATCCACCACCAATCTACGCTCAAACTTAATCTTTCTCAAGAATCCCGAAATTGAAGGGCTTTGCTCTCCTACTACTCCAAAGCAAAATTGGTTCCTCACCTCCATTCATACGATTTTCGGTGAAATTAGGTTACCATCTTCAATCAATCCAACCAAGTATGTTCAAAATCAATTCAATCGTTCTATATTGCAGTCGATTTTTGTTTCCCGCTCATTTCAGATCAGTAGCTCGGTCAGTGGCAGTCAATACATTACGATCTTCAATCGATCCAACCAGGTACTGTCGTTATCCATTCAAATAGGTCTATTTTAAAGTCGATTACGAGAATAAAATCATTCTTGGTTGCGATTTTCAGGTCAGTAGCAATCAGATTCGGTCAATACATTACGACCTTCAAATCGTATCTCCAATCGTGTTGTTTGTTCAAGATAGCATCAATGGCTGAAGAAGTATTATCTTTGTGTTTCTTTCATCGATTGACCTACAATTTCTCTGTTTGTCAAACCAATAAACCCTATATTTCATCATATTTTTTCCCATTTAACATAAAATCGTTTTTTTCAGGTTCACCTAGGAAAAGTCCTAGGTTACTTAAGAACACTAATCAATCAAAGAATATGGGTAATAGAGGTTAGTATATTTAAACATTTATGTTCAAATAGGATTTAATGGATGTGTCAAATCCATATTTTGGTTTATGCTTGTTTTGGAGATGTAGTATTTCTTTTCCCAAATTTCAACCATTTGAATTTCTATCTATATAGACAACTGAACATTGTTTAATTTTCTCCTCATGTTGCAACTTGTTTATGATTCTTAAACTGGGTAAGTCCTTGCAAGATTTTAGAATGGTTGTAAAATTGGTGTGTGGATTGACTTGATTCGTATTTTTGAGAAAATAAAATGGTCAAATCTATCTTGATAATGCATGTTAGTGCATAAATTTTGGATCCAAGATAATTTGAATTGAAAGTCAAAGTCCTATATGCTAAAGTCAAAGTCAAAGCTTAAAGGAAAAAGTCAAAGTGTTTAGTTAGTGTTAGTTACATTAGCTTGTTTTCTCTTTGTTAAGCTTGTGGGTATATAAGCTTTTGTCTTTGTAGAATCTTGTAACACAACTAGTAACACTTTAACAGAGAGTATCTTTGAGAGAGAACTTTTGTAATTGAGAGCATTTGTAATCAGTAATTTGGAATCGAATCATTTGGAACATTTGATGGAAATTGTTGTTCATCTTGATTGATATTACACATATTGGGACTATCAATGCATTTGAAAAGTGTTAGGTTTGAATGAAATGCTTGATTTTGGTCTTGTATTTCGTCAAAATATGGAAATTTATCTTGTAATTAGTGGTTTTCTTATAATGATGATTGTATCTAGTTTCCGTAGTGGTTTACTTATAATGAATCCGGTATCTTATTCAATTAATCTATATAGTTGTTCCAGTATGCACTTGTTCATATAGTTAGGTCACACACAACAAAAATATGGCTATGAGATAGAAAACACACCAAATCATTACTGGTCATATTTGTTATGCACATGGGTCATCAATTTATTCAATTTTGTAACAGGTTCAACAAGTACATCTTTGATTGTTGGGAATCTCGACAAGGACATGATTGAGGACGAACGAAGATATAACCTTAGGGAAGTTGAGAAGGACAAAGTTCCCAAGGCCAATTAAACGAGCAAAAGTACTTGTAGATGAAGGGGAATTAGAGGAGATCAATTATCCAATTATTAGAACACGTATGTCCCAAAAAAAACTTATTTAATGTCTTACGTTCGTTGTTTATCGAACAAAAAAACGATATTTATCATATGGGGTTTGGATCTTTATTATCTCTACAGATTGATTTTATCCCGTCTAAGTTAGGGCATTGGGTTGTCGATAGTCTTGATCCGATAAATTTGAAGATCAAGATTTGATCCATGTGACTAAATATCTTGTGCATTCCATGCTTGGTTTTCCCATCGGAGGCATTGATATACTAAGCTTAGGATTACGTGATAGGGACGATCCAGTACTTAAGGAATGGTATACTCAATTTCCTAGTACTAAGATTACACCTTCTGAGATTGTTAGAGTTATTACCACCAATGGTGATGTGGGTCCTTTCTTTAGGATGAATTTTATGGCTTTGTTTATAAACACCATGTGTCAAACAATGAATATGGGTAAATGTATGTTGGAGATAGTTCATCAAATTATTGGTAGAGATGATATTGATCAGATGGATTAGTGTTCGATCATGGTTAAATGTGTTGCTGAATGCAAAGATGGGTGGTTACGAGAAGACCCCGCGTGTTTCTTTGTTGGTCCATTAACTTTATTGGCGGTTAGTCTTTACTTGTTTAATAATTATTTATTTATTTTTAGCTTAATGTCGTTATCCACATATGATCTGATGTGTTTATAGATTGTCTTTTTGTAGTTATTGTATGTTGATGCGACACATTCTGTGCATAGTTCTATTTTGAGACAAAGACCGGCGTTGCTAGGATGGACAACCGATTTATTGAAGACAAGGGAGCAGGTGGATCTTATGGAAGGCGGATTCGGTATCTTTCATATTAATCAAGATTTTCATGGTCCAGTTAACATCCTTTACTGGGACGTATATGTTGATGAGTTTGCTCAAGGTGTGGCGATAATTGGTGGTGATGCATGTAGGCCTAACCCCCAACCACAAGATGTCCAGCTTTGTAACACCCCAAAAATTAGGACTAACAAAAATTCCCGGAAAAGGGAATGTGGTATATAAAATGGTGCCAAGGCACGAGCTTTTCCCAAAAAAGGGAACCATAAACGCCTGTTATAATTACAAGTTTGTGATAATAAAGAAATGAGGGATAACAACCCTTTAATCTAATTTCTAACTAGAAAGGAGATTACATCAAGTTGTTATCTAAATCCCAAAACAATTGTCTTCTAAAGTTGGCGTCCAAAAATGCCCCCTAAGCTCACAATATGGTCACTAAACCTTCCTGGCGGTCGTGCCGCTAGTACCTAAGATACACATCAAACCAATCAAATGTTAGGCCAAACGAGCCTAGTGAGTTGAACAATAGCATAGTATAATCATTTAGACATTTATGAACATCAAAAACCATAAAGGAATCAATGGGGGAGATCCATCACACCAACGAGTTTCACCTCAAGAGCCAATGTACCTTGATGTTCACTCGCATGAGCAACATCCCGAAGGCCCGACGCATTTGAAGACTACCTTCAAGGCATTACTCCAAATGACGGAGATCTAGGTGCATACCATCAAGGTGTCACCCCAAGACTACATCCTCCTAGTGCCTACTCGTGGTTCATCCAATATTTATACCAACTATCATTATACATATTCCACAACGAGTAAAATACATGTATAAGATCCCAAGTAATTCCAACCCTAATTTAGGTCAATCCCTAAATCAAGTAAGACTCCACATACATGCCTCAACTATGTATTTCTCATGGACATAGTCAAACATTTACCAACAACATAGTAACATCATAATCCCATCAAAGTTAGCAACCCCAAACCCTCAAATATTCCCAAATATAGAAAGTTTATCCCTAAAATTATCAAATAATAAATATAAGGAAAATAAGCATGAAAGATGAAGGGAAAGCATATAAAGATGTGTATCTCATTTTAAAATAGTTAGAGTACTCACTAGTTAGGTTTTGGATAAAAACCTAGAAAAGTTATCAAACCCTAGAAGTGAGGATGGAGAAGGGAGATGATCTTGAGGCTTGAAGTCCTTAGCTAAGATCTTTGGTTGATGAAGCTTGATTCTTGCAATAAATGTGAAGAAGGTAGCTTGAAGGCTCTTGAATCTGATCTTGGAAGAAGGTAGATGGAGAAATAAATGAGAAAAAGGGATGATTTTCCCTTTTTAATTGTCAGAGGTCGTGCACGGGTAGTGACGCAGTTGGACCCGTATGGGGAGATGCATCGGCCTCTGGTGTAGCGAGGGCACAGAGCTTCGTGCGGCTCTTGGAGCGACTCCACTCGTGCGGCCATCCGCGCGGGACACTGCCCACTTCGCTCTTTTCCTTGGTCAAAAGTCGGGGTGTTACAATCTTCCCCACCTAAAGAGGATTTCGTCCCCAAAATCTCATCCATCAAACAAATGGGGATATCTTTTCTTCATGTCTTCTTCTGACTCCCACGTCACGTTTGCACCCCGGTGATGTTTCCAATGAACTTTAACCATTGTCACCTCTTTATGTCTCAATTGTTTCATCTTCGACTCCAAGATGGCCTCTGGATCCTCCACACATTGATTTCTGCTGTCCACCCGAATTTCTGTCAAAGGTATAACACTTTCCTCCTCGGGTAAGCACTTGCGAAGGTAGCATACATGAAATGTAGGGTGAATCCCATCCATTTCCGGCGGTAAGTCCAATCTATAGGCTTGAAGCTCGATATCGTAAAGGATCCAAGGAAACGGGGACTCAGCTTCCCGCGCTTCCCGAAACGGATGATCCCCTTCCATGGTGATACCTTCAACATAACGCGCTCTCCCGTTTGGAACTCGAACGATCTTCGCTTCTTATCCGCATAGCTTTTCTAACGATCTTGTGCCGCCTTCAAACGTTCTCGGATACCTTTAACCTTGTCTGTCGTTTCTTGCACGATTTCCGGTCCAACAAATTTCTTTTCTCCCGCCTCAAGACAACACACCGGTGTTCTACATTTTCGTCCATATAGCGCTTCAAATAGTGCCATCCCAATGCTCGAATGGTAACTGTTATTATAGGCGAACTCCACTAAGGGTAGATGTGAATTCCAATTACCACCAAAATCTATAACACACGATCTGAGCATGTCCTCAAGAGTCTGGATCGTTATCTCGCTTTGGCCATCTGTTTGAGGATGGTAAGACATGATTAATTTGACTCTCGTGCCTAACTCCTTTTGTAGCCCAACCTAAAACTTGGAGGTAAACCGACTATCCCGATCCGAAACGATAGATAGTGGAATATCGTGACGTGATACCACTTCATCAATATAGAGTTTGGCTAACTTGCCCATCGGTAACGTCTCCCGCATTGCCAAAAAGTGTGTGCTCTTCGTGAGTCGATCCACCACCAACCAAATAGTATCGTGTCCCTTCAAGGTTCTCAGTAGCTTGGTGACGAAGTCCATCGTGATGTGCTCCCATTTCCATTCCAGAATGGTCAATGGTTGCAAACTTCCATAAGGCTTTTGATGTTCCGCTTTAACTTGAAGACAAGTAACACATATTTCCACATAATTGACCACATCGAGCTTCATTATCAGCCACCAATAATGTAACTTCAAATATGTATACATCTTGGTGCTACTGGGATGTATAGAGTACTTGGACTTGTGAGCTTTCTCCAAGAGCAACTCATGGATCCCTCCAATCTTCGGTACCCAAATTCTTCCTTGAAATAACTTGAGGCCGTGACTATCTTCCGTTAGTGACTCTTGTTGCTTCACCATGATCTCGGACTTGAGGTTTTCTTCACGAAATGCTTCGACTTGACTCACCTAAATGTCCTCCACTAGGCCTGATATAACGTTAATCCTAGAAAGGGTCACTTTGACTTCGCTCCCATAATTCTTCTGGCCCAATGCGTCTGCCACCATGTTGGCTTTACCGGGATGGTAAAGTAACTCGCAATCATAGTCCTTCAAAAGCTCCAACCACCTTCTTTGCCGCATGTTGTGGTCCTTTTGGTCAAATTTGTATTTCAAGCTTTTATGGTCAGTAAAGAGTGTACATTTCGTCCCGTAAAGATAGTGTCGCCAAGTCATGCGTAGGGTAGTTCTTCTCGTGGTCTTTGAGTTTTCGCAACGCATACGCTATCACTTTTCCCCTTTGCATCAAGACACACCCAATACCCAATTTGGACGCATCGCTATAAACCACAAAGTCGTCAGATCCTTCAGGTAAGGATAGAATTGGCACCTCACATAGCTTCTTTTGTAGAGTCCGAAAGGCTTTCTCTTGAGTCTCGGTCCATAAGAATTTCACGTTCTTCCTTGTCAACGAGGTGAGTGGAGAGGCAATCTTCGAAAAGTCTTGAATAAATCGTCGGTAGTAGTCGGCTAAACCCAAAAAGCTTCTTATCTCAGTTGGACTCGTCGGTGGTTCCCAATTCATCATCGCTTCAATCTTTGCTGGGTCCACCTTCACTCCATCCTTGGATACCACATGGCCCAAGAATTGAACTTCTTGTAACCAAAACTCGCACTTTGAAAACTTTACGAACAATTTCTCTTTTCGGAGAATCTCCAACACTTCCCGGAGGTGTTGACTATGCTCGATCTCATCTCGTGAGTAGATCAGAATATCGTCGATGAAGACTATAACAGATTTTTCCAAGAAAGGTTGACACTCGGTTCATCAAATCCATAAATACGGCCGAAGCGTTAGTCAACCTGAATGGCATGACTAAAAACTCATAATGACCGTACATTGTCCTAAACGCCGTCTTCGGAATATTGCTCTCCTTTACCCGTACTTGATGGTAACCAGACCGCAAATCTATTTTGGAGAAACATCCCGCTCCTTGCAATTGATCGAAGAGGTCGTCGATTCGAGGGAGTGGGTATTTGTTATTCACGGTGACCCTGTTGAGCTCACGATAGTCGATACACATTCGTATGGACCCGTCTTTCTTCTTCACAAACAAAACTAGAGTTGCCCACGGCGATGAGCTCGGTCGTATGAATCCCTTCTCGAGGAGTTCTTGTAGTTGCGTCACCATTTCTTGCATCTCCGTCGGGGCTAGACGATAAGAAGCACGGGCAATCGGAGCGGAACCCAGAGTGAGGTCGATATGGAACTCTACATGGGGTTCCAATGGTAGTCTGGGTAGATCTTCCGGAAAGACATCCGGGTAGTCGCGTACCACATCCACATCTTCTATCTTTTTCTTCTCGAGTTTCGCGTTGATCACATAGGCTAAGTATGAAAAACACCCCTGGCCAAGCTCTTGCGCACTTTGAGTGCGAGATAATCATGTTGGCCTTTCGATTCTTCTCCCCGTAGACTATCACTTCTTCACCCTTCAACAAGGGCACTCTAATCATCTTCTTGGAGAAAAATATGCCAACGTCATGCTTACCTAACAAGTCCATACCTATGATCACATCAAATCCCCCAATGCTCTTCGGCAACAAGTCCACCATAAAGGATTCTCCATTTAAATCTAAGGTACACCCATCAAAACATTTCCGAACTAACATATGTTCCCTATTTGCCACTTATACTAGTAGTGCATCGGACAACATACAAACAGGAGTAGTGAAATTCTTGCAGAAAGTGGTAGAGACAAATGAACGGTTCACACTGTAATCAAACAAAACACGGGTAGGTAGAGAGTTTACTAGAAACGTACCCGACACAACATCCACCGTCACTCTCGCTTCTTCTGTCGTCATTTGGAAGGCCTGACTTGGTGCCTTTGGTGGAATCTCTTTCTTTGGCGCAACCCCACTTGAAGCCCCTTTGTGTCCCCTTACTAGCTTGGGACAATCTCTTTTAATGTGCCCTGGATCCCGGCACTCAAAACATACCGGCCCCCGAGAGGGGCAATCCCGACTCACGTGGTCCTTTCGTCCACATTTGAAGCACTCGATCATGTTAGAGAAAGGTCTCGGATTACAAGGCCCGAAATGCTTACTCTTACACTTGAAGCACCACCTCGCCTTACGTCATGGCTCCACGTTCCTTCCCTCGTTGAAGGGTTTGGATGGTCGTGCGGGCCCGGTTGGCCCTTCCCATTTCCGCTTCTCTCCTTGTTGTCCCTTCTCTTCTCTTTCTTGGATAATGTCGTCCTCCACAAGTTGGGACTCCTCAATGACTTCTTGTGATGTATTCACCCGGGCGTTCCTCACACTCGTCTTCATTTTCACCGGCAAGCCTCTCAAATATGCCTTTATCTTGGACCTTTCGTCTACGGCAAGATGCTCAACTAGACTGATCTTCTCCACAAACTTTTTTGCATAGTCGGCGACAGATAGGTTACCCTTCTTTAGATTCCAGAATTCCTCCTCTATCTTGTCAAGATCTCTTTCGTTACAATATTTCTCCATTACCTTCTTCTTGAAGGTTGGCCAAGTGAGCTTGGCCAAAACCTCCGGAGTCAGTACGGTTCGAGTGAGGTTCCACCAACTCAAGGATTCCCCTCGGAACATTTGGGATGCAAACTTGACTCTCTGGGTGTCGCCACATTCACTTGATTCGAATGCCATTTCTACTTCCCTGATCCAGTTTATGCAAGCCACTAGATTATTTGTCCAGGAGAATTCTGGAGGTTTGCTACATAAGAAAGTCTTGTAAGAATAACCCCCATCCTTTTGCTTCTCAACCCTTATCGCTTGCTCTTCCATCCCAATTACGTTATTGGTACAGCCCGATCCAATCACCGCTTTATTTCCTACCGCTTCATGCCTCCAGTTACTTGTATCACGATCCTCTAGCATCTTCATGAACTTTTCATCCCACTTGTCCATCGCAGAGTTCATCATCTGCATAATACTAGCCAATAAGACCGATTGGGGGTCCACTTCTTGGATGACCGGGTTCTCGGTCTTTAAGTTCACTCGGGGAACTTGGTCCCCCACTCCCACCAACAAGGTGATCCTTTGGGGACCCACTGGAACACCCATTGGAGTTACTCTCCTTGAAGTTTTCGGAGTCGAGACACTCGCCTCATTACCCTCCTCGGGCACCACCATCCTATTCCTCGTGTTTACCATTGTGAACTGTCACACATGATAAAGATCATACCGGTTCATTCTTTAAAAGATTAGTGGTTTGGTACGTACTTGTAACACCTAGAATTTCGGTAAGCATTTCCTCCTTTGCGTGTGTTAGAACCCCATTTCATAGTTTTATCTTGGTTATAAGTGGACCCTTAACCACAGTGCCATAACCATAAGGATTTGAGCGGGTTGAGCATCGTTGAGGGCAAATTCGAGCTTCGGTACAGTATGGGCGATTGTGCCCGCGACTATGACACCGTGTCAATGTCGCAGGTCACAATAGCGGGGAGGAGGTACCTTGCGGTACAATCGGCGTGATTGTGTCGGCACTCTTGCTGGAGACGTACCGCGGACTCGATATAGCGGGCGACAATGCCGGCGATTGTGACCAATGTCACTCTCGTCGGGCAAGGTCGCGGTCAAGGATTTTTGGGTATAAAATCGACCCAACTGACCACTTGCTCATTTATTCCAATTGCAGAGCTGTTTGGGGCGATTTTCTGGTGCCCTAGGTGAGTTTCTTCATCTCTCTTCATTTATTTCTAATAGATGAAAACCCTAAGTTCATTTATGGCTATTCCTAAGGTTGTCAAGTATTTTGTGTGAAGATCTCAAGCTAGCAAGTCTCAAGAATCCATCCTCTTCCATCTAGGGTTTGCTAGGGTTTTAACAAAACCCATATTGTGAGTTCATCCTTGTTTTCTAAAAACGTTATACATGTCAAACTAACACTTTTAGACTTCTAATCATCTCCTTAGTTATATTTCTTTGTTAATATCTATTTTGACCTAACTTTGCATTTTTAGAGATTTTTGGGGTTTTCTCATTATTTCGAAAGTATGATTGTGAATCTTATGTTTGAGCTATAAATGGTATGTGTTCTACACATCTATGATTAAATATCTACATAATTGCTTTTAACTCTATTTATGATTTTCATATACCATGGAATTTTCTTGAATAAAAGTGTTGATGGGATAAAAATGAAACCTTATGGGTGGTTGAAAGACTACAATGATGATTATTGTTATGTTGGTAAAAGTTGGAAAAAATCTTTTATGGAGAAAGTAAACAAAATATGTTGGGATTGTTCACATGAACTATATGTTTCATTATAGTTGGTCACAAATGAAATTGTGACAAGTCTAGACTAATACTACTGGATCCATAGGTGTAGACTCGACTTAATTTCTTTGGGTTTGATCCCGTTGTAGCTAGTTGAGACATTGGGCCCTAGGGTGGCAACTTGGTACGGTTATGTGGGACCGGATACTAGTCGTGGGTCGTAAATGTAAATCCTAGCAAATGAGCATGATTAGGATCATTGGGTGCCCCCCCCCCCACATCTGAGTACGAGACGGCGATCTCGTGGCCTTGATCCTAGTATGGTGAGCTCAATAACTTGAAATATGGCCTACTCTTGTGTTCCGCCACAATCCTTGGAAAATCGGGTCTCCCCCGTCATTGCAAGATGTATTTTGGACCGTAAGGTCTTAAGTGATTAATATTGCATTTGTAAACTCCATTCTTTGGAAAAGATTACCCATTGTTGCAATTTAAATTATTTCTTAATTATTACTTATAAACTATATGTTCTCACTAGGCGTTAAGCCTAACACCTTTTCTTAAATGTCATGTATAACAGGCTCCCTTAGTGGCGGGGCACCGAAGGGTTGAGTGATGAGCGTCGACTTTGAGGCATTTTTAAGATGATAGATTTATGAAGTCAAAGCGTACAAACAATCTTATTATTATTTTGGGAATTGGGTTGACAACCAATGTAATCTAGATGTAAATGGTTTAGATTAGTTTGCTGTCAATTTTATTATTCATCTGTAGGTTTGTAAACGCTATTCTATATTTACCCATTTCGGGTGGTTCACTCCAAATACAAACGTCATATTGCCGAATTTTCAAATTTTTTTTAAATTACTCTAAATTTTAAGGTGTTACAGTACTACTACAATGATCAATCATCATAACAATAATTTCAAGCACGCTCACGTATTTATCAATTCATAATAGCACTGGCCAAGTGAAATTTTGAACATATATTACATAAGAATTCTTGTTACCATCATCACAATTTCCTAATCAATGCATTTTCGTAGTACTAATACTCTCCCCACCTAGGATTGCTCTACCCATATGGACAGTGATACTATAGGCACAACCAACTTAAGTCTAGGTATACGAGAGTCCACACCTAGTTTACTTAAACTAAAGCTCTGATACCAACTTGTAACACCCAAAAAATTGGGACTAACAAAAATTCCCGAAAAAGGGAATGTGGTATATAAAATGGTGCCAAGGCACGAGCTTTTCCCAAAAAAAGGGAACCATAAACGCCTGTTATAATTACAAATTATACAAGTTTGTAATGATAAAGAAATGAGGGATAACAACCCTTTAATCTAATTTCTAACTAGAAAGAAGATTACATCAAGTTGTTATCTAAATCCCAAAGCAATTGTCTTCTAAAGTTGGCGTCCCAAAAATGCTCCCCAAGCTCACAATATGGTCACTAAACCTTCCTAGCGGTTGCGCCGCTAGAACCTGAGATACACATCAAACCAATCAAGTGTTAGGCCAAACAAGCCTAGTGAGTTGAACAATAGCATAGTATAATCATTTAGACATTTATGAACATCAAGAACCATAAAGGAATCAATGGGGGAGACCCATCACACCAACGAGTTTCACCTCAAGAGCCAATGTACCTTGATGTTTACTCGCATGATCAACATCCCGAAATCCCGGCGCATTTGAAGACTACCTCCAAGGCATTACTCCAAATGACGGAGATCTAGGTGCATACCATCAAGGTGGCACCCCAAGACTACATCCTCCTAGTGCCTACTCGTGGTTCATCCAATATTTATACCAACCATCATTATACGTATTCCACATCGAGTAAAATACATGTATAAGATCCCAAGTAATTCCAACCCCAATTTAGGTCAATCCCTAAATCAAGTAAGACTCCACATACATGCCTCAACTATGTATTTCTCATGGACATAGTCAAACATTTACCAACAACATAGTAACATCATAATCCCATCAAAGTTAGCAACCCCAAACCCTTAAATATTCCCAAATATAGCAAGTTTATCCCTAAAATTATCAAATAATCAATATAAGGAAAATAAGCATGAAAGATGAAGGGAAAGCATATAAAGATGTGTATCTCATTTTAAAACAGTTAGAGGACTCACTAGTTAGGTTTTGGATAAAAACCTAGAAAAGTTATCAAACCCTAGCAGTGAGGATGGAGAAGGGAGATGATCTTGAGGCTTGAAGTCCTTAGCTAAGATCTTTGGTTGATGAAGCTTGATTCTTGCAATGAATGTGAAGAAGGTAGCTTTAAGGCTCTTGAATCTGATCTTGGAGAGTATTTAGTGAGGAGAGAGTTTTTTGGAAGAAGGTAAATGGGGAAATAAATGAGAAAGAGGGTTGATTTTCCCTTTTTAATTGTCAGAGGCCGTGCGCGGGTAGTGGCGCAGTTGGACCCGCACGGGGAGGCACGCCGGCCTCTAGAGTCGCGAGGGCAATGAGCTTCACGCGACTCTTGGCGCGGCTCCATTCGCGCGGCCATCCGCACGGAACACTGCCCACTTCGCTCTTTTCCTTGGTCAAAAGTCGGGGTGTTACAAGGTTAATATTTTTGTCACTAATTTAGTATATTAATTCTATACTACGTGTATATATCGCTAATTTATTATATGAACTACATTTTGATCATGTCCGTTCAAGTGTATTGGAAGTAATAATGATCATTGATAACGTGCATTTTGTGCATAATAGTTTTTTCGTGCATAACAGGTTTTATCGTGCATAACATCTTATTATGTGCATCACATGTACTTTTTCAGATACACATTGTTATTTGCTAAATTTGTGTGTATGTATATATATATATCAACATGGGCATATTCTAATGTATAAATGGTATATGGAAATTGCACAATTGTGAATGACAATTTTTTTATTGACGATATTTAGTAATTTGTATCACATTTTACACGGGTTGATAGGTTTGATTGAGGCAAAGTATGAGGAGAGGGAACAACTCAAGGCCAACATCTTGTCTTATGTCAACCAAGGACTTGATTTATTTCCCCAAAATTAGGAGCTCTACAAATGGAGATAAAAAATAAGTGGACATAATGTTTCTGAAGAAGTGACAGCGGATGTGAGAGGTTTGTCTAATGATAGGATGGCTATGTCTGTTAAAGTGATCAGCAAGAAGTATGAGAGGCGTAAGGGAAAGGAACCAGTAGGAGACTTTGGTAAAGTTACTCCTGCTACTAGTAATGTGATGACTCCAATGGTAAGAACCCAACTGTAATAACCCAAAATGGTTGTTTTGATTTAAATGGAAGTTAAAGGGTTATTTTATAAAAAGCTTAAGGTGTACATGTAAACTCTTTATTCTTTAGGGGGTTAAAGGGGAAATTTTGGAGATCTTATCCTCTTCATTTGGTTTAGCGGACTTATGTCTCTCATATTTGAGTGTTTTGAGAGTTTTTGGATAATAGAAAAAAAATATCTTTTCTTCTTTTTATGGAAAAGAAAAATCTCTTTTCTTCTTTGGTCCCAAATCGAGAGCTTCACCTTTATGTGTGTGTTTTTGGGAGTGAAATTTATGGAGGAATTGATTTTTGGTAAGATTTTTGGGAAGGAACTTCAAGAAGTTTGGTTTGGGTTATTTCTTTCAAGGTGTTCGGTTTGGGAATATTTTAACCGTTATGATTCGGGGTGGAACATTTTGGAATCGAGGTGAGTTTTCTTTTAACCATTTTTGAACTGAAATGCATATATTATAAAATGGTGATTATCTCGATGTTATACCAGATTGGTATGTTTGAGTTAGTATCGTTAATTGTGATATGGTTTTTATTACATATTGTTTATTATTAACACATGTGGCTTGATTATAATTTTTGGGATAAAGGGACTTTCACAACAAAAGTTCGTGTGCGTGTGAGACTGTAATGGTCCGCGCATGGGGGTTATATATATATTTTTGGCCCGCGAATATGTTTCGTGTGGTGAGCCACTGCCGATATTGATCGCAGTCTTATCGGAGTGTGCGTGTTTATGCTCGCGAATATGTTTCGTGTAGTGAGCCACCGCCGATATTGACTTCGGTCTTATCGGGGTGTGCGTTATTTTGAAAAGAGATTGTTGTGGTTAGTTACCTGGGTAAAATTGATTCGTAGTGCATGAGAGCCTACTTTATGACTAAATGATTTATATATGACATTATGTCAATGTGATTTTACTAAAATATTTATCTGACAGGGATTTACTCACTAGACCTATGGTCTAACCCTCATTCTATTTTCAAAAATATGTATTTCAGGTGAATGTTATATTGGGATTGCTTGCCTGGGAAAAAGGCTAAGCGGTAATTATTGTGGTGAAGGTTGTCTCCAATAAACGGTTCATTAATTTTATTGGGTTAATTAAAAATCCGGTTAAAGGTACCATTGGATTTATATACTTCCGTTGGTGTGGATTAGTAAAGATTTTGGATTTTTTTTAATTATTATTAAAGGATCCATGTCGGATCGATTAATAAGTATTTTACTTATTATTGCGGTTAGAAATATTTTTACCGTCATTGTATTTTAGATGATTCTGGGAAGATTATTTTAGTTGACCCTTTTTGGATCGCATATTGGTTGGTTTCCTGTATTTGAGGTAGAATTATGGTTTTTGATGTGATTTTTGGAAACCGAGTCGTTACACCAACCATTGTGGAATGAAGATATAGAGACACCAACCCAAATTTTCAATTACCCAGACGTACTTGGTTATCTTATCGAAGTTGACAAATCTGTGGAAGAAAATTTGAAGAAGAACACTAATTCATTGCTAGGGCTGTAAACGAACCGAACGAACAGGAATAGAGGCTTGTTCATGTTCGTTTAGCTTAACCGAGCAAACGAACGAACAATAAACGAACAAATTTTTTTGTGTTCGTGTTCGTTCATTTAAGATTTAGGCGTGTTCGTTTTCGTTTATGTTCGTTCGTTAAGAAGATAAACGAACTTAAACGAACAATTCTAAGCGAACAAACTTAAACTCACACTTAAAGCTAACTCGAACCAAAGGGTTCAAGCTCAACAGGTTAGGCTCAAGCATAATTAGCTTAAACCACCAGGTTAAGTCAAGGAGTGTTGCAAATGAAAATCCATGGAGTGAGGATCATATTTATATTAGAAGATAGGGTAGATGGTTGTTGTATCCCAGCGATGTGGAATGAGAGAAAAATCCCACTTCCCTTTGATGAAGCAGATGGAAAGGCTTAAGGGATATCAAAGTATATCTGTCATCCCACATCGAAAATTGAGTGGAAAAAAGGTATCCAAGTGTGTATATAAGGGAAAGATGGTGTGAAGAGGTGCTTGTATTCTTTTTACTTTTTTATTATTCAAAAATGATAAACTCTTTATGATCTTATTGTTAATAATTAATAATAATAATTATAATTATAATATGATAAATATAATAATTGTTTAAATATAAACTTCTTGAATATTTATTTGTTAAATTTTTTCATAACTAAACGAACCTAAACGAACACTAAACGAACAAAAATAAACGAACATTAATGAACATAAATGAACGAACGTTCACGAACATAAATGAACGAAC
The DNA here is from genome assembly GCA_954870635.1 of Arctium minus. Lineage (NCBI taxonomy): Eukaryota > Viridiplantae > Streptophyta > Magnoliopsida > Asterales > Asteraceae > Arctium > Arctium minus. Next base: position 39,662,277 of record OX941087.1, on the reverse strand, counting down.
GAGACCTTTGTTCATGTTCATTCGTTTAACTAAACGAACAAGAAAATTTGTTCATGTTCGTTCGTTTATTAAATAAACGAACTTCCCGCCGAACAGTTCACGAACAGTTCGCTGAACGTTCGGTTCGTTTACAGCCCTATTCATTGCAGGTTTAGTGATTTCTCAATAAACTTGACCCAACAAATGAATGATGTAGCACATGCAGCAAAGGTGGACGTGGTGAGGGAGCATGATGATATTCAACTGGCCAAAAAGGACAGTAAAAGGGTTGTCAAAGTCGCTTCTGTTTTATGTTCACCATATGTGAGGGGGCATGTTAGTGTTGATGCCAAACATGCTGCCGTGGAGTTCAAGATTTCAAGATCATTATTTGCAATGATGGGCGACATTTAGTAAGTTCAAAATTTTCTCAATTATTAATGCTTTTAATGCCCTACATATGGTTTTACATGTTATGAACGAGATATGGTTTTACATATTATCCCAAGATATGAATTTACACATAATGCACTAGTGCATATCATGCACACGTTCATGTCATGCACAAGTTTATGTCATGCACACGTGCATGTTTATATCAATATGACAATTACAATTTAATTTTTCAGTTTTCTATCTATATATTTATCCATTAATCATTATCATTGTTCCAATGTTAGCGATCATGTGTTTGAGAATGACTTTGGCGCCATGGCTTATCGTGTTACAATGGAAAGCCTAATACCTGGAGCTTGCGTGATTGCCAATGTCCATGACACATGGAGTGTGTTGCTCAACGCTGAAGAAATGCACAAGGCGCCCGAATCTCCTTCATGATACTTTTTTCATACGTCGATGCTCGTTTGTGTCATTACGTTATATATATTTATTAAATCTTTACGATTATGTTTTCATTCAATCGTTATTAGCTTTAACACGTATTTGTTACAATTTATTCAGACACGTGAAATGATAAATGTTGATATGAGTCCTATTGAGATGTATGGGAAATTTTTTGTTAACGTAAATCAAGCATTGGCTGGGCACCAAGAGTCCACGTCTTTCAACAACATTGATCTTGTGAGTTGGTTCGGTCTAATTATACTCTTATTTTTTTTAATTTTGTTGTCACTAAGGAGTTCATATTAGTTGTATTTTAACAGTTTTCCAATCGTTGAAGTTGAACATTGCTATTTGTTAATCTTCAACCTGAAGAGAGTGTCGTTTGTTGTATTAGACAATCTTTGTATTGATGTTCCAATTGAAAATAAGTATGAGACTACCCCTTCATTATTGGTGAGTACCTATCCATTTTATAACGCATATCCGGAGTAGTATATGCATAAGTGCATGTTTATTGATGCATCTTTTAAATTTTTTTATCATATATTGTTTATTTGTATAAATTTTTGTTATTTTTATTTTCAGAAAACTGTGTTTGTTGAATATCTACATTCAGTGTCCCATAGAAAAGCGATTGCAATTGAAAAGTGTAACCTAGTTAGGCTGAAAATGAATTGGCGCACAGAGGAAAATTAACAGACTGTGGCATATTTGTGATGTGCCACATGGAAACGTATATGGGTCAATCAGTTAGCAAGTGGGATTGTGGATTAGATAAAGAGTCACCTAACCAACATGTGCAGTTGAATCGTTTGAGGTACAAATATGCAGCCAATATTCTGTTGTCTGATATGAATATTCATCGAGCTAAAATAATCACATTGGCGAATGAATTTGATGCCATCGATCGAGAAACCCAGAAGGTTCTAATGGAAAGTGCTCTTGATACATTTAGAGATAGAGAGGAGCCTTTTTTACGATAGTTATGGAATAGGAAAACATTTTTTTGAGGAATAGGGACATGTTTTGGTTTATGGTTGTTTGGATTATGGTTTTTTGGATTTTTGTTTGTTGGGTGTTGATACTTAAAAAATTTGTTTGATATTTATCTTATGATACGGTTATAATTTTTTACTTCAATCATGGTTTTTACTTTAAATGATTTATATTACGTGTAAGTGTCATGGAAGGGATTATTTCATTATTAGGATTTGATAACAAAATATTTTTGTATAACAGGGTATTTGTGCGTAACATGCACTTGTGCATAACCTACACTAATTTGATTATTGGTACTTATATAGGTGTCAAACAGTAGTCTACCCTGTCATCTTCGCATACTCAAAGTAAGTCCCATTATGAGACAGAGACCGGCGTTGGTAGGATGGTCAAGTGATTTGTGCATAACATGTGCATTTGTGCATAACATGTGCACTATTCTATCATATGCACTTTGTCTATATCATCTAATGCATAATCGGATTAAGCTTCACAATTGAATAGATATTAAACACATAATATGTTTGTACAAACAAACGTCAACGATTAGAGAACAGTCAATTCTTTATACTATTGATAAATGTATGAAACAATTATAAATCTTCGTTTTCACTCTAAAAACTTATAAGTAATTCTCAAACAAATATTGAACCAAATGTAATAATATCCTACTGTTGTTCAAACTTTTAATTCTGAAAACCAAATTGGTACTAGACATTCACCTACCTTATTTTTTAAAGGACAATTCCTAGAATCATGCCTACCTTTTTCTCCACATCTTCTGCATAGCCTCTTCGGTTTGGTACTCTCAGATATAGCTTTCTTAACCTTGTTCTTCAACCTTTTTCCAGTTCCACTTCCTTTGTTTCGTATTCCTATTGGGTTATGTATGTCAATCCCATCAGGCTTCGAGATGCTGACAGTTGATTCCATCAAGCTACCCTTGTTCTGACTTGTTTGAGAAGGAATACTAGCATCAATTTCCTTCTTTAACTCAACTAGTTGCTTCACATATTCTTCCAACTTATCATCGTCATTGCTTAACATACTAATACAATGGTCAAATGCAACTCTTCCTTCATGCACAAGTTCTGTATGTTTCTCATTTGTTTCGCCCGACCATATCCTTTTCATCAATAGTTATGTGGGTATTAGATCTCTTGTCCACCCCTTTAGTATGTATTTCTCCGGTATTTTTTGAAATTTGTGACGCCTTAACACACAAAATATATGACGACATAAAATCCCGTGCAGCACAAAGTGTAAGCAAGTACATTCTATTGTCTCATTACTCTTCTGCAGTGTTTTTTATGTCAATTTACTAGGCAATGGTTAGAACAATTTTCAATATTCACAAGTGCATTCCTATCAATCACGTGTGAATATTAAAAATAAAAACAAAGTTTGATTACAATTAACAAATCATACCTTGTATGTGAACTCTTTTGGAACGTAGGTAGCATTTGTATCATCTTCATTTTCATTCACTTCAATATCTGTAGTTTCTGTCACAGTAGACACCTCTGTACCGTCTTCCGAATGTTGATTCGTGATTGAACATGACCAAATTGAATCTTGTATTTGCTTCTGAACCAAGATGAACATTTCACGAGTGTACACCATACTTGCATTCTGCTCAATTGCTAGCGGGGTTTTCAAGGTAGGTGACATCGTTGTTGTATTATGCTCAAGGATGGACTGATCGTGTCGTTGTTTATCCATTGCAACATCAAATGAATCACCATAAGCAAGGAGTGTTGCACCAAAATGTGCAAATTGTGAGAAGAAATAATTCTCACTTTCTGATCGTGATGTTGTCCTCATCAAACCTGAAAGGGATAATTCTCTTAAATACGTCGGTATCCACATTTCCCTCATATCAAACATTAAAGCCAACCATGTATTTCCTTGTAGATCAAATTCATCAATTAATGAGAGCTATTTATTCTCGAACTCTTATGGTGTCAACTTATTATTCCAAACCATTTTGTTGAATCTTGCCTTGAAGTTAGTGTAGTGGTAGACGTTGTAATTGACCTACAAATGATAATTCAAGAATCCTCTAAATCTAGAGAGAGAAAGTAGAGAGAGACAGAGAAAGCGCAAAGATGTAATCTGATAGAATGTGCGTGTGAAACTTTCAAGACACAAAGACCAAAGGGACTTAAATACCCTTGGCTTATACAACACTGTATGAGACACTAAACACAGTATAAGACCAAGCCTATAAATACAATGATTACTATAAAATCAGACTTAACAATCTCCCCCTTAGTAATCATTGGCGTTGTGGTCTTCAAAAACAATCTTCTAAATCAGCTCGGACCATCTAAGCGACTTAGTGAAGAAGCTTCTTGACTTAAAAAAAAATCTTCTCAGCATCTTTCAGGTTCAATTGCTTTTGCTATCTTGACAAGACTAGACCTATTTGTAATTAGCTTGAAAGAACAATCGGTTCATCAGTTTGTGCTCTGGACGATTCACCTCTTTCAAATAAACTTGAATGAATTGTGGTGATCGGAGCTAGAACAGCTAAAGACTAGTATGGCTGAGAAAAATAGAATCTTGAGCGAATCTTGATCAGCAGATATATGTTTAAACTCTTTGTCTCTTTATCATCTCCTTAACTTCTCCCCCTCATGACCTTGATGATCTGGATCAACTTGGTCATGCAAATGTTGGAGACGAGACAGCTTAAGATCTGCAAAATCAGAATAAAGAAGAAAGAGGAGAGGTTTGCGCGACACGTTAGTGGCGCAAAGTGAAGTTTGCGCTAGACGAAGGTGGCGCAAAGTGAAGTTTGAGCTAGACGAAGGTGGCGCAAAGTGAGGTTTGCGCTACCAACTGTTTGCGCAAAGCTAACTGAAACTCAGAAAAAAATTTACCTGATAAGCTCTTTGACTCCCCCTACACAAATGCACTAAAATATGACAATTCAAGTTAGCATTTGTATAGAAAATCAGATACTCCCCCTCGAAAACAGATATTATCTTATCAGATTATTCTCCTTATTCACTCCCCCTTGAATAATGAACAAACTCAGTTAAAAAAATATGAGAACACAAATATGTAAACATTAATGTAGAAAGAAAAATATATAAAAATTTAAATAGAAACAAATAAAATTCTACTTAGTAAAATATCACAATAAAATCCAACAGATGAAATCAAATGTATGTATTTGGATACAAAAACAAGTTTTATTGCATATCAAGTTAAAACATATTCAGTTTTCAAAAACTTTCATCAATCTATTCAGTGTGCTCGCATGTGAACTCCGATTAGCTTCAAGAAAATGCAATTCTAAAAATATAATAGAGAATTTTGCATGTAATCACACTAATCCATCAAGAATTCAGACTTTCACAAATTTACAGGTTTATTGCAACTCAAACATATCACCAAGTATCATGAGATGTGTGCTCATAGGCATCTTTTAGCATTGTGCACTATGGCATCTTCACATGAGTGTGCTCTTTGGCATCTTTTAAGCTTGCGCACTTTTGGTATCTTTTTAATCAACAAGTTTATTAAGTAAAGAACATGCCGTAAACGTAACTTTCTATCTGACCCTATTGCAGGATTTGGGTCAGCCGCTCCCAGACCAGTTGGCCTTAGGGGACTAGGTGTCAAGCATCCCTTGGAACTTACTTTCCCAGATCAGAAAGGCTACATCGACACATCCTAAACCCATTCATACCAGTAGAACATGACTTTCGATCTGATTCTATTGAAGGATTTAGGTTCGATCACTCCCAGATCAACTGACCTTAGGGGACCAGATGACAAGCATCCCACGGAACTTACTTTCCCAAACCAGAAAGGTCACAGGTACAAACTTTTAAACTTAGAGATTTCTGATTTATAAGAATTTAATAATCATCTCAATCACAAGGTTTTACATCTAAGTGCTTAGCCCATATTTTCATTACGATCCAAAATTCTGACTTTTTAGGTTTTCTAAGCATTGTAAACTATAAATATTCCGAATCACATAACTTTAAAGCAGAATACAAAAGTTACAAACATGTTGCTGACTTTTCGACTTTTGTTAGACTTGAAAAATGAACATATAAAAACTTTAATATAAACAAAGCAACTTGAAAATTTATCCTAGACACACGTTTTCTTCAAAAGAAAGAAAATTGTAAAATTATTACTTTATAGAATAAAATTTGGAAAAGTTTAAACTTTTAAAAACAACATGCCGAGATTTGAAAATAGAAACAATTGATCGGCAAGTTTATATTCAGTTGAAACAAAATATAATTCAATAATATCATCGTCCACATAATGTAAAATGAAATTTTGAAAAAATTTGGGTTGAACAAAATCGGGATTTGAATAAGATTGCTCAGATTCTTTAAAAAAATATGAGAAAACTGGAACAACATCATTATCAGAAATAAATGCAGCGGAATAAAGTAGATGCACTCACAGTTTCTCATTTAGTCAGAAGCTTACAACTTTGAAGAACGAGTCCTAAACTGAATATGTTTAGAAATCGAAGTCTTTGAAGCACGGGTTCTGAGCTGAATTACTCAGAAGCCAAATTTCTCTTACTTCCCCTTGACATTAGACGCCTGCAACTTAGAAGCAATTTGAGATTTTGGTACCCACTTGAATTTGGGCCCATGTTTGTTAGTTGCAGTTCTTATGGGGATAAACTTGTTAGATTTAACATATAAAGCACGAGAGAGATAATCACAAGAATGAACAGAAGAATCAGAAGAAGAGAAAGCATAATCATCTGAACTAGAATCAGAAGAAGAATATGAGACATTTTTGGAAATTTGAATCATTTGCTTTCTAGAATATTTTGAAACTTTATTACAAACAGCAAATGAATCACTTTTATAATGTTTGTCTACATATCTATCCTCATCAGTCTGAGAATCATCTGATGTCCGCTTGGCTCTCCATATCTGCTTGGAATGAGTGCTCAAAGTCCTATCTGAAATCATTGAAGTACAAGAATTAGAATTATCAGAAATGACTGACTCTTGTTTCTTCGACTTCTTTGGCCTTCTTCTTTTACGCTTTGGTTTATAATAATCATCATTGAGCGTAAAAGATTCATCAAGAATTTTCGATTTAATATCAGAATTAGAAGAAACAATTTTACCTAAGCAACCAATCTGATCAATCAATACATCTGAACTAACCTCGGAGTCAGAAAAATTTTGAGAAAGGTTTTCAGATTTTAAAAATTCCTTTTTATTTTCTTGAAAATCAGAAGAAAGGCCTGAAACAGAATTTTGACTTTGAAAAATATTTTTTCCTCAAAACTTGAAGTTAAGAACGAAAATATTACATCTGTTTCAATTTTTCTTTGAAAAATATGATCTTCTATTTTATCTTCAAGATCAATGATTTTGCTTTCTAGCACTAACGGAGGAATATATCTCGTAGAATCATACAATACTGGAGATATATTTTCTTTATTAGTGTTAGTATGACAAATATCAAAATAATCATCAGATACTGAAGACTTAACAGGAGATATTTCATTTAAACCTTTTCTGCCTCTCTTTGATTTGTCAGAAAAAATATTTTGCATTTTCATGTGTATAAACAAAAGAAATTTCTTTTTTCTTATTATTCATCCTTTTCTCATTTTCGATTTCTAACACTTGCTTTTCATTCATCCAATCAATTTTAAATTGAGGAGCATATTGAGCAAGAGTTAGATAATCGTATTTATATAAAGTTGGGGATTTTTCTATCGCATTGTTTAAACAATGAGGATTTTCAAACCAAATCCCCATCTTTCTTTTATAGACTCATAACTCCTCGGTTTGTTCAAATAAATTGTTTGTTCAGATTGGTTCCTTCGATATAACTTTTATTCTAATTTATTTATTTTATCTGAAAAACTGTCTTTTAAAATGGTCATTTTAGTCAAAGACTCAAGATAAGTCTTATTTGAATTTTCCAAATCATCCAATTTCTTTTGAAAGATTTCTTTAGTATGAACCAAAATAGATTTTTCATCTTTCAAAGAAATTTTCAATTTGTCAATTAAATCTGACTTTTCAGAATTTAAATTCTTTTTAGATATTAACTTTGAACGAAGATCAGATAAAGCAGTTATAATAATGTTCATTTGTGAGGAAATGAAATTGTAATCAAAATCAGAATGTACCTCATCTTCATCTGTGTCAGAATCATCACTTTGATCATCTCCGATTAAGCACATTTGAGCAATCTCTACATTTGCAGCTTCATCATCGGAGTGATCCAGCCAAAATTCCTCTTCTACGAGCAAAGTTGTTCCGTTCTCTCTTTTCTCGGCAAGTTCCAGTTTCTTCTGATAGTATGCCGAATCCCGAACCTTCTTCACTCTACACTCCTTTGAAAAATGACCCGGCTTACCACAATTGTAACATGCAGTAGGTTTCTTTGCCTCAGGCACTTGAGCATTCTTGGACCCAGAAGTGAAGTGAGGAGTGTTGAAACTCGAACAATGTTGGAACTTTTTCTGGTAATGTTGAGAGAGAAGGATCATTGCTTTCTCGAGCGCCTCACCATCATCATCAGTAGCCCCGTTGTAAGCATTATCAGACAATGCTTGTTCTGTCAGTTGTTTCATGAGGAGAGCAACCGGATCTACTGATTTCTTGTTCTTCTTATCCAGTTTAGCCTTCTTCTCAGTGACTATACACTCATCTGTCAACAAGATCTCAAACATCTCTTGGATTTGCATTGTAGAAATTCTGACATCATTCCTTAAGCGATGGCAAGATTTATTCCATTCTGGTTGAAGTGCATTGAGGAATTTCAGATTTGTCTCAAGCTCAGTCTTTTCAACTTTAATTTTTCTCAGATCATTAATCACGGCACAGAATCTGTCATACACAGTTTTCAATGGCTCCCCATCCTTGGCTTTGAATTCTTCAAAATTGTTCATGTAACGAGTATGTCGGAGTTGAGTAGCAACTGAAGAACCAAGCATAATCTTTTCTAGCTGTTGCCACATAAGATTGGGATGATTTTTGAAACAATCAATCCTGTTGTATATAGAGTTTGGCAAGGCTAGCATCAGATTTGCCTTTATATCACGATCAGCTTGATACTCCGATAACTCATCAGGTGTATATTCTTTGGTAGGCTTATATAATCCAGAAGCCAACTTGAGTTTTTCAAAAGGTCCTTCAGATAGAATGTTCATCATGTCATTTCCATTCTTTTGACGCTCTATAAAATTCAGAAACCTATCTTGCCACTGAGTAAACTCGTTTTCATCTATCAGAACTGGAGGACGATTTTCTGTGCCTAATGACATCATGAGATCATTCTTGTAGAATTGAGCTTGATAAGCAAACTTTGCAGAATCCATATCTTCAAAATTCCAGAAAAGTTCTAAGTCTTGTAACAGAACTAGCGCAAACTAGATGTTTGTGTGAGAAGCAGATGGCGCAAACTGAGATTGTCGCGAACAGTAGGAGACGCAAACTGAGATTTGCGTGAATAAGTAGTGGCGCAAAGTAGACTTTGCGTGAACAGAAGGTTGCGTAAACTTAGATTTGCGTGACACAGGGATGACGCAAACTTGACTTTCATGAAGAGAAGATGACGAGAACCACTCTTTGCGTGAGAGGTGAGAAGCGAGAACTGATCTTTTCTCGAGCTAAAGAAGACGCAAAGATCACTTTGCGTGAGCAGAAGATGACGCAAATTGGACTTTGCGTGGGTAAAAGATGGCGCAAAGCTGAATTTGCGTGAGATGAAGATGACGAAAACCAAGAAAACTTGAACTCTTCTTGATCAATAACTAGCGCAAAGCTCGAAGAACTCGCGCAAATCAGGATGAACTCGCGCAAAGTGAGGATCTGGCGCAAACCGCTGAAAAATAAGAGAAATCAACAAAATTCGATTACAGATACAAAATTAATGAGATTTCCAAACACATATATGATCGAAAACACAAATTTAACACTTTGAAACAAACACTTTTCGATTAAAAACCACAATTTCGAAAATTTGTTATATGAGCAGTGCGTAAAAACGGTTTTCCAGAAAATAAAAAATTTTCAAAATCGAACATCAAAACATGAAATTCTTGCAAATCGATGTGAATTAAAGATGTTTTATATTCAAAGCCGAATCCAACAAACCAATTTACAATGAAATTCGATCAAAAACACGTCCTAATTTGATGAGAAATCCAAAAACGATATTTTTTTGAAAAAATTAAGAAAATCGATCAAATTTTCAGATTAATTCACAAATTCAGTATCCGAAAAACAATTCTCTCAAAACTCTCAGATTTAGATTGGCTCTGATTCCAATTGATAATCCAAGAATCCTCTAAATCTAGAGAGAGAAAGTAGAGAGAGACAGAGAAAGCGCAAAGATGTAATCTGATAGAATGTGCGTGTGAAATTTTCAAGACACAAAGACCAAAGGGACTTAAATACCCTTGGCTTATACAACACTGTATGAGACACTAAACACAGTATAAGACCAAGCCTATAAATACAATGATTACTATAAAATCAGACTTAACAACAAATAAGTTATATTATATTATATAGTGCAATATATAGAAGTAGAAGTAAGTGTAGTGTATTAGTATCTATATATTATGCACAAGTGCATGCTATGCACTAGTGCATAACATGCACAAATGCATGTTAATCTAAAGTATATGTTGTGCACATGTGCATTCTATGCACTACTAATCTCTTGTCATAAATTGCACAAGTGCATGTTATATCCAAGTTCATATTTTCATACCCTTGATGTCAATATGGGCCACATGCATAACCTATGTCTTGTTGTCTGGAAAACAATGTCTATTGCGATCTTCATAGTTGCACATTGATATGTAACTACTAAGGTTGGTTCCTTTTTATGTGCTTTTAAGAAAGCTCTAAGCAGTCATTCAAATAAGTTTGCATTCTCATGTGCAACCAATCCAGCTCTGAATGTGACACATTTTTTATGGTTATCAATACCTGTAAATGGTACAAATATCATTTGGTGCCTGAAAGGAATAAACATTGTTATTATTGTTAGTGAGTATGCACATGTGATTATTGGTATTTTAAAATATAGATAATAGATACCTGTTTGTACGGTAGGTACCATCAAACGAGACAATATCCCCAAATGCTCTGTAATTACACTGTGCAGTATCATCTACCCAGAAAGCAGCCACCATTTCACTGTCTTCACATTTGTATTCAAATACAAAATTCGGTACGTGTTCCTTCCGGTTGTTCATTTTCTTAATCCACATTTTTGAGTTCCCCCTCCAATGTAGTTGTTATAGCCTCTTTGATTATTCTTGAAATCCACCTTAGTTCCACTCACAGCTTCATGTCCACCTTTTAGGCCACACAATAAGGTATGAGTCTTTGATGCACCAAGTTTTTGTGTTGCACATATTTTGATTACTTCTTTGTCACAATATAGTAACTGTCTTCTCTTCCGTGTAAGATGCATATGTTCGGGAAGGATCTGTGGGTGGTTGTGCTTATCTTCAAATCCAAATACTCTATATGATGATGCGTCGGGAACAAGTTTAAACTTTATGCTTGCAATATACCCGAGTTTTTTAAAACTTCGGTTTCGCTTCTTCTTATCCGGTCTCCCATTCATTATGTCAACTTGTATGTCTCTTGGGTACCCTGACCTATTGCACAAAACATATTTCAGCTTGATTATGTCGTTGGTTTTTGTTTTTTGTGTTCCCCGTCTCACCTCGAACCCCGCTATATCTGCATAAGTTGTATACACTTCAATGGCTTTATCAATTGACTCATACACCCACCCAACCTTAGGTATAACACAATCCTCCACCCTTGGGATGTAACACCCTCAAAACTGTAAAATAACAACTTATTTAAAATTTCTAAATACATCAACAGTTACTTTGAACTACAAACATAAATTGAGAATCAACCTCAATACTCCCATTCATCCTATACATTCAATCTATTAAAATGACGGATATTACTAAACCCTGTAACAATTACTATCTTCAATCCTGCGGAATACTTAATACCCAAGCATAATCGCTAACTCCAAACGGGGACCTGATGCACATGTCGACAAATAAAAAGGTTAGGCTTAACGCCTAGTGAGCTCAAGAGTTTTAACATGAATGAATAAATCTTTAAAAGCAAGGAAACCAGTTTAAAGCGAGATCCTTCGAAATAATATACTTTAAAATGGAAACGACACATTTTCCCACAATATGCACTTTTAAAGACAATGCTCCAAACACACGTTTCATATAAAATGATGCAATCCGGAACTCACCCAAGATGAGGTCATAGTTCGACATTCCAATTCATGGAAATGTAAATAATATCTTATATCCCAAAACACCCAAAACACGGGCGGGACATAATACTCGACCCTTAAGTAAAGGAAAGGGATTCATAATAACGTGGTACGCCATTGGAAATATGTAACTCGAATTAATACTCACGCGACCATAAAGTAGAATGAAATCCAAATACCGAAACGTGGAAACGACGCGGTCCATTCGAACTTTAATATACGTGGGAAGAACCCAATATTAGAGTCAACATTTACTCTCAACCACTAAAACTCAAAATGGTAAAATACCACATTACCATATAAAATACCACGAATCAACGATGAAGAGATTCGTATATACTGAGAATAGAAAACACGCAAGTAGGCCGTTCACGCGACTTCCTTGCATATCATCTAAATGTTTCCATCTTGGGTGGCGAGAACACGTGAATGGGGCCACCCGCAATGTTTGTTGGATTTCACCACACATCCCGACATCTTGGACCGCATGCCCCTCACGACATCTCCCACAGACCGTTTAATGCCTCTGGCCTTACTCCATTGAAGTTCCACTTTCGAGGACTTACAGACATGGGTGCCTATCCAACCTAGATGAGTTCCAACTCTGTGGCCCGAGCCACATATTCCTACTCGCTAGCAAACCCGAGCGGTCACTAAATGTAACCCAAAACCTCAAGCCTTACCAAACCGACAGACTTACGTGCCTATGGATCCAATACAACACTGTCTAACATTACATGACTCCAATTGAATGACCAACGCACTCAAGACATGTAACTCCCCAACGATACGAAATTAATCGTCATCTTATTCAAAACCCCCGCTGGTTATAAATCCAGACAATTGTCCACACGACTCATTTTAAGCCAACACCAAGCTAAGATGCTCAAAATTCATTTGACCAATAATTATCGGTCCTCCAAATAATGAAATGTCTTTAAAATAACGTTTATGAAGACATACACTACAAAGACGTATTTAACCCAAAACTCAACACGTATTGGGACCCAAGATTTACCAAAGGGTTTATGAATGCAAATGTACCCGAAATGCATATAACATGTAATAGACTTCGTTTGTACAAAAATCATCAAAGATGCATAAACCATGGAATTGACCCTATTTGTACAAAATTGCTAAGAACTCAAATATGAATATTTTATGAGGTTAATACAACCCAAGTTTACCAAATATGAAAACTTATTAAAATACTCACACTATGATAAATACCACATAAAACACATTTTTACTTCCAAATACCCATTTTGACATGTACACCGTTTTAACCAATCAACTTGAACTCGCCTTGCTAGATTTAGGCTAAATCTAGATTTCACCCAACGAGCTCTTTTGACGGCCATTTGAATCCTCAAGCCGAAATCTTCCAAAAACCTAGATCCGAACATTTTAACCCAAAAATACCCATAAACAACCATAAGGAAACATTCTCCAAACATAAAAATACCAAGATCCCAAACAAGATCAAAACCCTAATTTCTCCAAAACCATCAAATCCGAGATTTGAGATATCGAACCCTAAGAAACCACCAATGAAGCATTTATAACCTTATTACAAGAAAACTTACCCTTGAAGACAGAGAGACTTCCGAGAACACCTAATCCAACACTTCAATCCGAGCTCCCAAACACGAACTTGAAGAAGATGAAGATGGAGGTTTTGTGGTTCGCGATCTCAACTAGATAGGTGATGATGAAGTATGAGGGTTGAGGAGGAAAACCCTCCAAATAGGTAGAGGTTCGACATTTGAGGTTTGGGAGAGAAGAGGGAAGAAGATTTAGGGTTTTGATTTGAGAGTGATGAGGCAATGGCTGAAAATCGGTTTTTAATCTCGACGGTGCACTTCTGCGGGTTATGCCGCGACCTTAAGTCGCGGCATAAGCCGCCCGTTTCCCCGAATACTCACATCCAGTGAGTTACGCGACTTGTACCGCGAGCCAAAGTCGCGTGCCAAGTCGCGGTAGCCCAAAACTTCGGTTTTCTTGCATCATTCGTACCAGATTTGATTCCCGATGATTCCAAAGTAAAGCTTGCCTGAATCTCGATACCTTTACGTCCCACGAGTCAACCGACTCCCGAAATAACACCTAGGGAAATCTCCAAATTTACGGGTGTTACATGGGATCTAGAACGTTGATCCGCTTGGAATATTGATTTCAATTGCTCGTCCTGAATAATTAAAATAAGTATTCATTCACAATTTCTTACTTTCACTAACTATTCATACACATGTGCATAATGCAAATATTACAATATCTTATATGCACATTGGATCACAAATCCATTCATTTCAATCATGCACTTGTGCATAACATGTTATCATGTGCATAACATGCACTTGTGCATCACGGGGTACTCTGTTCATAATATGCACTTGTGCATAACATGCACCTGTACATAACATTCACCTGTAGATAACAGTTTATTCTGTTCATAACATGCACTTGTGCATGTTTTCCATCTCTTTTGTACTTCCATTCACAAATGCATACATGCACCTATACATAACAGGTTATTCTATTCATAATATGCACTTGTGCATATCATGCACATATAACAGGTTATTATGTTCATAACATGCACTTTTGCATGTTTTCCATCTGTTTTGTACTTCCATTTACAAATGCATACATGCAGAATCTTAAATTACTCCTAATATGATCCATTTCAATCAATTTGTCAATTTGTCACACAAACTCATAAGATTCTACATAAAAACAATGGACAATTATCTTCGATAGTTCAATAACAAAATCAAACTCTTAAGAACATACATTCTTAGTTTCACTCGTATATGCATTTGTGCATATCGACCTGCAACCATTTAATTCAACCATGGCAATTAGAGAACTCATAAATTAGTTTCAGATGATTGAATCAGAATTCAATCATCATACTAAATGTTTGTAAATCGTTTATTGCGATTCAAGTAATGGTTTAGATTGATTACCAAATTGTAAATCGTTACCCTCTGAATCACAATCAACGTGTTCTTCATCATTGACTCCATCTCTGCCCAGATTTCCTCCATTAACGGATTCTCCATGTACGTTTTCTACCACTGATTCCATTTCGATTAATTAATCGATTAGTTGAATGTGAATTTTACTAAAATTTCTTAGATGAATCTTCTGCCTTGGTACTCCTAAACCATCGACCAGATTTTACTTAATTGTAGGCAACGATTTTGTTGCTTTGTTTGTTATGTTTCCTTATATAAACCAGTGCTAAAATTCCCCTAATACCTTTTTTATTAATTTAAATCCCTTTAATTGTTGATTATTAATATCCTTTGGCTTGGGTTGAATCTATGTCTATAAGGGTGTTCTTTTAGTTTTTCGATTACTTGAGGTTTTCTCTTGAACCAGACCCTACAAATATATATATATATATATAGAGAGAGAGAGAGAGAGAGATAGAGACTTTAGATGAAGTAGGTTATCTAAATATTGTAGGAAGCATAGGAAGAGATCACAACATTTGGATGAACTTGATCGCATATCCAACGCTCAAGAAAAACATGGTGGTATTTTGGTAACTAAAGTGAACTTCGATGCAACAATGAAGATACATGAACCTAAGTTAACATACCTCAAAACCTTAACATGTGTGAACATGTAAACCTTAACATATATTAAATGCAATGTTAACATTCTTCACATGGAAAAGAATGAACAGTAACATACCTTCACATGAAAAACAATGAACATTAACAAACCTTAACATGCAAAATATTGAACGTTAATGTACCTTGACATAAGTAACCATAAGTTAACAAACATTACCTATGAATATTAACATACCACAACTTATCTTAACACACCTTAATCGAGAAAATTTAACATACGTTAACAAAATTGGCTCCAACAGCGCAGATGCAGACGAACAAATGACTGGTCTACCCTCCCTCAACCCCGACAGAATGTAGTCTGTGCGCCCTAATGATAGACGGCCTGGATGCTTCCTATGCTCCCTATGAAATTTGGATTTCCAACCTGAACCTAGCCATACATACATACATACATACATACATACATACATACATACATACATACATACATACATACATACATACATACATACATACATACATACACACATACATACATACATACATACATACATACATACATACATACATACATAGATGTAGTTTAATTTGCATCCCTTGAAAATCTGGCAACCCTTGCAACCCCCATCATGACCATTAAAATATAAATCAACGACTAAGATGAAAACAATGTTTTATTTATTATTTTTACATTTTTAATTAATTTACTAATGAATTAAATACCCTAAAGGGTATTTTAGGAAAAATGGAAGAAAAGAAAACCCAACTAAACATCAAAATCAAATCACGAAAAATCCTCGACCACATTAATCAGTTTTCGATTAATCTCCATAACATATCGATCAAGATTCTAGAAGCAAATCTTTGACGAGTTTCATGGCGAGACCAAATGGAGGAACTGCAACTAACCAAAAAACTGAACACTGTTACTTTAATTTTGCATAGTTCGGATTCATAGCCTCCTTCCTTGGAACTGCATCTAACTAGTGTCTTCATCGTCTCCATCGTATTCTTCATCGTCTTCTCCGTCCATCGTCTTCTTCGTCATCTTCATTGTCTTCTTCATCACCTTCATCGTCTTCTCTGGCCATCATCTTCATCGTCTTCTGCGATCTGAGATCGTGGCCCACGTCGTCCACGCACCCTTGCGTTGACTGTTAGTGTAAAATAACATGTGATTTGGCCGTTTTCGTGTTCTCTTATTTGGTTATTGCTCTCTATGAACCTCCGAATATATATATATATATATATATATATATATATATATATATATATATGTGTGTGTGTGTGTGTGTGTATTGGTATAGTTCATTTGTTAACCTCAATTTTCTTATTAACTTTATGAACCAATCCAAGTCATTGATCTTGAGAATGGGTGGTTGATATTTGATGTATAATAAAAATCATTAAATGAGGTCTAATTTAATAACTGGTGTGGTGAACCGATCAAGGTACGAAAAATATATTCCCGATATCTTCTAACATAATTATCGCTCCATTAATTTCTCTCACACCGAAACGAAACGGACGATCGTTGAACAAAATCGAAACCATTAATCACTTCTTACGTGCATTCATTTTCTTTGTCATTTGCATGCGAGGATAAACTGTGAACAATGTAGTGCACACATGTTCATGCCAAATACAAATTACATTAGGGGTTCACATATACATGATCATACATGTTCATATTCATAAGAATGATCATACATGTTCATATTAGTCGCCCATGTTCATGAACAATGGTGAATGTGATGAATGTTTGAACATTTATTTTTGTACATTATTCATGAACAATGGTGAATGCTTGATCAACTGTAACACCCTAAAAATGGGGTTAACAAAAAATTTCCAAAATGGAAATAGTGGTATAAAAAATATGCTAAATCATCGAGCCTCCCAAAAATGGGGAAATTAATATTCGCCTGTTCAGTACAAGTTACAATTCAAAGTAATGGAATGACAACCTACTAATCTATTTTCACATGAAATAAGATTTCAACTCGTGTGTCACCCAATAACTTCCAAAAATGGTCTTCTATATGATGTGTCCCAAAAGTCAATCTCCCCAAGCTCGCAGCTATCTCGGTCAAACCTTCTTACAACTGGCACCGCTAGAACCAAAGATACATACCGACACCAAAGCAAGTGTTAGGCCAAAAAGCCTAGTGAGTTTGAACAAGCAACAATAATCCATTCAAATATAATATGCATGCGATACTTGTCAAGGAAATTCCCATATGTGGAGTCAATGGGGGAGACCCATAGCACCAATCAAGTTTCACCCAAAGATTCGATACATCATGATGTCAACTACCATGAGCGACATCCAAAAGGCCCGACACATCCGGGGACTACAACAATGGCATTACCCCAAATGGTGGAGGTCTAGGTACATACCCATACGGTGGCACCCAAGACTATATCCTCTTAGTATATACTAACTTGGTTCATCCAACAATGTAGAATTAAGTCCCAACATTCTTTTACCCTCATGAGACATATACAATTCCAATCATAGAAACATTGAGAAATAATCAACAGCCACATCTCAAAGGGACTTACATAATGCCCTCACATACTTCCTATCAACATATCAAGCATATTATCCATAACGGGCATTCGAATGATAGCATCGTAATTAGCACTTTTAGTGGCACAATAATAAATACCAAGATGAAACTCTAGTCACTCATGTGATATTTAGAACATTTAATCAACTAGGTTAAACCCAAGGATGTGATCCAACCTCCCCCTTCAAGATGGCCAAATAATAGAACATTCTCATATTTGGGGCACTCAAATTGTCCCCTTTTATTTTTGTGACATAACTTCAACCAATCACCCAAGAACCCTAATATATGAATGTTAAGGAGAAACATGGAAATCTCACAAGAAAGTGTAACAATATAAGCAAGTAACATATATTAGCATGTATCTAGTTTTTACAAAGTTTAGTAAACTCACAATATAGGTTTTTGGTCAAAAACCTAGAAAAGTATCAAACTCTAAAAAAAAGTTGAGGAATGTGAGATCTTGGAGCTCCCAAGCTTGGATGTGAGTCTTTAATGCCTCCTAAGTCAATCTTGAAGAGTAATAATGGCACCAACCAAGATCTTTGAGCATTTAATGAGGAGAGTGACTTGAGAGGAAGAAAAATCGCCCCAAATGGTTCTAGGATCGAACCCTAACTTATTTGTTTTGAAAAATGAAGTGAAAATCGGCTTAAAGGGGTTTTTATACGCCCAGCCCCCCGCTAGCGAGAGTGCCACGCGACTTTGCCAAATGGCATTGTCGTTAGGCACAATCGTGGGGCTTCACCCTCCCGCGGTATAATCTCGGCGATTGTGACCGACGAGAGTGCCCCATGGCACAATTGCAGTCACTCTCGCCCCAGGTGTACCGAGACTCGTCTCCCCAGCGCGACATTGCCTGGTAATCTTGACAGATTGTCACAGTCGCCGACATTGTCGCCGACTGCGATTGGTTCCGGTTTTTGTCCGTTTTCTCGACGAACAAGTAACAATGAGAGTAAGGATTAGATTTAAAATCAATGGCATACCTTACCCAAGAAATAGGCATTAGCATGCGATAAAGTGAGTTTGGGGCCTTAATTACTTACATGGAAATTCTCAAGTGTTACATCAACCTTGTTCTGATACATGGTCACTTATGAGACCAAGCTTAAATGGTATATTTTTCACAAATGTCCATTACCAAAGGTAATTGTTCTCTCATTCACTTCTGTTTGTACCAATACGTAATATTGAAGAATACCACGTTTGTTAACTACACATTCAATTATATCATTGTTCACATATGTTCATGTTTACCTCTTTCATGAATCCAGGTTCCACTACTGCACTAAAAGGCATTATAAACAATGAACAATTATAAAAGTCTTTCACATATGTTTATACACCAGTATGTTCATAAACCACTATAACACTATGAACTATTTAATTGTTGTTATGTTCATAAGCATATTAAAATGAAAAATGAATATGGACTTAAATTTCAAAACAAACTACTAGCTAAAATCATGCATCATCTATCTTTGTAACTCCTCATTAAATATTCAAACTTATGAAATTCCTTTCATGTCCTTATTCATTTATTACACATGCAAAACAAACAACAAATGAAAAGGCATTCCTATTGGTCAAAATCAGTTAACAAAGTCAACATTTTTTAATGGTTAATAATATAACCTCCCTCTTTATATATTTATCTATATATATGTGTGTGTGTAGAGGCTTAATCAAATGAGAACCCTAGAATTTCTATCCGTGAGATACAATATGAGCCATTTTTTTAAGATAATTATGCCATTTATTAAATAAATATAAAAGGGTAGTTTAGTAATAAAAATCATCAAAGCATTTAATTAATTTTATTCCCCATGAATAGTAAATCCATAACTCTCATAAATAAGATATACTTATAACTCCCCATAAAAACATTAATTAATCGTTCTCGTTCACAATTTGTATCCAAGTTCTTACATAATGTTTTTTGGGATCTGTAGTTATAATTTGGGGGCTTTTTGTTCTTGGTGTTGTTGTGTCACATTGTGTTCACAATTCTCATGAATAAACGTATTTTTGTGTTTTCATTTTTTGCCTTTCATCTCTGAAACAACATTGTATGAACATGACATGTCCACATGTGTCGTTTCATCTTTGAAACAATACTTACAAACTGGTTTTCACGGTTTCTAACTTTTAAATGATTTATATATGTTTTTTCCCCTTTATATGCATACATACAGAGTCCCCTTATTTTACAAACCCAAAATTCGTACAAACTTACAAATCAGTTTTTCATCGGTTGTTTCATATATGAAACAATACGTGTGATGATACAGTATTTATACAATATTGTTTCATATGTGAAATTGTCACGATTGTTTTCTTTCACACAAAAACAATCCTAAACGTTTCACAAACAACACTATATAGACACTGTATTTTTACACGTATTGTTTCATATGCAAAATAACACATGAAAAGTGGTTTGTAAATAGTATGATTTATTGGGTTTGAAAATGATCATGCATATATATATATATATATATATATATATATATATAGGGTCATTCAAGGGAGAACTCAGTTGTTTGTGATAACCATGAGATATAATCTTAACCACACATTATTAATAATCAATGATATTACTAAAAATATTAATTTTGGTAATTATCCATTAGTTTTCAAAAAGTTTAAATTTATGGATAATATTTAGGGGTAAATTAGTCTTTTTATAGATCTTTCTCTTCTCTCCGGCCAAAACTTATTCCAGTGTATACCATTGTGATACCCAAGAACTTATAACAATAAGACACAAACTGACTGTGATTTACACTGTGATACCCAAGATATATACAAGATGCACATTGTGATACTCCAAGACAAACGGTGTTAAAATATATATATATATATATATATATATATACACAAGATACAAACAAGAAATCGATTGTGATTCACACTGTGATACCCAAGATATATGCAAGATGCACACTGTGATATCCCAAGACACATGGTGTTAAAAAAATATATACACAAGATACAAACAAGAAACAGACCATGATACATGTTGTATCTCACTATGATCCAATCTGATCCATCTAAATATAAACAAATAAATGAAGAAAAACAAACTCTTGTTTGAGATTATCAACCAGATCTGCTACAAATCCAAACAAAACACACGAAAAACAATCTTTAATCCAACCCCAGGAAAACAAAAAAAAGCACATTGAAAAACAAAAAAAACCACCACAAAACAAAAAAGCCAACCACTTCACAGCTTCGATTGACACCGGAGACCCGCTTTGACGCAAATATCTTCGTATTTGGCTGGATCTGTTGCAAACCCTTTGTCATCGGCTGTCATCGGCTGGATATGTTCCGTCGTTGGCTCGGTCCGTCTATTACCACGCGTCAACGAGACTTTCCGGTGAGCTTTATTGTCTTGATTTATATGTTGTGTTGTTATATTTTATCGTATATTCGATAACTGCTATATTTACGTTTGTGGATTGGTATGAATCATTAGACTGAAATATACAATATTTAGATCTCGTCATTCCACATTTGTTGTATTGGGTCAGTTGCACGTGATTTATTGTTATCGCTTTGGGACCGTAAATCACTTGAAATACGATCTTGTAACTACCACTGACCCTTACAATTGGTATCAGAGCTGCTAGATCTAAATTTGACTTAGATTGTATATTTTTAGTCGCACAATAAGTGCTCGTTAAAATGTCTGTTGATTCAGGAAATCTGTTCGCCAGTTCCGTTTCCACCCCGAACCCAAATGTTTATCAAAAAGGTGCTTTTAAATTATCGAGATCTGGGATTAAAATAGAAAAGTGGAACGGGGAGGGTGATTTTGGTAAATGACAGTTCACTACAGCAGCAACATTTAGGAAAAACGATGTTCACCCCGTAGTCTTTGCTCCAGAAGAAAATGATCCAGATATGTCCACCTTAGAAGCTAAGAAAATGGAGGCTTGGGCCTTCACTACCTTATAATGGCTATGGGTCCAAATGTTATTTCTGAAATCGTTTCTGAAAAGACAGCCGCAGGGATTTGGAAAAGACTTGAGAATCTTTATCTCAAGAAAACTTTGACTAACCGACTGTTATTGATGAGGTCGTGCTTGTTCTTCAAAATGAAGGAAGACATTACCATTCAGGCCCACATGACTGAATTCGAAGACATCATCATGAAGTTGAAGGCAACAAATTCTATTTTTTCCACAGATAATGAGGCACTCGCCTTGATTCTGTTGTATTCACTTCCCGAGAAATATTCCCAGTTCACTAACAGTTTTATTTATGGATGAGATTCCATTTATTTGTCTGATGTGAAAGTAGGGATGATCTGTGAAGAATAGAGAATTCAGATGAAAATCGGTAACAGTTCGTGGGAGAACAACCACAAAAGTCATGGTCTATTTGCTAAAAGAGACCAAGACTATCAGGGGAAGAACTCGTGGCCGCTCCCAATCTCGTAAACCTGGTTATCGGGGGAAATCTAAGCAACATGGCAATTGTAATTATTGTCACAGACCAAGTCATTGGGTCAGAGATTATCCAAGTTTGAAAAACAAGGACAAGAACAAAACAGAATCTTCAACAGTTGCAACCGAACAAGATACAGGCTTCTCATCAATGGTTACTGCACCGCAAGGCGACAAACGTTGGGTGTTGGATATTGGAGCTTCGTGCCATATGACACTATTTTAAGAATGTTTCACTACTTTCGAGGAGTTCGAAGGTAACCATATTTATATGGAAAACAGTACATCGTGTGTCACGGGGCATCGGTTCGGTCAGAATCAAAATGTTTGATGGTACTATTCGAACTTTATCAAATGTTGAATTTGTACCATCTATGACTCGTTCTTTGATTTCTGTTGGACAACTGTCCAAACTTAGCTGTAAGATTCGGATTGAGAATGGAAGTATGCGCATCTCCAAAGGGAACTTTATTGTGATGAAGGGTGAGCTGGCAGAAAATAACATGTTTCATCTGATAGGCGAGACAGTCAGTTATGCTCGTGGTTTTACTTTGGGATCAGAATCTGAAGAAGATGTTAGTCAACCAAATACATCTACTTCTGATCTAGTTAGTTCAATTCAGGAAGAAGTTTTGAATGATGGTGGATGTCAAGGCGATACAATTCTAGTATTAGTACCTGCAAGGCACAGCCAGAGAACTATTTGTCCTCCTAATAGGTATGGTGATTAGGATTTTACGAATATGAGTTTTACTGACCAACTTGAGTATGCTTTGCATGTTGTACAAGATGATCCATTTGACTATTCGGAGGCCCTAGCTTCGAGCCACTATGATAAATGGTTAGGAGCTATGCATGAGGAAATGGAAGCTCTATCTAAAAATAACACTTGGGAGCTTTGTCCATTACCAAAAGGCAGTCGTGCAATTGGCTGCAAATGGGTCTATAAATTCAAAGACGATAAGCGTTATAAAGCTCGCCTAGTTGCGAAAGGCTTTGCACAGCCGAAGGGTATCGAGTATGACGATATATTCGCGCCTGTGGTTCGACACACATCTATCCGAGCCTTTGTGGCAATTCATGACCTGGAGCTCGAACAGCTAAATGTGAAAACAGCTTTTCTGCACGGAAATCTTGAGGAAACCATCTATATGAAGCAACCAGAAGGTTTCATCTTCGACAACAAATTTGATTGGGTCTGTAAATTAAAAAAGTCCCTTTATGGACTTAAATAGTCGCCTCGACAATGGTACAAGAAGTTTGATTTGTTTATGCTCTCGTTTGGTTTTGAGCGTAGTGCGAAAGACGCTTGTGTCTACCATAGATCAAGCGATGACATTTCTATTTATCTACTTCTTTATGTTGATTATATGCTGATAGGTTGCAAGGATCGTTCTGAAATCAACCGTTTGAAAGATAGGTTGAAATCAGAATTTGAAATGAAGGATCTCGGTGAAGCTCGTGTTATTCTCGGCATGGAAATTATTCGGGATAGAAAGTCCCGTACTCTCAGGTTAACACAAAAGAGCTATATTCAAAAGATTTTGAAGCAGTTTAATCTTGATGGAGCAAAGTCAACCTCTACGCCACATCCGAGACACATCAAGATTACAAAAGACGATTGTCCGATTGACGATGTTGGAAAGGCTGAGATGGCAAAGATTCCTCATGTATGCTATGGTATGCACTCGTCCCGATCTTGCATATTCCATTGGAGTGATTAGTCGGTTTCTATCGAACCTAGGTAGGTCACACTAGGCTACAGTGAAAACTGTATTTCATTACTTGAAAGGTACGGAAACTCACGACCTCATTTATGGTATGCAAACAACTGTGATATTCTTGGTTACTGCGATTCAGATTACGCAGGTGATCGTGTCAGTTGGAAATCCACTTCTGGTTATGTTTTTACATTAGGTGGAACAACTGTCAGTTCGAGATCTCGATTATAGTCTGTTGTTGCATTATCGACTACTGAAGCTGAACTTATTGCAACGGTCGAGTCTGCTAAAGAAGCAGTTCATTTACAAGAACTTTTGTTTGGTTTGGGCCTGAAGCAGACTACTGTCCGTATTAATTGTGATAGTCATAGTGCTATTCACTTGGCTACAAATTTGGTGTAGCTTTCGAACGAAGCACATTAATGTGTGTGATGCATTTCTGGTAGCTTTACATGACTCAAAGGTTGTGTACTTGAAGAAAATCTTATCTGAAGATAATGTTTCCGATATGTTCACCAAGTCGTTATCGCCGACCGCATTCGAGCATTGTTTGAATTTGATCCAACTTAGATTGTGTTAGTGTCATTTGGCACCTTGTGGGAGAGATGAGAATATTGCTACAAATGACATAGCGACATCTTTGGGGATTTATTACTTGGTACGTGTTTTTAGGTTATTTAACTCGTTCGTTTATTGAGATTGCTCACTTGAGGTTTTTTGCTTTTGATTTTGACGGGTGATGGCCGAGCCGAAGCTCGTCACTGTCAAAATGCATTCTGTTACCTCGTGTCAATCTCTATCAGCTATTTGTCCGTATTCGGGGGGTTGGTTCGTGCTTTGGTTTCGTCGGGTGATTTGCACATTATGGTGGAGTGTTGAAAAACTTAAATAAGATAAGTTTTTTTGTTGTTGTGCAACTCACCAAGCACAATGTACAAGTGCTTGATGCATGGAGGTGTGGATTAATTTGAGCCACATATTTTGGAAGACTTGGAATTTGTCTTATTAGGAGACTTTGCCTTATGCATTGGAAATGAAAAGGAGGTACGTGATACACCATTGGAAATATACATGGAAGCTACAAGTCAACTCTTATTCCTCTTTTGTCCATACTCTCATCTTCCCCATATATATATATATATATATAGGGGAGCGATCAATTGGAAACCAATATTACATTGAAAACTTTGGAAACCGAAATCAACCAATCAGTGAATTTCTTTTTTTTTATTTTTATTTTTAACTGAAAAGATTATTTTTGTCTTTTACATTATTTCATAATATATATGGTAACTGTTATTATTATTATATTAATAATTATTTAATTTTAATTTAGCTTATATATGGTAATAATGAAACAATAATGCTAACACGATGAACCTGATGAATCTATTTTCATTATGAAACAATAATGCTAACACGATGAACCTGATGAATCTATTTTCATATACGGATATGCAACTGAACAGGTAATGAAACAAAAATGGGAAGTTAACAAAAATGGCACAAATTCATCACGTTTCATTATGAAACAATAATGCTAACACGATGAACCTGATGAAATCTGTAATCCAATGAAATATGTAATCCACAAATTCATTCTGTTTCATCACAATATTAGATTGCGTGGGAAATTTTATAATAAAATGAAATTAAAAAAAATATTTTCTTACATTTTAAAAGAAAAATATTTTTTTTGATGAAAAGACAAATGCTCCACGTTTTCATAGTAAAAAAATAACAAAATTTAGATTGCGTGTATTTTGGTTTCAAGTAATCTAAATAAAATAGATCTTTCTTGCCATATTTGAGACACAAATCAAAAGACATATTTACCCTTTTCATCTATTATTTTTATTTATTATTAATAAATTAATTAATTTATTACCATATATAATTCAAATGAATCTTAACCATTGATTATAAAGATCAATGGCTGAAATTTGGTTTCCAAAGTTTCCAATAAAACTTGGCTTCCAATTGATACCACCCCTATATATATATATATATATATATATATATATATATATATATATATATATATGTATGCTATGTAGAAAACCATCCCCAACACTACATTTGAAGAAGACTTTATTTTGTCTTCTATTTTCTTCCTCTTCTTTGTTATCTCATCTAGAGTTATATATATATATATATATATATATATATATATATATATATATATATATATATATATATATATTAGTGAGGAAGATTTGGGTAACTGATTCGTCGATCCAAGGATCTCGTAAACATGTTGTAATTTCTTTCGGTTGGTAATATAAAGATCTCTCTATCCCTGTGGATATACACTATCACACCAATAGTGGAACCACGTTAAATCTTGTTGTCTCGATTTTTATGTTGCTTTATTATATTTTATCGTATATTCGATAACTGGTATATTTACGTTTGTGGATCGGTATGAATCATTAGACTGAAATATACAATATTTAGAACTCGTCATTCCGCATTTGTTGTATTGGGTCAGTTGCACGTGATTTATTGTTATCACTTTGGGACCGTAAATCACTTGAAACACGTTATTGTAACTGCCAACGACCCTTACATCAATTACATGTGATATTGTAGTTCATCACAATCGATACTAAATTAGAGCCCTATGCAACCTTTCGCTAAGTCGCCCACATACCACGAGGTCCCCTCATGTGGATTATCACATGTGACAAGGGTGTTCTTGCGTTTTTATAATATGGTGTGTTCTCGTTTGAACGTCCACAATCACATGTAAATATAGCAAATGAAAACGAATGTTTTTGGGCCATTGGATTCTCACCAATGTTTGCGTTACTCAAGCTCGCATTCTTGTTTCCGCCTCGTACACTACTGCTTGTGAGGGTGCTTCACTCTAAAGTGGAACGCTCCCCTACCCATGTATTTTCAAGTCCCTGTTCATCTTCGGCGCAAGCAGGGCCGACTTTGGCTATGTGCAGCCCGTGCAACGGTATCTGTTATTAGCTATAGTAGTTTCTTAAATCCTGATATACACGTATGGTAGTTTCCTGAATCATAATATTCCCAATGTCTGATACAAACAAAAAGGTGCATATTTACTCTCTAATTTGTCTGAATTATACTTATGTTCATAAGTCATCTTATTATAAGAAACATTTTGATCTTTACATTCAAAATGATTGCAAAAAGCACATCTAATCTATAAATACTTCTGAGAGCTTCAGATTTGAGATTGCTTTGTAGTTTGACCTTGCACTCCATGAATTGTTTTCAACTTGTTGGATACTAGATTTAATGTAAATTTACATTTCGTTTGCTAAAAAATCGACATAGGAGTCATTTTCTAGCCTTCCCGCGCTAGACATCAGAAATCCCAGGACCTTGGTGCAAGAGCACTCGATTAGTGAGCTAACTAAACAAATTAAAAATCTTGTTCGTGTCCGTTTCTTTTATTCAATACACAAACATAAACGAACATCTGGTCGAATAATTCACTGAATGTTCAGTTTGTTGCAGCCCGAGTAATACAATACAACTACTTTCATAAAGTCCCATTCAATTTAATGATACATCATCAACTTCATGGGTTATTTCTGCTTTCACAAAATAACTTGTTGATTGACCAAACAACATACACATAAAATAAAGTAAGAACACATTTATACAGTAACAAATTCAAAAACCATATCATATTTATGCTTCATATAAAAGCATTGAAAGTAGTCAATTCACTGCCACACCTCCTTCCCCTCCACTGGGGATCACCGACTCAGAAGGGCTGAATACCTTGGCAATCTTGTCGGTGGGCACCAATGGTAGATATGAAGAAGCCTTGTATCCTTTCTCTGCTGTTTGTTGCACTGTCTGGTTGTACTTGTCGGCACAATAAGCTGCTGTCGGTACAACTACTTTAGCCACCTTCGCGAAGAGTGGAAGCTGGTTCAGTGAGCCCCAAGCCGAAGCAGCATATAGCTCAGCAACTGGCTCATACTTGGTGTACAGTCCTTTGGCCGTTGGCTCCATCTTGGTGTATGCAGTTTTGGCAAGCCCAGACGCCGTATCCACCACGCTACTATTCTTAACCTCATTGGCCACAGTAGATAGGCTTTTGGTTTTGGACGATACCTGCATCACTATAGGTTGCATTCGGTTGTCCAATTTGGTCACAGACTCCTCAACCTGAAATCAAATCAAATACATTAATCTAAATACCAATAAAGAGTTTCTGCCAGCAAAGAAAGGGTCTTTGGAAAGCACATTTAGATATCAAATCCGAATATGAATAACAGTACCATGACAAAAAGAGAAGAAACACAATTTAGATAGGAAGACAAACAGACCTTCTGATCAACAAACTTGAGGACCTCAACAGGAACATCATGGAATTTATCATATGCAGGACTAACAACGGTCTTAAGAGTGTCCTCTAATGTTTCCACACTAGGTTTTAGGGTACCAGAGTTGTCCTTCGCATAACCATAGACCCTTGATGCATATAGAACGGTATGCAATACTGCTTCTTGCACGAATTCAAGGTACTTCAGCCCTTCTTGTTTGCTCTCATCCTGTGGTAACGAAAAAGTTATATACAATTACCAAATTCATTTCCAGTTAATCACTAATCTCTTTATCCAAAAACATGCTTGCATAATACAGTTCAACACTATGATACGTAATTATAATAATTAGGTGCATATGTATGCTGAACATCATGATCATCAAAAGAAGTAAATTCGATTAGTTCTTTCCCCAGGCCATAAAATTTTCTAGAATTCTATATCCAGGACCAATAATTAAATCGATATTGTATGCATACACACTTGAAATGGCATTTCCGGAAAAGTAACTGTGGCACATGTAATCAAATAAACTACTCCAAACGTACCTTCCCGTATCAGTATAATCAAAAATCAAAAACACATTACGAAACTGATCCATATATCATTTGTAAATTGTGAGACTCCTAGTAAGCAATCAATCAATTTCTACCATGGCTTTAAATTGATCCACATATCATTTGTGCTAGCTGGCTCCTGTCGGCTTGGAGCCTAACACTTGGAAAAATAAAAACATTTAAAGTTGATTGGTGCAGCTATTATCCGCATTTTTCCTTATGTGCAAGTTGCTGTGAATCTTACCAAAGGATTTTAATTCGTATATCTCCCTCTGTTATCAAGCTTGTAAGGATCTATAATTCACAAATCGAAACTCTGCTCACTAAACGATGTAATTCAAGTACGATTATAATCTCAACCAGGTATATGCAATCAAAACGATTTTAAGTGTTCCAAATTCATATAATCAATTCCGATTTACCTTAGTTTTCGAAAAACTAACTACTGATAATTCAATCAATCACTACTAACACATCAATCAAGACAACAGATTTCAGAAAGAAAACATGTTAGTTAAAATAATTGCCCCAAAATCATAAGTAATCAATCGAATATTCATATATTAGTAAAGTTGAACGTTACATACCAACTCCGATTGAGATTCATGAACATCAATTTCGGCCATAATCAAAGAGAAGCACTTAATAGATTTACACAGAAAAAGATGGACGATAACAAGCAGGGTGTGTGAATGGATGGATTGATGGAGCAGTATTTATAGCAAAGTTAGGCCAGAAACAGCGGTTCGTTATGAAAGTCCTTTTTCACATTGATGGTGATGAAATCGCGTGTATATTACACTTGTAGCCCTCTACTTTTATTTTTTATATCATTTGTAGCCCTCTACTTTTAACTCCTTGTTTTGGAGCCACAAATTATTGTTTTGAAATCAAATTTGGTTTTCTTATTTATAATCAGCAGAACGTGCAGCTACTCTATAATTTTTCCAACAGCTATGCTATAATTTTTTTAAAATAGAGTATAAAAAGTTAAAATCTCTAAAAGAAATTACATCCAATTTCAACAGCTACTCTATTTTAGCAATTATATCATCAATTATATTATTAAAATATTCAATATATTTAATATAATATTATTTCTCTCTCCTAAACACACAACTTCAATATAATCAGCAGAACGTGCAGCCTTATGATAGGACCCTCCGGTCTCGAGAGGACTTGGATTTTTTTTTTTTGTCGTTATTTATAATAAACATTAAGATGTAAAAGAATAAAATTACATAGAAATAAAGCAAAATAATTCTAGTGCAGTTGGTAAATGCTTTTTCCATCCTCTTGGCTCTCATTGGGTTTTTTTATTAAATCTAATTTAAGAGTTTTTAATATAAAAAAAATTAATACTTTTTTAAATCTAATTTGAGAGTTTTTTTATTTGTTTTTCCCGATTTTTACTGTTTATGATTAACATTGAATCTTTTTATTTCTTTATCATTTAAGTTCATAATCTTTTACAAATATTTAGTCGAAGAAACATATTCAATAATTTATCAAGAAACTTAAAAGGACTTCTTATTCAAATAAAGTATTTCAATATTTTTATTATTTTAAAATCTATTTCAATAGATTATGCTTTATTTTTTATAATTTAGGTGTTCTTTTTATAATTTAGGGTTTACGATCTCTCGTCTTTTACCAATATTTAATCGAATATACATAAAATAAGGTTAGTTCATTTGATGAAAAATTTCATTTTTATCTTTCCATTGAGTTTATATATATATATATATATATATATACACACACTTTATATAAATAAATAGATGCTATTACTTTTCATTTTGTTATTAATCATTTCTTTTAGGCAACATGTTAATTATAGAAGAAGATACATGATCAGGAATTTTTTTAATAATATAATGATCAGTTTGTGAAATGAAATTTATTTTAACCTTAGTTTATAATTATTTAAACAAAATAAAAGGATCTATTGGGCCTCGTTTATTTTTGACACAAAGCCTCCGGTATATCGTCATTATGTTGGGTGTTCTTTATTAGTTATACGTTAGTATAAACCAAATGTCTCTAACTTTAAGGTATAATATATTGATTTTCTTTTTTGTGTTAGAACGATATTGTAACATTAAATAATAAAATTTTCGATTTTTTTTTTATATTGCGAAAAAATAAATAAAAAATTAAACAATAAGAATATAAGTTAGAGAAGTAAAAAGTTTAGGGTCATAAATGAAACCTTTTAAAGTAGAGGGTCTTATAATGAACTTAAACATAAAATAAGAGGGGCAAAGGGAACAATGAATGCATGGAGCAGTTGTTAGTTTTGCTTTGTATACCCCCCTTAAGTTTTCTTTTAGCAACCTACCTGGGTAAGGAATCGCATTGGGCCAGGAGTCTCCAACAAATCAGTTCTCAAAATGCCAAATTACATTAAAATCCAATCAATGTGTTTGGATTTCATTTTCAATTTGTGTAATATATATATATATATTCAAAATATCTATTTTATTAACTTATTATAGCTAAAGTATCAAACGTTTAGATAGCTCATTTACATTTAAAATATATAAAAATGTAACATATTTTTAGTTTAACTCATATTTTGCGTGATGTATTTTGGTTTAGATGTTTCCAATATTACATCCGAATCATCAAAATAAATGTTTCGAAATTTGTTAAACAAAATATAAATCAAACCAAAATATTTTTTTTATTCTAATACAATTTGCACGTCTCAAAATACTACATCAATAAAATTTATTAGAAAATGATTATTATTATTATTTTTTTAAATCGGATAAGTGTATCAAATTGGAATAGTTCAAATAAAAATTTCAATTTTTGCAATATCACGTCTAAAACATCAATAATTCCATTTCCTGTAAATCAACAACTAAAACCCAAGAGGTTCGGGGTAGTTTGTAACAAATATAGTAGCGAAGGAATAAGGCATACATCACAACAACCTAATCAATCTAGATTAAATGACACGACTAGATTAACATGGGTGTTGCTATATCTTCAAAACGCTCTTCTCAATGCTATCCCAAAAGCCCGGTCCACCGTCGGTCCTAATCCCGAACCAGTAGTCAAGGTGCCTTCTGCACACCACTAGGAGGACCTGAAGATAAACGCAATATCAAGTGTTAGGCGAAGGCCTAGTGAGCTTTCAAACATGTGAACATAATGAGATTAGAAAAATGGATAGTATGAAAAACTCCCGTGTTACCGCACCACGATGATTATCCGAGTATAGTCCAACAAAGGGTAACGACACAACCTGTACACATTATAATATGAAGCATAACAAGACTTCAAGCATAGGGAGGTTACACCTCAGACTCTCACTTTAGTGCACACCTTTCCCGGCGTCACCTCAAGTGTTTAAACCACCTTTAGTGCCCACTCCATCGAGTTACACCTCAAGGAGTCTGTCCTTTAGTGTCCACCCACAATTCATATATCGTGGTACCAAAATCATCCAACAACCACCCCAAACTCCCGTGCACGAGAGTTGGGTTCCAAAACGATAATTATCTCTTATAACACCATTTCACAATTAAGCATGTAGGAATCATAGTACAATTACTAACATAATTTTATAGCCATTTAGCATCTCTAATAACTCTATCCACAAACAATTTAGAATACTATTCATTCTTATCAGCAGTTGGGTCAAAATCACCAAATCAACAATTTATGAGAATCTAAACAAATCATAGTAAGGCATTAGCATGTTAGGAGTAGATAGAAAACTCACCTATAGGGTTTGTGAAGTAAAAACCCTAAAATGTTGAAACCCTAGGTTGGGGAGATTTTCTCTTGAAGTCTTAAGGGTCTTTAAGTCTTCACTTGGATAGGTTGGATGGAGCTTAATAAATGACCTAGATAAGGTTAGGTCAAGTATTCAATGAGGGAAGAGGGAGAGAGGTTGAAAATCGCAGCTTGAGAGAGAGAGAATCGGTCTTGGAGGTTAAAATATGAGAAAATGAGATAAAAGGTGAGAAACCCGTCTGAAATAAGGACCAGATGGCCTGCGGCGATTGTGACATTCGCGATAGTGCCATGGCACTCTCGCCAGGCACTATCGCGCCAAATGTACCGAGAGTTGGTACATGGCTCGCGATTGTGACCTTCGCGAGAGTGACCCTGGCACTCTCGTCGGCACTCTCGCGCCAAACCTCCAGGCTCCGAAATTTCGTTTTCTTCAATTTGAAATGCAACCAATTAACACCAAGGCTCAATAACATGGGTGTAAGGACGAAACGACATAATAATACTCATTAATGCAGTTCTAAATACCGAGATTTAACAGTTTTAACACGAAAGCATATAAATGGAATTTAGGGAACAATTAATCATAAAGACGGGATTTCGGGGTGTTACAATCCTCCCCTACTTAGAAAGATTTTGCCCACGAAATCTATACTACTCAAAAAGTTTTGGGTAACGTCTCCTCATATCTTCCTCGACTTCCCAAGTCACGTTTGCCCCGCGGTGATGTTTCCATTGGACCTTCACCATAGTCACCTCCTTATGTCGCAGTCTCTTCGATTTTCTCTTTAGGATGGCTTATGGCTCCTCAATGCAACGATTGTTGTCCACTCTAATTTCCGACAGCGGGATGGTGCTTTCCTCTTCCGCTACACATTAACGCAAATAACAAACATGGAAGGTGGGGTGAATCCCATCCATTTCCGGTAGCAACTCTAGTTTGTAGGCTTGTAATCCTACTCGCTCAATAATGGAAAAAGGGCCGAGAAATCTGGGACTAAGCTTTCCTCGTTTTCCAAACCTGATGATCCCTTTCCACGGTGACACCTTCAACATCACTCTGTCTCCCACTTGGAACTCGATTGGCCTCCTTTTCTTGTCTGCATAGCTTTTCTGCCGGTATTGGGTCGCCTTCAATCGTTCCCTAATACACTTCACCTTATCCGCCGTTGCTTGCACTATTTCCAGACCGGCAAACTGTTTCTCACCCGCCTCGATCCAACACACGGGTGTCCTGTATTTCCGGCCGTAAAGAGCTTCAAAAGGTGCCATGCCGATGTTGGAATGATAACTGTTGTTGTAGGTGAATTCCACTAACGGAAGATGAGAATCCCAGTTTCCCCCAAAATTGATGACACATGACCGCAACATATCCTCCAAGGTTTGGATGGTTCTTTCACTTTGCCCATCTGTCTGTGGGTGGTAAGCGGTGCTTAGTTTGATCCTTGTGCCCAACTCCTTTTGCAACCCGTCCCAAAAGTTCGACGTGAATCGGCTATCTCGATCTGATACTATAGAAAGCGACACTCCATGCCTCGATACGATCTCATCAATGTAAAGCTTTGCTAATTTATCCATCGGTAACGTTTCTCGCATTGCCAAGAAATGCGCGCTTTTAGTCAGCCTGTCCACCACAACCCAAATGGTGTCGTGATTTCGCAAGGTCTTGGGCAACTTAGTTACGAAGTCCATAGTGATATGCTCCCATTTCCATTCCGGAATCTCGAGAGGCTGCAAACTACCATAGGGGCGTTGATGCTCGGCCTTGACTTGTAAGCATGTCACACATCTTTCCACGAATTTTGCCACATCTAATTTCATTACCGACCACCAAAAGTTTAACTTCAAGTCCCGATACATTTTTGTGCTACCCGGATGAATGGAGTACCTAGACTTGTTAGCGTCAGTTAGGAGTAGTTCCCGACACCCTCCTATCTTGGGTACCCACACCCGTCCTTGAAACAATTTAAGCCCCCGGTTGTCCTCTTCTAAGAGGAGGTGATGTTTTAACATGACCTCATCCTTGAGGTTCACTTCCAACAACGCTTCGACTTGCGACATTTTGATTTTCTCTAGGAGGCTTGAGACCACATCGATTCGAGAGATAGTAGCCTGCATACACCCACTATACTCCTTTCGGCTCAAGGCGTCCGCCACAACATTTGCCTTACCTGGGTGGTAGAGTAGTTCGCAATCGTAGTCCTTTAGTAATTCTAGCCACCTCCGTTGAACGCATATTCAACTCCTTCTGATCGAACACATACTTGAGGCTTTTATGGTCGGCGTAAAGCGTACACTTGGTCCCGTACAAATAGTGTCGCCATAACTTCAAGGCGAACACAATTGCCGCTAACTCGAGATCATGCGTCGGATAATTCTTATCATGCTCCTTGAGTTGTCGTGACGCATAAGCGATGACCTTCCCTCGTTGCATCAAAACACAACCTAAACCCATCTTGGAAGCATCACTGTAGACAAAATCCTCCGTTCCTTCAGGTAATGACAGAATTGGTGCCTCACACAGTTTCGTTTGCAAGGTTCGGAAAGCTTGCTCATGAGTTTCCGTCCATAGGAATTTTACATTCTTTCTCGTCAACGCGGTCAAGGGTGAGGCGACTTTGGAGAAGTCCTTAATAAATCTCCGGTAATAACCGGCTAGGCCCAAGAAACTCCGGATTTCGGTTGGGTTCTTAGGTGGTTTCCAATTCATCATAGCGTCGATCTTTGAGGGGTCCACCTTCACTCCGTCCTTCCTCACCACGTGCCCAAGAAATTGCACCTCCGGAAGCCAAAATTCACACGTTGAAAACTTGGCGTAAAGTCTCTCCCTTCTCAGAACCTCCAATATTTCACGCAAATGATGCTCGTGATATTCTTTGTTCTTAGAGTAGATAAGGATGTCATCGATGAACACAATGACAAACTTATCCAAATAGGGGCAGCAAACTCGATTCATCAGATCCATGAATATCACGGGCGTATTGGTTAATCCGAACGGCATCACGAGGAACTCGTAGTGTCCATACCGAGTTCTAAACGTTGTCTTCGCCACATCCTCTTTGCGCAATCGCACTTGATGGTAACCTGACCGAAGGTCTATTTTTGAGAAACAACCAGCTCCTTGCAACTGGTCGAAGAGGTCGTCGATCCGCGGGAGGGGATATTTGTTCTTCACCGTCACCTTGTTCAGTTCACGGTAATCAATACACATACGCATTGTACCGTCCTTCTTTTTGACAAATATAATTGGGGCTCCCCAAGGCGAGGAACTCGGTCGGACAAAGCCTTTCTCCACCAATTCTTGTAATTGCTTCATCATTTCCTGTATTTCTGTCGGCGCTAACCGGTAGGGTGCTCGGGCGATTGGCGTCGCGCCCGGAACGAGGTCGATACGGAATTCCACTTGACAGTCGGGAGGTAATCCCGGCAAATCTTCGGGAAACACATCGGGAAAATCACATACGACCTCTACGTCTTCTACCTTCCTCTTTTCGGCCTTGGAATCCACTACATATGCTAAGAACGATTGGCACCCCTTTGTTAAGCATTTTCGTGCTTTAAGGGAAGAGATGACCACCGTTTCTCCTTTCCGCTTATCGCCATAGATAAGAACGAAATTCCCGTCTTCAGTCGGAATTCGGATGAGTTTCTTGGAACAAAGGATTTCGGCTTGGTTTGCCACCAACCAATCCATGTCGATCACCACGTCAAAACCTTCAATGGACATGGGAAATAAGTCTACCGAAAAATGTTTACCATTGATTTCCAATGGACAATCTTTTACCATTTCCCTCAATACAATTTGGTCCCCATTTGCTACTTCCACAACTAAGGCATCGCTAAGAGTGGTGGAAGGTACATTCAAGGATTTACGAAAAGATGTTGCTAGAAAAGAACGATTCGCACCCGAATCGAAAAGTATTCTAGCGGGTAGGGAATTGAGTAGGAACGTACCCGATACCACGTTCGCGGTCTCTCTCGCTTCTTCTGTCGTCATTTGAAACGCCCTCCCCTGAGGCCTTGGAGCGACCTCCTTTTTTACCGTAGGTCCCGAATTAGACCCCTTCTGGTTTCCTTTCAACGTGGGACAATTTAACCGCACGTGTCCCACCTCTTTACACTCATAGCACACCGTCCCCCAGATGGGGGCACACTTGGCTAGTGTGGCCCAACTTGCCACATTTGTAACATGTCAGAGAAGGAGAGTTGCAATCCCCGAAGTGCTTACTCTTGCATTTCGGGCACCAATCCGGTTCCCGATGCGGTTCCACTCTTGAGTTTCCCACAAAAGGTCATGGCCGTTGAGATGGCACTGAACGATTTTCCCATTTTCACTTTTCACCCGCTCGTGCTTTATCCCTCCGGTCCTGAATGATGTCGTCTTCCACCAACTGTGACTCTTCAATCGCATCCTGAAGAGTAGACACCTTGGCCTTCCTCAGAGCGGTCCGCATTTCTGCCAGTAATCCTTTCTGATATGCCTTGATTTGAGATTTCTCATCCGGAGCCAGATGCCCCACAAAGTTCAACTTTTCCACGAATAACTTAGAGTATTCTTCCACAGTTCGATCTCCCTTTGCCAAGTTCCGAAACTCGTCCTCAATTTTGTTCAATGCCCTCTCATTACAATATTTATCCATGACTTTCTTCTTAAAATCTTCCCACGAGAGTCGAGCCATGATTGTTGGGTCAACGGTGGACCGAACAACATTCCACCAAGCGAGAGCATCACCCCTGAACATCTGGAAGGCAAAACGGACCTTCTGAGCCTCTCCACATTCACAGGATTCGAAAGCCATTTCTAACTCTCGAAGCCAATTTACACAGGCCACCGGGTTTGCATCACCCGCGAACTCCTTGGGATTGCATCCAAGGAATGCCTTGAAAGAACAGGTCTTTTCTTTTGGCACTGAATTGTTTGCTACCAAA
The DNA here is from genome assembly GCA_954870635.1 of Arctium minus. Taxonomy (NCBI): domain Eukaryota; kingdom Viridiplantae; phylum Streptophyta; class Magnoliopsida; order Asterales; family Asteraceae; genus Arctium; species Arctium minus. The sequence continues at coordinate 39,624,270 of OX941087.1, read as the reverse complement.
TCGACAGTCTGGACTCCCTGCCCAGTTCCCCCGGATCCCGCAACCACTACATTCTCCGCCACCGCTTCGTTCCTATGGTGACTGACATCCCTATCCTCCAAAAGCTTCAAAAAGAATTCCTACTGTTTAGTCATGGCTTCACTCATGGCCCGCATTACATTATCCATAATCCGTGTTTCGGGCGTATTTTCAGTCAACACGGGGTTCGGGGTTGTTAAATTCGTCCTTGGAATGTGTTCCGGCCCTCCGCCTAACAGATTCGTTTGGGGCGGCACTTCTCTCGTAACCGCATTTTCCGGTTGATCGGCCGTCGATGCGGAGGCCTCATTGCCCTCCGGCGGAGTCCTCACTCTATTCTGAGTGTTAACCATTAAGTCTGCCACACTTTACACACAAGAACATTGTAAGAGATAGACATATAAGATTTTACTAAGAACGTACTAGTACAAATATTGATAATCATAATCATAGTGAATTAAGCATGCTTACGTGGTGATATACTCATAATAGCAGTAGCTAATTGAAATTATGAACATACTTCACATAAGGATTCTCAATACCATTTTCACAATTTTCAACAGTGTAAATTCCGCCCATTCAACAAATTTCTCTTACTTAAGATCTACCCCATCTCACCGTTTACAACTTAACAGTCTCTGCTTAAGTCTAGGTATCTTAGGTCATATCTAGTTCACTTAAACTACTGCTCTGATACCAACTTGTAACACCCTAGATCCGGAAACAAATAAAATTTTCAATTTTTGCAATATGACGTCTAAAACATCAATAATTCCATTTCCTGTAAATCAACAACTAAAACCCAAGAGGTTCGGGGTAGTTTGTAACAAATATAGTAGCGAAGGAATAAGACATACATCACAACAACCTAATCAATCTAGATTAAATGACACGACTAGATTAACATGGGTGTTGTTATATCTTCAAAACGCTCTTCTCAATGCTATCCCAAAAGCCCGGTCTACCGTCGGTCCTAATCCCGAACCAGTAGTCAAGGTGCCTTCTGCACACCACTAGGAGGACCTGAAGATAAATGCAATATCAAGTGTTAGGCGAAGGCCTAATGAGCTTTCAAACATGTGAACATAATGAGATTAGAAAAATGGATAGTATGAAGAACTCCCGTGTTACCGCACCACGATGATTATCCGAGTATCCGGGGTGTTACAAACAAGCCCATCACTTTTTAGTGTTAATATTAGATCTTAGACCCAAAGATAGGCGAATCCGGAAATACGACTTGAGTGATGCAAAGAAGATTTGAGAAAGTCTTTATAACCACGTAGAGATACGGTTTTTTGCATGATTTTAACTAAGGTTCAAAATGTCGGTCGATATAGGTGTCACAAAAAGATTTGGGCTTCTATACCCATATTGGTGGAACTAAAATCCATAGAGGTTTACTTAGTTAAATCGACAAGTCTTGAGTCGGCAATAGTGGCAACTTTGTGGGTGCAAGTGGCCATTTTCTGTGTAAACTCACTTTCGAGAGAGAGAGGGTTTTTGTAGATATTTTGTGTCACGTGTTTCTGACCATATTGTTACTACATCTGTCTTAGTTAATGTTTGTACCCACATCCTCTCTTTTAACTTGTTGATTATCTTAATCGTTGTTTAGCTTACTTAAAGACTCACAAATATTGATATTTTCTCAAAACTCAAACAAGCACTAGAAGTTCATGAAAGTTATCTGATTCTTAGTTGACTAGTCCATGTGGAAACGATCTTGGTACTCTACCACTTTATTACTTAATAGCGATTATAGTGTCCGGTGTGCACTTGCACCGCCACTGTGGCAACACAGGTGGCCACTTTGTGGACCTATACGATTTTCCGCTACCATTTTATTTCTATTTTTCTTTGAAAAATCAACTTTTAATACATAGGTATCGTTTATTTTCTAAGATGTGTTGAAGTTTGAAGTATTATTAACTTCTGATTAATAAGAAAATGGTGTTGAAGTCTGAAATCTGAATCAATAAGATTGTTTGTTTTTGTAAACTGATAAATGTTTGAATTTAAATTGTCTATTTTACACATTATAATATTATAGTGTAGAAGTTATATATAAATTTATATAATTTCACATATTTATTCATTATCATTACGAAATTTACATTTAAATTATAAAATTAACATTCATTTAAATGAATAAGGTTAATTGATTGAGAAAGAATAATATATTTAAATTACATAAATTTAAATTAGAAAGTCGCTTAATCATAGTAAATTGATGTTTATCATAATCTAAGTGGATCAATTGAATGAAATCATTTATTAAGGTTAATCCACTGACAACAATAAGAGACAAATAAGGGGTTGATTTACCTCTTGCCAGATAAAAGCACGATAAGACATAAGCGACTGAAAATTTGAAAAAAATAAACAGTCTGAACGATATACCTCTTATCGAATCAGACATAAGAGGTTGATAAGAGTTTTTTGTTTTTTAAAACAATCAAGGCCATACTCTTCTAAAAACCTCTACTTTTAGGTTCCTCGAGATAGGAATTAAGACAAAATGAGTTTCATTTAATGAAATATGACCTTTTTAAAAATATAAAAGAAAACTCTATTACGCAATGGTGAATTGATTCTAACAATTATTTTATGATTATTATTAATAATAATAAAAAAAAAAATAGTTGATGAAATCGTGCGTTGTACAGTAACAAAAACTTCTTGTTAGAAAAGATAGGACTGAACCAAGATGGAATGTAAATGGTAATTTGACAACTAATAAAATGTAATGTAAATCAATGAATGAATGTATATGTAGGTGTTTAATATGTAAATTATTTTAATTGATATTGTTCCCCTTTGTAGAAGGAATTTCATATATTTTCTAGTATTCTTGTAAAAGAAATAATGTTCTATATAAATGCTAAGTTTGTAAAAAATGATTAGCCACAAGCGTCTACTGAGTATTAAATATTATGGTGGGTGAATGCAAAGTTAATCTTACCAATTTGGTGGCGTTTGTTTTTTAAGAGGTCTGAAGACTGAAGTCTTATTTCACTTTTGATTAATAAGAGGTGGTGGTGAAGTCTGAAATCTGAATCAATAATAATGTTTGTTTTTGTAACGTTTGGACTTTGGAGGCGTCTTGAAAGAAAGGAGAACATATGAAATGAGGCGGGCGATAAGAGATTTTAAGAAGTTAGGTCACCACTTCTTATTTCAGATGTATTTAAGAACCATTAAGAGGTTCTGAAAATTGGAAAAAACAAATAGTCTGAATGTCAAAAGGTCTTAACGATTCAGGCTTAAGAGCCATTAAGAGATATTTTTCAAAAAACAAACAACTCAGTTTGCAACCGAATTTCTTAAACTTTTTTTTAAAATGGACGGCACTTAGAAAACTATAACTAATAATCATATGAAAGGTAGTTAATTGAATTAGAAAAAAGTGATAAAAGCAAATTTTAAAAAGTACAATATATCATAAGAACTTTTTATTATTAATTCATGCCCTTATAATAGTCCAATGATGAGATAGAATGAAAGATGATAGCTAAACTCTTACTATAATTAAACAATATGAAATGAAATATGAGTATTTTATTAATTACTAGAAGCGTACTCGCGCAATGCAGCGAGATACATCACGATTTTAATGTTTATTTTTATTTTTTGTTTTTTTATTGATTTACAGTACGATTTTGGATGGTTTTATTGAGTGATAATGGTTTTTTTATATATAAATTTGTTTAATTTAGGCTTAACAATATAATGTTTTTTATATAAAAAAAATTAAGTAGTTTGTTAAAATTCATTAATTATCTTATATATTTTAAATTTTTTATATTTATATTGAGATTTTATCCTGTTTTGATTATGTTTATCAGAATTCAAATTTCATAATTTTAGGATTTGGGGATTAGAGATAAGAATTTTGGGTGATAAGGATGAAATTTATTAATTAGGGTTAAAAACATTTAAAAGTAGTACATGTTACTTCATTAATTGTTTTTTAAGAGATTTTAAGTAGATTAACATTAAATAATAGTACATAATGTTTAATACATCACGATTTTAATGTTTATTTTTATTTTTTGTTTTTTATTGATTTACAGTACGATTTTGGATGGTTTTTATTGAGTGATAATGGTTTTTTATATATAAATTTGTTTAATTTAGGCTTAACAATATAATGTTTTTTGTATAAAAAAAATTAAGTAGTTTGTTAAAATTCATTAACTATCTTATATATTTTAAATTATTTATATTTAAATTGAGATGTTTATCCTGTTTTGATTATGTTTATCAGAATTCAAATTTCATAATTTTAGGGTTTGGGGATTAGAGATAAGGATTTTGGGGGATAAGGATGAAATATATTAATTAGGGTTAAAAGCTTTACAGGTAGTACATTAGGCTTTAGTAGTTATTTTTAAGAGATTTTAAGTAGATAGCTTTAAATGATAGTACATAAAGCTTAGTGAGTTGTAATTAAGAGTTTTTTATGCCATCTTTATAATATAGTATAGATTTAATGGTATGTATCCATAAAACATGAGAAAATTATACAACGCAATATACGTAAGCAATAACACGAGTAAAAACCCTATAATAAGTGTAACTATATCCATGTAAATAGTTGTTTTACGAGTTACAAACTAACACATTTAAGAGATTAAACTTGACTCTTATGGATTCTCATAACGAAGCATGGTGCCAATTGCAGAATTATCTATAGAATTCTTGTTTAAAGAAATCGAGATGCCATAGTGCATGTCGGTATGGATTTACGAAATCTCAAGCACAATGAAATTAACGATAACCGAAAATCAGGATCCATAAATATGTGGTAAATTAGATGATGAAAAGTCTACCTTTAAGATAAAGATTGAATCTTTGTGATTGTTGAATCTAAAAGATGCAAGCTTTATGCTCTCGCCCTCCAACGATATCCACATTGGCACTAGAATCATGATTGGATTGTAGGAACGCTTAAACTCCAATATGGTGCTAGCCATTAGTTCAAAAAACAAGAGTTTTCAACAAGTTTTGTTTATGGTTTCGTAATTACCCTAAACGAACTTGGGTGGTAAGTCTAGGCTTGTAATCTGAACCAAACGGTCCAAAGAAATGGGGGCTAACCTTCCCATGTTTGCCGAACCAGATAATCCTTTTCCAATCAACCTGGGACTCGATCGTTCACTTCTTGTTGTAGGCGGTACTCTTTTACCAATTATGAGCCTGATGGATGCCGAGTCCACCAAAAAATTCCAACCAAGGTTCTAAATAACGTGCGACGTGGCGTAGCGGCGAGGTCAAACCTCAAGCCTTACGAGTTACGGCGAGGCCATGGCGGCGCCAAGGCAACAAATATATATATATATATATATATATATATATAGAGAGAGAGAGAGAGAGAGAGAGAGAGGGAGGGAGGTTACTTTGTTAACCTCCCAAATGGTACTAACTTTATGAACCACACTTAACCAATAGAAATTCATTTTCAACCTTGCGCAAAAATGATCATGAAGAGTAACTTGACACAAACCATTAGACCTGAACTTGTCGTAGACTGACTTGTCGCAGACCATTGATCTTTGTAGCACACTTGTCGCAAGTGGCATGAGCCGAGAACATCACTTGACGCAAAGGCTTTCTTGCGAGAACCTACTTGTCGCAAGTGCCTTTACACGAGTTCTTTACTTGTTGCAATGTGCACCTTGCGAGTTCTTACTTGACGCAAGTGCCTATCTGCGACTTATTCACTTGTCGTGAATGCTTTCATCCGAGAATCTTACTTGTCATAATGGCCTATACACGTCAAGTCCACTTTTCGCAAACAATATGACACGACAAATAACTTGACGCAGACCAAAGCTTGCGAGTTCCAACACTTGACGCAATCAATGAGATATGCAAAGTAACTTGTCACAACACAAATGATGTGAATTTCTCACTTGTCGCAACCCATTACTTGCGATAACCGTACTTAGAATATTTTCAGAATTCAACAATAAACCACAACCTTGCGTCAAACCTCGAATGAAGCTTGCGTCAACTACATGAACTTGCGACTTCTTTGGATCTTGCAAGAAGTCGTGTCTGGAACCAAAAATCAGCCATAACTTTCATGATTCTTCGATTTTTGAGATAAAATTTTGTACACATGTTCGAAAATCAACTCTGAACAGCTTTGTAGTTGAAGATCCTGTCCGAAAACCACTCAATAATTGATTTTGATCTCAACACAGTAAATGATATTTTTCAAACCAAAAACTCAAAAATTCGATCAATTCTTCCAAAATAATTGAAATCAAATACAGTGATTGATTCCAATAGGTTCGATTCTAAGCATAGAATCAATCTAGCATCAAAGCTCGATCAATTAAGTTCTAAAATGAAGAATTTGAAATTTGGCATACACTGTTCATGCGACTTGTCACTGTTCCATCGAAAAAGTTGCGAATTTTGATCGTTTTCGATGAAAATTTCGTCGATTAGGCTCTGATATCACTTGATAGTCCATAATTCCCAACTAAGTCAATGTAGAAATAATGAACAAGAGATTGATTGGGAAGAACATTGTTGTATTATTCACAAACACACAACCTAGAGAGAGAAAGGAGTTTCTCTCTCTAGAAACACTCTACAAATCTCACGGCTACATTGTGAAACTCTCTTACAAACAATTACAAATAAATGTCCTATTTATACCCCCAATCACCCTTGTATACAAATTAGCCCAAGCCCAAAATGCTAATGACAATGCCCAATAACAAATGTAAAAACCTTTACAAAACTTTCTAAACTAAGGACATTTTATGTCCTAACATAAATACGAGGGGGAGGGCTTGATTTGACTAACTAGACTAAACATGCAATAAAAATGATGTAAAACAATGAATTAAGAACCTAACATTATTTTGCTTTCAATTAAGATGGTAATACCTATCATTGATTCCAAAAACGTAAACATAAAGAACAAAAACCCAAAGTTATGGTTGTTAACAAGCTCTAGCAACTTGCATTTTTTCTTAGATTTACATAGGTAAAAAAAAAAAATCTTCCACCGAATCTTAATCACAAATGGGTAGATAAACTCTCAAATTCCCAAGTGTGATTAGCTTTATTGGACTAGAAAAACACCAACTCAAAGCCATAAGCTTGTAAGCTCGGTTTATCAGGGCTTTGATTTCAATATTTCAAGAACCCAATTCAAAAACCTTATGTATCTAAGTGTTTGAATTAACAATTCTTCATAAGAATTTCAACTAATTGATCAGACTAATTGAGTGTTCAAATGGAAATAAAATTAAACTAGAAATCAAGCAAATAAGCTTGTCCCAAACGATTAAAATGAAACCTCACAAACCATCAAAATCTAAGTGAACTAATGTTCGAATGGAAGGATTTAGCCACATATAAATAAACCTAAATTACCAAATGCAAGAAAATAATAATTTAAACACAAGTAGAAATTAGATGAGAGCTCTTGCCTCCAAATCATATGTAACACCCCGTGATTTTCGGTAATCAATGGTCACCCGGATGTTTCCGTGACTGTTAAATGGCGGGATTATTTTGGGGTGATACTATCAAAAGCCCCTTAGCGTATTGAGAGCGTTGCATGTCGAAATAAATCAAAATTCGAGGTTTGGGGTGTCTGGGCGAAAGTGACGGCGAGAGTGCCACAGGGGACAATCGCGAGTCACTCTCGCGGAGGGCCTTATTGCCCGCGGTACACTCTCATCAAGAGTGCCACTTTCGCGGGGCACTATCGCCGTCGACCCTTGGTTGCTTTAAATCCCAAATTTTCAGCCTCTTTCATTTGTTATCTTCACCCACTTCACTCTTCTCTCCCAAGAATCGAACCCTCACCCTAAAAGTTAGATTTTGGAGCCTCTAGGGTACTTTCCTGTGTGTTGTAAAGATATTCTTCACAATCAAAGTGGGGATTTAGAAGCAAGGGCGTGAAACTCTTCATTTCATCCCATTTCAAGAAATTCCAAGTTTTTAGGGTTTCATCAACCTATCTCCCATCCTTTGAAGAGCTTGAGTTTGATGTCATAGTAGTAACCTTAAAGGTTTATTGTTGGTGGATACAAGTGGTAGATAAGGTAATCTTCTCTTCTCTTCATTATTGGAAACTAGGGTTTTGATATAAGTTGGGATCTTTAGGTAAAAATGTTTGGGAAATGATTCTAATAGATTGAATATGGATATTTATGTTTAGTCACTTGTAAATCTAGGTTTTTGGAATATTTGCTTGAGGATTCAGATTTCCTTCAAGGAAGCTCAAGTTGGGGTAAAATCTAGATTTGGCCTAAATCTAGCAAGGTGAGTTCAAGTCGATTTGTGAAAACGGTGTACATGCCAAAATGGTTATTTTAAAGTGTTTTGTGCTTTACATGAAATTTGTTAACTGCTGATAAGTTTTGGTTATTTGGAAGTGTTTAACTTTATAAACTTATATAACATACATTCTTGGGCATTTTGATGAATAAATCATGTTAACATGTGTCCTTGACAAATTTATATAAATGGAGTTTATTTGACGTAATTGTCATTTTTGAGTAGTTGATCTTATATACCCGTTTTGGGAAAATGCATATCATTGTGTCATGAGGTATTTTGGAAATATAAGGGTATGAGTTCATTTGGAAAATGGTTTGCCTCAACCAACTTTGTGTTTTGGGTTAATCAAACTTTTAGTTGTTGAGTTGCATGACCGTTGGTTAGAAATGTTTTATTGTTTTCACCGACATTTATTGTACGATAAAGCAATTTTGTTGAGCTCTGGCTCGGTTTAACTAAAATGAGTCTTGGGGACAATTGTCCGGTTTAATATCCCGTCGTGGAGGTATGATTTCGCTTAATGCGTATCATTTGATAATTACATGTTTTGAGTGTGTTGGTCATTCGATTGGAGTCATGTAATGTTTTAGACTGTAATGCAGTGGATCCATAGACATATAAGTCAGTCTTTATTATTTAAAGAAAATGGGTTGTTATTTAAATGTTGGCACCAGAATTAGTCATGGGATTTCGAGGATAATACGGTGAGGGCTCGTGGAGTCCAATACCCGGACCTGCATCCGTGATGTAATTTTTGAGCCTGTTTTATGGGATAGTTATTTCCCATTTGTAGCTAGTTGAGACTTGGACCCTAGGGTGGCAACTTGGTACGGTTATGTGGGACCGGATACTAGCTGTGGGTCGTAAATGTAAATCCTAGTGAATGAGCATGATTTGGAATCATTGGGTGCCCTTCCCCACATCTTAGTACGAGCCGGCGTGTTCGTGGCCTTGATCCTAGTATGATGAGCTCAATAACTTGGAATGTGGCCTACTTTTGTGTTCCGTCACTAGCCATGGAATTCGGGTCTCCCCCGTCACCGAAAGGTGTTGTTTTGGGTATTTAGTTTTATCCTTGTTTTTGGTGACATTTTAGTTTGGGGTTATTCCCCATACGTTATAATTTTGGAGGTTTTAGTTTACTCTTATTTCGGTCGGTTGATTTATAAAGTTTTATTCAAATTTCAACGTTTGAGCATTTACCATTATTCACGTCTTGAGTAAGCGTTGGGTTGCATTAATTCACAAAAGAATGTTTTGGCGTTGAGGCGTACATCTACAAAATGCATATTATTGGTAAATGAGTCGTTCTCTTATTTTAAAGTAATTCATTTTAAAGGATCAGATTATAAGTTACAATATTTCCATTTTACGATTTCCTTTATGATCATGATATAAAACTCTTGAACTCACTAGGCGTTAGCCTAACCTTTTTATTTTTCAGCATGTGCATCAGGTTACATTTCGGGATTAGTTCTAGCGTCTCTGTGGGAGATGAGTGCTAGTCGTGTGCTCGAAGAGGTGATTAGCTTGGTGAAGACTTCCGTATTTATATTGGAGATAGCGACAATTAGTGGTTTTGTTAGTAACCCCCGATTTCGATTAGTCTTTATGTAAGACTTTATTTACTTGATGGTGGTTCAACCTATAATTGTATTTCAACTATAGACTTGTCGTAAGAGATTTTACTCTACTTTGAGGTATTGTTGAAAATTTTAAATTAGTCGCTCTTTCCAAATTTGAAGATGTTACATCATACCGTCTCCCTGTAATTTTTGGAAAATTTGGACCTTAAAACAGTTACCATTAGCCTTTTAAACCGGTCCAAGGGGAGAAACCGCTCAAGAAAATGACACACCAACTTTGGTCCCTAAAATTCACCACCAGCGTGTTCAATGGCGATTTCAGTCGCATGAGGAGCCGCCCGTTCATCTTTCAATTGAAATTAAGCTGAAGACTCGAAGGGAGGAAACTATGTCTATAGTGAGTTGTCCAACAGCTTTGGCCGCAAAGAGAGTCACCCACATCTCTATTTGTTCTCGAAATCCAGTACGCCCGATGATTTTTGGGTGCGACTATTACCTCCTGCCATCCAACGTGAGACTGAGTCCAGTAAGGGGGAAGGCCCTATATCTTGGGCTATTGGGATTTGGACCTAAAAACCAAATATGTAACATAAGGATGCATTTTTAGATAAAAAACATAAAATAGGGCTTATAATTTATAAATGCATATGCAAAAAGGAATGATTATCAACATATCCCCAGACTTATAACTTTCATCGTCCTTGGGCAACACACTAAGGTTTTAGCATTAAAAAAACTCACAAATTGACTTTCATGAATTGAAAAAAAGACATAACATTGCACGAAGGCGTAGCTTAACCGGTATAACAATAATCAAAACACAAGACAAACCAGAGATGAATACATACAAAATAGATATACTTATTCTAATTGCTCATTTGCACAAAGGTGTTAGTATTTTCATTGAAACCATCAATTCACATAAAAATGCACTACCATGGACTTGCATTAAGTTTCAATTCTCCATTGCTCACGGTAAACACAACATTGTAATAAAAATATCTTTAGGATGTGTTGTAACTTGGCTAAGGGTCAATGTCAGAAAATATTTGGTAAAGTGATTAAAATTGGACTTCGAAATTGAAAAGAAATTATGGGGGCGTTTGGTTCGTAGGATTCCGATGGAATCTGAAGGAATTGGAATGATCAATTCCGTTGACCAAATTCCTTTCAGGCGTTTGGTTTCCCATGGAATGGAATTGAATTGAATTCCACACATTCCACCATTCATGGATTTGGTCATTCCATCACATTTGAGAAGGAATTCAATTCCATTCCATCTCATTTTCTCAAAAAGACAAAACTATTCCCATTTACCTAGATCCATATGAACCTCCGCCGACCACCACCGATCGGAACCACAACCAACCACCGTTCTGAACCACCACCGACCACCACCGATCGGAACCACCACCGACCACGTTCTGAACCACCACCGACCACCACCGATCGAAACCACCACCGACCACCATTCTGAACCACCGTCGGCCACCACTGACCACCGTTCTTAATCACCGCCGCCCACCACCGATCGGAACCACCGTCGACCACCGTTCTGAACCACTGCCGACCACCACCGATCGGAACCACCGTCGGCCACCGCTCACCACCACCGATCAGAACCACCACCGACTACCGTTGTAAACCACTGCCGACCACCACCGATCGGAACCACCGTCGACCACCGTTGTAAACCACTGCCGACCACCACCGATCGAAACCACCGTTGACCACCGTTCTGAACCATCACCGACCACCACCGATCAGAACCACTGTCGACCACCGTTATCTGAACCATCGCCAACCACCACCGATCTGAACAACCGCCATCCACAACCGATCTGGACAACTGTCAACCACCACCGTCGACCACCGATCTGAATCACTGTTGACCACCAATCTAAACCACCACCGATCTGAACCACCGACCTGAACATTGTTAGTTGGATTTTGGTTTCAAATTTTTCAAAAAGGGTATTTTGGTAATTTACTAATATTTCATTCCAATTCCAAAGTTACACTATGTGAACCAAACAAACAAATTCCAATTCTTTTAACAAATTCCATTTCAATGTCTGTCAACCAAACAGGTGGTCAAACCTGATGACATTTCATTCCAATTCCTTCAAAGTCAAATTCTTTTGACATATTCCATTCCATCTAAAAACATTCTGTGAACCAAACGCCCCTATGAGTTATGGATTTTCCTCCCACATTATGCACACCAAAGCAATGATAAAATTTCCATTTTGAGCTCTTATTTTACTAAACGCTGAGGACAATTGTATTTCTTCTCCAAATTGATCTCCATTTACTTTTTTCACTTCTATATATTGTTTTCACTTCTATTTTTTTCTATATGAAAACTCTTTTTTTTCTTTATCAAACCTCTATCTATCAATAATAATTTGGTGGATAAACAGGGGCTAGAATTGATAATTATTGATACTTTTGCCTTCCCGTGATATAAATTTGTGTTAGGGTTTCGTTTTCCGTCACTGCCGTAGTCTGTACATTCGCATTGCGCACCAAGCAAAGCAGCACGGGTATCTCTTTACCCGAGTTATCACTACTATAAGGTTTGCAATCAAACTACGAGATCTCTGTGTTTATGTTTGCTACCAACAATTTCGATCTGTATGCCTGCCTTCTTATTAGTTGTTAACTGAAACTATTTCCCCAATTTGACGTTGTTTTTCCCCCATTCTTGTTATTTTCTATAAGCTTTGGGTGAAATGTATTGAGCTTTTGTTTGGTGTTATCGATGGTTGTTGTTGTAGCATTCTTTTAATTTTGTTATGATAAGCTTCGAGGTCATTGGTTGTTTATTTGTTGATACTTCAACTTTTTTTGGTGTGTGTAGTTTTAGCCTCATTGCTTAGGTAGAGCTTATAACATTTTCAAGCATTCCTTGTGTGAAAATTAGTAGAACATCGTTAGATATCTTAAGCCTAACGTGAGAATGGAGGAGGTATCAACATGTAATGAGCTTAATGGTCAAAGTCTAACCGATGTGGACGTCATAGCTCCGCCTCCAATGGAGACTAGACACACACAGATTATCCCAAATTGTTGATGTGGGACTCCAACATTTGTGTGTAACTTTGCTGCCATTTGGTAAAGTGGATCCATTATTGGGTAATTGATTAGCCCAAAACAACTTACAATGAGATTTATGAGTTTTGCTGACCTTGGGACTGGATTCATAGCCACTTTCTCATCTTAAAAACCAGACCGCATGATTTTTCTTCAAATCTGAATCTGGGTTTCCATCATTAGGTGCTTTCTGTATCTGTTATTCAAAGTAACAGTGCTATGTTGTAGTTACTGGTAGAGAAGGAGAACTTGAAAGAATGTCCAAGAAAACAAAGTAACTGACTCCTTACTCTATGGTGAGAGCTGATTGAAAACCATGTGGTTAGAAGCCTGTATTTAATGCTTAAAGATGTATTAGAGCTTGCTTTATGTGATGTACATGTTGTCTTACCCAGAGGCGGACCAAGTGTTATTTTTCAATGTTAGCACAATATAATTACCATGTAGTACAAAACACTAGTCGTTTGGTTCGTGGAATTCGAAGGAATTTGATGGAATTGGAATAACAAATTCTTTTGACCAAATTCCAATTTCTTTGTTTGGTTCAATTCTTGAAATGGATGAAATCCTCTAAATTCCATTGAATTCCACAAATCAATGAATTCATCATTCCTTGACCTAATGGAAGGAATTGAATTCCATCTTTTTGCATCCGTTTTAACCATCACCGGCCACTCCCGCCCCCACGTGACCATGCTACTATTGTCACTGTCACGCCCCATCCCCACCCTACCCACCCTGCCCTGCTGCCACCCCCACCCTACCCGGCACCACCCACCCCCACCCTGTCTTACTGCCCACCACGGCACCCCCACCCACCTTCCACCCCTGTCCACCCTTACTCCACCTCTCTTGCCCCAGCACTGTCACCCCCACCCCACCCCTCCTGCCCCCCCACCCAGCCCTGCTTTTGGAGATTCCATTCCAATTTCTTCAAAGTCAAATTTCTTTGATGGATTCCAATTCCACCAAATTCCATTCTATGAACCAAACGCCCTAAGAAATCTGTTTCAATTTCTAATGATTTACAGTTAGGGTTTTGTTTTTCACCATTATTAACCATTAAAACTCAAATTTAAGCTTCGATATGCTATCGTAGTCTCTCATTTTTCCAGCGACGAATAGCATAAAACGAATCACAATGGTCGCAATATACTATCAAGGGTCATAAAAAAATTTACATTATGAGGGACAAGTTCTGTGATGACCTGTGCCACCACGAGGGCCTTAGTATATCCACCCATGGTCTTATCTTACTTTACAGCCTTTACCCATCCAGCTTTTTTTTCCTATTAAAAAGGAAAAAGGAGTTAGATGACTTATGAAAGTTGACTGAACCTAGCTGTATTGATTGTGTATCAGACTATCAGGATAACTACCGTTTGTGTTTAATTTGACACTGTTTTTATCTGTAGATTAGTTGCTATTTAAAGAAATTACCAAGATGCAGAACGAAGAGGGACAGAACATGGATCTTTACATCCCCAGGAAGTGGTATGTTGTTTTTGAGCTATAGAATATTTATATACGAAAAGACAAAACATGCGACATGCCCATATTTCTCACATTTGGTGAGGCTTGAACCCTTGACTTCCAAGAAGGTTGGGATCTACTGATAAACTGGATGCTGTTGGATCAGTGATCCATTGACTAGTGGTGTTATGCTGTTAAAGTATCTACTCCACTTGCAACAAAATGCAGTAAATGTAAACTCTTGACCAACATCATTTGCTTCTTGCAGCTCTGCTACTAACAGGTTGATAACCTCAAAGGATCATGCATCTGTTCAGATTAATGTTGGTCATGTGGATGAGACTGGCAGGTACACCGGCCAGTTCTCCACTTTTGCCCTCTGTGGGTTTGTGCGAGCACAGGTACAATTTATCATTTTTTTAAATGCATGATCTTTTGGCAGACTTAAGAACGCCTAAAAAATAATGTCTCATCCGTTTGAAAAAAATGTCATCGTTCTCCTAATAACCCAATTATTACCCTAGTGAGATGCTAAGAGATTTTTAATTTACTTGAATCACAACCTCCATAATGAAGTGAGTTTTGGACCAAATAGAGGTCATTAGCAAAAGAAAAAGAAAAATCAACTCAACCATGGTGAGCACCGGTGATAACTTGGATCAAAAGAAAATTCCCGTTATGCTTGATGTGGTATCGGAAATTTCTAGCTTGAGATTGTATCATAGGTTTCTGTCTAACTGGTCCTTTTTCGTTCTCGTCCATTCCGGGTCTTATCTGGTCCAAAAACGCGTTGCTTTTGGTAATATATTTGTCTATCAACAAACACATACATACACATGTTACGGAGGCTGAGAGTTTACACGATTTTTTCACAAAAAACGTACAAACCATGGGGCCGAGTGCATATGTGTTGGCATATATTTGTTTGATTTTTTACAAATATATGTGTTCACATTATTTTACATGATTTTGTTTTTCATTTAAAGCTATTGATTAACATATATATTGTTTGACAACCTGGAACTCTTTATGTGTTTGTGAAACAAAAAAAAACACATAAAAATGTTAATTATATGAACCAAAAAATTCGCATTATGAAAACAATTACATATGAACCAAATATCGAAACAAATATATGTTAATTATTAT
Organism: Arctium minus; assembly: GCA_954870635.1. NCBI lineage: Eukaryota > Viridiplantae > Streptophyta > Magnoliopsida > Asterales > Asteraceae > Arctium > Arctium minus. Next base: position 39,608,632 of record OX941087.1, on the reverse strand, counting down.
CTTAAAAAATTCTATGGATGAAAGTATTGTGAAACAATAGCTTACGGTAAAAGTTATGAGGTTATATATATATATATATATTGAGAGAGAGAGGAGGTTTAGGAGAAAACCCTAAATAAATGAAAAACCGAAAATACTTAATCAACCGTTAGATTAGATTAATTGATCCAATGGATGTGATTAAATACGTGGTTACAATTTTATTTTTAAATTAAAAAATCTCTCACCCTCTATTTTTAAAACCGAAAGAATACGAAATATGACAATGCAAACGTAACAAGTTACACCAAAAAATCGATTGTATTTTTCTTGTTAATTTGATGTCCATATTGATATACTTTTTCATCTTTTTTCGTGGTTTTTTGGTTTTTCATTTATTTCACGTTTTCCCCTAAATCTGATCCTATTATATATAGATTCCTAAGTAATATGAAATGTATAGTAATTGTTTAAATGATTTGGCAGGGAGATGCGGATAGTGCACTCGACAGGTTATGGCAGAAGAAGAAAGTAGAAGCACGCCAATAGTTAGTTAGTTATGTATGTTGCAACAAAAGGAAGGACATGTCCAAGGGGTTTTTTGGGCAGTAAATTTCATTTTACTGCAAAGTTTGTTGCATCAACTTTGCTTTGATTAGATGCCATGAACCATGCTTTATTATTATTACTATTATTAGAATTTACACAACTTATTTTTCTGATCCGCTTCTTTATTCTGTCTACTATATTATATGCTGTTGTGGAATGCAAAGAACAGTGTTTTTTACATGCAATATTTCTGGGTCTATTTACTATAAAATAAAGGGCAATTCATGGCAGCCCCTCGTTTGATTTTTTTTTTTTTTTTAAAGGGTATCCTGGGTGCGAAAGCATGCAGCCCTGAAGTTAAACCCAGTGGCCACAAAGTTGCGAATGCAGGGAATCGAACCCGACTGCGAAAGCATGCAGCCCTCGTTTGATTTCTTCTCGGCAGTCCTACAATGTTAAGATGAGAAAACATAGCTGTTGGATCTCTCAAAACTAAAAACAGGTTTATAACAACATTAAAAAGGATGTTAAATCAATTGAAATGCAATACCAATTAGGGAAAAGTTAAAAAAAACTCAATAAACTATCATATTTTGAATGGTTAAGTCCCTAAACTATTTTTTTGAATGAAAAAACCATTAAACTTTCTCATTTTCAATGATTAAGTCTCTCAACTATTTTTTTGAACGAAAAAACCATTAAACTTTCTAATTTTGAATGATTAAGTCCCTCAACATTTTTTTTGAATAAATAAACCATCAAACTTCTAAAATTTGGTTACCTTTTTTTAAAGATACCTGGAACTGACGATGAAAGTTTTAAAGTAAAAACAAATCAAAATTAGTTTTACCGTTCTCAAATTATACGCCATTAAAACCTCTCATAGATAATCGTATCGCACCACCTCGCCTCTCCCCATTGCCCTTACATTGTCTGTTCTCCATGTCACCTAACATGTTGCTCCTGACATCGATCTCCATCTTTTTGATCTATTTTTTATTTATTAAAAGAGGAAGAATCAAAAGATAATCGGTTCCATATAGATTATTTTGGGTTAAAATGATGTAAGTAACCAATTTTTAAAAGTTCGATGATTTAATTTATTGAAAAAAATATGCAGGGACTTAATCATTCAAAATTGGAAAATTTAATGGTTTTTTCATGTAAAATGAGAAAGTTTAATGGTTTTTTTCATTCAAAAAAATAGTTCAGGGACTTACTCATTCAAAATGAGAAAGTTTAATGGTTTTTTCATTCAAAAAATTAGTTTAGGGACTTAACCATTCAAAATAGAATAGTTTGTTGGGTTTTTATGAACTTTTCTCTACCAATTAACACAAGTATAAAAAATAAGCACCATCCAAGATAGACATCAAACACCAACACTTCCAATATATTGTTTTCTGCCCATTCTCCATATGCCATCCTAAATATTAGTAGATTTTGTCATCATCAACATGTACAATTCTTCAGAAGATATGTGGTGAGAAGTGAAGGAAATAGACAAATTGAAAAAGAGGGGCTCTATACATACATGAGCTACATTATTATATAAAAAGGGACTAATGCAAGCACATGAAACCAATAATTATAAATGTTGCATTGTGTTAACTTCATTTAACCAAAACCTATAGTTAAACATAACAACTTTGAGATTTCTTTTTCCAGCTAAGATTGATTGGAAGCAATTTTATAATTTTTGAATATCTCAATGAAAAACAAATTGGTTATTAATCCCATTATCTGTGATCATGTTTGTTGATCAACAACTATGACACTAATTTTTTTAAAACAGATTATTAAAAATCAAAGTTTCTATTTTATTTTAACAATTTCAGTATTAGTTATATTATTAAAATAGGTTATAAATTTATCATTCCAATACAGTTTTAAAAAAAAAGTTTAAAAAATATTATAACATATTCAACCTAATTGGTGGAAACAATTAAAATAGTATACATCTCTCCTCGATATTAAGTTTTAGAGATTTCTCCAAATTTATTAATCTCTCTCCCTTCTTTTTTCTATTCAACACACGTTTTAGCATATTTGTTGGAGAGAAAAAAAACCAAATCTCTACTTTAATACCGTTGTTGAAGATTCTGTTAGAGAGTAGGGGACAAAATACTCGATCAGATGACCGGATTTCTTGAGAATCGTGTAAGTCACTTTCTGAATTGGTATTTTGACCCTATGCCTGGGTAGCACGAAATCCAATATGGGATAAGACTCAAGAACACTATCGTTTTTAGACACAAAGACGAGAGCCAATTTGCTGGAGAGTATGAAAGGATTGTTCAAAAGCGTGAGTCTAAACATAAGTATATATTGTATATATACTAGTCCGATTCGCAAAACAGGAAATTAACTGAAATGACAATGATGGCAAATTATTAGCTATTATGGTCGGTTACAACCAATTTAGCTAAAATCATGGACTGGAAATAACTGGGCATTAAATGACCAGTAACTGCAGGTTCAGAGATAGCCAAATCCAGAGATATGCACTAGAGCCTCTGGTCTAGAGACGGCCACAGACACCCACCAGAGCCTCTGAAGAAGGCCACCAGAGGCTCTGCCACGAGTCATCAGAGGCTCTGCAAAATAAGCATCAGATCCTCTGCAAAAAGCCTCAGATCAAGTTTTTCCACTGCATTCCAAGTCCAAAATTCTGAAGCTTTTGGGGTGCTGCCCCAAACCCCGTGGGGGAGCCGCCCCTCGACCCCGCCCGCTGATCGGTCAGCGGGACCACCGCCAGGGGCTCTACCCCTTTGACGATCGACCGATTGTCTCTGAGACGTCATCCTGATCAATACATATTCTCTCATTTCTTCAAGGGCGTCGAGATCATAACTTAGGTCGACCAAGTTATGGTCGACCGAGTCGTGTATTGATGTTGGGAGCTGGACCTCGACTGGTAGAACTGCTTCGCAAGTCGCAACCATAGACCAAGGAAAAGGAGGTTTTCCCTGTGGACGTACGTGGAGTCGTACGATTTGCCCACAATACTAATGGAAGTTCTTTGACCCATTTTCCTTTTGCAACTTTTAATCTTTTCTTGATTGAGTTGATAATGGTCTTGTTGCTCGATTCCGCAAATCCATTTGACTGGGGATACCGAGGTGTCGAGGACTCCAAGGCGCGGGAGGTCGAGCTGGTGGCCAAGGTAGAGGAGCTGAAGGAAGAGCTCAAGTTTGTCGAGGCTTTTACTCGAGGGACGACTAAAGCTGCGATCATGAGGCTACATCTGACGGGGAAGAACCCTCTTGCAAAGCCTCTGAAGAGATGGAGCTCTACCTATCGAACGTCGGGAGCGAGAAATACCTAGACTCCGATGACGAGAAGGAGGAGGAGGTGCTTGAGGTCGAGGACGAGGCCTTAGTGGACGAAGCTTCAGTGTCGCATCAAACAGACAATCCTCCTCTGCCTTGAGATTTTATCTTTAACTTTTTATATTTTTAAGTTTTCTAATGGACGACCATTGGTGGTTGTGCCTTCTTATGTAACCGTTTCTTTTGGGTTTTAATACAAACGATTTTTTATTTCATGACTCATTTTGCATATCGTAAAAGCAATAAGTAAACATGTGCGACATCATATGATAAGAACACGAGTCAACAAATAGAATACTTACAATGAAAATACTTAGAGTTTTATATCTTTGTACTTTAGAATCGTACGACCAAGTGCAATCGATGTTCAACATAACTCAAACAATTCAATCCAATGATACTTGCGACTAAGGCATTCATCCAAAGTATGATAAAAAATTTTGAGTTGAGAAACCTAGATCATAAGACCTTGGATTTACGAGATTAAGTCGTGTAATATACTTAGGATTCTGATTATGTCGTGGGATCCTGCGAGAAAACAATGTCAGAGGTTGGTCGTTGGCTAACCAACGACCCTCCGATGCTTAAGTCGGTATTGGTTTTAATAAATAATCATAAGGAAAGAGAATAAGGGACTTAGAAAAATACCTCTTAAGATGTGTTGCATTCCAACTACGAGGGATATCTTGGTCGTCGAGGGTTTGGAGCCTGTAGGCACCTTTTCCTACGACTTTGGATATGCGATAGGGACCTTCCCATTTGATGGAAAACTTACCTACATTATGCTCTTGAGTGTTTTGAAACACTCGACGTAAGACATGATCGCCTTCTCGAAAGACTTTGGTCTTTACGTTTTTATTAAAGTGACGATCGACCGATTGTCTCTGAGACGCCATCCTGATCAATGCATATTCTCTCATTTCTTCAAGGGCGTCGAGATCATAACTTAGGTCGACCAAGTTATGGTCGACTGAGTCGTGTCTTGATGTTGGGAGTTGGACCTCGACTCGTAGAACCACTTCACAACCATAAACCAAAAAAAAGGGAGTTTGCCCTATGGACGTACGCGGAGTCGTACGATTTGCCCACAATACTGATGGAAGTTCTTCGACCCATTTTCCTTTTACAACTTTTAATCTTTTCTTGATTGAGTTGATAATGGTCTTGTTGCTCAATTCCGCAAGTCCATTTGACTGGGGATACCGAGGTGTTGAGGTCGCTAATTTTATATTGCGATCTCCGCAAAACTGCCGAGTCCTATCACTTATGAATTGAGATCCATTGTCGCAAACAATCTTAGATGGTATTCCAAACCTGCATATGATGTTAGTCTGGATAAAAGATATAACCTCTTTGTCCCGGACTTGGGAAAAAACGACTGCTTCTATCCATTTAGAAAAATAATTTGTAAGTAGTAGTAAAAATACCTTTTGCCCCGGGGCAGGTGGTAACTTACCAACAATATCCATTCCCCACCTCATGAATGGCCATGGGATTAATGTCGAATGTAAGGGTTTAGAAGGTTTATGTGACGCACCTGAGTGTCGTTGACATACGTCGCAACTTTGTACATTCCTGATGGCGTCTTGTCGTAATGTCGGCCAATAATAACCTTGTCGTGATACTCGATTGGCTAGACCACGACCACCTGAATGATTACCACATTCACCGTCGTGCATTTTTTGCAATATATTCTGGACTTGGGTTTTGCTAGTGATACATCGTAGGTTGAGTCCCGTGGACGATCGTCGATAGAGCTTGCCTTGGATCACGACATATCTGGATGCCTTGAATCTGATCTTTCGAGCTTCTATTTTGTCTTCGGGAAGTTGGTCGTGCACGAAAGATCAGATTCAAGGCATCCAGATATGTCGTGATCCAAGAGATCAAAATACTCAAGCTGAGTATTTTGATCTCGAAAGATCAGATTCAAGGCGTCATTCATTATGTCATTCGACCAATATTCTTCTTCTTTATCGATCTGGACAATGTCATCACGGTCGATGGATGATGTCAAGAGGTGGATCATGGGTACTGTGTCGAACAGAGGTTTGCTGAGTGCCGATCCAAGGTTGGCCAAGGCGTCAGCTTGAGTATTTTGATCTATTGGGATTTGTTCGATCGAGAATGGCTTGAAATTTTCTGATTTTGCTTTGGTTATTTTGAGATATGCTGTCATCTTCGAATCTTTTGCCGCAAACTCTCCATTCATTTGAGAACGACGGTGGTCGGTGGTGGTTCAGATCGGCGGTGGTTCAGATCGACGTTGGTTCAGAAGGGTGATGGTTCAGAAGGGCGGTGGTCAGTGGTCGACGATGGTTCAGATCGACAATGGTCGGCGGTGGTCAGTGGTGGTCGTCGGTGGTTAGTGGTGGTCGACGGTGATTCAGATCGGCCATGGTTCAGAACGGAGTCGGCGATGGTTCAGATCAGCAGTGGTCGACGATGGTCAGTGGTCGTCGTCGGTGGTCAGTGGTGGTCGACGGTGGTTCAGAACGGCGGTGGTCGGCGGTGGTTCAGATCGACGGTTTTAGAGAAGGCATGGCTTAATCGGATAAGTTTTATGTGATTAGATTATATTGGATTGATGGCATATGTGATATTATGAAAAATAAGAATTCCATTCCATCAAAATACCTTGTAGTTGCTAATGAATGTTAAATTCCCTCATTTGTGGAATTTGATGGAATTTAGAGATTCATTCCATGAAAAAGAATGAACCAAACAAAGGAATGAGATTTGGTCAATGGAATTCAACATTCCAATTCCATCAGATTCCTTCAGAATCTGCAAACCAAACGCCACCTTAGTGTTTGATTAACCGGTTTTTGTAAAACGTCTCTGGTTAATTTGGTAAGTTTTGATACAAACGATAGTTCAGTCATAACTTAAAACTAGATTGATCAATGACTACGGTCCTAACATGACAATAGTTAGGGACGTAGATTAGGGAAAATATTTGTTTTAAATCATAATGTTTTTCCCAATGTACACATATTGCAGAAGTAAATATGAGTCTTGGGTTAGGAAAACTTTTCCACTTCGAAAGAGGGTTGAAGTAATTTTGCATAACGAATTCCCACCATTACCAAAATCTGAAGTTGACATTACCCAATGTCCAATAGTTTTGTTTTGTTTTGCTTTCTTTTTTTGTTTGTTTGTTTATTTTACTAATTTTATTAAAAAAAGCAAAATATTGATGATTTCCCGTACCTAGGCCATAGTCTAGAACGAATCCGTGTTTAGTCCATCGCCTCCCTGTGATCGACCCATATGCTACATTTCCCGTACGCTTGCAGTATAAATTTAAAACACATCAATTAATCAAAAAAAAAATTAAAACACATCAAGTTTTTGGTGTTGTTGACTTACACCGATTCGTACATTTTCTCTCTATCATTTAATACTAGTGTTGGGCTCGTGCATTGCACGGGAGGATAAATTTTTTGTTGGAATATTGAACCGAGTTAAAATGAAACGTAATTTCTCTGTTTACAGTTAATGAAATACAATGTGAAAAACGAATGTATTTTCATAAGTGGTTAACTTGCATATATTCTTAATCGTTTGTTGTTACGAGTTTGTGCAATAATATTGGTAATAGTTTTGTATTATATTATTTAAAACTCAAACGACATGTCTCACAACATATCACTATTATTGAAATAATTATAAATATGAACATACATTTTTACAGATTTTGCAATTTTTCTGAAACCTCCTCGACAACACTTGACAATCACTTTGAACGTATAAATCGGTAGATTAATTAACAACATTTAACCCACATCAAATATGACAAAGAAAATAAATGATTTCTATCTTTTGTAACCGGCAACTCAACTGGTATAGTTCAAATTCACTCAGTACCACTTGAAAATTTATCTGACTATTGATTTCAAGACCTCATAATATTAGTCGATAAAAATAAAGATATGTATATATATCTTATTCCCCTACTTCGAAAAATATGATTGTGGGTTTTGAAAAATATAAACAAATCCTCAGTAAATAAAATAAAATATAAAAAGTAGTTTTTCAAAAAACAAAAATATAGTGGAATACCTTTTGTTCAGTTGCAGGTTCCGCCATTGACACCCGACCGTTCGTCTTCTTCTTGTATTCGGATGATACATAGAGAAACTATATATATTTATAGTGAATGTAGAGAATATTTTAAAATCTTTTATTTTCATTTTCGATTTTACATTTAAATGTAAATATATTAAAAATATGGAAGAATATTTTTATATCTACATCGTTTCTATTTTATTTTCTTTACACTTGGTTAATTTGGAAAGTATTGCGGAATATTTTTATTTTAAAGAATACGATAATTTATTAGTGTATCTCGTTATTTTTTATTTTTAATTCATATCAACCTTCTTTTTTCTTCTTTTAATGCTCGTGAAAAAAAAATACGTGTAAATTTTATATTAGCAAAAAAAATACGTGTAAATTTTATATTATGCTAATATAAAATACGTGTAGATTTTATAAAATAAAATAGATTTTATATTAGCAAAAAAAATACGGAAGAAAAAAGAGTTTATATTACATCTCATTATGCAAAAAGATTTTATAAAATAAAATATGGAAAAAGATCTTATAAAATAAAATATGGAAAAATCATTATGAGATGTAATATAAAAAAATACGGAAGAAAAAAGATTTTATATTACATCTCATTAATATATATTTAAATGTAAAATCTACATTTAAAATAGATTATGCTAATATAAAATCTATTTTATAAAATCTTCCACAAAAAAAACAAATATTTATATTAATAAATGAGTATCCATTTCACAAATAGATGATTATGTGAGATATTGTGCTTGGAAAAGTTGTACCAAAGCATTAAAAAATTGTAAATTAAGTAATTGGCTTTAATTAGTTGTACATCGTGCTTAAAATTTTGTAATTAAGAGTTTTTTTTGTCGTTTTTATAATATAGTATAGATTTTGTCAAGCTAATGACGCTAAATGAGTCATTCCCTCTCTCGTGTTTAATTCTTAGTCCAAAGTCAAACTCGCGACTTAAAACGAGTCTCCGTTTTCCCCCTTATTCTACCACGATTTTTCGGGTTCAAATGCTCGAAAACCGACTCCCGAACATGTTCCGTAACACTTGTAAATCTTTTCTTTTGTTTTTATCTTTTTGTTTAAAGACCTGAACAAACGCCCTGGGCATGAAATTTTCTTCCCAGGCGTGAATTTTCCAAAGCCGAAGTTCTGATGAAAGTTCCCGGGCGTGAAATTTTCTTCTCGGGTGTAAATATTCACCCTTACTGCCTCACTTACTCGGGCGTAAAAAATCTTCCCTGGCAGGAAAGACAGTCTTCCCGGGCATGAAAAAAACCCCTGACATGAAAGTGGTCCAGAAAGTTTTTTTCTTCTCTCTTCCTTTATGTTTTTATTTTATTTTATGTATTTTAGTTTTTTTAATTCCTTTAAAAAAATTATTTATTTATTTATTTTAGGAATAGTATAATCCCTCTTGTTTTTTTTTCTAGGATTGCTTATGTTTTCTATTTCATGTTTATGCATGTTCTAATTTTAAGTGCTTTCAAGAGCTTCAAGTTTTAAGGAACATCCACATTTTCATCATAAAAGTTGTTCTAGATACAAGAAGCATGCAATTCATCATCGGGTACATTCTTTCCACGCTTTTATTCATTTTAGATGATTGTTATGCTTTGATATGCTTAAAAATAGCTTGTGGGTTGTTTTCCTTTTGAGTTGTCATTGGAATATTGTAGTCTTGTGCTTAATTAGTTGGGTTGCCACCACTTGGCAAACGATAAGATTTGATCACTTTGCACTGAAATGCATCCATTATCCACCATGAACCATTGCCATATATGTAATTCATGAACCATGCTCCCCACGTTGATTTTGATGCCCTTACCCGTAGTCAAGCATTGAGGACAATGCTCATTTTTAGCTTGTGGGTGGGGTGTCCGTTTTTTTTAGTTTACTTCTTTTCTCTTTTATTTGAGTATTCATGCATTTAATCATAGTTCATGCATAAGTTTTCTATTTTTGGTTGCATTTTGCATCATATCATTGCATTACATAAAAAGTTTAAAAATCCAAAAATATTTATGGCGTTTCTCCGCAACTTGAGAGCTCGTAGTAACCACCTCTCACTTATTAATCTCTTGATTTGGCATATTAATGTACTTTATGATTTATATTTGACCATGATGTAAGGATTTTTTTTAGAAACATGCCATCCTTAATGTACTTTATGATTTATATTTGACCATGATGTAAGGATTTTTTTTAGAAACATGCCATCCCTAGCCACTCAGATGATGACACGTGAACAACGTTGGTGCATCGTGTTTAAAACAGTCAGAGAAAGGACAAGCATGCCTTCCCTAGCCCCTCTGATGATAACAAGTGAACAAGGCTGGTACATCGCATTAAATGCGATGGTATAAAAACTAGAGTAGACTGTCTTTCTTTGTGCGTGTCCAAGAGAGATTATTTTTGTTAACGATGTGTTTTTGCAAGAGAGAAAATGTGTGTTCTTTATGTGAGATTCTTTGTGTTATCCTAATTGTAAACATGGATTGTTTTATATTAGGTTTTAACGTATCTTCTTTCACAAACAATCTGTAATTCTTTGATTGATTGAATCTTAATCAGTAAGAATTTCAAAGTTTAAAAGTACTATGTTTGTGTTCAACTCCCCTTTTACAAACCCTATTACAACAATTGTTATCCCATTCGGGGACCAACACAAGGTTAAACCTATGCTAAATATTGTCACTTTTGTAGTAAAGGCTAGTACCATAACGAAGTATGAGGTTTCTTATGATTCGTTCATGATTCAAGTATACGTATGGATACCTTTGAAGCATGGAATTCAATCAAAAGTTCAAAATTTTAGATTAAATTATCATAAATATTCGATTTTTACTATCAAAAGGTAATGTTTATCAACGGATGTACTCCATGCTGATTGGATCATTGGTTAAGCTACAATTTTTTTTAGGGAAGAGTGTTCTAGACTATGCCTATACTAATTTCTTTGCAAATTATGACCGTAAGACATCAGCCCTGATTAAACCTCAGTGACCATAATTGTTGTGTATGTCTGGATTCGAACCTTAGGTAGATGGGATATCCACCACATCCCCAGGGTCTTAACCAGTACGCCACAACCCTTGTCGTTTGGTAAAGCTACAATTTGCTTCCATTATTTATTAAAATCCCATGACCCAACATATATACCGTTAACAAGAGTTTAAAAACTTCAATAAGCAATGGTAATATAAAGTTAAAAGCTAAAATTTATATATAGAAATAACCAAAAAAGTACTGTAATATATAACGAATTATGCATAAAAACACCTTAGCAACCGTACCCAGACCCATGGTACGAGCTAAAAGATCAAAATCAAGGTTCACTTTTTACATTCTACCACCAAATGCGTATCAACATTTGTACACCCGAATCTATCGAAAGGGTGCTAAAACTTTTGATCTCCGCAACTCTCTACATACAAGATCTAACATCGCCAAGAAATCTTTCACGATCACGAAGATCCGAAGCAGATTCGCATCATCTTTACTCATATTTCCATGGAAGTATTCCGTGATCTCTTTCACAAGTTCCACGACTTTGTGTTCGTCTTCCTCCAATTCTTTCAAATGTTTATCGGCATTATTCAAGAAAGATTTCATAGAATCCACAAAACTAGAAGCGTTTTCTTCTATCAATAAATCTTCGTTCACCAATCTTCGCAATCTACCCATGCCTTGTGATATATTCGAAACCGAACTCGCAATAACCTCGAAGTCAATGGTCGCAGTTTTCTTCACATTGCATAGTTCGGTACCGAGGCCAGAGACAAGTTCTAGGCCCATGTTTCTGTAGTCTTCTTCTCGATCTTCGTTATTTCTTCGCTTGCTTTTTTGATTGATCTTCCCTATGATGCTTTCAGAAACCCTGACGCCTTCCGAACGAATGATTTCTTGAACTACAAAGTGAAGCAAAGTGGTTTTTCCATCCGTTCCTTTCACATCAGCGAGCTTAAGCAACGCGTCGAGTTTAAATGCTTTTGCACCTCCCCTTATAGTTCCTACATTCATCCGGTTGCCAGTTTTCAGCACGGCTTCGAGTAGTTTTAGGAATAAACGACTTGATCTCAGTTCTTTGCATGCCTCCTGATATATGCAACACGGGTCGAATCATGGAAACGGTCTCAAGGTTTTGAAGAACAAGAAAATGGCTAGAATTATGTTTACCTCTATCATCGAAAAGGTCTTTCGGAGATGAGTCACTTCGTCTTCAAACGTTTCTCGATACAACAATGCTTCGATTCTTGGGAAGGCATACGGTATCGTAAGTATCGATGCGACAAATGCCTCGGCCGAACCCAAGTCACCTTTGAACCCTATGAGTTTAGCCTCCTCTTCTTTTGTGGGTTCCATTTTTATCAATACTTCTAGCTGTTGTAAATTCAAGCCATTTCCTGATATAAAGACCAAATGAAATCAGAAGTTACTACAACATATATAATTGAGTTCGTTGGACGCCGAAAATATCTAAATGTAATAATAGAATGTTATATAGGAATAGGAGTTATGTTTATAGATCTTTTTTCAAATAATAAGGGACTGGTTTATTTCAAAAGTGTCCTAAAAACATGATAAGACGTTAAAAAACGTAATTTAAAGTTATTGTAACGTTTTTTTTACATAAGATAGTCATATAAAATTCATGTCATATAAGAACCGTCGATTAGGACACTTAGACATTTTTGAACGTTCTATAAACCTGATTTTGTGGAAGTGATTGCACTGTGTGACCGACTGTACCTTGTACGAGTGCACGACAAACTTGTTCGGTGGTGGCGTTGAGAGCTTTCAAGAGTATGGTTACATTCTGAAGTCTTTTCGGCTCGAGAACATGTTTACTAGGAGATGGGCTTTTGCTCTTTGATTCTTCATTAGAATTGTGTAAATTGTACCCGAAGAGTGACTCGATCATTTCTTCGTCAAACCTGTTTTTTTTTTTTTTCTCATAAACTTGACGTAGAGAAATGTAACAAGTAATTCAAAAACTCGGAAAATAACAAAATAGCTTACTCGAACGAGCTCGATCTCAGCTTGTCCCACACCATCGAACGGTCCGGTGCAGCTCGCACTTTATCCCAATGAAGGGGTTTCAATTTAGGCAGTGGACTTCCGTCTTTACCCATTGGTGTCGATTGAGACGGTGGCGGCGGTGGTGGTGGGTTTCCTTTCGGAAAGGGTGGCGGCGGTGGTGGTGGTGGTTTTCCTTTCGGAAATGGTGGCGGCAATGGTGGCAGAGGAATTGCAGTTTGGTTTGATCCTGAGGAAGAATTTAATTTCCTTGGAAAACCAAAGGTTTTCAACGTCTGTTTGGTGGTAGAAGACGACGAACGAGGTGGCGGAGGTGGTGGTGGTGGTGGTGGTGATGTTGGTGGTTCTAATATGTCACAATTTGAAGCATCGGAAACTCTTGGATTAGATGAATGATGTGAATTGCATATAGAATGAAAAGATTCATCATCATCTGATGAATGAGGTTCCACATGTATTATTATTTCTTCACCAATTGGAGAACCAAAAAAGACTTGTTCATCCTCTTCATCAAACTTCAATGATTCAATTGGGTTCACAATACCACCACAAGAATCCAAAATTTCTGACTTTGATAATCCTTCCATCATCAAATCTCTCTGTCTTCCTTCTTGTTCTTGTTCTACCACTTGATTCATTTGTGAATCTCGTGATGTGAAATTATGATGATTAGCATCTGAATCTTGTTTATAGCTACAACCCGGTGGTGGGTCTAAAACATTCTGTAAAGATTCAAGGTAAAAATTGTCGGGAACTGGATCAGAAATTACCTTTTTCACATGTTTTGAAGATGATTTCTTTTTCCTCTGTTTTCTAAACTTTCTGCACCCGAAAAACAGAGCAATGAGACAGATTATAGAAGTAGCCCCACTGGCCGACACCAGAACCGCCACCAGAACCTTGTTTCTGCTTCCACCATCACCACTCTCCGATGGCGGAACAGGCCGCCCATGATGGTGGCTCCGGCGAGAATGAGTAGGATGGGAATGTAGATGAACATGATGTGCCGGAGCCGGAGCCGGAGCCGGAGAAGGCAATGGCGATGGAGATGGCGATGGCGATTGTGAGGGTGATAGATTGAAATATGTTTTTTTTACATTCTTTAGACCAATAAAAGCTCCGAGCTTTATCTCCATTAATGGCGTAACCTGAAGGTTTGGGGAAGTGAAGAATAATAATAATAATCCACAAACAATGAGTGTTGTGAGAAAGACGATGATGATGGGTATGATCTTACAGTAGTAGTACTCCATTATCCTTCCCAAAAATCATTCAAGATATCATCAATTCACCTTTCTGCTGCAATTATAACATTGAATCCTGCTGGTGGGGTGGTGGGGGTGTAATGTAGCACACAGAGAGAGAAAGAAAGAAAAGCCTTAAATGCTACTCCAAGGAATCCCTGTGCTAAGCAGTTGAAGCTTGTAGGGGCCTTCTTTATTTCCCCTATTCTTTGTCTTCTTACATCATCTTTACCATTAATTCCCTCTGTTACTATTATTATTATAAATAAATAAATAAATATAAATAAATAAGATGCTGTTCTCTGACTCCCATCCCATTTGCTCCAAAATTAAGATTACATGCTTTGATGAGCATGTGATTTGGAAAGTGTTATTATTTAGATTTTAATTGTTATAGAGGTGAAAGACCTTAAAAACGTCGAAATCAGGTTCATGGGAATGATTACAGCTTTTTGAAACCCAAATCTACATGATTTCATATTCAATCTTTATATTAGCTGATTATGGGTCCCATTTGGTTTGGTTGGTCTTACCTTTCTTTGCATATATCTTTCATCTGTTGTGGTGTGGTCTTTAATTTCCTACTCAATAATTTCAGATAAAAATCTCATGTCAATAATTCGTTACATTTTTTTACATAACATTTATTTTTAACGACTATTTATTAAGATATATTCAATTAATAATAAATCATAGATTAGTGTATAACCTAGTTTTTTACAATATTATATATTTTTAATAGTATTTTGATAAGCTTTAGAAGATTTTTTTTTTTACGGCAACTTAGGCTATGCCCACACACACACGCACCCGCGGTATCCGGGCATCCAATTGAGCAGCACCGACTAATCCGGGACGACCCGGCCTAGCCCAAATCGACTGGACCCGCCCAGGTACGACTAAGTCCGGTCAAGACCGAACCCGCATACCCATAGACTGGTATGCCCGAAAACCTGGACCCGAACCAACCCGAAAGCCGACCCAAGGTCTGGGTATCGCCGAAGTGCATCCCCCAGGATTCGAACCCTGGTAGATAGGCATACCATGCACTATCCCCCCAGGGCCTTACCACTAGGCTAACACCTCTTTGATAAGCTTTAGAAGATTATTCCTGTTTTTTCTAATTATAATATTTATATCTTCCAACTGAGTAATTCTTTTTCAGGTTATTTTTATTCTCTTCTACCTTATCAACTAGTGTTCAATAAAGAGAAAAGTTTAAAAAACCCAACTAACTTTCATATTTTAAATGATTAAGTCCTAAAAAAATTTAAACAAATAAAATTTTGAAATTTTAAAAAACGTAAGAACTTCCATATATTGAATGATTAAGTCCTAAATGCTTTTTGAACAAAGTTCTTACACTTATGAAACAAAAGAAAATATATCATTTCCCTATCGATATATCAATATATCAGTAACAAAGTACAATAAACTGATAAATGAAAATGATTATATATCATTTTCATTTATCCATTATTTACTTCACAGATTTCAAATGATAATCTATACTATATTATAAAGATGACATAAAAAACTCTTAAAAACAAGTTTTAAAGCTTAATGTACCGCTATTTAATGCTAATTACTTAAAAAACAACCATAAAAGCTGTATGTACTACATTTAATGTTATTCATTAATTTTCAATCATTATCTATAACCATTTTAACTCCCTAAAATCATTTCTCACTTTAACTCCCCTAAAATAACTCTCAGCATATTTTAGATATAAAAAATCTAAAATATAATTAAAAAATCTTACAGAATATTTTATAAAAAAATTATATTATTAAACCAAAATAAATTACATTATATTATTATGTCTAAATTAAACAAATTTATATAAAAAAATCATTATCACTTTCTCACAACCATCCAAAATCGTAATGTAAATTGACAAAAAACAGAAAATAAAATGAAACATTAAAATCGTGATATATCTAGCTGCATTGCACGAGTACACTTCTAGTCATAACAGAAGTTAATAATTATTTATTTTTCAGATTCAAATAACAATCACAAGATCATAACAAGCACAATAAATAATGGTTAATAAATCTGATGTAGTTTTTTTTTTAAGTTTGTTGTACTTTGTAATGATTTGTTGATATATGGAATAAGAAATGATAAATTTTTTCGTTTTATAAGTGTAAGGGGTTTTTCGTTCAAAAAATATTTAGAGACTTAATCACTTAAAATATGAAAGTTCGGTAGGTTTTTTTTTTTTCAATTTTACTAAGTTTAAGGATTTATCTGTTCTGAAAAAAGTTTATGCACTTAATCACTCAAAATATGAAAGTATGTTGGGTCTTGTTTTGACTTTTCGCTTTAATAAACATAACTAGTTTACCCGTTAATATTTAATTTTTTAGATAAAAACTAATTTATCAATGATTTTGTCATACACAGCCTAAAAAGTTGGGAGTAAAACAACTACATCTGCAAAGGTCAGAAGGAGTGTTTGAGGACAATGTGTTGTGGAGAGGTTTATATCAAAGTTGGGTATTTAATGGAAATGTATGTATGTGTGTGTGTGTATGAGAAAGAGAAATTAAAAAGAGTTAATAACCTAAGATCTAATGATTTATATGAGAGAGAGAAATTAAAAAGAGTTAATAACCTAAGATCTAATAATTTATATGAGTTTACATATTTATTTATTTTTTGAACGGCAAGTTAACACACGCACACGTTCCTGGGGTATCCGGGCTCCCACATAAGGGTGTCACCTGACTAATTCCCGTCGATCACGACCCAGCCCAATTAAGGGTACCACTATGTGGCAGACCCATGATCATGGATGTCACAGGATGCTCACCACGGGGTTCGAACCTGGGTAGTCAGGGATACCATCCACTGACCCCCCCAGGATGTTACCTTACCACTGGGCTACAACATGAAGGACGAGTTTACATATTTATGTTCAAAGGATTTTTTTCTAAATAAATAAATAATTCATATATAATTTATTTATTGTTACATTCTCAAATCTTTATATATATATATATATATATATTGGGTATAGTGAGCGAATTTGGATGAAGTTAAAAGATTGATATATGTAGGTGAAGGTTTGTTGGTCATGTAATGTAGACCATGTGCAAAAAAATCTATCTAACCGACAGCCAGTGTGTGTAAAATTAAGGGGAAAATATTGAATATGTAAATTGGCTTGGCTTTGCCGCTACTTGGAATCCCATGCTGAGATTGTAAAAACCTCACATCAATCACACACATATACACTTTTGTGTCCTTGTGTGACTAAGGGGACCATCCACATACCCCATCTCCCTCCCCTGTGGCTGGCTGAGTTTAAGAATTAGTAGGTCTTGATTTATGACTAATATATTCATCAATTATAACTCATCTCATGTTATGCCTTGCTATAGCTTGAATGTAAATCACAATGAGTTTTTACTTTAACGATGTAAGATGTTATTTTGTGTAAATTATAGGGACCAAGAATGTAATTTACTTAAAAATTAACTTTACGTTTGGCAGGAACCTTGTCCCGTGTAGGAGTCTCTTGAAAATTAAACCTTCTACTTCCTATTTCTGATGAAGAGAATGAATCTTTTTATAAGGATCAGATAAAAAAAAGATTCGGATCTCCCGCTGGAATGAGTTGGAACCCTTGAGTTTCAAAATGAATTATTCAAGTATTTGGGTTTTGGTGTGTGGGTGTTCATGTCGGGCTCTCTCATTGATACATACATATATATATATATATATATATATATATATATATATATATTAAAGGTCAAAAGATATGTGTGCAACTCTATGTTTTAATCTGGCATTTACGTCGGGTAAGTAAGCATAGTGTCACGGACTTGTCTCTAAAAGATCGCGTGCGGCCTTAGTTCTCGAACTAAGTCAGCCAAACTCCCGAAACAACCAACGATTAAGACAAGTAAAGAGAGCACAAGAGATTGTTGGAATGCAAAGGAAACTTGTATTGCTTGAGAGAACTATTACAAGAGAGCTTAGAAGAATATTTTGAGGTGTGTTGAGCCAAGTGAGGCCACCACCTATTTATACTACTCAAGGAAACAATCTAGAGAACAACTATCTAGATATGTACAAGGAGTATTCTAGAACTATCAAATAAGACTATATGCAAGAGGCTTCTACATCCTTCAATGGGAAGACCTCCTCCTTCCATATAGAATCTTCTAGAGATGTTCCATAAGAGGCTTCTACCATTTTCCCATGGAGAATCTTCTAGAAAAGTTCCATAAGAGCCACCATCCTTCTTGAGTAGTATAGAAGGTTCCATAATACGATTAACCTTCGGGAAACTCGTCTCATGCTTGGCGGGTCGTCACATTCTCCCTCACCTAAGCTCGCGACGTCCTCGTCGTGCCATCCTCATGATACTTCTTGATCTTGTCCGCGAATTGCCATAATACGTCTTGAGCCTCCCAACTTGCTTCACTATCGGGCAAGTTTCGCCACTTAATCAAGTATTCCGTGTAGCTCGGCACTCCTCGTCTTGATACCTTTCGATCCGAAAGAATCTCTTCAACCTCCCGATCGAAAGAAGTTACGATCGCAGCAGGTGCCCTTTTGGACACTCCCCGTTCCGGGTCTTCCATATCCTCGTGTTAAGGCTTGAGAAAACTTACGTGGAAAACGGGTGAATTTTCAACTTGGGCGGTAGTTGAAGCCTATATGATACCTTCCCAACACGTCCAATCACCGGGTAGGGCCTTCGTACCTTCGTATCAATCCCTTATGCACCTTCCTTAATGATTTGAATTGTTGAGGTAGGATTTTTATCATTACTTAGTCTTGTTGATCCAACTCTCTTAGTGATTTGATAATGACCCTTTATAATACGTAGTGAAAATTACGTTTAACATCTGTATGTATTAGTGTTTCACTATTAGCGATCAAATACTGAGTATGTTCAGTATCGTTGATGATTTCTCATATAAACAGTTAGACGTAATCCCTGAAGACAAGTTCCGCGACAAAAGATGTTCACCGTTGAATCAAAGACAAAGTTGTTGAACAGAAGACAAGTTTACTCGTGACCTATTGCGGATATCAGCAAAAACAAGACAAGTCTACTAACACGCGAAGAAGCCTGAGGAAAAGCTTCAGCGATAGCTGAACTTCTTTCTATCTCTGAGAAGGAAGAGATATTCAGTGATCGATGATCACTTAGCTTATACCTCAAGTCTATGTTGTCTTATCTATGCACAAATGGTACGAGTGTTAGAAAAGACATACCTTTGCAACATTTCGTACAACAACTCTGATATCTATATTGTTCATCATACAGCCAAAAGCATGTCTCCAAAAGTCAGACTCATGCAACTAACCAGAAAAGGACACGTGTAAAGTACCCTGCCATGCATTTAATGCATAGGGTATAAATAGAAAGATTACAACTCTATCTGAGAGTTTTCCTAAGCCTTCAGTCTTCAATCTTTCTGTAAAATATAGAAACCCTTGTTTTCTATATTCCCTTTAATCCCATTTCTCTATTTCTTGTGCAACTATCTTAGTGTTTCTTAAGTTTGGTTAGATTAAGTTCTTCCTTAATCTTATTCCGCAACAAACTTGTAAATTGTATTTTGATTTATCAATAAACAATTTATTAAACCTTAAATTTTGTGTTTGTATTCAACCCCCCCTTCTACAAACTTGTTAAGCACCTTCGGGACCAACGTGTAACACCCATAATTTTCAGTAAGTATAGGGACACCCAGGCGTTTCTGTACCTTGTGTTCGGTGGGATTCATGTTTGGAAAACACTACTAAAAGTCCCAAAGAGTGTCGAGGGTCTTAGTGTCGAAAAATATCGGATTTTCGGGCTTCGGGGAGCCTGGGCGAAAGTGACATGTGTCACTCTCGCGGAGGGCCTTATGGCCGCGGTACACTCTTCGCGAGAGTGCCCGGTGAAAGTGACACATGTCACAATCCCTGGGCATACTCGCCGTCGGGGTCCGGACCCCATTAAACCCATTTTTCTCACTTTTTTTTCATTCGTTCCTTAACCCGTTCTCTTCTAAAAACTCTCTCAACCGAATCTCACCCTCCCATTACGAACCCTAACTCGTTTTTGGGTGTTTTTGTCATAAAACCAAGTGTTCCTTCATCTTTAAACAATGTTTTGGAAGCTAGAATTAAGATCCTTTCATCTTCACCTTCTTCACCCAAGCTTTCTAGGGTTTCATCCAACTTTCCACCATTTTGAAGATTGGGAGGTTGTGGCTCAATTTGGTGTCCTAGAAGTGTTTGATTGATGGAATCAAGTTATGGTTAAGGTAATCATCTCTTCTCTTCATTTATGAAAATTAGGGTTTCGATATAAGTTGAGGTTTCATGTAAAATATTTTGGGGAAAGATTCTAGATGGTTGAATATGGTTATTTACGGTTGAAAATTTGTGGATCTAGGTTTTTGGAAGAAGTTCACTCATGGATTCGGATTTCTTCAAGAAAACTCAAGTTGGGGTAAAACCTAGATTTAGCCTAAATCTAGCGAGGTGAGTTCAAGTTGATTTGTGAAAATGGTATACATACCAAAATGTTTATTTTAAAATGTTTGTGTTTTACCTCAAATTGTTAACTGCTGATAAGTTTTGGTTGTTTTGAGATGTTTAGTTTTATAAACATGGTGAAACACCCATTTTGGGATTTTTGGGTATTTTGGTAAATAAATCATGTTGATATGTTTCATTGGTGATTTTACATATATAATTGGAGTCCATTTGATGTAAGTGTCATTTTGTGTATTTGATCTGATAAACCTTTTTGGAAAATGCATATTATTGTATTATGAGGCATTTTGAAAATATAAGGGTATGAGTTCATTTGGAGAACGTTTTGTTTCAACCAATGAAAAGTTTTGGGTTAATTATACTTTTGGTCGTGGTGTCTACATCACCGTCGGTTGAACGTGTTTTAATGTTTACAAATGCTTTCGTTGGAGATTTGCGTAAATTGTTGGGCCTTTGGCTCGGTTTTGACTAAATTGAGTCTTGAGGACATTTGTCAGGATTAATAACCGTTGTGGGGTTTTGAATATGATGGCGCATATTTCGTGTCATTTGAGAGTTACATGTTTTGGGAGCTTTGGTCTTTCAATTGGAGTCATGTAACGTTAGACAGTGTTGTAATGGATCCATAGGCACGTAAGTCTGTTTGTTTTGTAAGAACTGAGATTTTGGTTACATTTATTGACCACTTGGGTTTGCTAGCGAGTAGGCAATAGGTGGCGCGATGCTGCTATGTTGAAACTCGTCTAGACTGGATAGGCACCAATGTCCGTAAGTCCTGGGGTGAAACTCGACGGAGTATGGCGAGAGGCATAAACGAGCTGAGGATTGTGATGTCTGGCATGGCATGGGAACTCGGTCCGGGATATGTGGTAAAATCCAGTAACATCACGGGTGACCCCATTTACGTGTTCTCGTCACCCAAGATGGAAACGGGTCTCCCCCGTCGTCGTCCGTTAGCATTTTAAATATTAACGCCATACTTTATTATCGTTGGTTGTGTGATCGACGGTAATGATGGCCTTAATATTTGGTTTCCCCCACGTATATTAAGGTTTGAATGAAATACGTCATCTCCACGTTTCGGTATTTGATTTCGACCCATTTTATGAGTTGTGTGTCATGTTTCACCCGTGTTGGGTATTTCGAGATATAACATTTTACCCGCGTTTTATAAAATTGGGAGTTCGCTCTTTATTCTCATTTTGAGCAAGTTTTGGGTTAAATCTAAATTTACGAAAGAACGTTTTATATTGGGATTTTCGCCTTTAAAACACTTTGGTTTAGTTAACGGTTAACTCGGTGTCTCTTTCGTTTAAAATGCATAATTATTGGTAAACGGGTCATTTTCATAAGTGAAGCATATCATATTGAAGTATTATGATTTTAATTGCATATCTCCTTTTTAAACGATTAATTTATTTATGTTGAAAACTCTTGAGCTCACTAGGCGTTAAGCCTAACCTTTTTATTTGTCGGCATGGGCATCAGGTTCCAGTTGGGGTTTGGTTCTAGCAGTTATGAAGAGTTGAGTCTTAGCTTTGTACAAGTGTAAGTAGTTGATGAAGTCTTCCGCAGTTGGGAGATAGTGGCTATTATTGGGTTTTAGTAGCATCCGTTCTTATTATAGACTATATGTATAGAATGAAATGTGTGTATTGAGGTTAAATAATAAATTGTGATTGGAGATGTATCATTTATCGATGTATTTAGAAAATTTTAAATTAGTTGTTATTTCCAGATTTGAGGGTGTTACACAACAAGTGGTATCAGAGCAGATTGTTTAATCTCATAAACAAGATCTTGCTTTATACTCTTCCTTGTTATTCTCAATATGGCACTAAACACAAACACTAACTACTATGATAATAGTTCTCTCTCAAAACCTCCTCGATTCAGCAGAGATAACTTTGCTCTCTGGAAAAATCGAATGATGCTATTTCTAGAAGGTGTAGATCCCACTATACCTAAATATGTAGCAAATGGTCCTTATGAACCTTTCACCATCATAGTTGCAGTTCCAGCTACTGCCACCACTCCTGTTGTCCCTGAACGTTATGCTATTAAGGAAATAAGACAATGGGGTGATGAAGATAAAAAGAAAGTCGGTTTAGATGCAAAGGCAAAAACCATTATCTCTATGGCTCTGCCTGATGAAGCCTTCCATTCCATCATGCATCTTAAAACTGCCAAAGAAATGTGGGACACTATATGTGTTCAATATGAAGGTACCACCGAAGTCTAAGAAACCTGAAAGATTAATTTGGTAAGACAATATGAAAGTTTTATCGTTGGTAAGAATGAATCCTTATCTGATGTTCACCAGAGATTTAATTGTCTAATCATTGATCTAATGACTCCTGGTAGGACCTATTCTAACTCTGAGGTCTTAACTAAATTATTGGAATGTATTCCTGAAAGTTGGGACAGTTACTCAATATGTCTTAAGCTGACAAAAGACTTAAATTCTCTCTCTCTCTTAGCACCTTATATGGAATATTGCTCAACTATGAGCAATCAAATCTCCTGAAAAAGAATCTTGTAAAAGATTCTAAAGACTCTAAAAGCAGTCATGTTGCTTTAGTCTCTTCAGAGATCATTCCATCTCAGCGATCTACTCTTACTATCACTGAGTTAGATTCTGACTCTGAGGAATTATCAGACACTGATCTTTCAAAGTTTGATGAATCCTTATGATAGGTGGGTTTACACCCCCCCCCTAATCTAACCGCAAGTGTACGGGTCGAATCAAGTAATATGTACTTGGAAATACGAGTATCGAACCAAGGGAACTAGGAACTGAGTATCACAATGACTATATTCACTATTAACCGAACGGTCCAAAGGTTGAATAATTGGAATTAAATTATCAATTACTAATTAAATAAACCAAGAACGAAACAATAAACGACTTAAGAAGCTTTTTATGGAGAAAATAGTTGAGGGTTGGAAATCCTATGGTTTTCACGAATAAACAATATTCTTGAAGATAACTATCAGTTAAACCCCTTAATGAAAATCTAATCTGTAAAATCACCGTTGTTCTTTCTCAAGCAACAACGGATTTTATTTTGAAAACACAAGTCTCATCTCTCGATCTTAACACATGAGTTCAAAACACATTAAGTTCCAGATTATAATGATACTAAGGTTTAGTTGGTATATCTCTATCCAATTTCTCACCTTAGGCATATAATTCTAGTTCTTGTTAACAATTAATTCTCTCGAATTTAATTTATAACGAACAAATCAGATGAAAGTTGATCAGACTAACAAAAGCATTAAAACCCAAATCATATGCTTCATTAATCAGGAAAAATTGATAAAAATCCCAAGTCACATGTTCATAAGCTTAAACCATAGTCAAACCAACCCCCAACATCTAAAGATTAGTTCATGTTGGGGGTATTAACAAACAAAGCAATAGAAGAGTTCATAGATCTAAGAAAAAGTCTCTCGAGAAATCAAAGATTGTAAAACTCCCTTGATTGTGTAAAACCCCACGACGATTGGCAAGAATTCGGTGTAGAAATTGTTATTCCCAGATTCTAGTTCCTAAATGCAATGAATCAAAACAAACACAAACAAGAATCAATTACCTGTTTGATTTCACTTTCAAATTCAAGATTACAAACTTTCTCTCTCTAGAACTCTCTCTCTCTCTACAGATTTCTCTCAAACGAACTTTCTCTCATATTACAATCAGACAACGTCACGTATCCAAACAATACAAGATAAAAGCTATTTATACCAACTCCTAATACAAAGAAAATAAAATACAAAAACAAATACAAAGACACTTTGACTTTTATTACAAAAGACTTTGACTTTAATGAGATTTGACTTTTCCAGCTTTGACTTTCTTGACCTTTGACCTTCAGTCTTCTTGATCTTGTATCCAACAGATTTATGCTCTAACAATCTCCCCCTTTGGATTCAAGATCACTGTTGAAAGATCTAGCAATTCAGTCTTCACTTTATGCTCTGTCAGTACAATCTCCCCTTTTTCTTTGACGGTATTCTTTCCAAAACTATCTTCAAACGGTTAACAATCTCCCCAAAACATTCACAACATACTTTCCGACTTTGGAAAGAAATTATCTTCAGAATCAGCTCGAATTGCTTTAGCAAATAATCTTCAAAGAAAAATTTCCTCAAATCTTCAGAAATTCTTTGATCTTCATCAAATCTTCAAATCTTTACTTTGAACTTTTCTGACTTGGACATTTCTGACAATCATCTCTCAAAACTTTATCATTTATTGATACCATCAATCTCCCCCTTTTTGATGATTTGAGCATCTATATCATCAAAACTTTTCTTCCAAGAAATGTCTTTGACCATTCTGATTTGTCAAACTGAGCCGCTGATTCTGTGATCCATAGTCAAGTATTCATCCAGATCTTTTCAAATCTAGACAAAATAAGAACATGTAACTCCTGAATCAACAAATGAATCAGTTAAAATGCCTGTCAGTAACACAAAGTCACTGTGTGTAACAAATACACAATATAAAGGAGCTTTTTGATGTTCACTCCCCCAGGGCTTCCATCCAATCATCGAAACACCACAAAGGCAATTTCTATGAATGTTATGACAAAGAAACAAATTCTTTGTGTGTTCGTGCATGTGTAGAAAGAATTAAGCACGAATGATTGCTTTTATAAAGGCTCAACATAGTGTAAACCACTGAGACAACAGTAGATAAACACAGACTCATTGTGCATGATTGAAATGCGAAGGTGGGGCATACTTCCTTCTTTTTCAATATCCAGATTTTCCAAATGAAAACCAGATAGATTATATGTTGCGTCCCCTTTGAAAATGTGAAACATTTTCTTTTTGAGAAGAAAATGAGTAGCTGGTGGGGTTTAGTCAAGAGTTGGCATGGGCTATTTGCCTATTTCAATAACATTCACCAAAGAGTTGTGAAGCATTAGTAATGTGGCTGCCTGTTGCACGCGTCGTTAAACGCACAACAAGGTTTAAATTTATAAACCTAACTCAAACCTAGTGATAGGGTAAGTAGGGTATCGTTCTTCTCAGGGAGTCAGTGGTCAAGCCAATTAATTGTGTTAAACTGATTTGCACGTATGTCACCAAGATTAGCTACCCAATGTGATCTTATAAGCTCAAAGATAATCTGACTATAAAAAAAACTACTTAATACAAATGACATTAATTCAAAATATTTGGATTTAGGGAGTTAAATTACTAAACTAAAAATCGCAACTTTATAACTAATGAAAACTAATAAAAGATGGGAACTTTATCCCTCACGGTAACATTCAATAAAAGAATATAGTTCACCTAGGATTTTCATCAAACACTTGGTGTGCAATTCCAAAATTATGAACCAAAAACTTCATTGAATCAAGAAAATCAAAACCAACATCAATTTACTTAAAGATTCCAATAGAAATCAACTACGATCACTTATCAAAACCAATCCAACACTTCCAAAATCAATAACACAAAAAACAACCAAATCAAAGTTTATTCTAAAACTAAAATCAAGATGAACAAATATGTTATGCCTAATTGAAACCAACGAAAATTAAATGTAGATTTAAATGGAAGCAAATAAAATAACCTGTTGAATGCAAAATAACTCAAGTTTGGAGCTCACTTTGTTTGGTGAACAAACAAAACGCAGCAGCAACTAGAACAAAATGCAGCAGGAATAAGAACTTTAATTGAGCCTCAAAAGTGATGTTTCTGCTGCCCAAAGCTGTGCATTAAACCGCCCGAAAAATCAGCTTGGAACCTTTTTGATTTCCCCTTGATCGATCCTCCAAAAATCCCCAAGATTGCTGCGTTTTTGCTACTGGTTTTGTGCGAAAATCAGCCCCTCGTAAGCTCGTATTCAGCCGTCCAAATCCTCCCCTTCGTTCCTCTCGATCGTGTATAGAGTCTGTCCTCCAAAATCCCTCTCGTGCATCTCTTTTATCTCCAGTCCCGCAGCCTCAAAATGGAAGAGATCACCCCTTTTCTTTTTTCAAAAAAAATCATTTCCTTTTCTTTAATTCCTTCCCACTCACGTTTTTAACAACTAACCAAAATAGAGGCCATCTCCTTTTCTTTAAACTCCAGCCCAAATAGTCAAAGCCCCACTTCTGTTTTTATATTTTCTAAGCCCAATGAGAAGTAGAGAGCTATTGTGTCTGCTTGTACCTTGGATAAATTGCTGCTATAACAACTTGTACCATCAGCTTTTTTTTTTTTTTTTTTTTTCAGCAGCTGTGTTCTGACTTCGATTTCAATTTCAGCCAGATTCGTTCCGAGTTTGCAAAAACTCAAAACTTCAAAGTCGTAGTTCCGTTTGTCAGGTTTCCAGATCATCTTGAATCGCTTCAAACGGAGCTCGGACGAGTGAGATATGACCACAATGCCGTGGTCGCGCAAATCTGTCAAAAATCTTTATTTTACTCTTTTTCGCTCCAAATGGTTCCGAACCTATAAAGATATAAAAATACATTAATGTAGTCTGGTTTTGCCATTTTTATGCATTAATTGAGGACGATTGACTAGAAAATAAAGTAACACTTAACGACCGATCAAAACACCCCACACTTAAACATTGACCGTCCTCGGGCAATAAGACAGTTTATTTCGGTAATTCAAGAATAGTCAAGTCAAACTCTTTAGAACTCATAGCATGTCATGAATATGGGATAAGTCAACCATCAACCCCTCAGCACGTCCATAATATTTTGAGAACTAGTATGAAATGATCCGGTGAGCTCTCACTAAGGATAAGATTCACTCAGTCACTAATGTGTTTCGGGTTATGTGTTTCGCTCGAGACATCCTCACATGACTGATACTCTACCATAGGCTTGAAAAAATTCTCATTCTCCACCGCTGGAAGTGCATGCAAGATACAAATCAAAAGGTCTTTTTCAAGGGTTGTAATGGTGGCAACGGGTAAGGTGGGATACATATGGTGAAGTGACTTTAAAACCGTTAAGACTAAGGGAGCATTATGAGCAATAAACCAAAAGCATGGCATATTGCGGTTCTCTTTGAAAACTTTTGAGCACTTTTCGCTTCATGACTGCAAGCCTTTATTCTTTTTCTTTCTTTCTTTCTTTTTTTCTTTTTCACACGGGGCATATACCGGCTTTTAAACCCCTTTTTCGTGCCACTTTGTTTTTCTTTTCTTTTTTTTTCTTTCTCTTTTTTTCTCTCTCTCTCTCTCTCTTTTTTTTACCGATTCTTTTTTTTTCTTTCTGAGGCTTTCCTTTATACTCTTTTCTTCTTTTGAGACCACAACTTCAAGATATTAACAATTTAGCTCATTGGTCTACTGTCATACCCCCAAAGTCTTAAGGTTGGGTAGGAACTGTTTGGCCTTTGTAGCTTGTAGCTTAGGTGTGTCAAACGAACGGGTTTATAGGCTCAACATGGTTGATTAAGTGGATTGCATTTTCAGGGTAGGCTTTTTGGCTAAAAGTGTTTAATAATCACATCAAAGATGGCCTTTATCACTTTTGTATGCAAGCATGACTTAAATGCAATCTTGAAGAGAATAGATGCAAGTTCTAGAGAGACCAATGCACATGAGGTGTAATACACACATGAAGTGAAATGAGACTAATTTGGATAATTTAGTCATAAGGCTCAAATGTCTCACGGGTTAGATATGCTCACATAATCAATCAAAGCTAGTTTCGAATAGCAAGACACACCAAGTAGTCTTAGGTGACTAATCGACCATTTCAATAGTGCTATGTGTTCCTTAGAGTCTAACAAGAACTTTTCATTATGCTCATGTATGTAAACGAATTACTGCCCAAGAACAAATCAATTCTTTAAGTTTTTAACACCCCACACTTTATCATGCATTGTCCCCAATGTATGCAGTTATGCTAAAGAACACGAATAAAGAAGAGAGGAACAGAAAACTCCCCTGGATGTTGTTCCAATGCATGACTGGGTGCAGTATTGATCAATCCATGTAAGCTTCGACCTGTATGGGAATGTCATCCTTCGGTGTTTTGTCAGCACTTTCCTGTTAAAACACAACTTGGACCAACTTCGTTAAAGCACAATACAGATTCAATAGCAGTTAATCAGAAAATTCCAAAATTTCCCCCTCCCCAACTTAAAGATATGCATTGTCCTCAATTCTGGAAAGTGGGACTCAATCAAAAGGGATCTCCGGCTCCAAGACAGATAAACAAGAACAAAGAGATAAATCAAAACAAACTTACTAACTAATCCTCATTTTCGCAGGGAAACACGATTGCACTTAGCATGTGCAACAAGCCTTTTAAAACCCTAGGTTCCCCCTAGTGGACGAGTGAAGTCTCGTGAGGGTTTGCAGTGAACATACCCACAAAGTTCATTTAACTATGACTCAATTAACTGACTCGATCTTAAAGCATGCAAATAAATAAAAAGCAATAAAACAAATATACAAAATATACAGATAAATGGAATCGATACCATGACTAAGAGTCATATACCGGCTCGACAAGAGCCGTGGTCTCCAAAATATAGCCATCGTGATCTCTAGGAGTGATGTATGGCTTAAGTCTTTGCCCATTTACTTTGAAGGATTCCCCGCCTTTCTCATCCTGAATTGTGACAGCACCATGTGGGAACACTTCTTGCACAATGTATGGGCCATACCATCTAGACCTCAGCTTGCCTGGGAATAACTTCAAACGAGAGTTATAGAGCCATACTTTCATCCCTACATGGAACGACTTTCGCGATATGTGTCTATCATGAAAATCCTTAGTTCGTTCCTTGTATATGCGGGAACTCTCGTATGCATCTCGTCTCAATTCCTCTAACTCATCTAACTCGAGTCTCCGATGGTCACCGACTTCTTTCAAATCTAGATTCAGCTTCTTGATTGCCCAAGCAGCGCGGTGCTCCAACTCGACTGGTAGATGGCAAGCTTTTCCATACACGAGTCGATATGGAGACATACCTATGGGTGTCTTGAATGCGGTACGATATGCCCATAACGCATCTTCCAGTCGACTTGACCAATCCTTTCTATCAGGTCTCACAGTCTTCTCCAAAATATGCTTAATTTCACAATTCGAGACCTCAACCTATCCGCTAGTCTGTGGGTGATATGGTGTAGCTATCCTGTGTGTGATCCCGTAGTGTTTTTTCAGAGCACTAAACTTCATATTACGGAAGTGGGTTCCGCCATCACTGATGATGACTCTCGGATACCCATGTCGAGTGAAAATATGGCTCTTGACAAACTTGCATACTACCCGATGATCGTTCGTTTTGGTCGCGATAGCCTCCACCCACTTAGAGACATAGTCAACAGCTAGCAGAATGTACAAATTACCTTGGGATGATGGAAAGGGAACCATGAAGTCTATGCCCCATACGTCAAAGATATCGACAGTCAGGATAGGGTTGAGAGGCATCATGTCCTTTCGTGAGATATTTCCCAGGCTTTGACATCGAAGACAGGATTTCGCAAAGTTTTGAGCGTCCCGAAATATGGTAGGCCAAAAGAATCCACACTCAAGTACTTTGATTCCTGTCTTCTTTCCACTGAAGTGTCCCCCACATGCATAACTGTGACAGTGCTTTAAAATATCTTCATGATCACTGTCGGGGACACATTTCCGTACAATCTGATCTGGGCAATATTTGAACAGCTCAGGATCCTCCCAGTAATAGTACTTAAGTTGCGAAAAGAAGTACCGTTTCTGTTGAGTTGTCCAGTCAGCTGGCAACTTCTTCGCAGCCAAGTAATTAGCAATATGCGCAAACCAAGGAAGTCTAGATATGGCAAATAACTGCTCATCCGGGAAAGATCCCTGGACCTCTTCCTTGGTCGGGATCTGATCTGTGGGGATTCGAGACAAATGGTCGGCTACTACATTTTCACACCCTTTCTTATCTCGAATTTCCAGGTCGAACTCTTGTAATAGCAAAATCCACCTAATGAGCCTAGGTTTGGCTTCTTTCTTATCAAGCAGATGGCAAAGGGCTGAATGATCTGAGTAAACGATCACCTTCGCTCCCCACAGATATGAGCGGAATTTTTCCAATGCAAACACGACAGCAAGTAACTCTTTTTCAGTGGTCGTGTAATGCATCTGGGCTACGGAGAATGTCCGACTAGCATAGTAGATGGCAACGGGCTTTTTATTCATCCGTTGACCAAGTACAGCTCCCATCGCTTCATTACTTGCGTCGCACATTAACTCAAATGGCAACGACTAGTCTGGTTTTTGCATGATGGGTGCCTCGACAAGCTTTTTCTTGATGGTCTCAAACGCCTCTAGACAGGCTTTATCAAAGACAAATGAATTATCCTTGGCAAGTAGATTGCACAAGGGTCGTGAAATGGCACTGAAGTCTTTGATAAATCGCCTATAGAAGCCTGCATGTCCTAGAAAGGAGCGGACACCCTTCACCGATGTCGGTGGAGGTAAGGTGGAGATTACCTGGACCTTTGCTCGATCAACTTCAATGCCACGTTCAGAAATCACGTGACCAAGCACAATTCTTTCTCGAACCATGAAATGGCTCTTCTCCCAGCTTAGCACTAAGTTAGCCTCCTCACAACGCTTCAGCACTCTCTCAAGACTATGGAGACAACTTTCAAACGTCTCGCCAAATACTGAAAAGTCATCCATAAAGACCTCCAATGACTCTCCCAACATGTCACTGAAGACTGACATCATACACCTTTGGAATGTCGCAGGCGCATTACATAATCCAAATGGCATTCGACGGAAAGCGAAAGTGCCGTAAGGACATGTAAATGTCGTCTTCTCTTGGTCATCAGGGTGTATGGCCACTTGATTGTATCCTGAATAACCATCCAAGAAGCAGTAGAATTTCTGGCCTGCCAGCTTCTCCAGTATTTGGTCGATGAAAGGTAAGGGGAAATGATCTTTCAATGTGACTGCATTCAACTTTCTGTAGTCGATGCAGACTCGCCATCCGGTGACGGGGAGAGTAGGAATATTTTCCCCTCCTCTCTCCACAATGGTGATGCCAGATTTCTTGGGCACCGTTTGTGTCAGGCTCACCCAAGGGCTATCAGAAATGGGATATATGATCCCGACATCCAACCATTTGATAACTTCTTTCTTCACCACATCCCTCATGTTCGGGTTCAGCCGTCTTTGAAATTCACGTGATGGCTTGGTATTAGGCTCGGTGTGGATTCTATGCATGCATACCGAAGGACTGATCCCTCTCAAATCGGCTATCGACCATCCAATTGCCTTCTTATGTTCTTTTAGAACAGAAATAAGCATATCTTCCTGATCAGGTGTGAGTGATGATGAGATAATAGCTGGTAGGGTGCTATCGTCTCCTAGGAAGACATACTTAAGGTGATCTGGTAGTGGCTTAAGCTCTAGCACAGGTGGCTTTTCAAGTGAACTCTTAGGAGGTTCATGAGCTAGACTTGGCAATGGTTCAACCTTATGAGACCAGGGTGGTTGATTAGGCACAAGAGGCTCAGCAAGCAATGCCTGGACCTCATGTAAATCTACCAGATCAAGATCATCCTCTGATGAGATAGAAAAGTATCGAGTGAACAAATCCTCCTGCAGTATGCTTGAAGTGTATTCTTGGGTACATTCATCTGCAAAGTCTATGGAGTAACACTCGGTCTCAGTCGGAGGGAAGGAGGATGGCGCAAAGATATTCATGCGCAGTTTTCGATTACCAAAGGTAATGTCCATCACTCCAGATCGGCAATTGATTGTGGCGTTTGCAGTTGCCAAGAATGGTCGGCCGAGAATCATCGTAGGGATTTTATCTTTACAAATGCCCTCGGTATCTAGTACAAGAAAGTCCACTGGATAGTAGAAGTCCTCGATCTTCACAATCACATCCTCGAGCACTCCTCTCGGTGTCTTAACAGATCGATCAACGAGTTGTAATAACACACTTGTTGCTTTGAGTTCACCAAACTCAAATTGATCATACACCGATCCTGGCAAGATATTCACACTAGCCCCTAAATCAAGCAAGGCACTCTTTATAGCGGAATTTCCCATAATGACAGGGATCAATGGAGCTCCAGGGTCCTTGCATTTTTGTGGTAGAGAACTAGATAGAATAGTGTTGACTTGCTCAGTAACTTCAATCTTTTTGGGGATTGAAGTCTTTTGTTTGCGCTTCTGAGTGCACAATTCTCTCAAGAATTTGGAATAATCCGGGATTTGTTTGATGGCGTCTAGTAATGGTAGATTTATCTTTACTTGGCGAAAGACATCCATCATATCATCATTTTTCGGCCCTTTTTTTCCAAATGGAAATGCCGCAGATTCATTTAAAGCGGTGGGGAATGGAACAGTGGGTTCTTGATTAGGAAATCTTGAACCCTCCCCATCTTGAGATTTATCGGCATCCGATGTGATTGGAACTTGATTTGTCTCTTCAGACTCTACTCCCTGCTCAATCTCTTTCCCTTTTCCCCTTTTCCTTTGAGAACTTTCAACATTTTTTTGAGGGAGGGGGTCCAGTTGACGGCCACTTCGCAAGGTGATTTCGTTTACGTTCTCATGACTAGGATTTGGCTTAGTCATACTTGGCAGCGTACCCCCGTCCCTTCTACTCATCTATTCGGCCAGTTGGCCGACTTGTTTCTCTAAAGCAGCAAGAGACTGAGTAGTAGCAACAACAAACTGATTAGTAGCAACAATAGACTGGGCATGGTTGTCTGTCCTTTGCATATGATCTTTCATCATAGCCATTATATCTTGTAGTTGCTTCTCAATTAGCGCTGAACCTTGTCTGTTGTTGTTACAATTATTATTACCACCAAAGTTTTGATTGTGACTTTGATTGCCATGGTGGTAATTTCCAGAGTGATTATGATTTTGTCCCTGAAATTTAGGTTGACTTGACTGACCCTCATGATGGTGATTTTGGAACCGGGGTTGATTTGAAGGACCCTCTTGATTGTTTTTCCAAGAAAGATTGGGATGCTTTCGCCATCCTGCATTATAAGTGCTTGAAAATGGGTCTTGAGTATGATTGCCAAACCCCTGGGATTGATTTACGTTCTCAGAATGAAAAACTATGCACTCACTTGCCAAATGTGAAGAATCCCCACAATGAATGCATGTATTTTGAACCTGGAGAACGTCATTTTTCTTCCCAGTCATCCCACCTAAAACAAGATCGATCTTTTTGGACAACTCACCAATCTCACTCTTGAATTCTCTCCTCAAATCATTCCTCAAATCATTTAACCCTTCAGTATTAGATACTGATGACACTGACCTATGAGTTGTCCATGAGAAATTATGTGATGCAAGGCTTCGACTGTACGTTTCTAAGAATTGCCATGCCTCCTCCTCACTCTTTGTCATCATCGTTCCCCCACTTGCGGCATTAACTAGACCTTGGTGAGTCGGGTCTAAGCCATCTAAGAATGTTTTCACCAAGATCCATTTTGGAGTATCATGGTGAGGGCAGGAACGAAGAAGCTCTTTCAGTCGCTCAAATGCCTCGTGAAACTCTTCCCTAGGTTGCTGCTGAAAATTGGAGATCGCTCGACGTATCTCCGCAGTTTTCCTTATGGGGAAGTACTCGGCTAAAAACTTCTTCTGCATATCATCCCAGGTGAAAATGCTCCTTGGCTCAAGTGATATAAACCATTGTTTTGCTTTCCCT
Source organism: Arctium minus (assembly GCA_954870635.1). NCBI lineage: Eukaryota > Viridiplantae > Streptophyta > Magnoliopsida > Asterales > Asteraceae > Arctium > Arctium minus. Next base: position 39,574,262 of record OX941087.1, on the reverse strand, counting down.
TTCAAAGAAAAGGGAAACAATATGAGCCTAAGGTGGTCTCTGGTGAGACCTCGAATATTGTTGGTATTGCAGATGGCAATGAATTCGTATAAGTGATTATACGGTTCTTCTTTGGATAGACCATGGAAGTTTGGAAGTGACTGAATGAGATGAGGACGAATCTCATAGTAAGTGTCATCATCACCCGGTAAGGATATCGGGGATGGGTTCTCGTAGGCGCCGGGTTGGAAATAAGTTTCCAGAGGAGGGTTATTTGGTGGTGGTGGATTTTCCATTTCTTCTTCAGTATCACTCATAAAATTTTTGTGAATTTCAGTCTTAGGCTTCTTGATTACGGATCTCTGATTTCTAGCTCGCCTTTCAGTTTCTTCTAATTCATGCATTCCAAAAACGGGCAAATCTTTCTTAGATCTAGTGTGGTGCATGCAACTTAAAAGAACTAGTTCTTAACCTCAAGCAGATCACAACTTAGAACTACGTGACAGACAACCTAATAAGCGATTAAACTAAGAGAGAAAAAAAACGCAATTAAAGTAAAGACTCAACTAAAAATAAACACGTTAAATAAAAACTTTTTTTTAATAAATAAAAGACTAACACTAAGAAAATAAAAAAAACACACTAAAAGAAATATTAAAAATAAAGACAATAATATTTACCTGACCCGCGAGAGATCAAGCAAACAATCTGCAAAACACTATTAAAAGATATCGAATAGCCATCTAGTCAATAGATAATGCAAACAGATAAAATTAACACAACCAATTAATTCAAGCGCACAACTCCCCGACAACGGCGCCAAAAACTTGTTGCACGCGTCGTTAAACGCACAACAAGGTTTAAATTTATAAACCTAACTCAAACCTAGTGATAGGGTAAGTAGGGTATCGTTCTTCTCAGGGAGTCAGTGGTCAAGCCAATTAATTGTGTTAAACTGATTTGCACGTATGTCACCAAGATTAGCTACCCAATGTGATCTTATAAGCTCAAAGATAATCTGACTATAAAAAAAACTACTTGATACAAATGACATTAATTCAAAAGATTTGGATTTAGGGAGTTAAATTACTAAAATAAAAATCGCAACTTTATAACTAATGAAAACTAATAAAAGATGGGAACTTTATCCCTCACGGTAACATTCAATAAAAGAATATAGTTCACCTAGGATTTTCATCAAACACTTGGTGTAAAATTCCAAAATTATGAACCAAAAACTTCATTGAATCAAGAAAATCAAAACAAACATCAATTTACTTAAAGATTCCAATAGAAATCAACTACGATCACTTATCAAAACCAATCCAACACTTCCAAAATCAATAACACAAAAAACAACCAAATCAAAGTTTATTCTAAAACTAAAATCAAGATGAACAAATATGTTATGCCTAATTGAAACCAACGAAAATTAAATGTAGATTTAAATGGAAGCAAATAAAATAACCTGTTGAATGCAAAATAACTCAAGTTTGGAGCTCACTTTGTTTGGTGAACAAACAAAACGCAGCAGCAACTAGAACAAAAATGCAGCAGCAATAAGAACTTTAATTGAGCCTCAAAAGTGATGTTTCTGCTGCCCAAAGTCGTGCGGTAAACAGCCCGAAAAATCAGCTTGGAATCTTTTTGATTTCCCCTTGATCGATCCTCCAAAAATCCCCAAGATTGCTGCATTTTTGCTGCTGGTTTTGTGCGAAAATCAGCCCCTCGTAAGCTCGTATTCAGCCGTCCAAATCCTCCCCTTCGTTCCTCTCGATCGTGTATAGAGTATGTCCTCCAAAATCCCTCTCGTGCATCTCTTTTATCCCCAGTCCCGCAGCCTCAAAATGGAAGAGATCACCCCTTTTCTTTTTTCAAAAAAAAAATCATTTCCTTTTCTTTAATTCCTTCCCACTCACGTTTTTAACAACTAACCAAAATAGAGGTCATCTCCTTTTCTTTAAACTCCGGCCCAAATAGTCAAAGCCCCACTTCTATTTTTATATTTTCTAAGCCCAATGAGAAGTAGAGAGCTATTGTGTCTGCTTGTACCTTGGATAAATTGCTGCTGTAACAACTTGTACCATCAGCTTTTTTTTTTTTTTTTTTTTTTCAGCAGCTGTGTTCTGACTTCGATTTCAATTTCAGCCAGATTCGTTCCGAGTTTGCAAAAACTTAAAACTTCAAAGTCGTAGGTCCATTTGTCAGGTTTCCAGATCATCTTGAATCGCTTCAAACGGACGGAGCTCGGACGAGTGAGATATGACCACAATGCCGTGGTCGCGCAAATCTGTCAAAAATCTTTATTTTACTCTTTTTCGCTCCAAATGGTTCCGAACCTATAAAGATATAAAAACACATTAATGTAGTCCGGTTTTGCCATTTTTATGCATTAATTGAGGACGATTGATTAGAAAATAAAGTAACACTTAACGACCGATCACTGCCCGACTCAGAAAGTAGTTGGTGCAGAGTTTGATATTATTTTACTCTGATCTCACACCCTCTTTCTTTTAATTCAATAAGCTCACATCTAACCAAACTCTCATTTCCATTTTACCTCATCACACATCCCACACTCATTTCTTTTAGACTCCTCACACTCAATCACTAAAGGATTAACTTCTTGGGTAGGAAACACTGGTTAACGTGAATCCATAGAAATTCATTTAAGTCCTAGCACAAAGAACCCATATTTCCTATAAAGCACGTGTTGCTCAGATGATTTAACTTTATCAGTTAAAGCTCATATACAAATGTCAGATAAAATGTATGCTCAGATGATATAATCATAAATATATGAGCATTTTGAAATATAGAAGTATTTTCAAACAAGTATATTGAAATGAATGAAAATTAATGCAAAAGACTTGTTTGAAAATCTGACATTGTATGAAAATGATCAGAAATGAATGATATAACAACTAAGGCTTATGATCAAGAATAACGGTATAGTCTATATGAAACAAAAAATATAGACATTCTTGAATGAAAACGCTTCGAAATGAAATATCGCTCAAAAATCTTTGAAATACAAGCGGGGTGTCTTACCATCGAAAAATATGTTTCAATATGAGACATGGTAAGAACATTTAGAACAAAAAGTCAAACCGGTATGTGTGAATACTTGAAAGTATATAGAAAAGACAATACGCAAGTATTTATCTTTGGAAACACACGGTTTGTTTATCAATTAAGCACAAAAATTAAAATGAAAACATTTAAAATCACACTTCCAAATTATAAAATCTGTTTAAAAATCGGGAAGTGGTTTGAACATTTAAGAACATGTTTTCTATATCTGAAAGTTGTCCTTCTTTCAAATACATTTGAGATTAAGATAAGAAATTTACCTTTTCCGCTCAATCTTAATTCTCATAAAGTCAGTTGTAGTCATCAAGATATGATCGTGTCATCTTCTCTCATCCTGCATAAGTCTCAAAGTCTAGTCAAAACAAATTTATTCACAAAATTTATTCAAATGTAAATGACATAAAGCAATAAAACGATTAAAGTACGAGTTCTGATCTGAAATAATCAGAAATCATAGTCTTTCTCCTTTTTGACTTGATCAATATGCATTCTCCCCCTAAAATCTTGTACCACAAAAATTTGTCAGTTAAAAAAAATTGCAAAAATTAGTTATGCTCCCCCTCAAAATAATGTAAATCATCTAAAATCTTCTCTTACTCCCCCTGAGATCATGAGCAAACAATTAAAGTGCAGATATCCTTCAGACATAAAAATAAAGAAAATGATGAAAAATAACAATTCGTAACTTTAGTAGGTAACAACCGATTACGTCTTAAGATTTAACATACCAAGCTTAGAGACAAGAAAATTAAATCTCTTTTCATCTAAGGGTTTGGTAAATAAATCTGCAAGTTGATAATCTGTTTTTACAAAATAAAGTTCAATTGTTCCTTTTTCTACATTATCTTTTATAAAATGATACCTGACATCAATATGTTTGGTTTTCGTATGTTGGACAGGATTAGCAGATATGGCAATTGCACTCTTCGAGTCACAATATATTGGAATTTTATCGAACTTGAATCCATAGTCTCGTAACTGTGTTCGCATCCACAAGACTTGAGAGCAGCAACTGGTAGCAACTACGTACTCTGCTTCAGCAGTCGATGTGGAAATGCATAATTGTTTCTTTGATGCCCAACTAACGAGCTTGTCTCCAAGAAATTGAACATGACCAGAAGTACTCTTTCTGTCCAACATGCAACCTGCATGATCTGCATCTGAATAGGCAGTCAGTTGAAACCCAGTATCCTTAGGATACCACAGACCAAGGTCTGCAGTACCCTTCAAATATCTAAAGATCTGTTTGACAGCAGCCAAATGGGATTCTTTGGGAACAGCCTGATATCTAGAACATAAGCATGTTGAAAACATAATATCTGGTCTACTAGATGTAAGATACATTAACGATCCTATCATACCTCTATAAGTCCTAACATCAACACTTTTACTCGAAGGATCAGTGTTAATCTTAGTACCTGGTGCCATCGGGGTTCCAATTGGTTTACAATTTTCCATTTTGTACTTCCGAAGAATGTCCAAAATGTACTTAGATTGGTTAATGAAAATCCCCGTAGAAAACTGCTTAACTTGTAATCCGAGAAAGAAATTCATCTCTCCCATCATACTCATTTGAAAACGTGACACCATGAGGTTAGAAAAGTTTTTGCAAAATTTTGGATTTGTAGAACCAAATATTATATCATCAACATAAATCTGAATAAGAATAATATCAGCTTTTTCCTTTTTGATGAATAAAGTGGTATCAACCTTACCTTTAGAAAAACCGGACTTGACCAAGAATTTAGATAAAACGTCATACCATGCTCGAGGGGCTTGTTTTAAACCATAGAGGGCTTTGTCCAAGATATAAACATGATCTGGCTTCTCTGGATTGACGAACCCTTCTGGTTGAGACATGTACACTTCCTCTTTAAGAATGCCATTCAGAAAGGCTGTTTTCACATCCATCTGAAAGACTGTGAAATTCTTATGAGCTGCGTAGGCTAGAAACATGCGGATTGCTTCTATACGCGCTACTGGAGCATACGTCTCATCGTAGTCTATGCCTTCCTCTTGCCGGTAACCTTTGGCAACAAGTCTAGCTTTGTTCCTTATGACGATACCATCTTCATCCTTTTTATTCTTGAATACCCATTTAGTTCCTATCACTGTTTTACCTTCTGGTTTTGGAACTAATCTCCAAACCTTTAGGGCTTCAAACTGATTGATTTCTTCTTGCATAGCAGATACCCAGTCCGAATCAACAAGAGCCTCTGATACTCGCGTTGGCTCAATCTTACTGAGAAATGAGTCATGCATACATTGATTAAGAGTCGCTGACCTCGTTTGTACAGGCTTGTTGAGATCTCCAATTACTTGATGTAAAGGATGCTCTTTGGTCCAGCGATGCTCATGAGGGAGTGAAATAGATACTGATTGAACATGATCATCATCTAGAAATCCACTATCATAATCTTCAGTTTGAATAACAGGAGGGGGGTTTGCAGTTGAAGTTTCAGGTGCAGAAGCATCAGTTGGAATAACAGACTCTAGCTGTTGAGTAGACATTGTATTACACCCAACTGAAACATTTACTTCTGGCTCAGCATTTACTTGTACATCTTCAACTATAGGAGTAGATGTTGGAATGTGAGTTTCTGACTGAACGAGGGATACAAGTTCAGTTAAAACTTCTGAAGTGACTGGATGATTGTAGCTTGTGTCTTCAGACCTGTCAGTCATAGCAGATTTAGGCAAATTAGATCCTAGAAACTCATCATAAAAGAATTCAAATAACAAATCTAAATCAGATAAATGTGAAATAGAAGTAGAAGTAGAAGCGTTATCCGAATTTTTCTCTGTAGAAACAGGTTCTAGACTGATCTGCCCAGAAACTAATACTTCAGTGATCACGGGTTCTGAACTGAGTTGTTCAGAATCCATATCTTCATCGAATGTTACATTAACGCTCTCAACAACTGTCTTTGACTTCTTCAGATAAACACGAAATGCTGCTGATGTTGAAGAATAACCAATGAAGATACCCTCGTCCGCCTTAGCACTGAATTTATTCAGACTCTCTCTGTCGTTAAGCACAAAACATTTACACCCAAATATGTGAAAATACTTGATTGTTGGTGTTCTGTTGTTGATCAGCTCATATGGAGTCTTTTGAAAACGGCGGTGTATCATGGATCGATTTTGAGTATGGCATGCAGTCGACACAGCTTCTGCCCACAAGAATAGAGGTAAGTCCGATTGGCTAAGCATAGTCCGAGGGGCCTCGACTAGCGTCCGATTTCGCCTTTCGACTACTCCATTTTGTTCAGGCGTTCGAGCAGCAGAGTACTGATGTGATATCCCGACCAATTCGAGATATTCTTCAACTATCTTGTTTTTGAACTCTGTGCCGTTGTCCGTTCGAAGAAACTTGACTTGTCGCTGCATTTTCACCTGGGTTGTCTTTAAGAAATTAATGAGAACTTCGGGCGTCTCATCTTTTGATCGAAGAAATTTGATCCATGTGTATCTTGAGTAATCGTCCACAATAACCAATACGTATTTCTTTCCACCCAAACTCTGAGTTCTCATTGGACCACACAAATCCATATGTAACAATTCTAACAGAGAACTAGTGCTTGGTTCAGGCTTCGGTTTATGCGGAGCTCTCTTCATCTTACCCTTCTCACATGCAACACATAAGTGTTCTTTCTCGTATTTCAGCTCAGGAAGTCCTTTTACCAATTTCCCACTAACCAGCTTATTGATATAACGAAAGTTCAAGTGAGATAAACGTCTGTGCCAGAGCCAACTTTGCTGCAATGAAGCCTTTGTCATCAAGCAAACTTGATTGTCATTCTGTACCTTTGAAAGATTGATGGTATATAGGTTTGTCTTTCGATTTCCGACTAAGAGTTCATTGCCATCTTCCGTACGAACCGAACATCTCTTAGCTTTGAAGTTGACCTCTAACCCTTTATCACAGAATTGACCAATGCTGAATAAGTTGTGCCCCAAGCCTTCGACATAACTCACTTTACTGATCGTTATGTTGTCTTGAATAATGTCACCATATCCTAAGATAGGTGAAAGCTGATCGTTTCCAAATCTGACATTTCCACTGAATTTCTCTGTATAGTTAGACAATAAAGCTTTTTGCCCAGTCATGTGCTTGGAACATCCACTGTCCAAGTACCACATATGTCGGGTATGCAAGAGAAATCAGGAGACAATAGATTTAGGTACCCATTTAAAAACGGGCCCTAACAGATTAGCACAAGATTTTGGTATCCACTTGAAAATGGACCCTTTGTTCTTTTGAAAACCTTTAAAAATATTTGATCTTGAAGAGTAAACATGATAAGATCCGAACCAATCAGAAGAATTATGAGAGTAAGCAAAATCATTTCTCCGATAATAATAGGATGTAGTTGAAATGGGAGATAATTGAATCAATTGCGTTATTGATTACCGCTTGTAAGAAGTTACAAGGTTTTGTTTATTTGAAGCAAATTGATCAACTACATCAGTATCACTACTAATTGATCTATTACAAGAATTATCAGAAACTGATTCAGCTTTCTCATCATTCTTCCTTTTTGGTCGCCATTCAGTTCGAGCTTTCGACCTTTTCTTGCTTATATCTGAAACAAAAAATTTAGATTTATTAGGAAAATCAGATTTCTGAGACTGAATTTTCTTTTGTGTACCAGTGTATTTCTATTTCTGTAATCGCTGTTTTTTATGTTTCTTACCTTGAGCATAGTAATCAGCAGTTACAGAAACTAATTCACCAACCTTAGTTGATGATTCATCAATATTAAAACCACTTGATAACACTTTTTCATTTGTAAGACAAGTAGAATGATCAGGAAGAGGAGCATTGAAGTCAAACATATCAATTTCTTCTATGCACCCATCATCAGAATTAAGAAAGTCATTTGTAGACTCAAATAAGTCATCAAAATTATCAGTCGAAGTTTGAGGTGCCTTTGAAACTTTAGAACACTTAAAAAACGTGTTCTTTAATATTGTAGAAAATACACTTTGTTGAATATCAACCAAAAGTTTTTCATCAGATAAAACATTTTCAAGCTCAACTATTTTGCTTTCAAGAATGAGTGGAGGAACATAAACCTTTGCAACAACAGGTTTTGCCTTCATCTCAGAAACAGAATAACTAGCAAAATAATCGTTTGAAAGAACTTTTGGTGTTTCTGAAAGATAACTATCATTTAACTTTGCATAGTTAAATGGTAGTTGCATTTTCTTTACATTCTTTCTATTTTCAGTTTCTTTGGCCTCAACTTCTTCCGGTAATTGGGTAACAAATTTGGGTTTTAAATGAGTATGTTTACTAGCACAAGCAAGAAAATCAAAATTATAAAATGCTGGTTGTTTTCTGATGGCTTTCTTAAGATAATGAGGGTTTTCAAAACCAAGACCCCATTTTTCCTTAACATCAGCCTCATCGTTAGGTGCATTAAGAAAGATTGTTTGATCTGTTTGGCCTCTTGCGTAAAGTTTGGCTTCCAGACCATTTACCTTCTTATTCAAAAGCTTGTTCTCAACCTGCAGTTTATGAATAATTAGTGCAGATTCTTTCTTCTCAAACTCATATTTAGAAACTTTAACTTCAAAGTCAGAAATCTTCTTTTCCAAACAATCTACTTTAGATTTAGAATCAGAAACAGACTTACGTAAAGAATCAATCAGATCTTTGTTCCCAATAACAGACTTATTGAGTTCAAAAATCTTATTGTTTCTTTTAGCAACTCTGTCTTTTTCTTTCTTCAGTTTTACTTGAAGATCATTAAGCTCAACCATCATAGCTTCCATTTTGGTTACAAAATCTTTTTCAGTTAAGTTTAATACCTCACCAACTGTCTCGTCATCTGACTCATCATACTTCACTTCTTTTCCCATAAGACAGAGATGTGCAGTTTCTTCCTTCTCTTCCTCTTCACCTTCTGAATGATCCAGCCAAAATTCGTCCTCCGCCATTAAAGCGATGCCTGCTTCTTGTTGTTTGGCCAAAAGAAGTTTGTTCTGATAATACTGAGAATTACGAACTTTTGGCTTTCGACAATCTTTTGCAAAATGACCAATCTTACCACAGTTGTAGCATTTGACTGGATCACTTGCTGGTTTTTCTGCAACAGTGTAGTCATTCATGAACTACTTCCTTTCATCAGGTTTCTTCTCAACATATTTGTTCTCTTCATATCTCCTTCCTTCCACCCTTTCTCGGTGCTCATGATTCTTTGAACTTGATGAAGAATACCTTTGAGAATTTGATCCCGGCTTCTTGTAGAATTTCTTTTGAAATGCACGGGTCAGTAAAAGCATGGCTTGTTTCAGACTTTCTCCATCATCACCATCTGATTCAGATTCAGACTCAGAACTTGTAAGCACTTTCTTCTTTTTCTTCTTCTCTTTCTTTTCTTTCTTTTTCTCTCCGGCTACTAATGCAATAGGATCGGGAAACTTTTCTGCCTTCTTTTTCTCAGCTCTTTTCTCTTCCACTTCTTCTTCATTCTGCCTCAAAGTCTCATAAACCTCATGTAACGGCATGTCATTCAGATCCTTCATTTGTTTCATCCTACGTGTATGCTTCTTCCATTCAGGTTGTAGGATACTTAGGAATTTGACATTATTCTCCAGCTGCTTCTTTTTCACTTTGTTCTTTGTCAGTTCATTCAGAAGCAAGACAAACCGTTCATAAGTATCTTCCAGGCTTTCATTCTCTTTGGCTTTAAATTCTTCATAACTGTTGATGCAGTTAGCCACTTTCATCTGATTCCCGACCTTGGATCCCATCATCATCTTTTGCAATTGATTCCACATCTTCTTAGCATTTGCTTTGTAACTATCAATCTTGATGTAGATCTCATTCGGAATGCTCTGAAGAAGTAAGGATCTTGCTTGTTTATCTGCTTTGTATCGGCTTTTCTGTTCTTCAGAATACTGAGAGATATCCACTGCCACTGTTTTCATCTTTTGATATCTTTCCTCAGTACCATCTTCACTATCAGACGAGTCATCATCAGGTATTTGAACCGTGATTGGTACCATAGGACCTTCTGTGATTGACAGCATAATATTTTCTCCATTTGCATGTCTGTCTATAAAATCAAGGAATCTGTCTTTCCACTGTTCGTACTCTCCTTTAAACAGAACAGGAGGCTTGACATCAGTGCCAATGGAAAGAGCATCTTTGGAAGTCATCTTGTTTAAACCTGTTTGAAAAATATATGCAATAAGAAACTAGAAACTGATCGTTAGTCCAAATGAAACAATCAAGAAAATACAAAAAAAAAACTTGAAATATAAAATCAGAAATTTTGATCACAACCAGAAATATGTCCCCCTTCGCAGACTTAGCACGGGGGTCCTTCAAGGGGCAACGTCCTTGCGGGGTCGAGGGGCAGCGCCCCTAGAGAAAAAAAAATTCACTATTAAAGGCCATATTGCTATTTTGTTTGTCTAAGTCCTCCACACTTTGCGCTTCAAGTGCGATGCGCAAACTTTTACTTTGCGTTTCAAGTGCGAAGCGCAAACTTTTACTTTGCGTTTCAAGTGCAATGCGCAAACCTTTACTTTGCGTTTTAAGTGCGAAGCGCAAACTTTTACTTTGCGTTTCAAGTGCGATGCGCAAACCTTTACTTTGCGTTTTAAGTGCGAAGCGCAAACTTTTACTTTGCGTTACAAGAGGCGTACGCAAAGTATACTTGTCTGATTCCAACTTTCAGCTTTTCATTTCACTTTGAATACGCAAATCTTTCTTCTCGTTTCTTGTTGAAGACGCAAACATCACTTTGCGTTTCTCATTGAAGACGCTAACCTTGATGAATGAAACGCAAACCTTGATGAATGAAACGCAAACCTCTAAAACAAACAAATTTTCACCAAAAAGACATCTAGACCTCGAAATCTAACTCGAAACTTCGACAATTTGATCGTTTAATCATCTAGAACACAATCTTAACAACTATTTTCGATCAAATACACAAAAATGTATAAATCGACTCAATTACAGTGCACAGGACTCGTGAACTTTGAACTCAATTAAAATCAAAATTAACGATCAATTACAATGCAAATTGATCTAAAACTTATACAGACTCGATCGATAACACTTTTCTAACAAAACCTAATCATTTAAAACTTCAAAAACACACTAAAACTCAAAATCAACCTGGACATCGAAGAACACAGATACGAACATTCTGATTTTCTTGATTTTCGATTTGGATCTGCTCTGATACCAATTGTTATTCCCAGATTCTAGTTCCTAAATGCAATGAATCAAAACAAACACAAACAAGAATCAATTACCTGTTTGATTTCACTTTCAAATTCAAGATTACAAACTTTCTCTCTCTACAGATTTCTCTCAAACGAACTTTCTCTCATATTACAATCAGACTACGTCACGTATCCAAACAATACAAGATAAAAGTTATTTATACCAACTCCTAATACAAGGAAAATAAAATACAAAAACAAATACAAAGACACTTTGACTTTTATTACAAAAGACTTTGACTTTAATGAGATTTGACTTTTCCAGCTTTGACTTTCTTGACCTTTGACCTTCAGTCTTCTTGATCTTGTATCCAACAGATTTATGCTCTAACAGAAATCACTTCCCAAACGTTTCCTTGCTTCAAGTTGATGTTTTCTTACTCCCAAAATCGCCTCTCCACCGTCCCTTGTCGTCCTCTCCAAGATAGAATCAGATATTGCTTCAAACCCTAGGAAAAAATCTTTTAAAAAACGTCCAGCACCTTTACGTGAGTTTGAAGTTAGTTACAGTTAGTTTAAACTAACATGTAACTAGCCCGAAATTTTGCTCTTAGGTGAGTTGCACAACTAACTTCAGCGTCAGAAACTAACTTCAAAGTCGCTTTGACTACTGTTTTGGCAAAACTTTACTTCCTTCAAAGATTAACCCACTTGATTACATGGCCACTTTTCACCTTTAATTCTTAAGGATTTTCATGATCGGGTTTTTACCCGGAAAACCTTACTTCTCGCACACTTTCTTGTCTATCTTATTATAAGATGCAAATCCTGAAACACTTGATTTAAAGATGAAAATTCCACTATATTTACTTGGAATTAAGCAATATTACTCAGAAAGTGATATGTAAATAACACCAAAAATTGGTGTTATCAACAACCCCAAACCAACCGTTGCTTGTCCCCAAGCAAATTAGCATCAAAGAAAAATAATAAAGCTCAAAACAAATCTCAACTGCAAAAAGGAACAACAGGTATACATATCGGATGGCACAAGCAGCCTTCTTGTTAGGGATTTAAGAAGTGTGAGTATGAAACAATCGGAGTTCAATCTTCATCATAGGTATTAGAATCATCAACATTGAAAATCAAACTAAAAACAGTGACACCATACAAAATAGTAATCAGTTCATCACACTTTTGGGGAGGATTTCGCTTCGACCCTACCTCACGGGGTACTCTCTTTACACTCGAATCCTAGGTTGTCTCACATGTTGTTCATGTCTTTGGAGTTTATGTACGAAAATTCATGAGATATTAGCATGAACAATCAATCATGAAAAACGCACAAATGTAAATCAAAGCGATCTCAGAAGGAATCAAGTAGCAAGACTGTACTATTAGTGCAACTCTGTCTATCTTCCTACACTTTCCAAAAGATCATCCAGGTCTTTGCAAAGGGTTGTAATGGGGTTAGGTTAGAGGCTAAGAAACGAAGGTAAATAGGAACAAATCCTCAATATGTCAATATATGAACAACCAGATTTCATTCCCATTCTTTTAGGCACTTTTCACTGTATTTCTACCCACAATCCCTTGATTGATTTTTGCACCTTGCTGCTTTCATTTATTTCTTTCTCTTCCTTCTTTTTTCCACATATACATATATAAATATATAGATATATCTTTCTGCTTTTATTTCTTGAATGCAACCCTAGCTTTCTTTTCTTTCTTTCTTTTTTTTTTTTGTGCAGCTACTTGACCCATTTGGTCAGATTACTTTTCCCACACCCAGATTCACTGATTCTTTTCTCTTTCCACCCTCTGCCGTTATTTTCTACTAGTTTTTCATAATTGACACATCTTCGGATAAGGGTAGGCTATCATATAGGTTGTGGTCTAATTATTGGGTTAAGAATCGAAAATTTTACTGTATGGCTACAAATGGGCTTAGGTGCACACAATAGAAGGATAAGCAAGATAAATTCAATTTATTTACACACATTGCCTAGAATCATATCTTAAGGTCCATAAATTAGATAAGACAAAGGTTTCACTGAATATCCTGATGGACGTCTTTGCTACTCAATGCCATATTATAGTGAGATCATGCTATAATCACGACAAGGGATTCAGAGAATGTGTATATGATTAAGTGTATAATACCCTCACAATTGATTCGAACGGTGTTCCGGTTGGTTCAAAATTCTCATGGGTGGTCTCCACTAATGTCCCCTAGTCATGTAAATTCCTAATCACTGTTAAGACTATATCTCCGTTCTCAGATTCTCAGAACAATGTAAAGTCACTACACCTAAGAGTTTCATAAATTCCGATGTCTATTTCTTTTTTTAAAAAAATATCCCTAACAATTATATAAGTTCATGCAATGTATCCGATATGTATGCCCGTGTTCACAACCCCAAACCTTACTGGCACATTGTCCTCACTGTGCAAGTTTGGTTTTGAGCGTGATATAAATTTGTGTGCTGAGTGGTGACAGGATATGCATGTAATACTAATGATATAGGCAGAAGTGTTACCCGTGTCCAATGAGATGAGTATGTGTACCGTTATCCATTACAGTCATCCGGGTATTCAAAATGAAAAGAACATAGTATCACATCACATCAACAACAAGATTAAAAAAACGGTTAATACAATTGCCTCTTTCGAGGCAAAACTCTCGTTTAGACATTAATGTCCATCTTTGTGCCACTCTCGGGTTCGAGCGTTGGCGGAGTCTTGATTTCTCAGCGGGTGTGAGCTTGTCATATTCGGGCTAGCGAGGTGTGATGGTGGTAGGTTTTGCTCGTCCCATTTCCTGCAAATTAGTATAGTCGTTAATTATAAGCTAGAGAAAATGGGCACCCGAAACCTAGGTCGTGGCCTAGGTTTACTCATGCCAAATATTGAAGATGGGTCAGAATAAGATGACCCCAAACCTATATTGGACATAGGTTTGAATATATAATAAGTTTAGTCTTCAAGAAGGTACAAGAGTAGAACTTACCAATTGGGGTGAAAGTGCACCAAAGAAGAGTATGATAATGAATGGGTAGGTACAATACACCTTAAACCTAGACACAACATGAACTCACGACCCCAAACCTAGGTTGGGACCTAGGTCAGGTTTGTCAAAATTAGATCATGTTCAACACCACATCACAATGTAGAAGCTAAATGCCCTTATATGTTAAAGAATGAAACTCTTGTTATGATAAAAGCCACTTCCCATCACCCCTATGTTACATAATTAGGGAACTCACATTTGTATGCATCGATAATAATAAGGAATGTAATAGGATGCATTTGGACATTATCAAGTTTGATCCTAATATGTTCACAAAACTTTTTTTTTTTTTGCTCGAGCGAGTTAGACGTTAGTTGGGTGGTAAGGAAACTCACTGTAAAGTCGCTTAAGGGGTTGTTTTGTTTGGCTAGTAAAAAAGGGTTAACATGAGTTTGACGTGAGTTCGGGATGAGGGAAACTCGCGACAAAGTCACGGTAGGTTTTGTGGTCTTCTATGGATTACAAAGGGGCCAAGTGAGTTTGTCGTGAGTTTGGTAGGCTGCTAACTCACTTCAAAGTCACCTGAATGGGACTTTTTGCTCTTGAACATCCAGTGTCTAAAGCGACTTCAGTGTGACTTTTGGCCATCCCAAACTAACATAAAACTCCCTCGGATGTCTTTTTCCCTTTTTTTTGAGCATTTGCTACCGGGAATTGGGTGTGACTTGAGGCTAACCCAAACTAACTTACCACCCTCGGAACACAAAATTTGTGTTCGATTCTTACCGTTTTATCGCGGGAGAACAATTCCGGATTACGAGATGCCTATAAAAAAACGAAATCAACTCCTATGAATAGAGAAATAACTAAAATAAAAATAAGAAAAGGAAAACATATTGGGTGGGTTGCCTCCCACCTAGCGCCTTATTTAAAGTCGTGGCACGACTGTGTGGCTCTCAATTTGGCTCAGTATCACTTGCAGAATTGAATCGCCCACACATACGACTTTTTCTGATTTTTCCCACATCCTTTTTCCCATTATTACCAGTTTCTAATCCAATCGGCCCCCTTTCCGGTTCACCTCTATCTTCTATGCTTTTGAGAACATGGAAGGTTACCTTTTCATTACTCACTCTGAAAGTCATCACACCTTCTTCCATATCTATCAAAGCCTTGCTTGTTGCTAAGAACGGTCTTCCCAAAATTAATGGCACCTCAACATCTTCTTCCACATCTAGAACTACGAAATCATTTGGAAAGTAAAACTTTTCGACCTTTATTAACACATCTTCCATGATTCCATACAGATACTTCACTGATCGATATGCAAGTTGGAGTGTCATGATTGTTGGCTTCACTTCCCCCAAGCCAAGTTTCCTGAAAATGGATAAAGGTAACAAATTAATACTTGCTCCTAAGTCACATAACACTTTATCGAAATGAAACATTCCAATTTGCATAGGTATAGAGAAACTCCCTGGATCTTGAAGCTTCGGAGGAAGCTTATTTTGAATGATTGCACTGCACTCCTCAGTAAGTGCAATTGTTGCATGATCTTCATTCTTCCTCTTCTTGGACAAGATGTCTTTCATGAACTTGAGATATGTTGGCATTTGTGCAAAATCCTCTGCAAATGGAATATTGATGTGCAATTTCTTGAAGATGTCAAGAAATTTCTTGAATTGTTCATCATCCTTGTGTGCCTTCAGTCGATTCGGAAAAGGTAGTGGTGGCACATACGGGTTAACTATCGGCTTTGATGGAGGTGTCACATCTTTTTCCTTTGCCTCATTTAGATCAACAATATCAGTAGTCACCCCATCTTGCGTCTCAACATCTTCATCTTTTACTTCTTTAGTCACCACCTGCTCTCGGGTAGGGTCATTTATCAATTCCTTGGCACTCCTCAGATGAATGGCATTGCAATGCTCTCTCGGGTTTTTTTCAGTCTGACTAGGGAATTGACCCTGAGTGCGGGATTGTAGAGCTTCAGCTATCTGTCCGATCTGTCTCTCTAAGATTTGGATAGAAGTTGTATTCTGATCAGTTGCCGCCTTTACTGTGCCCACGGTGGTTGTCAAAGTGCTTACAGATGAAGTAATCTCCTCGACGGTATTGTCCATATTTGAGATGAACTTCATCAAAACATCTTCTAATCCTGACTTCTTCTCTCCAGATTGTCCTTCATCAAGCCTTCTCTGATTATAACCTGGGGGACGATAAACATTATTAGCATGAGAAGAAGAAGAAAAGTTAGAATTGTTACCATATTGTTGTTGCTGCTGTCCCATAGTCTCTCTTGGTTGATTTTGCGATTGATTCCATGAGAGGTTGGGATGCCTCTTCCATCCTTCATTGTAGGTATTACAAAATGGATCATTCCGAGGGCGATTGTTCCGATTTTGTAAGAATTGAACCTGTTTAGGTTCATGAGAAGCAGGGAACAAATCGGGAATGTCTCCCTTATAGTGATGTGCAGGTTGGACGGAAGCTCCTTTCAGCTGGTTTGTGATGGCAGCCAATTGAGCCTTTATCGCTTTTAGCTCGTCAGATTCCTGAACATTAGCCACTCGTCTGGTAGCTGATCGTAGAGTGGCATAGCTGTGTTCAGCCAAATTTTTAATCAACTCAACTGCCTCTTCATATGTCTTGTTCATCAAGGCACCACCCGCTGCTGCAGTAATATCATTTGTGTACTGCGGGTGAAGTCCACCAAAGAAAGTCTGGATGATAACCCAGCCGTGTAACCCGTGATGCGGAAACTTTTTGAGCATATCTTTATACCTTTCCCATGCCTCATAGAGTGTCTCCTGGTCCCATTGAGCAAAGTGAGTAATTTCAGCCATGAGTTGGGTTGTCCTACCCGGTGGAAAGAACTTCTGAAGGAATGCTGCAGTCATGTCGGCCCAAGTGGTAATCTGACCGTTGGGTAGGCTCTCTTCCCAAATTTGTGCCCTTCCCTTCAATGAGAAGTTGAACAACCTCAGTTTAACTGCATCGTCTGACACTCCGTTGATCTTAAATGTGTTACAGATCTTTTCGAATGTACGGAGATGTGCATGAGGGTCTTCGGTTGGTGCTCCACCAAACTATTTTTGTTGCAGCATCTAGATCGTGCCATACTTTATTTCAAAGTTGGTTGCTGCTACTGCAGGGGCTTAAATGCCTCTGTTGATAGCGGCCATATTCGGATTGGCAAACGATCTCATTGGCACTCTTCCCGGAGGCGGAGGTGGTGGTGGCATCTCCTCGTTTATGGGTCTTTCTTCACCCATTTGTATTCGCCTTCTAACTTTTGATGCTTTTCTCAGATGGCGTGAGGTTCGTTCGATTTCTGGATCTATAGGCTCTAGACTTTTTCCTCGAGTACCTCTTGGCATAAACCAATTAGTACCTGCAAAATCAGAAAAGAGAATTTAGTAACTAGATATCAACAGTAAAAAAACTAAAATAAAATGTTCAATGTAATAATGCCTATAGCTGGTAGTGCTATCAGTGCAAACTAGTTCCCCGGCAACGGCGCCAAAAACTTGATAGGTGGGTTTACACCCCCCTAATCTAACCACAAGTGTATGGGTCGAATCAAGTAATATGTACTTGGAAATACGAGTATCGAACCAAGGAAACTAGGAACTGAGTATCACAATGACCATATTCACTATTAAGCGAACGGTCCAAAGGTTGAATAATTGGAATTAAATTATCAATTACTAATTAAATAAACCAAGAACGAAACAATAAACGACTTAAGAAGCTTTTTATGGAGAAAATAGTTGAGGGTTGAAAATCCTATGGTTTTCACGAATAAACAATATTCTTGAAGATAACTATCAGTTAAACCCCTTAATGAAAATCTAATCTGTAAAATCACCGTTGTTCTTTCTCAAGCAACAACAGATTTTATTTTGAAAACACAAAGTCTCATCTCTCCATCTTAACACATGAGTTCAAAACACATTAAGTTCCAGATTATAATGATACTAAGGTTTAGTTGGTATATCTCTATCCAATTTCTCACCTTAGGCATATAATTCTAGTTCTTGTTAACAATTAATTCTCTCGAATTTAATTTATAACGAACAAATCAGATGAAAGTTGATCAGACTCACAAAAGCATTAAAACCCAAATCATATGCTTCATTAATCAGGAAAAACTGATAAAAATCCCAAGTCACATGTTCATAAGCTTAAACCATAGTCAAACCAACCCCCAACATCTAAAGATTAGTTCATGTTGGGGGTATTAACAAACAAAGCAATAGTAGAGTTCATATATCTAAGAAAAAGTCTCTTGAGAAATCAAAGATTGTAAAACTCCCTTGATTGTGTAAAAACCCACGACGATTGGCAAGAATTCGGTGTAGAAATCACTTCCCAAACGTTTCCTTGCTTCAAGTTGATGTTTTCTTCCTCCCAAAATCGCCTCTCCACCGTCCCTTGTCACCCTCTCCAAGATAGAATCAGATATTGCTTCAAACCCTAGGAAAAAACCTTTTAAAAAACGTCCAACACCTTTACGTGAGTTTGAAGTGAGTTACAGTTAGTTTAAACTAACTTGTAACTAGCCCGAAATTTTGCTCTTAGGTGAGTTGCTCAACTAACTTCAGCATCAGAAACTAACTGAAAACTCACGTAAAGGTGTTGGACGTTTTTTATGAAACTCTAGCTGAAAAACAAAAACATTGACTTAACTAAACAGCTAGAGAAATTTCATGAAAGGATCAAAGAACTAACTCTTCTAGAGGAAAGTTTAAAAGATCAAGTCATTGTAAATGAAATTATCAGCATTGAACGAGAACAAGCCATCGCTGCTTTAAAAGCAGAAAAGGAAACTGTTGAGGGATGGTGTAAATCGTCAACCAAGATCACTGAAATCATCAGGGCTCAAATCCCTGCTAATGACAAAACTGGTCTGGGTTATCATCCTGAAAAGCACGAATCTAGCAGAGACTGTTCCATGCTCAAGTTTGGAATGTTTGTCTCTTCTATCCCTGACACTTCTTCTACTCGTTGTTCTTCATCTTCAAATTCTATTCCTGAGGACTTATCAAAAAGCTCTAAGCTCACTGATAAATGGAAATCCATTTCCCATCCTCAGAAGGCTACCAAGAAAGCAAAACTGAAAGTTCCTTCTAAACCTTCAGTAAGTCAATCTTCCAGCTCTTGAACTAAAACCACTGATATTTCTCAAAGATCAACTCCAAAGCTGAAAATTGATATTAAGCCTAAGAAATCCGAAGAACTGAAAGTTCCTCCTAGATCTTATGCTAAGGGCATTCTTGGAGTTGGCCCTGCTCATCTCAAATTTTCTAACTCTACTGCTCATAGTCACAAGGCAAATTTCGTCTATAGAAAATGCTATCATTGTGGACTTACTGACCATATTGCTAGTAAATGTCATACTGCCACAAAAGCTGAAAAGACAACTAAAGTGAAGATGATTGCCTCTAAGGCTAAGAAGGTCACCAAAGCTGAGAAATCTGCTAAGGTGAAGAATGCCACTAAGGTTATTCAAATAACCAAAGTAAAGGTTACCACTGAAGCAGAATCTTCAAATACTGTGAAGATTGTTGAACCTTCCATCTCCACTAACACCGCTGGACCCATTGAAAAGTGGGTACCAATAAAAAATTAATCTTCCTTATGTTTGCAGGGATCGAAGGACATCTGGTATTTAGATAGTGGATGCTCTCGACACATGACTGGACAAAAAGACCTGCTCATTGATTACAAGAGAGAGAAAGGTCCCTCGGTGACCTTTGGTGGAAATGGAAAATGCTATACCAGAGGGTTTAGTGTTCTCAGAAATGGAACAACTACCTTCCGAAGAGTTGCTTACGTAGATGGACTAAAGCACAATCTTCTCAGCATCAGTCAACTATGTGACAAAGACTACGAAGTTTGCTTTTGCAAGAAAGCATGTTCAGTGATAAATGAAGAAGGAAAACTCGCTCTCAGTGGTTATCGTATGGAAAATGTCTATGTAATAGAAATGGACTCTACTACCACTAAAACGTTTGTTTTCTCTCTAAGGCCTCCTCAGATGTCAACTGGATATGGCATAAAAGGCTATCTCATCTAAATTTCAAAACACTGAAGTCTCTCTCCTCAAAGGAACTAGTCTCTGGTCTTCCTCAGCACTCTTACGCCAAGAAATCTCTTTGTTCAACTTGTGAAAAAGGAAAGCAGACTAAAGCTAGTTTCAAATCTAAACAAGTTTCCTCAGTGACAAGTTCTCTTCAACTCTTGCATCTGGATTTATTTGGCCCTGTCAATATTTAATCCATAGCTGGAAAGAAATATACACTTGTCATCGTAGATGAATACTCTCGCTACACCTGGTAATATTTCTTCACTGTAAAAGTGACACTCCAGAAGAACTGATATCTTTTGTTAGAAAGATGGAAGTGCTGAATAGTCTAACTGTTCGCTCGATAAGAAGTGATCATGGAACTGAATTTAAAAATAGTTCTCTGAACAATTTCTTTGAGAGTAAGGGAATCTCTCACAATTTCTCTTCTGTAAGAACTCCTCAGCAAAATGGTGTCGCTGAAAGAAGAAACCGAACGATCATTGAAGCTGCAAGATCAATGCTCAGTGATTCCCATCTTCTAACTCAATTTTGGGCAAAAGCTGTCAACACTGCTTGTTTTACTCAGAACAGGTCTCTGATAGTAAAACGTTTCAGCAAGACAGCCTACGAACTCTTTCATGGAAGAAAACCTTCTATCAGCTTTCTTCACATCTTTGGTTGTCAATGTTTCATTTTAAACTACAAAGACGCTCTTGGAAAGTTCGACCCAAAAGCTGATGATGGAATCTTTCTTTGTTATTCCTCAATTTCCAAAGCCTACAGAGTCTTCAATAAGAGGAGACAAAGTGTAGAAGAAACAATTCATGTCACCTTTGACGAATCTAGATCAGCGAACTCTAAACCTATCGCTGACAATGAAGAACTGAATGCTTGGATGTTCTCTCACTATAGAGAAACATAACCTCTCTTCAACAATCATCAGCATACAAACTCTCCTAATGTTAATGAAGATCCAAACATCATACCTCCTAACGCTGAATCCACCTCTTGGGTTTCAGTTGTTCCTCTAAACACACTTCCTCCATCAGAACTTCCCTCTTCTAAAAACCTCTCAGTAAATAATGGTTTATCTGAAACTCAACATCTATTAGCTGAAGAACCTCAAGTTTCTTCATCAGTGAACATTCCTATTGATGATCCAAGTTCTAAGGTAAGCAATTATGCCCCAGCACAACGATGGATCAGAGATCGCCACATAGATCAAATTCTTGGTGTTTCTGATGCAGGTATTCAGACACGACGAAGTTCAGTTAACATCTGTCTCTTTGTTAAATTTCTTTCTCTTTCAGAGCCAAAGAAAACTGATGATGCCCTCAGAGATCCAAACTGGGTCAGCGGTATGCAAGAAGAGTTGACTGAGTTCTCTAGAAACCGAGTTTGGAATCTCGTTCCCAAACCATCTGATAAATCTGTTATAGGCACTAAATTGGTGTTTAGAAACAAATTAGATGAACATGGGACTGTAACCCGCAACAAATCTACACTAGTTGCTTAGAGATACAGACAAGAGGAAGGCATAGACTATAATGAAACCTTTGCCCCTGTGGCCAAGATCGAAGCAATTCGACTTTTCTTAGCTGATGTAGTTTACAAAGACTTCAACGTATATCAAATGGATGTCAAATCAGCGTTCCTCAATGGAAAGCTGAATGAAGAAATCTATGTTGAACAACCCCCAGGGTTCTATGATCCTAAGCATCCAAATTGTGTATATAAGTTGGATAAGGCTCTCTATGGTCTAAAACAAGCTCCTCGCGCTTGGTATGACACTCTCTCTTCTTTTCTTATCTCTGAAAAATTTGAGCGTGGTAAAATTGATAACACTTTGTTTTTTAGAAAGATAAAAGGTCATATTATTCCTGTACAAATATATGTTGATGACATTATATTTGGTTCTACTAACCCATCTCTGTGTACTCGCTTCGCTGAAAGAATGAAGAAAGAATATAAAATCAGTATGATGGGTGAACTAACTTACTTCCTTGGACTTCAGATCAAGCAAATTGATAAAGATACATTTATTAACCAAGGAAAGTATGTTAAAGATATGTTGAAGAAGTTTGATCTAACTCAAACTTCATCGATGAAAACTCCTATGGCACCTCCGCTGACATTAAATAAGGATCCAGCTGGAAAACCTATAAATGTCACTGCCTATAGAGGAATGATAGGCTCCCTGTTGTATCTTACAGCGAGTCGACCTGACATCATATAATCTACATGTCTCTGTGTTCGCTATCAATCAGAACCCAAGGAATCCCATCTGATCGTTGTAAAGCGAATCTTCAGATATCTTAAGCGAACTCCTAACCTCAGTCTTTGGTATCCCAAAGATTCAGGGTTCGATCTCACTGGATATTCAGATAGTGATTTTGCATGTTTCAAACTTGATAGAAAAAGCACCACTGGAGGATGTCAACTTCTAGGAGGAAAGTTGGTAAGTTGGACAAGTAAAAAGCAAAACTCAGTGTCCACTTCCACAGCTGAAGCTGAATATGTAGCAGCTAGAAGTTGTTGTGCTCAAGTCTTATGGATGAGAAATCAACTATTAGACTATGACCTTCAGCTATCCAAAATTCCAATCTATTGTGACAGCACTAGTGTCATCGCCATAGCAAACAATCCAATGCTACATTCAAAGACGAAACACATTGAGATCAGATATCATTTTATCAGAGATCATGTGATGAATGGTGTATTTAACTTCACTTTATCCCTACTGATTATCAGCTCGCTGGTCTTTTTACTAAACCTCTTGATGAGACAAGATTTAACTTTCTCATCAGTGAGCTTGGAATGTTGAATCTTGAAGATTGACTCTTCAGCTTTCATGCATTATGTCAGTGATAATATGTTACACTTCATCATGTAATCTCTGCCAAAATATTATAACTCTCAGGTATGTTTTCTCATTCTCTCTCACTGAATATCTCATTCAGTAAGACGTTGTTCAAAAATCAAATCTTCAATCACTAAATTTCTTCAAGTGGTTAAAAGCTTTTTGATAAACAAATCTTATCACTGATATTTCTCGTCGATGATCCTTTGAAAAGAAATTTTATCTCTGAATTTCTATCAGTGATACTTTCTAAAAACGAAATGTTTTCTCTCTCCTATGACATCATTCTAAACGATAATCCATGGCATGCTTTATCTGACACGTTCGTCCGTTGCACTTCATGTCCAATCAATTTGGTGGGACGTGTCTGTGTCATGACGACCTCCTTTTCCCGCTCCAAATTCCTTCTCTCTCCTCATATAAAAGGAATGCCATTTACTGTTTTACCTTTTTATGTTCTCTCAAAACTTAAAAAACAAGTAACTTCCTCTCGGCATTCAAGCAAGAAACCAAGAACACTAAATCTTCAAATCTTCAAACAATTTCAGGTTCATGTTCTTATCCTTTATTCTCTAAAACACTAATCTAATCATAAATATTCTTTTTCATTTTAGATTAAGAGTGTTTTCTCACGAAAAATCATTTTCTTTATGATTTTATTGTATGCAAAAACCTTATGGTTTTTAAGAATGTTTTATTCACTTCCTTTTTAAGGAAACTGTTTTTTTTTCTCTAAAAACAAACCTATTTTTCAAGTTTCTTTCTTTAACAAGAAACTGGTAAAATATTTTGTGATGTTTTTAGACTCTAAACCTCCTACTCTGTTCTATTCTTTTTCTCTATTCCAGAAATGGCCCAAGCTAATCTCATTCCTTCCAAGAATGTTAAATTCACCCTTGTTGATTCGGAAGTTGCTAAGAACAACCACTTAGCACGATTGGACTTCGACGCTGAAAAATATCCTCATCTCGTGCATGCTGCAAACTTTCTTAAGGAATCATTCCTAGGATATGCATTGAAGGTTGATCCCAAGCCTTCCAAATCTCTTCTTCAACAATTTTGGTTCACCGCTGATAAGGGTGAAATTCTAAGCAAGCAAGGCAAACCAATCCCTGCCATCACTTTCCATACTCAACATGGTCCAGGGAACATCACCGCTCTCGCCATCTGCACAGCACTTCGTCTTCCTTCGAAGACCTCCAAAGGATTTGATGCTCCACCAACTGAGGTTGAACTCATTTAGTTTCTTGACTTCATGGGCTACCAATGGGATTTCAGGTCTCGCACTACCATCCTAAACAAGAAGCTGACTAAGATCCAAAAGGCGAACATGCCTTCGGAGATTGTTGGGAACTGAAGAAAAACTCAAGTATGGTTAATGCTGCTAGTTCAGAGTTAATACTGCTAGAAGACTTAAATGTTAATACTGCTGAGTGTTACTACTGCTAGTACTATTAATACTGCTAGTCAAAGTTAGTGCTGCTTGAACAAAGTTAGTACTGCTTAGCTAGTTAGTACTGCTAGTGGTTAGTACTGCTTAGTAGTTAATGCTGCTAGAAGGAAGTTAATGCTGCTGAAGATTAATACTGCTTATATGATGAAGATTCGTATGAAAGGATATACATGGAAGCTTAGAGATATACATAGAAGATATACTGAAGATATTTTATTTATTGTAATTATCTTTGTATTCAGTATATATATATTGTATTGTTTAGAATAGTTAGATAACTTTAGTTTTCATTCTTTTAGAGAAAAACAACCTCAAGGTATAGATCCTAATTCTAGAGAAGTAGAATTCGTATTGGTGAGCCTGTTCATCAATATTGAGGTTGAGTGAGTAATCTTGTAACTTCAAAGCATTCAATAAAAGCTTACAGTTTGTTATTCATATTTACTGTGTTGATTTACTGTTTCATTGAATATCAAAGTGTTATTCCGCAAACTTCTTTGATATTGTTTCTGAGAATTAATTCTTGTTGAGAATTCGATCCTGACAGGAGTTGAACTTCATTTTCACTCATATCATTCAATGTATGAGCGGAAAGGTTGGATCATTGGACCAAGCTAGTAAAGTTCAGGTCCAGATGGGATACTCAGTGCTTGTTGGGCAGCATTTCGACTATGCAGGAGCGATCTTTGAAGATATCTTGTCAAAGATGGAAAAGACTGAAAGGGACATCAAAATTCCCTACGTCTGTTTCATCTCCGCCTTTCTCCACTTCTTCCTAGCTGAAAAATACCCCAAGGAAGGAGACTGCAGCTTCTCTAAGGTTGGACTTCGAGCCTTGCAAGTTAAGCCCGCTGAACAAGAGGTAAGTCTTCAAACCTTGCGCTTTCGCCTCTCTCAAACTTCTTCGACTTCAGTGGCTACGCCGATGGTTCCTTCATCAGCTATCCCCGCCACTACCACCCCTCAAAAATGCAAATCAAAAGTTCCTTCTGGTCTTTCTAAAAAGGCCAAGAATACTGTGGAGTAATCCCACTCGACAAAGGTACATGAGGTGGTCTCTCAACAGACTACCTTAGATGGTTTTGTGGCTCGCTCTTCCACAACTGCTACTACAACAACCGTATCAGTAACATCCATCATTGATACACCACCGGTGATCAACCCAACTCCTCCAGTTTCTCAAATAGCTGAGGTAATTACTATAATCACCAGTGCTTCTCCTTCTATCCTCATCACTTCTCCTTCTATTTCTTTGGTCCCTAACCCTTCATTTTTACAGCAACCAGCTTTTGTTGCTGCTACTACAGTACCTGTTGTTCTTCAAAATTCTCAGCCCTTCTCACCTTTTGAGGGGGACATGCACTTTTTCAACATGTTTGTCAACTCAGGTAACCCCAAAACCATATACACTTCTCCCACCTCTCTAAATAATCCTGAGCACAATGTCGCTCAACTGCTAACTTCTTTTTCAGGTCCTACTTTGGGAATTTTTGACGCTAACATCAACAAGTTGGCTTAAAAGGTGGAAAGTCTCGTTGCTTCTCTCGACACCAACAACACTGTCGTTAATCAGGCAGGTGAAGAGCTGAAGACTTTAACTTCAGCAACCGCCACTACAACTGTTGCTTCTCAGTTGACCTCCCTTCAGGATAAGGTCAATCAGCTCAAGGACAACATAGCTCGCAACATGAGTCAACTCTAATTCCTCACCAGCCATGTTGAACACTTGACTGGTGATGTCCGGGGTCTCAACACCAAGATGGACTCTGCCAATCAGCTGCTCTCTCAGCTGCTGGCCAAGTTAAATGAACCAGCTCCTGCTCCAACTCCTTCCTTTACGCATGACGACCAGATGTCGCTGACTGTTGTTGTTGATTCCATTCATCAAGCAACTTCAGCTATTCCAGATATTGAAGGACGTTTGGAAAAGCTGGAGGTTGATGCCCGCCAGACACCTGTCGCTGATATTGCTGCTACTAAACACGATGACCTCCCCCGTGATGATGACAAAGAGGGGGAGATGAATTTTGAAGTAAATACAGCGGTTGAGGCTCAGGTAGCTGCGGAAGAACCTCCCTCTCAATCTGAGGGGGAGAAGATAGTTGAGGTTTCAGCAATTGAAGTTCAGGTCCCTCCTTATTCTTCTCAAGATTTTGTAGAAGAAGAGGATAAGAAGAAGAAGAAGACGAGGAAGACCTTGATCTTCAAGATCAGGATGATGATGACGCAGTTGATGATGATAATGAAGATGAAGACCCCTCTCTTTGGTTTTCAGCGACATCAGCGCCTCAGACCAAAGGTGTTGTCATCAGTGAAGCAGGGGGGAGACAAAAGGATGGTGCTCCAGTTTCTCCTCTCAAGGCAAGCAGAAGGGGATCGTTGTCGAAGGAAACTTGAAGCTACTATCACCGTCTGAGGGGGAGCAACCCTCTCAGGTATGTCTTTCCATTGTCCCTCTCTCCTTCTATTCCTACCTATCACCCCTCTCATTCTAAACCTTTATCTTTCTCTTCCTATATTATACACTAACTCCCTATTTTTTGCTCAGACAGTTCTCTCCCCTTCTTAAGGGAACTCCATCACTGCAAATAATCCCAGCTCTCATAGATGATGATCAAATAATCCCAACCTCCTTCAATGAGGTTGATGAACTAGAGGAAGAAGAAGATGAAACCCTGCTCCATCCAGGAAGGCCCTCTCGACCAGCTCAATGGTCAGAGGATGAACTTAAAAGAAGAACAGAGATGATCTCTCACCTAGAGAGTCAGCGACTAACGATCCCTCCTCAATCTCTTCCAGAAGAACTCAACTTTCTCTCTGAAGTCGAATATGAAGAATTTGTCAGAACTGAAAGAATGCTCGCTGACTGCCGAAGAGATGCAGACTTAGCTCTCAAGGTACATGCGTCCATGTTTAAAGACGACAAGTTGAAGGAGAATGCAGTTGTTGTTCAGGATACTATACTAAAAGAGATTGAAGAGGAGCGCTCAAAAGAAAAATAGGTCAGCGATAAAAGTCTAGACTGGTGCAAACAAAAGATAGACTATTGCTCTGACCCAATGAAGATCGTCGATGTCACTATCTCTGGGAGAAAGAAGAAGGACCGAACATCAGTGACTATGGAGATAACCAGAGAGGATGGAAGCTCAAAAACCATGTTCGTGTCAAGGCTTGACACTTTGTTTACATTTAGTGGCTAGACTTCAAAGAAGCGATGAAGAAATCGAAATCAACGTATAAAGGCTATGTTGAAGGTCTCGTTGGAGCTCTAATGAACAGAGTCACTGTTATTCTGAAAGTGCCTTCAGCTCTTCCACCAAAGCCAAAGCAAATCAAAAGAAGGCTTGCCTCCTCCTCCTCTGATAATGTCGCTGTGATCAAGAACGACACCTCCATCAAGTTCTCAAAAGAAGCATTGTTCGGGCCTCCTCCTGATCTCTTAGTTCTTGATCTATCCCTGCCTCCTGGTGGTCCATTCATCCCAGGGCAAGTTTTGAAGAACCCTTTTGGAATCTTCTTCAGAGATGATGAAGGTCAGCTCAGATTTCAAAGTCTCTAAAATCCCTCTCTGCCCTCTAAATCATCTCAAGAACCTTCTGTGCTTATGGTGTACCTACTCTCCCTCAGCTGAATCGATCAAGACTCTCATTCGATAAGAATTAGATGATCGAAGAAAAAAAGGAGAGGAATTACCTGATTATATGATCAAGGTCCTGAAATCTTATCTAGATAGCTGATAGATTTTCTTTCTTGTAATCTGTTAGTTAGACTTACAGTAGTTATATCTTCACGTGTACTTATAATTTTCATATCTCTTCTTGTAATTCTTTCTTTGAATTAATGAAAATTTCAGTGAAGTACTTAACTCTATCAGTACTGTAAAAGATCCCTCAAAATAGTAATTGGGACGTGTATGTTATGAGTCTTGATTATCCTTTATTTTGACTTAAGTAATTTTCTTCATAATTACTTTGTCATCATCAAATAGGGGGAGATTGTTGATCCAACTCTCAGTGATTTGATAATGACCCTTTATAATACTTAGTGAAAATTACGTTTAACATCTGTATGTATTAGTGTTTCACTATCAGCGATCAAATACTGAGTATGTTCAGTATCGTTGATGATTTCTCATGTAAACAGTTAGACGTAATCCCTTAAGACAAGTTTCGCGACAAAAGATGTTCACCGTTGAATCAAAGACAAAGCTGCTGAACAGAAGACAAGTCTACTCATGACCTGTTGCGGATATTAGAAGAAACAAGACAACTCTACTCACACGCGAAGAAGCCTGAGGAAAAGCTTCAGTGATAGCTGAACTTCTTTCTATCTCTGAGAAGGAAGATATATTCAACGATCGATGATCACTTAGCTTGTACCTAAAGTATCTGTTGTCTTATCTATGCACAAATGGTACGAGTGTCAGAAAAGACATACCTTTGCAACATTTCGTACAACAACTCTGATATCTACATTGTTCATCATACGGCCAAAAACATGTCTCCAAAATTCAGACTCATGCAACCAACCAGAGATGGACACGTGTAAAGTACCCTGCCATGCATTTAATGCATAAGGTATAAATAAAAAGATTACAACTCTATCTGAGAGTTTCCCTAAGCCTTCAGTCTTCAATATTTCTGTAAAATATAGAAACCCTTGTTTTATATATTCCCTTTAATCCTCTTTCTCTATTTCTTGTGCAACTATCTTAATGTTTCTTAAGTTTGTTTAGATTAAGTTCTTCCTTAATCTTATTCCGTAAAAAACTTGTAAATTGTATTTTGATTTATCAATAAACAATTTATTAAACCTTAAATTTTGTGTTTGTATTCAACCCCCCCCCCCCTTCTACAAACTTGTTAAGCACCTTCGGGACCAACAGGTCTCCTACCTTGAACTCGACATGTCTCCTCTTCTCGTCCGCCGATTTCTTCATCTTCTTTGCCGCTTTGTCCAACGAAGCTCGGGCCATATCTGCTTGCTCGTGTCACTCCTTCATGGTCTTATATGCAGCCGGACTATTCCCATCATAAGACGCGGCTAAGGCATTCGGGGTCAATGGTTGTCGCACCGTAACCAACTCGAAAGGACTTTTCCCCGTAGCCTCACTCCTTTGCATGTTGTATGAGAATTGTGCAACATCAAAGAGTTTCGCCCAATTATTTTGGTTGGAACTCACATAGTACTGAAGATAGAGTTCCACCAATACATTTACCCTTTCCGTTTGCCCATCGGTTTGGGGATGGAAGCTCGTAAAGAAGTTTAAATCCATCCCCATGATTTTGAATATCTCCGTCCAAAATCTTCCCATGAACCGTGGGTCTCAATCGCTCACGATCGTGTGTGGCACACCCCAATACTTTACCACATTTTTGAAGAAAAGCTTTGCCGTCTCTTCTGCGGTACAATCGGGTGGTGCGGCTATAAAAGTTCCATACTTTAAGAATCGGTCTACCACCACGATTATGCTTCCACACCCATCTGTCTTTGGCAAGCAAGTGATCAAGTCCATGGAAACGCTTTTCCATGGTCCTTTAGGTGTCGGTAAGGGCTCCAACAATCATCCCGGTTGTCGTTGCTCTATCTTGTCTTGTTGGCATACTAGACACGTTCAAACGAACGTCTCTACATTGTCCCCCATCCTTGGCCAATAGAACGTACCTTCTACCAACGCTAGTGTCCTCTTGATCCCCGGATGACCGGCCCACTTTGAATCATGACACTCCTTCAAGATAGTCCACCTAAGATCGCCCCACTTAGGCACATACAACCGATCTCCCTTAGTAAATAGAAGATCTCCCTTGAGCCAAAACCTTCTTGTCTTCCTGTTTCGAGCCAACGCCACAAGATTCTTGGCCATAGGATCATGCTCCAACCCTTCTTTGATCCGGTCTTGAAGGAAGAAATGTGGTTGAGTGATAGACGCAAACTCCGCCTTACGATTTAACGCGTCCGCTACCATGTTAGCCTTCCTCGGCTTGTATTCTAAGTGGTAGTCAAACTCGGCTAGAAAGTCTTGCCACTGTTCTTGCTTAGGACTTAACTTCTTTTGGGTTTGGAAGTAACTTGTCGCCACGTTATCCGTCTTGATCACGAACTTCGACCCCAAGAGATAGTGTCTCCATGTCCTCAAGCAATGTATGACCGCCGTCATTTCCTTCTCTTGCACCGTGCACCTTCTTTCTGTATCATTCAACTTTCGACTTTCGATTGCTATTCGATGTCCTTCTTGCATTAGAACTCCTCCAATGGAAAAATCCGAAGCATCTGTGTGTAATTCAAATGGCTTGGTTACATCTGGTAGTCTCAACACCGGCTCCTCGGTCACCGCATCCTTTAACTCATCAAAGGCGCCTTGGAAACGTTCGTCCCACTCCCAAGCCTTTGTCTTCTTTAATAGGTCCGTCAAGGGTGCCGCCTTGGCCGAATATCCCTTGATAAAGCGTCGATAATAGTTTACCAATCCAAGGAAGGACCTCACTTCCGTAACCTTGGTTGGTGTCTCCCAATCTCGAATAGCCTTGACCTTTGCCCCGTCCATCATCAATCTACCATCCTTGATCTTGTGCCCGAGGAACTCCACCTCTTCTTGCGCAAAAGAACATTTCTCCAACTTCACATAGAGCTCATTGTCCCGTAATAATTTGAACACCTGTTTCAAATGAGATAATTGCTCCTCCAAGGTGTCACTATAGATGACTATGTCGTCTAAGTAGACCACCACAAATTTATCGAGAAATGGATGGAATAATTTGTTCATCAAAGCACAAAATGTAGCGGGAGCATTGGTCAAGCCAAATGGCATGACTAAGAACTCGTAAGAGAAATACCTCGTGACGCAAGTCGTCTTTGCTTCATCTCCCTCAGCTATTCGTACTTGATAGTATCCCGATCTCAAGTCCAACTTGGTGAAGTATCTCGCCTTCCCCAATTGGTCAAACAAATTCGCAATAAGAGGAATTGGGTATTTGTTTTTTATTGTTACCTTGTTTAGCGCCCGATAGTCTATGCACATCCGTAAGGACCCGTCTTTCTTCCTTTGAAATAGCACCGACGCGCCATAGGGTGCTTTAGAGGGTCGGATGTACCCCGCATCAAGTAGCTCCTTGAGTTTCCTCTGCAGCTCCTCCAACTTCGGTGGAGGCATTCGGTATGGAGCCTTAGAGAGTGGCTTTGATCCCGACTCCAAATCTATCGCATGGTCCACCTCCCTCCTAGATGGGAGCTTCTTCGGTAACTCCTTGGGCATCACGTCATTGAACTCGTCAAGAACCTTCTCAATCTCTTCTGGTACCTTCTCCTTGTTTCTCCCACCATCATCCTCTTGCCTTGTAACCGCCAAATAGCAAGGCTCGTTCTTGTTGTATCCCTTCTTGAATTGCATGGTCGATAGGGACTTGGCACTACTCTTAGGGCCACGTTCCGTATCCACCATACAAGTTTTTCCCCCATCTAGGATACATAAAGAATTAGCAAACGGCAAAGGGAAAGCGCGTACCTTATCGAGAAATTCTAACCCGAGCAACACTTTGAAGTCGTCCATGGGTACCACCAAGAAGTCGATCTCTCCTTCCCACTCTCCAATCTTGGCTCGTACATCTTTGGCTACACCATGGATTAGTTCGGTTGTAGATTTCACCACTTTGATAGTACCACTCCCCTTCGTTGCCTTAATCCCTAGACTTGAGTCTTCATTAACGGAAACGAAATTGTGAGTAGCACCCATATCGACAAGAGCATGTACCCGATTTCCTTTGATAGTAGCTTCCACGAATTGCAACCCCTTGTTGGCTAGCTTGGTTACTTCCTTCTTGCCTTTGATTGCATTCAAGATCCACAATGACCCCATGCATTCCTCATCTTGGGAGCAACCTTCATCCCGAGTTATAGCGTGGAGCTTTGCTTTGCTTGGGTAAACCTCGGGCTCGGTGTGGTCCATCACAAAGGAAGCACCCATTATTCTTGTAGGTCGTCCTCAAGTCTTTGTTCTTCCCGGTTGGTGGCTTCCGTGCATCGTCATTCCTTACATGGTTCGTCTTCTCTCCCCCACCTTTCTCATAGTTACCCTTCCGATCCTTTGGCTTCGACGGCTCTTTCTTGCTAAAATTGATCAAGGCATCCTCCTCGGCAATAACCGTTACAAGGTTTTGAACCCTACGTTGCTTCACCTCCGTCTTGGCCCATGCTTGCAAGCCATCAAGAAAGTAGAAGAGAGAATCTTTGTCGGAAAGATCTGGAATCTCCAAGATAATGTTGGTGAAATCCTTCACATATTCCTGGATCGTTCCGGAATGCTTGAGTTTACGAAGACGACTCATCGCCTCATCCTCGGCATTCTCCGGATAGAATTGTTTCTTAAACTCACGAATGAAATTACCCCAAGTAATAATGTTACACATACGTCATTCGATATCTCCATACTGACGTCGCCACCATAAAGCCACGGTGTCCTTCAAGTATCTCGTGGTTGTCTTGATTTTCATCGCATCCACCACGATGTTGACTCCATCCATGTATTGCTCAATTTCCCATAGAAAATCATCAACTGCCCTAGCATCTCGCTTTCCCATGAACGGTGATGGTTTGAGAAAATCTACCTTTGGAGCATGGTTGTTAGTGTTGCCACCTCCACTAGCCATGACCCGTTTAGCCAAACTCATGTCGGCTTGGATTTCTTCCAAATGTTGGTGAATCGTGGAGATCTCTACCTCCATCTATCCTTGAAACTTAGCTAGCTCGTTCATGAACATACCTCTTAAGTCATGAAACTTACGTCGCAAGTCGCCACCCAAGACGTTGAGAGCGCTCTTGAAACCATCCCGCATATCGGCAATGTCGGAGTCCAACCCTTCCACATGTTGGTTCGTCTCCTCCACTTGTGCCTTCAACTCGGCCACGGATGTCTCTACACCCATCATTCTCTCTTCCAAGCTAGAGAGGAAATCTTTGGACTTACCTCGGTTCTCATTAACTCCTTCATTGCAAGACTCTTCTCGGCCACGATTCTCCTCAACAACGGATGCACCAACAACGTTCTTGCTAGACCATTTCGCCATGCCTTCAATCGACCCGCTCTGATACCAAATGTCACAAACTTGTCTCTACAAGATCGCGTGCGGTCTTAGTTCTCGAACTAAGTCAGCCAAACTCCCAAAATGACCGACGATTAAGGCAAGTAAAGAGAACACAGGAGATTGTTGGAATGCAAAGTAAACTTGTATTGATTGAGAGAACTATTACAAGAGAGCATAGAAGAATACTTTGAGGTGTGTTGAGCCAAATGAGGCCACCACCTATTTATACTACTCAAGGGAACAATCTAGAGAACAACTATCTAGATATGTAGAAGGAGTATTCTAGACCTATCAAGTAAGACTATATGCAAGAGGCTTCTACATCCTTCCATGGGAAGGCCTCCTCCTTCCATGTAGAATCTTCTAAGAATGTTCCATAAGAGGCTTCTACCATTTTCCCATGGAGAGTCTTCTAGAAAAGTTCCATAAGAGCCACCATCCTTCTTGAGTAGTGTAGAAAGTTCTGGAATCCAGTTAACCTTCAAGAAACTCGTCTCATGCTTGGCGGGTCGTCACAATAGGTAGAGATGGCCAAATGGGCCCGGTCCGGCCCGGGACCGGCGGAGGACCAGGACCGGGACCGACTTGGGTGGGCCAGCCGGTCCTTAACCGGTTACGGTTTTCATACAAAAACAAGGCCCGGTCCAACCCGGCCCGAGACCGGTTATGGGACCGGCCTGAGACTAGTTATGGGACCGGCCCAACTTTTTATTTTAAATGTATTTTTAAGTATATTTTCAAATAAAAATCTATTTGTTAGTGTATTTGATTGATCCAATTATAACAAAACGTATTTTTTGTGTATTTGATTGACTCAATTATAATAAAAATGTATTTGTTAGTGTTTTTGATTGACCCAGTTATAATAAAAACGTATTTTTTTAGTGTATTTGATTCACCAAATTCTTCAAAAAAATATTTTTATAAGTTAAAAATCAATTTTAAAAAATAAAAAATAATAAGTGGAACCGGTTTTGGTCCAGTCCTCACACCCAGGCCTTATTAAGCTTAATCGAGCCTGCATATTTGGGATACGAAATCATTATTTGGGACCGGGACCGACCTAGGATCGATTTTTGGCCATCTCTAAGCATAGGTATAAATATGTGTCACTTGTTTGCATCAGTTAATATATATTACAAGTATATTTTGATTCTTGTATTTCATAAATATAAGTAGAGACTCATTCATTTGCTAACCACCGCATTGGTGCTAACCGTGCTAACCAATCTCAACCATTCATTGTGATGATCCACAACTCATATTTAATTGAATTTTCATTTAATTAATTATTATCCATAGGGGTTGATTTGAAACAATGCACAAGCGCATAGGGTTAATTTGGTAAAATAACCATCCCACTTTATTTACGGAAACACGTGTTAAGATCATAAAATCCCTAACATTTAGGGATTTCTTCCCGTAAAATCATTAGGTAAACATCAAAACACAAAAACTTCAAGAAATGAACAACCAAATTACCACTGTAGCATCGAATCCGGAGTAAGCAAAGGGAAGTAATTGACATTCAGATTCATCAAAAAAAACGGATTAACTATCTAAATCGTGGGAGAAAAGGCGCGATAATGGATGGGGTTGAAGGCGGGAATCGACGCAGAAGAGGTAAAATATTTGAATCATAGGGTTTATAAATAGGGGAAACTACGTTAACCATTGTGTAACCATTGTTGCAGTTACAAAATCAGTGAACGTATCTCCATTGTTATTAATGCTATTTGGTATCATAATGCGGTCAAGGTTTTCACTAATGCATTTATGCACATTGAATATGAAGTCCATATGTACACACTGCATCTGTGGTTGTATGGTATAAGATTTTGTTTGTCCATATGGAAATTACATATGCACATTGTACATATGCATATGTGCACATTTGGATATATCCATACATAAACTCTAATCACATATGCATATGTGCAGATTTATCATATATGGAAATGGCATACTGAATCTGAAGTGCATATATCCATACTGGCATATAGACATGCATATATACACTCTAATTGAAAATGCATATGGGCACATTTGGGGAAATTCATACATGTACTATTATCATACATGCATATGTGCACAACTATCATATATGGATATGGACAGATTTCTCAAATGCATATATGCATAGTGCTGTCTATTACATTCTTGGGTATAGGTCCAAGTGGACTTCTTAAATTGTTGAATGTACACTTTGCATGTACACACATTGTAATGTGCATAACTGCATATGACAGTTTTGTAAAAAGTTTCTTCAACAACGGTTCCAAAACCAAAAAAAAACTCGAAATATATAAAATGCTTAAAAAAAGGTAAAAGATAACTTCCAAAATTAATAAGATGCAAATCAAAATATAACTTTAAATTATTATATTTAATATCTAGATAACTACCATATTAAAAAACTCCTAGAAATATGGAAACGGATTAAATGGGGCGAGATTTTGGAAATTCTCATATTACCCTTTCAGATTTAATAGCATTCATCGCATCACATAAACTCTAGGAAACTTCTGATTGGTCGAAATTTGGTTAGCATGGTTAGCACCAATGTCACGGTTAGCAAATGAAGGGGACCCAATATAAGTATTAGATACTTATACATACTTTTAATCTATATCTATATATATATATATATATATAGAGAGAGAGAGAGAGGTAGGTTCATACGAGAATGGTAACGCTTTAAAGAAATAAAGGGACAATCTTGGACCAATCATTTTTTAAAAATAATTCTAAAACTAATAATTTCCAATATTCAGAGTAAAGGGTATTAATGTCATATTGTGATATGGATTAATTTGGAATAAATCTTCAATTCCTAAAAATTAGGGATTACATCACCTCTTGCGTATCAAAATTTGATTATGTATGTATGGCTTTCCACAAATCAAGCAAATCCCTTTTTCTAGTTTCAAAATCATAGTATTCGATACTAGGTAATTCACGATTTCTTCAAGAAATTCACGATTTCTTCAAGAAACACTATTTCTCAAGAGAGTCGAGGCATCAAATCGGAAACGGCTTGGCAAATCCGGCGAAGTTCGCAAAGTCGCCGGAAAATCGAAGACGGTGGCGTCATCTCCGTCGTTTCACGAGCTATTTTACGTTCAAAAAAAGAGCTGAACAGAAAGGAGAAAAGATGAAATCGTATCTACCTTACAGGCAAGATCTCCGAGGTTTTTCCGTCAAAGTTAACGGAACTGGAAATAAAAAGTTGCCATTCTAAATGAATCAAAGTCGAATTTCTGTGATCTAAAAGATATATTACTTAATGTTGTTGTTGTAATTGATGTTATAAAAATTCCATTGATGTCTTCAATCTTCATATCTTCCCTCCATTTTATGTAATTCGTCCTCGCCATTTGAATAATCCTTTAGTATTCGTCGACTTCGATCCTCAATCGAATCAATTCAATTTATATGAAAACATCGACTATTATCGTGAGTTAGGGGTTGTATTTTTCTGTTTTTGTGCATTTGAGGATGTGAGTTAGGGTTTGTATTTTTCAATTTATATGGAAACATCGACTATTCTGTTTTTCCATATCCAATTTATATGGAAACATTTTGTCTAAGTTATTTAGAACAAAATCACATATGTTTTTGGTGTTAAGTATGAATTTGGTGTTAAGTATTTAGAACAAAATCACATATGATTTTGGTGTTAAGTATTTAGAACAAAATCACATATGATTTTGGTGTTAATTATTATATTTTATTTAGTACAAAATCATAAGTATGAATTTGGTGTTAAGTGTTTAGAACAAAATCACATGTGATTTTGGTGTCAAGTATTATAGCCAAGTTATTTAGTACAAAATCATATATGATTTTGATTTTAAGTATGAATTTGGTGTTAAGTATTTAGAACAAAATCACATGTGATTTAGGGTTGCAAACTAATAACATCATTTTATTTAAACAAATTATCATAAAATCATATATGATAAAGTGAAAGATATCAAATATAAGAATTTGTCCAATTACTATAAGGTATAATCACATGTGATGCTACACTTAAACAATCTGTCAAATTTCTTTACAATATAATCACAAATTTCTTTACAAAATCATAAATGATTTTGGATTCCAGCTGAACTACCAAAATGGATTAACCGGATTTGCTTTAATAAAGGAAAAGGATAAATACGTTTTTGAATTGAATATTATAATCCTTGTTTTTTGAAAGTTAATACTATCCTAAATTATCCATAGCATAATATGACTTTATTGCCCTTTTACTCCTAATTTTAGAAACTATTATTTTTGGAATTAATTTAAAAAATGATTGGTTGAGAATCGTCCCTTTTATTCTTTTAAATACACTATGTTCTTGTTTGAACTCACTCCTATATATATATATATATATATATATATATATAAGCAAAACTTGGAGTCGTTTAGGTGGCACATGTGCATGAAACCCAGAAAATGAAGACAATGAACATGTGTTGCAGAAATATGAATATGTCGTCATGTTCGTTGTCTTCATTTTGTGGGCTACACCTAGAAACACATATTTATAGAGATGAGTAGGGGTTGTTTGGTTGGTTTTCCATTAAGTTCTGTATGGATAAAGTTGTCTGTGTGGATTAAGCTGTCGGTATAGATTTAGAAGGTTCTTATTTGAGAGGGTTTTTTCATAAATGGAAGGAACGTGTTTTTTAATGGGAGGGTCTGGTTTGGAAAAAACTTGGCTTTCTGCATAAAACTCCTCCTTGAAATCTTACTGAATAAGCCACTTTCTATATCATTAAACCACTACCAAACAGTCATATATAGCTGACTGAATAAGCTGTGAGTCTCATTAAGCTCATTAAGCTGCTAACAAACAGACCCAAGTGATCTTAACCCTAAGAAGGCCCTTTAAAAAGAAAAAGTGACAAATATTAGATTTTTTCTCCACAATTTATACTAAAAAAACTAACATTTTTAGTCTCTTCTTCAGAAAGTTCGAATATTGAAAACTCGATACAACATATGCCATTAAAACGTATGGATGCTTGAAACCTTATGATTACTTCAAATCGATTTTTAGAGTTGGAAGCGAATTATTATTGTGTGTGTGGATGGAGGGAGGGGAGAGAGAGAGAGAGTTCAGAAAAAAGGAGGGGGTTACGTGAGAGAGATATATAAAGAGAGACAAATCCTATAAAATTGGTATTTAAGTTATAATTAAAAATAATGATATTTTTCTTCCAATTATATCCTCCAATCCAATTACACCCTTCCTTAAATCTCCTTAATTTCCTTTTTATTATGGGTGTTCAAAAAAAGGGAGAAACCTAGCCGAATCGTTTGATCCGAAACCGAAAAACCCGAGAACCGGAAAAACCGAAAACCGGGTATTCACGGGTCGGTTTCGGTTTTAAATTGTAAATAGTCGCGGGTAACCGATCCGAACCGATATATATATATATATAACACTTAATAATATTATATTTAATATTAACTATTTAATTTTTAGATAATAATCAACTAAATAGTGGACATTTTTAAACAATAAAATTTATTTCAATTTCTTTTTCTTGGATTATTTTTATGTATTTTTGTTATGTAATTGGTTAAAATTTTCTATTTTTGTATTATTTTTATATTACAAATAATATTTTTTTATAAATTCGGGTAACCGTGAACCGAACCGCGGGTAACCGACTAATTTCGGTTCGGTTCGGTTCGACTCGATTTGGTTCATCCCGCGGTTCGGTTTCGGTTCGGGTAACCAGGTATCCGTTTCATGCGGTTCGGTTCACATTTTTCTTACTAACCGAGCCGAACCGAACCGTGGCCCCTACTTTTTATTTACACGTATGTCATTTTAATTTAGACCTTTGATTTTTTTATCTAATGGTTGTCAAGATGTTCCTTGGAGGCTTAATTGTCCTAAATATCTGGAGGAGCTTAGGAAGCTCAAGGCTAATGGAGCAGAACTTCAGGTCTGAATATGATTGAACTCTATGGTACTTCTGCTTCTAATTCCTAGGTATTGGACACGGGATGTGGTACTCACATTTTTACTGATGTGCAGGGACTAAAAAGAAGTAGGAAGCTAAGACGTGGGGAGTTGGACCTGATCATGGGAAACAAGAAGATTGTTGTTCTTGACACGATAGGAAATTATGAGTTTTCTTTTTCGTTTGGATTATCTATGGTTTTGTTTGATTGTTGCTACTCGGCTGATATGGCTAGAAACATCCTTTCATTTTATATTGTATATAAAGATGGTTTTGATTTTGGGTTTGATAATGGATTTATCCTTGTTTATAAAGATGATATGCTTTATTTTAAGGCTAGCCCATGTCATGGTATTTATGAAACCAGTATAAGTATAAGAGACAATAGAAGTTCAATCTATAATGTTGAATCGACCGAATCCAAAAATGGTTTGGATAAGTCGTATATGTGGCACTGTCGTCTTGGTCATATTAG
This sequence comes from Arctium minus, assembly GCA_954870635.1. Classification (NCBI taxonomy): domain Eukaryota; kingdom Viridiplantae; phylum Streptophyta; class Magnoliopsida; order Asterales; family Asteraceae; genus Arctium; species Arctium minus. The sequence goes on along the minus strand of OX941087.1, from coordinate 39,534,083 downwards.
CAACAAACGCATCACCAAACTCCAAGCGGATGGGATTTTGTAATCGTTCGACCAAACATCGAATGATGAATGTAAACCTTGTCGTCTGGGAAAGAGGACGAAGGCACTGTTTACAGAACCTGTGAGTGGCGAGAGATACTTCGTTACCTTCACTGATGATTCCAGTAGGTATGGATATATTTATCTGATTAAACATAAATCTGAAACCCTCGAGGTGTTCAAGACGTTCCAAAACGAAGTAGAAAAATCAACTGAACAGAAATATTAAGACTCCCAGATCCGATAGGGGTGGTGAGTATCTTAATCAAGAGTTCAAAGATCATCTAAGGAGTTGTGGTATAATCACACAACTTACTCCGCCCAGGACACCACAACATAATGGTATAGCTGAAAGGAGAAACCGAACATTGCTTGATATGGTTCGGTCCAAGATGAGTCGAACTACGCTTCCAATCGGTTTATGGGGATATGCCTTAGAAACTGCTGCAAGGGTCCTAGAGTTTGTACCAATAAAGAAAGTTTCAAAAAGACCTTCTGAAATATGGAATGGAAAAGTTCCTTCACTTGCATATTTAAAAATCTGGTGTTATGAAGCTTACGTATGTCGTGAAGCACAAGACAAACTAGAACCCAGATCAGAGAGGTGTTATTTTGTTGGATACCCAGCTGATTCTTTTGGATATTTATTTTATAAACCTTCACAGAACAAAGTGTTTGTTGCTCGAAGGGCAGTCTTCCTTGAAAGGGAACTGATGTTCAAAGAAGCCAGTGGGAGCCGAATTGATCTTGAAGAAATTCAAGAGTCAACCAACATGGAATCTGACGTTGGCACTAGTTATCAGCAACAGGTTATAGAACTTACAGTTGTTGAGCCTCATCAAAGAGTTACTGAGGAATCTGACATCCATCCACTACTTGTTTGCAGGTCTAATAGAGTGTGTCATGCACCAGAAAGATAAATTTTACTCATATCTGATGGTGATGATACAGAGGTAGATCTTGATGAGCCTACCAGTTATCAGGAAGCCATGGAGGGCCCTAAGGCCGCTAAATGAAAAGAGGCTATGGAGAGCGAGATGCAATCTATGTATGATAATCAAGTCTGGGACTTGGTTGATCAAACACCCAGTCAAAAGACAGTGGGGTGTAATCAAGAAGATGACTGACATAGATGGCAAAGTACACACGTACAAAGCTATATTGGTGGTGAAGGACTACACGCAGACTCATGGTGTAGACTTTGATGAAACCTTCTCACCGGTGGCTATGTTGAAATCCATTAGATTACTCGTTGCCACAGCAGCATTTCATGACTATGAAATATGGCAGATGGATGTAAAAATCGTTTTCCTTAATGGTAATGTAACACCCTAAAAATTTAGTGACTTTAAAATTTGAAAATTTCGCAATATAACGTTTATAAATTGGAAGGAATTTAAACCTGTAGCATTTGATATGAAATAAACCCTCACAAAATGATATCACCCCAAGAGGGGAAAGGTATAAGCGTTTACAAATTTTCGAAAAGTAATGGAAACAAGGGCAAACAACCTATTAATCTAAATTATTCTAATTTAGATTACAATTGGGTGTCTTCATTTCCCCAAAATTTCGACAAGTGTTATGCACGCTCTAAATTCCACAATTGCTAAATCTCACAAAAGATTGTCCCCGACGGGACCCAACTCTCCTCTCAAGGTTTCGCCACCCCACCACTAATGGAACCTGGTATACACAGTAATGCAAACAAGTGTTAGGCTTGGAGCCTAGTGAGAACATCCAACATATAACAGTAAAGAAGTACAATGCAATAATGAATTTTAGACGAATACTAGAATAACGGAAATCAATTACTCTTCTGACATTGAATCCTTATGCAAGACGGGGGAGACCCGTCCCACCATAGGTTGTGACGGAACACAAAAGTAGGCCACAACTCATACGGTACACATATCAAGAATGGTTACTTACCGGCATCAACTCTATCCAAGTCTTTAGTTCATTGTAAGCATGGGTTCAACTCTATCTAAGTCTTTACCTCAAAGAAATCCAAGTTCAACCCTATCCAGGTCTTTACCTTGAACTCTCACCATTCCCCAAGTTCAAAGATTTGCCAATTTAATAATTTGCATTTTTACCAACAAAACCCAACATGCAAATATCATATAACATCATACCATTTCAAGGTAAATCCAATAAACATGTATATCATCTCTTTTCATTTGATTCCATCTCACCCAACTTGTAAAGCACATCAACATATTAGTCCATACACAAAAGGTTAATATCATTAAGAAACCTATAGACTCTCAACACACATCCTTTCCTTCAAAAGTCCATTTTTATCACAACCCCCATTTTGGGGTTCCCATACATCATGAAAACCCATTTTGTCAATATCCATAACCACTCATCCTTTTATAATAACATGTCACAAGATATTTCAAATAATGTCAAAACCCTAGTTTTGACACATTAGTCCACATAACTCAAATAATAAGAAAATAATGTAATAAGTTTAAGTAATGTAGAAAATGGTTTTTCATAAGCATGTATAGCATTTATTTAGAGAAGATGGACTCACAAATCTTGGTTTAAGGAAACCCTAGAAACCAAGAACCTTCTAAAGATGGAAGCTCCCTTGATCTTGGACTATAGGTTAACAATCCTTGATATGATTGATGGAAGAACTCTTGAAATCCAAGTAATAAATGTGTAAAGGAACCTAGGGTTTGAAGTATTAATGAGAGAAAACATTTTGGAGGAAGTGAGAAGTGAATAGGTGAAAGTGGTAAATGAGGAAGGAAGCTGGAATCGACCTAATTAAGGCACTGCACCCGACCGCGACAGTGCCTCGCGACTATGTCCTTGGCATAATCGCAGGGCATAGTCGCCCGCTAAGAGGGGCTTGCGGTACACTTGTCGCGATATTGCCACCGCGACAGTGACCCGGGCATAATCGTCGGGCACTGTCGCCCCGTTTGTACAGTAAGTCACGAACCCGCCGCGATTGTGACACCGCGACTATGCCAAGGGCATAGTCGTCGGCACTCTCGCCCTGCAGGTACCAAAGTCGATTTTGGAGCTCTGATGCACGGTTTGATTTTAGATACGGACGACAAGTACTAGTTCAATTTCAGAACTTAACATAACATAAGAAAGCATGAAATAACGTCATTACTCACCGAGATTTCCGGGCGTTATAGGTAAGTTGTCTAAGGATGTGTTTATGACACAGCCTGAGGGTTTTGTACAGTCCGAGCATCCTGATAAAGTGTGTAAGCTTCAGAAGTCTATTTATGGACTTAAGCAAGATTCTGGCAGCTGGAACATCTGTTTTGATCATAACATCAAAGAGTTTGGTTTTATTTTATGGAGAGCGAAGATGAACCATGCATATATGTCAGAATTAGTGGGAGTATTGTAGTCTTCCTTGTGTTGTTTGTAGATGACATACTCCTTATGGAAAATGACATCCCTACTTTGTGAACCGTGAAAGCTTGGTTAGGGAAATGTTTTTCTATGAAGGACATGGGAGATGCAACATACATATTAGGTATCAAGATTTATAGAGATAGATTTAGGCGTCTTATTGGTCTAAGCCAAAGTACCTACATCGACAAAGTGTTGAAGAAATTCAACATGCAGGACTCCAAGAAGGGGTTCATTCCTATGCAGCATGGTTTAGCACTGAGCAAGCCTCAGTGTCCTAGTTCAAGTTCAGAGCTAGAAAGGATGAGTCGGATCCCTTATGCCTCGACTATAGGATCTATCATGTATGTCATGATATGTACTAGGCCTGATGTGTCGTGTGCTTTAAGCATGACGAGCTATCAGGTCAATCCTGGCAATGACCATTGGACAGCAGTAAAGAACATCCTCAAGTATTTGAGACGAACTAAATAAATGTTCTTGGTTTATGGACGTGCGGAGGAACTTCAGTGTAAAAGGTTACATTGATGTTAGTTTCCAAACCGATAGAGATGATTCTTGCTCGCAATCGAGATTCGTTTTTTGTTGAATGGTGGGGCGGTCTCTTGGAGAAGCTCCAAACAGAGCATCGTAGCAGATTCAACAACGGAGGCTGAGTACATTGCAGTCAATGAGGTTGCAAATGAGGTCGTGTGGATGAAGAAGTTCATCGGGGATCTTGGTGTAGTTCATAGCATTCATGATCCCATAGAGATCTTCTTTGTGACAATGAGGGTGTAGTCATCCTGGCTAAAGAACCCAGATCACATAAGCGCACACAACATATACTCGGGAAGTTTCACTACGTTTGGATGGTTGTTGAAGAAAGAGACATCATCATTAGTAGAGTTGGCACAGATGGAAACTTGGTTGATCCATTCACCAAGCCTTTGTCGCAGACCAAGCATGATACTCATACTAGGTCTATAGGCATTAGATTTGCTAGTGATTTGGCTTGATTGTATTCATTTTAGTTGATTTGAGATTTCAGAACTTATACACTTATTTTATGATGTATTGATATTATGATGGAGATCCTAATATATGCTTTGAGCAGTTACTATCATTTCGTGTATTGTTAATGTTCTAATTTTGCATGTTTATTAACTTCCTTGAACAATTAGTTCAAAATTCTTCCACAGTCGGTCGTTCTCCACTGGAAGGGAGTAGTGAATTAAGACTGATGTGGAGTGTTAGTTGATTATCCCTAAGAGATGGATATAGCATAGAGATGCAACTATACACTTTCGTGTACTTGATAGAGATCAAGTATTGGAACGACCCGCACTTAGAGATTGCTTCATGGATCATGTCACAAGCAATTCTAAGATGGTAATATCTATTATCCATAAGTAGAGATACATGAGATTCTTGATAAGAAGTCTGCTATGCCTTGATGCTTCTCCAACGTTGTCCGTAACAAGCGGCTATAAAGAGAACCATTGGATGTAGCATGATTAGTGGGTAAGAGATCAATGTGGTTAATACTATTTATTCCTTTTATCTACTAATAAAAGTGATATCCATGGGCCCCACGATGATTTGGTGCTGACGTTGAATGTATGCATACTCAGACTAGATTGATGTTGGATCAATCTTACAGTCCGTCTTTAGGTAACCACAAATTCTTTATCGAGAAACATAATGGAGAACGATCTGGAGATTGACCATGTTCCATGTCTCACGTTCACACGGATATCTGTAACAAAGGGATATTTGATCACTTACCTGTAGGACTGCTTAACGTAGAAATTGAGTCTTGGATGACGTACATCATGCTAACATAAGGGGCAATGAAACCACAAGGGTTGTGGCGTACTGGTTAAGGCCCTGGGGGATGTAGTGGAATATCCTATCTGCCGAGGGTTCGAATCCATACGTACAAAACAATTGTGGCCACTGAGGTTTAATTAGGGTTGATGTCTTACAGTCATAATTTGCCAAAGGATTAGTCTAGGCATAGCCTAGTACACCGTTCAAAAAAAAGGGCAATGGTGTATTGATAGATACTGACCATTGTTGGTATTACTATTCAGTTGTTGTGACATGTGCAACTGGGAGTCTGTTTGAGGTATGCCCATTTAACACAACAAAATAGTAATTATCCTAAAATGCATGGGCCTATTGGGTCGCATACAAAGTTTAGTTGTGGAAAAGCAAGAAAAATATTCTAGAGGGTTTAGCAAGTAATTAATTAAAGTGTTTTAATTAATATGGAATTACTAGGGGACTAACTAGTAATTAGTCCATACTTGTTATTAGATAATATCTAGATAATTATTAGACTAATTGAATTATTATTAGATAATATCAAATTAGTCTAGATAATTATGATAATTAAATTACATATTATTGAAATGGCATTCTAAAACAAAACCCTAACCCTAATTTGGAATAAGCTCTCTCTCCCTCTCCTCTCTCTTGATCACGACGCACATAGCCTCCCACAAAGGGGTTTTGGCCGATTTCTTGACTAGCTACACAAAGTGATTCAAGTTTTGTGGCTTTGGAGATCGCATAGAGAAGAGAAATGAGACGATTTATTGCTACATACAACTACATCTTTGGGTTGTGCTCTTGATAGAGAGATTCCTATTATTGGATTATTCACCGTCATCAAAAGAGGTATTTCTAATCCTTCTCTTGTTTTATGTTGATTGTATTTTGATTGTAATTGTGTGTGCTTTTATGTTTCCGTTGTTTTAATAAAAAGTTTTGTAATACACATAATCCAACATCTACGCGTTCATATCAGTTAATTAATTCATATGTGAATCAGTTAAAATGGTTCATATGTAAAAGACACATGTCCACATATTAACATATAGTTCATAGTTAAAATAGTTCATATGTGAATCATAGACACCACTCATGACCATCCCGCTGGCCACCATCGAGAACTTCTGGCAACCATCCCTTTTGCGTTTGTCCAGAGCTTTTGCAGTCCATCGTTCGTTCTATGATAATAGGTTGTTTTACCCGTCGCACAAACTCTTATCAATAATAATCCATTATCACAGCTCCTTGCTTGCTGATGCAGGTAAAGCTACAGCGAGGACCTCCAACTTCGTCAAAGGATGTTCTAGAGAAGAATAATAAAATGTATCGGTGTGTCTCAGTGCTACGTGGGTAGTAGGCGTTAAGGAATCAGAAGGGCGGCGGGTGGGGTGGGGTGAGGATTTGGTTTAGCTTAGGGGTTGTTTGTTTACCTCTTAATGGTTCCATTAAGAGACAACCTCTGAATCGTTAAGAGGTGAATCATGTTTGGCAAAAAAAAAGTCTGTCTCTTAATGGTTACAAAACCCTCTGAATAATTTTTATATCCTGGACCTCCCTTAACCATTAAGCGCCCTGATTTCATTCTGAACTATTACCAAACAATCATATTTCATTTTACACTATATCATAAGAGCCTCTTAATCATTCAGCACCAAACCATTCAGCAACTGTCAAACTAGTGATGGCCAAATGGGCCCGGCCCGACCCAGCCCGATCGATTAACCGAGCCCGGACCGACTGAAAACCCGGCCCAGCCCGGCCCGGTGTCAAACCGGTTTGTAGCCCGAAAACCTAGACCGGTTTGGGTTTTTGGAGTATTTGGTGGCCCGGCCCGGCTCGGCCCGAAACCGATTCACGACCCGGTTTTTGGCCCGGCCCGGCCCGATTTTCGCATTTCAAAAAATATAGTTGTTTTCTAGCCGTTTGTATGCATTTTTTGACCGTTTTTTTTTTGTGTTTTTTACCCCTCCAAACCCATATAAATACTTGTGTTGGTTATGGATAGTGACACCAACTTACAAAACGCAAAAAACGCATACAATTCTCATTTATCGGCTCTCGCTATATTCGTTTCTCGCAAGTTCTACTCTCGGGTTATTAGAATTTATGTATTGTAAGTTTGTAACTTAAAATTATAAATAAAATGTATTTTTAAAGTGTATTTTAGAGATTTATTATAAATAAAACGTATTTTTAAAGTGTATTTTAGTGATCCAATCCAATTTTTATTTTTTAAAGTTTAGTAATTAATTATTATATAAAGGAAATTATTAAAAAAAATAAAAAAAATCGAAGGCCCGATCCAGCCCGGTTTTGGGCCCGGTCCAGCCCGAAGCCCGTTTGGGCCCGGTTTTTGTTTCCACTGTAGAGGCCCGAAACCCGTTTTGGCCCGGCCCGACTCGACCCAAACTCGATTTTTGGCCATCAATATGTCAAACAGCCCCTTAACCTTAGGGAATGTTTTCCAATTTCTTTGTCTACAATGGTTTTAAAGAAATATCAATCAATTTAAAAATTACAAACTTATAAATTTTCAAAATGCCACGTCAATTTTTCTTTTTACTTTTTTTACGTTTTAAAAAATTAATGAAGGCAATTCTTTTTCTAAATTAAAATGAATGCAATATTTTTTGTGTAATTGACACTTAATAATAAGACTAAACTATGATTTTCCTCCTTGTGGTTTGTTGTTTATAACGATTTTCGTCTCTGGTTTTTTAAAACTGTTTTCTTTATTCCTATGAGTTGCAATTTGTTTCCTTTTTCATCCCTCTGACTAACTCTGTTAAAAATCCAGTTAATAGCAGGGGCATTTCTGTCTTTTCCTATTTATTTAATTTTAAAAAAATCTTTTTCTTTTTGTTTTTGTTTTTGTTTTTGTTTTTGTTTTTGTTTTTGTTTTTGTTTTTGTTTTTCTTAATTATTTATTTAATTTTCATTCTTCTTCATATCAAAAATGGAAGACACCAAACAACCCATCTCCGATGCCGATAGCTAAAACCAGAAGCCTCTGCCCAGTTCTCAAAATCCAAATACGGCCATGAGGTGTAAATTGTCGCTAAAATTCCTAAAGTCGGTTTCGTTTTACACACCTTCAACGATTCGTGAAGGGGGAGGAGGTCACAAGTCCTACAACAATGGAGGTCAACAGTGTTGCAATGGTTGAGGTCATCGGTGATGGTGACAAACGTTGTCTCCGTCCCCAGCCTTCGTCTACATCTCCAACCTTTGTTTCCATGTGCGACGATGTTGCCTCCATCTCCAGCCTTTTCATTGTTTTTTTCTTGGATTCGTTCAGCATATTATCCAGAATCCCATCGGAACTTAATCCCATCTGAATAATAAAATAAGTAGGGGTTGTTTTTGGATGAATGACGACAACCAAGGGGTTGTTTTCGTTTTCAAATTAAATGGGACGAATAGGTGAAGGTTGACATGGAACAGTAGAGAAACTAAGAGAGGGTGGAACATGGGGAAGAACAAGAAATAAACATGAGGGGGGGGGGGGGGGGGGGGGGGGGGGGAAGGGGGGAGTTGATGGTGATTAAGAAAGAAAAAGAATAATGAGCTATGGTGGTGATTACCACTTACCAACGACGACAAAGGAACATATGTAGAAGGTTTTGTGGTTGGTCGTAGTAACAGTGGAGGAGGAGAAATGGAATAGTTACAAGGCAATGGTTCTTGTGGAATAAAGATGAGGTAGGATGCCAAGAAAAAAAATAAGAACAAAAAAAAATGAGAGGTATAGAGTGGGTGCCTGGGTGTGCGGTTTTATTTTAGGGAGTGGGGTTGTTCACGTGGGTTGGGGGAGGTTAGATGGATTTTGTTTTTATTAATTGTACATTGTTTAATAAAATATAAAAATAGTGAAAGACCAAATTACCGTTAGTTTAATGGATTTTTTTAAGATTGTTAGACTCAAGGACGAAAAAAGAAACAAACTGGAAACCACATGCATAAAAAACAGTTTTTAAAGACCAGGAACGAAAATCATGATAAACAACAAACCATAAGGACGAAAAGAGTAGTTTACTCTAAAAATAAATAAATAATAATGTGTTTGTAACAACCCGATCCTAGTCGGCATTTGTAAGTCATAGGTAAATTATTGGAGATTTCACAACTTAGGTATCAAAACGAAGGTTTTAGAAGTAAGTTACATAAAATAGGATCACATTCAACTACGTTGTCTTTTCGTGCAATTTGCCAAGAAATAAGAGAATAGTCAAGACATGAGTTTACCTCTTGTCCAATAAGAGGATAGTAAGACATTTCAAAGGGAACAATAGGATGAATGATGAGGTAGAGTAAAAACAAAGACTGAAACTTCATTCATGGCTCCAATTGCCCTTCCCAGCTCTTGGTTATACATGTAAAAGGAGCAAACCTGGTAGAGGTGGTGTCTTTCTTCTTCCAATGCTCAACTCACCAACTTTAACTTCTCCATTTCTATCTCCATCAATTGCCTCTAAAATAATCTGGCTCCAACTATAATGTGATGTAGCAGAATAAAAAATATTTAATTGTTTTAAATTTACTTTTTATGATTTTTGTTTTTGGGAAACTAATCAATTCTGTTTCCAAAAAATTTAAATATTGTGTTGCCTCATATTTTTTGGGAAGAGTAGGAGAAGTTTTCAAAAACTATGTTCTAAAGATTTGAAAGAAATGCAGAATATGAATATTTTAAAAACTGAAAGATTTTGTCTGTATTGATAATTAATGATTTATAAGTTGTACCTTTGAAAAATTAAGAGTATTTAAGAACAAAAATTTAAATGGTTTATAACACAGTATAGATAAACCTCCTCAATTATTCCCATGAGTAAAAGGGAATTGAGCAGCAACGTACTTGTATGGCCTCAGTAACAAGTAATAACAGCATGCTCAACAGCAAAAGCTTATATTTGATCTAATAAACAAGGGAAAATGATGAAGAACAGAAAATAAGTTTATTTTGAAAGCTTTGCAGCTAACCTGCCTCGCACTGTTCTCATATCCGCCTGATGATTCCGTTTCTTTCTTTGGCGTGGCTGTCTCCATGGTCGATTTCTTGCTAACCTCTGCTTTCGAATCTCTGGATCAGCCCACCCTTTTCCCCATTCTGCAAAACATGAATAAGATTTGGGCCTAGTTTCCGAGACCAACATGTCTGCTTCTGGCCAAACATAAAATGCTTCCTCCGATTTACTCCTCAAAAACTCAAACCCAAGTTTGGTTGGTACAGGATATTTTATCTGAACATGAATCTGCAGATGCAGTCAAAAGAAAAGTTAAGTATCCAACAGTTTAACAATCAAGGGAAGAACGAATAGCAACCATTTACAGTAGTAGATACAGTTTGATTAACGGGAGAAACAAAAGAAAAATTAGCTCATCTAGTTGAGTGGTTCCGTATCTTTGACCATGCTTACCTGCGTTTTTATCATGTATATTTTTTATTATCTCCGTCTTTCTCATACTTTTCAGAACCATTTTTCAGACCCTGCTTTGTGTGGGATTCACAGGGTTCGTTTGGTTTATAAACATAGCACAACAGTTTTGGTATTTCAGTTTTTCACATCCACCATTTACACCAAAATCCATAGTAAAATTAGAGTATGCTATTCTCATGTGCCAAGACCTGCAAGGGGTCATGAGACCAAGCTAAAGTATTCCCAAGTGCTCATGTGACTGTATGGTATTTATGCTGTACAAAAATTCAGTAAAATGAAACAAAAACCAATTATTTTGAGCGCAAACTATTATCATCAATCATTATTATAATAACATCAATGATAAAATCCCAATGCAAGTAACTTATAGTATGTGTGTGCGTGTGTATGATTCGAGATATTACCCTCTCATCTCCCTCTATAAGAAACCCTTTGTCTTCCAGAATACGAATGAGACCTCGCCACCATAAGAGATCAGTGGTAGCAAGTTGTTGATTCTGTCGAAGACAAAAACAAACACAAGTTAACATGAATCAAGTTGCACCAGAACCCTTGCTCAATATGGTTAATAGCAGTAACGTTGATGTTTAAAGATAATTGTTACAGCTTCTTTTAGTCGACCATGGTGCTAGAAGCAATAGACAATTTACATAAAGTAATACTGTAGTATACCATATATGATAGTATTTTCCTCTTGATTAATAAACTGGTCAGGATACTAAATAGCTAAAAATACAGTCAAATTTTGGAGAAACAAAAAGGACTTGTCAATATAACTGTCTTTGATGTACACATACGGTACTCTTGGCCTAACTATGAAATGTGGCAAGCCTTGCCCCCTACCAACCCTATGAGTCCTGTTCTATTTGAAACCTAGAACGGAACATTTTGCACAGATCATGATATATTAAACTGGGCAGGTTATCAGACGATTGTGATGTTATAGTGGTGGCAATTTGATTAGGGCCATCAACCTTGTAGGTTGCCATTTCGCTGTACCACTAATGGCGTTGTGATTCCATTGTTTTTCTCATATCAAATTCCGGTGTGAAATCCATAGTTGTTGTTTGGCCTTTTTGGTGATATTAGTAGGACTTCGATTTGCATTATCACGGCGTTCGCGGTTTAAACTTGGTGGGCCATTAAAGGAAAGTGGCCATCAAAATTAGTAGAGCTTCCATAATCGATCGTTCTTCAGACCTTTAGGCTGCACCATCATCCTCCTTCAGCGACCAGAAAGGCAGAAACCGCAGAGGCTTATAGAGTTATAGTAAACTCCGGTCATCTTTTGTTGATGTTCTGTACTTCTGTATTCTCAACTCTGTAGTTCTGTTAAGAGGTGTTAAATGTTAAGTGTGCAGGACTCCATATGACTCTTACTGTTTGTGAACACCTATATGGTTTCAGTTGGAAATCAAGCGATAAGGGGATCATACAGTGCAGGACTGAGGACCTCATATGAACCTTACTCTGAATCTAGTTAGGTTTATAATAATTAAGCTATTTTAATTATATTTCTTGTGAAAAATTTTAAGTTCATGCTGATATTGGTTTGAAAGCTGACCAGCATAATTGTTTTAATTCAAATTGTTGTTCTTTCACAATAAAGCTTGATTTATTCAAGTCCAGCTTGGTGTTCTCAAATCCCAAAATGTGTATACGTTTTTGTTGGTGAAAATGTTGCTTTTCTTTCTTATCCTATGCTTGAAAACTTATTTTCACATACTTCAACTTTGAACCTTAGCATCCACAGATTCTAGTAACTGATCTCCACTAAAAAGCATGCAAGGTGATTATTCGAAAGCGTACGCTATTACTACATCAGACAGGTACAAGATGCATCAACAGAAATATTGTATGGGAATGGATAGGGTGGAAAGGTCCCACAAAAAACCCACTATTTGGAGGGCATTATGTTATAAGAAGATAGGTGGATGGATCACTAGATTGAAGCAACATCTTATACTCACACAGGCTGACAAGTACAAGGTTGTCCTAAAGTGGCCAACAAGATAACAAAAAAAAGGAACTTAAGAAATTCTTCAAAGACAGAAAAATGACCCCAGCGAAGATGGTGATGAGGAGCAAGAAGATGACTTACAAATGATTGATGTTCTACTGAAACCTTAATTCAAGTTGCCCTTTAAGTAGAGGAATTAACAAAAATTCAATGATCTCGTATTTATTCAATAGTTATACAAGGCTACAATGACGCTTCAAATCTCTTACAGATAACAAACCTTCGGATCATATTTTGTGGAGAGATGGGGAAGAAAATGATGATTGGGTAATTCAACTAATGTCGAGCTTTAAGAGTTTATGAATGCAAGTTATGGTCTCCTTTGGTCATATGTGCAAGAAGCAATGAGAAATAATGTTGAAATTGGGGCCAAGTACAAGGAGTAAAAAGGCGTGATGTAGTCAATCAAGTTGGAGACAAAGGGAAGATGACCTAGATGAATGAGTGAATGCATTAAATGATGTTGACTCAGATACTGAACTTGTGGACAGCGATCAGCTCGTTCATGAACTTTATGATTTGATGTTGAAACTTTATGCTTTTAATGTATTAGATATGATTACATATACAATATAACCTATATCTATGAATATATACTATATATATATATATGTGTGTGTGTGTGTTCCACGAACAGCTACGTTTTTCCGTTGCAACCACGGCTTCATAATGAAGGATTGAATTAAAGTTTGTTAAATAAAGAAGTGGCCACAAGATCGAAGAAGCTTTGCCCAATGCAATCTATCTCTCTATAATCAGTATTCGAGTTAAGAACATAGTAAACTATAGAGATTCCATCAACCGAAGAAAATCAGCTGCTGATATGTCCATCTCTTTGCAACAGACTTGCATATAGAAGAAGGCAGCAAGCACAAATGCTTACCATAAGCATCAGTAAGAAAGTGTGTCCATGTATAGCACTTAGAAACAATTGTAAATCTATTGAGAATTGTTGCATAGTTTCATTTTAGAAAAATTGCAAGAGGTCAACCTTTCCTGTGCAAAGGGAAAGTGGATGTGGAAGTATTTAAGCTCCAAACCACTCTATATCATTATGTCTTTACTTTTCAGCATTTATTACTTTCTATTCATTTGATACTTGTTTTCAAGAGTAATCAAACCTTGGGTAAAGGGTTTTTGTTATTGATGCTAAAGAGAGAAAATACAAGCCCTATATATAGGGAAAATAATTACACTTAGATACCCTAAGTAATTACACATTAGCACCCTTAACAATGACTAGTCTAACATTCCCCCGCAAGTTGAGGGCGGGGAACGACCTGCAACTTGGACCGTAGAAACTCAAATCTTTGTGAGGACAAAGGCTTTGTGAACACATCAGCAATTTGGTCATCAGTGGAGATGAACTTGACATTCAGTTTTCCTTGAGAAACTTGTTCACGAACAAAGTGGTAATCAACTTCAACATGCTTTGTGCGGGCACGAAAGACTGGATTTGCAGAAAGATAGGTTGCACCAAGGTTATCACACCAAAGTGTTGGTGCCGTGTTATTCAGACCGAGCTCATGAAGAAGAGACTGTAACCAAATCAGTTCAGCGACAGTATCAGCGATAGCCTTGTATTCAGACTCGGTTGAGGATCGAGAGACAGTTCGTTGTTTGCGAGCTGACCATGAAATAAGATTGGAGCCCAAATAGATAGCATATCCCCCGGTGGAGCGACGATCGATAGGGCAGCCAGCCCAGTCTGAATCTGAGAATGCTCTAAGATTAGTAGCCAAGTGAGAGTCAGAAAAGGCTTGAAGTTGAGACCCCGTGTTATGACGAAACAGTAAGCCGAGATTGATCGTCCCTTTCAGATAACGTAGAATTCGTTTGACACCAGCCCAGTGATTTTCAGTAGGAGCGTGCATGAACTGACACACCTTATTGACCGCAAAGGCAATGTCAGGACGTGATAAAGTGGCATACTGAAGGGCACCGACTGTTTGCCGATATCGAGAGGGATCGTCAAGTAGGGGGCTGTCATCTGGTAAGAACACTTGAGAAGTGCTCATGGGAGATGAAACAGGCTTGCAATCCGCAAGACCAGCCCGTTGAAGAATATCAAGAACATATTTCCGTTGAGACAGAACCAGATCAGAGCCATGATGCACCACTTCAATGCCCAAAAAGTAATGGAGTTGACCCAGATCTTTAAGGGCAAACAGAGAGTTGAGACGATCAATGATGGTATTTATAGCGCCTGGGTTATTACCGGTGATGATGATGTCGTCAACATACACAAGGAGATAGACAAGCGTGCCAGAGGAGTTGAGAATAAACAGTGATGGGTCAGTTTTGGACCCATAGAAACCCAGCTGATGAAGAGCAGTGGACAATTTGGTAAACCAGGCACGAGGAGCTTGTTTGAGCCCATATAAAGACTTATTTAGTAAACACACATGATCTGGTCTGTCAGGATCAGTAAAACCAGGAGGTTGTCGCATGTAGACCGTCTCCTGAAGATCACCATGTAAAAAGGCAGTCTGGATATCTAACTGACGCAAAGGCCATTTATTTGTGACGGCCAGTGAGAGAACAGTTCTGATGGTGGCAGGTTTGATTACTGGGCTGAAAGTCTCGTGATAGTCAACCCCATGTTGTTGATGAAAGCCCTTGGCAACGAGTCGGGCCTTGTACCTGCTAATCTTGCCATTCTGATCTGTTTTCAACCTGTAAACCCATTTACAATCAACAACGTTAGTATTGGGAACAGGAGGAACTAATGTCCACGTACCATTTCTATGAAGCGCAGTCAACTCGTCGGCCATAGCTTGGCGCCATTCTAGGTACTTGTTGGCAACGGAAAAAGAGGTAGGTTCAATAGGCGAGGTGGGGGTAGTGGTGGCAGTATAGGCAGCGGGATCATATCGGTTGGTTTGTTTAGGATTGGGGCGAAGATGAGGAGGCCGAGGTCGAGGGGTTTGAGGTGCTTGGGTGGGGGTGGAATCGGGATTAGGGGAGGGGCCGGGAGTGGGTGCAGGAGTGGGTGAGATGGTTGAGGTGGATATGGTAGGGGGTGAGGGTGGGGGTGTGGATCCGGGTTGTGATGGTGGTGAGTTGGGTTCGGTTGGAAAACCGGGTGGTGGGTTAGGAAAAATAGAGGTGTATGGAGAATCAGATTGTGACGGGGATTGGGTAGGGGTGGAAGGAGAATAGGGAAAAACATGTTCATTGAAGCGAACATGACGGGCTATGTATATCCGTTCGGTGGAAGGATCAAAGCACCGGTAACCATGGTGAACAGGATTGTAGCCAAGGAAGACACATGGAGTGGAGCGAAAATCAATCTTGTGACGGTTATACGGACGAAGATAGGGAAAACATTGACATCCAAAAACTCGAAGAAAGGAGTAATCAGGTTTGCGTTTAAAAACATGTTCATAGGGAGATTTATTTGAGGAGACACGAGAAGGTAGTCGATTTATCAAGTACACGGCTGTTTCAAAGGCAAATTGCCAGAAGCGTTGAGGAAGACTGGATTGGGCCAGGAGGGTAAGTCCAGTTTCCACAACATGACGGTGACGACGTTCGACAATCCCATTTTGTTCACTTGTATGAGGACAGGAACGACGATGAATAATGCCAAGGTTGCGACAAAAGGTAGTTAGAGGACGAAACTCTCCCCCCCCCCCCCCAGTCAGACTGGATGCACTTTAACTTGGTGTTAAATTGGCGTTCAGCCATTTTAATGAAGTTTGTTAAGACTGTGTAAACATCAGATTTTTGGACTAAAGGATAAAACCACATGTAGCGAGAGTGGTGATCAACACACAACAAAAAAAAACGATAACCATCGAGGGATGGTGTATGCGAATGGCCCCAAACATCACAATAAACTAGATCTAAAAAATTATTGCTACGAAAATTAGAATCAAATAAAGATAATTTTGAAGATTTGCCTAGTTGACAAGAAGAACATAAATTATTTGATAATTTGTCCGAAACAGGTAAAGCACAATGAGAAATAATTGACCGAAAAACTTGAGCATGAGGGTGTCCCAAGCGTTGATGCCAAATGTTCGAGGAAGCTTTGACAGCAGTGAAAGCAACCTTGGGTAGAGACTTGAGCTTAGGAAGACGGATGGAGTACAATCCCTGTTCACTGGGGCCCGTTAGGAGGATAGTGCGTGTAGACTCGTCCTTCACAACAAAATAAGAAGAGTGAAATTCAAAGAAAACATCATTGTCTACACAAAATTTTTGAACGGATAAAAGGTTTTGTTTTAGTTCAGGGACATGAAGTATATGGGATAATTGAAAGGTTTTGTTAGGAGAGTAAAGTTTTGAGGAGCCAATATGAAAGATGGGTATAGAGTTACCATTACCAACAAGTAAAGAATCGTTACCGAAGTAGGCCTCGGAGTTGTCAAGGCTAGATAGATCTGGAGTGGCATGGTGATTAGCGCCAGTGTCGGGCTTCCAAGTGGATCCTGATTGTGAACCAGCATCGGAGTAGGTAGCATAGTTAGCTTGTGGCGCTGCACGAGATTGGTTAGGCTGGTTAGGACACTGAGAAGGTAGGTGACCAATCCCACATCGGTTACAATGACCATAGACCATGTTTTGGGTAGAAGCCCAAGAGAATTGACGTGTGCTATTACTGTCACGATTGCGAGAGTTGGAGGCAGTTCGTGAGTTGCCACGTGAAGATCCACGAGAGCCGCGACCACCACGGTTGTTATTGAATGACCGTGATCCAAAGTAAGCCTGTGGTCGTGGTGAAGATGTAGGATTTAGTTGATATCCCAATTGAGAGGCCATGAGTTGAAGATTATGAAGCTGCTGCTGAATGGAGTCGAGACTAGGCTGCGGTAGGGGTGTAGAGGCAGTCGGAAAGAGCTGTTGGGCAGGAGAGGCAGTCGCCAGAAAGGCTTGAGGAACTTGCGGATTGGTTGCCAAGATTCTTGTGATCATATAATCATGGTCACTTAATAAACCATGTAGTTCATTGAAGTTGACAGGAGGGGAACGAGCCAAGAGGTTTGCCTTGAGGCCATTGTATTCTTCACGAAGTCCTGCAAGAGTTAGCATAACCAGATCTTTGTCTTTCATTGGTTCGCCTATATTGGCGAGGGCAGTTGCATATTCCTGTGCTCGGCTGAGGTATTCAGCAGGTTTTTCATCACCCTTCATGGTGATTCGAAGCAACTGATTTTTAAGGGTAAATTCATGAGACGAAGTTACCGGGGCATACGCTTGTTCTAAAGACAGCCACACTTCGCGGGAGCTTTTACCCTGAATGTGTTGAAAGGACTCTTCTGACACAGTAGAGATAAGGAGCATACGAATGTGGGCATCATTGGAGACCCATGGTTGGTAGCTTGGATTGTCTGTAGTAGCAGTTCCATTTGTAACCTTCGGTTCTGGACACGGAATAGTGCCATCAATATAGCCAAAAAGATTGTGAGAGGTAAGGAAAGCTTCGACCATTGTTCGCCAATAACCATAGTTCGTGGGTTTTAGGGTAAAGGCAAATTTATGAGAGTTGTGGGTCGTCTTTTCTTGATTGGTAAGAGTTAAGATTGCAGCCATGATGGTAAGGAAGTGAGATTTGTTTGCCGGAGATTTGCGTCGGCTGGTGAGGAAGGGCGCCGGACGTTACTGTTCACGCGGCACTGTTCACTCGGCACTGTTCACTCGGCACTGTTCACGCGCACTGTTCACGCGGCTGGAGGTTGCGCGAGTTGGTGAGAAGATGGCCGGAAGTTGCGTCGGCTGGCTGGTCTTGGAAGAAGCGACGGCTGGATTAGGGTTGACGACTGGATTAGGGTTTGACGGCTGGATTAGGGTTTGACAGCTCTGATACCAAATCAAACCTTGGGTAAAGGGTTTTTGTTATTGATGCTAAAGAGAGAAAATACAAGCCCTATATATAGGGAAAATAATTACACTTAGATACCCTAAGTAATTACACATTAGCACCCTTAACAATGACTAGTCTAACAAGAGTAAAGCTACCAGTTAGAAACCTTATTATGCTATCAGCATATTTCAGCACAGATTCCACTGTTCAAAATACAGAAATTGCGTATTTTTCAAAATTGTATACTTTTACACAATCTATGTCAGACTTCGCATGTTCCATAACGTTTGTTTACTTTTCAAAGAACCCCCCTACCCCAAAAAAAGGTAATTTGACACCCTCTATAATCTATCAGAAAGGGATTCAAATGTCTTTCAAGAAAGGAGGAAATGCAAACAGCATTACCGCAACTATTGAAAAGAACATTCACAATTAATATAAGATACATGAAAACAGCTTGCAAAAATAATAAATACGGCAGAGATCAAGAATCCAAATACAATTAGAGACTACCTGTTCCCGAATTCTACTAACAAACATCTTGACATCTGGCTTCTCCAAGTATATTTGTCTTCTATTATGATCATAGTTGTCATCATTGTAAGAGCCCTCCGTCTGACAACTTTTTTCCTGAATTTTAACATGTGCATTATTACTTATCAACACTTGAAAATCCAAATTTTAGATGCTGAAAATAAACATGCTATGATTCCAGTTGAAGTGGATTCAACCTATGAATTTAGTTTTTCTTTTCTACCATAGCCCGATATATAATATTGAAGCCTCATGCATAAATAAAACCTATAAAAGCTCTGAACATAACAATAATCAATTCAACAAAGCTTTATCACAAAATAGATGGAGACTAGTAAAACTAAATAACAATGTATGTGACTGGAATCTGCTTAACAAGAACAACAGTGGCTATTGGCATTTTGGATTTACTTTTGCAATGCCACAACCAAAACCACAGAGATTTTGATGTTCCTGTAGAAACTTTTCAGTTTTTTAAATTGAAAGGAAAAAGAGAGAAAAATGACAGTTCCATTGACCAAGTTCTGAAAAACTTTTCTGTTTTTATATCATACATTTTTACATGATCCCTTCTCACTTATTACCATATTCGTAAACCATGATAATCACACCAAATAGTAGCCCATATATCAATTTAGATATTAGTAATGACACAGCGGAAAGGCACATGGAAACAACTAAAAGCCAACAGTATATTACTCACATAATGAGCAGCAATGATCTGCATAAGAATTCGAGCTTCACCATTCAAATCCTGCTTGTCGGGGGGTCCCTTAACGCAAACATCACACCTGAAATACCATTAAGATTTTTTTATGAAACTAATATAAGAAGCCACAAACAAGAAAAAGAATATGATGAAAAAATTCATAACAAGTCTAGCATCATGAGATTTGAAACAAATCATTTTTAATCCAAAGATTCACTTTCTTCTGGTCTGTTTCTAGCCATTAGGAGGCAAGAAGGTTTACTACCCCACATGATAAGCCACGTCTTCAATTAGGATAGATCAAATGGGTCTTTTTTGATTTGGTCAAGTAGTGGGTTAGTTATTTGAATTAGTAACCCTTAGGATTAGGAGAAATGGTTGAGTCTTCTTAAGTCTTATTTGTATTTAATGTCTGTTTATGACTGCAGCGGAAGGAGAAGAAAAAAGTAAAAAGGTTTTTTCTCACCTAAAGAGAATTTCATCTTCTGTAATTTCTTAAGCTTTGGACGGGACACTACCAGTGGTATCAGACCTTAACTTGGATAAAACAAAGTCCAGCTAATAAAAAAAGAATTGAAAAGTTGGATGCATGTGCGGGAGGAATACAAAACCAGGTCAGCAATTTGGAGTTGGGTGTTGCCTACAAGCTTCACCAGATGGAGGAAACCATCCAAAGGCTTGCTGCTGCTCTACTCTCTCAAATAAAACCACAATAAAGAACGACAAGGTCGTTCTCACTATAACAAAGACCATAACTCGGAAGATGCTGATGGAGGAAGGCCATTGTTCTCATCGGAAGTGGCTAAATTGGAGTTCCCTCGCTTTTCCAGAGATGATCCTACAGAATGGTTGGCAAAAGTGGAACAACTTTTTGAGTATCAAAGGACGTAGGAAGGAGCCACAGAAGGTGCCATTGGCCTCTTTCCATCTTGAAGGGACGCTAATCAATGGTAGCAATGGTTGCGTCGTGCCTTCCGAGAAGATGGTAGGGAAGTCATGTGGACAAGCTTTCAAGACGAGCTATGGGCAAGGCTTTGTCCTACCAGATGCGAAGACTTTGATCAAGCCTTATCACGGGTTATGCAAACCGGCTCCTTACACGATTACCAAAAAGACTTTCGAAGGCTGGACAATCGAGTTCAAAGCTGGACATCAAAGGCGCTAGTAGGGACGTTCATGGGAGGCCTCAACTCAAGAATAGCTTAAGACATTCAAATGTTTAAACCGAAATCGTTGGAGGAAGCTATTAGCCCTGCGCAAATGAAGGATGAACAACTAGCGGGTCAACAGAAAAGTCACACGGCCATTCAACTGTTCCACTTTCAATGCTCCCTCACCATCGGAAGCCAAATCAGCTTCGTCCATAAAGAGGTTCACCTGGGAAGAGTTGCAAACAACGACGAACTCAAGGCCTTTGTTTAAATTACAATGGCCAGTTCACTCACGATCATAAATGTCATGGACCGCAATTGACGCTACTGGAAAGTGTCAATACTCGTGGGGTACCAAAGACCAGACGACTCCGATGAGGAAAAAGGAGAGGACCCTCGTTGAACCTTGAGGTCAAGGTTCCTCTCCAAGAGGAGGTAATGATACGCCACCTCTTCAATTAGGATAGGTCAAAGTAGTGGGTTAGTTATTTAAATTAGTAGTCCTTAGTTAAGATTAGGGGAAAGAGGTGAGTCTTCTTAAGTCTTATTTGTATTTAAGTCTGTTTATGACTGCAGTAGAAGGGGAAGAAAAAAGTTAAAGATTTATGCTCGCCACAAGAGAATTTCATTCTCTATAATTTCTTAAGCTTTAATTGGGACCCTATCACCACACTTGATGTGAAGCAGAGATGAATTACCACTTTTCATTACCAATGCAGATGATGGCATGAAATTGCCCATATATAGTTTAACATTACCTACCTATACACTAAAAACATAGCCCCCTCTCTCTTGGAATAATGACTACCATGGATGTATATTTTTTCGAAAGGTTGAGCATATATGTCATGGAATTTAGCAAATATCCGGCATATCCAATAAGGTTGAAATATAGTCGATGTAAATTATACAATGTGTGATACAAGACATATCATGTGCAGATACAATCATGAAAAACAGAAAAAGTTTTGTCGTGAATTGAAACGAGAGGGAGGGAGAGAGAGAAAGAGTGAGAGAAAGAGGAAGTGTATATTGTAAACCAAACTAAACCAATAGAACAAAGCATTTTTTTTTTTTTTTTGGGGGGGGGATGTAGCCAGACCTATCCTCTACCCCAAAGTGTAGAAATTGTATATTATCTTGTATTTAATCAGAGAAAAAACTCACCGTATATATACACAATAATCCTACTTTATCTTTTCTCTACTACCTATGCAAGATGCACTAAAACATACTCTTTTCCACACGCTCCCTCAAGCTGGTGAATACGTATTCACCATTCGGATACAAAATTCTGAAACCCTGAACTACTTAACCCTTTGTTGAGTATATAAGTAAATTGGCCATGTATAGAGACGTAAGCTGTACAGATTGTCCAATTTTCTTTGACGAAATGCCTGACAATCTCAATATGTTTCGTTCAATCATGTTGCGCTGGGTTGTGAGCTATGTTTACTTGTTATCACAATAGAGTTTCATAAGGCCATCCCACTTGACCTTTAAATTCTCTAGAACAATCTTCAACCGTAGTAGTTAACACACCTCAAGCCATTACACCTCAGCATTGCTCTGTACTCTGCTTCAACACTGGACCATGATACCACATTTTGTTTCTTAGTCTTCCATGTCACCAGATTTCCACCAAGATATGTTCAATAACCAGAGGTCGATTTTCTGTCAATTGACTCACCATAATCAAAATTTTGTGTATGCTTTTAGGCTAGTCCTCCAATTCCTTTTAAAAAGGATACCTCTACCTCGTGTCCTTGTCATATATTGCAAAACTCAAACAAATGTCCTTTGGATCATGCATAAACTTACTTCTCACATTTATTGTATGCAATGTATGGCCAGGTTTGACAGAGATAAATGAGCGTCCCCACCACACATTGATGCATTTCTTTATCCACAATTGCATCTTCTTTTGCCTAGTTTGTGGTTTGGTTCTATCAGAGTATTTACTCTTTTACATGTTGTGTTACCCCTCTCTTTTAGTAAACTTGTGGCATACTTCTATTAAAATTTAAAAATGTCTTGTTGAGAAAATCACTTTAATCCCAACTCCCAAGGAAGTACTTCAACCTTCCTAATGTCTTGATCTCAAAGTCCTTAGCCAAACATCGACTTAGAAGTTGATTCTCCATATTATCCTCAAAGTCATAATTATGCCAACATCATGCACCAATAAAACTGTAACTTTACCTAAAGAAAGTGTTTAATAAGCAAAGTGTGATCTCCTAGACAATATACCCCATGTTTGTAATCACTTTAGTAACTCTCCCAAACATGCTCGTGGTGATTTCTTGAACCCGTACAAGGCCTCTTTCAGTCTCCATATTGTACCGGTAATCAAATCTTTATTGTAACTTGGTGGGATCTTCATAAAATATGTCTAGAACTGGTTGATCAACAGTGAACAAGGGAGAACAACAGCAGTAGAAAGGATGATGTCGATTAAGAAAAGTCGTCACACAACAGTAGCAACTACAGAACAATGGCATTGCATTAAATAAATAGCAACAATGGTCAAGAGTATGGCAATAACCAAGTCTAGCAACAGCAGCAGGTTGGAGCAGCAGAAAAATGCCGAGTAAGGTCATCAATTAAGACGTTGATATATTAGTAGCAGAAAAGCGATGACTGCAGAATACCGTCAATGAGGAGAAACACGAAGATCGGCAATTGAGTCCGGAAGGAACCGTCAGCAATTAAAGCCAGGGTAACCCTTGATCAGAAGTTTCCATTGGCGACAACCGTTGGCAGCAGCAGAAAAAACAAAAAACGGCAGCAGCAGAGAAGATGCCATTAACAGTAGCAAAGAAATTAGGGGTTCTTGTCAGCGACAATGAGTCCGACGGCGATTAAGGCCGACATCGATGAAGAGAAATGCAGTAATTAAGGCCGAAACAGAAACGAGTCTAGAGCTCTGATACCATGTCGTGAATTGAAATAAAAGAGAGATAATGTATATTGTCTTGTATTCAATCATGGAAAAGACTCGCTATATATATACAATAATCCTATTTTATCTTTTACTTGCTACCTATGCTTGATGCAGTAAAACACACTCTTTTCCACATGTTTAAAGAGGAATGCCAATAGCATCTTTAAAGAAATGTAAGAAAGTTGACATCATGAATAATGTACCCCATATTTGGAGCAATTGTATGATTTCCAATATACATTAGTGAGAGCACTAGCAAGGTTGGCACCAAATTTAGTTGGTAGCGTGTTTGTGTATTACATGTCTTATGCTTGAATCATATACCATATTGAAACATTATTTATTAACATGTATGTGTAGATGGAGTGAAAACTTAATTTGGATAGCAGCACATTCAAATAACCTTTGCATATGTTTACATCTATTTTCTCATCAAGAATTCACTTCTTTCAAGTGACTTTACTTCTATTAGACATGGTTGACCAACATACAATTCACTTGATTTTACTAATTCTATTGCGACTAAACCCTATTTCTTCAGTTCATGCAAATCTATTTGTGTATTGGTAGGGGTAGACGCAAAATAGAAACATTGAACATGAAAACCAAGTCATTTAAATTGATTAAAATCACAAGCAATCAAAACCCCAGTACCATATTTGCCACAATGCCATGTATTAATATTCTTAAAACAAATATGCATAGGAAAGAACTTGACATACAAATGACAACTGTCATGGCCAAAATCCTCCCCAAAATATTGTACTAGCATTTGGGCTCGACATCTAGAAGTGCGAATAGCGTATCTGCAAAGCATAAAAATGGTATTGTGAAGTACAATGTCTAGGAATGTCAAAAGTGGAGACATTGAAAAGGTCATTAAATGTCAACCTGAAGCAATCAGATAACATCTTATATGCTTGTCTAGTCTGTTCTTCATTTCTTTTGCTTGGAAGAAGTGACGGCATTCTTGATAAATTTGCATATAGAACTATTCAACAGAGCACAAAAGGTTAAATATAATGCATTAATAAACCTTGAATAAAGAAATTAACCACAATGTTTGAGGAAACAAGCAATTAAGCATCTAAATTAGTTAACTTCGAACGATCAACGTATCCCAACTAATGAATTTCAAGTCAAATGGAATAATGAGCTACATGTATTGAATACTCAAATATTGAATAACAGGTTGTATTGAATATTGAATAACAATGACTAAACATATATTATGCCTTAAAAGAACAAGTAAACATTAGTAAAATAAAATCTTTTACGACCGATGCAGACAAAATTTGAAGTGTGTATGTATAGGACATTATAATGCATCTAAATAAGGCAAGCATGCCCTCATCCATATCAAGGATGTTACCAGTTCCTGTATTAATAATTTAATACATATGGGTATCAACCACAATTTTTTTCTCGTCTTTCATCCATACTTCTTTCTCTCTGTCTTGCTCTAATAAGTTTGCGAAGAACCATATCATTCACTCATCATAAAACTTTTTAAAATTTGTTGTCAGAAAATATTAGTCACGCTTTAAACATAATTGTTGTCATAAAAAATAAGTGTGATTAAAGAAGTTATAATATTGTTAGGATAAGTAAATGCAATTATCAAATCATTATAAATAAACTACAGTGATCATAATCATCAAAATATAGCTACCTAAATGTTTATATTAGAAAGTTACATGGCATGTTGACTATGCAAAAACCGGCTATTGATAGCAATGGCCTAAACGTACGGATGTCGAATTCCTTATTTTGTTATTCGAAAAAGAGATAGGTACAATGGCTATTTGTACAATGGAATTCTAAAGGGTTTGACATCCCTCATGCCATAGCAAACAAAATAGAGGAAAGCTTCTCAATGATTTTTTCATTTTGCTCTTCCACCACTTCATTCGAACCCTATTATGCAATGTGGTTGAGACCTTTCAGTTGTTGATGAAGTGAATAGCAAACAAATTAGAGGAAAGCTTCTGAATAATTTCTTCATTTTGCTCTTCCACCACTTCACTCGAACCCTGTTATGTGGTGTGGTTGAAACCTTTTAGTTGTTGATGAAGTGAACAAGAGATGTATCTTTCCCTTCCAATACTCT
Organism: Arctium minus; assembly: GCA_954870635.1. Taxonomy (NCBI): domain Eukaryota; kingdom Viridiplantae; phylum Streptophyta; class Magnoliopsida; order Asterales; family Asteraceae; genus Arctium; species Arctium minus. The sequence goes on along the minus strand of OX941087.1, from coordinate 39,508,118 downwards.
TCTGATATCCTACCCTTCACCAAGTTTCCAGAATAACTTGATGTTAAGTCTTTTGAAGAAGAGTACCACATGTGAGTCTCTTCATGTATGAAGTAAGGGGATACACATCCCAACAAATGAGCTAAAATGTAAATGGCATCTTTCCACTAATTAATCAGGTACCTTACAGTAGCACACTTGTGCCTTTTTTCCTTATCCATCCATATGATAGTATTTCGATGGGGTCTCTCTCCAACTAACTGAATAAAGTCTCAATTGGAACCAGAAAGTTCATTTTAGTGTTGGAGTTAGTGAAGAAACCTCCAATTGAGCCCTGCTTTCCCATCCAATCATGTAGCTCATGAGCTGAATCATGGCAGCAAGCTTTTCACATGTTCCGTTATGATATGCAAGGATTTTTCTGAAATAGAAGAATCATTTACTAGAAATTTCTCACTGTCTTGATCTCAACCATTTATGACTTACCGGCACCCAAACAGCCACCAATTCTTCATATGAACTCATCTCTTTGCTAGTATTCCGAAGTTTTGAGATCAATTGTTGGCTCAAACAAGAGAGGGTAACAAGATATTCCCATGCTCTACCCTTAACTGCTATGATAGTATCAACTAATGTTCTATCAACATCAAGAATCACATGGGACCTAGTAAACTCCTCTTTGCTAGACTTTTGAAGAAACCGTTTTACGATAGGTTGAACAAGAGAACTTTGATTTGGCTCCTAGTCTCCATAACATCATGGTTGAAAGCACCCTTGAGAGTGATAGGCACGGTGAAGAGGCAAGATGTATACTTCCAAAGAACCATAGCAAATGCATCAGAACAAGGAAGCTCGTCCCAATTAATTAAAATAAACATCTGCCTAAACTTTTCATGCCTCAATCGAACCCACTCCACAGTCCACACATGTCTTCCTAATTTTCCAGAGTTCCAACCCCTCACCCTTCGTTCCTACTGGTCGACTCTTTATAGCTTGCATTCCCACTCTTCATCGAATTGTTTCGCCAATGAATGAAGCAGCGGTCCACAATAGGTGAATCGGTGTGGTGAGATGCCGGCCAGAAAGAAATCCATAAACTACAGCAATTGGGCTTTGATTGCCTTGAGCTGTCTCACGAGCTATTTGTAAGATGGCCTAACCAAGACCCCATTTATTTTATAGTCTTGTAATAGAGGAATGATGGATAGATTCATAACAAAGGGGATGATGGATCGATGACCCCACATCTCTTAGTCGAATTTGGGTTGGTGAACGAATCACTCATGAAACCAACTTGAGGCAGTGGGAAATCCACATTCGGAGGTTCTGAACCTAGACCTGGACACAAGCCTAACTCGGCCGATTCTTGATTATCAATGAACACTTCCTTTGTCGTTTGGTGGCCTCCTTCGTGAACTAGTATTCCAAGCAAACACTTCCTTTATCGCTTGGCGGCCTCCTTCATTGACTAAGTATTTCAATGATCCTTCTCCTTCTATAGATTATATCTTCTCTTCAATCGGTAGTACCTTCTCCCCATTCTCTCGTCTTCTCAATTTCTTCTCCTCTATGGACGATTGTTGCCATGACCACGGGAAGGCTAAGATTAGGAATAATTTCTTGGACCGGACAGCCTCTTCATTGGTGGTGATAAACCCTCCAGATGCAACCACCGATGACGGAAGACCGGTGTGGAGGACTGTTTTGGATCGAATGGCATGTATCTCATCCTGAAGGGTAGAACGAAAATGATCATTTCCGATCCTTCTTTGCGAACTTCTGAGTAATGAGAGTGTTCTGATCACGAAAGAGCTGTTGAATATTGGCAACGACATATTGGATTCTGATCACCTCCTTCTTCATGGATCCCTCTCTCTGTGGAATGGTACTGATGGCCATGGATGGACCACACTAATACCAATTTGTTGTGAGCACAATAAAAGAAAGAAGATGCTTGGCCAAATTGTATTCAACCCAACCAAAGAAATTCGAGAGTGTTAGTCTCTCCCAAAGGATCTCAGTAGTTTCTGCATACCCTGCTATGGCTACTGCCCTATTATTTATACTAGCCAAAACAGACTAATTTCCCACTTTACCCTTTTCTTTTGTATGGCTAACAGCCTCCTATGCTCCTGAGATAGCTTATGTGGCGATTTATTTCTCCTACTAAAAATAAAGATGATGGATAAGTGCATGACAGCTTGCTTCTGTGATGTGGATAAATATGGGCAAAGGTTGTACACCAAAAAAAATGGAGATATGATTGAGATGAGGTGATTGTAAGGAAAAGACTGTAGAAAGACGCGACATGGGGATTTGAATTTCATGACACGAGATGGCATTTGAAATATGAGATAGGCAACAGTGACTGTGAGAATAGCATCTCCCCATAAGTGTTTGAGGACGTTAGAGGTGAAGAGAAGGAAAGGAGTGGATTCAAGCAAATGTCTATTTTTCCACTCGGCAACCCCATTTTGTTGAGGGGTGCCAACAAATGAGCTTTGATGCACAGGTAATAGCCAAGAATACAAATGAAGTAATCTAGGAGCAATCGCCTAAATCTCGAGACGCTCTTCAAACGAATCATAGACTTCATTGAGATAGGTGTGATCCCCCCTCCGAGAACTGTTTATGAGACTTTCATCTCGTACAGCTCAAGCAAAAACACCAAAATACTGGTTGGACCGGATATGTAATACAAAGTTTTAAACTTCTTACTTTCCGATTCAATCTGCTTTCTTTGGAATTGGGTTTTTATCATCGTATGAAATTTGATGAAGAGGTTTCGGATTTCTGATTTTTCCTTCATGAGTATCCAATTCCTTCATGGGTATCTAGGAGAGACAAGTATGTATCTCAGAGGGACAAGTATGGTCATCAACAAACAGCAAGAACCACCTAGCCCCTGTTACATTTCTTACTCTAGCTTTTTCCCCATATGTCACTATGGAAATGTTTGTTGGTAGTTTAAAGAGCTTAATGGGACTCACAACTTATTCAGTCAACTATATATGACTTTGTTGTAGTGGCTTACTGATATAGAAAGTGGCTTATTCAATAAGATTCTAGGGGGAGCTTTATGAAGAAAGTCAAGTTTTTTTCCATACCTGCCCCTCCCAATTAAAAAGAACGTTCCTTTCATATATATGAAAAAATCCTCTCCTCTCATCTATGAAAAAGCCCTCCCAAACAAAAACCTTCGTAATCTATACAAGCAAATTAATCCACACAGACAGCTTTATCATACATGACTTCATAGAAAACCAACACTATATATCATAGAGAAAGGGTGAGATAGTTTGTGTGGTTAAGGTGGATAGTTTGTGCGAGTTTGTTTTGAGAATTGACATATTTCGCACTAAAAACTGAAGATTCTTATTTTGAATAATTAGGTATAATTGAGATAGATAAATAAAATTGGGATGACCTAGACGGTAATGTAGATTTATGATCTCACTATATTTAAACTGAAATAACAAGACTTTTGTTGGGTTTGACTTGATATGGGGGATAGGTTGTCTTGTCGTTCAAGTGGGTATGGTTGGCGTAGTGACTTGAATTAGGTTGCATTTCAAGTTTGTACAAACATGCATAAATCTAGATCTCAGCATTGCCAATCATCCTTCCCGAGTCCAAATCCTGAAAAACACAATCATCTGTATGAAAATTATTCGAAATGTTCTCCATACTGAGTTTACTAACTACTAAAGTACTAATTAATTGCAATTGAGATTGGGAACAAAGAGGACATATTTAAGAGTATTATTCGGTGACACAACCAAGGCCTATTACTTAGAAGCAGCTTCCATCGGCAGTTCAGACGAATAAATTTGAGCACAAGTATAAATTCGTTAAACAACTGCAAGTTTCCTGACATATGATTTGATGCACCGGAATCCACTATTCAGGATTGTTAAGATTTATTTAAAACAATAATGTTTGTTGGTTGAGTACATGTTTGGGCAATATTCTCAAACTTGGAACGGAAGAGATTAGAGAGGATGCCATGGTTGTTCGAATATTTTTCATTTGTTGTACCAAGTTAAACATCTTTTGAAGCATCTCTAGTTGTTTGACAAATGTATACTTGCACGAGTCTCCATTTGCTAATAGTCTGAAAGAATTATTTTATGTAAATCTCGTAACAGCCACCCGGACCTTACCCTTAGAAACAGCCCCTTAAGCCCAAAAGAAGTCTCGAAAAAGAAAGCTTGTTGTGATTGGAACATAGCTGCAAGAAGAGACAAGGCTGGGATCAGAGAAGCTCTGATACCATGCAGAGTTCCTTACTTTTGCATTCCAAAAAGAGAGAGGTACAAGGGCTATATATACAAATCAGGAAAGGAATCCTACTCGGAAACACATTAGAGTTGGCAGAAATTATCCTAATCTTCTAAATAAATAAATCATAACTAAATCCTTTTGTAACAAGATTTCAAATATATCTGCAGAGGATCATATAGTTAAGTGGTTCAACAGTTGGTTTTGAAAGCTTGGTGACCTAATTGTTAGTTTCATGAAAGTGCAAGGATCAATATATGAGCCAAGCAGTTATCAAAACACCAATATTACTGGAATGACTGAAATTAGCTTCACTTGGTGGTGGTAAATTGTAACAGCCTGTTTTAAAACTAAATAAAAAAAGGGGCCTTTAAATATTAATAAAAGAGCAAAAAACAAAATAAGGGGGCTGAAAAGGGGTTGTCAGTGGCAGGTGATGAAGTGTTTTATGGGGTGCTTGGGAGGAGGCCACATCAAGTGATGGGTCACTTAGTTTCAGCTCCTCAGCTCTTGTATAAATAGGTTTTCTCCTTTCTTTTTTGTTCTTTACTAGCAAACTCCAGCAGAAAATTCTTGTAACAAACACACCCATTTTCTGAAAGAGAGAAAGAGAGCAAGAAAAGAAAGTGAGAAGCTGAAAAAAAGGACAGCAAAAATTAAGTCTTTAGTAGCCTAATCAAAAGGTGATTACTTGATTTTCTGTTTTGGTTTGTTTACAAACCTGTGATACATACTTCAGTTACTAAATTTCACTTATGATTCTGTAGTTTTCTAGCTCATACATGCTATTATGAATTTATGATAACTATGTTCTTTTTTTTTGGCTTTTACATGTGCATATTAATAAGAATAAAGATCATCGATGAATACAATTCCAAGAAATGAACCGATGATTTCTAATCATGAAAGGAGGGTTGGTATGAGGTTTAGGAATTGTGTATCATCAAGGCAGTATAGCCGTGGCTAGGGGCTGTAGAAAAGGTCCCGATCCCTTGACGAGGGGTACCAAAATAATACCGGAAAGGTGTGACACCCACCGGTGGACATCGGATTTTAAAATGGTGAACTTCATGAATATATTAGCATGTTTATTTTCTGTTATGAGGTTGTAAATTGCATACATGATATTTGATGTATAAACTAGTGACCACTAAGCAATTCCATTGCTTAAAAATCTAGTATGTACGCAGGTATTTAATTTCGTTCAAGAAGCGGTGATACGGTTATCTTGGTCAAAAATATCAAGGAAATTGGCAGTCATTTTGGGTTCATAAACGAGTGGTTCGTTTATGTAGTTTTTGGGTAATAATTAATAAACATGTATTTTACAGTGTTTAGTATTTTGTTTTGTAAATGTAATTCATCAAGACATCTTTGTTTAATAAAAAAAATTATATATAAAGCTTTCCGCTTTGTGTTCTATTTATAATGGCTGAATAAAGCAGGTAACACAACTTGTATGATTGGGTATTGAAATAAAATAAAAACTTAGGGTGCTACATAAATGCTGAGAGATCACATGAACAAACTGATAACAGCATATCTTAGCTTTAGAAAACTGATTACGGAGTGAGGGTAGCAGATGTGGATTGCATCATTTGTCAATCTGTTTGGTTACCAGAGCATTGTTTTCGCTTGTTTGTAGAGGTTGCATACGTAGTGACTACATAATTAAGTGACTCGGTAGTTAGTTTTGAATGTCTGAGGAACTGATTGTTAGTTTCATGGAAGTGCAAGGACCAAGGTATGAATGATTTCTGCCAACCAGTTATAAAGGCACCAACATCACTGGAATGACTGAACTCACTAGCTTGAGATGGTGGTGTTAAATGCTAACGTTGTGTTCTCGAAACTCCTTTTACGAAGGAAAGGAAAGGAAAGGGAGGAAAGTAAAAAAAAACTCATGTTCTCATAACTTTTTTAGGAGAGAAAGGAAAGGAAAGGAAACGGAAGGAAAATAATGATAACTTTCCTCCCAAATGTGGGAGGAAAAGGAAGGAAAGGAAAGGAAAGAAATTAAAACCATTTAAAAAAATTACTAAAATTATTAGAATTACAAAACTACCCAATCTTTCATTATAAAGAATATATTTTTAAAGGGTATATTTGTAAAAATGACACATTTCCTTTCCTTTCTCTCCTGTTCAAGAACATGAAAAACTATTTTATTTCCTTTCTTTTCCTTCTTTTTCCTTCCCTTTCGAGAACACAAATACTTTCTTTTCTCTCCCTTTCTTTGCCATCCATTTCTTTTCTTTTCTCTCCAAATTAGAGAACACAACGTAAGAGATTGAAACCTGATAACAGATGATGTTAGTTTCAGCAAACTGATGACAGTGTGAGGGTCTAAGCAGATGAGAATTGCATACGTTGTCAATCAATTTGGTTTGGTGGGAACAAACTGATAACAGACAATGCTAGTTTCAGCAAACTGATGACAGTGTGAGGGTCTAAGCAGATGAGAATTGTGCACGTTGACAATCAATTTGGTTACCGAAGCAAGTTTGCAAACATTGCATATTTTAACCCCTTCCCAAACCTACAGTGATGTAAAGCAGTTGACAAATTTGTCCTCATCCTATTATCAACACAAACAGTTCCTCACAATGCTACGTTATGGAGATTGCGGACATCAATCATAGGAATGGGCTGACTAAAGTTTGAGGCGGGTCTTCACTCTGTCAACATTCTAACTTTGAGGATATGAAAAGTAAATCAGATTCATCAGGGAATTTAGTGCTTATCAAGGTCAGCCATATGATGTAAGTGACGAAAAAATAAAGTTGCTCACCGCAATCGGCCAATTTTCCATCCCTTCCAGCTCTACCTGCTTCTTGGTAATATGCTTCCAAACTCTGTACAGGGGGAAGTAGCTGTAAAAAGTCCATGCATGCTAGCAACTACCTTTTTGTGTGCGAATTATAAGCTAGAAAAGTGGATTACACATATTGCAAAAAGTTGGAACAGTCACGACAGGAATGCACATATAGCACAAGAGAATTTCACGATATGTAGCTTAAGATAAATAAGTATAATGGAAACATTGCTCTCAGGAACCAGCTTCAAGAACATACCTGCGGCCAACCATAGTGAATGATCCTCCGTACATTTAATTTGTCGATACCCATACCAAAAGCAATCGTTGCAACCACCACCTGGAGGACACGTAAAAATAATTTGTAGACTGATAGTAAACATCTGCCTTTTGCTTGGCAATCCATTTGGATATCAAAGTTGTAGTGTTTCCACTAAATTGAAAATCCTAATTCATTATATTGTTGCAATTTGTTTGTTCATTATGTAAAAAGAAAGTTACACATTCTTTCTCACATAACTTGGGTTACCAACTGCCATTACTAAGTTTGTACATGATTGAAAGCTTCTAGCCAACAAAACAGACTTTGTTCAAACGCCCTCTCCGACAGCGACATGAGGTGAACTTTCTTGTTGACTAGTCTTTTGGTAATGATCAGATTCACAATATGGAAGTGTGAAGACAGTCACATAGAAATCATTAGAAGTCTTTATCCAAAAAATCAATAGAAGTACATTATGAACTTTACACGATTTCTCCAGGTATAATAAGTAATCTGATCTTTTGTGAGTCATTAAGAAGAAATGTACATGAATATTACTACTACATAACTAACTTCAAAACTACGTAAAAGATTACTGGTAAGAGAAACCCTAATCATCTAACAGCTAACACTCCCCCTCAAGTTGGAGCATAGAGCCATCAATATTAATCATGGCAACTTATTACAAAGATAACCAACCCGAACCCTATTTAAACCTTTCATGAAGATGTCCCCCAACTATTCCTCAGTCTTAAAATATTCTATAGAAATTAAATACTGCTGAATTTTCTCAGGAACAAAATGACTATCAATTTCATTGTGCTTAACTCACTCATAAAGTACATGATTATATGTAATATGAAGAGCAGTTTGATTGTCACACCACAATTTTGCTGGTACTAAAGTCTTAATCCTATTTTAGTCAGAAGGTTATATATCCACATTATCTCGCACACAGATTGTGCTATAACCATGTAATCTGACTCTGTTGGATCATGAGGTGACATGTTGCTTCTTATTTTTTCATGAGACCAAATTCCCTCCAACAAATATATAATATCCCGAAGTAGATCTTCTATCTATCTTGGAACCTGCATCTTCTATCTATCTTGGAACCTGCCCAGAACTGAAAAATATTCAATATCGCTATGTCCATGAGTTTCGAACACCATGCCACGTCTGGGTGTTCCTTTTAAGTAACACAAAAATTGTTTTACCACTGCCCAGTGATGAATTGTCTGAGATGATATAAATTGACTTACAACATTGACCGAGTATGCAATATCAGGATGCAACGTGCTGTAAGATAATTCAACTTCCCTGCCAACCTTTGATATCTCTCAAGATCTCCGAATCGTTCCACATATCTTGCAAGGTGCATGTTGGGAGTTAGAGCACTACAAGCTTTTGCTCTCTATTCTCATGTATAGGTTTTTAGGTCAAGTGCATTCTCTCTAAGATGTGAATATTCCTACATTTACTTCTAGTAACTTCAACAGCCAAGAAATACTTTAGCACCCATGAGTCCTATGTAAGAACTTAGGGGTTGTTTCCAAAATACTCATTGGGTAAGAGGTCTGGTTGGAATAAGTGCTCCGACCGAAGTAAATGGTGAGTGAAAATTGTTGTTTAGTAGATATTTTATCAAGTAAAATAGACTATTATATCCTTTTGTAAGAGTATATTGATGCTACATATTATACTTTTTAAAAATTTTAAAACAAATGATGATTTCACTTTAAAAACTATTTTTAAGTAACAAAAATCTTTTTTCTTCCGGTGGCCCCATGATTATTCGCCCTCTTCAATAGAAATCTGGTTTTTTCCAACTGGCCCCATGGTTATTCACCCTCTCCAATTCTCAACGTATTGGGACTCTCCAACTCTATGCAACTCGTCGCTTCATTCTTAAAAAACTGTTTTTTAGTTCCATCACTATACTTCTTATAAACCTTAATCCCACCTTATTTCGATGATCCTAAGAATGTTTCTAAATTTTGCTTTAATAAATGTATCTTTAATATATGTATATATAACTCTTTATAAATAAAAAGTGGAAAGATGAGGTTTCAGTAAGAACTGAGTTTTATCGGGTATTTATTTTGTTGATGTGGCGCTATATGGCACCTTATGTGGCAGGAAAAAGTAGAAAAAGAAGGTTCTTGTAAGAAACTCTATCGTAGATGCTCTAAAAAGTCTAATTCCACATCTCTTAGGGGCACCGAGTATATGGTGTAAGAGGATTATCGTTTACATTAAGTGCTCCCTCCATCCTAAATCTAATGTGTTTTTGGCTTCTTTTCCTTACGTACTAAGCAACATTTACATCCTATTATTGGGGATTTCATTTTATATGCACTTAGTGGAAACGAAACTGCAACTATACACACTTTTCATGATGAATTTCTTCTCCCCATCATTTCAATAAGTGTTCTAATCGAAGTTTAAATATAATAGCCCCGTTAACTATTACCAAATTTATCCAAAAATTATCTTTTTGGATGTTTGGATATGAGATGAAGTTTATACTTGCTGATAATGTTATCAATAACAAATTTGTGGAAGTTTAAACTTCAGAAAAACCAAGGATGTTCTTACACCTACATATCATTATGTGGGTGGTGGGAGCACATCGTATCTATGTATATGGCAACATCTTATCTATAGGAGGTCATCGCAGTCCTAAGCTGGAACGAGATCATGTCCTTGAGTTGCTATAGCGGTTATCCCGATGGTAAAACAATGGTGGAAAAAATAGTGGTTCATATAATTAATAAAAATATTTATATGTACCACTTAATATATGTAATACATATCTAATAGTAATATTTAAAATTACAATGTTGTTAATAAAATATTTATATGTACAGATGTACTTAACATTTGAAGATTTTTTTAATATCATTGCAATTTAAGGTATTAATTGTGAAAATCCACAAAGTGAAGTTACACATATTGAAAGAAGAAAGTCACCCATATCAAGAGAGAGAAGAGAAGAGAAGAAAATTCACACATATCAAGAGAGAGAAGAACGAGAATTGTGCTCATCTGCTATTTGGAGAGAGAAAAGAAGTAGAGTCACAACCACGAAGAAGTAAGAAGATGATAACAAAGAAGATGAGAAGGAAGAAGACGACGACAAATGGTATATCAATTTCACTGGTGATGCCATAATTTCACTTTTATAGAACACCGGCAACCAAAAGCTAAACATATTTGGTAGACGAACATGAGCAGAAGTCCCCCAAAACATAGCAGGTTTCAAGCCGCAATTTGATTATCCAGTGATTTGCTACTGAGATATGGAAATATTTGACGATCACTAACCGAATTCACACCGCGGTAGACTGCCGAGATCACAATACTCTGCTATTTCAGTTCTCTCATCTTGGTGAGCTTGGGTACAAGACAAATATCTTGACTTGCATTTGTAGGATATAATGTGAAGAGATTCAGGGTTTTTCAAACAGAAATAATGAATGGAATAACACCAACCGAGAAACACATTTCACTTTGAAAGGTTAAGTTATATGATCACTGATCCATACCTGTACAGCATTTTCATGAAAATCCCTGTGCACCTGCCTCAGGTGTGATTTTGGCAGCTGATAAGTGGAGAAAAAAGAAATTATGTCACAATAAGTAGAAAATAACATAAAAAACAACTATTTTCATCAGATGGACATGGATGCTTTAAAAATGGGCACAGAAGAATTGCATGTCTAAGTCAACATTCAAATATATGACATATACGGAAAATGCAACAAATAAACTCACACACCCTCACTTTTGGTGAGGTTTGAACCCCCCTGACCTCCTGGAAAGGCAAAGGCCCGGATACCACTAGGCCAAAGGCCCTTTGGTAAAAGGTCTGATGTTTCCACATAACAAAAGGCTGCTTAATGGTATATTGCCAAAAATGAAGCCACTTCATTATGCAGCCAACCAAGAATGTGACTGAACCAATTAAAGAGATGCCTTCCCAACAACAGGCATAGAACAGCAAAAACGAAGGATCAAATAAATATGCTTCAAAAATTGACAAGAGAAAGAAAAGCAGAAATATACCTTTGCATGATAAGCAGCAGATTTTACACCGCATCTACAGAGATATTTTGCTATGCTTAATGTTTCTTTCCTGGTTGGCACGTATACGATTGTTGACCCTTGCTCAAGTTCTATCTCCCCTTCTGCACCACTGGCTATACGAGAGGAGGCACAAACATCCCAATCCTTTGTGGATGAGCGTCCATCAAATTCTCCACAGGTAACTGCAGTAATGCTGGTTATGAAACGAATGAATGAAATAACAAGGAAAAATATGTTTGACAACAAATTAAAACACCATCATTTTTAAACAAGAGAGATGACAGGAGACTAGCAAAGGATGTTTAATCACATTGAACAATCATGTTGAGCAAAAATGATATTTAAGCTTTTTATCTTCCCTTTTCCATCAAAATATCTCCCATACAAAGATAGACGAAATGTATACTTCATACAAATCATGTCTATGGCTTGGAGGCTTAAAGAACAGGAATAGAGTTACCAGAATTGGAGGATAAAAATAAATTTGTGATTCATGTCCTGCCATGAGTCACAACCATCTCCCAGAGGCAAGAAAGAAAATTACCATCCAAGTCATCAACATCCAGGAATATGTCACACTCATCTTCGAGAAATTCAACCGACAGTTCTTTTTTCTTTGAAGAAAGGTCACAGCTTTCACTTGGCGAAGTTAAATCATCATCACTTCCAGAAGAAGTCCTTTCCTCTGTACCGTCCAACCAGCTCTTGTATATTTCATCTTGGCTGGATGTGCGAACTGAAGTGTGGCTTGCATTATCACAAGAATCAACTAGAGCAGTTGACATTAAGATATTCTTTTTACTGTACTTTTGGTTTCTGGTATATACTTCAATCAACTCACAGAAGTCCCTCTCATATGAGGATGAAGATGTTCTACTGTGCTTGACCTACAACAGCAGGGACCAAATCAGGAACGAATTTATAATCGGGAAGGAAAAAAAAAAGCTTGAAGTCATACTTTTGTAGTGTACACATAGATGGCCCTCCAAATAAAACATTTGGAAGGATATTAAACAAATATCTTCTAAAGAAGTAAGCATATCCTGTAAGGTCCAGATAAAAGAGAGTGAACTAACTGAAAACCGAAGATTCGGCCGAAAAAAGGAGGTCAGAACAATCTTTGGATCCTCTGACATTTGCAATGACTTCAGAATATCTTCCCGAACTTCAGTGGTGGCCGTAGCAGTCAATGCCATTATCGGTATATCAAACTTCAAGAATGCCAATTTTTTGGCATTGAAGTTCTCTCTCAGTGCAGACAATCTCCTGAAATGTCAAAGAAATATATGTCGAGTGTCAAGAGATTATGTTGATTTACACTTCATGCAAGTATCATTGTTTGACTTTGTATATGTGAGTACTGTCCATGCAACTGGACAAGTTAATGGTATAGAAGCTAGTTTAGTCATGTGGGATGGTGCAAAATTGATATAATGCTTTCAAGAACAAATCAGTCTATCCATACAGCAGCACACTTCATATATAGTACAAATTTCACTGGAAGTTTATTGAGGTCATGATTGTTTTTTAGTATCACAGATGATGCACCCATTAGTTGGTTCCCTTCCCACTCCCATTAGCCAAAACATCCTCTTTAGCAGAAAGATGGATATTCCTTGCTCATTATCAAAAAATCACTTATTCACAAACTTCGTGTGGGTCTATTAGTTTTGAATGACTGATGACTAATATTAGGCTTCAAGCTTCGATAAATATGTACTTGCATAATAACAGTTACAGATATTTCCAAACTAAATAAGGTGTTCTATGATGCATCTGAATCAGCTGTGAAGACGTGATCTCTGATTTGAACATAAATGATTGTTGTTTGGTAAGACCAACTTTTCCTACGATTCGCATGGTGATTGTCTGAATGGGTAAAAACACGGGACAAGCTATCCCATTCATTGGCTCAAAATTTCCAACAATACCCCCCAGCTCACAGCACCTCTCTCTGGTTCATCTTCTCGACGCTGCTCCTCTCTGTTTCCACCAAAAGCAACTTTTTTTCAAAAGGTTCTGCTGCTACAAAAACCAAGTCCTCACCCCAAAAGCCTGTCTTCTTCTAGTCTCCCTCTCTTTGCTCTATATCTCATTCTCTACACTTTACCCTTGATTTTCTTGTGATTTTTAGGGTTTTAGCAACCATTAGAAATTTCTTGATTCTGAACAGGAAAATGAAGATTGATTGAGGCTCTAATCAAACATTAATTTCTGTAACAATTGTCTTGATACATTCCTTCGTTTTAATACTTTGTTTCTTCTAAATTGTTTTTACTTGATGTTGTTTCCAATTATGCAAGTGGGTGTGTAAATTTAAAGCAGATGGGATCCCTACAACACTGCAAGGTGATGTTAGTCAAGGAAGGATACACGCAGACATACGGAATAGATTATCAAGAACGTTTGCTTTGTAGCAAAGATGAATACAGTGAGGATTTTTGATGTCCTTGGTTGCTAATTTTGATTAAGAAGTACAACAGTATGAGGTGAAGAATTTCTTCCTTCAATGTTAACTAGAAAAGAAGATTTATACGAGCATTCCATCGAAAAAACATGGAGTTGACACGACACGCCCAAGTTTGTCGATTAAAAGAAGTGATACATGGGCTGAAACAATCACCACGTGCTTGGTTTGGATGGTTTTCCAGGGTGATGATAACCGGTGGCTATAAGCAAATTTGAGGAGAATACACACTTTTTATCGAGCATTTTGCCTAAGAGGGAAATTTTAATCCCGTACATGGGTGATATTATAGCGACATGAAATGATGAAGTAGAAAAGGAGGTCTTGAATCGCTGTCTAGCCAAGAAATTTGAGATAAAAGATTTATGAAAATTGAAGTACTTCCTTGGAATTGAGGTGGCTCGGTCAAGGCAGAGAATTGTATTTCTCAACGCAAGTATGTTACGCACCTACTTAAGAACACTGACAAGACAGCTAGTAAACCAGTTAGAACTCCCATTGAACAAAATCACTGTGAGGCTCTTGGAGATAAGACAGTGGGTAAAGAATGTACCAACGACTTGCTTGGAAAATTCATCTACTTAAAATTGCACATAATACCAGATATAGTTTATTCAGCCAGTGTTCAGTTAATTTATGCAGGATCCTAGAGATGTACACCTACAAGCAGTCCACTGAGTGATTCATTACTTAAAGGCATGTCTAGGTAAAAGAATATTATTCAAGAATGGGTCTGCAATTGATCTATCAACTACGAGCTATTGTACCTTTCTTCGAGGAAACTTGATATCATGGAGAAACAAGAAACAAAGCGTGGTAGCAAGGTTAAACACCGAAGCATAAAAGTTTAGACCTATGGCCACATGAGTACGCGAATTATTGTGAGTCAAAAATATTCTTGAGAACCTAAAGATTCAATGAGGTGAACTGATGAAGCAATACTATGACAACAAATCAGCCATAAGTATAGCCCACAAACCAACATGGCTGGAAAAAACACAGAGATAGACAGCACTTCATTAAAGAAAAGCTAGTTATTGCACTAATTTGTACTCCATTTGTCCCACCAGGACTTCAACTTGCAAATGTGATGACAAAGCTGTGTAGGTCATAGGATCAAATCCTGTTTGCAACAAAATGATTTCCTCTCAAAAAAACTGTGTAACAACATGTTTCATGAGGATGTTAGCAAGCAGGGAATGAAAGATCTATATTCACCAGCTAGAGGGGAGGTGTAGGAAATCTCGTATCAGTGATCTTGGGAGAAATTTCAGAGACAAGTAGTGGAAAGAAATCAATAGGTTAAATCTATTCCCAATATTAAGGGAATTAGCCTGGTTTAGCATTATAGAAAATTGTGTATGTGTGTGTATATATATAAGAATGGATTGTAAATACAAATACACAACAAATAAGAATTCTTCATAAACCTTATGTTTTTATTCAACGGAAGTTTATTGGATTGTCAGCATCATCTGCCACTTAGTTTGTCTAGAGGTCTAGTACCTCATCGTATGCTTTTACTATTACATGCTTTAGTATCTTGCTTGTTACCTTTCGTTCGATTACCCATACCTTCTTTTCTACAAGTTATATACATATACATATATATGTATAAGATAACATTCTCCTCTTTGACCAAATCTATGTAAATTTAGATTTGTAAATTTTATCAATTTAACACATTCACCAAACAGTCATATACTCATTCATTCGAAACTAAATCATAAAAAGAGTTAAAATAATATTTTTATGCCATTCAAACAGTCAATTCCGAAAACTTGTTACACGGTCAATTTTTACTGTGCACTAAGACATATAGACTATAGAGCATCTTAATCATTCCAGCCACTTGATCATTTTGCACATAATCATTCAGGATTTGTCAATAACCTCTAAGTATTTGGAAATAAAATAAGTTCACAATTAAATGGCATCACCAGTACTGCATTTTAGCAAGTTGGACACATTCATTAGAGCACAAGACTATTATGCTTCGGCTATCTTCATCAACACAAAAAAGTGCATGTGAGGTTATAACATCGCCAATTCTCAAAACAAGAAAAACAATCAACAGAACAACAGAACAACCTTGTGGAATAGGATAAAAATGCAAACCTGTAATCTGGCCGAAAATCATGACCCCACTTGGAGACACAGTGAACTTCATCAATTGCAAATAAAGCAATTCCACGACTCTCCGCAAGGCTTTGAAGTGGTTTCATCAATCTGCAAGAGAATGTGTAGAAGTGTAGGACGTTTATTTCCTGAAATATCTGTAAAACAAAATCCATAAAACACGCCTAAAATTAACACAGATCATTAACCTCAAGATCGTCTCAGGGCATACATAGATGATTTCATACATCCCTCTCATTGCTTTCTGCTCAACACTAGGATCAATCTGTCCCGATCCAAGAAAACAGGCTGACACACCATGCTTTGCAAGCTTCAAGCACTGATCATGCATCAAGCTTATCAAGGGTGAAATCACCACCACAACCTTCCCCGTTAATAGTGCTGGAATTTGAAAACATAAGGATTTCCCTATGAAAAGACTAAAGGTGAGACAATACTTTCCAACAATAAAGTTAACAAAACAACTTGGTGTTTAAAGAAAATAACCCAAATAGCATGTGTTTACCTGATCCTGTTGCAGCAAGAACAAGGCAGTCTTTGTGGGCAATCCAAGCTGCCAATGCTTCCTTTTGAAATCTCTTTATGGATGGATAACCGAAATGCTGCTGCAACAACGTATTAGCTCTAAGTTCCCAATCTGATTCAACGTCTTCTTCTAAAGAGTATGATGAATTTACTGATAATCCAGGAACGATACCCTGGTGAGAATAAATGGGCAGAATGAATTCACACCCATCTCCATGCGTAGGCAAGACCTTTGCTCTTGAGACTGATGCATCAGATTCAAGAGATGTCTTGCTAATCTTGGGTCTTCCTGCAGATTGCAGATGACCCATGATGCTCAACTGCCGCATACGCCCAACTGACTTTTTTCCAGTGGCAGATAAGTCTCTTTTTCTCATACCTTTCTTGCTGCCACTGGAACACCTAGAACCATCTGATTTGCCATCATGATTTTTGTTGGAAGCATTCAAAATGAACTCAATTGCATTGTTTAATGATGGACCCACTTCTTTGATGGCTTCCGTCACCTCTGAAATCTGAAATCCCATACCTATGAGTTCTGCAATGACTAGGTCAGAAGCTAAATTGCTCCCGTCCATGGCATATATACTAGCTGTCTTCAAGAGAAACTGAATGAAACTGTAAATCAGATGCAGCTTTTAGAAAGAGAAAGGCTAGGCATGACAAACTTTTGGCATCAAAAACATGAGAAAGTGCATTTGGCTACCTACAATCACCAATGAACCGGAAGAATTATTTGTACCAAAAACTATATGTGCACTTGTGATATGTGTTACTTTTTTTTTTGTCCGAGAAAGATCACTCGGAATCCGGTAGAAACATCTGAACGACACACACACCCACTAGTGACAAAAGTCCTATACTCGATATTTATTAAACATGTGTTCCAATAATAAAGCACCTAGCAAGTTTAAAGGATCCTGTCATTCCAGAATGACAATATATATAATATATATAATCAGTTAATCACAACCTCGTGCTATAAACTTTTGCGACGTTTGATATTGAAAATGTGCAGGGCCAGTTCGGAGGGTGTACCAATGTGAGATTTGGAGCAGGGCCCCCCTGAATTCTTTTTGGTTCCAAAACCATTTATATATATATATATATATATATATATATATATATATATATATATTTAGCCCAATCCCTTCAGCCTTCTCCGTATTATTTTAAGCTGAATTGGGCAATTATAATGTCTTAGCAATTTAGCCCAATACCCAATCCCTTCTACCTGATTTGGCAATACGCCGATTCCTTGTTATGGCTGCAAATCTGCAATCCCTTCTCCTCACCTCTCTAATTTGATGATTGAACTCCCCTAGTAGGCTAGTCCTGTTTTGTTTTCCCGGTGGTGACTTTTATGCTTCGAGAAGGTTGATTATGAAGAATTGCTTAAAATATTTTGTATCAAAAATGTATAATGACAAAAAAAAATTAACTGAATTTCATACGTTACTTTATCATTTTAGGACATTTTTGTTGTTTTAGTTTGCAAGACGTTTTAATATAATATATGGTATGAAGTTTTATTTGTTGTTCTATTTATTATTTGTAATGTCGAGTTATAGTCTGGTACAGATGTAACAAGGCTTCCAAAATTACTAGAACGGCCCTGAAAATGTGTGGCAACAAAATAAATTACCCCCCACAGCTTTCTATCATTCTATGTACTCCTTTCAACAAAGTAACTTTCACTTCCATGGCCATAATCGGTTTGGTGCCAAAAGGTTTGTTGGTAGGCATTTTGTGATAGGTTCGTCATTTGAAGGGTAAGGATGGGAACAACACAAAGAAGCCTTTGCCATTAATTTGAATCATGTTAAATGACTACTCACCGAAAAGCTAGTGAAACCAAATTTCCTTGAAAGCTATGACGCTTTAATAGAAACATATAGATAAACACCGTCGAGGTAGTTGAATGCCTAACCGACCCATTATCTGTTCCACCATGTCCCGATTTTGCAGATCACCATTGGATTATATTATCTAATGATAAAAGTTTTAGAGAATCAGTTTGGTTACATATCTTATTGTGTTATCTAACTCTTGGTATAGCTTCTATACTCTAAATGCTTCTTAAAAATGTAAAAGAAAGAACCTGCATTATGAAAACTCTTTTCTCTGGACTGAGCATTCATACTAGAGGTAAAATACAAACCCAAATACTTTTGTTTGCCTGCATCATCATCGATCGCGAGATCATTGACGTCGACTTCATATGTCTACGTAGATAATATAGAATTTTACAACGGCATTCTTCCATTCAATATGCGGATCTTTCATTCAAATACTAAAAACACACTAAATCATCCAAGCGAAAACCCAATTACCAGTTTACATTAGAAAGAGGTTCCATGTACGATTTGAGACAAGTACAAGAGTGTCCAACGAATATAATGGATTCAATAGAGAGAGAACTTGTCCAAAATAATTCAAATGCAATAGCAAGTGTAAAGTATAATTGATGTATGAAGCCTTACAAGAGCTTCCTGACCTGTGCAAACTGCAAAGCGATTCAGTATTGAAATTTGAAAATCACCAGAAAGCCCTAATCGAGACTGATTGGGCGCGCATCTGAAATTGTGAAACGGCGCAAAACCAATCAAATCGGTGGACGACTAAATATTATCCTGACACGACGTCGTTTATGTAGGCTTTGCGGTTCGATCAAGAAAACATAAATTTATCATTACCATCTCATCGACAACGGTATTATTTAGGGGGTGTTTGGGATCGTTTATTAAAAATCTTTATTAACTTATTGCGTTTGAAAACAATAAATAAGTTGTTTTGAATGTTTGTATTGGAAAAAGGAAAAAAAAAACTTATCACCTTTTCATCCCGCTAATGAGCAGTTTTTTATAAATCATTCTCAACTGACTTATTTAAAACTCCTTATTAACTTATTTAACCAAATTACATATTTGTTCCTTCTTCCTATAAGTTAATAAGCATTTTACAAATAAACATAAATTAATAAACACTTTTACAAATAGGCATAGCAATACCAAATACCCCCTTAATAAAATATGAGAATGATATATATAAAATCATATATGATTTACGTATAAAATTGTATATGATTCACGTAAATTTGTTGCAACTTAAAGTCATGCATGTCCATTTTTTGGCCATTGATGTCTAATCATATATTATTTTACACATGATTTGTTGTTTTCTTGTTTTCGTAAATAGTTAACGCTCTTGTTTGAATCTTCCTCCTTGTCTTATATATATATATATATATATATATATATATATATATATATATATATATATATACATAGGGGCTTAATCAAATGAGAACTAGGTAGTTTGTGATAACTGTGAGATCCAATATGAGACACACATTTAGAATAATTAATATTAATTTTAAATAAATAAAAAATGATATTTTAGTAAATTTGTTTAATTCCTAAAATATAACATAATTCCTAAATTTTCTTATTTCCTTTTACAAAAGGGTATCACAGTGTGCTATCATGTATTTTTTATGTTTACAAAAAGGTATCATAGTGTACTATCATGTATTTTCGATCTTTACAAAGTGTATCACAGTGTGCATCACTTATTTTCGATGTTTTTTCGATCTTTACAAAGTGTATCACGGTGTGTTATCACGTATTTTCGATGTTTACAAAAGGGTGTCATAGTGTGCTATCATGTATTTTCGATCATTACAAAGTGTATCACAGTGTGCATCACGTATTTCCGATATTTATAAAGTGTTTCACAGTGAATATCATGTATTCGCCGGAATAGTATTTACTGGAGAGATGAGAGATAAGAGAATATAGAGATCTCAAAAATACCTAAAATATCTTTAATTAAAATTTTTAATTAAAATTACCAAAATTATTGATTTCCTAATTTATCTTCTGATTTGTGGTTAATATTGGATCTCACGGTTACCACAAATAACTTAGTTCTCCTTTGAATGACCCCCTATATATATATATATATGTCAATGTTTATACTACCCATAGAACTTTAAAACAAAAGTCTTAAATTCAACATATAAAGCATATGTATTGTACTTTAAAGTTTAGGGGTTGTTTGGCAGTTGCTGAATGGTTTGGTGCAGAATGATTAAGGGTCAGAATGATTAAAAGACTCTTATGATATAGTGTAATATGAAATATGGTTGTTTGGTAATTGTTCAGAATGAAATCAGGGCGCTTAATGGTTAAGGGAGACCCATGATACAAAATGATTCAGAGGGTTTTGGAACCATTAAGAGGCAACCTTTTTTCTGCCAAACATGATTCACCTCTTAACGATTCAGATGTTGCCTCTTAATTGAACCATTAAGAGGTAAACAAACAACCCCTTAATCTTTAGAAATCTCTTAATTACAGGCTATTTATGCATAACGTACAACTTATCAATGTTGTAGTCAAAATTTAGATTCCCACCACCGTCTCAGACACGCTCTCACTGACGATTCACAAACTATGTCAAGCACGCTCCCATTGCTTCCCGACGATTCATAAATTGATTTATTCAATACGTTGATTCAAGCTACTTATATGATTATTAATTCAATACCATATTACGGTTAGGGTTATTTTCAATGCTTCAATTCGATCCATCACACCTGATTTCGTATGGTTAGGGTTTTTTCCTTCGATCCATCGATCCATACAGTTAGCTTTTATTTTTGTTTTTATGGTAATGCATCTTCTTCCCCTCTTCACAAGTTATGTTTTAGGGTTCAAATCTTCCTTCTCCTCTTCAACATGTTCTTATTTAAGCTTTAATTTATGTTTGTTTATGCTTTAGAATCTTAATTATGGCTTATGTTCACAATGATTTGTGTTTGTGTTTGTTCTATTACATCCCAAACTTGTGAATTGTTCTATTATATCGTTGATTTTGACTAATCACTAGCATTCCCTTGCCCTCAATTGAATGATTTGGGTCGAGTTTTATAGAGTGAGCTTTTGGATGGTATGTTATATCATTTGTTTACTTATCATCTTATCTCTCCTTTCACTTTGTATTTCTTTAATTGTATTTGGTTGTGAACATATTAATTATTGATTATGTGTTTATTAGTACTCCATACTTTTGCCTCTATCTCAGATCAAGTATGATTTTTTAAGTTTTGTATAAGTTCTTTTTTATCTTGTAACTTGTAAGTCATTCACAAGTATGAACATCGACCCGTTGATGATATGGTTTTTATGCTCTTAAGGGGCTGTTTGTTTACCTCTTAATGGTTCCGCTAGAAGCGTACTCGCGCAATGCAGCGAGATACATCACGATTTTAATGTTTCATTTTATTTTTTGGAGGTGTTGATGATGAGAAGACATGTTTTATGTTTTTGTTTTTAACAAAGGGTATATTAGTCAAAATATTGTTGTTCTACTTAGTTTCAGGGGTTGGAGTGGGACAAATGTGTCTCATGTTTGTTCCACTTAGTTCTAGCATGTCCCACATATGGTCATGCCAAACATGAGACAAGTCTGTTATGTCCTGTCCTGTTCCACTATGTTATGCATACCAAACGCACCCTAAAGGCTTATTGTACACCTAATTCATTATGGTTGAACTTTCCCGCTCAATGTCTTATTCATATTTGTAATTTGTCAATGGTGCATGTACCTTTTATCATTTTGGGAACACAAATTTTATTTTCGTTTAACCTTAGCATGCTACTTTTTGTCTTTGATTTTTAAAGTTTACAATAACGCATCACTTGTGATGCTTTTATTTTAATGTTGTCATAGAATATTATGCTAACTCTCAATGCTTCAATATTGATCATGTTTTGTTAACATATTCATTTGGGTTTTTGTGGTCATATGGTTGTCTGGCATGGGTGTTAAAAAAATATTATTTTGTGTTTAAATTTTGATTTTGAGTTATGTTTTATTGATCTTTTGATGGTGTTCATCAATGTTTCATTATGGTATGTGTCTTTCTATAAAATGATCAATCCATCAAGTTTCCATGTATAAGTAGTTACCTAAAATTAAGTATCATATATTAATGACATAACACTGTTGAATTAATAATGTAATGACGTTAGTAGTTAATTGATGAACGAATATGATGGTTCAACTATGAACCTGAATAGTCAGTGACACAATTTTTAAATGTGGAAAACTGTGTTTGAACTATTTCATAAGTGAACCCGCACACGAAAATGGTATGTATATGAACAAATACAATGTGGATACGTATTGTTGTTTAAATATGAAAGTGTTTATATGTTAAGTCACAACAAACCCATATATGAAATAGTTCATATGTGAAACCATATATTGTGTGGTTCATATGTGAATATCAAATGGTACATACATGAATCCATATGTGAAATCAAAAGTGAAACAGTATACACATATGGAACATTACATCACCCTTGTTCATATACGAAACATACTTGATTTTTGCTCATATATGAACCAATGTTTATTGAGCATGAGTTTTATCCATAAGTAGAGAAAACCCAAAAATGAAGAATAAATTATTTGGCCGCTGATAATGAATGGATCTTGGGGAATAAGTGGGTAGACCTGTGATGAGGTTAATATATTAACCTCATTTACATCACTTTTGTTATATTTTAGTGTCAAATTATGAATAAATCAAGTTTTTTATTCATTTCTTTATGATTTACATAGATTTTTAGGATTTGAAATAAGAGATGAATGAGATGGAAATTTATGCTTATTATTATGAAAAATCTCTCATTTTGGTGCCTTGTTCATGTACGATATATTTGGTGATAAATGGGAAGATTTTTTATGAGGATGATGGATTTTGATGAAGACTTTTGAAGAATGTGGGCCGAGATTTTTGTATAAATAGATTAGAGGTGGCCAAAAGTCGGATTCGGGTCGATCCGGGCCCAATTGGTCACCGAGCCAAAACAGTGTGGGTCGTAACCGGTTAAGGCCCAACCGATCCCGGTCCGGTCACGGTTAAGATGGTTCGGGTGGGTAACCGGGTAGGGTTAATATTAACCAGTTTAGGGTAACCGGTCCTGGTTCGGTTACGGGTTGGGCCCAAAACCGGTTAAGGGGTACTTATTATTATTTTTTTAATAAAATTTTAAAATATAACTAATTACATCAATTAATAAACATTAAAATATAAATTTGGGTCACTCAAATACATTTTAAAAATACGTTTTATTATATTTTCGAATTGATTACATCAATTATAAAAAATACACTTATTTAAGATTTTTATTCCTCTCATCCCATAGATTGTATTGAAGAGTCCCGTACTTTTCAAGTTGGTTAAGAGTCGTTGGATCATCGAGGTCGTCAATGTCGAATTCTTCATCATCGTCGTAATGTGAGGCACCGCCGCCGGCAGTACTAGCATCATTGTCGGTTGTTGTAACTCCCGAAAATCTACTAGTAAGTTTAACAATTATTGAATTCCCTTTTCCCTCATTTTCTCTCGACCAAGACGAGTATTTGGGGAATACTCTTAGTTTAAGATAAACCTTTGGACTCATGACCTCAAACGAAAGATCGAGCGAAAATTCGGACGAAACCAGGCGTTGGGCGATAATGCCAAGCGACTGTGACATGTGTCACAGTCGCGAGTCAAGGTCGCGGGGGAGAAGGGGCTTGCGGTACATACCGCACGATTGTGACAGTGATAGTGCCCGAGGGCATCCTCGCATGTAACTCTCGCCGGCATTGTACCGAGAGAGGGTGTTGGGCTGCGATAGTGCCAAGCGACTGTGCCCTTGGCACTGTCGCCAGGCACAGTCGTCGTCGGGGTCTGATGCTATAAATTGGACCCTTGACTTGTTTTGACCTCACTATTCTCCTCAAATCATTTTGTTGGCCGATTTTGGAACCCTAGGTGCGATTTTCTTCCCTTCCAAACCTCTTCCTTCATTAAATTCATCACTTGGGTTGTTGAAAATATTTAAGAGGTGATTAAAGCTAGCTTTTGGGCATTTATTGTGGAGTGTGCAAGATCTTCAAAGTCTCTAATCTTCATCTCAATCTATTTGGGGTTTTGTCTACTTTTCTAGGTTTTAATCAAAAATCTAGATTGTGAGTGTTCTAAACCTTTTTAACTGAGATACATATATTTAATTGATTAAATATTGTTTTCCCCTGTTTTCTGAAACTAGGGTTTCCTCATGTTTAATTGTTGGATCTAATATTACTTTGAAATATGAATGATTAGTTTTGAATGGAAGAAATAAGTATATTGTAACATCCGGAATTTCAGGTAAGTATGAGGCCTTGTTAATCTTATGTTTATGTGTTTATCAAAGTAGAAATTATATGCTTAATTGTCATTTCCGTCTATGTTAGTTGCTTGGTGTCGGATTGGAAGTTTTGGACGAACATTTGTTGGGCAGTGAGTTACGCGACTTAGTCGCAGGTGGAAGTCGCGACACAAGTCGCGTAATCCACTAGAGTCTTCACAGTTGAGCACACGGGCGACTTATGCCGCGGGTGCAAGTCGCGGCACAAGTCGCGATCGACTTGCATTCCCCAAAACCCCTCCTTGTTCGATTTTCTTCCATATTTTTCTCACATCTCTCTCCCTTGGCGATTTTTGGAGTTCTTAAATCAGTTCGTTTTCTCACCAAACCCTAACCCTTATAAATGCAACCTACTTTGGTGGTTGGATCATTGGAATCTTGCATTAACTCTCCTCAAGTCTTCAAGCTTCACCTCCAAGTCTCATCTTCTTCTAGGGTTTCATCTTTTCTAGGTTTTGGGATCAAAACCTAGATTGTGAGTTTACTAAACCTTTTGTTAAAACTAGATACACATCATAATCTTCTATTGGTATTATTTTAACATTTCTCATGATTGGTTACCTTTATGTGTTCAAATACTTGATGATAGCATTATGTACAATATGTTGGATTATCTTCTATAAGCATTTGCCATGCTTTACTCTATTGGTTGAATATTTGGGATTTGCTCCATGAATGTACATTGATGGCATTTTGGCATGATATGGATTATATGTGGTATAGTAGATGATAAACTCTACATGGAATGCCTTTTGGCAATTTATTATCTAAACATTGATTTTGGTGGTATTTGGGTCTCATGATAGACTCATGCGATAGGATGGTAGCATAGTACCCATCGTTGGTATCGAAATCCATTGGTAGATATATACCTCAAGACCTCCTATATGTATTATATTGGACGAACCAAGTCGGTAGACACTAGGAGGATGTAGTCTTGGGCACCACCGTGTGGGTATTTACCTAAAGAAAGTGTTTAATAAGCAAAGTGTGATCTCCTAGACAATATACCCCATGTTTGTAATCACTTTAGTAACTCTCCCAAACATGCTCGTGGTGATTTCTTGAACCCGTACAAGGCCTCTTTCAGTCTCCATATTGTACCGGTAATCAAATCTTTATTGTAACTTGGTGGGATCTTCATAAAATATGTCTAGAACTGGTTGATCAACAGTGAACAAGGGAGAACAACAGCAGTAGAAAGGATGATGTCGATTAAGAAAAGTCGTCACACAACAGTAGCAACTACAGAACAATGGCATTGCATTAAATAAATAGCAACAATGGTCAAGAGTATGGCAATAACCAAGTCTAGCAACAGCAGCAGGTTGGAGCAGCAGAAAAATGCCGAGTAAGGTCATCAATTAAGACGTTGATATATTAGTAGCAGAAAAGCGATGACTGCAGAATACCGTCAATGAGGAGAAACACGAAGATCGGCAATTGAGTCCGGAAGGAACCGTCAGCAATTAAAGCCAGGGTAACCCTTGATCAGAAGTTTCCATTGGCGACAACCGTTGGCAGCAGCAGAAAAAACAAAAAACGGCAGCAGCAGAGAAGATGCCATTAACAGTAGCAAAGAAATTAGGGGTTCTTGTCAGCGACAATGAGTCCGACGGCGATTAAGGCCGACATCGATGAAGAGAAATGCAGTAATTAAGGCCGAAACAGAAACGAGTCTAGAGCTCTGATACCATGTCGTGAATTGAAATAAAAGAGAGATAATGTATATTGTCTTGTATTCAATCATGGAAAAGACTCGCTATATATATACAATAATCCTATTTTATCTTTTACTTGCTACCTATGCTTGATGCAGTAAAACACACTCTTTTCCACATGTTTAAAGAGGAATGCCAATAGCATCTTTAAAGAAATGTAAGAAAGTTGACATCATGAATAATGTACCCCATATTTGGAGCAATTGTATGATTTCCAATATACATTAGTGAGAGCACTAGCAAGGTTGGCACCAAATTTAGTTGGTAGCGTGTTTGTGTATTACATGTCTTATGCTTGAATCATATACCATATTGAAACATTATTTATTAACATGTATGTGTAGATGGAGTGAAAACTTAATTTGGATAGCAGCACATTCAAATAACCTTTGCATATGTTTACATCTATTTTCTCATCAAGAATTCACTTCTTTCAAGTGACTTTACTTCTATTAGACATGGTTGACCAACATACAATTCACTTGATTTTACTAATTCTATTGCGACTAAACCCTATTTCTTCAGTTCATGCAAATCTATTTGTGTATTGGTAGGGGTAGACGCAAAATAGAAACATTGAACATGAAAACCAAGTCATTTAAATTGATTAAAATCACAAGCAATCAAAACCCCAGTACCATATTTGCCACAATGCCATGTATTAATATTCTTAAAACAAATATGCATAGGAAAGAACTTGACATACAAATGACAACTGTCATGGCCAAAATCCTCCCCAAAATATTGTACTAGCATTTGGGCTCGACATCTAGAAGTGCGAATAGCGTATCTGCAAAGCATAAAAATGGTATTGTGAAGTACAATGTCTAGGAATGTCAAAAGTGGAGACATTGAAAAGGTCATTAAATGTCAACCTGAAGCAATCAGATAACATCTTATATGCTTGTCTAGTCTGTTCTTCATTTCTTTTGCTTGGAAGAAGTGACGGCATTCTTGATAAATTTGCATATAGAACTATTCAACAGAGCACAAAAGGTTAAATATAATGCATTAATAAACCTTGAATAAAGAAATTAACCACAATGTTTGAGGAAACAAGCAATTAAGCATCTAAATTAGTTAACTTCGAACGATCAACGTATCCCAACTAATGAATTTCAAGTCAAATGGAATAATGAGCTACATGTATTGAATACTCAAATATTGAATAACAGGTTGTATTGAATATTGAATAACAATGACTAAACATATATTATGCCTTAAAAGAACAAGTAAACATTAGTAAAATAAAATCTTTTACGACCGATGCAGACAAAATTTGAAGTGTGTATGTATAGGACATTATAATGCATCTAAATAAGGCAAGCATGCCCTCATCCATATCAAGGATGTTACCAGTTCCTGTATTAATAATTTAATACATATGGGTATCAACCACAATTTTTTTCTCGTCTTTCATCCATACTTCTTTCTCTCTGTCTTGCTCTAATAAGTTTGCGAAGAACCATATCATTCACTCATCATAAAACTTTTTAAAATTTGTTGTCAGAAAATATTAGTCACGCTTTAAACATAATTGTTGTCATAAAAAATAAGTGTGATTAAAGAAGTTATAATATTGTTAGGATAAGTAAATGCAATTATCAAATCATTATAAATAAACTACAGTGATCATAATCATCAAAATATAGCTACCTAAATGTTTATATTAGAAAGTTACATGGCATGTTGACTATGCAAAAACCGGCTATTGATAGCAATGGCCTAAACGTACGGATGTCGAATTCCTTATTTTGTTATTCGAAAAAGAGATAGGTACAATGGCTATTTGTACAATGGAATTCTAAAGGGTTTGACATCCCTCATGCCATAGCAAACAAAATAGAGGAAAGCTTCTCAATGATTTTTTCATTTTGCTCTTCCACCACTTCATTCGAACCCTATTATGCAATGTGGTTGAGACCTTTCAGTTGTTGATGAAGTGAATAGCAAACAAATTAGAGGAAAGCTTCTGAATAATTTCTTCATTTTGCTCTTCCACCACTTCACTCGAACCCTGTTATGTGGTGTGGTTGAAACCTTTTAGTTGTTGATGAAGTGAACAAGAGATGTATCTTTCCCTTCCAATACTCTTCTGATATCCTACCCTTCACCAAGTTTCCAGAATAACTTGATGTTAAGTCTTTTGAAGAAGAGTACCACATGTGAGTCTCTTCATGTATGAAGTAAGGGGATACACATCCCAACAAATGAGCTAAAATGTAAATGGCATCTTTCCACTAATTAATCAGGTACCTTACAGTAGCACACTTGTGCCTTTTTTCCTTATCCATCCATATGATAGTATTTCGATGGGGTCTCTCTCCAACTAACTGAATAAAGTCTCAATTGGAACCAGAAAGTTCATTTTAGTGTTGGAGTTAGTGAAGAAACCTCCAATTGAGCCCTGCTTTCCCATCCAATCATGTAGCTCATGAGCTGAATCATGGCAGCAAGCTTTTCACATGTTCCGTTATGATATGCAAGGATTTTTCTGAAATAGAAGAATCATTTACTAGAAATTTCTCACTGTCTTGATCTCAACCATTTATGACTTACCGGCACCCAAACAGCCACCAATTCTTCATATGAACTCATCTCTTTGCTAGTATTCCGAAGTTTTGAGATCAATTGTTGGCTCAAACAAGAGAGGATAACAAGATATTCCCATGCTCTACCCTTAACTGCTATGATAGTATCAACTAATGTTCTATCAACATCAAGAATCACATGGGACCTAGTAAACTCCTCTTTGCTAGACTTTTGAAGAAACCGTTTTACGATAGGTTGAACAAGAGAACTTTGATTTGGCTCCTAGTCTCCATAACATCATGGTTGAAAGCACCCTTGAGAGTGATAGGCACGGTGAAGAGGCAAGATGTATACTTCCAAAGAACCATAGCAAATGCATCAGAACAAGGAAGCTCGTCCCAATTAATTAAAATAAACATCTGCCTAAACTTTTCATGCCTCAATCGAACCCACTCCACAGTCCACACATGTCTTCCTAATTTTCCAGAGTTCCAACCCCTCACCCTTCGTTCCTACTGGTCGACTCTTTATAGCTTGCATTCCCACTCTTCATCGAATTGTTTCGCCAATGAATGAAGCAGCGGTCCACAATAGGTGAATCGGTGTGGTGAGATGCCGGCCAGAAAGAAATCCATAAACTACAGCAATTGGGCTTTGATTGCCTTGAGCTGTCTCACGAGCTATTTGTAAGATGGCCTAACCAAGACCCCATTTATTTTATAGTCTTGTAATAGAGGAATGATGGATAGATTCATAACAAAGGGGATGATGGATCGATGACCCCACATCTCTTAGTCGAATTTGGGTTGGTGAACGAATCACTCATGAAACCAACTTGAGGCAGTGGGAAATCCACATTCGGAGGTTCTGAACCTAGACCTGGACACAAGCCTAACTCGGCCGATTCTTGATTATCAATGAACACTTCCTTTGTCGTTTGGTGGCCTCCTTCGTGAACTAGTATTCCAAGCAAACACTTCCTTTATCGCTTGGCGGCCTCCTTCATTGACTAAGTATTTCAATGATCCTTCTCCTTCTATAGATTATATCTTCTCTTCAATCGGTAGTACCTTCTCCCCATTCTCTCGTCTTCTCAATTTCTTCTCCTCTATGGACGATTGTTGCCATGACCACGGGAAGGCTAAGATTAGGAATAATTTCTTGGACCGGACAGCCTCTTCATTGGTGGTGATAAACCCTCCAGATGCAACCACCGATGACGGAAGACCGGTGTGGAGGACTGTTTTGGATCGAATGGCATGTATCTCATCCTGAAGGGTAGAACGAAAATGATCATTTCCGATCCTTCTTTGCGAACTTCTGAGTAATGAGAGTGTTCTGATCACGAAAGAGCTGTTGAATATTGGCAACGACATATTGGATTCTGATCACCTCCTTCTTCATGGATCCCTCTCTCTGTGGAATGGTACTGATGGCCATGGATGGACCACACTAATACCAATTTGTTGTGAGCACAATAAAAGAAAGAAGATGCTTGGCCAAATTGTATTCAACCCAACCAAAGAAATTCGAGAGTGTTAGTCTCTCCCAAAGGATCTCAGTAGTTTCTGCATACCCTGCTATGGCTACTGCCCTATTATTTATACTAGCCAAAACAGACTAATTTCCCACTTTACCCTTTTCTTTTGTATGGCTAACAGCCTCCTATGCTCCTGAGATAGCTTATGTGGCGATTTATTTCTCCTACTAAAAATAAAGATGATGGATAAGTGCATGACAGCTTGCTTCTGTGATGTGGATAAATATGGGCAAAGGTTGTACACCAAAAAAAATGGAGATATGATTGAGATGAGGTGATTGTAAGGAAAAGACTGTAGAAAGACGCGACATGGGGATTTGAATTTCATGACACGAGATGGCATTTGAAATATGAGATAGGCAACAGTGACTGTGAGAATAGCATCTCCCCATAAGTGTTTGAGGACGTTAGAGGTGAAGAGAAGGAAAGGAGTGGATTCAAGCAAATGTCTATTTTTCCACTCGGCAACCCCATTTTGTTGAGGGGTGCCAACAAATGAGCTTTGATGCACAGGTAATAGCCAAGAATACAAATGAAGTAATCTAGGAGCAATCGCCTAAATCTCGAGACGCTCTTCAAACGAATCATAGACTTCATTGAGATAGGTGTGATCCCCCCTCCGAGAACTGTTTATGAGACTTTCATCTCGTACAGCTCAAGCAAAAACACCAAAATACTGGTTGGACCGGATATGTAATACAAAGTTTTAAACTTCTTACTTTCCGATTCAATCTGCTTTCTTTGGAATTGGGTTTTTATCATCGTATGAAATTTGATGAAGAGGTTTCGGATTTCTGATTTTTCCTTCATGAGTATCCAATTCCTTCATGGGTATCTAGGAGAGACAAGTATGTATCTCAGAGGGACAAGTATGGTCATCAACAAACAGCAAGAACCACCTAGCCCCTGTTACATTTCTTACTCTAGCTTTTTCCCCATATGTCACTATGGAAATGTTTGTTGGTAGTTTAAAGAGCTTAATGGGACTCACAACTTATTCAGTCAACTATATATGACTTTGTTGTAGTGGCTTACTGATATAGAAAGTGGCTTATTCAATAAGATTCTAGGGGGAGCTTTATGAAGAAAGTCAAGTTTTTTTCCATACCTGCCCCTCCCAATTAAAAAGAACGTTCCTTTCATATATATGAAAAAATCCTCTCCTCTCATCTATGAAAAAGCCCTCCCAAACAAAAACCTTCGTAATCTATACAAGCAAATTAATCCACACAGACAGCTTTATCATACATGACTTCATAGAAAACCAACACTATATATCATAGAGAAAGGGTGAGATAGTTTGTGTGGTTAAGGTGGATAGTTTGTGCGAGTTTGTTTTGAGAATTGACATATTTCGCACTAAAAACTGAAGATTCTTATTTTGAATAATTAGGTATAATTGAGATAGATAAATAAAATTGGGATGACCTAGACGGTAATGTAGATTTATGATCTCACTATATTTAAACTGAAATAACAAGACTTTTGTTGGGTTTGACTTGATATGGGGGATAGGTTGTCTTGTCGTTCAAGTGGGTATGGTTGGCGTAGTGACTTGAATTAGGTTGCATTTCAAGTTTGTACAAACATGCATAAATCTAGATCTCAGCATTGCCAATCATCCTTCCCGAGTCCAAATCCTGAAAAACACAATCATCTGTATGAAAATTATTCGAAATGTTCTCCATACTGAGTTTACTAACTACTAAAGTACTAATTAATTGCAATTGAGATTGGGAACAAAGAGGACATATTTAAGAGTATTATTCGGTGACACAACCAAGGCCTATTACTTAGAAGCAGCTTCCATCGGCAGTTCAGACGAATAAATTTGAGCACAAGTATAAATTCGTTAAACAACTGCAAGTTTCCTGACATATGATTTGATGCACCGGAATCCACTATTCAGGATTGTTAAGATTTATTTAAAACAATAATGTTTGTTGGTTGAGTACATGTTTGGGCAATATTCTCAAACTTGGAACGGAAGAGATTAGAGAGGATGCCATGGTTGTTCGAATATTTTTCATTTGTTGTACCAAGTTAAACATCTTTTGAAGCATCTCTAGTTGTTTGACAAATGTATACTTGCACGAGTCTCCATTTGCTAATAGTCTGAAAGAATTATTTTATGTAAATCTCGTAACAGCCACCCGGACCTTACCCTTAGAAACAGCCCCTTAAGCCCAAAAGAAGTCTCGAAAAAGAAAGCTTGTTGTGATTGGAACATAGCTGCAAGAAGAGACAAGGCTGGGATCAGAGAAGCTCTGATACCATGCAGAGTTCCTTACTTTTGCATTCCAAAAAGAGAGAGGTACAAGGGCTATATATACAAATCAGGAAAGGAATCCTACTCGGAAACACATTAGAGTTGGCAGAAATTATCCTAATCTTCTAAATAAATAAATCATAACTAAATCCTTTTGTAACAAGATTTCAAATATATCTGCAGAGGATCATATAGTTAAGTGGTTCAACAGTTGGTTTTGAAAGCTTGGTGACCTAATTGTTAGTTTCATGAAAGTGCAAGGATCAATATATGAGCCAAGCAGTTATCAAAACACCAATATTACTGGAATGACTGAAATTAGCTTCACTTGGTGGTGGTAAATTGTAACAGCCTGTTTTAAAACTAAATAAAAAAAGGGGCCTTTAAATATTAATAAAAGAGCAAAAAACAAAATAAGGGGGCTGAAAAGGGGTTGTCAGTGGCAGGTGATGAAGTGTTTTATGGGGTGCTTGGGAGGAGGCCACATCAAGTGATGGGTCACTTAGTTTCAGCTCCTCAGCTCTTGTATAAATAGGTTTTCTCCTTTCTTTTTTGTTCTTTACTAGCAAACTCCAGCAGAAAATTCTTGTAACAAACACACCCATTTTCTGAAAGAGAGAAAGAGAGCAAGAAAAGAAAGTGAGAAGCTGAAAAAAAGGACAGCAAAAATTAAGTCTTTAGTAGCCTAATCAAAAGGTGATTACTTGATTTTCTGTTTTGGTTTGTTTACAAACCTGTGATACATACTTCAGTTACTAAATTTCACTTATGATTCTGTAGTTTTCTAGCTCATACATGCTATTATGAATTTATGATAACTATGTTCTTTTTTTTTGGCTTTTACATGTGCATATTAATAAGAATAAAGATCATCGATGAATACAATTCCAAGAAATGAACCGATGATTTCTAATCATGAAAGGAGGGTTGGTATGAGGTTTAGGAATTGTGTATCATCAAGGCAGTATAGCCGTGGCTAGGGGCTGTAGAAAAGGTCCCGATCCCTTGACGAGGGGTACCAAAATAATACCGGAAAGGTGTGACACCCACCGGTGGACATCGGATTTTAAAATGGTGAACTTCATGAATATATTAGCATGTTTATTTTCTGTTATGAGGTTGTAAATTGCATACATGATATTTGATGTATAAACTAGTGACCACTAAGCAATTCCATTGCTTAAAAATCTAGTATGTACGCAGGTATTTAATTTCGTTCAAGAAGCGGTGATACGGTTATCTTGGTCAAAAATATCAAGGAAATTGGCAGTCATTTTGGGTTCATAAACGAGTGGTTCGTTTATGTAGTTTTTGGGTAATAATTAATAAACATGTATTTTACAGTGTTTAGTATTTTGTTTTGTAAATGTAATTCATCAAGACATCTTTGTTTAATAAAAAAAATTATATATAAAGCTTTCCGCTTTGTGTTCTATTTATAATGGCTGAATAAAGCAGGTAACACAACTTGTATGATTGGGTATTGAAATAAAATAAAAACTTAGGGTGCTACATAAATGCTGAGAGATCACATGAACAAACTGATAACAGCATATCTTAGCTTTAGAAAACTGATTACGGAGTGAGGGTAGCAGATGTGGATTGCATCATTTGTCAATCTGTTTGGTTACCAGAGCATTGTTTTCGCTTGTTTGTAGAGGTTGCATACGTAGTGACTACATAATTAAGTGACTCGGTAGTTAGTTTTGAATGTCTGAGGAACTGATTGTTAGTTTCATGGAAGTGCAAGGACCAAGGTATGAATGATTTCTGCCAACCAGTTATAAAGGCACCAACATCACTGGAATGACTGAACTCACTAGCTTGAGATGGTGGTGTTAAATGCTAACGTTGTGTTCTCGAAACTCCTTTTACGAAGGAAAGGAAAGGAAAGGGAGGAAAGTAAAAAAAAACTCATGTTCTCATAACTTTTTTAGGAGAGAAAGGAAAGGAAAGGAAACGGAAGGAAAATAATGATAACTTTCCTCCCAAATGTGGGAGGAAAAGGAAGGAAAGGAAAGGAAAGAAATTAAAACCATTTAAAAAAATTACTAAAATTATTAGAATTACAAAACTACCCAATCTTTCATTATAAAGAATATATTTTTAAAGGGTATATTTGTAAAAATGACACATTTCCTTTCCTTTCTCTCCTGTTCAAGAACATGAAAAACTATTTTATTTCCTTTCTTTTCCTTCTTTTTCCTTCCCTTTCGAGAACACAAATACTTTCTTTTCTCTCCCTTTCTTTGCCATCCATTTCTTTTCTTTTCTCTCCAAATTAGAGAACACAACGTAAGAGATTGAAACCTGATAACAGATGATGTTAGTTTCAGCAAACTGATGACAGTGTGAGGGTCTAAGCAGATGAGAATTGCATACGTTGTCAATCAATTTGGTTTGGTGGGAACAAACTGATAACAGACAATGCTAGTTTCAGCAAACTGATGACAGTGTGAGGGTCTAAGCAGATGAGAATTGTGCACGTTGACAATCAATTTGGTTACCGAAGCAAGTTTGCAAACATTGCATATTTTAACCCCTTCCCAAACCTACAGTGATGTAAAGCAGTTGACAAATTTGTCCTCATCCTATTATCAACACAAACAGTTCCTCACAATGCTACGTTATGGAGATTGCGGACATCAATCATAGGAATGGGCTGACTAAAGTTTGAGGCGGGTCTTCACTCTGTCAACATTCTAACTTTGAGGATATGAAAAGTAAATCAGATTCATCAGGGAATTTAGTGCTTATCAAGGTCAGCCATATGATGTAAGTGACGAAAAAATAAAGTTGCTCACCGCAATCGGCCAATTTTCCATCCCTTCCAGCTCTACCTGCTTCTTGGTAATATGCTTCCAAACTCTGTACAGGGGGAAGTAGCTGTAAAAAGTCCATGCATGCTAGCAACTACCTTTTTGTGTGCGAATTATAAGCTAGAAAAGTGGATTACACATATTGCAAAAAGTTGGAACAGTCACGACAGGAATGCACATATAGCACAAGAGAATTTCACGATATGTAGCTTAAGATAAATAAGTATAATGGAAACATTGCTCTCAGGAACCAGCTTCAAGAACATACCTGCGGCCAACCATAGTGAATGATCCTCCGTACATTTAATTTGTCGATACCCATACCAAAAGCAATCGTTGCAACCACCACCTGGAGGACACGTAAAAATAATTTGTAGACTGATAGTAAACATCTGCCTTTTGCTTGGCAATCCATTTGGATATCAAAGTTGTAGTGTTTCCACTAAATTGAAAATCCTAATTCATTATATTGTTGCAATTTGTTTGTTCATTATGTAAAAAGAAAGTTACACATTCTTTCTCACATAACTTGGGTTACCAACTGCCATTACTAAGTTTGTACATGATTGAAAGCTTCTAGCCAACAAAACAGACTTTGTTCAAACGCCCTCTCCGACAGCGACATGAGGTGAACTTTCTTGTTGACTAGTCTTTTGGTAATGATCAGATTCACAATATGGAAGTGTGAAGACAGTCACATAGAAATCATTAGAAGTCTTTATCCAAAAAATCAATAGAAGTACATTATGAACTTTACACGATTTCTCCAGGTATAATAAGTAATCTGATCTTTTGTGAGTCATTAAGAAGAAATGTACATGAATATTACTACTACATAACTAACTTCAAAACTACGTAAAAGATTACTGGTAAGAGAAACCCTAATCATCTAACAGCTAACACTCCCCCTCAAGTTGGAGCATAGAGCCATCAATATTAATCATGGCAACTTATTACAAAGATAACCAACCCGAACCCTATTTAAACCTTTCATGAAGATGTCCCCCAACTATTCCTCAGTCTTAAAATATTCTATAGAAATTAAATACTGCTGAATTTTCTCAGGAACAAAATGACTATCAATTTCATTGTGCTTAACTCACTCATAAAGTACATGATTATATGTAATATGAAGAGCAGTTTGATTGTCACACCACAATTTTGCTGGTACTAAAGTCTTAATCCTATTTTAGTCAGAAGGTTATATATCCACATTATCTCGCACACAGATTGTGCTATAACCATGTAATCTGACTCTGTTGGATCATGAGGTGACATGTTGCTTCTTATTTTTTCATGAGACCAAATTCCCTCCAACAAATATATAATATCCCGAAGTAGATCTTCTATCTATCTTGGAACCTGCATCTTCTATCTATCTTGGAACCTGCCCAGAACTGAAAAATATTCAATATCGCTATGTCCATGAGTTTCGAACACCATGCCACGTCTGGGTGTTCCTTTTAAGTAACACAAAAATTGTTTTACCACTGCCCAGTGATGAATTGTCTGAGATGATATAAATTGACTTACAACATTGACCGAGTATGCAATATCAGGATGCAACGTGCTGTAAGATAATTCAACTTCCCTGCCAACCTTTGATATCTCTCAAGATCTCCGAATCGTTCCACATATCTTGCAAGGTGCATGTTGGGAGTTAGAGCACTACAAGCTTTTGCTCTCTATTCTCATGTATAGGTTTTTAGGTCAAGTGCATTCTCTCTAAGATGTGAATATTCCTACATTTACTTCTAGTAACTTCAACAGCCAAGAAATACTTTAGCACCCATGAGTCCTATGTAAGAACTTAGGGGTTGTTTCCAAAATACTCATTGGGTAAGAGGTCTGGTTGGAATAAGTGCTCCGACCGAAGTAAATGGTGAGTGAAAATTGTTGTTTAGTAGATATTTTATCAAGTAAAATAGACTATTATATCCTTTTGTAAGAGTATATTGATGCTACATATTATACTTTTTAAAAATTTTAAAACAAATGATGATTTCACTTTAAAAACTATTTTTAAGTAACAAAAATCTTTTTTCTTCCGGTGGCCCCATGATTATTCGCCCTCTTCAATAGAAATCTGGTTTTTTCCAACTGGCCCCATGGTTATTCACCCTCTCCAATTCTCAACGTATTGGGACTCTCCAACTCTATGCAACTCGTCGCTTCATTCTTAAAAAACTGTTTTTTAGTTCCATCACTATACTTCTTATAAACCTTAATCCCACCTTATTTCGATGATCCTAAGAATGTTTCTAAATTTTGCTTTAATAAATGTATCTTTAATATATGTATATATAACTCTTTATAAATAAAAAGTGGAAAGATGAGGTTTCAGTAAGAACTGAGTTTTATCGGGTATTTATTTTGTTGATGTGGCGCTATATGGCACCTTATGTGGCAGGAAAAAGTAGAAAAAGAAGGTTCTTGTAAGAAACTCTATCGTAGATGCTCTAAAAAGTCTAATTCCACATCTCTTAGGGGCACCGAGTATATGGTGTAAGAGGATTATCGTTTACATTAAGTGCTCCCTCCATCCTAAATCTAATGTGTTTTTGGCTTCTTTTCCTTACGTACTAAGCAACATTTACATCCTATTATTGGGGATTTCATTTTATATGCACTTAGTGGAAACGAAACTGCAACTATACACACTTTTCATGATGAATTTCTTCTCCCCATCATTTCAATAAGTGTTCTAATCGAAGTTTAAATATAATAGCCCCGTTAACTATTACCAAATTTATCCAAAAATTATCTTTTTGGATGTTTGGATATGAGATGAAGTTTATACTTGCTGATAATGTTATCAATAACAAATTTGTGGAAGTTTAAACTTCAGAAAAACCAAGGATGTTCTTACACCTACATATCATTATGTGGGTGGTGGGAGCACATCGTATCTATGTATATGGCAACATCTTATCTATAGGAGGTCATCGCAGTCCTAAGCTGGAACGAGATCATGTCCTTGAGTTGCTATAGCGGTTATCCCGATGGTAAAACAATGGTGGAAAAAATAGTGGTTCATATAATTAATAAAAATATTTATATGTACCACTTAATATATGTAATACATATCTAATAGTAATATTTAAAATTACAATGTTGTTAATAAAATATTTATATGTACAGATGTACTTAACATTTGAAGATTTTTTTAATATCATTGCAATTTAAGGTATTAATTGTGAAAATCCACAAAGTGAAGTTACACATATTGAAAGAAGAAAGTCACCCATATCAAGAGAGAGAAGAGAAGAGAAGAAAATTCACACATATCAAGAGAGAGAAGAACGAGAATTGTGCTCATCTGCTATTTGGAGAGAGAAAAGAAGTAGAGTCACAACCACGAAGAAGTAAGAAGATGATAACAAAGAAGATGAGAAGGAAGAAGACGACGACAAATGGTATATCAATTTCACTGGTGATGCCATAATTTCACTTTTATAGAACACCGGCAACCAAAAGCTAAACATATTTGGTAGACGAACATGAGCAGAAGTCCCCCAAAACATAGCAGGTTTCAAGCCGCAATTTGATTATCCAGTGATTTGCTACTGAGATATGGAAATATTTGACGATCACTAACCGAATTCACACCGCGGTAGACTGCCGAGATCACAATACTCTGCTATTTCAGTTCTCTCATCTTGGTGAGCTTGGGTACAAGACAAATATCTTGACTTGCATTTGTAGGATATAATGTGAAGAGATTCAGGGTTTTTCAAACAGAAATAATGAATGGAATAACACCAACCGAGAAACACATTTCACTTTGAAAGGTTAAGTTATATGATCACTGATCCATACCTGTACAGCATTTTCATGAAAATCCCTGTGCACCTGCCTCAGGTGTGATTTTGGCAGCTGATAAGTGGAGAAAAAAGAAATTATGTCACAATAAGTAGAAAATAACATAAAAAACAACTATTTTCATCAGATGGACATGGATGCTTTAAAAATGGGCACAGAAGAATTGCATGTCTAAGTCAACATTCAAATATATGACATATACGGAAAATGCAACAAATAAACTCACACACCCTCACTTTTGGTGAGGTTTGAACC
Source organism: Arctium minus (assembly GCA_954870635.1). NCBI lineage: Eukaryota > Viridiplantae > Streptophyta > Magnoliopsida > Asterales > Asteraceae > Arctium > Arctium minus. Next base: position 39,468,351 of record OX941087.1, on the reverse strand, counting down.
CCCCTGACCTCCTGGAAAGGCAAAGGCCCGGATACCACTAGGCCAAAGGCCCTTTGGTAAAAGGTCTGATGTTTCCACATAACAAAAGGCTGCTTAATGGTATATTGCCAAAAATGAAGCCACTTCATTATGCAGCCAACCAAGAATGTGACTGAACCAATTAAAGAGATGCCTTCCCAACAACAGGCATAGAACAGCAAAAACGAAGGATCAAATAAATATGCTTCAAAAATTGACAAGAGAAAGAAAAGCAGAAATATACCTTTGCATGATAAGCAGCAGATTTTACACCGCATCTACAGAGATATTTTGCTATGCTTAATGTTTCTTTCCTGGTTGGCACGTATACGATTGTTGACCCTTGCTCAAGTTCTATCTCCCCTTCTGCACCACTGGCTATACGAGAGGAGGCACAAACATCCCAATCCTTTGTGGATGAGCGTCCATCAAATTCTCCACAGGTAACTGCAGTAATGCTGGTTATGAAACGAATGAATGAAATAACAAGGAAAAATATGTTTGACAACAAATTAAAACACCATCATTTTTAAACAAGAGAGATGACAGGAGACTAGCAAAGGATGTTTAATCACATTGAACAATCATGTTGAGCAAAAATGATATTTAAGCTTTTTATCTTCCCTTTTCCATCAAAATATCTCCCATACAAAGATAGACGAAATGTATACTTCATACAAATCATGTCTATGGCTTGGAGGCTTAAAGAACAGGAATAGAGTTACCAGAATTGGAGGATAAAAATAAATTTGTGATTCATGTCCTGCCATGAGTCACAACCATCTCCCAGAGGCAAGAAAGAAAATTACCATCCAAGTCATCAACATCCAGGAATATGTCACACTCATCTTCGAGAAATTCAACCGACAGTTCTTTTTTCTTTGAAGAAAGGTCACAGCTTTCACTTGGCGAAGTTAAATCATCATCACTTCCAGAAGAAGTCCTTTCCTCTGTACCGTCCAACCAGCTCTTGTATATTTCATCTTGGCTGGATGTGCGAACTGAAGTGTGGCTTGCATTATCACAAGAATCAACTAGAGCAGTTGACATTAAGATATTCTTTTTACTGTACTTTTGGTTTCTGGTATATACTTCAATCAACTCACAGAAGTCCCTCTCATATGAGGATGAAGATGTTCTACTGTGCTTGACCTACAACAGCAGGGACCAAATCAGGAACGAATTTATAATCGGGAAGGAAAAAAAAAAGCTTGAAGTCATACTTTTGTAGTGTACACATAGATGGCCCTCCAAATAAAACATTTGGAAGGATATTAAACAAATATCTTCTAAAGAAGTAAGCATATCCTGTAAGGTCCAGATAAAAGAGAGTGAACTAACTGAAAACCGAAGATTCGGCCGAAAAAAGGAGGTCAGAACAATCTTTGGATCCTCTGACATTTGCAATGACTTCAGAATATCTTCCCGAACTTCAGTGGTGGCCGTAGCAGTCAATGCCATTATCGGTATATCAAACTTCAAGAATGCCAATTTTTTGGCATTGAAGTTCTCTCTCAGTGCAGACAATCTCCTGAAATGTCAAAGAAATATATGTCGAGTGTCAAGAGATTATGTTGATTTACACTTCATGCAAGTATCATTGTTTGACTTTGTATATGTGAGTACTGTCCATGCAACTGGACAAGTTAATGGTATAGAAGCTAGTTTAGTCATGTGGGATGGTGCAAAATTGATATAATGCTTTCAAGAACAAATCAGTCTATCCATACAGCAGCACACTTCATATATAGTACAAATTTCACTGGAAGTTTATTGAGGTCATGATTGTTTTTTAGTATCACAGATGATGCACCCATTAGTTGGTTCCCTTCCCACTCCCATTAGCCAAAACATCCTCTTTAGCAGAAAGATGGATATTCCTTGCTCATTATCAAAAAATCACTTATTCACAAACTTCGTGTGGGTCTATTAGTTTTGAATGACTGATGACTAATATTAGGCTTCAAGCTTCGATAAATATGTACTTGCATAATAACAGTTACAGATATTTCCAAACTAAATAAGGTGTTCTATGATGCATCTGAATCAGCTGTGAAGACGTGATCTCTGATTTGAACATAAATGATTGTTGTTTGGTAAGACCAACTTTTCCTACGATTCGCATGGTGATTGTCTGAATGGGTAAAAACACGGGACAAGCTATCCCATTCATTGGCTCAAAATTTCCAACAATACCCCCCAGCTCACAGCACCTCTCTCTGGTTCATCTTCTCGACGCTGCTCCTCTCTGTTTCCACCAAAAGCAACTTTTTTTCAAAAGGTTCTGCTGCTACAAAAACCAAGTCCTCACCCCAAAAGCCTGTCTTCTTCTAGTCTCCCTCTCTTTGCTCTATATCTCATTCTCTACACTTTACCCTTGATTTTCTTGTGATTTTTAGGGTTTTAGCAACCATTAGAAATTTCTTGATTCTGAACAGGAAAATGAAGATTGATTGAGGCTCTAATCAAACATTAATTTCTGTAACAATTGTCTTGATACATTCCTTCGTTTTAATACTTTGTTTCTTCTAAATTGTTTTTACTTGATGTTGTTTCCAATTATGCAAGTGGGTGTGTAAATTTAAAGCAGATGGGATCCCTACAACACTGCAAGGTGATGTTAGTCAAGGAAGGATACACGCAGACATACGGAATAGATTATCAAGAACGTTTGCTTTGTAGCAAAGATGAATACAGTGAGGATTTTTGATGTCCTTGGTTGCTAATTTTGATTAAGAAGTACAACAGTATGAGGTGAAGAATTTCTTCCTTCAATGTTAACTAGAAAAGAAGATTTATACGAGCATTCCATCGAAAAAACATGGAGTTGACACGACACGCCCAAGTTTGTCGATTAAAAGAAGTGATACATGGGCTGAAACAATCACCACGTGCTTGGTTTGGATGGTTTTCCAGGGTGATGATAACCGGTGGCTATAAGCAAATTTGAGGAGAATACACACTTTTTATCGAGCATTTTGCCTAAGAGGGAAATTTTAATCCCGTACATGGGTGATATTATAGCGACATGAAATGATGAAGTAGAAAAGGAGGTCTTGAATCGCTGTCTAGCCAAGAAATTTGAGATAAAAGATTTATGAAAATTGAAGTACTTCCTTGGAATTGAGGTGGCTCGGTCAAGGCAGAGAATTGTATTTCTCAACGCAAGTATGTTACGCACCTACTTAAGAACACTGACAAGACAGCTAGTAAACCAGTTAGAACTCCCATTGAACAAAATCACTGTGAGGCTCTTGGAGATAAGACAGTGGGTAAAGAATGTACCAACGACTTGCTTGGAAAATTCATCTACTTAAAATTGCACATAATACCAGATATAGTTTATTCAGCCAGTGTTCAGTTAATTTATGCAGGATCCTAGAGATGTACACCTACAAGCAGTCCACTGAGTGATTCATTACTTAAAGGCATGTCTAGGTAAAAGAATATTATTCAAGAATGGGTCTGCAATTGATCTATCAACTACGAGCTATTGTACCTTTCTTCGAGGAAACTTGATATCATGGAGAAACAAGAAACAAAGCGTGGTAGCAAGGTTAAACACCGAAGCATAAAAGTTTAGACCTATGGCCACATGAGTACGCGAATTATTGTGAGTCAAAAATATTCTTGAGAACCTAAAGATTCAATGAGGTGAACTGATGAAGCAATACTATGACAACAAATCAGCCATAAGTATAGCCCACAAACCAACATGGCTGGAAAAAACACAGAGATAGACAGCACTTCATTAAAGAAAAGCTAGTTATTGCACTAATTTGTACTCCATTTGTCCCACCAGGACTTCAACTTGCAAATGTGATGACAAAGCTGTGTAGGTCATAGGATCAAATCCTGTTTGCAACAAAATGATTTCCTCTCAAAAAAACTGTGTAACAACATGTTTCATGAGGATGTTAGCAAGCAGGGAATGAAAGATCTATATTCACCAGCTAGAGGGGAGGTGTAGGAAATCTCGTATCAGTGATCTTGGGAGAAATTTCAGAGACAAGTAGTGGAAAGAAATCAATAGGTTAAATCTATTCCCAATATTAAGGGAATTAGCCTGGTTTAGCATTATAGAAAATTGTGTATGTGTGTGTATATATATAAGAATGGATTGTAAATACAAATACACAACAAATAAGAATTCTTCATAAACCTTATGTTTTTATTCAACGGAAGTTTATTGGATTGTCAGCATCATCTGCCACTTAGTTTGTCTAGAGGTCTAGTACCTCATCGTATGCTTTTACTATTACATGCTTTAGTATCTTGCTTGTTACCTTTCGTTCGATTACCCATACCTTCTTTTCTACAAGTTATATACATATACATATATATGTATAAGATAACATTCTCCTCTTTGACCAAATCTATGTAAATTTAGATTTGTAAATTTTATCAATTTAACACATTCACCAAACAGTCATATACTCATTCATTCGAAACTAAATCATAAAAAGAGTTAAAATAATATTTTTATGCCATTCAAACAGTCAATTCCGAAAACTTGTTACACGGTCAATTTTTACTGTGCACTAAGACATATAGACTATAGAGCATCTTAATCATTCCAGCCACTTGATCATTTTGCACATAATCATTCAGGATTTGTCAATAACCTCTAAGTATTTGGAAATAAAATAAGTTCACAATTAAATGGCATCACCAGTACTGCATTTTAGCAAGTTGGACACATTCATTAGAGCACAAGACTATTATGCTTCGGCTATCTTCATCAACACAAAAAAGTGCATGTGAGGTTATAACATCGCCAATTCTCAAAACAAGAAAAACAATCAACAGAACAACAGAACAACCTTGTGGAATAGGATAAAAATGCAAACCTGTAATCTGGCCGAAAATCATGACCCCACTTGGAGACACAGTGAACTTCATCAATTGCAAATAAAGCAATTCCACGACTCTCCGCAAGGCTTTGAAGTGGTTTCATCAATCTGCAAGAGAATGTGTAGAAGTGTAGGACGTTTATTTCCTGAAATATCTGTAAAACAAAATCCATAAAACACGCCTAAAATTAACACAGATCATTAACCTCAAGATCGTCTCAGGGCATACATAGATGATTTCATACATCCCTCTCATTGCTTTCTGCTCAACACTAGGATCAATCTGTCCCGATCCAAGAAAACAGGCTGACACACCATGCTTTGCAAGCTTCAAGCACTGATCATGCATCAAGCTTATCAAGGGTGAAATCACCACCACAACCTTCCCCGTTAATAGTGCTGGAATTTGAAAACATAAGGATTTCCCTATGAAAAGACTAAAGGTGAGACAATACTTTCCAACAATAAAGTTAACAAAACAACTTGGTGTTTAAAGAAAATAACCCAAATAGCATGTGTTTACCTGATCCTGTTGCAGCAAGAACAAGGCAGTCTTTGTGGGCAATCCAAGCTGCCAATGCTTCCTTTTGAAATCTCTTTATGGATGGATAACCGAAATGCTGCTGCAACAACGTATTAGCTCTAAGTTCCCAATCTGATTCAACGTCTTCTTCTAAAGAGTATGATGAATTTACTGATAATCCAGGAACGATACCCTGGTGAGAATAAATGGGCAGAATGAATTCACACCCATCTCCATGCGTAGGCAAGACCTTTGCTCTTGAGACTGATGCATCAGATTCAAGAGATGTCTTGCTAATCTTGGGTCTTCCTGCAGATTGCAGATGACCCATGATGCTCAACTGCCGCATACGCCCAACTGACTTTTTTCCAGTGGCAGATAAGTCTCTTTTTCTCATACCTTTCTTGCTGCCACTGGAACACCTAGAACCATCTGATTTGCCATCATGATTTTTGTTGGAAGCATTCAAAATGAACTCAATTGCATTGTTTAATGATGGACCCACTTCTTTGATGGCTTCCGTCACCTCTGAAATCTGAAATCCCATACCTATGAGTTCTGCAATGACTAGGTCAGAAGCTAAATTGCTCCCGTCCATGGCATATATACTAGCTGTCTTCAAGAGAAACTGAATGAAACTGTAAATCAGATGCAGCTTTTAGAAAGAGAAAGGCTAGGCATGACAAACTTTTGGCATCAAAAACATGAGAAAGTGCATTTGGCTACCTACAATCACCAATGAACCGGAAGAATTATTTGTACCAAAAACTATATGTGCACTTGTGATATGTGTTACTTTTTTTTTTGTCCGAGAAAGATCACTCGGAATCCGGTAGAAACATCTGAACGACACACACACCCACTAGTGACAAAAGTCCTATACTCGATATTTATTAAACATGTGTTCCAATAATAAAGCACCTAGCAAGTTTAAAGGATCCTGTCATTCCAGAATGACAATATATATAATATATATAATCAGTTAATCACAACCTCGTGCTATAAACTTTTGCGACGTTTGATATTGAAAATGTGCAGGGCCAGTTCGGAGGGTGTACCAATGTGAGATTTGGAGCAGGGCCCCCCTGAATTCTTTTTGGTTCCAAAACCATTTATATATATATATATATATATATATATATATATATATATATATATTTAGCCCAATCCCTTCAGCCTTCTCCGTATTATTTTAAGCTGAATTGGGCAATTATAATGTCTTAGCAATTTAGCCCAATACCCAATCCCTTCTACCTGATTTGGCAATACGCCGATTCCTTGTTATGGCTGCAAATCTGCAATCCCTTCTCCTCACCTCTCTAATTTGATGATTGAACTCCCCTAGTAGGCTAGTCCTGTTTTGTTTTCCCGGTGGTGACTTTTATGCTTCGAGAAGGTTGATTATGAAGAATTGCTTAAAATATTTTGTATCAAAAATGTATAATGACAAAAAAAAATTAACTGAATTTCATACGTTACTTTATCATTTTAGGACATTTTTGTTGTTTTAGTTTGCAAGACGTTTTAATATAATATATGGTATGAAGTTTTATTTGTTGTTCTATTTATTATTTGTAATGTCGAGTTATAGTCTGGTACAGATGTAACAAGGCTTCCAAAATTACTAGAACGGCCCTGAAAATGTGTGGCAACAAAATAAATTACCCCCCACAGCTTTCTATCATTCTATGTACTCCTTTCAACAAAGTAACTTTCACTTCCATGGCCATAATCGGTTTGGTGCCAAAAGGTTTGTTGGTAGGCATTTTGTGATAGGTTCGTCATTTGAAGGGTAAGGATGGGAACAACACAAAGAAGCCTTTGCCATTAATTTGAATCATGTTAAATGACTACTCACCGAAAAGCTAGTGAAACCAAATTTCCTTGAAAGCTATGACGCTTTAATAGAAACATATAGATAAACACCGTCGAGGTAGTTGAATGCCTAACCGACCCATTATCTGTTCCACCATGTCCCGATTTTGCAGATCACCATTGGATTATATTATCTAATGATAAAAGTTTTAGAGAATCAGTTTGGTTACATATCTTATTGTGTTATCTAACTCTTGGTATAGCTTCTATACTCTAAATGCTTCTTAAAAATGTAAAAGAAAGAACCTGCATTATGAAAACTCTTTTCTCTGGACTGAGCATTCATACTAGAGGTAAAATACAAACCCAAATACTTTTGTTTGCCTGCATCATCATCGATCGCGAGATCATTGACGTCGACTTCATATGTCTACGTAGATAATATAGAATTTTACAACGGCATTCTTCCATTCAATATGCGGATCTTTCATTCAAATACTAAAAACACACTAAATCATCCAAGCGAAAACCCAATTACCAGTTTACATTAGAAAGAGGTTCCATGTACGATTTGAGACAAGTACAAGAGTGTCCAACGAATATAATGGATTCAATAGAGAGAGAACTTGTCCAAAATAATTCAAATGCAATAGCAAGTGTAAAGTATAATTGATGTATGAAGCCTTACAAGAGCTTCCTGACCTGTGCAAACTGCAAAGCGATTCAGTATTGAAATTTGAAAATCACCAGAAAGCCCTAATCGAGACTGATTGGGCGCGCATCTGAAATTGTGAAACGGCGCAAAACCAATCAAATCGGTGGACGACTAAATATTATCCTGACACGACGTCGTTTATGTAGGCTTTGCGGTTCGATCAAGAAAACATAAATTTATCATTACCATCTCATCGACAACGGTATTATTTAGGGGGTGTTTGGGATCGTTTATTAAAAATCTTTATTAACTTATTGCGTTTGAAAACAATAAATAAGTTGTTTTGAATGTTTGTATTGGAAAAAGGAAAAAAAAAACTTATCACCTTTTCATCCCGCTAATGAGCAGTTTTTTATAAATCATTCTCAACTGACTTATTTAAAACTCCTTATTAACTTATTTAACCAAATTACATATTTGTTCCTTCTTCCTATAAGTTAATAAGCATTTTACAAATAAACATAAATTAATAAACACTTTTACAAATAGGCATAGCAATACCAAATACCCCCTTAATAAAATATGAGAATGATATATATAAAATCATATATGATTTACGTATAAAATTGTATATGATTCACGTAAATTTGTTGCAACTTAAAGTCATGCATGTCCATTTTTTGGCCATTGATGTCTAATCATATATTATTTTACACATGATTTGTTGTTTTCTTGTTTTCGTAAATAGTTAACGCTCTTGTTTGAATCTTCCTCCTTGTCTTATATATATATATATATATATATATATATATATATATATATATATATATATATATATATATATACATAGGGGCTTAATCAAATGAGAACTAGGTAGTTTGTGATAACTGTGAGATCCAATATGAGACACACATTTAGAATAATTAATATTAATTTTAAATAAATAAAAAATGATATTTTAGTAAATTTGTTTAATTCCTAAAATATAACATAATTCCTAAATTTTCTTATTTCCTTTTACAAAAGGGTATCACAGTGTGCTATCATGTATTTTTTATGTTTACAAAAAGGTATCATAGTGTACTATCATGTATTTTCGATCTTTACAAAGTGTATCACAGTGTGCATCACTTATTTTCGATGTTTTTTCGATCTTTACAAAGTGTATCACGGTGTGTTATCACGTATTTTCGATGTTTACAAAAGGGTGTCATAGTGTGCTATCATGTATTTTCGATCATTACAAAGTGTATCACAGTGTGCATCACGTATTTCCGATATTTATAAAGTGTTTCACAGTGAATATCATGTATTCGCCGGAATAGTATTTACTGGAGAGATGAGAGATAAGAGAATATAGAGATCTCAAAAATACCTAAAATATCTTTAATTAAAATTTTTAATTAAAATTACCAAAATTATTGATTTCCTAATTTATCTTCTGATTTGTGGTTAATATTGGATCTCACGGTTACCACAAATAACTTAGTTCTCCTTTGAATGACCCCCTATATATATATATATATGTCAATGTTTATACTACCCATAGAACTTTAAAACAAAAGTCTTAAATTCAACATATAAAGCATATGTATTGTACTTTAAAGTTTAGGGGTTGTTTGGCAGTTGCTGAATGGTTTGGTGCAGAATGATTAAGGGTCAGAATGATTAAAAGACTCTTATGATATAGTGTAATATGAAATATGGTTGTTTGGTAATTGTTCAGAATGAAATCAGGGCGCTTAATGGTTAAGGGAGACCCATGATACAAAATGATTCAGAGGGTTTTGGAACCATTAAGAGGCAACCTTTTTTCTGCCAAACATGATTCACCTCTTAACGATTCAGATGTTGCCTCTTAATTGAACCATTAAGAGGTAAACAAACAACCCCTTAATCTTTAGAAATCTCTTAATTACAGGCTATTTATGCATAACGTACAACTTATCAATGTTGTAGTCAAAATTTAGATTCCCACCACCGTCTCAGACACGCTCTCACTGACGATTCACAAACTATGTCAAGCACGCTCCCATTGCTTCCCGACGATTCATAAATTGATTTATTCAATACGTTGATTCAAGCTACTTATATGATTATTAATTCAATACCATATTACGGTTAGGGTTATTTTCAATGCTTCAATTCGATCCATCACACCTGATTTCGTATGGTTAGGGTTTTTTCCTTCGATCCATCGATCCATACAGTTAGCTTTTATTTTTGTTTTTATGGTAATGCATCTTCTTCCCCTCTTCACAAGTTATGTTTTAGGGTTCAAATCTTCCTTCTCCTCTTCAACATGTTCTTATTTAAGCTTTAATTTATGTTTGTTTATGCTTTAGAATCTTAATTATGGCTTATGTTCACAATGATTTGTGTTTGTGTTTGTTCTATTACATCCCAAACTTGTGAATTGTTCTATTATATCGTTGATTTTGACTAATCACTAGCATTCCCTTGCCCTCAATTGAATGATTTGGGTCGAGTTTTATAGAGTGAGCTTTTGGATGGTATGTTATATCATTTGTTTACTTATCATCTTATCTCTCCTTTCACTTTGTATTTCTTTAATTGTATTTGGTTGTGAACATATTAATTATTGATTATGTGTTTATTAGTACTCCATACTTTTGCCTCTATCTCAGATCAAGTATGATTTTTTAAGTTTTGTATAAGTTCTTTTTTATCTTGTAACTTGTAAGTCATTCACAAGTATGAACATCGACCCGTTGATGATATGGTTTTTATGCTCTTAAGGGGCTGTTTGTTTACCTCTTAATGGTTCCGCTAGAAGCGTACTCGCGCAATGCAGCGAGATACATCACGATTTTAATGTTTCATTTTATTTTTTGGAGGTGTTGATGATGAGAAGACATGTTTTATGTTTTTGTTTTTAACAAAGGGTATATTAGTCAAAATATTGTTGTTCTACTTAGTTTCAGGGGTTGGAGTGGGACAAATGTGTCTCATGTTTGTTCCACTTAGTTCTAGCATGTCCCACATATGGTCATGCCAAACATGAGACAAGTCTGTTATGTCCTGTCCTGTTCCACTATGTTATGCATACCAAACGCACCCTAAAGGCTTATTGTACACCTAATTCATTATGGTTGAACTTTCCCGCTCAATGTCTTATTCATATTTGTAATTTGTCAATGGTGCATGTACCTTTTATCATTTTGGGAACACAAATTTTATTTTCGTTTAACCTTAGCATGCTACTTTTTGTCTTTGATTTTTAAAGTTTACAATAACGCATCACTTGTGATGCTTTTATTTTAATGTTGTCATAGAATATTATGCTAACTCTCAATGCTTCAATATTGATCATGTTTTGTTAACATATTCATTTGGGTTTTTGTGGTCATATGGTTGTCTGGCATGGGTGTTAAAAAAATATTATTTTGTGTTTAAATTTTGATTTTGAGTTATGTTTTATTGATCTTTTGATGGTGTTCATCAATGTTTCATTATGGTATGTGTCTTTCTATAAAATGATCAATCCATCAAGTTTCCATGTATAAGTAGTTACCTAAAATTAAGTATCATATATTAATGACATAACACTGTTGAATTAATAATGTAATGACGTTAGTAGTTAATTGATGAACGAATATGATGGTTCAACTATGAACCTGAATAGTCAGTGACACAATTTTTAAATGTGGAAAACTGTGTTTGAACTATTTCATAAGTGAACCCGCACACGAAAATGGTATGTATATGAACAAATACAATGTGGATACGTATTGTTGTTTAAATATGAAAGTGTTTATATGTTAAGTCACAACAAACCCATATATGAAATAGTTCATATGTGAAACCATATATTGTGTGGTTCATATGTGAATATCAAATGGTACATACATGAATCCATATGTGAAATCAAAAGTGAAACAGTATACACATATGGAACATTACATCACCCTTGTTCATATACGAAACATACTTGATTTTTGCTCATATATGAACCAATGTTTATTGAGCATGAGTTTTATCCATAAGTAGAGAAAACCCAAAAATGAAGAATAAATTATTTGGCCGCTGATAATGAATGGATCTTGGGGAATAAGTGGGTAGACCTGTGATGAGGTTAATATATTAACCTCATTTACATCACTTTTGTTATATTTTAGTGTCAAATTATGAATAAATCAAGTTTTTTATTCATTTCTTTATGATTTACATAGATTTTTAGGATTTGAAATAAGAGATGAATGAGATGGAAATTTATGCTTATTATTATGAAAAATCTCTCATTTTGGTGCCTTGTTCATGTACGATATATTTGGTGATAAATGGGAAGATTTTTTATGAGGATGATGGATTTTGATGAAGACTTTTGAAGAATGTGGGCCGAGATTTTTGTATAAATAGATTAGAGGTGGCCAAAAGTCGGATTCGGGTCGATCCGGGCCCAATTGGTCACCGAGCCAAAACAGTGTGGGTCGTAACCGGTTAAGGCCCAACCGATCCCGGTCCGGTCACGGTTAAGATGGTTCGGGTGGGTAACCGGGTAGGGTTAATATTAACCAGTTTAGGGTAACCGGTCCTGGTTCGGTTACGGGTTGGGCCCAAAACCGGTTAAGGGGTACTTATTATTATTTTTTTAATAAAATTTTAAAATATAACTAATTACATCAATTAATAAACATTAAAATATAAATTTGGGTCACTCAAATACATTTTAAAAATACGTTTTATTATATTTTCGAATTGATTACATCAATTATAAAAAATACACTTATTTAAGATTTTTATTCCTCTCATCCCATAGATTGTATTGAAGAGTCCCGTACTTTTCAAGTTGGTTAAGAGTCGTTGGATCATCGAGGTCGTCAATGTCGAATTCTTCATCATCGTCGTAATGTGAGGCACCGCCGCCGGCAGTACTAGCATCATTGTCGGTTGTTGTAACTCCCGAAAATCTACTAGTAAGTTTAACAATTATTGAATTCCCTTTTCCCTCATTTTCTCTCGACCAAGACGAGTATTTGGGGAATACTCTTAGTTTAAGATAAACCTTTGGACTCATGACCTCAAACGAAAGATCGAGCGAAAATTCGGACGAAACCAGGCGTTGGGCGATAATGCCAAGCGACTGTGACATGTGTCACAGTCGCGAGTCAAGGTCGCGGGGGAGAAGGGGCTTGCGGTACATACCGCACGATTGTGACAGTGATAGTGCCCGAGGGCATCCTCGCATGTAACTCTCGCCGGCATTGTACCGAGAGAGGGTGTTGGGCTGCGATAGTGCCAAGCGACTGTGCCCTTGGCACTGTCGCCAGGCACAGTCGTCGTCGGGGTCTGATGCTATAAATTGGACCCTTGACTTGTTTTGACCTCACTATTCTCCTCAAATCATTTTGTTGGCCGATTTTGGAACCCTAGGTGCGATTTTCTTCCCTTCCAAACCTCTTCCTTCATTAAATTCATCACTTGGGTTGTTGAAAATATTTAAGAGGTGATTAAAGCTAGCTTTTGGGCATTTATTGTGGAGTGTGCAAGATCTTCAAAGTCTCTAATCTTCATCTCAATCTATTTGGGGTTTTGTCTACTTTTCTAGGTTTTAATCAAAAATCTAGATTGTGAGTGTTCTAAACCTTTTTAACTGAGATACATATATTTAATTGATTAAATATTGTTTTCCCCTGTTTTCTGAAACTAGGGTTTCCTCATGTTTAATTGTTGGATCTAATATTACTTTGAAATATGAATGATTAGTTTTGAATGGAAGAAATAAGTATATTGTAACATCCGGAATTTCAGGTAAGTATGAGGCCTTGTTAATCTTATGTTTATGTGTTTATCAAAGTAGAAATTATATGCTTAATTGTCATTTCCGTCTATGTTAGTTGCTTGGTGTCGGATTGGAAGTTTTGGACGAACATTTGTTGGGCAGTGAGTTACGCGACTTAGTCGCAGGTGGAAGTCGCGACACAAGTCGCGTAATCCACTAGAGTCTTCACAGTTGAGCACACGGGCGACTTATGCCGCGGGTGCAAGTCGCGGCACAAGTCGCGATCGACTTGCATTCCCCAAAACCCCTCCTTGTTCGATTTTCTTCCATATTTTTCTCACATCTCTCTCCCTTGGCGATTTTTGGAGTTCTTAAATCAGTTCGTTTTCTCACCAAACCCTAACCCTTATAAATGCAACCTACTTTGGTGGTTGGATCATTGGAATCTTGCATTAACTCTCCTCAAGTCTTCAAGCTTCACCTCCAAGTCTCATCTTCTTCTAGGGTTTCATCTTTTCTAGGTTTTGGGATCAAAACCTAGATTGTGAGTTTACTAAACCTTTTGTTAAAACTAGATACACATCATAATCTTCTATTGGTATTATTTTAACATTTCTCATGATTGGTTACCTTTATGTGTTCAAATACTTGATGATAGCATTATGTACAATATGTTGGATTATCTTCTATAAGCATTTGCCATGCTTTACTCTATTGGTTGAATATTTGGGATTTGCTCCATGAATGTACATTGATGGCATTTTGGCATGATATGGATTATATGTGGTATAGTAGATGATAAACTCTACATGGAATGCCTTTTGGCAATTTATTATCTAAACATTGATTTTGGTGGTATTTGGGTCTCATGATAGACTCATGCGATAGGATGGTAGCATAGTACCCATCGTTGGTATCGAAATCCATTGGTAGATATATACCTCAAGACCTCCTATATGTATTATATTGGACGAACCAAGTCGGTAGACACTAGGAGGATGTAGTCTTGGGCACCACCGTGTGGGTATGTGCCTAGACCTCCGCCATTCGAGGTATTGCCATGGTTGTAGTTGTCGGATGGGTCGGGCCTTTGGGTGTCACTCTTGGTAGTGGCACTAAGGTACATTGTCTCTTGGGTGGAACTGATTGGTGCTACGGGTATCCCCTGTTGACTCAACATATTGTTGAACTCTGGTTAACTGCTGATAAGATTTGTAATTGCTCATGCATGTTTATTATTGTTTAACTCACTAGGCTCTTTGGCCTAACACTTGTTGGTGTCTATGTGTATCTCAGGTTCTGGCGGCGCCGGTCCTAAGCATGCTTAGTTGCTTTGGGGTGAGAGCTTGGGGATTTTGCACATGGACATTTTATACTTTGGAATGAACCGTTGGGTTTATAGATGACAACCCTTTTGTAATCTCTTTTCTAGTTGTAGAAATTAGATTAGTTGGTTGTTATTTATTGTCCGTTAAATTACAACTGTAATTAAACAGATTAGTTATATATTCCCCATTTTTGGGAGGCTTTTGCTATGACAATTTTTGTATACCTCATGTCTGTTTTCGGATTCTTGTTATCCCTATTTTTAGGGTGTTACAAGTTGGTATCAGAACTTTAGTTTAAGTGAACTAGGTATTGTTTTAGCATATCTAGACTTAAGCTTTAGACTTTATAGTTTCACTGTCCGCTTGGGGTAGGAATCCTAGGTGGGGATAGTGTTAGGATTACGGAATTACTTTAATTGAAAGTTGTGATGATGGTGACAAGAATTCTTGTGTATGGTTCGTTCATAATTCCATTTAGCTACTGCTATTATGAATGCATTGTTACGTGAGCATGCTTGGTTTACTATTATTGTGATAATTGATGAAGGTATTAGTACGTACAATGAGTTCAACTCGTTTAGTCTTTTCTCAACCTATTTCTCATACGTGTATGGCAGATTGAAATGGTAAACACTCGGAGTAGGATGTCGGGTACACCAGAGGGCCACGTGGAGGTGGAATCTGTCGAAGACCGACCTCCTTTGGGCGTAACCACCGAGGGACCTCCCGGGCTCAATCTTTTGGGAGGAGGACCTGAACATATTCCGCGTCGGAACCTCAACGTGGATAATGCCATCATGGAGGAAGTGACCATGGAGACCCGGATTCGGGATAGCATGATGTTGGCCATGAACTCTGCCATGGCCTAACAACAAGAGTTTTTCATGAAGCTCTTAGAAGATCGTGACGCCAGTAACCGACAACCGGAGACAATGGCGGAAAACATTGTTATGGGTCAGGTGGACCAGTTGTTGTATCTGTTGAGGATCCAACAAATAATGTGATTAAGACGAAGACTAAGGGGTGCACCTACAAGGCGTTTTTGGGGTGCCACCCGAAGGAGTTTGCGGGTTCCGACAACCCGGTTGCTTGTATGTATTGGCTCAAGGAGGTAGAGATGGCCTTTGAGTCCAGTGAGTGTGATCCCTCTCAATGGGTCAAGTTTGCTTCTCAACTACTTCGAGGAAAGGCTCTGATTTGGTGGAATCTCACACGATCCGTCCTCACTCCGGAAGTTCTGGCTAAGCTAACTTGGCCGATGTTCAAAGAGAAGATCATGGATAAATACTGTAGCGAGCGTTCGTTGGACAAGCTAGAGCGAGAGTTCCGAAATCTGAGGAAGGGGACTCTGACCATTGTGGGATACTCCAAACTCTTTTTGGAGAAACTGAATTTGGTGGGACACCTGGTCCCCGATGAGAGGTCGAAGATTAAGGCATATCAACAAGGTTTACCGGCCGAGATGCGAACGACAGTAAGAAATGCTAAGGGCTCGACCTTGCAAGAGGTCATTGAAGAGTCTTTGCTCATTGAGGATGACATCAATGCGGAAAGGGAAGAAAGAAGACAGGTGGGAGAGAAACGGAAGTGGGAAGGGCCAGTTGGGCCCGTTCGTCAATCAAGACCCTTTGTGAGCGGGAGATCAGGCGATCAGCGTCGTGAGGAGCGGTGGTGCCACAAGTGCAAGTCAAAGCACTCGGGGCCATGTACTACAAGAACTTACTCCGGTCCAACCGGGTGTGTCAGGTGTGGTAATAAGAGCCACACAACTCGAGAGTGCCCCATCCGGGGGTCGGTGTGCTACGAGTGTAGAGAACCGGGGCATATGAAGAGAAAGTGCCCAAGGCTAGTTAGAGGAGGTGGTGGAAATTCTGTGGGTTCGACGGCTAGAGTCGAGCAACCACCAAGGGCACCGAGTCGAGCTTTCAGGATGACTACTGAGGAGGCAAAGGAGACAGTTGATGTCGTTTCGGGTACGTTCCTAGTAAACTCCTTGCCAGCTCGTGTTTTGTTTGATTCGGGTGCTACATGTTCTTTTGTGTCGGGTACCTTCTGTAAGCAGTTCACTACTCCTCTTAGTGTTCTCCCTGATGCGTTAGTAGTAGAAATAGAAAATGGGGATCAAGTAATCATTCGAAACCGTTTTTGTGATTGCACTTTAGAAATTGATGGGAATCCTTTTGGAGTAGACTTGTTACCTATGGCTATAGGTGGGTTTGACGTGGTTATAGGCATAGACTGGTTAGTAAGACATAAGGCGAACATCTTTTGCTATAAAAAGATGATCCAAGTGTCATCGCCGGAAAATGGTGTGGTTACCATTTATGGGGAGAAAGGAAAGAGGAACAATCCCATTATTTCATCTCTTAAGGCTCGCAAGTTTCTAGCGAAGGGTTACCCTTCGTACTTGGCCTACGTTGTGGACGCGAAGAAAGAAAAGAAGTCGGTAGAAGATGTGGAGGTGGTGCAAGATTATCCGGACGTTTTTCCGGAAGACTTACCCGGATTACCGTCGGAGCGACAAGTGGAGTTTCAGATTGACCTCACCCCGGGAGCAGCTCCGATAGCTCGTGCTCCATATCGTTTGGTACCGACAGAAATGAAGGAGATGATGACGCAACTTCAAGAGTTGTTGGAGAAGGGCTTCATTCGACCAAGTTCGTCACCTTGGAGAGCACCGGTGTTGTTCGTGAAGAAGAAGGATGGATCCATGCGGATGTGCATAAATTATCGGGAGTTAAACAAAGTCACAGTGAAGAACAAGTATCCTTTACCTCGCATCGACGATCTTTTTGATCAACTTCAAGGCGCGGGATGCTTCTCAAAGATTGATCTTCGATCCGGTTATCACCAGGTGAGAGTGAAGAAGGAGGACATTCCGAAGACGGCTTTCCGAACGAGATACGGTCATTATGAGTTATTGGCGATGCCTTTCGGCTTAACCAACGCTCCGGTCGTATTCATGGATTTGATGAACCGTGTGTGTCGCCCATTCTTAGATAAATCCGTGATCGTCTTCATCGACGACATTCTAATATACTCAAAGGATGAGTCTGAGCTTGGAAAACACTTGCGGGAAGTATTAAAAGTTCTAAGGAGGGAGAAGTTGTTCGCGAAATTCTCCAAGTGCGAATTCTGGCTCCAAGAGGTGCAATTCTTGGGGTATGTGGTATCAAAGGATGGAGTAAAAGTGGACCCGGCAAAGATCGAGGCAATGATGAGTTGGGAGCCTCCCACAAGTCCGACAGAGATCCGAAGCTTCTTGGGTTTAGTGGGTTACTACCAGCGTTTCATTCAAGACTTTTCCAAGATAGCTACACCGCTCACTTCCCTTACAAGAAAGAATGTCAAGTTTCTTTGGACCGATACTCAAGAGCAATCCTTTCATACGCTCAAGAGGAAGTTGTGCGAAGCTCCGATCTTGTCCTTACCCAAGGGATCGGAAGACTTTGTTGTGTTTAGTGACGCTTCCAAGATGGGACTTGGGTGTGTCCTAATGCAAAGGGGGAAGGTAATAGCCTACGCGTCGCGACAATTAAAGGATCATGAGAAGAATTATCCGACTCATGACTTGGAGTTGGCGGTGGTAGTCTTCGCGTTAAAGTTGTGGAGACATTACTTGTATGGGACCAAGTGTACTCTTTTCACGGATCACAAGAGTCTCAAGTACATCTTCGACCAGAAGGAACTCAACATGCGACAGATGAGATGGCTCGAGCTTTTGAAGGATTACGATTGTGACCTACTCTATCATCCCAGTAAGGCCAATGTGGTGGCGGATGCATTGAGCCGAAGGAGTCATGATGGTGGTGTCAAAGTGTCCCTTACAAGGATCGATGTGGTGTCGAGTTTGTTGGAAAGTATCAAGGCAAGTCAAGTGGAAGCACTTAAAGAAGAGAACCTCAAGGCTGAAGTCATGGTGAAGCAAAAGGAACTCTTAGCGGAAAACGATCGTGGACTCAAGCTCTTTCAAGGACGGATTTGGGTGCCAAAGTTGGGAGGAAATCGGGAGTTACTTCTTGAAGAATCGCATAAGTCGAAATATTCTATACATCCCGGTAGCACCAAGATGTATAGAGACCTAAAGTTAAATTATTGGTGGTCGGTGATGAAGCTAGATATGGCTAACTATGTGGAGAAGTGTGTCACTTGCCTCCAAGTCAAGGCGGAACATCAAAGACCGTATGGAAGTTTACAACCATTGTCCATTCCTGAGTGGAAATGGGACAACATCACCATGGATTTTGTGACAAAGCTACCGAAGACCTTGCGCGGTCACGACACTATTTGGGTAATTGTGGATCGGCTAACCAAGAGTGCGCATTTTCTTACAATGCGGAAGACTTTGCCAATGGAGAAATTGGCCAAGCTTTATATTGACGAGGTGGTGTCGAGGCACAAAGTCCCTCAATCTATTGTATCGGATCGGGATAGTCGGTTCACTTCGAACTTTTGGGCTAGCTTGCAAATAGAGTTGGGTACTAGACTGAATTTGAGCACGGCGTATCATCCTCAAACGGATGGTCAAAGCGAGAGGACAATTCAAACACTAGAAGATATGTTGAGGTCGTGTGTAATAGATTTAGGGGGAAGTTGGGATTCACATCTACCTTTGTTAGAGTTCGCATACAACAACAGTTACCATTCTAGTATCGGAATGACACCGTTTGAGGCATTGTATGGACGGAAGTGCAGAACCCCGGTTTGTTAACTAGAAGCGAGCGAGAAGCAATTCGCCGGGACGGAAATAGTTCAAGAAACGACATACAAGGTGAAAGAAATCCGAGAGAGGCTAAAGGTGGCGCAAGACCGACAGAAAATTTATGCGGACAAGAAAAGAAGACCGGTCGAGTTTCAAGTGGGCGACCGTGTCATGTTGAAAGTATCTCCATGGAAGGGAATTATCCGGTTTGGGAAGCGTGGGAAGCTCAGTCCTCGTTTCCTTGGACCCTTTGTTATTTTAGAAAAGGTTGGTCTTCAAGCATACCGATTGGATTTACCGCCGGAAATGGATGGGATACATCCCACCTTTCACGTTTGTTATTTGCGGAAGTGCTTAGCCGAAGAGGAAAGCGTGATTACTTTGACGGGAATCCGAGTAGATAGTGGAAACCGTTGTGTGGAAGAACCGGAAGCAATTTTGGAAACGAAAGTAAAGAAGTTGTGGCATAAAGACGTAGTCATGGTCAAGGTCCAATGGAAGCACCATCGTGGTGCTAATGTCACCTGGGAATCCGAAGAGGATTTGAAGAAGCGTTATCCTCATTTATTTGTATAAAGGTGATTTCGGAGACGAAATCCAAATTAGGTGGGGAGGATTGTAACATCCAGAATTTCAGGTAAGTATGAGGCCTTGTTAATCTTATGTTTATGTGTTTATCAAAGTAGAAATTATATGCTTAATTGTCATTTTCGTCCATGTTAGTTGCTTGGTGTCGGATTGGAAGTTTTGGACGAGCATTTGTTGGGCAGTGAGTTACGCGACTTAGTCGCGGGTGGAAGTTGCGGCACAAGCCGCGTAATCCACTGGAGTCTTCACAGTTGAGCACACGGGGGACTTGTGCTGCGGGTGCAAGTCGCGGCACAAGTCGCGATCGACTTGCATTCCCCAAAACCCCTCTTTGTCCGATTTTCTTCCCTATTTTTCTCACATCTCTCTCCCTTGGCGATTTTTGGAGTTCTTAAATCATTTCCATTTCTCACAAAACCCTAACCCTCATAAATACAACCTACTTTGGTGGTTGGATCATTGGAATCTTGCATTAACTCTCCTCAAGTCTTCAAGCTTCACCTCCAAGTCTCATCTTCTTCTAGGGTTTCATCTTTTCTAGGTTTTGGGATCAAAACCTAGATTGTGAGTTTACTAAACCTTTTGTTAAAACTAGATACACATCATAATCTTCTATTGGTATTATTTTAACATTTCTCATGATTGGTTACCTTTATGTGTTCAAATACTTGATGATAGCATTATGTACAATATGTTGGATTATCTTCTATGAGCATTTGCCATGCTTTACTCTATTGGTTGAATATTTGGGATTTGCTCCATGAATGTACATTGATGGCATTTTGGCATGATATGGAATTATGTATTATATGTGGTATAGTAGATGATAAACTCTAATTGGAATGCCTTTTGACAATTTAACATCTAAACATTGATTTTGGTGGTATTTGGGTCTCATGATAGACTCATGCGATAGGATGGTAGCTGTAACACCCTAAAAATAGAGATAACAAAAACTTTCCAAAAGAGGAGAAGTGGTATAATAATTGCCATAGCAAGAGCCTCTCAAAAATGGGGAAATATACAAATAATCGGTTTAATCACAATTTGTAATTTAACGGGTAAATAAATAACAACCAACTAATCTAATTTCTAAATCTAGAAAAGAGATAACAAAAGGGGTGTCATCTATAAACCCAATTCTTCCAACAAAAGTACAAGTGCCAAAAACCCCAAGCTCTCGCCCAAAGCATCTAAACTTGTCTAGGAGCAGCGTCGCTAACACCTTAGATACACATCGACACCAAACAAGTGTTAGGCCAAAACACCTAGTGAGTTGAACAAGTAAAAGCATGCCAGAAACAATTACAGTTCTTATCAGCAGTTAACCAATTAATCACGTAGATGTGGAGTCAATGGGAGCGACCCATATCTCCAATCAGGTTCACCCAAATAGGCGATGCACCTTGAAGCCAAATAACCAAGGCAACCCAAAGGCCCGACACGCATCGAGGACTACCGCTTAGAAAATTCCCCGACGGCGGAGGTCTAGGCACATAAGGGACTACCACTTAGGAAATTCCCCAAATGTTATCCACCTACATCCCTATAGTGAATCACTGACTTGGTTCGTGCACATTATGCAAATAGGAGGTCTCAAGATGTGTTACAGCCCAACATATTTGGATATCAATCATAAACACAACATTACCATCCTAAATATGTAATTTCAACACTTAACCCAAATATCAATCAAATCCATCACGAGAATGTAAGGTCGCCAAAAGGCATTCCAAGTAGGAATCATCAACATACCAAGATATACACATATAACCATGGTCACTTTCATATACATAAATCCATGGGAAAAACCCCAAATACTTGAACCATAAACATGAACATTTGATAAATGCATTAATATTAACGAGTAGAAGATAATGATGTGTATCTAGTTTTAACAAAGGTTAGTAAACTCACAATCTAGGTTTTTGGACCAAAACCTAGAAAAGATGAAAACCCTAGAAGTTGGAGAAGATGAGACTTAAAGGTGAGAAGTTGCCTTGAAGAAACCCTAGAAATCTTCCTTAAGGTGATTAAATGCAAGTAATCAATGACCCCAACCACCAAGAGGGTTTGGTATAAATGTGGATTAGGGTTTGGGAAGGGATGGACCAGTTTTCTTGGAGCCAAAATCGCCAAAGAGAGAAATGGAATGTGTTGCAAATGAATTAAAATCGGCTGGAACTGATTTAAATGGAATTCCCCCGTCGGCGACAGTGCCCGGCGATAGTGCCCTTGGCACTATCGCGAGTCACAATCGCGAGGAACTAGGCACCCGCGGTACCAATTCGGCGATAGTGCCGAGGCACAATCGCGTGGCACAATCGCTGGCCTCCCCCAACCTACGGTACATCCCTGGCGATAGTGCCTCCGGCGATAGTGCCAATGGCACAATCGCCATGCACAATCGCGCCAACCCCAAAACTGTCTGAAAACTCTACCGAAAACAATTACGAGCACAAGGTTTGTACGTTTAAAGATGGTAGATCAATATATGACATTAAAACATAATTAATGATCATAAAATGTACACAAAGACACATGTTCTCACATAAGCGCAATTAATGCATTAAGGGAAACAAAGTACTTACCTTATGAATTTACGGGTGTTACAATCCTCCCCTCCTAAATGGGATTTCGTCCCCGAAATCTTATCATAGGCAAACAATTGAGGGTAACGCTTCTTCATATCATCTTCCGATTCCCAAGTAATGTTAGCACCCCGATGGTGCTTCCACTAGACCTTAACCATGACCACGTCCTTATGCCTCAACTTCTTCACTTTCGATTCTAAAATCGATTCCGGTTCTTCTACACAACGATTCCCATTGTCCACCCGAATTTTCGACAAAGGGATCACGCTTTCCTCTTTGGCTAGACACTTCCGAATGTAACATACGTGAAATGTAGAATGTATTCCATCCATTTCCGGTGGTAAATCCAACCGGTAGGCTTGTAATCCAATTTTCTCCAATATGGCGAATGGACCAAGGAAACGAGGACTGAGCTTCCCACGATTCCCAAACCGAATGATTCCCTTCCACGGTGACATTTTCAACATGACACGGTCGCCCACTTGAAACTCGATCGGTCTCCTTTTCTTGTCCGCATAACTTTTTTGACGGTCTTGTGCCGCCTTTAGCCTTTCTCGGATCTCTTTCACCTTGTCCGCCGTCTCTTGCACTATTTTCGGCCCAACAAATTGCTTTTCACCTGCTTCTAACAAACAAACTGGAGTTCGACACTTTCGCCCGTACAACGCCTCAAATGGTGCCATGCCAATGCTAAAATGGTAACTGTTGTTGTATGCGAACTCTACCAACGGTAGATGTGAATCCCAACTTCCCCCGAAGTCTATCACACACGATCTCAACATATCTTCTAATGTCTGAATTGTCCTCTCGATTTGGCCATCCGTTTGAGGATGATACGTCGTGCTCAAATTCAATCGGGTACCCAACTCCTTTTGCAAGTTTGCCCAAAAGTTCGACGTGAAACAACTATCTCGATCCGACACGATAGATTGTGGAACCCCATGCCTCGACACAACCTCATCAATGTAAAGCTTGGCCAATTTCTCCATTGGCAAAGTCTCCCTCATTGCAAGAAAGTGCGCACTCTTGGTTAACCGATCGACGACTACCCAGATTGTATCGTGGCCTCGCAAGGTCTTCGGTAGCTTCGTCACGAAATCCATAGTGATGTTGTCCCATTTCCACTCGGGAATGGACAATGGTTGCAAACTCCCATACGACCTTTGATGTTCCGCCTTGACTTGAAGGCATGTGACGCACTTCTCCACGTAGTTAGCCACATCCAACTTCATCACCGGCCACCAATAATTTAATTTTAAGTCTCTATACATCTTGGTACTACCGGGATGTATAGAATACTTCGACTTGTGCGCGTCTTCTAGAAGTAACTCTCGATTTCCACCTAACTTCGGCACCCAAATACGACCTTGAAAGAGTTTAAGCCCGCGGATATCTTCTGTCAAAAGTTCCCTTTGCTTCACCATGACCACGGACTTGAGGTTTTGCTCTTTGAGCGCTTCCACTTGCCACGACTTGATGCTCTCCATCAAACATGATACCACATCAATTATTGTAAGGGACAATTTAACGCCACCATCATGGATCCTCCGGCTCAAAGCGTCCGCCACCACATTGGCTTTACCGGGATGGTAGAGTAAATCGCAATCATAATCCGTTAATAGTTCAAGCCATCTCCTTTGCCGCATATTGAGTTCCTTTTGATCGAAGATGTACTTGAGACTCTTGTGATCCGTGAATAGAGTACACTTAGTCCCGTACAAGTAATGCCACCACAACTTCAAAGCAAAAACTACCGCCGCTAGCTTCAAGTCATGCGTCGGGTAGTTCTTCTCATGCTCCTTTAATTGCCTTGACGCGTAGGCAATGACTTTCCCTCGTTGCATAAGTACACATCCAAGCCCCATCTTAGAAGCGTCACTATACACTACAAAGTCTTCCGATCCCTCAGGTAAGGATAAGATCGGAGCTTCGCACAATTTCCTCTTGAGCGTTTAGAAGGCTTGGTCTTGAACATCGGTCCAAAGAAACTTGACGTTCTTTCTTGTGAGGGATGTGAGCGGTGTCACTACCTTGGAAAAGTCTTGGATGAAGCATCTATAGTAGCCCGCTAAGCCCAAGAAACTCCGTATCTCCGACGGATTCGTCGGCGGTTCCCAACTCATCATCGCTTCAATCTTCGTCGGGTCCACCTGAACACCGTCCTTTGACACCACGTGTCCCAAGAATTGAACTTCTTGAAGCCAAAATTCGCACTTAGAGAATTTTGCGAACAACTTCTCCCTCCTTAAGACTTCCAAGACTTCCCGCAAGTGTTTCCCATGTTCGGATTCATCCTTAGAATAAATTAAAATATCGTCGATAAAGACGATCACGAATTTATCCAAGAATGGGCAACACACACGGTTCATCAAGTCCATAAATACGGTCGGCGCATTGGTCAACCCCAAAGGCATCACCAATAACTCATAGTGATCGTAACGCGTTCGGAAGTCCGTCTTCGGAATATCATCATTCTTCACTCTCACTTGATGATAACCGAATCGGAGGTCAATCTTCGAGAAACATCCCGCACCTTGGAGTTGATCGAAGAGATCATCGATGCGAGGTAAAGGATACTTGTTCTTTACCGTGACTTTATTCAACTCACGGTAGTCAATACACATCCTCATCGATCCGTCCTTCTTCTTCACGAACAACATCGACGCTCCCCAAGGTGAAGAACTCGGTCGGATAAAACCCTTCTCTAACAACTCTTGAAGTTGCATCATTATCTCCTTCATCTCCGTCGGGGCCAAACGATAGGGAGATCGGGCTATCGGAGCCGCTCCCGGAGTGAGGTCAATTTGAAACTCTACTTGACGTTCCGATGGTAATCCGGGAAGGTCTTCCGGAAAGACATCCGGATAATCCCACACGATCCTCACGTCTTCCACCGTCTGTTTTTCCTTCTTCGCGTCCACAATATAAGCTAGATACGAAGGGTAACTCTTCGCTAGAAACTTGTGCGCCTTGAGAGAGGAGATAATGGGGTTACGTCCCTTTCCTTTCTCCCCATAAATGACGACCATGCCGCCTTCCGTCAAAGGCACTTGGATCATCTTCTTAGCGCAAAAGATGTCGGCCTTATGCCTTGACAACCAATCCATGCCTATGACCACGTCGAACCCACCTATGGCCATAGGTAGCAAATCTACCCCATAAGAATTCCCGTCGATCTCTAAGGTGCAATCACAAAAACGGTCACGGATGATTACTTTATCACCATTGGCTATCTCTACTACTAGTGCATCGGAAAGGACACTAATAGGAGTGACGAATTGCTTACAGAAAACATCCGATACAAAAGAACACGTAACACCCGAATCAAACAATACACGAGCATGCAAGGATTTTACTAGGAACGTACCCGAAACAACATTAGCGATCTCCTTCGCCTCCTCGGTAGTCATCCGGAAAGCTCGACTCGACACCCTGGCGATTGGTCGACCCTAGCCGTCGACCCAACAGATCTGACTTGATTGTTCCCCGCTAAATTTGGACAATTCCTCCTTATGTGCCCCGGTTCCTGGCACTCATAACACACCGTCGGACGAACAATGCAGTCCCGGGCCACATGGCCCTTCTTGCCACACCTAGCACAACTCACCGGACCCGCATAGGTTTTGGAAGCACATGCCCCCAAATGTTTGGTTATGTACCTTGAGCACCACTGATCACTTTTACGAGAGTCGCCAGCTCTCCCACTAACAAAAGGCTTTGACTGACGAACGGGCCCAGATGACCCTTCCCATTTTCTCTTCTCACCCGCAACACTTATTTCTTCCTTCTCAGCCAACCTATCATCTTCCACAAGCAAGGCCTCTTCAATGACTTCTTGAAGAGTCGATCCTCCGGCATTGCATACGTCAGTCCGCATATCTGCCGGTAGACCAAGATGAAAGGCCTTAATCTTTGATCTCTCATCTGGGACCAGATATCCCACCAAGTTCAACTTCTCCATAAACATCTTGGAGTAGTCGGCTACAGACAAATTCCCATTTCTCAGATTCCGGAACTCGGCTTCCAGCTTGTCCAACGAACGCTCGCTGCAATACTTGTCCATTATCTTTTTCTTGAAGACTGGCCAGGTCAGCTTCTTTAGAACCTCGGGGGTAAGGGCGGACCGGGTGAGATTCCACCAGATCAATGCTTCTCCTCGGAGTAGTTGAGATGCAAACTTCACCCGCTGCGACACGTCACACTCGCTCGACTCGAAGGCCATCTCCACTTCCTTGAGCCAGTACATGCACGCAACCGGGTTATCGGAACCCGCAAACTCCTTAGGGTTGCACCCCATAAAAGCCTTGTAGGAGCATCCCTTAGTCCTTACCCGATCCTCGATCGCCGGTGGTTCCTCGGTTACCACCACTTCCGACCTAGCACCCGACCCGGCTATGGCATTCTCCGCTATAGTCTCAGGTTGACGGTTACTGGCATCTCGGTCTTCTAAGAGTTTCATGAAAAACTCTTGCTGTTGCACTTGCTGCTGGGCCATGGCAGCACTCATAGCCTGCATCATACTATCCCGTAACCGGGTCTCCATGGTTGCCTCTTCCAAAACAGCATCGCCCACCACAAGGTTTCTACGAGGGATAAACTTGGGTCCCCCTCCCAAAGGTTCGTTCGGTGGTGGCCTTCGAACAACCCCTCCTAAACCGGGTTGTTCGGCGGTGGATTCAATTTCCAAATGACCATCCGGCGTACCCGGTAATCTGCTCTGAGTATTAACCATCTCGATCTGCCACACACATACGAGAAATAGGTTAAGAAAAGACTAAGTGAGTTGAACTCATTGTACGTACTAATACATTCATCAATTATCACAACAACAGTAAATCAAGTATGTTCATGTAACAATGCATTCATAATAGCAGTAGCTAAGTGTAATTATGAACAAACCATACGCAAGAATTCTTGTCACCATCATCACAATTCTCAATTAGTGTAATTCCGTAAATCCTAACGCTCTCCCCACCTAGGATTTCTACCCCAAGTGGACAGTAAAGTCATAAAGTCTAAAGCTTAAGTCTAGGTATGTTACTACAATACCTAGTTCACTTAAACTAAAGCTCTGATATCAACTTGTAACACCCTAAAAATAGAGATAACAAAAACTTTCCAAAAGAGGAGAAGTGGTATAATAATTGCCATAGCAAGAGCCTCCCAAAAATGGAGAAATATACAAATAACCGGTTTAATCACAATTTGTAATTTAACGGGTAAATAAATAACAACCAACTAATCTAATTTCTAAATCTAGAAAAGAGATTACAAAAGGGGTGTCATCTATAAACCCAATTCTTCCAACAAAAGTCCAAGTGCCAAAAACCCCAAGCTCTCCCCCAAAGCATCTAAACTTGTCTAGGAGCAGTGCCGCTAACACCTGAGATACACATCGACACCAAATAAGTGTTAGGCCAAAAAGCCTAGTGAGTTGAACAAGTAAAAGCATGTCAGAAACAGTTACAGTTCTTATCAGCAGTTAACCAATTAATCACGTAGATGTGGAGTCAACGGGAGCGACACATATCTCCAATCAGGTTCACCCAAATAGGCGATGCACCTTGAAGCCAAATAACCAAGGCAACCCAAAGGCCCGACACGCATCGAGGACTACCGCTTAGGAAAATTCCCCGACGGCGGAGGTCTAGGCACATAAGGGACTACCACTTAGGAAATTCCCGAAATGTTACCCACCTACATCCCTATAGTGAATCACTGACTTGGTTCGTGCACATTATGCAAATAGGAGGTCTCAAGATGTGTTACAGCCCAACATATTTGGATATCAATCATAAACACAACATTACCATCCTAAATATGCAATTTCAACACTTAACCCAAATATCAATCAAATCCATCACGGGAATGTAAGGTCGCCAAAAGGCATTCCAAGTAGGAATCATCAACATACCAAGATATACACATATAACCATGGTCACTTTCATATACATAAATCCATGGGAAAAACCCCAAATACTTGAACCATAAACATGAACATTTGAGAAATGCATTAATATTAACGAGTAGAAGATAATGATGTGTATCTAGTTTTAACAAAGGTTAGTAAACTCACAATCTAGGTTTTTGGACCAAAACCTAGAAAAGATGAAAACCCTAGAAGTTGGAGAAGATGAGACTTAAAGGTGAGAAGTTGCCTGAAGAAACCCTAGAAATCTTCCTTGAGGTGATTAAATGCAAGTAATCAATGACCCCAACCACCAAGAGGGTTTGGTATAAATGTGGATTAGCTTTTGGGAAGGGATGAACCAGTTTTCTTGGAGCCAAAATCGCCAAAGAGAGAAATGGAATGTGTTGCAAATGAATTAAAATCGGCTGGAACTCATTTAAATGGAATTCCCCCGTCGGCGACAGTGCCAGGCGATAGTGCCAAGGGCACTATCGCGAGTCACAATCGCGAGTCACAATCGCGAGGAACTAGGCACCCGCGGTACCAATTCGGCGATAGTGCCGAGGCACAATCGCGTGGCACAATCGCTGGCCTCCCCCAACCTACGGTACATCTCTGGCGATAGTGCCTCCGACGATAGTGCCAATGGCACAATCGCCAAGCACAATCGCGCCATTGGCACTATCGCGAGTCACAATCGCGAGGAACTAGGTACCCGCGGTACCAATTCGGCGATAGTGCCGAGGCACAATCGCGTGGCACAATCGCTGGCCTCCCCCAACCTACGGTACATCCCTGGCGATAGTGCCTCCGGCGATAGTGCCAATGGCACAATCGCCAGGCACAATCGCGCCAACCCCAAAACAGTCCGAAAACTCAACCGAAAACGATTACGAGCACAAGGTTTGTACGTTTAAAGATGGTAGATCAATATATGACATTATAACATAATTAATGATCATAAAATGCACACAAAGACACATGTTCTCACATAAGCGCAATTAATACATTAAGGGAGACAAAATACTTACCTTATGAATTTACGGGTGTTACATTAGCATAGTACCCATGGTTGGTATCGAAATGCATTGGTAGATATATACCTCAAGACCTCTTATATGTATTATGTTGGACAAACCAAGTCGGTAGACACTAGGAGGATGTAGTCTTGGGCACCACCGTGTGGGTATGTGCCTAGACCTCCGCCATTCGGGATATTGTCATGGTTGTAGTTGTCGGATGGGTCGGGCCTTTGGGTGTCACTCTTGGTAGTGGCACTAAGGTACATTGTCTATTGGGTGGAACTGATTGGTGCTACGGGTATCCCCTGTTGACTCCACATATTGTTAAACTCTGGTTAACTGCTGATAAGATTTGTAACTGCTCATGCATGTTTATTATTGTTCAACTCACTAGGATTTTTGGCCTAACACTTGTTGGTGTCGATGTGTATCTCAGGTTATGGCGGCGTTGGTCCTAAGCAGGCTTAGTTGCTTTGGGGTGAGAGCTTGGGGATTTTGCACATGGACATTTTATACTTTGGAATGAACCGTTGGGTTTATAGATGACAACCTTTTTGTAATCTCTTTTCTAGTTGTAGAAATTAGATTAGTTGGTTGTTATTTATTGTCCGTTAAATTACAACTGTAATTAAACAGATTAGTTATATATTCCCCATTTTTGGGAGGCTCTTGCTATGGCAATTTTTGTATACCTCATGTTCGTTTTCAGATTTTTGTTATCCCTATTTTTAGGGTGTTACATATATGTTGGTAATATGGATGAGCTAATGAATGGTATTTATGCCTATACAACCCTATGATATTGTTGATTAAGTGTTTGGGAAATATTCCTCATTATGAGTAAACTCTTTTTATGGTTATATGCATAAATGGTCATGTTGTGTGAGTCTTTATGTTCCTTGCACCTATTTGATGATGAATTTGAATCATTAGACCATGCGATAAACATTGGTGTTGAATACACCTTGTGAGAGCTAATATGCTAATTGGTCATAAAAGAGTTGTGTGGATGAACCAAGTCAAATAGATACTAGGAGGACATAGTCTTGGGCGCCACCGGGTTGATATGTCCCTAGACCTCCACGATTTGGGGTAATGTCGTCGTTGTACCCTCGAATGTGTCGGGCCTTGTGGTGTCATTCTTGGAAGTTGACACCAGGGTATCTCGTCTCTTAGGTGGGGTTTGATTGGTGTAGTGGGTCTCCCCCATTGATTCCATTTAATGAATACATCCTTTGGTAAATTAACATTGGAATTATCTCCATGCATATATTAATTGGCATTCAACCTCACTAGGCTTTTTGGCCTAACACTTGCTTAGTGTTTATGTGTATCTCAGGTTCTAGTGGCGCCGCACCTAAGAAGGTTTAGGCGGACTTTGTGAGAGCTTGGGGAAAGGTGCATATGGGCGCACTTTTTGGTGAAGATTATTTGGGTCTATATGCGACACCCTTTTTGTAATCTTATTTCAGTTGTAGAAATTATATTAGTTGGTTGTTGTTTATTACCGTTAAATTATAGACTGCAATTAAACAACTTTTTTTCACATTTCCCCATTTTGGGAGGCTTTTACTATGGAAAACTTTATATACCACATTTCTGTTTTTTTCTGGAATTTTGTTATCCCTATTTTTGGGGTGTTCCACATGTGGTTGGCGGCATACTTAGTCCTATTTCTTGTTCGTTTTCTTCTATATTTGCTTCAACATGTTCCATATCCGCCTCGAGTGATGTTTGGTCTTGAATTCTTTGAATGTTATCCAAGTAATCCTTCAAGCATATGCAACATTCCACCGACTCTGCGGTTAGTCTTGTCCGACATACCAAAATGATCTTGCCACTAAGAGAAAAAACGGACTCCGAAACTACGGTACTTGCTTGGATTGTTAGTATATCACAGGCCATAGACGCCAAAACCGGGAATTGAGGTTGTTTTTTTCCCCAAAAGTCTAATAAATCTATTTGTTCAAAAGTTTTGATGGGCGTGGTGCATGTAGCAATAAAATTAGTACGTATGTAAATATTTAATTAACCCAAATCGCTATTATCAAATCTATATTTTTTTACTAGATTCATTTAAAACCTCGTTCATTAAATTTGTTATTAAGTTGACCCGGTTTTTGTGATGACCACTAAAACTAGAAGTCTAGAACTAGAACCCGTCGTAAATAATTGACTTGTAGAGGATTGTTGGCTTCCTCCCCCCATGATAAATTTTATAAATATCAAATAATTATTGAAAATTATGATTAAACACACGTTTGCGTTCTCTTGAAAATTGGTAGGCGTATCTAAACCAAACGCCACACATATTTGTGTTATTAAAACTTCAACACCCGTAACATTTAAAAACAGGTTTAATGCCGCGACATAAAGAAAATGGAAGGGATCTCGAGAAAGTATTTTAACAATTTTGTTTTCATTGAACCATCAACGTTCCCCAATCATGATGGTTTTTGTATTGTGCAATTTTACTTGCCAAAATATATAGTTGATTTAAAAGTAAAAGAGCTTGTTGGATAATAAATATCGGATAAAAGAGTTGTTGCATTTTTTAAATTGCTCAAGATATCGTGTAAGCCTTCAAGAATGGCCCAATCTTGGTGTCCAATACCATTATCCACGTAATGAACATTATAAAATGCCCAAATATATTGTTTTTGTTTTATTAAATTTTCAATCATATAGTAAGTCGAATTCCATCGAACGGGCATATCAAACGCCGGTTCCAAAGCTCGAAAACCGGCATCTTCACAATATCGTCTATATGTTTGTTGCATTTTTTTAACCTTTTATTAAAATCCGTTGTAACATAAGCCTAAATTTATTTATTACACGTTTACATTTTTCTAAACCGTCTTGAACGGCTAGATTTATTATGTGTGCGCAACAACGTGTATGAAATAATTGCCCATCTAAAATAAAGGTTAAAGCCAACTTTAATTTCTCCACACATGTCATATTATTACTAGCGTTATCAAACGAAATACTAATAATTTTAGAATATAAATTATAAAATTGAAGATTTCTTTTAATAATAGAAAATTGACGATCACCCGAATGTGGCGCGCCAAACGGTTCAAACGTGATTACACGTTTGCATAATTGTCACGTTGGGGCTCAATCTAATGTGTCGTTATGCATATATAAGATTGAGGCAATTCGAATGGTGCGATCCATACATCACACGTTAAAGAAATGTTGTTGGGTAAGGAGGCAAACATTTGTCGCATTTCATTTTAGCAACTTTCCAAGTTTTTAAAGCATTGCGTCTAAGAGTTTGATAACTTACCGGCGCGTAGCGTGGTTGTAGCGTGAGCTGGATCAACTTCGTAATGTGAGGATTGTCGAAATGTCCGAACGGCAACCGGGATTGAATGACACATTTTGTTGTCATTTGTCGGTTCAAGTTGGCATCATACGTCCATATTTGACCGGAATTGTCAAGTATCAGTTGATTTGACTCAGGACCAATTTCAACGACGGTTACAAAATATTGGTGTGCCACCTTAAGGTGGAATTTCCTTTCGCCGTAAGGAGAGCTCTACAACGTTTGCATTACACCTTTTTTCCCGTTGGTGAGGATCACCTTGTTGTAATGGTTCCAAACCTCGACCTTTCGTCTATGCTCGGCAAGAACTTAGGAAATTTGTTCGTTAGATGCGTCGTGTTGTTCAACGGGAATTTTGGACAAGTAAGATAGAAATAGATAAGAATTGAGACTAGAGAGATTATAGAACTTGCGAGTTTGCGAGAAACGAATACGAGTCAAAATCACAAAATATAGCTAGAATTGTTTGCGTTTTTTGCGTTTTGTAACTTGGTATCTAACCCCATAGTGTTTTTGGGGGTTTAGAAGACAAAAAAACGGTCGTGTTTGCAACAAAAAAAAGGTCACATAACGAATATATAACGGCTAGAAAGCGAGTTTTTTTTTTTTTTTGAAAAAAAAAACAGATCGGGTCGGGTTGGACCTCCAAATCCTTCCAAATCTATAACCGATTATGATTTTCGGATACCCAACCGGTTACGGTCGGTCCCGGGCCGGATCGGTCAAGGAACGGGTTGGTCCCCGGTTAACCGATCGGGTCGGGCCCAAATGGCCACCTCTAAAATGGATCGAGATGTGGACCAAACAGGATAAACATAATCAAAACATGATAAACATCTCAATTTAAATATAAAGAATTTAAAATCTATAAGATAATCATTAATTATAACAAAATACTTAATTTTTTATATATAAGAAGAATTATATTATTAAACATAAATTAAACAAATTTATAAAAAAATCATCAAAAAACGTATTGTAAATTGATAAAAAAAAAAGAAATGTATCTCGCTGCATTGCGCGAGTACGTTTCTAGTATTATAAAGTATTTGGTTCAAAGTCTTAAAACAACTTTTTAAGTAGAATGTACTAATATTTAATGCTAAATTACTTAATTTCAACTTTACAACTAAATAATACATGAGTACAACTTTATAAGGCATTGTTTGGCAAAAATAAGTTTGTTTGTTTTCTGGATGCATGTTTGGATGGACATAAACTAGCTTATAATCTAACTTTTTGATAAGCTATTTGGAGTAGCTTATGAGGAACTTTTTGTTATTATTCTAAGAGTGAATTGTGGATTTGGTCCCCGTGCTTTGTTACTTTCTTTAACTATGGTCCATATAGTATGTTTATTATGGATTTGGTCCCTGTGATATTCAATTTATCTTGGTTATGGTCCTTCTGACTAACACATCCGTTAACTCCATTAAATCAAGGACCATTTTAGACATTTTGCCTAATTTGTGTCTTTTTATGACTAGTGGTGTACCCGCGCGATGCAGCGCGGGTAAATCACAATTCCGAAACATCAAGTTGAAGGTTAATATGTTGTATTAGCAAAATCGAATGGAAAAATAATTGCACACATATTGGGCTTCTAAATCCATTACTCAGAACTAATTACAAAACTTGAAATTTCTTGACTGAACAAAGAAATACAATCATTTGTAAATAATGTCATCCGTAAATCCAGAATGTTGTTTAGTTTTTGTGATGCACTCATTCGTAAATATTTTCTTCAAAAAATACCAATTTCTCATTCAAATCCAATCCAAATTCCGTAGTTACTTCATATACATTTGACAACCAATCAATTTGACAACCAATATGTTATATGTTGACAAATCGGGTGAATCACAATTTCTAAAGCAAATAACTTTTCTGTCACCGATGGTTTTTGTTCATATTATTCTCGTTTTCTCTCAATTTTTTTATAGGTTAGTATGATTTATTTGCAAAACGGTTACTACCATAAAATATGTTTATTTACAAGATATATATGAAAATAATCGCAAAAGTGTCGAGTTTCAAAATCCATATATTCACAACTCGTTAAAAATTTGAAAATAATGACTAATCAAAAGTGACATGACAATCATATGTGAAAATGCACATCCGTAGATTCATAATATGCTAGGACATGTGAAGCATCAATCCGTAAGCATGTTCTGCAAAAAAAAAAACATAATTATTTTAAATCTAAACATATTGTACATATGTGTAATAGTAATTAGTTGATTGTACCTTATTCATCACGTAAAACTTCTTTATACACAACGTTAGATGTGTAGACTCCAACACGATTGAATTTTTTCACAGGCTTCACTAATACCTTTGTAGTTCCCCGTGATATCCCTCTAGACAACGCCACGTAAAGTTGTCCATGCGAGAATACAGATTTCGGTAGATAAACACCTACGTTCGGTATTGTCTGCCCTTGAGCTTTATTGATTGTCATAGAAAAGCTAAGTCGAACTGGAAACTGTTTTCGCTTCAATTTGAATGGGAACATGTTATCCTCAGATGGACATAAAGGAATTCTCGGCAAAAATACCCTCTTTCCAGCATGTTGACCAATGGCTATTTCTGCATCGATGACGTTTTGCTGAAAACCTCTGCATATCAATCTAGTGCCGTTGCATAAGCCATTTGAAGGATCGATATTTCGTAATAGAATAATTGGGCATCCAATTTTGAGCCGAAGGTAATGAGGGGGCAAACCACTAACAGTTAGTGAGTTTAAGAACTCCACCGGATAAAAGTTATTCCGATCATCTTCTGCTTCATCGAAACTGTAATATACCTTTTCATCTCCGCAAAATTTGTTGATCAACTTATCGTTTATCTCATCAACGTTCTCATTTTTAGTTGATAATATCGCCCTGGAAATGATATAATCTGAATCAGCTCCGTTGATTTGCAGAGATGGAAAGATTGCATCAATAAGAGCATCTTTTGGATCAACATTATCGGTATAAGGAATGGTCATGTCATCAGGTATGCGAATAAACTTTTCGTCCAACGCTTCTTCATTTCCATCACCGACTCGTAATAGAAATCCTGAAAACCATGGATCAGTTAGTGCTCTCATGTTGAGAGTTAACCGTATCTTTTTAATCGTTGACCATAGTGGTGACATCCGTAAGCTAGAATCTACAATTTGTGCTCGGGTTCCACGTCTCACAACCGGTAAGACTTGTCTAAAATCACCTCCCATAACCATTATCTTTCCACCAAATGGGAGTGCCACACCTATGATATCCTGCATTGTTCGATCAAGCGCTTCCACCGCCTGCCTTTTAGCCATTGATGCTTCATCCCAAATGATAATTTTTGCATTGCGAAGCAATTGAGCAGCCCCACTTTGTTTCTTTATGTTGCACATTGAGTTGTTATCAAGATTGAGGGGAATCTTGAATCGAGAATGAGTTGTTCTCCCTCCGGGCATATTATTGGCAGCAACACCTGACGAAGCGGTAGCGAGAGCAATAAAACCACGGGAACGCACGTTGGCAAGCAAAGCTTTATACAAAAATGTCTTTCCAGTTCCACCGGGACCATCTATGAAGAATACGCCAGGACAATCATCATCCACGTGCCTCATGATTTCATTATATGCGTATTTCTGGTCGGAATTGAGAGAGTCTCGGGCAAGTAGGTGTTCTTCCTCCACAACTACAGAGTACTCCTCTTGTACCTCACGAAAGCCTCCAAATTGTAAGTTTGCATCTGCATTTATCTTTGGAAGATCGAAATCGACAAGAGTTTTACCCATAGATTGTAGAAAGATCATGATGTCAGTTAGGACCATATTTCGGACTTGGTCAACACTTTCGCATTGTCGCCTATAATCTTCAGAAAAAGAGTCATAGTGGTCATCCCATAACTTACGAACATCTCCAGGCTCGCAATAAATTAATATCGTTGCAAACAGCCTTCTAAGAGCACCAGGAAATTGAAATAAGGAGGCCTCAGCAAGACATTGAGATAAGTTATCGTCAGTCTCTATTAACCCTCTCTCAAGAGCTGCTTTACGAAATGTCGGGTGTAATAAGCCATTGACGGTGTATAGATCTTCAAAACAAGTAGGCCCACTGATATGTGATAAAATTACACGTAGGTAGTACCGCTCTCCTTCAGCTGGATTAGCAGAAACCAATCTTCCTCTCATTGATCCTTGTCTTCGAGGATTCCAACGACGCGAGCTTAGGTTCCACGTGTAGTTTTTTGGAAAATCTTTGTACAAATATTGTCTCGCACTCCTGTCTACTTTATTTCTCTCAAAAAAGGCGGTCAACATCGTTCGCTTATCTCTCTCTCTATCAACAATATCCGTCATTATATCATCATCTCTGAACCTGACCATCTGTTTATTGGGGAGATGGAGTTGCAAAGCCATCACATAAGGGTGGATTTGAGAAAGAGCGAAGCTAAAAATACGCCATATTGCCTCAGGAGGAGAGACATAACGCGCATCTTGAAACTTCTTAATCTCGTTAATAACCAACTCTGTTTCCCCTGGATCAACATGAACAACTTGTTTGTCATGACCCTTATAAACATATTTAAACACATATTTCACAGATGTTATACTCGAACAAGCCTCAACATTGATATGACAGTTGAACATCATCAGCAACTTTGGGTTATACGGGACCACCCATCTATTATCAAGGGTATGACCTCGCACGTTTACATTTATTCCATTATTTCTTCGTCGATACAATGGATATGAGTCTTCAGCATGCGCCGTCTGGTCGTTGAATTGCCTAGGATATCTGAAACGACATTTTTTCGGTTCACCTTGCATACAAGGACTGGATGGTCGTAAATGACCGCAAGGACCGTGCATCATGTGTTGGACGACCAACTGGTGAATTTGGGGATACTTTGTGAGGTCTGGAATTTCAGCGCACACGATCTTGTCATAATGATCTGGATTGGTCATCTTGTGCCCAGGTTTCATTATGAGAAGGAAATGTGCATGTGGCAAACCACGCTTCTGAAACTCGATGACATAAACATAGGCCCCGACAACACCGAGAATGTGCTTCTGGAAGAGTTGCTTTTTAATATCTTCTAATTTGGCACGAAAAACTCTTGTAACAAGGTCTGGTCGATCTTGTGCAGTCTGGCCCGGCAATAGCTCTCTAAGGATTTCGGGCCATTTTGGATTGCACGTCATTGTAAGGAATATATCAGGCTTACCGTCATCTTGAACCAAAGTCATGGCATCCATAAATCGTCGTCGCATGTCACGCGGGCCTCCAATGAAGCTTGCAGGCAATACAACTCGTTGTCCAACTCTACTTGGTTGAACCTCACCGGCATTCACACAATCCACAACACCTTGGTATAAATCCGCTCTTATCTTGGCTTGGTTTTTTTCACAAAATTCCAAACGTGAAGTCTCAATCTTTATGTAGACATCTACCACGAACTGTTGTAACAATCTTCCCCCCAATAGAATCACATTGTCATTCGAACGAATCTGGAATTTGTAACAATAGTACTCTCGCATAGAAACATTCCTCCCCCTTCTTACGTTAGTTTCTGTGTAATGTATATGTTGCGAGACAACAATTATAAATTTATGACATTTATGTTTAAAAATGTAAAAAATTGTGATGGTGGAGGTACCTTCTAAATCTTCCTCGATGTTTTCTTCATCATTAACAATTTGATTGATGCAAGCTCCATGTCTTTGTATATTAGAATGCCATCCAGGCTCACCGTTGGGGAAGAATAAAGGATAAGACAATGGGTCATAACAACTGAAGTATGATTTAATATATTGACTATAGTCAGACCTCCCATACACAACGATACTTCTCTTGTATGCAGATATGTTGTCATTGCCTTCAACCCAAATACCAGCAACCTGCCATAATTATAGAATTAGTTAGTGTATAAAATATGTATATGATATCTTTTATTTTAAATAACATGTATACCTCAGATGTGGTCGGTCGGTTGTACACCCGCTGGTCGAGTTCCACCGAAGCATTCAAAGTGACTCTATAATTATCGAGTGGCCCTAGCTCAGCAAGGCTTCGGAATGTTCTCACGTATGGGTTCGTAGCAAGAACATGAGTCAAAATTTCAACGATGTTTCTATCAAGATTTGGCCATTGGAGTCTGTGTGAGAACTCAGATTCAGAATCATAAAAATACAACTGTAAGTATCTAGGTTGTCCATCCCTAGGAACTAACTGGTCGATTTTATGATATATTCCTCCGTGTGCACGAAATGTATATACTCCGGATGTCATATTGCTTGTGGTACTATCTAAATTTACACCCATTGACGTGAAGGAAAAGTTTGTGTTGTATGCACGTATGTTGTGCCTAAACATTTCACCTAATTCGGATTGTGATGTGAAGAGATGGTGTAGTTCTTCAGGAATGGGTGAGTATGCCAACTTTGTCTTCCCACTCATACAACAAAAGGTAGCAAATTCAAATTTTAACCGTTTTGCTCCACAATGTACACATGCATTCTGTTCCTTCAAGACACGATGTTGTCTAGGGATACCATCATAAACAAAATCGTACGGATCCACCTCGAGGATGTTATCTTGGGTTGATGAATTGGCATTGACTCTAGTACAACCTCCTACATATAACACACATTCAAAATGAAACTTTCTTCCTTGCTTGAAGAAAATGTTTCTTAAAATTTTATATCATAATTATTAGATTAAGAGAATGAAAAAAAAAGTTGATTGAATTTACTTGACAATAATATAAAATTCAAAATGAAACACTAACCTCTCGGTACTTGATTAACGACTTCATGAAAGAGAGGTAAGAGTATGCGACGGTTACTTCGAACACCTATAATAGAAAACAACATAATGTTGAGACCTTAATTTATGACATTAGTAAAATTCAAATATAATAATAATTGCATTGTTTTTACCGTTGAAGTTTTCATGTGTCAACCCCGAACATATTGTATCCGTTCTTTCTTTACCTGTAACACTTGTTCCTTGTGTGTTAACAAAATCGTACGGATCCACCTCGAGGATGTTATCTTGGGTTGATGAATTGGCATTGACTCTAGTACAACCTCCTACATATAACACACATTCAAAATGAAACTTTCTTCCTTGCTTGAAGAAAATGTTTCTTAAAATTTTATATCATAATTATTAGATTAAGAGAATGAAAAAAAAAGTTGATTGAATTTACTTGACAATAATATAAAATTCAAAATGAAACACTAACCTCTCGGTACTTGATTAACGACTTCATGAAAGAGAGGTAAGAGTATGCGACGGTTACTTCGAACACCTATAATAGAAAACAACATAATGTTGAGACCTTAATTTATGACATTAGTAAAATTCAAATATAATAATAATTGCATTGTTTTTACCGTTGAAGTTTTCATGTGTCAACCCCGAACATATTGTATTCGTTCTTTCTTTACCTGTAGCACTTGTTCCTTGTGTGTTAACACTTGTTTTAATCATGTTATTTTCTTTATTTCGAAGATAATAATTTCTGTTATAAATTTTTCTCTTTTCAACAATACTTAAAGCACTGGAAGGGGTTGTTTCATTGATATCCACTTGCGTTGTCTCCATACGTGTCGTAAATCGACTACTTCCTTCACCAATAGCTATTTTTCTCATTTTGTTCTTCTCCTTTTGCCGTGCATAATATCTTCTACAATATTCATTTTGTTTTTCTGCGACAATATTAATTTTATTTCATTATATATACACCGGTATGTTAGGATTTATACATTCTAATGAAGATGAAATTCCATATTTTGCTTGATTTTGTGTGTTCTATATCGTTTGATTTCGATTTATATTAAGCAAATGACTTGTGTGTTCTCCAGGTATAAACTATATCTGTTTGTAAAACTTTGGTGTGGGTTTGATTTTTTTTATTTTTTTGCTTAATATGGATTTGATGGGGTCGTTCCTGTGGTATGTTTGAGGGATAAAGATGATGGGTTGTAAGAATTTTACCCCCCTCTGTTGATACCAAAGTCTGATTTTGTCTTTATATGGTCAAATATCTTGAATTTGTGGCCGATGATTTTCTCTAATAATCAACAATCCTTACAAAGTGATACAAATTAGTTGTTTCTTTGCTGTTCTCTGTTGATTTTGTTACTATTATTAAAGTAAATTACCTATTTCGTTCCTGTGGTTTGTTAAAATTTTGAGTTTTCATAAAAAAAAACTTATGAGCATCTCCAACAGAGCTTTCTAAGAGGCTGTGAACATAGCGTAAATCCTTACATTTAACCATCTCCGGCGTAAATCCTTGCATTTTACAAGTGACTTTTTAAAATGGTAGGTTATAAAAGAATCCATGTTTTCACGTATTTCTTTAACCTTACTTTCCATCTGAGTTTTCTTTAACCAACGTATTTTGGTTTTGTTTTGTTTTTTTTTTCGATAACCATTCTCTATAACTTCTCTAACTTTTTTGACATTCTACAGTTCTTGATCCGTTATTGGTGTTTTTTGGATTAGGTAACATTGAATCTTCTCTTGTTTACTGTTTGGGCCTATCTTCCATTTTCAGGAGCTGCTCTGTGTGAAGAACAGTTGATTGAGCAATAAATATGTATTGCGTTTGTATACACAAATCAACTCCGCCAGCTTAAGGTTCATGGATATCTCGTATTTTTATATTTAGGAGTTAGGACGTTAGATAATTTTTTGGTTATACAATGAAGACATAGCGCTTGAGTCCTATGAAGGTAAATAACTTTTTTGATTAAATCAACTCCATTTGTGTTTTCTGGGTTTTATTGTGTTTACATGATTTAAATCTATTTTGTTTTTGGTCAGATATGTGTTCTGAATGGAATTTGTAGATATTTGTTTTATTAATTTGATGGGTTTTTTTTCCTTGATGGGTTTTTTTATTTGATGTTGATATCAGACAAAACCGAGTTCATTATGCGTCCACTAACATTTGACTTGATTTGATATTTGATTTCTTGTTTTAGTTTTTGATTATGGGTAACGATTTGTCGAGTGTTGTGATTTATTTTTTGTACAACATTTTTTCTTCTTCCATGTCCTGCTAATTAACGTTTTATTTTCCTTCTTAAACAGCTAGACAATAACATGTTGCGTATTGTCCGATATATTTAAGCGGTAAACTTCTTTTCAATCCAAAATTATCCCCATATCCAATAAACTCATGTTGAGTGAATTTAATATTTAGACTCATTGGTACAATTTCATTTGGTTAATGCTCAAAAGCATATGTTGTTGACTAATAGAGATTCTTGTAATTATCTAATTATGCATTTGTAATATGTATGAGATCGGTGTTCTTTTAGAATCTCATCTCCAACGACAAATAGTATTTAATTAGAGTATTATGCATTTGTCTTTGTTGTTACATTAAACTATTATTGGAGATGGGTTTTCTGTTTTTGTTGAATCCTTGCTTGCTTTTTAGTTCTTATGAATCCATTTTACCGTTTGGTTTTGTATGTTCACTTGCAGTATGGGATTCTTATATTCTTCTGTAATCTGCAGGCAAGTCAGGGGGTTGTTGGTGGTTGAGGAAAGTCGGTGTTTAAAAGTTCGATGAGGAAAAGGGTTGAGGTACTATCGATTTCTCATCTCATTGTCATAGGTAAACAAACAAAAATAGAGAACTCTGCCATTTTTTTATAGTCCAAGTTTGTACGATTTAAATACTGTTTGATTCTAACCGGTCTCATGTTATTCGGTTTGTAACCGTTTAACCCAAAACTTCTACATTAAACAAAACCTAACATGTCAGAGCTGTACAAATTGAAATACTTTTTTAACTCCTCCATTTCTTAAGCATCTCATAAAGCATAACTTACAACAAGAATTTTAAACCGTTCTACCATACTTCAAACCCATGCCTTTTTTTACCTAAGCCATATTCTTTTAGCATACCATGCTTTCTCTTTTTGAACTACTTATCTCAGGATGTGGTGAAGGGGTGAAGGGGATGTCGTACCTTAAAGAGCAAAAATGGAGATGAAGCAAAGTGGAGCTGAATTAAAGAGCTTCAATGTTGAGGTTTTCTTTCGTACCTACAAGATATGTTGTTAAAGCAACCATTTGATAAGTTGTAAGAAAATAAGCAAAGCAAAATGGAGCAAAATGGAGCACAAAGCAAGATGAAGCAAAGGGGTTTCGGTTTTTTTACCTTACTGCACAAAGCAAAATGGAGCTGGAGCTGTTGGTTGCAAAATGGTGAGTGTTTGGGATCTTTTTATGTACTACAACAGGATCTTTTTATATACTACATCAGAAGCCAAAGACTCTTGGCTACAATGTTAAAGACTCTTGGGTAAAATCATAAGGTAAAATCATTCACAAAACAAGAAGGTTTTTATACATTGACTCTTTTATTCAAGAAAGATAGTTTGAAAGTATTCTTAGTTTAGTGCATAATGTGTAGTTTGGTTTGTGTGTTGGTTTTACCATCTTTATCTGTTTACTGCAGGTGAGTGCTCAATTTAGCATCCATGGGAGTTTGAATGTAAAAAGAGTGGGTTGAACATACCAAGTAAGAGGAAGAAAGCTGGAAATAGTGTTGGAGAAAAAGGTAGAACTAAGAAAGTAAGCCTCACAATTTCAGTTTTGGTGGTTTAGGAGGTGGTGCATCAACAAGGTGTACATTACGTTTTCTAGTTTGTAATTCATAGATTTTTGAATTCTATGCATAAAATTGTTGTATCTCATGCTTGATGTATTGTAATTAAGAGTTTAGGTGTATATGCATTATAAGGTAGTAAAGATAAGAAAAATAAAAAATATATTTTTAACACACACACACACACATATATATATATATATATATATATATATATATCAAAATAAATAAAATAGGATGTTATTGTATGACTTGATTCTATAATTTTAAAAAAAATTAATTATATTAAATATGATTTAATTTTATTATTTTATGTAATGGTGGAAAAAGTTATGGTTTTATTGTTTTAATGTAATTAAATTTTAATTTAAACAAACTAGATCATAAAATTATATCTTATTTTATTTAGAGCGAATAAAATAAGATATGTTTTTATGGTTTGATTTATTAACTTAAAACTTTAATTATGTTAAAGGAGATACAATTTTATTATTCTTTACTATCATTGCAACAAACAAGCTTATTATCGATATTTTGACACCAAAATCATTGAAAATCATTGAGAAACGAACTCCAATTTTATCATTGTAAAAGAACAATAAAATTGTCCTTCATGTTGTAGCCCACTGGTAAGGTAACATCCTGGGGGGTCAGTGGATGGTATCCCTGACTACCCAGGTTCGAACCCCGTGGTGAGCATCCTGTGACATCCATGATCATGGGTCTGCCACATAGTGGTACCCTTAATTGGGTTGTGTCGTGATCGACGGGGATTAGTCGGGTGACACCCTTAAGTGGGAGCCCGGATACCCCGAGAACGTGTGCGTGTGTTAACTTGCCGTTCAAAAAAAAGAACAATAAAATTATATCGTCTTTAACATAATTAAAGTTTTAATTTAATAAATCAAATCATAAAAACATATCTTATTTTATTCGTTTTAAATAAAATAAGATATAATTTTATGATCTAGTTTGTTTAAATTAAAATTTTAATTACATTAAAACAATAAAACCATATTTTTTTCCACCATTACAATAAAATAATAAAATTATAAAATTAAATCATATTTAATATAATTAATTTTTTAAAAAAATTTAAAGAATCAAGTTATACAATAACATCATATTTTATTTATTTTGATATATATATATGTGTGTGTGTGTGTGTTTGTTAAA
The DNA here is from genome assembly GCA_954870635.1 of Arctium minus. Taxonomy (NCBI): domain Eukaryota; kingdom Viridiplantae; phylum Streptophyta; class Magnoliopsida; order Asterales; family Asteraceae; genus Arctium; species Arctium minus. The sequence continues at coordinate 39,423,466 of OX941087.1, read as the reverse complement.
AATATATTTTTTATTTTTCTTATCATAAAAAGACATAAATTGGGTAAAATGACTAAAATGATCCCTGATTTAATGGAGTTAACGGATGCGTTAGTTAAAGGGACCATGACCAAGATAAATTGAATACCACAGAGACCAAATTCACAATAAACATACTATAGGGACCGTAGTCAAACAAAGTAACAAAACACGAGGACCAAATCCACAATTCACTCTTATTCTAATTATACCATTATTAATCCCCATTATTATATATTAACTATTAATTATAAATAAATATTAATTATTTTAATTTATTATTAATTAATTAATAAATATCAATTAATATTATCTGAAAGTTATAACATAGTTTTTAATTATATGTTGGTATAAAATTTTAATTATTTAGAATTATTGATAATTATATCAAAAAAAATTTAATATTGATCAATATATTTTAGTTATCAATTATTATTATTTTTTCTATATTATATGTAACGTTTTTTTTAAATCATAATTTAATGTATATCTATATTACCTTAATATACATTTAGACAAAAAGTCTTAAATACAAGTCCTTAAGCACGATGTACAATAATTTTATACATAAAATTTGAAAAACTCTTTAATACACCTCATAAAGCACAAGTTACAAGTCTTTTATGCAAATGGTTTTAAAAACATGCCAATACCTAAAGTACACAACCCATGCTTTCCTTTTCTACACGTTTTCTCAGAGTCATACCACTTACCTTTCTTCATACGCCATCTTCCTGGACTATTCAAAACTCACAGGTCTCTTTGAATTTTGTACAACCTTTAAACCTTCAATCCTTTAGCCTTCAATCGCACAACATCCAAAGTTCTATGTGCCGCTAAAACCTAAATCGCAAGCTGGTGGATTCAAATTTTATGGGTATGCATTGTCTTCTTTCTTGTTCTACTTGTTCTTATGGTTTCATCGTCTTATTTCTTTGAAAATTTGTGGGTATTCATAGAAGGATGGATTTGAATTTTGTTTTGTTTTGTTTTTTACAATAGTTTCTTATACTGATGGGTTTTGACTTTACGAATTTAGGGGGGAATTGGTTATTAACAAGGGTTTTCCATGATTCCTTTACAACCACTTCTCCGGACATTAATCTTAAAGGTTCTTGGTTGTAGGAGTTTAGGAAGGTTTTGATTTGGTTTTGGACTTGTACCATAAATGATTTTGAATGACTTTCTAAATCTGATTTTGATCCAGGTTTGATACCTTTTTGCAACTCAATCTGGTCAAATGTAAACATCCAGGTAAAATAAGCTTTATATCTTATTTCTTTTGGTATTTTCTGTATCTGATTTCTTTAGGTATTTGTTGGTTTACATCCAGTTGAATGACCCATGATGTTTGTTCTTTATTGCGCCCAACTTTTGGTTTTTGCTTGTATTTACTACCTTAGTTTTGGTTTTTGCTTGGATTTGAGTCATATGCAACACTCTACAAACATGATTTTGCAACTTTAGAGTACAATCTCTATTTAAACGAAGTTTTTGTGATTTACAGAACAAAATGGTTTGTGCTTGGTTTGTTCCCGTTGGCAAGATGGGCACCCAAAGCCATGTTAATTACGAACATCAGAAGGTTGAAGCTAGGGAGAAAGGGTTGGTATATCTCATATAAACCATTCCACATATTTACAACTTAAAATTTGTTAAAAATGATAATATTTAGATGACATGCAATTATTAACTTTTGAATTCACCTTAACTTAAGACTGAACTTATTGATCATTCCTCATTTTCCTCCCTATGATTAATCTCAATGTGGCTTTTTTGTCGTGGTCTTCTACTTGTCTTTTTCGTATGATTGTGGTTAGTTTTAGTCTGATTCATGTGTTCTTTGAGAAATGCAAGCAGATGTTCTTAGACTTCCCAACAATAATGCTCTTTAGGGTGAGGATCAAACAATGTCAATTGTAACAACCCAACCAGAAACGACAATATGGAAATTTAAATCTTAATAATAGAATAAAAATTCATGCTGAAACGCCTCCAAGCTTCCAATAAAATTTCAAGGTTTTCAAAGTCAACCTACACAACTGAGATAATATTTTTTTTTAAGATGACGGTCTTCTATCTCTTCCCGCTACATCTTCCCTTTACTCTTGTCTGCTCTCTCTAATTCACGCTTGCCTGAAAAGATTTTTAGTTTTGAAAGAGCGAGGGTTAGACCATAGGTCTAGTGAGTCCCCTCAACAGATAAGCAATAAAATAACTTTCCAGCAAAATTTAAATCAACAGGTTTATAAGCACATAAAGATAAAACACACTACTGACCACACGACCGTCAAAGACGATGTGTCTAACTTGTACTGCCTTAATTTTGGGACACCCCCCAATGGCATAAACGGGCCACACTCCCCGACACGAGTAGGCGGGCCACACTCCCCGACTTAGGTCACAATCTCCACATATAATGTATGCATACATTTAAACAACAACGATTTATAACACACTTAAAAAACATTTCATTAATATAATGCCATAGTAAATAAATCAAAGTTAAGAATTAAACTTCACATGCTTTCGTTACTAAAAAGATTTAGTTCAGAAAAACTCACCTGATGTCCTTAGCTCGAATCTCGCGTCTACTCCTATAATTCGGCCCGAGACCTATAAAGGAAACATCGACCGGTGAACACCCGATTCTTTCTATTTTAACAAAGTTTGACCTTAACACCCTTATCCCAACGATATCTATCCTTTAACCGAACTTAGTATATCAAACTCTTCATGAGATAATAAATTGTATATTTGACATAAAATAATAAATTGGGCGGGCCATACTAATCCAAACCCAACATCAATTAAATTTCTAAAAGAAATGGGCTTCGGCCCATATTGCTCAACCCGGGGACCGGGGCCTTTAAGGCCGCCCGGTGTGACTTCTTGACCGGGGCCTCCCCCCCCCCCCATCTGTGTCGACCGGTGTCAATGAGGACTTGGGTCTCCCCCCCTCTCGACCGGTATCTATAGTCGACCGATGTCTCCCCTTCTCGACTGGTGCCACTAACTCGACCGGGGTTTCTCTCGACCGATGCCTAAGTAATCGACCGGTGTATACCCATTGACCGGTGTCAACTTTTATCGACCGGTCCAACGCAATCCGGTGACCGGGTTATCGAACAGAAAACTCAGAGATTCAATTATGAACTCACAAATTGTAGAATAATCCTGAAATCAATAATAAACCATCCCAATAACCCATAAACAGATGCAGAAACTTGATTTCATCATACATTTTATTAATCATTTATATTCCAAACATCGACTCTTAATAGCCTCAAACCCAGAAAACTCAACCTTAAAACATTAACAACAGATACAAATTCCACTAACAGATTGGAAAACAAATGCTAAACTCTTAATAATAGGAAGAAGAGGATTGAAATTTACCTTGTGAAATTGAAGAACACCAAACCACTGGTATAGCAACCTTCGACCGGTATGACAACCTTCGACCGGTATAGCAACCTTCGACCGGATGGAATTTAACCGATACCAAAAAGGGTCTTGACCGGGGTCTTCCACCGTTATCAAACATAGCATCGACCGATATCATAAATTAAGACCGGTAAGGCTGTCGACCACAGATCCCAACTGCAGTTCTCATCCGAAAGTGAAATCAATTGCAAGACAAATCCATTTATATATAAACAAAAGCTTGATTTCCACTAAAATTTTCCATTAATCACCCAATAACTTGTATCGGTCCTCAACCAACCCCAAACCCAGAAATTAGAACTAACATCACAATCAATCACTGAGAATGAACAAACGATGATGATAGCTTAGAAGAAGGTTTACCTTTTCGAGAAATCCAAATCCCACCCGAAGTCTGAGAACTTTCCTTCACTCCCGGTCTCTCGATCTTGAACTGCTCCAATTCTTCTTAGAATAAGCCGCCACTCTCTCAAAATTCCTCACCCGGGGTTTAAAACCCTTTCTCCAAAACCTTACCCTATGGGCCCTTCCCTAATGGGCCTTTCCTATCCTTCATACAAAATTTTTTAAGATTACTAAATTTTAAGCCCAGTTATTACAAAAACAAACGACACCTAAATATTGCTTTTGAACTTAATCTTATATTATTCAATTCCATAAATACGTATGAATTATTTTTAATATTTACCCTTTATACATTTATAGTTACAGATTAATCTTATATTATTAAATAAACAACCTTAAAAATAGAAAGTTTAAATATTAAATATAATTCTTACGTATTTATGATATTTAATAATATAGTATTATTAAATCTAAAAAATTCAATATTAAGCTCATTTTAAACGTATTGACGAGACAATTATAATGGTGTAATTTGTAAAAAAACGTTTTTTTATGTATTTTAGTTAATGTGTGTTAATATAATAAAAGGGTTAAAATGAAAATAAAAAAGTAAAGATATAAAGTAAATTAAATAACAAATTATAAAGATGTTTTCTAATTTTTTTTCCTTTTTTACCGAAAATAATTCTTAAGGCAAAAAAAAATTATGCGTAAACTTTAACTATTGTAACGAGATACACTAATAAATTATCGTATTCTTTAAAATAAAATAAAAAATAACGAGATACACTAATAAATTATCGTATTTTTTAAAATAAAAATATTCCGCAATACTTTCCAAATTAACCAAGTGTAAAGAAAATAAAATAGAAACGATGTAGATATAAAAATATTCTTCCATATTTTTAATATATTTACATTTAAATGTAAAATCGAAAATGAAAATAAAAGATTTTAAAATATTCTCTACATTCACTATAAATATATATAGCTTCTCTATGTATCATCCGAGTACAAGAAGAAGACGAATGGTCGGGTGTCAATGGCGGAACCTGCAACTGAACAAAAGGTATTCCACTATATTTTTGTTTCTTTGAAAAACTACTTTTTTATATTTTATTTACTGAGGATTTGTTTATATTTTTCAAAACTCACAATCATATTTTTCGAAGTAGGGGAATAAGATATATATACATATCTTTATATTTATCAACTAATAGTATGAGGTCTTGAAGTCAATAATCAGATAAATTTTTAAGTGGTACTGAGTAAATTTGAACTATACCAGTTGAGTTGCCGGTTATAAAAGATAAAAATCATTTATTTTCTTTGTCATATTTGATGTGGGTTGAATATTGTTAATTAATCTACAGATTTATACGTTCAAAGTAATTGTCAAGTGTTGTCGAGAATGTTTCAGAAAAATTGCAAAATTTGTAAAAACGTATGTTCATATTTATAATTATTTCAATAATAGTGATATGTTTTGAGACATGTCGTTTGAATTTTAAATAATATATTACAAAACTATTACCAATATTATTGCACAAACTCATAACAACAAACGATTAAGAATATATGCAAGTTAACCACTTATGAAAATACATTCGTTTTTCACATTGTATTTCATTCACTGTTAACAGATTACAGAGAAATTACGTTTCATTTTAACTTGATTCAATATTTCAACAAAAAATTTATCCTCCCGTGCAATGCACGGACCCAACACCAGTATAGTATAGATATAGATATAGATTTATTTTTAAGATTTTTCTATAACATTAAAAGAAACTTTATTTTATTTTAATGTTGTTTCCCATATTTAAAATTATTTAACTCTAAAATGGTCACCTTTTTCCCGCTGAAAAATTCGCAGACCCCATCCACAGCCACGGATTGCCAACATGCACTTCACTGCTTGTTTTAATTGGCCTAAACGTAAAACCATTGATTGCCAGCGTGTCAATCTTTACCGCCGTAGATTGACTACACGATCATTCATCAACCAAAGTCGCTGAAACTACATATATATAGTCTTGTTTCCCCCCATCAAAATTTTAAATCGACAACAATCTCAAATTCTCAGTCAATCAAACAAACAAAGGGCAAATCTCAATACAATGGAATCTGGAAAGACAAGCAAGGGTGCCGGAGGGAGGAAAGGCGCCGGCGAGAGGAAGAAGTCGGTGACGAAGTCCATCAAGGCTGGCCTCCAGTTCCCTGTCGGCAGGATTGCTAGGTTTTTGAAGAAAGGCCGATATGCTCAGCGTACTGGCTCCGGTGCTCCCATCTATCTTGCTGCCGTCCTTGAATACCTTGCCGCCGAGGTATATACTTACAGTCGTCAAATCCCTGTGTTAAGTTTTTGTTTTTTCTTTCTAATTTTTGCAGATCTTAAATTGATTTTTGTGGTAAACGTTAGGTTTTGGAGTTGGCTGGAAACGCCGCTCGAGACAACAAGAAGACACGGATTAACCCTAGGCATGTTCTATTGGCTGTGAGGAACGATGAAGAATTAGGGAAATTGTTGGCTGGTGTTACCATTGCTAGCGGAGGTGTTCTGCCTAATATTAATCCGGTCTTATTGCCAAAGAAATCGTCGACTGAGCCTGCTGAGAAAGCTACAAAATCTCCTAAGAAGGCTTAACCGATCTATTCACTTAGATTTGGTTAGTTTGAAGATGGATGGGGTGTGTTTTTTGTATGAACATAGTTTGGTAGTTAAACCTTGATGTTATTTTGAATCTTTCTTACCAAGGAATGAATCACTTTTGTCAGTCTCATCTATGTTATACTGTGTTTTTTTGAATTTTCTAATCATTTTTTGGGGTTATCTATATATTTGAAGAAAAACTTATTTTCTATCATATTTTTTTTTCATTTTAGTGATAGTTTTGGGGAAACTGTTGAGTAAAATTATTGCTCAAAATCTTCATATTCTCCATTTTGGAGAAGCTATAGGAGATACTCTAAAAGAATGCAATAGTTGAACCCTGTTTTAAAACTAAATACAAAAAGGGGACGTTAAATATTATTAATAAAAGAAACTAAACTATTTTTCCTCAAAAAATAAAAAAATAATAAACCATAATAATAATAATAAAATAATAATAATAAAGAAAGAGTAAATTACAGATTTGGTCCATGTGGTTATATAAAAATTTTGGATTCTGTCCCCCAAACGAATTAATTACAACTATGGTCATTGTGGTTTCACTTTTGTTTTAGATCGGGTCCATTTCCTAACTCCAAAAACAGTTGACTCCATTAAGTTAGGGGCATTATTGTCTTTTTAGTTTTTTCTTTAAAATCATAAAAAACTATTTTATAATTAAAAAAAATCTTTATTAAAAACCTTTTTTTAATAAGTTTTAATCAAAACCCACTTTACATAGCTTCATCCAGAAACCCTTTCCATGCGGCTTCATCCAGGAAACTACGTTGAACTACTACTCGTTTCTAACCCTAACAAAAAATCTCTATCAATCCAACACTAATCTTCATCAAATCGATCTTCAATGGTGCACACTTGTTGTCTTTAAAGGAATCAAAGAGAAAAAACTAATTAAACCTAAAAATGGTTGCTTAATTTAAGCTAACAGGAAGAACCAATGCATATAGGATCATATTTTTTTGGCATATAAAGATAGGTTTTTGGAGGAAAACATCTTATCAAATGCAAACTAAGGGATCGTTTACTAAATGCTTACCCGGTAAGTGCTTACCGACTCATTTACCTTACCGGATGAATATCGCAAGGGCTGAGAATCTTACTCGGTAAGAGCGATATAAGGATGGAGAGTTTTACCCAGTAAATGGAGGTGATGACTCTTACCCGGTAAGCGTTTACCGGGAAAATTGTTTTACACGATAGCTTTTTGATGGACTACATTCTTACCCGTTAAAATAAGTTAGAATGTCGATTTTTATCGATAAACGCTTACCGAGTAAGCTCCCTTAAGTGAACATAAATCAACCTCCAGGAAGAGTAATTCAGAGAAAAAATGAAAGGGGAAATATACATCAAGAGAAAGATGAAGGACATGAATGCCGAGTTGCATAAATGTAACACCCCGAATTTTGGGTAAGCAAAATATTTCCCTAAATATGTACATCGCTCGTAGTAGTTTTAGTTCATGGTTTTATCTGGAGTTTCGGTCCTAAATTGATGTTGAGCGAGGTAGCCGAAAAGAAGACATAAATGTCAACAGTTCCTCGTACGCCTCTCCTCGCGAATCGTATCGCGCCATCATCCGCGCGAAGCTCTGCCCCTTCATGACTCCAGTGCTCCATGCCTCATTGCGCGAGTCGAACCACGCCACCGTACATGCGCGACCATTGTGTGCATTTAAAAGGGGAAAATCGGCCCCAACCTCATTTATTTCTCAACCACTCCTTAAATACTCCAAAAATCTCTTGCTCATTTACTCAATTTTCTCTTTGTGTTGGGTGATTTCTACTTGAAGGCAAGGTAAGAAATTTTATCTCTTCATTAATTTCTCATAAGGGGAAAGCATTGAATGAGGTTTTGTGGTTGATTTAGGTTGGTTGTGGTTAAAGAACCAAGTAAGTAAGGATCCAAGTACAACTCCATCTCTTTTTCTCTCAAGTATCACCATCTAGGGTTTGTATACAAACTTTACAAGGTGAGTTTACTCATACTCCTAAGCTTCATACATGAGTTAATCTTTACATTTCAAACTTATACAAATACATTCCTCTATTATTGGGTGTTGACTCAATAAATCTTGACCTAAAACTAATTTTGGGGTCTTAGGGTTTATTCTTGATATATATGTTTAGAAGGAGTTAAAATGAGTTTTATGACTTTTGATGCTTCTATCAAAGAATCTATTTCCATTTCCTTGTATTTGGGGATTTTGATTATTTAAACCTAGTGCAAAGTTTTAAAGAGATGCAACTCTTTGAGTCAAAGTTGTGTATGATAGTTTTATGATTATATACAAGATTCGAGATAAGTATTTAATGGGTCTTGATACTAGAAGATTTTCTACCAAAATGAGTGGTAGTCAAGGTACCAATACTATATGTGATGTTGGATATAACTTGAAGTCGATTTATTATACATGCTCAAGTATTGGTGTATTTCACTGAGTTTTGGTTTTGGTCTTAGTGCAATGGATCCATAGGCACGATGTTCTTAATGTCTTGATTTTGACATTGAGTTCACCACTTTAGCTTGGAATAGGCATCGGGTCACCATGGTAAGTAAGGTGTGGACCTATACGGTCGGCCAACGTCCCATAGGCAGTAATATGTAATTCCAATGTGCATAAGTTTCTATTTTAGAACTTCTCAAGAATAGACCTAGATGGGTTGACTTGATGTTTTCGAGCATTAGACTTAGAGGAGTTGAGCTCACTAAGGTTATTAATATTTGTTTGTAATAAGGTGTGATCACTAATGGTTTACTTGTTTGTTTTGATTTAGCTCACGGCTACATCCAACCTTCCAAATTCCCAAAATGGTTTTATTATTACCGTATTTAAATTATTTGATCTCACTAGGTATTAGCCTAACACTTGATTCTTTGGTTGTCATGTATGACATGTCATCTTAGCGGTGGGGCTCGTCGGGATTAAGTGGACGACCAAGTGGTCGAGAGTGGCTTTTTTGAAGAATTATAGACTGGCGTAAATTGTTTTGGGTGGTATACCATTTTGGAAGAATAGCGACACCCGGCTATAATCTAATTTAGACTATGTTAGATTATTAGGTTGTCGATTTATATTCTTCATTTCATTAGGGATTGTAAACGCCATACTTTATTCCCCTATTTTAGGGTGACACACTTTGATTTTAGAATGTCAGTTTCGTAAGTATGCAGGTTTAAATTGACCCCTATTTTCTAGGGTGTCACATTCCCATTTTTGGGTGGTTTCCAACTATTTTAGATGTCATGTTGCCAACATTTAAGTTTTAAATTTCACCTAATTTTTAGGGTGTTACAATAAATAAAAATAAAAATGAAATATAAGTAAATGTACGTTAAGGGAAACCATATAGCCATAATTGTAACTTGTTGTCGCCTGAGATGGAGGTGAGGAGATGGAGCTCATCGGCGTTTTTACGGACCCTGTTGTCGTCGAAGATGGAGGTGATGAGGGAGACCATTGTTTGGCCGGAGATGGAGGTGAAGAGATGGAGCTCATCGACGTTTCTACGGGACCTTGTTGTCACCGAAGGTGAAGGTGATGAGGGAGACCATTATTTGGCCGGAGATGGAGGTAAGGAGATGGAGCTCATCGGCGTGTCTACGGAACCAAGTTTCATCAATGAAAACCCATATTTACAGATCTGAGTTTTTATAAAATATTTTTTATGCTTGTAAAGAAAAAACTAAAAAAGACAATAGTGCCCCTAACATAACAGAGAAAACTGTTAGTGGAGTTAAGGAAGGGACCCAATCCTAAACAAAAGTGAAACAACGATGACCATGACTGTAATTAATTCGTTCGGGGGACCCAATCCAAAATTTTCAGTAACCATAGGGAAAAAATGTAATTTACTCTAAAATAAAAATAAAAGGGGATATAAAATATTTGTTATAAGTACTAAAAACCAAAAAAAAGGGGCCAATGATGAGGTGTTTAATTATGGTATGGGGTGTTTGGGAGGATGCCACATCAAGAGGTAAGTCACCTAGTTCCAATCTCCTCAACATTTTTGTATGGTAAATTTATACATACCAGTTCTATAAAAACCTACTCTTTTTTTGAACCCCATGTACACTAAAGTAGAAAAAACACAAAAAATAATGCAATTTTATTTTCATTTTAAACCCTTTTCATAATGTTAATTCTAACCCTTATATTTTTCTAATGACTAAACTTCACTTTTGGTCCCTAACATTTATCAATTTCAACGGATATCATCCCTAAACTTCGAAAACTCGGACTTGGTCCCTCACGTTTGTTACTTCGTAACGGTTTTGGTCCCTCTGTCTAATGACCATTAACTTTTTTCGTTAAGTCCAATTAAATGAGGGGTATTATGGTCTTTTTACCTTCCTTTGTCTTTTTTGTTTTATAATGATCTTTTTTCTTTTTTCATATTATAAAATAACAAAAAATTATATAATATTATTTTATATTTTATATTAAATTTATATTATATATATATACATATATTATATACATAGAGTACCTTCCCCTCCCCTTATTGTCGGTCGCAGTGAAATTCATTTCCAATCACCATCTCCCTCCCATCTCTGACAAACCATTATGGCGTTCATCTCCCTCCCCATCGTCGACTTCCAATGCAATCGCCCTCCCCCATCGCTGCTATCCGAATAGAAAACCATAATGGGTTGCATATGTTCATTTTCCGACATAACTTCAGATCGATGGTTGTGCTTCATATCAGATTCGACAACCTTTTACGACATGACATGGGTTGTGTTTCATAACATATCCGACATACCTTCAGATTGTGGGTTGTGCTTCATAACAGATCCATCATAGCTTTGGATCGTGGGTTGCATATGTTCATTTTCCGACATAGCTTCAGATCGTGGGTTGTGCTTCATAAAATATCCGACATAGCTTTAGATCGTGGGTTGCAAATGTTCATTTTCCGACATAGCTTCAGATCGTGGGTTGTGCTTCATAAAGTGTCGACATGGTGGTTTTCTATGGTGGAGAAAATACGGTGACCATAAATGGGTTTTGAAAGTGATTTACGATGGTGCTCAATGGTGAATAAGTTACATAATTGTTAGATCTGATTATATAGTAATCATTGTATTTATTGTTCTGTTATGTTTTGTAAATGCCTTGGGGTATTTAAGTCCCCTTGGCTTGTTTTTGTTGTAAGAACTTACACATAGTTTGAATAGAAGTTACTGTTGCATTGAGCGCACACTTTCACTCTCTACAGATCTTGTGATCTTGGCTTATCAATTGGTATCAGAGCCTTCAAGATCTTGAGAGGATTGAGATTAGTGTATTTTTGTTACTGATTTGTGTAGATAATTCGAAAATTTGATTGATTTTTCTTGTTTTTTCAAGAAAAATCTCATTTTCTGGATTTTCACCAATTTCAGCCTGTTTTGTGATCGAATTGCTTTGAATTTGATGTTATTAGATGTGTTTTAGTTAGTCGATCGAGTTTGATTCTTGTTGTTTTGCATAAAAACATGATTTGATGCTTCGATTTTGAGTTTGATTTATTCTGAAAAAGTCGAGTTCTATGTTCTGTTCGTTTTGATTTTTGAGATTTGGAGTGTTTTGATCGATATTGTCAGTTGATTTGTATTAAAAACTTGTTTTCGATCTATTCTGTGCAATTTGTATGGATTTAAGTCATTGTTATGATCGATTTTGCAGATTTATAGTCGAGTGTTACTATGCGGGTCATTCATATCACTGTGCATGTCATTCATATGATGTGCGTGTTGCATGTTATTAATAGGATTTGAAGTATGCATGTGAGTCAAGTAGTATGCGGGTCATTCATATTATTGTTCGTGTTATTCATATAGTATGCGGGTTGTTATTATAGTTTGCGTGTTCTTCATGAAATCATATGTGTTCATCTTATTAGAATGCGTTTCTATCATATACTCTTTGTGTAACTAACTTTTGAGTGTTAGTTTTTTCTCAGGTTATCTCTCTTGCGTATCTGTCGACACACGCATAGCACATCAAGTGCGTGCCCTGTTGAACACGCACATCTTCAAGTGCGTGTCCTTTTGTACACGCATAACATACCTTGCGTGTCCCTTTTTAACACGCATAACAGCAAGTACGTGTCCTTCTGACCCGCAAAGCATCGAGTGCGTCTCTCTCTGAACACGCATAGTCCACCTATCTCCCGAATAGTTTCTCTGAACACGCATTCCTTAGGTGTGCGTATCATCAAGGACCCGAATTGTTTCTCTGAACACGCATTCCTTAGGTGTGCGGGTCATCAACACTTGGTTATTTTTCTGAATTCCAGATTTCATCAAAATGTCTCTACAAGCTCAACTTTACAAGAACGACCTCATGATGTCATTGGGGTCTGATACTCGTCCACCTGTTCTGATAAATGAGAACGAATTTGAACAATGGCAGGACCGGTTTATTAATTTCATCGAAAGGCAATCAAATGGGGAAAATATGATGAAAGCTTTGACTGAAGGTCCCATGGTCAAGCCAAGGAAAGTGATACCAGCTGTTGGAAACACTCCAGCTACTAATGTAGAAAAAGCCCTGATAAAATATGAGGCTGATGAACTTCTAAGATACCAAGCTGACAATCAGGCCAAGTCGAATTTGATTCTTGCTCTACCAAATTCCATATATAACAGAATCGATTGTTTCAAACACAATCCTATGCTGATGTGGACACAACTGGAGAAAATCATGCTTGGTACTGCAATGTCTACCCAGCTTCGTCAGACAAGATACATGAACAACTTTGAAGAGTTTAAGGCTAAGGATGGGGAAAGTCTGAAAAGTGTCTTCGACAGATTTTGGAATGTTATTAATGATCTGTATAAGATCAAGGTAACAAAGAATGAACTGGAGACAAATCTGAAGTTCCTCAATGCACTCAAACCTGAATGGGAAAAATCCTGTCATCGGATGAGGAATGATCCCAGAATTTCCAAAATGCCTATTCAGGAAATGTTTGAAATTCTGATGTCTGATGAAGCCATGGTTCTGAAGAAGAAAGCTAAGCTGGATAAGCAGAAGCCAAAGACTGTGGATCCAATCGCTCTTTTAGCTAGCCAAATGACTGAGCAAGCCTTGACTGAGTCTGCTTACGATGGGTCAACAGATGACGATGGCGAAGCATTGGAAAAGGCCATGATTCTTCTAAGTCAGCACTATCAAAAGAAATATCAGAAACGGTCAGGTTCAAACAATCTTCGTTTCTCATCTGGATCAAAGAAGGTAGAACCCAATTCTACATCAAAGCCTTTCTTTCCCAAGTATGAGCATGCTACAGCAGCTGAACCAAAGAAAGAAGATAAGAAGGTTGTGACTTGCTACAACTGTGGCAAACCCGGGCATAATTCAAAGGAGTGCAGAAAGAAGATTGTGAAAGATGTTGATTTCTATAAGAAGAAATTAGCTTTGGCTGAGAAGAAAGCAAGTGGAACAATTCTGTTGGCTGAGGAGGAATATTGGTTGGACCACTCAGACAATGAAGCTGATAATGAAGAGACTGCTGCCATGTGTTTTATTGGAGACGACAACAGTGATGATGAGGATGAGGAGACTTCAACCGATGAATCTGAGGTACCATCTGAGTTTGATTTTAATTTCATTACATCGCAAATGAATGTCATTACAAAGGCTTTACATGACTTTCGTTCAAAGTTTCTATCCGAAAAACGCGAAAATCAAGAAAAGTCTGTTCACATTAAAAAATTGAAGATTTCTCTGAGAGATGAAAAAGTTATTTTAAAGTTTACAAAAGAGAAATTTCAAGAAAGAATAGAAGATTTAGAAATTAAAAAACAGACTTCTCATGATTCTTTGTCTGAATTGTCAATTTTAAATCAAGAGTTTTCGGATAAAATATTTGAATTAGAAGAAAAGTTATATAAAAAAAATCAAACTGAACAAACAATTCATATGCATAAACCAAGGAGCTATGAGTCATTAAAAGAAAATTGGGGTCTTGGATTTAAAAATCCTCAATTTTTAAAGAAAGCTAAATTTGAGATTCCCAATTTTTATGATTACGAATGTCTTGGTCTTTCACAATATGGATCTCAATATAAACCTTTTTGGACAAGTGCTAAAGAAACTACAATTGAGGAAGATCAAAAACGGATAAACAACAAGAGAATGGAAGTTCCTTTTGTTTACACTCAAGAAAATGCAAAATATTTTCCTGAGAAAATAAAGAAGAGAAGACAAAAGTTAAACATTGTTTTTTCTACTAAATCTTCTAGATTGAATGACTTTTTGATTTAAATACATCTAATCCTAATAAGGACAATATATCTCCAGTACCTTATGATACTAAGAGATATATACCTCCATTAGTATTAGAAAGCCAAATCTTTGATCTAGAAGAACAATTGGAAGAACAAGAGATTTTAAGAAAAATTGAAAACGATGTCATTTTTTCTTTTATGAGATCGAGTTTTAAAGAAAATAATTCTGGTCTTCTCAAATCTTCCATCACCTTATGTTCATCTGATGTTTCTTTATCTGAGGCTTATCCAAATAAAATAACTGATCAATTTGGTTTTATTGATAAAACTTCCTCTTCCAAGTCAAATATTTTATCTGAAATTGTTGATAACACTTTTACGTTAAATGATCATTTCTATAAAACAAAGCGTAAAAGAAGAAGGTCAAAGAAGAAAAAGAAGAAAGAGTTTGATATTTCTGAAAATTCTAACTTTTCTGATTCCTCTATTTCAGATAGGCCTTTGAAGAAGTATGTGAAGTCTGTTTGGATAAAGAAACAGAGATCTGAAGAATTTGTTTCTGTAGAGAATAAATGTGTAGATTTTCTTTGTAAACAAGAATCATTTGCCTTTTGTAATAAAACTACAAAATATTCTGTAGAGCAAATGTTTCAAATTTCGAAGAATATCTCATATTGTCTCTCTAGTTCTGATTCTGATGATTGCAACTCTTCATTAATATGTGATGATGTTCATGCTTTACTTGATCAGTCTAAGATTTTTTGGAAAAATAAATGTTTGAAAAAGAAAAAGGAAAGGACTAACAAGAAGGGACCCATATTCATATGGGTACCTAAATCTGAGTAATTTTTGATTGTGCAGCTAAATCAATTATGGTATCTGGATTCGGGGTGTTCCAAACACATGACTGGCAACAAATCTCTGCTTTCAAATTTTAAAGAAAAATGTTGCGGTCGTGTTAAATTTGGAAACTGCGAGACGGCTCCCATTCTTGGTTATGGTGATCTTGTTCAAGGTAATATAACTGTCAAAAGAGTAAGCTATGTCGAAGGATTAAGTCACAATCTATTCAACATCAGAAAGTTCTGCGATAAAGATCTTGAAGTCAGTTTCAAGTCTAAAAGAGTTGCTGTAAAGAATAATAGCGGCATGAACTTACTTGTTGCAAAGAGACGATCAAATCTTTATACCATTAATCTTTCCGAAGTAAAGGTTCCATCAGATATTTGTCTTCTATCAAAAGCCTCTATTCATGAAAGCTGGGTGTGGCACCGACGACTAGCTCATCTCAATTTCAAATATATGGATCGCTTGGTCAAGAATGATTATGTGAGAGGTCTTCCAATCCTCCGTTTCCAGAAAGACCATCTCTGTCAGGACTGCGAGAAAGGAAAGATGAAGAAAGCATCTCATAAGCCTAAGCCTAAGCCTGAACATTGCACTGCGGACATCCTAGATCTAATTCACGTTGATTTGTGCGGACCAATGAAGACAAAGAGCATTGGTAAGAAGAAATATGTTTTGGTTGTTGTTGATGACTACTCCAGATATACTTGGGTGAAATTTCTCAAATCTAAAGATGAGACACCCGAAATTCTCATCAACCTCATCAAAACCATTCAGACAAATAAGCAAAAGCATGTCAAAGTTGTAAGATCAGATAATGGCATAGAATTCAAGAATTCAACTCTTCAAGCATTCTATGATGATCAAGGAATACAACAACAGTTTTCTGCTGCAAGAACACCGCAACAGAATGGGGTTGTTGAAAGACGAAACAGAACGCTTGTGGAAGCTGCTAGATCTATGCTTGCTTATTCAGGTCTTCCTTTGTCTCACTGGGCCGAAGCCATATCAACTGCCTGTCATACTCAAAACAGATCAATTCTACACCGCCGGTTCAACAAGACTCCATATGAATTGATGAACGGTATCAAACCCAACATCAAATATTTCAAGTCTTTCGGGTGTAAATGCTATGTTTTGAATGACAGAGATTTTCAGAACAAATTTAGTCCAAAGGCAGATGAAGGCATATTTCTGGGCTATTCTTTTAACTCTGCTGCTTACAGAGTCTTTCTCCTCTCTGTAAGAAAAGTGATAGAGTCAGTGAATGTCAAATTTGATGAAGCTGCCGATTTGGTTTTTGGACAACACAGTTCAGAATATGCTATTACTGGAAACTCAGCTTCTGAACAAATTAGTTTAGAACCTGCACTTCAACCGATAAATCAGGATCCTTCTAATTCTTTGTCTAATCTTTATGATCTTGATTTTCTGTTTGAAAATTTTTATGGTGATGTTCCTAAACCAAACACTGATAATGTGTCAAATATCTTGAATCAGGAATCTGTGAGTACATCTAATCCTAATTCCGCTGCATCAACCTCTAAACCTGATGCTGCTTCAGTACTTCCTGAGATTCAAGACATATCTTCTGAACATCATTCTGATCAATTCATACATGAACCAGAAATTGCTGAAACTGTTAATGAGGAGTCTGTAGAAGATGAAGTTGTACCAGTAGAAAATGTTCAACAAGAAGTACAAGCTATATCTGGTCAACAAGAGCCTGAATCTGATGTTATGGAAATACCACCTCCTCCAATTGTAACCATATCTGTGTCATCTTCTGACATTATTTCTTCTGAAGATCCTCCTCAACAATTAGAAGTGGTTCAAGAAGTTATTGATCCTCTCCCTCATACAACAAAATGGACAAGATCTCATTCAATCCATCAAATTATTGGGGATCCTCAAGCAAGTGTTTCTACTCGCTCTAAAACAACTTCTTCCAACGAATGTTTGTACACTTGCTTCCTAAGCAAGATTGAACCTACCAAAGTATCTGAAGCATTGGAAGACCCGGACTGGATTTTAGCAATGCAAGAGGAGCTCAATCAGTTTGACGCGCTAAAAGTTTGGAGACTTGTTCCACGGCCAAAGGGTAAAAGCATCATAGGAACCAAGTGGATATTCAAGAACAAAAAAGACAAAGATGGTATCGTTGTTCGCAACAAAGCCAGATTGGTAGCCAAAGGATATCGACAAGAAGAAGGTATTGACTATGATGAAACATTTGCACCTGTCGCCAGATTGGAAGCTATTCGGATGTTTCTGGCCTTCGCTGCTTACCGCAACTTCACCGTATATCAAATGGACGTAAAGACAGCATTTCTCAATGGCAAGCTGAAAGAAGAAGTATATGTATCTCAGCCAGAGGGATTTGTTGACAAAGATCGTCCTGATTATGTATATTTTCTCGATAAAGCATTGTACGGCTTGAAACAAGCTCCACAGGCTTGGTATGACGAGTTGTCAACCTTCTTGGTCAAATCCGGCTTCACCAAAGGCTCGATAGATACAACTCTTTTCATTTATAGAACTAATCTTGATATCTACTTAGTACAAATATACGTAGATGATATTATTTTCGGTGCGACTAATAAATCTTTGTGTAATTGGTCTTCTGATTTAATGACCTCTAGATTTCAGATGAGCATGATGGGAGAAATCAACTTCTTCCTCGGCTTACAAGTGAAGCAGCTTCCAAATGGAATCTTCATCAATCAGTCAAAGTATGTATTTGACATTTTGAAGAAATTCAAAATGGACAAGTCTACCTCAATCGGCACGCCTATGGCTCACGGTGCCAAACTCGGACTGGATCCAGATGGAAAAGCTGTGGAACAAAAGACATACAGAGGGATTATCGGATCACTGATGTATCTTACTGCAAGTCGCCCGGACATAATGTTTTCAACGTGCCTGTGTGCCCGCTTTCAAGCTAAACCAAAAGAATCTCATCTTTTAGTAGTCAAACGCATTTTTAGATATATTAAAGGAACTCCTTATTTAGGTTTATGGTATCCTAAAAGTTCTGACTATAATTTGATTGCTTATTCTGATGCAGATTATGGTGGTAATCAATTGGACAGGAAAAGTACTTCTGGTCATCTCCAGTTTTTGGGTGACAGACTGATAAGCTGGGCGTTGAAAAAGCAAAACTGCGTTTCAATATCAACAGCCGAAGCTGAATACGTCGCTGTAGCTAGTTGCTGTGCTCAAGTGCTCTGGATGAAAACGCAACTTCGCGATTACGAGATGCTATACAAGACTGTGCCAATATATTGTGATAGCAAGTCTGCAATTGCGATATCGGTCAATCCTGTCCAGCACACCAAGACCAAGCACATAGACATGAGATATCATTTTATAAAGCATCACGTGGAAGAAGGTACTATTGAGTTATATTTTGTCCCAACTGAATATCAACTTGCTGATATATTTACAAAAGCCTTAGATGAAAAATGATTTAACTTTCTACTTTCAAAACTTGGCATGTTGAATTTAAAAGTTTAAATCTTTACAAATTTTATTCTATAAAGTTTAATATTTCAGATTTTCTTTCAGTTGAATAAAATGTGTGTCTAGAATCTTTGACAAGTCACCTTGTTTATATTTAAAGTTTCATATGTTCAACGTTCAAATCTTTCAAACATCGAAAAGTCAGCAACATGTTTGACGCTTTAGATACTGCTTTAAAGATATGTGAGTCGGCATATTTATGATTTACTTTGCTTGAACAACCTAAGTGATCATAATTGTAGATCGTAATGAAAATATGGGCTAAGCTATTCGATATAGATCTGAGTTATTGAGATGATTTTATTTTTAAGCATTTAAAATACATAAATCCTTGAGTTTAAAAGTTTGTACCTGTGACCTTTCTGGTTTGGGAAAGTAAGTTCCGAGGGATGCTCGACATCTGGTTCCCTAAGGTCAATTGATCTGGGAGTGATCGAACAGAAATCCTGCAATAGAACCAGATCGAAAGTCATGTTCTACTGGTATGAATGAGTTTAGGATATGTCGATGTAGTCTTTCTGATCTGGGAAAGTAAGTTTCAAGGGGTGCTTGACACCTAGTCCCCTAAAGCCATCTGGTCTGGGAGCGGCTGACCCAAATCCTGCAATAGGTTCAGATAGAAAATTACGTTTACGACATGTTCTTTAGTTAATGAACTCTTTGATTAAAAAGATGCCAAAGTGCACACCGCTTAAAAGATGCCAAAGAGCACACTCATGTGAAGATGCCAATGATCATACAGCTAAAAGATGCCAATGAGCACACATCTCTTGATACTTGGTGATATATTTTGAGTTGCGACAAACCTGTAAATTTGTGAAAATCTTAATTCTTGATGACTTAGTGCCTGTACATGCAAAGTTCTTCATTTTATGTTTAGAATTACATTTTTCTTGAAGCTAATCAGATATCGCATGCGAGCACACTGAATAGATACCTGCAAGGGTTTGACTCTGAACATGTCTTAACTTGATATACAATGAAACATGTTTCTGTATTCAATAACTCCCGTTTGATTTCAACTGATTGATAAATCTGGGATATTCTACTGAGTAGACTTTAATTTGTTTAGTGTTTAAAAGTTTATATATTCAGTTGTTACAAAATTTATATTCAATATGATCATCTTTAATATTGATGTCTTTATGTTTGCTGTCTGTGTTTTTGTTATATGGTCTGTGCATTTTTCGAGGGGGAGTGTATATCTGGGTTCTTTATCTGAGAATATTCTATTTTTTGAGGGGGAGTGAATGTTGCTCATAAATTACTTCTTGTGCTGATCAGAAATTCATCAGGTAAGTATTTCTGAAATAACTATGCAAATGCTAAACTAATTTGATAAATTTTGTGCATTTGTGTAGGGGGAGTAATGGGGGCTTATCAGGTAATTTTCTCATTTTTTTAGTGTTTTTAGAATATATAGAAGTAAGAGTATATATTTTCTTTTCTTTATTCCATTTGAACTTGTTTGACTATTCTTCTTCCCTCCATTCTCTCTGTGTGTTTTTTCTTCTTGTATTCTTATCTGTTCATTTTCAAAGTGCGATTTTGGAATTTCAGGTATGTTTGTGTTTTTCGTTCTATGATTGTCATTTGATTAGTGTTCTATTTCTATGTTTTGATTTCATTTTTTTGTCTCTAATTGTGTGTTTTTATCTGACTTGCGTTCTTTTACTGTTCATCGATTTCTAAAAACTCAGATTCGAGTTGATATTGATTGATTTGCGTATTGGGGTTTGTTTAGATCTTATAATCGACAATCAGGTTTGTTTTGTTTTAGTTTAATTCGTTGTTTTGTACTTAGATTTAAAGTTTTTGTGGATTTCGGGTTCGAACAACAGAGTTCTAGGGTTTTTTCTTCAAGTATTTGAGACCCGCATAGTGAACTATGCGTTTCACTTGTGACCTGCTTAGTGAACTATGTGTTTCACTTGTGACCCGCATAGTGAACTTTGCGTTTCACTTGTGACCCGCACTGTGAACTATGCGTTTCACTCGTGACCCGCATAGTGAACTATGTGTTTCACCCGAGACCCACATTCTTCTTGTTTGTTTGTTTCTTGTGTTTTTCTTTGTGTAGTTTACGTATCATTAAGAACACGCAAAGTTTATCGTGCGTATCCTTAGTGACACGAAAACTCTGTTGTGTATTTCGTTGTTTCAAAGTATGCTTTGCGTTCCATTAAGGACACACATTCTTTTCAATGCGTTCTCTTAAGGACACGCATTCTCTCCTATGCGTTCCCTTCAGGACACGCATACCTCATATGCGTTTCCTTCTTAACACGCATTTCTTCCTTCGTGTTTCCTTAAGGACCCGCAAACCATACTTGGAATATTTTTCGTGTTTTTCTGTTAAATGTTTTACTGTGTTTTGTTTCAGGTTATCATGTCTTCTCGAACAAATTCTGATCCAATGATTCAAGACGAGAATGTCGTTCTTCAGGATCCGGCTGATCAGGCATCTCATGATACACCTATGCCGTCTGTTCCATCTGTTGGCGCTGATCTTTCTATGTCTAGGCGATCTCCAAATGATGTGTTTCCTAACAACATGTACATGCCTTATAAGCGTAACAACTACTTTGTTGAATTTGATCGCATCAAGATTCATCCTGTCATATGCACTATTCTTCATGGACATCTACTCTCTCAAGCTCTCTGTTCAGTTGCTGATGTTCCGGAAGTCTACGTTCAGCAAGTTTGGCACACCATCACTAAGAACGAACTGGCAAGTCCTCATCGATTGGATCTCCAAATTGATCAATTTGATTCATATCTTTCTTACAAGCGTTTACGGTTGATTCTTGAGCTTCCTGAGCCTACTTCTAGACCTGGAAGGACAACATATGATCAGTTTCCATCCGAAGAGGAAGTGTTTGAGGGCATCAAAAGACTAGGCTATGTTGGTCCATTGAACAAGGTTGTAGACTTTGACAAGTCTAATCTTCCTCCTGTCTGGTATTATTTATTTTCTGTCATCAACAGGTGCTTAACTTCTAAACATACCGGGACGGATAGTTCTAGTCTTCACTATCTTCGACTGTTCCATGCAGTAGTCTATGACCTGCATGTCGACTACACGATTATTTTCTGGACCGAGCTTTCCGAAATAGTGCAAGACAAGTTAACCAACAAGCGACGAAAGTTTATTCCTTTTATCAGATTTCTCAAGCTGATTATTAGAAGCATGTTTCGAAGCAATCCGGCCATTCCACGAAGATTATCTTGGCCGCAAGTTCAGGATTGCGAGATGCTTTATCTTCAGAAACAGAAGAAGTCATTCACTTTTTCTATGACCATTCCTTATGGTCTTATTGCCAATTATGCTGACATGACCGATGACAGTGTCATCAATTATTGTTTAGAAAATGAATTTGTAGAGGCTGAACAGGAAGAACCTTCTCATGGCACTCCAGCTGGTACTATTCATGAAGAGCAAGGTAAAGCAACTACTCAGGAAATAGATACTGTCGTTGCAACTACACTAGAGACAGATGTTGATCTTTCTGCAGTACCACAAGACGTTGCTTCTCATCATGTAGAATCTGTCATTGCTGCTATTGAAGCTGAAGTCACTACTGTTAATGATGATTTTGGAGAAGATGCTAATCCTAATGAAACTGGAGTTGCTGATGATGATGAGACAAATGCTGATCCTTCTGATGATGGTGAAACTTCAACAAGTGATTCAGATGATGGTGATGATGATGCTGATCAACCTAGTATGAGAGTGTATGATCGGAAAATAAAAATATCAGACGTGGTTGTTGTCTCAGAAGATGTTTCAGAAGATGAATCGGTACCCATTGATCTCTCTGCTGCTTGTCTAAATGTTGATGAACTGGATATCTCATTTGCTCAAACCTCCACTCAAACACAAAGTCAAGCTCCTGCTTCTTTTTCTGTTGAGGTTACTGCTACCACTGTTTCTGCTGTTGAGCTTTCTATGGTTCCTGCACGTGTTTCTTCGGAGAAATTTACAACTCTGAATGAGGTAATTCGTCAGTTCTCAGAAAGGGTGGATGCTCAAAAAGAAGAAGATATTAACAAGCTGAAGTCGTTTTTCAAAGGAAAAATGCCAGAGATAGATACTTCGCTTCCTCCTCCTGAGATTCCTTTCCGTCGTCCTTCAGGGGTGATTATTAGGGAACCTTCTTCTGCAGTGTCTTCATCTACATCACCGATTGTATCTCTTCCTTTTCCGTCAATCTTCACTCAGTCTGCGGGTATTTCCATGTCTGCTCCGATTGATACTTCTTCCAGGGCTTCTCTTCATGATGCTCCGATTTCTGAGCTATCTGATCTTCTTTATGCACGTCTTCTATCTATGTCTCCGCCACAACATCAAGATCAAGATTTGATCTCTCTGCTGAGGAACTTCCAGCCAACGCCGCCTCCAGTTTCTTCCTCTTCTGATTCAGATTGCATTAATGCTTTATCTCATGACTTTCAGGAATTCAGATCAGAAGTTAGATCCAGTTTATCTGATCTTCGCTCTTTTATGTCACAAGCTTTCTTCGATCTTTCGAACAAGATTGATCATCTAGAGCAATCATGCAGGACTGAGGCTGGCCCGTCTCTTAAACGCCGACATGACCAAGATGATCCCGATCATCAAGGCCATGAGAGGGAGATGGCAAAGAGACAAAGAACAGAAGGGTCTTCTGAAGCACAAGAAGTTGTTCAAGAAGAAGTGGCTGGAGATAGAGAAAAGACTGCTGATACAGTTCAAGATTGCAGTATCCAAGATTTAGTAAATGTCATGATTGACAATGCTGATATAACTGCTTTGCATAATGAATTTAATTTGTCTGAAGCAAATATTGATAGTATGCAAATTGTAGTTTATGTGGATCCAGATGTATCAGGTAGAGCTCATGAAGTTGAAGAGTCGGAAGCAGTAAATGACATGAGATATTTCTTCGCGAACTTTATAGAGATAACTTCAGATGATGATGAAGAAGTTAGATTTGAGAAAGTTGCTCAAGTTAAAGAAGAAGATTGCAACAATATCATCATCTTATCTGATACAGAGGATGATACTGTTTTCATGGATGCGTCAGATACAAAAGAGGCTGAATTGCTATATGCTGATCTTCCGAGTCAAGGTGAGATTCCAGAAGTTGATCAACCTTCATTTACTCCAGTATCTAGTTCTGCTCCAACAACCAATATTCCTTCAAGTGCATTTGAAGTTGGTCAGACATCTAGAGCTCAAAAAGATATTCTTTCTTCCGAATTGATAATTCCTCCATCTCTTCTAGAAGAAGGAGAAGCTTTAACTAGACAGCAAAGGCAGAGAATTCTTCAGCAAAGATATATGGCTTCTAGACTCAGAACAACTTTTCTTGAAGATATTCAAAGCAACATCTTTGTTTCAAGAAGAAGGACAATCAATATAAATGCCATACTTGGAGTAGAGAAAGAATCAGAAGCTTATCAGCATGAATACTTAACATTTATCAAGTGCCAACACAAAAGGAATAACACCGTTGCTTCTCCTCATCTAATAGTTCGAGTTCTCAGTGTCACATTTAATAAGTTTCTAAACATTTGGTATCCAGACCTTGAAGTGGAAAGAAGAGACTGCAAGCGGTACAACTTTTCAGAGGCTGATTTCGTTGATCTTTCAATTGATGATATTGAATTCTTGTATGATCAGTTCAGGAATCTTTATCACCGGACTCAGGATGTTTCTCAAACTCTTTTTGTTATTAAACGATTCATTCGACGACAGATCTGATTTTATCGTGTTTTTGACTTCCAGATGGCCATCGAAAGTTTTCAGCCTGTGGTTAATCTTGAAAGACCCAACCGAAGTTTGCAGAATCTAGAGTCTTATCAGTTATTCACCATTATCGAAGATCCATACGGAGTAGTATATAAGAACAACTCAAGTGAAAAATGCTTTCTTCGATTTGATGAGATTGGACATTACTCTGATGGAACTCTAAAGGTGATCAAACTTCAGTTGGAGCATCGTCTACAAGAGGCTAGAAGAAAGTTTTTGGAATCAAGAAGAGAGTTATATATGTTTGAAAATGATGAAATTCGTCTGATCCGTAGAACTTTGGTCTCTATTCAAGATAGACTGAATCTTCGTTCAACTCTGCGACGATTGGAAGTGTTAGTTGGGCTGAACAGACTTCGTCAACGAGAAGAACGTTAATGATCTTTCAAAGTCGCCTTGATGGTCAATGCTGTTTTTGAAGATTTTTTTTAAGACCTCGGCGCCAATGATTACTAAGGGGGAGATTGTTAGATCTGATTATATAGTAATCATTGTATTTAGTGTTCTGTTATGTTTTGTAAATGCCTTGGGGTATTTAAGTCCCCTTGGCTTGTTTTTGTTGTAAGAACTTACACATAGTTTGAATAGAAGTTACTGTTGCATTGAGCGCACACTTTCTCTCTCTAGTTTTTCTCTCTACAGATCTTGTGATCTTGGATTATCAATAATGATGATGGATTGGTGGAGTTGCAGGTACGACCCGTTGATGGAAGGGAAAAACAACATAGAAGAAGAAGAAGCGGGGGTTGGAGTGGGAGATGGATGGAGTTGTATAGTGGTGGACGAGCGATGGTCTGAAGATATTGGATGTTGATGAACACTCATCGAAAAAGTGAAGTTACACCGGAGAATGTGATGGGGTGCTCACGATGGGATGGACTTAATCTATTTTTTAATAGATTAATTAGAAAAATGGTAAAGTGACCAAAATGCTACTTATTTAATCGAACTTAACAAAAAAAGTTAACGGTATTTAGACAAATGGACCAAAACCATTATGAAATGACAAACGTGAAGGACCAAATCCGAGTTTTCAAAATTTAGAACGATATCCGTTGAAATTGACAAATGTTAGCGACCAAAAGTGAAGTTTACTCTTTTCTAATTTATTATTTATAACTCTTTTGATATTTTTCTATTATTCGCCTTAATTTTCTATTTCCTATTTATACCACAATTATATTAATTAATTAACAATGTATTAACTAGAATACATATTTTTTAGTACTATAAATTTAATTATTGTAAGGATAAAGTATATGAAAAATAACATGATTTTTAATAATTATATAATTTTAATAAAGTTTTGTTTATATTTGTATGTGATATAAAATTTTGCGTATATTTACCCTTGAGTCACATTCTCGTTTTTGGTCATTTATGGAGCACTATTTTCTCTATTTTTTATTTAATTATAGTTCTCTATTTACATGTTCTTGCTATCTGCCATAAAACTAATAACATCAAAATAACAAGATTAAGTTATACATATAAATGTGTAAACCAAGCAATATATAATTATATATATAAATATGTATAGGGGTTAAATCATGTGAGAACCAAAAAAAGGTTGAGAACTATGATAACCGATCTAACCGGTAATTTGGTTTTGATCCTGTGGTTTTAACTAAAAGTTGTTTCACTATATGAAAAGAGCATAATCACCATTTTGTAACAAAGATTCACCATATGAAACACATATTATTTCACCTCATGAAATAAATACAGAATTTTCATAAATATGATATTTCACCTCATGAAATCCAAATATAATATTCATATGTATATGTTATTTCACCTCATGAAATCAAAAACAATTTTCATCTATAATCTATTTCACCCCATGAAATAAAACAAAATTTCCCAAATCCACAAAGTTGATTTTGATTATACAAATGCTAGATCATTTATGTCGACTTCATTGTGGAATGGGAGAATCCCATGGAACACCGAGATCAAAATAGATCGAACGTTGATTAAGAAAATCACAACAATGCTACAAACAATCAACACGTCAAGGGTTTCCCGCTCGGAGATTGTACGACTGAGAACCACCTGTAACACCCCGATTTCGAAATGTATCGTTTCAAGTCAATTCGGAAATCTGTAATCTTAAGGGGAAAATAAGATATAAGAGTTTGGTCTTGAATCCTAGATTTCTTAGTCTTGATGGATGGGGGATTCAATTACGAGTTCAACAGTTCTTTTCGGAGCAAAAACGGAGCTATAACGAAGAAGTTACGGCTAAAACAGTGAGCGAGAAGAAAACCGGACGAACAGTGGACTACGCGAGTTGTGCCGCGACTTAGGGCCAATCTCGCGACTTGAGAAGACATGGGCGACTTATGCCGCGACTTAAGGCCGCGGCATAACCCGCGACACTCACTGTCAGGTCTAAAACGCGATTTTCAGCTATCAAACCTCATTTTCCTCTCAACCAAACCCTAACACTCTCCCCTCTCTCTCCCAAACCGAACCCCAAACCCCAAAATCGAACCCTAACCCATTTCTAGGGTTTTTCCTCCTTAAACCACCTTCATATTCATCTTCTTCACCAAGTTCTTGGGGGTTAGAAGATTGGAAGCTTATGGTTCGTTTTGGAGACCTACAAGTGTTTTGGTTGGTGATTCAAGCTATTGGTTGAGGTAATCTTCTCCTTCTTCAAGTATGGAAAATTAGGGTTTTTGGTATAAGATGAAAAGTTCATGTAAATGTTTGGGGAACATTTCTAAAAGGGTTGAATATGATTATTTATGGTTGGAAATGTGTGGATCTAGGTTTTGGAAGAATCGTGCTTGTGGATTCAAGTTTCTTCAAGGAAATCTCTAAGTGGGGTAAAATCTTGATTTAGCCTAAATCTAGCAAGGTGAGTTCAAGTTGATTTGTGAAAACGTTGTACATGCCAAAATGTTCATTTTAAAGCATTTATGTGTTTGACATGAAATTATCAACTGTTGGGTTATTTGGTAACTTTTGATTATTTGAAGCGTTTAGCTTATTAAATCTTGTAAAACACCACATTTGGGATTTTTGGGATATGTTGATAAATGTGTCACAAAAGAATATGTTTTGGTGGTTTATTGCATAAATGGGTATTTGGTCAAAAATGCACTTTTAAGTGTTTTCCGGATTTTATGCATCATTCATGAAATGAGATATTTTGAAAAGTACGAAGGTGTGAGCAGGGTCGTCTCAAGCTTTTTGGAGGCCCTGTTACACTTGTATCAAAAATACGAGTCGAGAGCTCCTTTTTGAGATTGAATTACCTCTTCAATTCTTTTTTTTTTTTACGTTTTTGGCATCCAGAATCATATTTTCTAACCCTAGAAGACATATTGAAACTAAAATAAGTAAAAAAAATAAGGAGCAAAACAACCTGAGTGAGGATGCCGATACTACTGTTACAAAATATGGCTATTTATGCTCGGTCCTCCCAAGTTGGCAAGTCCCAATAGATTTTGTTTATATTGCAACTCTGCAAGAGATAACACATATACATATATTAAGAATTTAACCAAGTTTAAGCAATTGAGAATATGAACCTGAGGTAATTGTCTATTTGAACACAATTGAAACAATTAACTGACAATCTGATTACTTCAAAATTCAAATTCTTGGATGAAAATTCTTAGATGAAACAATTAAGTGATTAACTAACAACCTAAACTATTTGTATAACTCAAATTAAAACCAATAAGAAGAACCCAATTAAAAATTTAAAACCAATAAGAAGAAAGAGTCAAAGAGGTGCTACTGTTGCTATTATGCTATAACATAAAAACATTCCTCCCAACTCCCAATATGAAAAGTGGAAACCAAAAAAGAAACATAAAGAAGTAAAGAAAAAGAAGGATTTTAATTTTACCTTACTACTGCTACTGCTACAATGAAAAGTGAAATAGTGGGATCTCCAGTGTCTAGTCTCCTGCTTTAATTTAAAACCCAAGTACCCAACAAACAAACAGGAAACAGCAGTACAACACTATGATTAATTGATTATTGATTCTATACTTCTATGAAATTGAAAGTCTAAAGTCAAAATAATGAAAATCGCTACTTTATTGCTACTTGCAGAATGAAATCGTGAGTTCTGCTGAATGAAATCGTGAGTTTGTAACTCTTGTAGACTGAAATCGAAAAATCAGCAAACTTAAATAACCTAAAATCGAATCGTTGATGTTGTCGTTGCCGTTGCCATTGAGTAGCTAAAACCAAATCATTAGGCATCTCGGTATTTTGAGGTCTTGGGGATTTCAATCGGCAACCGATTGAATCGGGAATAGATATGGGAAGAAAATCCTTGCCGCCTTGCATATCTGTAAACGGAATTAGTCGATTAGAGAGAAGGCCAGAAGGGATAAAGGCTCTAACGATTGTAAAAATTGGGCCCTATTATTTTTGGGGGCCCTGTTCTGAATCCCACATGTAACAGCCCATGAGACGGGCCTGGGTGTGAGTCCTTTGGTTTTGGGTCATTTCCAACTTTGGAGAACATGTTAGAAAATGATAATCCTTTTTGGGTTTTGGGCCGAAGGCCAATGGTGATTTGAGAAATAAAGATTTTGGGGAAAGATTTAATTTGGTTTATATAACCATATTGGCTCTCGTATTTGAGCCAAACGTTCATTATGCCTTTTGGGGCTTGGTTTACACTCAAACGAGTCTTTGGAACATTTGTTTAGTTTGGTAGCTCGTTAAGGATCCTTGGAAGTATGGTGTACTTAGCTGCATCTTATTTGAGAGTTACATGTTTTGAATGCGTTAGTTCATTCTTTTGAGTCATGTAATGTTTTAGACTGTAATGCATTGGATCCATAGACATATGAGTCAGTCGGTTGGTTTAGTGGGGACTTTATCCCCGTTTTGGGACTGGATGTTGTTATGGATAGCGGGAGGACTCGAGGTAGATATCGTGGGTGGTTGAACTCGACGACCGCGTAACCTTTATTGAGGGCTCGAGGTAGATATCATGGGTGGTTGAACTCGATGCCCGTTTGTAATCCAGTCTGGTTACTCATTATGGAATTTAGTGTCCGCGTTTGAATTCTAGTGAGTGGTCCCCAAGTCATGTGGTTGATTATGTAAGCTTGCGGTGGTGCTCTGCAGAGCCGTATATGGAGCTAAGTCTTGCGGTGGTAGCTCGGATGAGCCGGATACGAGGACTTGTGGCTTTGGTTGTGACACTCA
This sequence comes from Arctium minus, assembly GCA_954870635.1. Taxonomy (NCBI): domain Eukaryota; kingdom Viridiplantae; phylum Streptophyta; class Magnoliopsida; order Asterales; family Asteraceae; genus Arctium; species Arctium minus. Next base: position 39,393,410 of record OX941087.1, on the reverse strand, counting down.
TTAGAGGTCGAGTAGACACTGGGATCAGTGGTGTCTTGGGTGGTATCTCAGAGGAGCCGTATACGGGGAACCATGGTCTTATGTGAAGCTCGAGAACATTGATACGTGGCTTAACTTTGTGTGCCCGCCACATTCGATGGAATTCGGGTATCCCCCGTCACCGAAAGGTGTTGTTTTTGGGTATTGAGTTTTATTATCCAAGTTTTCGGTGACGTTTTATATAAGTGGATTTTATCCATGATTTATGGGTTGAGTATTATGTCCCACCCGTGTTTGGGTGTTTTGGGATACACAGTTTTAACCGTATTTTCATAAATAGAGAGTTTAATTTCTATTCACGTATTGAGTAAGTGTTGGATTGCATTACTTCATGAAATAACGTTTGGCGTTGAGGCGTCCATTTATAAATTGCATAATATTGGAAACGGGTCGTCCTCACAGTTAAAACAAGTCATTTTAGAGGATCATGATTTAAGTTGCATTATTTCCGTTTAATGGTTTTTATAATCATGATGAAAACTCTTGAACTCACTAGGCGTTAACCTAACCTTTTTATTTGTCGGCATGTGCAACAGGTTCCGGTTGGAAATAACTCTAGTGACACTGTGTATAGAGGAGTGCTAGTCGGGTGCTCAAGAGGTGGATATCTTAGTGAAGTATTCCGCACTTGTTTTGGGAAGAGCAACTCATAGTGGGGATTAAGTAACACCGACTTTGGTCTAGTCCTTGTATAAGACTGGAGTTTATTTCTGTTAAGCTAATTAGAAAGTTTTATTATGAAGATTTATCTCTTAGTTGATGTAATATCAAAATTTTAAACTAGTTGCTTTTACCAAATTTGAGGGTGTTACACCACCAACGACTAGGGGTGTGCAAAACCCAAAAAGTCCGAAATTCGAACCCGAATCCAAACCGAAAATATGGTGTTTTTGCAAAACCCAAATACTCCGAAATCCGAAAATCCGAAACCTGACTTTTTTGAGAATATTTGGGTTCGGGTTGAGTTTGATCTTTGGCCACCCTACCCACCCGAAAACCCGAAATTGTATACATACATATTTATATATTATATAAATATAGTTGTTTGTCTAATTATCTTTTGAAAATCATAAATTCTAGCCGGTCGAAATGTTTTCTAATTTATAAATTTACTATCGATTTCATCAATCTCTCAATCGATTGAGTTCATTCTCAAAATCAATTGAATTGATATATTTTTTTTGCATTATAATAATACTCGAAACCCGACCGACATCAACCCGAAACCCGACTAACCCGAACCCGAAGCAATTCGAAATCTGAAACCTAAAATTCGGCTCTTGATTTCCATATCCGAAATCCGACCAGGTTTTTGATTTTCTCACCCGAACCCGATCGACCCGCACGATGCACACCCCTACTAACGACGGATCAGAGAGGTGGAACAGGCGAGAGACAACGACAAGAACCAACACGTCGAAGGTTTCCCGTTCTAAGAGCCACACCGCCAAGAGACCAAGGTGTATTATCAGACATAAAGGGTTTTTCAGGAGAGAGAAACCGACGGCGACGGCGACGACGGTGAGGTAGTTGATGCGAAAGTAGGCGTAGTTCTTCTGGAGTTACGACGTCGATTACAGATTCGGCTTTAGAAATTCTGGAACAGTTGACGAGTTCCAACCAAGGGCGATGTGGGAGAGACCGGAGTGGAGGGATCCGGTGACTTGGTTGATAAATATGCAGAAGACGGTGGTGAGGAATGGTGACTGGAATCTTCGACTCAAGTGGTTTGTGGGTTTGAAATGGGAGAAGAGGGTTTTTAGAAGGTGGTCTTTGCTAACAAAATTAAGTCAAAGAAGGTGGGCTTTTACAGAAACCCTAATACGCCCTTCCTTTTTTAATTTAGATGTGATTCTAGACACAAATTCCCTAAATATTACAAAAATGCCACTATATTTAATAACCATTGATTAAAACTCTTTAATGACTGAGATTAGTTCCCACGGTTCTTAACCTTTTTACGGTTCTCATTTGATTACCGTCCTATGTATGTATGTATGTTTATATATATATATATGTATATATATATATATACATATCTTGGTTGGGGTTGGGTGAAGGCAGCAGACATGGATGTTGATATGTAAACATATTTTTGCAAGCACAATTTGTTCATTTGTTGTATGTACTTGTGTATCAATAATTCATAACTCACCAAAAATCGAATACATATACTTATTTAAAATAATAATGGCAACCTACCAACCTAACCTGACCTGCAATGGTTAGGTTGGGTTACCCTTTTGTAACGGGTTGAGTTGGATGGGGATTTTTTTAAACTGTCGTAACTGAGTTGGATTATGTAAATGATTCAAACCATAAGTATACTTTGATTATAGTTTTTTTAATTGAGTTGGGTTATGTAAATGATTCAAACCATAAATAAATGTGTATTTTAGTCATATGCCCTCCTATAAGGGATATGCGAGTGAGAGGGGGGGGGGGGATAAGTGGTATGTGAGTGAGGAGGGGGTATGAATATCAACCCCCTAAATAAAATTTTATTTAATCTAGACGGGTTAGAACAACTACGACTACAGGGGTATTCAAGATACTATAAGGGTATAAAGTATAAGTACTAAAAATAATTTAGATATTTATGATATTTAATAATAGAGTAAACTAGTCCCCGTGGTTTCCCAAAAGTAACACCTTTCGTCATTGCAGTTTCGAAATTACAGTTTGGCCATCGTGGTATGCAAAAACGACCGATTTTGGTCCCTCCCTCTAACTCCGTTAGCAAGCCTGCCGTTAACACCCACCACGTGACCCGCACATGAGGTTAAGTTAATATTTTCATTAAAATCCTCCCCCTCTTTTAATAGACGACCTCACTATCTCTCTCTATCGTCTTTTCCCTCCAAAAGTCAATGAGCTTCATGTCTTCCATGGTTGTGTGCAAGTGTGGTTCCCCTGCGATTGTCCGAACTTAGTGGACTAACAATAACCCAGGTCGAATGTTTTACTGTTGTTCAAACCAGGTATTTGATTTCTATTAAAAACACTAACCTTTTATCTCATAATCGGTTTAGTTTCAGAAATAAAGGGTTCCATCTTTGGATTTGTTCTAAGAAATAAGGGGTTCCTACTGTGGGTTTGTTCTAAGAAAACCCTTACTTCATCCCTAATTATTTGTCAGGCTACGAAATGTGGATTTTTTGGATGGCTTGACCAAGAAATGTGTGAACGATCGACGCAGGTTATTCCTTGTTTACTAAGATAAAAGAATATGGTTGAAGCAAAGTTGAAGAAGTCAAGTGAAGCTCGTATATACAAGATTTTTTTGATCGTCAGTTGGTTTTGTTTTTTGATTTATTTGGTTATTAATTGCCCTAATAAATGTAGTGGTCAAATATGTACTTGGATCTTTTGATGTTTTGTAATGGAACAACCTTTACTCTATGTACTTGGATATTTTGATACTTTATGGTATTGGTGTACTCTATTGGTATATTCTACTTCGTTTCAATTGAATGTGGCAACAAGAAATAGTTTCATCCAACAAGTTTCATACCAAAACAAGTAACCAACAATTTGATTACCAAAATATACATTCAACAGGTTAATTACCAAAAGACATACATCTAAAGTTTGCTACCACAACAAGTATCCATTGATTAATGACATTACCAAAACAGATCAACGCCGAAGACCTGTTCGAGGTCAAGGTAGAAATTATCAAACTCATGGTGGGACTTGACCCAACGGGAGATTGGCTGGGGCGGGGAGCTCGAAGACATACAAATTAACTACCAAAAGACAATGGCTTTGTTTCCATCCAAGACAACCAATATAAATATCCAAAAGACAAGCATCCGTTTCTATCTATCCAAGACAACAAACATAACTTATCCAAAAGACAACCACCATAAAGTATCCAAAAGATAACACATATAAACAACCAACATAGTGGTCACAACCTTCATGCTTCCCTGTCTTCTTGCCTTTTGCTATTCCTTGAGTTATGCCCTTTCTTTGAACACTTTGTACAAGTAACAATTTTCCCACACCTTAATAGATTTGATCCCTTAACAATTGGTTGACTCAACTCTTCTGCAGTCTTCCTTCTTTTCTTTTTTGGCCTTCCAACTAGGGTGTAATGTTTTGGTACAATTATTATGACAAGACAGTCATATTGAGGCTAATGTTCTCTACCACTAATTGGGTCAATCATGAATGCATAAATAGCTTTCCTATATTTAGGATGTAACTAGTATGCACCCACATCTCTGGTATGTCAACATCTTCTCCATTTGATTGCATATGCCATATACAAGCTACTGCATGCTTACAAGGTATGCCTGTTAACTCCCATTTTCTGCAGGTGCACTCCTTTGTTGTAGGGTGTACAACACATTGGTCCATCCTAGGAACACTTACTTGATATTTGTTGCCTCCATTCCAGAGCAATGTGTATTGGGAAACGTGTGCCTTCACTTCATTGAACAACTTGGTTGCTATGGGGGTAAGGATACCATCACACTTGTCGATCACCTTTCGTACGATTACAATCCTTTTAATAAAATATTCCTTAATGTACTCTAGGACCATGATTATTGGTTTATCTCTTTCATCAACAAGCTGCATGTTAAATAACTCACACATATTGTTTAATACTACATCACAATGGGCTCTCCCTGTCACATGAGAACACACTATAATTTAGAAACAACATTACAATAATTCCATGTCACAACACTATAATTCATAAATAATAGGCAAACGTGTGAAATGAGATCTACTCTAACTCTATGGGGGGATTTCTTTCAACCAATTATATGCTGCTTGATTCAAAATCCTCATCTCATTCATACACCTTCCAAACTAGTTAACAGTAGTTGTTGTATCACACTTCTACAATAGGTCTTTGTACTCCTTTCATTTTCAGGTTTTCTTCATGTTCTCATGGATGTGCCTCAAGCAAAATCTATGCTCTGCACTTGGGAAAATCCTTGCAAGAGATGGTATGATACCCTATAACATCAACGGGTTAAAAGTATAGTTTTTAACAGATCTGTAGTAAAAAATAAAGTAAAATTAGAATTACCTTTTGTAGGTCACTTATGAAGGTGAAGTTAGAGTTTCTATCCAACTCTAAATCATATCTCAAATATTCGAGGAACCAAGCTCAGGAATCAGTTGTCTCTGCCTCAACAATCACATAAGCTAACAGGTAAGTTCCTTGGTTAGGGTTAATCCCAACGGCAATTAAGATTTGACCAGAATAGGGTCCTTTCAAAAAAGCCCCAGCTAGCCCCAACAATTCCCTGTTGTAGGCTTTGAATCCTGATTTCTTGAGTGCACCAAAACATACATAAATCCTCATAAACTGCCTGGTGTCCCTATCGATGTTTGGTTCACTTTCAATTTCCAGCTTCACTACTGTGTCTTGATTTGTTTTCTTTAGCTCAAGAATGTAGTCTCTCAACATAGTGTATTGTGTACTGTAAGTACCTCATGCCCTTTCCATCGCCCTTGATTTTGCCCTAAATACTTTTTGCCTTAAAAGGTTTAATTTCAGGTTTTGCTTGAAGCTTGTCTTTTAGGGCTCCTATAGGAATAATAGGGTTGGGCACAATTGTTCCTTCAATTTGTTTGGAGAGAAAAGTTGATGTGCATTGCCTCACCTTCGTGTATTGGAGGCATTTATATACATCATTGTATGTTTTAACAACCCATGTTTTCTCTTGTTTGCTTGTTAAGATGTGCAACACCTAAGGACAGAGGGGTCTACTTCTAGGAATATTTGACTATGTTGACTTTGTATTACCCTCACCAACTTCTTCATTACATGTTGGCACTTTTCCCCTACATATTTCCCTTAGTCTTGAACTATCATTCTTTACAATTTATAGATCTCTCATAGTTTCAATTGAATGCTTAACAATCAAGTAATTAATCTCCTTCTTATTCCCAAAACTTTTTCCTACATAAAAATTCACATTTAACATTGACTTTGTTGCTTGATGCTTTCTTAATTTCGTCAACTGTCTCGTCCTGTCTCCTTCAAACTCAGAATCAGAACCACTATAAAATGCATCTACCTCCACTGGATCATGGCTGTCATCTTCTTCCAAATTGGATTCCTCACCTACTTTCTCCTTATATCCTAATCACTCAACATCTCAGTCTATGATTGAATTGAAGTTTTTCATGTCTACATCAACTTCCTCCATTTCATGGGTTTGATCAACCATGTAATCAACATCTTCACCATCATCTTGTTCATATTCTTCTTCACTGTCATCTTCTACAAGCCCATCTCTCTGTTCATCATCTATATTAGGATTATCCAAGAAAGGATTAAATTCTGGACATGATGATGTATCAACCTCTGGTCCAAACTCATGTCCTTCACCAACACCGACCTGTTGTCGAGAGTCATGTCCTGAACTATCAAACTCTGGCCTATATGATGATTTCTCACTAAACTCATGTTCCATATCTATGGTTTTGTTAGGCTCTGTTTCAATCCATTCCAAAAATAGTTTTTTTTTGCATGATGCACTCCTTATTTCCTTAGACCTCCCTCGTGTAACACCCGTAATTTCCTAAAGATCGGTCAATGATCAGCCAAGGAAACCGTTAGTGGCCGTTCGAGGGAAACAGTCGAGGAACGGTTTAACACGAAGGGTGAGAAGGCGCAACAGGAGACACGCGCGACTTGGCCCGCGTAAGTCGATGTGATCCATGGCTCAGGAACTCACGTGACTTGACCCGCGACTTGAGGTCGTGACCAAGGCCGTGGGGACGGTCTGAACGATTTAAATCCCATTTTTAGGGTTTTTCTCATTCCCACCTCCCCTTTCCACTTCTCTCATTTCACTCTTACTTTCCATTTCTCTCTTTGGTGCGATTTTGGGAGCTTGAAGATCAAATTTGGAGCATCCATGGTGGATCTATCCTAAAAGAGCATGAAGGTTTGGTATTTGGAAGCTTAGATTTGAAGGGTTGATGGGTCCCTTTGGATGGTCTTGGGTGGAGAGTCTCAATATAAAGTGGTAAGTTTCCTTGAATATTCCAAGCTTTAGTATAAAGATCTTTGTAGATCTAAAGGCTTTACTTGTTGATGGTTTATTCTAGACTTAAAAAATGGGTTATTTGGAAACCCTAGCTTATTGTTGGCGATGACTTGAAAATGGTGGAATCTACACTATTGGAGGCTAATGGTTGGATTTGGAACCTAGGTTTAACTTAACCTAGCAAGGTGAGTTCAAGTTGACTTGTGAAAACGTTGTACATGTCAAAATGTCAATTTTAAAGTATTTATGTGTTTTACATGAAATTATCAACTGTTGAGTTATTTGGTAACTTTTGATTATTTGAAGTGTTTAGCTTTATAAACTTTGTAAAACACCCACATTTGGGACTTTTGGGCATTTTGATAAATAAGTCATAAACGAAAGGAGATTATGTAACACCCGTGATTTTTGGTTAATCCTTAATTCACCCTTATCCGGTTAAGCCATGATTATAGATCTTATCCAGTTGGTGTTCGTGGGTTTTGAATTTCGGACCGAGAGCACGTCGGGTCGAAAAGTCAGAATTTTGACCTTCGGGGTGGCCTGGGCGACTATGCCCGCGATTGTGACAGAATGTCACTCTCGCGGGGCATTATCGCGGGAAGTGTACGGCGGGTCTCCCCCTTCGGGCGACTATGCCAAGGGCATAGTCGCGTGGCACTATCGCCGACGGCCCCTGGTCGTTTTTAAGCAGCTTTGAGCAACCCCTCTTCATTTATCTCAACCCCTTTCACCCTTTTTCTCTCTAGAAACCGAACCCCAAACCCTAAAATCGGTTTTGTGCATCAAAGACACCAAATCTATTATGTCCCAAGTGTTCCTCCTTCCACCCATCAAAGATTGGAAGCTATGGTCAAGAAGCTTCATCTTCACCTTCACCTTCAACCTCAAGTTCATTTTGGGTTTTCTAGGTTTTCGACAAAACCTAAGTGGTAAGTATGTTCTTTCCATTTCCAAACCTTGTAATAAGTTATAAATGCTCCATTGATGTTTCCCCTAGTATTTGGCTTATCAATCTCAAACTTGACAGTTTTTGGGAGAAGCTAGGGTTTTGATCTCGTTGGGGATTTTGGTGTATTATGTTTGGGGAATGTTTCTATATGGTTGGATGTGGTTATTTACGGTTGAAAATGTGTGGATCTAGGTTTTGGGAGCTCGAGTTGAAGAGTTGGATTGGGTGTCCTCGGAAAGTCTCATCATCAAAAAGGGTTTTAGAAGCTCTCGGCTTGAGGATTCAAGTGGCCTTTAAAAGAACTCGTTGGGTAAAATCTAGATTTAGCCTAAATCTAGCAAGGTGAGTTCAAGTTGATTTGTGAAAACGTTGTACATACCAAAATGTTTATTTTAAAGCATCTATGTGTTTTACATGAAATTATCAACTGTTGAGTTGTTTGGTAACTTTTGATTATTTGAAGTGTTTAGCTTATTAAACCTTGTAAAACACCACATTTGGGATTTTGGGATATTTTGATAAATGTGTCACAAAGGAATGTGACTTGGTGATTTATTGCATAAATGTGTATTTGGTCAAAAATGCACTTTTAAGTGTTTGTCGGGTTTTATGCATCATTCATGAAATGAGATACTTTGAAAAGTACGAAGGTGTGAGTCCTTTGGTTTTGGGTCAATCCCGACTTTGGGAACGCTTTAGAAAATGATAATCCTTCTTGGGTTTTGGGCCGAAGGCCAATTGTGACTTGAGAAACAAAGTTTTGGGAAAGATGTATTTTGGTTTATGTAACCACTTTGGCTCTCGTATTTTAGCCGAACGTACATTGTGCCTTTTGGGGCTTGGTTTGCACTCAAATAAGTCTTTGGAACATTTGTTCAGTTTTGGTAGCCTGTTAAGGAGCCTTGTCGCGTGGTGTACCTAGTTGCATCTCATTTGTGAGTTACGTGTATTGGATGCGTTAGTTCATCCGTTGGATTCATGTAACGTGTTAGGTTGTAATGCAATGGATCCATGGTCATAGAGGTTAGTTTTTATCGTGTAAATGAGATAAGATTCCTGTGTTTTAATCTGGAAATAGGCGTTGATGATACGATGTAAGTCCTATATAATCAAGTGTGTCAAGGATGGAGAGATCCCAAGGTAAAGATCAGGATAGGATTGAACTTGGTGATTCTTTGGAACTAAAGACTTGGATAGAGTTGATGTTCAAATGACTAAAGACCCAGAGAGGGTTGATGTCTATTATGACTAAAGACCCAGAGAGGGTTGATGTCTATTATGACCAAAGACCCAGAGAGGGTTGATGTCTATTATGACTAAAGACCCAGAGAGGGTTTATGTCTATTATGACTAAAGACCTAGAGAGGGTTGATGTCTATCATGACTAAAGACCTGGATAGGGTTGATGTCTACCGTGACTAAAGACCTGGATAGGGTTGATGTCTACCGTGACTAAAGACCTGGATAGGGTTGATATCTACTGTGACTAAAGACCTAGATAAGGTTGATGTCAATGGTTGTTTATCCTTGAAGATACACTTATAACATACATCTGTGGCTTAACTTTGTGTACCCGCCACATTTAATAGAATCGGGTCTTCCCCATCACCGAAAGGTGTTGTTTTGGGTACTGAGTCTTGTGTCCATGTTTTCGGTGACATATTGCATATGAGATTTATTAACCATGATTTATGGGTTGAGTGTTATGCCCCACCCGTGCTTTGGGTGTTTTGGGATGTGAAGTGTTATTCACGGTATCACAATTGGGAGTCGATTTATATTCACGTTTGAGTGAGTTTTGGATCACATCGTTTTATAAAGAATGGTTGTTTTGTAACGTTGTCTTTAATGGTGTAAACTGTGGAAAACGAGTCGTCTCTATTTCTAAAGTAAATTAGTTTGAAAGATCTTGATTTGAACTGATTTCCTTTCTTTTAAAGATATACCTATTCATGTTAAAACTCTTGAACTCACTAGGCGTTAGCCTAACCTTTTATTTGTCGGCATGTGCATCAGGTTTCAGTCGGGGTTGGTCCTAGCGGTGCTATGAAGAGATGAGCACTAGCTTGCGTGAGAGTGAGTAGCTTGGCGAAGTCTTCCGCAGTTTGGAGATAGCGACACTTATTGGGTTTTAGTAACACCTGTCCTTATTATAGACTGTAGGTATAGAATGAATGTATGTATGGAGGTTAAATCTTAAATTATGGTTGTAGATGAATCATTTATTGATGTATTTAGAAATTTTTTAATTAGTTGCTATTTCCAGAATTTAGGGTGTTACAGATTATTTGGTCAAAATTCACTTTTAGTGTTTGTTGGATTTATGCATCATTTATGTAATGGGACGTTTTGAAAATACGAACGTGTGAGTCACTTGATTTTAGTAATTCCCAACCTTGTGAACATTTTAGAAATTGTAAACCCTTTTGGTGTTGAGGCCGAAGGCCAATTGTGATTTGAGAGACAAATATTTTGGGAAAAGATGTAATTTGGTTTATGTAACCATATTGGCTCACGCATTTTTAGTCAAACGTTTATTATGCCTTTTGGGGGGTTGATTTATACTCAGACGAGTCTTTGGAACATTTGTTCAACTTTAGTAGTTCAATAAGGAGCCTTGGCGTATGGTGCACTTAGTTGCATCTTGTTTGAGAGTTACATGTTTTGAATGCATTAGTTCATTCGTTGGAGTCATGTAACATTTTAGACTGTAATGCATTGGATCCATAGGCATATGAGTCAGTAAGTTGGTTTAGTTGGGAACTTTATCCCTGTTTTGGGACTGAAAATTATTTATGGCTAGCAGAAACTCGAGGTATAGATCGTGGGTGGTTGAACTCGATAACAGTGTAACCTTTAGTGAAGGGCTCGAGGTATAGATCGTGGGTGGTTGAACTCGATGCCCGTGTAATCCAGTCTGGTTATTCATTGTGGAATTTAGTGTCCGCGTTTGAAGTCTAGTGAGTGGTCCCCAAGTCATGTAACACCCTAAAAATTAGAGTAAAACAAAACTTAAAATTTCGACAATATAACGGCTAAAATACGATGATTTAATAACCTGTAACATGATGACTAAAAACCCAATAAAGTTGGGTAGTTCATCAAATAAAGTAGTGGACTAAATAAGACATATTTACAACCTATTTAATCTAGAATAAATGGCAACTAGATTAAAATTGGGTGTCACTATGACTTCAAAACGCTCTCTCTTGGTTTCCCAAAAATGCCTGGTCCAAGGAGGATCCTAGGTGCGTTCCCGGCGAATCAAGGTGCCCTACTCGCACCACTAGCGAAACCTGTGAACCATTAAACATGAACACAAGTGTTAGGACGAAGTCTAGCGGGTAACATACCAAGATAATTTACAATGTAAGCATGGACAATAATTAAATGTTACCGGAAGACCCATGCATTGAAATCAATGCCAATACCTCCCAAATGGGACATTATTACTTTCCTGTACAAATTTAACAGGGATAACTTCTGAAAACGGGGGTGACCCGTTCCATCTTGGGTGACTAGAACACATGAGTGGGGTCACCCGCGATGTTAAATTGGATTTCACCACACATCCCGATCCTAGTTCCCATGCCACGCCGGACATCACAATCCTCAGACCGTTTATGCCTCTAACGCTTACTCCGTTGAGTTACGCTCCAAGGAGTTATGGACATGGATGCCTATCCAAAGTAGACGAGTTACAACTCAGAGACTCGCGTAACCTATTTCCTACTCGCCTAAGACCCAACAGTCAACAATTGCATTTTATTCAAGAACCATCTAATTCCTCGTGCACAAGGAAATATATATAAAACTCCCCATATGGATCATGAGCAAGTATGGTTAACAACTTTCATGCAAGCATATTTCTGGCAAATAATAATATCATGCTCATTACACATTCCTAAAATAAATCAAATATTAATTTGACCACATATTAGCCCCAAACAATGAAATGGCCCCAATTGCTGATAAGAATACTTGTATTTGTTTTTTAACATGTAGAGGAGTAGTCCTTCACCATAAATTGCCTCCCTACTATAAAACATACATAGAAGAACTTTACAAGGTGTTTAAGCACTTCCACCAACCCCAAAGGTCTCATTTACTAAAGATAGGCAAAACCCTAATTTTTAGGTTAATAACACATATTTCATAAATTTTATATAAACAAGTAATGGTGTAAGTATGGATGTTTATAAGTTAAGAAAACTTACTTAGAGATTCAATGAACAAATCCTAGAAGGTTGGAGTTGAGAATGTAGGTGATGAGAACCTTGAACCTCAAGAAGATGGAGCTAGTTTACCAAATGAGAGGAACCCTAGTTAGCATTTAATACCCTTAAACAAGATTCTAGAGAGGATTAAATGTCCAAGACAAGGAGTTTTGAAGTGAAGAAACCTTACCTAGAAGAGAGAAAATCGACTGCCTTCCAAAACCCCCAAATGAAATAAATGAGCTCCCCTCATGAAATCAGGAATTTAATGCCTTAAAGCCCGTCGGCGATTGTGACATCGCGAGAGTGACAGGGCACTCTCGCCGGTCACTCTCGCCGAGTTTGTACCACTACCTTCAGCCCACGAGCTCATTCGGTCCTCCGCGATTGTGACTCCGCGAGAGTGCCACTGGCATTCTCGCCAGGCACTCTCGCCTATTTTGTACCACGAGTTCCTCCCCCAACTTGAGCGATTATGCCACCGCGAGAGTGACCATGGCACTCTCGCCAGTCACTCTCGCCGAGTGTGCTTTTCACCTTGAAACTCGACATTCTCCGATTCCGAATTCACGGCGGATCCTTGGTGACTTCAAATGAGTGAAATAAAAAAAATTGCAATTATGAACTATCCAATAATCCAAAATTCGGGGTGTTACAAGTCATGTTTTTATGTAAGCTTGCGGTGGTGCTCTGTAGAGCCGTATACGGAGCTAACTCTTGCGGTGGTGCTATGTTGAGCCGGATACAGGGACTTGTGGCTTTTGTGGTGACACTCATCTAGAGGTCGAGTAGACACTAGGGTCATTTGGGTATCTTGCGGTGGTTGCTCGGTAGGGAGCCGTATACGGGGATCCATGGCTCTATGTGAAGCTCGAGAACGTTGATAAGTGGCTTAACTTTGTGTGCCCGCCACATTAGATGGAATTCGGGTCTCCCCCATCACCGAAAGGTGTTGTATTAGATATTGAGTTTTATTATCCATGTTTTCGGTGACACTTTATCTATATGGGTTTTTATCCATGTTTTATGGGTTGAGTTTTATGCCCCACCCGTGTTTTGGGTGTTTTGGGATATAAAATTTTATCCGCGTTTCATAAATTGGGAGTTCACTTTCTATTCCCATTTTGAGTTAGTTTTGGGTCGAATTTAATTTACGAAAGAACGTTTTATATTGAGATCTTAGTCCTTAAAATAGTTTGGATTTGGAAAACGTTATAGTGGTGTTTCTTCGCCTAAAATGCATATTATTGGAAAATGAGTCGTTTTCATATTTGAAGCATATCATTTTGAAAGATTATGATTTAAATTGCATTCCTTCTTTTCAACGATATATTTATTCATGTTGAAAACTCGTGAACTCACTAAGCGTTAGCCTAACCTTTTTATTTGTCGGCATGTGCAACAGGCTCCGGGTGGGAATAGTCCTGGTGACACTGTGAAGAGAAAAATGCTAGTTGTGTGCTCGATAAGCGAGTAGCTTGGTGAAGTCTTCCGCTTTGGTTTTGTGAAGAGCAACTTGTATTGGGGTTAAGTAGCACCCGAGTTCAGTCTAGTCCTTATATCTTAATGGAATTTTTATTTATTGGGGTTAATTATAGAATTTCAACTTGAGGAATATTGAGTTATGATTTGTAGGAGGAAGTTTTGTTCCTTATATTGATATTATATTGAAATTTTAAATTAGTTGCTCTTACCAAATTCGAGGGTGTTACAAGTTGGTATCATAGCTTAAGTTGAGAAAATTAAGTGTTGATTTGGAATGCCTAGACTCAAACTAGTGTTCTTTTAAGTGATTAAGAGAGAGAATTTCACCAATAGGCACTTTAAGATAAGATGTTTTGAGATTAATGGAGTCACTAGGAACGGAAATCACGTCGAGGGTAGCAAGGACGATCATGTACAGTACGTTCATAATTGCACCTAACCAGTGTTATGGTGAACCTACGAGTTACATATGTATACTTGAACTACTGGGATGTGACGACCGTTGGGGTAGTGAAGAAGTTTCTAAGTGGGTAACCGTTGGAAGAAGTTGATGATTTAACATTCGTCACTTGGAGTGACAGTAAGCAGGGAATTGTATTAAGCGAACCATTTTGATGTCTGAATGATTGGTTGGATTAGAACCATAGACTTTTGGAACCGACATTATTCAAGAAGAAATTGTAAGATGAACCTATGAAATCCTTGATTTTTGCCTTAAGATGTTTGAGCATCCGAATGACAATAGTTTGACTAAGAAATTGAGTAGCATGGTTTCCAGATGTTGAGTGCCGATCAACTTCACGCACATAATTTATTTCTAAAACAAATTACATCAATTATTTCTCATGTTTCCAAATCAGCATGTGAATTATATTACAAATCTTGGAACAATGCTTAGCACACACAAGGTTTTAAACCATGATTTCAAACATGCACAAAATTATTTTATGGCATGTGGTTGCAAACGTTGTTGAGACTTTCTTATTTCTCGTTGTTGTCCAACGCTATTTTCGGACATTGTGATGTTGTTTAGAGTCTTGGACAACTAACTGCGACTTATGACTTTAACATTGGCGAGATGATTGCTATGGTGTAATTTGTTAAAAAGGAAACATATTTTTTAGCTTGTTTTAATTAATATATGATAATGTATGTTAATTAGATAAAGGTGGAAAATGAAAAATGAAAAAGTAAGAGATATAAAAATAAATAACAATAAAGTAAAAGTATAAAAAATAATTTCGTAGTATACATTATAATGATATGATTAAATCCAAACATATTCAATATTGGGTTCATTTTGAAGGTATTGAGCAGGCGATTATAATGGTGTAGTTTGTTAAAAAAAGAAACATATTTTTAAAGTATTTTAGTTGATATACGATTATATATGTTAATATGATATGTGTGTAAATTAAAAAAAAGAGATATAAAGTAAGTTAACTAAGTAATTATAAGGGTGTAAAACGTAATTGTAAATTAAAAAAAAAGATGATGTTTGAGCAAGTTGAATTGTTTGTGAAGGAAATAGATGTGTAGGAGAGGGTATATTTACCAACCCCTTTTTCTATAAATAGAGAACATTATTCTTGTTTTTTCTTTCATTTTATTGCAAACTCGAGCAGAGAATATTCACACACACACAATCCCACCATTTGTGAGGGTGAGGAAGAGGGCAAGTGTCAAGAAGAGAAGGTTAGAAGCCAATAAAGTTGATATTTACAAAATTTAAGTAATTAAAACAATAAGTGATTACTTAATTTTTTGTTTGGTTTTTTTACAAACCTGTGATACATACTTAAATTACTAAATATCACATATGATTCTCTAACTTTCTGCCTCATACATGCTATTTTGTTAACTATGTTTATGATTCTTATTTTACATGTGCATATTAATAAGAATAAAGATCACTAATGATTACACTACCAAGAAATGAATCAGTAGGTTCTAATCATAAAAGAATGGTTGGAATGAGGTTTAGGAATGGTGTATCATTGAGACGGTATAACCGCAACATGGGGGTGTGGAAATGATCCCGGACTCGTGCTGCAGGGTTTCAAATAAGAAGAGTTATGGAGTATATATCAGAAATCTGGGTCTTTATGATATACAAGAGGCAGTTGATCTAAATTTTGAAGAGGGTGAACATGAAAGCTCCTTATGTTGATATTAAAAGTGAAGGGTTCAATTTTTTTTTGAAAAGAGGAAAGATGGTGGTGGAGTTGTGCTCAATGGAGAAGGGGAGGACGACGGTGCAAGAAGGGTGACTCTGTGGTTGATCAATAGAGAGGGAATATGGGAGGAGCAAGGACATCGCAGAGAAACTATTAGGCATCAGGAAAGAGGGAAAAGTGGTGGTGGTGGTCGCAACAATTAGGTAGGGGAGGGGAAAGAGAGGGCGTTAGATTGAGGAAGGGGTTGGTTGAGAGCAGTCGCCTAACAGTTCGAGAAAGGGTTGTTAGATAAACCAATGGAGTTTGGTGGTGAGGGGAGGGTCAGCGTTGTACTTCGGTGTGGATGAGTTCCGATTTGGTGGTAGTGGGTCTCTGTTTTTGTCTTTGTTTTCTTCTTCAATTTTCTTTTATGTCTCTGGTTTTCGTCATTGTGGTTTTACTTTTCGTCTCTGGTTCGTCGGAGGATGGGAAGTTGGTGGGGTACGTTGTCGGATAGGGAACAAAAGGGAAGCATGTTGTTCAAGGAGAGGGAACCGATGGGGAAAGGGGATACCGAGGTTTGGAGGTGGTGGGTGGGTTTCTTCAATCCCCATTTTGTTTTTAATCTGCAGATTCAATACACACATATTATATATATAGATAAATGATATAATATAATATATAATATACTTAATTATATTTTTAAAGCAAAAATAAGAGAAAATTAGAAAAGATTATAATACACTTGCTTTAATGGATTCTTTTAACGGCTGTTGAAGGTAGAGACCAAATCCGGTCGTTTTTGCATACCATAATGGCAAATTTAGTGTTACAAACGACAAACCACAGGGCAAATTGGGTCCCTGTGGTTTGGGGTTTATAACACTTTTGGTCCCTATAGTTTTGAAATTATAGTTTCGCTATTGAGGTATGCAAAAACAACCGGATTTGGTCCCTGCCTCTAATGGCTGTTAGAAGATCTGTTAAATCAAGGATATTTTCGTCTTTTTATATTTTTATCCGATTTTTCTTTAATAAATTAATAAATATGTAAATTACAAGGGCAAAAAAATGTAATTTACTCTAATATATAAACACAAATGTAATTTCCTCTCTCTCTCTCTCTCTCACACACACACACACACACACACACATATATATATGAGTAAATTACAAACTTGTCCCTATGGTTTTTTTGTTTATAACACTTGTGGTCCCATACAGTTTCGAAATTATAGTCTCGTCATTGAGGTATGCAAAAACGTCAGAATTTGGTCTCTCCCTTTAACGACCGTTTAAAAATCACGTTAGATTGAGGATATTTTAGTGTTTTTTTATATTTATCACATTTTTTCTTTAATGAATAAATAAATATCCAAATTACAGGACTAGAATTGTAATTTAGGTATATATATATATATATATATATATATATATATCATCACAAGAACTCCTCCCTCAAACCTAAATCACACTCAAAGTCGACTGCCTCCCTCCGTCAACCTCCTTCTGAAACCCTCGGTCCCCTCCCTCCGTAAACCTCCCTATTCACTGTCGGCCTCAACCCCTTCTCTCACCTTGCCGAGGCTTTGGTCTCTCTTCTCTGGTGCTGACCTTTCTTCGTCGAACCCGTACCACTTCGTCGGCAACAAGTCTTCGTCGGCCACAATCATCCCCCCTTCAAAATCCGTCGAACCAGCATCACATCCTCCACCGCCCTAATTCCCTCTAATATTTACCCTCTCCTACCCAACTAGCAGAACTATCTCATTCCCTATTTTTAAATCGGAAGACCACCCCTTCTAATCTGCAAGACAAAATCACAAAGCTCTACCCTAAGTGTTCAAGGTTTGGTTGTAACACCCTCGAAAATGGAAAGATCAACTAATTTAAAACTTTCAAATATACATCAGTGAAGGATATAATCTACTCTTCAAAACAACACTTGAGTCACCAAGAATAGAAATCTAGGTTAAACTTCAACAATTAATAGGTTGAGTCTGGTATAGAGGTTAATTAAAGTCGGGTGTTACTAAAACCCAATAACAATTGCTCTTCTCAAAGACTAAAGCGGAAGACTTCATCAAGTCACTCACCCTTGCACATACTCCTAGCACTCAACACTTCACCAAAATGCTAGAACCTCTTTCCTCATCCGGAACCTGATGCACATGCCGACAAATAAAAAGGTTAGGCTAACGCCTAGTGAGTCAAGAGTTTACAACATGAAATAAATACATTTGTTAAAGGGAGAGAATGTAGTTTAAATCATAGACCTTCAAAAAGATTTACTTTAAATATCAAACGACACCATTTTCCAATAGTACACCTTTAAAACAAAGGACCCAACGTGAACCTTCTTTCGTGAAACCACTTTAATCCCAAACTCACCCAAAACGTGAATAATAAGCAAACTCCCAATTTATAATAATACGAAATAAAACTTTACTTCTCGAAACACTCCAAACGTGGGTGGGGCATAATACACAACTCATAAATCTTGAGTAAACAATTCCGCATATGCAAAACGTCACCGAAACATGGATAATAAAATGATACAATTTAATACCTAAATAACACCTGACGGGGGAGACACGATTCCATTGTACGTGGCGGAACACAAAGTTAAGCCACATAACCATGTTGTCGAACTACACCTCAGATCGTGACTGTATTGCCTGCTCCACCGAGCTACACCTCCAGTCGGACTTTATTTCAAGTCCTAAACACCGTATCCCCCATTGTCTGCTCTGCCGAGCTAGACCTCAAGGATACACGATCTTATTGTCTGTTCGGTCTCTAGTGGAGTTTCATCCAAAGGGTACTCATTCGACCCCTAGTGCCTACTCCCTAGAATTCAAGATAGGAGCTTCAGCTCTTTACTTGATAACTCCCGATGTCTAACCTCGTGCACAAGAATTAGAGATCCAATCACAAGACCCATGGTCTCGAAGTACAACCCATAAAGGTTCCTCTTCGCCAAACAACTGGGATGACACTAATGCCAACACGACATAATTTCCCAATGTGAGAATCCCAAGAGTCCTCGCCATTAAATACGACTGACTTACATGCCTATGGATCCAATGCATTACAGTCTAAGATACATGACTCCAAATAAGTGACACATGCATGCAAAAGTGTATTCTCCAAAATAAAGCGCAATAAATGCAACACTCACCCAAAGCTCCACTTTAGGCTATTAAACCAGAAAAATGTCCCCAAGGCTCAGTGATTACAAAAACTGAGCCTTAAGCCCGACCAACGAATGACCATATGCTAAAATCCACAAAATACAGGAAAATGCAACCGACCGTGACTATGCAACCACATGCTCCAGATATGTATGAATACAATCCAATATCATTTAGATTTAAACAAATCATTTTCTAAACAAGTTTATAACCACATAGGTTTCCAACATCCGAAATATTCACAAGGTTGGGTATGACCAAACTCCAATGACTCACACAATGGTATTTTGAACCATTTTACAACCCGAAATACACCCATTACCAATAACCACAAAATGCATTTTTACCAAGTATCCTCCATTTATGAAAATGGTTATAAAAACATCTTCATTATGATACGTTTATTAGAAATCCCAAAAACCCCAAAGATGAGTGTTTTATAAGTTTATAAAGTTAAATACTTCCAAATAACCCAAAACTTATCAGGTAATTAGCAGTTAACAATTTCATGTAAAAAATAAAACCCTTTAAAATGAACATTTTGGCATGTACATCGTTTTCACAAATCAACTTGAACTCACTTTGCTAGATTTAGGCTAAATCTAGATTTTACCCCAAACTTAAGTTTCCTTGAAGAACTTGAAAACCTATACTCATAAGTTTCCAACCATGAGCAAACATATCCAACCAATAAGAACCAATCCCCAAACATTTTACATCAAAATCTCCATTTTGGTCAAAACCCTAATTTTGACCTAAATCCTCAAAAATCTTCTAAACCGAAATTAGAGAAACCAAACACTAGGAAATCATCAATGAAACATTTATATCTTAAATTTGGGTTTAGAAATGGAAGGGATACACTTACCACTTAGGTTTTGATGAAAACCTAGTAACCTCTACCATGGAGCTTGAGGTTGAAGAAGGAGATGGTGAACTCTTGACTCTAGCTTTCAATCTTTACCACTTGATGATGAAACACTTCAAGAGATCAAGGATTGTACCCAAAATGAGTTAGGATTTGAGGGGAAGGAAGGGGAAACGATTTGAGAGAGAATGGGGAAGTTTGGAGAAGTGAAAATGAGAAAGAAGTATGAAAATTGCGACTTAATTGCAGCCTGATGCCCCCTGGTGCGACATTGACCAACGACATTGCCCAGAGCAATGTCACCTGGCAGTGTCGCCAACCCCTCCCTGGCCACTGTTTTCTGCTGCGACAATGACAGGTGAGACTATGACACTGTCATAGTCGCCGGGCATTGTAGCCGTGTCCGAACCAAGCTCCGAAACTCGACTTTTTCAACGCCAAAACCCCCGATACTCTAAGGGACTTTAAATAATGATTTTCTAACAAAAATACAACTGTTTACAAGATACGAAAATGTTCGGGTGGCTTTTACTTACCGAAAATTACGGGTGTTACATTGGTTACATTTGAGTTTTGGGTACAATGTAGGTACAATCTAGGGATTTTATTTTAGTTTTGAGTTTTGGATTTTTGTTTTCAATTTGAGGTTGATTTCATTATGGGTTTGAGTTTAAGGATTCCATTCTAAGTTTGAGTTTAGGATCTTCAATCAAAATATGGGTTTTAGTTTTAGGAATTTAATTTTAGGTTTTGATTTTAGGATGAGTTTTAGGCTTTTGTTTTTGTATCAATTTTGTATTATAATTAGTTATGAATAATAATAAAATTGTAATAATTTGTTGATGTTCTTTTGATATCGAATGTGTGTGGATTTGTATTTGATCTAAGTTTTTGAATGTATATACTTTATTCAATGTGTCATATTCGTCGATGGAACTAGACCTTCCATGGATCTGAAACAAAGACGATTCACGGTTTTGATTCATAGAAAGATGGAGGTATATTGTCGACGGGATTTGGTCCCTCTAATTTAGTAATTTACATATTTTTTTTTAAAAAGAAAAATGTGATTAAAAGTATAAAAAGAGCAAACTACCCTTCACTTAATGGGTTCTTCTAACGACCATTAGAGGGAGGGAACAAATTCAGGCGTTTTTGCATACTTCAATGGTGAAACTGTAATTTTCGAAACTGTAGGGACCAAAAGTGTTATAAACAAGAAACAACCGAGACCAAATTTGTAATTTACTCTATATATACACATCATATTTTGTGTGTGTGTGTATATATATATATGTCAAACAAAACTAGGGTGTCACCTCTCCACGATGAAACTCACCCCCTAAACCTCGTCATCACCATTCTCCGGCCAAAACAAAGTTCCGGGGAGAAAATCGTTGATCAAATCATAGCTTTAAGGAAAAAAATCATCGAACAAAGCAACCTAGAGATGGGTTTTGAGATAGCCACTAATGTGGGGGGGGGGGGGGAGGGCGTTAACCGGAGGGGATGCGAAGGAGAAAGAGATCGGGAAAATGGTGTTTGGATCATAGGTTAAGAAGTGGAGAACGACAGTGGTGGGGATGCTGGGTTCATGAAGCACCGATCTGGAGATGGGAGATGGTGTGTGAGCCCTGGTTAATCGACGAAGTCACTATCAAAATCAAATCCCCCCAACCCTCACTTCAGCTGCGACACCTCTAACCACCTAGTTTCACCTGAAATGCCACTCCACGACGAGCCTCACTCCCACCCCACCATGACTATCACATCTCCATCGAAGCACCATTGAAGTAAAATCGTCGATGAAACCAACATCCACCCACCATGTTCATCTCCAACATCTTCCCCTGTACGAGAACCCTTCCCTTTTCACCACTTTTAATCTCCAAAACCTCGTCTGCAATTCCCTCAACTCATCAACATATATGTGTAAACAATGTTCTAAAAAACTCGCCGCACAGCCGCCATGGCGCGCCATGGCACCAAGGCTTGTGTGTCACGACACGTTAAGCCCATGGCACGCCATGTCCTAATGCACAGTTATCGTAATGAGATATTTGATATTCATTTACGTTTTTAATGTTTTATTTGCAAGTTTTTAATATATAACCTAATTTAACTTGTTTATTACTATTGACTCATTGGGTAACAATAACAAAACATATGTTTTTATATATACTATTATATATTAATTAGAAATTTGACGCCATAAGTCACGCCTTCAAAACGCCATGGCTTCGCCATGGCTCCTAAGGCTTGAGGTTTGGCCTCGCCGCCACGCCACGCCTCATGCCATTTAGAACCTTGTGTGTAAATCATTAATTCCCTACATCAAAATTGGGCTTGTTTTAGATTCTCTCTGTTTACATCAAATTTGTTTTAGATTTTGAAGGGTTTGTTTCAGATTTGTAAGGTTTGTATTTGGTTTTGATTTTGGTTTGAATTTTGGGTTATTTGATTTGGGTTTGGATTAAGAATTATAGACTCTTGGTTTTAGTTAATGTTTTAATTGTTAATGACTGGTTTTGATTCTAATATTTTGGATTTGGAATTGATTTTGAGTTTGTTAGTTGGATATGGTGTTGATTTTGATTTGAGGCGTGTAGCTCCGACTCTTCGCCGAAGAAGATGGCTGGTTCCGGTGAAGTTCACCGATGAACTCCATTTCAATGAATATATGTATACGTGTGAAAGGTGGGATACTTGTTATTATTTCATACGGTGGATATTTAATTTTTTTAATCTTTAACTAAAAACAAAATGAAAATCTAAAAAGACGAGAATGCCCCTCATTTAACGAAATTAGTTAACGTCCATTAGAGGCAGAGACCAAATCCGGTCGTTTTTGCATACCTCAATGGCAAAACTGTAATTTTGAAATTGTAGGGACCAAGAGTGTTATAAACACCAAACCATAAGGACCAAATTTGTAATTTACTCTTTTAATTTCAATATATTACATATATGTCTTCCACTTAAACAAAAAACATTGAAAATAGTAATTATAATCTAATGGATATGATTGATCCTCACAGTCTCAATATAATTGTGTTTCTCATTTGAACATAACACTATATATATACACACACATACAAATATACATGTTTGTGTGTGTGAGAGAGAGAGATAGATTATTATTATAGAAGATGAAGTGGGTCACATAACATCAATAAAGTCTCTAAGGATAAAGTTGTGTGCTGTGAAGAAGCCATCAGAAGCTAAAGCATAAGCAAATGAAAAAGATAAGGTCGGTAGTGGACTACAATCGTTATGTCAACAATATGATAAGAAATGATGAAGAAGAGTAATCAATCATATTTCATTGTGTTGCTTATGCTTTAACTTTCAAAATGCCAACCAAATGAAAAGAAAGCAAACTTTAATAACATACTTAAGATGGTGTTTCATGTGTTTTAATTTTCCATTGATATTTTTATTGTTTTTGTTTATATCCTTCTAATATAGATTGGGTTATTGTAACACCCCACAAATGGGACTACAATTTTTTTTTTCCGAATAAAACTGGTACATGGTATATAATATCAAAATACGAGTTCTTTCCCAAAAAGGGACTTAGAATACGCCAAATAATTTACAATTTGTAATCGATTGGATTGAGGATAACAACCTCTTAATCTAATTATATGGAAGAAATAGATTACGATCGGGTGTCGCCTAAATCACCAAAATAACATCGGGAGATGACATCTCAAAATGCTCCCAAGCTCTCCTACCAAAACCGTCTAGACCTTCTTGGCGACTACGCCACTAGAACCTGAGATACATGCCAACACCAAAACAAGTGTTAGGCCAAAAAGGCTAGTGAGCATGAACATGAATAGATAAATTCAATATGAGTAGCAAGAAAACATTTATAAATCCAATATGACATTTAGGTGAATTCAACGAGGGAGACCCGTATCCATCAAAAGTGACCGGAACACAAAAGTATGTCACTCCACAACGTTGTCGCATAACACCTCAAGACTTATAGTCCAAGTTTCCCAACGACCACTTAGCAAGTTCCACCTCAAGAGTCGGTTGTCCTTAGTGTCCATTCTTGTGAATAACACCTCAAGGCTCGACACACTTAGTGTCTACCTCCAAGGTAACACCTTAAGCGTTGAAGATCTTATGTCTACCCCAAGGGTAGCACCTCAAGACTCAACCCTCCTAGCGCCTACTTGAAAAGACCATTTAGTCATAATTTCCCAAGTGGGAATAATGTCCAACAATTCCGTAACGAGATAATTTTCATAAGTCATGTTTCAAAACTACAACATAACTCTATAAATACCTTTATAAACTTTAAATTAACACATATAGCCAAAATCCCCAAGTTAGGTCAATAACCCATAAAATGTGATTTTGCATAAACATGTCAAACCATGAACAAAGTTCCATATAATCATCCCAAATATAATCTTAAGCATAAAAATAAGTTCATCTTAACTCCAATAATGTCCAAACATATCAACTAGTTCATCAAAATGGGTAAATATGATCAAATCACCAAATGAGAATAAAATAGCTAAAATGAAATATGTAATGGGGTTAGATAAACACATTATGTCATGTATCTAGTTTTACAAATATTTAAAACTCACCAAATAGGTTTTTAGAGAAAAACCTAGATTTGGGGAAGATGAAGTTGGATCTTGAAGAGAAACTTGAAATATTCTCGATTGGAAGCTAATAAATGTTTGGGGAAGTTGGGAAATCAGTTATAAATGTGTTTACAATGATTTTAGTGAAGAGAAGAAGAAGTTGGAAGTGAGAAAAATGAGAAAATGAAGAAAAAACTCGGATTTAAGGGGTCACAGGCTGTACGCGACCTGGGGTCGCATTGCCTTGGTCGCTCGGTGCCCCAATCCTAGACATGGGTTCTGGCCATGTTTCACGCTCGAGGCCGGATTTTAGCACTCGGGGAGTCCATGCTCTAGTCCAGCCCATCCTCTTTGCCTTTTAATCCCAACAAATCAAGGCCTAACCATTTTATATTTGGAGATCACATTCAAAGGCCCAATATAAATAGTCCATTTAGCTAGTCAAACTTTTAAATTAATTAACAAACTTAATTCATACAATTAATTTATAATTAGACTTTTTAATTAAAAAAAATGTAATCTATTCAATTAAATAAATAAAGATTTCATAATAAGGAAAATAAATATAACCCATATAATCAATTAACAAAGCTTTTAATTAAAATATAGAACACACACAACTAGGTAAAATACTTTCCTAAAATTTTCCGGATGTTACAATTATTGCTTATATGACTTACATCGTATAATCTTTCTATCTTTAGTAGATACTAGTCATACTACATTCCATTACTCTTATTCCATTTCGTATTATTTTAAGGGTCCTATTATTTACACCCTTTAAGGGTGTAAATTGCATGGGAAATTGTGGAAAAAAAAAGCCAAACTTAGAAGAAAAAAAGATTACATGGGGAAACATATAACCAATCAACTTTCATGCAAGAAAAAATTGTCTTGAAATTCGGATGTCTAAAAAAACAAAAAAATCATTTCTTTTTTTTGTCCACTCTTTTCTTGGATGTCTAAAAAACAAAAAAAATCATTTTTTTGTCCACTCTTTTCTCGGATGTCTAAAAAACAAAAAAATCATTTCTTTTTTTTTTTTATGAAAAAAATTCATTTCTAAAAATTCATTTCTATTTCAATACCATCTCATTTCTCCAAATTAAATTTAATGTATATTATATAATTAAATTAAAAATCATTTTAAACTTCTTTTTTAAATTAAAAATCATATCAAACGAACAGGTACGCAATGCATCTCTTTGACTTGTAAATTTTGATTAAATTGATTTTATATTACTTTTTTATTATTATCATCATCATCATTATCATTATCATTATTAATTGTAATATTATTACTACACAAACAGATACACATTACCTCTTCTTGAGATTGTTGGTGTAACTCCGACAAATTTGACATTTTGCATAGCATTTGTGCTTATGCATAAAGAAGATGAGTCGAACTATACATGGGCTCTAAGTTGTTTCAAATCGTTAATGGGTGACTGTATTCTTCCACGTGTTATCGTGACAGATAGAGATTTGACTCTAATGAAAGCATGCAATGTTGTATTCCCGGATGCTAAAAAGTTACTCTGCACATGGCATATATATCTTGAAGAAGGGTAAAGCATCCATACAATCAAAAAGTAATTGGAATTCTTTCAACAAGGCATGGAGTACATTAGTTGCATCTCGAACGAAAGACGCATATAGGTTCAATTTGGCACAACTTGAAGCAAATTTACTCGATTATCCAGGTATTTTTATATACATATATTTATATTTGAAAATATTGATATTCTTATAAATCACGTAATGAAATTGAAATAAGTGTATCAAATGTTTCAGGTTTTTTTGCTTATCTAAATAAAGTGTGGTTGACACCGTACAAGGAAATGTTTGTATATTGTTGGACCGACAAATTTCTTAATTTTGGAAATCACACAACTAACAGAGTTGAGAGTCAACACGCCAAGTTAAAACGATTCTTGGACTCATCAAAATCAGATTTGGAGAAGACAATAAAGCGTATACATCAAGTCATTCAGTCTCAAGTCACGTCTATCAAAGCAAGTATTGAACAGAGCAAAATCGTGTTTCGACATCGCCTCAGCATACCACACTTCGAGGAATTGCGTGGTTTCGTTTCAAGCCATGCACTTGACAAAATCTTCAAAGAATATGAGCGGGCAAAAGTTGTTGGGTTATTGGCTGAAAATTGTGGATGTCAATTGCGTATAAGTCATGGGTTACCTTGTGCACATGAACAAGCCATGTACTTGAATAAACGTCAACCAATCCCACTTGATTCGCTCAATCTATTTTGGAGGAAACTTGATTTATCGCCTTGCATGTCTATGAAAGATGATGATATTGGTTGTGAAGCAGAGCTTGAAATGTTGAACGCGCAATTCAAAAAGCAGTCGAGATCTGGTAAACTTAGTTTACTAAGAAAGTTCAGGGAGATAATTGCACCGTCAACAACTTTGGTTCGTGAACCTGCTACTCACACCGCTACTCGTGGGCGTCCTTCATTAAAAAAACAATCTTTCAGAAAAACACCTGTTGAGCTACCTCCACAACCTCAAGAACGTCGTAGACGTAGTTGTTCATCTGCACCAAAAGTTGACGAGTACAAGGAACCGACAAGATATAGTTGTTACTCATCGGAACCAGCAAAACATAGTTACTATTTACATCCATACATGAACCAATTTCCATATATGTTTCATCCTTACATCAAACATGTGCAAGATGTAGCATATGATGGAAATTGTGGTTTTCGAGCGATATCTGTCTGTCTCAACCATCACGAAGATGAATGGCCATCTATTCGATATAATTTAATGGAGGAGTTGGACATGTACAAGACATAATATGTTGATATGTTTGGTATTGAAAGATGGTGTCAGGTTTACAACTCTTTGAACTTTTTTGAGCTAGAAAAATTTGCACCCTACGAGAAGTGGATTGATATGCCTGAAACGGGTGTGTTGGTTGCTTCAAGGTATAATGTGATACTACATTCTTTAACAACTGCAGGTAGCATGACATTCTTACCACTTCGATCTAATCCGCCACCATGGTTTGAACATGTCGCTATTGCAATCGGGCACGTTAATGGTAATCATTATGTTAAAATATCACTGGTCGAAGGGTACCCGATGTCTCGTATCATGCAACAATGGTCCCGTTTCAAATATGATTGCGCAACCGGATGGGCTACTAATTACATGAGTCGAATAAATATGTACGAGCAACTGTTATCTAGCAATCGTACTCCGGATTTTATTTCACTTGATTGAGTTGTAATATTTTTAGTTTTTTAGTAATTTTTTGTTACTTTATCAATTATGTTATTTTGATATTTTTTGATATTAAATTATCTTATCTTTGTAGGTTTAAAAATAAGTTTTCCCTTATTTTAATCTTTGATTTACTCTACATTTCATCGGTAGGATGACTATATGGACATTAATTTATAAACAAATTTTGCTTATGATATATTAATTTTCATTGTAATGCATTACATTGCATTACATTAACTTAGTTATCAATTAATGAATTTCGTTTCATCTTAACTTACTTACGTATTGCTTAACGAAATATTTTTTACTCTGTGCAACAAGCAGTGTCAAACACTAGTTAATACACCATTTGCCCCAAAATAAATGTATACAATGAAAAATATACTCAATTTTAGGAATGAGTAATCATTACAATTTTTAGTTAGTATTCCATTTGTCCCAAAATAAATGTCCACAATGAAAAGTACACGCAATTTTAGGAATGGGATTCTTAGAGCATCTCCAACAACATTGCTATAATAGAAAAAATGACTTTTTCTTTGTTATTTCTCTCCAACAGCTTTGCTAAAAGGTTTGCTAAAATAGAGAAAGGGCAAAAAATCTCTAAATATAGAGAATTCTCTATAATCCCTAAAGTAGAGAGAGAAACTATTATTTTAATCAATCCAACCAATAAGATTCAATTTTTAACATTTTATTTTAAGTTTTTTTTAAAAAATGTATTGGGATGATAAATTATGGAATATTATAATAATATAAATAATGATTGATTTTCTAAAATAGAAAAGCTGTTGGAGTTAAAAAAAATGTTCTTAGAGATTTTGACTTTTCATTCTATATTTTAGAAAAAATTTAGAAATGCTGTTGGAGATGCTCTTACAATTTTTAGTTAATACTCCATTCGTCCCAAAATAAATGTCCACAATAAAATGTACACACAAATTTAAGAATAGGTAATTATTACAATTTTTAGTTAATACTCCATTCGTCCCAAAATAATTGTGCACAATGAAAAATAAACACAATTTTAGGAATAGATAATTATTACAATTTTTAATTAACAAAAGGATAAATTTACCCTTAACTATGGAAAACAAAAATTTTTCTATCTAAACATCTCCAATAGATTCTCCAAAATTTCTCCAAAATGGAGAACGAAAAGTCAAAATCTTTAAAAATATATACATTCATTTCCAACAGATTCTCCATTTTGGAGAATCTAACATTGATTATAATATTAAAATATTATTTCTCTTTCTAAATATCTACTTTCAAAGCTTTCTATTGATACTCTTATCTAGAGCATCTCTAAGAGTTTCTCCATAATTTCTCCAAAATGGAGAACTAAAAGTCAAAATCTCAAAAAAAAAAAAAAATTACATCAATCTTCAATAGATTCTCCATTTTGAAGAATTCAACATTAATTATAATATTAAAATATCCATTCATTTATTAAAATATTAATTTTCTATCTACATATTTATTTTCAAAGTTTTCCTATTGGTCCTCTCACTTGATAATTATTTTTGGGGTAATCTCTATATTTGGAGAAAAACCCTTATCTCTCCGATTTTCTCCATTTTGGAGATAATTTTGGGAAGCTGTTGGAGCATAATTTAGACCCAAAATCCCATTTTCTCCAAAATGGAGAAGCTGTTGGAGATGCTCTTAGTAATCATTTTTGGGGTTATCTCCATATTTGGAGAAAACCTCATTCTCTTTTCTACTTTTTCTATTTTGGTGATAGTTTTGAGGAAGTTTTTAGAACAAAATTATAGCTAAAAATCATCATTTTCTCTGTTTTAGATAAGTTGTTAGAGATGTTCTTATAATTAAATGTAAAATAAGAAAATAAATATTTATTTTTAAAATTAGATAACTATTTTAAGATAAAGTAAAATAATAATATAAATATTTATTTTGAAATGAAATAAATAGTTATTTAGAATAAAAAACTATACAAAATAAAGTAAATTTTGATGTAATTTTCTTACATGAACATAGGGGTGTTAAAAAAAACTGTTGAACCGTTTAAACCGGTCGAACTAAGTCAAATGTGACCGTTTTGGCGGTTTGAGCGGTTTGGCTGTCCAGTCTGGTCTGAAAATAGCTAAACCGCTCGAACCGGTCTGCGGTTTGACCCTTTTTTTGAGCGGCCTGGACTGAACCGACTGTCAAAAATACTCATGTATTAATCATATTTAGTTTTCATGTTGTAGGCTCAACGTTTATTGTTCAATTAAAAAAGTTCGTCAAAGAATTATGTCTTTAGTTTTCATTTTCTCAATTGATTGTGTTATCTAAATTGACAAAGTTCTAAAATCTATAAAAAATTCAAATCTAAAATCGAAATTGTCTTTTGACTTTCTCAAATTCAACTATTGTTAGTGGACTTGTTTAACTTTTTTAACTTGCTTAATATTTTTTTTAATTTAATATATAAATTTTTTTGTAGAAATTTTATTTTGGATATAGGGTCTGTTCTTTTAGTTTATAGCCCATAAGAGGTTTAAACCGCCTAAATCGGTCAGACCAGATCCCCTTTTAGTGGGCCGGTTTAACCAGTTTGGTCATTTGCTACCAAACCGTTCGGTTTGAAAATTTTCTAAACTACCATTTGTGGTTTGGTTTATGATTTGGAGGGTTAAACCGTTCAAACTGGACCGCGATCACCCCTCCATGAATACATAGTGCACCTGAGAACTAGGGATGAGATTGGGACCGGACCGGTTGGTACCGAACATTTTTTGGACAAAAACCGGTACCGAAAACCGAACCGTATGTACCGGTTCGGTTTCGGTTTCGAACAGGAAAATCGATAATAGGACCACTTAGGACCGAAAATTTTAAAATGTATCAGATATGTATTAAAACAAATTGCAAACCAAAATACATTTATAAAATTCCATTTAGCACTAGGGATGAGATCGGGATCGAACCGGTACCGAACCAATCGCAAACCAACATACATTCATAAATTTCCATTAGTACTACCCTTTAACATTCCCGGTTCGGTTTCGGTATTTTTGGGAAATTCCCGGTACCGAATACCGAATCCTGAATTTGCATATTATTTGGAACCGAAAACTGGACCGAATATATAATACCAGTTAGGTATTGGTATGGTACCGGTTCGGTTCAGGAAAGCGGTTCGATTTTCTCATTCCTACTGCAAACTAGGGGTGTTCGCGGTCCCGTTTGGACGGTTTAACCCCTCAAACCACAAACCAAACCGCTAGTGGCGGTTTATTGATTTTTCAAACCGAGCGGTTTGACATCAAGTGCTCAGACCGGTCAAGTCGGACCGCGTTTTAGGCGGTTTAGTCGACCGGTTTAGGCGGTTTGGGCCTTTTAGTGGGCTTTAAAGTTTAAACATATAAAAATTAAACTTTAAAGGTTCATTAGCTTGAGTTCATTTGAAATAAATAAAAGTCTACAACAATGTTAACAAAGTCCACAAAAATTAACAAAATATCCCAAGACAAAACACTAAAAAAAGTAATATGCAAAGTGCAAATAAAATCCACGGCGATTTAAAATTATCTTTGGGCATTTTTGTATATATTTAAGTCTAAAGATAAATTGGATATTTGGGCTAAACAATAGATGATATAAAAAATAAAAAAATATATATAGATATATTTGGCGGTCGGTTTGGTCCAAACCGCCCAAAAAAACCTCCGGACCGCTCGGTTTGGCGATTTTTCAGACCAGACTAGACCGCCAGACCGCCTAAACCGCCAAAAACGATCCGGTTTGAATTGGTTCGACCGGTTTGAGCGGTCCAGCGGTTTTTTTAAACACCCCTACTGCAAACTCTGATTTATTTTTTTTATTTATTTATTTTTGCGAAATTAAAATCGCATACGTAGTGAGGGCTGCTAAATACCGAGGGTACACGTTCGTCCGCTAAATATCTGGTCTGCCGCCCACCGTTTTATTGGAGATACCAAACTCCTTTTTCTCTTTCTGATTTCCAATTTCCTCTTTGTTTCCTCTCTTTACATACATATATACCTCTTCCCCCAACCTTTTTCTCTTCCCCTCCATCTTACAATCTCTGCAATCATGTCGGATTCTAACCCTAAGTCCAATTTTCAAAGCATGCGCGAATGGGTCGTTGAGCATAAGCTTCGCGCTGTTGGTAATTTCAATCTCTGATTATGTAATTTCGTATTCATTATGTTCTTGTGCTTTTCGTTTCGTTCTCATGGCAGGTTTATTGATGTTTTTTTTTTCCGGTTGGTTTTGGGGAATGATAGGGACTTTATGGTTGAGCGGTATTGCTGGATCGATCGCTTACAATTGGTCTCAGCCCGGCATGAAAACCAGCGTTAGGATCATTCACGCAAGGTGTGGATGGATTATTTACCTTACTTGTCTTCAATAATATTAACCTTGTGATTTTGGTCGTTTTGTAATACAGCGAATAAAGTTCCTTTCTTATTGAAATTCTGCCTAATTTAGTTACGATCTAAGAAGGTAATAAATTATAAATTAGAGGATCGATAAGAACTAGTTCGCGTGGCGATTTCTATCTGACAAATTACTTGGAATTTTTCATTCTACATTGATATTCAAATCAGAAGCTGATATCGATAGGATTTGTGATAGGCATTTGGTCTGCTTTACTTTATTGAAAGTATGGTTCTACAACTAAAATCCATTTTGAGTTATATTGGAAAGTTGTATGATCGTTGTCCCTGATTATGTTAGTACTTAACCAGATGGATATTGGCTTATCTATGTTGGAATTTTATTTATTCTAAACCAATTTTTGAATCAGAAGTTGAATTCAATAGGATTTGTGACAGGTATAGTCTTTTGCTTTGTTGATCATATGGTTCTACAATTAAAATAAACTTTGAGTTGAATTGAAATTTATCATGATCTTTATCCCTGATTATGTTGGTACACTTATGACATTAGACCTCATGCCTTATCAAGCATGTTATCTCATTTTTAAATCTTCGGGTTCTTAATCAGGTGGATATTCAATGGATTATCTATGTTGGATATTGAATGGATTATTTATGTTAGACCATCCTGACCCCCTTTTTTACATTAAGTAACCATTTTCTTGTTCCTTGATGCAAGGAACATATGGTAATCATCTATAATAAGCTGTATGCTGCACTTGTACCTGTAGTGTTTAATTGTTGGAGGCACCCAAGTAGCATAACATAGGAGTTTATGGTTTAATTCGGTTTTATCATAACATAAACTGATGGTTTGGTTCATGTTTAAGACCGGTAAGAATCAATGGACTTCTTTGATAAAATAATTTGGTTCTCCAGTCCCTTGGTATAATCAACAATAACAAAATAATTTATTTTAGACTAGTGGCAGTAGGCTAAAGATGAAATAAAATGAAATTGTAAAATGGGCAAACCTAAAAGCAAATATAAAGACTTGAAATTCCTAGGGAGCGAATGAGCACAACTATGCAAGGCCAACCTGTTAGGCTTGTGCCACTGAAGCAAATCTCTTTTCGCTACTTCCCCTCGAATGGCCTCTCTTTCCTATTGCCTCCTTTTGACACAAGTCTCCTCTAGGGTTCCATTTCTTTTGGTATTATCTGATGTTGGTTTAATTGCCTACAGAATTACTTTGTGAGCTAGTATCTCCTACATCATATCCTTCTGTAAGTAAACACTGATGTCGTTTCTTGTTTTCTACACTGCGAATAGAGATTCAACAGATTGTTACAAGACTATGATAAAAAGATGATATTGAGCGGTAAACCTGAACTTCTAATTATTCCTTGTATTTCCCAAGTACAGAAGAACATAGAAGAAAAGAATTCAATTTAGATTTTATTTGGGTTCCAGTTGGTTGAAAATTTCCCTAGTTGCACCTTTTATGACGAAGCTATTACCATTGTGAAGGTCAGATTGGATGTGGGCCACTTCATGGTTTATAATTGGGAAAAACTCTTCTAATAATGGCAAATCCTTTAGGCGTATGGGCTCTCATGTTTAATTCTCAAATATAAAGCTTTTGTAATTTTAGAGGTTGTCACAAGGATTGATAACCTCGAGTAAGAGAGTGAAGAGAGTTAGATTATATCACTGCAGCTCCACATTATTTTAAAGTTTGCCTTATTTTTACTTTTTACGTTGTTATGAGCGTTTGATATAACACCTTCTGTCAGCTATATATATAATTTTTTTTTCTGTATGAAATTAAATTGTTCAAATATCATTGATCAAAATTTGAAAACATATATATACTATATATAATCATATATATATGGTACACTGACTTGCTGCCTTAAGCGACGTCTTGAAAACACCAGCCACCAGGATCAGGACGTGGCTCCCAGGACTTGAAGCTTGATCTCCATGCCTTATGCCATTGAACCTTGGTTTTATAACCAAATTGGTCATGATAAAACCTTTTTTATTCCATCTTGAACTTCCTTGGGATTATACTTTTTGGTGGTGGGACCAACCAAGATGTATGTCGTCCAACCCAACCTCAAGACTCTTTCTTCCCGACCTATTGGACTCTCTGGCTGCAGTTGTAATTCTGCTACACCAACTTATTCATATGCATGAAGTACAGTGATCTGTGTCTTGTATGCTCCGTCGTTGTCATTGAGTTTAAGCAATTGCTTAGTTGCTTTTGATATCTTATTTCATTTCATGCTTATGCAGTTTATTTAGAAATATTTTTTGTCCCATTTTTATGGTTTTGATTGTGCACTTTTTACCAACACCTAGTTGCTTGTTTTGATTTAGGTTGCATGCACAGGCTCTCACACTAGCCGCATTAGCTGGAGCTGCTGTTGTTGAGTACTACGATCACAAATCAGGCACAAAGTCAGAACGGTATGCCAAGTTCCTCCCCCCTGTTGATTCCTACTCGCACAAAGACTAAATGGAAACTCTGTTCTTTGTCCGTTATCGTTCATCCTTTTGTTTGGATGCTTAATTATTCCTTTCATAGATTATCATAATTGTTATTTCATACATGAAAATTTTCCATATGGAGTTTCATCAAAGAGATGCCACACTTTCATGATTGATACTGTAATCACACTTGTTTCTGCTCTCTGAATTTTGGTAAATAATCGTTCAGTTTGATTACTACATGATGGTTTGTTGACACAGAAAGATTTATGTAGCTATTCATCATGTAATTTAACTAGCAATGCAAATATTGCTGTGACGATGTAAACCAATGGCAAGAAACCAAATCTTGTGGGTTAGCTCAACCGACAATAGGCTTGGGCCTTTTTGGGATCCTCTTCAGAGGTTACTGATTTGAGTTCTGCAAGGTCGCTGGGGACTTTTCTGACTGTTTATCAAGACCCCTGTGATTAGTCGTGTTGTGTGCAAGCTAGCTCGAACACCCATGACTAACAAAAAGAAAATATTGACAAGAAACCACACATGTACTAGTAATGTTGGTTGTGATTGAAGGCTATTTTTTACTTGCATAAAAGACGAGGGAATATGATTGCCTTTCCTTTTGTCTCCAATGTGAAAGAGACACCAAAAGAAGACAAACCCCAATATTAAAGATAGAAAAAAGTTAGCATGCATGGTGCGTTTGGTATGCAGAACAGAGTGGAACAAGACAGAACATAATAGGCTTGTTTCATGTTTGACATGACCATATGTGGGACACATTAGAACTAAGTGGAACAAACATGACACACACTTGCCCCACTCCAAACCCTGAAACTAAGTATAAAAACAATATTTTGATTAATATACCATTTGTTAAAAACAAAAACATAAAACATGTCTTCTCATCATCCACGTCTCCAAGCTCGGGGCGTGCAAAACCCGAATAGTCCGAAATCTGAATTTGCATCCGAACCGAAACTAAGGTGTTTTTGCAAAATCCGAATACCCCGAAATCCGATAATCCGATATTTGGGAGGATATCTGGGTTCGGATTGGGTTTGATGGTTGGCCACCCAACTCGTCCGAAAACCCGAAATAACATAAATCTATATTTTAAATACTATATATATATATATATTTATCTAATTATTGTTGAAATATTTTCTAAAATTTAAACTTGATATCGATTTCATCAATCTTTCAATTGATTGTATTCATTCTAAAAAACAAACGAATTTATATATAACTTTTGCATTATATAATACCCGAACCCGACCGACATCAATCCGAAACCCGACCAACCCAAACCCGAAACAACCTAAAATCCGAAACTTAAAATTTGGGTTTTGATTTCCATATCTAAAATCCAATCGTGATAAATTAGTTTTATGTTTTTGATAATCCATTGCACTATGTATTAGTGATGTAAATTAGTCTAATCCAGTTATGTCATGTCTTACCAAACGCTAGACAACTGTCCTGTTCCGTCCTGTCCTGTCCTGTCACGTCTGCATATCAAACGCACCCTAAATGTGCTCATTAACACTACTGCATATCCTTTGTACCAATTGAGGGCTTTGTTTGTAGCAAACTCTGATTATTTTTCAATGTTCGAGCTCGAGTTCGATGCTCATTTTACAAATTTAATTTATACTTTTATGTCTAAAAGAAGCTCGTTTATGAGCTTGAACTCGAGATTGATTAACTCATTTAAGGGCTTGAGCGTGGTAATTTTTATATTTTGATTGTATGGTTTATTAAACATGTTTGACTCGAAAAAATGTAAGCTCAAATGGTTCGACTCAACTTGACTCGGAAAATTTTAATCTGTGTTTTGAACGATGTCGTGAAGTTATCCAACCTCCAAGATTCATACAAACATCTCAACGCAAATATACATCTTGATCTATTGTCGTCTTTTAAGAAGTACTAACGGTAAAAGTACCGATTACCGCTTCGTGGGAAGGATTTGTAAAAGATATTTAAAGGTCCAACCTTCAAAAGCAAACTTTAGGTGATGAAGTTGTGGTAATTGTTTTTGAGTGAGTTATGAACTAGAGAAATCAGTAATAAGAAGAAGCAAATGGTTTATAAATTTGTTAAGATAAAAACAAATGATCCGGCAGAAACATGCTATAGCACCACTGTATAATTCTCTATAGTACCACATATGGTGCTATAGTATCATTACGGTTATCCAACTACCGATTCAGACGACCTCTCAATAATTATGCCAACACTCGTGCACCCCCCATGAACAAAGCCTTCATCCAGAAGTTCTGTTACACTGCCGAGTGTGTTACCTGTGAATACCTATTCCCTATTACCAAACAACATGCAACCAAGATCTCTTTCTTGATCGATGATCAAAATGGAACCTTGGGCGTTACTTCTCTCATGCATTCTCAAGCTGCATTTCACTTCCTATGAGCTTGACGCCACCACTGAATAGATCATAGAGATGTTGGATGTCATTGGCTACAAATGGCCTGAAGGCACCACCAGAAAGACCATCACAAAGGTAGAGCAGGACTGCCTGTAACACCCCGGTTTTCGAGTAATTATCTCTTTATTTAGTTATTTTGCTTTATGACTCGTGAGACCCTTGATGACAGCTTATTGTATGTACACTATTTGTAGACTTGTAAAATTTTCCTTTAGAATCCTTGGAAACGAGAGTAGGATCTTATCGGGTTGAATTAGGGAGTTTTTAGGCTTCGGGTCACACCCGACGACTATGCCAGGCGAGTATGCCATGGTCATATTCGTCGTGTCTCAGTTGCGGGGAGGCATTGAGCCTCGGTACCTTTTAGGAGAGAGTGCCCGACGACTGTGCCCAAGTCACTTTCGCGTGTCAATCTTGCGGGTGGAGCCCCACCCTCCGTACAAGCTAAGTGAGAATGCCTGACGATAGTGCCACTAGCACTCTCACGGGTCATAGTCGCCGCGTGCCTAGGCATGGGAATTGAGCGGGGACCTTAATCCCTATCCCCATCCCCATCCCCGTCCCCATTCCCGCCGGGGAATATGATCGCATCCCCATCCCCAAGGGGGAAACCCGAGGATTCTTTTTCCCATTTATATAAACTATTTTAAATCAAATATGTGAGACACAACACATCTTTAGATTTCACAAATTTCCAATAAACCTAAAATCAAAAGGAATTTAACTTTATACAAACAATCATATCATATGATAATTAATTAGCTAAAACCAAAATAAATCCAGTTTAATAAAAAAAAACTTAGCATCACACGTTGAAAACATATTGAGTAATATCCAAAACATATTGAGTAATATCCAAAACACATGGAGTAATTGTATTCGGACTTGGCATCCAAAATATTACATACTAACATCCAAAAAATTAACAATTTTAGATTCCAAACCTAGTTAGGAAATACGAAATTATGAACTGCCAATTTATTTGAAAAAAATAATATATTTAATTTATTAATATATATATATATATATATATATATATATATATAACGGGTATGGGGCGGGGCGGGGAGTATGATCCCCGTCTCCGTCCCCGGCTTGAGACAAACGGGGATCCTCGTCCCCATCCCCATCCCCGGTTTAGTGGGGAATCCTCGTCCCCGATCGGGGCAGGTGGACTGGGTTCCCCAACGGGTGGGGGACTTTCCCATACCTACGCATGCCTGCGGGTTTTAATAACCCATGTCTGTTTTGTTGGTGGGGAGAAGCTCATTTATTTCAAAGAAGGCAGATATGTTCCTGTTGTCCAATATTTTAACCGCAAGCGTACGAGTTATGTAGCATACGGGTCGATCACAGGGAGTAATGGTTTAAGTACTAATTCTGCTACAAATCATGAACTAGCTATGGGAACATAATTTGATTGAGATTTTTATAAACTAAGGATTAATCTATAAATCAAAATATAAGTATAAAACATAAACACATACAAGGGATTCAAACTATCTACAACAATAATGTACAAAATTACAGCTAAGGACTAGTTAGGACATGTATCGAACTAAGACATAAAGACGAGATGGAAGTGATGACACCCAACAGTTATATCGAGGTAGGGGTTTACCTTTAAAAACGTTTAAGACCCTCTTCCGAGGTGAAGTAAACCTTCCTGGTTAAGCGGTTGACTACTTCTGTGACATCCGACTTAACTAGAAGCATTAAGATTTGATAAAACATTTCCCCCGATTCCTACTTTTACCTATTTCCATGATAATTTTAGAATCGTTGGTTAATCGACCAAAGCCAAATTCAAACTTCTGTTTATAATTTGATCTGTTAGATAAAGGTTATCGAGTATTCGGTCTCCGATCACAACCCCAACTTCCGTTGGTGATGAACCGTAAAACCAATATCCGATAACCGTATCGTTTAACTTCGAGTTAACCAAATCGTCAATACAACAACTGATTATCACCACACAATCTTATATTTGAAAAAGACTAAGAGAGACTTTTATCGATTAAAAGGCTAAACAAAATATATATAAATATTAGCTACTAATATATAATAGAAAATATAAAGGAAATCATCAAACAACATTTCTACATATACTTATGAAATATCTAAACATGAGCAGTATGTAAAACCATTCCTCTTAACATTCATAATTAGAATCTAATAACAAAAGTATCATTCATGTGTATTGAATCATAAAACAAAGATAAATCAAGATGTACATAAACATTCATAAAATAACAAGAATTTATTAAACAAGATTAAAAGCATAGAATAAGAAAGAGATACATTACTCAATTGATGAACACAAAGATAGGATCCTTCCAAGAGAAGAGCAATCCAAGGAGAGAGTTCTTCCAAGGGAGAGTTATTTCAAAGCAAGAGTAAGTAGTTCTAAGGAAAAGAGAGAGAGCCTCTACTTATCCTCCTAACAACCAAAATATCCAAAAACTTTACATAAATATCTTTAAAAGATCAAGGTAAATATCTCCAAAAGATCTAACATAAGTTGCAGGGAAATGGCTTAAAGCAGAAAAGCTGTCATAGATGTAGCACGACCCGTGCCATTTTTAGCCTGAAATGCGCACGGGTCATGCTTGTCCACAGAAGACGAAGCACGATTTTGTTCTTTATCATTCTTCTCCACTTTCTGCCTTGCTTCCTTCGTATTCCTCGACATCCTTTATAACCGAACCGAGCGTTATTTCCATTAAATCAACCTGAAGTTTGATTAAACGTGTAAGTTTCCCAAATATGACCCAAACACGGAACGAATGATGGATGCAATGCCATTTAAGCTAAATATGCACAAATTAGCCAAACTAAGATACAAAATATATTAAATTAATAAAGAAAACATGTACAAAATGACTAGCTAACAAAATCCCCCAAGCTAAACTCTTCCTTGTCCTCAAGGAAGCATGTTGTTCACTAAGACAAAAATGGGAGAAAATAACAAAGGAGACAAACTTTAAAAGCAACAAGACAAGCTAACCATATTTCCAAAAGAGATAATCCATTATTTAAGTTCATTAATGCACAATCACAACCAATTTCCGCATGTCAATCACTAAACGTAAGAAAATACAATTGTTTTACACAAAGGTTAACACTAACACGACACTTGATTCAACAAATCACACACACGACCTTAAGGGAATTCGTAAACATGCCGTAATCACTAAGGGAATGGGATAAGTGATCTTGCTGGATGGATACTCGCAGAATCCACTCAATTACTCTCATGTGTTTAAGGCAAGGTGTATACGCTCGAATAGCCTTCCTAACCAAGAATGTATTTCACTCTTGATGTTTTTGAAATGGTTCTCAAGGTCTAGATGTTTCCACAAAACTACACGTTCAGAGGACTTTTAGGCTCAAAGGGAATTTTGGGTCAAAGAAAAGTCTCGGGTTAGATGGCGTCGTTACACATTCAGATTCATCCTTTTGTTTTTCTTTGGATTTTGGCTTATTTTGATAATAAATATAGCCTTGAGGGGCTAATCTAATTCAAGCTTCTTTCGGTTCCCTTTGTGAACCTCTTCTACTGCCTCTTCTTTATTTATTTATTTATTTATTTTTTGGGTGAAAAATGATGATAGTAGGTGCTAAGGGTGAGTTCGAAAAATGATGGCCTCAATGTAGTTTCATAGTTATTCTAAACGATAATCAGGTCAAAAACCTAGAGCTACGTCTTGGTGGGAGGTACCTCACAAGAAAGAATAAATTGGGATTGCTTATAGATGATTCAATCCAAAACGGCCCAAAGTCTCACTGGGTGGGGTCCATCCAAGCAGTCACATATGTAATGTAGGGGGATTACGGTATGTGGACTAATCCTAAAGGTTACGTGCGGTGATGTAGTGAAAAGTGCGTACAAGTGTCTTCCTAATAGTTAAACAATGCTTTCTATAC
The DNA here is from genome assembly GCA_954870635.1 of Arctium minus. Classification (NCBI taxonomy): domain Eukaryota; kingdom Viridiplantae; phylum Streptophyta; class Magnoliopsida; order Asterales; family Asteraceae; genus Arctium; species Arctium minus. Next base: position 39,352,380 of record OX941087.1, on the reverse strand, counting down.
AGTTTAGATCTTAACTAGCTATGAATGGGGTGATGTACAAGCAATGAACCTAAATGCTGATTACACCAAGTGTGAACAGGTTATCTACATCTTGAAGCTAAAAAGGTTCGTTCAACAGAAAATCTTTTTGATTGGATTTTTTTTAAAGAAACAAAAACCTATATGCATGAATGAACATAAATGAGATAGAATGACATCCCCCCAAGCTAGAATTAAGCATTGTCCTCAATGCTTAGAGGAATGTCGTGGTGCTCAAGGCCAAGGGTCATTTCGGCGGTCGGGAAAGTGGTTCTGGCCAATATGTCAATCGTACATGTGGTCCAACATCCGCCGCATGTGCCGGTTATGCTCTTCGATGGCATCTAATCGACTTAGGATTTGGGCATGGGGAAGTTCAGGCTGTTCAACTTGCGGACCAGGAAAGGCCGCAACTGCGCCTTAGTCAGGGAAGGACCAATCAGTGTAGCGAGACACTTCCGTTCTATGTGGATCGGGTAGTGTACAAAGTGGCTCGCGTTGCCGACCATGTAACCAAGTGTAATGGCCCTCCCCTTCAGTCCTAATCATGTTCATCCGCTCCATATAGTCTAAATCTAGACGGACTAACCCCTCGATTTTTGGAGTATTATCGGGAATGTCAATTGATAGACAAGACTTTGTAATCATCCAAGTGATTACTCCGCCACAATATATGTCTCCCGATTTTTGCTCACTAATTTTGACAAGCCGACGAACAAGCCATGCGGCTCCAATAACTGGGGGGTCATGGGCAAGGTCCGCTGGATGCTTAGTCATAGCCCAAAGAAAATAAAGTTTATCGAGTGTGATAGTTCCCGTTTCTAGGAGAGAGAAAATAACACAAGCGATGATCTTATGAGCTATTCGGAGACATGGATGGCGAATTGAAGAAGACTTGGCAGTACGTGCCTCCCATGACCGTTCGTTGGTAATGAGCATCCAGAATCCTAGGGGGTTAAAGTCTGGGTGATAAGCATTGTCGGGGCCTAATGTTCCCTCACGATCAAAACCAAACGCCGTATTGATTTGTTCCAAAGTAAGGCGTCTGTCTTGATTAAACATTCTGAAAGTGATAGAGTCGCGAGATGGAATCCTAAGGGAGCTTAGGAATTCGAGAGTGATCCTAGGAAATGTATCCGCCCTAAGTAAAAGGATTTTTGACAATCCAATGCTGTTTAGCAGCTGTAAGACACCCCTATCGACTCCTAAAGCGGTTAAATCGTTGCGCTTAGGGAATCTGGTTGTTGAGATAACCCTTCATGCTAATTCTTTGAACCGAGCTTTATCACTAGAATCCGGGAATACGATGCCTAAACTAGAGGGTGTTGGTGGATTTGGATTTCTAGTTGGTGCTTGTGGCTCAGAAGAGTCATTTCGGGCCCGTTTTCCTCTACTAGATTATACCATTGAACGGATAAACACACGTACGATTGACAAAAATAAAAAATGCTCCAAGCCTATGTTTGTCCCAAGAGAATTGACAACCCAATCTAAACATGTAATTTAAACTAAAGCTTAAGAGGAACTAACAATGCACGCAAAAATTAAAGAAAGGAACGAATTTACCGCGGTTGAAGATGATGAATTGCAGACTTGAAAGCGGTTTGAATTCCAATCCTTTTCCACAAATGCAACCTATCAAGAAGGATTGCACCAAACAAACCAACAAAATCCCCAAAATATTTTTTTTTAAGATTTAGGTTTTCATGGGGTGAAATTGGGTACAAAAATGGTGAAATGAAGGTAGAGAGGAGAGGGTTAGAGGAAAAGAGTGTGAAATAGAAGAAGAAATCAAGAAGATGGGGGGTTTAGAAAATGATTTTCGGTGGTTAGGGTTTTGGAGGAGGATTTTTGCAAAAATGGTGGATTTGGGGTGAAATGGTGATAAAGATGATGAAGAAAAGATGAAGTTTTGAGAAGAAAATGGGTTTGGATGTAGGATTTGTGTGAGATTTGGAGAAAAAGAAAAATGGGGGTTAGGGTTCTTGAGAGAGAGATCGATGAGGAAGAAGAAAGAAGAGGGAAAAATGAGGAGAAAGGGCCAAAAAAACGTAATTAAATGGTCAGTTCTGGAGAGCTCACGGGCCGTGCGTCCTTCTTCATAAATTCGGCACGGGTCGTGCCGTGACACAGAACATGAAGCACGGGTCGTGCTTCTTTCTTCACAAAAATTGCACGGGTCTTGCGCCTCGACAAAACCCACGACACGGGCCATGCGCTTTCCTTCACAATTTTGGCACGGGTCGTGCCATGAACAGTGACCAATTTTTTTTTAAACAAGATTATATATATGCCCGTTTTACGTCATGAGGTTGACGGAAGAATTGAACGAGCGCCTTACTCGTCACCGATCCACGGTGGGTTGTGCAAACGTGTGGGATATGGGCCCAATGATTGGTTCACCTGTAATGTATTGCTTTAATTGTTGCCCGTTGACCTTGAAAGTGTGGGACTCGCTGGATACTTCGACTGCGCCATATGGGAAGACACGTACTACAGTGAACGGACCAGACCAACGAGAACGGAGTTTTCCAGGAAAAAGCTTGAGTCCGGAATTAAACAAAAGTAGATCCCCTTCATTAAACTCCCTACGTTTAAGTCGTCTGTTGTGCCATTTCTTCGTTTTTTCCTTGTAGATATGTGAGCTTTCATACGCGTCGAGACGGATTTCATCTAACTCAGATAGCTGAAGAAGTCATCGGTCCTTGACATCCTTAAAATTGAAATTTAGGCTCTTGATGGCCCAAAAATGCTTTATGTTCGAGCTCCACCGGGAGGTGACACGCTTTCCCATAGATTAGCCGGTAAAGCAACATTCCAATAAGGGTTTTAAAAGCTGTCTGGTAAGCCCAAAATGCATCATCGAGTTTTACAGACCAATCCTTTCTTGAAGTTGCTACGGTCTTTTCAAGGATTGTTTTCAATTTTCGGTTTGAGATCTCAACTTGTCCACTCGTTTGGGGGTGGTAAGCGAGTCCAACCCGATGATGAACTCCATACTTTTTAAGGAGGGCCTCAAATTTTTTTTCAATGAAATGTCGTCCCCCATCGCTTATAACAACTCTCGATACACCAAACCGATGGAAGATTATTCGCTTAAAGAACTATGAGACTACGCGGGCATCATTGGTGGGGGAAGCTATAGCTTCAACCCATTTGGACACATAATCCACCGCTACAAGAATGTACTTATTCGAATAGCTAGACGGAAATGGTCCCATGAAATCAACGCCCCAAACATCGAAGATTTCAACCTCAAGAATAGAATTTAAAGGCATTTCATTTCTTCGCGAGATGTTGCCAGTTCTTTGGCAACGATCACAACTCTTGACATAAGCATCTACATCTTTGAACAAGGAAGGACACCATAAACCACTTTGAAGGATTTTCGCTGATGTTTTACTCGTACCAGCATGGCCACCACAAGGCGAGGTATGACAATGAGATATGACAGATTCAGCTTCTTCTTCGGGAATACATCTTCGGATGATGCTGTCAGAACAAGACTTGTACAAGAAAGGATCATCCCAAAAGAATAGTTTGAAATCGTGAAAGAATTTCTTACGCTGATAAGAAGAAAGATCATGTGGTTTGACACCACAAGCTAAGAAATTCACAATATCTGCAAACCAAGGCGTGACAGTAAGGGCTAGAGTGAACAATTGATCATCCGGAAAGGAATCATCAATGGGAAGAGAAAGAGCGTCATTATCACCGTAAGGACGTAAGAGATGATCAGCCACAGAGTTATCCACGCCCTTCTTATCCTTGATTTCTAGATCGAACTCTTGAAGCAACAAAATCCACCGAATCAAACGCGGTTTCACATCTTTCTTGCTCATGAGGTATTTGAGAGCTGCGTGACCGGTGTGGACAATTACTTTTGAGCCTACAAGATAAGATCTAAACTTTTCAATGGAAAATACTACCGCCAACAGTTTCTTTTCGGTCGTAGTGTAGTTACTTTGAGTGGGATCGAGGGTTTTACTGGCGTAGTATATGGCGTGCAGCTTGTTACCTCGTCTTTGGCCAAGGACGGATCCTACGGAAAAATCACTAGCATCACACATAAGCTCAAAAGGGAGAGCCCAATATGGTGGTTGAATGATCGGCGCCGAGATGAGTGCTCTTTTCAAAGCGTCAAATGCTTCGTGACATGAGCTAGTGAAGATGAAAGGAGTGTCCTTTGCTAGTAATTCTGTCAAAGGCCTTGCGATTTTGGAAAAATCTTGATGAAACGCCTATAGAAGCCGGCGTGACCGAGGAAACTACGCACCCCTTTGATGTTTACCGGAGGTGGTAATTCTTCAATCACTTCTACCTTAGCCTTATCTACCTCTATGCCTCGATTTGACACTACATGGCCTAAGACAATACCTTCATTGACCCTAAAATGGCATTTTTCCCAATTTAGAACCAAATTGACTTCTTGACACCTATGGAGGACTTTTGTCAAATTTGAAAGGCAACTATCAAAGTTAGTGTCGTGGACCGAAAAATCGTCCATAAAAACCTCCATGGTGTGCTTATAAAGTCGGAAAATATTGCCATCATACATCTTTGAAAGGTGGTTGGCGCGTTGCATAACCCAAAAGGCATTCGACGGTATGCGAAGGTACCAAATGGGCATGTAAACGTGGTTTTTTCCTAATCGTCCGGATGTATTGGGATTTGGAAAACCCCCGAATATCCATCTAGATAACAGAAATATGCATGGTGTGCCAACCTTTCTAGCATTTGGTCAATAAAAGGGAGAGGAAAGTGATCCTTCCGGGTGGCCAGATTCAGTTTTCTGTAATCTATGCACATACGCCATCCGGTGACCGTTCGAGTCGGGATTACCTCATTCTTGTTATTTTTAACAACGGTTATGCCACCCTTTTTGGGTACTACTTGAATGGGGCTAACCCACCTACTATCAGAAATAGCATAGATTATACCTGCCTTAAGCAACTTCAAGACTTCTGTTTTGACAACCTCCTTCATATTTGGATTTAAACGCCTTTGAGATTCAATGGAGGTGGCACTTTCGTTATCTAACAAGATTCGATGAGTAAAAAAAGAGGGGCTAATCCCTCGCAAATCATCTATGGAATACCCTAAAACACTCTTAAACTTTTTCAAAACATGTAGTAATTGATCAAGTTCAATGTCAGATAAGGATGCATTTACTATAACCGGATATGAGCTATTGCTGCCAAGAAATGCATATTTTAAACTAGAAGGGAGAGGTTTTAGATCTACCTTTTGTGGAGTGACATCTGCTCCTTCTATTGTGGTTGCCTCCAGCACATTAAGTCTCATCTAGATCTTTTTGTAGCACGGGCTACCATCGAATAGTTTTCCAAATACTATAGCATCTTTGCTTGTTTCGCCCAACGAGCCACAAAGATAATTCTGCAGTGGATTCAAAGTCGACATCATAACCGCATCATGATCAGTCAGATCAACAACAAGATTTGCGTAGTTACAATCGTCAAACAGCCTTGGCAATCCGAGAGACTTTTGCAGCTCAAAGTCCACCTTTTCCTTTCCAACATTCAGTGATAATTTGCCATTCTTCACGTCAATCATAACACCAGCGGTGGCCAAGAATGGACGACCAAGTATAATGGGAACATTCACGTCCTCAGCCATGTCCATTACCACAAAGTCACAAGGGATAAGTATACCACCCACTTGTAATGGTACATCTTCTAAAACCCCTACCGGATATTTTATTGAACGATCGACTAGCTGAAGAGAAACTTTGGTGGGTTTAATCTCACCCAATTTAGCCTTGATAACAATGGATAAAGGCATAATGCTTACGCTTGCACCCAAGTCACACAAAGCTCTTTGAATAGATACACTTCCAATAGAGCATGGAATTGAGAAACTACCGGGGTCCTTCAGCTTTTCAGGAAGTGGAACAGAGAAAAGCGCGCTACACTCTTCAGAGAGAATGACTGTCATCTTCTTCTTTTGAGAAAGAAGGTCTTTTAGAAACTTAGCATATGAGGGGATCTTAGAAATTGCATCTAAGAATGGTATGGTGATGTGCAACTGCTTCAGTGTTTCCATTATCTTAGCATACTTGCTTTCTAGCTTTGTTTTAGCTAAGCGTTGAGGATATGGGATATGAGGCAGATGGACTGGTGGAGGGATTTTAACGACTTCTGGTTCTTTTACTTTGGGGATTTCCTCAACGGTCACATATTCTATAACCACATGCTCTTGACTGCCCTCTTGTGCTACTTTTTCTGCCACTACCTCTTCAAGGATCTTACCGCTACGAAGTGTAACAACATTAAGTTGGGATCTTGGGTTTTGCTCAGGTTGTCCAGGAAGTTGGGTACCAGGTTTAGAGAGATTTGCAACTTGTTGGGCTAGCTGGGAAATTTGAGTTTCGATCATTTTATTATGAGACGCCACAGAGTCGAACTTTGAATTTACCTGTTGAATGGAGTTGTGGAATTGATCATTCTTCTGCCCTTGGCCAACAATGAAGTTCTCCATCAAAGTCTCAAGGTTAGACTTTAGTGGAGAATGTTGAGATGACGGAGGATGAGGAGATGGGGTTTGAGGGCGAGGCTGGAAACCGGGAGGCTGAAAACCTTGAGATATTTGTTGAGGAGGCTGTTGACTGGGGTTTAAACGATATGAGAAATTTGGGTGCTGCTTCCATCCCTGGTTGTAAGTTTGGGAATAAGGATTATTTCCCAAGTTGAACCCCCCTTGAGGCCTTGGTTGATTGTAGATGGCATTCGCTTGTTCGAGTGTCATGCCTTGTGGAACTTGCATGAAAGCTGAACACCCTTTTAAATCGTGGGTTTGTACACCACAAGCTTCACAAAAATTGACCGACGAGCTAGATCCAACTTGATTCACATTCATTTTAGAGATTTGGTTCTTCAATGCATCAACCTTGTCAGAAAGCATCGTTATAACATCTTATCCAAACCGCACCGATTTGCTAGGCATGGCTCGATCGTTACTCCAATGATAGTTGTTAGAAGCCATTTCTTCTAACAGAGTCTTTGTTTCATCGGGAGTTTTAGCCATTATAGCACCTCCAGCTGTTGCGTCAATAGAAATCTTCACCTCATTCTTCAAACCATTGCAAAATGTTTGGATCAGGAGCCATTTCGGAATGGCATGATGTGGGCATTGACGCTGAAGCTCTTTGAAACGCTCCCATGCTTCATATAAGGACTCTTGGTCAGCTTGATAAAAAGAGGTGATCTCATTTCGGAGCTTGACTATCTTTCCCGGTGGGAAGAACTTGGTTAGGAAGGCCTTGGACAAGGCTGCCCAAGTAGTGAAGGTATCGGCATCATGGCTAGTCAACCATTTCTTCGCTTTATCTCTTAAAGAAAAACCAAATAGCCGTAGTCGGATAGCATCATCAGACGCTCCATTTATCTTGATGGTATCACATTTCTCGTCAAAAGTGTTCAGATGATCATTTGGGTTTTCCATTGGGCTTCCTCTGAACTGATCTTGCTGAACGAATGAAATGAGGTTAGTTTTTATTTCAAAATTGGTTGCTTTCACAGGTGGTCTGGTGATGCTTGATGTAGATTCATGCTTGGGCGTGACAAAGTCCATCAAAGATCTAGGTAGCGGAATATCTGCCATTCTTTCTTGTCTTAAGCTCCTTCTCCTCTCAGCGTTTCGTCTACGTGTCGTCGCTTCGATCTCCGGGTCGTAAAAGAGTGACTCGTAAGCACTACGCGATCTCCGTATCATGCATGAGGAGTACTAAACCTAAGGAGAAATCCAAGATTAAACAGGGTGAGAAAACAATAAAACAAAGTAAACCATGAAAAATAGAATAGATAGAAACATAGTCTAGTTAATCTATAGCTAAATCCATATTAAACCGATTGCTCCCCGGCAACGGCGCCAAAAAATTGTTGTCCAATATTTTAACCGCAAGCGTACGAGTTATGTAACATACGGGTCGATCACAGGGAGTAATGGTTTAAGTACTAATTCTGCTACAAATCATGAACTAGCTTTGGGAACATAATTTGATTGAGATTTTTATAAACTAAGGATTAATCTATAAATCAAAATATAATTATAAAACATAAACACATACAAGGGATTCAAACTATCTACAACAATAATGTACAAAATTACAGCTAAGGACTAGTTAGGACATGTATCGAACTAAGACATAAAGATGAGATGGAAGTGATGACACCCAACAGTTATATCGAGGTAGGGGTTTACCTTTAAAAACGTTTAAGACCCTCTTCTGAGGTGATGTAAACCTTCCTGGTTAAGCGGTTGACTACTTCCGTGACATCCGACTTAACTAGAAGCATTAAGATTTGATAAAACATTTCCCCCGATTCCTACTTTTACCTATTTCCATGATAATTTTAGAATCGTTGGTTAATCGACCAAAGCCAAATTCAAACTTTTGTTTATAATTTGATCTGTTAGATAAAGGTAATCGAGTATTCGGTCTCCGATCACAACCCCATTAAATCAACCTGAAGTTTGATTAAACGTGTAAGTTTCCCAAATATGACCCAAACACGGAACGAATGATGGATGCAATGCCATTTAAGCTAAATATGCACAAATTAGCCAAACTAAGATGCAAAACATATTAAATTAATAAAGAAAACATGTACAAAATGACTAGCTAACAAAATTCCCCAAGCTAAACTCTTCGTTGTCCTCAAGGAAACATGTTGTTCACTAAGACAAAAATGGGGGAAAATAACAAATGAGACAAACTTTAAAAGCAACAAGACAAACTAACCATATTTCCAAAAGAGATAATCCATTATTTAAGTTCATTAATGCACAATCACAACCAATTTCCGCATGTCAATCACTAAACGTAAGAAAATACAATTGTTTTACACAAAGGTTAACACTAACACGACACCTGATTCAACAAATCACACACACGACCTTAAGGGAATTCGTAAGCATGCCGTAATCACTAAGGGAATGGGATAAGTGATCTTGCTGGATGGATACTCACCGAATCCACTCAATTACTCTCATGTGTTTAAGGCAAGGTGTATACGCTCGAATAGCCTTCCTAACCAAGAATGTATTTCACTCTTGATGTTTTTGAAATGGTTCTCAAAGTCTAGATGTTTCCACAAAACTACACGTTCAGAGGACTTTTAGGCTCAAAGGGAATTTTGGGTCAAAGAAAAGTCTCGGGTTAGATGGTGTCGTTACACATTCAGATTCATCCTTTTGTTTTTCTTTGGATCTTGGCTTATTTTGATAATAAATATAGCCTTGAGGGGCTAATCTAATTCAAGCTTCTTTCAGTTCCCTTTGTGAACCTCTTCTACTGCCTCTTCTTTATTTATTTATTTTTTGGGTGAAAAATGATGATAGTAGGTGCTAAGGGTGAGTTCGAAAAATGATGGCCTCAATGTAGTTTCATAGTTATTCTAAACGATAATCAGGTCAAAAACCTAGAGCTACGTCTTGGTGGGAGGTACCTCACAAGAAAGAATAAATTGAGATTGCTTATAGATGATTCAATCCAAAATGGCCCAAAGTCTCACTGGGTGAGAAGCGAACCTTGAATGATAGGTCTAAAGGAATTACTTGACCTAATCAAGCAACACCCATATTAGTTCAATACCAAGAGTGAAAGCAATCCTCCAAAATATAAAATTCCATCCATTTTAATCTTGTAATTATATCAATATTCGTCCATAATATATAGGACTACATGTAACACCTCAGAATCTGTGAATCTTAAGACTTACCTATTCATATTTAAAATTATTTATCAGTAAAATTGTATTTCTCATATCGAACCTGTGCAACCGCGAACTTGGAAACTTTTGGGAGTCGTGGTACAAGGCAAGCGATAGTGCCAACGATTGTGACAGGATGTCACTCTCGCTGGGCACAAGCGCTGGGGATTAGGACCCCGTGGTACTGTTTGAGCGAGAGTGCCCATCAATTGTGACAATCACTCTCGCCGAGGCACAATCGCGGGGGGGGGGGGGGGGGGGGGCTCGGTACACATTCAACGAATGTGCCTCGCGATAGTGACAATGTCACTATACCCAATGCACTATCGTCGGCGGAGGTTTTGTGTATTTATTTGAGCAGTCCGTTTTTATTTCATTATCTTATTTTGGGAAAAGCTTCTAGGTCGTTTTCTCTGCAGTTTTAAGGTAAGAACACCTCCTCATCATCCTTCCTCTTAAATGTTGTTAGCTACCACCTCCATTGATCATTTATGATTATCTCCTAGGTATTTATAAGCATTTAAGGGAAGCGTTTAAGTCTACCTCATCTCAATCCATCATCTTCATTATAGGGTTTGGTTTTCTTTTTGGAAACTAACAAGGTGTGTTCATTCCCTTTTAAAGAAACTTTATACATGTTAAAATAATGGTTTTCAACCTACTAGACATCTCCATTTAAACTTCTTGATTTGGGTGAACTTTCACCAAAACCCTAATTTTGGAGATTCTAGGGTTTATGTGATTGAGTAGGTTTTCAAGAAAAGAAAACTTATATTTGGGATTAATATGTGGATATTACATAAGCATCATGTCTCTTTTACCTTCTAGTTGATGTTGTGAAGTAAAAATGGAATTTGAGGTATTGATGGTTCTACTTGACGAGAAATTGAATGAAACAAGTTATCGGGTAGAATATTGTTAGGACTGAAAGTCCTAGTGCGTTGAAAGTTGTATAACGCATTTATAAGGGGTTGAATTGTTATTATTTGAAAGTTGTGTTTTAATTGGGCCTCAAGCCCATTAGGCCTAGGTCGGCTCATATTTAAAGTTTGTTTTATTGAGTTTTAGGTTTTAGAAGAGAATAGAGAGGTTTAGTTGAATTCATTCTGGTCGTAAGGTTTACATTCCCGTATCAGAAATTCTCTCTGTAAACCTAAACCTTTATTGAGTATTAATCATATGACTAGAAGTTGTGGCTCATTCATTGTTCTTCATTGATTACTATTGATTGTTGATTGCACTGTATCTGGGATCTACAATTGGTATCAGAGCAAGATCGAAGAAATTATTCTTTGATTTGATCGATTCTACAACAGTTCATGTTCTACAGCCCAGGTTTTTGGTAATCGATTGATTTGTATTTGATTTGTTGAGTTTGGTGCTAATTTAAAGAATTTGAATCAGATCTGTTTTTTTTTGGGCGGCTGTGAGGTTTTTTTTTCAATCGAGAATGATTCCAGTTTTTTTTCCAAGCTTGTCATCAATTGTTAATTGTGAATATGATGGTGGAATGAGATTTGATGAAATCAGTGCCTCATTCATGGGTTTTTAATTGTTAATCGTGATTGGTTCATTCTTGATTGCATGGAAACTTTTCAAGCCTACTACAAAGCAATTGGCATAGATAGTGGGTCGGTGGCCAGATTTGATTTTGTTTTGCTTTGTTAACTGAGAATTGATATAATTTTAAAGTCTTTGTGTAGTAACAGAGTTGGGTCGGTGATTGCTTCATCGTGGGTCGGCGGCTGTGATTTCTTTTTTTTTTCTTGTTGTTTGTTTGAGAGTTAGGTTGGTCGGTGGTGTACGATTGTTATCCGGGACCTTGACCATCTCCCCGAACGGTGCCTCCCGACCGGTGCCTCGCCGCCCGGTCCCTCCCCGCCCGGTCCCTTGCGTCTCCCGGCCTCTCCCGGTTCCATTCGGTCATCACAAAAGTTTAAGAGGTTTTGATCGGTTTGTCGAAGAGCTTTCCGGTTGGTTCGGTGTGACCGTGGACAAAGTTTTTCAATTTTTTAAACTGGTAAGGGTTGTTTACAAAGCTTAAACGATTGATTTTGATCGTAAAATTTTCACCCATATCAAGTTTTTAAGTTCTCGTTCGGTTTCCGAAAAATTTTCGGTTGCTTCGTTCGAGAGTTTGAGAGATTGTTTCAAGTTCTAATCAGTTGAGGGAGCTTAAGGGAACATAAACGATCTTTTTTGGTCGAAAAGTTTTAACCCATACCGAGTCTTTAAGTTTTCGATCGTTTTTTGAAAAGCTTTCGGTTGGTTCGTTTGTGATCGTGGGTTGACCGGTTGAGTTTTAATCTGGTAAGGAGTGATCAGGGAGCTTTAACGATCAATTTGCATTAAATATTTCTAACCGTTTCGTGTTTTTGCAGGTGTGCTAGAGGTAGGAGATGATGAATAGTAAATTCGTTAAGTTGTCGTTAATTTCTTTACATTTTGGTAATTTTCGGTTAAGTCTTCGTTAGTCCAGTTAGTTTGTTAGTTTGGTTAGTTTTATTTCATTTTTAATCCATTTTCCGTTAGTTTTTAGTTAAGTCCGTTAGAAGTTTTAAATTTTACACTTTTAGTCCCTCTAGTTAGTAGTTTCATTTTATGTCATTTTTGGTCCTTCTACCTTTAAGTTTCACTTTCTATCATTTTTAGTCCCTCTAGCTTTAAGTTTCACTTTGTGTCACTTTTAGCCCCGTACTTCAAAGTTTCGATCGTTTGTCATCTTTGACCCCTAAGCTTTCAAGTTTCACACGTTGTCAATTTTGGTCCTTGTACATTGATTTTTTCATATTTTGTCAAGTTTAGTCCCTAGACTTCAAGTTTTTCAAACAACAATGTCTCATCTAACTTATTCTGAGTTAGAAGAGAAAGTTTATTGTTTAGAAGCTAGAGTTGAAAGACTGCTTGACAAATATGATAATCAACGCATAGAAATTGCTGGCAACTTGTGCATAATTTCAAATCTAAAAGAAGAGTGTGAGAGTTTTTCAAAAGAGTCTGAAGAGTTAAAGACCAAAGTAGATGATCTTACGTACAAGCTCCGTATGTCATAAAATGAGAAAATTGATATTGTGACTAAAAGTGTGGCTTATAAAAATGAAAATCAAAGGTTATCTACCAAGTGAAAGGATCTTGAACTGAAACTTTACAAAATTGGTCAATCTAAACAAACGATGCATCTGAATGCACCCAAAGAATTCAAATATTCAGAGACGGGTCTCGGTTACGATAACCCACATTATCTGAAAAAGGCCTTGACCAAAGTTCCCACGTTATATGCGTTCGAATTTTTTGGAATAGACAAAACCTACCCAGAGTACAAAATAAATTGGACCAAACCACTTGTTGATGAGGATCCGGAACAGGAAACTTTGAGAAGGAAAGACACTACCACGATGCAACTTCCTTTTGTATATGACTCTTTGAATACGTCATACAACACCGAAAAACCCTGTTTTCTGTCAAATGACTGTTTTCGAAGTTATTCTCAAGCTGAACTTGATTCAAATATCGTTGAAACTGAGGAGGAACCAATGGACCACAAAGTCTATGTTCCACCTCTGATTTTAGAAAAGAAAATTGTTCAGCTAGAAGATTCATTTGCACAGGAGAGGATCATGTTTCAAAAGGAAAAACAAGAGTTATTATCCAAAATTGAGTGTCTCAATTCCGATAACAAGGAAACTGGGTCGAGGGAGGAAAAGGAATATCTTCAGACAGAGATAAATAAGCTTAATTCACAACTGGCTGCTTTGGCAGCAGATCTGATGAAAGAGCGACTTCACAAAGCTGAGCCTCAAGCTAAGCCTGATATTCTCCATGTTGAGAGAATCAATCTGTCAGAAAATTCCTATCCACCCCCAGACACCTCTTCCTGTAAAGCCTTTTTGGGTGACTCGTCACCAAAATTTTCAAACAAAGGAAAAGAGCCTCAATCTTTAGAAACGGATCATCGTTCTGATTTTCAAAATGCTTCCGCCTATGATCCGCTTAAAGAAACAAATCCTTCCGGTGTACTGAATCCTTCAAGTGATAAGGCTCCTTCTGATGAGGAAATGGAATTCTCAGCCTTTCTGAATTCTGAGGTGTGTCTAGACAGTCAACTTGACCAATTTGATTTTAATTCTTTACTTCCAAGTCACGTTGATTTTCTAAATTCAACTTGTGAGCCTCCAGTAAAATTTTACAAGGGTGAATGTTCCACATCTGCCCCACAAAACACTTCTGTGAATAATTCTTCAAATTCTAAATCCAAAAGGCGTTCACAGAAGAAGAAAAAGACTGGTCGCTCTAACAAGAAACAATCATCAAATTTCAAATCTTCTGACTATGGGTGTAACGGTATTTCAGATACTATTGGTCGACGAAAAGAAGTCAAATACGAGTGGGTAGTTAAGAAGTCTAAGGAGAGCACGGTGAAGACGGAATCAGTTAATCCTGTTTTGAATTCTAGGAAAAACAATAACAGTCATGATGCTTTTAATTTTAAACCTTTGGTTGAACGTAATGGATTGTTTCCTTTAAAAGTTTATTCCTTTGAGCAATTACTTCAACTGTCTCATGATTGTGTTTGTTGTTCCAAATGTGGATTGAATGATTTCGTTGATCGTAGATTTGCATCTGATTGGTATGGTACTTATAGCATCCCCAATCCTCAGTTTAATCGCTTCAAAGCCAAGGCAACTAACCATCAAGGATCCATCACAGCATGGATACCAATACCAAAATCTTCTTAATCTGTTTTGCAGGAATGTCATGTGTGATTTAATTCAGATTATTCATGTTACATGACTACAATCAAGGGTTGTTCCACTTTTGAGGAGGAGTACCATTTTTTTTGTTTAAATTTTCATATCGACTTTTGAACACTTCAGTTCAGGACTCGTACTTCAATGTTCTATCTTGGTGAGTTAAAGAAGTGTTAGGGCTTTTAATGTTACTATGGTCAATCCAGAACCGGAAGGACCTACCCAAGAAACACATCCAATTCATAGATATCAGTGAGGGGTCTAGATTGATAGATGAGTTCGGAGCGAAAAGAATATGGTGAGGATGTGACAGGACTTAAAAGAATTATTGGTCCTAACCAAACCGAGTCTGTTATCCGGGTTACCACATAATCTATTCATTCTCGTTCTTTGGAGATGGATATTGAAACAGACATGGACCCAGTGTCGATAACTCGTGTCACCCCACCCAGCCACTCAAGTATCTCTCTAAAGATACTTGTTTCATATATGCACGGAGATTTAGCACATAATCTATCTATTCCTCACTTGGAGGTCTTAGATATTGAAAAAGGAAGACATCAACTCCGGTCTTCGAACTTCATATTCATCTTACTGAGTCTATTGATTTCTTAACCTGCGTCCCAGGTTGAATCAATCTTTGAGCCTAATCGATTTGAGTTATACTTCTTTCACACATGCACGAATCTTTGTGATTTCCCTTGCATATCTTTGTGATATTGCCGGAACAATTTGAGAAGTAATTTTTTAATATTTTACTTCAGTGATAACTGGAATTCCTATCAGAGATACATCGATGCCAACTCTGAAAATAGGCCACACAATTATTTTAATTGTTGTGATAACAGTTACTATTGTGTTTCTGTGTTAGCTGTTACCCTTGGTTACTAATCGTTTTATCTAGGATTTTGCTACTCATTCGGTTAGTCTTTGAAGATACATGATGCTCAGGATTCTCCTAATCATCATGAGGGGGAGAATGTCACACAATTCAAAGACACAGATTAACATGTTGAGGGGGAGTTAGCAAAATCTGAGGGGGAGTTACAAAATTTCTTAAATCTGAGGTTGAAAAGCCTTTGGATTCAAAGATTGCAGTTGAGCAGAAAAGATTTTATTGGTTCTTCTATCCCGTATCATGTGGTGTCTGCTACAAGTTTGTTCCTTCTACGAGCTGATTGAAACAAGTTCTAAAGCTGAAAGTTTATTCAACTCGTGGTTCAAAGACAGATTCTTTGTTATCAAACTGAAGATGCACCGTGGAATGTCACGTAACTCGCACATTATCTTTCTTGTGTGCTGATCTGATGTGTTGAGTTTCTACAGTTGAAAGTTGCTTGATAGTGCGTCCAGTCGAGGCTATTGTACATTGAATCTGGTTAAAAAGTTGAAATTATGAAGACCAAGAGCTTTATTCAAGGGGGATTTTGGAAAGACATGAAGACATGCAACACCAAAGTTCTTCAAAGATTTAAGAGGGAAAGAAGATCAATGCCTGAAGATTTCAAGATGAAAATGTCTTATTCAACTTTAGGGGGAGATTGTTAGGACTGAAAGTCCTAGTGCGTTGAAAGTTGTATAACGCATTTATAAGGGGTTGAATTGTTATTATTTGAAAGTTGTGTTGTAATTGGGCCTCAAGCCCATTAGGCCTAGGTCGGCTCATATTTAAAGTTTGTTTTATTGAGTTTTAGGTTTGAGAAGAGAATAGAGAGGTTTAGTTGAATTCATTCTAGTCGTAAGGTTTACATTCCCGTATCAGAAATTCTCTCTGTAAACCTAAACCTTTATTGAGTATTAATCATATGACTAGAAGTTGTGGCTCATTCATTGTTCTTCATTGATTACTATTGATTGTTGATTGCACTGTATCTGGGATCTACAAATATTACCCATGAAATTTTATTAGAATCGTTGGAATTACTTGTGAAATTACTTGGAATCTCAGTTATATATTTTAGTGGCAAACTAATTGTTAAGTAAGATTTATTGGCTTCTTATATGAGCATAGGCATAAATAGTTGCATTTGGGCGTCATGACCCCATACTTGTTTATATCATTTTGTCCAATGATGGAACGCTAGTTTTCCACATTGAGGCACATTTAGGCATCGGTTTGGGCTATAAGTCCTACGTGCTAGTATGCGATATTGGATGAGGATCTCAACGTAAGGTTCCTATGTGGTTGAAGTTGACTTTTCGTGGGTGTACGTTTAAAGCTACCGAGCCTAACATCCCTTGCGTATACTTTAGTATGTGTATTGGTTTTACTAACTTGTCACGTGAAGTACTCTTGTGTTCCGTCACCTGTGTTAGTAAACGGGTCTCCCCCGTTAACCCAAGAGGTGATTGTTTATAGTGAAGAATTGCACCATTATTATTATGAATTACACTTTTCTTACTTCCACTTATAATTGATTATTTCTAAATATAAATGTTTGATCTCACTAGGCTTTAGCCTAACACTTTTTCTTAAAACGACATATATAACAGGTCATTCTAGCGATGGAACTCCGCTGGCTTGAGTGAAGAGAGTTTGTGGAATAGTAGCATTTTTGGAAGAATATAGGGACATGCACCCGGCTTAGCTTTGGTATACTTTTGGAAAGAAAAACGCCAACACCCGAATTTAATCTAGAATTATTTGTGTCTAGATTAGTAGGTTGTTGAGTTAAACTTTAAATATTCTTGGGTTGTAAACATCATACTTGTTCCCCATTTTGGGATGGTATATTTTTGGGTAAATTGTCATTAACAAGTTATTCAGGTTTTCTCCATTTATAGCCGTCATATTGCCGGATTTTCAAAATTTTAATTTCCTCTAAAATTTAGGGTGTTACAAGTTGGTATCAGAGCGGTAGTTTAAGTGAACTAGGTATGAATGTAGGATACCTAGACTTAAGCTGTGACATTAATATATGAATTGTGAGGATAGGTAGAACTCATAAGATAGGATGATCTTAGAGTCGACGAAAATTACCCTAATTGAGAGTTATGGTAATGGCGATGAAATTTTTTACGTATCACATGTTCATAATTGCACTTAGCTAACGTTATTATGAAGATGTTTTACATGATTATGCTAATTTTCCATTGTTATGATGATTAATGAATTTAGTAGTACGTTTCATTGTCTATAATTCCTATAATCTATCTCTCATCTATATTCTCGCATGTGTGACAGACAATGTCACAATGGTGAATATTCGAAATCAGCCAGAGGGCCAAGAGGCATCAACATCCACGACCGACCACCCACCGCCGCAAAACGTTTTGGGCGGAGGACCCGAGCATGTACCCCGTCGCAATTTAGTCACATCTAATCCGATAATGGAAGAGGTGACCCCGAAATCAAGGATGATGGATCGGATGATGCAAGCCATGAATGCGGCGATGGCCCAACAACAGGAAATGTTCTTAAAACTACTTGAAGATCGGGATACTAACAACTGTAGGCATGAAGCGGTTGCGGGAAACATTCTGGTGGCGGGTACCGGGGGTCCCGAAATCCCCACTGATGGGACCGCGGCTCTGGAGGCGAGGCAAATGACGAAAACATGTACCTTCAAGGCCTTCCTTGGTTGCCCACCAAAGGAGTTCAAAGGCTCATACGATCCGGTGGCATGCATGAACTGGATTCGAGAAATAGAGAAAGCCTTTCGATCAAGCGAATGTGGTGAAAGCCAGAAAGCGATATTCAGGTCTCAAATGCTTAGAGGGGCGACCCTCACATGGTGGAATGTTTATTCCACTTCCGTAGAGGTCACAATATTAGCCAAACTGAGCTGGGAAACTTTCAAGAAGAAGGTGATGGAAGAATTTTGTAATGAACGGGCCATGGACCAGATTATTGACGAATTTCCGTGGCTTGAAGAAAGGGAATCTGTAACACCCCGATTTCGAAAAGTATCGTTTCAAGTTAATATAGAAATCGGTAATTATAAGGGAAAAATAAGATATAGGATTTTGGACTTGAATCCTAGATTTTATAGTGTTGTTAGATGAAGGATTCAATTACGAGTCCAACGGTCCTTTTCGGAGCAAAAACGGAGCTATAACGAAGAAGTTATGGCCAAAACAGTGATCGAGAAGAAAACCGGACGAACAGTGCATCTCGCGACTTACGCCGCGACTTAGGAATTTATGCCGCGACTTAGGGGAAGCGGTCGACTTACGCCGCGACTTGCAGTAGCGGCATAAGTCGCGAAACCCCCTGGTCGAGCTTAAAACCCGATTTTCAGCCACCAAACTTCATTTCTTCATATCTTCTTCATCACAATTCCGATTTGAGTGATTCAAGTTGCCGTGGTTTCGTTTTTGAGAGATCTTCAAGGATTTATCAAGATATTGGAAGTCTATTGGACTATACAAGAGTATTTTGTGGTGGTAAGCTCCTCATCTCTCTCAATGTTAAGCTAGGGTTGATGATTTCACCCTTTTTCCTTTCATCATTCATCTTGGGTTTGATTTTGATGTTTTGTGTGGTGAAGGTGATCTTGTAGATGTGTTGGATCTAAGATCTAGGGAGGTTTCTTGGTGGTTCAAGCCTTCATCATTGGTGGTTCAATTTTTGGGGGTAAAACCTAGATTTAGCCTAAATCTAGCAAGGTGAGTTCAAGTTGATTTGTGAAAACGTTGTACATGCCAAAATGTTTATTTTTAAAGTATTTATGTGTTTAACATGAAATTATCATTTGTGAAATTACTTTATGAGTTTTGGTTAAATGAGAAGTTTAGTTTTATAAACCTTGTAAAACACCCATATTGGGGATTTTTAGGCATTTTGATAAATGAGTCATAAATGGGTGTGTTTGGTAATATATTGCATAAATGATATTATTTGGTTAAAAGGAATTTTAGGGTTTGTTTGGGTAAAAGGTTTAATTTTGTGTATGGGACGTTTTAAAAGGATAAAGAGTATAAGTTTAATTGGAAAACCTTTTGTCCCGACTTAAACTGTGTTGGAGTCCATTCAAGTATTTTGGGAATGTGTGATTTCATAGTATGAGTCGAGTATGTTTATGATTTGAAAAGTGTTAATCATTGGTCAAAAACAGGTTTCGGGTATTTTGGCTCGATGTCGTTTTATAGGAGTCCTGAGGACACTTGTCCGGTTTTATATGGCTCAATGTAGGGTCCAGTTATGACGTACGTATAAATACGGCGTGTTGCGTATTGAGATTGATTTCGGGCTCGAGTGCTTTGGTCATTCATGTTTAGTCCGGTAAGGTTAGACTGTGTTGTATTGGATCCATAGGCACATATGTCAGTCTGTTTTGGATGGTCGATTGGGTATTGCGGGGTGATGACCTTCAGTACCCATGTTTTATGACCGGAAACTTGACAGGTGATCGCTAGGAGGGTTGCCGGGACGGTAGGCACTAGGACCTCCGTCGCTTGAAGTAATGCCTGAGACAGGTAGTCTTTAAGTGCGTCGGGCCTTTTAAGGTGGAGTTCTTCGGAATAAGCCCATCAAGGTCAACTGACTTGGGGTGACACTTGTTAAGAAGTCGTAGGGACACCGTACTGTGATGTCGGGAGGTGTCATGCGATTAACATTGATTAGGTGGCATACTGATGTGTTTCCTCCACTCTCAACGGATACGGGGCTCCCCCGTTGTCGACTGTCAGTAATTTAAATATAAGGAAGTCGTATTTTATTGTCATTGGTTCTTCATGGTCGACAGTGAATGAGGGCCTTAATATTGGATCTTCATACTCGTATATTAAGGTTTGAATGAATTATGTCCTCCCCGTATTTTGATATTTAGATTCTCTTCTTTTATGGTCGCGTGTGTAAGGGGCCTAGTGTCCATGTCTTCGAACGTGCGGTATACATGGTTTTATTTATGATTCATGCTTCGAGTTAGTTCAAGTTGCATCGTTTTATAAAGAATGTGTGATTGGGAGCATTGTCTTTAAAAATTCATATCATGGGGAAAATGTGTCGTTTCCATTTTAAAGTAAACCATTTCTAAGGATCTTGATTTGAACTGATTTCCTTTCTTTTAAAGACATATTTATTCATGTTAAAACTCTTGAGCTCACTAGGCGTTAAGCCTAACCTTTTTATTTGTCGGCATGTGCATCAGGTTCCAGTTGGGGGTTCGGACTCTAGTAGCCTCATGAAGAGTTGAGCCTTAGCTTTATGCAAGAATAAGTTGTTGATGAAGTCTTCCGCAGGTTGGAGATAGTAACTGTAATTAGGCTTTAGTAGCACCCGTCTTTATTATATATTGCATGTATTGAGGTTAAATCTTAAATTGTGATTGTAGATGAAGCAATTATCGATGTATTTAGAAAATTTTAAATTAGTTGTTATTTCCAGATTTGAGGGTGTTACAAAATCTGTCAGTAAAAGAGTACAACAAACTGTTTATGGATACACTGGGCTTGGTAGGACATTTGGTCCCAACTGAAAGAGAGAAGATCAAAGTCTACATCAAGGGTTTGCCTACCGAGATGATGAATATGGTGCGGGTGTCAAAGGCCTCTACTCTTCAAGAGGCGATCGAGGAGGCACAGTTAGTAGAAGATTCTTATGGTTCAAGCAAGGTAGAGAGAAATGGGGTAGTCGAGAAAAGGAGATGGGAGGGGAGTTCGATGCCCTCCAAGAGACCGAGACCATTCAACAACAATCAATAGGGAGTCGGCCCTAGACGGGATGTCTCATGGTGCTCCAAGTGTCGGAGCAAGCACCTTGGCCCTTGTAACTCGGGGTCTGAGCCATGCTTTAAATGTGGCAAGCCTGGCCACAACTACCGAGATTGTTCGATAAAAGGACAAATTTGTTTTGGGTGAAAAGAACCGGGTCACATTAGGAGCGAGTGCCCAAAGACGAAGATTGGGTTTAGCGGATGAAGGAAAGTGGACCCTCCGAAAGCTACGACGAGAGATTTCCAGATGATTACCGAAGAGGCGAAGGCTTCTACGGATGTGGTTTCGGGTACGTTTCTCCTAAACTCCGTACCTACACGCATATTATTTGATTCGGGTGCAAGTTTTTCTTTTGTGTCGAATTTGTTTTCGTGTGTCCCAATATATAATCATTCAATCAAGTAAACATATAAACAATACAATTATGCAAACCTGGTATTGATTAATCGAATGATTCAACAGATTACAAGCTTGAATAAATCGAACTATCTCTCTGCTTCTCTCTGTGTACGGCGCACCAACACCACAACCTCCTCTCACAATAATTAATTTTCTCTGATTAGCTCCCTTAACCTCTAACCTAATTAACACAACTAATCTAATTTATACTTAGGCCTTAATAGCCTAATGGGCTTGGCTAGGCTTGGCCCAACAACTAAAACAAATCTATTAACTAAAATATAAAGCCTAATAAATAAAATACGGAAACATACTTTGACTATTTATTACAAAAGGACCCTAGACTATTTATTGAGACGACTTTATCAGCTTTGACTTCAGTTTTCCATCTTCAGATAATTATGATCTTGAATCCAATAAATATGTGCTTTAACAATCTCCCCCTTTGGATCAAGATCATTCTCTAAGCTCAGAAAATGTAATCTTCCTCTTTGTCTTCAGAATGTAGCAATCTCCCCAATCGATGAGAATATCTTTTGGAAAGAAATTATCTTCAGTTTCAGCTCAGAATGCTTCAGCAAATCATCTTCAAAGAAAATTTCTTCAATTCAGCATATCTTCAGAAATTCTTTCAAATACTTTTGATCTCCGCATTTATTGGTTGACGCTTCTCCCCCTTTTTGATGAAAAGAGCAAAGAGTTCATCAAAACGTGTCTTCAAGAAATTTCTTTCACCATTGATCTTGCAAACAGAACCACTGATTATCCGTCAATTCATTAAGATGTTCTTCCAGATATTTGCAAATATAGACAAGTTAGTAAATGACGTGTAACACCTGAATCAACAAATGAATCAGTTAAAATTGTCTGTCAGTAACACAAAGTCACTGTGTGTAACGAATACACAATATAAAGGAGCTTTTATGATGTTCACTCCCCTAGGGCTTCCATTCAATCATCGAAACACCACAAAGGCAATTTCTATGAACTTTATGACAAAGAAACAAATTATTTGTGTGTTCGTGCAGGTGATAGAATAAATTAAGCATATGAGGATTGCTTATAAGGCTCAAAAAGTGTAAACCACTGAGACAAGTAGTTAAACACAGACTCAATGTGCATTAGTGAAGTGTGAAGGTGGGGCAGACTTCCTTCTTTTCAATATCCAGATTTTCCAAATGAAAATCAGATAACATATGTGTTGCGTCCCCTTTGAAAATGAAACATTTTCTTGTTGAGAAGAAAATGAGTGGCTGGTGGGTAATGTCAAGAGTTGGCATGGGCTAGTTGACTGTTTCAATAATGTTCACCAAAGAGATGTGAATCATTAGAAATGTGGCTGCCCGACTCAGAAAGTAGTTGGTGCAGAGTTTGAAAATTCTTTTACTCTAATCTCACACCCTCTTTCTTTTATCATTAAGCTCACAGCTAACCAAAGTCTCTTTTAACAATTTCTCTCATCACACATCCCACACTCATTTTATGGAACTCCTCACACACAATCACTAAAGGAGTAACTTCTTGGGTAGGAAACACTGGTTAACGTGAATCCATAGAAGTTTCTTTTAAGTCCTAGCACACTGATCCCATGTTATCCTATAAAGCATAATGATGCTCAGATGGTTTAACTTTGTCAGTTAAAGCTCAAAGATGAATCAGAAAACATTTAAAATCACACTTCCAATTCAAGAAATCTGTTTGAGAATCGGGAAGTGGTTTGAACATTTAAGAACATGTTTTCTTATGATTGAAAGTTGTCCTTCTTTCAACCATAGATGAGATGAAGATAAGGAATTATACCTTTTAAGTGCAGTCTTACATCTCACGAAGCTTAAAGTCATAAAGATATGATCTTTGAAGCATCTCACAACCTACAACAGTCTAAAAGTCTAGTCAAAGCAACTTTATTCACTGAAATTGAAATGACATAAAGCAGTAAAACAATTGAAATACGAGTTCTGATCTGAAATAATAAGAAGTCATCACCTTTACTCCCCCTGAAATTATGCATCAGAAACATTACCAATGAAAATATAAACATTGACTCCCCCTCAAATGTTGATTATCATATCTGACAGATGCATAAAATTTCAGACAAAATATGTACTCCCCCTTGATGGTTGATTTTCTCAATCGAGTATTGGAGTACAATTCTCATATCAGCACAGGAGTAAGGTCTTTTGATCACTGAAGTACGAGTCCTAAACTGTTGTGTTTAGAAGTCAAACTTCGTTGAAGTACGGGTTCTAAGCTGATGTACTTAGAAGCCTTCGTTCCCTTACTCCCCCTTGACAGTAGGTGCCTGCAACACAGATTCATCCTTTTTCTTTGGTACCCACTGGTATTTGGGTCCATGTTTGTTAGTTGCGGTTCTTATGATAGTAACTGAGTAAGAACCATACCAGAAATGATCACTGGTTTTGTGAATGTGATCATGTATGCGATAATAAGAACAATAGTATTTCTTACCTGATAACCTGAGTAATTGATCTCTCGAGTAGACATGATCATGTTTACCTTTACGCGCATTGTTCCTTTTGGCATTAGACGCATGTACACATGATTCTCTTTCTTTCAGCTCATCTTCAACTGGTTTCTTCTTCCAGACCAGGTCCTCTTCTTTGTATCTCCTTCTTCTTTGATGTGTACCTGAACCATCTATATTGCTATCATAGAAAAGGTTAGTTTTATGAATCTGATCAAAAGATTTAACTGACCTTTGTGAAGAGACACATTTCTGATTTGAACTTGATACAGTCTTTTCAAGCACTTTAATCGTCGAAGCAAAGTTGTCTCTTTCTTTAACAAGCAGATCAATCTTCTTCGTGAACTCAGACTTCGTTTTCTGCTCTTTCAGCACACTTTTAGATAGTTCAGATAACTTCTTAGTAAGCTTTTTGATCTCAACCTCAAACATACTTCTCTCTTCTTCAAATCCCTTCTCAGCATTGTTTCTTTGGCCGGATATTTCTTTGAAGATGCCAACATTCTTTTGTTCAATGGCCTTCTTTTCTTTTGTAAACTTCTCTCTTTCAAGAATGATTACTTTCTGAAAATCAAAAACTTGCTGAGAAAGTTTTATGCATTTCAGCTCAACTTCTTTCTTCTCATCAGCACATTTTCTCGAAAAATCTGAGAATTTCTTTACAAATGCTTTCTTATCAATCTCAAAATCCGATATTTCTTTGGCCATCTTTTTCTCCAGATCAGATATCTTCTTTTGAAGATCAGCATTTGCACTCTTCAAATCATTAACTTTCTCATTATTCTCAACATAATCTAGTTTCTGGATTTGAGTTTCCAAGGCAGAAATCTTTTCTTTTAGTTAATAGTTCTCAAATTCCAGAAACTTTACTCTTGAAGACAACTTTGGTCCTGTCATAATCTTCTCAATATGTTCCCATAACAGCTTTCCTGTAGCCTTTTTGCATTCTAGCTTGATGGAAATCTCCTTTGATATTTCCTTGGAAATTCCTTGCAATATAAAAGATTTAGCTAAACAGTCACCTTGATGTCTTCTTTTCTGCTCATCTGAGTATTTATCAAGAGGTAATCGATATTCTCTCTTTTCATTTTCTCCGTTCTTTCCAGCTACTGTGAGAACCTTGGTAGGTGGTTTCATGATTCCTTCCTTTAGAGATAATCTGATGTAGTCAGCCAAGTCATTTCTGTCGATGAAGTCCAAGAATCTGTCCTTCCATTGCTCGTACTCTCCTCTGAAAAGGACTGGTGGATTCTCATCCGTACTGATTGAAGGAATTTCACTAGAATTCATTCTGATAGATATAAGATAAGAACTTGAAAAATGACCGTTAGTCCAGATAAAATCAAACAATACTGAAAATCTTAGAATGGAATTCAGAAAATTTTGATCACGAACAAAACTTTGTCCCCCTACGCAGACTTAGCACGGGGGTCCAGCTACCCGGTTAGCGGGTGGGGTCAAGGGGCAACGCCCTTGCGGGGGTATGGGGGCAACGCCCCTAGAGAAAAAATTTACGCAAAATAAATGGCGGTTTGCGCGAGAGGTCGTGGCGCAAAGTAGAAGTTTGTGTGAGAAGACCGTGGCGCAAAGTGAGAATTGAGCGAATAGTGGGTCGTGCAAAGTGTGGTTTGCGTATCAAGTGGGTCGCGCAAACTACGGTTTGTGGATCAAGTGGGTCGCGTAAACTACGGTTTGCGGATCAAGTACGTTGCGCAAAGTGAAGGATTGCGCAGGCCTTGGGTGGCTGCGTGACAAACAGGTTGCGCAAAGTGAGAGTCGATCGGACACTTGATCGACCGGGAAATTGCAACAACCGGTAACCTGATTGGACCGATAAAGATTCGACCGATAGAGTGTATGAACCGTTATAGTGAGTTCGACCGGTAGAGACTTGACCGGTAGTGAATAAAATCTATAATGAGCTTCGACCGATAAAGAATATGAACCAGTATTAGCTTAGACCGATAGACTTCCTTAGACCGGTATTTAAATGGACCGACATACTCTACGGTAATACGATCGGGGTGGACTATGTGAGTACCGGTCGACCAGATTAAAAAATGATAGGACCGGTAGAGATCGACCGGTAATTTGCTATTAAGCAAAGACCGATAGAAAGCAAAGACCGGTAGAGGTCTTTGACCAATATTAGGTTAGACCGATAGAGGTCTTTGACCGATATGTTCTTGAGGATTGTCGACCCAGAAACCAAAAACAACACAGAAAACACTCGATTTCTCGAATTAAACTACCAAACTTTGCTAAAACGTTCAATTAACCAACTAGAACAGATTCCAATCAATTAATTTCAATAAAAACCACTTTAAGAGAAATTTGATTTCTGATGGCAGTGTCGACTCGTGAACGAACCCAGAACAATAAATTCACCAAATTGATAATCAAAATCGATGTAATATTCAAATCAAACAGTACCAAATAAATAGAATATACATATCGATTACAACCCAATATATAAAAACTTGAAAGAACAATCACACAATAAAAATTATGAATCTTTGACAGAAAAACAGAACCGAACAAAAATTATTCAATTCAATCTGTACATGCTCTGATACCAATTGTGTGTCCTAATATATAATCATTCAATCAAGTAAACATATAAACAATACAATTATGCAAACCTGGTATTGATTAATCGAATGATTCAACAGATTACAAGCTTGAATAAATCGAACTATCTCTCTGCTTCTCTCTGTGTACGGCGCACCAACACCACAGCCTCCTCTCACAATAATTAATTTTCTCTGATTAGCTCCCTTAACCTCTAACCTAATTAACACAACTAATCTAATTTATACTTAGGACTTAATAGCCTAATGGGCGTGGCTAGGCTTGGCCCAACAACTAAAACAAATCTATTAACTAAAATATAAAGCCTAATAAATAAAATACGGAAACATACTTTGACTATTTATTACAAAAGGACCCTAGACTATTTATTGAGACGACTTTATCAGCTTTGACTTCAGTTTTCCATCTTCAGATAATTATGATCTTGTGTGTTCCAAAATCTAGTTTCTTAAACAATAACAATCAAACAAACAAGATTCAAATCAAAGATTACCTGTTTGATTACTTTGAATTTCACAATTTACACTTTCTCTCTCTAAAACGTATTCTCTCAAATTTGATATTACAATTTTCCAACTTCCAACCCTTTGATTCTTCTTAAAACACAAGAAGAAAAATGTATTTATACTAACACCTAATACTAAGGAAACAACAAATACAAATACAACTAAGTTTGACTTATTACAAATAGACTTTGACTTTTAATGAGATTTGACTTTCTTCAGCTTTGACTTTCTCAACTTTGACCTTCAGAATACTTGATCTTGTATCCAACAGATTTATGCGCTAACAATCTCCCCCTTTGGATTCAAGATCATTGTTGAAAGATTTAGCAATTAAGTCTTCACTTTAAGCTCTGTCTGAACAATCTCCCCTTTTTCTTTGACGGTCTTCTTTCCAAAACTGTCTTCAAACGAGTAACAATCTCCCCAAAACTTTCACACAACACTTTCAGACTTTGGAAAGAAAATTATCTTCAGATTCAGCTCACCTTGCTTTAACAAATAATCTTCAAAGAAAATTTCCTCAAAAACTTCAGAAATTCTTTGATTGTCTTCAAATCTTCCCTTTGAACTTTCTGACTTGAATATTTCAGAAAATCAACTTCACAAAACTTTATCAGATCTTGTTATCATCTCTTCCAAACTTCAAAACTTTAACATTTCTTCATATCATCTCCCCCTTTTTGATGATTTGAGCATCTATATCATCAAAACTTTTCGTCCAAGAAATGTCTTTGACCATTCTGATCTGTCATACCGAGCCTCTGATTCGGTAACCATAACCAAGTATTCATCTAGATCTTTGCAAATCCAGACAAAATAAGAATAGGTAACTCCTGAATCAACAGATGAATCAGTTAAAATGCTTGTCAGTAACACAAAGTCACTGTGTGTAACAAATACACAATATAAAGGAGCTTTTTGATGTTCACTCCCCCAGGGCTTCCATCGAATTATCGAAATACCACAAAGGCAATTTCTATGAATGTTATGACAAAGAAACAAATTCTTTGTGTGCTCGTGCATGTGTTGAAAGAATTAAGCACAAATAATTGATTTTCAATAAGGCTCAAAGTTGTGTAAACCACTGAGACAACAGTAGATAAACACAGACTCAATGTGCATGATTGAAGTGCGAAGGTGGGGCAGACTTCCTTCTTTTTCATTATCCAGATTTTCCAAATAAAAATCAGATAGATTATATGCTGCATCCCCGGAAAAATATGAAACATTTTCTTTTTGAGAAGAAAATGAGTGGTTGGTGGGGTTATAATCAAGAGTTGGCATGGGCTATTTGCCTATTTCAATAACGTTCACAAAGAAATGTGAAACATTAGTAATGTGGTTTCCCAGCTCAGAAAGTAGTTGGTGCAAAGTTTGATATTCTTTTACTCTGATCTCACACCCTCTTTCTTTTAATCATTAAGCTCACTACTAACCATTCTCTCATTTCCATTTTACCTCGTCACACCCACACTCATTTCTTTTGACTCCTCACACTCAATCACTAAGAGATTAACTTCTTGGGTAGAAATCACTGGTTAACGTGATTTCATAGAAGTTCAGTTAATTCCTAGCACAAAGAACCCATATAATCCTAATAAGCATGTGTTGCTCAAGATGGTTTAACTATATCAGTTAAAGCTCATATACAAATGTCAGATGAATGTATGCTCAGAATATAATCATGAAGATATGAGCATTTTAAAAACATCGAAGTATTTTCAAACAAGTATATTGAATGAATGATCATGAATGCAAAAGACTTGTTTGACAATCTGACATTGTATGAAAATGATCAGAAATGAAATGATATATCAATCAAAGCTTAAGGTCAAGAATAATGGATATTGTCTATATGAAACAAGATATAGACATTCTTGAAATGACGTTTTGAAATGAAATGACGCTCAAAATTCTTTGAAGTACAAGCGGAGTGTCTTACCATTGAAAAAATTATGTTTCAATATGAGACATGGTAAGAACTATTTGAACAAGAAATCAAACCAGTGTGTGTGAATACTTGAAAGTATATGAAAAGACAATACGCAAGTATTTATCTTTAGAAACACACGGTTTATTTATCAATGAAGCACAAAAATAAAATGAAAACATTTAAAATCACATTTCCAAATTATAAAATCTGTTTCAAATTCGAGAAGTGGTTTGAACATTTAAGAACATGTTTTCTATATCTGAAAGTTGTCCTTCTTTCAGATACATTTGAGATTAAGATAAGAAATTTACCTTTTCGCTCAATCTTAATACTCATAAAGTCAAGCTGTAGTCATTTGGATATGATCTTGTCAGCTTCTCTCATCCTGCAAGTCTCAAAGTCTAGTCAAAAATTTATTCACAAAATTTATTCTAAAAGAAAATGACATAAAACAATAAAACGATTAATGTACGAGTTCTGATTTGAAGTAATCAGAAATCATAGTCTTACTCCTTTTGACTTAAAGGCTCCCCCTAAAATCATGCATCACAAAAATTTTGTTAGTTAAGTAAAATGCAGAAATCAGTTATGCTCCCCCTTAAAATAATGTAGATCATCTAAAATCTTCTCTTACTCCCCCTGAGATCATGAACAAACAATTAAAGTGCAGATATCTTTCAGAAAAAAAATAAAGAAAATGATGAAAAATAACAATTTGTAACTTTAGTAGGTAACAACCGATTACGTCTTAAGATTTAACATACCAAGCTTAGAGACAAGAAAATTAAATCTCTTTTCATTTAAGGGTTTGGTAAATAAATCTGCAAGTTGATAATCTGTTTTTACAAAATAAAGTTCAATTGTTCCTTTTTCTACATTATCTTTAATAAAATGATACCTGACATCAATGTGTTTGGTTTTCGTATGCTGGACAGGATTAGCAGATATGGCAATCGCACTCTTCGAGTCACAGTATATAGGAATTTTGTCAAACTTAAAGCCATAGTCTCGTAGTTGTGTTCGCATCCACAATAATTGAGAGCAGCAACTAGCAGCAGCTACATACTCCGCTTCAGCAGTCGATGTGGAAACGCATAACTGTTTCTTTGAAGCCCAGCTAACGAGCTTGTCTCCAAGAAATTGAACGTGACCAGAAGTACTCTTTCTGTCCAACATGCAACCTGCATGATTTGCATCTGAATATGCAGTCAGTTGAAACCCTGTATCCTTAGGATACCACAGACTAAGATTTGCAGTCCCCTTCAGATATCTAAAAATCCGTTTGACAGCAGCCAAATGAGATTCTTTAGGAGCAGCCTGATATCTAGAACATAAACATGTTGAAAACATAATATCTGGTCTACTGGATGTAAGATACATTAACGAACCTATCATACCTCTATAAGTCCTAACATCAACACTTTTACCCGAAGGATCAGTGTTAATCTTAGTACCTGGTGCCATCAGGGTTCCAATAGGTTTACAATTTTCCATTTTGTACTTCTGAAGAATATCCAAAATGTACTTAGATTGATTTATGAAAATCCCCGTAGAAAATTGTTTAACTTGTAATCCGAGAAAGAAATTCATCTCTCCCATCATACTCATTTGAAAACGTGACACCATAAGGTTAGAAAAGTTTTTGCAATATTTTGGATTAGTAGAACCAAATATTATATCATCAACATATATTTGAATAAGAATAATATCAGCTTTTTCTTTCTTGATGAATAAAGTAGTATCAATCTTACCTTTGGAGAAACCAGACTTGACCAAGAATTTGGATAAGACGTCATACCATGCTCGAGGGGCTTGTTTTAATCCATAAAGGGCTTTGTCCAAGATATATACATGATTAGTCTTATCTGAATTGACGAACCCTTCTGGTTGAGATACGTACACTTCCTCCTTAAGAATGCCGTTCAGAAAAGCTGTTTTCACATCCATCTGAAAGACTGTAAAGTTTTTGTGAGCTGCGTAGGCAAGAAACATTCTGATTGCCTCTATACGCGCTACTGGAGCATACGTCTCATCATAATCAATGCCTTCCTCTTGCCGGTAGCCTTTGGCAACAAGTCTAACTTTGTTTCTTATGACGATACCATCCTCATCCTTTTTATTCTTGAAAACCCATTTAGTTCCTATCACGGTCTTTCCTTCTGGCTTAGGAACTAATCTCCAAACCTTTAGGGCTTCAAACTGATTGATCTCTTCTTGCATTGCAGATACCCAGTCCGAATCAGCAAGAGCCTCTGATACTCGCGTTGGCTCAATCTTGCTGAGGAACGAGTCATGCATACATTGGTTTAGAGTCGCTGACCTAGTTTGAATAGGCTTGTTAAGATCTCCAATTACTTGATGTAATGGATGGTCTTTGGTCCAGCGATGATCATGAGGAAGTGGAGTAGATATTGATTGAATTTGATCATCATCTAGAAATCCACTTTCAAAATCTTCTGTTTGAATAACAAGAGGAGGGTTCTCAGTTGAAGGTTCATGTGCAGAAGTATCAGTTGGAATAGCAGACTCTGACTCAACTGAAACAATTACTTCTGGCTCAGCCTTAACTTGTGAAACTTCAACTGTAGGAGTAACATCAGGAATGTGAGTTTCTGACTGAACGGGGGATACTTGTTCAGTAATGACCTCTGAAGTGACTGGATGATGACAGCTTGTATCTTCAAACCTGTCAGTCACAGCAGATTTAGATACATTATTTCCAAGAAACTCATCATAAAAGAATTCAAATAACAAATCTAAATCAGTTAAATGAGAAGTAGATGTAGAAGCGTTATCCGAATTTTTCGCTGTAGAAACAGGTTTTGGACTGATCTGCCCAGAAGCTAATACTCCAGTAATAACGGGTTCTGAACTAGTTTGATCAGAAGCCATGTCTTCATCAAATTTGACATTGACGCTTTCTACAACTGTCTTTGACTTCTTTATATAGATACGATATGCAGCAGATGTTGAAGAATAACCGATAAAGATGCCTTCGTCCGCCTTAGCACTGAATTTATTCAGACTCTCTCTGTCATTAAGCACAAAACATGTACACCCAAATACATGAAAATATTTGATAGTAGGTGTTCTGTTGTTGATCAGCTCAGATGGAGTCTTTTGAAATCGACTGTGAATTATGGATCGATTTTGTGTATGGCATGCAGTCGACACAGCTTCCGCCCACAAGAATAGAGGTAGATCCGATTGACTAAGCATAGTCCGAGCGGCCTCGACTAGCGTCCGATTACGTCTTTCTACTACTCCATTTTGTTGAGGCGTTATAGCAGCAGAATACTGATGTGAAATCCCAACTGATTCGAGATATTCATCAACAATCTTGTTCTTGAATTCTGTGCCATTGTCAGTTCGAAGGAACTTGACTTGTCGCTGCAATTTCACCTGGGTCGTCTTTAAGAATGAAATGAGAACTTCAGGTGTCTCATCTTTTGATCGAAGAAATTTGACCCACGTGTATCTTGAGTAATCGTCCACAATGACCAACACGTATTTCTTACCACCCAAACTCTGAGTTCTCATTGGACCACATAAATCCATATGTATCAGTTCTAACGGAGAACTAGTGCTTGGTTCAGGCTTCGGTTTATGTGCGGCTCTCTTCATCTTACCCTTCTCACAAGCTGCGCATAAGTGTTCTCGTTCATATTTTAGCTCAGGAAGTCCTTTGACCAATTTCCCACGAACCAGCTTGTTGATATAACGAAAGTTCAAATGAGATAAACGTTTGTGCCAGAGCCAACTTTGTTGCATTGAAGCTTTTGTCATCAAGCAAACTTGATTGTCAATCTGAACTTTGGACAAATTGATGGTGTAGAGGTTGGTCTTTCGATTTCCAGATAAGAGTTCTGTTCCATCTTCAGTGCGAACTGAGCAACTCTTAGACTTGAAGTTGACCTCTAACCCTTTATCGCAGAATTGACCTATGCTGAATAAGTTGTGCCCCAAGCCTTCGACATAACTCACTTTACTGATCGTTATGTTGCCTTGAATAATGTCACCATATCCTAAGATAGGTGAAAGCTGATCGTTCCCAAATCTGACATTTCCACTGAATTTCTCTGTATAGTTAGACAATAAAGCTTTTTGCCCAGTCATATGCTTGGAACATCCACTGTCCAAGTACCACATATGCCGGGTCTGCAAGAGAAATCAGGCAATAACAATTTTAGGTACCCATTTAAAAACGGGCCCTAACGGATTAGCACAAAATTTTGGTATCCATTTAAATATGGATCCTCTTTTTCTTTGAAAGCTTTGAAAAACATTTGATCTCGAAGAATTAACATGATAAGATCTATACCATTCAGAAGAATTATGAGAATAAACAAAATCAGTTCTCCGATAATTAGAATAAAATGTAGTAGGAATAGGAGATAATTGAATCAATTGCTTTATTGAATATTTCTTGTAAGAAGTTACAAGGTTTTGTTTATTTGAAGCAAATTGATCAATTACATCATCATCACTACTAACTTGGCTAGTAAAAGAATTATCAGAAACTGATCCTGCTATCTTATCCTCCTTCCGTTTTGGTCTCCACTGGGATCGAGCTTTCAACTTTTTCTTCCTTAAATCTGAAACATAAGATATAGATTTATTAGGAAAAGTAGATTTCCGGGATTGAGTTTTCTTTTGTGTACCAGTGTATTCCTGTTTCTGTAATCGCTGTTTCTTATGTTTCTTACCGTGAGCATAGTAATCAACAGTTACAGAAACTGAATCACCAACCTTAGTTGATGTTTCACCAATATGAACATCACTTGGTAACACTCTTTCATTTTTAAGACAAGTAGAATGATCAGGAAGTTTAGAATGGACATCAAACATATCAGATTCTTCCATGCACCCATTATCAGAATTAAAAGAATCATTTGCAGACTCAAATAAGTCATCATAATTATCAGAGAAAGTTTGAGGTGCCTTTGAAACTGTAGAACACTTTGTTGATTTAACTTGAAAAATAGTGTTCTTTAAAACTGTAGAAAATACATTTTGTTCTATATCAACCAAAAGTTTTTCATCAGATAAAACATTTTCAAGCTCTACTATTTTGCTTTGAAGAATAGATGTAGGAACATAAACCTTTGCAATTGCAGGTTTTTCCTTCATCTCAGAAGTAGAATAACTAACAAAATAGTCGTTTGAAAGAACTTTGGGTGTTTCTGAAAGATAACTATCATTTAACTTTACATAGTTAAAAAGTAGTTGCATTTTCTTTTTATTCTTCCTATTTTCAGTTTCTTGGATCTCAACTTCTTCTGGTAATTTGGTAACAAATTTGGGTTTCAAATGAGTATGTTTACCAGCACATTTCAGAAAATCATAGTTATAGAGGGCTGGTTGTTTTCTGATAGCTCTCTTAAGAAAATCAAGTCCCCATTTCTCTTTAACATCTTCCTCTTCATTAGGTGCATTGAGAAAAATGGTTTGATCTGTTTGACCTCTCGCATAAAGTTTTGCTTCCAGACCATTTACCTTCTTGTTCAAAAGCTTATTTTCAACCTGCAGTTTATGAACAGTTAGTGCAGATTCTCTTTTCTCAAACTCATATTTAGAAACTTTAGCTTCAAAATCAGAAATCTTCTTTTCAAAACAATCTACTTGAGATTTAGAATTAAAATCAGACTTGCGTAAAGAATCAATGAGATCTTTGTTCACAATAACAGACTTATTAAGCTCAAAGATCTTATTATTTCTTTTAACAACCTTTTCTTTTTCCTGTTTCAATTTATTTTGTAAATCTTGAAGCTCAACCACCATGGTTTCCATTTTAGTAATAAAATCTTTTGCAGTTAAGTTTAATACCTCATCAGCGGTCTCGTCATCTGACACATCATTCTTCCCTTCTTTTCCCATGAGACATAGATGAGCATTTTCTTCCTTTTCTTCCTCTTCACCTTCTGAATAATCCAGCCAAAATTCATCTTCAGCCATTAAAGCTACACCCGCTTCTTGCTGTTTTGCCAAAAGTAATTTGTTCTGATAGTACTGAGAGTTGCGAACTTTCGGCTTCTGACATTCTTTAGCCAAATGACCCATCTTGCCACAATTGTAGCATTTGATTGAGTCAGTTGCTTGCTTTTCAGCAGCAGTGTAATCATTCATGAACTTCTTCTTCTCATCGGGTTTCTTCTCCATATATCTTTTCTCTTCATATCTCTTTCCTTCCACTCTTTCACGATGCTCATGGTTCTTAGAACTTGATGAAGAATACCTTTGAGAATTTGATCCCGGCTTCTTGTAGAATTTCTTTTGAAAAGCACGGGTCAATAAAATCATTGTTTGCTTCAGACTTTCACCATCATCACCATCTGATGCAGATTCAGATTCAGAAGATGTAAGAACTTTCTTCTTCTTCTTTTCTTTCTCCTTCTCTCCGGCTACCAAAGCAATAGGATCAGGAACTTTTTCTGCTTTCTTTTTCTCAGCTCTCTTTTCCTCTACTTCTTCTTCATTCTGCCTCAGAGTCTCATACACTTCATGTAAAGGAATCTCATTCAGATCCTTCATCTGTTTCATCCTACAAGTATGCTTCTTCCATTCAGGTCGTAGAATGCTAAGGAATTTGACATTATTTTCCAGCTGCTTCTTGTTCACCTTGTTCTTTGTCAGTTCATTCAGAAGCACAGTAAACCGTTCATATGTATCTTCCAGACTCTCATTCTCTTTGGCTTTGAATTCCTCGTAGCGATTGATGCAGTTAGCCACTTTCATCTGATTCCCTACTTTGGATCCCATCATCATCTTTTCCAATTGATCCCACATCTTCTTAGCATCATGCTTGTAGCTATCAATCTTGATGTAAATGTCATTAGGAATGCTTTGAAGTAGAAGAGACCTTGCTTGCCTATCTGCTTTATGCCGTTTCTTTTGTTCTTCAGAATATTCTGATAAATCCACTTTAGATGGTTCTGTCTTTAATTCTCTTTCCTCATCATCATTGACATTATCAGTTGAATCTTCATTAACAGGTACTTGAACTATGATCGGTTTCATAGGACCTTCTGTTATTGATAGAAGAATATTCTCTCCATTTGCATGTCGGTCTATGAAATCCAAAAATCTGTCCTTCCATTGTTCATATTCTCCTTTAAACAGCACAGGAGGCTTGACATCGGTTCCAATGGAAAGTGCATCTTTTGAAGTCATCTTCTTTAAACCTGTTTGAAAAATATATCAAATAAGAAACTAGAACTGATCGTTAGTCCAAAATATGAAATCACAAGAAAAATCTTGAAAAAAAAAATTCAGAGATTTTGATCACAGAAAGAACTTTTGTCCCCCTCCGCAGACTTAGCACGGGGGTCCCGCTACCCGGTTAGCGGGTGGGGTCAAGGGGCAACGCCCTAGCGGGGTCGAGGGGCAACGCCCCTAGAGAAAATTTTTTCACTATTAAAGGCCATATTACAGTTTTGAAAATTTCTCAGAAAATATTCTAAGTATAGAAACTCGCAAGTCACTATTCAAGCTTAAAACTCGCAGACTGAGAAACACGCAGATCGAGATTTGCGCGTTTGATAAACTCTCAAGCAAACTCGCAGATAAACTCGCAAGCAAACTCGCAGGCAAACTCGCAAGCAAACTCGCTGGCAAACTCGCAGATCAAACTCGCAGATGATGAAACTTGCAAGTGCCTAAACTCGCTAAAAACTGTTCACGCTGAAACTCGCTAACAGAGGCTTGCGCGTTTACTAAACTCGCACGTCGAAGAACTAGCAAACCACCAAACTCGCACGTCGAAGAACTCGCTAATCACTATTCCTCCTGAAACTCGCTAGCTTCGATTAGCGAGTTTGTAGAACTCGCTGACCACTACTAACGCGTTTCTTAGAACTCGCAGATAGCCCTTGCGCGTTTTAGACCAAAAATTTATTCCTTCGACTTGCGCGTTCTAGCTTATGAATCTTGCGCGTTTCACGACGAACTAGCGCGTTTCACGAAGAACTTGCGCGTTTGAGAGATCTAGCGCGTTCTTCCTTCTGTCGACCCAAAGACTAACTTTTCCATCTGATTTCGATCTTTTCTTGTTCAAACGATCTGTAACTTTGAACGAACCTTTGGAATCTACCCAAGAACAAGTTACAATACACGATTTTTACAATTAAACACTTACAAATCACATAGATTGATGAAACAGTGACTTACGACTTTGTGTACAAAAACTTAACAAAAAATCACAAAATTCGTGTGATTAACAATGCAATACAAAAATTGAATTACAAAGACTCGATCTAATACACTTTTAGAACAATTCCTAAACAAAATCTGCTCCAAAATCTCACTCAAACTCAAACTTCGATTTTCGGCTCAAGAACAGTGACGAACCAAGCTTTTCTCGAATTTCTTGATTTGATTTCACCTTTGGATCTGCTCTGATACCAATTGTGTGTTCCAAAATCTAGTTTCTTAAACAATAACAATCAAACAAACAAGATTCAAATCAAAGATTACCTGTTTGATTACTTTGAATTTCACAATTTACACTTTCTCTCTCTAGAACTCTTTCTCTCTCTAAAACGTATTCTCTCAAATTTGATATTACAATTTTCCAACTTCCAACCCTTTGATTCTTCTTAAAACACAAGAAGAAAAATGTATTTATACTAACACCTAATACTAAGGAAACAACAAATACAAATACAACTAAGTTTGACTTATTACAAATAGACTTTGACTTTTAATGAGATTTGACTTTCTTCAGCTTTGACTTTCTCAACTTTGACCTTCAAAATACTTGATCTTGTATCCAACAGATTTATGCGCTAACAGATCTTGAATCCAATAAATATGTGCTTTAACAGTTTTGTCAAAAGCTTTCCGTATCCATTACTAGTTTAGAGGATGCCTTGGTGGTAGAGCTAGCGGATGGCGATCAAGTAGTGGTTCGGGATATCCTTAGAGGTTGTAAGTTAGAAATCGAGGGGAAGGAATTACCGGTCGACCTAATGCCGATGACCATCGGGGGATTTGATGTTGTCATTGGGATGGATTGGTTAGCAAATAAGCATGCCGAGTTTCTTTGTGCAAAGAAGTTGATTCGAATTCCAAATTCGAATAGCAATTTGGTGACCGTATACAGCGAGAGGCGGAAAGGCGAGGTGGCAATTATCAGTATGGTGAAAGCAAGGAAATGTTTATCGAAAGTATGCTCATCCTTTTTGGCGTACGTCATAGACGCCAAACTCGAGAAGAAAAAGCTTGAAGATGTGGAAGTGGTAAGAGAATTCTCTGACGTATTCCCGGATGACTTGTCTGGTTTACCACCCGACCGTCAAGTAGAGTTCAAGATTAACTTAGCACCGGGAGCGGCCCCGATAGCTAGGGCTCTGTACCGTTTGGCTCTGTCGGAGATGAAGGAGATGATGGAACAACTACAAGACCTTCTTGAGAAGGGATTTGTGAGACCGAGCTCGTCACCGTGGGGAGCACCGATCTTATTCGTGAAGAAGAAAGACGGTACCATGCAGATGTGCATTGATTATAGGGAGTTGAATAAAGTAACCGTGAAGAATAAGTACCTACTCCCTAGGATCGATGATTTGTTCGACCAACTTCAAGGAGCGGGATGTTTCTCGAAGATCGATCTATGTTTGGGTTACCATCAAGTGAAAGTCAAGGAAGACGACATCCCAAAGACCGTATTTAGGACGCACTACGGGCACTACGAGTTCTTGGTGATGCCCTTTGGCTTGACGAACGCCCCGGCGGTGTTCATGGATTCAATGAACCGTGTGTGCCAACCGTTTCTTGACAAGTCGGTCATCGTGTTCATTGATGATATTCTAATTTAATCCAAGGACGAATCCGATCACGTGCAACATCTTCGAGATGTTTTGGAGGTCTTGAGGAAGGAGAAGCTCTATGCGAAGTTCTCCAAGTGTGAATTTTGGTTGAAAGAGGTGCAGTTTCAGGGACACGTTGTCACAAAAGACATTGTGAAGGTGGAACCTGCGAAGATAGAAACCATGTTGAATTGGGAACCTCCCAAGAGTCCATCCGAAATCCGAAGCTTTTTGGGCTTGGCAGGTTACTATCGAAAATTCATTCAAGATTTCTCCAAGATTGTCTCTTCATTAGCACCCTTGAGATCCGGGTCTGTGTACTAAGATCTCACCATCCGGGAGTTGCTTTATTTAATCCGGTTCTGTGAATTAAAACCATGCCAACTGAGAGTTAAATGGTGATTGGATAATACTTGATAATGAGACGGTGGAGATTTAAATGAATTTGGCATCAAAGATTTGATATGTTATCTGGATTAGAATGCAATGGAAATGAGTATTATTTTTTTATCAAATGGGATTGGGTGGATCAATATAATGGATCGATGGAATTATTTTGTAAATGACAACTGATTAATGGTCGATGCAATCACATTTATGGTCGGTGGAGTCAAGGTTTGATAAGGCGACTGTTGTTTGTTTTTTTAATGGTGGAAGCTTTGCAAATTACATCGTGGTTCGGTGGTTCATTTTGAGAATGGAGGTTGTTTTGTTGATGGTCGAGTGGAGCATGTTTTAACACCGGCGACTGATTGGTTCACATTATTGATCGCTGCTGTTGATTTCCTTTGCATCTGGGAATATGTATGGCAGCCGATCCAGGAATAAGTCACTCATCAACCGAGTTTAACAGCTATGGATCCGAGAATGAAAACCCTTGGCATCCGGATGTAGATGGTCGTGGTATCCAGTTTTGAGTGTGATCCGGGTATTGATTCCTTTGCCATCCGGGCTTATATGCGGGCTTGTTAACATAAGTTCCGGGTTTGATATTTTTTGTTGGGTCATGTTCACAATTGGGCTTATCAACCAAATATTTTTTATTGGGCCAAACTAACCGAGTTTTGGGCTTAAGTGTTTTGGGCTAAATTGATTAAAGTTTTATGACATCCAAATATTATATTGAAGAGACCGAATTTTAAGCAATTTGGACCGTGGTTGCTTGTTTTTGCAATTAATACCGGATTTCTCTTGATGGCGCCTTACAATCTATTTTTGAAGACTTGGTTACCGAAATTTGATGTTATTCTTCTTGGTAATTGGATTTTAGTTAGTGTTCTATCCGGGGTTGCATAAATCTTTACATAAATTTTATTTGCCAATCCTCGAGAACCAATTATTGATCCAAAGAGTGTGATCTGGATTATTTTTCAACAGTCTGTTCACAAGATTTTCGTTGAACGCATATGTGGCATCATTTTGACTTTCAGACTGTCACATATTTTTAAGCAACTGACTCAGAGTCACAGAGCTCATGAGTGTCAAGATTTTTAGACATTGCGTGTTTGGATTCAGTCTTTGATTGGTTTGGATTAACAACTTGAGTATCTGCAACCATAATTCTGGAGTTTTCTTGACGATGATAGACTTTGAGTGCTCTTACTCATTTTTTTGACCTGGTCAATCAGAATTGTGAGTGCTTGCAATCGTTGTTTTGGTGCTTTTGTTGTGATCCAAATTTTCGAGTACCTATAATCATTCAGTTGATTTGTGAAGATTGGAGGTTTGGGTTACTCACTCAGTGTTATGGAAAGTGTTATGAAAATGAGCATCCTTCTTCAATTGCTGAACATTTGTTGATTGGTTCTTCTAACCCTTGCCTAGTAGTGCTTGCTACAACATGTTTCCTTTTTCGAGTTGATCAAAACAAGTTCTTAAGCTGAACTCCTATTCAACTCTCGGTTCAAAGACATCTTCGTTGTTATAAACTGAAGATGCATTGTGGTTGTCACGCAAACTCACACATTTCTTTCTTGTGGGCATAACGAATGTGTTGGGTTTCTAGAGATAAAGTTGTCTTTAGTGCACTCAGTCGAGGTTATTGCGCACATCGAATTTGGTATTAAAGTTGAAACTTTGAAGGATAAGAGCTTCATTCAAGGGGGAGCCTGAGCTATCTTGAAGATGCGCAACGCTAAAGTTTTTCAAAGAAATCTAGGGGGAGAAGAGTTAGCCCTTCAAAGACGATGATTACCTTACAAAACTTTAGGGGGAGATTGTTAGGACATAAAATGTCCAAGTTTGGAAAGTTTTGTAAAGGGTCTACAATTATTATTAGTGTTGGGATTTACAATGTATTTGGGCTTTTATTGTATATGGGCTTGGGCTTTAGGTTAGAACAAGTGAGAGAGGGGGATGTATAAATAGTTTGTGTGTTTTTAGTTTTATAAGAGATTTCATTCACAATGTAGCTTCTATGAGAGAGTGCATGTTCTAGAGAGAGAAACACGTTCTCTCTAGGTTTTTGTTATGTTCTTCAATATCATGTGAATAAAACATATCTCTCCCAATCTCTCCTTGTTATCTCAATTGATCATGAATTGTTGTTAGATTTGGGATCTACAAAAGATTTCGTCCTCGAAATCTCGTCTTATGCAAACAAGTGAGGATATTGATCTTCATGTCTTCCTTGGATTCCTAAGTCACGTTTGCACCCCGATGGTGCTTCTATTGAACCTTGACCATAGTTACCTCCTTATGGCGAGGTTTCTTTGTCTTCGTCTCCAGGATAACTTTTTTTTCCTCTACACAACGGTTGTCATTATCCACACGGATCTCCGACAATGGAATAATGATTTCCTCTTCTGCCAAACACTTACGAGGATAACAAATATGGAATGTGTTGTAAATGACATTCATTTTCGGTGGTAACTCTAGTTGATACACTTGAAGTCCCACGTGCTTTAAAATGGTAAACGGTCAAAGAAAACGGGCGCTTAGTTTCCCACGCTTTTCGAATCAAATGATTCCCTTCCAAGGGGATACCTTCAACATCCCTCGATCCCCTATATGAAATTTCATCGGTCGTCTCTTCTTATCGACATAGCTCTTTTGTCGATCTTGCACTGCTTTTAACCGCTTTCGTGTGCCTTTAACTTTTTTGGTCGTCTCTTGCACAATTTCGGGACCAACGAACTATTTATCTCCCACTTCTAGCCAACATACGGGGGTTCTACACTTTCGCCCGTATAAGACCTCAAACGACGTCATCCCGATACTAGAGTGGTAGCTATTGTTGTAGGCAAACTCTACCAAGGGTAGGTGAGAGTCCCAACTACCACCAAAGTCGATCACACACGATCTTAACATATCTTTCAACGTCTGAATTGTCCTTTGGCTTTGGCCATCGGTTTGGGGGGTGATAAGCCATACTCAACTTCACTATTGTACCTAATTCCTTTTGTAAGTAGTCCCAATAGTTTGGAGTGAAACGACTATCATGATCCGAAACAACTGACAAGGGCAACCCGTGACTAGAAATCACTTAATCAATATACAAATTTTCCAACTTGTCCATCGGTAAGGTCTCGTGCAAGGTTAGGAAGTGGGCACTCTTGTTCAAACGATCAACTACTACCCAAATGGTGTCTTGGCCTCTTAAGGTTTTTGGCAACTTGGTCACAAAATCCATTGTGATGTGCTTCCGCTTCCATTAGGAAACTCTAGAGATTGGAGGCTATCATACGGTCGTTGGTGTTCGGCTTTCACTTGCAGACACGTTACACACCGCTCCACATAGTTCACCACGTATAACTTCATGACTGGCCACCAAAAATTTAGCTTCAAGTCCCTATACATCTTTGCACTTCTGAAGTGAATGGAGTATTTGGACTTATGAGCATCTTCTAGGAGCAAATTCCGGTTACCTCCGATCTTGGGCACCCAAACACGCCCCTTGAACAACTTCACCCCATGGCCATCCTCCGTCAATAGTAAACGTTGTTTTGTCATTACTTTTTTTAAGATTCTCCTCCAACAATGCTTCTGCTTGCGACGCTTTGATCCTTTCGATATGACTTGACATTAGCTCGATCCTTGAAAGGGTGGCACATATGCTCCCACTATAGTCTTTCCGACTTAACGCATCGGCTACCACATTTGCTTCTCCCGGGTGGTAAAGCAACTCACAATCATAATCCTTGAGCAGCTCGAGCCATCGTCTTTGTCTCATATTCAACTCCTTCTAATCAAAGACGTACTTCAAGCTCTTATGATCAGTGTAGAGCGTACACTTCATGCCATAGAGGTAGTGTCGCCATAACTTCAAGGAAAATACTACCGCCACTATCTCTAAATAGTGGGTAGGGTAGTTCTTTTCATGCACCAAGTTTCCTCGATGCGTAAGCGATCACCTTGCCCATTTGCATCAACATACAACCCAAACCCATTTTTGAGACGTCACTATAAACCATGAAGTCTTTCGATCCCTCGAGTAGGGATAAGATTAGTGTTTCACATAGCTTCTTTTGTAAGGTTCATATCGTTTTCTCTTGCGCTTTGGTCCAAACAACTTCACGCTCTTCCGGGTTAAGGCCGTCAAGGAGGAAACAATCTTGGAAAATTCTTGTATAAATTTTCGGTAGTAGCCTACTAGACCCAAAAAGCTTCGGATTTCAGACGGACTCTTGGGCGTTCCCAATTCATCATGGCTTCAATTTTGGATGGGTCCACCTTCACTCTATCTCGAGTGACTACATGCCCCAAGAATTGAACCTCCTCTTACCAGAAGTCACACTTAGAGAATTCACATACAACTTCTCCGTCCTTGGTACTTCCAGGACTTTCCGTAGGTGTTGCTCGTAATCCACCTCACTCTTGGAATAAACGAGTATGTCCTCAATGAACACGATCACCGAATTGTCAATGAAGGGTTGGCACACTCGATTCATCAAATCCATGAACACCGCATGTGCGTTAGTTAAGCCAAACGACATCACTAAGAATTTGTAATGTCCATAACGCGTCCTAAAAGTTGTCTTTGGGATGTCATCCTTCTTCACTCTCACTTGATGATATCCCGAGTGAAGATCTATCTTCGAGAAACAACCTTCTCCTTGAAGTTGAGCTAACAAGTCGTCAATCATCGGGAGTGGATACTTGTTCTTCATTGTTGCCTTATTCAATTATCTGTAATCGATGTACATCCTCATCGTGTCATCCTTTTTCTTAACGAACAAGACCGGAGCTCCCCAAGGTGATGAGCTCGACCTCACGAATCCCTTCTTGAGAAGGTCTTGAAGTTGCGCCATTATTTGTTGCATCTTAGATAGAGCTAATTGGTAAGGAGCTCTAGCTATTAGAGCCGCTCCCGGAACTAGATCTATCCGAAATTCCACTTGACGATTGGGTGGAAAATCAGGCAAGTCATCCGAAAACACATCGGGAAACTCACGCACCATCTTTACATCTTCGAGCTTCTTCTTCTTCTCAAGTTTAACATCTATCACATATGCCAAAAAGGATGAATATCCATTCACCAAGCACTTACGTACCTTAGCCATGGTGATAACCGCAACATCACCTTTCCTCCGTTCCCTATAAATCATCACTACATCTCCATCCAAAATCGGAATTCAGATTAACTTATTTGAACACACAATTTCGGTTCGGTTTTCCGCTAACCAATCCATCCCGACCACTAAGTCGAATCCACCAATCAACATGGGCATCAAATTGATGGGGAACTTCATTCCCTCGATCTTCAGGGTACAACCCTTCAACACGTCAAGAATTACTACTTGACTACCATTATCTATCTCTACCACTAAAGCATCACTTAAACTACTAGTGGGCATGGAAAGATTTTGACAAAAAGAATCTGATACGAAAGAGAAACTTGCACCCTATCAAATAACACATGCGCATGTACGAAGTTTAAGAGAAACGTACCTGATACCACATCATTCGATGCCTTGGCCTC
Organism: Arctium minus; assembly: GCA_954870635.1. Lineage (NCBI taxonomy): Eukaryota > Viridiplantae > Streptophyta > Magnoliopsida > Asterales > Asteraceae > Arctium > Arctium minus. The sequence continues at coordinate 39,307,588 of OX941087.1, read as the reverse complement.
CCTGTTGGTCATCTAAAAAGCTCAATCCGAGACCCTTGGAGTGTTTTCCTTATTTTCTTGACTTATGCTCGTTTTCAACCTAGGGCAATCCTTCCTGAAGTGTCCCAACGCCTTGCACTCGAAACACACAAGCCCTTTCACCTGGTAATCCCTTGTCGGGTGATCAGTCTTCCCACACTTGGAGCAAGGGATGGTGTTAGAATTGCAAATGTCGTGATGCTTGCTTCGGCACTTTTGGCACCACCTCGCCTCGCGGCGATTGTCAAAATTTCTCCCCCCAACAAATGGTCGGGATCTCTTGAGAGGTCTGGAGTTGCTCTCCCATCTTCTCTTATCTCCTACCACTACTCCCTCTTCTTTTCCCGGGGCATAGATATCCTCCATAATCTAGGCCTTTTCTACTATCTCACAGAGAGTAGAGGTTTTAGAGTTGCGAACCATAGCCATAATGTCCGTCGGTAGTCCCTTGAGATAGGCCATGATCTTCTATTTCTCGGTCAAGGGCACATGCCTCACCAAACCCAGTTTTTCCATGAATCGTTGGATGTAGTCTCTCACCGATATACTCCCTTTCCTTAGAGCTCGAAATTCTTCCTTGATGTGGTTCATCGTCCGTTCATTGCAATACTCGTCCATAACCTTCTTATTAAATATTGTCCAAGTCAACTGTGCCAAAACAGTAGCCGCAAGGGTGGACTTGATGACATTCCACCAAATGTGTGCTGGTCCCCGAAGCATTTGGGATCTAAATCTTACTTTATGGCTTTCATCACACTCGCTAGCATCGAAATCTCATTCAATCTTCCAGTTCATACAAGAAACTGGATCATCTGATCCGGTAAACTCCGGTGGCTTGCTACATAAGAAAGATTTGTAGGAGTAGGTCCTCCCACCGCATCTCGTGTTATTAGTCGTGAGTTCCTCAGTTCAGACCACATTTCCGATACCTTCGGATCCCACAACCACCACATTTTCGGCAACTGTCTCATTCCTATGTTTACTAACATCTCTATCCTCGTTCACTTTCATGAGGAATTCTTGTTATTTGGCCATAGTTGCATTCATCATCTACATCATGTTGTCCATCATCTCTGATTGAGGGGTCACCTCTCGCATAGTAGGGTTGGAAGAAGCCAAGTCAGCCCTTGGTATATGCTCTGGCCCTCCGCCCAACAAGTTGGGTATGGGTGGGTTTACCACCATCTCAACCCTTACTGTCACATTAGGCGTTGACACAATCGCCTCTTGACCATCTTGTCGAGGCTCCGGATGTCCACTAGTGTTTACCATCTCAAACTGTCACATATGAGAAGGAAGGTAAGAATGCTTATCTATGAAAAAAAATAAAACCAAGGAAACATACTATTACATTCATAGATCATTATAACAATAGTAAATCAAGCATGCTCACGTAACAACACATTCATAATAGCATTAACTAAGTGAAATTATGAACATATTATACACAAGAATTCTCGTTACCGTCATTACAACTTTTAATTAGTGTAATTACGTCGACTCTATAAATATCCTATCTTAGGAGTTCTATCTAAATCTCACAAATCACAACTTAATATCTTAGCTTAAGTCTAGGCATCTTACATTCATACCTACTTCACTTAAACTAGGTTTTGATACCAACTTGTAACACCCCTAAATATAGAGGTAAATTTAAACGTGAATCATGACGTAAATATGACATCTATATAATTGGAATCACCCAAAAAGGGAACTGAACAATAGTGTTTACACATCAAAATAATGAAAATGATATATAACAACCTACTAATCTAAACTACATTAAGCTTAGATTACGAATAGGTGTTACTATCATCTTCCAAAAGAATCTATCAACAACATGCACGTGAATCCAACCAAAAGTCGTCTATCCCAAGAGTGCCTCTAACGACATTCATCTCTCCGCTCAAGACCTCAGAGCCTCGCCGCTAATGGAACCTAATATACATGTCATTTAAGAAAAGTGTTAGGATTTACCTAGTGAGAACAAACATTTATAATAAGATAAAGTATAAATCAACAACACACATTTTCCAAGATTATAAAGTAAGTTCGTTTTGAAAGAAAACCACATAGGAACCATACGGTCCAAAATTCATTTGGCGATGATGGGGGAGACCCGATTTTCCAAGGATTGTAGCAGAACACAAAAGTAAGATACTTTCCAAGTTATTGAGCTCATACCAGAATCAATGGCCACGAGCTCTTCACTAGGGTGGCGTTTGGTTCACATAATATTTTTTGATGGAATGGAATATGTCAAAGGAAGTTGATTTTGAAGGAATTGGAATGGAATGTTGTCAGGTTTGACCATCTGTTTGGTTGACATAATTGAAATTGAATCTGTTAAAAGAATTGGAATTTGTCTGTTTGGTTCACAGAATGTAGCTTTGGAATTGGAATGAAATGTTGATAAATGACCAAACTACCCTTTTTGATAATTTTAATTTTTTTAAACAAAAAATGTTTTAATAAAATAGCCATTAAATATGCTTTATTTGTAACGATGGTTTAGAATGGCGGTGGTTTAGAACGGTTGTTCAGGTTAGCGGTGGTTTAGAACGTCGGTGGTCGGTGGTGGTTCAGAACGACGGTGGTTCAGATCGGCGGTGGTTCAGAACGACAGTGGTCGGCGGTGGTTTAGATCAGTGGTGGTCGGCGGTGGTTCAGAACGTCGGTGCTTCAGATCGGCGGTGGTTCAGAACGACGGTGGTTAGCGGTGGTTCAGATCGGCGGTGGTCGACAGTGGTTCAGAACGACAGTGGTCGGTGCTGGTTCAGATCAGTGATGGTTTAGAACGACGATGGCCGGCGGTGGTTCAGATCAGCGATGGTCGGCGATGGTTCAGATCGACGATGGTCAACGGTGGTTCAGAACTATGGTGGTCGGCGGTGGTTTAGATCGGCGGTGGTCAGCGGTGGTTTAGAACGACGGTGGTCGGTGCTGGTTCAGATCGACGGTGATCGGTGTTGGTTCAGATCGGCGGTGGTCGGTGCTGGTTTAGAACGACGGTGGTTCAGAACGGCGGTGGTTCAGATCGGCGGTGGTTTAGAATGACGATGGTCGGTGGTGGTTTAAATCGGCGATGGTTCAGATCGAGGTGGTTCAGATCGGCGGTGGTCGGTGGTGGTTTAGATCGACGGTGGTTTGTTGTCGGTGGTCGATAGCGGTTCAGATCGACGGTGGTCGACGGTGGTTTAGAGAAGGAACCGATGGAGGCATGGTTATATTAGATTGAGGGCATATGTGGTATTATGAAAAAAAAATCATTCCATCAAAATTCCTTATAGTTGCTAAGGAATGTTAAATTCCCTCATTTGTGGAATTTGATGGAATTTAGAGATTCCTTCCATGAAAAAGAATGAACCAAACAAAGGAATGAAATTTGGTCAATGGAATTCAACATTCCAATTCCATCATATTCATTCAGAATTTGCAAACCAAACGCTACCTAGGATTACATTTATGGTTCATGGCTAGTATTCGGTCCCACATAACCGTACTAAGCTGCCTAGGAGGACTCAATGTCTCAATTAGTTACACACGAGAATCATCCCAACAATTAAGCCGACTCTTATACCTATGGATCAATCAGTAATAGTCTAAGACTTGTCACAATTACATTTGTGACCAAACTGTAATCACACATATAGTTTTCATAATAACATCTCCATAAAATGATTTCCTTGCACAAATAACTTTTCATACAACAATTCCATATAAAGGTCAATCAATGATCATTTCCATTTCCAAGATAAAGTGTTCACAAATAAATTTCCAAGAATTATACAATTTAAAATAACCATTTGCTAATACAAAAGAACCTTTCATTTGTTTCCTTATCCAAAAACCCATCATATAAAAAGAAATATACTTAAAGTCTTCGATTATAGAAACAAAACAATTCACCGGATTTCTTAGAATTTTTATTTAGTTTAAATTGAAAAGTGTTCATTAAATGATTAACCCCTTCATTTTCTATACTACGTTTTATTTATATAGTTATTATTTATACAACATTTAATATAATTAAAAACTTTTATTTTTATTTACCTTGTAGTTATTATTTTAACATTTTTCTTACAAAAGTCGATATTAATTTTTTTTGGCAAATCATTTTATGACAATGTTCCTAAGTGAGTCTGTAGCAAAAGAAACTGTTTGAACTCGAAAAACGAACTACTTCATGAAACTTTTGTTAACACTTGATTAACACTTTTACAAATCATAATAAAACTCATTTTGGGTTACAAATTACAATTCACATAGGTAGGTGCATGACATAGTAAAAGAAAGTTCACCTAAATGAACGTAGTTTGTGGAAAGCATAAAGAAGGATTTTTTGATCTTTATGTTTTTTAGGATAGAGAATGTTGTTGATGTGCAGTCAAACCGAAAAAAACACTCGAATATTTAGATAAATAGTTTGTGTTTATGTGTAGGAACTAATATAACGATCAAAATTATAACAACCAAAAGAACAAGGCACAAAGATATAAATTATCATTCTCGACAAAATTTCACTGTGATAATCGTCCGTTATGAAGTATTTCTGGTTGAACTTAGGTGCGTGTAAATGTTAGTCGGTTGTTTCTTGATAGCAATGATGTCAAAACTAATTAAAAAGAAAGAGATTGAAAAATAAAGAAATAGAGAGATCAAAATTATAACCGAGAGGAGAGGGCATAAAAATAAAAATTACCATTATCGGCAAAATTTCATCGTATTAATCTTCTGCTATGGAGTAATCCTAGTTGAACTTGGGTGCATGTGAATGTTTTCAAGAACATAATTGAATGAATCGTGATAGCAATTATACCAAAACCTAAATGGAGAGGAAGAAATTGAAAAAATAAAGAAATTGAGAGATGAAGAGTTGGAGAAAGTAAATCAATTACAACAATACAATAAAGATAATGTCTATCAAGAAGTTGTTTTGGAAGCTAATGTTAAGTTAAATGTTTATCAAGAAGTTGAATAGTCTAGGAGGTTAAACTTAAGGTGGATGCAAAATTACCAAAAATCTCATTTGTTATAAAACATACAATTTGCTTATAGGAGCATAAAAGTCTTTAACTTAATTAACATTTTAAAATTTTGAAAAAATGAGAAAAAAAGATAAAGGAGATCATAGCCTCTAGAAGATGCCACCTCATCAAGCATTGGTTTTGCTTTAATATACATATAGATTTCCCAAATAGTGAAAACCCTAAATGTAACCAAAATGGTTTCATTCGAGTATATAATCACAAATATGTATCTAAAATCACATTTTATATCACCAATCATAAAACTCTTCATCATATCACAAATTGGTAAAAACTCTAAAATCTCCAAAATATCAAGTAGTTTTATGCGATTACAAGTGTTGGTCCCATGGGTTAAACAATATGATAATAACATAATAGGGAAAGTGAAGACAATGTTTTTCAAATTTTTAATAATGGTTATCAAGAAGTATGAGATTTTACAAAATAGAAGATTTTTGCGGAACATAAACTAAAGACCATCAAGTGATAACAATCTCTCTCAATTTGGTAGATGCATTCCCTCCCTATATCACTCAATACAATGAACTCACACAACTAATACAAGTATTATGTTAAAGATAAGAAGTTATGTTTGAGGTAGTATGTGATATTATTTTAGAGCTCAATTTTTTGCGTATTTTGTCTTCAAGGTATTCATTGGTATTTATAGTGAATATCCTCCAGTTTAAGAACAATCTGCATGAGGGAAGATCATGAAAATGATGTTCTCTTATTATTTGGTTTACCATGTTCTCCAGGTTACGTGTTACATGTCTTATCCATTGAAGTAATCACGCCCATAATGCATTTAATGCTAAGTATACCACATTTAATGCATACCACACCGCATTAAACGCTAAACATCCTTGTTGTCCTTACCAAGCTTACTTTTGAGGCAGGAGAGCACCTTTTGTTGTTCCTTAAGCTTGTCAGTGGTATATGCTCTTTAGTTGATATAACCTTATCAACTATTTTCATGTTAGCTGAAGTGCCTCTAAATGGCACATTCTATATTTAACCCAATTTGGCTAAGTGCTTATTACATTTGTTTATCAAACATCAAATCTTCTATTCTGATAGTTGATCAACAATAAAGTACACTAGACTATTTATTATTACACATATGTTCCAATATACATCTATTAGTATCAAAGGCATTTGTTTTAGAAGTTTTTTTTTCTACATATAGACCCTTCGAGGAATATCTGATCATATTATGGATATATTTATATTATTATAGACTAGTGTTGGGCCCGTGCATTGCACGGGAGGATAAATTTTTTGTTGGAATATTGAACCAAGTTAAAATGAAACGTAATTTCTCTGTTAACAGTTAATGAAATACAATGTGAAAAACGAATGTATTTTGAAAAATATAAACAAATCCTCAGTAAATAAAATATGATTGTGGGTTTTGAAAAATATAAACAAATCCTCAGTAAATAAAATAAAATAAAAAAAGTAGTTTTTCAAAGAAACAAAAATATAGTGGAATACCTTTTGTTCAGTTTCAGGTTTCGCCATTGACACCCGACCGTTCGTCTTCTTCTTGTACTCGGATGATACATAGAGAAGCTATATATATTTATAGTGAATGTAGAAAATATTTTAAAATCTTTTATTAAAAATATTAAAATATGGAAGAATATTTTTACATCTACATCGTTTCTATTTTATTTTCTTTGCACTTGGTTAATTTAGAAAATATTGCGGAATATTTCTATTTTATAAAATCTTCCACCAAAAAAACAAATATTTATATTAATAAATGAGTATCCATTCCACAAATAGATGATTATGTGAGATACTGTGCTTGAAAATGTTGTACCAAAGCATTAAGAAATTGTAAATTAAGTAATTGGCTTTAATTAGTTGTAACTTGTGCTTAAAATATTATAATTAAGAGTTTTTTATGTCGTTTTTCTAATATAGTATAGATGATTGCAATTTCAAATATGTTCAAACATAAGTTCCAAGATTATTTGTTGCCTAAAAGTTGCATCAAGAATGAACCACTAATAAGTAAGCCATTTTCTAAAAGTTAAGAACATTTGTTTTGGTTTTAAAAATAAAAATAAAAAATGTTGTAAAAAAAACAAAGGGGATGATATTTGCAAAGGGCAAGAGTCTAGGGACCATAAAATAAAAGTAAAACACGTATAAAATGGTTCCGTCCTATGAAAAGAAAATCTGAGTCCATCCGTCTCCTTGTACCCCAGAAAATATCCAACCACAAACCTCGGTGTCCAAGATTTCAAAAGGTAACCCCTTTCGTTTCAGAATTCAATCAATCAATTTGAACCCTAACTGCTATTTTACAATATAATTGGTCATTTTGATTTTATCAATCGCTCCGTCGATGGATTTTTCTTGAAATTGCATGTGCGATAGCCGCGGTTAGGGTTTTGTTTGCTCGATTATTTCGTTTCATAGATTCTGCACATCTGTTGTTTGTTTGTGTTTCTTTCTGTGCGTCTGCATTGATATGCCCTTCAGAAGCAATATTAATATGTTTTTTCTTATTGACTTTAATATTATGGGACTATTATATTCTGATTGCAATCATCTATAATCATGGGTTAAATGTCTTTCTTGGCTGCTCTGTATTTAAATTATTCATTTACGGGAACGGTTGCTTGCTTCTTATTGTTTCTATGTAAAGGATTTCACTTGGAACTTTGCGGTCAAGTTGAAGTTCTTTTATTTTGTGATTTCCAGTTCTGTTTTTTCAGAGCCAGACACAGTTGCAACAGCGGTGCATTTTATGTAGTTGGTCATAATAGAAACTCAGGGTTTACTTCTAATTGTTTGCCGAATCAAATAGATTTATCAGAGGAGACTTTCTCATATCATAATTATGGACAATTTACGAAAGTAAAATGGTCATGGTGTTTTGGCGTTCTAGGTGTTCTAAAGGCTTACTGCGCGCGTTGTGGCATGCCATGGCTCAAGACTCGTGTGACGCCTCGTTAAGCCTGTGCCAGGCCATGGTTCAATGCGCCGCTTTTGTTATGCGATATTTTATTCTTTTTACCTTTTCAGTGTCTTACTTTTTAGTTTTAAGTATATAACCTAATTTTAAATTGTTTATTATCATTGGCTCATTGATTAATAGTAGAAAACAATTGTGTATCTATATAATTTATATATATGATATATACAGATTTTCTACCATAAGCCACGCCTTGGAAAACATCAAGACCTTGCCGTGGCTTTTAAGGCTTAAGGCTTGAACTTGCACCACACATTGTTGTTAAAAGCGCGCCTAGGCTCTGAGGCTCATAAGGCTCAAGGTCTTGGGCTTTTTTGAAGTCGAGGCTAGGCGTATTAACGAGACTCACCAAGGCACTACGCCTTGGCAGAGGCGCCTTATGGGCCTAGGCGCGCCTCATAAAGAGTTATTAGATACTTAGTCAAACCCTAATAGTAAATAAGTTTTCTCATCTTCTCATCTCCTAACTTGTTAAAAAAAGAGTTATTAAATAGGTGACCTAAGTCAAACCATACTATTTAGCTTCCTTCTCTTTAAATGCCTAAACTTTAAAACTTCTCCCTCATGGCTCACGCTTTAAACCCTTCTCATCGATGTACTGTTGGTTGTTGCATTGGAACTTGTTGCATATTTGAGGTGTGTGTAACTCTGTGTATGTATGTATGTATGTGTGTGTGTGTGTGTGTATACATATATTGATAAGATGTGCCTCGCATTTTTGAGGTCTGCGCCTCACGCCTAGGCCCCGAGACCCCTTTGCGTTTGCGCCTAAGTGCTCCTTGAGCCTTTAACAACTTTGGCACCACACCATGCCTCACGGCTCACGCCATTTAGAACCTTGGTTCTAAGTACCTCAATTTATTTTAACTAGTAATTAAATGAGTTGTAACTATTGTAGATGGTCTGAGTTTCTTTGAATGGTATAATATAAGTATTTTTAATCTTGCATAAGATATAACTTCTTATTGTGTGTGGTTGTCTATAATATGTAGTGGCCAAGGTCTTGGTTTTCCGAGATCATTGGTTAATGACAAATGCTTGGAAATTATTGTATTTGTATACTCAATCGTTCTTATTCTGGAGTGTTTATGTGTGAATTGTAAGTTACCGTGATTGGATATTCTGGGTGTGAAGTTTACTGTATTTGTTTCCCATATCTACTACCTTTCAGACATTATGGTAAAGATTCCCAAGAATCATTATTTGTGTGCTTTTTATATTCATTTTGGTGATATTGTATGCTTGGAGATAGTATTCACTGGATGGTGTGTTGCCATTGTATAATTTAGTTTAACTAGTAACATAGATACTTGATCATATAGGTTTTTGATATTGTTTGCTATTCCTCGGCAACTTGATATTAATATATCTTAACCTACTTATGCATGTAATGCTTAACTTGATAACATATTTAGCCTTCAGTGTATTTGATCAAGATAAGTACTGTTTCAGGAAAAAAATGGGCCGCTCAAACCGTACTTTGTATGTTGGCAATCTTCCTGGTGATATTCGTGAAAGAGAAGTTGAAGATTTATTTTACAAGGTTTGTTTTGATATAATGTGTTGTTAAACGTTTGTTCCAAGAGTTGTATCCTAGCACTTGGGCCACATAATCTTTCAATTTAATTAATGCCAGAAAAATATTATTTTATTCTTGTATATATGTGTGTTACGTTATCACTTGCAAACATTTACTTTATTTGAAATCTCGAAATGAATATTCACACAATTTATGATTATGAGCTAAGCAGTTAACACGGTCGGTTGCGGACATTGCGGTTGGGACCTTGATTTGCAATAGCGGTTATCATGGTGAGATAGCGGTGCAATAGCGGTAAAAATAATAGGTTCATAAATTAAATATGAATATATATATATATATATAACTATATATAACTTAATATAGTGTATGCCTAATACATATCAAGTCAAAAAAAGTGTCAAACCACACAAGCAACATAGTAATAGAGTTTATAAAGCACGCAGATGATTAAATGAGCTAATTGTAATCCACCGGCTCCGTATCTGAATCGACATCATTTAGTACATGGATTGTTTTATTTATGTCATCATCGCTATCTTCCCTATCTTCCCCTTCTTCATCTCCAACTCCAAGTCGAGGAGTAGCAATCGAGTAGGAGCCAAGTGGTCTTGTGTAGCGATCGAATAGGAGTCAAGTGGCCTGGAGTCGAGGGTTCACGACTTCAAGTCTGAAGTTGAGAGTTTAGAGTTGGTACTTGGTAGTCGATGATGAAGATGAGAAAGGTAGGGAGATGGAGTTAATTCATGGCAAACTAAAGTCTAAAAGTAAAAGGCCATAATAAATTATAAGCCCATAAAAAGAAAGCCCAAACATATTAAATTAAAAGGCCATAGAAAAAAAGTCCAAATGTTCTAAAAACTCAAAAGGCTCCTAACATACTTATTGCGGTATAGCGGACCGCTATTGTCAACCCAAATTGCGGTGAATAGCGCGGCTAAGTGCGGCACCACAATTTTGGACCGCAATTTTCCTCGAGACCGCAATCTGTAATTTCACTGCCATTAACTGCATATATTATGAGGATCCATTAACACGATACAAGTCCAGCTTTGATAATCTGGGATTTTACATTATTGTTTACTCTATTCAATTCCCTCATTATGCCTTGTTAACTTATCTAGTTTTTATTACAATTGTTCTTTCTATTGCAGTATGGACCCATTGTTGAGATTGATCTTAAAATTCCACCTAGGCCCCCTGGTTATGCTTTTGTAGAGGTAAGCATACATATTGACTTGGAACATTTTCCATCAAAACTTTATCTTCCTATTAATGCTTGGTTTCTATAAAAGATGGATTTTATATTTTGATTCTGATCATCATTGCTTTATGCTTTACTGAAATAGTTTTTGCATTTCATTTCAGTTTGAAGATCCTCGTGATGCTGAAGATGCCATCCGTGGGCGTGATGGCTATAAATTTGATGGGCATCGCTTACGAGTTAGTCATGAAAATTAATCTTGTTTTTTTAACCAATGTCTTCTGCATTAATTGCATCAACTACAATTTTTGTCTTGTTGTACAGTGACTTATTTCATGTTTAACTGCAGGTTGAACTTGCACATGGTGGGAGAGTTTCATCTTCAGTGGATCGCTATAGCAGTTACAGCAGTGGAGGCAGTCGTGGAGGACTCTCTAGGCGCTCAGACTATCGTGGTTTATCTTCTGCATCAATTTTGCATTTGTTGTCTACCATCTTTATTTATCTGTTTGAAGCTGTTATCAATTTCCTGACATCGCTTTGCAGTTTTGGTGACAGGATTACCTTCTTCTGCTTCCTGGCAGGATCTGAAGGTCAGTTTAATACTCTTTTTTGAGGATTATTTAATGCGTGCATGGGGGATATGTATGCTGATGGGGCAGCAATTGATATGTAGACATTAAGAGCTTGAGTTGCTTGTTTGATATGTAGACAACCCTAATTCAAAATGGATTTCTGACACCTCCAAACACCCTTCCCAAGAAAAATACCATTTTTTTTGGCCTTTCTAACATGTATGAAACATGTATTGCCAGGATCACATGCGCCGAGCTGGTGATGTTTGTTTCTCTCAAGTTTTTCGTGATCGTGATGGTAAGTTGAACTTCTTATATTCTGCTGGAGTGTTTTAATATGTTGCTGATTTTTTATGCTTCCCAAAATAAATTTAAAGGTTTTGCTGAACTTTTGCAATTTAACTTCTTAATGTAGTTCAACCTACCTGTTCGTATGGTATTGATGAAGCTTTACCGTCATCTCTAGCATAATTGTTAAAGTTATAAGTTTAATATGTTCCATGTCTCCCTGGCACTAAGTTGTGATAGGTATGTGTAAATTAGAACTTCATTATTTGAATATTCTGAATGAAAATTTTATTTTCGACGAATACTCTATCCCAACTTAAGCACCCATTTTTTAGAGGCAGTTTTGGGACATATATGCTCATCCAGATTTCTTTAGCTAAACCTTATTTTTCATGATCCTTTCGAATGAATTATTTTCAACAATATTAATCTGACCAATCCTAGTTACTCTTACCCCTTTATAATTGTCATTATTCATCAATGCAATTTGACTTCTTGCTCATCAATTTAAAGAGATTGATGAGCTGCTTTTACCAAAATCAGGGAAGGTCAAACTGAAGCACCATGAAAGAACTTTCTCTAAATTAAGACAGGAAGTTAACTAGGGACCTGTCAAGGAAAGGTCGCTTTTATGGACTAGTTTACAAATCACCAACCATGATATGTGTCGATTAAATTGTGAACAGGAATATTGTATGTGCAAGGTTTTTCCTTTTTTGTTTTTGTTTTAAATCAACAAGTCAACCATGGTAGTTTACCTGGTCCTTCTTTTTGGTGGTTGAATCCTGTGCCTTGAGGTTGCAAGTCCATAAGTTTCATGCTTGTGGACATGGTCTGTGAATCTTATAAGATCAGTTACTGATCAATCAAGTATGCATAGTGTCTTCGTTATATTAAAATCCGACTCTAGGACCAGTTTGTTTTTTTGTTGAAGGTCTGCCCCTTTTAATGTACATGCTATTGCTCTTGCTCTAACTGTAGCTTCTACTTGTAAGCTTTACGTTTTAGTGTAGAACCTCTTCTACATTTTTAGTGTAATCGAATAATAAGTTCACCTCTTGCCTTATATGTACACAATTATTTCACATGGACACTTACGATACATCTAGACAGTTGATGTTGTCACTTTATTTTTATTTTTCTTTTTTAGTCGAGGATAATCGTAATTAGTGTTTGGGATGATACATTTCCAACGGGCCAAGTGGGTAACTTTGTTGTGAAAAATGTTATTGTTATATGACTTATAAAAGCAGAATATGATTTTTTCTTTTGCTGATAATAGATAGTTCTGTTGAGTTCCATTAGACAGCTACCAGATGTGATTTTTTCTTGCTTTGAAAAGGATTTTTTTGTTTTATCTTTTCAGTTACATGTTTATTTTTCATGATTTAAAGTGGTAAGATTCACTATGGGAGAACCAGTAATTTTTTTAAGGCTGAATTACATGCTTTGCAGGCATGAGGGGGATTGTGGACTACACAAACTATGATGACATGCGATATGCGGTGAGTTTTAGACATGGGCTAATATTTTCGTAGAAAATTAGTGTTTTCTCTCCCTATACTGGTTTGAGGGTGGAGTCTCAATATTTTGACAAATGGTATTTCTTTCATGCAACCTTGTTGATGTATATTTTTTTTGTTGTAGATAAGGAAACTCGATGACTCTCTCTTCCGGAATCAGTTTTCAAAGGCCTACATACGGGTATGTGAAGTTGTATGTGGTGAATCCTTATCCTGCTGGTGCTAATTTACTCTGTTTCTTTACCCACTCAGGTGGAGGAGTATGATCAAAGACGTAGCTACTCTAGGAGCCGCAGTCGAAGTCCATATTATTCAAGAAGCAGAAGTCCAAGTCGCAGCTATAGCTACAGTAGCAGGAGCAAGAGGTATTTTGTTTTAGTTTACAATTGGTATGCTGTGATTTCCTTAATGCATACTAATCAACTGTTTTTGTGCAGCTACTCACCTAGGGACAAGCGCTCTCGCCGTTCTCGCTCAAGATCTGTTTCTTCACGTCCACGATCTGACTCGTCTCTTACTCCTGCTTCAAGGTATAGGTTGTACTTTAAGGAATATTGTTTTTCAATCCATTTGAGAGGCATCAGGACATTCAGTCATTTTAGCTTATCAGTTCGTTATCTGGGATGCATTATTATTGGTGTTATTTTTTACATGGGGTTGTTTGTGGCAAAGTTTTACTACTCTGTTCAAGTGTTATTTTTCGATTTTTTCTCCCTCCATTATCATCCTCAAATTGTGTGTGTCATCTTCATCCTTTCACTACTACAGTTCATCAAGTGTAAGCGTACAATCACCTGCCCTCCTTTGGGATGTATTGTCTATTTTTTTATATTCCGGGGTGTTGGTGGCCAAGTTCTTACCACTCTGTTATTTGTTTTTTACTTTGTTAAAATGTTGTAGATACATGTGCTGTTTCATTGCGTGGTTGCTGTAACTACGTTTGAGATGAACTCTTCCTCTTTTTTGCCCAAGATGATACCGTTTATTCAATTTTTGGTTCTTTTGTTATATTGTCATGGAGGTATATTTTCAGTGGGAACTATTGGAGTAGGATATTGCCATGTTTTATAAATATGCTTATAGAGCTGATATCCAAGCTACCCCCTAGAAGTAGACGGGTGGTCTGGCTTTCCATGGCAGTATGGACTATCTAGTATTTGATCCATCAGTACCCATATAATTTTGTTCTACATTTGCTGTTACTTTCTAAGTTTCTATGGTGGAGCCATAACATGCACTATCTATTGGCTCTTTCTTTTGACCTCCTTGGTACATATATGAGTAAAGTGTTTTTGTTGTTTTTGAAGTGATTCATGCTTGAGCTATTGTTTTTGCCTATAACCTGATTTATTTTATTTTCACTCAAAGCAAAGTGGTCAAATTTAAAGATTTTGGGTGGTGACACAGAGAATAACTAATAGATGTTTGTAAGAAATAAAAATAGTGCTGCAAAATTTTGAAATCAATTGTTCTTTCTAGTTCACATAAATTAACCCTGATTAAGTACAAATTTTCTAGTTATGGAGGCTTGGTATACATATCGAGGAAATTTAGTTTGTTTACAAGTTGTGCTCTGTGGAGTACACTTATGGGAATGCAAATGTAGACATCGGGTAAAAATTTCAAGCTTGACCCAAAGGTGTAATTTTTTTTGAAGTTCATATGAGACTAAACATTGACCCTTGGAACGTAGTACTTTTTTATTTGTATACACTGTACAAGTGTACATGCCTCTTATTTTCTTCTATACTTTTTTGTCGCACGATATATATATATATATATTTTTTTTTTCTTTTTTTTTTCTGTTGGAAGGAGGATGTGGGTGAAGGATATAGAATGTTTTTCCTGATTTTGATGCAAGGACTGAAGTTTTTTTTTTCTGTGTCATTGTATTGATGGCATAAATTGTTTTTCAATCTCGGTCAAAAAGTATATTTTAAGTGAAGTTCACATGAGAGTACACATGGGCACTGAGAAACATTGTATATGTTATTTGAATCCACAGTCCATGCTACTCTTGTTTTTTCACACATATTTTTTCTGCACTGTTGAAAGGTGGATGGGGGTGAAGGATTTAAAAGGGTAACCTTGGTTTTGATGCCATGATTATGAAGGGTTCCCTTGTTTCTTTTTTAGATCTGGATTACATGGCGTTGTGGGGATTGCGTGGTAGGGACATGATGGGATATGGTGCGCAAAGTTGGCTATCTGGGGATTGCATGTTAGGGACTTGACAAGATGTAGTGCTCAAGGTAACTCGCTGGGTTTGGCTGTAGCATCTGTGGCAGACCCTTGAGCCATGGTAATTGATTTTTATATGTACTGAACTTGATAAAAGAGGATGATTTTTTTTTGTTTTAAACTGAATTATGATTGCAAACTAACTGGTAATTGTGCAACTAACTGCAAGTGGGTGATGTGAGGAAATTCTTAACCACTTTGATAAACCATCACTAATAGTCAGCCGAATTTCAAGGATGTTTGCCATATTGATTGTTGGGAGGCAAATGGAAAGGACTCTTAGAGAAGAGGATTCTTTAACGGAGGACTACCAGTTTGATTTGACCCATCAGAGTTTTGAAACTTGCCTGGTGGAGACCATAATACTAGACGTACCAGTCTAGGTATATTAGACATAAAAATCTTCACATAGGAAATATATTCTGTTGGAAGATACAAATTATACTAGAAGTAGAGGTTCTAGGATAATAAGCTTTGAGTTACTTTTACATTGTGACCTTTTGCATCTATATGTTCAGTGGTGCCTTTGAATAATAAGATGCATATTCATTATCTTGGATGTTAATATGGTATGATGGCTTAGGCTTTAGTTTCTCAAGACTCTGCCCCCCTTACTAAACCATCATTGCCATCCACTGTTGCCTATGATGCTCTGAACAACCTTTCGATCTTCCCTATTCCGTTGAGATTTCTAATCTCTTCTTCGACTTCAATTTGATTTGCGATTTTCCTTGCATCCTAAACAACACCATATAGAAGATGATATAAATTTAAAATATATGGTCATAGAGGTACATTGCATGCCTATTCATCATATAGGTTCATTTCTTATGCATTCAGAGAGTCGAGGAGCTTTGATTCTTATGTGGTAGGGTAGGTGATGCTTACTTCAAGTTGCCGATGTGTCATTGGCACAGTAGAGTATTCCTAACATCTTGGTGTGTTGCTGAAATTTGCATTGATTTGGAAGTGCTGATTTGATGAATTGAAAGTTTTCTTGGCATTCACCTCAGACTGATCACCATGAGCTGGAAGGGAGTGTCATCAGTTTGTCTTTGATTAGTTGTTAAGCTCTGATTAAGATTTCAGACAGGCTTGAGTGGTCGTTTTTTGTGGGTACTTAAAAGATGGTAACCTAAGGATCCATCTGGAATGATGATATTGACAGCATGATTAGTTTTCTCTAAAACATACTTAGCTGAATAAGAAGTGTTGATTACTAGGTTGCATGTATATTATTCACCTATAATTTAGTGTGGTAAGTTTTCTCTTGAAGATGGAAACCTCATGAGAAGTTAAAAATTTTAACCACTCAAGAGGTTTAGACATTCTATCTTATGTGTGTAGTTAGACAAATTTTATGTGAATGGTACACTGCCCATAGGGATGTTGTTTGTAGATTGCGACAATGTCAAGCATGCACGGATAGGTATAGGAAGGATTTTAAAACTTGGAGGCCTCTCATAAGGCATCTTTGTTTCCGTTTTCAATGGAGAAATAAGAAAAAAATGTCTCTGACACTGATGTTTGATGCGCTTGAACTGTGATAATTAAACGAAGCTTCACATTAAGACAACTAAAGTTTGCGTCTGTACTGTGACAGTCAGAAAACTCTTCCATCATGTGAAATCCAGACCTTCTCAAGGCTAGGCCTTGGGGTTCAGGTTGCCAGTTCGAGTCTCCTTAGGGCTAGGGATTCTTCTGGTGGTTATCTTGAGGGCCCCATGCGATTAGTCGAGGTGCATGCATGCTGGCCCAACGGTTGCCAAAAAAAGACGCACGAGGTTTCTTTATTGTTGGAGCCTGTTTACTCAGGTCCACTAGCGACTTCAATTGACTTTACATGTTTCCAGCTGGGCAGGAGTCGTGTTTCTGGTCCTACTCGAGGAGTCCTAGAAGAGAGATTCATATTAGACGTAGCGTCCAAGTTATGTTAGTCATATAGTTTTGTGACCATTTGGATACATATTGTCGGTTCTTTCTTAGTAATGAGTCATTCTTTTTATAATCTTCAACATTAACAGCTTCAAAACATCGGGAAGTATTGGTTATGTGAAGGAATTGTAATCCACATGGAAATATAATGGAATGAGGAACTCTTATTGAATCGGTTGTTTATATTTATTTTGGTTTGTTATGCAGGTCTCGGTCGAGGTCTCGCACGCCACCAGCATCTGTAAGCTTATCAGACATTTTTTTTTCGCTTCCAGAAACCGTTATTGCATTCATTTTCTAACCCCATCACTTATTTTATACCGAACAGTCTCGTGACCGCAGGCGGGCTAGTAGAAGCCCTAGCAGGAGCAGTAATCAGAGCATTCTTCGTTCTCGTTCACCATCGGTAATGTTTAAATGCTAGACCATTACCGTCTTTAGAGATGCACAAGGCCTGGGCTTTTTCAGGCCTGGGCCCAGGTCTTCCAATCCCATTTTTCAGCAAGCAAAAAAACCCCAGGCTTTTATGGTCCGGGCTTTAACCGGACCTTGGAAAAAGTTGGTCTGATGGGGATTTAAGAATGGGCCTGGGCCCAGGATTTTTTGGGCCGGGCTTTGGGCTTGTGCTTTTTTCTGCATCTCTATCCCTCGTGATACTCGTAGGGTAGTTCCGAGGGTTTTCACGGGTACAACCGCTCTACTTCTTGGGGTAGAGATCAGGTCTTGTACATCTGCAAAATAGCCCCATAGCTTTGGGAGAAGGGGTGCTTTCACAAAGGGCCTACGCTCCCCAGACCTGGGACCTCACCCTGGTTAGATATACCGGGTTAGTTTGATTTATGCTCATAGGGTAGTTGTTTTCTAGTCATGACTCTTTGTGTTTCTGCAGGTGATATCGGACTAAACTCAACATGGTGGACTGGAGTGGGGATGAGTGCATACAACTGACATCTGGTAATTCTACTGTGTTGCATGTAGTTTTTGGATCTGAATATTACAATTATGGATTATATTGTGTTTTGTTGTGTTTCTGAATCATGTCTTAAAAGGAGTCATTTGATAGATATATTATGCTGAAAGCTGCTATCATTGTGCTTACATATATTTTCTGTTTAATACTGTTGTGCATTTATTAGATCTGTCCAGAGATTTGCGAAAACCAGTTTTGACTGATCTTGGTTAAAAAGTAACACCGCGTAGCTGGGTATGGCATAACTTGGTCATTTAACCGGCTTTTAGTAAAAAATGTGTAACTAGTATAACTGATCCTCAAAGCCTGGTCCACTTTAGCTGGTTTTTTGACCAGTGGGTGAGGATCACATTGTTAACATTAACCGGCTATTTGAAAATTTGTATATGATGTTGGTTATAATTGCTCAAAAATGGTAACCTGTTTGGATGTGGAAATTTACCGGGTTTTTGGGCTTTAAGCCGACTGTAGCTGCTGATGGTAAGCAAGCAAAAGGAATGTGTTTGTTTTTCCAATTTTCTGTATAATTTTTGGTTAAATGGGAATTTAATTGAAAAAGTGTCTTAAAAGTGAAGTTGACCGGTAGATTATATATTTTGGTTGATTTTCCCATCTTAAATGGGCTTGAGCATTGGCTGGTAGAGATGCTCATACTAGTCAACTGTCGGTTCTTGACTTCTTGGCATGCTTGAACCGGCCTTTTGGTCTCCAAAATAAAACAAAAACCTTCATAACGGTTATGTTATAATTTCTCTATTATAAGGTATGAAAAGTTAGAATTTCTAAAATTTTCAGTAGCTATTTTATTTTAATAAAACATCCAATATGTTAAATAAAATATAATTTTTTTCTCATACACAATTTCAGTATCTAATATAAAATGTTTCAATTTAATCAATTAATATTTTATTTATTTGATTATAAAGATAAAAATTTATGACCTTTTAAAACTCATACCAGTTATTTTAATATATATATATATAAAGTTATTAGGTACTCGAAATTGTTTAGAACTCTTAGAAGTCAATAATGTGAAATCGCCTTCGAACATTATTTATAAATTTAGGAATTGTGTCTGTCAAGGTTTAAAAATTTTTCTAAGGTGCCGTTTGTTTTTTAAGAGGTATAAGTCTGAAGTCTTATTTTAGTTATGATTAATAAGAGTTGGTGTGTAAAAAAGTCTGAACGATTCAGACTTAAGAGTCATTAAGAGGTTTTTTTAAAAAAACAAACAACCCCTAAGTTTTTATGGAAAGGGTTTCCTAATGAGGTTGCATCTTGATCTTTTACCTCGTAGTTTAAAGTTTTATTTTGTTAGGTTGCTGATCGTTTTTTATTATTTTCCAATTGTTCTCCCTGTTCTGTGGTCCTAGGTGTTTCTGTTCTTCGAAGGCACCCTTTGGTGGCTCTTGTTTTGTATTTGTTCTTTTTTATTTAATAAGTCTGTTTTCTTAAAAAAAGACTACAAGATAAAAAGAATCGTATTTATATATAATTTAAATGGTAAAATGGTAAGAGTATAACAATAATTAAAAACAGAAAAAAAAACGGTTTAAAGTAAAAAAAGTCATGATCAATCAGAGACCGTAACATGACCAAAAATAAAAAAAAGATTCCTATCGGTCCGAGTAAAACCGTCCGCTTGGAAGACTGTAAATAATCTTTTTTGCCCGTCATTTGTTTTAAAACGAACATCATAATTATCTTTTTTACATAACAAACTTTAGGACGACATCTTTGGGCCTCTCTTTGTGCTCATAAACATGTGGTTAAAGACTCCCCTTGGCTCATCCTGGGAGACTTTAATGTTGCCCTTGACACCATAGATAACACTGCTGGTATGTCGGGAGCTACGCGTGGTATGGATGATTTCCGTGATTGCATCCGTCAGATTGAGGTTGAGGATATAAACTTCAAGGGTCTTTTCTATACCTGGACCAAAAACCCCAATGGCAATAGTAGTCTCCTTAAAAAGATCGACCGTGTCCTTGGGAACTCTCATTTCCTTTTTCAATTCTATTATGCTTCTGTCACCTTCCATCCTTATCGCACCTCAGACCATAATCCGGCTATCCTATCTATTCCCTCTCGTGTTTCTCATAAGCCTAAACCGTTTAAGTTCTCCAACTTTCTTACCCATAAGGAAGGCTTTAAGCAGGTTGTTGCCTCGAGCTGGGATCCCAATATTACCGGTTATTAGATGTATAAAATTTCCCAAAATATGAAGCATATGAAAAGCCCTATGCGTAAATTCTTACGGGACAAGGGAAACATCTTTACGAAAGTCACAAAGCTTCGGGTTGAACTGGATAGCGTCCAAATTGCCCTTGATAGGGATCCTGAGAATAGTGAGCTTTGTGAAGAGCATAGTAGGTACCTTAATGCCTACAATGAGGCTTGTCTTGATGAGGAGATATTTCTTATTCAGAAAGCGAAGATTGATTGGCTCCGTGAAGGAGAAGAATTATGCTTTCTTCCATAAGTCTGTTAAAAGTTGTGTCAATCGTAATCGCATTGATACCATTCAGGATGCTGATGGTCGTTGGGTCGATAAAGAGGAGGTTCCCAATCTTTTTGTTTCTCACTTCCAAAACTTCTTGGGCTCTGCCCACTCTACCTCTTCCATTCGTGATCCTATGTCTCTTTTCTCTAATAAGCTTTCAGAGGAGCAAGCGACTTCGATGCTTACCCCTCTTTCCGATGATGAGATTAAAAACGTCCTGTTCCAAATAGGTGATGACAAAGCTCTTGGGCCGGATGGCTTCACAACTAAATTTTTCAAAGCCGCCTGGGATATTGTTGGAGCCGACGTTTGTGCCGCTGTGCGTGAGTTCTTCGCCTCGGGGAAATTCTTAAAGGTTCTCAACAACACTTGTCTGACCCTAATTCCTAAGTCTGTCGCCCCTTCCAGAGTTACTGATTTCCGGCCCATTGCTTGCTGCAATGTCTTGTATAAATGTATTAGCAAGATTATTGCGGACCAGATCAAAACTCAGCTTCAGTCGCTGGTCAATGAGAACCAGTCTGCGTTCATCCAGGGACGTCTCATCACGGACAATGTTTTGCTTGTCTAAGAGCTTATGTGCGGTTATCATAAGCATCGGGGCCCTCCTCGATGTGCTTTTAAAGTTGATATCCAAAAGGCTTATGATACCGTGGATTGATTTTTTCTTCTCATTGCTCTCTTCGGTTTTGGTTTCCCTTTGACCATGATCGATTGGATTATGACGTATGTTTCTACTGCGTCCTATTCGGTTAACATTAATGGTAATTTACATGATTTTTTCAAAGGCCAGAGGGGCCTTCGGCAAGGGGATCCCCTATCCCCCTACCTCTTCACTTTGGTCATGGAGGTCCTCAACCTTATGATCAAAAGGAAGATAGCCGAAACCGACTCTTTTATCTTCCACCGGAATTGCGAGGAGCAGGAAATCACTCACCTTTGCTTTGCTGATGATCTTATCCTTTTCTGTCATGGTGATAGTGATTCTGCTCAGATCCTAAAAGATTCCATTTCTGAGTTTTCTGCTGTCTCTGGCCTCTGCCATAGTGCGACCAAGAGTGAGGCGTTCTTTTGTAATGTTGGTGATCACTCCAAAAATACTATCACTAACATCATGCAATTTCCTGAAGGTTCCCTTCCGGTCCGATACCTTGGTGTTCTGCTCATTACTACTCGCCTCTACCACAATGACTGCAAATGTCTTGTTGATAAGGTGAAGACTAGGCTTAATGATTGGCGGAACAAGTCACTTTCTTTCGCCGGTCGACTCCAACTTATCCTCTCGGTCCTGTCCTCTATGCAAATCTATTGGGCCTCTATCTTTGTCCTCCCAATCTCCATCACCAAGGAGATTAAGAAGCTTATGCGCGATTTCCTCTGGTGCCACAGTGAGCTTAAAAGAGGGAAAGCCAAAGTCTCTTGGAAGACCGTCTGGCTTCCCAAGTTTCAAGGGGGTCTCGGTATTAAGAGTCTTGTCAGTTGGAATCTTGTCCTCATGGCCTCCCACACGTGGAGGATCCTTACCAACAAGGATTCTATATGGGTTAAATGGATCCACTCCTATAGGCTTAAAGACCGTAACTTTTGGGATGCCCCAATCCGAAGTGATGTCAGATGGGGTTGGAGTAAAATCCTAGGTATGCGGGATAAGATTCGAGACTGCATTGTGTTTCAGATTGGCAATGGCTTGACCACCTCTGTCTGGTTTGATAACTGGCATCCTGTTGGTCCTTTCTGTAGGTCTATTACCCCTCGTAACATTTTTAATGCTGATCTTTCGATGAATGCGAGGGTTATAGACATTATTCTTAATGGTAATTGGGTATGTCCTCAGTTGCGGGATAACCCTACCTCCCCTCTTGGTCGTCTCGATCCCTCGGTTCTTTCTCCTTCTATCCCGGATAAACTCCTCTGGAGAAAACGGGATGACAACCTTACTCCCTTCTCGGTGCATGAAGTTTGGCTCAACATCCGCCCTAATGAGCCTGAGACGGATTGACACCATATGGTCTGGTTCTTGCAGAATATTCCCAGACATGCTTTCCTCCTCTAGGTTGCCTTGCATCAGCGTCTCAAGACGCATGATAAGCTCCGTTCGTGGGAGGCCTACTCGAATATCTCGTGTGGGTTCTGTCAGAATGGCCCTAACTCTCATAATCATCTCTTCTTCGAGTGTTCTTTTCCTCAGCAGGTTTGGCTTGGCCTCAAGCCAAAGCTCAACCTTCCTCTTGTCCCGGACAACTGGACGAACATTATCAGACTTCTCCAACCGGCCACCAAAGGCAAGACCATTTGGTCTATTATTCGCAGATTAGTGTTGGTTGGGACTGTCTACCACCTTTGGAATGAAAGGAATAATCGTATCTTAAAAAACAAGCGAAAATCTCATTATACGGTGATTAAGACTATTTCTGATGATGTCCGGTCTAGGCTTCTCAGTTTGACTTTGAAGCCGTCCCCTAATGTTGTGCATGCTAGACATGCCTGGAACCTGCCCTAATGGGTGGTTTTCTCTTTTCTCTTCCTTGTTTTTTTTTCTGCCCCCCCCCCTGTTTTCTATGAGCTTTGCTCTTTTCTAGTGGTTGCTTCGGTTTAGATTCCACCCGAGTGCTGCCTTGGTTTTATGTTTCTGTCAAAAAATTTAAAATCCTAAAAATTGTCTTTTTTTTTCTTGATCGGAGGGGTCGCCCCGCTTTGTATCAAAAAATAAAAATAAAAATAAATTATATCTTAGAAAAATTACGAACATATAAAATATACAACACAATTTACTAATTTTAACTACTTTTTTATTATTAACATTTAAAATTGGTCAATTTCCATGATGCACAAAATTTTAAATATAAATAGTTTTTTTTTTCTTTTACAAAATTTATAGCTTTTGATTAAATTTCAGATTTTATCAATGTTCTAAATAGCGTGAGGCATGGCGTGGCGGGAGAGGCCAGACCTCAAGCCTTAGGAGCCACGACAAAACCATGGCGTCTTCAAGACGTGATTTATGACGTCATTTTTCTAATTCATATATAATAATATATACAAACATATGTTTTGTAGTGTTACTCAATGAGTCAATAATAATAAGCAAGTTAAATTATGATATATATTAAAAAATTTGCAAATAAGACATTAAAAACGTAAAGAAGAATCAAATATTGCCTTACGAAATTGTGCATTAGGCCATGACATGCCACATGCTTAACGTGGCGTGAGACACAAGCATTGATGTCATGGCACGCCATGATTGCTGTGCGACGAGTTTTGTAGAACAATGAATTTTATATTGTTTTAAATGAAGATCAACTTTTATAATTTAGTTGAGAATAAGTAGTTTAACAGGTGAATTTCATCAATATGGAAAATATTTTAATCTGTGTTTTATTTGAGAAAATGCATTTCAAAAGTTTTATTTAAATGAAAAACGTTAAGTAAAAAAGAAAGAATCGAGAAGTATTTTTTGGTTTGAAAGTTGATACGCTTTCTTTTTATTTAAAAGGTTATAGCATATTATCTTTTTTTTTAAAGGGTGTCCCGGGGCTTTGTCCCAGACTAACCCCTTGGCAATGAAACCGACTGCTAAAACATGCAGCCCTGAGGTTATACCCAGTGGCCACAAAGTTGAGAATGCAGGGAATCGAACCCGGGTTGAGCGCTATGAACTCCACATGTAATTACCGCTGTACCACAAGCCTTGTGGTTTATAGCATATTATCTTAATTACATTAAACATATAAAGTATTGGTTTTTTATTTGTACTAAACACATAGTATGGTCTCCAAAATAAAGCTTTTAAAAAAATATATTTTTTTTGAGTAATTTACATTCTTGCCTCTAGTGGTATATATGAAATCACACTTTACATTAAAAAGAAATTATGAAAAATGTCGTTGTGGTTTATATTTTCACATGTCTTTGATTCCTTTTTTCAACCTTTAAGAGCATCTATTAAGTAGATTAGTTAGAAGGGCATTCTAGTCATTTTACTTATTCTTCATTTTACAGGGACCAATAATGTCATTTACTATGAGAAACCTTAAAAATGAAAGAATAAGCACTCAACCACTACTTTAGATTTTCTAATTTAAAGTCATTTTTCACTATTTAAGATAACAACGAAAATAATGAAATATCCTAATTTATCTCCTATATTTTTTATAACATTTTTTTGAATATTGATAATCATCGATTTTTTAATTCAATTTTCACCTTAAAATCATTGGCGATTTACAAATCTACAAATCGAATTAAATCACATTTATCTAAATTCTATATGTGAACACGACGTCGATGTTCTTCATTGGTCGTTTTAAATATTACCAAACGTAAAAGACCCAACAAACTATTATCAGATTGTGATAATTAGGTATATATTGGTTCATATGTAAACATGTAAATCATAACATATATTTACATGTAAATCTTAATCATAATTTGTAATTGAATCAATTTAAAACTTATAACCGATATTCTGAATCAGTTTAAAATTCATATGTGAACATGTGAATCCTAAAATAGATTCACAAGTGAATCCTAACATTGATTCAAATTTGAATTTTAATTATAACTTGTACGTGCATCAATTTACAACTTATATTTGAGATTTTAAATTAGTTTAAAATTCATATATGAATATTAAAGATAATGAAATTCTTGTTTTTTTTGATACAATTTATTTAAATAAAATATTGATCTATATTTTTGATAATTTAATTTAAAAAAATGGGTAATCAAACATCTATTTGAAAAAGAAAGTGGGTAATTTAAAAAAAAATTGGATTAGTGATTTAATTTTGCAAAAGTTTCAAAACACCCCTCAACTTTTTTAAGCTCTTTAACTTAGGTACGGTTTGTTTTTTAAGATGTCTAAAGTCTGAAGTCTTATTTTAATTATGATTAATAAGAGGTGTTGTGTAAAAAGGTCTGAACGATTCAGACTTGAGAGTCATTAAAAGGTTTTTAAAAATAAAATAAACAACCCCTTAGTCACATTTCCTCCCTATGTTTACATATTTTTTCTTACGAATTTAGGGGTGTTCGCGGTTCGGTTTGGTGCGGTTTAGTGCCAAGCCGCAAACCGCACCGGATATGCGGTTTGAACATTTTTCAAACTGCAAACCGCACCGCTTAAACCTCAAACCGCACTAAACCGCACCGCGAATTGTGGTGCGGTGCGGTTTATACGCATACAATCCAAAAATTATAAACTTAAAAAAATATTATAAAGTCAACGATAAAGTAACCGTAATCCAAGAAGATAAAGAGTTTCAATACATCCGATTCCCAAATACATATTGCATAATTCACTACTAAAATTAATCGTATTACCGACGACTGAAACAGTCGGTAAACCGTCGGAAAAAGGCTTTAGCGACGGTTTTTCGACGGGAATGATCGTTGGTAAAAAGCTGGTCGGTAATATTTAGCGACGGTTTTCCGACGACAGCTAGCGACAGCTTACCGACGGTTCCAGTTTCCGACGGTATTTATTTATTAAAAATAAATATAAAATGAAATGAAAAAACCAACCGTCGGTAAGCCGTCAGTATATCACTAATTTTTCCGACGGTTTTTCGACGACTTATTAAAAATATATAAAAAATAAAATTAAAAAGATACCGTTGGTGGGCCGTCGGTAAATACCGACTGTTTTTTGCCGTCGGTAATTGCCGTCGGTATTTCACAGTTTTCTAGTAGTGATTAAAAATGTTCTAAGAAGTAAAAAGAAATCTTCAAAGTAAATTAGACGTGTAAATTATGACATATCCAACTTTTTATTTCGTTTCGATCCTTAAGCCCCCACTCCTAATTGACAATTATTTATTCAAATAAAAAAAATATTACATAAAGTCTAAATAATTAAATACTAAATTATTCTATATATGTTATATATAAAACTAAAAAAATACAAAATATGCGGTGCGGTTTGAACCGCAGTTTGATAACTTAAAAATCGCAAACTGCACCACATAGTGCGGTTTGTTAAAAATGCAAACCGCAAACCGCAACACAAAAGTTTTAAACCGCGCCGCAAAAGTTTTAAACCGCGCTTTGAGATGCGGTGCGGTGCGATGCAGTGTGGATGATTTATGCGGGTTGGCGGTTTGAATGAACACCCCTACTTAAGATATTGGTCATTGAAAAAATCTCATTTAATGATTGAGATTTCTTCTCACAATCTTAACATTTTTGGGCTTCTCATTTGATTCTTGCCCCATATATATATATATATATATATATATATATATATATATATATATAGTCGGGTTCTTTTGTTAACTCAAATTATTGTATTAACTTTATGAACCAAAATCATAGTCCTTGATCTTAACATGGAGGGGTTGGGATGATGCACAATTAAAACTTTAATTATAGAAATTATAGACGGTTAATAGTTTTAGTGAACATTGGTGTTTAGGGGAAATTGACGAAAATGTATTTCTTTTACCTTTTGTAACCCCCCCCTCCCCCCCCCCCCCCCCCCCCCAAAAAAAAAAAAAAAAAAAAAAACTACTCCTTAAAAAATAATTTTAGTGAACATTGATGTTTAGGGGTAGATAGTTCATATATGTTTGTGTTACATGTTCTATTAATGGCCAAACACCTTATAAATTTGTATATCATTCATGTTTTAGATGCCTATTCATTCTTAGTATATGTTCTTATAAATAAGAAGTTGGACCTTATTGTTTTTGGTGTTTGGTAATAGCATTTGCATATGTGTTCATGTACATACAAACATTGTTTCACATGTTTTATTACTGTTCATATGTCTTCATGTTGTTTAATTCTTGTTTAGATATGTTCATGTCACACGTTCTATTAACGGTCAAACACCTTATAAGTTTGTATATCATTCATGTTTAGATGCCTATTCATTTGTTCGTATATTTTCAGATATGAAAAACTATAGCTAAAATCATGGACAATAATAGTTTTGTAACTCCTCATTAAAGGGTGTTACAAAAAATATGAAATTCCAAACATAAACCTACATATTAAGTGCACATGAATTCAAACAAGTATTAAACATGCATTCTTATTGGTCCGCGAAAGTTAATAAAGTTAACAACATTTTTTAGGTTAACATAATATCCTCTCACTATACATATATATAGGGTTGAGATCTTTTGTTAACCTTGTATTTCTTGTTAACTATGTGAACTAATCCAAGCCATCCATCTATAGATCGGATGGTTGAGATTAAATGTAATTTTTTTAATAAAAAAACGTTTCACTAAATACAATTGTAAGTGAACATTAATGGAAAAGGGTATTTTGGAAAAAAAAAACACTCAAAACATTAATTAAACTCTTGGAAATGCTTTAAAAACATTTATTACACTAAATTAGTAACCGACGAGTACCAACATTGATTCTGTAACCGACATATTATTACACTACAATGCTTATGTTAACATATTCAATTTCTCACGATATGAACAATCATTGACTGCTAAAGATGATATCCAAATTGAAATTTGAATTATATGTTAACAAATGTGAACATATATGCATAACATGAACACATTTGTTAACATGGATGCATATGAACACTACTGTTAACGTACTTAATTTCACATATTATGAACAATTATCACCTTCTAATGTTCGTAGTTAAATTGAAGTTTAAATTAGATGAACAAATGTGATCTAAAATTGATATTTAAATTGAACGTAATTCCAAATCATATATCGTATATCTTATCTAAAGAAGTTTATGTGAATCACATCTTTTGTGATGATACTATAGTTGCATACAAACACTTACGTTAACCTCATTTTTTTCATCATGAACAAACTTGAACATACATGCATAACATGAACATATATATGTAAGCATGGTTAACTATGAACATATATGAATAACATGAACTCATATGTTAGCATAAATACATATGAATGGTTCTGTTGACATTTTTATTTAAACAATATTGAAATGATTCAAAAAAATTATGAAAAAGGATAAAATTGTGAAATCGTAACCTACACAGTAATTTTGGAATCTTCATTTTTGTAGCTCCCATACAATTAATTACAAAAGATTACATATCAAAATGACGTTAATACCCTTTTGTATTAAATAAATAAATGAATAAAACATCAACTAATCTTGCAATCCTATTGGTTGATCAAGGTTCACATAGTTAGCAAGAAATACAAGGTTAACAAATGATCCTCCATATATATATATATATATATATATATATATATATATATATATATATACATACATAGGGTGCGTTTCTTTTGCAACCCAAACAATTTGTACAAACTATGCAAACCAATCTTAGCCGTTCATCAAGTCTAATGAATATATGATTTTATTATGTTTCCTAATTTAAAATCATGATTATAATGAATAAACATAACATTTTTCATATATATCACAATCATTATTAATGAATCATAATCATTATCCATAATAAATATATCTATTGTTTCATAATATAGTGGTTTGCATAGTTTGTACAAATTGCTTGGGTTGCAAAAGAAACGCACCCTATACATATATATATATACATATATATCGAGGAGGATCAATTCGAAACCTGACTATGGAAACCAATATTGACCGATCATTGAATTTCTCTTTTTTTTTTCTTTTTTTAATTGATAAGAGTATTTTAGTCTTTTCCCTAATTTCGTAATATATATGGTAATTATTACTATTATTGTAATATTAATTATTCAGTTTTAATGCATTATATATAGGGTACTAATGTAAACTATTTTTTTATTTGATTTCCGTTTCATCACAATTTGGAAGAGAATTATTTTGATAGAAAATTCAAATATTTAATTATATGTAAAATCAATATTTGTTTTCATTGAATTGAAATGTTTTTAGAATAATTTATTTTGAGTCTTTGTTATTTATATGGTTTTTTTAATTGGAGTGTAAAAAATTAACTAACCGGAGCAATGAAGGGTAACATGTTTGATGGTGCTTCGGTTAACGAAATTCATCATAAAATCCACCCGTAAGATGAAACAGTAATGAAATTAATAATGGATCAATAATGAAATGACTTCCTTCTGATGAAACAGTAATGAAATAAGTAATGAAATCACTTCCTTCTGATAAACCAATAATGAAATCAGTAATGAATCTGATGAACCAGTCATGGACCATAGTAGATTAAAAAATTTGTTAGAAGGAACCCATAACATCACAGATGAATCCTAACATCATATATTTCATTCGAACTAAACTAAACCAAGTTAATTAAATGTTTCATCTGACTAACATACTGAAGGGTTTAGGGAAAGCAATAGACAATTTTCCCTTTTGGCCTATTTTTTTTTTTGGAAGGCATAGCGGCATCGAACCAACGAACGACTACCACGAACACACGCACACACGTACGCACACCTCCCCGGCGGTATCGGGCATCCACGTGCAGCCCACTAATCCGTCGCTGTCCCGACCCGGTTATTATTAATTTTCATTAATAAGTTAATTCATTTATTACCATATTTAAGTCAAATGAATCTTGACCATTGGTTACTAAGATCAATGTTATCTAGATGGTTTTAAAGTTTTTAATCTAATATAGGTTTCCAATTGAAACACCTCTCTCTCTCTCTCTCTCTCTATATATATATATATATATATATATATATATAGGGAGAGGTTCATTTGAGAAATGGTAAATATATGAGAAATATAGAAGTAATCTTAGTCATTCATCTGGTCAACATTTGCGGCTTTGACCGCAAAACACCGGATAATTTCTTGTGTGGTCTATAGAAGGTAAAGGGGTAATTTCGTAAAATACACGGGATGAGTTCATATATGAATCTGTATGAATCACAAAGATTCATATATGAATCTGTTAATTAGTTCAACTGATTCATATATGAATCTTTGTGATTCATACAGATTCATATATGAATCACAAAGGTTCATATATGAATCTATTAGTTAGTTCAACTGATTCATATATGAATCACAAAGGTTCATATATGAATCAGTTAAAAGAGTTCAGTTGTGAATTGCACTGTTTCATATATGAACATATAGTTCATATGTGAATTATACATGTTCATATATGAACACAACCCGTGTGTTTTGTATAATTTACGAAATTGTCCTTCTATTTTTGGGATAGCCGCAACTTTTGACCGGTCAAAGCCGCAATATTTGACTAGTCAAATCCGATTTTGACCATATGAATGGCTAGAATTACTTCTCTATTTCTCATATATTTACCATTTCTCAAATGAACCAAACACTATATATATATATATATATATATATTAACCAGGGTATTTTCATTTTTTTCATATATTGATACCACATTCCTTAAATATCTCATTCACTTTATTATTACATTCTTTAATTATCACGTTCCTTCATTATCTCATTCATCTAATTGTTTCACCTATGAGACTTGTTTAAACTCCCTTAATTAGCTCATTCATTTTTTGGTTTCACCTATGAATTTTGATAATTTTTTTTGGAAGAAAGTTCATATTGAAACAACATTGTAAAGTTTAAACAAGAATCATTGTTTTTCACTTATGAACTTCAAATAAAAATTATTGTTTCACTTCTATTTTTACTTGTGGACATTGATTATCTGATTTCGCACATGAACTTTAAACAAAAATCATTGTTTCAATTTCTGGTTTCACCTATGAACTATATGGTTTTACCTTTAAACAAAAATCATTTAAATATATTATTTATCTTCCAAAAAGAAAATATCATGATATTAAAAAATAAAAAAGTCATTTAAATAATATTATTGATTATCTTCCAAAATAAAATATGATTATCTTCCAAAAATAGAAAAAATAATTTGTTCCAAAAATTCCCTTAATTTAATACCGTTTAATTTGTTTCCTTTTTTATCAGATTATAACCTCCCGTTTAACCACTACCGTTGATAAAAAAAAATGAAAGACTAAGATTGATTAACAAAGTTAATACTATTTATTTGGTTAACAAATGATTGTCTCTCTCTCTCTCTCTCTCTCTCTCTCTCTATATATATATATATATATATATATATATATATATATATGTACACATACACACACACACACTACCTAATAAAGCATATTTGTTAAAGTCTTAAAAACAACTTTAATGCATAGAGTGCTACAGATTTATGCATAAAGTCTTAGAAACAACTTTTATTGTATTATGTACTGCTAACTTATGCATTAAATCTTAAAATATCTTAATTACAAGTTGTTTATGCATTGTTAAGCTGTTATCTTGCTCCCAATGTATTTCTGCTCCCAAGAAGATTTATCGGCTTTTCTCAAGAAGACTGATCATGCTCTTGATGACTCCAACTCCCAAAATGGTGTTGTCCTATAATTCTCTAGGCCTATCTTTCGCTTTTTCTTCAAAATCTCGGTTCAATTGTCCCCCATGAAGGTCTCGAATTATAGAGTTGACATGAGCTCACTGCCTTTTTCAATGATGGTCACCAAAGAATTGTGAACCAATTAGTAGATGTGGCTGCCCGACTTAGAAGTTGTTGGTGCAGAGTTGTGTTATTTTTTTTAACTCTGTTCACACACCCTCTGTCTGTTTCAATTAGCTCAGTTCTAACCAAACTTTCATTTACATTTTACCGATTAGCATAACGAGATTACTCAACCGGATGAGTTATCTCCCTCACTCTTTGATTAATGACCCCTCACCCCTCAATCACTCAAGGATAACTTATTGGGTAGGAAACACAAGTTGACGTGAATCCATAGAAGTATATAAATTTTTGACTTCTTAATTTATCGGAATTACTATATGGATCTTGGGTGAAATAAATACCGCGACTTCAATCTTTTTCAATAAAATCATCACGCATAACAACTTGCTCGAAAATGGGCAAGAAAGTGGGGTCTTCAGTCATTAATCTTACACATTAATTCCATGAGATTTTGTCCTAAAAACATTGTGTTGTTCAACAGTTTAAGTTGAACAAATTTGTACCTCATAATATGAAACACATTGTCATATGAATATATGCTCCTCAAAGATATCATTATTATTTGAGCATTTGAACTTTAAGGATTCTCACAACAAAAATATTAAATGAATGAAATGAATTCAAAAGACTTGTTTGAGAGTCTGACAATGTATCAGAAAGATCAAATATTATGATAGATTAGGGTTGGAAAGAATGAATTTGTTTATATGAACAAATATAAACAAGCATTGAATAAATTTCAAGAACCCTTAAGTTGAAAGAATATATAATGCTCAACAAATAAGAATACAAACCGGAGTATTACCACCGAAAAATGTTTCATTTTGAGACATGCTAATAACAAAGTCAATTAGACGTTAAACCAATATGTATGAATACCTGAAAGTATAGAAAATATAATACGCAAGTATTAATCTTTGAAAACACACGGTCAGAAAAATCATCAACAATAAAATATGAAAACATTTAAAATCACACTTCTAAATTCATAAAATTTAGTTGAGAATAGAGAAGTGGTTTGAACATTTAAAAGAACATTTTTTATGCTCGAAAATTGTCTTTCAAACAATCTGAAATTAAGAATCAGAAAATACATGCATTCAACATAGATTCCTTAACTCCCCCTTGAGTTATTCACCTGCAAAACAAAAAGATTTAAGTAATCATCTAAGATGATTACTCATTTGTCAGTAAGTATCCGAATAAAATCAAAATGTGAACTCCCCCTCATATTAAGAATAAACAAAACAGATAAGCATTATGAACTCCCCCTAGACTCATGCAAAGGAAACATACTTAGATAGACAGATTAAGCATACCTAAGTTACTAATAAGGAAATTTAATCTTCTCTCATCTAGCGGTTTTGTGAAAAGATCAACGATCTGGTAATCAGTCTGTACGAAGTGCATCTCGATCGATCCTTTCTCTACATGGTCTTTGATAAAGTGATATATGACGTCAATGTGCTTGGTCTTTGAATGATGAATCGGATTAGCAATTATAGCAATTGCACTCTTCGAATCACAATAAATAGGAACTTTGTTGAAAGTTTAGTCATAGTCTTATAGTTGTGTCTTCATCCACCCTGTGAACAACAACTGGCTGTAGCAACGTATTATGCTTCTATAGTCGATGTTGAGACACAGTTCTGCTTCTTTGACATCCAGCTAACCAACTTGTCACCTAGAAATTGACAAGATCCAGAAGTGCTCTTTCGGTCCAACTTAAGCGTGATCTACGTCTGTAAATGCCGTTAGATCAAAACCAGAATCCCTTGGATACCAAAGGCCCAAATCTTGTGTGCCTTTGAAATACCTCAGAATTCTTTTTACGGCTGCAAGGTGTAACTCTTTTGGATTGGCTTGATATCTTGCACAGAAGCACATACCAACCATTATATTGGGTCTAATGGCTATTAAATAAACTAAAGATCCAATTATGCTTAATAGCGGTAAATCGTATAGGTCCACAAAGTGGCCACAATGTTACCATAATGGCAGTGCAAATGTACACTGGACACTATGATTACTTTCAAGTAATAAAGTGGTAAAAATAACGATATCGTATTTATAGGGATCGGACTTCAAAGTTTCGAGTACTAAGTTGATAATACATCAATCTCATTTAAAGAAGAAGAAAACATTTTTTTTGGTGATTTTAACAATTAAGTAAAGAAAAATAATATAAAGAAGAGGGTATGGGTGGATTAACTAATACATTTGTAGTAACCTCGTGGTTGGAAACAAGTTTCACAAAAAAAACTTATAAGAGTCCCTTTCTTTCGAAAGTGAACTCTCACAAAAAGTAGCCACCTATCCCCACAAAGTCACCATTTTTGCCAACTCAAGACGTGCCATTTAACTAAGTATACCTCTAAGGATCGTAGGTCTAGCAGTATGAAAATAAATGCCCAGATCTATTTGTGACACCAATATCAACCGATATTTGAACCTTAGTGAAAATCATGAAAAAAAAACCCGTATCTCTACGTGGTCATAAAAGACTTTCTCAAATCTTCTTGCATCACTTAAGCCGTATTTCTGGATCCACCCATTTCTGGGTCAAAAATCTAATATTAACACTTACAAGTAATTGGCTTGTCCGCGTTAAGTTAAAAGTCTCGACTTGAGTGACCAAGTCTAAAAGTTAGTAAAAATGACAACACCCAAATGCTGCCTACTAATCTTAGATTTGGATCACACCTACATCCAAAGAGGTGCTTATCTTATAATAAAAATAGAGAACATAATGGAAGAAGAGAAGAAATACATAAGAAATACTTTTATAAAAATAAAGCTTGAAATTACCACCATAGTGGTGAGATAGTGGATAGAAATTCAAAATACAAGAAATTTAATACAAGAGATTTAAATATTACAAACTAAGACTCCAGACCTCTCCTTGAGAGAGTTTGAGGTCTGGAAAGGTACAAGAAGAATGAAGGCACAAGGCTCCTTTATATAGTTGAAGAAAAGTGGGAACCATCATTCTTTTACCCAAAAGTTAAACACCTCTTACAATCGAATGGGTCTTCCATTTCTTTAACTACCATTTGAGGCAAAATCTTATCTTCTATTTGAATAATGAAACTCCACTCCATTCAATTCTAGTCCTCAAAATCTTTACCAATTCCCATTTGAATCTACTCACAGTGGTCAATTATTGTGAAGGTCGCGATTTTCAGTCATTTATCTGATTTTGGGAAAGCTCTAGGTCGATTTCTCTACAGTTCCAAGGTGAGTTATTACCCCAAGTCATCATCCCTCATTAATGCTATTAGATACCACTTCTCTTGAGCCTTTATAATCTTCCCTAGGTGTTTATAAGCATTAAGTGGAAGAATTAAGCTTGTATAACCTCAACCCACCATCCTCTTTATTCTAGGGTTTGGTTTTCTCTTTGAAAACTACCAAGGTGAGTTTCTTTCTATTTTCAAAAACTTGATACATGTAAACTATGATTTTAACCTTATAAACATCTCCACCTTGTTTTCTCTTAATGTGGGTGAGTTTCACCAAAAACCTAACTTTGGAGATTTTAGGGTTTATATGGATGAGCATGATTTTGAAATTAAAGAACTTATATCTTGAACTATTTGGAGACTTGTACATGAGAAATATGTTTTCCTTCAATTTCATGTTTAAATGCTTGAAATCAAGGTTTTGAGATATTGGTGTGTGTTTATTGAATGATGACTTGGGAATTTGAATTTAAAGTATTAACTTGGAACCTCTTGGAAATTATGTGAAATGTCATATGGAATATTGTTTTCCTTGTTAGCACATTGGTTGACATATTAATTGTTGGAGCATTTGGTTGACCTTATTGACCTGGTATGGCATATTTGCTTGCATTGGGCGTCATGACCCCATAATCTAATTGTATCATTTTGTCTGATGATGGAACACTAGTTTTCCACATTGAGGCACGGTTAGACATCGGATAGGGTATAAGTCCTACGTGCTAATACACGATATTGGATGAGGATCTCAACGTAATGACCCTATGTGGTTGAAGGTGATTTTTCCTTGGGTGTACGTTTAAATCTACCAAGCCTAACATCCCTTGCGTGTATTTTATTATGTGTTTGGTTTTACTAACTCGTCAACTGGCTTACTTTCGTGTTCTGTCACTTATGTTAGTAAGCGGGTATCCCTCGTCAACCCAAGAGGTATTTGTTTCAAGTAAAGATTTATGTACCCTTATTACTCCGACATTTTCTTTAATTTCCCCGTTTGGAAATTACTGTTTTCCCAATATAAATGTTTGATCTCACTAGGCTTTAGCTTAACACTTTTTCTTAAAATGACATGTATAACAGTCATCCTAGCGGCAGGGCTCCTCGGGCTTGAGTGGAGAGGTGTTGAAGTATTGTAGCATTTTTGGAGATTATAGAGATGTTCACCCGATATAGTTGTGGTATAATTTTTGGGAGTAAAGGATCAACACCTGTCCTTAATCTAGATATAAGTAGTCTAGATTAGTAGGTTGTTGAGTTAACCTTTATTTGATTCATTGGGTTGTAAAGTTATACTTTACTTCCTTGCTTTGGGTTGGCACACTTCGATTTTTAGAATGCTATTACCGTATTATCCAAGTTTTGTTTGGCCCCTACTTTAGTGTGAACATGTTTTCTCAAATTATAGACGTCATATTGCCGAATTTCCGAATTTTTAAACTCTCTATTTTTAGGGGGTTACAAGTTGGTATAAGAGATGTAGTTTAAGTGAATTAGGTATGAAAGTAAGGTACCTAGACTTAAGCTTATATCGGATAAGTTATGAATTGTGAGATTAGGTAGAACTCTTATGATAAAATGGTCTTAGAACCGACGGAATTACATAAGTTGAGAATTGTGACGGTGGTAGTAAGGATTCTTATGTGTGACGTGTTCATAATTTCAATTAGCTACTGCTATTATGAATGTGTTGTTACATGAGTATGCTTAGATTACTATTGTCATGATGATTGATGAATGTGGTAGTACGTTCTCTTATGTTTAAATCGTGTGATCTATTTCTCACCCCTACTCTCAAATATGTGTGGCAGACTAAATGGTAAACACTCGTAATAGGCCGGATGGTCATGATGCAGCGACATCTATGGGCGATCAACCAAGGGTGACAACGGTTGAATTGCCCCCACCCCAGCATAATGTTTTGGGCGGAGGGCCTGAGCACATACCCTGACGCAACATAGCTACATCTTAGCCGATAATGGAAGAGGTAACTCCAGAGTCGAGGATGATGGACCGAATGATGTAAGCCATGAATGCGGTGATGTCCCAACAACAAGAAATATTCTTGAAGCTACTTGAGGATAGGGATACTAATAACCATAGGCACAAAATGGTTGTTGAAAACGTCGTTGTGGCGGGATTCGGGGGGTACTAAAAATGAAATTCCCACCGATAGTACTGCGACCCCGGAAGCAAGACAAGTGGGGAAAACATGTACTTTCAAGGCCTTCCTTGGTTGCCGACCACCGAAATTCAAGGGCTCGGACGATCCAGTGGCATGTATGAACTGGATTTAGGAAATGGAACAAGCTTTTAGGTCGAGTGAATGCGGTGAAAGTCAAAAAGCGACATTCGGTTCTCAGATGTTCAGAGGGGTGACCCTCACATGGTGAAACGTTTACTCCACTTTAGTAGAGGCCATGATGTTGGATAAACTGAGCTGGGAAACTTTCAAGAAGAAGGTGATGGAGGAATTTTGCAATGAGTAAGCCATGGACCATATCATTGACGAATTATGTGGTTTGAAGAAGGGGAATCTGTCAGTAAAGGAATACAACAAATTGTTCATGGATAAACTGGGTTTGGTGGGACATCTGGTCCCGACTGAGAGAGATAAGATCAAGTCCTACATCAAGGGGTTGCCGACTAAAATG
Source organism: Arctium minus (assembly GCA_954870635.1). NCBI lineage: Eukaryota > Viridiplantae > Streptophyta > Magnoliopsida > Asterales > Asteraceae > Arctium > Arctium minus. The sequence goes on along the minus strand of OX941087.1, from coordinate 39,269,429 downwards.
ATGAATATGGTGCGGATGTCTAAGGCCTCTACTCTTTGAGAGGCAATCGAGGAGGCACAGTTAGTGGAAGATTTCTATGGTTCGAACAAGATGGAGAGAAGCGGAGCAGTCGAGAAAAGAAGATGGGAGGGAAGTTTCGTACCTTCCAAAAGACCCAGACATTTCAACAACAACATTCGAGGGAACGGTCTGAGGCGTGAGGTTCCATGGTGCTTCAAGTGCCAGAGCAAACACTTCAGCCCTTGTAACTTGGGGTCCAAACCCTGTTACAAGTGTGGCAAGCCTGGCCACAATTACAGAGACTGCCCGATTAGGGGGCAAATTTATTTTGGATGCAAGGAATTGGGTCATATTAGGAGCGAGTGACCGAAATTGAAGACCGGGATTAGCGGGAAAAAGAAGATGGATCCTCCGAGAGCGACGGGGAAGGCATTCCAGAAGAAAACCGAGGAGGCGAAGGCTTCGACGAATGTGGTGTTGGGTATGTTTGTTCTAAACTCCATACCTACACGCATATTGTTTGATTCGGGCGCAAGTTTTTCTTTTGTATCGAATTCTTTCTGTCAAAAGCTACCTGTACTCACTAGTAGCTTAGAGGATGCCTTAGTGGTAGAGCTAGCGGACGGTGATCAGATAGTGGTTCGAGAAATCCTTAGAGGTTGCAAATTGGACATTGAAGGAAAAGAATTTTCGGTCGATTTAATGCTAATGGTTATTGGAGGAGTTGACATCATCATAGGAATTGATTGGTTAGCGAATAATTATGCAGAGATCTTTTATGCGAAGAAACTAATTCGAATTCCAATTTCGAATGATGAGTCGGTGACCGTGTTTGGAAAAAGGCGGAAGGGTGAAATGGCAATAATAAACATGGTGAATGCACGAAAGTGTTTATCGAAAGGATGCTTGTCCTTTCTGGCGTACGTCATAGACGCCAAACTCGAGAAGAAAAGGCTTGAAGATGTAAGGGTGGTAAATGAATTACCCTATGTATTCCCGGATGACTTGCTTGGATTACCACCCGATAGCCAAGTGGAGTTCAAGATTGACTTAGCACTGGGAGCAACTCCAATAGCTAGAGCTCCGTACTGTTTGGCTCCGTCGGAGATGAAGGAGATGATGGGACAATTACAAGACCTTCTTGAGAAGGGATTCGTGAGACCAATCTCGTCACCGTGGGGAGCACCGGTCTTATTCATGAAGAAGAAGGATGGCACCATGTGGATGTGCATAGACTATAGGGAGTTGAATAAGGTGACCGTGAAGAATAAGTACCCACTCCCTAGGATCGATGATTTATTTGACCAACTTCAAGGAGCGGGATGTTTATCGAAGATCGATTTACATTCGGGCTACCATCAAGTGAAAGTTAAGGAGGACGACATTCCAAAGACCGCATTTAGGACGCGCTACGGACCCTACGAATTATTGGTGATGCCCTTTGGCTTGACGAGTGCCCCGACGGTGTTCATGGATTTAATGAACCACGTATGTCGGCCATTCCTTGACAAGTCGGTGATTGTGTTCATTGATGATATTCTGATTTACTCCAAGGATGAATCCGAACACGTGCATCACCTTCGCGATGTCTTGGAGGTTTTGAGGAAAGAGAAGCTGTATGCAAAATTCTCTAAGTGTGAATTTTGGTTTAAAGAGGTGCAGTTATTGGGGCACGTAGTCACGAAGGAGGTGTGAAGGTGGATCCCGCGAAGATAGAATCCATGATGAATTGGGAACCTCCCAAGAGTCCATCCGAGATCCGAATCTTTTTGGGATTGACGGGTTATTACCGAAGGTTCATTCAAGATTTATCCAAGATTGCTTCTTCATTGACGGCCTTGACCAAGAAGAACGTGAAGTTCGTGTGGACCGAATCTCAAGAGAAGGTTTTTCGGACATTGCAAAGGAAGTTATGTGAGGCTCCAATTTTATCCTTGCCGGAAGGGTCGGAAGATTTTGTAGTTTATAGCGATGCATCCAAAATAGGACTTGGATGCCTGCTCATGCAAAGGGGAAAGGTCATTGCCTACGCGTCAAGGCAACTAAAGGAGCATGAGAAGAATTACCCTACTCATGACTTGGAGTTAGCGGTGGTAGTGTTCGCGTTGAAATTATGGTGACATTATCTCTACGACACGAAATGTACCTTGTTCACGGATCACAAGTGTTTGAAGTATGTGTTCGATCAAAAGGAGCTAAATATGAGGCAAAGAAGATGGTTGGAGCTACTCAATGACTGCGATTGTGAGTTACTTTACCACCTGCGTAAAACTAACGTGGTGGTCGATGCCCTAAGTTGGAAAGAATATAGTGGGAGGCTTCTAGCCAAGCTTACAAGAATTGAATTAATGTCAAGTCTCATGGAGAAGATTAAAGCGTCACAAGCCGAAGCCTTGTTGGAGGAAAATCTCAAAGATGAAGTGATGACCAAGCAATGATTACTCTTGTCAGAGGACAGTCGAGGGATCAAATGTTTCAATGGATGCGTTTGGGTGCCAAAGATTGGAGGATACCGAGAACTACTTTTGGAAGACGCGCACAAGTCTAAATACTCCATCCACCCGGGAAGCACCAAGATGTATAGAGACTTGAAGTTGCACTATTGGTGGCCGGTGATGAAGTTGGATGTGGCACACTATGTTGAGTGGTGTGTGACTTGTTTGCAAGTAAAGGTTGAGCACCAACGACCTTATGGGAGCCTACAATTGTTGGAAATACCCGAGTAGAAATGGGAAAAGATTACCATGGACTTCATAACCAAGCTACCAAATATGTTGCGGGGTAACAACACTATTTGGGTGATTGTCGATCATTTGATGAAGAGCACTCACTTTCTAGCAATGCGGGAAACCTTGTCAATGGATAAATTGGCAAAGATATATATTGATGAAGTGGTCTCTAGACACGGTATAACCTTGTCTATAGTCTCCGACCGTGATAGCCGATTTACTTCTAGATTTTGGGGAGTGTTACATCAAGAGTTGGGTACGCGTGTGAATTTGAGTACGACGTACCATTCACAGACGGACGGACAAAGCAAAAGGACGATTCAAACTTTAGAGTACATGATTAGATCTTGTGTGATCGATTTTGGTGGTAATTGGGATACCCATTTACCTTTGGTGGAGTTTGCATACAACAACAGTTACCACTCTAGCCTTGGAGCGGCACCATTTGAAGCTTTGTATGGGAGGAAATGTAGAACCCTTGTGTGTTGGTTAGAGGCGGGTGAAAAGCAATTTGCCAGGCCAGAAATTGTGCAAGAGATGACTGACAAAGTAAAATCAATCTGGGAACGTTTGAAGGTGGCGCAAGATCGACAGAAAAGCTATGACGATAAGAAGAGGTGGCAGGTAGAATTTCAAGTGGGAGACTATGTGATGTTGAAGGTGTCCCCGTGGAAGGGCCTAATACGGTTTGGAAAACGTAGAAAGTTGAGTCCCCGTTTCCTTGGACCATTTACCATCATTGAACGTATTGGGATGCAAGCTTACATGCTAGATTTACCACCAGAGATGGACGGAATCCACCCTACGTTTCATGTGTGCTATCTACAGAAGTGCTTGGTGGAGGAAGAAAGAGTCATACCATTGTCGAAGATTCGAGTGGACGACAATCGATGCATTAAAGAACCTGAAGCCATTCTAGAGAGAGAGAGAGACCAAGAGACTCCGTCACAAAGAGGTGACGATGGTCAAAGTCCAATAGAAGCACCATCATGGTGCCAACGTGACTTGGGAGGCGGAATAAGACATGAAGCATCAATATCCCCATTTGTTTTTATAGTCGGGATTTCGGGGATGAAATCATTCCCAAGTTGGGGAGGATTGTAACACCCCGAAGTTTGAAAGCTTGTGTAACGCTCATTCTCTTGTTGGAGGTTTACTGTATAATTTTGAATCAGTTGCGATTCAATAACTCCTAGTATTCAAATCGTTCCTAACTAGAAAAGGGTTTCATGAACCTCGACTTTCGGTACAGAACTTGTGACAGTGCCCGCGATAGTGACATGGTGTCACTGTCGCTAAGGCACAATCGCCGGGGGAAAAGGGCTCGCGGTACACTTCGCGCGATAATGCCAGGTGAGAGTTCCTTGGTCACTATCGTGGTGTCACAACCGCGGGAGAGGTACCGAGAGCGGGGGGATTCAGGCCATAATGTCACTTTCGCCGGTGAGGGGTTTGGGTATAAATTGTGAAGGTTGCGATTTTCAGTCATTTATCTGATTTTGGGAAAGCTCTAGGTCGATTTCTAGGCAGTTCCAATGTGAGTTCTTACCCCAAGTCATCATCCCTCATTAATTCGCTTAGATACCACTTCTCTTGAGTATTTATAATCTTCCCTAGGTATTTATAAGCATTAAGTGGAAGGATTAAGCTTGGACAACCTCAACCCACCATCATCTTCATTCTAGGGTTTGGTTTGCTCTTTGAAAACTACCAAGGTGAATTTCTTTCTATTTTCACAAACTTTATATATGTCAACTATGATTTTAACCTTATAAACATCCCCACCTTGTTTTCTCTTGATGTGGGTGAGTTTCACCAAAAACCTAACTTTGGAGATTTTAGGGTTTATATGGATGAGCATGATTTTGAAATTAAAGAACTTATATCTTGACCTATTTGGAGACTTGTACATGAGAAATATGTTTTCCTTCAATTTCATGTTTAAATGCTTGAAATCAAAATTAGGGTTTTGAGATATTGGTGTATGTTTATTGAATGATGACTTAAGAATCTGGATTTAAAGTATTAGCTTGGAACCTCTTGGAAATTATGTGAAATATCATATGGAATATTGTTTTCCTTGTTAGCACATTGGTTGACATACTAATTGTTGGAGCATTTGGTTGGCCTTATTGACCTGGTATGGCATATTTGCTTGCATTGGGCATCATGACCCCATAATCTAATTGTATCATTTTGTCCGATGATGGAACACTAGTTTTCCACATTGAGGCACGGTTAGACATCGGATAGGGTATAAGTCCTACGTGCTAATACACGATATTGGATGAGGATCTCAACGTAATGGCCCTATGTGGTTGAAGGTGATTTTTCCTTGGGTGTACGTTTAAAGCTACCGAGCCTAACATCCCTTGCGTGTGTTTTATTATGTGTTTGGTTTTACTAACTCGTCAAGTGGCTTACTTTCGTATTCTGTCACTTGTGTTAGTAAGCGGGTATCCCCCGTCAACCCAAGAGGTATTTATATCAAGTAAAGATTTATGTACCCTTATTACTCTGACATTTTCTTTAATTACCCCATTTGGAAATTACTGTTTTCCCAATATAAATGTTTGATCTCACTAGGTTTTAGCCTAACACTTTTTTCTTAAAATGACATGTATAACATGTCATCCTAGCAGCGGGGCTCCTCGGGCTTGTGTGGAGAGGTGTTAAAGTATTGTAGCATTTTTGGAGATTATAGAGATGTTTACCTGATATAGTTGTGGTATAATTTTTGGGAGTAAAGGGTCAACACCCGTCCTTAATCTAGATATAAGTAGTCTAGATTAGTAGGTTGTTGAGTTAACCTTTATTTGATTCGTTGGGTTGTAACGTTATACTTTACTTCCCCGCTTTGGGTTGGCACACTTCGGTTTTTAGAATGCTATTACCGTATTATCCAAGTTTTGTTTGGCCCCTACTTTAGGGTGAACAGGTTTTCTCAAATTATAGACGTCATATTGCCGAATTTCTAAAATTTTAAATTCTCTCTATTTTTAGGGTGTTACAGTTAAAACAAAAACCAACCAAATAGAGTTTAAAGAAGCATCCAAAAAAGTCCAAAAATCACAAAAGTTGACTTTTAGTGCTCCTACTCTCGGCTCCCACGTTTTAGCTCGATTCTTCATTGTTGTTTCAATGCTGCAGTATGGAAATCAGCATTCACAAGCTGCCCAAATATCCACATTAGCCATCCAAAAAGTAAAAACAAGCAAATCATAACTCTTAGCTCCATAAAATGAATAAATGAAAAATAAGTTAAGAAAATGACTCAAAGTTGGGATATGAAATGAAAATTTACTAAACTAGAAATAAAAACGGATGTTTAAGCACTAAAATATTAGTGCGTATCACAACCCCAATCTAAAACTATTGCTTGTCCCCAAGCAATCAAAAGACAAAAAAAAAAAAAATGGCTCAATCCTACAAAAAAATTGCAAGACAATGGCATTAATGCACACCATATGTTGATTACGTCAAAAATGAAAAATATAGCCTTTATAAATCCCAAGTAACCATAATCCTATTTTAGTCATTAGTGTGCACCATAAGCTAGCCTCAAATTCTCTTTGATGTGGTCGACACAATTTGCATCACGAATCAATAGGGATTTATGTAATTGGATCACTCATTTTGGCGCATTTTTTTTTCTCACATTGCCTTTTCTTGTTTTTGCTTCAACATTGGATTTTTCAATTTTTTTTGGCACTTTTGTGCTCTTTTTGTTGCAAGCATACACCTGCCCCTATGGGACATTTGTGGTGTTTTTAGATCTAACATGGCATATTTTTCATTTTAGAGCTTTGCTCTTTTTGTTGATCTTTTGGCCATGAAGACACCTCACAACCCTAAACTAATAATGGATAATGTCCTCATTGTGCGTGTATGGATGAGAAAGTGTATGAAATGGGTTCAAGTGGCCAAGAGCAAGAAAAGAACAATGGCCTAAATCATTTCCGTGGTATGCGCAAAATGTGGACCAAAGTGCGTCCCAAGCAATAAAGAGGCTAGTTCTAGCAAAAACTAAACGACCAGAAATATGACTAGGATTATAGAAATTATTAGGACTATGCATGCATTTTATTATTCTCAACATATGGCTATCTTGCACAAATAAGAAACCTAAAAATGTAAAAACTATCCCAAATTCAAATATATATATATATATATATATATACATAAATTTAAAAAGAAAGAAAAGTTGGAACTAAGGGAATATGATAAACATGTCCTACTCTGAAGGAGTAGGGTGTACAGACTGAAGCAAGCCCCCAAAGCCTGGTATGATAGACTTTAATACTTCTTACTTGCCAATGGTTTCGAAAGAGGTACAACTGATACAACTCTATTCTTTAAGAAGAGAAAATGTGAGATTCTACTTGTACAAATTTACGTAGATGATATTATTTTTGGGTCTACTTGTGAATCATATTGTAAAAAGTTTGAAACTTTGATGAAGAGTGAGTTTGAGATGAGTATGATGGGAGAACTCACATTCTTCCTAGGATTACAAGTCAAACAAACCATAGAGGGCATTCTCTTAAATCAGTCAAAATATATCTCTGACATACTTGAAAAATACAAACTCTCTGACTCTTCACCAATGAAGACCCCAATGGCCACTGATCTAAGCTCTATGCTGATCCAGAGAGCAAATCTGTGGAGTGTAATCTCTACAAAGGTATGATTGGGTCTCTGCTGTACTTAACTGCTAGTAGACCTGATATAATGTTTGCTACATGCCTTTGTGCAAGATATCAAGCTAACCCCAAAGAATCTCATCTTCTTGCTGTTAAGAGGATCTTTAGATATCTAAAGGGCACCAAGAATATTGGTCTTTGGTATCCAAAGAACTCTGGCTTTGATCTTGTGGCATATACAGATTCAAATTATGGAGGATGCAAACTTGATAGAAAGAGTACCTCTAGAAGTTGTCAATTTCTTGGAGGTAAGTTAGTTAGTTGGACTTCTAAGAAACATAATTGTTTGTCAACTTCTACGACATAAGCTGAATATGTGGTTGCTGCTAGTTGTTGTTCACAAGTTCTGTGGATGAGAACCCAACTAAGAGACTATGGTTTTGACATTGACAAAATACCCATCCTCTGTGACTCCAAGAGTGTCATTGCAATCTCAGCCAATCCTGTTCAGAACTCTAAAACCAAGCATATCGATATCAGGTATCACTTTTTGAAACACCATGTGGAGCAGGGAACAATTGAAATGTACTTTGTGTCCACAAACTATCAACTTGCTAACCTTTTCACAAAGGCACTAGATGAGAAGAGATTCTCCTTCATTGTTGGCAAGCTTGGTATGTTAAACTTGAGTTGATTCACAGAGCCTCTGTACCTTGGCACAGAGCTTCTGATGTACATATCTCATTTCCAGTACTTTTATCTTTGCTTCTGTATGTATAATTCTTTCTTGTATGTACAATTGTCTTTTGTTTCTTTTCTTATGTTCAAGTTCAATATGGTTCCTTGATTCTATGTCTTGTGCAAATCTTATCTTTTATGATCCAAGCATAGGTCAAGGGGGAGCAGAAGCAGCTAAACAAAGAAGACCTTGTTAATTCAAGGGGGAGCAGAGAAGTCATTACTATCAAGAGAAATATGTAGAATCAGGTATGTTCTTCGCAATTCTTCAACGATAAAAACACTTTTCTCGGACAACAATTTTCAAATATGTCCTAAATTCTCAACCAAAACTTGTCCAAACTTTGGGTGATCCAAACTTTTAAGTGTCTTTCCCAAATTAGAAATTTTTGGTCAAAGAGCCTCTGAGGCCTCTCACAGAGCCTCTACGAGATGCACCAGAGCCTCTAAGTCTTTAGAGGACTCATCTTGACCTCAAACTTCTTACTTGGTTGACCAACTTGATCACCACTTCGAACTTCAATGTTTTCGGGTATGAAAAGTGTTATTTCATGCGAAAGAGCCAAACCCCTAACCTCAGAAGTTCTTAACCCATAGAGCTTCTGATATTTTCAACACTTGTTAACTATTCAAAGGTTATGGGGTGCGGGTTATTTTAAAACAGTGACAGTCAAATGGGTATAGAAAATGACATGCGCGTGAGAATAGTGGGAGGCGCATGTACTTGATCGTGCACCACCCCAAATGATGTGGCACAATGTGATTGGGGCGTAATCTGTACCATCGTTTTTGAAAACGGCTCCTTCCTATCTAGGTACTCATTATGGATTTGAAAATTTATCTTTTACCGCTAATTTTTTATCCCTCTCACATTTTAAATGTCCACCCTTTCACTTCCTTTCAACTTTTACCTGCAATTAAAATTCTCAAGCATTCAAGAGCAAGAACCTGCAAATTTATGTCTTCTACTACATTCTTCATCCATGGTTTCCCACTATGTTTCTCCCAAGAACTCCCAAGGATCCCAAAACTCGAACAACTCCTAACACTCAGTGGCTCAAAAGGACGATTCATGATCTGTTGGAAAACAACAACCCTTCACTAGTTGAATGCTTTCATTCACTATACACCACTACCACACCACTATGAAGCCAAATAATCACTTTGTAACCTTAAACCCAAAAGGATACCCTGCTGAAGCTGAACCCCTGATCAACACCCTGAAAAATCATTTCTTGACCAAAGCCCTAACTATAACTAGAGATGACATCCCTGAATTATACGTCCAACAATTTTGGCAGGGATGTAGATACGAAAAAATCAAGGACTATGGACACTGTGTGATGGGATACACCATAAAACCTGGAACTGACAAGGTTTTGGACTTAGGAATTAACAGAATAAGTCTCTAAGATCTTTGACTTACCAACCAAGGAACAACTTAACTTCGTCAAATTCTCAGAAGAACCAACTGACACAAAGATCTTGGAATTCCTTTGCTTCATTGGGTATGCCAAACCCATCACAAAAAGAACAGAGTTCAGGCGACAGAACCTTCCACCTCTATGGAATGTGTTGTTCTCGATACTCAACAGGGCTCTGACCTGCAAAGTGGGGAGCCCAGATCAGTCTAGTCACACAATCCTGGCCATTATGTATGGCATTTACTATGATCTCCCCTTGGATTATGCCAAATTAATATTTAGGGAGATCATGAGCGTTGTGATCACTAAGGTGGAAAATCAAAGGAGGAACACGGAGCCCAAGACCTTAGTATTCAATAGGTTCATCGCCGTGCTGCTTGGCGATGAAATAATTGGCGAAGGAAAATTACCTTCAGAGGGTAAAATGACCAAGATTTATGAGATGGAGTCTCATAAACCAATAACTCTGCCAACAGGGTACCCGAACGCGAGACATCTGCGAACGAAGCTTCTGTTCTACATGGGTAGAGAAGAGGATAGGATCGAGTACATACATGGGCACATAACTCCTAAACCGAGTCCTGCAACCCCATCCCCCATGCGTAGGTTTTCTTGTGGGATAAATTGCTATTTACATTAGGGATGAGGTAGTTGAGGGAGCAGAACGTGATGTGGCCGAAGAGGCACAAAGAGAGAGAGAGAGTTGATGAGCGTAAAAACCAAGAGAGTGGGATGGGGGGTGAGACTTTAAATAAGGAAAAGAAATATTTGCGTGCTGCTTGGCGATGAAATAATTGGCGAAGGAAAATTACCCTCAGAGGGTAAAATGACCAAGATTTATGAGATGGGGTCTCATAAACCAACAACTCTGCCAACAGGGTACCCGAACGCGAGACCTCTGCGAACGAAGCTTCTGTCCTACATGGGTAGAGAAGAGGATAGGATCGAGTACATACATGGGCACATAACTCCTGAACCAAGTCCTGCAACCCCCTCCCCCATGCGTAGGTTTTCTTGTGGGATAAATAGCTATTTACATTATGGACGAGGTAGTTGAGGGAGCAGAAGGTGATGTGGCCGAAGAGGCACAAAGAGAGAGAGAGTTGATGAGCGTAAAAACCAAGAGAGTGGGATGGGGGGTGAGACTTCAAAGAAGGAAAAGAAAAGAAAACCCAAAAAGAGGGTCCTAGAATAAGAGGCCCCAAAACACAGGTTGAAGCTACAGAGGCTGAAAAGCCTAAGAAGAAGAAAAAGGCCAAGAGGGCCAAAGTGGTTGAAGAGGCTCAAAGGGCTGAAGAGGTAGTCACAGAGGTTGCCAAGCCTCTGAAGAAGAAAAATAAGCTAGTCAAACTAGCTGAAAAAGACAAGGCTAAGGCCTCTGAAGCTGAAATTGTAGTTCCACTGAAGGGACCTGCAAAGGAGAAGGAGACTCCTCTGTAGAGGAAGAAAAATAGAAGGGTCATTCTTGATGATTCTCCAATCACTGCTGAGGCCAAAGAAACCAAAGTAATCAAGCCTTAGATCTCTTTGAGAATAGCAGCTCAAATAGCCAAAGAGGTTGTACAACAAATAGCCTCAGAGGGTCTGGGACCGGAAGATCTGTCTATGGTTGTGGAGGGCGTGACAGATCTTACTAGCAGTGATGATGAAGAGGAAATGGTCGAGGAAAAGGGAGAAAAATCGGAGAAGAAGGAGGGTAAAAAAGATGCCATGTGCACACAACCTAAGACAACTCCCAGTGCTAGCCATATTACTACTCCTGTAGATCTAGTGCGGAGGAGTATTGAAGAAGGAGTGAACACTCCGAGCCCTAACCAGTCTAACCGGACAGAGGAAAATACTTCTTCTTCTGTGCCACACTTAACCGGGGAAGCCCAAACTTCCCCATCCTCTCAAAAGGATGGTGGTAATGATATAAGTGTTCACTCACCCCAGAACATGACACCACCCTTAGCAGAGGCATGTGTTGTCTCTGCTCCACATATGAGTGAACCCGAAAACACTTCAGAGGTGTTCGTGAGTACAAGCACAGACTCTGAGGGTCTAGATCCCCCACAGAGTCCACTCATCGAGAATCTAAGGAGAGACTCTGAATCTTCTCCTAAGAGACTTGATGATAGAACCTCCATAGATGATTCCTCTAAGGAACATCAAGGATTAGAGGGAAATCCTGATGAGGCTCTGCAGGTTCCGTAGGCTCAATGGCTAAATCTGGACCATGTGTTGGTTCAGACGTTACCCCAAACATGTATGTCACAAAGGATGAGCTCAAAACCTTCGAGGACAACATGTTCACAAAGATCGAGGAGTTAAAAAACTTAATTCCCTTACCACCATCACCACAGAGGACTTGCACTCTTTTACAGAGGCTCTGAAGGCGAATACAGAGGCTTTGGTCGACCTCAAAAAGATCACAGACCAGAACTCTATCGAAGTTCAAAATCTCTAGGAAGCCTCTGCCACAAATGCAACACATGTCGACACCAAAATAATTGAAGTCGAGGACAAACAAACTGATGCTATCAAGGTCCTAGGACATATTGTGATGGATGAGGCTGGAAAATTTTTAGCAGCAACCGCAACCTCTGCAGTGAGCGATCTCTCAAAGCTGAAAGACGACATTAAGGACATGACTCGCAGTGTCATGGTCCCTGTGCCAGCTCAATCATCGTCTCAAGCACAGAAGCTTCCATCAGATCTTGCAACCAAAGAAGAACTTACAACCATAGGGAAGATGCTTCTGCAGAACATGAACCTGATTGTTGCAGACATGAACTCAAAGGGACAATCTGTCGCTAATGAACTCAAAAGAATTGTGGCCCTTCTGAAGTTCAAGACTGACTTTGAGATCAACAGAACGTCTCTGGCTGCAAATGATGCAATCAAAATGATCAAACACCATGCAGAGACCAATCTCTATAAAAGGAAGAAGAGGAAGGAACCTGCCACCTGCCAAACTGAAGCGGCGCAAAAGAAGCAAAAACATGATGACCAGGGGCCCGATGGCTCTGGTCCTGGGCATCATGAGGGGGAGAAGGCCAAGTCTACAACCTCTGCACCAATTCTGACCACTCCTCTTCAAGTCGTACCTCTTCAGAAGGGAACCTTAGAGGGCACTACACAGAAATCCAAATCTTATGCCTCTGAGATGAAAGTCACCGCTACTACAACCCTAACCATCACCTCTGCCATACCTACAACAAGAGTGAAGGTCAACGTTGGCACCGAAAACTTAGCAAAGGGGTCTGAAAAGTTCTTTGAACCTTCAAGTCCTGAGATTATACCCATTGCACCAACAACTTCTGCCACTGCTACTTCTACACCAAAGCTAACAGATGATAGACTCAAAGAGATAGTTCAATCCATGGATTCCATGAGGATTCCAATCCTACAACAACCACCGAAAGAGCTCAAATTCAACGAAAACATCTACAACTACCTGTACAACGCATAACCTGAGGCGATGTTTCTTGAGCCTAACATGCATCCTCTGATAAAGGAGGATGTCAGAAGGAGATTCAATGACACTACTCAAGAGAAATCCAAGGACTGGTCTCTGTCAGACATCAAGCAAGTTCGGGGTCTATCACTACATTCATTTGCTAACAGAGTAATAATGTACGTGAAATACTCGGTTGAAAGGAAGGATGGACAGAGGTACACCTTCACTGATGCTGACTTGAAGAACCTCTGTCCTTAAGATCTACCTCAGCTTCACGCACACACATAGCAGAGATTGGAGAAAATAAAAGAGTTCAGAATTGCTAACGGCTGTATTAAAAAAATCATGCGCGAACATATCAAGTATCACAGTAAAATGGACTTCGAAATTTCTCTGCAACTTGGAGTTGATAAACTGTCGATCACAAGACTAGATGACCAAATGTCGGGCATAGAGGACATACCCTCGAACTCTTTGATTGTTGAGCCTCAATATGGATTTGTCTATAGGGATGATGATGGCAAGAAAAAGATTTTCAAGCCTCATCAGAGCCATAAATATTCCAACAATACCCTGTCAAAAATCAAGCACACAATTCTGAGTAAAATTGGTACAGAGACTGTGCAGAGTGGGCCTGCAGAGAAGATGGTTGATGATATCAATGCGCAGTTAAAATTTAGGGATCTCATCTTAAGCATGAGAAAAACATTAGCTGAGAGTTTCACTCAGCCGATCGATGATTTCCCTATGTAATTTTGTAATAGTGTAGTTTTTCATTCATGCAATTTAAATGTTCTGTACTTGCCTTCTGGCATTTCATTAAATAAGAATGATAACTTTGTCTTCAGAGGTTGAGTTCCTTTCACCTCTTACGTTTCTTACTTAGCCAAACACTCAACATTCCAAAAAAAAAATTCAATACTTAGGGGGAGATTGTTAGCTCCAATTCATTGTATAAAAAGCATTGAAAAATAGGCTAAGTGTTAAGTCAAAGTTTAGATCAAATAATCTTGTTTAGTTTTGTTGACTTTTTGATGTAAGCTTGTATAGAGGTCAAGGCTTGTTTGACCCTATATATAGCATTGTCTTTGTCTTGTTTTGAGTAAGTAGAAAGTAAGTGAGTAATCATTCAGTCTAAGATGTGTAAGCCATTCATGTCTATAACTTTTCTATCAAGAGATATATGACTACAACATTTTGAGATAAATTCTTTCTTTGATTCTTTCATATTGAGTTGATTGTTATTACTTGAAATCTGGGATCACAATTGGTATCAGAGCTTAATCAGATTCAATTGGGAAAATCAACATCAAGTGATTTTGAGTAGAAAATTCGATTTCTAAAATTAGAAAGGTTATTGTTCTTCGTTTACTGTTCCATTGATCAAGATTGTGAAATCATGATGATTAAAGTGTAAATTTGAGAATTCTGTGATCGCCAAGTGTTATAGAACATTTTTCATTCAGAAAGATTGTTCAATTGAACAACAGATTGAGAGAATTTGATGCATCTTTATATTTTTGAAAACTTTCCATTCGCGGACTGTCAAAGATCAAAGGGTTTCAATCATGGTTGTTCTTGGAAAAATTCATTCCACAGGGTTGTTCTCGATGCTACAATGACCAATCATACCAAATTTCAAAGGCTAATTTGAAGTTTTGGGTGGATTTGTGTTGAAATTTTCGGAAAAATACTCAAGATCCAAGGAACTCGCAGAATACTTGAAGAAGTCGCAGACTAAAGAATTCGCATATGTGTTGTTTTTTATTGTTCTAAGGATAGAATTCGCACAAAGGTTGATACGAAAAGTGAAGATTTCACACAAGCCTACATACGAGAAGCTAGGAATTCGCATATGTGTCTGAGAATTTTTTTAAGTGAGGAATTCGTATCGATACGAATTGTTGATGCTTGGAAAATATTCTAAGGGAGGAATTCACATCCTTGATATAGTTCTCGTACGAATTGTCAAGAATTCGCACCCTTCTTTATGCAAAAAGTTAAGAACTCGCACATAACTTTATGTGAAAAGTTCAGAACTCACATATAAGCTCATGCGAAAAGTGAAGTCTTCTTATTCTTTCTTATGCGAATTGTGTCTATGCACATTGTGTAAGTTTCATACGAATTCTTGTTGTGAGTGTCATACGAATTCTATACTTGTTATAATTTTTGAGTGATTTTCCGTGATTTTTACAGTTGATTTTTTTGATTATTTGATTAACGATTTTTTTGATTATTTGATTTTTTATACCTTTGATTGAAGAAGAGAATGCAAATCTTAAACGTCAGAACTCAGAGCTGAAAGCAAAAATAGAGACACTGAATGTCAAGTTGACAAAAGCTGAGATACAAGTATCTACCAATCAGACAAAAGGCAAAGAATGGCTGAAAAAGGTTGATGAGAGAAGTAAGTTGGAGAAAGCTGAATTTGACAAAACTTTCAATCATAAATTATCTGATCTTTCTAAGAAAGCTGAAACAGAAAAGAAAGAGTTAGAAATCAGATGTGCCAAACTTTCCAAATAAGTTTCTGAATTTGAAAAAATTGTTATTTCTGAAAGAGATATCTTTGATAAAGAAAAGAAAAATTCGGAAAAGAAAAATACTTTACTTTTTAAAGAGATTTCTGAGAAAAATCAGAACTTGGAAAAGGAGTTTGAATCTGAAAGAAAGTTTTTTGAAACAGAGATTTCTAAACTCACTAACAAGTTGGCTACCTTATCTTCAGATATACAGAAAGGATAGAAAAGTAGATCTGATCTGCAAAGCAAATTTGATAAACTTTGCAATGAGAAAACCAGGTTGAATGACAAGATCAAGCTACTTGAGAAAGCTAATTCTGATTTATCTGACAAGATAATATCTGAAACACTTGACTTATCTTCTTATGATGAAGATTCAGTTGAATCAGTGTGTTCATTTCAATCAGTATCTAGCTTATTTCATAAGATGGTTTTCAAGAAAAAGAATGTCAAACTAGAAATTTTGAAACCAGATCAGATTAAGCCTTCTAGTTCATTTTATGTCAAATCTGTTGATAATCATGCTACTTACTTTACAAAATCTGGTTCTAAAGCTTTTAAGAAAGAGAAGATGATTTGGGTTGTAAAGGGATCTCCAGAATCAGTGAAATACCAGAAATCATTTGCACAAGCTGCACAGAGAAACAAGAATAGAACTACAAAAGATAAATCTTTTACTCCTGATGTTGTCAAGTCTACTAAGCATCTGATCAGGTTAGATAAAAGAAAACTTTGTTGTTCTTAATGTTGCAATGATGATTTTGTACATAAAGCATACATCAACAAAAGGTATTATTCTTACAAGAATCATTATGATACTGCATTTCACAGAGGTGAAAACCACTCAAAGAAGTTTTCACATACTAACCAGAGTGGACCCAAATTCATCTGGGTACCAAAACCAGTTCAACCTGTGTTGTAGGAATCTACACTCCAGAAGGAGTGAAAAGACTATGACTTCTATACAAAGCAATCTAGGACTCGTATCTCAGAGATAAAGATGACTTCTAAGTACAACAACTTAGGACTCATTCTTCAATGTTCAAGTGATGACTTCTGAATATATCAGTTCAGAACTCAATTTTCAAAGACTTCTTCTGATAGAATCTTTGAATGTTAAATCATTACAGGGAGTTTTTCTCACCATTAATTGTTTTTGATCATATTTAAATAATTGAGGAGATTGTACTTCAAAGAATATTTTTTAAGGGAGAAACATAACTGAATTGTTATATTTGTATATGTATGCAGATATGAAGGGGGAGCATATCCATACAGTATCTAAAAGATCCATATCATGTCAAGGGGGAGCCAGCAAGGAAATACATAGATACATCAAGCAAAATCATGTTAAGATTCAGAAGAGACAGATATTAAGTCAAGGGGGATCTTAATACAGACAATCTTAAAAGGGTTGTAAGTGTGATAGTGTGTGTAAAATCTTTTTGAAACTTAAAATCAGTTAAAAATGTCATTTTTGGAAAATTTCCATTTATGGAAAGTTTCTATTTTTGGCAAGTTTTGAAAAGTTTCTTAAAATAGCAAGGTTCCATGTTTATAATGTTTTTCAAAAAGATAGAAAATTTTCCAAGTCTAAAATTCGCATAACACTATCATGCGAATTCTTCAGATTTCGCATGTGTGTGTTGTACGAATTGTTGAAATTCGCATAACAGTGTTATACGAAATCCAACTTTTCGCATGCCTCTATGTGCGAAAAGTGAGGAATTCGCATGACTCTATCATACGAATTGTGTTCTCTTACACATAATTCGCATATTGTTTCATGCGAATTCTCACACACATTATCTATTTTTTTAGACAATTCGTATATGTGTCTTGTACGAAAAGTGTGAGGTCCATTAAAATCGTGCCACGTGTCATACTCATTCCAGGGTATAAATAGGTTATTTTCTTAGAAAACCCTCACTTTTCATAAACTTTTATTCGTATACGAGTTCTTTAGAGCACAAACCCTAAACCCTCCTCTGTGACTTCAAATTTTCTTCAATCTAATTGTGATTTCTTAATTCCAAGGTGTAAATTTGTTCGTATTTTTTTTTGTATTTTGCATCTTGTGTTCTATATCTCTTTGATTTATTTGCAGGGATACCTCATATTGGATTAGATTTAAGGATTTCATATGAACTGTTCATCTTCTTGTTCGAATGACCTCTGAACTCTTAAAAATTTGTTCTTTGATTCTAATTCTTTGTGTTGATTGGACTGAAAGATACATATCTTTGATAACATCGAACCCTAATCGATATAATGTTTAACCTAATTTTGATTATTTGGTATTGAATTTGATTTTTTGACTCGTGGACTATTCGTAATGGACTTTGAATTATTCTTGGTTAAAATTTGAACTTTGTTGTTCTTAAAAGACTATAATCCCAGATTAAGTGTGTTAAAGTGGTTAATAATCTTTAATCGATCTTAATGAATCAAGATTTGGGTTATAAAATCAAAAAAAAAAAATCATGATTTTCAATTTATGGGTTTCGTATAAATGTTCTTGTTGTTCTTCAAACTTAGAATAATTTCAAAGTTTGAATTTTTGAAAATTCAGGGTTATACGAATTCTTGATGATTATGGTTCATACGAATTCTTGGTCATTCATGTCAATTTTTTTTGAAGTGTGGAATTCGTATAAGTTGTTCATACGAATTCTGAGTGTTGTCATGCTTATATTTTTCAAGTGAGGAATTTGTATATTGGTTCATACGAATTCTTCTCAAAATTTTCGTTAATTTTATTTCATCAAGTGAGGAATTCGCACACCCCTGTCATGCAAATTCTACACTTAGCAACTTTTCAAAGTTGATTTTCATGGTCAAAACTTTAGTTTTTCACTAACCATTTGGACCCTGTCCAAAATTGTTAATCTTTTTAAGGTACAAATGACTGATCAATCAGGTGATCAAAATGTTCAGATGGGTGAAAATTCACCACATGAGGCATCCGAACAATGTCCTATGCCTTCATCAAGATCATACTTTCAAGTTCCACAAAATGTCTATCCTGATCTTTTCCTCATTTCACCATCTGAGATGAAACCACAACAGCCAAACAACCATCATCTGCAGTTTAACATCAAAATTGATCCACTGGTATTGGATATCCTGAAGAATCATCCTCTCAGGAATGCTCTAACAGCTCAAGCTGCAGTTCTTGAACTCTATGTCCGAAAAGCTTGGAAGTCAATCAAATTCAGTCATGTGAAGAAACAAGGAGAGAGGATTCCTATATTTAAGCTGGAAATTGATCACTTCACTTCAGTCTTAACTCTTGAAAGACTGAGACTCATCCTGAGTCTACCTTATGAGACTGCAAGAGAAGGCAGAACTACTTATGATGAGCTACCATCAGACACTGAGGTCTTCAAAGGAATCAAAGATATGGGGTACATTGGCCAGCTTACACAGGTCAATCACTTCAAGAAGAACAATCTGCCACCGTTCTACTACACCCTGTTCTCAGTTATCAACAGGTGTCTGACAGCCAAAATTTATGGAACTGACAACGCCAACATCCACATTCTGAAGTTGTTTTACTCCATAGTTCATGATCTTCATATTGACTATGCCAGTATCTTCTGGACTGAGCTCTATGAGAAGGTAGTTGCCAAGAAAATTTCCAAAGCTCTGAACTACATTCCATACCAAAGGTTCATGACCTTAATTGTCAGAAGCATGCTGCGAAGCAACAGCCAGATTCCTACAAGGATTAACTATCCACTTGCATCGGTAAGTGAGATGAGGTACTTAATGAAGCAGAAGAGAGACTTCACATTTTCTATGCCTGTGCCAGAAAGTCTACTTGATTACGTTGATCCAGAGTGTTATAGTGTTGTAGAGTATAGAGAGTCTATGGGACAACGAGGACCGGTTGACCCTACCCAACGCTCAAACCCTAAGAGAGCGGAGTCTATAAGGGTTTCTGATACCGCGGGAGTACAGAAACGGGGTACAAAGAGGAAAAACACCGAGAGGGGCTCTGGAGGGAGTCGGAGACCTAGACTGGAGGCATCAGAGTCACGGGTGATTACCCCACGTTCAGTGACACCTCCTGCTGATGAAGGTCAAGGATCTGACAATGAACTGGATCAATCTAATCTCCCAGGAAATGAAAGTGATTCTAGTGAATTTCCATCAGCTACTAGTGATACAGAAATTGCTTCAAAAGATGATGAGGAAACAGAAACTGATGTTGCTGATATTGGTGATTCTGATGATGATAATGATGATGATAATGATGGTACTGATAATGTTGAGATTCAAACTGAAGTACAAGCAGATGATCATGTTGATGAAGAAGCTGATGTATTTGAACCATTCTATGGTACTGATTCCATGGAAGTGGAAGAACAAGTTCAAGTTAATACTATCCTTAGTGATATTGTGGGAGATATAAGGAGAAGCGAGGGAGTTTTTGTTGAAAATACTGAGAGAGAGAGAGAAAGAGGGAGTGAGATTGTAGAAAAAGAACATAGAGAGCGTGTGATTACCCGAACCTACCTTTCTAAAAGGGCAACCGCATCTACCACTTCGCCACATTTGTTGTGTGCAAGTGT
The DNA here is from genome assembly GCA_954870635.1 of Arctium minus. Lineage (NCBI taxonomy): Eukaryota > Viridiplantae > Streptophyta > Magnoliopsida > Asterales > Asteraceae > Arctium > Arctium minus. The sequence goes on along the minus strand of OX941087.1, from coordinate 39,249,351 downwards.
TGAACAAGTCATAAATAGGCCACTTATGCAAATGCACACTCAAGCCAGCCACTCTATCTCTTCTCAACAAGAGACATTTTCAACTTCTCACAGGGAATTAGCTCATAATCTACTGGTTTCTCATTCGAAGATTCAAGGTATTGAACTAAGAGAACATCATCCCCCGCTCTCGACTTCTTTTGATGCACAGTTGTGTCTAGTGCCTTTTGAGTTACCAATTGTCATTCCTAGGACACATTTTGAAATAACTACCATCAGAAGTCTTAGTGACCCGATTGGAACATCCAGAGTAGCTCCGCAATCCGGACTACGAGGACCGGATGGAAGTCCTGTCATTGACACGTCATTGACAACAATGAACACAGGCCATGCAGTTGGTTCTACCACTGTCATGAGAACAGATAATCTATGTGATTTCGGTGTTACTCACCCAGACTTTGTATCTAAGGAAACTCTCGATGGTGCCTTAAAGGCTGTTAAACACAAGATTTACCAGAAGTTTGAGGAGGAGATGATTAGAATTAATTGTTTGTTAAAAGGGAAGGATCCGATATCCGAACCTGAGCCTACACCACAAAATCAGTCACTTCCACATATTACCCAGCCTGCTGACTTATCCATTGATGAGCTGAAGTCGTTGCTATTTGCCAAACTTTTAGCACAAGCTATGGATAACCAGTAAGATGCAGATCTTCTTACCCTTCTGCAATCCCACCTTGAACAACAACCGCCACAATATGTGAAACCAGCAGATTTGGTCAGTGCCTCAGAGTTTACTTCTTTCAAATCTAATGTTTTGAATGCCATATCTGATCTTAAACAGATAGTTCAAACATCCTGTAAAACCCAAGCAACTGTTTCTACAAGGAGACATAATCCTGATCAAGATCATGATCATGAGGGGGAAAATATGGAGAAACAGGAAGATGATGGATCTGGTGATGTAGTTATGGTGGATGAAAGAGCTGATGATGTAAATGTTGGAGAGATTGCTACTCATGGTGTTGGAGAAAAACAGGCTGAGTAGACTGAGTTGATTTTATATGCAAACCAGGATATAGAACCAAGGGTTGAAAAGCCTAAGGTGTCTACAAGGGAGGAGATTTTGTTAGTAACTGGGCTGAAAGCTTTTGATGTCATTGATCTGTCTTCGGATGATGAAGAAGATTCAAGGGAGAAGTATGATCAATTCTGGAAGGTTAAGGAGGAAGAGCAAGATAATATGATGTTTAATGTTGATGACATTCTAGAAAATGAAGCTAGTGTCCTTGATACTTTGTTAGAATCTCAAGAAGACATCCAGCTAAGTCCTGTTCAAAATGAAGCCCCAGAGGTTAATGTTGAACCCTTGTCAGTCCATCATTCAGTGAGTTAAATGTTTCTGGTCCTTCTGTAATCCCAGTTGATCAAAGTTTGCCAAGTCCCTAAAGGATTCCAAGTCCAATACAAGATATGCCACAAGTTCAAAGCCCAGAGCATAATGTTCAATAAGGTTAAAGCGCTCAAGTTGACCAAGCTGAAGGAGAAAGAGAAATTGATGATGATAACGTTCATGTACCCAACATGCCTGAAGCTGGACCTTCAAATGTTCCGGAAGCACCTCTTGTGCCATCTGATGCTGACATTAGGAATATGAGACGTGCTCTTCGAGTTCCATTCCTTGAAGAGCAAATGAAGAGAATTTTTGTCAATAGAGTAAGAGAGATGGATAGATATAATGTGTTGGGGGTACAAAATCATTCTAGAGAATATCAGGAGGAGTATGCCAACATGATGAACTGGTTGAGACAGGTTAAAAGAGCTATGAAGAATAAATCTGGTATAGTAACTGTCAGGGAAGTCAGGTTCAAGAAGTTCATGAATATATGGTATCCTGAATTCTTCGTGCAAAAGAGAGATCTTACAGAATGCAGATTCACTGAAACTGATTTTTGTTTCTTGAATGTTGAATATCTTGAATTTCTCTATCATCATTTCAGGAGTATGGTCATAAGTAGGGATAATATCATATTTGCTTTGGAGGCTGTAACACCCCGAATTTTGAAAGGTATCATTTCAAGTTTATACAGAAACCGATATATTAAGGAAAAATAAGATATTTTATTTTGGGCTTGAATCCTTGATTTTATAGTCTTAAGAGATGAAGTATTCAATTACGAGTCCAACGGTTCTTTCTGGAGCGAAAACGGAGCTATAACGAAGAAGTTATGACCGAAACGGGATTTGACCAAATAAGAAGAAAAATCAGTGGCTGAAGTACCTTGCTATGTGGGTTGCTGAAGTTGAACCCACGAAGCAACCCACGAGAATGGTGGCCAAAATCAGTGGCTGACGTACCTTGTTACGTGGGTTGCTGAAGCTGAACCCACGGAGCAACCCACGAGAATAAAAATTAGGGTACCTTGTTATGTGGGTTGCTGAAGCTGAACTCACGGATCAACCCACGTGAATGGCTGGACGTTTTTATACATTATTTTTCCCCAAATATTTCTCATTTTCTCATCCAAACTTCTTCTACTCTCTCCCAAACCGATTCCCTTCTTTTCCCTTCAAACCCTAACTTATTTTGGCTCAAATCATTGGATTTTGTGGAGGTAAAACATCATCAAGCGGTAGGATTGAAAGTCATGGTCAAGGATTCACCATCTCCATCTTCATCTTCAACCTCAAGCTTATTTTGGGTTTTCTAGGTTTTCATCAAAACCTAAGTGGTAAGTGTATCCCTTTCATTTCTAAACCATGAAATAAGTTATAAATGATCCATTGATGGTTTCCTAGTGTTTGATTTCTATAAATTTCGGTTTGGTTAATTTTGGGAGTTTTGGGTCAAAATTTGAGTTTTTGCCCAAAATAGAGATATTGATGTTAAGTGTTTGGGGAAAAATTATTTATGGTGGAATATGTATATTTATGGTTGGAACCTTGTGGATCTAGGTTTTGGAAGTTTGGTCTTGAAAATCCAAGTGTTCTTCAAAGGAGCTATGGTTGGGGGGAAATCTAGATTTAGCCTAAATCTAGCAAGGTGAGTTCAAGTTGATTTGTGAAAACGGTGTACATGCCAAAATGGTTATTTTAAAGTGTTTTATACGAAATGGTTAACTGCTGATAAGTTTGGAATATTTTGAAGTAAATTATGTTTTACTCGGTTATTTGTCAAAGGGTGAGTATTTTGATAAGTTTTCATATTTGGTGAACTTGGGTTGTGTTAACCTCATAAAATGCTCATATTTGGGTTTTGAATGTTCAAACGAGTAAATAGCATGGTTTTCACATTCATGGTGATTTTGTACAAATGAAGTCTATTTCATGTTATACGTATTTCGGGTACATTTGTATTCATAAACCCTTTGGAAAACCTTTGGTCCCATTATGTGTTGAGTTTTGGGTTAATCTCGTCTTTGAGGTATGTGTCTTCGTAAACGTTGTTTCCAGACATTTTATTACTCGGGGAACCGATAATTATTTGATCAAATGGATTTTGAGCATTTTAGCTCGGTGTTGGCTTAAAAGAGTCTTGTGGACAATTGTCCGGATTTAATAGCTCGATGTAGAGCCCCTTCATGGCTTACATCTAAATTCATTTTTATCGCATTTTTATAATTACAGGCTCGAGTGCTGTTGTCATTCAGGTATAGTCGTGTAATCTTAGATTATGTTGCATTGGATCCATAGGCACATGAGTCAGTCTTATTTGATGGTCATTTGGGTGGTACGGGGTTGGACTCCGGGACACATGTTTTATGACCTTGTCCGTTCAAGGAGTACACTAGGAGGACTGAGTCCGGGTGGTGCTATCATGGTGTGGAGTAGCCATTGGATGGGCGTTTTGGACCTCCGCCAGGTGGGGCAATGCCTTGGTTGTATCCCCCTTGGGCCGGGCCTTGGAGCGGTATTCTCGTTGTTATATCGCTAAGGTCAGTTGACTCTTTGGTGTAGCTTGAAGGGAGTCGTAGGGACACTTGGGCTTGTATGTCGTGAAGTGTCATACGATTAACGTTGTATGAGTGGCATACTTTTGTGTTCCTCCACTCTCAACGGATACGGGAAGCCCCCGTCGTCGGCCCGTCGTATTTTGGATATTTAATTGTCCATGTTTTAATATTGGGATTTCATTCTAATTTATGATCGCGTGAGTATTAAATTGGGTCACATGTTTTCAATGACGTACCATATTATTTAAGAATCGTTTTCCTTTATTTAAGGGTCGAGTATTATGTTCCACCCGTGTTTTGGGTGTTTTGGGTTATAAGGTATTATTTACATTTCCATGAATTGGAATGTCGAACTATGATCGCATCTTGGGTGAGTTCTGGATTGCATCATTTTATATGAAACGTGTGTTTGGGAGCATTGTCTTTAAAGGTGCATATTTTGGGAAAATGTGTCGTTTCCATGTTAAAGTATATTATTTCGAAGGATCTCGCTTTAAACTGGTTTCCTTGCTTTTAAAGATTTATTCATTCATGCTAAAACTCTTGAGCTCACTAGGCGTTAAGCCTAACCCTTTTTATTTGTCGGCATGTGCATCAGGTCCCAGTTTGGAGATAGTGGCTATGCATAGGTATTAAGTCTTCCGCGAGTTGGAGATAGAGACTAAGCATGAGCATTAAGTCCTCCGTAGGATTGAAGATAGTATTTGTTATTGGGTTTAGTAACACCCGTCCTGTTCATAGAATGTATGTATAAGGTGAATGGGAATATTGAGGTTGATTCTCAATTTATGTTTGTAGTTCAAGGTATTAGTTGATGTATTTAGAAATTTTAATTAAGTTGCTATTTTCATATTTGAGGGTGTTACAGAGGCTATCAAACGGTTCATGAGAAAACATATCTTCTACACGTACTGTTATGACTTTCAGTTGGGGATAGAGACTAATCAAAGGAAGGTAAATATGATCAAGCCTAATATGTCATTACTTGATATTGATACTTATGATATTTTCACTGTACTGGAGGAATAAGAGTTGGGAGTTGTATACAAGAATGATCATAATGAGAAGAGGTTCTTTAGACTGTCTGAAATTGCCAAGTTTTCTGATGGAACTCTGAAGATTATTACACTGCAACTTGACTCCAGGTACAAGGAAAGCGAGAGAAGAAGAGCTCAAGGAGAAGATCATCTGCCAAGAAGGGTAAAGTTGGTCATGTTAAGGATTTTGGATGCTCTTGATGACAGAATCACATTCAGAAGGGGGATTAGGAACTTTGAATCACTGTTGGGAATCATACAAGCTAGAGATTCAAGATGGGGAAGATAAGTGTTTGTTATTTGATCTAAAAGAGGGAGAATGTTAAGTCAAAGTTTAGATCAAATAATCTTGTTTAGTTTTGTTGACTTTTTGATGTAAGCTTGTATAGAGGTCAAGGCTTGTTTGACCCTATATATAGCATTGTCTTTGTCTTGTTTTGAGTAAATAGAAAGTAAGTGAGTAATCATTCAGTCTAAGATGTGTAAGACATTCATGTTTCTAACTTTTCTATCAAGAGATATATGACTACAACATTTTGAGATAAATTCTTTCTTTGATTCTTTCATATTGATTTGATTGTTATTGCTTGAAATATGGGATCACACTAAGTTTAGGAACTTCAGAAGACTATTGCTTACACCAAGATTCACCACAGAAGTGTCGAGCTCAGAAGCTTTGTCAACCATCTACCCGAGAAGCTCTTAACCTGAAGATTACTTTTAGACCACAAAGCCTCTATGATCACATACAGAGCCTCTGTGTGGCTAAGCTATGGAGATTGGAATACTTGAAGATTACAGGATGCAGTGGACAAGACAAGACCACGTACAGATCACGTGACCCTGCTGTACGAAGATCCTCAAGATCACATGTGCGCGTCCACGATGGTTTTACTTTCCAGGTGGCATTACTTGTATGGAATGTCAGCCTTTGTCTTGTACTATTGTGTGCTCCCCCCTTGTATATGAAGGGAGCACCTCCTGCAGAATTATCATGCGAGCACACACAAATCTTCACACCCTGATTTCATTTGTAATATCTTTGAGAGCATATTTGCACCTACTTGTGCGTGTTCTTGGTGTAATATTCAAGATTAATGAAGTAGATTCTTCAGTGACTAACTCATACTTGTTTGTGTTTCTCTTCATTACTTGAGTGTGTGTCTACTACCAAACTAAACCATATTACTACATACAAATCGCTTTCGCACTCACTATATTATGTTTTGTGTACTTTATTGTTTAATCATTTTATTAGAACACCCTCATTAAGGATCAATAGGTGTGGATCCGATGGGTGGGTCGTGGCTGCGGATGTAGGGGAAACGTCCTTCAATCTTCTGCATTCTTCTTCAAGCCTTTGGTTTTCCAAAAAGAGCCTCCGGTTCTCCATTTTGATGTCATCAAACTTTTTCACAAGTGCCTTCCTTTTCTTCTTATTTTGGTCCGCCATGTCTTCTCGCACCTTCCTTCTCTCCTCGGTTGCACTTTCTTTACTTTCCCTAACCATATCCTCCATCTCAGTCATCAACTTGTCGAGCTTGTCCAAAAACTCGTTGCATTCCTCGTAAAGCTTGTTCATCAAATTGTTGTTTTGTGTAACCAGTTCCTGCATCACCATTAACATGTCATATGTACTTGCTCCTATGTTTTTTCGATATCTAAGGTGCGAGATAGTCTTTAAGTCGATTCTCCATTTTACGCCTTCTTGGCGAATTGTAACACCCCTAAAAATTGAAAATAACAGATAATTTAAAACTTCCATGAATCCCTTAAATTCGATACTTGAAATAACAAATATCTAAAGTTACAAAGGCAATAAACGCCACAACATGTATCAGATTTCAAATGGAACTATCTAGTCCCACAAACGGGAACAAAGTCTAACGGGTGCTACTAAAACCACCAAATCTGCTATCTTTACAATACCGGTTGACGTCACTAAGCCATCCTACCAAGACTTCTACGAAGCTCCACTCGCCTCTCAGATCCATCTAAGACCTAATATACATGTCGATAAGAAAAAGGGTTAGGCTTAACGCCTAGTGAGTTAAAACAGTCGCAATCGCGAGTCACTGTCGCCCCCTGCGTACTGCCCCCTCTCGGATCCTCGCGACCTTGACAAGCGACTATGACTTTTTTCATAGTCGCGGGCAATCTCGCCCACGGCTCTCTAAGGTTAGATTTTGTTTCATTTTGCCGATCTAAGCATTTGAGCGAAAGGGTCTAGGATCTTAAGTTAAGTCTCGATGCTCTAAATTCTTACATCACGAGTTAACAACGCGGAGCAAGAAATCAGATTTCTGATTTAACTCACCAGGATTTTCCGGGTGTTACAATCCTCCCCACCTTAAAAAAAAGATTTTGTCCTTGAAATCTTGACCCGGAAATACTACTCGGGAGTGATCCACTAAACCTCCCAAGGCATGGAGCATTTCTAGCGAAGTCCAAATCCACCAAAAGCTTTCCATACCGTAATTTGGACTTCCTAGCCAAATAACATAAGTCTCTTCACCATCGATATTCCTTATCAAACAAGCGAACATCTGTTTTAGGGGTACCACACCCTTTTTATTTCACAAGGAACCATAATAACCATCAAGGCAAGGGTTACAAGAAGGGAATCCACCACCTTCATGGGCAATACTTAATTTTCCAAAGTCCTTCGCCCAAAAAGTTTAGACGAACAACTTACCCGCCAAACCTCCGACTATTCCTTGTTCCACAAGGTTCCATGAAGGTTCGTCGTCCTAACAATATTATAACTACTCATAGGCTATTCCATTGGCTCACCGACTTAAGTGGACCCTTCGAGCTCACGGCAAAAAACTCCACGACTAAAGACAACTTTTACAAGAGGCTAATTCGGCCTAAGCGTGGCCTTTCTGTGTGTCCCTGTTTCAAGATTCTAATTGCAATTAATCAAACAAACAATTATGATCAAACTACCTGTTTTGAATTCAATTCACAAATTCACGATTACAAACAATTCTTGACTTTCTCTCTCTAAACTCCTCTTTCTCTTTCTAAAACTCTCTCAAGATATGAATTTTCAAACTAACTCTTCTAGTCATCTATCTATTAAACAGCAAAATAAATCTATTTACACCCACTACTAAAACAACAAGGAAAAACAAAACAAACACAAGTAACTTTGACTTTATTACATTTAGATTTTGACTTTTAATGAGAGTTGACTTTCTCAGCTTTGACTTCTTGAACCTTTGACCTTCTGTCTTCTTGATCTTGTATCCAACAGATTTATGCTCTAACAATCTCCCCTTTGGATTCAAGATCATCTTTAAAAAAATTTAGCAAAACAATCTCCTCCTTTGATTCAATCTCTTTCAAGTGTATCTCCCCCTTTGTTGAATTTTGTTAACTTGAATCATCTTCAAATCAGTTGTATTCCTTTCAAACACTAACCTTCAACAAATAGTAACAATCTCCCCCAAGAATGGTAGAAACAGTCTTCAATAATCTCCCCAAAACTTTCACAAACTCTTTCAGACTTCAGAAAGAAATTATCTTCAGATTTAGCTCAACTTGCTTCAGCAAATAATCTTCAAAGAAAATTTCAGTGAAATCAGCACATCTTCATAAATCTTTAATCTTTTCTTAAACAATCTTTCACCCTTTCAATCTTTGAACTGTAACTTCTTCAAACCTTTAACTTTACAATTTCTGACTGGGACATTTCTTTAAATCATCTCCCCCTTTTTGATGAATAGAGCATCTATAACATCAAAACTGTCATCAAGAAATGTCATTGTTTGTTCCGACCACTGATCTTTCACGAGCCTCTGATTCTTTTCCAATTTCGAACAATGTATTTATCTAGATCTTTGAAAATCCAGAAAAAAATAGGAATGTAACACCTGAATCAACAAATGAATCAGTTAACATGCCTGTCAGTAACACGAAGTCACTGTGTGTAACGAATACACATTTTAAAGGATCTTTTGTTATGTTCACTCCCCCAGGGCTTCCATCCAATCATCAAAACACCACAAAGGCAATTTTCTATGAACGTTATGACAAGAAAACAAATTCCTTGTGTGTTCGTGCAAGTGTAGATAGTATTAAGCATATGATGATTGCTTTTAAAGGCTCAACATTGTGAAAACCATTGAGACAACATTAGATAAACACAGACTCAATGTGCATGATTGAAGTGCGAAGGTGGGGCAAACTTCCTTCTTTTTCAATATCCAGATTTTCCAAATGAAAATCATATACATTATGTGTTGCGTCCCCAGAAAAATATGAAACATTTACTTTTTAATAAGAAAATGAGTGGCTGGTGGGGTTTTTACCAAGAGTTGGCATGAGCTAGTTGTCTGTTTCAATAACATTCACCAAAAAATTGTGAAATGCTAGTAATGTGGTTGCCCGGCTCAGAAAGTAGTTGGTGCAGAGTTTGATATTCTTTTAACTCTGATCTCACACCCTCTTTCTTTTAATCATTAAACGCACATCTAACCAAACTCTCATTTCCATGTTACCTCGTCACACATCCCACACTCATTTTATTTTGACTCCTCACACTCAATCACTATGGAGTAAATTCTTGGGTAGGAGACACTGGTAATCGCGAATCCATGGAAGTTCATTTAAGTCCTAGCACAAAGAACCCATATTCCTATGAAGCAAATGTTGCTCAAAATGGCTTAACTTTATCAGTTAATGCTCAAATACAAGTCAGATAAATGTATATGCTCAGATATATAATCAAGAAGATATGAGCATTTTTAAACATTGAAGTATTTTCAAACAAGTATATTGAATGAATGAAAATGAATGAAAGAAACTTGTTTGAAAATCTGACATTGTATGAAAATGATCAGAAATGAAATGATATAGCAAGTAAAGCTTATAGTCAATAATAATAGATATTGTCCATATGAATAAAAAATATAGACATTCTTGAAATGAACGTTTCGAAATGAAATTATGCTCAAAATTCTTTGAAGTACAAGTGGGGTGTCTTACCATCGAAAAATATGTTTCAAATTTGAGACATGGTAAGAACATATTAAACAAAAATTAAACCGGTGTGTGTGAATACTTGAAAGTATATAGAAAAGACAATACGCAAGTATTTATCTTTAGAGACACACGGTTTATAATCATGTAAGTACAAGGAAATATTGAAAACATTTAAAATCACACTTCCAATTCATAAAATCTGTTGAAGAATCGGGAAGTGGTTTGAACATTTAAGAACATGTTTTCTATGATTGAAAGTTGTCCTTCTTTCAACCATATATGAGATTAAGATAAGAAATTAAACCTTTGTTGATCAATCTTAAATCTCATGAAGTCATGATTAAATCATAAAGATATGATCTTGTAAGCTTCTCTCATTCTGCACAAGTCTCAAAGTCATGTCAAAGCAACTTTATTCACAAATTTATTCAAAATTAAAAGACATAAAGCAGTAAAACGATTAAAGTACGAGTTCTGATCTGAAATAATCAGAAATCATATCCTTACTCCTTTTGGTGTACGCATAAACTCCCCCTAAAATCATGCATCACAAAAATTTAGCAGTTAAGAAATGCATAAAATTTAGCAACTCCCCCTCAAAATAATGTTGATCATATTATAAGCTTGTCTTACTCCCCCTGAGATCATGAACAACATGTTAAAGTGCATATATCCTTTCAGAAACAATTATAAAGAAATGATGAAAAATTACAATAAAAGAAACTTTAATAGGTAATTACTGATTAGATCTTGAGATTTAGCATACCAAGTTTAGATACAAGAAAATTGAATCTCTTTTCATCTAAAGGTTTGGTAAACAAATCTGCAAGTTGGTAATCAGTTTTTACAAAGTAAAGTTTTATTGTACCTTTTTCTACATTACCTTTGATAAAATGATACCTGACATCAATGTGTTTTGTTTTAGTGTGCTGCACAGGATTAGCTGATATTGCGATAGCGCTCTTCGAGTCACAATAGATCGTTATTTTATCAAATTTGAATCCATAGTCTCGAAGTTGTGTTCGCATCCATAAGACCTGAGAGCAGCAGCTAGCAGCAACTACATACCCTGCTTCAGCAGTCGATGTGGAAACACATAATTGTTTCTTTGACGCCCAACTAACGAGCTTTTCTCCAAGAAATTGAATATGACCTGAAGTGCTCTTCCTGTCCAACATACACCTAGCATGATCTGCGTCTGAATAAGCAGTTAGTTCAAACCCTGTATCCTTAGGATACCACAGACCAAGATCTGCAGTTCCCTTCAGATATCTAAAAATCCGTTTGACAGCAGCCAAATGGGATTCTTTAGGATCAGCCTGATATCTAGCACATAAGCATGTTGAAAACATTATATCTGGCCTACTTAAAGTAAGATACAATAAAGAACCTATCATACCTCTATAAGTCCTAACATCAACATTTTTTCCCGAAGGATCAGTACCAATCTTAGTACCTGGTGCCATTGGGGTTCCAATTGGTTTGCAATTTTCCATTTTGAATTTCCGAAGAATATCAAAAATGTACTTAGATTGATTTATAAAAATCCCCGTTGAAAATTGTTTTACTTGTAATCCGAGAAAGAAATTCATCTCTCCCATCATACTCATTTGAAAACGTGACACCATGAGTTTTGAAAAGTTCTTACAGTATTTAGGATTTGTAGAGCCAAATATAATATCATCTACATATATCTGAATAAGAATGATATCGGTTTTTTCCTTTTTAATAAACAAAGTGGTATCAACTTTACCTTTTGAAAAACCTGACTTGACCAAGAATTGAGATAAAACATCATACCAGGCGCGAGGAGCTTGTTTCAGACCATAAAGAGCTTTATCCAAGATGTAAACGTGATTTGGCTTATCTGGATTTACAAACCCTTCTGGTTGAGAAACGTAGACTTCCTCCTTAAGTATGCCATTCAGAAAGGCAATCGTCACGTCCATTTGATAGACAGTGAGCTGCGTCCATTTAAGTGAGCTGCGTAGGCTAGAAACATGCGGATTGCCTTTATACGCGCTACTGGAGCATACGTATCGTCATAATCTATGCCTTCCTCTTGCCTATATCCCTTGACAACAAGTCTTGCTTTTTTCCTTATAACAATACCATCTTCGTCCTTTTTATTCTTGAACACCCATTTAGTGTCGATAACGGTTTTTCCTTCTTGTTTTGGCACTAGTCTCCAGACCTTCAGGGATTCGAACTGTTTTAACTCTTCTTGCATAGCAGACACCCAGTCCGAATTAGCAAGAGCTTCTGATACTCGAGTAGGCTCTATTTTCCTGAGGAATGAGTCATGCATACATTGATTCAAAGTTGCTGACCTAGTTTGCACCAGCTTGTTGAGATCTCCAATTACATGGTGAAGAGGGTGCTCTTTGGTCCAGCGATGTTAATGAGGGAGTGGATTAGATGAAGATTGATCATGGTTATCATCTAAAAATCCACTTTTAGGTTCTTTAGGTTATACATCATGAGGGAAGGATTCAGTTGAAGTAATTGGTGCAGAAGCTTCAGTAGGTACATCTTGTTCAGTCTGTTGATCTGTCCTTACAGCACATCCTACTGACTCAGCAACTTCTGGGTCATCATTAGTAGATTCAACTTAAACTATAGGAGTAGGCATTTGAACTGGAATATCTTGCTGAATTGGGGAATTTGATTCAGTAGAAATATCTGAAGTGGTTGGATGATTAATCGTGAAATCTTCAATCCTGTCAACCACAACAGATTTATTCACATTAGATCCAAGATGTTCATCATAAAACAATTCAAATAAAAGATCTAAATCAGATAAATGATTAGTAGACGTTGATGCTTCATCTGATTTGTTCTTTTCAGGTACAGGTTATGAACGGAATTGCCCAGAAGCTAAAACTCCAGTTATCACGGGTTCTGGACTGAGTTGTTCAGAAGCCATTTACTCATCGAATGTGACGTTTACACTTTCGATAACAGTCTTCGACTTCTTCAAATATACTCGATATGCAACAGATGTAGAAGAATATCCAATAAAGATGCCCTCATCTGCCTTAGCACTGAACTTGTTGAGATTCTCTTTGTCGTTGAGCACAAAACACTTACACCCAAATATATGAAAATATTTGATAGTAGGTGTTTGGTTGTTGATCAAAGCATACGGAGTCTTTTGAAATATGCGGTGTATCATGGAACGGTTCTGAGTGTAGCTCGCAGTCGAAATAGCTTCTGCCCACAAAAATAGAGGTAAGTCTGATTGGTTGAGCATAGTACGAGCGGCCTCGACTAGCGTTAGATTTCGCCTTTCGACTACTCCATTCTGTTCGGGCGTACGAGTAGCAGAGTATTGATGTGATATCCCGACCGATTCGAGATATTCTTCAACAGTCTTGTTCTTAAACTCTGTGCCGTTATCAGTTCTGAGAAGCTTGACTGGTTTCTGCAAATTCACCTGGGTCGTCTTCATAAATGTAATGAGTACTTCGGGCGTCTCATCTTTTGATTGGAGAAATTTGACCCACGTGTATCGCGAATAGTCGTCCACTATAACCAACACGTATTTCTTTCCATCTAAGCTTTGCGTTCGCATCAGACCACAGAGATCCATATGCAACAATTCTAGTAGAGAACTGGTACTAGGTTCAGGCTTCGGTTTATGTGGAGTTCTCTTCATCTTCCCTTTTTCACATGATGCACACAAGTGTTCTTTCTCGTATCTCAGCTCAGGAAGTCCATTCACCAATCTTCCTTTGACCAACTTGTTTATGTAACGAAAATTCAGATGTGATAACCGTCGATGCCAAAGCCAACTTTGCTGCATCGAGGCTTTCGTCAGTAATCAAACCTGATTGTCATTCTGAACCTTTGAAAGATTGATGGTGTAGAGATTTGTCTTTCGATTTCCGACTAAGAGTTCTTTGCCGTCTTCAGTACGGACCGAGCAACTCTTAGCTTTGAAATTGACCTCTAACCCTTTGTCGCAGAATTGACCGATACTAAATAGGTTGTGCCCTAAGCCTTCGACATAGCTCACCTTCGTAATCGTTATATTGTCTTGAATGATGTCATCATATCCTAAGATCGGTGAAAACTGGTCGTTCCCAAATCGTACATTTCCGCTGAATTTCTCTGTATAGTTAGACAATAAAGCTTTCTGCCCGGTCATATGCTTGAAACAGCCGCTATCCAAGTACCACATATGTCGGGTCTGCAAGAGAAATTAGGAAACAACAATTTTAGGTACCCATTTAAAAACGGGTCCTAACAGATTAGTACAAGATTTTGGCATCCATTTGAATATGGATCCTCTTTTCTTTTGAAAACTTTTGAAAACATTTGATCTAAAGGAATAAACATGATAAGATCCAAACCAATCATTAGAATTATGATGATAAGCAAAATCATTCCACTAATAAGAATAAGATTTAGTAGTAGTAGGAGATAATCGGAACAATTGCTTATTAGAATATCGCTTGTAATCAGTTACAAGGTTTTTATTTGTCGAAGCAATAGAACCAACTACATCACACATACTACTAGTTGATCTATTACAAGAACCATCAGTAATTGATTCTGCCTTCTCAACATTCTTCCTTTTAGGTTGCCATTCAGATCTTCCTTCTGACCTTTTCTTTCTTATATCTGAAACAGAAGATTTAGATTTATTAGGAAAACCAGATTTCTGAAATTGATTTTTCTTGTGTTTACCAGTGTTATTCTGTTTCTGTGAGAGCTGTTTCTTATGTTTCTTACCCTTTGCATAGTAATCAGCATTCACAGAAATTGATTCACCAACCTTAGTTTATGATTCACCTTTTTTCATGAAAACTTGGTAAAACTTGTCCATTTATCACAAAAGTAGAATGATTTGGAAGTGGAGCATTAAAGTCAAACATATCAATTTCCTTTATACACCCTTCATCAGAATTTAGAAAATCATTTGTAGACTCAAATAAATCATCAAAATCAGTCGCAGAAGTTTGAAGTACTTTAGAAGATGAAGAACACACTTTAGATTTAACATGAAAATCTGTGTTTTTCAACACCGTAGAAAATACATCTAGCGTTAGATCACTCAAAATTCTTTCATCAGATAAAATATTTTCTAAATCAATTATTTTGCTTTCTAATACTAGTGGAGGAACATAAATCTTAGCTTGAATAGGTTTTGCCTCCATCTCAGTAGAAGAATAACTAACAAAATAATCATTTGAAAGAAATTTTGGTGTTTTAGAAAGATAACTATCATTCAGTCGTTCATAACAAAATGGTAGTTGCATTTTCTTTAAATTCATTATTTTCTCATCTTCTTTGTCCTCAACTTCTTTTGATGCTTTGGTGATAAATTTGGGTTTCAAATGAGGATGTTCATCAACAACATACATATAATTTGCATTATATATACCTGGCTGTTTTCTGATAGATTTTTCTAGGTAATGAGGATTATCATAACCTAGTCCCCATTTTTCTTTAAAATCAGCTTCTTCATTAGGTGTATTCAAGAAAATCGTTTGATCAGTTTGGCCTCGAATATATAGTTTTGCTTATAAACCATTTACCTTTTTCTCTAAAGTCTTGTTCTCAACCTGCAGTTTAAACGATTTTAGAACACATTCTTGTTTCTCAGAATCAGACTTGAACAATTGTTTTTGCAATTCAGAAATCTTACTTTCAAAACAATCCTTTTCATTTTTAAAAACAGAATCAGATTTGCGTAGAGAATCAATTAAATCTTTGTTCTCAATAACTGATTTATTAAGTTCAAAGATTTGTTGATTTCTCCTAGCAACTCTGTATTTTTCCTTTTTCAGTTTGGATTGAAGGTCTTGAAGTTCGACCATCATGGCTTCCATTTTGGTCATGAAATCTTTTTCAGTTAAGTTCATTGCCTCATCAGCAGTCTCATCATCATAATCATTATATTTCCCTTCTTTTCCCATCAAGCATAAGTGAGCAGTCTCTTCTTGTTCTTCCTTCTTATCAGAATGATCCAACCAGTATTCATCTTCAGCCATTAATGCCTTCCCAACTTCTTGTTGCTTGGCCAAAAGCATTTTGTTCTGATAATACTCTGAGTTCCGAACCTTTGGCTTCCGACATTCTTTTGCATAATGTTCGAACTTGCCACAGTTATAGCATTTAATCAGATCATTAGCCGTCTTCTCAGTGCTGGTGTAATCATTCACATACTTCTTCTTTTCTTCCGGCTTCTTCTCAACAAATCTATTTCCTTCCACTCTTTCTCTATGCTCGTTGTTCTTTGAACTTGATGAAGAATATCTCTGAGAATTAGACCCTGGTTTCTTGTAGAACTTTTTCTGGAACGCTCGGGTCAGTAACAACATTGCTTGTTTAAGACTTTCTCCATCATCTCCATCAGATTCAGACTCTGATTCAGAACTGAAAACGATTATCTTCTTCTTATTCTTCTTATCTTTCTTTTCTTTCTCTTTCTCTCCAGCCACTAATGCAATAGGAGCTGGTACTTTCTCAACCTTCTTTTTCTCAGCTCTTTTCTCTTCCACCTCCTCTTCATTCTGTCTTAACGTCTCATACACCTCATGCAACAGAATGTCACTTAGATCCTTCATCTGTTTCATCCTACGCGTATGCTTCTTCCATTCGGGTTGCAGGATGCTCAGAAACTTGACATTGTTCTCAATCTTCTTCTTTGTCACCTTGTTCTTTGACAGTTCATTCAGAAGCAGGACAACCCGTTCATAGGTGTCTTCTAAGCTCTCATTCTCTTTTGCTTTAAACTCTTCGTAGCTGTTTATGCAATTAGATACCTTCATTTGATTTCCACCTTTAGAACCCATCATCATCTTCTGAAGTTGATCCCACATAGATTTGGCAGTTGCGTTGTAGCTGTCTATTTTCACATAAATCTCATTGGTGATGCTTTGTAAAAGCAATGATCTGGCAGTTTTATCAGCATCAAACCGATTCTTTTGCTCTTCAGAGAATTTTGCATATCCCTTCTCAATTCTCTTTGATGTCAGATTTCCATCTGAATCATTACCGTCAGTAGGAATCTCCTCAAAAACTTTTGGCATTGGACCTTCTATAATAGATTTTAGAATGTTCTTTCCATTCTTTTGCCGATCAATAAAATCGAGAAATATGTCTTTCCATTGCTCATATTCCCCTTTGAACAACACTGGGGGCTTGACATCAGTTCCAATCGAGAGAGCGTCTCTTGAAGTCATCATGTTTGATAAAATAAGCAATAAGAAACTTGAAATTGATCGTTAGTCCAACTGAAATCACAAAAATACAAGA
Source organism: Arctium minus (assembly GCA_954870635.1). NCBI lineage: Eukaryota > Viridiplantae > Streptophyta > Magnoliopsida > Asterales > Asteraceae > Arctium > Arctium minus. Next base: position 39,232,127 of record OX941087.1, on the reverse strand, counting down.
AATCTTGAAATAGAAATTCAGGAATTTTGACTAAGTGTTAAAACTCGCAAATCACTAAAGAACTTGAAACTCGCAGACGCTAAAACTCGCAAAGCACTGTTTACTAAGAAACTCGCAGGCTTAAGCTTGTGCATTTATGAAACTCGCAAGCAAAGGGTTGCGCGTTTTGACAAACTCGCAAACCAAAAGAACTCGCAGATAGCAGTGTGCGCGTTTCCTGAACATGCAGATAGCAGTGTGCGCGTTTCCTGAACACGCAGATAGCAGTGTGCGCGTTTCCTGAACTCGCAGATAGCAGTGTGCGCGTTTTCCTCAATTCTCAAACTCGCAGACTGAAGAGCTAAACTCGCAGGCTTCGATCTGCGCGTTTCTAGAACTCGCAAACCACACTTTGCGCGTTTTCTGGCCAAAATCAATATCCTTCGACTTGCGCGTTCTTCCGATGAACTTGCGCGTTTAATGAATCTTGCGTGTTCTTCTAGTTATGAATCGGGTATAGAACCAATAGGCGACGCTTGGTTACAACAGCTTTTCGAACAAAAACTTGATTTCTTACACTGAAATCGATCGAAATCTTTGTCTATTTGCTCAAAACTTTGCAGGAATGCTCGATTTCAATATTAGAACTGATTACTATGCAAGAATTTCAAAGACAAACATTCAAAATACAAATCGATCGATGTTGGATCCCAGATTTAATCTTATAACAATAATGATATAAACAACAAGAGTATAAACAGCAGAAGCAATATAGTTTAATATCAAAAGCAGATTCAAATATCACAGTTCATATATAAAGCAAGTAGAAAGAACAAGATCTTCGTGAGATATATTCAATTGATTCTTCTTGTACAAGATATCAAAAAGCACACTTTTGTCAAAGGAGTGATGGTCCTATTTATAGGACCATAAAGTAAACAGTGTACTATTCTGACAAATAGAAGCATGCTTGAACAGTGTCTTACCTAATAGGTAAGCTCAAGACATGCTTGAACAGTAACCTACTCTATAAAGTAAATCTTATCACTAAGTGATTGGTTATCTGTTCTGATACTTCAGGAAAGTCTTCAGCGCCATCTTCAGAGAGAATGTCTTCAGAGCTCTGACGTTGTCTTCAGAGCCTCTGATGAAGCCATCTCTGATGTCTTCTGCTGAAAGTTGCAATCTCTGATAAGTACTTCAGAGGCAGGTTTGTCCTCTGAAGTCTTCGTCCTCTGAAGTCTATGCCCTCTGAGGTCTATCTTTGGAAGTCCTCTGAAATAGGACGGGTATTTTCAACACTTTAATAAATAGAAGATTTGGGGCTAACAATCTCCCCCTAAGTGTTGAAAATAAAAGATACAATAATAGCAGAGAATAGAAGATTTAAACTAGAAAGCGTAGAGGAGAAAATCATCCTCTTAAATATTACTTCTTAAACATTTTGAAGTTTAATACAGAGAAAGTAATATTCAAAAATAAAGAAACAAACTAAAATTTGTCACTTGAACAGATTCCATGGAACTTCATGATCAGAGATCTGAAGTTGATCATCGAGTCAATTTCTAAGTCAAGTTTTGCAAGTAAATCTGATCTGTGCCTTTCTTCCATCACATGGATCCTTTTCTTTATACCTCTCAAGGTTTCATCAGAGTACTTCGAAACTTCCGAAGCGAGAAAGATCTTCTTTACTTGGTTTACTCTGTAGACGAAACCCAGAGGTTCTGCAATGATTGATCCAGTCTTCTTTGCCTCAAGATTAACGATCGACTCCACAGGTTCAGTTACCTCCAACTTTTCTTCCCCCAGGTTCAGAGCAATTTGGAAGTCACGTTTTGCTCTGTGTTTGACATAGGCCTCCATTGCCCGTCTGACTTCAACCATGCCCATCCTGATTTCCCTTCTTCCTTGATCATATCTGGCAGAGCAATAGGCATACAAATGAGGTAAATCATATGGATTTTAGATTTACGAGATCATTATCATTGAACTCGTAAATCTTCTTATCAGATCGAGTTACCACATAATGCCTATAGATGATCTTGTTGTAAGCAAAGGTCTTCTCTAAGATTTTCTTGATTTTGATGATTGGATCATCAAAGAGGACTTGTACTCTGGGTGAGGTTTTATCTCTGACAAATCTTCGCTCATAGTCCGACATGTTCTCTTTGATCCTTGGATTCAGAGGAATGACTAGAGTGTCTGCCATATTAAACTCACAGTAGATGTATCTGAAGTGGTCTTCTATGGAAGCTTCGGGATTGGATGCAAGGAATGTAGGAGGTTGAGTAAACACTTTGGCTGGTAAACCAATGCTTGCCTTCTGAACAAGATTCTCTGAAGGAGCCTGTTCATCAGCGACCATGGTCTCTGGTTCCTTTGTCTGTGGAGGATCTTCTGTTGTAGGTTTAGAGATGTAGCCATCTATCTCTGGTGAATCCCTCAGCTCTGTTGCTGTTGAAGTATGATGTGGTTGAGCATTCTTGAATACATACTCTTCAACATCAATTACTTCAATCTGTTTTTCAGCAGCTTCTTTTTCAGAATCTGATTTTTCTTCTTTTTCAGATTCTGGTTCTGCTCTTTCAGCCTCTGATTCGTAAGCATGTCTCATCACATAAGTTGGTCTTTCTGGTGATGAGAATGCATCTTCTGATGTAGAGAAGTCTACTAGCTGTTCGTCTTCATCTTCTTCCAGAGCTCCAATAGTTTCTGGAGTTGCAGCTATTATTGGAACTATTGGAGCACTCGAAGTAGATGGTTCTAGAAAGATAACAGGTACTGGCGACTTTAGAGTGGCCTGGTTATCTTCAGCAGAGGTTGAGGTTGAACGTCTCTCTGTTCCTTTTTCCTTGCTTTGGTTTGATTAAGAGGGAGTGGACTCCTTTTGTGCTTCAACAGTTTTTGGTATAGGAGTCTTCTCCCCCTTATGAAGATCGGATGACCCCTGAGGTTGGTCATCATGGTCATTAGAGTCTTCATACCTGGCCCTCTTTCGGGCTTCCTCAGAGCATGCGACCTCTGGTTCCTTCCGCTTCAATGATCCCTCTGAAGATTTGACATTCTACAGAAGGTCTTCAATCTTTTTGTTCTGCTGAGTGGTCTTGGAGACGAACTTGCTGGAGATATTCATTACATTGTTGGTGATCTTCTTGGAGAAGTTGGTGAGGTCAGTCTTTGTAACAAATTCGGATGTAGCAGGAGCAGCAGCAGAGGAGGTAGGGATCTTTGCAATCACCTCTGCCAAAGAACGCAAGACTTCCTCTTTGAATTGAGAAAAGTCTGCATGTGTTGGAGTAGGGGCAGAGGGAGTTGGAATCGCCTTGAGGAGCTTTGTAGTGGAGTTCTGAATTTCTCTGGATAGAATAGAGTCATTTTTGATGACCAGGCTTTCCAGAACATCCATTTTATCATTCTGAGAGATAATGGTCATGCGCAGCTCAGAGACCTCTGAAGTGAGCTTTGCAACTTCAGAGTGAGAGGCAGAGGCCTCTGAGGTCTTCTCTCTTTGAAGTTTAATCTTCTTTCAGAGATTCTCTGATTTCATCACCAAAGATTCTGAACTCCTCTTTGGTAACGTAATCAGAGGGGGTGACCTTAGGATCAACACATGATTCTAAGTTTCCCTGGAGTTCAGAGAGGCCTTCTTTCGGAGTTGGCTTGATATTGACTCCGGAAGGACTTCCCATTAATCCTTGGGGACCCTTTTTCAAGGATTTCACTATAATGGTTCCGATTTGTCTCTGATCATCAGAGTCAGAATCTGATGATGAGAAACGAATGTGGGTGGAAACCTTGTTGTCCAGGCTAAGGATTCCATGTGCAAGAAGGTCGTGCCATTCTTTTTCTGACAGGCAATCCTTATGAGAGATCTTAGGTCTCTCCTGATCTAAGGGACGGTCCATCTTTTTATGAGCCACAAAGGCATCATGTGTGTGAGGAGGTGACATACTCTGGGGTGAATGAGTATTTTTATCTTGGTCTAAGTCCTGTTGGGAGGGCTTAGCCATATCAAAGGTTTCCCCTTTGGTGCGTGCTTCAGAGACAGAAGTAGATGCCTCTGAGCGGCTAGGATGGGAAGGGTTCGAGGTGTGCACCTCTGTTTCAATGTCCACTGATGCTGGACCACCTTGGATAATAGATGTGTTTGCACAGGGATTTGGGCTTTGGAATCGTTCATGTGTGCCAACAAGGACATCTTTTTCTACCTCGCCGCCCTCGGATTCTAAGTTTAGAAACTCACCCTCTGTAATTCTCTCTTCCTCACCTTCCTCTGCTCTGACAGAGTTATTCTCTTCGTCAAAAGGAGGGTTCTCTTGTTTTCTCTTCCTTACTCTCTCAGAGCCACCCTCTGGTTGCGCTCTGTTAACGTTGTGAGCAGTATCAGAGATATCACTCTCTGATTCAGGCTCAGGCTCAGAACCTAAGTGTGTTGGGGATCCCATCATCGGTTCTGATGATTGGGCAACACGACTAAGTAGGAGGTGGGTAGTAAAGTCAGCAGGAATTACCTCAATCATGGTGTGTGGGAAACGTCGGTCATTTGGATAAGGAGGAACCTCTGTAGCTTTGAACGAGTTCATCATAAGCAGAGGTGTCCTTGGGCCCTCCTCAGTGATGGAGAATTTCTCCATTGCTCGTTGAATGACCACAGAGATGAATCTGGGAAACAGTACCGAAATTGGTTGTTTTCCTTTGGCCAAGTCTTTGTTCTTCTTGTCCACCGCCGTCAGCATCTCACAGAAGAGAATGTGAGCCATATTTATGCTTCTGTTGAAGAAGAGAGCATACATTATGGCTAGAATCGCTGGATGGGTCTGATCCTGGCTTCCAATCTTGCAGGTAATTGTTCGGTTGAGAACACTAAACATAAAGTTCCACTTGGGAGGCAGGTACTGACGTCTGAATTGACTTAGGCGTGTGATCTCCCTGTTGTAGCCTAAGTGGTAGAGGAACTGAAGAAGAACTTCTTGAGTTGGTAGTTTCTCAAAGGTTTCTATTTGAAGATCAGTTTTTGTGAGCAGGTTGAATCGGCGAGTTAGGGTTTGTGGGGTGATTCTTATGTTCGTGCTTTGTTAACCTAGGTCAATGTACCCAACCAGTCCTTCCTTTTCATCATTGTATTCACTTGAATACCACCATTGTTGGACAAAGCGTAGAGGAATATCTGAAGCATGTTTGGTGAGGACATCGTTGAGTTTGCAGTTGGTCAAAAAATCTAGTATTGGGCGAAACTGCTCATCGTATTTGGTAGAGGTGACGTCCAGAAAGTAGTTGTTACCTTTTACTGGAACATCAAACTGTGCCATATTCAAGCTTGGAACAAGTTTGCTGGAGTTATCTGAGGTTTGGGAATGAACCGCCATTGTTGCAGGTTTTTGAGAAAGATGAGAGCTTAGAAAGAGAGATTGGATTCTGAGAGCGTAAAGAATAATGAGAAGAGAAAAAGGGGTTTTATGGACAAAAAAAAGGTAGAGGGAGAGGTTATGGAAACGGCGATTGAGAGTTCCAATGTCAGAAAGGACGTTCCATCATCCCCTAATTAATAAGTGACACGTTGAGGTGTGTAGGGGAGAGCCGCTTGGTGTCAGAAAACCGCCAGTTGGGTTTTAAAAAAAACGAATGGTTATCCAAAAGATTTATTATTAAAAGAATTTCCTGGAATATTCGTTTAATGAGAAAAGATCAGGGGCTTTGATATAAATATCGAAGACAAGATCAGAGGCTCTGATATAAATATCAGAGACAAGATCAGAGGCTCTGATATAAATATCAGAGACAAGATCAGAGGCTCTGATATGAGTATCAGAGAAGCTCACTTTCTCCCCCTTGAAAGATGAAAGGTTCTTTGTTTCCCCCTTGACCAAAGAATAATGTCTTTATCTTCTCCCCCTTGACACATGCTTGGAGATACAAAAGAATGATTTTTACCATTTGTGAAAAAGTCCATAGGCTCTGAAATTAGTTTCAGAAGTTCTGGTTGAACATGTTATGCATGTCAGAGGCTCTGATGAATTCTATCTAAGTATATCTAGAGTATTCATCAATCAAAACGAGGATATACTTTTTACCTGACAAGCTCTGTACAGAGATAGGAACACAAAGGTCCACATGAAGCATATGTAGATGTTTTGGACAATTATTATCACTTTTGGTCTTGTGGGAAGATCTTTTCATTTTTCCCATTTCACAAGCAGAACAAAGATGATCTTTGTTAAACTTCAGAGATGGTAATCCCTTAACCAGATTTAGTTTGACTAATTTATCAAGTGAAGAAAAGTTTAGATGTGAGAACTTTTTATGCCAGAGCCAAATATCTTCACTGTTCAGAGATACTAGACAGAGTTTCTCTGAGTCAGTTTTTATGTGTTTGGAAAAATTCATTCTGTATAAATTTCCCTTTCTGTCAGCTCTGAGCATTTCTTGACCTGTTTTTGAGTGAAGTAGTGAACAATGTTTTTCTTGAAATTTCACATCAAAACCATGGTCACAAAGTTGACTTATGCTGATCAAGTTATGTTTTAACCCATCAACATAAGCAACCTTTGATACTGAAACATTACCTCTTGTAAGCTCACCATAACCCTTAATTTGTCCTTACATATTGTCTCCAAAAGTTATTGCTCCCCCAGATTTAACTTTGAAAGAGGATAGTAACTTTTTATCTCCAGTCATATGCCTTGAACATCCGGAATCTAAGTACCAGATCGGCATAGATTGTTTCTGCAAGACATATTAGATTTTCTTAGGTACCCATCTCATTATGGGTCCTATTTTGTTAGACTTCTGATTATCTCTTTGAAATTTTGCCTTCTTATCTTTTGATGTTTTGGCAGAATTGTCCTTTTTCTTTTGAGGCTTTGTCTCTGAATTTTTATTCAGAGATTGATTAAGAAAACAGTGAGAACCTTTGAAGTGATTTTTTAGTTTCATCAAGAGTTGGATGCAATTGCACTTTACAGAACAAGAAGAAGTAGAAGCAAATGATTTCATTTCATTAAATGCATTCGATACATTATGATTCCTTTTTGAATTACTAGGAATATTACAAGTATTCCTAACTACTTCTTTTCTTTTAGCTTGAGAGACAGCCTTCTTTTCAAGTTGCCTTCTCTTGTTCAGAAACATCCTCTTCTCTTTGTTGCTCACTGCACAAACAGGATCAGAATGGTTAATTTCTTGCCATTTTCCTTTTTGTCCAGGAGTAAACTTGATTGGTTTATAAGTGTAGAGTTGAGAAGTGATAGTTTTATTCTTTGCCTTTTCTTGTAATTCTTTTTCAAGTTCCAGAGAAGTTTTTGCTTGAAGACACATTTCTGCAAAGTCAGAGCATATTGGTATTCTGGGTTTATTTTTTAAAACAGAAATAGGAATGTTCAAAATTCCAGAACCAACGGTATCTATCTTTTTATGAATTACTTTCTCTGGTTTGTAGAAAATCTGTTCATCTACCTCTGGATCAGATTCAGAATCAGAGTCAAGAAAGTCTCATTCAGTCTTACCAGAGATAACTACCTCTGATGGTTTCTCAATTTTCTTAGGTCTTGAGACTTTGATGATTCTTTTCATTCTTTCTTTCTTCTCTAAATCAGCTATGATATTTTCTTGATTTATTCTCTTGATGTCATCCGCAAATGTAGTTCTGATGCATTCATCAGAGATTGGTGAATACAGAGGGGCATCTGGATTAAGTGAACTCTGTAGTTCATCTTCAGAAGTACTTGCTTCAGAGGTACTTTGTTCAGATGTCTCTGATTCATCTTTGATGAATGCATTAAACTTAAAAATCTCTTTAGGATCATTGCTCTGAGGTGTGAAAAATACCTCTGAAGTTTCCTTTTCTATTTTTAAGATGGAATTTGGAAAGCTTTGTACTTCAGAGTATGCTACATTTTTAAAGTTCAGAGCCCTTATTTTTGATCTCTCTGAGGTTTTTATTCTCTTGAAATAGTTCAGTGATGGACAGTCAAAGCTCTGGACCTTTCCTTTACAGAAAGTGGAAGAAAGTGAAGTTTTCTTCAATCCAGTGAATGGATCCAATTCATTGAATCCAAGCCCTTGAGTATCCATTTGAGAGTTTATCTTTATATGAACATCCTGAGCATCAAGATAACTTTTGATTTGAAGTTCTTTCCTTTCCAGAGATTGATGTAGGATTTCTCTTTCTTTATGGAAAAAATTGGTTAAGGCAACAGAATTGAGTCTTTCATACTCAGATTTTTTTACTTCTTCTTCTTTAACTTTTAAAACTTTCTCAAGTTCTTTGAATTTTTCTGAAAATGATTTTTCCTTTTGTTTCTGAGCTTTTTCAAGATCAGATTTTTCAACAAAAATATCTCTCTTTTCTGATTCAAGAAGATCTTTTTCCCTTTTGTAAAAATTAAGATCTTTTGTCATTTGTTTTGCTTTTTCTTTTTCCTCAACAAGTTTTTGCTTTAGGATTTGAAATTCATCTGTTAGTTTAATAACATCCAATTCAAGATCACTTTCAGAGGTGGAAGGAGAGTTTACCTTTTCAGAGTAGTCCTCTGATGATCCGTCACTTTGATCATCTGTGAACGCCATACCACAGAGATTGGTGGGTTCTTCCTCTCCATCGCTTGTTGAGTCTGACAGCCAGTCTTCCATCTCTGTTACAAGTACTCTTTCTTTGACATTGTACTTGTACTTGTTTTTGTAGTAGTCTTCATCCTTAATGAGTCTACCTCTACAGTTGGCGGAGTAATGGCCTGGCTTTCCACATCTAAAACATCTTTCATCGTTTTGGTTTGATGGAAGAGCAGTGTCTGATTCTGTCTTCTGTGCTTGTACTTGTGGTTGTGGCTTGAAGTACCTCTGAGGTTGAGGATACCTTGGCTGAAATGATTGTTGAGATCTTGATTGTTGAGTAGAATCATGATTGGTGAAATGAACGCCCTTTTGATCACTATGCAGAGTAGATCTGGGCTCTTGTTGATATTCAGTTTTCTGAAATCTTCTTTCTGTATTTCCTCTTCTTTCTTCATTATCTCTTCTTTCTTCAAAGACTTTCTTGCCAAATTTCTTGTTAAATTGATGGGTGATTAATGCAAGAGATTTGGCAAAGGCATTGATGTCATCATCTGAGTCAGAATCTGAGTGTTCAACTTCTTCAGACATCAGAACCTTCTTGGATTTTCTTTTAGATTCCCTTTTTGAACAATTGTCTTTTTCTGCATTCTTGTGATACACCCTTCTGTTTTGACATGAGTGCAAGTGGACCACCTAAAGAGGTTTTTGATTTTTGTTTAACAACTTCTTTTTCCTGTGCTACCAAGGTACCATAAATGTCAGTCAATGACCATGATTCAAGATTTTGATTGGCTTGTATCGACATTGACAGTTGTGACCATTCTTCATTTAGACTTTTAAGAAAGAGAACATTGTTTTCTTCTTTTGTTCTCATGACCCCAAATTTTCTGCATTTGTTGATGAGGATGTTAAACCTTGAGTATGTTTGATGTAAGGTTTCTTCGGGTAATGCATGAAAATCATGATATTCATTGATACAAAGATTTCTCCTGTTCTTTTGAGTTTGTAGGCCTCCTTCAAGTTGATTTAACAACTGATCCCATATCTCTTTTGCAGTTAGACAAGAATCAAGTTCTTGAAAGATATCATTGGGAATGGCCATTATAAGTAATCTAACAGCTTTTGAATCATTATCCATCTTGTTAGTTTCTTCATCCGTAAAGTTTGAAGTTTTCTTTTCATAGTAAGCAGGGATTTCAACAGTATCTGCTGTTGCTGGAACTCTTGGTACCAACACCATTGGTTGGTGAGGTCCATCGTTCACTGATCTTAACAGATCCCTGTCCATGCCTTCTAAGAAATTTACCATCCTTATCTTCCATTGAGGATATTCATCCCTTAGAAGTGTAGGAGGTTTGGTTAATGATTCGGCTGTATAAATGGCACTTATGCTTGAGTTTGCCATTTTTGTGAAGAAAAGATGAAGATTTGAAGAACTGATGCTTTTCTATGAAGATCTTTCTATTAAATGATGTAACTGTGATTTACTTTTAAATCTGGGGCATATGAAGTTTAATAAACCAGGGTTTACATAAACATGCACAGATAATAAAAGATTGAATCAGTAAGAATTAAATCTATCCGAGTATGCAGATATGATCTTTCTTTGTTTTAGAAAACAAAGGAGTCTCTGATACCAATTTTTGGATCCCAGATTTAATCTTATAACAATAATGATATAAACAACAAGAGTATAAACAGCGGAAGCAATATAGTTTAATATTAAAAGCAGATTCAAATATCACAGTTCATATATAAAGCAAGTAGAAAGAACAAGATCTTCGTGAGATATATTCAATTGATTTTTCTTGTACAAGATATCAAAAAGCACACTTTTGTCAAAGGAGTGATGGTCCTATTTATAGGACCATAAAGTAAACAGTGTACTATTCTGACAAATAGAAGCATGCTTGAACAGTGTCTTACCTAATAGGTAAGCTCAAGACATGCTTGAACAGTAACCTACTCTATAAAGTAAATCTTATCACTAAGTGATTGGTTATCTGTTCTGATACTTCAGGAAAGTCTTCAGCGCCATCTTCAGAGAGAATGTCTTCAGAGCTCTGACGTTGTCTTCAGAGCTTTGACGTTGTCTTCAGAGCCTCTGATGAAGCCATCTCTGATGTCTTCTGCTGAAAGTTGCAATCTCTGATAAGTACTTCAGAGACAGGTTTGTCCTCTGAAGTCTTCGTCCTCTGAAGTCTATGCCCTCTGAGGTCTATCTTTGGAAGTCCTCTGAAATAGGACGGGTATTTTCAACACTTTAACAAACAGAAGATTTGGGGCTAACAATCGATGATACAGTACTTTTGAACTCGTGACTCAAAACTCAACAATATTCATAAATTCGTGAAAATTATAGTGCAATTCTTGAAATTATCTATACAAACTCATTCTAGTACACTTATCGATCACTAACAAATTAATTACAACTTGAAAAACAAATTGAAAATCAAAAATCAATCTCCAAACTCGATGAACAGTACCGAACTCATTTTCTTGAATTGATTTCAATTGAATCTATTCTGATACCAATTGTGTGTCCCTGTTTCAAGATTCTAAATGCAATTAATCAAACAAACAATTATGATCAAACTACCTGTTTTGAATTCAATTCACAAATTCACAATTACAAACAGTTCTTGACTTTCTCTCTCTAAACTCCTCTTTCTCTTTCTAAAACTCTCTCAAAATATGAATTTTCAAACTAACTCTTCTAGTCATCTATCTATTAAACAGAAAAATAAATCTATTTACACCCACTACTAAAACAACAAGGAAAAACAAAACAAACACAAGTAACTTTGACTTTATTACATTTAGATTTTGACTTTTAATGAGAGTTGACTTTCTCAGCTTTGACTTCTTGAACCTTTGACCTTCTGTCTTCATGATCTTGTATCTAACAGATTTATGCTCTAACACTTTCCTCACCAGATTTCCATGCAAACAAAACATAAGGATAATACCCCATTCTCTAGATTCATTCTTAGGACTACTTCAACTTAGCTTTCGCTCTAACGAACTGCATGATGGACCACCACACTAGCGCAAAACTTCAATCTCAACTTAAGGTAAAATCCTTAACACGAAACATTAACAAAATCACTAAGGTCCTCCAACATTTCTAGAGTCAGCAATCCTCTATTTCTTCCCCACAATCCTTAAGACATTTACAAATCTTAGTCCCAAACTCTTGTCTGGAAGGTCTTACTAAGCTTTTAGTCGGCTGCACACCAACCCATTCACTTGGTCAAACCCAACCGAGCGTCGGTACCGATTAAGAAATGATACAAACCTATCACTCTTGAGGGTATCTTTCCTTCCATTACATCAAATCCTAAGCTTATGATTTGGTTGGATCTGCAAATTCACAATGGCCTCGAGTTGTCTAATTCATAGACATTACCAATTTTTTAAGGGTATCGCTCCACACAATCTCCCAAAACATCACACAGATCTTCCTCGCACAGTACAACTAACTATCATCTACCACTTTCCTTGTCAACTCTTTTAGAAAGCATCACAATTTCTTTAGCGGTCGATTGCAAAAGTCAGGGTCTGCTAATAATACCTGGTACTAAAACCTTCACAATTCATCCTACGGGTAGGGGTGGAAAACATTCCCCCGGTCCCTCTAAGCAACCCGACACCTGACTCGAAACTTCCTTTAAAACACACCAACACTCTCTAACCTCGATTATCAATATTCATCAATTTACAAATCTCATATTGAACTCTTAATCTAAAACGGACAATATCGATCATTCACCAATCTTCGAAACTTTTCCTCTAAAACCCCAACATTTTTTAGTGTTGATTCTAGTTCTGATCACCCGACTTAACTCCCACAGCCTCTTAGCGTTTTTCTAAGATTCCTCAGAACGCTAACAAATCCGGTGTCTAGCATCATTTCCTCTAGAAGCTGGCAGTACTTTTATCATTAATCGAGGTAGCAACAAACGACACCAACCACGGTTGGTACACAAACATCGGCACTAACAATTAGAATGTAACCAGCAGGGAACGTACCTGTCGTTACCGACATGCCACTATCACCTTGGCATGCATGCCTATTGTCCGATCCTTCACCGATTTCCTGCATGTGGACAATCCTTCTTGACGTGGTCTGGTTCCTTACACACAAAGCAGATTAATCGTGGTGGGAGTGACCCAACATTCCACACTTGAGACAAGTCAAAGGGTTGGGATTGCACCTACCCTCATGCTTGACTCGACACTCCCGACACCACTTTGACTTCCTACGATGGCCAACTTCTTTTCCATCTCAATGCTCATTGTGCCTTTGGGGTGGACTTTATCGATCCTCTCGTTTCCTATCTTCTTTAGTCTCCGCCTCTTCCTCCTTACCCCGAGCATAGACGTCTTACATGAATTGTGATTCTTCTATTGCTTCTCAGAGGGTGGATGCCTTAGAACTTTGGACCATCGCCTTCATTTTGGACGACAGTCCTTTTAGATACGCCTTAACTCTGTCCCTCTCACTCGGGACGACATATCCCACCAGATCCAGTTTCTCCATGAAGAGGTTGGAGTATTCTCTTACTGACATGTTTCCTTTCTTGAGATATCGGAATTCCTCCTCTATTCGGTCGATCACCCTTTCGTTATAATATTCATCCAACACTTTCCTTTTGAAGGTATCCCACATTAGTGATGAGATGACAGCAGTTCCATAGGTGGACTTGGTAACATTCCACCAAGTAAGAGTTTCAACCCTCATCATGTGGGAGGCGAACTTCACCTTATGTCCTTCCTCACACTCACTAACTTCACCTTATGAACTTCACCGGGTTGTCAGTTCCTGAAAACTCTGGGGGCTTGCTGCACAGGAAATTCTTGTTTGAACAAGTTCTTCTACCATGTCTCATATTAGCATCAATCATGTCCTCCATCCGGATTATATTTCTGGTGTCACCGGGGTCCCTTACATCATGCCCAACGACTGTTTCGTGACTCCGGTCATTGACATTTCTGTCTTCTAGCAATTTTATTATCCTTTTTTCTTGTCGTTCCATAGCTGAATTCACCAGTTGAACCACACTAGTCAACAATCCAGGATGAGGGTTTAACTCTTGAACATTAGGGTCCGTAAGATTCAAACTCACTCTTTGTGCGTGCTCCAATCCATTAATTGACCATGGCGATAACGAAGGAGGTAATACTTGGTTGACTCTTGCGATTTGACTTGGAGTCGCCATGCCTATAATATACCCATCCTCTTGGGCTTGGGCTTCTCTCCACGCATCTGCCATTTTTGTCTGACACACGCAAGAGTGAGGTTAGGAGTCTACACCGACACTAGATTAACAATGAAAACATACTACTACACAAATCAAGCATCATAACAATGGCAAAATCAAGCAAGCTCACGTAACATTATATTCATAATATCAGTAGCTAAGTGAAATTATGAACATAATACACATAAGAATTCTCATCCCCATAGTCACGACTCTCAACTAGTGCATTTCTGTCGACCCCTACGACCCACTCTCAACTTGAGAGTCCTACTTATAACAAACCAAACATAACTTAAAGTCTCAGCTTAAGTCTAGGCATCTAAAATTCATACTTAGTTCACTTAAACTAGAGATATGATACCAACTTGTAACACCCCTAAAAATTGAAAATAGCAGATAGTTTAAAACTTCCAAGAATCCCTTAAATTCGATACTTGAAATAACAAATATCTAAAGTTACAAAGGCAATAAACACCACAATATGTATCAGAGTTCAAATGGAACTATCTAGTCCCACAAACGGGAACAAAGTCTAACGGGTGCTACTAAAACCACCAAATCTGCTATCTTCACAATATCGGTTGACATCACTAAGCCATCCTACCAAGACTTCTACCAAGCTCCACTCACCTCTCAGATCCATCTAAGACCTGATATACATGTCGATAAGAAAAAGTGTTAGGCTTAACGCCTAGTGAGTTAAAGCAATTTTCATTATATAAATCATAAAACGTTAAGACGAATATTTTATACTAACAACGACCGTTTCGGAAATATGAATTATGAAAAGTCTTTAGTTACAACCCATGTTACTTTAAATACCAAGTATCCCTTTTCAAACAAATATTCATTATTCAATTACCCCAAAACGCACCCACAAGGTATTTCATTAAAAATACTATTTATTTAAATAAGTGGTATGTTTCAATATTGAAAGTACGGGTAAGGGAATACCCAAAAATAACACCTTCTGGTGACGGGGGAGACCTGATTCCATTGAATGTGGCAGAACACCAAGTTAAGACACTAATCAATGTTCACGAGATTTAATACGGGTTGTGGATCCCCGTATACGGCTCCATTAAGCAACCACTGCAAGATACCTAACTGACCCTAGTCTACTCGACCTCTAGATGAGTGTCACCATAAAATTCACAAGTCTCCTTATTCGGCTCACCATGGGCACCACCGCAAGACTTAGCTCTGTATACGGCTCTCCAAGAGCACCACCGCAAGCTTACATAAAAACATGACTTGGGGACCATTCACTAGACTCAAACATGGACATCAAAACTCTATGATGAATACAACGACTCATATGCCTATGGATCCAATGCATTACAGTCTAAAATATTACATGACCCAAATGAATGACTACGCACTCACACATGTAATAATCAACACTTATGTAATAATTGCATTTTTCATATAAAGCTCTACATTGAGCCATTTAAACCGGACAACATCCCAAAACTCCTTAGAGTATAAATCAAGCCATAGAGGATCATAAAACGTTTGACATTTAAATAAAGCCAATATGGCTACACACGCCAATGTACAACTTTCACAAAACGGACATTTTTTCCAAATATAATTGGCTAAAAGCCTAACCTATAAATCTCAAATTTTTCCAAAATACATAAGGCCAAAGGATGACCGCTCCCAAATAACTCACACTTTTAAAGCCAAAAAAGCTTAAAGTTCTAATACCCAAAACTTATAAGTTGGGCAAAATCCCAAAGGTAAACCATAACCAAAATACTTGTTCATACGATTTCGTCTCTTAAAATCTTTCCATTTAAAACCATTTGTAACCCATTTTGCACATATTAGAAAACAAATGAAATGAGTTACTCACTCCTTCAAACATCCAATAAAATGTCTACTTGCAGATCAACATCTTTTTTGGTGACCAAAACGCCCAATATCATATTGTAAATCGTTTATAAAAATTTAACAACTCAACATGCTCAAAATACCAAAATCACCAAAACCCATTAAATATGAAGTGAGCATATAAATGTATATTTAAACCCAAAACATTTATATTTTGACATGTATATAGTTTTGTAAAGCAACTAGAACTCACTTTACTAGATTTAAACTAAAATCTAGGTTTTACCCACAAACTTGAGTTCCTTAGATGAGGTCTTGGATTCTTCCACTAGATCCAAGTTTTCCACACAAATCCTTAGCTACAAACATTTCCAAGTTACACCAAAATCAACAAATGGGGAGAAATGAGAACCATAAACCCTAATTTCTTGGGTGAATAAGAAGAGAATGTTACCTTAACCACAACTTGAAACCACCAACAAGAATACTTCTAGATCATTAATGTGACCTAAACCTTTAATCCTCCAAAAGAATGGAAGAGAGTTTGATGAAACCTTAGAAATTTAGGGAGGTAATAAAGGAAACTTAAGTCTTGAACTCACTCTTGAAATCCATACAAATAAATGTCCCAAACACAAAACTTGAGACCTAAAAGAGGAACTAACTAACCTTAGATGAAGATTTGATGAATGAAGAGATTTTGAAGAGAGAAAATCTCCCCTAGCTTCCCAAAATTGCCTTTAAAACGAGTGGTAGAAGAGAATGGGATTAAAATAGGTCAAACTTGCATTTTATACCAACAGCACGTCGGTGGCGACTATGCCCGGCGACTATGCCCTATGGTAATGTCGCTAGAACTCCCCTAGCCTCGTTATATTCCATGCGACTGTGACAGGTGATAGTGCCCTTGTCACAGTCGTGGGTCACTTTCGCCCCCTTGTGTACCACCCTCTCTCGGATACTCACGACCTTGACAAGCGACTATGACCTTTGTCATAGTTGCGGGCGTTCTCGCCCAGGGCACTCCGAGGTTCGATTTTCTTTTGTTTTGTCGATCCAATCATTCGAGCTAAAGGGTCTAGGACCTTAAGTTAATTCTCGATGCTCTAAATTCTTACATCACGAGTTAACAATGTGGAGCAAGAAATCAGATTTCTGATTTAACTCACCAGGATTTTTCGGGTGTTACACGAACCATCACATCTTCCACATATTGCGGGACTTCCCTAGCCTTGAGGATGTCAGTGATAAGGCCCGTGAAATACATCTTTCGTGTTGTTATAAGGTGGGTGTGGTGATGTTACATCATTTGGGGCCTGTGGTTGATAGAGAACCATCACGGTGCAGGGGTTGTAAGCATTGGGTGGTTCGATTGTGAGGGTCTATGGTTGACAGAGTTTAGAGGATTTGGTTTTTTTTGACCAGCAACAATAGGGATGGTTCTGACGATTGTGAATGAGAGGTAGAAATATGAGGGCTCTTGGTTGATGGGTAGCCAATCGAAGGCAGTGAGGAGGAGAGGTTTGAGATACATAGGGTTTGAGAAAAGCTACCAGTGAGTGTGAAGGTTCTGCCGGTGGCTGTGAGCAGTGGGTAATCGGAGAAGATGGATGATCGAGGCATGGGGGTTGTAAGGGTTTTATCGTTGGTGGTTTGGAGAGGTAGGGGTTGTCGATTGTGACCAGTGAGGAGGATGGGGATGGTTTAGCCGGCGGCTGTGAGTGTTCTGTCGGCGAAGGGGTTTTTTCGGTCGAAGGTTGTGAGGGTTGAGATGGTGAGGATTTCAGAAACTTACCAAATGTTCTCATAGGTGACAGAGGGAGAGTGATCGGCAATGGGTGCCTGACCGACGATGATGTCTCGGTTGGTGGTGGCTCTGCCCCGTTCTTGTTTGTTGTAACCATCACCCGCCGGTGCTGGCGCTGTCTCACCTGTGGTGGTTCATCCCCATTGTTGTCTCATTTTCTTCTTTTTGTCATATGAACACACAAAGAACACCGCATGTGTTCTCTGGTGAGGGAACAAGGAAATGCTTAAGGTGGGTTAAAAAATGAGAAAGTCCCACAATCCTTTTATTAAGTTCCAAAAGTTAGGGATTAAGATTTAATCAAGAGACTTTTAAAAAAACGGGTTATTAATCATTGGTTACTTTGAAAAATCAGATGTATGGTACATGTTGTAAGAGTGGTGATGATGAGTTCCCAAAGGTGAGGTGACCTCAACTTTTCTTGAAAATAAGAATTTATGACCTCATTTGTACTAACCTTAACACTTTTCTTAAAAAAAATCGTTTTTCTACTTTTTTTTCAAACGTTTTTTTTAAATATCTTATCTTCCATTTTTTATAAAAGTTTGCCGCCAAACCAGTTGTTACAAGAAAACTTTTTATTTTTGATTTGTTTTAATTTGCTTTATTTTTATTATTTTAAAGACTATTTTTTTTCTTTGTTATTTTAATTTTAGCGCAATCTGGCCCGGCAATGCTTTCGTTCTCCCTGTTTCTTCCAACAATACTGCAAAACAAGAACTTGAAATATATTAAACGAAACGAGATTTTTGAAATATATATATATATATATATATATATATAATATTTACAAACAATTGTAGACTACTGAGAGTCTACACCATCCATGAAGCTTTTAGTGACAAACAATCAAATCCACAGAGCTTGGCTCTGGGATATCTGGAGGTTTATTAAACAAATTTACTCTCTGACCATTGACCTTGAACACAGTGTTATCCTCTGGGTTAACTAAGTCAATTGATTTGTATGGATAGACATGATGGATAAGAAAAGGTTCAGACCATCTAGACTTTAATTTTCCTGGAAACAACTTTAACCTAGAGTTAAACAAAAGGACTTGTTGGACTTCTTTCAATTCTCTGTGATGGATTCTTTTGACGTACCATTTTTTCGTTTTCTCTTTATAGAGTTTGGCATTTTCATAGGACATGTGCCTATGTTCCTCCATTTCACACAGTTGTAATTTCCTTTTCTTGCCAGCATCACTTAAGCACATATTTAATTCTTTAATTGTCCAATTTGTTTTGTGTTCAAGTTCCAAAGGGAGGTGACAAGCCTTTCCAAAGACTAGCTTATATGGAGACATACAGATTGGTGTTTTAAAAGCAGTCTGGTAGGCCTATAAAGCATCATCCAGTTTAAAATCCCAACCTTTTCTGTTTGGCTTGACAACTTTCTCTAAAATTCCATTTATTTTTATATTCGAGAGTTTAGCCAATCCGTTAGTTTGTGGGTGATAGGAAGTGGCAATTCGGTGGTTTATGTTGTACTTTTCAAAGACTACAGTCAACAGATTTTCACAAAATGGGTACCTTCATCACTGATTTGTGCACGGGGGGTATCGAATCTTGTAAAAAATTTATTTTGAAGGAATTTAACCATAGTTTTTGCATCGTTGGAAACACGTGCCACTGCTTCAACCCATTTTGACACATAATCAACAGAAACTATAATGTATTGGCACTTGTTTGATGGGGGAAATGGTCCCGTAAAATCAACTCCCCAAACATCAAACAAATCTACTTCCAAGATCCCACTTAAAGGCATTTCATTTCTTTGAAAAATAGAACCACTTCTTTGGCATTCGTTGCATCTTTTTGAAAAATTGAAGGCATCTTGGGAAAGAGTTGGCCAATAAAAATCAGATTGTAAAGCCTTAGTTGTTGTTCTTTGACCCCCAAAGTGTCCTCCGTATGGTGCTTGGTGCAGCAATCCGTATGGTGCTTGGTGGCAATGCTGCAGGATTACTGCCACTTCACTCTCCGGGATGCATCTTCTTAAAATTTGATCTGCACCAAGTTTAAACAAAAAAGGATCATCCCACACATAATATCTAACATCATGAAAAAACTTTTTACGTATATGGCTTGTATAATCTGAAGGTGCTATCCCACAAGCCAGATAAGTTGCTATGTCAGCAAACCATGGTGAATCTGATTGTATCATAAGGATTCTTTCATCTGGGAAGGTTTCAATGATGTCTCCTTCTCGTTTATTCTCACTAGGCTTATCTAGTCTAGACAAATGATATGTTACTTGGTTGTTCACTCCTTTCCTATCCACAATTTCTAGGTCAAACTCTTGCAACAACAAAACCCATCTTATCAACCTAGGTTTTGCATCTTTTTTTATATCAAATATTTAATGGCGACATGATCGGTATGTACAATAACTTTTGTCCCCATCAAATATGATCTAAACCTTTCAAATGCAAAAACCACGGCCAATAATTCTTTTTCAGTTGTTGTGTAGAATTTGTGCTTCATTCAAAGTCTTACTTGCATAATAGACTGAATGAAAGATTTTTTCTTTTCTTTGACCTAAAATTGCTCCTACAGCCCAATCACTTGCATCACACATGATTTCAAAAGATTTGTTCCAATCAGGGGCAACAATCACTGGTGCAGTCACCAAAGCTTTCTTCAAAGTGAAATACAGTTCTACACTCATTATTGAAATCAAATTTTCTATCATGTTGTAATAGTAGGCACAAAGGTTTTGAGATTTTTGAAAAGTATTTAATAAACCTTCTATAAAATCCAGCATGACCAAGAAAGCTTCGAATTCCTTTAACAGTGGTTAACTTCAAGTTTAGCTTTGTCTACCTCAACTCCTCTTTTTGAAATTACATGTCCGAGGAAAATTCCTTCTTTAACCGTGAAATGACATTTTTCCCAGTTGAGAACCAAATCAGTTTCTTCACACCTTTCAAGACTCTTTTTCAAATTTTCTAAACAATGATCAAAAGATGAACCATAAACAGAAAAATCATCCATAAAGATTTCTATGGATTTTTCAAGCATATCAGAGAATATGGACATCATGCATCTTTGAAAGGTTTCAGGTGCATTGCAAAGTCTAAATTCCATTCTCCTAAAGGCAAAAGTGCCATAAGGACAAGTGAAGGTGGTCTTTTCTTGGTCCTCTGGTGATATGGCTATCTGATTGTATCATGAGTATCCATCCAAGAAACAGTAATATTCCTTTTCAGCTAACTTGTCTAACATTTGATCAACAAAAGGCAATGGAAAGTGGTCCTTTTGTGTAGCCTTGTTTAGTTGACGGTAGTCCATGCAAATTCTCCATCCAGAGACTACTCTAGTGGGGATCGGTTCATTTTTATCATTTGTAATGAATGTAAACCCTCCTTTCTTTTGGAACACCCTAGACTGGACTAACCTAAGAACTATTGGCTATTGGGAAAATGATTCTTGCATCTAACCATTTCAAAATTTCCTTTTTCACTACCTCTTTCATGACTGGGTTCAATCTTCTTTGTGGTTCTATGGACGTGAAATTTTTATCTTCTAAGATGATATTGTGTTGACAAATGAAGGGACTAATCCCTTTAAGGTCAGCAATTGTCCATCCTATGGCTTAAGTGTGCAACTTCAACATGTTCACTAATTTCTTTTCTTGATGAAAATCTAGTGTAGATGAAATTATGACAGGCAATTTACCTTCATCACCTAGAAAAGCATATTTAAGATGAGATGGGAGTTGTTTCAACTCCAGATCAAGTGGTGAAATAATAGATGGTGTGAAAGGCTTTTGTTCATTATTTTCCAATGGTTCAAATGTTACAACATTCACTGGGGTAGTCTCTTCTTCTCCTAAGGAAAACTCATCAATATCATCTAGGTTTAAATCCTCATCATCCTCTTCCTCCAACATACAGGCTTTTCTAACTCCATCCTCATGACACAATGATTCAATCACACTTAACTTTGAACAATCCTCAACATCATCAGGGTATTTTAAGGAATTGAAAACATTAAATGTGACTTTTTGGTCTTGGAGTCTCATGGTTAGTTCTCCTTTCTGAACATCTATCAAAGTTCTTCCGGTGGCTAGAAAAGGTCTTCCCAAAAGGATGGGAATATCCTTATCAACCTCAAATTATAAAATGATAAAATATGCCAGAAAGATGAACTTATCAACTTGGACCAAGACATCCTCAATTTTTCCTTTAGGGTAGGCAATGGTCTTGTCAGCTAATTGGAGTGTAACAGTGGTGGGTTTAGCCTCTCCTATTCCTAAGTTATTAAAGACAGAAAGGGGCATGAGTTTGATTCTAGCTCCCAAATCATACAAGTCTTTTCCAACCTCCTTCCCACCTATTGAACAAGGAATGGTAAAACTTCCTAGGTCTTCCAGGGGGTATTCTATTGGTCAATAGTGCACTACATCCTTCAGTAAGAGCAACAGTTTTATATTCATTCAACTTCTTCTTCTTAGTTAAGATGTCTCTAAGGAATTTGGCATAACTGGGCATCTGCTCATTTGCTTCAACAAGGAGTATGTTGATATGCAACTCTTTGAACACATCCAAAAATTTCTTAAATTGCAGTTCTTCCTTCTGATTCCTTAACCTTTGGGGAAAAGGTACATAAGGAGGAACTAGTTTTATGATGCTTTGTTTGAATGTGTTGAGCAAGATGGGTCCTTTTTGCCTTTGGTCTCACTCTCTTGTGGTATGGTAGGAATCACCACAATTTTCTCTGAGTTGTCAACACTTCTCTCTACTGACTTTTTCCTAAGGGCATCCTCTGGAAATAGTAATGGGTACTCGGATCTCGAAGAGACAGGATTTGTTATCTCTGGTTCTTGGTTCCCTAGTGGTGTGGGTGGTTTTTCAACAATAGGGGTTAATATGGTAGTGTAGGGTTCAGACCTTATGGTTTTTTCAAATTTTTATTTGGTCATTGGTCTAAACTCTTTTTGCATTGTTTCTTTTAATTTCTTACCACTTCTAAGGGTCACGGCCTTCACATGTTCTTTTCTTAGGTCTTTTGGGACTTCTGTGTCACTAGGTAACATGCCAACAACCCTATGGTTCTGGTTGAGTGCTATTTGGCTTACTTGTGTTTCCAAATTACTTACGGTTGCACTTTGTTGATTGAAAAGATCCTGATTTTGATTCAAGAGTTGTTGTTGAGATTGTGATTGAGCCACAAGGCATTTTATCATTGCTTCTAAAGAAGGTGATGAATCAGCTTATGGAGGTTGTTTGTTTTGAAATGGTGGTTGATTATGTTGAAAACTTTGGTTCTGATGATGTTGGGAACTTTGGTTTTGATGAGGCTGGGAACTGCTTGTATGATTTTATGGTTGAAAACTTGAAGTTCCTTGTGTTTTTTGTGCAGGTGGATTTAAACATGGACTGTTCCAAGAAAAGTTTGGGTGTTGTCTCCAACTGGCATTGTAATTATTATTGTAGGGAGTAGATTTGTTATGAACATAGTTTACAGATTCATAATTTTGAGGATGATGTTCATAAGAGTGTTCCCCACCACAATAAACACATTGCGCTGAGAGGACTGTTGAAATAGGTGTATTAGCAGTTGGTTGCACTCCTTGGCCAAAAGATAAATTTTTAAGCATGGTGGCCATGGAAGTGAGTTGTGCTATTAATGCAGTATATGCATCTACATCATGAATTCCAGTAGTCTTCTTTTGAGGTTGAGCATGTGGATCAGCCCAATGTCCATTGTTTGTTGAAAATTTTTCAAGAATTTCATACCCGTCATTATAGGTATTGGTTGTAAAGGCCCCTCCTGAAGTCGCGTCGAGCATTTGTTTAGCCATGGAGTTTAACCATTGTAAAAACATCTCGAGTTGACTATAGTAGGGAATTCCATGGTGAG
Source organism: Arctium minus (assembly GCA_954870635.1). Lineage (NCBI taxonomy): Eukaryota > Viridiplantae > Streptophyta > Magnoliopsida > Asterales > Asteraceae > Arctium > Arctium minus. The sequence continues at coordinate 39,208,824 of OX941087.1, read as the reverse complement.
GGCATTTCCTTAACAACTCCTTAAACCTTTCCCAAGCATCGGGAATTGCTTCATCATCCAGTTGTTTAAACATGCAAATTTCGTTTCTGGACTTAGCATTTCGGGTAGGTGGAAAATACTTTCGCAAAAACTTTTCAGCCATATTACTCCATGATGGTACAGAACCAGGTGTCAATGAATTAAACCATGATTTTTCCGATCCCTTAGAGAAAATGGAAATAAAGTGAGTCTCAGAGCATCGTTAGATACCCCAGGGGTCAAGAAAGCATCGGTGATCTCCATAAAAGATTTTAAATGGGAATGAGGATTCTCCGATGGCATTCTGGAAAATTGTCCATTTGTCTGCAACATATGGAACATGATAGGTTTTAGCTCAAAAGGGAGGGTTGTCATATGGGGTCTAACTATCCCTGAGTTCAATTGCTCAAAATCTGGGATGGCGTAGTCCATAAATTTTCCCACTTTGGAATTTACAACATTAATTATGTTTGGAGCTTCATCCCTACGTTCATTGTTACCATGAGATTTTGTATCATCATCATTGTTGTTGTTGATTCCTTGACTTGGTACTTGTTGTTGAAAAGGGTGCTCAGGTGGATTTCCGAAAATCGGTGGTTCATCGTGAAATATTGGTGGTGGTCTTAGCGGGTTTTCTAGAAGCGGTTGTTGCCTAGGTCCCCTATTTTCAAAACCTGGTGGGGGTGGTTCCATGATGGGAAGATTTACTGATAAAAAAAATCTTTGTGCCCCTCCTTCTACTACGAAATGTTCTTTCACTATCTGGGTCAATGTAACAGTTGTTAACTCTCTTTGTTTCCTTTTATTTTAGAGAGTAAATGGTGTAGATGTGAAACATAAGGAAGTTGGGGGACCTAATTGGAAGTGCAGTCATAAAAGGATCTAAAACCCTAACCCTTTCCTCATTTGGAATACCTCAGTGTATGTGTGCGGCGCAGTGGAAGGAGAAGAGAAACGATTGAAGCTTCCCGAGAGTCTGAATTTGGGGAAATCAATGCATCTAGTGAGATTTATTTTCTATAGGTAAGCATCTAATCTCTAAAACTTGAAACTCTATCCTTGTCTTTTAGAGATTTTGTTATAGAATAGTTTTGGAAGCCGTGAAGGTTTGAGACCTGGAATCGGGAATGGGATGAGTGTCTGGGGAGTTTAGTGAGATGGATTAAAGATGTGATTCATTGATTTAAACCTTGTGTTTTTAATGTAACCGAAATAGGGGTGAGATTGTTGGTTGTGATCGATTGCTAAACATCGTCGAGGTTGTGTCTGCGAAGGGCTGTGAATGCCCTAGGGTAAGCTGACTGGGGTCGCCCGGTGTCCCTTCGACCGGGGCGCCTGGTGGGTTGTTGACCGGGGTAGCCCGGTGGGTTATCGATCGGGGCCACCCGGGGTCCTTCGACCGGGGTCGCCCTGTGTTCCCGTGACCGGGCCGACCAGTGCCGAGCCATAACCCATCTCTTGAGCGTTTCCGTTTCCAATCATTTTTGTGTTCATAGGGGTTCTTGAAACCTTATCAGGATTTATATTTTTTTATTAAATTGGAATGTAGGGGTTCGACCCACCTAAGGCTAGTTGTCTGCGTTGTGTCAAGTATCATCCAACCGGTGAGTTCCCTTATCTTCAAATTATATATATAAAATGGAAATGGATTTATTTTACATTGTCCATTATGCTTATCGTTAATCTTTGATAAAATCATATTCTTGAATACCGCCATAAGAGATTTGTTTATGTAAAGCTTTACATTTATTTCAATTGTGTGTTCAAGATTTATGATGACGTGACATTTTGAATGGGTGCTTGGCCATGGCTACTTATAACCATCGCGGATGGTTGACCCGTGTGTTTGGAATTTGTTTCCCTATACACGGGAACGACATCTACTAGGGGGCCGTATGGGGATCTACTGGGGGGCCCGAAAACGAGTAATCCTGATTTTTTGAGGATGGATTTCCGGCATGGATTTGTTCATTTCTTTGTAACTTAAAGTTTGTGAGATTAATTTTGTTAAATTGTATATGCTTCCTTTTAACTTTAAAAATGGACAAGGTTGGGAATTCACTAGACCTTCCGATCTAACCCTCGCTTCCACATTTCTTAAAACCCATTTTCTGGTAGCAGGGTTGCTACCGGATCTTCAAAGGGGAAGGAGAAGTGTTAAGAGCTAGGAAATCGGAGAGCAGGGCCTTAGTAGCGGTGTAGACACAATTTATAGTTTCTCGGTTGTGATAGAAATGTTCATGTTTGGACTATGTTAATTCTTTCTTTCTAAAATTTTGTATTGGGACCCGATTTTGGGAGTTTACTCTTATTTAAATTGTTATGTTAATTGTGGGTTGTTACAATTGGTATCAGATCCATAGTTTAAGCGATTTAGGTGCCCTTTTAGACCTAAACTTAAACTGTAGGTGGGACACAACCGAGAAATAGGATGTCGTAGGATTACTGCTATAGGGATGCATGTAATGAGAAGTAGGGACTAATATGTAAGGTAAATTTGGGATCACATCTGGCTAATGTAATTGCAAATTTACAAGTACATGTGCGTATCTACAAACCTTGATGCATTTGACTCTGTTAAATTAAAAGTCTATCCATGTGTTGTTTCAGCTGTCGTCATGTCTGAGCGGTTTTTGCGAAGTAGAGCAGGGCCGGTGGGGGAGAATCTTACGGTAAATGGGGTTCGTGTTGAAATGTCGAGGGGTCTCACTGGGCAACCGACATCCCGAGGAAGGGATCATGGGCGTGGGCGTGGACCCGTGAAGACCACTCGAAAAGCTACGACTCAGATCGAGGGGACAAATGTTGGGAATCAGGGAAGAGCAAATACTCGGACTACTCACAGGGTGAGAAGTGTGGAGATTCCTGTGCACAGGGAAACTTCTCATCAAGAAAGCTCGGCAACTGTGAGAGGACGGGGAGCTACAAGGGCTCGTGGTCGGGGCCGAAATTAGGCCTTTGTGAGTCACGAAACTTTTGCCGCAGAAATGGGAAAGCTTCAAAAGACCCTGCAAGCGTTATTGGCTCATCAAGAGAAGACAACCTCAGGAAGTAGAGACAAGAGCGAGAGCAGGGAAGTTACTGAACTGTCGAGCCCACCATTGGTGACCTTGATGGTAAACAAAATGTCTGCAAAGGGGTGTAGTTACAAGGATTTTGCTGGATGCAAACCTCCTATTTACAAAGGAGAGTGTGACCCAGTGTTGGTGATGAAGTGGATATGGAACTAGTGTTTGCTACCAGTAAATGTGTTGAGGAAGACAAGGTGACTTACGCTCTATCCATGCTGAAACTGGCAGACTAGGGGCGTCGGCAGCAGAGGGGATGACATGGGGAACCTTCGTGGGAAAGTTTAAGGCACAATTCTGCCCTTTGGCGGCGGTGAAAAGGTTGCAGGAAGAATTTATGAGTGTGTAACAAAAGGACCTGTCTGTAAGAGAGTATACTTCTAAGTTTATCGAGAAATCCCAATTTGCTAGGGCTTATCTACCAGATGAGGAAAGTCGAGTGGAACGCTACATCTTTGGGTTGAAGAGCAGTCTACAAGAGTTGGTTTTAGCCACAGATCCAACTACATTTCAGGCGGCCGTTAACGCGGCCGAGATGACAGAAAAGGAAAAGAACAGGAAAGTGACGGAGAGAGTTGGGGACAAGAGGAAATGGGATGGACCGGCATAAGATCCGAGAAAGGGAAAGAGCTTCAGGGTAGAGTTGAGAGGAGGTCGTGGGTCCGGGGATAAGCCTTGCGGAAAGTGTCACCGGATACATCGAGGAGAGTGTGGTTCGGAGGAAAGGTCCTGCTTCCAGTGTGGGATGTCTAAGGATTGCCCGAACAAGAGGACTTTGCTATCAGTGTGGGTCGCCAGATCACCTTCGGTCTGATTGGCCACAGGTTAAGCGGAGTGGACCGGTTCAAACTAGGGATCGTGGGGGAGGAAGAAAGGAAGAGAATAAGTGGGAGTCGGCTCGTCCGAAAGGGAGGGATTTTAATATGACAGCGATGGAGGCGGAGGAAGTGCCTGACGTGGTTGCAGGTACATTCTTGGTGAACTCTACTTATTCTAGAGTATTATTTGATTTTGGGGTGACTTGATCTTTTAGATCTCCTGCGTTTGCTCAATGTCTGGGGTTAAAGCCTAAACGTTTAGAGTGGACGTTCGAGGTAGAAACTGCTGATGCTAATCAGGTATCGATTAGAGAGGTGTTGAGGGATGTATGATAGACATCGAGGGGAGCTTAGTGCCAGTGGTGTTATATCCTATGGCAATGAGAGAGTTTGACGTGGTTCTTGGGATGGATTGGTTGGCTAGGAACGATGCTAGTATTGTCTGTAATAAGAAAATGATTCGTATGGTGTTGCCGGGGAAAGGGATAGCAGTGATTTATGGAAATAGACAAGATAGGGGTTCTAGTTTAATTTCCATGATCAAAGCAAATAAGAGTTTGAGGAAAGGATTTCGGGAATTCTTGGCGTACGTTGTAGATGCTAAGAAAGAGAAGTGTAGAGTGGAGGAGATGCGGATAGTGAGCGAATACCCGGAAGTATTTCCGGAGGATTTGACATATCTACCCCCTGATCGTCAAGTCGAATTTCGGATCGATCTGGTGCCTGGTGCCACTCCGATCACGCGGGCACCGTATAGATTGGCACCCTCAGAGATGAAAAAAAATGATGTCGCAATTGCAAGAATTGTTGGACAAGGGGTTTATAAGGCCTAGCACTTCTCCGTGGGGATCTCCGGTCCTATTTGTGAAAAAGAATGATGGATCTATGCGAATGTGTATAGATTACAGGGAGCTCAACAAGTTGACGATCAAGAATAAGTATATGATTCCAAGGATAGATGATTTATTCGATCAGCTTCAGGGAGCCAGTTTCTTCTCCAAGATCGACTTAAGTTCGGGATATCATCAACTAAAGGTGAAAGAAGAATATATACTGAAAACGGCCTTCCATACAAGATACGAACATTTTGAATTTCTTGTAATGCCATTCGGTTTGACCAACGTCCCTGCAGCTTTTATGGATATGATGAACAGGTGTGTCAACCCTACTTAGACAAGTTCGTGATCGTGTTCATCGATGACATCTTAGTGTACTCGAAGATTGAGAAGGAGCACGAAGAACATTTGTGAGTAGTTTTAGAGATGTTGAGAAGAGAGAGGCTTTACGCAAAATTCTCGAAGTGCGAATTTTGGTTGCGAGAAGTGCAGTTCCTTGGGCATGTCGTATCCCAAGACGGAATCAAGGTGGATCCGGCAAAAGTGGAAGCAATTCGTGACTGGGATGCGTCGAAGACTCCGTCAGAAGTCCGAAGTTTCTTAGGGTTGGCAGGGTATTACCAGAAGTTTATCAAAGATTTCTCTTGAATAGCTACTCCATTGACTTCGTTGACGAAGAAGAGTGTAAAGTTCGCATGGACGGAAGCTCAGAGGGATGCTTTTCAGAAACTTAAGGACATGTTGAGTAGTGCTCCAATCTTAGTCTTGTCGGACGGCATGGAAGACTTCGTAGTGTATAGCGATGCATCTAGACTGGGTTTGGGATGTGTTCTTATGCAAAGGGGGGAGGTGATTGCTTACTCATCACGCCGGTTGAAGGATCACGAATCGTGATACCCTACTCATGATTTAGAATTGGCCATCGTGGTATTTGCGCTAAAAATTTGAAGACACTACCTTTATGAAACACAGTGTTAGATTTTCACGGATCACAAAATCCTATGCCATTGTTTGACCAGAAGGAGCTGAATATGCGTCAGCGAAGATGGATGGAGTTATTAACTGATTATGACTGTAAGATCGAATATCACCCCGGAAAGGCTAACGTGGTAGCCGATGCGCTAATTCAGAAGGAAAGAAGTGAAAACCTAATGATGGTAGCATCGAGAGTCGAGGTGACTCCAACTTTATTGGAGGAGATTAAAAGGTTCCAAGTGGAAGCCCTGAGGCCTGAGAATTTTAAAGCTGAGAGGGTAGTAGGTCTTACAAGTTCGTTAGTGGAGGACAGTCGGGGACTGAAATGCCACAGAGGATTTGGGTTCCGAGACTCGGGGATTTGAGGATGGCCATCCTAGCGGAAGCCCATAAGTCGAAGTATTCGATCCACCTGGGAACGAACATGATATACGAAGATCTGAGGCTAGACTATTGGTGGTCGGGATTGAAGAAAGACATAGCTCATTATGTGGAAAGATGTCTGACATGTCTGCAAGTAAAGATGGAGCACCAGCGATCATACGAGAAACTCCAACCGTTAGATATCCCTGTTTGGAAATGGGAACAGATCACGATGGACTTTGTGACGAAATTGCCTAGAACCCCGAAAGGTTACGATGCGATTTGGGTCATAGTGGATCGGCTTACCAAATCGGCGCACTTCTTGCCTATTAAGGAGACCTACACCATGGAAAGACTCGCGAAGCTGTGTATCGACAAAATTGTCGTTCGCCATGGTGTGCCTTTGTCGATTGTGTCTGACCGGGATAGTCGGTTCTCTTCATATTTTTGGAAGAGTTTCCAGCGGGAGATGGGGTCGAAAATCAAGATGAGTACAGCATATCACCCTCAAACCGACGATTAGAGTGAGCGAACTATTCAGACCATGGAGGATATGCTGAGGGCGTGCGTCTTGGATTTCTAAGGCTCATGGGAAAACCATTTACCATTAATTGAGTTTGCTTACAATAATAGTTATCATGCGAGCATCAAAGTTGCTCCATATGAGATACTTTATGGTAGGAAATGTCGAACTCCTTTGTGTTGGAATGAGGTTGGAGAAAGACAGCTGGCTGACCAGAGTTAGTGCAGCTGACTGCGGATAAAATTGTTCAAGTGCGAGAGAGATTGAAGGTGGCGCGTAACCGTCAAAAGAGTTATGCGGACAAAAGTCGAAAAGACATAGAATTCCAAATTGGCGATAGAGTAATGTTGAAGGTATCACCTTGGAAAGGTGTAATCCGCTTTGGGAAGAAAGGGAAGTTAAGCCCTCGATTTATTGGACCGTTTTGAAATTATTGAACGTGTCGGAGCAGTGGCGTATAAGTTGGATTTACCCGAAGAGCTGAAGGGTATCCAAAACACTTTTCATGTCTCCAACCTGAGAAAATGTCTAGCAGATGTTGACATGGCGGTGCCTTTGTAGGATGTACGGATAGATGAGAAATTGAACTTCATCGAGCAACCGGAAGCCATTATGGATCGTAAGGTCAAATGGTTGAGGATAAAGGATATCAATTTAGTAAAAGTCTAATGGAAGTTCCACAAGGGAAGAGAAGCCACGTGGGAACTAGAAACGGAGATGGAGTCCAAATACCCAGACCTGTTCGACAAAGAGATTCTGAGGACGGAATCCCTTTAAGGGGGGAGTGTTGTAACAATTATTAACTCTCTTTGTTTCCTTTTATTTTAGAGAGTAAATGGTGTAAATGTGAAACATAAGGAAGTTGGGGGACCTAATTGGAAGTGCAGTCATAAAAGGGTCTAAAACCCTAACCCTTCCCTCATTTGGAATACCTCAGTGTATGTGTGTGGCGCAGTGAAAGGAGAAGAGAAACGATTGAAGCTTCCTGAGAGTCTGAATTTAGGGAAAATCAGTGCATCTAGTGAGATTTATTTTCAAGAGGTAAGAATCTAATCTCTAAAACTTGAAACTCTATCCTTGTCTTTTAGAGATTTTGTTATAGAATAGTTTTGGAAGCTGTGAAGGTTTGAGACCTGGAATCGGGACTGGGATGAGTGTCTGGGGAGTTTAGTGAGACGGATTAGAGACGTGATTCATTGATTTAAACCTTGTGTTTTTAATGTAACAGAAATAGGGGCGAAATTGTTGGTTGTGATCGATCGCTGAACATCGTCGAGGTTGTGTCTGCGAAGGGTTGTGAACGCCCTAGGGTAAACTGACTAGGATCGCCCAGTGTCCCTTCGACCGGGTCGCTCGATGTCCCTTCGACCGGGGCGCCCAGTGGGTTGTTGACCGGGGTCGCCCGGTGGGTTGTCGATCGGGGCCGCCCGGGGTCCTTCGACCGGGGTCGCTCGGTGTTCCTGAGACCGGGCCGACCAGTGTTGGGCCGTAACCCATCTCTAGAGCATTTCCGTTTCCAATCATTGTTGTGTTCATAGGGGTTCTTGAAACCTTATCAGGAATTTTATTTCTTTATTAAATTGGAATGTAGGGGTTCGACCCACCTGAGGCTAGTTGTCTGCGTTGTGTCAAGTATCATCCAACTGGTGAGTTCCCTTATCTTCAAATTATATATATGAACTGGAAATGGATTTATTTTACATTGTCCATTATGCTTATCGTTAATCTTTGATAACATCATATTCGTGAATACTACCGTAAGAGATTTGTTTATGTAAAGTTTTACATTTATTTCACTTGTGTGTTCAAGATTTATGATGACGTGACATTTTGAATGGGTGGTTGGCCATGGCTACTTATAACCATCGGGGATGGTTGACCCGTGTGTTTGGAATATGTTTCCCTACACACGGGAACGACATTGACTAGGGGGCCCCGAGGACAAGTAATCCTGATTTTTCGAGCATGGATTTTCGGCATGGATTTGTTCATTTCTTTGTGACTTAAAGTTTGTGAGATTAATTTTGTTAAATTGTATATGCTTCCTTTTAATTTTAAAAATGGACGAGGTTGGGAATTCACTAGACCTTCCGGTCTAACCCTCACTTCCACATTTCTTAAAACCCATTTTCAGGTAACAGGGTTGTTACCGGATCTTCAAATGGGAAGGAGAAGTGTTAAGAGCTAGGAAATCGGAGAGCGGGGCCTTAGTAGCGGTGTAGACACAATTTATAGTTTCTCGGTTGTGATAGAAATTTTCATGTTTGGACTATGTTAATTCTTTCTTTCTTAAATTTTGTATTGGGACCCGATTTTGGGAGTTTACTTATGTTAATTGTGGGTTATTACAGTCAAATTCAAATAAATCCCCACGTGGTATTCTTGGCATACACCACTTTCAAGATGCGATCCAAACAGTGTTAGAAAAATCAAATATTTTAAAAGCTTTTACAGACTTTTAGCTTGCCAATCCTCGGCAATAGCGTCAAAAACTTGATAGTGCTTTTTACACACCTATAGACATGTGATAATTAGACCACAAAGCAAGTATACAATGAGGTCCAATATCGTCTTTCAAGTAATAAAGTGGTAAAATACTGATTATCGTCCACAGAGATTGTAGCAAAAGTTTAATGAAAAGTTTAAGGAATAAATGATTTCAGATGATGATTTTGAAGACTTTTTTTGGTTTGAGTTAACACTTGATATAATTAACAGATAATAAAACAAGCAAGGGTGTAAGACATTTTGGTGAGACTTATACACAAATTCTAGTAGACTAATGTTGTAGCAATGCTACAGCATGCAATTTGGCCATAACTAGTTCCACCATCTATTTTGAGGTATTCCTTTCGGACTTCAATATTTGCATTAATGTTTAGATTCAACCAACATATCTCTATGTAGTATCCAACTAGTGGTAATGTACAATAAAGACCTCAAAATATATGGAATTACAAATCTCTTTGAATAAAATCACTCTCTCAAGTTGATTCTCATATCATCCAAGTTGGTGTGTTCCAAGTAGCTCATCTTTGAGTCTACTACACTTTAACACTTTGAAAAACGACCAACCCGTCGACAATAAATCAAATTGGAAAATATAGACAACAAATCTCTTTGTTAGCAACTTTCTCAAGTCTACTTCTCATATCATTCAAATTGACGTGCATATCAATGGTTTATCTCTAAGACCATGGCACTTTAACACTTTCAAAATAATCAACTAGTCAAGAAGTGTCGTTGGTTTTTATAAAAACTTGTTTTGAAATAGTGGAATATCGTTATTGCGAAACAATATCCACCTTTCTTTGGTTTAAAATCTCACATTCCGTCTCACACCCAAGCTAATAAAATTAGCTACTCATATTGGAAAGTAAAGACATAAATCGATAAATGACGGAAAGTAATTGCATAATTTAAATGACGGAAAATAAATGATGTGAATTATAGAGCAAAAAATAAATGACGTGAATTAAAGAGCAAAATATAAATGACGGAAAGGGTAATAAAGTATAGGACTTAAAAATTGTGATGCATAATAAAAATTGCGAGTAATTATAAACCGAAAGCTTCATTTATTATATAATACTTGGAGAGAGTTATTGAATTAATTCTAACTAAATACTTCAACTAAGTAGCTTGATAATTTTAACCAACCCAACCCCTCTTTATATACCAAGTCTAGAGGGGGTGAAAGTAAAATTTTGGCTAAGGTTGGAGTCTAAGTATCAAAAAGGTGCCACTAAAGTCAATAAAGTAAAAGATAATTATCTAATAGTTAAAACAAAAACCAGTGAAATAGAGTTTAAATAAGCATCCAAAAAAGTCCAAAAATCACAAAAGTTGGCTTTTAGTGCTCCTACGCTCGGCTTCCACGTTTTAGCTCGATTCTTCATTGTTGTTTCAATATCGTAGTATGGAAGCATTCACAACCTGCCCAAATATCTACATTAACCATCCAAAAAGTAAAAACAAGAAAATCATAACTCTTAGCTCCATAAAATGAATAAATGGAAAATAAGTTAAGAAAACGACTCAAAGTTGGGATATGAAAGGAAAATTTATTAAACTACAAATAAAAACGGATGTTTAAGCACTAAAATAGTAGTCCGTATCACCAAACTTAAAATTTTCTCATCCCCATCTTCCTTTATTTCATTATTTGACACCCATGGTCAAGAAGATTATAAGTGTTCAAAGTCAAAATTTCCAAATAAAGGGTATTACGTCACCTTCCAAGCAATAAATTTAAAATCGAAATTTAATATGCATGCAACTTTGTTTGATGGAGAGAACATGAATATTCTCAGCACTGTTGGCCTTCATGATCCAGCCACCAGGATGCATGGTATATATGTTACAACAGATTATTGCATATCCCACTTCCCCATCCTCTCAAATTAGAGCTAATTGGAATAAACATAAATGTTAGCTAGCTAGGATTGTATCATAGCTTTTATGAGTTATCATATATAGATGTTGCAGCTTTGATATATTGTTAGGTTAGGACTGTTCTCTTAGTTTTTATGAGTTATCACTGCTTCTTTTTATTGCCTAAAAAATATCCAAGTGTTTGTTGCTCTTTCCTTGCAGCTTTGATTGAGTTTGATGCTAAGCATTGGCCTATAGACAGGTTCTATTAACATTTTATTCTAGAAAGATCCTAACAGTACGTTCTTCATGTATTGTGGTATCTCTTGTTTATGTTCTTATTGAATTACCTAGATATATGATGTTCAAGAAAGTAATTTGGTTTTCTCTTGTGTTGTTGCAAATTGAAGTCTTATTGAATTACATGTTGAAGTCTTACGGGGCGTTTAGCTTACTGGCACGAGTCACCACCCACTTACCTTAACATTTCGGGCCATCAAAATGTAAGTGCTTACTCGGTAAGAATCACCACCCTAACTTATCGGTTAAGACTCTTAATTCCTACCATCCCTCTTACCGGGTAAGGTAATTGAGCGGTAAGCGCTTGCTCGGTAATTAGTGTTTGTTAAACGGACCGTTAAAGTTTGTTTTTTAGTTCAAAGATTGCATCTTGATTTAGGGTAATTGTTTTTTCCATCTTTTTGTTCTTCATCTTTGTTTTGGTCTTCATAATAAGGTAGAATCAACAGAAATTAATACTTTTAGTAACTTGTCATGTTCAAATAGAGCTGGCTAGAGACCTGATTAACTGGGCTTGGATTCATTGATATCCAAACGGAAGTCATTAATTTTTTTTTTTAAGATTTCTTTTGGTTATAGTGAAAGAAATGCTAGCTATATTAGTGTATGTATCTATACTTCAAATTCTTGGTCTAGAGTGAATTCTGGTTTAAATCTTGGTAAAGAATTTTAGATTTTTGCTTTTTGTCTGATTATTGTTGATTGTTTTACTCGACTTTTGGTAGTTTATATTTGTTTTAATGGTTTTTTACTCTATTTTTGGAATTTCATGAGACACCGATGAAAACATGCTTAAAAGAGGATTTCAAACTTGATTTGCAAATTGTTATCTCGCTGTATTGTACGGGTTCACAACCAATATATACATGTGTGTGTGTATATAGAGAGAGACTTATACTTTGTTAACCAACGCATTAGTGTTAACCATGTTAACCAAAAATAGACCAATAAGAATCCTCCTTTCTTTTTTGTTGTAATCCACGCATCATATTTCATGGCAGGGTAAAATTGGAATTTGTTTTCAAGAGCCACATGTGGATCTTCTTCCTTTAATTTTCTCATTGTTTAATTCTATTTTTTTGTTATTATCTTTTCGTAGTAATTTATTTAATCATTGAAGAATATTTCATATTCTTTTTCATTATATAAACATTTCAGTTTTGCAAGTATATGATAAAACATGGTGACTTATACCCAATTCTCACAATCTCTTGACTTATACCCAATTGTTACAACAGGTGTACTTATGCACAGTGGTGCATAAATGTTCATCTGCACTAATGGTATAGTGACTCATATAAGAAATATATTATGTGCATTGTGCACTTTAGAACTTTAGGTGCACTACTACAAAATCCCAATAGGGTAAAACATGGTGTCATTCTACATTTTGCACTTTAGAACTTTCTATGCACAGTTGCACATTGCCAATAGGGTAAAATTCCAAACATGTGCATCACAGTCAATCTCCGAATGTGTTTTTGTGCACATGTGTTTCGTATACCTTTTTTTTTATGTTGATTTTGTTCACAATTTTTTTATCTATTTTTAGTTCACAAGTACACAAACTAAAATTTCTCCCAGATCAATGGAAATAGAATAGGTGCCAGTATCCATAGGCCTGTAGGTATGAGTTCGGATGTAGGTTGTTCTCTATGGCTATAGAACAGCCGTCTCAGGAATCGTTTAGAATGTTAGCAGATTTCTTTTATCATTAAAAATTCCCTTCTATTACTTCAAGATATGTTTTGGAAGATTTTAGATTTGCTTCAATCTCTTGATCCCTAGAATTCCGCTGTGTGCTCCGTCAATTTTGTTCATGGGGAAACATACCTTTTTTTAATGTGTTTTTTTGACCCTTCCCTTGTGCATAAGTGAAACTCAAAACTAGCGCTTGCATCAAGCAATAAATCAAATAAAATCCCTGATTAATTGTAGGTCAAGATCTTGATTATGAACGGATAAGTTTGGTTAACAAAAGAATGTGACCCTAAGGTGGAGGTTCAAACGAGACAGTACTATTTTACGAAAACATGAGTAACACCTGAAACAGACTAACCATCACATCTGATACTTTATGGGAATGCATTAGTGTGCAGGTGACTTGACTTGGCCCATGACTTAAGTTGCAGCCGAGGTGGCCAATATCTATTACCAATTTATCACATATGATGGTTGCCTTCCAAAAAAAAAAAAACATATGATGGTTGGCTATTTCAGGTATTCTCGCAATCTCATAAAATGGTATGGTTCTCGTTTAATCACTTCCTTGTATATAAATATAAAGATCCCTCCAACCAATTTACGTTGTGGTAAAGAAAAAGTACTGTGAATTTCCTGTCTGCAGTTTATTAGAGTTGCTGAAAGAAAAATATAAATAGGCAACTGCATCCTGTCCCATTCATACTCAAATGACTGTATTCAAAATAGTTGAGTCATATAACACCATAATCTTGCTGCCCATATTTTAAGTCCAAACTTCATCACAACCCCCCACTGACTTGGCCACAATACATATTTCGTTTTCCACGCATTACACCAACACTTAATTAAGCAAGTTTCTCATCATATTCATTATCCAAAAACCAATCCTTTTATGACCAATACTGACTTTGAGATGGAGTCCTCTCTGAACCATGCCTCTGCCGAAAGCTGGCACCAGACCCACCCCCTCCCTGCTGGAATGGACCCCTCTCAACCGGGTATATATGGTGGAAGGGATTCAACATCGAGTTTTCTGCTTCCTGAAAGCTTCTTGCGTTTGATGAACCTGATGCTGAAAGATAATAGATATCACCACGAGTCTGGTCAGATGATGAGGATAGCACTTGACCGTTTGATCTTTGTGATCCAGGTGCAATAGGTGTCCGTATGGCCGTTAGATTGCTTGGTTGCTGAAAATAGGCCTGAAGAGCCTGGGACCGCTCCCGTGCCCGTGCGGCACTGCCAGGGTAAGGATGAATCATAGGCGAACCAACCGAGCCAGGGGCTCTAGTAGCAGAACTGCACAAACCACAAAAAAAGAATATCAAGGATAACTCAAAGGAAATTATTTTACCGACTTCAACAGCAGCACGATACTGTCTTTATCTGAAGTTTAAGAGCATTTCCAACACATTCTCCAAAATATAGAAAGTGAAGATTTTGGAGATTGTTTTGCTCCAAAAGATTCTCTAAAAGCTTCTCTAAAATAGAGAACCGGAGAGAGAAGGTAAAAATCTCCAAAAATTTTTATTTATCCTACCAATCAAGTTGAAATTTTTTTATTTCATATAAAATTTATTGGGATATTAAATCTATGAATATTTTAATTAATGTTTAAGTCTTCAAAATAAATAATATGTTGGAATTTTTTCAAGATTTTTAGCTTTTGATTTTCTATTTTGAAGAGAATCTGTTGGAGATGCTCTAATGACAAAAAGGAAGATCATATGGCATTTTATCAAGTGCTTTACCTTTGGCCAACAAGAAATGGGTGCACATAAGATCCTGATCTCGTCATATCAGCATTAGCCCTTGCTGGCCTTCGAGATGGCATTGAAGGGTGGTCAACATCACCTATACGGCTGCTTGGTGTTTGAAAGAGGGAGTGATAATGGACATCCATGGTGGGAAAAGCATACGAATTTGGTACTTCACTTGGAGCTGATTGGCCGTTCCATTGATTATTATACCGAAGTCCGTCAGCTACATTTGCACTGGAAGTCGAGGAGTGAAGCGGTTGAACATAAGCAATATATGGACAGATATGAGTAGCAGATGAAACAGTTGCATGTTCACTAAAAACAGCATGCTGCCCAACAAGATCATGGTCTGTGCAACAGAAGAAGACATCAAACTCCCATTACTAAGTTCCCAGCAAAGATGAGGATTAACATACATAAATAAGGATTAAAATCTTACATGCAGTTGTCGGAAATTCCACCTCACTGCAGAAAATTCAAAAAATATAGTTGTCAGAGTTCAAGTTCATGATGGGGGTTGCATACATAATAGAGAATGTTCCCAAAATTTATCTATAGTGCCTGGCCATTCATAGTGGTGCAGTAAAAGAAAGCAAGCCTGGTGTGATATATGGCTAAGGGGCTGTTTGATTATTTTTACCATTAAACCCTGTATCTATTAAGCTATTCTTAAGCATTAATCTCTTTGAATGAATTAATATAAATTGTTGTGTGATTTTGACTCGAATAACAAAAATTACCATTTAACCTTTTGTCTACATAAGTGTTAAATGAAAATTAATTATTTGATAAATCTTCCGAATGACAACAAAAATTTGTATGAAGTAAAAAAATAACAATAATTCAACAAGTTCATTGCACCAAACTTAATAACTTAAAATATAATTAAATTAATTAAGCATCATTGTTTGATTACAATTTCTAATTTATGCATTTGCTGTAAAACTTTATTTTTAAAGAGACGTGGGATTATTTGTTGTAGGGTAAGGGTAATTCTGGAAAAAATCCTAGCTTAATGCATAATGATAGGGTAGGCTGACTTACCATGTTAAGATAGCTTAATGAATTAGGCTAACCACCCACTAAGCTAATTAAGTTGAAATCAAACACCCTTAAAGCCTCCGTGGCTCTTGGGCCTTTTCCTCTATTTGGGTCGTCCTAGTAGATTATGCCATCTACTTCTATTCGGCCATTAGACTTTGTGTTCTTATTGGTGGAAGCTTTTTTGGTATTAAGTAACAAACCAAAAACACAAAATGGGCTTTTTAATCCTCTGGTTATTATAAACCTTTGACGATCATGGGATCCTCTCTGTCTTGTGTGTCAATTGACGTCTGAGTTCTATTCCCATATGTTTTTCCCTTTTCTACTACAAAATTTTCATTTGCTTCCTTTCTCTGTCTTTTTTCTATTAAGGGCATCTTATTACCTCTACTTCCTGCCAACATTGATGCCTTCTTCCTCCCTCTGCTGCTCTTTCTTCTTTTAATGACGATGATACGAATTCTAAATTGCTAAATCAACAAGGCCCAAGCCCAAGACCATTTCAAGTCTATTCCAGAAGAAGGCCCAAGAAGACAATCCAGGGAAGTGGCTAATTTCTGTTAGAGGAGAGAGAAGAGAATAAAAGGGAGAAGGGGAGGTGCATGTGGGGTATCGTGAATTATGTTATCTGTTTGTTGGCTCTAGCTTGTAGCTTGAGAGAGGGAATTCTCCCTGGTTCATTGTTTCTTCTTCTTTATCGTTTCAATCCATCAATAGCTACTTCTCCTCTATTATCTTTTCCTGTTTCGTCATTGTATCACGTCCCTATCATTGGTCCGACCTGCTATGACCTGCCATTTTCTTCATTATGGTTCAACCCTCAATTGAAACTCGTTCTCAAACTGTTCGTTTGGATCAACATGATGAGCAGATCTCTAAAATTCAGGCTGATCTCATCGAATTAAAAGCATCGATGGAGTCTGAACGTGTCGAATCGGTGGAATTTCGTAAGGTTATGCTTGGTTGGGTGAAACAACAGAGTAAACAGCCATTTATGGCCACAGGGGAAGCTTCTGGTACTGATATGGAAACCTCTTCACCCGTAAATATGTTCGATATAGGTTCTACTCGGGTGCCGAGGAGCGGCATAAAACAGTCGGGATCGGGTGGAGGAGCACAGGACGGATTACCTTGGGCTGTGAAGAAGATTAAACTTCCTGAATTTTCTGGATTCGATCCTCAAGGCGGGATCCAAAAAGCCAATCTATATTTCGACATTAATGGTACGTCCCCTACTTTACGTATGAGATTGGCGCATTTAAGTATGGTGGGGGTAGCCCAGCATTGGTTAACAAATTGTTAACCAGGTCTATGATGCCATAACCTGGGAACAATTCCAAATCGAATTGCTACAGCGCTTTAGTGGTCTGGAAATCCAGAATCCATATGAGCAATTAGTGACCATAAAACAGGGTTCATCCATTTATGATTATATTGATGATTTTGAATACTTACTATCCTTGGTTCCCAAATTACCCGAATCGCAATCATTGGGTTATTTTATTGCGGGATTAAAGGATGAGGTAAAGAGATGGGTTCGATTGCATCGACCCCAAACGCGATTAGATGCTATGTACTTAGCCAAGGATGTCGAAGGCATGCTTCATCCTTCGTCGACTAATTTGTCCTTATCCCGTTTTCGTTACCAAACTGGGTCCTTTGGAAATGGGTTTTTAAATGATGTTAGGCCCAATCCAGGGGGCCGTATGGACCAAAACAGGCTTGTGACGTTTTCTTTGAACGACAAAAACACGTCGCCTGGGCGACCAGAGAGTAATCGTTTCTCTTCTCTCCCTCGTTCTCAGAGTTCCAATTCGACTGAGTTGGGCCAACCCTCTAATCGGAATCGTGGGTTTAAATCTCTCACCCGCACTGAATGGGAAGACCGCAGGAAGAAGGGATTATGTTTTCGATGTGGTCAATTGTTTGGTCCTGCACACAAATGCCCTGAAGGTAAGCTTAGAGTTTTGCTTTTGGGTGAAGACGAATCAGGGGATGAGGATGGATTGATAAATAGTCTAGAACCAGAGACGGATTTTGTACCTCAGGCCGAAGAAATTCAATCCGCAACTTTATGTTTGGCTTTAGAGTTTCTGGGGGCTTCTGCCGAAGAATCGTCAGGGGGAAAAACTCTCAAATTGGAAGGGGCGATATTCGATATTCCGGTAATCATTCTGGTCGACAGTGGGGCCACTCACAATTTTATTTCTCGGAAACTTGTGCAGTCTCTTGGGTTATCCGCGGAGTTCTTTGCAGGGATTAACATCCAACTGGGGGACGGTCATCGAATCCATGTCAATCAACGATGTCCTATGTTGAAAATTAAAGTGGGACCATGCGAGTTCTTCATTACTACCGTGGTGTTCGACATGGGTCATCTGGACCTGGTTCTCGGGGTGGAATGGTTAAAAACGTTGGGAGATGTGATTCACAATTGGGAAAAATCTTCGATGAAGTTTGTATATCAGGGAATTTCGGTGTATCTTCAGGGGCTAACTAAGTCGGACAGTTCTCAGGCATCTTTACAATCATGGTTATCCGTGCCTACTACGAAAGCAGTAGCCTGCTCATTGTTGGGTTCAGCTACAACTGTCGTAAAGGAGCAGCTTACTTCTAAGCAACAACAACAATTACACGCTTTATATGATCGATTTGGTGCAGTATTTCGGGAACCCACATGGCTGCCTCCCGCTCGTACACATGATCATTCAATTTCCCTGATTTCCCCACATGAGCCAATTTGCGTTCGACCCTATAGATACCCTCATGTTCAGAAGTCGGAGATCGAAAAACAGGTCAGGAATTATTACAATTGGGAATGATTCGGCCAAGTAAAAGCTCGTTTTCGAGTCCTGTCATTTTAGTACGGAAGAAGGATAACTCTTGGCGAATGTGTGTAGATTATAGAGCCCTTAACAAGGCTACTATTCCGGACAAGTTTCCCATTCCAGTCGTCGAAGAACTGATTGATGAGCTTAAAGGAGCGAATTTTTTTTTCCAAGTTGGATTTAAAGTCCAGCTATAACCAGATTCGGATGGAACCATCAAGCATTGAAAAGACGGCTTTCCGCACTCACGACGGCCACTATGAATATCTTGTTATGCCTTTTGGGCTATCAAACGCCCCGGCTACCTTTCAAGCGGTCATAAACGATATTTTTCGGCCATTGTTACGGCACACGGTCGTGGTTTTCTTTGACGACATTCTAATTTACAGTCCTACGTGGGAGCAACATCTGGTGGATCTAGAAGTGGCATTGCAAGTCTTACGGGACAACCATTTTATGGTCAACCAAAAGAAGTGTTCGATTAGCCAAACTTCGGTCGAATATTTAGGCCATATCATTAATGGTGAGGGTGTTGCAATGGATCCTAAGAAAATCGAGGCCGTGTTAGACTGGCCGATCCCGAGAAACATCAAAGGCCTACGGGGATTCTTGGGTCTTACCGGTTATTACCGGAAATTCATAAGAAACTCTGGGAGCATTGCTAGACCATTAACGGACTTGACAAAAAAAGATGCTTTTGGTTGGAATGAGGCGGCACAACAAGCTTTTGTGGCTCTAAAAGAGGCAATGGTGACTGCACCACTCTTGGCTCTTCCGGATTTTCACTTACCGTTTGTGGTGGAATGTGATGCATCAGGACACGGAATTGGAGCTGTCCTAATGCAACAAAAACAGGCCATTAGCTTATTTCAGCAAGGCTCTTAGTGACAGGAATTTGGCTAAATCGGCTTATGAGAGAGAAATTATGGCATTGGTGTTGGCCGTCCAACATTGGCGGTCGTATTTGTTAGGTACGAGATTCGTAGTCTACACCGACCAAAAGAGCCTAAAATTCTTATTACAACAGCGTATCACATCTCCGGATCAACAAAATTGGCTAGCCAAGTTATTGGGCTACAATTTTGATATTTGTTATAAACCACGACGGGAAAATCGTGCGGCTGATGCCCTGTCTCGACGTGCCACAGAGGGTCACAGTTGCTGGACGAAATACGAGCTGATGCGGAAATTCAGAAGAAACTGTCGGAGTGTGAAGCGGATCAGTCAAGTCATCCAGGTTACTCCGTTCGACATGGTACTCTATATTACAAGGACCGTTTGGTCATCAGCCGTAATTCAAAGTTCATTCCCATGTTGCTCAACGAATTCCACCAGTCTGCGTCGGAGGGTCACTCGGGGTACTATCGTACTTATCGCCGTTTAGCGGCCAATGTTTGCCGGGTATGATTGCGACGGTTCAGGATTTTGTGAAAAAGTGTGAGGTGTGTCAACGATGTAAAGCTAACGCAATAGTACCCGGGGGTCTCCTCCAACCTTTATCGATTCCTAATTCCATTTGGGAAGACATCTCAATTGATTTTATTGTAGGGTTACCAAAATCGCGGGGTTTCGATGCCATCCTCGTAGTAGTAGACAGGCTGTCGAAATACAGCCATTTCTTACTACTAAAACATCCCTACACGGCTAAATCAATGGCTGAGATATTCGTGCGTGAAGTAGTTCGTCACCATGGTATCCCACAATCAATCGTAAGTGATCGGGGTCCACTGTTTCTTAGTTTGTTTTGGCAGGAAATTTTTCGTTCTCAAGGTACTAAGTTGAACATGAGCTCAGCGTATCACCCGGAATCGGACGGCCAAACGGAAGTAATAAATCGTTGCTTAGAAACATATCTAAGGTGCTTCGCGGTGGATCAACCGCGTTCTTGGTCAATGTGGATTCCTTGGACGGAATTTTGGTACAACTCGACTTTTCATGGGTCTACAGGGAAATCTCCTTTCGAGGTAGTGTACGGTCGTAAACCACCCACAGTGTTGCAATTTGTTCCGGGTGAAATCAAAGTTCAGGCTGTGGTGCAAGAACTCCAAGATCGAGATGAAGCGTTGCGACAACTCAAACAACATTTATCCACAGCCCAATCAGTGATGAAGGAACAAGCGGATAAAAAACGTAGGGATGTGTCCTTCCAACCAGGGGAGTGGGTCTATGTGAAGCTGAAACCATACCGACAAATGTCGGTGGTCCGTCGTATCCACCAGAAATTAGCAGCGAGGTTTTTCGGTCCCTTCAAAGTGCTTGAAAGGATAGGACCAGTGGCCTATAAGTTGGAACTTCCACCGTCGTCTAAAATACACCCGGTCTTCCATGTGTCGTTGCTGAAAAAAGCTGTCAGAACAACGACAGAAGCTGAATTACCCCCTGAGTTGGAGACAGGAACTGGTGATTTGTTAATTCCTGCAGCGATATTGGCTTCACGAACTGTTACGGAGCATAACGAGCAGATACAACAGTGGTTGATTCATTGGAAGGGGCGTGCAATGGAAGAGGCAACCTGGGAAGACGCCATTAGTATTCAGAGCCAGTTCCCAGAGGTAAGTCTTGAGGACAAGACTTTTTCTGAAGGAGGGAGTAATGATACGAATTCTAAATTGCTAAATCAACAAGGCGCAAGCCCAAGACCATTTCAAGTCTATTCCAGAAGAAGGCCCAAGAAGACAATCCAGGGAAGTGGCTAATTTCTGTTAGAGGAGAGAGAAGAGAATAAAAGGGAGAAGGGGAGGTGCATGTGGGGTATCGTGAATTATGTTATCTGTTTGTTGGCTCTAGCTTGTAGCTTGAGAGAGGGAATTCTCCCTGGTTCATTGTTTCTTCTTCTTTATCGTTTCAATCCATCAATAGCTACTTCTCCTCTATTATCTTTTCCTGTTTCGTCATTGTATCACGTCCCTGTCAGACGATAGAGACGAATAGATCCTTTTATGAAAATTAGTTTCCTTAAATTGGTATTGTATTTGATGTTGAACATAAAGAGTAAAGTAATGAATCATCTAGTTGATAAAACATTCAATTTTACCATGTCAACTTCTGAAATCATGCAACTCAAACATGGTAATGAATTAGCAAAAACATTTAATTGTTACACACCTTTTGTCACTGTTAGAGGTTGGACTAGCAGAATTAAATAAATTTCTTATATATATATATATATATAAGAGAGAGAGAGATTTGTTTGTTAGTTGTTATTTAGTTACCTTTACCCAACAAGAATTAGGGCATGGCAACCCCCTCCTTGCGGTTAAGGTAACGACTTCGGGCATGGCCAGCTCCCATTCTACTAAATTAGAAATTGGGTTTATCCATATGAAGTGCTACCTGTCAACCCCCCTAAACAGTGTTTGTTTTTTTCAAAAAACCTCTTAATACCTCTTAAGTCTAAATCAGTCAGACATTTTTTCGTTCAGACCGGTTTTTTTATTTCAGATTTCAGACCCTCTTAACTCTTAAATACATTTGAATCTAGAAGTGGTGACCCTTGAAAAAAAGCGCCACCTCTTATTAATCAGACCTGAAATAAGACTTCAGACTTTAGACCTCTTAAAAAACAAACGCCACCTAACTAATGCGATGATCTAATGTTTTCACTCTAAGGTGCCGTTTGTTTTTTAAGAGGTCTGAAGTTTGAAGTCTTATTTTACATCTAATTAATAAGAGGGTTTTTTTAAAACAAACAACCCCTAAATGAACATGAGTATTCATTTAGTTTCTAGAATTTGTGGGTTTTGAGCATGAATACAATAATATACACACACAGGTGTGTGTATTTTTTGGGAAATGACAATAACTCCTTTCAAAGGTTCTTTTAGTTGCAGCATGTCTAAAATAGATTAATAAATCAACACATAACAAATAAATAGAAGAATTACAAAACTTGGACCTATCTTATGAGCAGAGTTGAATTGTTGTCTGAAGCTTTTGGCAGTTCTTGGAAAACCATTGTAGATCAGAGAAAAGAAACAGAAATACAAAATCTAGCTCTATGTCCCTAAAATCTAGCTCTATGTCCTAGAATACAAAAACAAAGCTAGAAGTGACAATGTTTGCCAGCTTGTATGTGGAAGGTTGTGCAGACTGCAGAGATTTGTCTCCATCTCCCCATGGCTGACACCTATTATTTAACCAGCTTGGTGCCAATTCCCTTCAACCATGATTGTGACAAACGGATCAACAGTGTCATCAATCCCCTGAATTTGGCTGCCTCACTATTTGCTACCTCCAATACATGGTTAGAGCATCTTCAACAGATTCTCTATATACTTGAACCAAATATTTATTAACGCATTTATATTCTTTGCGAGATTTTTAGTATTATTTTTAAAATCTCCACTGAATTGCGACATATTTCCTCCAATCTTAAAAGTAATTTCTAACCCAATAATCAGCTCTTCGTATTTGGATTTGTTTGAACATTTGGTGTTTTACAAAAACTTATATTTTATAGGCCTTCTAATGCGACCTAAGACCAGAAAACCAAGGCTAACATCTCATTTATCCATCAAATAATTTTTATTTTTGCAAGCTCAAATATGATCTACCACACATCCCACTAAATCGCCTGTTCATAACCCTTGGTTGCTTGATTTTCTACAAAAAGCAACACTTGTATGCCAATTCTGTTATCCCTATTATATTTACTTCAGGGTAACCATGTACAGCAATTGGTAACATGCAATATATCACTATATTATCCTAAGCTTCAACATCATTCCTGCTGTAATAGAACAACATCATAGTATCATACTCACGGTCTTGTGCTAGAAAGCATCCTAAAGTATCTTCTGCATTGGTGTTCTTTAATGGGTAAATTCATGACAAGTGGACATGACAACTTTTGTCGAAGATGTTTCGAGTTCTTGTGCCCCATACAAAATTGTCCCTCTTTTAAGTGTCTAGGGGAGGACACACTGAACCTTTATATGTCCGACAATT
The DNA here is from genome assembly GCA_954870635.1 of Arctium minus. Classification (NCBI taxonomy): domain Eukaryota; kingdom Viridiplantae; phylum Streptophyta; class Magnoliopsida; order Asterales; family Asteraceae; genus Arctium; species Arctium minus. Next base: position 39,185,266 of record OX941087.1, on the reverse strand, counting down.
TGAAGATTAATTCTCTTGGGATCTTCCCAAGCAAAGACAAGGAGGTGTTTTGTTAGAGGTATTAAGCAGTAATCAATGGGAATGAAAATAAAAGAAACTGTTTGGTCTTATATAATATAATGGGTCCATTCCCCCACAAGCCCAAACTTTCATTCCACGTTGAATTGGTGGAATGAAAATTCATTCACTGTCATTTTCATTTTCATTCCCATTTTCATTCCTCAGCTTGAACCAAACAGCCCCTAAATTAGTTTTTGTTGGTACCCAGCCAATATAGACAATTACTTAGCCTTTGTTTGTGTTGACTGTCCACATGTACCCAGATCCCTAAAAAGTTACCTGTCCCAAAATGCACATATTTGAAGGATTCATCTTTAGACCATGTGTCCTTACACACTCGAATAGAATTATCACTATTATATGTGTTGATTACTAGTTGGAGTGACCACTACATCGATTAATACACTAATCATCCGTCCATTTGGATTTGTATTTTGCATCAACCGTTCAAAATCTAATATCACATTGTCCGTTGCATATCCAACATTGTCTAGAACCAATGGCCTTCATTCTTGTCTTGCAATCATAATCATCCTATGAAAAAAACCCACCTATGTGAACCTCATTTGTGCAGGACTCCCGAATAATGATGGGAATTATTCTTGACATCCAAGCCAAAGTAAACAAATGGACTTGCTAAGCTAAGTCTCTAACAAGAATGGTATAAGCTTTAGTAGATTTATCCAGCTTTTCATCCCCAATGTCCAATGTTGTCTTTGCTTCATCAACATCCTTTTGTGATGTTGTCCTGGTCTTGCTTTCAGGGACCAACTAGAAGTACTACGGTAGATCAGAACCTCTGTCAATGCTGCTTCTCAATCATGGTTAGCTATGAATATATCTGACCCCATGATGGCCCGATTGTCCTGGGTATTAATGGCAAGGTGGATATCCTTGGTATTCTTTGCCCATGGGTTCTTTAACCTTCCACTACCATGAGATTTGAAGTCTAGGATATGCATGTTGGATGGTACTTGACTACTTTACTGGATTGACCTTTAATACACATGTGGGGGTTGAGGCCTCTCATAACAGTTATAGAGTGGTAAGGTTCTGAACTGTACCTTCTAACCGCGGATTCTTCATGCAACATGGAATCTTTATCCTTAGTAATCTACTGAGATTTCCTGCTGATTAGGACAACCTTCAACTAACTCTTGGAATGGTTGAGCCTCTACTAGACTTCACGCTGGTAACTGGTTGAGCCTTCCCTAGGCTAGCCTTCTAGTAGTAGAGGCTCTTCTTAAGGGTTCTAAGGAGTTCTTGACTGATTTTTGTAAGGTCTAATAGTGCTAGCCATAGTCTTCTTCGTAGATCATTCAACACACTAGATATCATTCAGATGTATATCAGCAAACAAGCCAAGTAATTGCTGTTCAACTATTTCCATAGGGTTCTCCTATTCCTCAATGATATTTAGCTTCTATCATACTGCAATCGGAGTAAGGTTCAATATGAATCACCTAAACCTGTAGGATATTTGTGTTGATCTTCACTGGCATTTCGTCACCAAACTTCAACCTTCCATATTTAATCCATCTTAAACCATGCTTGTATGGTATTTTCAATACCTTTTATGTTTGATCTAATATGATGGTAGTATAAGGTGTTCATTGCTAAGTTTTGTCTGTTTTAGCAAGTCAAGAATATTGATTCGCCTTAACAAGTCCCAATGAATCCCATTTTATCAACATACTTTACAGCTCTTAGTTTTAATCTTGAACAAAAACAGGGTCCATCGCAGAACTCAAACTCAACTACTAGGAAATTGTTGTCTTTCTTCATCCTCATCATATTCATATTTGATGAAGTGGACAAGATTTTTCTTGATCTTTGTTATACTACTTCACCGAGAGAAGTTCCACTTGTTGAACTAGTCAATTGAGCAATTTAGTAGGCTAGGTTTATTAACTTCTTTCTAATAAGAAATTCAAGACCTTGGGCAGGTTTATTAATCACCTCACCTTTAAAATAAATGCTACTCCTTATTTGTCTAAATAGACAAAGTGTCAAAAGTTACTTCTTGTAGACTTCGCTAAACAAGTTAGGACTCATTTCCATGTTACTCGAGAAGAATTGCATATGGGACATATTTCCTAATCAATTTCAAGTGAAGATAGGACTCAAATGTTGCCAAGATGGAAAGAAACTGTATGTTTTCTCTCATACTTTCCTACTAATTTACAATCATCTTATAGTGAAGACACTGTGTATAAACATAAATAAGAAACTTCTGTTGAGCCCCAAAAATGTTGGGATTTGAATGATGACAAACATCCCATAATACTTGCTATAATTCGGGTCCTGAAGACCTTGAGTTTAGAAAGCAGAAGGTGGAGTTGTGAAGAAATTGGCTAAGGATCAATATTCAGAAGACATCAGATCAGAGGCTACATAGCAAGAGATCCAGAAAGACTAACTAAATCAAGTCTTCAGAAGAGAAAGTCTCATTAATGACAATATCAGAAGAGGAGCTTTGTGATGAAGACTGTGTTAATCAAGTTCAGAATCTCATAAAGAATCTCTACTTTTGAAGTCATCTATGACACAAGGACTTAATCAGAAGATTGTCCGAATGCGATCTCAAGAGGCTTGCTTTATGAGATGTAGAATCAAGAGAATATTTCTGCCAGGTGTTCTGACAGAACTGCCAAACAACAACCACAACAGACATGAAGATATTCCCTTACATATTTGATGTCACTTCAGCAACGAATATCTACAATACCAATGATGAAGGCTATGCTCACAGCTTGCTTACGAATTCTTGCATACACGCTGCTACAATCATGAGAATTCACAGAGCAAATCCGAGAAATAGTTATTAATCTTTAGAAAGTGTATCCACTATCCACAACCCCCCTCCCTCACTATACCTTTTTTATTGCTATCATATTGTTACTGGACCTAACGACTTCTAATCATAATCTTGCCCCAGAGAAACTGACCAACAACATAAGCCCCCCACAAGTTTGGCCGTCCCCTTCTTTCTCAAGTAGGCTACTTTTTCTGGAACACAGTCATAATTTTCTCACTTTGTTGATTGATATTATTGAACGAATGATTCCAAAATCAACTACTAATTACGCACAAAATTCCAGGAACTATATACAATGAATCTTTGGCATCCTCAACACCCCCCCTCCTCTTTAAGTTGGTTATAGCTATCTTCCATTGCCAGTTTACCGATCAAATTGTAAAATGGTTCTTCAGTAACCCTTTAGTATGATTAAATTAGCAATGACATGTAAATTAATCCCTTCTCAATCTTTTCTTTGATGAAGTGTTCATCTACCTCCACATGCTTTTTTTTGTCATGAAAAACCGGATTGTGGGTAGTTTCACTGTTGTCTTGTCACAATGTAACTTCATTGCACACGGGTTTGAGATCTTCACTTTTTTCAGTAACCTATTAATCCATAGTACTAGGCATATTTCATTTGCATTGCTTCCCGCAACCACATTTTTTGTTTCTTGATCCGCTAAGTTATCAAGTTGCCTCCAATAAATGTAAAATAACCAGAAGTTGATGTTTCATTTACTTTACCTCCTGCGTAGTCAGCATTGGCGTAAACTTCAACTTTTAGGTCCACTCATCTCTAGTACACCGGTCCTCTTCCAGAAGTCCCCTTCATATACCTCTACAATCTTAAAATGCTCTTGTCCTAATGAATGCATGGAACGACTCACCTTATTGCAAGGGACATCTAAATGAGTGTAAGATTTCTAATTGGTCCTTGACAATGTTTATTTTTCTTCATTTCTTCACATTTGGTAGGTTGAAGTAGTTGGTAGGGCTCCATTGGGTCTCAGTTGCTTCTTCGATGCAGCCTTGTTTCACCATGTAAATCAAGTACATAAAAGTTCACTCTCATAGTATAGCAAACTCCATCCCAAGGAATACTTTCATGGGATCTTTGATTTCAAAAACCTTGGCAAGTCTAATCTTCTAATCTACAGTTGAAGCTCCACATTGTCATTTCCTAATAGAACGATATCCACATAAGCAAATTAAAACATATACCTTTCCATTAGTGGAGTTTTTGTAGAACGTGGTGTGATGTGCCTCACTTTGAGCATAACCTAGACTTTTGACTGTATTTGCAAAGCATTTAAATCTAAGCTCTAGGAGACTATTTCAAGCCATAAAATGATTTCTTAGCTTGCAAACTTTGTTCGGACAAACTTACCTCCAAAGAACATAGGAGAAGAGCATTAGGATTTTTACAAAATTATGATTCAATACACATGCAAAGAATACCTAATGGTGAACTAGTTATTAATAATGGATGATCCATTTGTTCTTTGCTAAATAAAAAGGAAGGGACATATTCAACCTCATTTGTAGGAAAGCATTAGCCAGATCTATAGTTTTGTCTAGTAGTATTCCAATTTGCATGTTTCCCATGGATACACCAATAAGTCTATTTTGTATCGTAACTCAACCTAAATGTGGTAATCTATACAAACTGATTTTCAAGATGAGAAGGCTTATTGGAGGTCAATATAGGTGTATTGGCCAGGGAATCATATATGATGTATGACATAATGATGGTTTGAGAGACAAATTTTAGTTTGAGAAAGAATGAAGCTCTAATACCAACAAAGATGGGAGAAAAATTGTCTTTAGTCATACTTTTCCCATTAAACTGCAATCCTCTTATAGAATGACTTACCCTGTTAGTTTGGTTTGGGTTGTTAAACTCTGCCCCCCCCCCCCCCAATTGTCTTGTCGGTTAATGATTAGCTCGTCAACAATTAGTTCATAGGATAAACTCCCTCTTCTTTTGTGGTTTCTTGTACTGCGATTCCTTTGGCTGCTTGGAGTGAATTTGTCAAGACTCGGTTGTCTCTTGGATTCTATACCTCACTTGACCCTACACGGTTTTCCCCTTAAGTTTGGTTTGTTCATAAATCTGGTGCTTGTTTTTTTTAGCCATCAATCCTTTGACAACTACTTTTCTACTTTATTTCTGCTTTGTTCTTTCCTTCCTCCTCTGAATCGTAATCCTACTTTGGTTTCTATAATTGCCCCTAATGCAAAAGAAATCACTCATTATTTTCATCATGGATTTCTCTATGATATGAATATAGGGAAGGAAGAAATTTTGCTAGAGTTTCAAAGGATTTCTTCGATTTAATCTAGATTCTTGTTTTCTTTTGGCATGTTGGAACATGATCGCATGCTTCAATATGAGGTATTAGAAAATGAATTAATTATGTATTAACCATATTAACATATGTTTAATGTTCTAGTTTGGGTCTATTAGGCCGACTATTGTAGCATATATTCATATAATTCTAACTCATAATACACACAACTTTGGGTAACCCAATTTTGTTCACAGATCATGCATCTCGAATATGCTCCTCTGAAACATAAACCACACATGTGAGATCATATAAGAGTAATAGCCATGTTGCAATTATAATGCCCTAAATAGGACAGATCAAAAAAGTGTCCTAAGAAAAAGGCGAGACGTTATTTTTGCACTTTAATGTATCATATGTCAACAGTACACACACCAAATTATTGTTTGTCAATATATGTTCAGACATAATAATTATTCTAAAGTTCTAAGTGATGGTTATAAATCGTAAATCTTTTCATCGAAAATTGGTAGAGAGGCTTTATTTACTTTCTACAAAATGCCAACAAAATCTGTTTTTTTACTTTACTCATCCAAATAAACGATTATATCAATAATATACGAAAAAGAAACATGACTTAATTATCATTCCATTTTCGATGGAAAATATATATGAGCCTCGGTAGTGGATACAATATTTCACAGCTAAACTGGTAAAATTATAAATCTCAACCACTCTACACTATCTAGCAGCACACAACCAAACTTGGATGGATCAGACATTCAGGATCTAACATACAAGTTTGTTTTGAGATCATGAAAGTTCAAAGGAAGCAAACACCAAGCAAGCAATGACAATAAACCAGGTGCACAGGAGCATGTTATAACAAACCTTAATACTAGAGGGCATGTTATAAGAAGTAATCAAAATAGCAATTTAAAGCAAAATTGTAGGGCAACAATCAGGCATCTGATTCAAGAAATAGTATCTCACAAGCAAGTCACCTACCTAGCATAGCTCATGCAAAGGGGGAAAAGCAGATTAAACACATACAAGAAAAAAGAAGGGCGCATTGTGCTTACTCAAAAGCAGCAGCAAGCCGAGTAAATCCACCAAATGGGCACCACATTGACTGCAAAAATAAGTAGTGACCATTGTAACATATGTCGTAGTGTCCAAGTGATAAACCAAGACATTTTTGGGAAATGTAGAAGAAAAGAAAAGAGAATGTATACACAGTTGAGCATGCCTGATAAATTATCATTCAGTGGCACATGCTTTTTATTAACATTGATTCACATAAATGGTCATGGTTTACCAAGGTCCAAGGTATGTACTTACCTTTTCCCTTGCAGAGAGGTAGTTTTCAACTTGCCCTGTGACCTTCCAATCACAAAGGAGTAACCATACCAGTTGCTTTCTAAGGGTTGGGTTTGTTTGTTTAACTTGCTTGATCCATTTCTCAAAAAGACAATCTTTTGAAGTTGAAATGATAATTAATAATTGCAACACTTTGATTGCAGAAATACTTTGCAGAGAAATCGAATTCATTGATTATCGGATTGCATAAATAAATTCAGTGATAAACAGATTACATAAACAAATCAAACAGCTCCCATAGATAAAACAGGGTTATGATCTGTTCTAGCATTTTCTACAAGGGCATAACAGATACTCAAATCTGTTGTGAGGTCCACAAGTTAGGAGGAAAAAAAAGTAGAACTCCCATTGTCCCATAGTGTTTCCCCAGAGCCCTAGCTTTAGCACACAGGGAATATTTGATGAGACTTCAATCCTTAGCTGTCCTCCACAAAGTTTAAAGTTTGAATCCCTCCACTCCTCCGGCTGTTGACTTCACACCAGCAAGCCAGAGGACCATAGCTACTCCACCCATTTGGTCTCATCACCAACTTCACCCACCATTGAGGATTCAGCTGTTGTTTGTCCCCATTGACAGCACCCATTCCCTCAAGCATCAACAACACCATCATCAGCAAATCAAGTTCAATCTGCTTCGGTTGCAAGAGAGTATTCCATTCATGATGACTCCTCCACACCATCTTCTCTGCCCCCTCCATCTACCAACATAAATACGTCTAAAAAAATTCATAGTCACACCAATTGTAGACAATCCATTACCGAGGTTCTCAGGTACTGCCACTGTCTATTCACCCTCGTCAGATAGCTCTGTTAGAGCAGGCATCTGTTTATTATGCTTCTAGCCATTCTAAAATCCAAGTCAATTAGCCAAAGTCATCACTAGGATTCATTCACCGGTCAAAAAGAATTCAGCAAACGGGGAAAGCTCATTGAGGATTCATTTGCCAGGCATAAAAGTTGGCTTCGTACTTGGTTCATTCAATTTTCGATGGTTTTTAACAACTAGTTGTGTACCTATGCAATACAGCAAGATGTAATCAAGTACATGTAGAAACAGAAGGAAATGAGATGAAAGTTAGATTCACTATTAGTAGAAGTGTAGAACTGTATTGAACACAAACAGGGAAATCGAATACGTTGTCCCAAATGAATGTACAATGAAAGCAGAAACAGATATCAAGTGAATAGATGATTCGAGAAATGAGTACATTGTCTAACTTGTACAAACAGAAACCCTAATCAATTGAAACTGTGTTAAATCCTAACCTGTTTATTTGTTGTAACCAAACCTTGAACTGCAATTCGTGTGATTTCAATGCGTCATGGTGATGGTGCAATTAGTGAATTAAGGTAGGCGAAGAGGCTGACTGATAGACAAGTATAGAACCATAAACAAGTTGAGGGTGGTGCGAAGATGCCTTATGATGCTTCTAGAGTATAGTATTCATCAAGGGTTCTTAACGTTTAAAACCTTAAGCCAGTAAGAATATGCTTCCTGATTCTTTGTATAATCGGTGTTCATTGAGGTTTGGGATGAGAGAGAGGGCAGTCATCGGCTGAGTTCATCAAGTTTAGTTCGAGAGAAAGAGGAGAAGCTAGGGTTTCATTTGGGCTTGAGTGAGAGGAAGGGGATGACCCAATTGGTGTAACAGGTGAAGAAAAGGGATATATACATGCAGGTCAATTAGGTGTAGGTAAGACCTCAAAAGTCCGCGTGTTTAGGAGTTCAAACGTGGAGATTTACAAAGCCATATGTATGCAGTAATAAGTTTATCTTGAATTTTAAGAACATGAGGTAAACATTGCATAATATTGTAAAGATAAGACTTAAATAGAACTGAATTAACTTAAAATGTATATTGGCTCTAGTCTTGTAGATAACAGCGAGCCTTCAACCAAAGGGTTACACCAAAATGTTGAGGGTTTGCCAAGAGAACCCTATGTATCGATTTATAACTACGAAATACAGGTGATCTTTTCCAATAAGAAAAAGATTAACCCATTGGAGAAAGAAGATATATAAAACAGATAAACATCTTACCGATTCAGAATAACTCAAATCATAAAGATCTTCATCATTGACCAAGTCGTCAATGTTTAACTCAGGATATGGTCGGCAGCCATCTGCATAAAGCCACTGGCCTTTCTCAATTTTTCTACAGTTGGGACATTGCATCACTCCCTTGACATTAAATGCAGAACCAATGCAATCTGTACCAAACAAAAGTGAATCATATAGGAATGCCCTGAGTTTTGCACATGACCTTAGCATCAGTTACAGTAAGCTTGCACATTGTGAAAAAAGAACACAAATATAAATTACATTGAAATGTAAAGATAACATAAAATCCAATAGTCTATTCATTGGAGTCTTGGAGATACTATTTGACATTTCAAAAGTAGCTTTTGAAATCCCAAGATCTATGTTTGATATGGATTCAACCACTTATGAAATCAATGAATATTATTAGTAATTTAGTAGTACTACTTTTGCAAGTGGTTTACAAAAGCTATAGGTATATCTACACCTGAATTCATTTAAACTTAATAATTTCACAAAGTGACTATCATAAAATACTAGGAGGATGAATATACATGTAAAATCAGTGAGGCAGTCTTATTCTATTACTTGAAACAATGCACAAGCTCCCAATCACTATTAAGAAGAGATCAATTAATTTATGGAATGAAACACTACACAAAGTTCAAATCACAACTTAGGCATTAATAATCAAACCCTATTCAGGGAAAGTTTCAACTGTTAAATTGAACACACTACTGGTCAAGGAAAATTCAGCACTAATTTCCAGGTCTGTGAAGCAGCCTCAAAGTAATGAACTACACATATGAATGAGCTGGCATTGGATGAATCTCTGAATCTTATACATGAAAAGTATAGAGAACTAAGAAGCTTACTGCACCAAGATGCACTCACTGCAATTTCACATATTAAAGAAGATATATAAGTTTCGGATAACAGTATATTCAAACAGGCATAATAGTGAAAATTTGCACAAGCAACAGAACTGTCTCAATGAACTTCTGCCAATGGTACAAATTTACTCCGTTGCAGGTTGTGAGAAAGTTATACAACCTCGAGCACAGTCTTGCCTTCCCACACATGCCAACAACTAGAGTTCATTAATCATTTTACATCATTGTTGCTCGACTTAACTGAAAACTAAATCTGATTGAAGTGATGCTAGCAGAAAAAAGGAAACAAACCTCTGATGTCAAGAAGCGACATGCGATACCTCCCCCTAGAACATGAAGGAGGAAAAACAAAAAGCGAGGAAGAGTTTTTATTTAGTGACTTCCACTCGCTACTTATAGTCCTATATAAGTCCTTCATGAAGTGGATAAGGGATGCTGTCAATGTTTTCCACAAAATGCCTGGCTATAATATCACATCTTAACCTTCTACACCAAGCCGTGTATCAAGGTCAGTTAGACAAACAAAATATCATATTTGCTACTGCATTCTAGTCTGTGCACACAACAAATAAACTAAACTTTACTCTTTCAGTTCTGTGTGGAAATCCACTAGACACTTTCACATGCAACTCCTATCTGCTAACTATATGCTTCAACTTCACCTTTTAGACCCACAACCTCATATCAATCAAGCCACATTGTCTGATCTTAACAATTCATCTGAAAACTATATGCTGAGATTCCCCTTTACTTGTTTACTTTGCTTGTGTCTAGTTATTCAAATCATATCTCAACATTGATAACGCTCAGAAAGAAAAGCCTAAGTGCTACTCACTTTTAGTTATTACCATCATGTTCAGGTATCAACATGATGTACTCCAATCCACTAACAAATTCACGAGAAATTAACTCAAAGTAAGATGGTTGGTATACCGTACACCCAACAAGCAAATCAAGTCGACTTTCCCTAATCAAGCATTTTATTACATGTTATATTGTTATCCATCAATGGGTGAAAAGGCTCATATATGATCCCCTGGTGCACCAAAGATTCCAAGATCGAAGTCTAGCATAAGGGTTTAGCGTATGCAGGCATAAAAGCCTAGAACACAAATTAATTGTTAAAAACACATTGATTCAGATCATTGAATGTGGAAGGATCCATAAAAAAACATATTTTTCCCACAAAACACATCTTCTATGTAATCCCCAACCATAAGTCAGTGAACAGTCCAAAACAGGATACAATTTCATTATTTCCTATCGTTGCATTGAACATTGAATTTGCAAACAAGTAGTTGAATCCCCGGAAATCATTCATTAATTCAAAAACAGAAAGGCAAGTGACTGACCGAGATGAAATTGATGACCGCATTGGAGCTTTGCCCAAGCACGATCGCCGTACTCTGTAACATCGTCGAGGCAAATCGAACATGAAATCGACGAAGCAGCTTTGCCTCCTCCCCCTCGTCCTCGTGCAGCAGCATCCCCATCCTCTAGAAGATCTGCGTCTTCCAACCCCATATATATATAATTCAGAAGCACAGAAATCCCCAATTTCGTTCTTAAACAAACACGACAAAGAATCTTTTCAAAATCCTTAATTGCCCAAAACCCCCTTTTGAGGTCTTTTGATCTTAAATTAATTACTTATAATTTTACAAAACGAAAAGGTTAGGTGTCAAATCTCAGGGTTGAGAGAGAGGCTTCGAGCAAAAATTGAACAAAAGAGCTGATAGAAAAGAAAGAGACGTAGATAAATGAACACATCATTTCACCATTGTCGCGGTCTGGAGCCTCTATATCTCTTAACTTTTTTGCGATATAGTAAATTACAAGGATAGTCCTTCAGGTTTATAAACATTTTGGTTTTTTATCACTTGACTTCAATAAATTACAAAAATCGTCATTATGGTTCAAACTGTTAGAAATGTTAAGTGGTGTTGTTATATGCCCTTCGGTAGCGTTTGGTACGCAGACATGATTGGACGGGACTCAACATTATAGAACTGGACATGACTGGACTAGACAGGACAGGACAAGAGGTTAGGACTAGACAGGACAGGACAAGACTGGACAAAACAAATGTCTGTCTTGTGTTTGGTATGACTAGGACTGGATTGGACTGGACTGGACAAGTTTCCTTAAAAGTTGTTTGATAATTTTATATGTCATATAATAGTTATAAATAACACAAATAAAATATATCGTTAAATCATTTAATTAAAAAAATTATTTTTTACACAGTTTTCATACATATAAATACATACAAAAACAATGATAGGAAATTTGAATGAAGAATCTGAAATAATTGATGGTTGTTCGAAAAAAATCCGATTCATATAAAGAAAATATAATATTTGATTCAATTTGGAATATCTTAATAAATTGGTGGATGCATAGTTGCAGCAATAGATAAAATAAGGGTGATGGGTGGTCGGTGAAGGAAGGTAGTTGTGAAGAACATGAAAGATAGTGGATAGTGGTGGTGCAGAGGTTGTTGTGGTTGATGTAGTGGAGGTATAGGTGGTCGACGATGGTAGTGGTGATGGCCGTGGACAGTGGTAATAGAGGTTATTATAGTGGAGGAAGAGGTGGAGGTCACTGGCGGTGGTTGGCGGCGAGCGACGGTGGTTGGCGGCGAGCGACGGTGGTTGGCAGCTAGCGACGATGGTTGGCGGCGAGCGTCGGTGGTGGCGGCGACAATGGGTGGTGGTGATCGGTGGAGATGGCAATGGGCGGTGATTGTGGAGGTGGTGGAGGAAGTTGTTGTAGTAGTGGAGGAAGAGGTGGAAGTGGTCGACGATGGTTGGTGGTGGCTACCGGTAGTCGTTGATGGTGGTGGCGGCCATAGGTGGTGGTGATCGGTGTTAGTGGAGGTGGTCGACAATGGTAGTGGTGGTGGCGATGGTCGATGGTTGTGGAGGTGGTGGAGGAGGTTGTTATGGTGGAGAAATAGGTAGAGGTGGTCGACGGTGGCTGGCAGTGGCTACTAGTGGTCGACGGTGGCTGGTAGTGGCTACTAGTGGTCGTCGATGGTGATAGTGGCTGTGATGGGTAGTGGTGACCCTTAAGACTAATACCATATTAGAATTATACATCAAATGGCGGTAGATCAGTGATTTTTAGTTTCTGTCTCACTTTTGTCCCATGTTGTTCCACCTATTTTTGTGGAACAAGAAAATACCCTTTTTTAGGGGTGCTCACGGGTTGGGTTGATCGGGTTGAAGACATTTCAACAACCCAACACAATGTTGGCGGTTTGAAATTTTTCAATCCAACCCAACCCAAACAAAGTGCAACCCAACCCAACCCGTTTGGGTTGGTCGGTTTCGTCGGGTTGTGTTTAAACAAAGTAAAAACAATATTAAAAACATAAAAATATGGAAAACTTCCTTTGAAATACAATGAATCATCCAAGAGAATATACAAATTCATCAAATATTTAGTTATTACATATAACTTTCCAATAATGTCCTCTTACGAGTTCATTGCTCGTTATTGCCGAGTTGTTTTTGGTAACTTATACATATTAAAGGTAAACACAAATAATTTTAAAGAGGTCGCTAAAATGTTTATCGGGTTATCGGGTTACTTTTGGCCTAACCCAATATCAACCCAATAGATTTGGGTTGCCTAGTTTTGTATCGAATATATGTTGGGTTATCTCGGGTTGATTTTTTTTCAGGTTGGTCGGGTTGGGTTGATCGGGTTGGTCAGTTTGGTCGGTGTTTTGAGCACCCCTACCCTTTTTTGTCCCATCTTTTCCCACCCATCTCCAGTCTTTGTCCCTGTCCCATGTCGCGACAAACGTGGGACAGTGAATTTTTGTTCTATCCCATGTCACGCCAAACATAGGACAGTGAGTTTTTGTCCCGTCCCGTCTCACCCAGTCTGCAAACCAAACGCACCCTTCATGTGCAAGCGAGGTGACCTGGGAGCAAATGAAGAAAATGTTAATGGATAAATATTGTACACAATCAGAGGTGAAGAAGTTGGAGTCAGAGTTTTTAAGGTTGGAGCATGGGTCATCATCTGTCCAAGAATATGTGAACGAATTTATGGAAAAGGCCAGGTTTAATAGTTATCAAGTGGAAACCGAGCAAAGAAAGTGTAGATCCCAGAAACAGTGCAATCGACAATAATAATAATCAATCAACAATAAGAATCAATCACAACTGCTAGTCATATGATTAGATTTAACAGTAAAGGGTTTAGGTTTACAGAGAGAATTTCTGATAAGCTAATGTAAACCTTAATGACTAACACTTCTCTTCTCTCCCCCCCTAAACTCACCTAAACAATACTTTAAATACTAGGATTAAAACCCTAAAGACCCAATGCCCATTAAACAAGCAAAGCTCAATATCAATATCAATATAGGCTTTTTACAACGCTTTAGAATAAAACAATTAAACTCTATAAATGCGTTATACAACTTTCAATGCACTAGGACTTTCAGTCCTAACAATCTCCCCCTAAAGTTGAATAAGACATTTATCATCTTGAAATCTTCAGGCCTTGATCTTCTTTCCCTCTTGAATCCTTGAAGAACTTTGGTGTTGCATGTTTTCATATCTTTCCAAACTCCCCCTTGAATAAAGCTCTTGGTCTTCATAGTTTCAACTTTGTAACCAGATTCAATGTACAATAGCCTCGACTGAATGCACTATTGAGCAACTTTTAACTATAGGAACTCAACACATCGGATCAACACACAAGAAAGATAATGTGTGAGTTATGTGACATTACACAGTGCAACTTCAGTTTGAAAACAAAGAATCTGTCTCTGAATTGCGAGTTGAATAGACTTTCAACTTAAGAACTTGTATAACCAAAATGCTCGTAGGAGGAATCAACTTGTAGCAAACACCACTTGATAAGGGATAAAAGAAATGCAATCTTTGAAATCCAATGGCTTTTCAACCTCAGATTTAAGAAATTCTGTTACTCCCCCTCAACTTTTGCTAGCTTCCCTTCAACATAATGATCTGTGTCTTTGAATTGTGTGACATTCTCCCCCTCATTATGATTAGGAGCATCATGAGCATCATGTATCTTCAAAGACGAACCGGATGAGTAGCAAAAGATCAGATAAAGCGATTCAGTAACCAAGGGTAATAACTAACACAGAAACACAATAGTAACTGTTATCACAACAATTGAAAGTAATTGTGTGGCCTATTTTCAGAGTTGGCATCAATGTATATCTAATAGGACTTTCAGTTATCACTGAAGTAAAATATTAAAAAATTACTTCTCAAACTGTTCTTGCAATATCACAAAGATATGCAAGGGGAATCACAAAGATTAGTGCGTATGTGAAAGAAGTATAATAATGTCGATTAGGCTCAAAGATTGATTCAACCTGGGACGCAGGTTAGAAATCAATAGATACAGTGAGATGAATATGAAGTTCGGAGACCGGAGCTGATGTCTTCCTTTTTCAATATCTAAGACCTCCGAGTGAGGAATAGATAGATTATGTGTTAAATCCCCGTGCATATATGAAACAAGTATCTTTTGTGAGATACTTGAGTGACTGGGTGGGGTGACATGAGTTATCAACACTGGGTCCATGTATGTTTCAATATCCATCTCCAAAGAGCGAGAATGAATAGATTATGTGGTAACCCGGATAACTGACTCGGTTTGGTAAGGACCAATAATTCTTTTAAGTTCTGTCACACTCTCACCAAATTCTTTTCTCTCCGAACTCATCTATCAAGCTAGACCCCTTACTGATTTCTATGAATGGGATGTGTTTCTTGGGTAGGTCATTCCGGTTCTTGATGGACCATAGAAACATTAAAAGCCCTAACACTCCTTTAACTTGCCAAAATAGAACATTGAAGTACAAGTCAAAATATTGAAGTACGAGTCCTAAACTGAAGGGTTCAGAAGTCGATATGAAAAATAAACAACATGGTACTCCCCCTCAAAAGATGGCCTAACCCTTGATTGTGGTCATGTGACGTGAATACTCTGAATTAAATCACACATGACCTTCCTGCAAAACAGATTAGGAAGATTTTGGTTTTGGTATCCATGCTGTGATGGATCCTTGATGATTAGTTGCCTTGGCTTTGAAGATATTAAACTGAGGATTGGGGATGCTATAAGTACCATACTAACTATTTACGTACCTTGGATGCACAAAGTCACTCTTTCCACAGTAAGTGCAACAAATCGTTTGTCGGCGCAGACTGATAAACTTTCCTATAGAATAGACATAAGTTGATGAATCAGTCTTGGAAATAAATGACTTTGTATCAACTACAGGAGAATCATGAGGCTTGTTTCCATCATTACTTTCTGTAGTTGGTTTCTTTCTCCAAACCATCTTGACTTTTCGAAACACTTGATTATTTGAATCATTAACAAGAGAATTATAGAAAAGATTTGAAGTACGAATCCGATATTTTGAAAATTCATTTGATTTGACAAACTTCTTCGAAGAATTAGATGTAGAAGGTGAACTTGAAGAATAAGGAGACTGAACTACAGTATCGGGACTGGCTTGTTCAGATAAATCAACTTTTGGATTTATTTCTTCAAGTTTCTTGACTTTTACGGATAAAACATTTATTTCTTCTAGAATCAAGTCAAATTGTTTTTGTAAATCGAATTTTACCTTCTGTTCTTTCAAAATCTCTGTTGCTAATCCAGATAATTTCTTTGAAAGCTTATGAATCTCAGTTTCGAAAATCTTTCTTTCACTTTCAAAATCCTTTTCTATATTGTTGCGTTTATCAGATATCTCTTTAAAAACCGCAACATTCTTCTTTTCAAGCATTTCCTTTTCACTGTCAAAACCTTTTCGCTCTTTCTCAAAAGAATCTCTCTCAATTATCAAAACATTTTCAAAATTAGAAATTTGTTTTGAAAGTTTCGCATTTTGAGCCTCAAAAACATTTTCTTTCATCGAAAACTTTATTTGAAAGCTCAATAATCTTTCTTTCAAGATTCTTCCTTTCATTTGAGAAATCGACTTTTTCTTGTTCAAAAATAGCAAGTCTTTTCTTCAGGTCGAGATTTTCACTCTCCAACATGTTTCCTCTTTCTTCAAGCGCCTGGTTCTTCTCTTCTTTGGCTTCAAAATCTGCAACTTTTCGTTCAAGTTTAGATATTTTCTTTGAATTTTCATGTAGATCCCTTTTCTTTATATTAGCTTCTTTTTCAAGATTTGAAATCTTTTGGTTAAGATGCTCTATTCCGACAGAATACGTCAAGTAATTTGAACTATATGCTATTGTCTTTTCAAAATCTGAAATCCTGCGCTTGAGCCAGTCATTGTCGTCCTGTAACCGGAAAATTTGTTGATAATCCATTGTTACTTGGAAAGCTTAAAGTCCAGGGACGAAACTTGACAATAGATGAAACTTTAAAGTGCAGGGACCAAAAGTGACAACGAGTGAAACTTGAAAGTTTAGGGATGAAACTTGACAAACTTTGAAACCTTTGAAGTACGAGGACCAAAAGTGACACTAACTGAAACTTAAAACTAGAGGGACTAAAAATGATAGAAAGTAAAACTTAAAGGTAGAAGGACAAAAAATGACATAAAATGAAACTACTAACTAGAGGGACTAAAAGTGTAAAAAGAGAAACTACCAATTGGTTTGCAATTTTTCATTTTGAATTTCCGAAGAATATCAAAAATGTACTTTGATTGATTAATGAAAATCCCCATTGAAAACTATTTTACTTGTAATCCGAGAAAGAAATTCATCTCTCCCATCATACTCATTTGAAAACGTGACACCATGAGGTTTGAGAAATTCTTACAGTATTTAGGATTTGTAGAACCAAATATAATATCATCTACATATATCTGAATAAGAATGATATCAGCTTTTTCCTTTTTGATAAACAAAGTGGTATCGACTTTACCTTTTGAAAAACCTGACTTGACCAAGAATTGGGATAGAACATCAAACCAGGCGCGAGGGGCTTGTTTCATACCATAAAAGGCTTGATCCAAGATGTAGACGTGATTTGGCTTATCTGGATTTACAAACCCTTCTGGCCGAGAGACGTAGAATTCCTCCTTAAGTATGACATTCAGAAAGGCAATCTTCACGTCCATTAGATAGACAGTGAAGTTCTTATGAGCTGCGTAGGCTAGAAACATACGGATTGCCTCTATACGCGTTACTGGAGCATACATCTCGTCGTAGTCTATGCCTTCCTCTTGCCTATATCTATTGGCAACAAGTCTTGCTTTGTTTCTTATAACAATACCATCTTCATTCTTCTTGTTTTTGAACACCCATTTAGTGCCGATAACGGTCTTTCCTTCTGGTTTTGGAACTAATCTCCAGACCTTCAGGGCTTCGAACTGATTTAACTCTTCTTGCATAGCAGACACCCAATCCGAATCAGCAAGAGCTTCTGAAACTCGAGTAGGCTCTATCTTGCTGAGGAATGAGTTATGCATACATTGATTGAGAGTTGCTGACCTAGTTTGCACCGGTTTGTTGAGATCTCCAATTACTTGGTGTAGAGGGTGCTCTTTGGTCCAACGATGTTCATGAGGGAGTGGAGTAGATGATGATTGATCATGGTTATCATCTAAGAATCCACTATCAACTTCTTCACTTTGTACAGAAGGAGGGAATTGATCAGTTGAAGAAAGTGGTGCAGAAGTTTCAGTAGGTACAGCTTGTTCAGTCTGTTGTTCTGTCCTTACAGCACATCCTACTGACTCAGCAACTTCTGGCTCATCATTAGTATATACAATATCAGCTATTGGAGTAGGCATTTGAACTGGAATATCTTACTGAATCAGGGAATTTGATTAAGTGGAAACATCTGAAGTAGTTGGATGATTAGCCGTTGAATCTTCCATCCTGTCAACCACAACAGGTTTATGCACATTATATCCAAGATATTCATCATAAAACAGTTCAAATAAAAGATCTAAATCAGATAAATGAGTAGTAGAGCGTGATGCTTCATCTGATTTGTTCATTTCAGGTACAGGTTTTGAACTGAATTGTCCAGAAGCTAACACTCCAGTAATCATGGGTTCTGAACTGACTTGTTCATAAGCCATTTCTTCATCGAATGTGACGTTTACGCTATCGACAACAATCTTACACTTCTTCAAGTAAACTCGATATGCAACAGATGTAGAAGAATATCCAATAAAGATGCCCTAATCTGCCTTAGCACTGAACTTGTTGAGATTCTCTCTGTTGTTTAGCACAAAACACTTACACCCAAATATATGAAAATATTTGATAGTAGGTGTTCGGTTGTTGATCAAAGCATACAGAGTCTTTTGAAATCTGCGGTGTATCATGGAACGGTTCTGAGTGTAGCACGCAGTCGAAATAGCTTTTGCCCACAGAAATAGAGGTAAGTCAGATTGGCTGAGCATAGTGCGAGCGGCCTCAAATAGCCTTCGATTTCGCCTTTCGACTACTCCATTCTGTTCGGGTGTACGAGCTTCAGAGTATTGATGTGATATCCCGACCGATTCGAGATACTCTTCAACATTTCTGTTTTTGAACTCTGTGCCGTTATCAGTTCTGAGAAGCTTGACTGCTTTCTGCAGATTCACCTGGATCGTCTTCAAAAATGAAATGAGGACTTCGGGCGTCTCATCTTTTGACCGTAGAAATTTGACCCACGTGTATCGCGAATAGTCGTCCACGATAACAAGAACATATTTCTTTCCGCCTAAGCTTTGCGTTCGCATCGGACCACAAAGATCCATATGCAACAACTCTAATGAAGAACTGGTACTAGGTTCAGGCTTCGGTTTATGTGGAGCTCTCTTCATCTTCCCTTTTTCACACGCTGCACACAAGTGTTCCTTTTCGTATCTCAGGTCAGGAAGTCCATTAACTAATTTTCCACTGACCAGCTTGTTTATGTAACGAAAATTCAGGTGCGACAGTCGACGGTGCCAAAGCCAACTTTGCTGCATTGAGGCTTTTGTCAGTAAGCAAACCGGATTGTCATTCTGGACCTTTGACATATTTATGATGTAGAGATTAGTCTTTCGAGTGCCAACTAAGATTTCTTTGCCGTCTTCAGTACGCACCGAGCAACTCTTAGCTTTGAAATTGACCTCTAACCCTTTGTCGCAGAATTGACCGATACTAAACAGATTGTGCCCTAAGCCTTCGACATAGCTTACCTTCGTAATCGTTATGTTATCTTGAATGATGTCACCAAATCCTAAGATCAGTGAGAACTGGTCGTTTCCAAAACGTACATTGCCACTGAATTTCTCTGTATAATTAGACAATAAATCTTTCTGCCCGGTCATATGCTTGGAACAACCGCTATCCAAGTACCACATATGCCGGGTCTGCAAGAGAAATCAGGGAAAAACAATTTTAGGTACCCATTTAAAAACGGGTCCTAACAGATTAGCACAGGATTTTGGTATCCATTTGAATATGGATCCTCTTTTCTTTTGAAAACTCTTTGAAACATTTGATTTAGAAGAATACACATGATAAGATCCAAACCAATCATTAGAATTATGATGATAAGCAAAATCATTCCACTGATAATAATAAGATTTAGTAGTAGTATGAGATAATCGGAACAATTGCTTTATAGAATATCTCTTGTAAGAATTTACAAGGTTTTTATTTGTAGAAGCAACAGAACCAACTACATCAGACATACTACTATTTGATCTATTGCAAGAATTATCAGAAATTGATTCTGCCTTCTCATCACTCTTCCTTTTAGGTCGCCATTCAAATCTCTCTTCTGACCTTTTCTTTCTTACATCTGAAACAAAGAATTTAGATTTATTAGGAAAATCAGATTTCTGAAATTAAGTTTTCTTGTGTTTGCCAATGTTGTTCTGTTTCTGTGAACGTTGTTTCTTATGTTTCTTACCCTTTGCATAGTAATCAGCATTCACAGAAACTGATTCACCAACCTTAGTTGATGATTCACCTTTTTCATGAACACTTGGTAAAGTTTTTCCATTTATCACAAAAGTAGAATGATTTGGAAGTGGAGCATTAAAGTCAAACATATCAATTTCCTCTATACACCCTTCATCAGAATTTAGGAAATCATTTGCAGACTCAAATAAATCATCAAAATCAGTCTTAGAAGTTGTAGGTACTTTAGAAGATGGAGAACACACTTCAGATTTAAAATGAAAATTTGTGTTCTTTAATACTGTAGAAAATACATCTTGTGTTAGATCACTCAAAATTCTTTCATCAAATAAAATATTTTCCAACTCAATTATTTTGCTTTCTAATACGAGTGGAGGTACATAAATTTTAGCTTGAACAGGTTTCGCCTCCATCTCAGTAGAAGAATAATTAACAAAATAATCATTTGAAAGAAATTTTGGTGTTTTAGAAAGATAACTATCATTCAGTCTTTCATAACAAAATGGTAGTTGCATTTCTTTAAATTCATTCTGTTCTCATCTTCTTTTGCCTCAACCTCCTTTTATGATTTGGTGATAAATTTGGGTTTCAAATGAGGATATTTATCAGCAGCATACATAAAATTTGCATTATATAAAGTTGACTGTTTTCTGATAGCCTTTTCTAGGTAATGAGGATTATCATAACCTAGTCCCCATTTTTCTTTAACATCAGCTTCTTCATTAGGTGTATTCAAGAAAATAGTTTGATCTGTTTGGCCTCGAATATATAATTTTACTTCCAGACCATTTACCTTTTTCTCTAAAGTCTTTTTCTCAACCTGCAGTTTAAACGCTTTTAGATTACATTCTTGTTTTTCAGAATCAGACTTAGACAATTGTTTTTCAATATCAGAAATCTTACTTTCAAAACAATCTTTTTCATTTTTAAAATCAGAAGCAGATTTGTGTAGAGAATCAATTAAATCTTTGTTCTCAATAACGAATTTATTATGTTCAAAGATCTGTTGATTTCTCCTAGCAACTCTGTCTTTTTCCTTTTTCAGTTTGGTTTGAAGGTCTTGAAGTTCAACCATCATGGATTCCATTTTGGTCATGAAATCATTTTCAGTTAAGTTCATTACCTCGTCAGCAGTCTCATCATCAGAATCATCATCTTTCATCTCTTTTCCCATCAAGCATAAGTGAGCAGTCTCTTCTTGTTCTTCCTCCACATCAGAATGATCCAACCAGAATTCGTCTTCTGCCATTAATGCCTTGCCAGCTTCCTGTTGCTTGGCCAAGAGCATTTTATTTTTGTAATACTCCGAGTTGCGAACCTTTGGCTTCCGACACTCTTTTGCGTAATGTCCAATCTTGCCACAGTTATAGCATTTGATCAGATCATCACCTTTCTTTTCAGTACTGGTGTAGTCATTCACAAACTTTTTCTTTTCTTCTGACTTCTTCTCAACAAATCTACTTCCTTCCACTCTTTCTCTATGCTCGTGGTTCTTTGAACTTGATGAAGAGTATCTCTGAGAATTAGATCCCGCTTTCTTGTAGAATTTCTTTTGAAAAGCACGGGTCAATAAAAGCATTGCTTGTTTAAGATTCTCTCCATCATCTCCATCAGATTCAGACTCTGATTCAGAACTAGACATCACTATCTTTTTCTTATTCTTCTTCTTATTCTTCTTCTCTTTCTTTTCCTTCTCTTTCTCTCCAGCCACCGATGCTATGGGATCAACAACCTTCTCAACTTTCTTTTTCTCAGATCTTTTCTCTTCCACCTCTTCTTCATTTTGTCGAAGAGTCTCATAAACTTCATGTAGTGGAATCTCACTCAAATCTTTCATCTGCTTCATTCAACGAGTATGCTTTTTCCACTCGGGTTTCAAGATGCTGAGAAACTTCACGTTGTTTTCAATCTGCTGCTTCTTAACCTTGTTCTTGGAAAGCTCATTCAGAAGCAGCACAAACCTCTCATAGGTTTCCTCCAAACTCTCATCTTCTTTAGCCTTGAATTCTTCATAATTGTTGATACAGTTGGCCACTTTCATTTGGTTTCCTACCTTTGAACCCAACATCATCTTCTGTAGCTGATCCCACATAGATTTTTGCAGATGCATTGTAGCTGTCTATTTTCACATAGATCTCATTGGGCATACTTTGTAAAAGCAAAGATCTGGCATTTTTATCAGCATCAAACCGATTCTTCTGTTCATCAGAGAATTAAGCATAATTTTTATCAACTCTTTTTGTTTTCGGAGCTCCATCTGAGTCATTTCCTTCAGCAGGAATCTCCTCTATAATTCTTGGCATTGGACCATCTTCTATTGATGCTAGAATGTTCTTTCCATTTGTCTGTCGATCAACAAAATCCAGAAATCTATCTTTCCATTGTTCATGTTAGATCACATATCTATTGGATTCAAGATCATCCAATCTGAAGATCGCAATCTGAAGCTAAAGTCGAAATGTCGACTCTTGATATTAAAGTCTATGCTTGTTTGTAATAAATGTCAAAGTAATTGTTTGTTATTGTATTGTTTAAGTAATTAATCTAGTTAGTTAGTTATTAGTTTAGTTAGTTTATTATAGTTAGTTATTTAATATCTTTGTAATAGATATTATCTAGGATAATATCTAGATATTTAGTTATTAGATAGATTAGATATTGTGTATCTCAATCTCTCAATCAGATCAGATATTATCAAGAACACAAAAACACACACTTAAAGGTGTAAATCAGAAAGAAAACAGAGAACACATTCTAGAGCTTGAATCAATCAACCTTGTAACCTTTGATATATATCAATACAGGTTGGTAATCATATTGTGTTGTTGTTTCTATAAACTTGATAAACATTGTTGGACCCACAATTGGTATCAGAGCCTGATTTAAGATCAAAATTAAGTTTTAAGAAAAACGACTCTGTGTTCTTGTTTGAAAATCGATTTCTAGTTTTTTAGAGTGTTTTTGGGTTAGAAATCGATCAGGTCTTGATCGATTTGTGTGCTAAATCGAGTTGGTAGTGTTTGATTTAAGTTTAGAACTTCAATCGATTCAATTTTTGGGATTTTAGTGCAAAACTTTTCACGACCAAAAAGTCACTGTGCCATCGATTTTTTCTTTAAAAGTGATTTTTATCGAAATCGAGTGGTAACAAACTGTTCTAGAAGTGTTTGTGGTCATTTGTTAGGAGTTTAGAACTACTAATCGTTGTGAAAAATGTTTTTTTGTTGAAATTCGAAGTTGCAGGGACGAACTTGCGCAAACCTCAACTTTGCGCAACCCAAGTGATACGCAAAACTCAACTTTGCGCAACCCAAGTGATACGCAAAGCTCTAATTTGCGCAACCTAAGTGATACGCAAAGCTCCAACTTTGCGCAACCCATTGCTCAAGCAAACCTCAGTTTGCGCAACCCACGTAATACGCAAACCTCTCCTTTGTGCGACCTTCTTCAAACGCAAACCTCCATTTTGCGCCAATTTCACACTTAGACAATTTTTTGAAAACTGTAATAGGGTCTTTAATTGTCATAAATTTTTTCTCTAGCGGGACCCCCGTGCTAAGTCTGCCTAGGGGGACAAAATTTCTTGTGTGATTTTATCTGGACTAACGACCATATTCAAGTTTCTAATCTTAACAGAATGTCTTCCTATTTTCCAATGTTGAATAAAGGAGAATACGAAAAGTGGAAAAGGAATTTTTTTCAGCTTCATAGATAATGATGATCTGGGTCAAAACATGAGATTATCATTGTCTGAGGGAGCACAGGTGCAAATAGATTTTGCTGATTATAGAGCTAGAGTTTATCTGAGAAAGAGTATTTCTAAAGAAATATATGATTTAATGGATATTCCCGAAGCTTTAGGGAAAGAGATATGGGACTATCTTGCATTAAACTCTGAATGGATTGTCTCAGGCCGAAAGATTTTCTTAAAAGGAAAAGATTTGGAAGCTGAGAATGATGAGCTAAAAAGAAAGATTTCTGGTCTTGATGCTCAAAAACATAAGCTAGATCTTGTTGAGAGCAACGAGAAGAAATCTAAGGATTTGGAGAGTACAAATGCTGAGCTTGAAAAGAAAATATCTGAGTTTGAAAAGAAGTTATTAGACCTTTCCAAGAAGAGTGTAGAAGAGAAGAAGACACTCGAGCTTAAATGTCTAAAGTTTTCTCAACAAGTTTTTGAGAAAGTACTAATTTTGGAAAGAGATTAGTTTGCCAAAGAGAAGAAGGCAGCTGAAAAGAAGAATGATGGACTCTTAAAAGATATATCAGATGGAAGAAAGGGTGCTAAGAAGGGATTTGAAGAAGAAAGAAGCACCTTTGAAGCTGCAATTAGGAAGCTTAATGCAAAGCTATCTGAATTGTCTAAATTTTCAAAGAAAGAGAAGAAAAAGAAGTCTGAGCTTGAGACGAAGATTGACCTTATTGTCAACGAAAGAGACAGTTATTCTTCAAAGGTAAAAGAGCTTCAAGATATTATTTCAAAGATGGTGGTGGTGACTGATCGAACGACTCCAGAGTCAAAAATCCACTCACCTAGAAATAATTCAGTTGGTTCTAACAAACCAGCCGCAAGCTCACAACAGAAAACTGCCCTTTTCAGAAGGTCAGTTAAATCTTCTAATCAGATTCATTCTACTAATCTTTTCTATGACAGGAATAGAGATAGTTCAGGTACACATCAAAGAAGGAGAAGAAGCTTCCAGGAAGAAGAATTGGTTTGGAAGAAGACACCAGTTAAAGAAGAGATGAAATGTAAAAACTCATATGTACATACGCCGATTGCCAAGAAGAACAATGCGCTGAAAGGTAAACCTGATTTTGTTTACTCAAGAGATAAATTAATCAGTTTGTCAGGTAAGAAATTCTATTGTTCTTATTGTTGTACACATGATCCTGTTCATAAGACAAGTGACCATTATTGGTATGGTTCTTACTTAGTTTCCCCCATACGAACTGCAACTAACACTCATGGACCCAAATACCAGTGGGTACCAAAACCTGTTAAATCTGTGTTGCAGGTACCTACTGTCTAGGGGGAGTAGGAGAGATAAGTCTTTTGAACACAACAGTTCAAGACCCGAACATCAAAGAACATAAGGCTTCTAAGTATATCCGCTTAGAACCCGTACTTCAACGAAGTTTGACTTCTAAACACAACAGTTTAGGACTCGTACTTAAAAGATCAAAAGACCTTACTCCGTGCTGAAAATGAAATTGTACTCCGATACTCAAATGAGGAAATCAACCTTCAAGGGGGAGTACATACTTTTCTGAAATTTTATGCATATCTTTAACATTGATAAGTTTAAAATGCATAATTTCAGGGGGAGTAAAAAGGTGATGACTTCTGATTATTTCTGATCAGAACTCGTACTTTACAAGTTTTACTGTTTTTTGTCTTTTCAATTTAAGTGAATAAATTTTACTTTGACTTGACATAAGACTTTTGCAGAATTTTGAGAGATGCTTACAAGTTCATATGTTTATGACTTTAAGCTTAGCTTCATGAGATGTAAGATCACACGTTAAGGTATAATCCTTTATCTTAATCTCATAAATGGTTGAAAGAAGGATAACTTTCAATCATTTGAAATCATGTTCTTAAATGTTCAAATCACTTCCCGATTTTTCATCAGATTTTATATTTTGGGAGTGTACTTTAAATATTTTACATGAGCTTACAAGATAAGCTAAACCAGTTTGAGCAACATATTATTTATAGGATATACGGAATCATTGTGCTAGGACATAACACAACTTCTATGAAATCATCTTAACTAGTGATTTCTACCCAAGAAGTTCATCCATAGGGATTAAGTGTGAGAAGTCGAAAAGAAATGAGTGTGTCATAAAAAGAAAGAAAGTTTGATTAGAGTATGATAAAGGTTTTAAAAGAAAGAGCGTGTGAGAACATAGTTAAAAGAATATCACAACTATGCACCAACTTTTTCTGAGTCGGGTAGCCACCATTCTAGTGATTCACAATTCTTTGGTGATCATTATTGAAACAGGCAACTAGCCCATGCCAACTCTTGATCAAACCTCACTATCTACTCATTTTCTACTCAATTAGAAAGTGTTTCACATTTTCAAAGGGGATGCAACACATTTGCTATCTGATTTTCATTTGGAAAATCTGGATATTGAAAAGAAGGAAGTCTGCCCCACCTTCGCACTTCAATCATGCACGTTGAGTCTGTGTTTAACTTACTGTTGTCTCAGTGGTTTACACAAATTTGAGCCAATAAGCAATCATCAAGTGCTTAATTCTTTCTATCACAAGCACGAACACACAAGGAATTAGTTTCTTTGTCATGACGTTTATAGAAATAACCTTTGTGGTGTTTCGATGATTAAATGGAAGCCCTGTGGGAGTCAACATCAAACAGCTCCTTTCCATTGTGTATTTGTTACACATAGTGACTTAGTGTTACTGACAGGCATGTTAACTGATTCATTTGTTGATTCAGGTGTTACACGACTAATTTGTCTGGATTTGCAAAGATCTAGATGAATATCTTATGAATTAACGAATCAGAGGCTCTAACTGAAGGACATTTCTTACAAATAGTTTTGATGAAGTCGTTGAACTTAACATCAAAAAGGGGGAGAATGACTACACAAGAAATGGCAAAGATCACATGTTTCAAGAATCACGTCCAAGATTGAAATCTTCAAAAGCAAGTATCCTGAAGACATGCTGATTTCAGAGCTAGAGAAAGAGATTGCATCTTCTGAGCTGAACAAGAAGACTGAATTGCTAAATTCTTTTTAGTAATGATCTTGATCCAAAGGGGGAGATTGTTAGATCACATATCTATTGGATTCAAGATCATCCAATCTGAAGATCGCAATCTGAAGCTAAAGCCGAAATGTCGACTCTCGATATTAAAGTCTATGTTTGTTTGTAATAAATGTCAAAGTAATTGTTTGTTTTTGTATTGTTTAAGTAATTAATCTAGTTAGTTAGTTATTAGTTTAGTTAGTTTATTATAGTTAGTTATTTAATATCTTTGTAATAGATATTATCTAGGATAATATCTAGATATTAAAGTATCTAGATATTTAGTTACTAGATAGATTAGATATTGTGTATCTCAATCTCTCAATCAGATCAGATATTATCAAGAACACAAAAACACACACTTAAAGGTGTAAATCAGAGAGAAAACAGAGAACACATTCTAGAGCTTGAATCAATCAACCTTGTAACCTTTGATATATATCAATACAGGTTGGTAATCATATTGTGTTGTTTCTATAAACTTGATAGTATTGTTGGACCGACAGTTCATATTCCCCTTTGAACAATACTGGGGGCTTGACATCAGTTCCAATTGAGAGAGCGTCTCTAGAAGTCATCCTGTTTTGATTGATAAGCAATAAGAAACTTGAAATTGACCGTTAGTACAAAATGAAATCACAAGAATATTGAAAAACACTGAAATGAACTACACAAAGAAAATTCTAAAAAAAATCCACTAAGTCTAAAATTCGCAGCCTTCACTTAAACAACAAAGAATTCGCAAAAAAAAACACTAGATATTCGCAAGCTAGAAGAAACAAATCCAAAATTCGCAAGAAATGAATTCCAGAATTCGTAAGCTCCTAGAATTCGCAATTACAAGCAATTCAACCTCAAAATTCGTAACTAAGAGATATTCACTTAAAATTCGCAAGATTCAACTAGAATCCTCAGATAAGACCCTTACGAATTCTATACTTTTCGCAGACTTGAGATCTGCGAATCCTTAGCTTTTCTCAAGCATAACGATTACGAATTCTATCCTTGGTAAAAATTTCTCGAATACCTGCGAATTTTAAGCAAATCACAAAAACATTTAATCTGCGAATCCTCTGATATTCATAAACCACTTGATCTGCGAATCTTATACTTAAGATTTTTCAGAAACAACAACTTTGCGAAAATTAAAGAAATCTACGAAACCTTAAAACTTTCTGCGAAAACAATGAACTCTGCGAGTTCTTCACAAGAACTTGCGAGTTCTTCAGATGGTCTGCGAGTTCTTCATTGAGTTAGCGAATGTTCCAGATCTGGTTGCGAGTTCTTGAGTTCTGTGTTGAAAAAAGTCTCTGAATCAACTGAAAATGCACCTAAACCTCAAATCTCGACTTGAAACTTTGACATTTTGATCACATACACATTTAGAATCAAAATCTAACAACAAATTTCAAAATAAAGCACAAATTATTACACTTTGATTCACATTACAGTGCGTGGAACTCGTGAAAGTGAAAACTTGACAAAATCAAAATTAAATCTCAATTACAGTGCAAAATACAAATCAATCTATACAAAATCGATCTAAAACAATATACGAACAAATTCTCATCAATTACAGACACTAATTCACACAAACATTCAAAATCGAATCTGAAAAACCAATGGAGCAGTGTGGACAAAACTTTCTTGAATTGATTTCGATTGGATCTGCTCTGATACCAATTGTGTGTCCCTGTTTCAAGATTCAAATCACAATTATTCAATCACAAACAAGATTGATCCAATTACCTGTTTTGATTTCAACTTCAATATCAAACGATTACAATCTTTTCTTGACTTTCTCTCCCTAAACTTCCTTTTCCTTCTGAAAATGTATCTAAAACGTTTAACCATCTATCTATTAAACAGCAAAAACAACTATTTATACCCACAACTAATAATCAAGGAAAACAAACACAATACAATTGACTTTGACTTTATTACAAAATGACTTTGACTTTTAATGAGAGTTGACTTTCTGAGCTTTGACTTCTTGTAATATGACCTCTAGTCTTCATGATCTTGTATCCAACATATTTCTGCTCTAACAGACCCCATTCATGTATTCTCGTCACCCAAGATGGTAACGGGTCTCCCCCGTCTTTCA
The DNA here is from genome assembly GCA_954870635.1 of Arctium minus. Taxonomy (NCBI): domain Eukaryota; kingdom Viridiplantae; phylum Streptophyta; class Magnoliopsida; order Asterales; family Asteraceae; genus Arctium; species Arctium minus. The sequence goes on along the minus strand of OX941087.1, from coordinate 39,156,030 downwards.
GGAGTTATTTCTGTTATATTTGTACAGGAAGGAAATAATGTCCCGTTTGGGAGGTATTGGCATTGTTCAATGCATGGGTCTTCTGGTAACATTTAATTACTTTTCATGCTTACATTATAAACTATCTTGGAATGTTAACCGCTAGACTTCAGCCTAACACTTGTGTTCATGTTCATTGGCTCACAGGTTCTGCTAGTGGTGCGAGTAGGGCACCTCGATTCGCCGGGAGCGCACTTAGGACCCTCCATGGACCGGGCATTTTTTGGAATTCGAGAGAGAGCGTTTTGAAGTCATAGTGACACCCATCTTAATCTAGTTGTTTATTGTTCTAGATTGAATACGTTGTCATGTATATGCCTTATTTGTTCCGCTACCTCATTTAAAGAACTACCCAACTTTATTGGGTTTTAGTCGTCATGTTACAGGTTTCTAAATCATCTCTTGTTAGTCGTTATATTGCTAAAATTTTAAGTTTTATTTTACCCAAATTTTTAGGGTGTTACAGTTCATCGACATGCATTTGAAGCATTGGATAGAAGTATGAACGATATTTTTGGTAGTCAAGGCATTACTGACTCGGAAATGCTTTTTGGTGGCAAAGTAGTTGTTTTTGGAGGATATTTCAGACAAATTCTACCGGTTATTTCCAATGCAAGTAGACAAGACATTTTTAATGCGTAGTTAAGTTCATCTTACATTTGGGAAAATGCAAAGTCCTAAGGTTAACTAAAAACATGAGGTTAATTGTTGACAGTCAAGCTTCTGATATCGAACAAACAAGGATTTTTGCAAACTGACTTTTGGATTTAGGAGAAGGCAAGGTTGGTAGTATGAATGATGGTGAGGCAATTATCGATATACCTGATGATCTTCTCATTACCGATTCAACGGATCCTATATCTACATTAATTGAATTTGTCTATCCTTCTATTCTTGTTGATAATGTCCCAATCTATCAAGTTCTTATCAATCTAACACAATTAACAACAACAAGATGATTATAGATTTGATGTTTAACCTGTTATTTCAATTTCAACAAAGATTTCGTATACAACAGTGAACTCTCTCTGGAATACTTTCCCTCTCTAAAAGCTCTGCGTACTCTTTCAGTTTCTAGTTACACGTTCTCTACAACACCTATCCATCTATCTATTAAAACAAAAACTAACTCCACGCGCTTAAAACAAAATACAAAGACATTTTGACTTTGACTTTCACAAGAGAGTTGACATTCAGCTTTGACTTGTTTGACTTTGACCTTCAGTTTCAATGATCTTGTATCCAATATATATGTGCACTAACAATCTTCCCTTTTGATTCAAGATCATCTCAAAAAGATTTTGCAATACAATCTCCCACTTTATCAGCCATTAATAAATTTATCTTCCCCTTTTGTTGAACTCTTAGCAGAATAAACATTGAAGCTCAATCTTCCCCTTTATAATCAAAACAATCTTCAAACTTTCTGAAATCTTCTAAAGACTGTCTTCAAAAGTAGTAACAATCTCCCCCAAAAATGGTATAAACCTCTTTCAGACATTGAAAAGAAATTATCTTCAGATTTAGCTCAGTTCGTTTCAGCAAAATTATCTTCAAAGAAAATTTCTCAAAAATCTGCCGTCTTCTAAAATCTTTGAACTCTTCTGTTTCATCTTCCAACAGTCTTCAATAATCTTTTATCAAATTGACTCGATACAAACTTCTTGATAACTTCACAAACATTTCTTGATCCCGTCTCCCCTATTCATTTCTGATTCATACATTTCTTGAACTCTTCTCCCCCTTTTTGATGATTGGAGCATGAAATCATCAAAACTTTACAAGAAATGTCTTTAATCTGTTCTGACCACTGACCTTTACCACTGAGCCACTAAACATTTATCGATCCAAAGAAGATATTCATCTGAATCTTTTCAAATTCAGACAAAATATGAGTGTAACACATGAATCAACAAATGAATCAATTATAATGCCTGTCAGTAACACGAAGTCACTGTGTGTAACGAATACACATTGGAAATAATCTTTTTGGCGTTCACTCCCCCAGGTTTTCCATTCAATCATCGAAACACCACAAAGGAATTTCTATGAACGTAATGACAAGAAAAACAAATTTCCTTGTGTGTTCGTGCAAGTGTTTGAAAGAATTAAGCATAGATAATTGATTTTTAATAGGCTCAAAATTGTGTAAACCATTGAGACAACAACAGTTAAACACATACTCGATTGTGCATGATCGAAGTGAGAAGGTGGGGCAAACTTCCTTCTTTTTCAATATCCAGATTTTACAAATGAAAACCAGATAGATTATGTGTTGCGTCCCCTTGAAATATTGAAATATTTTCTTTTTGAGAATAAAATGAGTAGCTGGTGGGGTTTTAATCAAGAGTTGGCATGGGCTAGTTGCCTGTTTCAATAATGTTCACGAAGAATTGTGAAACACTAGCAATGTGGCTGCCCGACTCAGAAAAAGTTAGTGCAGAGTTTGATATTCTTTTACTCTGATCTCACACCCTCTTTCTTTTTAAATATTGAGCTCACATATAATCAAACTCTCTTTTCCATTTTACCTCACCACTCAATCCACACTCAGTATTTTGACTCCTTACTCTTCGATCACTCAAGGATTAACTTCTTGGGTAGGAAACACTGGTTAACGTGAATCCATAGAAGTTCATTTAAGCTCACACAATAAACCCATGTAATCCTATAAGAACATGTTGCTCAAAATGATTTAACTTTGCAGTAAAGCACGATGTGAAATACAAGTCAGATATTTATATGCTCTTGAAAGTAATCATGAAGATTCAAGCATTTTTAGCATGGAAGATATTTCAAACAAGTATATTGAATGAATGAAATGAATACAAGAAACTTGTTTGAAAACCTGACTTTGTATAATAAAGATCAAATAGAATGATTTATCGATTAAGGCTTAGGTTATCAAAAATTTGATATAGTCTATACGATTTAAAATATAGACATTCTTGAATGAAACGTTTCGAAATGAAATCACGCTCAAACTTTGAAATTCAATTGGGGTGTCTTACCATCGAAAAATTGGTTTCAATTATGAGACATGGTAAGAACAAATTCAACAAAATATTAAACCGGTATGTGTGAATACTTGACAGTATATGGAAAAGATAATACACAAGTATTAATATTTGGAAACACACGGTTTATATATCAATTTAAGCACAAATAACATGAAAACATTTAAAATCTCACTTCTATATTCATGAAAGATTTTTAAGAATCAGAAGTGGTTTGAACATGTTAGAGCACAGATTTATTGTATTCAAGATCATAAAGATTGAAGATGAAAGTTCAAGAGGTCAAAGGCTGAAAGTCAACTCTTAGTGAAAGTCAAAGTCATTTTGTAATAAAGTCAAAGTCAATGTAATTGTATTTTGTTTCTTTGTAATTGTGTAAAGGTATAAATACCTTGTTTGTCTTTGTAGTAGAGTAACAATTCATTGTAAGTGTGTAATTCAGTTTGTAATGTGAGCGTATGAGAGAAGAGTTCATTGTATATCTTTCTAGAGTGAGAAAGTAGAGAGAGAAAGTGAAGTTTGTAATTGTTTGAGTTTTAATCAAAGACTTGTGATTACGAATTATCATCTTGATTGTTTATGATCAATTAGAACTTGAATCTAGGACTATCAATTGGTATCAGAGCAGAAGAAATTCAGAAACAGATTGATTTGAAGAATTTTTGATCGACATTTTCAAGAACTTGCAAGGAGACTGTGTGAATTCGATTTTCGATGTAAAGTGATGTTTTGGATCTAAATTTGATGCTATAGTGCTCATTTTGTCATCTGGAACTCAATTGGTTTAGAAATTTTGGTCTAATTCACATTTGTTTAGGGTGAATTTTGAGTTTTTGTTAAATTTTTTTGTTCGAGTTTATAGTTGCACTGTTCTCAGATCAAATTTGATATTTTAGTGTTTAAATCTGAAATTGTTCCATTGTAATATGTTCGAAATATGCAAAAGATGAGTCATGCAAAGTTTCAGACGAATTGGTGAGGATTTCGATAGATTTCAGTGAGAAAATTCGAATTTTTGAACGAAGATGTCAAGAACACGCAAGATCTACAAAACGCGCAAGCTTCATCGGGAGAACGCGCAAATTGAAAGGTTTTGATTTTGGGTTGAAACGCGCAAAGTGCTATTTGCGAGTTCTAGAAACGCGCAAATCGAAGTTTGCGTGTTTGATTCTTCAGTCTGCGAGTTTGATCATTTTTCTTCTGCGAGTTTTCCAAACGCGCACGAATCAGTCTGCGAGTTTCTCTGTGAACAGTTACTTGCGAGTTTAGGCATCTGCGAGTTTCTCAAACACGCACGACTCAGTCTGCGAGTTTCACAGTGAACAGTAATCTGCGAGTTTCGACGTCTGCGAGTTTCGACGTCTGCGAGTTTCAAACTTTTCTTTAGTGATCTGCGATTTTCTATACTTAGACAAAATTTTCAAAACTGTAATATGCCCTTTAATTGTCAAAATTTACCCCCGTGCTAAGTCTGCGGAGGGGAACAAATTTATGATTGTGATCTATTGTTTCTGAATTTCTAACGATCATTTCAAGTTCTTTTTGTGATAACAGGTGATAAAATCAAGATGTCATCAAGAGAAGTTCCAATGCTGTTCGAAGGAGAATACGAACAGTGGAAAGTTAGATTCTTAAATCTTATAGATGGACAAGCTCTCAGTTGTTACATTAGGTTATTAATGATAAAAGGAGTGAAGAAACCTCAAATTCCAATAGAAAAGTGTACTGAGGAACAGAAGAGATATCTGGAAGCGGATAGAATAGCTAAAAATTTCTTGCTGAAAAGTATGACTGGTAAGATTTTTAGTAACATTAATATTAACAATTCGACAGTGAAGGAGATGTAGGATTATCTTTGTCGGTCCACACAATACTATATCAAGTTTTATAGAAACAACAACACAAATGATTACCAACCTGTATTGATTATATAACAACGGTTACAGGATTGATCGATTTAAGCTATAGATGTGTTCTCTGTTTTTCTCTCTGATTTACACCTTTAAGTGTGTGTTTGTGTGTGTCGATAATATCTGATCTATGAGAGTTGTTGTGTTGAGATCTGATCTTATCTCAAGCTTCTTAGACACTCAACCTAAACCACTTGCAACAACAAGTTGCAATATTAAACAATAAACCTACATAATATCTAACATTTAGATATTATATCTAACTAACTTAATATCTAACTAATAACTAACTAACTAAGTAAACTAAATAACAATAACAATACTTTGACATTTATTACAAATAAACATTAGACTTTAATATCGAGAGTCGACGTTCCGGTTTTAGCTTTAGATTGCGATCTCTAGTTTGGATGATCTTGAATCCAATAGATATGTGATCTAACAATCTCCCTCTTTGGATCAAGATCATTACTAAAAAGAATTTAGCAATTCAGTCTTCTTGTTCAGCTCAGAAGATGCAATCTCTTTCTCTAGCTCTGAAATCAACATGTCTTCAGGATACTTGCTTTTGAAGATTTCAATCTTGGACGTGATTCTTGAAACATGTGATCTTTGCCATTTCTTGTGTAGTCATTCTCTCCCTTTTTGATGTTAAGTGCAACGACTTCATGAAAACTATTTGTAAGAAATGTCTATCTTTCAGAGCCTCTGATTCGTCAATTCATAAGATATTCATCCAGATCTTTGCAAATCTAGACAAAGTAGTCGTGTAACACCTGAATCAACTAATGAATCAGTTAACTTGCCTGTCAGTAACACTAAGTTACTGTGTGTAACAAATACACAATGGAAAGGAGCTGTTTTATGTTGACTCCCCCAAGGCTTCCATTTAATCATCGAAACACCACAAAGGTTATTTCTATAAACGTTATGACAAAGAAACTAATTCCTTGTGTGTTCGTGCTTGTGATAGAAAGAATTAAGCACTTGATGATTGCTTATTAGGCTCAAAATTTATGTAAACCACTGAGACAACAGTAAGTTAAACACAGACTCAATGTGCATGATTGAAGTGCGAAGGTGGGGCAGACTTCCTTCTTTTCAATATTCAGATTTTCCAATAGAAAATCAGATAGCAAATGTGTTGCATCCCCTTAGAAAATGTGAAACACTTTCTTGTTGAGAAGAAAATGAGTAGATAGTGAGGTTTGATCAAGGCATGGGCTAGTTGCCTGTTTCAATAATGTTCACCAAAGAATTGTGAAACACTAGTAATGTGGCTGCCCGACTCAGAAAAAGTTGGTGCAGAGTTGTCATATTCTTTTAACTTTGTTCTCACACGCTCTTTCTTTTAAACATTTTGCTTTCTCTAATCACACTCATTTCTTTTTGACTTCTCACACTCAATCACTAAGGATGAACTTCTTGGGTAGAAATCACTGGTTAAGGTGATTCCATTGAAGTTGTGTTAAGTCCTAGCACAAAGAAATCCTTGTTTTCTTATGATGCATATGATGCTCAAATTGGTTTAACTATTTCAGTTAAAGCACAATTTATTTCTTGAAAACATTTAAAGTCCCACTTCCAATTCATGAATTCGTTTTGAGAATCGGGAAGTGGTTTGAACATTGAAAACAATGTTTTCTATGATTGAAAGTTGTCCTTCTTTCAACCATATATGAGATGAAGATATAGAATTATACCTTTACGTACGATCTTCCATCTCATGAAGCTAAGCTTTAAGTCATAAACATATAAACTTGTAAGCTTTTCTCAAACTTCTACAAAAGTCTTATGTCAAGTCAAAGTAAAATTTATTCACTTAAATTGAAAAGACAAAAGGCAGTAAAACTTTTTAAAGTACGAGTTCTGATCAGAAATAATCAGAAGTCATAGCCGTACTCCCCTTTTGTCTTGAAGAGCTCCCCCTAAATTCTTGCATTACAAAAAAAATTTGGCATTAAAAGGTACATGCAAAATTTTATGAGCTCCCCCTCGAAGTAATATTGACCACTTGTCAATTTCTTCTCATACTCCCCCTTGGTTCATGAACAGAATAGAGAAGTGCAGATATCAATCAGAGTTAAGAATGAAGAAATGATGAAAAAGTATACAATTAGAAAACTTTGATAGGTAACTACTGATTAAATCTTTAGATTAGCATACCCAGCTTAGAGACAAGAAAGGTAAACCTCTTTTCGTCTAAAGGTTTGGTAAACAAATCAGCAAGTTGATAATCAGTTTTTACAAAGAAAAGTTCAATTGTTCCTTTTTCAACATGATCTTTAATAAAATGATACCTGACGTCTATGTGCTTAGTCTTGGTGTGTTGAACAGGATTCGCTGATATTGCGATTGCGCTCTTGGAGTCACAGTATATCAGGATCTTATTGAAGTGGAAACCGTAATCGCGAAATTGAGTTCTTATCCATAAGACCTGAGAACAGCAGCTAGCAGCAGCTACGTATTCTGCTTTGGCCATGGAGGTTGAAACACAAAGTTGCTTCTTCGATGCCCAACTTACGAGCTTGTCACCGAGGAACTGTACATGTCCCGACGTGCTCTTCCTATCTAACATACAACCTGCATGATCTGCATCTGTGTAGGCTGTTAGTTCAAAACTAGTATCTTTAGGATACCACATACCAAGATCTGCAGTGCCCTTTAGATACCTAAATATGCGCTTCACAGCAGACATATGGATTTCTTTAGGATTGGCCTGATATCGTGCACATAAGCATGTTGAAAACATTATATCTGGCCTACTAGAAGTAAGATACATTAAAGAACCTATCATCCCTCGATAAGTCCTAACATCAACAGCCTTTCCCGAAAGATCGGTGCCAATTTTAGTACCTGGTGCCATTGGGGTACCAATCGGTTTTGAATTTTCCATTTGGAACTTCCGAAGAATATCCAAAATGTATTTTGATTGATTGATAAAAATACCCGATGAAAATTGTTTTACTTGTAAATCGAGAAAGAAATTCATCTCTCCCATCATGTTCATCTGAAATCTAGACACCATAAGGTTTGCAAAATTCTTACAGTACTTAGGATTTGTAGAGCCAAAGATAATATCATCTACATAGATTTGAATTAAAATGATATCGGCTTTTTCCTTTTTGATAAACAAAGTGGTATCCACCGTTCCTTTTGAAAAACCAGACTTGACTAGAAAATTGGAAAGGACATCATACCAGGCTCGAGGAGCTTGTTTCAGACCGTAGAGTGCTTTGTCGAGAATGTAGACGTAATTCGGCTTCTCTTGATTGACAAAACCTTCTGGCTGAGAGACGTAGACTTCTTCTTTGAGAATTCCATTCAGGAATGCTGTCTTCACGTCCATTTGAAAGACCGTGAAGTTCTTGTGTGCTACGTAGGCTAGAAACATTCTAATTGCCTCTAAACGCGCCACAGGAGCATATGTCTCGTCATAGTCAATTCCTTCCTCTTGTATGTATCCTTTGGCTACTAGTCTTGCCTTGTTTCGGATAACGGTACCATCTTCGTCTTTCTTTATCTTGAAAACCCATTTCGTACCTATTATTGTTTTACCTTGAGGCTTTGGTACGAGTCTCCAGACTTGAAGTGCATCAAACTGATTCAACTCTTCTTGCATTGAGATCACCCATTCTGGATCAGCAAGTGCCTCTGATACGCGTGTTGGCTCGAACTTGCTCAGAAAGGAGTCATGCATGCACATATTCATTAATGCTGACCTAGTTTGCACCAGTTTTGATGGATCGCCAATGATCTGGCTTATCGGGTGCTCTTTGGTCCATTTATGTTCATGAGGGAGTGGATTATATGAATGTATGTCAGTTGTATCATCTATAAATCCACTTGTACCTTCTTCAGGTTGTTCAGGAGGAATTATGATTGCAGTTGAAGTGGTAGGTTCAGAAGGCTCAGCAGGTACAACTTGTTCCGGCTGTGGATGGATCTGTACAGAACATCCTACTGGTTCAGCTACTTCTGTCTCTTCATCACATGGAACTTCTTCAACTGTTGGAGTCGGCATTTGAATTGGAACTTCTTGTTGAATTGGGGCGTTGGATTCAATAGGAACATCTGAACTGGTTGGATGAGTAGTCGTTAAGTCTTCCATCCTGTCAACCATAGCAGATTTCTTTACATTAGATCCAAGAAATTCATCATAAAACAATTCAAATAATAAGTCTAAATCAGATATATTATTAGTTAACGTTGATGCTTCATCTGATTTATTCTGTTGAGACACAGGTTCTGGACTGAGTTGCCCAGAAGCTAGTACTCCGGTTATAACGGGTTCTGAACTGTGTTGTTCGGAAGCCATCTCTTCATCAAACGTGACGTTGATGCTTTCAATCACCGTCTTTGACTTCTTCAGATAAACACGAAATGCAGTTGATGTCGAGGAATAACCAATGAAGATCCCTTCGTCCGCCTTGGCACTGAACTTGTTGAGACTTTCCCTATCGTTTAGCACGAAACACTTACACCCAAATATATGGAAATATTTGATTGTCGGTGTTCGGTTGTTGATTAAAGCATAAGGAGTCTTCTTGAATCTGCGATGTATCATGGAGCAATTCTGTGTATAGCACGCGGTCGATACAGCTTCAGCCCACAAAAATAGAGGTACGTCTGATTGACTTAGCATAGTATGAGCAGCCTCGACTAGCGTACGATTTCTTCTTTTGACCACTCCATTTTGTTGAGGTGTACGAGCAACAGAGTATTGATGTGAAATCCCAACAGATTCGAGATATTCTTCAACTTTGTTGTTCTTGAACTCTGTGTCGTTGTCTGTTCGTAGAAACTTGACCGATTTCTGCAGATTCACTTGGGTCGTCTTTAGGAATGTGATGAGAACATCTGGTGTCTCATCCTTTGAACGTAGAAACTTGACCCATGTGTATCGCGAGTAATCGTCCACGATCACGAGTATGTACTTCTTTCCGCCTAGACTCTGAGTTCGCATCGGACCGCATAAGTCCATACGCAATAACTCTAACGGAGCGCTTGTACTTGGTTCAGGCTTTGGTTTATGAGGTGCTCTCTTCATCTTTCCCTTTTCACATGCTGCACAAAGATGTTCTCTTTCATATTTGAGCGCTGGAAGTCCTTTGACGAGCTTTCCTCTGACCAGATTGTTGATGTACCTGAAGTTGAGGTGAGAGAGCCTTTGATGCCATAGCCAACTTTGTTGCTTCGAGGCTTTCATCAATAGACAAACCTGCTTGTCGTTCTGGATTTTTGACAATTTAATTGTGTAGAGGTCTGACTTTCTTGTGCCGACCAAGAGTTCCTCGCCTTCTCAGTGCGAACTGAACACGTCTTGGCTTTGAAATTGACCTCTAAGCTTTTGTCACAGAACTGACCAATACTGAACAGGTTGTGCCGTAAGCCTTCAACATAACTCACCTTCTTTATCGTGACATTGTCATTTTGTACATCACCGTATCCCATTATTGGAGAAAACTGGTCGTTGCCGAATCTGACTGATCCGCAATACTTCTCTTTAAAATTGGACGACATATCTTTTTGTCCAGTCATATGCTTGTAGCATCCGCTATCCAAGTACCACATATGACGGATCTGCACAAGAGAAATAACAAAACAAGAGATTTAGATAGTCATAAATCAAAATTTAAGACTTTTGAGCATGGAAGAGTGGGTCTTGAACTGATGTGTTCAAAAGCCATTATTTCTCTTAAGCAAGGGTTCTGAACAGACGTGTTCAGAAACCATCGTTTTATCTTTGCAGTGCGGGTCTTGAACTGATGTATTCAAGAACCTAGTTTCTTTGAGAAACGAGTCCTAGACTGATTTGTCTAGAAGTCATATCTGTAAGCTCCCTTTTTAAAATTGATGTGCCTGCAACACAGATTTAGCCTTAGGTACCCACTGGAATTTGGGTCCTACTGTGTTAGCACAAGATTTTGGTACCCATTTCAAATTAGGTCCTCTTTTCTTTTGAAATGCATTTGAAGAATTAGAATGAAATGAATGCACATGATAATTGCCAAACCAATCTTCAGAATCTTGACAAGAGATAGAAACATGTTTATCATAAATAGAAGACTTTCTAGCAGATAAAGATAACTGAAATAATTGCTTCATTGTATATTGTTTACGAGAAACAGCAAGTTTTGAGTTCAAAATATCAACATCAACAATTAAGACATCTTTACTAGGCGAAGTCTTACTACAATTAACACTAGAAAACAATTTAACGGTCTTGTCAAGCTTCTGTTTCGGTTGCCACAGAGATTTAACGTCTGGCCTTTGCTTGCTCAGATCTGAAACATGTGAAACTCTTGAGTTAGACTGTTGAGCAACAAACGAATGCTTCTTCTTTGGATTACCAGTAGTGTTCGGTTTCTGTTAATGCTGAGATATATTCTTACCTTTAGCATGTTTAGCTTTCACAGAGACTGAGTTATCAACTTTCGTTGATTTTGCACTGTTAATAGGCATACTGGTTTTTCCTAAAGATTTCTTAACAAAAGATGAATGGTTAGGAAGTTTTGCATTAAAGTCAAATTGATTAGAACAATCATCTAAACCACCATCAGCGTTCAGAAAATCAAACCCTTTATTTGCTAAACCAAACATATCCTCAGAGTTTGAAGCTTTAGAAATAATAACATTTTTGAACACAGTTGAAAAAACATTTTGTTCAATATTCATCAAAAGTCTTTCATCTGATAAAGAATTCTCGAGTTCAGAAATTTTACTTTCTAAAACAAGAGGAGGGACATATAGTTTACCTTGAATAGGCTTCGCCTCCATTTCTTTTTCAGAATAACTTTGAAAGAAATCACTTGAAAGAGTTTTCTTCTTTTGATATATTGGATTTTTATTATAACTATTATTCATCTTCGCATAATAAAATGGAAGGTGAACTTTAGATGATTTCAAACGTTTTTCAGTTTCGTTGGCTTCATCCTCTTCTGATAGTTTAGTCCAGAAAGTTTTAAACTCAGGGATTCGTCGAGCTAATTTCATAGAAAGATGATCATAAAGTGCTGGCACTTCAGACATCCCTTTTTGAAGATAGTGAGGATTCTTATAACCGATTCCCCATCTCTCTATTTCCTCTTTGGGTTTGTTCAGATGAATAGTCTGTTCAGTTTGACCCAATTTGTACAACTTCTCTTCCAAACTTTTTAATTTACCTAGTAAAGAAAAGTTTTCTTTGGTACATGAAGAATGCAATTTTGTAAGCTCATATATATCAATCTCACTTTTTGTCAGTTTAGACTTGAGTTCAGAATTCTCTTTAAGAATTATTGTCTTTTCCTTTGCGTTGGTGTCATTATCTCTATGTAAAACCTCAACCAATACTTTCTTCTCAGCAATTTCATTGCTAAGTTTCTGTATCAGTTGGTTTTTGTCAGTTATAACACCAATTTCTCGCTCAAGATTCGACTCTAACTCTTGTTGTTTTAAAATCATGGCATGCATTTTATTCATGAAATCTGAATACGATAAATCACATACCTCCTCTTCTTCATCATCTGAATCAGCTTCATCATCTGATTCTTGCTTTCCCATCAAGCACATGTTGACGGCTTCATCTCTTTCTTCTTCCTCTTCTTCCTCATCTGAATGATCAAGCCAGTATTCATCTTCAGCCATCAGTGCCTTACCAGCCTCCTGTTGCTTTGCAAGAAGCATCTTGTTCTTGTAATAATCGGAGTTTCTGACTTTTGGCCTTCGGCAGTCTCTGGCATAGTGACCTGTTTTGCCACAGTTGTAGCACGTTGGTGGTTCTGACTAACTGGATCCTTCAGCTTTAAACTTTCTCTCTTCCGGTTTCCTATCCTCTATTCTCTTTCTTTCAGACTGATATCTTCTCTCTTCAGGTTTCCTCTCCTCTGTTCTTTACCCTTCAAATCTCTTTCCTTCATATCTACTTCATTCAACCCTTTCCTTGTGGATGTAGTTGTTCGGACCAGAAGAATATCTCTGGCTATTTGAACTTGGCTTTGTGTAGAACTTTTTCTTAAAAGCATTTGACAGCAGAATCATTGCTTGCTTTAGTTGTTCATTTTCATCCATGTCAGAGTTTGCATAGTCTTCATCTTCTTCCGATTCATACACAATTGTCTTGTTCTTCTTCTTCCTGACAACAAGAGCAACTGTGTCTTCAACTGTCTTTCCTTTCTGCCTTTTCTCATCTAGAATTTCATCCATCTCTTCTTCATTTTGTCTGAGGGTTTCATACACCTCATGAAGTGGAATCTCATTCAGATCCTTGATCTGCTTCATCTGTCTGGCAAATCTTTTCCATTCCGGTTGTAGAATACTCAGGAATTTGACGTTTAGCTCAATTTGAGATTTGTGGACCTTATTCTTGCTTAGTTCGTTCAGCAAAGTCACAAACCTGTCATAGGTTTCTTCTAAAGATTCTCCCACTCTGCCTCTAAATTCTTCATAATTATTTAGGCAATTGGAGATTTTAAGCTGATTCCCAACCTTTGAACCCAACATCATCTTCTCAAGTTGATCCCACATTTTTTTGTCGGAGGCCTTGTAGCTGTCAATCTTTACATAGATTTCATTTGGAATTCCTTGTAGAATGTATGACTTAGCTAATCTGTCATCTTTAGCTCTTCTGAGGTTATCATCTTCTAGCTCATGATACTTAAGTTCAACCTGAGTTGGCACGGTTCCAACCAAACGAGTCGTCATGACTGGTTTCATAACCCCTTCTTCTATAGATTTCCTGATGAATTCACCCACCTCATGTCTGTCAACAAAGTTCAGAAACCGATCCTTCCACTGTTCGTATTTCCTTTAAAGAGAACTGGTGGCTTGGTGTCAGTTCCGATTGCAAGGGCTTCTCTGGATGTCATTTTGAAGAAAACTCTAAGTCTGGATTGGAGCAAAGAGAGGTTTGCGTATCAAGGTTTGCGTGCACAAATGGAGGTTTGCGTGTCAAGCGGGTTGCACAAACTGAGGTTTGCGTATCAAGCGGGTTGCGCAAAGTGAAGTTTTGCGTATCACGTTAGATGCGCAAAGTGAACTTTGCGTTTCGAGAGGGTTGCGCAAACTGGCCTTGATCTTTGCATATCCTTCTTGTTGCGAGAAGTGAAGTTCAAGGTTTGCGTATCAAGAGTGTATCGAGAAGTGGAGTTTGCGTAAGTCGTTGGATGCGTGAAGTATGCTTTGCGTGTTGCTTGAGATGCGCAAAGTGGACTTTGCGTTTCACGTTGGTTGCGCAAAGTTGACTTTGCGTATCAGGTTGGATGCGCAAAGTTGGGTTTGCGTATCAGGCGTGTTGCGCAAAGTAAGCTTTGCGTGTGTTCGTCTTCTGGTTTGCGCAAGTTCATCTGTACTTCAATAATTTCGACTTTTCTACCTGTTTTTCCAAGATTAACAGACCCAAACTCTACCAATATGTCTAGAGACACTTCTAGAACTGAATGCTATCACTCGATCTCGATAAAACACACTTTTTGAAAATAAATTTGATCGCACAGTGACTTTCTAAACTCGACTGTTTTCTCACAAAAATCACAAAATGGAACTCGATTAAATTTTATAGTGAAATCAAACAACAACAACTCGATCTAGCAACCTAATCGATCACAACTTGATCGATTTTAACACTTAAAACACTTAAAATCTCGAAATCGATTTTTTTTTTCAAATGAAGAACACAGTGACACAGAGTCGTTTTTCTTAAAAAAACTTGATTTTGATCTTAATCAGGCCCTGATACCAATTGTTAGTCCACACAATACTATATCAAGTTTTATAGAAACAACAACACAAACGATTACCAACCTGTATTGATTATATAACAACGGTTACAGGATTGATCGATTTAAGCTATAGATGTGTTCTCTGTTTTTCTCTCTGATTTACACCTTTAAGTGTGTGTTTGTGTGTGTCGATAATATCTGATCTATGAGAGTTGTTGTGTTGAGATCTGATCTTATCTCAAGCTTCTTAGACACTCAACCTAAACCACTTGCAACAACAAGTTGCAATATTAAACAATAAACCTACATAATATCTAACATTTAGATATTATATCTAACTAACTTAATATCTAACTAATAACTAACTAACTAAGTAAACTAAATAACAATAACAATACTTTGACATTTATTACAAATAAACATTAGACTTTAATATCGAGAGTCGACGTTCCGGTTTTAGCTTCAGATTGCGATCTCTAGTTTGGATGATCTTGAATCCAATAGATATGTGATCTAACAATCTCCCCCTTTGGATCAAGATCATTACTAAAAAGAATTTAGCAATTCAGTCTTCTTGTTCAGCTCAGAAGATGCAATCTATTTCTCTAGCTCTGAAATCAGCATGTCTTCAGGATACTTGCTTTTGAAGATTTCAATCTTGGACGTGATTCTTGAAACATGTGATCTTTGCCATTTCTTGTGTAGTCATTCTCCCCCTTTTTGATGTTAAGTGCAACGACTTCATGAAAACTATTTGTAAGAAATGTCTATCTTTCGGAGCCTCTGATTCGTCAATTCATAAGATATTCATCCAGATCTTTGCAAATCTAGACAAAGTAGTCGTGTAACACCTGAATCAACTAATGAATCAGTTAACTTGCCTGTCAGTAACACTAAGTTACTGTGTGTAACAAATACACAATGGAAAGGAGCTGTTTGATGTTGACTCCCCCAGGGCTTCCATTTAATCATCGAAACACCATAAAGGTTATTTCTATAAACGTTATGACAAAGAAACTAATTCCTTGTGTGTTCGTGCTTGTGATAGAAAGAATTAAGCTCTTGATGATTGCTTATTAGGCTCAAAATTTATGTAAACCATTGAGACAACAGTAAGTTAAACACAGACTCAATGTGCATGATTGAAGTGCGAAGGTGGGGCAAACTTCCTTCTTTTCAATATCCATATTTTCCAAATGAAAATCAGATAGCAAATGTGATGCATCCCCTTAGAAAATGTGAAACACTTTCTTGTTGAGAAGAAAATGAGTAGATAGTGAGGTTTGATCAAGAGTTGGCATGGGCTAGTTGCCTGTTTCAATAATGTTCACCAAAGAATTGTGAAACACTAGTAATGTGGCTGCCCGACTCAGAAAAAGTTGGTGCAGAGTTGTGATATTCTTTTAACTCTGTTCTCACACGCTCTTTCTTTTAAACATTTTGCTTTCTCTAATCACACTCATTTCTTTTTGACTTCTCACACTCAATCACTAAGGATGAACTTCTTGGGTAGAAATCACTGGTTAAGGTGATTCCATTGAAGTTGTGTTAAGTCCTGGCACAAAGAAATCCTTGTTTTCTTATGATGCGTATGATGCTCAAATTGGTTTAACTATTTCAGTTAAAGCACAATTTATTTCTTGAAAACATTTAAAGTCCCACTTCCAATTCATGAATTCGTTTTGAGAATCGGGAAGTGGTTTGAACATTGAAAACAATGTTTTCTATGATTGAAAGTTGTCCTTCTTTCTATGATTGAAAGTGGTGTGCCTCTGTGTTTGATGATTAGATCTTGGATGAATAGCAGAGACTGAGTCGAGTATTGTGACTTTCAATCCCCATAAATATCTTCTTTTCGCCCATGGGATTTGTGTACACGAAGCCAAAGGAAGGTGAATTGACTATGGAGTTTGGAAGGATTGTGGCAGAGTGTGGTAGACTATCCTCTGGTGGAGGAAAGGTCACCTTCTTGACCCCTAGGTCAAGTGCCACCTGAAAGTCCACCACGCTGTAGAAGAGCAACGTTTCCCTCATAGTTCTTTTAATCGTGAGGTGGGCTTGTTGGTACTCCTTCTTCCACCCGAACTTGTCTTATGTCCATTTGAGTAGCTCTGGGAGGTAGTGGGGATGAAGAGTTTTTAGATCTGCATCTGTGAACGTCCATATCTTCCCATCATCTCTTTTCACGGCATACTGACTGAACCAGAAATTTTTGCATTTTGTATGGCCAAGCTTTATTGACAGAACCTCTGCGATTTTGGCCATAGAGAAGACTTGACCTCTTGGCTTGGATTTATCTTTGTAGAATCTCCTCCTCTTCTCTGAAATTATTTCCTCTGAGAGCTTTATAGAAGGCTGATCGTGAACCCCTCGGATGTAGAGGTACTTGTAGACGTCTTCTTCTAGGTTCTTCTTCTGAGGAACAGGGAAGGGTCTTCTCAAGCTCTCGAAGCCTTGTATTACCTCTACAACTCTGTCCTTTGATAATTTTTCAATAGGGTCAAGGACGGGGAGTTCAGAGAGGGTTGGAGATCGATTGCCCAGTCTTCTTCTTCAGGTTTTATGCCTCTCAGAGCCTCACTCTTGATGGCATCCATGGAGCTTTGGAGGAGCTTCTCTGTGCTAGGAGGTGCCTTCTTCTTCAGGGGTTCTGTGACAATAGCTTTGCTTTTATCTTTCGCGGTGGGTGGTGCTTTCATTTGGATTTTAGGGATTTGGACTGTGGGGGATGATAAAGCAACAGAGGCCTGTTTTTGATCCGTCTTCTGGGGTCCAGGCTCTATGCTTATAGGGACTTGGTTCAGGGGTTCTGCTGAAATACGAACTGTTGGTATGATCTCCCCCTCATGAGGACCAGAGGCATCAGGATCCTGGTCTTCATGTCGTGCCCTCTTCTGCGATGCCTCGGCTTGGCAAGTCGCAGGTGCCTTCCTCTTACGTCTCTTGCAGAGATGATCGTCGACGTGCTTGGAGATCTTCTTCAGAACATCCTCTGTAGCCAACGATAGTCTATTTACTTCGAGATCAGACTTGAACCTAATCGTGGCTACAGTCTTCTTCAGATCTTCTGCTATTTTAATGCTTTGTTGAGAGATGTCAGATCCAATGAGGTTGAGGTTGCTCAGAACCATTATCCCTATTGTTTCTAATTCCTTCTTTGTTGCTAAGGAAAAGATGTCAGTGGCAGAGGTTTGTGTTGGGGTTGCAGAGGTGGACGCTTGGGGTTGGAAAGGGATTATAACACTGCGAGTTATATCCTTGATTTCATCTCGAAGCTTGGTCAGATCATCCACCCCTGACTGAACTACTTGTGCAGCAAATTTTCCCATCTCCTCCATGCAGATATCCCCTAGAACCTGAATTTGATCTGAATGAGCAATGATTGTCTTTCCGCATGCTTGAATATCAGCTCTAGTCATAGAGTTCTCTGCCAGCTTCTTGATCTCTGTAGTATGTTGCACTGAAGACTAATAAAGAGCTTTCAGAGCCTCTGCGTTTGCTTGGAGAGCCTCTGCAAGGATTTTGAAGTTGGCCTGGGAGTCCCGTGTGACAGAGCTTTTCAACTCGTCAATTTTTTGGAACACCATGTCAACAAAGGCTTTAAACTCGCCCTTTGTGACAAAGGTGTCTACGGTGACCTCTGGAACAACACATGTTCCAGATTTAGCCAACGAGTGTTTGGCACCTTCAGAGCTTGTGATGAGGTTGAGCTTTGGAGGATTTCCTTCCAATCCTCGATGTTCCACAGAGGAAGCATCTATGGAAGTTATGTCAATAGGCTTCTTGAGGAAGGGTTCAGAGACTTCCTCAAGGGTCCTAGTGAATAAGTTTTGTGGTTGTTCTAGAACCACAGAACTGGTGTGAGCTCTCGCTGCCATCTCTGAAGCAGTTGGGTGTTCACTCTCGTGCGTAACAAAGGCAACAAATGCCTCTGTGTGTGGAGGTGATGTGTCTTGGGGCAAATGGACACGAGAAACAACACCTTCACCCTTTTGAGAGGGTGAGGTGGATTTGGCTTCCCCGGATGTTGGCACAGAGGATGAAGGGATATCCTCTGTCCGGATAGTTTGGGTAGGGATCGGACTGTGCGGTCTTTCTTCAATACCTTTCTGCACTAGAACTGCAGAGGTAGCGGTGTGGGTTGCACGGGGAGTTGGTTTAGGTTGTGTGCCCAAGGCATCTTTTATTCCACTCTCCTCCATCGATTTGTTGTCATCTCCTTCCTCTTCTGCACTCTGTGACTTTCCGGTCACATCCTCCATCTCTACATTCACGGTTTCACCTAGATCCCCCGAGTACCGAAGAATGACCTCTCTTGCTATGTCAAAAGCCAATTTTATCGGGCTTTGAGGTCCATCCTCAGGGGTTGTTTCAAAGACTGGTGCTCTTTTTGTCTTCTGCAGAGGTTTTTCACTCCCTTCTACAGGTTTGGTTCTAGCAATGAGAGTCTCTACCAGATCTTTCCTTCCCTGTCGGACGGCTTCAACAGATCTTTCCTTTTCTGCAAGCGTTCGCAGTTTTCTCCTTTTCTTTTTCTCAGAGAATTTGACCTCTGTAGTCTCCTCTGCAGTCTTCTCCTTATGTTTCTTCTTCGAGGATTTTGGAACCTCTTCCTCTGCGGTTCTCTTTTTCTTATTTTTCTTTTTCTCCTTTTTCGCACTCCCCTCCCCTCTAACTAGCTCTACCTCTCTCTCACTCACTTGTGCCTCTTTGGCCACAACCTCTGTCTCCCTGTCTCCCTCATCTTTCAAATAAATGACTATGTCACCTACATGGAATCCTACGCGAGGGGGGGTTGCAGGACTCGGTTAAGGAGTTCTATGCCCTCATATGTAATCCTTAACACCCTCTTCACTACCCAAGTATGTCAACAACTTTGTTGACAAAGATCTGGCATTTGGGTACCCTGTTTTGAGGGTAGTGGGTTTGTGAGACTTCATCTCATGTAATTTGATCGTTTTGCCCTCTGCTGGCAGTTTATCCTCCCCGATTAAGTCATCACCCAGAAGTAGGCCTAGGAAACGTCCAAAGACTATGTTCTTGGGCTCTGTGCCCCTATCTTGATCTTGCTGCTTGGTGATCACAACATTTTTGATTTCCCTGAATATGAGTCCCGCTTAGTCTAGTGGGAGATCATAATAGATCCCATACATGATGGCTAGAATGGTGTGGCTAGACTGGTCTGGGCTCCCTACCTTCGACGTTAGGCATCTGTTCAGGATTGAGAAGAGCACGTTCCACAGAGGAGGCAAGTTCTGTCTTCTGAAGTTTGTGCATTTGGTGATTGGAACTGCGTATCCAATGAACTCCAGAAACTTCAGTATTTCTTCCTCTGTGGGCTCCTCTGAGAATTTGCGCAAGTTGAGGTCTGCCTTGGTGGGTAGTTCAAAGACATCAGATAGTTTTCTTCGGTTGATGCCTAAGTCTAGAATCTCTGTGGTCGATGGATGGGTTGCATATCCAATGATGCAATGGTCATATCCTTCCATCTTAGCATGTCGAGCGCTCAGCCAGAACTGCTGAATGTAGGATTTAGGGATGTCATTTCTTTTCATTGTGAGGGCTTTGACCAGATAATGGTTTTTGATGATTTTGATCAGGGGAGCGACTTCATCGGGGAATCCAGAGGGGTTAAGAGTGACAAAGTGGTTGTTTGGCTTATTGTTCATCTGAGTTAGATGGTAGTCATGTCTTGTGAAAGAGAGCATCCTGCTCGTGAGCACCTATTCTTGTCCAATGGAGGTCGAATCAGCTTTTTGAGCTGTGGAATGGTGGGACTTGTTGGAGTTCTTGGAGCCGTTGGAGTTCTTGGATGAGTTTGAGTGGGAAGCCATTGCAAAAAAAAAAAGGAATGCTTGCAAAGGATGTTCTTGTGAGCAAAGATTGCATGTAAAAAAGAAGAAAGAGGGTATAGAGGGGTTTATATACTGAGGAGGGGGTAGAAAGAATTAGCGGTAAAAGATAAAAATATGAAATCCGTAATGAGTGCTAACGGATAAGTGGTCGTTTTCAAAAAGCGACGGTACATATACGAACCAACAAGAATGTGCCACGTCAGTATAGGCGGTGCACGATTGAGAACGTGCGCCTCCCTCTATTCTCACGCGCATGGCAGTTACTATTCCCACATGACGGTGATTTTGATAAATAACCCGCACATAATGACCATGGTAAAAATGTTTAAGTCAAAATTGGCAGAAGCTCTGTGGGGCAAGAGCTTCTGAGGTCTTTATGAGGTTTTAGGATACTTGAGATGACCAAAACTTTCGAAAGAGCGTACGTGTTGATCGAACACATATCCAATGGAGTGAGTAATGGACGAGAGACCCCTTTGTGAAGGGTCACAGAGGCTCTGTGAGGACCTCAGAGGCTCTGAGATCCAAAACTTATAATTTAGGAAATGATTTAAGTTGGTGATCACTCGATAGCTGTGAAAGCATTTTTGAGGGACAGAGCGACACGTTTGACAAAAGATGTAGTGCTCCCCCTTGAAGTGTCAAGGTCTTTTATCTCAGCTCCCCGTTGATCTGTGCTTGGGTTTAAAAAGCGGACGATTGAGCAAGACACAGAGCAAGA
Source organism: Arctium minus (assembly GCA_954870635.1). Lineage (NCBI taxonomy): Eukaryota > Viridiplantae > Streptophyta > Magnoliopsida > Asterales > Asteraceae > Arctium > Arctium minus. The sequence continues at coordinate 39,134,787 of OX941087.1, read as the reverse complement.
GGACTACTTTAACAAAAAGGAGTATGTACGAATATACAATATGTACTTACAGAGGCTCTTGTGCAAGAGTACAGAGGCTCTGTGGATCAACTCATGTTCAGCATGCCAATCTTGCCAACAAGAAAAGTGAACCTTTTCTCATCTAATGCCTTAGTGAAAGGTCAGCAAGCTGGTAATCTGTGGGGACGAATTACATTTCTATTGTTCCATGCTCCACATGATGTTTCAGAAAGTGGTACCTGATATCGATATGCTTCGTTTTAGAGTGCTGAACAGGATTGGCAGGGATCGCAATGACGCTTTTGGAGTCACAGAGGATGGGGATTTTCTCGATGTCAAATCCATAGTATCTGAGTTGGGTTCTCATCCACATAACTTGCGAACAACAACTAGCAGCAGCAACGTATTCCGCTTCTGCCATGGAGGTCAAGACACAATTCTGCTTCTTCGAAGTCCAACTTACTAGTTTCCCTCCAAGGAATTGACAACTCCCAGAGGTACTTTTTCTGTCTAACTTGCATCCTTCGTAATCTGAATCTGTGTACGCCACTAAATCAAAGCCATAGTTCTCCGGATACCAAAGGCCAAGATACTTGGTCCCTTTTAGGTATCTGAAGATCCTCTTGACAGCATGAAGATGAGATTCTTTGGGGTTAGCTTGAAATCTTGCACAGAGGCATGTGGCGAACATTATATCGGGTCGACTCGCGGTTAAGTACAATAGAGACCCTATCATACCTCTGTAGAGTTTACACTCCACAGACTTGCCTTCTGGGTCTGCATAAAGCTTTGATCCAGTGGCCATAGGGGTTTTCATTGATGAAGAGTCAGAGAGCTTGTATTTTTCAAGTATGTCGGAAACATATTTAGACTGGTTTATAAAAATGCCCTCTTTGGTTTGTTTGACTTGCAATCCTAAGAAGAAGGTAAGTTCTCCCATCATGCTCATCTCAAACTCACTCTTCATCAAAGACTCAAACTTTTTGCAATAAGATTCATTTGTAGACCCAAAGATAATGTCATCAACATAAATCTATACAAGTAGAATCTCACATTTTCTCCTTTTATAAAATAAAGTTGTATCAGTTATACCTCTTTCGAAACCATTTGCAAGAAGGAAGTTTGAAAGTCTGTTGTACTAGGCTCTGGGGGCTTGCTTGAGTCCGTACAGAGCCTTGTCCAAGAAGTATACGTGATTTGGGTACTTGGAACTTTCAAACCCTGGTGGCTGCTAGACGTACACTTCTTCTTGAATTTGTCCGTTCAGAAAGGCCGACTTAACATCCATTTGAAACACTTTAAAACCTCTGTGGGCTGCGAAGGCAAGAAATATTCTTATTGCTTCGAGCCTAGCCACATGGGCAAAAGTTTCTTCGTAGTCAATCCCTTCTTCTTGGCAGTATCCCTTGGCCACCAGCCTTGCTTTGTTTCTGATCACCACGCCATCCTCGTCCTTTTTGTTCCTAAAGACCCATTTGGTCCCTATTGCGGTTTTGCCTTTCGGAAGAGGCACTAGGGTCCATACTTCGTATCTTTCAAACTGCAGAAGCTCATCTTACATAGCCTCTACCCAGTTTGGGTCTTCAAGAGCTTCAGAGATCTTTTTGGGCTCGATAATGCTTACAAAATTTGTGTAGTAACAAAAATTTGCGGTGCTTGATCGAGTCTGGACTCTGTCAGAGGGGTCACCTATAATTTGGCTCTGTGGGTGACTTTTGGTCCACTTAGTCATTCGTGGTAGGTGATCATTTGATCCTTCTGGAGCATGTTCAGTTTCTTGAACTTGATCACCCTCTGTGGAAGGGAGATCATTTGTACTTGTCACTGGACTTTGGTCATTCTGAGTTAATGTCACGAGCTCTGTGGTGCCTTGTTCAGAGTTCTCTGATTGCTCTAGTGTTGACCCTTCAGAGATATGATGAAGTTGACCACGTTCTTGATTAAGCGTGGAGCCTTGGTCAAGATTACCCTCTGAGTGCTCCCCCTCAACATTTGCATCTGCAAAAGTGTTGGAAGAAGGTGAAGTATTGCTAGGACCTGACAGAGAGGTACCTGATTGTTCTGCAGAGGCTTCAGCTCCAGAGGCTCTGTGGTCATCCTCTGAGGGTCCATCATCGTTGAACATTTCTTCAAATAGATGATGAAGTTCATTTGTTCTTGATGATCCACCAGTTTCCTTATCTTGGAGCTTGAGTCTTGAGCTGATTTGCTCAGAAGTCACCTGAAACGAGTCATAAAATGAAACATTAATACTTTCAAGTATATGTTTTGATTTGAGCACATAGACTCGATAAGCCTTGGAGTTGATGAGTAGCCAATAAATTTGGCCTCATCAGCTTTGGGACTGAATTTCCCTATTTTCTCTCTGTCGTTCAACACAAAGCATCTGCAGCCGAAGACATGGAAGTAGTTGATATTTGGCTTTCTTTGATTGAGTAGGTGGTAAGGGGTCTTTTCATGTCTTTTTACTACCAAAGATCGATTTTGGGTAAAGCATGCCGTGGATATGGCTTCTGCCCAAAAGGAAATTGGAAGTCCTGAGGCAGTGAGCATGGTTCTTGCGGCTTCCACAAGGGTTCGGTTTTTGCGTTCAACAACCCCATTTTGTTGTGGAGTCCTTGCAGCAGAGAAGTTCTGTGAGATGCCTTCTGTCGTGAGATAGGCTTCAATTGTTGAGTTCTTGAACTCTGTCCCATTGTCACTTCGAACTCCCTGAACCCTGCAATCATGAAGAACTTGTATCCTCTTAAGAATATTGATTAGCACCTCAGGAACATCTGATTTATTTCGAACGAATTCCACCCAAGTATATCTAGAAAATTCATCTATGAGTACAAGGATGTACTTCTTGCCACCTAGACTCTTCACAGATATAGGACCGCAGAGGTCTACATGAAGCATCTGCAGAGGTCTGGTGCAGGACATGTCTGTTTTGGTCTTATGGGCAGCTCTTTTGAGTTTGCCCATTTCACATGCAGAGCATAGATGATATTTGTCGAATTTTATACTTGGTAGCCCCTTTACCAGGTCTAATTTCACAAGTTTATCTAAAGAATGAAAGTTTAAGTGATAGAACCTGTTGTGCCAAAGCTAAGCTTCTTCGTTCTTACTTGAGACCAGACAAATCTTTTCATCTCTGTTGATGGACTTGAAGTCCATGAGATATAGATCACCTCGTCTCTTGGCCCGTAGAAGCTCTGTGGTTGTGTCTTCCTTTAACAGAGAGCAGTATTTCTTTTTAAACATCACATCGAGTCCATTATCACAGAGTTGTCTAACACTTAACAGGTTATGCTTAAGGCCATCCACATATGCAACTCTGTTGACATCGATGTCTTCGTTGGCAATGACTCCATAGCCTTTGATTTGTCCCTTCTTATTGTCTCTGAAGGTTACAGAACCACCTCCAGATTTTTCTTTGTAAGCAGAGAGCAACCCTCTGTCGCCAGTCATGTGCCTTGAACAGCCGGAGTCCAGGTACCAAATGGGCACATGATGTTTCTTCTGCGGACAGATCAAGAAGATTTAGGTACCCATTTCCAAATGGGTCCAATTTTGTTAGGAGTCTTCAAAGATGCCTTAACATTTTTGATTTTGGTTTTGTCCTCTTCGTTAGAGGAACCATTTTGTCTTTTCTTACCCTTGAATTTGGCATTCACTTGCTTTGGGTGAGATATAAGACAGGAGGGCCTAGAGAAGTGTTGATTTAATGCATGCATAAGATCAAAACATTTGCAATAAGGAACCTTGGAAGCAAACTTCTTAAATATTTCATTAAAATTGTCAAAGGAGTGTACAGAGCTACTTTTACAACAACCCATTTTAGATTTGGGTTTCTTTTTACAGAAAACTTTGTCTAATCAAGATTTCCTTTTGTCATAAATTCCACTTGGATGGCTCTCTTTGTGTACTTTCCCTCGACGATCTTCCCTTTGAGCATTCACTGCCACAGAAGCATTATTTCTGTCAATTTTGGGCCATTTTGCCTTCTGTTGCTAGGTGAGCTTTTCTTGAAAAGGTTTTGATACAAAAACAGGTTTTGGAACTTTGGGAGTTTGAGTGATCTTGATCTTTTCATTTTTCAATTTTTTAAGCTCAAGAGAAGTCTTTGCTTGAAGACACATGCCCAAGAAGTCAGGACAGATTGGTATTCCTGTGGTTCTCCTCTTTGGAGCAATTGTCCTGTTAAGGATTCCAGAGGGTAGTTTATTATCCTCTGGACCACAGATGACCATGTCAAGTTCCACAGAACTTGTCTCTGATTTGACAGAGGACTCAAATTCTGATTCAGAGTATGTGTCAAGAAAGTCCCTGTGACTTTCTGGAGATGCGTTTCTTGGTCCATATGTAGTGTCCTTCGGAGTATTTAAATCTTTTGAAATACAAGGAATAACCATAGGAACACTAAGACAGTTTAGAAGATCTTGCTTAAAGATTTCTCTTATTTCAGAGGTTAGATCAGGATGGTTGAGAAAATGATTTTCATAGGTTCTTATCAAGTCGCTTTCCAAAAACCTATTAAACAATTTTTCTTCCACAGAGGCAGGAACAAACTCTGGTGCATCAGAGGATAGTTCCTTTTCAGGAATCATCATGCACATAAAAGCCATTTGAGTTTGCGTTTCTGGGTGACCAAATCTGAAGACCCCTATCTGTTTTTGAGACATATATTTCTTTGGAATGGATTTTCTTTTTGATGAGAGTGCAAATGGTAAATCATTGTTTTCATACCATACATTTGCCATCTGCAGAGGTTTCCTCAGATATGGTCCTTCAGAGGTTATGCGCCTCTTGAATGTGGATAATAGGTTTGGAAGACATGGTTTTAAAAATTGTCCAGGGCAGAAGATGCTTGATAAAGATTTGTTTCTTTTATTTCCTGTGTAAGGGTCAATATCCTCGAACCCTAATCCTCTTCTGTCGATCTGGGTGTTTACCTTTTCATGAACCTTTTGAGCATCCTGATACCTCTTAATTTGGAGATCTCTGTCGAATAGATCTTGATAAAGGACTTCTCTTTCTTTTTGAAAAAAGTTTTTCAAGGAAACGACATTTAATCGATCACTTTCACTTTTCTTTAGTTCTTTCACCTTGTCTTTCAGGGTTTTGTCAAGTTTTGAAATCTTTTCTTTTAACCCATTCTTTTCACCAATATGTTCAGAAAGGAGAGTTTTTCTTTCTTGATAGAGCTTGTCCTTTTCTTGAGTGAGAAGTTTTGTTTCTCTCTCAAAGAAGGCCAATTTCTTTTCTAGTTCCGAATACATGTTTTTGTAGGCAAGAAACTCATTTTGTATTGTAAGAAGTTTGTTTTCAGAGTCAGAGTCATAGAAGTTAGAAGTAGATACCTCACTCTTGTTGTCAGAAGAGTGGACTTCTGCCATTCCACAGAAGAGTGCGTTGTTGTCCCCTTCATCAGAGGACTCATCAGTCTCAAGGTCTTGTTGTTCTGCCATCAGGGACCTCTGTGTGTAGTACTCTGCCTTTTTCTTGTAGAAAGCAGCGTCTCTTGTGGGCTTTCCTTTGATGGCAGAGGACCTGCACTCTGCGGCAAAGTGGTTTGGTTTTCCACATTTGAAGCACCCTTCAGTTTGCTTTGGGACTCTGTCACCACTTCTGCCGTCTGGCCTCTGTCCGCTCCTTTTCTATTCTTGTCTTTGCTCCTCGAACTCTTCTCTTCCATACTTTCTCACTTCACCAAATCCTCTGCTTCTTTCATCTATATCCTCTCTTCTTCTGTACTCTGGCTTTTTCTTGAGACCACGATTGAATTGTCGGGTCATTAATGCAAAAGTCTTGGCCAAAGCAGTCATATCAATCTCTTCCTCCGATCCTTCATCTCTTTCGCTTTCTGCTACTAGGACCTTTTTCTTCTTCTTCTTTCTTTGAGCATCCTCTGTTTCTTTTTCTTTTCCTCTGTCCTGAGCCTCTGTAGTGCTTCCCACCAATGCTAGAGGACCACCGACAGGGGTCATCAGTTTCGATATCCTGTTTTCTTGACTTATCAAAGTCCCGAAGAGTTCTGAGATGGACCAAACATCGAGATCCAGTGTAGCTTGCATGGACATGGTTAGATGAAGCCATTCATCATTCAAGCTTTGAAGGAATCTGACATTGTTTTCTTCAGAGGTTCTGTGGATGCCATACCTTTTGCACTTGTTTAATAAGGAATTGTACCTATTGTATGTGCTCTGAATGGATTCACTTGGCAGAGCCTTGAATGCAAAATATTCATTTATACATAGAGCCCTGTTGTTCTTGAGGGTTTTAGCACCACCCTCAAGTTGTTTCTCCAACTCCAACCATAAGTCTTTCGATGTTTCACAGAAATCAAGGGACTGAAAGATTCGTTTGGGATAGCCATAATGATTAGTCTTTTGGTTTTCTTTGCAAGTTCATGCAATGCCTTTTCTTCTTCAGTCCATTCTATGATTGGTTTGGGATGTTGATACTCAGGAACTTCAGGGGTGTTTGCAGTGGCAGGAACACGAGGAACGGTTGTCATTGGGATGAAAGGAGGGTTGTGAAGAAACTCAACCAGACCAGGATCCACACCTTCGAGAAAGTGCACCATCCTGATCTGCCACTGAGGATATTCATCCCTCAGTAGAGTGGGAGGTTTTGATTGAGATCCTGCACTGAAGTAGTTAACAGGGTTCACCATTTTTAAATGAAGAACAAAATAGAGTATGAGGAGTTCTTTAGAGAAAGATAGGGAATGTGTCTAGCAGAGATGAATTTCTGGTATGAGAAAGTTGACAACTAACAAACTGAGCTTTGAATCTGTCTTCAAAGAGTTAAACACACTTGCCTTTGAATCAACGTCAAACTAGTTGAAGTAGCTCCAGAAAAAACAGAGTATGTTTATGAGTGGAGATCAAGATGAAGAAACAGACTTCAAACTACTACATGGAACGTGGGAATCAAGTATAGAACATGATCCTTTGATATTGAGAATCAAAGTCTGCTCTGATACCAATTGTTGATCCCAATAATAACGTTCTTAACTTGATAGACCTTTAACTACACGCTGATTTAAATGAAGTGAGTGCGGAAGCGTTTATGATGTGTAGAAAAGGTAGAACATTCAAGGTAGTAAACACACAAGTAATCAATAAACAGAATAGTAAAGTATTGCAAGAAATTACTCAAAGAACTGTTTCATTGATTACTGAAGAACACCAAGAACACGCACTGGTATGTGCAAAATGTTCTCTCCCAAAATACAATCTCTATTCAGACAATTTGTGTGTGCTCGCATTCATAAAACTCTAAGGTGGTGCTCCTATAATATACAAGGAGGATGCACCCCGTAGTACAAGACAAAGGTTGACATTCCATAAACGGAATGCCACCTGGAAAGTAAAACCATCGTGCGCCGCTCCAAGGTGATCTGGAGATCTTCGTACAACAGGCATCACGTGATCTGCATGTGACCTTGTCTTGAACAGAGTTTGCATAAATCTTCGAACTGTCTCCAGAGGTTAGCCATCACAGAGTCTCTGTGAGTGATCACAGAGGCTCTGTGATCTGAAGAGCATAATCAGGTTTCGTGTCCTCTGGCAGAAGGTCGACAGATGTCTTCTGAGATTGTATCTTCTGTGGTGCACTTGGAAGCTCTGGGACAGACTTCTGCAGTTCCTATACTTAGCCTATTTTTCAATACTTCTATACAATGTGATTGGAGCTAACAATATCATTTCCAAGGTGGTGGTGACTGAGCACACGACTCCATTGTCACAAATCCACACACCTAGAGATGATCCAGCTAATTCCGAATGTTCATTCAAGACAGCGGCAAGCTCACATCATAATACTGTGTCTTCAAAGAGGTCAGTTAAATCTTCTAGTTAGATTCGTAGTACTAACCTTTTCTATGATAGAAATATAGATGGTTCAGGTACACATCGAAGAAGAAGGAGATACAAAGAAGAGAAGCTGGTTTGGAAAGTGAAACCAGTAGATGAAGAAAAGAATAATGAGAAGAAGGAAGAAAAGAAAGGAAAGAAGAAAGATGAGCTGAAAGGAAAGAAATCATGTGTTCATACACATAAAGCCAAGAAGAACAATGCGCTGAAAGGTAAATATGATCATATCTACTCGAGAGATCAATTAATCAGGTTGTCAGGTAAGAAATACTATTGTTCTTATTGCCATACACATGATCATGTTTATAAAACAAGTGATCATTTATGGTATGGTTCTTATTCCGTTACTCCCATTCGAACCGCAACTAACACACATGGACCCAAATACCAGTGGGTACCAAAGCCAAAGACTGATTCTGTGTGGCAGGCATCACAATTCAAGGGGGAGTAAGAGAACTAAGGCTTCTAAGTAAATCAACTTAGAACCCGTACTTCAACGAAGTTTGACTTCTAAACACAACAGTTTAGGACTCGTACTTCAGTGATCAAAAGATCTTACTTCTGTGCTGATAAGAGATTGTACTCCAATACTCGAAAGAGGAAATCAACCATCAAGGGGGAGTACATACTTTTCTGAAATACTTTGCATCCGATAGATATGATGAACTACATTTCAAAATAGAATTGTAGATCTCTATCATGTGCTTTTTCACTGACATATTTTAGATGCATAATTTCAGGGGGAGTAAAGGTGTTGATTTCTGATTATTTCAGATCAGAACTCGTACTTTAATTGTTTTACTGTTTTATGTCATTTACATTTGAATAAATTTTGTGAATAAAGTTGCTTTGACTAGACTTTGAGACTTGTGCAGAATGAGAGAAGCTATCAAGATCATATCTTTATGACTTCAGTTGACTTCATGAGATTTAAGACTGCATAGAAAGGTTAATTTCTTATCTTAATCTCATATATGGTTGAAAGAAGGACAACTTTCAATCATAGAAAACATTTTCTTAAATGTTCAAACCACTTCCCGATTTCGTAAACAGATTTCATGAATTGGAAGTGTGATTTTTAAATGTTTTCATATTATTTGTGCTTACATGTTTAACAAACCGTGTGTTTCCAAAGATAAATACTTGTGTATTATCTTTTCTATATACTTTCAAGTATTCACACACACCGGTTTGATTTCTTGTTCAAATTGTTCTTACCATGTCTCATATTTGAAACATATTTTTTTGATGGTAAGACACCCCGCTTGTACTTCAAATAATTTTGAGCGTCATTTCATTTTGAAACGTTCATTTCAAGTATGTCTATATTCTTGTTTCGTATAGACAATATCAATTTTTGTTAACCATAAGCCTTGACTGATATATCATTTTATTTCTGATCATTTTCATACACTGTCAGTTTTTCAAACAAGTCTCTTGTATTCATATTCATTCATTCAATATACTTGTTTGAAAATACTTCAATGTTTAAAAATGCTCATATTTTCATGATTATATTATGAGCATATCAACATCTGACATTTGTATTTGTATTTGAGCTTTAACTGTTCCAGTTAAACAATTTTGAGCAACATATACTTTATAGGAAAAATATGGGTTCTTTGTGCTAAGACTTAATTTTAACTTCTATGGATTCACGTTAACCAGTGTTTCCTACCCAAGAAGTTAATCTATAGTGATTGACTGTGAGATGTCGAAAAGAAATGAGTGTGGGATTGTGTGTTCAGGTAAAATGTAAAGGATAGTTTGGTTAGATGTGAACTTAATGATTAAAAGAAAGAGGGTGTGAGGACAGAGTAAAAGAATATCAAACTCTGCACCAACTACTTTCTGAGCCGGACAGCCACATTACTAATGTTTCACAATTCTTTGGTGAACGTTATTGAAACAAGCAACTAGCCCATGCCAACTCTTGATTATAACCCCACCGGCCACTCATTTTCTTCTTAAAAAGAAAATGTTTCATATTTTTATGGGGACGTAACACATAATGTTAAGATAGATTTTATAGTAATCATTGTATTTATTATCTTGTGCTAATACTGTGTTTAGACAGTCTTTATTTCTTGTATTGGCCAAGGGTATTTAAGTCCCTTGTGGCCTTAGTAGTTTGTATTTTTGGAGCTCATTTGAATACATCAGTTTACATTTGGCGCACACTCTCTCTACTTTCTCTCTCTAAGATTTGGTAGATCTTGGATTATCAATTGGTATCAGAGCCATTCTAAATCTGAGAGGATTGAGAGAAACATTTTTCGATTCTGAATTAGTGATTAAATCAGAAAATTTGATTGATTTTCTTGATTTTTTTCAAGAAAATCTCGTTTTTTGATTTTTCATCAAATTCGGACTGTTTTCTGATCGAATTTTATTGTAAATTGATTCGTTGGATTCGATTTTGATAGTGGAACACTTTTGATTCACATTGATTTGCAAGAAATTCACTTTTTGATCTTCAATTTTGAAATTTTTCGATTTTCTGGAAAAGTCGTTTTACGAACTGTTCATTTCAAGAATTCTCAATTTTGTTGTTTTTGATCGTATTTTTTGAATGAAAAGTGTTAGAAAAATGTTTTCGAACATGTTTGTGTAAGAAAATCTCATCAAATTCGATTTTGTATTCAAATTTTAGAAGTTTTCTGAGTTTCTCATCGTTTTGCGCTAGATCTGTTTTTTGCGCTAGTTCATACAAGTTTGTGCCAGTTCATACGAGTTTGCGCTAGTTATTCTATTGTTTGATCAAATTTTATCTGATTTTTGCGCTAGTTGATCTAAACTTTGCGCCAGTTTATCTCAGGTTTTCATCAAGTTCACCTCATCTCAAGAAAAGTTTAAGTTCTCTTCATCAGCTTCTAACGCAAAGCTAAATTTGCGCCATCTCAGTCACACGCAAAGTTATTTTTGCGTCACTTACATTTCACTATTGATAATCCAAGATCTACCAAATCTTAGAGAGAGAAAGTAGAGAGAGTGTGTGTGTGTGTGCGCCAAATGTAAACTGATGTATTCAAATGAGCTCCAAAAGTACAAACTACTAAGGCCACAAGGGACTTAAATACCCTTGGCCAATACAAGAAATAAAGACAGTCTAAACACAGTATTAGCACAAGATAATAAATACAATGATTACTATAAAATCTGTCTTAACAATCTCCCCCTTAGTAATCATTGACTCTCCTCTCTTTGACGAAGTCGATTCAACCCAATTAAAACTTCTAAGCGTCTTAGAGTCGAGCGAAAAATCAACTTCTCATCAATTGTATTCAATGCTTTCTTAAGAAGTTGAATTTCATCATTCTCGAGCTGGAAAGCATTTATTCTTGTCTCCAAAAATCTTCTTTCAGCTGCTTTCAAACGATGCTCCAACTGTAGCTTGATCACCTTTAAAGTTCCATCAGAGTAATAATTGATCTCTTCAAATCTAAGGAAGAATTTTTGACTAGAACCATTCCTGTAAACAACTCCATATGGATCTTGAAGAATGGTGAATAAAGAATATGAATCTAAGTTCGGCAAGCTAAGATTGGGTCTTTGAAGATTCACCACAGGATGAAAGCTTTCAGCAGCCATCTGAAAACCAAATACTCTGTAAAATTTGATTTGGCGCCGAATGAATCTTTTAATCACAAACAATGCTTGAGAGACATCTTCTGTTCTATGGTAAAGATTCCTGAAATGATTGTACAGAAACTTAATGTCATCAATAGATAGATCATTAAAATCAGCCTCCGAGAAAGTATATAAGTTGCAGTCTCTTCTTTCTACTTCAAATACCGGATACCAGATATGAACAAACTTCTTTATCGAAACATTGATAACCCGGACTATCAGATGAGGAGAAGAAACAAGAGTCTTTCCACGGCGTTGGCATTTGATGAACATCAAGTATTCGTACTGATAATCATCTGACTCCTTTTCTACACCAAGAATGGCATGTATGCTGATCTGTCTTCTCCTAGAAACAAAAATGTTGCTTTGAGAGTCCTCTAGAAAAGCAGATCTTAGTCTTGATGCCATATGCCTTTCTTGTAAATTTCGTTGTCTCTGCTGTCTAGTCAAGGCTGGACCTTCTTCTAAGATAGTCGGAGGGATCACAGGATCAGAAGAAGAAATATCAGCTTGAGTTCTGGACGACTGACCTACTTCAAATGAACTTGAAGGAGCAGTGGTAGTCGGAGCTTGATCAACAACAGGACTAGACGTGATAGGAGGAGTTTCAGGAATATCATCTTGTGAAGATAAATCTCCATACAGAGTATCAGCTACCTCTTCATCCTTTGCGTCGAGAAAGAAAGCATTATATTCAGTGTCAGAAATGACAATTATATCATCAAGATCTTCTTCTTTCACTTTGCAGAGCTTCTCATATCTGATATCATCATCATCATCAGAGTTGATCTCTATGAAGTTTGCAAAGAAAGATCTCATGTCATTTGCTTCTTCAGAATCATCTACCACATTTGGTACTGGTGCAGAATCTGGATCAACATATACAACTATCTGCAAGTTGTTCTCAATGTTCTGTTCAGAAATGTTGAAAACATTAGACATGGAAGACAAATCAACACTATCAATCATAATGTTTACAAGATTTTCAACACTACAATCTTGAACATTATCAGTATTCTTTTCTCTGACAGTCGCCTCAGGTTGACTTTGATCTTCTCTAGCTGAAGAACTCTCCACCCTCTGTCTTTTCGACATCTCCCCCTCATGACCTTGATGATCAGGATCATCTTGGTCATGTCTTCTCTTGTGAGACAGGTCAACTTCAGCTCTACAACTCTGTTCATGTTGACTAAACCTGTCAGATAAAGCAATGAAGGCTTGAGTCAATAGAGAAAGCCCTTCCTTAATATCAGAAAAATTTGTTCGAGCTTCAGATCTTAAAGAAGTGAACTCCTCATATAACGCAGAAATCCTAGCAGAGTCAGAAGTAGGAGCTGTTGGTTGGAAGTTTCTGAGCAGAGAGATCAAGTCTTGATTCTGTTGCTCTGCCGGAGACATAGAAATAAGACGAGCATACAGTAAACCAGATAGCTCAGAGACCGGAATATCATGAATAGAATTTCTTGAAGACACTGGAGCAGTCGTAGATACTGGAGGCATAGAAGACGATGTAGATAAACCAACTGTCTGTGTGAATGGTGGAGGAAGAGGAATAGAGACGATCGCTGGAGCAGTAGTAGATACAGTTGAAGGTTTACAAATGACTACCCCAGATGGTCTTCTGAAAGGAACCACTTCAGGAAGAACAGAATGATCGATTTCTATCATCTTACCTTTTAACAAAGCCTTCATCTTCTGGATTTATTCATTCTTTTAAGCATCAAACCGATCGCTCATTTGTCGGAGGACCTCATTCAAAGTTGTAAATTTCTCAATCGTATCATGTACTTCGACTGAAGAAGTCTCGACATTAGAAGTAAGCTCATGTAAAGAATGAGAAAATGTTGTCTCTTGAACACGATGCTGAGTCGTAGCATTGGAAAAAGCTATATCGAGTTCATCAACTTGAATATCACCAACTGCAGCATTAATCGGTACAGATTCTTCTTCAGAGATAACATCTTCCTGAATACGCACTTCTGGTTCCCTGAACTTCCTTTCATAAACAAGAATACTAGGCTGATCATCATCATTACCATCATTATCATCATTATCATCGTCATCTTCATCTGCATCATTACCAACATCAACATTGGCATCATCATCACCTTCAGTTTGGTCATCATTTTACTCTTCGTTCCTGTCAGAATGAGTCGCATCAGCTGCTTCATCTTCTTGTGCAACTTGATCATCATGAGAAGGTTCTGCGTGATCGGCTTCCAAAGTAAAATCATTCTCAATGCAGTATTCAATAATGCTGTCATCAGTCAGATCAGCATAATTGGCAATTAAAGTATAAGGAACAAGCATCGAGTATTCAAAAGTCTTCTTTTGTTTCTGAATGAAGGTATTTCATTATCCGGAACCTGATTCCAAGAAAGACGACGAGGAATATCAAAGTTACTTCTTAGCATACTTCGGACAATCAGCTTCATATATCGAACAAAAGGTATAAACTTCCTCTTCTTGTGAGTGAGCTTGTCTTGCACTCTCTCGGAAAGTTCGGTCCAGAAAATGTACGTGTAGTCTACATGCAAGTCATAGACAACTGCATGGAACAATATGAGATAATGCAGACTAGCATTGTCCGTGCCTGAATGTTTGGATGTGAGACATCTGTTGAGTACGGAGAACAAAGCATACCAAACCGGAGGAAGGTTGGATTTGTCAAACTGACTCACTTTATCTAAAGTACCAAGATAGCCCAAGTTGTGAATGCCCTCTAGAACATCTGACTCTGAAGGAAAACTATCATAAGAAGTCCGACCCGGTCGAGAATTGGGTTCAGGAAGCTCCAGAATCAGTCGAAATCGTTTGTAGGAGAGAAATGAATCAAACTGATCAATCTGCAAATCGAAGCGATGAGGACGAACCCGCTCATTCTTAGTGATTGTATGCCAAGCCTGTTGAAGATAAACTTCAGGAACATCGACACAGGAAGTAAGAGTCGGAGCAAGAGGATGTCCTTTGAGAATTGCTCGGATAACCGGATGAATCTTGATCTTGTCAGAATCCACGAAATAATTGTTGGGCTTGTATGTCAACACATAGAGCATAGTAGGAAACACGTCATTCGGTGTACGTCGTTGAGCAGAAAGATTTGCCCCAGTAGAAGGTACAGACGGCATAGGTGTCTCGCGGGAAGCACGATCAGATGGATCATAGAATTCATCGTGAAGCACATTCTCATCTTGAATAATGGGATCAGTGATGTTTTGAGAAGCCATGATAATATCTAGAAAATAGAAACGATGAAAAATTAGACTTGGAAAAAATAGAAGTGAAAAACACAACAATGAAAATTTTGCTAAGTCAAATTTGCGTGCAAACTGAGTTTTGCGCGACATACTGTTGGCGCAAAAAGAAGTTTGCGTGTCTAGTGCGTGGCGCAAAACAAAGTTTGCGCGATGCACATGTGAAGTAAATGTGACTTGGAAAAATTTTCATTAACTAGAAATGCACAAAAGAGGTTTGCGTGTCACGAAGGTAGCGCAAAGGAAACTTTGCGTAACCAACAGGTAGCGCAAAAGAATCTTTTCGCGACTAACGTGTAGCGCATATCTACACTTGAACAGATAAAACAACAAAAAAGAAATTGCGTTTCAAGTAGGTAGCGCAAAACTAAGTTTGCGTGACCTACTTATCCACGCAAAACCCTAGAAACAAAACAAACACGCGAGTTCATCTTCTGATTTTTCAAAAACTCAAATAAATCAATTTAAAATCAAAATGTTTGATCGATATACATAAATGAATGAATGGAAACATATTTCGAATAGTATATGATCGATTAAAAACATTATTGAACACAAAAATTTGAAAATTTTGAAAAACCAAAGATGAACAGTCGGCAAACCACCAAAACCCAAAATCGAAGCAAAATACAAAGATATAGAGATGGAAATCACATACTTGGGGTTCGAAATCAAGAATTAATACCAACCCAACAATCAATTTTGACTAAGAAAACCTCTTGATGAACACGATGATGAACAGTTCGACAAATACAAGTCGAACACTGTGTTTTTCAAAAAATAGAATCGATGAATCAATATTGATGATAAACTTGAATCAAACACTAAATATAAGCAAGAAATCATACCTGAATCGATGGAGATAACCTGTAAAACTTAGATTGAGAATCGACAGAGATATGGAAACCAACAGTCAGAGAAGTATGCGAGAGAGTTCAAACAAAAAGAAAAAGAGCGGAAAAATGAAAAATAGAAAGTCTAACACTATTTATACCTAAAAAAATAGAAAATGACACTAAAAAAAATAATAAAAAAAATTCAGCATAAAGCACTTAAAAATGATATTTTCACCTTTAAAGCTATTTTACTCCCCCTACACAAATGCACAAAATATAACAAATCAGATTAACATTTGTATAGAAATATCAGAAAACTTACCTGATGAACTGCAGATCTGAACTTTAATCACGTTATCAGATATATACCTAACCACTTTATTTACTCCCCCTCAAAATCAGAAGATATCATTATTTCATTCAGACTGTCTCTCCCCCTCGAAATATGCACAAACCAATTTACAAAAATACGGATACACAAACATAGAGACATCAGTGTAAAAAGAAAATTATACTGAATATAAATTTTGAAACAACTGAACATATAAAATTTTAAACACTAGACAAATTAAATTCTACTCAGTAAAATATCACAGATTTATCAAACAATTGAAATCAAGCATGTGTTGTTGGATACAGATACAAGTTTCATTGCATATCAAGTTAAGACATGTTCTGTCGGTCCACAATGTTTATATAAAGTTCTTACAAAACAACAACAATAACACGATTACCAACCTGTTTGATTAATAACAAACGATTACAAGGTTTGGTGTTCGGTTTTAGCTCTTGATGTGTTCTCTCTGTTTTTACACCTTGAGTGTGTGTATGAAAATGATCTGATATTAGAGAGAGTTGTTGAGATCTGATATTGATCTCAAGCTTCTTAGACACACTACCTTAATAATAATAAACTAATAATAATATCTAACACTTAGATATTATCTAACAAATATAATAACTAACAACTAACTAAACTTAGATATTTAGTTATGCTAAATATCTAATTTCATAAAATACAAATAAACAACTTTGACATTTTATTACAAATGACATTAGACTTTATATCGAGAGCGACTTTTCAGCGGTAGCTTCAGATTGGATCTTCAGATTAGATGATCTTGAATCCAATGAGACTGTGGTCTAACAATCTCCCCCTTTGGATCAAGATCATTACTAAAAAGATTTTAGCAATTCAGTCTTCTTCTTCTTCAGCTCAGAAGATGCAATCTCTTTCTCTAGCTCAGAAAGCTTTAGCAAAGTATCTTTAAAGAAAATTTATCTGAAATCAGCATGTCTTCAGAATACTTTGATCTCGCATTTCTTCGTTAGCTTTTCTCTTCTCCAATGTCTTGTAATGTAATGGACTGGACATTTCTTCAAGCTTTAGATTCTCCCCCTTTTTGAGGAAAAGAGCAACGCTTTCATCAAAACTTGTAGTAAGAAATGTATTTCACTTGGAGCCTCTGATCCGTCAATTCAAAAGATATTCATCCAGATCTTTTCAAATCTAGACAAAATAGTCATGTAACACCTGAATCAACTAATGAATCAGTTAACATGCCTGTCAGTAACACTAAGTCACTGTGTGTAACGAATACACATTGGAAAGGAGCTGTTTGATGTTGACTCCCCCAGGGCTTCCATTTAATCATCGAAACACCACAAGGTAATTTCTATAAACGTTATGACAAAGAAACAGATTCCTTGTGTGTTCGTGCAAGTGATAGAAAGAATTAAGCACATGATGATTGCTTATAGGCTCAAAATTTGTGTAAACCACTAAGACAACAGTAAGTTAAACACAGACTCAATGTGCATGATTGAAGTGCGAAGGTGGGGAAAACTTCCTTCTTTTCAATATCCAGATTTTCCAAATGAAAATCAAATCGCAAATGTGCTGCTTCCCCTTTGAAAATGTGAAACACTTTCTTGTTAAGAAGAAAATGAGTAGTTGGTGAGGTTTGATCAAGAGTTGCCATGGGCTAGTTGCCTATTTCAATAATGATCACCAAAGAATTGTGAAACATTAACATTGTGGTTGCCCGACTCAGAAAAAGTTGGTGTAGAGTTGTGATATTTCTTTTAACTCTAGTCTCACACGCTCTTTCTTTTAAGCATTTAGCACACTCTAACCAAACTTTCTTTCTCTGTTTAACACACTCATTTCTTTTGACTTCTCACACTCAATCACTATGGATTAACTTCGTGGGTAGAAATCACTGGTTAAGGTGATTCCATAGAAGTTGTGTTAATTCCTAGCACAATGAAATCCTTGTTTTCCTATTATGCATATGATGCTCAAAATGGTTTAACATTTCAGTTAAAGCTCAAAATAGACCATGAAAACATTTAAAGTCACACTTCCAATTCATGAATTCGTTTTGAGAATCGGGAAGTGGTTTGAAACACCACAGAACTTACTTTCCCAATCCAGAAAGGTCACAGGTACAAACTTTCAAACTTAGAGATTTTTGTATTTTAGATATAAAATTTTCATCTCAATCACTCAGTTTTAGATCTAAGTGCTTAGCCCATATTTTCATTACGATCCATAATTCGGACTTTTTAGGTTTTCTAAGCATTGTAAACTATAAATATTTCGAATAACACATCTTTAAAGCATTTTCATAAGTTTCAAACATGTTGCTGACCTTTCGATTTTTGTAAGACTTGAAAGTTGAACATATAAAACTTCAATATAAACAAAGCAACTTGAAAATTTATCCTAGATACACATTTTATTCAAAAGAAAGAAAAACTGTAAAACTTTTACTTTATAGAATAAAATTTGTAGAGGTTTAAACTTTTAAACTCAACATGCCGAGTCTTGAAAGCAGAAAATTAAAACGTTTTTCATCTAAAGCTTTTGTAAAGATATCGGCAAGTTGATATTCAGTTGGAACAAAATATAATTCAATATTACCTTCTTCTACATGATGCTTTATGAAGTTGTACCTCATATCGATGTGTTTGGTCTTTGTGTGCTGGACCGGATTGACTGATATCGCAATCGCGGATTTGCTGTCACAATAAATTGGAACAGTTTTGTACAACATCCCGTAGTCACGAAGTTGTGTCTTCATCCATAGCACTTGAGCACAACAACTAGCTGCAGCGACGTATTCTGCTTCTGCAGTTGATATAGAAACACAGTTATGCTTTTTTGACGCCCAGCTTATCAGTCTATCACCAAGAAATTGAAGGTGACCTGAAGTGCTTTTCCGGTCCAATTGATTTCCACCAAAATCTGCATCAGAGTAAGCAATCAGTTTATAATCAGAACTCTTAGGATACCATAAACCTAAGTAAGGAGTTCCTTTGATATAACGAAATATGCGCTTGACTGCTAAAAGATGCGATTCCTTTGGCTTGGATTGAAATCTGGCACATAAGTAGGTAGAAAACATGATATCCGGCTGACTTGCAGTTAAGTACATGAGCGATCCGATCATCCCTCGATAATTCTTGACGTCCACAGCTTTTCCATCCGGATCTAGTCCAATTTTAGCACCATGAGCCATAGGTGTGCCAATTGAAGAAGATTTGTCCATCTTGAATTTCTTCAAGATGTCAAAAACATACTTCGACTAATTAATGAAGATTCCATCTGGAAGCTGTTTCATTGTAAGCCGCGGAAGAAATTAATTTCTCCCATCATGCTCATTTGAAACCTTGAGGTCATGAGATCAGAAAACCAAGTACATAAAGATTGATTAGTCGCACCAAATATAATATCATCTACGTATATTTGAACTAAGCAGATATCCAAGTTAGAACAGTAAATGAAAAGAGTGGTATCTATTGATCCTTTGGTAAACCCGGATTTGATCAGAAAGGCTGACAACTCATCATACCATGCCCTCGGTGCTTGTTTCAAGCCATACAATGCTTTATCAAGAAAGTATACGTGATCAGGATGGTCTTTGTCAGCAAACCCCTCTGGTTGAGAAACATAAACTTCTTCTTTCAGTTTCCCGTTGAGGAAGGTTGTTTTTACATCCATCTGATACACGGTGAAATTACGATAAGCAGCAAAAGCGAGAAACATTCGAATAGCTTCTAATCTTGCAACCGGCGCGAAAGTTCCATCGTAGTCAATGCCTTCTTCTTGTCGATAACCCTTGGCAACCAATCGAGCTTTGTTGCGAACAACGATACCATCTTTATCTTTCTTGTTCTTGAAAATCCACTTTGTGCCAATAATGCTTTTTCCTTTTGGCCTTGGAACAAGTCTCCAAACTTTTAATGATTCAAATTGATTGAGTTCCTCTTGCATCGCTATTATCCAATCCGGATCCTCCAACGCTTCAGATACTTTAGTTGGTTCAATCTTGCTTAGAAAGCAAGTGAATAGACATTCGTTTGGAGTTGCCGTCTTGGAATGAGTAGATACGCTGGCTTGAGGATCACCAATAATCTGATGAATAGGATGAGATCTTGTCCATTTGGTGAAGTGAGGGAGAGGATCAATAACTTCTTGAACAACTTCTAATTGTTGAGAGAGATCTTCAGGTAATGTTATGTCAGATGAGGAGACATAAACTATTTCAACCGGAGGAGGAGGTAATTCAACGACATCTGAATCAGATTCTGTAATTGTTGGTTGAATAGCAGCAGTTTGTTCTTCTACTTGAACTGGTTATGCTTGAACAAATTCTTCTTGAACAGATTCAGTATTCACTTGTTCAGGTTCTAATTGAGTTGGATGAAATTCAGAATGAATGTTTTGAGATACAGAAGGTACAGGAACAACATCAGTTTCAGAGATAGATGCAGCAGAATTAGGAGTGGATGCGTTCACAGTTCCTTGATTCATAACAGTTGAAGCATTTTCAGTGTTAGATTTAGGCACATCATCATAAAAATGCTCAAAAAGAAAATCAAGATCAGTAAGATTAAGCAAGGAAGAAGATGGATCCTGATTTGACGGTTGTAGCGAAGGTTCTGAACTGTTTTCTCCAGAAGCTAAGTTCCCTGAAAGTGCGGGTTCTGAACCTGTTTGGCCAGAAACCAAATCTGCAGCTTCGTTAAATTTAACATTGACACTCTCTATCACTTTTCTGACTGAAGTAAGGAAGACTCTGTAAGCTGTAGAAGTAGAAGAATAACCCAAAAAAACACCCTCATCTGCCTTTGGACTAAACTTGTTCAGATTGTCGCGGTCATTCAGAACATAACACTTACACCCAAATGATTTGAAATATTTGACATTTGGTTTGATGCCATTCATAAGCTCATAAGGTGTTTTGTTGAATCTTCTATGTAGAATGGATCTGTTCTGAGTATGACATGCAGTAGAAATTGCTTCAGCCCAATGAGACAAAGGAAGACAGGAATATGCAAGCATCGATCTGGCAGCCTCGACAAGCGTTCTATTTCTCCATTCAACAACACCATTTTATTGCGGTGTTCGAGCAGCAGAAAATTGTTGTTGAATGCCTTGATCTTCGTAGAAAGCTTGAAGAGTGCTATTTTTGAATTCTGTACCATTGTCTGTTCTGACAACTTTGACCGTTTTTTGCTTGTTATTCTGAATCGCTTTGATAAGGTTGATGAGAATGTCAGGAGTCTCATATTTGGACTTGAGAAACTTGACCCATGTATAGCGTGAATAATCATCAACAACCACCAAAACGTATCTTTTCTTTCCGATGCTCTTTGTCTTCATTGGTCCACATAAGTCAACATGTAGGATATTAAGAACGTCCGAAGTACAGGCCTCGGGTTTTGGCTTATGCAGAGCTTTCTTCATCTTTCCTTTCTCGCAGTCTTGACAGAGATGGTATTTCTGAAATCGGAGTACTGGGAGACCTCGTACTGAATCATTCTTGACAAGGCGATCCATGTATTTAAAGTTGAGATGAGCTAGTCGTCGGTGCCATATCCAGCTTTCATGAATAAAGGCTTTAGATAGCAAGGAAATATCTGTTGGAATTTTAACCTTGGAAAGATTAATAGTATATAAATTTGATCTTCTCTTTCCAACCACTAAGTCCCTGCCACTGTCATTCTTTACAGCAACTCTTTTAGATTTGAAGTTGACTTCAAGATCTTTGTCACAAAATTGCCCGATGCTGAATAGATTGTGGCTAAGACCTTCAACATAGCTAACTCTCTTGACAGTTATATTCCCTTGTACAAGATCACCATAGCCTATAATAGGAGCAGTCTCGCAGTTTCCAAACTTAACACGACCGCAACATTTTTCTTTAAAATTTGAAAGTAGAGATTTGTTGCCCGTCATGTGTTTGGAACACCCCGAATCCAGATACCATAATTGACTAAGCTGGACATTCAGAAATTACACAGATTTAGGTACCCATATACTTATGGGTCCCTTCTTGTTAGTCCTTTGCCTTTTATTTTTCAAAACTCTCCTTTTAGAAAAATTATAAACGCAATCATCTATGGAAGAAGAATCATAATCATCTGAATCAGAAGTAGAAGAAAAATATGAGACATTCTTTGCAATTTGAATCATTTTCTTTATTGAATATTTTGTGTTTTTATTACAAGATGCAAATGTATCTGTTTTACAAAGACGATCTACACATTTATCCTCTATAACTGCAGATTCATTTGACTTTTGCTTGATCCTCTATATCTGCCTTGTAGACTTCTTCAAAGTCCGATCTGAAACAGTAGAATCAGAAGAATTAGAATTTTCATAAATGACATGATCTTGTTTCTTTGACTTCTTTGACCTTCTTCTTTTACGCTTGGGTTTATAATACTGATCATTTAGCATAAAGAGTCATCAACAATTGAATTGGAAGAAGAAATTTTATCTAAGAAATCAAACTGAGCATTCATCATATTGGAACTTGCCTTGGAGTTATGAGTTTCAGAAACACACAAGACTGGAAGAGTTTTGCGCGACCCCTTGGTGGCGCAAACTGAACTTTGAGCTACCAACTGCTGGCGCAAACTGTCAGTTTGCGTTACCAATGGTTGGCACAAACTTTCACTATTTTGAACTTTTTGCATATTTTCCTTGAAATCAGTATAAAATCCAGACTTAATTTTGTCATCAAAGTCTTGTTTTTGAGAAATGAATTTATCTTCAAAACTTGATTTCATGATAAAAAGAAATAAACCATTTTCAAAATCATTTTGAATACTTTGTTCTTCCATTTTATCTTCAAGATCAACAATTTTGCCCTCTAACACTAACGGGGGAATATATCTCTTAGAATCATAAGAAACCGGAGATATATTTTCCTTATTAGTGCTATTGGCATATATATATATATATATATATATATATATCAAAATAATCGTTTGGTAATTAAGATTTAATGGAAGCGTTGACATTTAAAGCATTTTGAGATCTTCTGGACTTCTTTGATTTGTCAGGAAAATATTTGGCATTTTCACTAGTACAAACAAATGGCATTTCCATTTTCTTGTTGTTCATTCTTTTCTCATTTTCAATTTCTAATTCTTGCTTTTCATTCATCCACTCAATTTTAAATTGAGGAGCATATTTTGCAAGATTTAGATAATCAAAATTATATAAAGTGGGGGTTTTGTTATAACAATGTTTAAACAATGTGGATTTTCAAAACCAAGTCCCCATCTTTCTTTTATTGCTTCATCACTCCTTGGTTTATTCATATAAATGGTTTACTCAGTTTGTTCTCTCTAATATAATTTTTCTTCTAAAACAATTATTTATCAGAAAATTTTTGATTTAATTTGGTCAGCTCTGTCAAAGAACCAAGATTTGTCTTGTTTAAACTTTCTAATTCATCCAATTTCTTTTGAAACTTTTCTTTTGAATCTGTCGAAATAAATTTTTCATCTTTCAATGAAATTTGCAATTTTTCAATCATGACAGATTTTTCTTGATTAGTTTGCTTTTCAGATAAGAACTTTGAACGTAAATCATGTAAAGCAGTTATTATGACATTCATTTGAGAGGAAATAAAGTTGTAATCAAACTCAGAAGGTACCTCAGATTCATCAGTGGAAATATCTTCATCTTCATCATCACTTTTATCATCCCCAATAAAGCACATTGTTGTTGTTTCCTCATTCTCAGCTTCATTGTCAGAATGGTCTAGCCAGTATTCTTCCTCGGCTAGCAAATTTGTTCCATTCTCTCTCTTTTCAGCAAGCTCTAACTTCTTTCGGTAGAAAGCAGAATCTTTGACAACCTTTACTCGACATTCCTTCGCAAAATGTCCCGGTTTCCCACAGTTAAAACACACAGTAGCCTTCTTTTCTTCCTTCTTAGGCTCAATCACCTTGGGAGGCTCATATTTCGGAACATATGGTTTGGAAGGAGCACCAATATCCACTTTCTTAGAACCTGAAGAGAATCAGAGGTTGTTGGAACCTGATATGTGCTGGAACTTCTTTTGATAATGTTGAGAGAGAAGGATCATAGCCTTTTCCAGAGCTTCACCGTCATCATCAGTAGACCCATCATAAGCATTCTCAGATAATGCTTGTTCAGCCAATTGGCTAGCAAGGAGAGCAATTGGGTCTACCGTCTTTGGTTTGCTTTTCTTATCAATCTTTGCTTTCTTTTCTAGCACCAAATTCTCATCAGCCATCAAGATCTCATAAAGTTCCTGTATCGGCTTTGTAGAGATCCTGACATCATTCCTCATTCTATGACAAGATTTGCTCCATTCTGGTTGAAGAGCATTTAAAAATTTTAGATTGGCTTCCAGTTCAGTTTTTGTCACCTTAATCTTATACAAATCATTTATCACAGCCCAAAATCTGTCAAACACACTTTTCAGACTCTCTCCATCTTTTGCCTTAAACTCTTCAAAATTGTTCATGTATCTTGTCTGACGGAGTTGAGTGGCAACTGCTGATCCAAGCATTATCTTTTCTAGCTGAGTCCACATTAGCATTGGATTCTGCTTAAAACAGTCAATTCGGTTGTAGATTGAGTTAGGCAGAGCAAGAATCAGATTAGACTTTGCTTGATTATCAGCTTGGTGTCGCAAAAGCTCTTCAGCATCGTACTCCCTTAAAAGCTTCTCAACCCTTGTAGCTGGTGTATTTGTAGTGGCTGGAATTTCTTTCATAGGCCTGACCATAGGACCTTCAGTAAAAGACTTCATCATATTGTCACCATTAGCTTGTCTCTCTATGAATTTGATGAATCTATCTTGCCATTGCTGAAATTCATTTTCATTAATCAGAACTGGAGGACGAGTGTCTGACCCCAAAGACATCATTATATCATTCTTGTAAAACTGAGCTTGTAGAGACATCGTTACAGAATCACAAAATCGAAAAGTTCTAAGTCTGGAATCAGAAAATCTGGCGCAAACTGGAGATTTGCGTGATAAGCAGATGGCGCAAAAGAGATTTGCGTGAGTAGTAGGTGGCGCAAACTAATATTTGCACGAGGCGATGTTGGCGAGAACCTCTCTTTGCATGAAATGTAAACTAAGATAATCTATCTGGTTTTCATTTGGAAAATTTGGATATTGAAAAAGAAGGAAGTCTGCCCCACCTTCGTACTTCAATCATGCACATTGAGTCTGTGTTTATCTACTGTTGTCTCAGTGGTTTACACAATTTTGAGCCTTTATAAGCAATCATCCGTGCTTAATTCTTTTAACACTTGCACGAACACACAAGAAAATTTGTTTTCTTGTCATAACATTCATAGAAATTGCCTTTGTGGTGTTTCGATGATTGGATGGAAGCCCTGGGGGAGTGAACATCAAAAAGCTCCTTTATATTGTGTATTCGTTACACACGGTGACTTAGTGTTACTGACAGACATTTTAACTGATTCATTTGTTGATTCAGGTGTTACATTCCTACTTTGTCTAGATTTGCAAAGATCTAGATAAATACATTGTTCAAATTGGCAAAGAATCAGATGCTCGTGAAAGATCAGTGGTCGGAACAAACAATGACATTTCTTGTTGAAAGTTTTGATGAACCCGATGCTCGTTTTATCAAAAAGGGGGAGATGATTTTAAAGAAATGTCCAAGTCAAAAATTGCAAAGTTCAAAGATTTATGAAGATATGCTGATTTTGAAGAAATTTTCTTTGAAGATTATTTGCTGAAGCATTCCGTGCTAAATCTGAAGATAATTTCTTTCCGAAGTCTGAAAGAGTATTGTGATAGTTTTGGTGAGATTTTTGAAGATCGTTTCTATCATATTTGGTGGAATACAAATATCATTTGAAGACAGACTTTGGGAGAATACAAATAGTTTTTGAAGATCAAGATGTTATAAAGAAAAAGGGGAGATTGTACTGACAGAGCTTAAAGTAAAGACTGAATTGCAAAATATTTCTAAAATGATCTTGATCCAAAGGGGGAGATTGTTAGAGCACAGATTTATTAGATTCAAGATCATAAATATTGAAGATGAAAGTTCAAGAGGTCAAAGGCTGAAAGTCAACTCTTAGTGAAAGTCAAAGTCATTTTGTAATAAAGTCAAAGTCAATGTAATTGTATTTTGTTTCTTTGTAATTGTGTAAAGGTATAAATACCTTGTATGTCTTTTTAGTAGAGTAACAATTCATTGTAAGTGTGTAATTCAGTTTGTAATGTGAGTGTATGAGAGAAGGGTTCATTGCATATCTTTCTAGAGTGAGAAAGTAGAGAGAGAAAGTGAAGTTTGTAATTGTTTGAGTTTTAATCAAAGACTTGTGATTATGAATTCTCATCTTGATTGTTTGTGATCAATTAGAACTTGAATCTAGGACTATCAGAACATTTAAGAACATGTTTTCATATCTGAAAGTCGTCCTTCTTTCAGATACGTATGAGATTAAGATTAGAAATAAATCTTTTCGTTCAGTCTTAAATCTCATCAAGTCAGCTCTAAGTCACAACAGATATGATCAATTAAGCTTCTTCTCAATTCCTGCAAAAGTCACAAAGTCGTCAAAGTGCAAAGCTTTATTCACAAAAACTTTATTGAAAAGAAAAATGACATAAAGCAGTAAAACTTTGAATGTACGAGTTCTGATCTTATATAATCATAAGTCATATTCGGTACTCCTTACTCTCACTCTTACTCCCCCTGCATTTATGCATAAGAAAATTTTATCAGTGATAAGCATAAGCAGAAATATGAACTCCCCCTCAAATGAATGTAAATCAATTTTTCTTCTTCTCTCACTCCCCCTGAAATCATGAACATACCTTAAAGTGCATATATCTTTCAGATTAAAAATAAAGAAATGAAGAAAAATAACAATAACGAAAACTTTTGTAGATAATCACTAATTAAATCTCTTTTCGTCTAGAGGCTTGGTAAATAAATCTGCAAGATGATAATCAGTGTTTACAAAATAAAGTTCTATTGTACCTTTTTCCACATTATCCTTAATGAAGTGATATCTCACATCGATGTGTTTGGTCTTTGTATGTTGTACAGGATTTGTTGTTATTGCAATGGCGCTCTTAGAGTCACAGTATATCAGGATCTTGTCAAATTTGAAGCCATAATCTCGTAGTTGCGTCCTCATCCACAAGACTTGAGAACATCAGCTCACAGCAGCGACATACTCTGCCTTAGCCGTTGATGTGGAAACACATATTTGTTTCTTTGATGCCCAACTTACGAGTTTATCGCCTAGGAATTGTATATGCCCCGATGTACTTTTCCTATCCAATATACAGCCTGCATGATCTGCATCTGAGTAGGTTGTCAGTTCAAAACTTGTATCTTTAGGATACCATAGACTAAGATCTGCAGTGCCCTTCAGATATCTAAAGATCCTTTTGACCGCAGACAAATGGGATTCTTTAGGATTAGCCTGATATTGAGCACATAAACATGTAGAAAACATAATATCTGGCCTACTTGAAGTTAAATACATCAAAGAACCAATCATCCCTTGATAGGTTCTAACATCAATAACTTTACCCGAAGGATCAACGCCGATCTTAGTTCCCGGTGCCATCGGGGTTCCAATTGTTGTACAATTTTCCATTTTGAATTTTCTTAGAATATCAAAAATGTACTTGGATTGATTTATGAAAATCCCCGTTGAAAATTGTTTGACTTATAATCCGAGAAATAAATTCATCTCTCCCATCATACTCATCTGAAAACGCGACACCATAAGGTTTGAAAAATTCTTACAGTATTTAGGATTTGTTGAGCCAAATGTAATATCATCCACATATATCTGGATTAGAAGGATATCGACATTTTCCTTTTTAATGAACAAAGTAGTATCAATTTTACCTTTCGTGAAGCCAGACTTGACTAGGAACTTCGACAAAACTTCGTACCAGGCTCGAGGTGCTTGTTTCAGTCCATAAAGTGCTTTGTCGAGAATATAGACGTGATTCGGTTTCTCTTGATTGACAAAGCCTTCAGGCTGTGATACGTAGACTTCATCCTTTAGTATGCCATTAAGAAAGGCAGTCTTCACGTCCATCTAATAGACAGTGAAGTTTTTATGAGCAGCATACGCAAGAAACATTCTGATTGCTTCAATGCGTGCCACTGGAGCGTAAGTCTCGTCATAATCAATTCCTTCCTC
The DNA here is from genome assembly GCA_954870635.1 of Arctium minus. NCBI lineage: Eukaryota > Viridiplantae > Streptophyta > Magnoliopsida > Asterales > Asteraceae > Arctium > Arctium minus. Next base: position 39,106,709 of record OX941087.1, on the reverse strand, counting down.
TTTGTTTGTACCACAATCAGTGTAAATCAATACAACAACAACAATTTCAATTAAGAACAACTTTGATTAATCTCATAATGTGATTACAAAAACTCTCTTAAACTTTCTCTCTCTCTCTCTATAGATCTCGTATGATGCTTTCTATATAAACTACTACAACTACACGCACAACACCCTAAATTTATGAGTTTCTTCGTGTCTTGTAATTTTTCTGAGTGTGAGTACCATTTTTTTCTCTATGTGTTGGTGTCATCATCAAATAGGGGGAGAAAAATTGTTTGGTCTCTAATTGATTTGGTGATGACTCTTCGACCAACACTTAGAAAGTCATGAAGACCCTTTGAACAATGTCTCTCTCTTTACCGATCGCCCTCTACTGCCAGGTATGTTCTCCTTCATAAACTCTCCCGGTCTACCATGGGGTGATACTAAGGACACTCCGGTGTCCAAAGATCCCTCAACTGTAGTGGACCCTTCTTCCCCCTCCTTAGTGACGCCGGCTAGCAATAAATTCTCAACCGCTACTGGCACCGCCGCACTTGCCCAAATGGCCATACCACCGAAAGAACCTTCGGCGGTTACCCAGGTCACACCCCATACCTCAGCGGCGGCACTCTACCTCCTCCCCTCCCTCTCCTCTCAAGAGGCTGAGGAAAGTTTCAAGGGCCAAGCCACCTACTCCACCCACCGGTTCTTCAAAATCGGCAGGTGTTGATATTTTCCCATCTGGGCCCGGGGACTCTGCTAAACCCAACGACATCTCCTTTGTATCCTCACAAAAGGATACAATTGTAAAATCGGGGACCCCTATTATTCCCTCATCAATCTTTTCCTTGGTTGATAAGGATGACTTGGACACCTCCCCAATCTAAGGTGCTTCTTCTCCACCTCAGTCCCGATGCTTCTGCACGATCCAAGGATGAATCTGCCTTTCCAGGAGCAGGTTCGGAGGATCTTGAAAACTTTCTGACTTCTTACTTTCCGACACCGTGAATTAGTTGAGGGGAAGTATGAGTTGAGGGGGAGCAACTTACCACTCAAGCTTAAACTCTGCTTTTGCAATGGACTATGTGATCAAATCCACCTGACATTAGTTGAGGGGGAGTATGAATTGAGGGGGAGAAACCAACCACTCAAGTTTAAACAATTCCGGCTACTGTCTTCTATATCTTTGTATATATTTATTTGCTTTGTCATTCTTTATTTGTTTGTATAGCTATACTTTTCATTCATTTGTAAATGTCAGATATACCAAAAAAAAAGAATGGTCTTTGTGAAAAGAACCCAAAAAGAGTAAAGATGGGTCAAAATGAATTTATTCAGTACACTCTTTGTTCTATTCTTTAGTATGGATGTCATCCTCAAATAGGGGGAGATTGTTGGGTCATATGAAGATTTGAAGATGACCTCCTGATCTTCCATCTTATATCATCCTACTTAGAATATGTTTGAGGTTCTTTTAGCAACTTGACTTCTATACAAATGTTCGGTGAAGTCAAAGATTAGCCGAAGAAGACAAAGAAGGAGTACATCTCTCAAAGCGGATTGAAGATAGTCTCCTCAGCCTAAAGCCAAGTATGCCTAAGTGATTAACACCATCGGCCAGGATGGTGTCAATCTCATATCTTCAGGATTATGAAGGTGTTCTCACATCTTCAGGAGCCGAAGATCTCTTCAAGTCATCGGCAACCGATGATCTCTCTTTGGTAGCTGAAAGATCTCTTCAAGACATCGGCAGCCGATGATCTCTCCTTTGAAGCTGAAGATGCTCTCACATCTTCAGGAGCCAAAGATGTCTGAAGATTTGTTTCAAACACATTGTACTTTTCTGACAAAGTATATTTGTGATATCTTGCATTGATGTGGACCTCATCTGAAGATCAGATAAAGTAAGCTTTGTCTCCTACACTCTTTTAAGGAAAGGTCTCTACCATCCTCTGCAGGTCAACACTTCAAGCCAAAACACCTCAAGACAAAAGGTACATCCTGTACCATGATGAAGACCTGTGTCCATCCCTTGCTCAACAGGTGTCTCATGCATTAGATGCATGAGGCACTATAAATATGAAGGATGGCTCAACATGCAAGATCACCAGTTCTACAACCTTCAAGTTCTCTAAGTGCCTGGAAACCTTCTCTCTACGAAGTTCAATTGTTTTCTAAGTGTTTTATAATTGTTCTTCATTCTCTTTGTGTAAGATTGTTTGAATAGATTTCATCTATTCTCTTCCGCAACAATCAAAAGTTTTCTATGTGTAATTCTTGATTTCAAATCAATAAGAATTAAATTAAGTGAAAAACTGTGTGTATTGTATTCAACCCCCCCTTCTACAATACTTTTCTTATTTACTTACTCTTTTCTTATTTACTTACTACTATTTGGGACCAACAATATAGATATAGATATGTGCATGTACATGGAGGTAATGGATATATATCTCATATATGTACACATGTATACATATACATATATATATATATATATATATATGAATGCCAACACATGGGATTATATATGTATATAATATACATATATATATATACATATGTATGTATATATATGCTTGCACTGTTATTCCTTTTTTTTATAATTCTAAGTTTGGATTCAATGTTTTACTTTTGCTACCAATAGATTAATTAAAACTAAACAAAAGTTTAGGAAATCGTTTGATGGAATATCTACCGAATTTTTCTTAAATACTTAATCGACTAATACATATTCACGTCCTAAATGAGACATTATTCAAAAAGCAGTCCCAAAACGGGGACTATCTGAATGTAATCTCTATTTAGATTATTTCAGACGAGTATAAAATTTAAAGGCATATGCAATGTTGATACTAAGATAAAAAAAATTATGTATGCTCACGCAATACTAAAAACCTAAAATTTTATATGACAAATAGGGGTGTGCAGAAATTCAACCGATCCAATAGGAACCGACCGATCCAATTAGAACCGACCGATCATAATTAGATATCCAAATGTAATTGGATCGAATCGGATTGAAAATCTCAACACCCAACTTGGATCGGTCGGTTCTTGGATGGCATTCCAGAACCGACCAAAACCAACCAACATCCAATTACCCATCCGATTAACCATCCAATTACCATTCAGTTTTCCATCCAACTATCATCCAATTATTTTTTTTGCAATTTGCTTAAATCTAAATTTGTTTTGTGTTGATTTTTGAATTTTTAGTCTCACTTATGTTGGTTATAACACAAACTAAAAGTAATTAATTAGAACATTGCATTAAATTAACACATTGGATGGATCCGATTTGATCATCCATTGGATGTTGGATGGATCCAATATGATCCAATGGATATCCAATAAGAATATCCAATGGATATCCAATAAGAACATCCAATGGATGGAACCGAACCGATCCAATCATCTATTGGATTGGAAAAATCCAACATTAGGGATGGTAACGGGGCGGGTATCCCCTTACCTGGCCCCAGCCCCGGTTTAGTAAGAATGTCCCCGGCCCCGACCCCGGTCCCCGGCGGGTACGGGGATCGAGTACCCGACCCCGGTAGTTACCCGGTCAACCCCCGCCCCCGGTACCCGGTTGGAACCCGCTTGGAATCATAAATTCATAAACTACTGTTTTTATATGGTGCTACTGTTTGCTATTGCTAGTCATGATGAAAAATATAAAACTGAGATTATGGAGGCAGGAGCTATTGATATTCTTATATGAAGAATCTCATATTCATTGCCATACGATCACGTACACACTTCAAAGTATGCACCTTCAGTTTAAATTCCAAAATCCACAAAATCCATCATTAATTGAGTTTGACATTCATAAACAAGTTATAAAACTACAATTTGGAAGTGGAGGCTTGGAGCTGTGGAGTGATGGAGTCGATACAATTTGGAAGTGGAACCGTGGTTTACAAAACCTAATTTAAGAGAAATGTTATTTAAGTTATATATATATATATATATATATATATATATATATATATATATATTTAAAAATAATAATTTTTATCAAATATATCCCGGGTACCGGGCGGGTCGGGGGTAGGCTACCCGGTCCCGGTTTGAGCGTACCGGGTATCCCCGGACCCGTTTTTGCGGGTATTCCCCGGCCCCGGGCGTGTCGGGTGAATCGGGTTCCCCAACGGGATGGGGTAAATCACCATCCCTATCCAACATCCAATGGATGATTGAATTGGTTCGGTTCCCCTCACATCCATTGGATGCCAACCTAAGAACAGACAAAGATTTCTCTTGGTCCACCAATTTAAATTACTCAAACGAGCAAATTAATTTTTCTAATCTGATAGCTCAAACGGTCCTAAAAAATATAAAAACAACGTAACATTAATTACATTCACAAAACAATTATATATATTATTATTCCCAGAATTCAAGTTCTAATTATAAAAACAATCAAGATGAACAATCAATCGTAGTCATATGTCATTGATATTCAAATCAAAGATTACAATCTCAACTTTCTCTCTCTACATACATTCTCTCTCTCTAGAATGAATATTCAATAAACCTTTTCTCTAATATGCTTCGTGTGAACAACTGATTACAAATACAAGGACACAAGGTATTTATACCTACAAACAATTATAAGGAAACAAAATACAAACTACTTTGACTTTGACTTTATTACACAAACTTTGACTTTGATGCTTGAGAGTTGACTTTGAGCTTTGACTTTAATCTTCAAACTTCATGATCTTGCATCCAACAAATATGTGCTCTAACATTCTCCCCCTTTGGATCAAGATCATTTCTAAAAGATTTTGCAATTCAATCTTCTCTCTTAAGCTCAATTTGAATTTTCTCTTCCTTTCTGATATAAACATAATCTTCTCAGATAATCAACATTCTCCCCCTATTCATATGAAACATTGACGTTCTCCCCTTTCTTTGACAAACGCATTATCTTAAAAAACTTTCAGCAATCTTCTCAAAATCCGTTCTTCAAGAATAGTTGCATTCTCCCCAAAGGTTGTAAACAAACCTCTTTCAGACATTGAAAATAAATTATCTTCTGTTTCAGCTCGGATTGCTTTAGCAAACTATTTTCAAATAAAATTTCTCCAAAATCTGCTTGCTTTCGGGATTCTTTGAACTTTTTTAGCTTTGAACAAACTTCAATTCTGAAATCTTTTAATTCTTTCTTTCACAATCAATTCTTCTCTCCCAACTTTAATATTTCTTTAAATCATACATTTCTTGATACCATCTCCCCCTTTTTGATGATTGCGGCATCGAGATCATCAAAACTTTCAACAAGAAATGGATTGGATATAATCTGACCATTGATCTTTCATACTGAGCCTCTGATTCTCCGTCGATCCAAAAAGGTATTCATCCGAATCTTTGCAAATTCAGACAAATCAAAAATGTAACACCTGAATCAACAAACGAATCAATTAGAATACCTGTCAATAACACAAAGTCACTGTGTGTAACGAATACACATTGAAAATGAGATTTTGTGATGTTCATTCCCCCAGGGCTTCCATTCAATCATCGAAACACCACAAAGGCAATTTCTATGAACGTTATGACAAGAAAACAAATTCCTTGTGTGTTCGTGCAAGTGTTAGAAAGAATTAAACACATGATGATTGCTTTATAATATGGCTCAACATTGTGTAAACCATTGAGACAACAATAGTATAACACAGACTCAATTGTGCATGATCGAAGTGCGAAGGTGGGGCAGACTTCCTTCTTTTTCAATATCCAGATTTTCCAAATGAAAATCAGATAGATTATGTGTTGTGTCCCCTTGAAATATTGAAACATTTTCTTATTGAGAAGAAAATGAGTGGCTGGTGGGGTTTTTATCAAGAGTTGGCATGGGCTAGTTGCATGTTTCAATAATGTTCACGAAGAATTGTGAAACACTAGTAATGTGGCTGTCCGACTCAGAAAAAGTTGTTGCAGAGTTAGATATTCTTTTACTCTGTTCTCATACCCTCTTTCTTTTAATCATTGAGCTTGCTTCTAACCAAACTCTCATTCACATTTTACCTCATCACTCAACCCACACTCATTTCTGTTTGAATTCTCACACTCGATCACTAAGGGTTAACTTCTTGGGTAGGAAACACTGGTTAACGTGAATCCATAGAAGTTTCATTTAAGTCCTACACAATGAACCCATATTTTCCTATTGAAGCACAAAGTTGCTCAAAAATGGTTTAACTTGGCAATGAAGCACAAAATATATACAAGTCAGATGTATGTATGCTCATAGATATAATCATGAAGATTTGAGCATTTTAAACATTGAAGATATTTCAAACAAGGATATTAAATGAATGAAATGAATACAAGAAACTTCTTTGAAAATCTGACATTGTATTAAAAGATCAAATAGAAATGATATAGCTATTAAGGGTTAAGTCAGCAAAAATTGGATGTTGTCTATACAAACCAAAATATAGACAAGTCTTGAAAGAATCGTTTTGAAATGAATCAACGCTCAATATTCTTTGAATTTCAATCGGGGTGTCTTACCATCGAAAATTTGTATCAATTTACAGACATGGTAAGAACAATGTCAACAAAAATTAAACCGGTGTGTGTGAAAACTTGAAAGTACATGGAAAAGATAATACACAAGTATTAATCTTTGGAAACACACGGTTTATAGACATTTAAGCACAAAGAAAATGAAAACATTTAAAATCACACTTCTATATCCATGAAATCTTTTAAGAATCAGAAGTGGTTTGAACAATTAAAAACATGTTTTCATACCTGAAAGTTGTTCTTCTTTTAGATACATACGAGACCAAGATTAGAAATAAACCTTTTCCGCTCAGTCTTAAATCTCATCAAGTCAGCTCTAGGTCATAAAAGATATGATCATGTAAGCTCACTCTCATTTCTGCAAAAGTCACAAAGTCATTAAAGTACAAAGTGTTATTCACAAAAACTTTATTGAAAAGTAAATGACATAAAGCAGTAAAACAATGAATGTGCGAGTTCTGATCTGAAGTAATCAGAAGTCATAATTCTATACTCCCCCTGAAATTATGCATCAGCAAATTTATCAGTGAAAAGCACATGATAGAGATCAGATACAACTTCTCCTGAAGTGTAGATCATCATATCTTCCGAAAACATATTGCCATAATAATATGTACTCCTCCTTGAAGGTTGATTTCCTCATCTAAGATTTTGGAGTACAATTTCTTATCAGCCCGAGAGTAGCATTGCTTTTGTTCGTTGAAGTACGAGTCCTAAACTGTTGTGTTTAGAAGTCAAACTCCGTTGAAGTACGGGTCCTGAATTGATTTATTAATAAGCCTTGGTTCTCTTACTCCCCCTTGACTTGAGGTGTCTGCAACACAAAATCATCTTTAGGCTTTGGTACCCACTGGTATTTGGGTTCATGTTTGTTAGTTGTAGTTCGGTTAGGAGTAATCGAGTAAGAACCATACCAGTAATGATCACTAGCTTTATGAACAAAATCATAAGTACGACAATAAGAACAATACCACTTTTTAGATAACCTGATCAATTGATCTCTCTAGTAAGCAAGATCAGGTTTATCTTTCAGCACTTTGTTCTTCTTGGCTATTGATGCATGTACAAATGATTTGTTTTCTTTATTCTATTCCTTCTTTCCTTTCTTTTCTTCCTTCTTCTCATCATCAAGTAGTTTCACCTTCCAAACCAACTTCTCTTCTTCATATCTCCTTCTTCTCCTTCTATGTGTACCTGAACCATCTATTTTCCAATCATAGAAAATGTTAGTTGTACGAATCTGATCAAATGAAGGAACTGACCTTTTTGAAGAAACAATTTTCTGATGTGAGCTTGAGGTTGGCTTGTTAGAACCAACTGAACTATTTCTAGGTGTGTGGATTTTTGACTCTGGAGTCGTTTGCTCAGTCACCACCACCTTGGAAATAATATCTTCAAGCTCCTTTATCTTTGAAGAATAACTATCTCTTTCTTTGACAAGCAGGTCAATCTCTTTCTTGAATTCATACTTCGCTTTCTGCTCTTTCAGTGCACTTTCAGATAGTTCAGATAGCTTCACTGTCAGCTTCTTTATTTCTGCTTCAAATATATTCCTTTCTTCTTCAAAGTCCTTCTCCACATTCTTTCTTCCATCAGATATCTCTTTAAAGAATCCAACATTCTTTTGTTCTATGATCTTCTTTTCTTTGTCAAGCTTTTCCCTTTCAAGAATGATTACTTTCTCAAAATCTGAAATTTGTTGAGAAAGTTTTACACATTTTAGCTCAACTGCTTTATTCTCTTCAAAGCTTTTCCTGGAAAAGTCTGAAAACTTCTTAGCAAACTCTTTCTTTTCTTTCTCAAAAACACCTTTGTCTTCGACCATCTTTTGTTCCAAAACTGATATTTTCTTTTGAAACTCAGCATTAGCATCCTCCAGATTTTTAATCTTCTTCTCATAACTTTCAACAGAAGATGTGTGCTGGATTTTGGCAATTTGAGCTTCCAGATCAGAAATCTTTCTTTTTAGTTCAATATTTTCACATTCTGACTGAGAAATTTTCTTCTTCAGAAACCTATTTTCAGACTCCAATTCTCTTCCTTTTAATAACACCTTTGGCCCTGACATCATCCATTCAAGATAATCCCACAACTCCTTCCCTGTCGCATTACGGATATTTATTTGACCAGAAATTTCACGAGAAATACTTTGCAGCATAAAATTTTCAGCTATTCTATCAACTCTCTGTCTTTTCTTTTGTTCCTCAGTACAATCTTCTAACGGAATTTGAGGTTTCATCGCTCCTTCAGTCAATGATAATCTGATGTAGTAACCCAGGTCATGTTTATCTATAAAGTTTAAAAAACTAACTTTCCACTGTTCGTATTCTCCTTTGAACAACATTGGTGCCTTCACATATGTTCCAACTTTGAAAGCTTCTCTGGAAGTCATCCTGTTACAAAAAGAACTTGAATATGATCGTTAGTCCAAATGAAATCTCAAAAATACAGAAAATCTTGAAAGAAAATTTAGAAATTAAAGTTTCCAAAAATTCACTAAGTCAAGAATTCACAGGTTAAAGTGAAATACTAAGAATTCGCAGATAAAACAAAATCAGAATTCGCAACCAAAAACAAGTCAAGAATTCGCAGGCTACAAGGATTTTAGAATCCGCAGACTAAAATTCGCACATAAGAAACTCACGAATTATGTACTTAAAAATTTATTTGATATCTCAAAGAATTCGTAACCAACACTCTTGCGAATTCTGAGGAATTCGTGAACAATACTTCTGCGAAATCTGAAAATTCGCACGGATCAACTCTGTGAATCCTATGCAATTCGCAGATCACACAGATGCGAATCTTACACTTAGGAAATTTTCAAAATCAAATCCTAATACTCTGCGAAACCCATCAAATTTACGAATTCTTTCTGCGACTTCTTAAACAATATGCGAGTTCTTCATGATCCTTGCGAGTTCTTGGTGATTCTTGCGAGTTCTTCAGATCTCAAGTGAAAACCCACTCTGAACTGCTCAAAAACCCACGAAATCTTTGATTTTCATCCAGTAACTTCGACAATTTGTTCCTTAATACATCTAGAAACAAACTCGAACAACGAATTTCAACAAAATACACTCAATTGAACAAATCGATTCATTACAATGCGTAGAACTCGTGAACTCAAAAACCAACAAAAATTGTCAAATTGAAGAAAATTACAGTGCAATTCTTTTCCAATTCTATACAAACTTGTAACACCCCGGATTTTCGTTTTGTAATCTTTTTATTCTTGTGTTTAAGCGTTGTCGTTAGCACCGCGTTTGGTTTGAAGTTTGAGTTTGGATTTTGGTGGTTTTGGACAAACCACAGTGAACTACGCGAGTTGCACCACGACTTGAGGTCGCGGCACAACCCGCGAAACCCTCTGTTTGGGTTTTGGTTTCTGCAAGCGGGCGAGTTATGTCGCGACTTGAAGTCGCGGCATAACCCGCGAGATCCCCTGGCCAACATAGGGGTGTTCTGCATAATATCTTGGAGTGTAAGAGATATTTTTAATATCTCAAACACTCTCAAATCTTTTTTCTCTCTCTCTCTTTCTCTTCTTTCCATTCGAGGTTTCTTCGGTTGTCGTTTGTTGCTAGTGTTAAGTGCACCATCCGAGGTTTCGGTATAGAAAGCTTCATCTTCTCGAAGGGGTCGATATCTAGTTTTCGGGTTTTCGTCTAAAACCTATTTGGTGAGTTCCTACTACCTTTTTATAAACTTTATACATGTCAAAAGTACATTTTGAACTCCTATATATCTCCATGGTCTTGGATCTATTTTTTTTCTACATTTTGACATAACTTGAGTTTTGGGAGATTTTAAGGTTCCCGATCATTTTCGACTAAAATAATGGGTTCCATCTTATTTGAAGTAAAAGGAGGTTTTACATGCACATTTATGTGGATTATTTGAAAGAATGTATATAAACTCATTTTTATGATTTTCATTCTTACCGGCAGTTAAACTTGAAGGAAAGCATTTTGTTTATAAAATGTTTTATACCATATGACTATCTATGGTTGGTCACATATGTTATTGTGACAAGTCTGTACCATTACTAGTGGATCCCTAGGTTTTAAGTCGGCTTTTATTATTGGGATGTCTACTCCCCTTTCTGTAGCTATGGATGCATATGATCCTCGGGGGCCACTTGGTACGATTAGTGAGATCGGTTACTAGCTATGGGTCATATTGTAGTCCTAGTGAACGAGTATGACTTGGTTTCCTCGAGGTCCCTCCCTCACATCTTAGTACGGACCTTGTTGTTCGTGGCCATGGATTCGAAGTATTTAGCTCACAACTCGGATTGTGGCCTACTTTTGTGTTCCGCCGCAATCCTTGGTAAATCGGGTTTCCCCCGTCATCACAAGATGAATTTTTGGACCGATCAGTCCTTATGTGGAAAAGATTTCTTTTGTAAACCGAAACTTATTGAAAAGATTTCCTTTTGATGAAATTGTTTATATCTCTTGAAATTATAAACTGTATGTTCTCACTAGGCTTTAAGCCTAACATTTTTTCTCAAATGATATGTATATAAGGTTCCCATTAGCGGTGGGTTGCCAAGGGCTTGAGTGACGAGCTTGGTCTCGAGGTTTTTGAGATGATCAGTATTGTATGTTGGGCGTTTGTTTAAGTCCCATCTTTTGGTGATTTCGGATTGTCAACCAATGTAATCTAGATAGTATATGTTTAGATTAGTTTGTTGTTGAAGTCCATATCCGTATGCAGGTTTTGTAAAGGTTAAGTACATTCCCCTTTTTGGAGGTTTATACCAAGTGTTGATGTCTATTTGTCCAGTTTCCGCATTTAAAATTCACATCAGGTTTTTAGGGTGTGACAAAACTCGATTTAATACTCAATATACGAACTCATTCTCATCAATTACAGACACTAATTCGCACAAAAACTCGAAATTCGATTCAAGAACTCAAGAACACAGTACGAATCATTTTTCTCGATTGATTTCACTTAGATCTGCTCTGATACCAATTATTATTCCCAGAATTCAAGTTCTAATTACAAAAACAATCAAGATGAACAATCAATCGTAGTCATATGTCATTGATATTCAAATCAAAGATTACAATCTCAACTTTCTCTCTCTACATACATTCTCTCTCTCTCTAGAATGAATATTCAATAAACCTCTTCTCTAATCTGCTTCGTGTGAACAACTGATTACAAAGACAAGGACACAAGGTATTTATACCTACAAACAATTACAAGGAAACAAAATACAAACTACTTTGACTTTGACTTTATTACACAGACTTTGACTTTGATGCTTGAGAGTTGACTTTGAGCTTTGACTTTAATTTTCAAACTTCATGATCTTGCATCCAACAAATATGTGCTCTAACATATATATATATATATATACATATATATTATTTCACACAAATATGTCCACGAGAATATACACATATATATATAAGTATATAAGGGATAAATCAAATGAAAACCATTCTAATTTTGCAAACCGTGGATACCGTCGATTTCATTGGTTAAATTAATGAAATTGGTTCATGAAATTATTTAATTTGATGAAATTGTATCATATAATTATTTTGTTGATGAAAGTGTTTCATATATTGTGTTTTTTATGTAAAAATGAAATTGTTTCATGTATTTTCTAATTCTAATGAAATTGTTTCATGCATTTTTTTCATTCTGATGAAATTTTTTCATTTTTACATAAAAAACACAAATATATGAAACAATTTCATCAAGAAAAGAATTATATAAACAATTTATCAAATTTTACAAATTCATGAGACAATTTTATTAACTTAAGAGTTAACCAATGAAATCGACGGTGTTAGGTCCAAAATCAAATGCAGATTTCAATCTCAAATCTCCAATTTCATTGATTCATGAACTTTCTCTCTCTCTAGAAACTCATACGTATATGACAATGTCTATAATCCTTTTTTTCTAAAGTTACAAAACCAAAACCTATTTATACTAACTACATTACAAAGCAACCTAATCTAAACAATGACTTTGACTTACAAAGACTTTACAACTTTGACTTTACAATACAAATACAAACAATTACATTTGACCTTTTAATCTTGAATACAATTCTGGTCTAACAATCTCCCCCTTTGGATTCAAGATTAAATTTTTTTGGCAATAATCTTCAGGTCTTCAATTCTTCAGAATTGTCTTCAGCTTTGACTTCTTTTTCAGCTTTGATCTTTGTAAGCTTTGACAATCTTCAAATCTTTTACAACTCTTTAACGAAGTCTCCCCTTTTGAATTCAGCTTTTAAAAACTTTGACTAATCAACATACTTTCACTTTCACTTTAACAAACTTTCACTTTCTCAATCAATCATATAACATCTGGCTTTGACTATCTTGATCATCTTGAACTCAAACTTTCTCAATCAACTCTTGACTACTTTGATCTTTGACTTATCTCCCACTTCTGTTTATCCTCTTTGATTATCTGAACTTGAACTTTGAAATATCTCCTCCTTTTTAATGATTTGTAAGAATCAAAATCATTAAAACTATTCAAGTTTAGATATGTCTTTGAATGATCTCCCCCATATAATCAATAAGCGTAGTCTTCATGATCTCTTCCTCATATATGAAAATTTGCAATCTCTCCCAATGAATGATATGAGAACATTCTCCCCCTTTGACAAAATGTTAGCAATCTCCCGCTTTGTGAAGAAATAAACAATCTCCCCCAGATAGGAAAGTTATCAATCTCCCCCGATACATGATATGAGAGAATCTGTTGTCTGATCTGAATGAGCCGTTGAATCATGAATGTATTCATCTGAATATTTTCAAATTCAAACGAATTAAGAGTGGTAACCCTGAATCAACACATGAAACAGTTAGGAATGCCTGTCAGTAGCACAAAGCCACTGTGTACAACGAATGTACAATTTAAGGAGCTTGTTTGATGTTGACTCCCTAGGACTTCCATTCAATCATTGAAAAAACACAAGGTAATTCTATGAATGTTCTGACAGAAAAACACATTTTCTGTGTGTTCGTGCTTGTGTATGAAAGAATTATCATAATGATTGTGTTTCATAAAAGGCTCAAAGTATGTAAACCACTGAGACAACAATGGTATACACAGACTCAATGTGCATAATGAAGGGTCGAAGGTGGGGCAACTTTCCTTCTTTTTCAATATCAGTATCTTCCAAGTGAAGAACCAATAACGTATGTGCTTCTTCCCTAGAAAATGTGAAACATTCTCTTTTTAAGAAAAGAATGAGTAGCTGGTGAGGTGTTTGCAAGAGATGGCATGGGTTCACTGCCTTTTTCAATGATGGTCACCAAAGAATGTGAACCAATCAGATAATGTGGTTTCCCGGCTCAGAAAGAAGTTTGGTGCAAAGTCTGATATTCTTTTACCCTGATCTCCCACCCTCTTTCTTTTATCTTTAAAGCTCACTTTTAACCAATCTCTCATTTCCATTTTACCTCTTCACACACCAACACTCAAATCTTTTGACCCCTCTCCCCTCAATCACTCAGGGAATACTTCCTGGGTAGGAAACACTGGTTATCGTGAATCCATGGAAGTTCTGTTTAAGCACTCACACTGAATCCCGTGTATTTTCCTAAAAACATGCGTATCTCAATGATTTTCTTGACAATTTAACACAAGAAATCATTTGTCAGTGTATGTATGCTCATCAAAAATCAGAATGAAGTTTGAGCATTTTAAGCATTTAAGATTTCTCAAAACTTTATATGAATGAATAATCATGAAATAATAGAAACATTTTGAGAATCTGACAATGATTAAGATCAGATCAAATTATCATGAAGAAAAAGAATATTTTTGAGAAATCAAAGACGTAAGATGTTTATATGAACAAGATATAAACATATTTGCAATGAAAACACATGTATAAAAGAAATGACGTTTGATTCAAACAACAGTGAATAACAAACGAGAGTATTACCATAGAAAGATTTATCATTTGATACATGGTAATAACAAAGTTCAAGAAATATTGTACTGAACTGTTGTGTATGAATACTTGACAAAGTATATCGACAAGATAATACACAAGTATTTATCTTTTAGAACACACGGTCAGATAAGCATTTAAGTATCCAAAAATCATTTAAAATCACACTTCACAATTCATGAAAATCTTTTAAGAATAGGAAGTGGTTTGAACATTTTAAGAAACCATTTTTCACAAGTGAAAGTTGTTCATCTTTCAACAAGTGATAGAGTATAAGGATTAGGAATATATACCTGTAAATGAGAATCCTTAACTCCCCCTGGAATGAATATTTTCATTTAAGTGTTCTCCCTCTTTATATTTGTAAAACAACAATCTATCAGAAAAATATAACAATAAAAGTATAGTGAGCAATTTCTCCTTTAACAAAAAGATGTAGCATTTAGCTCCCCCTCAAAAGAAAAACTTCTAGAAAATATATTATCTGATTAGTATCCTTCAGAAGAAAACATTTGAGTACGGGTTCTGAACGAAGTATTCAGAAGCCATTATTACTTATTCTCCGGTGAGAATAGTAATGACCATTTTTACCAATAAAGCACGGGTTCTGATCTGATGTAATCAGAAACCATAATTCTGAAACATTGAGGAACGAGTCTTGAACTGTATTGTCCAAAAGCCAAAGTTCTTTGAAGCACGGGTTCTGAACTGATTTATTTAGAAGCCTTGGTTCTTTCTCTGAAGTACAAGTCCTAGACTGCTTTGTCTAGAAGTCAATGTTCTTTGAAGAACGAGTTATGAATTGTTGTATTCAGAAGTCTTGGTTCTATCTCCCCCTTAAACCTTGGGTGCCTGCAACACAGATTTAGCTTTTGGTATCCACTGGTATTTGGATCCAGATTTGTTAGTTGCAGTTTTAGTAGGAGAAATGTAGTAAGAACCATACCAGCTATTTTCATAATTTTTATTAACAAAATCATTTGAACCATAGTAGGAACAACTAATTTTCTTTTGAGCTAACCTGATCAATTGATTAATAGTGTAAACCAGATCAGGTTTGCCAAAAGTTTTACCTTTCGAAGCATAGTTCCTTTTAGCATTTGGTGTATGCTCAAATGATTTATCTTCTTTCTTCTTCTCCTCCGAAGATCCTTTAACTTTCCAAACCCAATTCTCTTTATCTTTCTCATCTTTCTTTCTCCAGTTCATTTTCTTCTGAAACTTATTCATCTTGAAATTACCTGAACCATCAACATTTTTGTCAAATAATAGGTTAGAAGGACGAATCTGATCATTAGATTTAGAAGTATGACTGTCAGTTGAATCAAATAAAGGATTAATAGAAACATGTGTGAAATTGAACTTGCTGTTGATTTAAATGAACATTCAGATGCAACTAGATCATCTCTAGGTGATTGAGCAATTGATTATGGCGTCTTGTGCTCAGTCAGCTTCACCTTGAACATGATCTCCTCAAGTTCTTTGATCTTTGTAGACAAACAATTTATTTCCTTTGCAATCAGATCAAACTTCTTATGCAACTCAAATTTTGCATTCTTCTCCTTCTAAATGTTTGTTGATAACTCAGATAGTTTCTTGTGAAGCTTTGCAATCTCAAGCTTTGCAATCTCAGACTCAAATACTTTCCTTTCTTCTTCAAAATCTTTTTCAACATTATTTCTTTGTCCAGAAATCTCCTTGAATATTCCAACATTTTTCTATTCAGCTTTCTTCTTTTCTTTTTCAAATTTATCTCTCTCCATGATGATTACTTTCTCAAAGTCTGAAACTTGTTGAGAAAACTTAACACATTTCAGCTCCATGGATTTATTTTCTTCAAAAGCTTTTCTGGAAAATTCAGAAAACTTTTGAGCAAATGATTTTCTTTCTTTCTCAAACTCTTCTTTTTCTTTCTTCTCTTTATCAACTTGAACTTCCAATTCAGATATTATCTTTTTCAGCTCAACATTGTCTTTCTCTAAGTCCTTTCTCGTATTCTCAATCTTCTTTATCTCATCTTGAGCTCTTATGTTGTCTTTGTCTTGAGTTGCTTTCTCCTTCATCATATTTATCTCAACATCAAGACTGAAGACTTTATCTTTCAGCAAATATTTGAGAATTTGTCTTTCTCAGCTCATCAGATGTTTCACAGGCAATATTAGTTCTCCTTCTAAGATCATCAATCTCTTTTAGCATTTGCTCCTTCTTTGACCATGTAGTATCTACATTTAAACCTTCAAACTTTTTCAGCTTTGTTTGCAGAGCATAAATCTCTTTTTCTTTTGATTCAATAATCCCTGCAAAATTAATTTTAGAGTTAGCTACACAGTCTGAGCAAATAACATCTTTCTTTGAATTTTTATCATCTTTCAGTTTATTTATTTGAACAAGAAGAGATGAATTCTGAATTTTCAAATTCTTATTCTCTACTTTCAATGACGAAGATTCTGGTATATATGACAATATAGATTCTTTGCTGATTTGAACTTTGTTCCCCTTCTCGTCAATGTAAGGCATGATGATATCTGAAAAAATATGCTAGAAATGATCGTTCCCAAATCAATTCAGAAAATTTGACTGAAAGTCAAAATCAGATTGTTAGAGCATAAATCTGTTGGATACAAGATCAAGAAAACTGAAGGTCAAAGTACAAGAAGTCAAAGCTGAGAAAAGTAAACTTTCATTAAAAGTCAAAGTATTTGTTATAAAGTCAAAGTGCATTGTATTTGTATTTGTTTTTCCTTGTATTTTAGATGTAGGTATAAATAGCTTTGTATTTCTGTTTTTAGAAGGTGTAACTAAGAGGAGTTAGAGTTTGAAAGTAAGATTGAGAGAGATTTTGTAGAGAGAAAGAGAGAGTTCTAGAGAGAGAAAGTTTGTATTTGTTGAAATTGGAAGTGAATCAAAATAGGTACAGACAAGATGACTTCCAGAGACGCTCTTTCTATTGGCACTGATGTGAAGCCCCCGGTTCTGTTTAAAGGGGAATATGAGCAGTGGAAGGACAGATTTCTGGATTTTGTGGATAGGCATGCAAATGGAGAAAACATTCTGCTTTCAATTACTGAAGGTCCTATGGTACCACCTACTGTTCAAGTACCTGATGACGAATCATCTGACAGTGAGGATGGTGATGAGGACAGAGAACAAAAGACGAGAACTGTTCCAATGGATTTTTCACAGTATTCTGAGGAGCAGAAAAGCCGGTTTAAAGCAGACAAGCAAGCAAGATCTCTTCTACTTTAGAGCATTCCGAACGAGATATACATCAAGATTGATAGCTACAAGGCAAATGCAAAGAAAATGTGGGATCAGTTACAAAAGATGATGATGGGTTCCAAAGTTGGCAATCAGATGAAAGTGGCTAATTGTATAAATAATTCTAAAAAAAATCTAACTCTGGAACTCGCAAAGCACTAGAACTCACAGATCAAATAAATCGCAAAGCACTGTTCATGCTACTACTCGCTAAACGTGTTGTGCGCGTTTGTGAAACTCGCAGAACACTAAGTGCGCGAAATGTGAAACTCGCTAAGCATAAAACTCGCAACACACAAAACTCGCAGAGTACTGTTCACTCTACTTCTCGCAAACGGCTTTGTGCGTGTTTCTAGTTCGCGCAGAACACTATGTGCGTGTTTCATACAAGAACTCGCAAATCTCATGAACTCATCAAATATCTTCTTTGTGCGTGTTCTTGGTAGCTTGCGCGTACTTCAGCGTGCGTGTTCTTCATATGAATGTTGCGCGAAGAACAGATCTAGCGCGTTCTTTCCTCTATCGTTCAAAAATCAAACCAAAAACTTGAATAACCTGCAAATTGCTTTACAAACAATTCCAACAGGTTCAAAAAGTGATATTTATCACTTTTTGAACATACAACAATGATCAAAATTAAGAATTACAGTGCGATTTAACAAGAATACAGACCTTGTGTTCGTGTTTCTGGAAAACAAGAAAATCCAAAAATTACATCAAAATTAGTGATTAATTCGTGTTTGTGTGTGAATACAAAGTGTTTACAATCACTAATCGATCACACTATTACAATTTTACACACGAATTTCAACAAACCAATGAAAATCACGATTAAACAGTAACTTTTCAAGAATACGACTGTTCTTGAAAAATTTCCAGAAAATCAATCCAATCAAGTGGTGTAATCTTTCTGAATATGTTTTGGTTCAGCTCTGATACCAATTGTTAGGTCCAAAATCAAATACAAATTTCAATCTCAAATCTCCAATTTCATTGATTCATGAACTTTCTCTCTCTACAATTTCTCTCTCTAGAAACTCATACGTATATGACAATGTCTAGAATCCTTTTTTTCTAAAGTTACAAAACCAAAACCTATTTATACTAACTACATTACAAAGCAACCTAATCTAAACAATGACTTTGACTCACAAAGACTTTACAACTTTGACTTTACAATACAAATACAAACAATTACATTTGACCTTTTAATCTTGAATACAATTCTGGTCTAACAGACAGTTTCCATGGTTTTCAAAATTAAGGTGGTTTCCAAATGAAACTACCCCTATATATATACGCGTATAAATATGTGTGTGGAGAGAGATAAAAAATAAACATACCTTTAAGAAAATCTTCCAATTAATGAAGATCTTAAATATGGAAAAAATGGAAGATTTGAAAGAGTTAAGGAAGCCGCTGTATTTGAGTTGAAAACAAAATAAAGTATACATTTATTTAACCTAGGGAAACGTGTATATACAACTCACCAAATGCTACCCGGTGTCCTTAAAGGAATCGTGTATGATCAATATAAAACACGTGTTCATATCTAATCCACCAAATGGTATCCCGTTGAATTGTATGTATGGTAGGTTTGAGTTAAATGAAACCCGACTTCTGTTAAAGAACCGGGTACCATTATGGTTACCAAGAGGTTTATTAGACAAACGGGTACAAATATCGTAAGTAATAAATAAAATTCGGTTTTCTTGTTAGCCTGGTTATTGTTTTTTTTTTTTTTGTGGGGGGGGGGGTTATATTTGACTTTCTGTGATATTTAATACTACACTATATCAAAACCTCTTAAATATTCTGACTATTTAATCATTCCACATCAAACCATGTGTAAGGTCGGAGGATATATTCAAGAGGCTTTATCATCTCGATTCAAACAAGGGGGGTCGATAGCCGATAAGGGGGAGTGGCTAGGGGTAATTGGGAGTGGAAATGGAGTTAGAGGAGGGAGTCGCGAGGTAGGGAGAAGGTTTCTTTAAGAGAGGTGTTACAAGGGTGGAGTCCGAAAAGAGAGGTGGAAGATAAAGTGAAGTCGTAGGTGAGTGAGGAGGGGACTTTTTCGGTGTAAGAACTAAAGGCCTTGATTGATGAGAGGGCGGAGGCGAGAGGTGATCGATACGAAGAAACTATTTGGTCAAAGGAGGTCCCAAAGAAGATTTGTATCTTCTTTTGGAAGGCCAATATTGGTAGACTCCCGTGTAGAGTGGTTCTTGACAAGATAGGTTTTTCGTAAGTTTACTCACACTAAAAGTTTAAATCAACTCACCCACTAAGTTGTACACACGTGCTACATTTGCATAAAACTCAAAAATGAACTCACACGACATTGAAACTACCAAACTAACATATGGGTGACATCCACCAACAAAATTCTTATGAAATAAATTTCCCAACAACCCATACAAAACGCACGCAAAGAACTTAGACTGTGCATTTTGAGGTTCACCCAAGCGTCGTGATCGTCGTAAAACAATACTCCATAAAACTTAACAAAACTCACATGGAATATAATTCCCAAGAAAACTCAAACACTAAAATAGTGGAAGACAACTCTTCGTCCAAGGCCTTAACATATGTGGAGGAGATCCAATGTTAAGGTCATAGTCGTAGTTACTTGTTCAAGACTCTACGCAACGTCAAAATACGAACATCACGAAAATTGAAAATTGCGTTAGGCAGCAATGAGAATAAACAAAGTCTCAACAAAGCTTGCAACCACGTGCAATAAAATAATTTCATGCTTGTTTACGCTCATGGTCGAAAGACTTGTGTGTGCTAAATATTTCAAGATTTCGTGATATGACCCACATGGTGATTTGGAAACACGAGAAATAACCGATGCAATTTATTTCAGAAATAAAATTTGTGCATGAATTTGGTCGGCATTCAACACCTCGAAACCACGCTTCTCGATTTCTCTAGACCAAGGATCCTTAATTTCCCGGCACACTATTGTCATCCAGATACTCAATCATCTTAGGACAATAATTCAAGGGTTTCATAGGTTCACCTTACAATTCTCCTCGAATGATGTTGATTCCAAAATCCTATGGTTCTAATCCAACCAATCAATCCGACCATAGCCGGTCCACTTAAAGTGATCACCATGCTTACCGTCACTCCAAGTGACGAATACTAAAGTCATCAACGTCTCATAACGGTTACTCACTTAGAACTTCTTCACTACCCCATCGGTCGTCACATCAAAGTAGTCCAAGTATACACATGTAGCTCGTAGGTTCACCATAACACTGGCAGGTGAAATTATGAACGTACTGTACATGATCATCCTTGTTACTCTCGACGTGATTCTCGCTCCTAGTGACTCCATTATCCTCAAAACATCAAATCTTATAACGCCTATTTGTGTAATCTCGCATTTCAATCACTTAAAAGTACGCTAGTTTGAGTCTAGGCATTCAAAATCAACACCTAATTCTCTCAAACTTAAGCTCTGATACCAACTTGTAACACCCTCAAATTTTGGAAAGAGCGACTAAATTAAAACTTTCAATAACACCTCAAAGAGGGATAAAATCTCTTACTACAATCCGTAAATGCAATACATTTCTAGATTGAACCATCAACGATAAAATAAAGTCTTACATAAAGATTAACTAAAGTCGGGTGTTACTATAACCCAATACCAATCGCTATCTCCAATATAAGTGCGGAAGACTTCAACAAGCTAATCACCTTTTCGAGCATACCACTAGCACTCATATCTTCACAGTCTCACTAGAACTATTCCCAACTGGAACCTGTTGCACATGCCAACAAATAAAAAGGGTTAGGCTAACGCCTAGTGAGTTCAAGAGTTTTCATCAAGAATATAAAAACCATTAAACGGAAATAATGCAACTTAAATCATGATCCTTTAAAATGAATTACTTTAAATATGAGAACGACTCGTTTTCCCATAATAAGCAATTTATAAATGAACGCCTCAACGCCAAACATTATTTTATGAAGTAATGCAATCCAATACTTACTCAAAACGTGAATAGTTGTAAATGCTCCATTGATGATGTTTGAATAAAACTTTATAAACCAAACGACCAAAATTAAAGCATAAGGGGAAAGACCCAAACTCAAAGCGTCACCGAAAACAAGGATAAAGTTAAATACCCAAAATAACACTTTTCGATGACGGGGGAAACCCGAATTCCATGGCTAGTGGCGGAACACAGAGTAAGCCACATTCCAAGTTATTGAGCTCACCATATTAGGAATCACATGGCCACGAGCACGCCGACTCGTACTAAGATGTGAGGGAGGGCCCCCGAGGATTCCTAATCATGCTCATTCACTAGGATTTACATTTACGATCCATGGCTAGTAACCGGTCTCACATAACCGTACCAAAGGCCCCCGAGGATCCAATGTCTCAACTAGATACAAATGGGAAGTGACTATCCCATAAAAACAGGCTCAGAAATTAACTCGCGGATGCAAGTCCGGGTATTGGACTCCAAGAGCCCTCACCGACAAGTCCTCAAAATCCCAAGACTAATTATGACACCAACATATAAAAAATAGCCCACTTTCTTTTTAAATAAAAAAAAGACCGACTCATATGCCTATGGATCCACTGCATTACAGTTTAAAACATTACATGACTCCAATTGAATGACCAAAGCACTCAAAACATGTAACTCTCAAATGACACGTAATAAACGCCATTATACTCGGTATTTCACAATCGGGCTATTAAACCGGATCAAAGTCCTAAAGACTCATTTTCTTTAAAGCCAACTTATGAGTTAAACACTCGGAATCCATGGCCACGAACAACACAGGTTCGTACTAAGATGTGAGAGAGGGCCCCCGAGGAAACCAAGTCAAAACTGGCTCACTAGGACTACACTATGACCCATGGCTAGTAACCGGTCTCACATAACCGTACCAAATGGCCCCCGAGGATCATAGGCATCCATAGCTATAAATAAGGGAAGATATGATCCATGGCTAGTAACCGGTCTTGCATAACCGTACCAAATGGCCCCCGAGGATCATATACATCCATTTTTACAAAGAGGGGAAAAGACATCCCAAATATAAGCCGACTCAATACCTAGGGATCCACTAGTAATAGTCTAGATTTGTCACAATTTCATTCGTGACCAACCATAGTTAGTCATATGGTTCAAAATAACATTTATAAACAAAATGCATTTTCAAGTTTAACTTCTGGTAAGAATGAAAACCATAAAATGAGACCATACACATTCTTTCAAGTACCTCCCATAAATGTACAAATAGAACTTTATAAAATATCCCATTCATTTGTGATCCTTTATCAAGATACCCAACATCCCAAACATGGGTGGTTCACAAATTTTATAAAACCAAATAATCCCAATGAGTGAAACTCTTCAAATACCCAACTTTTAATAAACATCATGTAAACATGTAAATACTTTAAAATGAACATTTTTGGCATGTACAACGTTTTCACAATCCAACTTGAACTCACCTTGCTAGATTTAGGCTAAATCTAGATTTTACCCACAACCTTGAGTTCCTTTGAAGAGGAGATTTTGGATCCTTACACTAGCTCCAAGCACTCTACAGATCCACTACCACAAACATTCACAAAGGCATATCAAACCCTAGAAATGCACAACAAGGTGAAGAACACCAAATCCTAACTTTATAGATGGAAAGATGGGTAGATTACCTTGGTTATAAACTCTTGGATTCACCCAATAACTTCAATCTACCTCATTCGCTACTTGAAAAGCTCCAAAAGACAAACCCTAGGTTCAAGAATCGCTCCAAACGACTTTGGGAAGGAGAAGATATGAGAGAAAATGAGGTTGAAGCCCTAAAATCGCGATTAAACCCCATCAGATGGCTTTCGCGACTTATGCCGCGATTTGCAAGTCGCGGCGCTAGTCGCCCGTTTCCTAAAAACTCACATCCAGTGAGTTACACGTCTTATGCCGCGACCCCAAGTCGCGCCACAACCCGCGGCAGCCCCAAAACTCGGTTTCTCATGACTTTCGCACCTGATTCGATTCCCGATGATTCCATTATGAAACTTACCTGATTTTCCGATACTTTACGACCCAAGAGTTAAAAGACTCTCGTAACACCGTCGAGGGTAAATCCTGAAATTACGGGTGTTACATAAAATGTCAAGAAGTTTTTACTTTGTGGCGGTGGGTGCTTCAGTGGTGGAAAATTAGAATTGACAATCTCAACACACTAAAGGATCTTATGGATCTATCTTCCTATACGACAAGTAACTCTTCTTGGCCTAATTTATGGTCGGAGACGGTTTGAAGCTTTGGATATGTCATTTGGGCACATCGGAACCAAATTATCTTCAAAGGAGATAAAAGAAAGATGGGGGGCCTTTTTTTCGAATTTCAGCGTAAGTGTTTCGAGTGGATTGCATTTCGGGGAAAAGGAAGGAAAGTGGATTGGTGCAGTTGGCTGTCTAAACCTGCCTCGCTGAGATGAAGACGCTCGGTCCAGGTAGAAGTTGCGGGGGCTCCTGTGTTTGCGTCGGGTAAACAGTTCGGTCAACTTCTTCTTCTTTTTTGAGTTTGGTTCGCCTCTAGCGAATTGTTTTTCGTGTCTCTTTTGGTCGTTGGTATTGTTTTGTTATATCTTGAACGTTCCGATATTTTGTGTTGTGTTGTTTTGGTTGTTTTCATTTGATAATAAATTTCCTTGCCTTTCAAAAAAAAATTCAACAACTAAGGGGGTGTTTGGGATTGCTTATTTAAAACAACTTATGTTTTTTTTAAAGTGCTTATTAATTTAGGCGGTGACAAAAAAGAGTTTTATAAAAAGGGTTTGGATTAGCTTATTGTGGTACCAAAATGTAATAGGTTAATAAGTTGTTATTCAGGGGTTTTTAGGATTGCTTATTGGTAGCAGAAAACCGTATAATTCACAGTGTTGGCGCAAGTATACACCGACACTATGGTCACTACAAGTAATAAAGTAGTAAATATACCGAGATCGTATCCACAGGGATTGGACTTCAAAGTTTCGAGTCTTAAGTCGAGAATACACCGATTTCAATGAGAGAAGAAGGGAATATTTTTGAGCGAGTTTTGGGTTTTTAACAACTAAAACTAAACAAAAAACTAAAATGAGTATAGGTGTAAGTTTTCCTTGAGATATACATAGTAACAAAATGGTTAGTCACTTTATAGAACGAAGTGTCTATAAAAAGCCCGATCTCTCGAAAATTGATTTTTATAGACCGGTCCTACAAAGTGCCCATAAAGTGTCCATTGTTACTAACTCTTAATTTTGCCGATTTAACTAAGTTGATAAAATAATCAAGTTATACCAGTATGGATATTTATACCCAAATCTCTTTGTGATATAAATCTCGACCGACGTTTGAACCTTAGTAAATCATACAAAACCCGTATCTCTACGTGGTTATCAAAGACACTCTCAAATCTTTGTGCATCACTTAAGCCGTATTTTGAATCCTCCCCTCTCGGGATCAAGATCTAATATTAACACTTCAAAGTGATCGACTTATCCGCTTTGAGTTGAAGTTCCAACTCAAGTGACCAAACTTAAGAGCTAGTAACGATGGCAACACCCAAGTGTCACTTACTAGTCTCAAGTCGGCTCACAACCACATCCAAAAAAGGTGCTTTGTTCATAATAATAACATTAAAATACATAATGTAAGAAAAGAAATACTTGTTAACTACTTGCATTACATAAATTAGAGAAATAAAACTACAAACTTAAACGGAAAGTAAATGCGGAAATTAAATGCAAGAAAGTAAAATACTATAAATTAAACTACAACTAAAATAATAAAACTACAACCAAAATGTAAAGAAAACTAGAATTTCTACATTATGTAGCTTTGTTAGGTCCTATTCGATAGCAGCTTAATGAGCTGAATAAGGGATATGGCTTATTCGGTCAACCATATCTCATTCTTCGGTAGCAGCTTAATCGGTCAGCTGGTGACTGACCGAATCAGCTAGAAAAATAAAGTCTTCCACACTCAGCCATTAAATATATTTTACTTTCCTCATCTACCCTCCCAACTCCCAACTACTCCCCTTTATTAAACCAAACCTGTTATTAAAAGACAACCGACCAAAATCCAAAACCTCCATCACCATTGAAGACACTGGTACATTTCTTCTCCATCGCCATTGACTAGTAACGATGAGAAGTTGATTACCATCTTAGAGGGGAAATCGAGTTCTACTGTGAAGAAATCGAGTTCCACTGTGAAATCCTCGTCGCAACCCCCACTGATTCTCGTCAACCCATTTTCTCCGGTGAACCACTAGTGAACTCCCTCCCTCGTTGAACTCTTCATCTTCACCCAATTAACATTAAGAACGAACCCTGAAATAAACACTCCAAACCCTAAATCTAAATCCCCAAATCAAAATCTGGGGTCCATTTTCAGTTTTATGGTGGAGATGACAAAGCGTTGCACACACATATCTGATTCTTCTACTAGTTCGTGAAATCGATGGGGAATAAGGAGTTTGCCATATTTAGGGCCAACGGTGGAGTAAAGAGGCGATGATGATTACTTTTTCTTATTGGTTCTTGGTCAGTATCGATTAGCTTATGCTTATTGGTTCCTATGGCGTTTACCATCTATTTAACAACGAAAGAGAGGTAGTGGCTAGATGGTGCAGTGGTCGATCAACGAAAAAACAGGGATGGGGTGGGGTCACAATAAAATCAAAAGATAGGGGGGGGGGGTAATGGTATGTATATGTTTTTTGTTTGTTAATAAAAAAAATTAGATAAAATGTTAAGTTGAATTCATATTATTATGTTTAATCAAGTTGTTTTTATTTAGAAAACTTTTAAATTGATTTTTTTTAATAATTATAAGTCATTTATTCCATATTTTTATCAAACATCTATTTTATTCAGACAAAAATAAAAACTGGGGGTAAAATGGTCATTTCTGACATTCAGACTGTTTATTCAGCATACTAACCGAACAACAACTTTTCTGTTAACATACAGACAACTATATCCAGACAGACAGCTATATCCATTCAGGTCTTAACATAAAACGAACCGAACAACACCTTAGTGTCTTCAATGTTTCTCCCAAGCTTGTATTTATAGTGAAAATTCTTGAGCATCATAGGGTGATGATTGCCTAAAAATTGTGTGGACATCATTAACTTAAATTCCAACAAATTCTAGCAATTTATATCTAACAAAAGCTGGATAACAGCTGTACCCAATGGCCCCTCGGGTGTCCACAATGGGCAGACTGTGCCGACAAACGAACAATGACGTTTTTAACCAAAAAATGATGCGTTTAAGTTTTTAACCATAAAAACATTTTCAACAACTCTAAATACAAACAAATAAAAAGGAAACACAACTAAAATGAAAGAAAAACTCACACAAATTATGTGTAAATAACGCTTAAAATGAGAGTTATCACTTATACATGTAAAATAACCAAAAAAGTCATAAGTTGTTTCAAATAAGTTGATAATTCATAATGGTTTGACTTATCAAAAACTCCTTATTAGCGGTGTGGAAAATCTATAAGCGTTTTTTTTCCCTACCAAAACACTCAAAATAGTTTATTAACCGTATAAAAAAGCTAATAAGTCAATAAGGAGTTTTAATAAACAATCTCAAAGCACCCCTTGATAGTCCTTACTTGATGCTTATTCCAACCGAACCTTTTATCACAATGAAAACTCGTTCCAAAATTTACCGCTTACCCCAAAGAATTTTGGTAATGAGCCCGTAGGCGTAGTCCCAAAACATCTTGGATCTCATACCAAGAAAAGACCCGACTCGGCCCAACGACGCCTAACCCAAGGTCCGATATATATATCTGTTGGAACTCCAGGAGTATTGGCACTTTGCTTTCTCCCCAAGACTGAAGCTTTACAGAGCTGACTCTCTCTCTCTCTCTCTCTCTGACGCAACATGGCAACGGCGATGGCAGAGGACACAAGCTTCGAGGACGATCAGCTGGCATCGATGTCCACCGAAGATATCCAGAGGGCTTCTCGTCTTCTTGATACCGAGATTCGAATCCTCAAGGTTTTATACATGGATCTCTCTCTTTCACCCTTTAGTTCCTTATCTCTTGTGCATTTGCTAATTTCGAAATTGTTGTTTGTGACGATGAATAGGAGGAATTGCAGAGAACGAATCTTGAGCTGGATTCGTTTAAGGAAAAGATTAAGGAGAATCAGGAGAAGATTAAACTTAACAAGCAACTTCCTTACTTGGTTGGAAACATCGTTGAGGTACCCCTCATATTCGATTATTGACTCCCATTGTTCGATTAAAATTTAATTATTAGTATTATTCTTTTGATAAGGTTGTTGACAAGAATTGTAAGCATCATTAGTTTCTTTTACTTGATTTGAGATTATTTCATTCAATTAGTTTATATTCTTGTTTTATCTGTTTGGCGAACATGTTTCTTTTGAGAAACAGGTCCCTTTGAAATGCGCTCAAACTATGTTTGAAAACGCATGCAGTTCTTATTCGAAGTATGCTTGAAACATTGCTAGGATAACTGTTGTGAAAATAATAGATGGTTTGTGAATTTGTGTACGTTATAATTTGACATGCCTTACCTGATCCAACGGTAATAGTAAAATATAGTTTCTGCTTCTCCAGGGTAAAAAGGAAAAATGAGTTGAAGGACTCACTTGGCTCTCTGTTGAACTCTGGATCTTTTTTTCTTCTTACAAGTTTCAAGTGTTCTTATGAATTAGTATTTTTTTTGCTAACCATGGTGTGTGGGCCAGCTTTAGAGCACCTCGACTAATCCCATGGGGGACTTGAACCAATGACCTCTAGGGAGGATCCCCAAAGGCCAAAGCCTTGTTGTCAGTTGAGCTTACCCCTCAAGGTTTCTTACGAATTAGTTGGGGGCGATTATATATGATACCATCAAATGAAGTAGCTCTAGAATCACCCATGAAATAGAATGGTTGGGAGTCTGATGCAATTTTTTTCTGATGGATCAATTGTAAAAGAATCATACAAGAAATAACAATAATACCATCTATTTCACCCTTGAGGAGTACTTCATTCCCCACATTAACATGCTTTCTGAAGATACGAGAGATACTGCAGATGACATTGTCATCGTGCTGCTTGATTGAAGTTGAAATGGTAGTGATTGTCTTTGAGCTAACTCACACCAAGTGTCTATGAATCTTTGGGGACCTATTATGAGATTTATGGACACTATCTAAAGTAAGAAGATGGAAGTCTTCTTTTGTTTCTCGACAGGGAAGTAAGACCAAGCTCATGAGCTTATTATATCAGTTCAGAACAAGTTGATAGGATTCCCCTTTTTACGTCCCCATGCCTAGGCATATGTATAGAACTAATTTTAGGATTGGGCACAATATGAAAGATCTTTTAGATGCATATATCCCTCCGGGAGGGCGATTGGGACATGGGCATAAGGGCCTTTATGACGCAATTAATAATTCGGTTCATTTTCAATTAGGCCTTGCTCTAGCTTCTTTAGGGGTTATTACTTCTTTGGTAGCTCAACACATGTACTCTTTACCGTTGTATTGAATGACCCCGGACGGTTGCTTTCTGTTCATATAATGCATACAACTTTGGTTGCTTGTTGGGCCGGTTCGATGGCCCTGAATGAATTAGCAGTTTTTTTATCCTTCTGACACTGTTCTTGATCCAATGTGGAGACAGGGTATGTTCGTTATACCCTTCATGACTCGTTTAGGAATAACAAATTCATGGGATGGTTGGAGTATCACGGGGGGATTATAACGAATCCGGGTATTTCGAGTTATGAAGGTGTGGCTGGAGCGCATATTGTCTTTTCTGGGTTGTGCTTTTTGGCAGCTATCTGGCATTGGGTGTATTGGGATCTAGAAATATTTTGGGGGCAATTGGTTTGTTTTTTTAGGGAATAAGAATGCTGGGGAATGGGAATTGGTATTCCCTTTGCATTGCCAATACTTGGATGACATGGGGAATTATGGAGAAAAACCAAATCCAAATCCAAATGCATCTTGTTGAAAAATAATCGGAAAAATAAATTGGATCATTCAGAAGAATCAACAAAAACATCTGTAAAAGACAATGCAGAAAATTTAGGACTGATTATTGATTGTCTTGAATATCTATTGCAAGTTGCATCAATGAAGGGGCAGGGGGGCTGGCTGGAGTATACTAACAGCAACCAGTTGACAACGATGAACAGGGGCTATTGAGTGCTGACATACTGTAGTGGGTGAAGTCATGAAATGAGAGAAGGGATCAACAAATGAAAGAAACCCCAAGCATAGCTGACGAAGAGTTTAGTGAGTGGCGGGGTGAGTGGGTGAAGGCATGAAATGAGATTGGCAATGAGCTCTGGTTGATGAAAGTGAAGTTCGAGAGCGGGGCCGAAGGGCCAAGGGATTAGGATGGTGGGCAAGGAGGGAGGAATAGTGGCCAGTAAGCTGTGGAGTAGTGAAGGCAAAAGTGGGGAATAAGTTTTCATTCCCCCAAAATTTAGCTACTAATGCTTAATTACCCCATACCCATTAATATTTGAACCTGCCGACATTAATGATTCCCATTCCCATTCTCTATCCCTACCCCTTGATACCCTAATCAAGTACTCCCTAAGAATGACAAACAAACTATAATGAGTTTACTTAGCACTCCACTTGGGGGTGGTAAGTGCTAACCATTTTCCTAAAAACGGTATTGCTCTTTGTCACACACGGCCTGTAAATTGAAATTGATAATTTTGCCACCAACTATTATTGAATTGGTTTCCCCATATGCATATGCTATCATCTTGACCAATTATACGGTTTGGAGTTCATTTAAGAGTTGCCTGCATCCTGATTGCAAGTAGTTTTTTCTACTCACAAGTTACTAGTGTTTTATACAAATCAACTGGGTTGACTAAGGTGGCGTTTGTTTTTTAAGAGGTCTGAAGTCTGAAGTATTATTTCACTTCTGATTTATAAGAGGTGGTGCTTTAAGAGGTTATAAGACATTAGATTACCTCTTCTAATTTCAGACGTATTTCAGACTTAAGAGCCTCTGAAGTCTGAAAAAAACAAATGGTCTGAACATAAAAACGTCTAACCGATTCAGACTTCAGAGGTATTAAGAGGTTTCTTTTTAAAAAACAAACATCCCCTAAGAGTGAAAGCATCAAACAAATCAATTCTAGAGACACCCATGAAATAGCATGCTTTGGAGTCCAATGTAATTTTTTCTACTATAACAGTAAAACAATCATAATATTCTGTATAAGTGTGACCCTTGAGGAGTAATTCATGTGTTAGGTATTAACCAACCAACGATCCTGAGCTTTGAACTATCAATACATGATCTATATGTGCTCAACGACCAATTTAAAAATCAATACGAATCACCAATGAACTCAACGATGCCTCAAACACACTATACAATGATGATCAAAGTAATGACCACATGAACACGTGTTAATGCAATGGAAATACCGAAAGCAAGTATGACATGAGAGATTAACGTGGTTCCACTATCGGTTTGATAGTGTATATCAACATCAGAGGAGAGACTTTTTTTATTGCACAAAATCAATGGAGGAGTACATGATTACTTGCATACACAATGGGGAGCTCGATAACTTGCTTTCTACTTGCTAAACACGAAAGGTAATAGATTGATCAATAAATTTGCTTTAATTGGCAATATAATTCTGGTCAGTCTCGTAAACAACTTGCTAAGCGACTTCGTATGCCACCGTCTAGTATAGTGCCAAGTCGCTAATAATCTGAGCAACATGCTGACATCAATGTTGCGTACCCATGTCGCGTACGAATAGACGACATCCAAATGTGACTTCCATGTCGTGTGTCACGTACTCACGTACCATAGGCTTTGCCCTGTGCCGATGGTTGCATCACATTTTTCAACAATTCATCCCTCATCAGTTTTCATTGGAATTAATAGTTATTACCATTCCCATTGCAGTTAACTTTTACGCCAGAATATAATGGGCTGAATCCATACCTGCTAAACATCGACACAAAAAAATGAAATTCTAGATGTTCACACAGCCTACTTTGGCTGATATTCTAATCTTGTCACTTTAATTTTCTGCGGTCTGATATTACCGTTTGATATTACCGTTTGATGTTTCAATTATTTGACCTTCATCTTTGGTCCAAAACCCACATCTCTTGCGAGCCACAGGCATCTCAACATTTCTTCGGTATTTGCTCGTTGCTTTTTTTCTTTGCATGATTTGACTTCTCTTTGTATTTCCTTTCCCCTATCCTATACCACCCTTCAGAGCACCGCGCTAATATGCACAAAGCACTCCCCTTTTCTTGTTTCTCTTTTGCTCTTCCAATGTCTATGATATTGTGCCTTTTGTGAGTCACCATCTCTGGTGTCAAACACACCAAGGGTCTGTTTGTTTTTATAAAAAAAGTTCTTAATGGCTCTTAAGTCTGAATCGTTCAGACCTTTTTACATTCAGACTGTTTGTTCTTTTTCTAGTTTTCAGAACCTCTTAACACTTAAATACATCTGAAATAAGAAGTGGTGACCTAACTTCTTAAAACCTCTTATCGCCGCCTCAGTTCATATGCTCTCCTTTCTTTCAAAACGCCTCTAAACGTTAGTACGTTACAAAAACACAATCTTATTGATTCAAATTTCAGACTTCAACACCACCTCTTATTAATCAGAAGTGAAATAAGACTTCAGACTTCAGACCTCTTAAAAAAACAAATGCCACCTAACAAAGCAATGAGGGTCACTTCTATCTTGAAAACTATTAATAAACCTTATTAGACATGTTCATTACCCACTCAATCTGCAACTGTAAATGGAACTTCAATTTTTGGGGATGTAGCATAGTAGAATCTAGAAAATTTAGCTTAATATGAAATGTAGCCCCTTTTGGTGGCTGGAAAGGTATGCTGGCATTGTTAGACGGTAAAAGAATTAGATAAAAAAAGTCCCTGTTAATGATAAATATTACGACCCTTTTATCGAGTGAATTGTTAGGTCTTACAATATGCTTGTTGAAATTCAGATGGTGATTATGGTTGTTGACTATGTTTCCTAATATTTAGAGATCATTATAAAACAAAGTCATATGTCTTATACTTTTAATTGGTGGATGACATGGTTATTATGAAATCTTATACTGATCTCTATCTTGCATGCTTTAGATTTTGGAAATGAACCCAGAGGATGAAGCTGAGGAAGATGGTGCAAATATTGATCTTGACTCACAAAGGAAGGGTAAATGTGTTGTGCTAAAAACATCTACTCGCCAGGTAACCACAACACTACATGCATGTATTACGTAATTATATTTTATTGATCTCCCTTCCAAAAACTTTAGAAGGGTTATTTTTAGATGTAGTCTCATGAAGTTCTAGCTGAAAAGTGTAGTTTATTGGTTTGAGCTAGTTATGTTGCCTCATTTGACAATGTGTTACAAAATTCCAAGATATGCTGATATTTATGTATCCTTTCAGACCATCTTTCTGCCTGTCGTTGGTCTTGTTGATCCAGATAAGTTGAAGCCTGGTGATCTGGTGGGTGTGAATAAAGATAGTTACTTGATTTTGGATACACTACCATCAGAGTATGATTCTCGAGTCAAAGCCATGGAGGTTGATGAAAAACCAACTGAAGATTACAACGACATCGGAGGTCTCGAAAAGCAGGCAAGCTATTTTCCATGTATAATGCAAGAATAAACTTCATGGGATGATGTTGAATCTCTGGTTTGTGTTGTTCTTATTGGATTTATTTTCAATCTACAACAGATACAAGAGCTAGTTGAGGCTATAGTTTTGCCAATGACACATAAAGAGCGATTCCAAAAATTAGGTATCCGTCCACCTAAAGGAGTGCTTTTGTATGGACCTCCTGGAACTGGGAAGACATTAATGGCTCGTGCATGTGCTGCTCAAACAAATGCCACTTTTCTGAAGCTAGCAGGACCCCAGCTTGTTCAGGTTTATAGCTACTTCTAGTATTCTGTTGTCTTTGTGTTGGACTATCTTGCGCAACTACGAAGCTTTGCCATAATTTAGTGTTAGCAACTTTTCTTGTGTATATGCATGACTGTTTTCTTCTCTTCATGGCATTTATCACTGACATGATGTTTGGAGACACATTAATGTTTTTGGCTGCTTCAAATTTTAGTGCCATATTTGTTAGGTTGGTTTATTTCATGAAGATATTTGATGTAATTCTTCTTTTTTGTATGGAAGTATCAGAATCAAAACATGGTTTCCAAATGCTTTCTTGTATTTACATATCTAAAAATTTCATCGTTTATGACGTTATGTCACTACACATGGGGAAATACCACTACTTGGATTGGGTTCATCACCTACAAGAAACATGCATTTTCAAACAGGACCCACTAGAGTTTTGGTATGATTACTTTACTTTGTAGGTCGTAGAATTAACTAGGTTTTGCCTTCCAAGCATCAGAATAGGAGGGAGCAAGTATTTATTATTTAACCATCATCACAACTGAACCGACAAGGCTTCAAATTAGCAAAGGTGGATTGCTCTTTAATGCATTATCCATGCTATATTATAAAGCATGTAGGTTTTTGTTCTTAAAAACTTGCAATTTTTCAAGGGTACAACTTATTAAACATCGAGTACAAATTATTAATGCTAATAGGATCTTCCAATTTCTAAAATATTCTTATTTGCTCTTTCCAAAAAAAGTTATTCCTATTTTGCCTTCCTTCAAATGTTTAAAACAGTGTTTTTGGAAACCTCTACTACTCTTCCAAATAGAAGGTCAATTAACCAAATAAAGAATAGAATATTTGAGATTTTTGGAAACCTCATCTCACAGTTGAACCATTTCCAAAAAACAAAAACTCATAGAAAATAAATTTAAAACGATTCAGTTTTCGGTTTACAATTAAATTTTACATTATGCTGCATCGCAGATGTATATGCATTTTGTATTATGTTTTTTTGGTAACTATCTGCTTTTTGTATATAATTCTTACTCGTTACTGTATGTCTTCATGCACTGATGATTCTTTGTCGTGGCCTTGTGGATGTAGATGTTTATTGGTGATGGAGCAAAACTTGTTCGTGATGCATTTCAACTTGCTAAAGAGAAATCTCCTTGCATTATTTTTATTGATGAGATTGATGCTATTGGTACAAAGAGGTTTGACAGGTATATATATAGCACGTGCTCTTTGAACAAATTTTATTATATGCTCATTTTACTTTTTCTCAGATTTATAAGCAACATGTCTGGTGATACAATCTTTTGTAAATGCAGTGAAGTTAGTGGGGACAGAGAGGTCCAACGAACTATGTTGGAACTACTTAATCAGCTGGATGGTTTCAGCAGTGATGAGCGCATAAAGGTGCTTTGTCGACTTACAGTCGATTCGCTAGGTTTTCTTATCGTGTTGACCTATGAAGCAATTAAGTGATTGAAACCTGTCAATTTGTTTGGTTACTTGTGTAATTGAATGCTCTATCTTGTGGGATTATTGTGTTTTTGTCCTTCAACTGAGAAAATAAAAAGAATTGGAGAGACCAGCTTTTCATGTCTCTCTTTCTTTTGAATTATCGAAGATGATGAAAATGAATTTTCTAAGTGGGAAATCCTGATATTTGATATTGAAACAAATACCATAGACCTGAGAATCCAAAGTTTACTGCATCATGTCTACAAGTTTCTCAAAAAAAAAACTGATTATTGTGGTTCTCCAGAATTTACGTTTTTAATGTGTGAACTGCAGGTGATAGCTGCAACAAATCGGGCAGATATTTTAGATCCAGCACTCATGCGTTCTGGTAGGCTGGATCGTAAAATTGAGTTTCCTCATCCCACCGAAGAAGCAAGGGCCCGGATCTTGCAGGTGCATCTTCAAGGAAGTCTTTCTTGGTTTTATACATTTGATTCTTGTTTATCATGTTTAGCTAACTCCATTCTGTCATATTAGATCCACTCCCGAAAGATGAACGTTCATCCAGATGTCAACTTTGAAGAGCTGGCTCGCTCTACAGATGATTTCAATGGGGCACAACTGAAAGCTGTTTGTGTGGAAGCAGGCATGCTAGCTCTTCGGCGTGATGCCACTGAGGTCTCCCTCCCTCTCCTCTCTCTACACAAACATATAGATACATACTAAAGGGCCATTGGCAAGTGATATGCAGTAACCCTACCTTTTTGGAGGTCAAGGGTTTAAGTCTCGCCAAATCTGAGAAGTGTGTTTAATATGCCGTGTATAATATTATATATTTTAAAAAACATATAGATACATGCATGCATGCTTAAAATGTGTGTATGCATACATTCTTGAAGTCTATTCGTGAGTGTGTACTTGTTTTTACCCTCATCTGGACAGCACAAGTAAACCATCCATGTCCTTATCAAGAATGTTATTTAGTCATAGTAGCCCCTTCTATTGGATAATGTTGGGTGTCAGGGCCAACTTGCACATACCTCGACTAATCACAGGGGGCGGTGAAGGTAACAGCTAGACAAGCCTCTATTGGCTTTTGGGGACTCGAACCAAATGTCCCATGTTTGGCGTGACAATTGATAAGACTAAGTGGGACAAAAATCATCAAAATGGGTGGAACAAAAATCAGGTAAATTATTAAACTACCAATAGTCAAATTAAAACCCTAAAATCTTTCACAATTCTTTCAACTGCGACCTCAGTCTTGCCCCCACCAGTCCAGTCACGTCACCCAATGCTTAGGAGTGGTAGTTGGATAATGAGACTGTATATAATACTCGAGACTTTGCATCACGTGAGATCACCTTCTAGCCTTTGCATCTCCTTGATCTCACCAGGAAAATATGTGAAGGTTTGGCGAGATCTTGTAAATCCAACGTCTAGGAGGTGATCTCATGGAAAGTGGGTGGTCTCACGTGAATCCAACCTATAGACTCGATTAGCAAGACAATAGTAGTTACCCATGCCTTTTGGAAGCAGAATTCAATTTCTTTTTTCAACTAGTTGCCTCTATAATTGCATTATAACGAGAGTTTCGTTGCTTGATTACAACGTTATGTAACAACACAGTTGGACCACATGTAATTAATCTATACCATGTTCACAGATTGTTTACAGAATATGCACGAGAGGGAGCAGGGAGTATGATATAAAATAAAATGACTGTTGATAGTAACATTGCTGCCAAATATTGCATGATGTTATGTAGACTTTTGCTCAAGTGAGATGAGCTAACAATATTTTGAACTGATTACCCGTCAATTTGGAAGGAATAGCTCTTCGGGATAATAAGATTAACTGGTAGGGCATTGGGCTTGCAGTCGCCTGTTCGAGCCTCCTCAAGCCACTGGAGGTTTTTGCATAACTCTTAGGGGGGGACGTTTGGTTCGCAGAATGATTTCTGAAAGAATGGAATCTGTCTAAGGAATTGGAATCTGGAAAGAATTGGAATGGAATGTTATCAGGTTTGACCAAGTGTTTGGTTGGCAGGAATGAAATGTAATCAGTTAAATGAATTGAAATCTGTCTGTTTGGTTTGCAAAGGAATTGGAATGGAATTCTGAAAAATGACAAAAATACCGTTTCTTTTATTTTTATTTTTTTAAATGCCGAGAGAGAGATTGTGAGAGAGGGAGCGGGTAGAGAGAGGGGAGAGAGATAAATATAGGAGGGAGAGGATAGAGATAGAGAGAGGGTTTTTAGAAGCGGTTAGGGTTTTTAGAAAAGGTAAGGAGGGTATTTGTGTCATTTTGAGAAAATATGATGGAATGGAATTCAATTCCATCCATTTTAAGAAGGAATGACCAAATCCATGATTAAAGGAATTCATGGAATTCAATTACATTCCATTGGTAACCAAACAGCAGGATGAAATTTGGTCAATGGAATTGACCATTCCAATTCTATCAGATTCCGGCGGAATCCAGCGAACCAAACGCCCCCTTAACTTCAGATCCCCATGTTGAGGTCCGTGCAAGGAAGTCGTGGCTATGACTGCACTTTCGTATGGTACGGTGGTTGAAACTTAACGATGAACCCAACCTGCAAGGGGGTATTTAGGAGAATAAGTTCAGACCAACAGATTTTGTAACACATTTATGCAACAAGAGAATGTTGTTTTCTAACATAAAGATGCCTAATATTATAATGCATTTTTTTTTTCAATTTCAGGTTAACCACGAAGACTTCAATGAAGGAATCATCCAAGTCCAGGCCAAGAAAAAGTCAAGCTTAAATTACTACGCTTAGGCTGCAGTTTGACTCTGGGTATTGTACTGTACAAGTACAACCTCATCATTTATTACATAACGTCCTTTTTTAAATTTGTTGATAAATCTTGCATTTTGCATTTTATGATGGTTTAGGTAGGCATAGAAATTCAAATTCTGTTCAACAGAAACAAAATAATTATGGTAATATAAAACACAGTATAAAGCATTAAAAAAGATATTTTCAATATTAACGACTTGTGGTTTATATGTTTAACTAGGGGTGTTCAAAAAATGACCAACCCGATGAACCCAACCCGACATATAATCGATACAAAATTAGGACAACCCGAAGCTATTGGGTTAGACTCAAAGTAACCCGACCAACCCGATAACCCAATAAACGTTTTAGCGACTTCTCTAAAGTTATTTATATTTCTCTTTAATATGTATAAGTTACCAAAAACAACTCGACAATAACGAGAAATGGAACTCATAAGAGAACGTTATTGGAAAGTTATAGGTAATGCTTAAATATTTGACGAACTCGTATATTCTTTTGAATGATGAATCGTATTTAATAGAAAAAATTATTTATTTTTATGTTTTCAATATTGTTTTTACTTTGTTTAAAAACAACCTGATCAACCCGAACGGGTTGGGTTGCACTTTTGTTTGGGTTGGGTTGAAAATTTTCAAACCGACAACATTGGATTGAGTTGTTGAAACGCTTTCAACCCGATCAACCCAACCCGTAAGCACCCCTATGTTTAACCATTGTTAAACATCAAAACTTTGATGTATTATTGTAGTCTCCCAATTTTTCCTGCGTTATGATGACAAAAAAAAAAAAAAATCATCAAATTGAAACGGTGGCTTTTTTTTTTTTTTCAATTTGTCGTTACATTTGAGCGGTGGCTAGGGACCCTGGGTAAATTTGTTTGGATGGTATTTATTTATACCAAGGGTGAATTGTTTTATCAGATTTCCTTTTAAATTTTATTTGAATGCCTTTTTGGTGATAAAATATAATTCAAATTAATCAGTTCTTGTATAAATAGATTAAAGTTGTCTCTATATGGTATATTAAAACCAAAGTAAATGAATTTAGGGTCGGTTTGTTTTGATGAAATATTTTCAAGGGATTTAGATTTTGTGGAACGATTTGTATTTGGGAATTGGGAAGATTTGGAATCTTTGGTGTTCTGCGAATGTTCTTTAGGACCCAATTATAGCATTCCAAGTACTTAAACGGTTCTTGGCCTCGAAATCTAAAAGTTGGCACATAACATTTACACAATAATTCAAACCACAATAAACTTTCACACGCGAAACTCACTCATCGAGCCTACCAACTATAGACCAAGGATATTAACCCGGTACCCTAAGAGTTCTACAGAACCCTTATGCAAATAATTGACTAACTACCAAATCAAGAGTTGCCGAAACGAATGGCTTACTACAAACGTTAATAAAAGATCCCACGAGCCTAACCCTCTAACTCAAGGAGCACTGAAACGGACGGCTCATTACGAGAGTTATTGGGAAATCTCACGAGTCTAATGCTTCATAATCTAAAATTCACTGGCTTTCCAAACTGAAGCACTCAAAATACAATATTATCACTAGTTTATCTATCCATTTCTTACACACCCAAGGCTCTCTTAGCCCTAACCTTTCACAATGAGCTTACATCTATGGTTCTAACGAGTTCAAGGGTTTTCAAGTGTAAGACTCAATAGATATGTCAGTCTACAATTTTATAAGACTCATCGAGCACAAAATCTTTATAAGTACGTACGCATAAATTTTACTACCACTTACTAGATACTCGTGCAAAGTGGTCACAAATGCCACACATATAAAACCATTTCGAAAGTCATTTGATCATTAATCAAGCTAATAATGACAACAACAAAGGATGCTCAACAAACTTTTCAAAGGAACCACTATGGTCCCAACATGCATCCATTTGCGCCATGTATGAAAAATAATTTTATGTACTAAAACACTATGCAACAAAACGTTTGTATAAAACTCCAAAAGAGGAACTTCACGGAATCAAGCTCCAAAATTCTCTCTTTTAACCATAAAATGACATGGATTAAAATTCCCCAACAAGACCCGCTTGCATGCGATTTGGTTGAAATGTGAAATAATTTAGGTTGATTTCAACTTAAAGCCAAATAACCGGTATGTTCTTTGTTCTAAGGTAGTAACTATAATGTCGTACATACCAAGCAATTCAATATAGTGCATTTGTGTGAACGAATAGCAAAGTCAACAACAACGAAAATGCACAAAACAAACCGTTAATATAAAACATCATAGTACCACTGCACACTCGTTCGCCAAGACTATAAATCAATCATGTGCTAAAATAGTGTGTTACGAAATATACTAGCACAAAAAACCCAAAAGTGTAATTGCACGATATCAAAACTCCAAAACGACTCTATTGGTTGCGAAAAGATATCGGATACATCCCTCAACAAAACTCACATGAGACAAAATGCTCAATAAAAACTCATAAATTAACACACACAATAATTCAAGTATACGCATTTCAAAGTTTCTTCCATGCGTCACACAACGTCATAAAATAAGACTTCATACGACCCAACAAAACCTCAATAAAACTCAATGAAATTCAAGGGGCATCCAACAATCATTTGGTGCCAAAGTTCCCATTTCCAATGATTAAATCAAATAAGATAAGGTTATAAATAAACATCATAAATTCCTCATAAACTCATGCAATAGATCAAGTACGTTTTTTTTTTTTAATTTCACTCTTCGGTCACAAATCAACATGAGATAAAATCTCAAAAAGGATTACAACCATATGCAATAAAACAACCTTATGCGGGTTTAAGATCATGGTTTAAAATCTTGTGCGGGATAAAATGTCTTGCCAAAATTTTGTAACACAACCCACTTGATGATTTTTTAAAGAGTACGAAACAACTTATGCAATTTATTTTAGAAGTAAATCTCATGCATGAAATTGGCCGAGACTCAAAGTCTTTAAGCCACGCTCATCAAGTGCACTGGTCACACCACCGACATCCCAATGCTCAAACATCTTAAGGCAAAAATCGGAAACTAAATCGATTAACCTTACAATTTCGTTTCGAAACAAGGTCGATTCAATAAGCTTATGGTTCTAATTCAACCAATAACTCTGACCCGAAATGGTCAACTTAATGTACTCATCATGCTTAACTGTCACTCAAAATGACAATACTATAAACATCAACTTCTTCTGATGACTATTCAGTAAAAAATTATCCACTACCCCATCTATCATCACATGAAGGCGATTCAAGCACCCACATGTAAGTTCACCATAACACTGGCCAGGTGCAATCATGAACGTACCATACATGAAAATTCTTGCTACCATCATTATGATTTCCGATTTTAATGACTCTATCGACCTTAAACATCTTATCTTAAAGTGCCTAATTGTACAATCTCACTTTCATCCACTTAAAAGAACGTTAGTTTGAATCTATGTATCCAAAATCAACACCTAAGGTGGCGTTCGGTTCGCAGAATGTTTTTGGATCGAATGGAATCTGTTAAAGGAATTTGACTTTGAAGGAATTGGAATGGAATGTTGTCATGTTCGACCACCAGTTTGGTTGACAGAATTGGAATGAAATATGTTAAAAGGAATTGAAATTTGTCTGTTTGGTTCACAAATTGTAGCTTCGGAATTGGAATGGAATTTTGGTAAATGATCAAAATACCCTTTTTGATTATTTTAATTTTTTAAACAAAAAATGCTTTAATAAAATAGTCATTAAATACTTTACTTTTTAATTAAAATTACTTTAATAAATAATTATTAACTACTTTAATGTGTCTAAAATATGATATACACAACCCAAACATAACAATAAACCAAATGACGTTACTAGATCGATATTAAAATTGTTCCAAAAATACTTACAAGCCACCAAAATACATGTTCCAAAATACTTACATGCAACCAGAATACATGTTCCAAAATACGTACATGCCACAAAAATACAAAAGCATATTCAAATAATGTCCAAAAACCATTAATAATCAAGCAATCATTCTTGCAACATAAACCTCACAAACTCTTCTCGAGCTTTTCCTTCATAATTCCAAAAACTTAACACAACTTCAGGATCACGTGTTATTTTCCTCAGTGCCGTAAACCTTTCCAATGAAGTAAGATCCATTTTGGCAAGTTCAGAACCAACGATGGACTTCTTTTGATGTATATCCATCTCAACTTTCACCAAATTTTCCGATGCTTTGTCAATTCTATCTCCAAGTATGACAACAACATTATTTATTGCATCAACAAGAGAATCACCTCGACTCTTGCGCTTCCTACTACCTTGAGATGTACACTCTTGACTTGACATTTGGCTATCTTCTGTCTAATATTCTATGTTTTCATCAGATTGTTGTTCTTGACTTGGCATCTAGCTATCTTCCATGGCAACATTTTCATCTAGCCCAACATAGTCTTTGACTTGATTGCCATGAGCACGATCCTTTCCGAAAACATAACACAAGTCTTCATAATGAGGAAATGGTTTGTTTCTCCATTTTGAAGCCTCTTTGTGTACCTAGTTTTGCAAAAGAAATAAAAACCTTAAAGATCAGTTCTTAACATGGTAATATGTAAAACATACATAATAAGTACCTGCAAGTAAGAATCCCAAATCGACGTGTCGACAGTCATACACATTTTCAGACTATCATACCCAAAAAGTATTAATTATATGTACCTTGAACCATTTCCATCTTCGATCGGTAGAGTCCTCAAGAACAGGCTCAAGGTTCTTAAGTAAATGTGGATGCAATCTATTAACCGCGTTGCAAACTCACGTAAAAAGTCTACTAATTGTTTCCCCCAAACGATGAAAACGACATGTGACAACCCTATTCTTAACATTATGAGCAACAATGTGAAGGAAAATGGCAACTTGTTCATCAATGTCCATATTCCTAGTTGCTCGTAATCTCCTAATCTTTCAAGCATATCACATAACCTTCTATCCATCCTAAGTTGTGATATGCACATGGTGTCACTATCGTATGCATACCTATGCAATATTGCAGATATTTGACATCCCATATCGAATACGTGGTCTATCCCTTCTATGTTTGGCTACTAAAAGACAAACTGTAAAGAAAAACCAAATAATAACATTTGTAGCTTCTTCAAAATATAATCGCATAATCTTACGTTTGCATGTTTTGAGACTAATTCGGGTAATTTCCTGTTTATATACCGCATAAGCATTGTAAGCACATTCACAAAATTCTAAACACAAAATTGTAAATACATAATTGTAAACACATTCACAGTAAGCACATTCTATATCTGAATCAAATTTTGGAAACACAGGTTGAGTTTTTAAGTTCATAATTATACCTCCTTGTTGGGCAGAGATGATAAAACATATTTAAGATGAATAACTAGCAGCTTAGGTAATGGTTAATTTGTTTCTAAACTTGATAAATAAAAAGGATGACCTGCAAATTTTCTTTGTATAGGATGACTACTTCAACATATGCCAATTTCCTATGATTTTTTAGACACAACGTAAAAATTTATGAAAACTATGTTTTACAGGTATATCAAGAATTTATAAAAATTTATCAAAACTTGCAGCTTGGACAATGGTTAATCTATAATTTATCAATATACAGAGAAGACAATGGTAGGGATGAAACCTGTACAGATATAGATCGAACTCAACTATTATTTATCAATATACAGACGATGGTAAGATGCAGATACAGATCGATCGAAACCCAACTATGACTATAACTTATCAATATATAGATACAGATCGATCGAAACCTGTACATATGGAGAAATCGGAGAAGAGAGAGAGAGAGCGAGATAGAGAACAAATTGAGATCAATGGAGCAGACGAGAGAGCAGATTGAGATCGATGGAGAAGACGAGAGAGAGAGAGATAACCTGTTGTTGCAATGGAAAAAACGAGAGCTGGATCAATGATGTATGGAGAAGAAGAGAGCTGGATCGATGATATATGGAGAAGACGAGTTTGGTGTCGGCTGATAATCAAAAGAGTAGGGTTTAGTTTGGTAAAGGGTAACTTTGGAATTATTAAAATATGAGATTCCATTCCATTGAAATCCTTGGTTTTTATGATGGAATGTTAAAATCCTCCATCTATGGAATTTGTTGGAATTCAAAGATTCCATCAATTGAAAAGCTTGAACCAAACAAGGGAATGGAATCTGG
Source organism: Arctium minus (assembly GCA_954870635.1). Lineage (NCBI taxonomy): Eukaryota > Viridiplantae > Streptophyta > Magnoliopsida > Asterales > Asteraceae > Arctium > Arctium minus. The sequence goes on along the minus strand of OX941087.1, from coordinate 39,062,519 downwards.
TAAAAGGAATTCAACATTACAATTCCACTAGATTCCATCACATTCTGCGAACCAAACACACCATAAATCTCTCAAACTTAAGCTCTGATACCAACTTCTAACACCCTCAACTTTGGGAAGAGCAACTAATTAAAAAAATCAGTAATACATCAAATAAAGGATAAAAATCCTTTCTACAAATCAATTCTCGAAATATCTCAAATTGAGTTCTAGGTTTAACCTCAACAAATAATAAACCAAGTATTACACAAGGACTATATATAGGTCGGGTGTTACTAAACACATATACAATTGCTATCTCCAAATGTGCGTCAGACGTCATCCAAAAGCTACGCTCTTCTCGTGCATCTAGCTAGCATTCATTTCTTCACAGTGTCGCTAGTACCATACCCCAACCGGAAGCTGATGCACATGCCGACAAATAAAAATGTTAGGTTAATGCCTAGTGAGTTCAAGAGTTTTCATCATGATTATATAAATCGTTAAACGGAAAGAATGCAACTTAAATCATGATTTCCAAAAGAATTTATATTAAATATGTAAACAACCCATTTTCCAACACACACAACCCTTTTTTTGTTGACGAAAGCTCCAATATAAAACATTTCCTCAATATGTGAACTCAAACCCAAAACTCACTCAAAACATGAATAATGATTTAATTCCCATATGATGTAAACATGAATAAAACTCTATTATCCGAAATATTCAAAACACCGATGAGACATAAATACTCAACCCATAAATCATGGATAACAATCCATATATAAAACGTCACCAAAATTATGGATAATATTCAACACCCCAAAAGAACCAGCATAAGCAATAAACAACATAGGAAGCGTCAAATCGTAGATAATCTTTGTCCCCAAAGAATATATCCAAAATCCACCATTCAGTGATGGGGGAGACCCAATTCCATTGAATGTGATGGAACACAAAAGTAGGTCACCTATCTATGTTATATGAGCGTCACTTAAGGATTAAACATTCGTTAACATCAACCTTTCTGGGTCAATAGTTAACAAGTCAACAAGCTCAACACCTTTATATCTATTGCTTGGATAGTCATCAGGTTCAACCCCTCTAGGTCTGTACCTTGGAATTTTCGTGCACTAATCAAGTTCAACCCCTCTAGGTCTGTACCTTGGAATTTCCAAACATCCCAGTTAAGCTCCTTCACAAGAAATTGCAATTATTGGTCAATGGATTATGCCCGACTCAAAGAGCCCACATCTTACTCCCATAAGACCCCATGTCTATTTCAAGTTACATTATGGGGATATTTATCCCACTCAAACCGACTCCTATGCCTATGGATCCATTGCATTACATTCCAAAACATTACATGAATTCAAACGAATAAACTAGCACATTCAAAACATGTAATTCTCAAATAAGTTGCAATAAATGCAAATCATAACCAAACTCTACATTGAGCTATTAAAATCAGACAAATGCCCCCAAGACCCAACAGAGTAAAAAAAAACCAAGTCATAAGCTCAACAAATCAATTGACCATTTGTTATGAGTTATAAAATGCAATAAAACGTAAATAACCTACGTTTATGCAACCACATGCTCCAAAGACGTGAACAACCCAAAACACAATTTTAGACTGGGACAAATCATTTTCCAAATTTATACCATTTATTCTTTCAAAATATCCCATAATTCAAGAACAAGCAATTCCCCAAAACACATACTAAAAGTGAACTTATACCAAAAGATCTCCATTCATAAGATAATTCATTAAAGTACCTATACTTATGATTCATTTATCAAAATGCCCAAAACTCCCAAATGTGGGTGTTTCACAAGATTTATAAAATCAAATAACCCAAATAAGTAAAACTCTTCAAATATTCCAACATTTAATAAAAAATTATTTAAACACATAATCACCTTAAAATAGACATTTTTGGCATGAACAACGTTTTCACAAGTCAACTTGAACTCACCTTGCTAGATTTATGCAAAATCTAGATTTTATCCTAATATGAGCTCTCTTGAAGAAACTTGAATCCACAAACAATTCTTCCAAAAACCTAGATCGACAAGTTTCCAAAAATAAATATACATATCCAAGCACTTAGATTCATTCCCCAAACATCTAATATTAAAATCTCTATTTTGATCAAAACCCTAATTTTGATCTAACTTCCCCAAAATCATCCAAACCGAAATTTGAGAAACATAAATACTAGGAAGTCATTGATGGATAATTTATGACTTACAAAGAGATTTAGATATGGAAAGGATGAACTTACCCAATAAATTTTGAGTAAAACCCCAAAATCCTAGAACCACAAGAAAATGGAGAGGAACTTTGATCTTGCACCATAGGTTGGGTTCTGTTGATCCAAACTCTCTCAGTGATTTGATAACGACCCTCTTCTATACTTAGTGAAAATTACGTTTTAATATGTATTAGTGTTTCACCATCAGCGATCAGACTGAGTCTGTTCATTTATCGCTGATAGTCTTTCTTATAAACATTTCTATGTATTAGTGTTTCACTATCAGTGATTAGACTGAGTCTGTTCAGTTATCACTGATAGTTTCTGATGTAAACAGTAACGTAATCCCTGAAGACAAGTCTCGCGTCAACATATGTTCATAGCTGAATTGAAGACGAAGCTGCTGAACAAAGAGAAGTCTACTAGTGATCTGATGCGGATATCAGTGAATCAAAGACAACTCTACATATACGCGAAGGAACATGAGGAAAAGCTTCAGCGATAGCTGAACCTCTTTATCTCTGAAAGAAGCGATATTCAGCGATCAAAAGATCACAAAGCTTATGTCTCAAGTTTCCTTTTGTCTATCCTTGCACAAACTAGTACTATGTGTCAGAACGGACATGTCTCTGCAACCATACGTACAACAACTCTGTCAACTACACTGTTCATGACCCGGCCGAAAGCATGTCTCCCAAAAGTCAGACTCCCAAAGCCAATCTGTGAACGCCACGTGTAAAGTGCCCTGCCATGCATTTAATGCATAGGGTATAAATAGGAAGTTCACCCCTCCATCTGTGGGTGTGCTCAATCCTTGAACTCCATATAGAAACCCTTGTTTTCTATATCTCTTAATTCCCCATTCTCTGAATTTCTTGTGCAATCATCTTGGTGTTTCTTAAGTTTGTTTAGATTGAGTCTGTCTTAATCTTATTCCGCAACAAACTTGTAAATTGTAGTTTGATTTATCAATAAACAATTTATTAAACTTTAATTTCTGTGTTTGTATTCAACCCCCCCTTTCTACAAACTTGTTAAGCACCTTCGGGACCAACAAGTGGTATCAGAGCAGTTTGTTTAATCTAATAAACAAGATCTTGCTGTATACTCTTCCTTGCTATTCTAAAATGGCACTAAACACAAACACAAACTACTATGATAATGGTTCACTTTCTAAACCTCCTCGATTTAGCAGAGATAACTTTTCTCTATGGAAAAATCAAATGATGCTATTTCTTGAAGGTGCAGATCCTACTATACCTGAATATATAGAAAACGGACCCTATGAACCTGTTAGAATTATAGTTGCGGTTCCCACTACTGCCACCACTGAAGCTGTCCCTGAACGATATGTCGTTAAGGAAATAAGACAGTGGAGTGATGAAGATAAAAAGAAGGTAGGAATAGATGCAAGAGCAAAAACCATTATCTCAATGGCTCTGCCTGATGAAGTTTTCCATTCCATCATGCATCTGAAAACTTCTAAAGAAATGTGGGAAACCATATGTGTTCAATATGAGGGCACCACTGAAATTCAAGAGACTCGAAAGATTAACTTGGTAAGACAATATGAAAGTTTTATCGCTGGTAAGAATGAATCTCTTTCTGACATTCATCAGCGGTTTAACTGCCTAATCATTGACCTAAGAACTGTTGGAAGGACCTATTCTAATTCTGAGGTCCTAACAAAATTCTTGGAAAGTCTTCCTGAAAGCTGGGACAGTTATTCAATATGTCTTAAGCTGACAAAAGACTTACATACTCTCTCTCTAAGCACTCTGTATGGAATATTGCTCAACTATGAGCAATCTAATCTCCTGAAGAAGAATCTTGTAAAAGATTCTAAAGACTCCAAAAGCACTCCTGTTGCTTTAGTCTCTTCAGAGATAATTCCATCTCAGCGATCTACTCTCACCATCACTGAGTTAGATTCTGAATCTGAGGATCTATCAGACCCTGATCTTTCAGAGTTTGATGAGTCCTTAGCACTCTTGACAAACTCTTTTAAGAGATTTGCAAGAAAGAGTAACTTCCGAAGAAGTAAACCTCTCTCTCTTACTGAAAAGCCAAAATCAACTCCGGTTGATAAGGCTACTGTCACTTGCTATAACTGCGAAAAAATTGGACATTTTGCTAGTGAGTGCAGGTCGAAAAAGGTCTTCAAACCTTCTACCTCAAGAAGATCCAGTGATGACAAATACCATAAGCTGAAGAACAAATATCAAAAGCTGAAAAGCTATCAGCGAAAAGGTAAATGTCTCATCGCTGAAGAACATGACTGGGCTGATGAAGAAGAAGTCGCTAATCTTTGCCTCATGGCTGAGATTAAAGAAGAAGTAGAAGAACCATCTGAACCTTCTATGAGCTACATATCATCTCAGGTATCTATCTCTACAAATCCCTCTCTGCCTGAAGCTGAGAGAAGTCGCGCTGTTGATGTGCTAACGATTGACCTTTATAATGCTCTAAACGACAAAACTCAAGCTGAAAATAAAAATGTATATTTAACTCAAGAGCTAGAGAAATGTCATGAAAAGATCAGTGAACTAAATCTTTTAGAAGAAAAGTTGAAAGATCAAGTCATTATAAATGAAATCATCAGCATTGAACGCGAACAAGCCATCGCTGCTCTAAAAGCAGAAAAGGCTCATGTTGAAAAATGGTGCAAATCATCAACAAAGATCTCTGAGATAATAAATGCTCAAACTCCTGAAAGTGATAGAACTGGTCTTGGTTTTTGGACACCACAGGATGATCCTAAAGAAGAAAGTTCATCGCTTAAGTTTGGAACTTTTGTCACATCTTTCTTTGACACTTCTTATAATCAATTCTATCCCTGTTCTTCTTCAAATCCCATATCTGAGGAAAAATCCAAAGACACTAAGTCTACGGATAAAGGAAAGTCCATTCTCCTTCCTCAGAAGACAACCAGGAAAGCAAAGCTGAAAATTCCTTCTAAACCTTCAGCTAAGCAATCCTCTAGCTCTGTGATAGAAATTTTTGATCTCTGTCCTCCAAAGCTAAAGATTGACCTTAGACCAACGAGATCTGAAGAAATGAAAATCCCTCCCATATCTCATGAGAAAAGCCTTCTCGGACCTGGTCCTGCTCATCTTAAACTTGCAAAACCTTCTACTGATCCTAAAACCATTTTCAAATACAGAAAATGTTATCACTGTGGTTTTACTGATCATATTGCAAGTAAATGTCCAAATGCCACCAAAGCTGATAAAACAGCTAAAGTGAAGAAAAATGCCTCTAAGGCAAAGAAAGTCACCAAAGTTGAAAAATCAACCAAAGTGAAATATACCACTAAGGTTAAGAAATTAACCAAAGTGAAGATTACCACTGAAGCTGAATGTTCATCAGCTGTGAAGACTGCTGAATCTTCCTTATCCACTAACTCTGAAGGACCCATTGAAAAGTGGGTACCAAACAACGCTTAATCTTCCTTATGTGTGCAGGGATCAAAGGGCATTTGGTATCTCGATAGTGGATGTTCTCGTCATATGACTGGACAAAGAGACCTGCTCACTGAATACAAGGAAGAGAAAGGTCCCTCTGTGACCTTTGGTGGAAATGGAAAAGGATTTACCCAAGGGTTTGGTGTCCTCAGCAATGGGACAACTACCTTTCGAAGAGTCGCTTATGTAGATGGACTGAAGCACAACCTTCTAAGCATCAGTCAGCTATGTGACAAAGACTACGAAGTTCGCTTTTCTAAGAAAGCATGTTCAGTGGTAGATGAAAAAGGAAAACTTGCTCTCAGTGGTTATCGCAGAGAAAATGTCTATGTAATAGATATGGACTCTACTATCACTGAAAACTTATGTTTTCTCTCTAAGGCCTCTTCTGATGTCAACTGGCTATGGCATAAAAGGCTCTCTCATCTAAATTTCAAAACCCTGAATTCTCTCTCATCTAAGGAACTGGTTTCTGGTCTTCCTCAGCACTCATATGCTAAAGAATCTCTCTGCTCAACATGTGAAAAAGGAAAACAAACAAAAGCTAGTTTCAAGTCAAAACAAGTTTCCTCAGTGACAAGTCCTCTTCAGCTCTTGCATATGGATCTATTTGGCCCTGTCAACATCCAATCAATAGCTGGAAAGAAATATACGCTTGTCATTGTAGATGAATATTCTCGCTACACCTGGTTTATCTTTCTTCGCTGTAAGAGTGATACTCCAGAAGAACTAATATCTTTTGTGAAAAAGATGGAAGTGCTGAACAATCTTACTGTTCGTTCAATAAGAAGTGATCATGGAACTGAATTCAAAAATAGTTCCCTGAACAATTTCTTTGAGAACAAGGGAATATCTCACAACTTTTCTTCAGTAAGAACACCTCAGCAAAATGGAGTCGCTGAAAGAAGAAACAGAACGATCATAGAAGCTGCTAGATCAATGCTCAGCGATTCTCACCTCCCTACTCAATTTTGGGCAGAAGCTGTAAACACTGCATGTTTTACTCAAAACAAATCGCTGATAATAAAGCGATTTGGGAAGACAGCTTATGAACTTTTTCTTGGAAGGAAGCCTTCTATCAGCTTTCTTCATATCTTTGGTTGTCAGTGCTTTATCTTAAACAACAGAGATCAACTTGGAAAGTTCGACCCAAAAGCCGATGATGGAATATTTCTAGGATATTCCTCCATCTCCAAAGCCTACAGAGTTTTCAACAAGAGAAGACAAACCGTAGAAGAAACAATTCACGTCACTTTTGATGAAACTCGCTCAGCGAACTCTAAACCAATCGCTGACAATGAAGAGTTAAATGTTTGGATGCTTTCTCACTACAGAAAAACAGAACCTTTCTTCTCAAACCATCAGCATTCTGATCCTCGAACCGCTGATGATGATTCGAACATTATACATCCTACCGCTGAATCCACCTCATGGGTCTCAGCAGAACCTCTAAACACATTACTACCATCAAATCTGCCTTCGTCTGGAAACCTCTCTAGTGAAATTTCTCAACAGTTAATCGCTGATGAACCTCAAACGTCCTCATCAGTAAACATTCCAATTGTTGATCCAACCTCTGAGTTAAGAAATCATGCTCCTACTCAGCGATGGACCAAAGATCACCCAATAGATCAAATTCTTGGTGATCTCGAAGCAGGTATTCAGACACAACGAAGCTTAGGTAATATCTGTCTCTTTGTAAATTTTCTCTCTTTAATAGAACCAAAGAAGACTGAAGATGCCCTCAGAGATCCAAACTGGGTCAGCGCTATGCAAGAAGAGCTGACTGAATTTTCTCGAAACAAAGTTTGGAATCTCGTTCCTAGACCATCTGATAAAACTGTAATAGGCACCAAATGGGTGTTTAGAAACAAGTTAGATGAACATGGAACTGTAACCCGCAACAAGGCTCGACTTGTTGCTCAGGGATACAGACAAGAGGAAGGCATAGACTATGATGAAACCTTTGCCCCTGTGGCCAGGCTCGAAGCAATTCGACCATTCTTAGCTTATGCAGTCTATAAAGACTTAATCGTTTATCAAATGGACGTAAAATCAGCGTTCCTAAATGGAAAGCTAAATGAAGAAGTCTATGTAGAACAACCACCAGGGTTTTATGACCCTAAGTATCCAAATTATGTTTATAAATTGGATAAGGCTCTCTATGGTCTAAAACAAGCCCCTCGTGCTTGGTATGACACTCTCTCATCTTTTCTTATCTCTGAAAACTTTGAACGTGGCAAGATTGATAATACGTTATTTTTCAGAAAAATAAAAGGTCATATAATTCTTGTACAAATATATGTCGATGACATAATATTTGGTTCTACTAACCCATCTCTGTGTACTCGCTTCGCTGAAAGAATGAAGAAAGAATATAAAATGAGTATGATGGGTGAGCTGACATATTTTCTTGGTCTTCAGATTAAACAATCTGACAAAGGTACTTTTATCTGCCAAGGTAAGTATGTTAAAGATATGCTGAAGAAGTTTGATCTCACACAAACTTCAGCGATGAAAACTCCTATGGCACCACCCCTGACACTTAACAAAGATCCTTCTGGTAAACCTGTTAATGTCACTGCCTATAGAGGAATGATAGGCTCCCTGCTGTATCTAACAGCGAGCCGACCTGACATTATGTACTCTACTTGTTTATGTGCACGCTATCAATCTGAACCCAAGGAATCCCATCTGATCGCTGTAAAGAGAATTTTCAGATATCTGAAAGGAACTCCTAACCTCGGTCTTTGGTATCCCAAAGACTCAGGGTTCGATCTAACTAGTTATTCTGATAGTGATTTTGCAGGTTGTAAACTCGACAGAAAGAGTACCACTGGTGGATGTCAACTACTGGGAGGAAAGCTGGTAAGTTGGACAAGCAAGAAGCAAAATTCTGTGTCCACTTCCACAGCTGAAGCTGAATACGTAGCCGCTGGAAGCTGTTGTTCTCAGATCTTGTGGATGAGAAATCAACTCTTAGATTATGACCTTCAGCTGTCAAAAATTCCCATCTATTGCGACAGCACTAGTGCTATAGCTATAGCAAATAATCCAGTACTACATTCAAAGACAAAACACATAGAGATCAGATATCACTTTATCAGAGATCATGTAATGAATGGTGATATTGAACTTCACTTTATCCCTACTGACTTTCAGCTTGCTGATTTATTCACCAAACCTCTTGATGAGACAAGGTTCAACTTTCTCATCAGTGAGCTTGGAATGCTGAACCTCGAAGAATAATTCTTCAGCGTTCATGTATTGTGTCAGTAATCAAAAGTTCCCCTCTCATCGTTCTCTCTGATAAACATTCTGACTCTCAGGTATGTTCTCTCAACTGAATCTTAACTCAGTTAAGATATCTTTCAAAATATACTTTAATCACTGAACCTTCTTCAAATGATTAAAAGTTTTTTGAAAAATACATTAATCACTGATATTTCTATTCAGTGACCCTTTTAAAAGAAACTTTATCCCTATCTTTTCCATCAGGGATACTTTTAAAAAGAAAAATCTATTACTGACTTTTCTTCAGCGATAATTTCAAAACGGATAAATGAATAGTCTCTCTCTCTTCTATGACGTCATTTGAACCGACAATCCACGACATGCCTTTTCTGACACGTTCGTCCGTTGCTCTTCTATCCAATCAACATCGTGGGACGTGTCCATGTCATGATGAGCATTTGTTTTCCCGCTTCTCTCACACTCTCTCTCCTTTTTCTCTCTCTTCGAATAAAAGGAAAGAATGCCTCATTCTTTTTGGCTTACGCTTTCTAATCTTACAAAGCAAGAAATACTCTCTCTATCTCAAGAACACTCAAGCAAGTAAACCCAGAATATTGAATCTGCAACTCTTCTTCTTCAAAATAAACAGGTTTATTTCATGTTTATGTGCATTGTTCGTATGCTTTCTATTCTTTTTAAAATCCTACTAGTTCTTGTTCTTCATGGATTTTATAAAACGTTTTTTTTCTAAAAACTAAAGATCATTCTTTCTGATTTTATGTTTTTAAATAAAAACCTTTTGGTTTTTAAAGTGTTCTTCATTCTTTCTACCCAGAACACTATTTTTCTATTCCTAAAAATAACTTGATATTTTTCCAGTTTCCCTTCTTCTATGGAAACTGGTAATCATATTATTTTTAATCATAATCATTTCTTCTATCATGTTTCTTTCAATAGCAGAAATGACAGAGTCTGAGATTGTCGCTTCCAAGACAGTTAAATTCACCATCACTGAAGCTGAGATTACGAAAAGTAATCGTTTGGCAAGACTCGACTTCCAAGCTGACAAATACCCACATCTGGTGGAAGCTGCTGAATTTCTCAAACAATCATGTATAGCTTACGCGATCACTGTGGATCCTAAGCCTTCCAAGACTCTACTCCAGCAGTTCTGGTTCACTGCTGATGCAACTGAACTCACCAACAAGAAAGGTGAACGAGTCCCTGCTATCTCTTTCAGCACGGACTTGGGGCCAGGGAGCATGACCGCTCTTAGCCTCAGGAAATCTTTAAGATTCCCTGACAAACCAAAGAGTGGGTTCGACGCACTCCCCACTGATGATGAGCTGATATCATTTCTGGACACAATGGGTTATTGTTGGGAAAACAAACCGAGATCTTCTATTCCCAACAAGAAGCTCACCAAGATCCTCAAAGCTCAGATGCCCTCACAACTGAACTTTATCTTCTCGCACATAATTCAGTGCATGAGCGGGAAGAGTGGTTCGCTGGATCAAGCCAGCAAAACACAACTGCAGATGGCCTACTCCGTTATCGCTGGTCAAAACTTTGACTACGCTACAACAATCTTTGAAGACCTGAGGTCGAGATTAGAGAAGCCTGAACGAGATCCCAAGATCTCGTACGTACGTTTCATATGTACGTACATCAAGTTCCTCTATCCCAACACCTATCCCACCAAAGATGATGGCACTTTTGCCAGGGTAGGTCAACGATCACTGGAGGTAAAGCCACTCGCCGACGAGGTAAGTATATCTATCCTTCGCTCTCGTCTCTCTCTCCATTCTTCTTCATCTTCAGCGACCACGCAGACGGTTCCTTCGTCTGCTATCCCTGTCGCTACCACTACTTCTAAACGACCATCCGCTAGTCCGATTGGTCCTTCCAAAAAGGCCAAAAAGACTAAGGAAAGTACACCCTCTAGTACTATACCTGAGGGAGCTTCTCAACAAGCTACCTTAGATGCATTTGTGGGTCTTTCCTCCACAACTCCAGCAGTCACTCAACATGCAGTGTCAACGATTTCGATCGCTGTCACAACATCAGTAACCCCACCTACCATCTTACTCGCTGAGATGACCCCCAACCCTACTTCTATCCCCAAAACTCTTCCCTTTTCTACTCATTTGGTCTCTGAACCCGCTACCTCTTCTTTACCTATAGGACCTGAACATCAAACTTTTGAGGAATCTATGCAGTTCTACAAAATGTTTGATACGTCAGGTACACCTATAGGATTAAACACTTCTTTCCCCACCTCTCCAAATAAGCCCGTATCTGAACTAACATTATTTTCAGGTCCTAGTTTGGCGTCTGTTGACACGCATGTCAACAGTCTGGGAGAAAAGGTGGACGCCCTCACCAACACCATCAACGACACCACCAGCGCCGTCAATCAGGCTGGTGAGGAGCTGAAGAGGTTGACCGCGACCTGCTCATCTAAAGCTGAGAACTCACAACTTTCAGCTGTTGAAGAACAAGTCGTCCAACTCAAAAAGTCCTCTCAACTCTTTCAGGGGCGATTTGAGTCTCTTACCGCTGAAGTTCGGGGTCTCTCTTCAAAGGTTGACCTCTGCACGTCCCTTCTTCAACAAATTCTACAAAAGGTGAATGCACCAGCTCCAGCGCTGCCTCCCTCCTTCACTGAGGATGATCGAACAAACCTGAATGTCGCTGTGGAATTCATCCATGATGCCATGTGCGACTTCCCTACGGTTGAAGACCGAGTCAAGCGTCTGGAGGCTGACGTCCAAGTGCTAAAAGCTTCAACAGCAACTCCGGCAGCTGAGCAACCCCCTACCGCTGATAATGACAAAGTGGGGGAGAAATCTGAAGAAACGTCTATCGCTGCTGCTGGGGAAGCTAAGACTCCAAAGAAACCTCCCTCTCAATCTGAGGGGGAGAAGGTAAAAGAATCCTCATCTATTCATTCTATTCTCTTTGAAGATGATGAGGAAGAAGACGATGAAGAGGAAGATGATCTAGATCTTGATGATCAAGAAAAGGATCAACCCTCCGATGACGATGACGACGATGAAGAAGACCAATCTATGTGGTTCTCCAAGCCGAACGTCGCATCAGGGACAACTTCGCAAGAGGTTGTCAAAGCAGGGGTGAGAGGTGATACATCTTCAAGCGCTCCTTCGCAAAGCAAAGACAAGCAACCAATCGCTGAAGAATGCTTGAGGACTGGATCACAATCTGAGGGGGAGCATCCTTCTCAGGTATGTCTTTCAATTGTACCACTCTCCTACTCTTTCCAAACCCCTATTTCCTTCTAGCCTTTATCTCTCTTTTTCTAAAAATATACACTTATCCCTTCTTTCCTTCATTTTCTATCCAGACAGTTCTCACCCCTGCTTAAGGGTTCTGAACTACAAATAATTTCAGCTACTATCGCTGAAGAAATAATCCCAATCTCTATCGCTGAGATTGATGAAGAAGAAGAAGAATATTCCCTGGTCCATCCAGGAAGGCCCTCTCAACCATCTCATTGGTCAGAGGAAGTGGTGAAGAAAAGAGTTGAAATGATCGCTCAACTAGAAAGTCAACGGCTGAAAGTCCCTCTTCAAACATCCACAGAGCTCGACTTCCTCACTGAAGCCGAAAGAGAAGAATCTGCCAAAGCTGAGAAGCTGATCGCTGAATGCATACAAGATGCCCAACTCGCTTTAAAGATTCAATCTTCTCTAGTCAAGGACAAAAAGCTGAAAAGCAAGCCTGTGGAAGTTCAAGCTGCATTGCTGAAAGAAATTAAAGAGGAACGCTCCAAAGAACAAGAGATCAACGATAGGTCTATCGAATGGTGCAAACAGAAGATGGATTATCGTTCTGATCTTCTTCCGATATCAGCCGTGACTATCTCTGGTCGCAAGAAGAAGGATCAACTCTCAGTGACCATGGAGATTACCAGAGAGGATGGAACCCAAAAAGCTATGTACGTATCCAAACTTGAGAGCTTCGGATTTACGGAATGGTTAGAGTTCTGGGATGCGCTGAAGAAATCCAAATCTACATACAGAGGCTACGTTGAAGGACTTCTTGAAGCCCTCATAAATAGAGTCACTTCTGTACTGAAGCTGCCATCTCCTCTTCCTCCCAAATCTTTGAAACTCAAGAGAAGAATTGGGTCCTCCTCCTCTTAACACGTCACCATCATCAGGAATGAAACTTCTATCAAATTTTCAAGAGATGCACTGTTTGGTCCTCCTCCCGATCTTTCAGTTCTGGATCTATCTCTGCCTCCTGGTGGTCCTTTCCAAGGTGGTCAAGTAATTGACGATCCTTATGGAGTGTTCTTCAGAGATGATGATGAGGAACTCAGATTTCAAAGAGTCTCTGAGATTCCTATCTGTCATCTGAATCATCTCAAGGATCTCTTATGCTTATGGTGTGACTTCTCCCCTGCTGCTGAGAAAATCAAAGAAATTATTAGCCAAGAATCTTTGGAACGAAGACAGAAAGGAGAAGAAATACCTGAGTATATGATCAATCCTCCTAAGTCTTCTTTTAATAGCTGATAGATTAGTTTCCTTTTCTGTAATCTATTAGTTATACTTACAGTAGTTAATTATTCACTTGTACTTATGATTTTCATATCTTGTAATTCTATCCCTGAATTAAATGAAAATTGCAGTGATGTACTTAACCCTATCAGTACTGTAAAAGATCCCTCAAAATAGTAATTGGGACATGCATGCTATGAGTCCTTTTTATTCCTATATTTTGAATCATAAAGTAATTTTCTTTAGTTACTTTGTCATTATCAAATAGGGGGAGATTGTTGATCCAAACTCTCTCAGTGATTTGATAACGACCCTCTTCTATACTTAGTGAAAATTACGTTTTAATATGTATTAGTGTTTCACCATCAGCGATCAGACTGAGTCTGTTCATTTATCGCTGATAGTCTTTCTTATAAACATTTCTATGTATTAGTGTTTCACTATCAGTGATTAGACTGAGTCTGTTCAGTTATCACTGATAGTTTCTGATGTAAACAGTAACGTAATCCCTGAAGACAAGTCTCGCGTCAACATATGTTCATAGCTGAATCGAAGACGAAGCTGCTGAACAAAGAGAAGTCTACTAGTGATCTGATGCGGATATGAGTGAATCAAAGACAACTCTACATATACGCGAAGGAACATGAGGAAAAGCTTCAGCGATAGCTGAACCTCTTTATCTCTGAAAGAAGAGATATTCAGCGATCAAAAGATCACAAAGCTTATGTCTCAAGTTTCCTTTTGTCTATCCTTGCACAAACTAGTACTATGTGTCAGAACGGACATGTCTCTGCTACCATACGTACAACAACTCTGTCAACTACACTGTTCATGACCCGGCCGAAAGCATGTCTCCCAAAAGTCAGACTCCCAAAGCCAATCTGTGAACGCCACGTGTAAAGTGCCCTGCCATGCATTTAATGCATAGGGTATAAATAGGAAGTTCACCCCTCCATCTGTGGGTGTGCTCAATCCTTGAACTCCATATAGAAACCCTTGTTTTCTATATCTCTTAATTCCCCATTCTCTGAATTTCTTGTGCAATCATCTTAGTGTTTCTTAAGTTTGTTTAGATTGAGTCTGTCTTAATCTTATTCCGCAACAAACTTGTAAATTGTAGTTTGATTTATCAATAAACAATTTATTAAACTTTAATTTCTGTGTTTGTACTCAACCCCCCCCCCCCCCTTTCTACAAACTTGTTAAGCACCTTCGGGACCAACAGGTTCACTAGCATGGATGATGAAGGAACACCTAATTTCTAAGAGAAAAGCCCTAAAATGAGTTAGGATTCATATGAGAGGGTGGGAGATCGATTTGGGAGAAGTTTAGAAGTGACAAATGAGAAAAATGGTTGAAATCCTGAATTTATCACCCTATGGGACACTAGTGTTACATTGCCATGCGACTATGACATGGCAATGTCGCTTGTCATAGTCGCCCATAGACTCCAAAGAGTGCTATCTCCTCTGCTAAAATGCCAGACTACAATGACACCTGTCATAGTCGCTTGGCATTGTAGCCGAACCCGTACCGAGCCCCGAAATTCGACTTTTCTTGTATGGAACACTCTCGATTGGCCTAGGGACTAAAAATAATAATTCCCTAACACAAAAATCTTTGAACTAGAAGCCACAACTGAACACGCGGGTGACTTTTACTTACCAAAATTTCTAGGTGTTACTAAATTGAGATGAGAAGTTGATGAAAAACTTGTTTATAATGAATGAGAAACACTTTGCAATCAAAATCAAATCCAAAAAATAACAAAAGATATCAAACCCATTTTTGTTCTTCAAGTTCTTCAAGAAAATCGAAAAATGGCAAGAAATCTTCAAATGTTTTCTTCAGATCTCTGATTTTTGCTCTGATACCAATTGTAGATCCCAATATGATTCAAGTAACAATGATTTCTACAAACATTCTTTATTGATCTTGAGAGAAAATATGTTTACATATGAATTATGAACTTTCTCTCTCTAGATTCTCTCTCTTGAAACAAGAACTCTCTCTAAGTGATACATATACAATTCTCTACAATTCTACCTACAAGATTACAAGAGAGAAAACTATTTATACAACTAATTTAAAAATCTAGTAAACAACATCTTTGACTTTTACAAGTTGACTATGTTGACTTTGACATTTTTAAAGCTTTCTTGATGACTTTGACTTTCAAGCTTTGACCTTTGACCTTCAATATTTTAGAATCCACATCCGGTGATCTCAGATACAATAATATTGGACCTAAGAGGGAAGATTTTGAATCTGTTGGGTTAATGTCATCATCATCAACATGATGGCTTTGACTTGATTGTCTATTTGAGTCATCACCAATAATTGATACATCTATTAATTCCAATGGTATAGTTCCTCTTGTTAAGGATGGTTGATCAAAATGCATTACCAAATCGACGATTAGATCAACCTTGGCTCTTGTTCTTGATATAATTCTTCAATCTTTATAGGAACATCATACAATCTTCGAGGGGGACTACTTTGCACCACATGCCAATTGTTGCCCAATTTTAAATCACGTGCAAAAAAACTTGTTTGACCAGTAATGCAAGTATGTATGGTTGATCTATGTAACATTTTCGAGACATATTAACACCTAGATTCTTTGTCAATTTGTAGTCCATTCCCATCACTAGTATTAAACCAATCATATTTGAATACTAACACTCCTATATTTTCTTCCAAGTATTCCATCTTGAATACTTATTGTAATATCCCAAAAAAAATTAATAATGTTTCCCCATTGATCACCTTGCACTACAACTCTACTATTTTAAGTTTTCCTATTACTATCACGACTTTGGGTGTGGAACCTATAACCATTGACCATACATTCACTATATCGAGTCACACAATGTAATGGTCCACATGAAAATATACAAATTTTAGATGCAAATGATTGTGGACAAAACTTCACGTGAATAAAAAGAACATATAATTGGTTAACAAAGTTTAAAATTGTTTCATCAATTTTAAAAACTAATCTTAAACATAGTTCTTACACGCTGTTGTAGCCATGAAGCAAATAGTTTGTCACAAAGTTCATTTACATTCCTATAGTAGAAGTTAAAAAAAGTTACCTAGTGTTATTATACAAAAAACAAAAATATACAACATGAGAAAAGGGTACTTACTTTATTAGCTCTTTCATTTCATGGCAATTGTTCAAAATGTATGTATGAACTTTCTCAAATTCTTTGTCACTTATTTCACATATTTGAATACTATCCAATGGACGCCCTCTATATGAGAATACATAATTATCACCTTGCTATAGGGGTGAAGGTGGATCTTTGATAGATAAAACTCTTAATATATATTAATTAAGCATTAATTTATTACATTTTGGCGTAATTTTTGGTATATTTTGCCCAACTTTTTTATGTATTTATTTATGCTTTAGTTACAACTTTTATATGTTTTGGAAAGACTAATAGAAATGGTATATTCAATTAGTTTCATAGATGTAAGGATTTATTAGTTCAAAAAAATGTCTGAGTACTTAATCGTTTAAAATATAAAAGTCTGTCGGGTTTTTTTGTATTTTTTTCCATTATTTAACAGGTTTTAGAATGTCAAAATACTTATTTGTTCAAAAAACTTATTTAGGAACTTAATCACTCAATATCCTTCAGTTTAACATAATTTACATTTTTACGATTAGTTCTTATAATATACATGACGAACAATTCAGAAACTAATTATTTTAGACAAGCTTTTTTGTGACCTTTTCAAAAATTAACATTTTGTTCAAATCTAAAGAACAAACAAAACACAATTCAATTTTAAAAGACTTAGATAGGATATGATAAACTCACACGCATCTTAATAAATTACAAATTATTTGAGGAAAAAAAGGGTATTCCTCATCTTCTAGGGCGTCAACAATGTATTCCTCTCTCAATCATACTTTACAATAAAATCGGGTTTATAGGAGGATAACAAATATCTAATTATTTAAATAGGTTGTGTTATAGGACTTAAGTTTATAACACCAAACATTAACTTGCGTCCCATGTAAAGTTTTACAATAAGGTGGCGTCTGTTTTTTAATAGGTGTTGAAGTCTGAAGTCTGATTTCACTTCTGATTTTTAAGAGGCGGTGCAGAAGTTTGAAATCTGAATCAATAAGAATGTTTGTTTTTTGTAACCGAAAAACATATGAATATGTATAATTGTCTATTTTATCCCTCAAAAATTTGACTTAAATACTTCAATTGAAGTGAGCATCGATGATCGAAGCACGAAATGAAAAAAAGAAACAAAAGAAGGATGCTGACAGTTTTTGCGAAGCTGTGAAGTTTTAATCATATCTCACACACTGAAGCCCCAATTTAAACGATTCAAGATGTTCTTGAAAGCCAACACACAGATCTACAATATTCGTGTTTTGCTTTTCACAGATTCTGGGTGCATCTGGGCTAAAACCGACATTGAAATCGAAAGAATGGTGTTGCAGGACGAAAATAAGAGGTAATTAAGTGGCTAAATTATCACTTAATTTAGCAGAGGACATTAAGAGGCTCTGAAAAGTAAAAGAAAAATGGTCTGAATTTTCTTATGTCTGACCGAATCAGACTTAAGTGACAAAGAAGAGCTTTTTTTGAAGAAATAAATACCACCTGGTTCTGGGCGTCTCAAGTTTTTTTAAATATACCACAATTTTCAAATAAAACATCCTATAAATTTCTTTATATATCATTTGAAATAAGTATCACATAAATAATTGAAAAAGTTTCTTATAAAAACATGTAAAAGATGTGTTGACGAGACACTTCTCAAGTCTCATATAAGTCTATGACAGAGCTAATATGTTGTTTTATTGAAAAGTGTCCTAAAAAACTTGTTAAGAAACTGAGATGTATCATATAAACTTATTGTAATACTTTTACATTTGACACACTTTTATTTGATCATATATAGTTACCTCTAATAAAACAATTTATTTAGACACTTAGACAACTTTGATGTCCTATAAACCCGATTTTGTCGCATTCTGCCTAGAGGCAAGTAGTTGATGCCCAGTATCAAACCCAAGACCTCATGTTGGATTGTCGATGCCTCTACCATTAGGGCATATCAGCAGAGGCTATTGAATTACTTTAGAGGTGTTTTGAGAAGATGAATCACTTTCTCCAAATTAACCATAGAAGAGCCAGAAGGAGATGCACATGATTTTTTAGCTTTGTTCTTCAAGTCAATAACATTCTTCCTCATCTTCTTCCCTTTTTCTCCATTCATCAACCCAATCACTAGCTTTGCAACTTGATCACTCTTTACATCATTGTCGATCTCCATTGCAACCCCCCATTTGTTGCAGGTACACCAACAATTCGGTTGTTGGTCTGCATAAAATGGCCAACAAATCATTGGGACTCCGTTAGAAATACTTTCAATAGTCGAATTCCATCCACAATGTGTCAAAAACCCTCCTATTGATGGGTGGCTTAGAACTTCTTCTTGGAGGCACCAACTTGCCAACAACCCTCTACTACTTGTCTGGGCCAAAAATTCTAGTGGAAGCACAGCAGAGTCGTCTATCACGAGGTCTGGTCTTATTATCCAAAGAAAGGAACAGTTGCTCTTTGCGAGTCCCCAACAAAATTCAACTAGTTGTTGGTGCGCCATCACAGTGATGCTACCAAAGTTCACATAAATAACTGATAATGGTGGTTTCGAGTTTAGCCATTTTAAACATTTGGGATCTTCTCTCCATAGGTTTGATTTAATGGATGCTAGACTACTATCACCAACTTTGTTCTCAAGTAAATTCAGTGGACCTATCTCGTAGCAGGGAGGGAATATTGAAGAAAGATGGTCCAAGGTATCAAAATCTATTTCTTGAAAAGTGTTGAAAATAATACCAGAAGCTTTTTTCGCTCTCTCTAATACTGTATGTGAAAATTCCACCATAAATTCATCACCGGGGTACATGATTCTAACAAAAGGTGGAATATCTTTTAGACGTATACCGCACATGGTTGGTATAAAATCTATTGTGGTATTCAAATACCCATTCACTAAATAACTTGAATCTGCATATAAAGGAAAATTGATGTCAATCGCACTAAAAATGTCAATTCCTATCAAACAATATACAGTGGTTGAAGTTGCTTTCATTAATTACGGTATTTTAGTAATCATGGGTGTTCGAATCAATTTGTGTACACCTTAACCAATCATGTGGTGTTTTAAGTTAACAATTAAACAAACTCTCTAATTGTATTATGAAGAAGCTTGAATTAATAACCTTTAAGGAGTAAACCTTGTGTTTTTTTATTATGTCCTTGCTTGAAAAGGTTAAGCATCTCTAATACATTTTCTACATTGGCTCTTTAACTATCGCAGGGAGTGAAATATGGAGAAACAAACTCTCACTCCAATACACTTCCTACTTTAGTTTTATTATCGCACTCGCTACATGTAATGAGATCCATATAAAAGATCTAAATTATTTTATTTTATAAGTATATACATCATGTCATGTTCTTATTTTATTTTATTCTAAAAATAAAAATAAAAATTATTAAAATATCTATACTATATTATAAAGCATCTATAAAAAAACTCTTAAAAACAATTGTTAAAGCTTAATGTATCGCTATTTAATGCTAATTGCTTAAAACTTAAATAAAGAATGAAAACTTAAAATCTCTTCCTATTTAGTCCTTATTTTTAACAACTTAACTCCCTAAAATCACTCATCAATTCAACTTCCCTAAAATCACTCACTGCATAATTAAATACAGGATAAAAATCAAATTTTAAATATAAAAAATCTAAAATATAATTAAGAAAATCTAACAGAATATTTAATGTTTATTTTATAAAAAAACATTATTTTATTAAAACTAAAATAAATTACATTATTATTAAACTATCGAATAAACTTTTAAAAACAAACTTTTATGCATTAAGTACTGTTTATTGGTACACATTACTTAAAATTAAAGTTACAAGTTATGATGCATGAAGTACAAATTTCTAAAGCTATATGTTTGAATTAATAACTAACCGATAAACATAATCAAAACTGGATAAACATCTTAATTTAAATATAAAGAATTTAAAATATATAAGATAAAAATAAAATAAAAAAGAAAAAAGAAAAGAAAAAAGAAAAAAATTAAAATCGTGATGTATCTCGCTGCATTGCGCGAGTACGTTTCTAGTATTTGTTAATGTAGGGAGCATGATTGTTGTAACAATATATTATTTCAGAGAAAACTGCATTAAAATGGAACAAACTTTGTTCTGATTTCTGTTTTAAGAAACTAACTTTTAAAATCATCATTTAAGGGTCTGAAACAAAGTTTAAGTTATATATAATAACTTAGTTTATTATTATATATTATAAAATAAGATGTAGATTTTAATATATTATAAAATAAGATGTAGATTTTAATTTTAATTTGAATTATATATATATATATATATATATATATATTAAAACATGATTTGGATTTTTGGTTTTTTGAATAAATTTTTTATGTGACACATCATCATTTTAAATTTATTTAATTGCTATGTGTAATCTTAGTTGGCAAAATATTTGGACCAAGTCATCAGTAGTAGCAGGTCAATAGGTCACGGAGACACTTAAATAAACTTAAACTTTGTTTCATACCCTTAAATGATGATTTTAAAAGTTAGTTCCCTAAAATAGAAATCAGAACAAAGTTTGTTCTATTTTGATGCAATTTTCCCATTATTTTACTATACACACAAATTTCTATGCATTTTAATTACTCCCTATATTAACTTAAATGTTCGAAGTAAGATTGAGGATATTCTTAGGGGGCGTTTGGTTCGCAAAATATTTTTGGATGGAATTAAATCTGTCAAAGGAATTTTACTTTGAAAGAATTAGAATGGAATGTTGTCAGGTTTGACCATCTGTTTGGTTGACAAAATTGGAATGGAATCTGTTAAATGAATTGAAAATTTTCTGTTTGGTTCACAGATTGTAGCTTTAGAATTGGAATGAAATTTTGGTAAATGACCAAAATACCCTTTTTGCTTATTTTAATTTTTTTCAACAAAAATTACTTTAATGAAATAGTCATTAAATACTTTAATTTTTAACAAAAATTGATTTGATTATTTTAGCACACGAATGATGATGAGAGAGAGGAGAGAGGGATAGAGAGAGGAGAGAGATAGGAGAGAGAGGGAGAGAGGAGAGAGGTAGAGGGACATAGAGAGGAGAGAGAGAACAGAGAGAGGGAGAGAGGAGAGAGGTAGAGGGACATAGAGAGGAGAGAGAGAACAGAGAGAGGGAGAGAGGAGAGAGAGAGGAAAGCGAGAGAGGGAGAGAGAAAGAGGAGAGAGAGAGAGAGAAAGGGAGAGAGAGGAGAGAGAGAGGATATAGGAAGTTGATGTCTGCTGATAATCAATATCAGTAGGGTTTAGTTTGGGGTAAGGGGTAATTTTGGAATTACGAAAATAACAAATTCCATTCCATTAAAATACTTGGGTTTGATGATGGAATGTTAAAATCCTTTAGGTATGGAATTTAATGGAATTGGAAGATTCCATTCCATCGAAAACTTTGAACCAAACAATGGAACAAAATCTGGTCAAAGGAATTCAACATTCCAATTCCACCAGATTCTGCGAACCAACCACCCCCTAGTCTTTTCTTTACTTTTACATTTAACTCCCTACAAAAAAAAATCTTACTTCAACGAACTCTCAACATTGCCTATCTACATTAATTTTTATTATCCCACTCTATACATCAATACGTGTAAGGATTTCCTTACAAATAATCTACATTATTGTATTCTATACATATATATATATATATATATATAGGTATATATATAGGGGAGGTTCATTTGAGAAATGGTAAATATATGAGAAATAGAGAAGTAATCTTAGCCATTCATCTGGTCAACATTTGCGGCTTTGGCCGTGAAGCACCGGATAATTCCTTGTGTGGTCTATAGAAGGTAGAGGGGTAATTTCGTAAAATACACGGGATGAGTTCATATATGAATCTGTATGAATCACAAAAATTCATATATGAATCTGTTAATTAGTTCAACTGATTCATATATGAATCTTTGTGATTCATACATATTCATATATGAATCACAAAGGTAGTTCAATTGATTCATATATGAATCACAAATGTTCATATATGAATAAGTTAAAAGAGTTCAGTTGTGAATTGCACTGGTTCATATATGAACATATAGTTCATATGTGAATTATACATGTTCATATATGAACACAACCCATGTGTTTTGTAAAATTTACGAAATTGTCCTTCTATTTTTGGGATAGCCGCAACTTTTGACCAGTCAAAGCCGCAACTTTTGACCGGTCAAAGCCGCAATATTTGACTAGTCAAATCCGATCTTGACCATATGAATGACTAGGATTACTTCTCTATTTTATCATATATTTACCATTTCTCAAATGAACCAAACACTATATATATATATATATACATCAGCTAATTTGCTTTTATGTTTTATTCAAAAATAAAAAAAAAACATTATTAAAAAAATGTATATTTATTAATGTAAGGAGTATGATTGAAATAATAATGTATAATTTTGCTCCTTATATTAATTTTATTTATTTTACTCTCTACAATAACTTAAATATATAGAGTAAGATTAGAGACTTTTCAAAAGAGTCTTATAAATCACTAATTAATAAAATAGTTGGAAACAATTAATATGTAAGTTTGATGGGGTAAAATGATTTAAAGTTTCATGAAATGTTCATAATATTTCTTTTGTCATGTCATATAAATATTCTATAATAGGGATTCATTAACATCTTCTGATCACAATAAGAAAATTGTTACATGGGTCTTTTTTTTTCTTTTCTTTTAAGTGTAATTTCAAAAAACTATTTAATTTGCTTACAAATAACGTAAATTTTAAGTTATAATATATAGAAATTAATGGTTATTCTTAAATTTTGTTTATTAAAAGAATATTTTTTTTTTCTAACTATGTTGATTAATGTATAAGTAATCACAATTCACAAACATATGTTTGACATATTTTTATTGGATAAATATCAAACTATAATAATAAAATAAATATATCAATTAGCCAAGCTTTATAACGGATAGGTCATCTTTAATGGTTAGTAATGTGAAAATATTCAAATGACTAATTTATATATAATAATTAAAATGATATAAATACACAACATTTTCTTGTGAAAGGAGACGGGTCTCAAGAAACTTTATTCAATTAAAATACATAAAATTTACAGCATCAATAATAAGGAAAATAGATATGATATTTCAGTAATGAAACTAAAATAAAATAAATTAAAATATAATATTTTTTTAAATTATATAATATTTATATATAACAATTGCAATTGCAATAAGTAAACTCGCATATTTTTTTTAGGGAAATTGGCTCAAAGAGCCACATTACATTGGCATATTTGTCTTCTAGCCATTTCTCTACCAATTCGATGAAAATAGACTTAGGTCCGCTACCTGCCACAAAACGACAAAAAATCGAACGGTCTGAGCCAGATCCGCAACAGGTCGGGTCGGTAGGTCCGCCACCCGACCCAGGTCTGCCATCAATGCGCGTCATGCCCTGATTAGTCGCCAGGTCCGCCATCTGACAAGCAGGTCCGCAAGGCGGACCTGCCGTTTTTTCAGTCAATGAACTGCTTTCTTCTACATCGAAAGCAACACCCTTTTATAAATATAAACCGGTTTGTTGGTCCCCCATATTACATCTCGATCGATTATTCTATAAGGAAAATTAGGCTCATTTTTTTGTCGAATCTTTGTACGTGATTCCCTACACCGACACGTGTGCAACATGTTCCGAAAGGTAAGTCATTCTAAACCCCCTTCCATCACCACTAGCTCCGCCATCACTACCTCCGCTACCACCATATCCGTCACGACCACGTCTCCACCACCAGGTCGCCACCGTGTGGTTGGCGGACCTGCACAATCACTGCGTGGTGGCGGACCTGGAGTTTTTATTTTTATTTTTTAATTGTCATTTATTAATTAATTGTTAATTATTGATTATTGATTATCCTTCTATAATTATATTTGGTTTGCATTTGGAATTACTTATTAATTTATTGTTGAGGAATCATTATATAGGGCCTCATTATTTATCTTTGGTTTGTATTTGAATATTTGACACTTTAGGTCAATTAAATTTAATTTTAGACAATTTAGGTCCCGACAAACTTATATATTTGACACTATTGATCCCTTAAATTTAATTTTAGACACTTTAGGTCCCTTAAAATTCGTACTGCCCGAGGCAAAACATAACCAAAATACGTACCGAGCAACCAAGGGCAACAAAACACATCTCAAAACGTCCTGTACTATCTGTCTTTATTCGGGTGAAAGTACCAGGATTATTAAGCTCCAAGTTATAGAAGAACGTAGGGAGTCGGCTAAAAAATTCCTGAGGGGTACCCCGCTCAATGGTTAGCGCATAAGCCTTCGCACGCCAAGCTTGCCAATACGAGATATTTAGGTGCATGTCCGCCTTCATGTCGTTCACAATGTCTTTTTCACGTATTTTCCGGCTTTCATCATGCACTTTAGGCAAAATTATGTGTCCTGATACTCTGATATTGGCGTTACGGTGGTGGGGATTCATCTGGGTCCTTGAACAAGTGTGTACGTCGTTCATAATTCGTACGTGGAACATAGTGGCATTTTGTATGCACACATCATAAATACGTCAATTACAGTTAGACTGCACACATCTCACATCGTATCGAGATTTTGAAGATCTTTCAACTCTAAACTGGAAACCCTCTTCAAGGGTCTACCTCCCGATAGCAAGGGCCATTTCGTCTTTCGTTTGAAAAACATCCCCTAAATTCACTCTTCTACTACATGTATAATGTACGGGTGCTTCGTTTGGTGTGATGACGGGCTCTCGATCTTCTGGAAGGGAGGGAGCATACCAAAGAAATCATTTATCCCACCATATGATTTAACAGGACTAGGTTCAGACGTTTTCTTCTTCTTCTTTCTTCTTCTTCTTTCTTCTTCTCCTCCTCCTCCTCCTCCTCCTCCTCCTCCTTCGCCTTCCTTCTTCCTTCTTCTTCCTCCTTCCTCCTCCTTCTTCCTCCTTCTTCTCCTTCTTCTCGTTCTTCTTCATCATCCGTATGAACATCAGAAAGACCCAGGTCATAAACATGAGATTCATCGGGGTCTTGATTAAATTCTTCATCGGCTTCGTTTTCCTCATCGGCTCGTTCGTCTACAAGTTCTTCTTCTGTCTCAGGAACAACATCGGGGTTATAGTCACTCATACCATAACCATGTTCATGAAGATAAGCGAAATCAAACTGAGGCCTGTAAGATGTTTGACTCTGCTCAGGGGACTGAGGCATGTAAGAAGTTTGATTCTCCTCGGGGAACTGAGGCATGTAAAATGTTTGATTCTGCTCGGCATACACATCAGGAGCGCCACCGGTGTTCGAACCAACGTTGCTCCCGCCCGCCATCGTGTAATCGTCGTAAACGTAAAGTGTTGGCGGAGTTGTAAAAGCCATAGCATTTTGCAAGAAACATGAAACTTCAGCATTGTCTCTTAGCTGAATCATTTGGCCATAATTTATGTAAATAATTCTGGTGGTACCAACAACGGTGTCCATACCACATTTCTCACGAAGATAACTAACCAACCTTTGATGCGTGATAGTTGCCAGAACCATGATGCGAACCATCGGTCGATGAGTATAATAATCCCACCCTTGATCATTCTGTTGAAAGTAACCTCCACCAAAAATACGTAACTTTACTTTTTCAGAAACAGAACTCATCTTCAAGTTTTCAGGTGTTTTTGAAATTTTTTCTCAGAAAACAAATCTGCTTACCTTCCGTTTTCAGGCTTGCTATTTTTGGGGAAAACTTCACGGTTTCAAATTTTTTCAAAAGGCTTCAATGAATTCAACCACTAAATTGTATATCTGACAATTATATAAGACCAAAATAAGGCAGCTCCGCAACGAAAACGTACGTCAAAAAACAAAAAAAATCAACAAAACACATGGTCAATGGCGGACCTGCAGTCAACAGGGCAATAGCATGACGCGTGGCATTGATGGCGGACCTACCGACCTGACCCGTTGCGGATCTGGCTCGGACCGTTCGATTTTTTGTCGTTTTGTGGCAGGTAGCGGACCTAGGTCTATTTTCGTCAAATTGATAGAGAAATGAATAGGAGACCAATATGTCAATGTAACGTGGCTCTTTGAGCCAATTTCCCTTTTTTTTAACTGTCAATGACATTTAAACACCTGATTTCTCATAAAGGCCGAGGGCCCTTTAATAATATAATATTCATAGACTAAAACAGTAAAAGTAACCTATTTAATTAATTTATTAATCAAGAACACAATTATTTGCCTTTTTAATAATTAATTTGTTTTTTTCATTGACTAAAATATGCAAAATTAATAATCGACCACTTTCATTGTCAGTTTCTGCTTTGATGTACCTGAACATGACAAAACACATTTTTCAACTTCATTTCGTTTTTTCTTATTAAATAGTTTATGCATGACACAAAATTATAAACAGAAAACAAAATATGAATATAAATAAAATATCTAAAATATTATATTTATAGTTCATATATATGTCACTCATATACAAAACCTTCCACCCTTACCTAACATAACCTTTTTTAAATTCATTATCGATCCAACCAAAACTAGAATATATAATTTTGTTATAAAAATTATCTATTTAAAAGAAATTGAACATGTTATAAACAGATAAGAGATGAAAATCTACCAATACTAATTTCTATTTATACAGAATTGAAAATTACGAAATTTGATATAGTCTTAGATTCATTTGAGAAATGGTAAATATTTGAGAAATAGAGAAGTAATCCTAGTCATTCATACGGTCAAGTTCGGATTTGACTGGTCAAATATTGCGGCTTTGACTGGTCAAAAGTTGCAGCTATTCTAAAAATAGAAGGAAAATTTCGTAATTTTTACAAAATACATGGAATCACAAAAATTTTTACAAAAAATTCGTAATTTTTACAAAATTTCGTAATTTTGACGAGTTCATATATGAACCTGTATGATTCACAAGTTCATATGTGAACCAGTGTAATTCACATATGAACTCTTTTAACTGATTCATATATGAACCTTTGTTATTCATATATGAACTAATTAACTGATTCACATATGAACTAATTAACTGTAGGTTCATATCTGAATCAGTTGAACTAGTTAACAGATTCATATATGAACCTTTGTGATTCACATATGAACTAATTAACCGATTCATATATGAACGTAAGGAATCATACATATTCATATATGAACTAATTAACTGATTCACATATGAACTAATTAACTGTAGATTCATATCTGAATCAGTTGAACTAGTTAACAGATTCATATATGAACCTTTGTGATTCACATATGAACTAATTAACCGATTCATATATGAACGTAAGGAATCATACATATTCATATATGAATAATACAAGTTTATATATGAACTCGTCCCGCGTATTTTACGAAACTACCTTTCTATGAAAATATGTATAATATATATGAATCTATACTATATTATAAAGACGGAATAAAAAACTCTTAATTACTATTTATAAAACATAAGGTACTACCATTTTATGCATACATTTCAAAAATCTCTTAATCACAACTTAGTATGCATAAGGTACAACTCATTTGAAAAAAATTCAAACTTTACTTTTTCACTACCTTCCATATTCAAGTTTTTTCCCTTCCATTTGGGGTTTCTCCAAAAGAAGAAAAATTATTTACTTGCTCAAATTAACATATTTCTTTAATTATGATAGTACATTTATACAAGTTTTTAAAGCCTTTTGAATTCTATAAAACTAACTAATAATGAACCTATATATACGTTTAGATACAAAATAATACTATCCAACATTATATTTTTTATTTTTACCTATTCTATATTTCAGTATTTTGAAAAAATATTATCATTCGTTAGATATCGCTGATTAATACATGTTTTTAAAATTCAAATATACATTTAACGATTACTTTAATATAATTTCTTAATACTTCATGATTGAAAAAACTCAAGTTATGCGTTTATCACTACTAATGCTACATAAATTATAAATATATGATTTACTCCATATATATATATATATATATATTTTTTTTCTGATAAGCTATTACATTAAATTTTTATTTCCATTTACAATTGTTCACCCCGATGCATTGCACGGGTACACTGCTAGTATTTAAAATATAAGAAAATCGTACCTTTGAGAGGCATCAAACCCTTTTGTATAAGATTGGGATATTGATCAAAGCATACGAGAGAACCAGCTCCAGCGGTCCAGAAGAGAATCCTTGGAATACCCAATTCCTCAGTAGCGGTGAGCGTGAAACCCATAAGGAAGTCAGCCACTAAGCAAGTCACAGGTGAATCAGAGGCGTTCAATTTGGCCAAGAGGCTTTTAAACGGACGCACACCCGTTTCTTGCATCGACTTCAGTAAAGATGCAGTATCTTGGGTGGCATTGTTGTTTTCAGGCGGTGGAAGGCCATCAGGAATGGTTTCGAAGCGGAACGAAGGGACGCTACATAAGACGTCGTCAGGGCCTTGAGATCGGAGGAGGCGTTGGTGGTTGAACTCGGTGTTAAGGAAGGTTATAAGAAAACCTTTGGAATGAAGAATTTTGGCAAGTTTCATCATTGGGTTAATGTGACCTTGTGCTGGGCATGGCATGCACAATGCATGTGGCTTCTTCTCATATTCTGAACCCATGGAACCCTAATTCTTTCTCTCTTTCTAAAGTAATTAAGCAAATTCTAGAAAGCAATTGTTTTAGACCCAATTAGGAATCCTGACTTTATAGGATAACTATTTATATAATGTGTGCATGCTACATGTGGCTTAATTAAATAAATGGAAAATCTTAAAAGAAATATAGATTACTTGATCAAGTGTAAATTGTGTTTACAACTTTATTTATAAATTAAAAGATCATCTTATGCCCAACGAAAAAAGACGAAATATAATGAAAATTAATTGGAGCAAAACAGACAACACGTACATGTTGATTCATTAAGGGGTTAGGGTCTCATATCCTGTCATCCTGACTCTATCATCCTGTCGTAACAGAATTGATTCTTTTTACGAGTCTTAAAGATATATTTGTTATGATTCGATGTATGTCATCTTGAGTTACGAAGACCCCCTTGGATTTTTTTTTTCAAAAAAACCACTTTTTCTTATTTTTAATGAAAGAGAACTATTTACAATCAATTTGGGTTTTATTTTACATTATATTTATTATTTAATGCCCTCCTTGAAAACAAAGTTTATGGATCCATCTATGTGCCAATGACTTATTTAAAATAGATAGATTTATAATATACCTACCAAAGAATATTACTGACGTTTACCTACCCCAAATTTGTTTTCTATCTACTCACCTATTTATTTATTTATTAATTTTAAAACTAATTGCTATACATAAACATATTTCAAGATTACATTAAACTATAAGGTGTACATATATATAGCTTTAAATAGAACTTCTTTTGGAAAGCTTTCGTCAACAACATTGCCTGTTTCAGATCCTCACAGTCATCTGAGTCAGAATTCTCATCACTTTCCACCTCATCAGACTCAGAAACTATAACCTTCTTCTTTTTCTTAAAGCTCATAGACCTCTTTTCTTTCTTCTTTACCACCAAGGCAACATGATCAACAATCACTTTCTCAGCTTTCCTCTTCTCATCTTTAATCTCTTCCACCTCTTCTTCATTTTGCCTTAAAGTCTCATATACTTCGTGTAGTGGTATCTCGTTCAGATCCTTCATTTGTTTCATCTTCCTTGTGAACCTCTTCCATTATGGCTGCAGTATGCTCAGAAATTTGACATTTAGCTCGATCTGAGATTTCCTGACTTTGTTCTTGCTAAGTTCGTTTAGCAAAGTCACGAACATGTCATATGTAGTTTCAAGAGATTCACCCTCCTTAGCTTTGAATTCCTCGTAGTTATTCAGGCAGTTTGAGACTTTAAGTTGATTGCCAATCTTGGATCCAAGCATCATCTTTTCGAGTTGTTCCCACATCTCTTTGCCCGTGGCATTATAACTGCCAATCTTCACATAGATCTCGTTCGGAATCCCTTGTAAGATAAAAGACCTCGCCAGTCTGTCAGCTTTAACTCTTTTTCTTTGTTCATCTGAGTACTCTTCTAGAGGCAATGGGTATTCCTTGTTAACTATCTCCTCACCATTCTCTCCTTCGGTAGACAAAATCTTGGTAGGAGGTTTCATAACACCTTCTTTTAGAGATAACCGAATATAATCACCCAAATCGTTGCGGTCTATGAAGTCTAGGAAGCGGTCCTTCCATTGTTCATATTCGCCTTTGAAAAGCACCGGTGGCTTCACGTCAGTACCAATGGCTAAGGCTTCTCTGGAAGTCATCTTTTTATAAGCACTGAAAAACTGATCTTCAAAAACTCAGAAACGGATTGAACCTTCAAAAGTCAACAAATGGTCAAACTTGATAAACTTAGAAAAATTACTAAGTATAGAACTCACAGAACAAAGGAAATTAACTTCGCGCAAAAACATTATTGTGCGAGTTTTGAACTTCGTGCACAAAGAAGAATACAAGAAAATAGAGTCTCGCACACAAGCTCGTGCGAGTTTGAGGTTTGCACACACCAAAGCTAGCGAGTTCTTGACACTTCTTGCACACATTTCGTGCAATACGTCTACGCGTTCTGGACTTATAAAATATTTCGAAACTTCACTTCACGCTAAATGAAAACTCGCACACTATCCACTTCTCACAGATCAATTTCGCGCAAACTCCACTTCACTCACAACAAAGGGACTGAACAATAGAAACTCGCACGCTGTGTCTTGCGCGTTTCTACTTCTCGTAGGACTTTTCTTGCGAGTTCTTCATTTCTTTGCGCATTTTAGCCTTGTGCGTGTTCTTCAGTATTGCCTTTGCGAGTTCTTCAGATCTAGCGTGTTCTTCACGTGTTTGAACAAAAACTTGATTTTTCCAACTGAAAGTCGATCCAAATCTTTATCAATCAAACTGAAACTTCGCAGGAATCTTCTAGAGCATATTTCGAACCAATTGCAATTGACAAAAATTGAGCTAATACATCAAAATTACACAATTGAACCAAATTACAGTACACATTCACACTCTAACTGAAATCTAAGAAAAATTCAAAATTCACCCTAAACAAGTGTGAATTAGGCTAAGTGAATCAAACACAATTTGTTCTAAACACCAATTCGAATCTAAACCAAACAATTACACGTTCAAAACAATACAAAACTGTGAAATCAAATTGGAATAGGACGACTTGCGCGTTCTTGAAAATCGACTAAAAACTTTCAAATTAATCCATGTTTCTGAAAATCTCACCCTGCTCTGGTACCAATTGTGTGTCCCACAATCAGTGCTAAACAAGATGACAAATCAAATTCAATCAATTCCCATTTTATTTCAATCTTTGAAATTGATACACAGAAATGCTCTCAAATATTCTCTCTCTAGTATGAACGCGTATAACTCTCTCTAAACTGATACACTTCACTCTAATCTAGTCATATCCCTATTTAGACACAACACTTATACTACTAAACACTCACAACACATACACTTTGACTTTTACTTTTATTACAACTGACTTTGACTATGCTTGAGAGTTGACTTGAGCTTTGACTTGTCTTGACTTCAGTCTTCAGTCTTCTATGATCTTATATCCAACATATTTCTGCACTAACATACATACTTGTACTCTACTGAATCTCTTCTTCATTAACCTCAGGCTTTTCAACTGTTGGTTCTATATCAGGGTTCACAAAGAGAACTATCTGCTTTTCCTTCTCTTCACCATACTTTCTTTAGCATGTGTTGGATCTGAACCCTCATTCATTTTTTGTCTCTTAGATGTATCCCCTTCATGATCATGATCATCATCATGGTCATGCCTTCTTTTAGTTCCTTGTGCCTGAGATTTGCATGAAGTCTGAACCACATCCATCTTTGCTGAAAGATCATTGATTGATTGCTGCATTGACTGGAGTGTAGATAGAACTTCAGACTTGAACTGGTTGAATTCTGTAAAGGTCACATGATTTGTAGGAACAACAATGTTAGCCCCAATTCTGAATTGTAAAAGTATTGAAAATAGCTCAAGTCTTCCTCTGAAGACAATTCAGAGATATTAGCAGAGAAAACCAAGTCTAGCTCTGAAGTCAGTTCAGAGACAGACTCTTCAGATGGGAAGACATCAGAGATAACTTCATCAGAGATCTAATTCAGAGCTCTGAAGGTGTTCTCTCTGAATATCAAGACTGAAGATTTACATGTATTGACAGAAGAACAGATGACACGTCACCAAGTGATAAGATTTACTTTTTAGAGTAGGTCACTGTTCAAGCATGTCTTGAGCTTACCTTTTAGGTAAGACACTGTTCAAGCATGCTTCTAATGTCAGGATAGTACACTGTTCACTTTATGGTCCTATAAATAGGACCATCACTCCATTGACAAAGGTGTGCTTTTTGATATCTTGTATATGAATCAACTGTTAATATACTTGAAAGTATTCTAAAGAAGATCTTGTACGATTTATATATCTTATTATCAACTGTGATATTGAATCTGCTTTGATATTTAAACTATATTGCTTCCGCTGTTCTTCTTCTTATTATTGTAGTTTATATCATTGTTATAAGATTTAATCTGGGATCCAACAATTGGTATCAGAGCCTCTTTGTTTTTAAAATAAACAAGATCATATCGCATACTCAGATAAATTTACATCTTACTGATTCAAGCTTTCAAAAATCTATGCATGTTTAAATAAACCTTGGTTTATTTAAAGGAACTCTATATGCTCCAGGTTTGAAAGTAAATCACGGTTTCATTTGTTGATAAAAGATCTTCTAAGAAAAAGCATCAGTTTTACAAATCTTCATCTTTTCTTCAAAATGGCAAACTCAAGTATAAGTGCCATTTATACAGCTGGATCATTAACCAAACCTCCTACACTTCTAAGGGATGAATATTCCCAATGGAAAATAAGGATGGTAAATTTCTTGGAAGGTATGGACATGGATCTTTTAAGATCTGTGAATGATGGACCACACCAACCAATGGTGTTGGTACCAAGAGTTCCAGCAACAGCAGATACTGCTGAAATATCGACATACTATGAAAAGAAAACTTCAAACTTCACTGAAGAAGAAACTAAAATGATGGAAAATGACTCCAAAGCTGCTAGATTACTAATTATGGCCATTCCCAATGATATCTTTCAAGAACTTGATTCTTGTGTAACTGCAAAAGAGATATGGGATCAATTGTTAAACCAACTTGAAGGTGGCCTACAAACTCAGAAAAACAGAAGAAATATTTGCATATATGAGTACCATGACTTTCATGCATTACCTGAAGAAACCTTGCACCAAACATACTCAAGATTCAACATTCTCATCAATAAATGCAAAAAGTTTGGAGTTATGAGGACAAAAGAAGAAAACAATGTTCTTTTCCTTAAAAGCTTAAATGAAGAATGGTCACAACTATCCATGTCAATACAGGCCAATCAAAACCTTGAATCTTGGTCATTGACTGATATTTATGGTACTCTTGTTTCTCAGGAAAAAGAAGTTGTTAAACAAAATACAAAAACCTCTTTAGGTGGACAACTTGCCCTAATCTAAAAAAACAAGGGTATGTCAAAAGAATGTCATGATGTTGAAACAAAGAACTCCAAAGAAAAGCCTTTGAAAAAGGAACCAAAAAGAAAATCTAAAAAGGTTTTAATAGTTGAAGAAGATAACCATTCAGACTCAAACTCAGATGATGACATAAATGCCTTTGCCAAATCTCTTGCATTAATAACTCACCAATTTAACAAGAAATTTGGCAAGAAAATCTTTGAAGGCAGGAGAGATGATGAATAAAGGAGAAATCCAGAAAGAAGATTTCAACAAGAGCCCAGATCCACTCCACATAGTGATCAAAAGGGTGTTCATTTCAACAATCATGATGCTGCACAACAATCAAGAACTCATCAACCATTCCAAACCAAGTATCCTCAACCTCAGAGATACTTTCAGCCCTAACCACAAGTTCAGAAGACAGAAACTGTTGCTGCTCTTCCACCAAATCAAAATGATGGAAGATGTTTTAGATGTGGAAAACCAGGCCATTTCTCTGCAAACTGCAAAGGTATACTTGTCAAAGATCAAGACTACTACAAAAACAAGTACAAGTACAATGTCAGAGAAAGAGTACTTGTTGCAGAGATGGAAGATTGGTTATCAGACTCTACAAGTGATGGTGTAACACCCACAAATCTGGAAATATCAACTAATTTAAAATTTTCTAAATACATCAATAAATGATTCATCTACAATCACAATTTAAGATTTAACCTCCATACACACATTCATTCTATACATACAGTCTATAATAAGGACATGTGTTACTAAAACCCAATAAATGTCGCTATCTCCAAACTGCGGAAGAATTCCCCAAACACTTACACTTGTGGACACTAAGGCACATCTCTTCAATACTGCTAGAACCATACCCCCAACTGGAACCTGATGCACATGCCGACAAATAAAAAGGTTAGGCTAACGCCTAGTGAGTTCAAGAGTTTTATATGAGTAAATATATCTTTAGAAGAATGAATCTCATTCGAAACCATGACCAGTCAATTGGTGTCCTTTAAAACGTGGAAACGACTCTTTTCCAAAATCATGCACTTTCAAATATGGAAACCTCATTTAAAACTTGCTTCATAAATTGATGCAACTTAAACTAACTCGAAACATGAACCATCATCAAACCATGTATACCGTACGTCCGAAAACATGGACACTAGGTCCAATACTCACACGACCATAAACGAACAGAATTTAATTACCAAAACACGGAGTTGACATAAATCATTCAAACCTTAATATACGAGGAGGATGGTCCAATATTAAGGTCCTCATTCACTGTCGACCATATAGACCCAATGAAAAATAAAGTAAAGCATCCTTATATTTAAAAATACTGATAGCCGACGACGGGGGAAACCTGTATCCGTTGAGGGTGGAGGAACACATCAGTATGCCACCCAAGCAACGTTAATCGCATGACACCTCCCGACATTCCAGCCCGGTGTCCCTACGACTTCTTTAACAAGTGTCACCCCAAGTCAGTTGACCTTGATGGCCTATCCGAAGAACTTCCACCTCAAAGGCCCGATGCACTTAAAGACTACCTCCCAGGCATCCCTTCAAGTGGCGGAGGTCCTAGTGCCTACTTCCCCGGTAGCACTAACAGACTCAACCCTCCTGGCGATCACTTGTAAAGTTTTCGGTCATAAAACATGGATCCAGAGTTTAACCCCACAATACCCAATTGACCAACACCAGAACAGACTGACTTATGTGCCTACGGATCCACTGTAACACAGCCTAAAATTACATGCCTATCCCGAAATGACCAACGCACTCGAACATGTAACCAACTTCAAAATGCAACAAAGTACGTTAGTACGTACGTCATAACTGGGCTCTAAATTGAACCTTTCAAAACCGGACAAGTGTCCTCAAGACTCCTTTAAACGATATCGAGCCAAAATACTCAAACCTCTTTTTGACCAATGATTAACGCTTTTCAAATAATAAACGTACTCGATCCATACCATGAAATCACACGCTCCAAAATACTTGAATGGACTCCAACACAGTTTAATTCGGGATGAAAGGTTTTTCCAAATAGATTTATACTCTTTATCCTTTCAAAACCCCCCATAACGCAAAATTAAACCTTTTACCCAAACACACACTAAAATGCCTTTTAACCAAATAATCTCATTTATGCAACAAGTTACCAAACACACCCATTTATGACTCATTATCAAAATGCCCAAAAATCATAAGAATGTGTGCTATATAAGTTTGTAAAGTTAAACACTTTCAAAATAACCAACTGATCAGCAGTAAACAATTTCATGTAAGATTGCAAAACACTTTAAAATAATCAATTTGGCATGTACACCGTTTTCACAAATCAACTTGAACTCACCTTGCTAGGTTTTACTCCCAAAACTTGAATCACTATTGATGAAGTCTTGAAATCTACAAGCAACCTCCCTAGATCTTAGATCCAAAACATCTACAAGATCAACTTCACCACACACGTCATCAAAATCAAACCCAAGAGGAAGGATGAAAGGAAAAAGGGTGAAACCATCAAACTCTAGCTTAACATTGAGAGACATAAGGAACTTACCACCACAAAATACCCTTGGATATTCCAATAGACTTCCAATATATTTCTAAATACTTGTAGAGCTCTCAAAAACGAAACCATGGCAACTTGAATCACCCAAATCGGAGTTGGAATGAAGAAGATATGAAGAAATGAAGTTCTAGGGCTGAAAAATCGGGTTTTAAGCTCGAACAAGGCTCTGCGCGGGTTACTGGGCGGCCTAGGTCGCGCCACAAGTCGTCCGAATGGGTTTTATGCTTGAAAAGGGCTCCGGGTGGTTTACGGGGTGGCCTAAGTCGCGCCACAACTCGCCCCGTGCACTGTTTGTCCGGTTTCTTCGTTATTCACTGTTTTGGCCGTAATTTCTTCATTATAGCTCCGATTTTGCTCTGGAAAGAACCGTTGGACTCGTAATTGAATCCTTTTTCTATCAAGACTATAAAATCTAGGATTCAAGTCCAAAATCAGATATCTTATTTTTTTCTTTAAAGCTACTGATTTCTGTAATAACTTGAAACGATACCTTTTCGACATCGGGGTGTTACAATCCTCCCAACCTTAAAAGAGATTTCGAGGACAAAATCTGGCACCAACCAAGCACCCATCATCGCACTTGGCGAGGTCAATTGATTCCCTATCCAAAAGGAATTCCTTTATGAACCTTATTACATTCCGGTTAAGGTTGTTACTGTACTCCTCCTAACGTGTCGTCACAACTCAATTTCAAGGTTCGACATAACTCACCGATGAAGTTTTGAACATCGAGTCCTTACCAAATCATCTTCTTATCATTAAGATCTCGGTTGTCTCCTAACCTTAGGCTGTACACATCACCTCACGAGTGGCTTACAACCTTAAATAAAAACTTCCACCAAGGACACCCCAAAACGAACTTAATTCTTAAAGGCTTCTAATTCTGACACATCATAGTTTATTCACAAATCTATTTGTACTTAAAGTCTATCTCGGCATTCTCGCCAAATTTCTCCAATAAACATCACCACCAAGTATTTATCGTCCTTTCCCTGACGAAGTTCCTATCACTAGTTTGGTCTGATCCAAATTACGATGAATCTGTTCCCTAATCTGACCCAAGCACCATATCTGCAGATATCAGATTAATCTAAACCCCACGGTTACACAATTCCCATACTGCATTCAAGCATCGGTTTCCAATCAACAAGTACCTCGTTGGTTATAGGATTACCAATGATCGATTCCTAGTTTCCATCATCTAATCTTCTTAAGGTTACCACTTAAATTGATAACGCACCG
Source organism: Arctium minus (assembly GCA_954870635.1). NCBI lineage: Eukaryota > Viridiplantae > Streptophyta > Magnoliopsida > Asterales > Asteraceae > Arctium > Arctium minus. The sequence continues at coordinate 39,024,478 of OX941087.1, read as the reverse complement.
GTTTCATCGGGAGTACGATGAAGCATCCCAAAGGTTATTATCCTCAAATCGAATGTCGACACTTACCTTCAAAACTTTTACACCTCAATCGTGGATATACCACCATGAATTTCCTTCCATATTTTACACTGATGACTCAAAGTTGACACCTATCATGGTACTAAATTCCGACAAACAAATCACCATAATTTCCTTATTCCTGAAGACTCACCCGGATGGTACACATCCGACCCATCGGCTCATATCCTACTGAAGTCAAGCAACCACCCAATGATTTATCCCGAAGGTTTACCGAAACAGAAATATCACTACTTAAACATCTAAGAGAATACACAATTCTACTACTTCAATTATTCGCGCATGTACCGATTCATAAATTGAAATCCAAAATTCGGACTGACCACAGATCGGATAATCCGACGCTTCATTTCCCAAGAACCCCTTAGTTCCTTAGTTACAACTCCTTTCACGACAGGGGTTTAAATCTATAGGCCTAATGAGTTCAAGGTTTTCAACAAATATGTCAATTTAAACCTTTATGAAACTTTCAAATACATAAGATTTATAACAATTAACCGAGCGGTAAAATACACTACCGATCACTCGATAGATTGAAAATTGATCACCGACGCTACACATATAAAACCATTTCCAAAATTCGTTTGACCAACATTTACGTAAATAAAACGGTAACAAAATCCGTGTAGCAAAATTTACACTTTAAACATGAAAATAAATTCTTGCACCACAACACGTGTAGTGAATGTTTGTACAACTCTAAAAGAGAACTCCACAATTTTAACTTTAAACTCTTCCTTCTTTAACCAAACGTTGCGGCATAAAATTCTCACCAAACTCCAAAGCTCAGTAGAACAATGAGAGAGCAAATAAATTTCAAATGCAGTTTAAAACTTTGAGCCGTACGAATGAACGCATTTGACAAAAATAGAAATTACAACGACATGAATACTGCTAACTCGTTTAATGCATTGCAGAAAATTTCTAACAACAAAATCGATATCTGAAATGACATAAATCCTTTACATGCTTACTCACACTAACAGTATAATTTAATCCAGATGCAACAAGTATACAATGACTGACATTTGTACATAGCCCAAAGATAACTCTCACAATAATGAAACTTTCCCAAAACAACATGTGAGATGACATCTATTAACAAAACTCATAAATTAACGCACGCAAATGCATATGTACACGTTCTCAGAATTTATTTACGCGACGTACAATGTCGTAAGATAAAATGACCATTTTCAACAAAATTTTAACGAGACATGACGCCCAACAAGCTCGTAAATTTACATGCAATAAGATTTAAAACCCACACATTTTAAAGTACACTCACGCGCCCAAAAGGTTGCAAAACTATACTCCATAAAATTAACACGACTCATAAAGACCAAAATTTTCCAGAAAATTCCGACTCAAGAACAGGGGGACAACTCTTCCTTTAAAACCCGAACATACGTGGAGGAGATCCAATGTCAAGGCTAAAAATTCCACAGCTATTTGCCCACTATCTCAATTGACATTAAAACAAGGATCTTATAATATCCGAAAATGATGTTAGATCTGAAACGGGGATGAAGAGATTTTTGATGACAATTGTAACCATGTGCAAGAAAACAACTTCATGCATGTTTAAACTCACGGCCCAAAATCCGGCGCGTGACAAATACTTTTCAAATATTCCATAATATAACTCACTTTATGTTTCAGGAAATATGAGAAATAATCGATGCAATTTATTTTTAGAAATGAATTTCGTGCATAAAATTGGTCGGCACTGGCATCCCGAAATCACGTTCCTCAGTCTTATACTATTGTCATCCGGATGCTCAACATCTTAAAGCAATACCCGAATGTTTCATCGGTTCACCTTAAAATTTCTCTTCGAATAACATCAATTCCATAAGTCTGAGGTTCTACTCCAACCAATTTTCCTGACCCACAATGGTCAACTTCCAGCATTCATCATGTCTTAACTGTCACTCCAAAGCGACATGGCTATAAATATCAACCCTTCCTTAGATCACTCGCTTAGAAATTTTCTCACTACCCCAACGGTAATCATACCAAGGTAGTCCAAGTATACACATGTAGCATGTAGGTTCACCATAACACTGGCCACGTGCCATTATAAACGTACCGTATATGCTCATCCTGGCGACCCTCGACAAGTTTCCCGTTTCTAGTGACTCGATCAACTCCAAAATATCTTGTCTTAAGGTTCCTAATGTAAAACTTCACTTACAATCACTTATAAAAACGCTAGTTTCAGTCTAGGTATCCTACAATCAATACTTAATTCTCTCAAACTTAAGCTCTGATACCAACTTGTAACACCCTAAAATCTGAAAATAACAACCAATTTAAAATTTTCTAAATACATCAATAAATGATTCATCTGCAATCACAATTTAAGATTTAACCTCCATACACACATTCATTCTATACATACAGTCTATAATAAGAACATGTGTTACTAAAACCCAATAAATGTCGCTATTTCCAAACTGCGGAAGAATTCCCCAAGCACTTACACTTGTGGACACTAAGGCACATCTCTTCAATACTGCTAGAACCATACCCCCAACTGGAACCTGATGCACATGCCGACAAATAAAAAGGTTAGGCTAACGCCTAGTGAGTTCAAGAGTTTTATAGGAGTAAATATATCTTTAGAAGAATGAACCTCATTTGAAACCATGGCCAGTCAATTGGTGTCCTTTAAAACGTGGAAACGACTCTTTTCCAAAATCATGCACTTTCAAATATGGAAACCTCATTTAAAACTTGCTTCATAAATTGATGCAACTTAAACTAACTCGAAACATGAACCATCATTAAACCATGTATACCGTACGTTCGAAAACATGGACACTAGGTCCAATACTCACACGACCATAAACGAACATACTTTAATTACCAAAACATGGAGTTGACATAAATCATTCAAACATTAATATACGAGGAGGATGGTCCAATATTAAGGTCCTCATTCACTGTCGACCATATAGACCCAATGACAAATAAAGTAAATCATCCTTATATTTAAAAACACTGATAGCCGACGACGAGGGAAACCCGTATCCGTTGAGGGTGGAGGAACACATCAGTATGCCACCCAAGCAACGTTAATCGCATGACACCTCCCGACATTCCAGCCCGGTGTTCCTACGAATTCTTTAACAAGTGTCACTCCAACTCAGTTGACCTTGATGGCCTATCCGAAGAACTTCCACCTCAAAGGCCCGACGCACTTAAAGACTACCACCAAGGCATCCCTTCAAGCGACGGAGGTCCTAGTGCCTACTTCCCCGGTAGCACTAACAGACTCAACCCTCCTGGCGATCACTTGTAAAGTTTCCGGTCATAAAACATGGGTACCAGAGTTTATCCCCACAATACCCAATTGACCAACACTAGAACAGACTGACTTACGTGCCTATGGATCCAATGCAACACAGCCTAACATTACATGCCTATCCCGAAATGACCAACGCACTCGAACATGTAACCAACTTCAAAATGCAACAAAGTACATTAGTACGTACGTCATAACTGGGCTCTAAATTGAACATTTCAAAACCGGACAAGTGTCCTCAAGACTCCTTTAAACGACATCGAGCCAAAATACTCAAACCTCTTTTTGACCAATGATTAACTCTTTTCAAATAATAAACGTACTCGATTGTTGATCCAAACTCTCTCAGTGATTTGATAACGACCCTCTTCTATACTTAGTGAAAATTACGTTTTAATATGTATTAGTGTTTCACCATCAGCGATCAGACTGAGTCTGTTCAGTTATCGCTGATGACCTTTCTTGTAAACATTTCATATATATTAGTGTTTCACTATCAGCGATCAGACTGAGTCTGTTCAGTTATCGCTGATACTCTCTGATGTAAACAGTTAACGTAATCCCTGAAGACAAGTCTCGCATCAACAGATGTTCATAGATGAATCGAAGACGAAGCCACTGAACAAAGACAAGTCTACTAGTGACCTGATGCGGATATCAGTGAAGCAAAGACGACTACTTATACGCGAAGGAACATGGGGGAAAGCTTTAGTGATAGCTGAACTTCTTTATATCTCTGAAGGAAGAGATATTCAGCGATCAAACGATCACGTAGCTTATGCCTCAAGTCTCCTTTTGTCTTACCTTGCACAACCAGTACGATGTGTCAGAACGGACATACCTCTGCCACAATTCGTACAACAACTCTGTCAACTACACTGTTCATGATACGGCCGAAAGCATGTCTCCCAAAGTCAGACTTTCTCAGCCAATCAATGAAGGACACGTGTAAAGTGACCTGCCATGCATTTAATGCATAGGATATAAATAGAAAGATTACCTCTTTATCTGAAGAGTGTGTGCTCTATTCTTGAACCTTCATAGAAACCCTTGTTTTCTATATTCTCTAATCCCCCATTCTCTATATTCTTGTGCAACCATCTTAGTGTTTTCTTAAGTTTTTTGAGATTGAGTCTTACTTAATCTTATTCCACAACAGACTTGTAAATTGTGTTTGATTTATCAATAAACAATTTATTAAACTTTAAATTCTGTGTTTGTATTCAACCCCCCCTTCTACAAACTTATTAAGCACCTCCGGGACCAACAAGTGGTATCAGAGCAGACTGTTTAATCTGATAAACAAGATCTTGCTTTATTCTCTTCTTTGCTATTCTAAAATGGAACTTAACACAAACACAAACTACTATGATAATGGTTCACTTTCTAAAACTCCTCCATTTAGCAGAGATAACTTCTCTCTCTGGAAAAATCGAATGATGCTATTTCTTGAAGGTGCAGATCCCACTATACCTGAGTACATAGCAAACGAACCATATGAACCTGTCCAAATCATAGCTGCCGTTCCAGCTACTGCCACCACTCCATTTATTCCTGAACGCTATATTGCTAAAGAAATCAGACAATGGAGTGATGAGGACAAAAATAAGGTTGGTATTGATGCAAGGGCAAAGACCATTATCTCTATGGCTCTGCCTGATGAAGTTTTCCATTCCATCATGCATCTTAAAACTTCTGAAGAAATGTGGGAAACCATATGTGTTCAATATGAAGGCACCAATGAAATCCAAGAGACTTGAAAGATTAACTTGGTAAGACAGTATGAAAGTTTTATCGCTGTTAAGAGTGAATCTCTCTTTGATGTTCATCAGCGGTTTAACTGCTTAATCATTGATCTAAGAACCGTTGGTAGGACCTATTCTAATTCTGAGGTCCTAACAAAATTCTTAGAATGTCTTCCTGAATGCTGGGACAGTTACTCAATCTGTCTCAAGCTGACAAAAGACTTAAATTCTCTTTCTCTCAGCACCTTGTATGGAATATTGCTTAACTATGAGCAATCAAACCTGTTGAAGAAGAATCTTATAAAAGATTCTAAAGACTCCAAAAGCACTCCCGTTGCTTTAGTCTCTTCAGAGATAATTCCATCTCAGCGATCTACTCTCACCATCACTGAGTTAGATTCTGAATCTGAGGATCTATCAGACACTGATCTTTCAGAGTTTGATGAGTCCTTAGCACTCTTGAAAAACTCTTTCAAGAGATTTGCATGAAAGAGCAATTTAAGAAGAAATAAGCCTCTCTCTCTCTCTCACTGAGAAGCCAAAATCAACCCCTGTTGATAAGGCTACTGCTACTTGCTTTAATTGTGAAAAGATTGGACACTTTGCAAGTAAGTGCAGGTCGAAGAAAGTCTTCAAACCTTCTACCTCAAGAAGATCCAGCAATGACAAGTACCTAAAGCTGAAAGAAAAATATCAAAAGCTGAAAAGATACAAGCGAAAAGGTAAAGGTCTCATTGCTGAAGAACATGACTGGGCTGAATCTGAAGAATCAAGTTCTGATGAAGAAGAAGTCGCTAATCTCTGCCTCATGGCTGAGATTAAAGAAGAAGTGGAAGAACCAACTGAAACTTCTATGAGCTATATATCATCTCAGGTATCTATCTTTACTAATCCCTCTCTACCTGAATCAGAGAGAAGTTGCACAGTTGATGTGCTGACGATTGATCTTTACAATGCTCTAAACGGCAAATCTCTAGCTGAAAGCAAAAACAATGACTTAACTGAACAACTAGAAAAATGCCATGAAAAGATCAGAGAACTGACTCTTTTAGAGGAAAGTTTGAAAGATCAAGTTGTTGTAAATAAAATCATTAGCATAGAACGCGAACAAGCCATCGCTGCTCTAAAAGCAGAAAAGGCTACTGTTGAAAAATGGTGCAATTCTTCAACAAAGATCACTGAGATAATAAATGCTCAAACTCTTGGCGATGATAAAACCGGTCTTGGTTTTTGGAAACCACAGGATGAGGCTAAAGAAGGTTGTTCCATGCTTAAGTTTGGAACATTTGTCACTTCTATCTCTGACACTTCTTATAATCAGTTTTATCCTTCTTCTTCTAATTCTATCCCTGAGGAAAAATCCAAAGGCTCTAAGTCTGCGGATAAAAGAAAATCCATTCTTTGTCCTCAGAAGGCTTCCAAGAAAGTAAAGCTGAAAGTTCCCTCTAAACCTTCAGTGAATCAATCCTCTAGCTCTGTGATAGAAATCTTTGATCTCTATCCTCCAAAGCTAAAAATTGATCTTAAGCCTAAGAGATCTCAAGAAATCAAAATTCCTCCCAAATCTCATGCTAAAAGCATTCTTGGACCTGGCCCCTCTCATCTTAAATTCTCAAAACCTCTCTCTTCTGGTCCTAAAACCACTTTCAAATATAGAAAATGCTATCACTGTGGATTTACTGACCATATTGCAAGCAAATGTCCAATTGACACTAAAGATGATAAATCAGCCAAAGTGAAGATGAATGCCTCCAAGGCTGAGAAGGTCATCAAAGCTGAAAAATTGACCAAGGTGAAGAATACCACTAAGGTTAAGAAATTAACCAAGTGAAGATTACCACTGAAGCTGAATCTTCATCTACTGTGAAGATTGCTGAACCTTCCATCTCCACTAACCCCAAAGGACCCATTGAAAAGTGGGTACCAAACAAAGCTTAATCTTCCTTATGTGTGCAGGGATCAAAGGGCATCTGGTATGTTGGGAAATTCAGAATTTCACAAGTACAGTTAATACTGCTAGAAGAACTTGGTTACTACTTCTGAAGATTACTACTTCTGAAGTTAATGCTGCTGAACAAGATTAATGTTGCTAAGTCAAGGTTAATACTGCTAGAGGAGATTACTACTGCTAAGCAATTTTAGTACTGCTAGTAGTTAGTACTGCTCAAAGTATTAATACTGCTGAAGACTTAGTGCTGCTTATGAGATAATCAAGATTCGTACAGATCAAGTTTGAAGATTAAGGAAAGCTTGAAGATAAAGATAGAAGATTATTTTGAAGATCTTTTATTATTTGTAATTATCTTTTATCTTCAGTATATATAGAATAGTTTAGACTTGATAGAAAAAAAAACTTTTAGCATTTTGAGTGTTTGTTTTGATAGAGAGAATCAACCTCAAGGTTTGTAATCCTAATTCTAGAGAAGTAGAATTCGTATTGATGAGCCTGTTCATCAATATTGAGGTTGTGTGTTGAATCTTGTAACTTTATAATCATTCAATAAAGTTTGCAAGTTCTTATTCTGATTTACTGTGTTCAATTAATTATTGAATATCAAAGTGTTATTCCGCAAACTTCTTTGATATTGTTTCTAAGTGTTTATTCTTGTTTAGAATTCAGATCCTGACAAGTGGTATCAGAGCTAGTATTCTCAGAAATCTTATTCATCATGGAAAACACAGCTGAATCAAACAGTACTCTGGTCTCAAAAGTTCCAATGCTCAGATCCAATGAATTTGACATGTGGAAGATTAGAATCAAGCAATACATTCTCCTCACAGATTACTCTATGTGGGACATCATTGAGAATGGTCCATCTGATGCAGGAAAGATTGGTGAAGATGGAAAAAGAACCCCTCCAAAGACGGATGCAGAAAGAAAGACAAGGCAGACAGAGATGAAAGCCTTGAGCACACTGCTCTTGGCCATTCCCAATGAATATCAACACCAATTCTGTAATTGCACTGATGCACAGATGCTCTGGAATGCTCTAGAGAAGAGATTCTCTGGTACCAAAAGTACCAAAAATAAATCAAAAGGCAATCCTAAAACAACAGTATGAAAACTTTATGTCAACTAAGAATGAGTCCATGACTCAAACTTTTGACAGGTTTAACAAACTGATTGGTGAACTGGCTACTATGGGAGTACAGATTGATCAAGATGATGTGAACAGAAAGTTCTTAAGGTCTCTTGGAGAAGAGTGGACCATGTACACTGTTTCATTCAGACAGAATGATCAGTTGGAAGAAAAAGAACTTGATGATCTGTACAATGATCTTAGAGTATTTGAAGCTGAAGTGGAGGCAAAGAAGAAGCCTTCTGGATATATTCATAATGCTGCACTCCTATCAGCATCAATTGATTATACTGCTAACCCTGAATCAGTGAATGCTGCTAATGGAGCAAATCAAGAAAAAGGCACTGATTCTGTGTTTGAAGCCTTTCTTGCCAGTCATGGGAATTCCTCCTTAATCAATGATGATTTGGAACAACTTCATCCTGATGATCTGGAAGAGATGGATATTAAATGGCAGATGGCCATGCTTTCCATGAGGGTGAAGAAGTTCATAAAGAGGACTGGGAGGAACAACTTCTCCCAAAGAAGAGAAGATGGAGCAGGGTTTGATAAATCAAAGGTGGAATGCTACAAATGCCATCTGAAGGGACACTTTGCAAGGGAATGCAGAAGTGGAGTGTCTCACAACAACAACCACCAACAAGCTCAATCTGGAAGCTTCAATAACAACAGAAACTCTGCTCAAGCCCTTGTTTCTCAACAAGGAATGGGGTTTGATTGGAGTGATCAAGCAGAAGAGGCTATCCAGAATCAAGCTCTTATGGCTGAAGTATCTGATCTCCCATCTGAGGTAAATTCTAATCTCTGTTCTAAAACTTGCATAGACACTGTTAAAAGGTACAGGGATCACAATCAGAAGATGAGTGATGACCTTAAGAGATTAGAAAAGGTTATCAAAGATTATGTGAGAATTGTTGAGAGGTTTGAGGAACAAATTAAAGGTTTTCAAGCCAATGAACTCCAACACTCATATGACACAAATTACTGGAAGTGGGAGAAAAAGGATCTAGAGCTCAAACTGACCAAATCTAAAGAGGAGAGTGAGAAATTGAGAGATGAAATAACCAAGGTCAAGCTTGATGTAGAAAAGTTTTCCAATGCTTCTAAAGCAATGGAATCTTTACTACAAACGCAGATTCATGATAATCTGAGAAGAGGAATTGAATATAATGCCACACCTCCACCATATAACAACAATTACATTCCTCCTACTTCAGACCTGTTAGAAACCAAAGATAGGAAGGACTTACCTGAGGGAGCCACTGAGATAGATCCCTTAGATGAGGCAGTTGTTGAAGATAAGTCTGACAAAGAGGTTGACAAGAGTAAGGAGAACAAGGTGAGTGGTGAGATTCCTCTAGAAAATAATATTATCACCAATGAGGACTGTGGAAGGGCTTGGATCAAATCTAAGGACATAGAGAAGACAGAGGGAAAGTCTAGTAAGGTCCATTACAAACAGACCACAGTTGTGAATCCAGGTCCTTGCAAACAGTGTGCATGTAAGAAGATTGAGCCCCAAAAACATGATAAAAAGAGGGGAAATCAAAGAAACTGGAATAATCAGTGGGCACAGAAATAAGGGGTTGATCTGAGTAAAATCAATAGACCAAAACCTTGTTTTATCTGTGGAAAATTAAATCATTTTGCCAAATACTGTTATTTCAATCCTATAAACCAAATGATGAACTTTCAAAGACCTATGCAAAAACCCTTGGGTTATAGGAAGTTTGAAAAGAACCATGTGGCTAAGAAATCTGTTAAATCTAAAAGCCACATGAAGAAAAAGTCTGTTAAAGAAAGTGTCAATATGTGGGTTCCTAAAAGAACTAAAAATGTTAGTACTGCTACCACAAATAGTGTTGCTGACAATGATAGTGCTGCTAGAAGTAATACTACTGCTAACAATGTTAGTACTGCTGACATTGTTAGTACTTCTTCAAAAGTTAATACTGCTAACTCTGTTAGTGCTGCTAATAAGGTTAGTACTGCTCAACCTGTTAGTACTGCTAACTCTGTTAGTGCTTCCAAAAGTTAGTACTGATTCTAGTGTTTGTGCTGCTAAGCCAATCATATTGACAAAGTACTCTAATAAAGAGTGCTCTGAGTTTAAAAACCTCATCAAAAAGGAATGTAAATACTTTGATGAGAAAGGGAGACCCAAGACCACTTTGGTTTGGGTCCCCAATCAATACTAATTGTTTAATCTTATGTGCAGGGCAAGCAACAGCTCAAGGGGAAGAGCATCTGGCATGTTGATAGTGGTTGCTCTAGGCACATGACAGGGAACATGTCATGCCTCAAGAATTTCAAGAAAATTTATGGTGGACATGTTGCCTTTGGTAATACTCCAGATGGAGGTAAGATAAGTGGTAAGGGGGATGTATCCAAAGGTAAAATGACCTTTGAAGATGTATTCTATGTTGAACAGTTAAGGTAGAACCTGTTAAGTGTATCACAGGTTTGTGACAAGCAACATAGTATATTATTTACAGATTCTGAATGCATTATCCTTGCTCCTGGATTCAAGGTAGTTGATGAGAAGATGATACTACTAAGAACTCCCAGAAAGGATAATGTATATTGCTTAGATATGGAAAGTGTTTCAACTGATTCATCCCTAAACTGTCTTGTTTCAAAAGCCTCTTTGGATGAATCGTCACTTTGGCACAGAAGGATGTGTCACATGAACTTTAAAACAATGAATAAACTTGTTAAAAACAACCTTGTAAGAGGTTTACCTTTCAAAGTCTTTTCATGTGATGATCATTGTGTTGCCTGTCTCAAAGGCAAACAACACAAAACTTCTCATAAGTCCAAAGAGTTGAACACAATCTCTACTTCTCTTCAGTTGTTGCATATGGATCTGTTTGGTCCTACAAATGTTATGAGTATTGGAAAGAAATCATACTGCCTAGTTATTGTTGATGATTACTCTAGATTTACTTGGGTATATTTTCTAAGGACTAAGGATGAGATAAGTGGACTGATCAAATCCTTTATTCTAAGAATTGAAAACCAAACTAATCAAAAGGTAAAAGTCATTAGGTCAGACAATGGTACTGAATTTAAAAATCATGACCTAAACACCTTTTGTGAGGAAAAAGGAATTGAGAGGCAATACAGTGCTCCTAGGACTCCACAACAAAATGGTGTTGCTGAGAGAAGGAATAGGACACTGATTGAAGCTGCTAGATCTCTGTTGGCAGATTCAAAACTTCCAATTACTTTCTGGGCTGAAGCAGTTAATACTGCTTGCTATGTCCAAAACAGAGTTCTAGTAGTCAAGCCTAAAAACAAGACACCTTATGAGCTTTTAAATAACAGAAAACCTTTTATAGGATTTTTCAAACCTTTTGGGTGTCCTTGTACCATACTTAATACCAAAACTCACTTAGGAAAGTTTGATAGCAAGGCAGATGATGGTTTTCTTGTTGGTTACTCATCTCAGAGTAAGGCTTACAGAGTTTTTAATACTTCTTCTAGAATAATTGAGGAAAGTGACAATGTCAAGTGCAATGAGAACACACCAAATCCTATTGGATCTGGTCCTCAGTGGTTATTTGACATTGATTCACTAACTAACTCTTTGGGTTTCAGTAGTGATTATCATACAGGTTCAGGAAGTGGAAGATCAGGGGATGAACAAACACAAGTACAAGACATTATTCCTCAGTCTGTGATCTTTCCCATACCTACAAGAGAGCCTATTGATGTCTGTGCAAAAGAGACAATGACTGAACCTTTTCAGAATGAAGAAGAAGGAAGAGATGAGGAGAATCAAGTGCATGAAGAGCCAGAAGCAGCTGATGAGATCCCCTCAGCTGACTTATATGATTCCAATCTGGATGTGGGAATCAATGAAGAACCTAGTCATCAGACTAGAACTCAAAAGAATCATCCTCCAGAGCTGGTCATATGAGACATCTCTTCTCCTATGATAACAAGGAATCAAAGCAGACTTCAAGAGCTGCAGGATCAGCAACACACAGTACTCTCCTGCTTTCTATCTCAGATTGAGCCTAAGAAGGTTTTTGAAGCAATGAAAGATTCCAGTTGGATAGAAGCTATGCAAGAAGAGTTACTGCAGTTCAAGTTGCAAGAAGTTTGGGACTTGGTGGACCTTCCAAAAGGTCATAGAGCTATTGGCACCAAGTGGATTTTCAGGAAAAAAAAGGATGAGAGAGGCATTGTGATAAGAAACAAAGCAAGGCTGGTAGCACAAGGGTACACTCAAGAAGAATGCATTGACTATGAAGAAGTGTTTGCTCCAGTGGCAAGGGTAGAAGCAATTAGGCTATTTCTAGCCTATGCCTCATACATGAAGTTCAAGGTATACCAAATGGATGTGAAGAGTGCCTTTCTGTATGGTACAATTGATGAAGAAGTATATGTCTGTCAGCCCCCTGGATTTGAAAATCCATCATATTCAGACAGAGTATACAAACTGAAGAAAGCACTTTATGGTCTGCATCAAGCCCCAAGAGCATGGTATGATACACTGTCTACCTACCTCTTGGAGAATGGGTTTGAAAGAGGAATAATTGACAAGACCCTATTCATTAAAAGAAGTAAGAAGGACATCCTATTGGTTCAGATTTATGTGGATGATATCATCTTTGGATCCACAAAAGATTAGATGTGTAGAGACTTTGAAAAGTTGATGCACAAGAGCTTTAAAATGAGTTCAATGGGTGAACTTACCTTCTTCCTTGGGCTTCAAGTGAGACAGAAGAAAGATGGGATCTTCATAAGCCAATCAAAATATGTGAAAGACATCCTGGACAAATATGGTCTAACAGACTCAAAGCCAACAAGCACACCTATGGAGACTCATAAACAGATCACTGCTGATCTTGAGGGGGAGGATGTGGATGTCCATCTTTATAGATCAATGATTGGATCACTCATGTATCTTACAGCCTCAAGACCAGACATTATGTTTCCAGTGTGTTTGTGTGCCAGATTCCAAGTCGATCCAAAGCAATCACATCTTCAAGCTGTTAAAAGGATTTTCAGATACTTAAGAGGGCAACCTAGACTAGGTCTTTGGTATCCATATGAATCCAACTTTGACTTGATTGCCTATTCAAATAGTGACTTGGGAGGTGCTAACATGGACAGAAAGTCTACTTCAGGTGGATGTCAACTTTTGGGTGCAAGACTAGTATCCTGGCAGTGTAAGAAACAAACCATAGTGTCCTTATCAACAACAGAAGCTGAGTATATTGCTGCTGCAAGCTGCTGCTCTCAGGTTCTATGGATTCAGAATCAGATGCTGGACTATGGGGTAACCTTTCTTCACACTCCAATCTTCATTGACAATAGCAGTGCTATAAGCATTGTTAACAATCCAGTCAAGCACTCCAGAACTAAGCACATTGAGATCAGGTATCACTTTATCAGATATTGTAATGAAAAGAAGCTAATTCAAGTTGCTAAAGTTCATACTGACAACCAGTTTGCTGATCTATTCACTAAAGCTTTTGATGTGGGTAGATTCACTTTCTTGGTCACAAGTGTGGGCATGATCAACTCTGAATAAGCTCATTTGGTTTAAAAAGTGTTTTCATACCTGTTATTGGTTTATTCTTTGGTGCTACTAACATCTTTTTCTATTACCTTGCTCAGAGTACCTCAAGCTTCAAACAGTGTAAGTATAGTTAATGCTGCCATTGCAGTTTTAATACTGCCAGTGCACAGTTAATACTGCTAGTGGTTAATACTGCTCTCAGTTAATACTGCTAGTTAGTTAATACTGCTAGTGGTTAATACTGCTCTCAGTTAATACTGCTAGTTAGTTAATACTGCTATTGGTTATTACTGCTCTCAGTTAATACTGCTAGTTAGTTAATTCTGCTAGGTGTTAATACTGCTTATGTTCCGAATCGTATAAATACCCTGTTTGCCCGCCCAAAAGTCCATAACGACTCTTTGATTTCTATTCATCTGCTCTCTAACCCTTTTTCTCTCAAGAACAAGTGTTTCAGTCCAACATACTCAAGCTTCAATGGCATCCATGGCTTTCATTGATGAGCACAACGAGATTGCGATGCTACAGAAGCCGAAACAAGCTGCTGGATTCCACCAGATTGTGGATTTTCTTAAGTCCAGCCACATTGCCCATGCTCTCACTGTGTCACCGACAATCTACATAGAGCATCAACGACAATTCTGGGCAAATGCCTCCATAGTCTCAGAGAATGGAGTGCAGATTCTGAAGACAAGGGTGTGTGATAAAACCTTGTCAGTCTCTGAAGAGGTGATACGCATTTGTCTACATCTAGACGATGCTGCAGGTATTACTTCTATTCCAAATGAGGACTTGTTCTCTAATTTGTCAAGAATGGGGTATGGAGGCCAATTGGGTGGTTTCAAATTCTCAAAAGCAAAATTTTATACCCAATGGCGTTTTCTTGTTCATACCTTAATGCACTGTATTTCCAAAAAGACTATTGGATGGAGTGAGTTTAGCAGTACCATTGCTTATGCTTTGGTCTGCTTGGCCACTGCTAGAAAGTACAATTTTTCACGAATGATTTTCAGTGATCTTGTATCAAACTTGGGAAGCAAAAAGAGTTTTTACATGTACCCCAGGTTTGTTCAGGAAGTTATAACCCATGAATTGACGGACATGCCTCACTTTGATGAGGTATATGTACCAAAAATCCCCAAAGGTAAGGTCTTTTCAAACATGAAAAGATCTCCATTGGACTCGGAAGGAGTTGACACCCCATTGTTCTCTACAATGATGGTGGTGTCCCACACTGAAGAAGGTATGGCAGCAGGGTCAAGGCCCTCATTAGACCATCCCACTGCTAGCCAATCCCAACCTTCACCCTCCATATCAATCCCTCAGTCTCTTGTTCAAAAGCCAATTTCTCCAATAATCCAAACTTATATAAGGAAAAAGGTAAAGAAGGCTCCTTCCCTTCTTGTACCTTCACCCACAGAGCCTATAAGCCCTCTAATGGAGAATTCTCCATTAGAGAATATCAACAGGGAAACCACAGGGGTGTCTCCCAACCCCAAGGAGGTGCTCAACAAGGAGATGAATGAGCATATGGGTGCTAAGGCTGCCACTACTCCTGCTAGCACAGTGGAGGTCAGCGGTAACATAAATAAGACCTTCCCCATGGCAACTTTGGATGAGCAATCATCCAAAGGTCCCAGGTGCCAAGAAACCACGGGGGTAGCAGGTGCTTCTGCTAGGCAGAAGACCTCTACTACAAAAAGATCCCATGATCCTTCAAAAGAGGGTAATACTTCTGGAGAAGGTGAGGACAGATATAAATATTTTGAATTGATGGAAACCATGGGAAACATAAACATGGATGTGATCAAGCAGGGGAAAGAAATAGAAGAGCTGAAACTGATAGTTCTGTCTCAACAAGAACAGATTGTCAACTTGAAGCAAATGGTGAAGAAATTGATTCTACAAAAGAAGAATAAACAATTTGTGCTAAGAAGGAGGAAACCAGTGACTGATGCTCCCAAAAAGGGGGAGTCAGAAGCTGATGTCAACATGGAAGATGCCAAAGCTAAGGGGGAACAAGAGAAAGTGGATGTTGAGGGGGAGCAACAAAAAGTGGAAACTGAGTTGGTACAAGAAGCAGAAATGGTACAAGAAGCACTAACAGTTAATACTGCTGAGTCAAGCCAAGCAGCAGAAACAGTTACTACTTCTGACAAGAAAGAAGCAGCAGAAATAGTACAAGAAGTACTAACAGATCTTGAAATTGCTGAGACCTTAATCAAAGCCAAACATGATACTCCCAAGGTCACCTCAAAGGTCAAAGGAGTTGTCATCAAAGAAAAAGGTGAAGTGATCAAGAAAGCAAATGTAGAGAAGAAGGAAAGCAAAGACGAAGGCAAAGCTAAAATGGTGGAATCTGATCAACCAGTCAAAAAGCAAAGGTTGGTTGAATCAGATGAAGCTTTGGCCAGGAAGATGCAGGCTGATATTGAAAAAGAAGAAAGGGTTCAGGTTGAAAAGGACAGAGAAATGGCTAAGGCTCTAGCTGCTGAACTGAATGAAGCCTATCAACAAAGCCTGACAACTGAACTTGCACAGAAGAAAACAACATCTCTGAAGAAATCTGTGGTCAAAACAGCTGCAAAGAAGAGACAACCCTCAAAGACATTACTAGGTACCCAAGAGAGAAACAAGATGATTACATTTCTCAAGGGTGCTGTAGGAGTCAGAAAGGAGATGTTCTCAAAGATGACATTTGAGCAGATTAAAGAGCTGTACAATTCTGAAATGATAAAGCTTCAAGGGAATGCAACTGCAAGAGTGGAGATGGAGAAGAGAATGAAAGAAAGCAATGATTTCATGATAGAAAAACCTTTCCCCGATGAGCAAGAAACACCACCAAAGAAAGAAGCAACTCTTGGTGAAAGTCTAAGGACTATAAAAAGAACCAAGATGATGGCAAGGAGAAAGTCAACCAAGAAGCCTAGAGTTGCAGAAGAAGTTGAGAAGGTTGCTGAAGAAGAAGAGACACCTAAGTCATCTGAACAGAAAGAATCAACAAGGTCTGATGATGTAAATCTATACATGGTAGTGATGGACAAAGTGCCTGAACCAATTTCAGCTGAACCTGTTGGTGTGAAGCCTCCTGAAGTCATCTTCTGGGATACACTGAAGGTTAATGGTAAAGAGTACACCAGGCTCAAGAGGAAGGATGAAAAGTATGAAGTATACAATACTTGGGCAAAGATTGTAAGAACATGCTCCAGGTCAGATCTTGAAGAAATGTTTGAGATAGGAATGAAGTTGTATGCAGATCAACTGAAAGCTCCAGAGATTTCAATTACAAAATTAGTGATGGAGTATCTGTGTATGATGTTCAAACCTGAAGAAGTAGAGCATGTGATCAGAAATATGTTCAAAACTATCAACAAGTGGACTCTATATGAAACTAGTGGAGTATATACACTAACTATGGACTTAAATCACATAGAGTACTTCCTAGTGGATAGAGTGTACAATCACAGCAGACTGAAGCTTCATACAATGCTGAAGAAGAAGCTAGGATGTGTTTCAAATTCAGAAATGGCTAAGTATCTGATCCAAAGAACTATAAATCAGAGTTTGGGGTTGGATGCAAATACAGGAGTATAAGACAAGATGAAGTTTTGGGAGCATCTTGAAGATTATCTGAAGAACTTGACTTCTCTTCCTAAAAGTCAAGTTAGGGGGAGATTGTTGGGAAATTCAGAATTTCACAAGTACAGTTAATACTGCTAGAGGAACTTGGTTACTACTTCTGAAGATTACTACTTCTGAAGTTAATGTTGCTGAACAAGATTAATGCTGCTAAGTCAAGGTTAATACTGCTAGAGGAGATTACTACTGCTAAGCAATTTTAGTACTGCTAGTAGTTAGTACTGCTGAATGTTAATACTGCTCAAAGTATTAATACTGCTGAAGACTTAGTGCTGCTTATGAGATAATCAAGATTCGTACAGATCAAGTTTGAAGATTAAGGAAAGCTTGAAGATAAAGATAGAAGATTATTTTGAAATCTTTTGTTATTTGTAATTATCTTTTATCTTTAGTATATATAGAATAGTTTAGACTTGATAGAAAAAAAAAAACTTTTAGCATTCTGAGTGTTTGTTTTGATAGAGAGAATCAACCTCAAGGTTTGTAATCCTAATTCTAGAGAAGTAGAATTCGTATTGATGAGCCCGTTCATCAATATTGAGGTTATGTGTTGAATCTTGTAACTTTATAATCATTCAATAAAGTTTGCAACTTCTTATTCTGATTTACTGTGTTCAATTAATTATTGAATATCAAAGTGTTATTCCGCAAACTTCTTTGATATTGTTTCTAAGTGTTTATTCTTGTTTAGAATTCAGATCCTGACATGGTATCTCGATAGTGGATGTTCTCGTCATATGACTGGACAAAAAGACCTGCTCTTTGAATACAAGGAAGAGAAAGGTCCCTCTGTGACCTTCGGTAGAAATGGAAAAGGATATACCCGAGGGTTTGGTGTCCTCAGCAATGGGACAACTACCTTCAGAAGAGTCGCTTATGTAGATGGACTGAAGCACAATCTTCTGAACATCAGTCAGCTATGTGATAAAGACTATGAAATTCGCTTTTCCAAGAAAGCATGTTCAGTGGTAAATGAGAAAGGAAAAATTCCTCTCAGTTGTTATTGCAGAGAAAATGTCTATGTAATAGATATGGACTCTACTATCACTGAAAACGTATGTTTTCTCTCTAAAGCCTCTTCTGATGTCAACTGGCTATGGCACAAAAGGCTCTCTCATCTAAATTTCAAAACCCTGAATTCTCTCTCTTCTAAGGAACTGGTTTCTGGTCTTCCTCAGCACTCATATGCTAAAGAATCTCTTTGCTCAGCATGTGAAAAAGTAAAACAGACAAAAGCTAGTTTCAAGTCTAAACAAGTTTCCTCAGTGACAAGTCCTCTTCAGCTCTTACATATGGATCTGTTTGGCCCTGTCAACATCCAATCAATAGTTGGAAAGAAATATACGCTTGTCATTGTAGATGAATACTCTCGCTATACCTGGGTTATCTTTTTTCACTGCAAGAGTGATACTCCAGAAGAACTAATATCTTTTGTTAAAAAGATGGAAGTGCTGAATAATCTCACTGTTCGTTCAATAAGAAGTGATCATGGAACTGAATTCAAAAACAGTTCTCTGAACATTTTCTTTGAGAACAAGGGAATCTCTCATAACTTCTCTTCAGTGAGAACACCTCAACAAAACGGAGTCGCTGAAAGAAGAAACATAACGATCATTGAAGCTGCTAGATCAATGCTCAACGATTCTCACCTCCCTACTCAATTTTGGGCTGAAGCTGTAAACACTGCATGTTTTACTCAAAACAGATCACTGATAGTAAAGCGATTTGGAAAGACAACTTATGAACTTTTTCATGGAAGAAAGCCTTCTATCAGCTTTCTTCATATCTTTGGTTGTCAGTGCTTTATTTTAAACAACAAAGATCAGCTTGGAAAGTTCGACCCAAAAGCTGATGATGGAATATTTCTAGGATATTCCTCCATCTCCAAAGCCTACAGAGTTTTCAACAAGAGAAGACAATATGTGGAAGAAACAATTCATGTCACTTTTGATGAAACTCGCTCAACGAACTCTAAACCAATCGCTGACAATGAATAGTTAAATGCTTGGATGTTTTCTCACTACAAAGAAACAAAACCTTTCTTCTCAAACCATCAGCAAACAAATCATCCTACTACTGATGATGATCCAAAAATCATACATCCTAACACTGAATCCAACTCATGGGTTTCAGCAGAGCCTCTAAACACACTTCTTCCATCAGACCCATCCTCATCTGAACTTCTCTCAGAAAACAATGGTATGTCTGACACTCAAAAACTAATCGCTGATGAACCTCAAGCTTCTTCATCAGTGAACATTCCCATTGTTGATCCAACCTCTGAAATGAGCGATCATGCTCCTGCTCAGCGATGGACCAGAGATCACCCTATAGATCAGATTCTTGGTGATCCCGATGCAGGTATTCAGACACGACGAAGATTAGGTAATATCTGTCTCTTTATTAACTTTATTTCTTTAATAGAACCAAAGAAGGCTGATGATGCCTTTAGAGATCCAAACTGGGTCAGCTCTATGCAAGAAGAGCTGACTGAGTGCTCTCGCAACAAAGTTTGGAATCTCGTTCCTAGACCATCTGACAAAAATGTTATAGGCACTAAATGGGTGTTTAGAAACAAGTTAGATGAACATGGAAATGTAACCCGCAACAAGGCTCGACTTGTTTCTCAGGGATACAGACAAGAGGAAGGCATAGACTATGATGAAACCTTTGCGCCTGTGGCTAGGCTCGAAGCAATTCGACTATTCTTAGCCTATGCAGTCTATAAAGACTTCATTGTGTATCAAATGGATGTAAAATCAGCGTTTCTAAATGGAAAGCAGAATGAAGAAGTCTATGTAGAACAACCTCCAGGGTTCTATGACCCTAAGTATCCAAATTATGTTTATAAATTGGATAAGGCTCTCTATGGTCTCAAACAAGCCCCTCGTGCTTGGTATGACACTCTCTCATCTTTTCTTATCTTTGAAAATTTTGAACGTGGCAAAATTGATAATACATTATTTTTCAGAAAGATAAAAGGTCATATTATTCTTGTAGAAATATATGTCGATGGCATCATATTTGGTTCTACTAACCCATCTCTGTGTACTCGTTTCGCTGAAAGAATGAAGAAAGAATACAAAATGAGTATGATGGGTGAGCTGACATATTTTCTTGGCCTTCAGATCAAACAATCTGACAAAGGTACATTTATCAGCCAAGGTAAGTATGTCAAAGATATGCTGAAGAAGTTTGATCTGACACAAACTTCAGCTATGAAGACTCCTATGGCACCTCCTCTGACACTTAACAAAGATCCATCTGGAAAACCTGTTAATGTCACTGCCTATAGAGGAATGACAGGCTCCCTGTTGTATCTTACAGCGAGCCGACCTGACATCATGTACTCTACTTGTTTATGTGCACGCTATCAATCTGAACCCAAGGAATCCCATCTGATCGCTGTTAAGCGAATTTTCAGATATCTCAAAGGAACTCCTAACCTCAGTCTTTGGTATCCCAAAGACTCAGGGTTCGATCTAACTGGATATTCCGATAGTGATTTTGCAGGTTGTAAACTCGATAGAAAGAGCACCACTGGTGGATGTCAACTCCTAGGTGGAAAACTGGTAAGCTGGACGAGAAAAAAGCAAAATTCAGTGTCCACTTCCACAGCTGAAGCTGAATACGTAGCCACTGGAAGTTGTTATGCTCAGGTCTTATGGATGAGAAATCAACTATTAGACTATGACCTTCAGCTATCAAAGATTCCAATCTATTGCGATAGAACTAGTGCTATCACTATAGCAAATAATCCAGTGCTACATTCAAAGACGAAACACATAGAGATCAGATATCATTTTATCAGAGATCATGTGATGAATGGTGATATTGAACTTCACTTTATCCCCACTGACTATCAGCTAGCTGATTTGTTTACCAAACCTCTTGATGAGACAAGGTTCAACTTTCTCATCAGTGAGCTTGGAATGCTGAATCTCGAAGAATAAATTTTCAGCTTCATGCATTATGTCAGTGATTATAAGCTCCCCTTTATCATTCAATGTCTGATTAAAACTCTTACTCTCAGGTATGTTTTCTTACTCCACTCCAAATCACTAAATCTTCAGTCAGTAAGACGTTTTAAAAATAAAACTTTGATCACTGAAGTTTTCTTCAAATGATTAAAAGTTTTTTGAAAAACAAAATCTATCACTGATTTTTCTCTTCAGTGATCCTTCTAAAATAAAAATCAATCTCTGAATTTTTATCAGGGATTCTTTCAAAGCAAAACCTATCTCTGACTTTTCTTCAGAGATAATTTCAAAAAGGACAAATGAAAGGTTTTTCTCTCTCCTATGACGTCATTTGAACCGACAATCCACGACATGCCTTTTTCTGACACGTTCGTCCGTTGCACTTCTATCCAATTAACTTCGTGGGACGTGTCCATGTCATGATGAACATTTGTTTTCCCGCCTATCTCTCTCTCTCCTACTCTCAAACGTATATAAAGAACGTTTTTCCATTCTTATCATTTTACGCTTTCTGGAAATCCGTTTGCGAAAGAAATTCTCTCTCAAGAAATCTCAAGCATCTGCATCATCCTCATTCAAGATCACCAGGTTACTTTGATCTTATTCCTATTTCAATCTTGTTAATAAACTCCATATGTTCCATCATTATGGGTTTTCTATGAGATTTTTTATCCTATAAAATCTTTTTTTTTAATTTTATTCTTCCAAAATCTTTGGTTTTCTTACTGTTCTTCAAAATTTTCATTAAGAACACTGTTTTTAATCTTCAAATATGTTGGTTTTTCTCTGTTTCTTTCCTCAAATAGAAACTGGTAAAACCTTCTTTTTTTTTAGACTAAACTTTTCTTCTACTCTTCTTTATTTCCATATTCAGAAATGGCTCAATTCGCTCTTGTTGCTTCCAAGAACGTCAAGTTCGCCATCACTGACTCTGAAGTCCCCAAGAACAACCACCTTGGACGATTAGACTTCGATGGAATCAATTACCCACACTTGGTGGATGCTGCTAAATTCCTGAAGCAATCCTGCATTGCTTATGCCCTCACTGTTGATCCAAAACCCTCCAAAACTCTACTTCAACAGTTTTGGTTCACAGCTGAAGAATCGACCATCACCAACAAGAAAGGTGACCAGGTTCCTGCCATTTCCTTTTGCACTGACCTAGGAAAAGGAATGATGACCGCTTTCAGCTTGAGGAAGGCCCTCAGGTTTCCTGACAAACCCAAGAGTGGGTTTGAAGCTCTGCCAACTGACGCTAAACTCATCCAATTTATGGATGATATGGAGTACTGCTGGGACAACAAGCCCCGCTCCACAATCCCCAACAAGAAGCTGACTCTCATCAAGAAGGCGAACATGCCTTCTCAGCTGAACTTTATCTTTTCTCACTTCATTCAATGCATGAGTGGGAAAAGTGGTTCCCTTGATCAGGCCAGCAAGGTACAGCTCCAGATGGCCTACTCAGTGATTGCTGGCAAAAACTTTGACTTTGCCACCGCTATCTTTGACGATCTAAGGTCAAAGATAGAGAAGACAGAGAGGGATCCTAAGATCCCATATGTACGGTTCATCTGTGCATATCTGAAGTTCCTCTACGCTAACTCTTACCCCACTACTCCTGATGGCTCCTTCGCCAAAGTGGGTCAGCGTTCATTGGAGGTCAAACCACTGGAAAACGAGGTAAGTATCTCTACCCTACGCTCTCGCCTCTCTCTCCATTCTTCTACTTCAGCGGCCATGCAGAAGGTTCATTCTTCTGCTAGCCCTGCCGCTACCACTAGTTCCAAACGACCATCAGCTAGTTCCTTTGGTCCTTCGAAGAAGGCCAAAGTGACTAAGGAGACAAGCGTCACTAGTTCAAGGCCTGAGGAAGTTTCTCGACAAACTTCCTTGGATGATTTTGTGGTCCTCTCCTCCACATCTGTAGCTGTGATCACATCAACCGTGCAAGAGATCTCGGTTGCTGTCACAACAATAGTGACTCAACCTGACATCTCATTTCTTCAATCAACTGAGGTACCTTCTCAACCCCAAACTTCTTCTATCCCTGTTACTTGTCCTCCCATCTCTTTGGTCTCTAACCCTTCATCTCATATGCAGCAACCTCATGTTGCATTTTTAGGACCTGATGCTCAAACGTTTGAAAGAGACATGCAATTTTTCAACATGTTTGAACAATCAGGTATACCTAAACTCCCCAATACACCTTCCTTCTCCCCATCTAAGCCTGCTACTCAAAAGCTAATTTTTCTTTCAGGTCCTAGTTTGGCAACTGTTGACGCGAATGTCAACAGTTTGAGTGAAAAGGTGGTTTCTCTCACCACCGCCATCAACGGAACCACCAGCGCGGTCAATACCGCTGGTGATGAGCTGAAGACTTTGACAGCTACCTGCTCCACCAAAGCTGAAGCCTCTCAAATCTCCACTCTTCAAGAAGATATTGTCAGAGTAAAGGAGGATACTCAGCGACAGATGGATGCTCTATCCACAAAAGTGGATTCCTGCACAACTCTTCTTCAGCAAGTCCTTGATAAGCTGAATGCACCAGCTCCGACTCATTCTCCTTCCTTCACATCGGACGACCGCACCCAACTGAACATAGCTGTTGAATTTATTCATCAGGATACTTCGGATCTCCTTGTGATTGAAGGACGCCTGTATAGTCTGGAGGCTGAAGTCCGAAAGTTGGCCTCTGCACAACCTTCCTCTCCAACCAATGATCTCTCCCTAGCTGATAATGACAAAGAGGGGGAGAACACAACTGAAGAAAATAAAGAGGGGGAGAATACAGCTGAAGCTGCTGCTGAGGATCAACAGGAAGAACCTCCCTCTCATGTTGAGGGGGAGAAGGTTGCTGACAAAGCCCCTCCTTCTTTCAAAGACTTAGTCGATGAAGAAGAAGAGGAGGAAGATGAAGAAGCAGATCTTGATCTTCAAGATCAAGAGGACGAGCAACCTCACCAAGAAGATGATGACGATGACGATGAAGAAGATCAGTCCTTATGGTGTTCTGCAACCATCACTTCTTCAGTGATAACTTCGAAGGAGGTTGTCACAGCAGGGGGGAGTCATGGAACATCCTCAGGAACCCCTTTCCAAAGCAAATCCAAGGGTGCAGTTGCTGAGGGAAACCTGAAGACAGTTTCACTATCTGAGGAGAATCCTTCTCAGGTATGCCTTTCACTTGTTCCCATATCCTTCTATAAATTTCCTAACCCTGTTCTCTTCTAGCCTTTATCTCCCTTCTTCCCAATATAAAACCTAACTTTGTTTCTTTCTATTTTCTGACCAGACAGTTCTCTCCTCTGCTTAAGGGTAAAGGACTACAAATAATTCCAGCTCCCATAGCTGATGAAGAAATAATCCCAATCTCTGTAAATGAGATTGATGAAGAAGAAGAAGAAGAATCCCTGCAACATCCAGGAAGGCCCTCAAGACCATCTCACTGGTTAGAGGAAGAGATGAAGAGAAGAACAGAGTTGATCTCTCATCTAGAGAAACAACGACTGAAGGTCCCTACTCAATCAACAGATCTAGAGTTCCTGACTGAAGCTGAAATCGAAGAATCTGTCAGGGCTGAGAAGCTGATAGCTGATTGTCAAAGAGATGCCTCTCTTGCTCTCAAGATTTAGTCCTCTCAAGTCAAAGACAAGAAGCTGAAAAACAAACCAGTGGAAGTCCAGGCTGCTCTATTGAAAGAGATTGAAGAGGAGCGCTTAAAAGAACTAGCGGTCAGCGATAACTCAGTTGATTGGTGCAAGCATAAAATCGACTATCGCTCTGACCCAATGAAGATCGTAGCAGTCGTTATCTCTGGGAGAAAGAAGAAGGATAAAGTTTCTGTCACTATGGAGATTACCAGAGAGAATGGAAGCTGCAAGGCTATGTTCGTTTTAAAGCTGGAAAGCTTCAGCTACATGGAATGGCTTGAGTTCAAAGATGCACTGAAGAAATCGAAGTCAATCTACAGAGACTATGTTGAAGAGATAAATGATGCTCTCATAAACAGAGTCGCTACAATCCTAAAGGTGCCATATGCTCTTCCTTATAAGCCAAAGAAGATCAAAAGAAAGCCTGTCTCCTCCTCGTCTGAAAATGTCGCTGTGATAAGAAATGAAACCTCCATCAAATTCTCAAGAGAAGCTCTGTTTGGTCCTCCTCCTGATCTTTCAGTTCTTGATCTATCTCTGCCCCCTGGTGGACCATATGTTGCAGGACAAGTTCTTAAAGAACCTTTTGGAATCTTCTTCAGAGATGATGAGTAAGAGCTCAGATTCCAAAGAGTATCTGAAATTCCTATCTGTCCCATCAGTCATCTCAAGGATCTCTTGTGCTTATGGTGTGACTTCTCTTCTGCTACTGAGCCAATCAAAGCAATCATTAGCCAAGAATCTTTAGAGCGAAGGCAAAAAGGAGAAGAAATACCTGAGTATATGATCAATCCTCCTAAGTCTTCTTTAGATAGCTGATAGATTAGTTTCCTACTTCTTGTAATCTATTAATAAAACTTACAGTAGTTAGTCCATCACTTGTACTTGTAATTTTCATACCTTGTAATTCTATCTTTGAATTAATGAAAATTTCAGTGAAGTACTTAACTCTATCTGTACTGTAAAAGATCCCTCAAAATAGTAATTGGGACATGTATGTTATGAGTCCTGATTATTCCATTATTTTGAACTATAAAGTAATTTTCTTCAGTTACTTTGTCAATATCAAATAGGGGGAGATTTTTGATCGAAACTCTCTCAGTGATTTGATAACGACCCTCTTCTATACTTAGTGAAAATTACGTTTTAAAATATATTAGTGCTTCACCATCAACGATCAGACTGAGTCTGTTCAGTTATCGCTGATGACCTTTCTTGTAAACATTTCATATGTATTAGTGTTTCACTATCAGCGATCAGACTGAGTCTGTTCAGTTATCGCTGGTACTCTCTGATGTAAACAGTTAACGTAATCCCTGAAGACAAGTCTCGCGTCAACAGATGTTCATAGCTGAATCGAAGACGAAGCCACTGAACAAAGACAAGTCTACTAGTGACCTGATGCGGATATCATTGAAGCAAAGACGACTACTTATACGCGAAGGAACATGAGGAAAAGCTTCAGCGATAGCTGAACTTCTTTGTATCTCTGAAGGAAGAGATATTCAGCGATCAAACGATCACGTAGCTTATGCCTCAAGTCTCCTTTTGTCTTACCTTGCACAACCAGTACGATGTGTCAGAACGGACATACCTCTGCCACAATTCGTACAACAACTCTGTCAACTACACTGTTCATGATACGACCGAAAGCATGTCTCCCAAAGTCAGACTCTCTCATCCAATCAATGAAGGACACGTGTAAAGTGCCCTGCCATGCATTTAATGCATAGGGTATAAACAAAAAGATTATCTCTTCATCTGAAGAGTGTGCTGTATTCTTGAACCTTCATAGAAACCCTTGTTTTCTATATTCTCTAATCCCCCATTCTCTATATTCTTGTGCAACCATCTTAGTGTTTTCTTAAGTTTGTTTAGATTGAGTCTTACTTAATCTTATTCCGCAACAGACTTGTAAATTGTGTTTGATTTATCAATAAACAATTTATTAAACTTTAAATTCTGTGTTTGTATTCACCCCCCTTCTACAAACTTGTTAAGCACCTCTGGGACCAACATCGATCCATACCATGAAATCACACGCTCCAAAATACTTGAATGGACTCCAACACAGTTTAATTCGGGACGAAAGGTTTTTCCAAATAGATTTGTACTCTTTATCCTTTCAAAACGCCCCATAACACAAAATTAAACCTTTTACCCAAACACACACTAAAATGCCTTTTAACTAAATAATCTAGTTTATGCAACAAGTTACCAAACACACCCATTTATGACTCATTATCAAAATGCCCAAAAATCATAAGAATGTGTGCTATATAAGTTTGTAAAGTTAAACACTTTCAAAATAACCAACTGATCAACCGTTAACAATTTCATGTAAGATTGCAAAACACTTTAAAATAATCATTTTGGCATGTACACCGTTTCCACAAATCAACTTGAACTCACCTTGCTAGATTTAGGCTAAATATAGGTTTTACTCCCAAAACTTGAATCACCATTGATGAAGTCTTGAAATCTCCAAGAAACCTCCCTAGATCTTAGATCCAACACATCTACAAGGTCACCTTCACCACACAAGTCATCAAAATCAAACCCAATAGGAAGGATGAAAGGAAAAAGGGTGAAACCATCAAACCCTAGCTTAACATTGAGAGAGATAAGGAAATTACCACCACAAAATACCCTTGGATATTCCAATAGACTTCCAATATCTTGCTAAATCCTTGTAGATCTCTCAAAAACGAAACCATGGCAGCTTGAATCACCCAAATCGGAGTTGGAATGAAAAAGATATGGAGAAATGAAGTTCTAGGGATGAAAAATCGGGTTTTAAGCTCGAACAGGGCTCCGCGCGAGTTACCGGGCGGCCTAGGTCGCGCCACAAGTCACCCGAATGGGTTTTATGCTTGAACAGGGCTCCAGGTGGGTTACGGGATGTCCTAAGTCGCGCCACAACTCGCCCCGTGCACTGTTTGTCCGGTTTCTTCGTTATTCACTGTTTTGGCCGTAATTTCTTCGTTATAGCTCCGATTTTGCTCTGGAAAGAACCGTTGGACTCGTAATTGAATCATTTATCCATCAAGACTATAAAATCTAGGATTCAAGTCCAAAATCATATATCTTATTTTTCCCTTTAAAGCTACTGATTTCTGTAATAACTTGAAACGATACCTTTTCGACATCGGGGTGTTACAGATGGAGAGGAAGAGCCTACCAATCTCTGTGGTATGGATTTTGCAGATGGTGATCAAACTGATGGATCATCAGAGGACTGCTTTGAAAAGGTAACCTCTCCTTCCACTTCTGAAAGTGAACTTGAAATGGATGTTCTTAAGTTAACAGGTGACTTTCAAAGTTTAAAGCAAAAGCTTTTTGAAGAAAAAGAAAAGAGAAAGCAATTGAAAAAAGGTATAAATTTTTTTAAAAGAGAAAATAATCTTCTGGAATAAGAGAAGAATGAAATTTTCAATGAAAAATCTAAGCTTGAAAAATCTCAAAAATTAAAGGAAACCTCTTTGTCTGATAAACTCAAAGAAGGAGAAGTTAAAAGATCTGAGTATGAAATGATCAATTATTTTGCCTTAACTAACTTTTTTCAAAAGGAAAGAGAAATCCTACATCAATCTCAGAAAGGAAAGAACTTCAAATCACAAGCTATCTAGATGATCAAGATGTGCATATTAAGATAAATTCTCAAATGGACACTCAAGGACTGGGACTCAATGAATTGGATCCATTTACTGGATTGAAGAAAACTTCACTTTCTTCCACTTTTTGTATAGAAATGGTCCGGAACCCTGACTGTCCATCTCTGAACAATTTCAAAAGAACAAAAACCTCAGAAGGATAAAAAACAAGAGCTATGAATTTTAAAAATGTCTTATAGTCTGAAGCAAAAACATTTCCAAAACCTATCTTTAAGATAGAAAAAGAGTCTTCAGAAGTACTTTTTACAAAACCTCAGAGCAATGATCCCAGAGAAATTTTTAAGTTTGATGCTTTTATCACAAAAAAATCAGAGATATCTGAAACAAGTACCTCTGAAACAAGTACTTCTGAAGATGAACCTCAGAGTTCACTCAATCCAGATGCACCTCTGTATTCTCCAATGTCAGATGATGTCATGGCTGATTTGAAAAAGAAAGAAAGCATGAAAAAAATCATTAAAGTCTCTAGACCTAAAGAAATTATGAAAACTTCAGAGGTAGTTATCTCTGACAAGGTTAAGAGAGACTTTCTTGACTCTGATTCTGAATCTGATCCAGAGATAGATGAACAGATATTCTGTAGACCAGAGAAAGTAATTCATAAAAACATATAGACTGTTGGTTCTGGAATTTTGAAATTTTTTGTTCTTATTCTTAAAAACAAATCCAGAATACCAATCTGTCCTGATTTTGTAGACTTGTCTACAAGCAAAAATTTCTCTAGACCTTGAGAAAGAGTTAAAAGAAAAGGCCAAGAATAAAACTAACATTTCTCAACTCTACACTTATAAACCAATCAAATTCACTCCTGAACAAAAAGGCAAATGGAAAGAAATTAACCATTATGATCCTGTTTGTGCAGTGAGCAACAAAGAGAAGAAGATGTTTTTGAACAAGAAAAGGCAATTTGAAAAGAAGGTTGTCTTTCAAGCCAAAAAGAAGGAAGTAGTTAAGAATACTTGTAATATTCCTAGTGCTAGTTTGAAAAAGAATCAAAGTGTACCAAATGCATTCAATGAAATAAAAAACTTTTCTCCTAATTCTTCCTGTTATGTTAATTGCAAGTGCATTCAACTCATGATTAAGCTGAAAAATCATTTCAGAGGTTCTCATTGTTTTCTGAATCACTCTCTGAATAAAAACTCAGAGACAAAGCCTCAGAAGAAAAAGAAGAGCAATTCTGGCAAAACATCAAAAGATGAAATGCTAAATGTTCATCAAAACCCTCAGAAGTCTAACAAGAAAGGACCCATAATGAGATGGGTACCTAAGAAACTCTAATCTGTCTTGCAGAAATAGTATATGCCCATCTGGTATCTAGATTCTGGATGTTCAAGGCATATGACTGGAGATAAAAATTTGCTATCCTCCTTCAAAACAAAATTTGGATGAGCAGTAACTTTTGGAGATAATATGCAAGGTCAGATTAAAGGTTATGGTGAATTAACAAGAGGTAATGTATCTGTTTCAAAAGTTGCTTATGTTGATGGACTAAAGCACAACTTAATTAGCATAAGTTAACTGTGTGACCATGGTTTTGATGTGACGTTTCAAGAAAAAACATTGTTCATTTCTTCACTCAAAAACAGGTCAAGAAATGCTGAGAGCAGACAGAAAGGGTAACTTATTTAGAATGAATTTTACCAAACATATAAACACTGGCTCAAAGAAACTCTGTCTAGTATCTCTGAACAGTGAAGATGTCTGGCTCTGGCATAAGAAGTTCTCTCATCTGAACTTTTCTTCACTTGATAAGTTGGTCAAACTCAATCTGGTTAAGGGATTACCATCTCTTAAGTTCAACAAAGATAATCTTTGTTCTGCTTGTGAAATGGGAAAAATGAAAAGATCTTCCCATAAAACCAAAAGTGATAATAATTGTCCTAAACCTCTGCATATGCTTCATGTGGACCTCTGTGGTCCTATCTCTGTGCAAAGTCTATCAGGTAAAAAGTATATTATGGTTCTGATTGATGAATACTCTAGATATACTTGGTAGAATTCATCAGAGCCAAGTCTGATGTACCTGATATTTTAATAAGGTTGTTAAAAAGATTACAGGTTCTGTTCAACAACAAAGTTCAGAAGCTTAGAAGTGACAATGAGACAGAATTCAGAAATGCCAAAATCAACTCATATATTTCAGAGGAAGGCATAACTCCCAACTTCTCTGTAGCAAGAACCCCTCAACAAAATGGTGTTGTTGAAAGGAAAAATAGAACACTTGTTGAAGCTGCAAGAACAATGCTTGCAGGTAGCTACAACCTGTTTTACTCAAAACAAAGCTACGATTGTCAAAAGATTCAATAAAATATCTTATGAACTCATTAACAATAGGAAACCTAATGTTAAATATTTTCATGTTTTTGGATGCAGATGTTACATTCTGAATGATAGAGAGTCTCTTGGAAAGTTTGACAAGAAAGCAGATGAAGGAAAATTCATTGGCTATTCATTAGCCTTAAAATCCTTCAGAGTGTTCAATCTGAGAACAAGAACAGTCTAAGAGAGTATCAATGTCTCTTTTGATGATACCAAAATACTTGATAACAATGATGTCAACTCAACAACTAAGAATGTCTCTGAATCATCAAAGTTGAGAGAATCTGAACTAAACAAGATATTTGAAGATTTCTTTGATGATGATAACTCAGAATTACTTTTCAGAGATATTCACAGAGAAACTTTAGAGGAACCCCAAAATACAGGTACAACTCTTTCTGGTCCCTCTGAAATCACAACTTCTGCTTCTTTAAATACAGGTCCAAGCAATGAAACACGACAAATTGAAGAACAAGTCTCTTCAGAAGCAGAAGATGAACAAGAGACATCTGTTGAAGAGACTTTAGAGCCTGCTTCACCATCTCTGGAACAAACTTCAGAGCCTTTGAATAGCACAACAGAGATGTCACCACCTGCCATCTCTGAAGCTCAAACTCCACCTCACATTCATGCTCCAATGACAAGATGGACAAATGATCATCCCCATGATCAGATCATTGGATCACCTTCAGATGGTATCAAAACCAGATCTGCCACAATCAATGAATGCTATTTTGTAAACTTTTTGAGCATTATTGAACCAAAGAAGGTAAATGAAGATCTTGAAGATCCTAATTGGATCAGTGCCATACAGGATGAGCTTCAAGAGTTTGAAAGAAATAAAGTCTAGACCCTAGTTCCCCATCCTAAAGGAAAATTTGCAATTGGGACTAAATAGGTTTTCAAAAATAAAAAGGATGTGGATGGCATTATAATCATAAACAAAGCTCGATTGGTTGCTAAGGGATATTGCCAAGAAGAGGGTATTGATTATGATGAAACCTTTGCACCTGTGGCTAGGCTAGAAGCAATTAGAATCTTCTTAGCCTATGTAACACCCGTAATTTTAGGTAAGCTTCCTCTATTTTGATAGTTCGATAGAGTGTTTATTTGTCTTACCATAATGTAATATTACTTAGTATTATTATACGGAATTGGTCGTAAGTTACTCGTCGAAGAATCAGATCTTTTCGGGTCAGGATCGTGCCAAAATGGCCTTGGGCGACTATGCCCTGGGCATAGTCGCAGGTGAGATGGGAATCACTGGTCAAAAAACAGAAGAAGAGTGGTGTTGGGCGACTATGCCAAGTATCATTGTCGCACCCTTCCTTCAGGGTGTTAAAACCCAACTCAGTGAACTTGATCTCATTGTTATCTGATTTTAAGAAAGCTAGGTCACGATTTTCTCTCTAGAAGAGAAATCATATCAACCATCTGTATTCCGTGATTATTAATCAAACAGGTTGGTAATCGTATATGTGTTGTTATTGATAAGAACTTGATAGTATTGTGGACCAACACCTCTCACCCTCCTCTTGTCATAAATGCTTCCATCTACCTCAAATATTTGATCATTATGATGTTGTAGGGTTCTTGAAACACTTGTTGGTCAAGTCTAGCCATCTCAAGCTTCATCTTACCTCCTCACCAATTACTTGGGATTTTAGGGTTTTAAGCTATAAAACTTACAAGGTGAGTTCATCCTTTTCTAGACTATATACATGTTAAAAATCATGTTTTTAAGCCACTAGACATCTCCATTTTCATTTGTACATCTTGGGGTGCATTATCACCCTAAACCCTACTTTTGGAGATTCTAGGGTTTATGTGTTTGGATGGGATTTCAAGAAAGAAAATGGGTATCTTGAATTTATATGTGAACAAGGTTTGGCATTATACTATTTTATTCTCTAACTTCAAAGATTAGTTAATAATGGGATGATGAAGTTTATGTTTAACTGCTGATAAGTTTATGCATTGGAAACTTGTTTTATTATAACCTTGGGTTGGGTCATTGGGATAAAAAAAAAACAAACTAGATTTTGAAATATTTAAATGCCTTAAATGTTTGGAAAATGAGTATGTGAATCATATGTCAAATTGAAACCTCTTGGTAAAATTAGGCATGTATTATGCAAAGAGCCTTCATTGGTTAATGTCTTGGTTATCGTAACTTCACATTGATTTATTGGTTAATCGATTAACTTATGTGGCATAATTGGTTCATTTGGGAGTCATGACCCCATAATTGTTGTTACATTTAATCCGAAGTTGGGACATTAGTTTCTCTCGTCGAGGCACGTTTAGGCATCAGATTGGGTTATAAGTCCTACGTGCTAAGTCTACGATATTGGATGAGGATCTCAACGTAAGGGCCCTTTTGGGTTGAAGTTGACTTTCCGCGGGTGTACGTTTAAAGCCACTGAGCCTAACATCCCTTGCGTGTACTTTTATGTGTTTTGGCTTTACTGACGATCAAGTGCCCTACTTTTGTGTTCCGTCACTTGCGTTAGTAAGCGGGTCTCCCCCGTTAAACCAAGAGGTAACTGTTTGTGGTAAAAGCACGATTATTCCTATTGTAACTCTACTTTTATTTACGTTTATTGTTAGTCATTTTAAATACAACTGTTTGATCTCACTAGGCTTTAGCCTAACACTTTTTCTTAAGATGACATGTATAGCAGGTCAATCTAGCGATGGGATTCATCGGGGATGAACGGATGGCCTAGGGGTTGAGAGCGGTCTTTTTGAGTTGATGTATTGAGCGATACGATGGTGATAGTGGTTATACATTTTTGGAAGAATAGAAACACCCGACATTAATCTTTCTTGTTTAAGTTAGATTATTAGGTTGTTAAGTATTATTCTTCATTCGATTCTTTTGTAAAGGCTACAATTATATTCCTCGTTCTCGGGATGATACTTTGGGATTGTTATGACATGTTTTGTTTACCCAGGTTATCTCAGTTTATAGCCGTCATATTGCGAAATTTTCGAATTTTTATTTCTCTAAATTTTAGGGTGTTACAAGTTGGTATCAGAGCACTAGTTTAAGTGAACTAGGTATGGTTGTAGGATACCTAGACTTAGGCTGTGAATTTAAATTATGATTAAGTGAGATTGGGTAGAACTCATAAGGTAGGATGATTTTAGAGTCGGCGGAAACTACACAAATTGAGAGTTATGGTAAAGGTGATGAAAATTTTTATGTATCACATGTTCATAATTTCGCTTAGCTAACATTATTATGAGGATGTTTTACGTGATTATGCTTGTTTCCATTGTTATGATGATTAATGAGGGTGTTAGTACGTTTCCTTGTTTATAATTTGTATAATCTTTATCTCACCTATATTCTCGCGTTGTGTGGTAGTCAATGGTAAACACTCGGAATCGGCCTGAGGGCCAAGAGGCGTCGGCATCTACAACCGACTACCCTAGAGTTACAACAACGGATTTGCCCCCTCGACCGCAAAATATGTTGGGCGGAGGGCCCGAGCATGTGCCCCGTCGCAATATCTCTTCGTCCGAACCAATAATGGAAGAAGTGACTCCGGAATCAAGAATGATGGATCGGATGATGCAGACCATGAATGCGGCGATGGCCCAAAAACAAGAAATGTTTCTGAAGCTACTGGAAGACAGAGATACTAGCAACCGTATGCACGAAGCGGTCGCGGAGAATATCGTGGTGGCGGGATACGAGGGTTCCAGCCCACAATTCGTTCTAATGAAACTCCAACCCCACAAGCAAGGCAAGTACTGAAGACTTGCACTTTTAAGGCATTTCTCGGATGCCGACCACCAGAGTTCAAAGGCTCGGATGACCCAGTGGCATGCATGAACTGGATCCGAGAAATGGAGCAAACCTTTCGATCAAGCGAGTATGGGGAAAATCAGAAAGCTGTTTTCGGGTCTCAAATGCTTAGAGGGGCGACCCTCACATGGTGGAATGTATATTCCACTTCCAT
Organism: Arctium minus; assembly: GCA_954870635.1. Taxonomy (NCBI): domain Eukaryota; kingdom Viridiplantae; phylum Streptophyta; class Magnoliopsida; order Asterales; family Asteraceae; genus Arctium; species Arctium minus. The sequence continues at coordinate 38,989,496 of OX941087.1, read as the reverse complement.
TGAGGCCACCGTGTTGGCCAAGCTAAGTTGGGAGACTTTCAAGAAGAAAGTAATGGAAGAATTATGTAACGAGCGAGCCATGGACTGCCTCATCGATGAATTTCGGGGGTGAAGAAAGGAAATTTGTCAGTCAAGGAGTACAATAAGTTGTTTATGGATAAACTGGGGTGGTGGGACATCTAGTCCCCACCGAAAGAGAGAAGATTAAAGCATACATCAAGGGATTGCCTACCGAAATGATGAACATGGTCCGAGTGTTAAAGGCCTCTACTCTTCGGGAGGAGATCGAGGAGGCACAACTAGTGGAGGACTCTTATGGTTCAAACAAGGTGGAGAGAAGCGGAGTAGTTGAGAAGAGAAGATGGGAAGGGAGTTCGATGCACTCCAAGAGATCAAGACAGTTCAACAACAACAATCAACGAGGAGTTGGCCCGAGACGAGATGTTCCTTGGTGTTCCAAATGTCAAAGAAAACATCTCGGCCCTTGCAACTCGGGAAAGCCCGGACAGTTTCAGGGATTGTCCGATCAAAGGGCAAATTTGTTTTGGGTGCAAGGAACCGGGTCACATTAGAAGCGAGTGCCCGAAAGCAAAGACGAGTTTCAGCGGAGGAAAGAAAGTGGACCCTCCGAAAGCAACAAGAAGAGCATTTCAGATGACTACTGAGGAAGCGAAGGCATCGACAGGTGTAGTGTCGGGTACGTTTCTCCTAAACTCCGTACCTACACGTGTTTTGTTTGATTCGGGAGCTAGCTTTTCGTTTGTGTCAAGTTCGTTTTTCCCAAACCTGTCCATGCTGTAATAACCCGGTTCAAAGTTAATAAAGTTAAGTTTGGGGGTAAAAAGTGGAAAAATCCAATTTAGGGAGGGGCTAAGTGTATACGATTACTAAAAAGGGGTCTTAGCCTAAGGTTTGGTTCATTTTGTTGGCAGCCGAAGAAAACAGAAAGAAATAACTACCTGGGGTGATTTGAAGAAGAGAAAGAATCGAAGAGTTTTGAGAGTGTCAGATTAATTCCAAGGTAAGGTTCAAATCTCATATTCTTCTTGATTTTTAATAGTGAATGCTTAATGTTGGATTTGAGTCAGTTTATGAATTTGGGGTTGTAATGATTAAGAACCCATAGTTCTCCTTAATCCTTATTCATTGGTGTTTAATGTTATTGGTTAGATTAAGGGAAGGTTATTGTTCTATTTTAATGGGATTAGAAACCGTTTGTTTGCGCATTCAAGGTCTGAGTTCGAAATATTGGGGTTGTTCGATAACCCATAATCACCCCCGGGCAAAATGGGCGACTCCGGGCGATGGATGATATCGGGGACCGGGGTGGGGAGGGAACGGTCGATGAGGCCACGGTCAGTGAGAGGCCCCGATCGGTGAAGGTGGACCTAGGTCGAGTGAGACCCCGATCGAAGGTGGACCTAGGTCGAGTGAGACCCCGGTCGAAGGTAGACCTGGGTCGGCGAGACCTCGGTCAATGAGACCTCAGTCCGTGACCCCGAGAGTCGGGGAAGCTCGAGGGGGGGGGGGGTCCGGGGATCGGGTTTTGTCGGGGTGTTGCACAGTAGCCTTATTTAGGATGTTTAAAGAATTTAAGGCTCGTTGAGTGATGTGTTTCATCGGTTTCGTCGGTATCATCGTAGGTTTTAAGATCGATAGTTCGCGGGTTTCTTTAGCACGGACCACAGGTGAGTTTTTCATAACTAAAGTTGTTTATGACGTTGAAAGCTAATTATACATGCGAGTTGTTTCATTTAAATGCTTTATTATACTAAAACAATCTTTTTTGCGTAGAAGTTATTCTAAAGCACAATTTGCCTTACGTGAGCTTTATACATGCGAGTTTTTATTATAAGCGTGGTTAAGCTTTTAATTTGTTAACTTAATGTATGCATACATTGTTGTGAGCGGCCAAAGTCGGGGGGTGTGGCCCGCCTGTACTCATACTGGGGTGTGTGTCCCATTTATGCTATATGGGGGTGTTTCCCATCTAAGGCAGTATGAGACAGACACGCTGTCACTTTTGTGACGGTAGTGTGTGCCGGAAGCGAGTTTTATACGTGGTTTGTGTTTTCAAAGCTGAAAGGATTGATTTATTCTAATCTTTTGATAACTGTGATTGAACTATGTTTTGAGGGATCTCACTAGAACTTTGGTCTAACCCTCGCTCTTTCAAAAACTAAAAACCTTTTCAGGTACTCGTGAGTTAGGCAGCGCCTGCAAGGGTAAAGGGAAAGTTTGACCGGGAGCTGGTGTAGAAGACTTCCATTAGAATGTTTTGTTTCCATTGAAATCTCAGTTGTAATAGGTTGTTTTAATGCAAACCTAGTATACATTTAAGATTCTAATTGTTGTTATTTGGGTCATTTTTGGGCGAAAATTCTTATGTTATTAGACTGCTCTGTTGTTAAAGTTTTGGGTTGTTGTAATTGGTATCAGAGCCGTAGTTTTAGGGATCCAGGTGACCAGACGGGCCTAGACTTAAACTAGGAGGATAGAATACAACTGAGATTATAGGACGACCTTAGGAAGTCAAGTGCTAGGGTAGTGAGGACTAGCATGTAAGGTAAATTTAAAATTACATCTGGCCAGTGTAATTATAAATTTACAGGTACATGTGCGTGCTTAACTTGCGTTATTGCTTTGGGTTTATCTTAATGAAGTTTGTGTGTTGGTGTAGTCATGTCGGAGCGAGTAACTAGGAGCAGATCTGCGCCGATAGCTGAGGCGGCGCCGGTGAACGAAATTGTTGAGGATGGACCAATTGTTACTCCTCGGCAAGCTGCTGTGCAAGGAAAAGGACGTGGACGACCTAAGGGAAATACAACCCGAAAGGCGGCCACTCAAGTGGAGGAACCGGAAGTGAGAGCTCCAGGAAAGAGACCAGTGCGAGTTACTCGAAAGGCCAGAAGTTTGGAGATCATGGCTGAACGAGAACCTTCTCTTCAAGAAAGTTCGACTACTGCAAGGGGAATAAGGCCAGTGAAAAACAGTGGGGGAGGTCGGACTCAAGCGTTCGTCACTCAAGAGACTTTTGCCACAGAGATGGGAAAATTGCAGGAGACTTTGCAAGCTTTGCTAGCTCATCAGACTGGAAGGCCAACAACAAGTCAAGAAAAGAGTGAGGAGAGGGAGACAACAGAGATGGCCAACTCGCCAATAATAGTGGTGGGTAGTCACTCACAATCAACACCTGGTATGGAAGTTAAAGCAGATACCGGAAAAGGATACAATTACAAGGCGTTTACCACTTGTAACCCTCCTACCTTCAAAGGAGAGTGTGATCCAGTAGTGGTTAGCAAGTGGATCAAAAATATGGAATTGGCGTTTGACACCTGCAAGTGTGCGGAAGAAGATAAGGTGGTGTTTGCACTATCTATGATGAGGGATGATGCTGTGTTCTGGTGGGAGGCAGAGACAGGGGGCAAGGGTTCGAAAGCGGCTAGAGGCATGGATTGGGAGACCTTCGTGGCAAAGTTCAAGAGGCAGTTATGTCTGTTAGCAGCTGTGAAGAAACTAGAGGAGGAATTCCTGAATCTAGAGCAAGGTGATATGACTGTGAGAGAGTATACAACCAAATTTTTCGAGAAGGCACATTTCACTGAAGAGTATGTGCCAAATGTTGGTCCCGGAGGTGCTTAACAAGTTTGTAGAAGGGGGGTTGAATACAAACACATAATTTAAAGTTTAATAAATTGTTTATTGATAAATCAAACACAATTTACAAGTCTGTTGCAGAATAAGATTAAGTAGAACTCAATCTAAACAAACTTAAGAAAACACTAAGATGGTTGCACAATAATATAGAGAAAGGGGGATAGAGAATATAGAAAACAAGGGTTTCTATAAGATAGAAAGATGAAGGCTAGTGGTGAGCACCCTTTCCAGATGGAGAGGTAATCTTTCTATTTATACCCTATGCATTAAATGCATGGCATGGCACTTTACACGTGTCCTTCATTGATTGGCTGAGAGGGTTTGACTTTGGGAGACATGCTTTCGGTCGTATCATGAACAGCGTAGTTGACAGAGTTGTTGTACGAATTGTGGCAGAGGTATGTCCGTTCTGACACATCGTACTGGTTGTGCAGGGAAAGACAAAAGAGACTTGAGGCATAAGCTAAGTGATCATCGATCGCTGAATATCTATTCCTTTAGAGATACAAAGAGGTTCAACTATCGCTGAAGCTTTTCCTCAGGTTTCTTCGCGTATGAGTAGAGTCGTCTTTGCTTCACTGATATCCTCATCAGGTCACTAGTAGACTTGTCTTTGTTCAGCAGCTTCGTCTTTGATTCAGCTATGAACATCTATTGACGCGAAACTTGTCTTCAGGGATTACGTTTACATCAGAGAACATCAACGATAACTGAACAGACTCAGTCTGATCGCTGATAGTGAAACATTAAAATATATGAGCGTTTATAAGAAAGATCATCAACGACAAATGAACAGACTCATCTTGATCGCTGATGGTGAAACACTAATACATATTAATAAACGTAATTTTCACTAAGTATAAAAGAGGGTTGTTATCAAATCACTGAGAGAGTTTGGATCAACAATCTCCCCCTATTTGATAATGACAAAGTAACTGAAGAAAATTACTTTATAATTCAAAATAATGGAATAATCAAGACTCATAACATACATGTCCCAATTACTATTTTGAGGGATCTTTTACAATACTGATAGAGTTAAGTACTTCAGTGAAATTTTCATTAATTCAAAGATAGAATTACAAGATATCAAAATTATAAGTACAAGTGAGGAACTAACTACTGTAAGTTTAACTAATAGATTACAAGAAATAGAAAACTAATCTATCAGCTATCTAAAGAAGACTTTGGAGGATTAACCATATAGTCAGGTATTTCTTCTCCTCTTTGCCTTCGATCTGAAGATTCTTGACTAATGATTACCTTGATCGGTTCAACGAAAGGAGAGAAGTCACACCATAAGCATAGGAGATCCTTGAGATGGCTGAGGGGACAGATAGGAATTTCAGAGACTCTTTGGAATCTGAGCTGTTCCTCATCATCTCTGAAGAATATTCCAAAAGGTTCTTTGAGTACTTGTCCTGCAATATATGGACCACCAGGAGGCAAGGATAGATCAAGTACTGAGAGATCAGGAGGAGGACCAAAAATAGCTTCTTTTGAGAACTTGATGGAGGTTTCATTTCTTATAGTAGAATCATTCTCAGATAAGGAGGAGACAGGCTTTCTTTTGAGTTGCCTTGGATTGGAAGGAAGAGTAGATGGTACCTTTAACACAACAGTGACTCTGTTGATGAGGGATTCTAGGATGCCTTCGATATAGCCTCTGTAGGTTGATTTGGATTTCTTCAGCGCATCTTTGAACACTAGCCATTCCATATAGCCGAAGCTTTCAAGCTTTGAAACAACCATAACCTTCGAGCTACCATCCTTTCTGGTTATCTCCATCGTTATAGAAATTCGGTCCTTCTTCCTTTTCCCAGAGATGACAACAGCTGATATCTTTAATGGGTCGGAGCGATAGTTGACTTTATGTTTGCACCATTCGACAGTGTTATCGCTGACCGCTTGTTCTTTTGAGCGCTCCTCTTCAATTTCCTTTAGTAGAGCAGCATAGACTTCCACTGGATTCTTTTTCAGCTTCTTGTCTTTGACTTGAGAGGACTGAACCTTGAGAGCTAGCGAGGCATCTCTTTAATAATCGGCAATCAGTTTCTCAGCCCTAACAGATTCTTCAATTTCAGCTTCAGTCAGGAAGTCTAGCTCTGTAGATGCTATTTGAAGAGGGACCTTCAGCCGTTGACTCTCTAGATGCAAGATCATCTCTGTTCTTTTCTTTATCTCTTCCTCTGACCAGTGAGATGGTCTAGAGGGCCTTCCTGGATGGTGCAGGGCTTCTTCTTCTTCGTCTTCTTCTTCAATCTCATTAAAGGAGATTGGGACTATTGAGTCATCAGCTATGGAAGCTGGGATTATTTGTAGTTCCTTTCCCTTAAGCAGGGGAGAGAACTGCCTGGTCAGAAAATAGATGAAAAGAGTTAGTGTATGTTTTGGGAAGAGAAAAGATAAAGGCTAGAAATAAACAGGGTTGGGAATTTATAGAAGGATATAGGAAAAAGGGAAAGGCATACCTGAGAAGGATTCTCCCCCTCAGATAGTGAAATACTTTTCAGGCTTCCCTCAGCAGCTGCACCCTTCGGTTTGCTTTGGGAAGGGGTTCTTGAAGAAGGTTCACTTCTCCCCCCTGCTGTGACAACTTCTTTCGAAGCTATCACTGATGATTCATTCTCTGACGAAAACCATAGAGACTGACCTTCTTCATCGTCGTCATCATCATCTTGTTGTTGCTCTTCATCTTGATCCTGAAGATCAAGAGCTTCATCTTCTTCTTCCTCCTCCTCATCTTCTTCTACTAAAACCTGATTGTAGACAGAAGATAGAGAGGCTTTGTCAACAGCCTTCTCCCCCTCAACATGAGAGAGAGGTTCTTCCGAGTGAACCTCAGCAGCTGCTTCCTCTGCATTTTCTTCAACATTTTTCTCCCCCTCTTTGTCATTATCATCGAGGGAGAGGTCTTCAGCGCGAGAGGAAGGTTTTCCAGTGGCCAACTTACGGACTTCAGCCTCCAGACGTTCTAGACGTCCTTCAATCATAAGGATGTCTGAAGTAGCTTGATGAATAAATTCAACAACTACATTCAGAGAGTTGCGGTCAGCCTCTGTGAAAGAAGGAGTGATCATCGGAGCTGGTGCATTCAGCTTCTCAAGGACCTGCTGAAGTAGTGAGGTGCAGGAAGCAATCTTTGCAGATAACCCCTGGATATCGTTGCTTAGAGTATCAACACGTCCCTGAAGGAGTTGAGAATCCTCCTTGACTTTGACAAGCTCGCTCTGAAGAGTTGTGATCTGGGACGCTTCGGCTTTGGACGAGCAAGTAGTTGTAAGTTTCTTCAGCTCTTCACCAGCGGTATTGACAGCGCTGGTGGTTTCGTAGATGGAGGTGGTGAGAGAATCCACCTTGACACCCAAACTGTTGACAAGAGCGTCAACAGTCGCCATATTAGGACCTGAAAGAAAAGTTAGTTTATGAGAAACATGCTTATATGGAGAGTTGGGAGTAGTGTTTAGGGTTATAGGAGTACCTGAGTTATCAAACAGTTTGTAGAATTGCATAGATTCTTCAAAAGTTTGATTGTCAGGTCCTATGGGTGCAAACTGTGGTTGCGTAGAAATGGATGAAGGGTTAGAGACCGAAGAGATGGGAGGACAAGTAACAGGGATAGAAGAAGTTTGGAGTTGGGTAGTTACCTCAGTTGTTTGTTGAACTGAGATGGTTAGTGGCGTCACTGATGTTGTGACAGCGACCTAGATCGCTGGCAGGGTTGATGATGTGATAGCTGAGGATGTGGAGGAGAGAACCACGAAATCATCCAAGGAAGTTTGTCGAGAAACTACCTCAGGCCTTAAGCTAGTGGCAATGGCCTCCTTAGTCAATTTAGCCTTCTTTGAAGGACCAGGAAGACTAACTGATGGTCGTTTTGAAGTGGTTTTAGCGGCAGGGTTAGCTGGAGAAGGAACCTCCGACGCGGCCGCTGAAGAAGAAGAATAATGGAGAGAGAGTCGTGAGCGTAGAGTAGAGATACTTACCTCGTTGTCGAGCGACTTTACCTCCAACGAATGCTGACCCACTTTTGCGAAGTTACCATCAGGAGTAGTGGGGTAAGAGTCAGGGTAGAGGAACTTCAGGTATGCATAGATGAACCGTACATATGGGATCTTGGGATCCCTCTCCGTCTTCTCTATCTTTGACTTGAGATCGTCAAAGATAGCAGTGGCGTAGTCAAAGTTCTTTCCAGCGATGACCGAGTAAGCCATTTGGACTTGAACTTTGCTAGCTTGATCAAGTGAACCACTCTTCCCACTCATACATTGAATGAAGTAAGAGAAGATGAAATTCAGTTGAGAAGGCATGTTCGCCTTCTTGATGAGAGTCAGCCGCTTGTTGGGGATAGAGGAGCGGGGCTTGTTGTCCCAATAGTATTCTATGCCATCCAGAAACTGGATGAGTTCAGCATCAGTTGGAAGAGCGTCAAATCCACTCTTGGGTTTGTCAAGAAATCTGAGTGCCTTCCTCAGGCTGAATGCAGTTATCATGCCTGGTCCTAAGTCAGTGCGGAACGAAAGAGCAGGTACCAATTCACCTTTCTTGTTAGGAATGGTGGTTTCGTCAGCAGTAAACCAAAAATGTTGGAGAAGCGTTTTGGATGGTTTAGGATCCACAGTTAGGGCATAAGCAATACAAGATTGCTTCAGGAACCTAGCAGCGTCCACTAGCGTGCAAGATGGTTGTTCTTGGGAATTTCTGATTCAGTGAGAGCAAACTTGACTGACTTGGAAGCAATAAGAGTTGATTGTGCCATTTCTGAATATGGAAAAAATGAGAATAGAAGGAAAGGATTAGAGTCTAAAAATAAAGAAGTTTTTCCAATTTCTATTTGGAGAAAGAAACGTAGAAAAAACCAAAATATTTGAAGATTAAAACAGTGTTCTTAGTTGAAGAAGTAAGAACAATAAGAAAACCAAAGGTTTTGAATGAATAAAAAAGAATGATTTTAGTGAACAAAAATCTTGTGAAAACCCATAATGATGGAACATAGATAAGATTTAGTGACAAGATTTTAAGAGAAAGAAGATCAAAATAACCTGTTGATCCTTAAGGAAGAAGATGCAAATGCTTTGAAAGAGGTTCTTGCAAATGCTTGAGAGAGATTCTTGCTTGAAAAGATTTCCAGAAAGCGTAAAACGATAAGAATGAAAAAACATTCTTTTTATACGTAGAGAGAGATAGAGAGAGGCGGAAAAACAAACGTTCATCATGACATGGACACGTTCCACGAAGTTGATTGGATAGAAGGGCAACGGACGAACGTGTCAGAAAAAAAGGCATGTCGTGGATTGTCGGTTCAAATGATGTCACGAGGAGAGAGAAAAACGTTTCATTTGTCCTTTTTGAAATTATCTCTGAAGGAAAGTCAGAGATAGATTTTCACTTTGAAAGAATCCCTGATAGAAATTCAGAGATTGATTTTTCATTTCAGAAGGATCACTGAAGAGAAATGTCAGTGATAGAATTTGTTTATCAAAAAGATTTTAATCATTTGAAGAAAGAAAATGATTAAAGTTTTATTTAAAAACGTCTTACTGAATGAAGATTCAGTGATTAAGAGTAAGAGAACATACCTGAGAGTCAGAAATTTATTTAGAGATAGAGTGATAAAGGGGAACTTAGAATCACTGACATATTGCCTGAACAATGAGGAGTTACTCATCAAGATTCAACATTCCAAGCTCACTGATGAGAAAGTTGAACCTTGTCTCATCAAGAGGTTTGGTGAATAAATCAGTAAGCTGATAGTCAGTGGGGATAAAGTGAAGTTCAATATCACCATTCATCACATGATCTCTGATAAAATGATATCTGATCTCTATGTGTTTCGTCTTTGAATGTAGTTGTTGTTCCAGAATCAAGCACACATAATCATTATCAGAGTAATAAACAAGAATTAATCATAGAAGAATGAATCATAGAAGAATGAATGATAGAAAAGTCATATGATTCATTGAGAGGAAATGACGGCTACACAATGATTAGACAATGATTAAATATTGTAGCTTAACCTAAAAGGTAAAAACAAGAGACTATATATAGGGTCAACAACCTTGACACCTACACAAGCCTAAATAACGAAATACATAACAAAACATAACAAGGGACTAACTATTACAACTTGATTAAACTTGATCTAACAATCTCCCCCTTTTGATCAAGGTTGTAATCTTCAGCGATTCCACCGGTTGAAACAGGTTCTCCTCATCCCAAGATAGCTTTCAAATCTCCTCAAGCAATCTCTGAATTCGATTCTTTCTTTGATAACATTAATCATTTTCTCCATTACAAACGAATCCATTGTGGGTATGTACTCACCTTTTTCACATCTCGCCTTCTCTGAGTGTTTGAGTTTATCTTCAAGCTCTTTCAAAACCATCTTCAAAGTTCCATCAGAAAACTTAGCAACCTCACTGGCTCACATGTACTGCTTATTATGAGTATTTGTATTCACATACATAACGCCGAGCTCAGGAGTTAGAACTGGTTTGAAAAGTGGTATGTCCTCCATCAGATAGTGATTAAAGTTAGGAGCAATTAGGTTTATGCTGTTCTGGTTGGTTTCTGCCCCCAACTGGAAATCAAGAACATACGTGTTGTTGATATGACGCTTCATATACTTCTTTACAGCATCCAGTGCAAAGACTACGACTCTAGGTCTGATCGTTCGACTCTTGAAGTCATGATATATGAACTCTAGATCTGCCACATTCAAGTTCTCAAAGTCTGCTTCACTGAACGTTGACATTTCTAGATTTCTCCTTTGAACATCGAATTCCGGATACCAGACATCAAAGTACTTGTTCATCCTGACTTCTTTGATCTGAAGAATGCCTGGTCTTTGAGCATAACCTTTCGTTCTTGAGACATTTTCAATGAACTTCAGATAATTTCTTTGATAGGCCAGTGATTGATCAATGGTGCCATACGTCTTGCACGCGTCAATCTTTACTTGTTATTTGACGAATAGTCTGATGGATTCTTCTAGAAACGACACTCTTAGAGATTTTCGGATAAGCTTGATGAGTTCGAGAGGCGCATCTTGTCCATCATATCCTGTAACGGAGTAGATCTAACTCTTACAGAAGCAAAAGGACCTTCTTGAATGTCCTGATGTTTCTTTGCAAGATTTTCCGCTTCCATAGGAGTTACAAATACTGGCTTTGGACGCTCAGCACCGCTTAAGATTCTTGGGCTGTCAGGATTTCTGATGTAAGGTAGAGCTTCAGGATCAACTCTCTCCTTTTCAGCTCCCTCTTTCTCTTCTCTCTTCTTAGCTTCCTTCTTTCGTCTTCTCTGTTCTTTCTCCATCTTCTTTCTTTCTCTTCTCATAGCTCTCCTTACTTTTCCATATCAATAACTATCGGAGCTGTGGGATCTGAGACATCTCTTTTCAATACCCTTTCAATTGTTTCTTCAAAAGGTAATGCAACGTTTTGAGCAGATGGAGTTGACGCTTCACCAGGAGATGGGAAAACACAATGTCTGTCCGGTGAAACCAGTGGAATTGCAGTAGGTATATATGACTCATCTACTTGGGATGCCACATTTACTTGTACATCCGGTTGTACTGGTTCATCTTTTTCAGCTTCTTCCTTATCATCTCCACCAAAATCATCACCGAAGATATCTTCAAGTACACTTTCACCATGAACACTGCCCTGAACTTCTGTGTCTGCAACATTTTTGACATATTCCTCAACATTTACTGTATTCTCTATTTGAGCAGCATCTTGAAGTTCAAAGTCTATTTCCCTTTCTCCTTCCTCTTTCAGTTTCCAGAAAAGCTCATACTTTGCTATGGCTTGCTCATCCGTATCCAGCTCATCAAGATCTATAGCATTGTATGCTGATATGCCCATTGCTTCCATCACTTCTTCACATGTAGTTGTCTTAGGCTTTTTGTTGGGAACTAAAGAATTCATCAAGTATGGTTAATGCTGCTGGTTCAAAGTTACTACTGCTAGAAGACTTAAAGGTTAATACTGCTGAGTGTTACTACTGCTAGTACTATTAATACTGCTAGTCAAAGTTAGTGCTGCTTGAACAAAGTTAGTACTGCTTAGCTAGTTAGTACTGCTAGTGGTTAGTGCTGCTTAGTAGTTAATGCTGCTAGAAGGAATTTAATGCTGCTGAAGATTAATACTGCTTATATGATGAAGATTCATATGAAAGGATATACATGGAAGCTTAGAGATATACATGGAAGATATACTGAAGATATTTTATTTATTGTAATTATCTTTGTATTCAGTATATATATTGTATAGTTTAGAATAGAGATTTAACTTTTGTTTTCTTCATTCTATTAGAGAGAAAATCAACCTCAAGGCATAGATCCTAATTCTAGAGAAGTAGAATTCGTATTGGTGAGCCTGTTCATCAATATTGAGGTTGAGTGTGTAATCTTGTAAACTTCAAAGCATTCAATACAAGTTTACAGTTTGTTCTTCATATGTACTCTGTTGATTTACTGTTTTGATTAAATATCAAAGTGTTATTCCGCAAACTTCTTTGATATTGTTTCTGTGAATTAATTCTTGTTGAGAATTCGATCCTGACAAGTGGTATCAGAGCCAAACTCTCTTAGAAACAGTTATTCATCATGGAAAATCTTACAGAATCAAGCAGTACTTTGGTTTCTAAGGTTCCAATGCTCAAACCAAGTGAGTTTGACATGTGGAAGATAAGAATCAGACAATATATTCTTCTCACTGACTACTCAATGTGGGATATCATTGAGAATGGTCCTTCTGAAGCTGGAAGGATAGGACCAGATGGGAAAAGACCTCCACCAAAGACAGATGGTGAGAGGAAGATCAGACAAACAGAGATGAAGGCCTTGAGCACTCTGCTCTTGGCCATTCCCAATGAATACCAGCATCAATTTTGCAACTGCACTGATGCTCAGATTCTCTGGAATGCTCTAGAGAAAAGATTTGCTGGAACTAAGAGCATCAAAAGAAATCAAAGAGATGTTCTAAAGCAGCAGTATAAGAACTTCACTTCCACAAAGAATGAGTCTATGACTCAAACTTTTGATAGGTTCAACAAACTCATAGGTGAACTGGCTACTGTAGGGGTGAAGATGGAACAAGATGATATCAACAGAAAGTTCCTCAGATCTCTTGGGGATGAATGGACTATGTACACTGTCTCATATAGACAGAGTGACAATCTGGAAGAGAAAGAACTTGATGATCTATACAATGATCTAAGAGTTTTTGAAACTGAGGTAGAAACCAAGAAGAAGCCCTCTGGTTATATTCACAATGCTGCACTTCTTTCAGCATCCACTGATACTACTGCCAACCCTGAAGCAGTTAGTACTGCCAGTGGAGTAAGTTCAGAAAAAGGCACTGAAACTATCTTTGAAGCCTTTTGTCCAGTCATAGCAGCAATTCTTTGATTAATGATGATCTGGATCAAATTCACCCTGATGATCTGGAGGAGATGGATATTAAATGGCAGATGGCCATGTTATCCATGAGGGTGAAAAAGTTCATTAAAAGAACTGGAAGAAATAACTTCTCTCAAAGAAGAGAAGATGGAGCTGGTTTTGACAAAACCAAGGTGGAATGTTATAAGTGTCACAAGAAAGGACACTTTGCTAGAGAATGCAGGAGTGTTGTTCCAAACAACAACCATCAACAAGCTCAGAATGGAGGATACAATCTGAACAAGAATCCTGCTCAAGCCCTTGTTTCTCAACAAGGAATGGGATTTGACTGGAGTGATCAAGCTGAGAAAGCAATTCAGAACCAAGCTCTTATGGCAGAAGTATCTAATCTCCCCACTGAGGTAAGTTCTAATCTTTGCACTAAATCTTGCATTGACACTGTTACAAGATACAGGGATCACAATCAAAGTATGTGTGATGACCTCAAAAGATTAGAAAAGGACAGAAGAGATTATGTGTTGATAGTAGAGAGATTTGAAGAGCAAATCAAAGGCTTTCAAGCTAATGAACTTCAACACTCTTATGACACAAACTATTGGAAGTGGGAAAAGAATGAGTTAGAAACCAAACTGTCTAAGTCATTAGAAGAGAATGATAGGCTGAAAGAGGAACTGTCAAAAGTTAAGCTTGACATAGAAAAGTTTTCTTATGCTTCAAAAGCAATGGATTCTCTTCTAAAGGCTCAGATACATGATAAGATGAAGCCTGGTATTGGTATACAACAATACACCTTCTCCTTACAATAACAACTATATTTCTTCTACATCAGACTTGTTAGAAACTAAGGAGAAAAAGGACTTGTCTGAAGAAGCTTTTAAGATAGATCGTTTGGATGAGGTAGTAGTTAAGGATTTGACTGAGAAAGAAGCCAGTGAGAACAGGGATAATACTGTGAGTAAAAAGATACCATTAGAAAACAATATTATCACCAATGAGGGATGTGGGAAAATCTGGGTCAAGTCCAAGGAGATAGAGAAGACTAAAGGAAAGGATAACAAGGTCCATTACAAACAAACCACAGTTGTGAATCCTGGATCTTGTAAACAGTGTGATTGCAATAAAGCCAAGAGCCTAAATTCTGGTTTAAAAAGAGGAAATCAAAGAAACTGGAATAATCAATGGGCTCAGAAACAAGGAGTTGATCTGAATAAAATCAATAGACCAAAACCTTGTTTTATATGTGGCAAGTTGAATCATTTGGCTAAGTATTGTTACTTTAACCCTATTAACCAACAGATGAACTTTCAAAGATTTGTGCAAAAACCTGTTGGTTATAGGAAGGCTGGAAAGAAACATGTGATAAAGAAATCTGTTGAAAGTAAAGGCACTTTAAAGAAAAAGATTTTAAAAGAAAGTGTCAAAATGTGGGTACCTAGAAGTACTAACAGTGTTAGTACTGCTAACAATATTAGTACTGATAACACAGTTACTACTGCTAACAGTGTTAGTACTGCTGAAAATATTAATGCTGCTAATACTGTTAATACCTCTTCAAAGGTTAATACTGCCAACACAGTTACTGCTGCTAACACAGTTACTACTGATAACAAGGTTAGTACTGCTAAGCATGCAAGTGCTGCCAAGGCAGTTAGTACTTCTAAAACCAGTACTGATTCTATCAAAAATATTTCCAAGCCTATTATTGTAACAAAGTACTCCAAGAATGAGGAGTTAAAGTTCAAAAATCTTGTCAAGAAAGAATGCAAGTATTTTGATGAGAAAGGGGTACCCAAGACCACTTTGTCTTGGGTTCCTAATTCATACTAATTGATTTATCTAATGTGCAGGGCAACCAACAGCTCAAGGGAAAGAGCATTTGGCATGTTGATAGTGGTTGCTCTAGGCACATGACAGGCAACATGTCATGCCTTCAGGATTTCAAGCATATCAATGGAGGACATGTTGCATTTGGAGATAATCTTACTGGTGGTAAGATAAGTGAAAAAGTAAATTCTGTTGAAGACTGTGAAAAGGAATCATTTACTGGACCAAGTCAGAGTGAAGAAGAAACTAGAGATGAGGAGACTCAAGAAAATAATGAAGTGTCCTCTGAAAACACTTCAGTTGAGTTGCATGAAGAACCTAGTCATAACACCAGAGTTCAAAAGAATCATCCTCCACAGCTGGTAATAGAAGATATCTCTTCTCCTATGATGACTAGACATCAAAGCAGGCTTCAGGAAATGCAAGATCAACAGCATACCGTGCTTTCTTGTTTTCTATCTCAGCTTGAGCCTAAAAAGGCACATGATGTTATGAAAGAATCTAGCTGGATAGAAGCAATGCAAGAAGAACTGTTACAGTTCAAGCTACAAGATGTATGGGATCTAGTAGACCTTCCTAAAGGTCACAGAGCAATTGGCACAAAATGGATTTTCAGAAACAAGAGAGATGAAAGAGGTATTGTCATAAGGAACAAAGCAAGGCTGGTGGCTCAAGGATATACTCAAGAAGAGGGTATAGATTATGAAGAAGTTTTTGCACCTGTGGCTAGGATAGAAGCAATCAGACTATTTCTAGCCTATGCTTCTTACATGAATTTCAAAGTCTATCAAATGGATGTAAAAAGTGCTTTTCTTTATGGATCAATTGAAGAAGAAGTATATGTCTGTCAACCACCAGGGTTTGAAAACCCAAGCTATCCAGACAAGGTATACAAATTAAAGAAAGCACTTTATGGACTACATCAAGCTCCAAGAGCATGGTATGACACTCTGTCATCCTATCTCTTGGAAAATGACTTTGAAAGAGGAGTCATTGATAAGACTCTATTTATCAAGAAAAAGAAGAAGGATATCTTGCTGGTCCAAATCTATGTTGATGACATTATCTTTGGATCTACAAGAAACAACATGTGCAAGGAGTTTGAGGATTTAATGCATCAAAGGTTCAAAATGAGTTCCATGGGGGAACTTACTTTCTTCCTTGGACTCCAAGTTCAACAGAAGTCAGATGGAATCTTCATCTGTCAATCCAAGTATGTGCAGGACATTCTAACCAAGTTTGGTTTCTCAGAGTCAAAACCTGCCAGCACACCTATGGAAACACACAAGCAAATAACAACAGATCTTGAGGGAGAGGATATAGATGTGCATCATTACAGATCCATGATTGGCTCTCTCATGTATCTCACAGCATCAAGGCCAGATATAATGTTTCCAGTCTGTGTATGTGCAAGATTCCAAATTAGGCCAAAACAATCTCACTTTCAAGCTGTTAAGAGGATATTCAGATATCTCAAAGGGCAACCCAAATTGGGACTTTGGTATCCTCATGACTCACCCTTTGACCTAATAGCATACTCAGACAGTGATCTAGGTGGGGCAAACTTGGACAGAAAATCTACTTCTGGAGGATGTCAGTTTTTGGGTGCTAGACTAGTCTCATGGCAGTGCAAGAAACAAACCACAATATCCACATCTACAACAGAGGCAGAGTACATAGCAGCTGCAAGTTGCTGTTCTCAAGTCTTATGGATTCAGAACCAAATGTTGGATTATGGGGTAACCTTTCTACACACTCCAACTTTTATTGACAACAACAGTGCTATTAGCATTGTGAATAATCCAGTCAAGCACTCAAAGACAAAGCACATTGAGATCAGGTATCACTTTATAAGAGATTGTAATGAAAAGAAACTTATTCAAGTTGTCAAAGTTCACACTGATAATCAGTTTGCTGATCTATTCACTAAAGCTTTTGATGTGGGTAGATTCACTTTCTTGGTAACAAGTGTGGGAATGATCAACTCTGAATAATCCCCTTCTCAAAAAGTGGTTTTATACCTGTATATTATTTATTCTTGGAATTACTAATCTTCTTTTTCAGGATATGCATAGCAGTACTCAGTGTTTAGCAAGTTTAAAGGAGTAAGTTAGTTAATACTGCTAGTGGTTAATACTGCTTTCAGTTAATACTGCTAGTGGTTAATACTGCTTTCAGTTAATACTGCTAGTGGTTAATACTGCTTTCAGTTAATACTGCTAGTGGTTAATACTGCTTTCAGTTAATACTGCTAGTGGTTAATACTGCTTTCAGTTAATACTGCTAGTGGTTAATACTGCTTTCAGTTAATACTGCTAGTGGTTAATACTGCTTTCAGTTAATACTGCTAGTGGTTAATACTGCTTTCAGTTAATACTGCTAGTGGTTAATACTGCTTTCAGTTAATACTGCTAGTGGTTAATACTGCTTTCAGTTAATACTGCTAGTAGTTAATACTGCTAGTTAGTTAATACTGCTAGTAGTTAATACTGCTCTAGGTTAATACTGCTTATGTTTCGAATACTATAAATACTCTTTGCCCGCCTAAAAGCTTATAACGACTCTCTGCATACTATTCACTTGCGCTCTAAACCCTTTCTCTCTCAAAGTTCAAAGTTTTCAGGCAAGAATCTTCAAGGTCAATGGCATCAATGGCGTTCATTGACGAGCACAATGAAATCGCGATGCTCCAAAAGCCAAAACAAGCATAAGGCTTTCATCAGATAGTCGACTTTCTGAAGTCTAGCCACATTGCCCATGCTATCACTATGTCTCCAACTATCTTTATAGAGCATCAGAGGCAATTCTGGGCACATGCCACCATTGTTACTGAGAATGGTGTGCGAATGATCAAGACGACAGTATGTGGCAATCCATTGACAGTTACTGAAGATATAGTTCGCATCAGTCTACGTCTAGACGATGCCTCTGGTATAACTTCTATCCCTAATGATGAACTGTTTTCTACTCTGACAAGAATGGGGTATGGAGGCCCATTGGGTGTTTTTAAGTTCTCAAAAGCTAAATTCTCACCTCAATGGCGTTTTCTTGTTCATACCTTGATGCACTGCATTTCTAAAAAGACTACTGGATGGAGTGAGTTCAGCAGTCCCATTGCTTATGCTTTGGTCTGTTTGGCCACTACCAGAAGGTACAATTTTTCACAAATGATTTTCAATGATCTTGTCTCAAACATGGGAAACAAAAAGAGCTTTTATATGTATCCCAGGTTTGTGCAAGCAGTTATCAACCATGAATTGACGGATATTCCTCATTCTAATGGAATTTATGTACCAAAACCCCCTAAAGGCAAGGTTTTCTCAAATATGAGAAGATCTGCTGGGGACTCTGAAGGAGTTGACACCCCATTGTTCTCTACAATGATGGTGGTGTCCCAAACCAATGAAGGTATGGCATCAGGGTCAAGGCCCCCATTAGACCAACCCACTGCTAGCCAAGCCCAACCTTCCCTCTCAAAATCTATTCCCCAGTCCCTTCTTGAAAAACCAACCTCTCCTATCACCCAAACTTACAAGAGGAAACAGGTAAAGAAGGCTCATTCCCTTCTTGTACCATCATCCCCCAAGCCTTTAAGCCCTCTATTGGAGCATTCTCCAGTAGAGAATATTCAAAGGGAATCCACAAGGGTGTCTCCCAACCCAAAGGAGGTGCTCTCTGAGGAGGAGGTAGAGCATATGGGTGATGAGGCTGCCACTACTCCTGCTAGCACAGAGGAGGAAAGTGGTAACATCAATAAGACCTCCCCCATGGCAACTTTGAATGAGCAATCATTTGAAGGTCCCTGGTGCCAAGAAACCACAGGGGTGGATAGTGCTTCTGCTAGGCAGAAGACTTCCACTACTAAAAGATCCAATGATCCTTCAATAGGGGGTAACACTCCTGGAGAAGGTGAGGACAGATATAACTATGATGAATTGATGGAGGCAATGGGTAACATCAACCTAGATGTTCTGAAACAAGGAAAAGAAATAGAGGAGATGAAGCTGGTGATCCTGTCACAACAAGTCCAGATTGAAAAATTGAAGAAGATGGTGACCAGGCTGGTTCAAAAGAAAAGAAGGAAACAGTTTGTACTCAAAAAGAGGGACAAAGTTCAAGATTCTTTCAACAAGGGGGAGAAGCATGAAGGGGAAACTGTTGAAAAGAAAGCTGAAGTTGAGGGGGAGACAGAGGAAGAGATGGAAACAGAAACAGTTACTGCTGCTGAAGTAAAAGTAGCAGCAGAAACTGAAGCAGCAGAAATAGGGCTCTCTGTGGAAGAAATGGAGATAGCAGAGACTTTAGTAAAAGCAAAGAATGACACTCCTAAGGCTACTCAAAAGGCCAAAGGAGTGGTCATCAATGAAGGAGAACCTCAAAAGAAGAAAATGAAGGAGGATATAAAAGGAAAAGGAAAGATGATTGAACCTGAACAACCTTCAAAGAAGAGGAGTCAGATTGAAATGGATGAGGAGATGGCAAAGCAACTTCAAGAGCAAATGGAAAAAGAGGAGCAATTTCAAACAGAAACTGATAGAGAGCTTGCAAGGATAATGGCCAAGAAGTTAAATGCAGAATACCAAAAGAGTTTGAAAGAAGCAGCTCAGACAGCAACTCAGGTCAAGAAACTCCAAGTTAAGAAGATGCCAATTCAGAAACAAAAGCAGAAAAGACAACCCTCCAAGACATTTTTGGCCAATCAGGAAAGAAGAAAAATGATAAACTTCCTGAAAGGTGCAATTGGTGTTAAGGGGGAGATGTTTACCCACATGGCATTCTCTCAGATTGAAGAGTTGTATAACAAGGAAATGGCCAAGCTTCAAGGGGATTCAACACAAAGGGAGGAGGCTGAGAGAAGGATGAAAGAGAGACATGATCTCAACATCCAACAACCATTCCCTGAGGAAACCACACCTTCCAAAGAAGAAGCAGAAGAGAAGAAGGAAGAACCTGGAAATGTTGGTATAGAAGCCAAGTCTGGAAAAAGAGTGAAATCAATTGCTCCAAAAAGGCAGTTGAAAAGGCCTAGGGTGGAAGAAACTGAAAAGGAAGCAGAACCTTCAGTCACATCCCCAACAGAGCCAGTACAGAGTCCAGAGCAGGTCACTAAGCAAACAGATGAAAGTATGGATCCGTACATGACAATAGTGGAACCTTTGAAAGCTATTCCAATCTCTATGCAAGCTCCAGAGATCATCTTCTGGGATATTCTGAGAGACAATGGAAAGAATTTCTTCAGAATCAAGAGAGCTGATGGTTCATTTGAAGCTTATTCAACATGGGGGAAAGTCATCAGAAGTTGTTCAAGAGCTGATATGGAAGAACTATATAAAGTTGGGATGAAACTTTATGAACCTGTGTTGAAAGGTACTGAAGAGAATCTTCTCAAAGTGACATTGGAATACTTGTGCATGATGTTTGAGCCTGAAAGAGTGCACCATAGGATTAAAGATCATATGCATGAGTTCATATTCAAGAAGATTGACAAATGGATACTGTTTGAAAACTGTGGAGTATACATGATTACTATTGACAATTGTTATCATGAATACTACCTGGTGGACAAAATCTATGAGCATAGCAAGGAGAAGTTAGAAGGGATGCTTAAAGCTACACTGGTTTGTACAAAGGATTCAGAGATGGCCAAGATTGTGGTGAGAAGAACTGTAAATCAAAGCTTGGGCCTAGATCCAAATTTGGGAAATTGAATCAGAGGTGTTGAAAGCATCTTGAAGATTAATTCTGAAGAACTTGACTTCTTTTCCTAAAAGTCAAGTTAGGGGGAGATTGTTGGGAACTGAAGAATTCATCAAGTATGGTTAATGCTGCTGGTTCAAAGTTACTACTGCTAGAAGACTTAAAGGTTAATACTGCTGAGTGTTACTACTGCTAGTACTATTAATACTGCTAGTCAAAGTTAGTGCTGCTTGAACAAAGTTAGTACTACTTAGCTAGTTAGTACTGCTAGTGGTTAGTGCTGCTTAGTAGTTAATACTGCTAGAAGGAATTTAATGCTGCTGAAGATTAATACTGCTTATATGATGAAGATTCGTATGAAAGGATATACATGGAAGCTTAGAGATATACATGGAAGATATACTGAAGATATTTTATTTATTGTAAGTATCTTTGTATTCAGTATATATATTGTATAGTTTAGAATAGAGAGTTAACTTTTGTTTTCTTCATTCTATTAGAGAGAAAATCAACCTCAAGGCATAGATCCTAATTCTAGAGAAGTAGAATTCGTATTGGTGAGCCTGTTCATCAATATTGAGGTTGAGTGTGTAATCTTGTAAACTTCAAAGCATTCAATACAAGTTTACAGTTTGTTCTTCATATCTACTCTGTTGATTTACTGTTTTGATTAAATATCAAAGTGTTATTCTGCAAACTTCTTTGATATTGTTTCTGTGAATTAATTCTTGTTGAGAATTCGATCCTGACACTTTTCAACCCTTGAATCATCATTTGCAACATATAGAACTAAGCTCTTTGAAGGTCTATGATCCAACACCTCTTCACCCTTTTCTCCTTGACTAGTACTTATGCTTCTCTTTTCTGGGACTGTACGGATTGGCAGTGCACTTTCTACTATCACCAGCTGTTTTTCGGCCGACTGATCTCCTTGTGTCTCCCCCTCATGATCATGATCGTGATCATGGTCATGCCTAGTGACGTGAGCAGCATCCTGAGTTTGGCATGAAAGTTGAAATGCTTGGTTCAGTAGAGTGAATGCTTTGAGAACATATACATCTGAGAGTTGCTGTGGTTGTTGTTGCTGTTGATGTAGATGATGTGAATGCAATAGAGTGAACAAGTCAGCATCCTGTTGATTTTCTGGAGCTTGAGACAAAAGTTTTGCAAGAAGCAAAGACTTAAGCTCATCAATGGAAATATCTGAGGTATAGTGTGTGGCTGTTGGAGTGGGTGTAACTGTTGCTCTCCTTTCTGGCTCAGGTTCAACAACTTGCTTCCCCTATAAAATTCTTTTAATATCACCCAGTTCTTTTTCGATCTTGTCATACTTCTCCGACCACCTATTTTCAACAGCCTTTAGGGCGTCGTCGAAATATTCCCTTGACACAAAGACATGTGAACTAACACCGGAATCACATAGATTACCCGTTTGCACGACTGCAGATGAATCTACAGTGTGACCTGTGTTCACAGCTGGCATGGTGTTAGCTGTGACAGGATTTCCATCCGGTCCTCGTAGTCTGGATTATGGATCTACTCTGGATGTTCCGCTCGGGTCACAAAGACGACCGAGATCAAGTCCTGTAAATAGTGTCTTATCAACAAAAATAGGTGTTCTGACAATAGGCTCTAGGACATGTGTACTGAAAGAAGTTGAGATCTGGGACAACTGATCTCTGTTTTTAATATCAGATGTCTTTGAGTGAGACATTGATAGAAATTGTGCTTGACCCCCGTGTGAAGATGAAACTATTTCCTGTTGAGAGGAAGTAGAGTGGATAGCTTGGGTGTGCAATTGCATGAGTGATCGGCTCATGTCTACATCTTCCGGCAACAAATGCACAGAAGTGTGTGATGTGGTTGATCTTCTCGTATAATGGGTTGTGAGTCCCTCTCTCTCTTCATTTTCTTTTCTTGCCTTTTCTCACAGACTCACTTACATCTTCGACTATATCTCCCTCATGTCTCCTTATAACACCAATATCACTTGTAATGACTGCAGCATGAGAATCAACTTCCATAAAAATTTTAGCTCCGCCATGATGTTGATCATCATCATCATCTTCTCTTGTTGCAGAGTGTGTCCTTTCAGAGTCAGAGTTGTCACCTCCCAAGTTAACATTTTCAGTCACTTGGTTAGGTGTCCTAGTAACAGAGTGAATTTCTTCTGAAGCACGTTGTTCTTCTTGTTGCAGTTCCATAGTTTGACATTCAGGTTGATCCGAGGCATTTTCAGATCCTGGACCTTCACGGACTTCAGGTGTCACATGAGGTGGGGTAAGAACCCTTGACCCTGATGTCTCCAGTCTAGGTCTCCGACCCTTTCCAGTTCCCCTCTTTGTATTTTTCCTCTTCTCTCCCCATACCCTAACTCCCTGAGTTTCGGGTACCCTCACAGACACCTCTCGCCTAGGGATTGAACCTGGGGTAGGTACAGCCGGTTCTGGTTGTTCCATAGATTCTCTATACTCTATTAAGCACTCAGTCTCTGGATCAACATATCGGAGTAGACCTTCCGAAATTGGCATAGAGTAGTTGAACTGCTTCTTTTGACGCACTAGAAATTTCATTTCATGCACTTCAGCAAGTTCATGTGAACTTCGCCTGGGAATCTTCTTGTTTCCTCTTAGAACACTTCTAACAAAAAGTGTCATAAACCTCTGATACGAAAGATAGGTGAGGACTTTGACAGTGTTCTTCTTGGTAGCAATCTTCTCAAGTAGCTCAGTCCAAAAAACGATGGCATAATCTATGTGCAAATCATGCACTATAGAGTAAAAGAGCTTCAATATATGACTGCTTGCGTTGTCAGTGCCATAAGATTTTGCTATCAAGCATCGGTTGATCACTGAGAACAATGCATAGTAAAAGGGTGGCAGATTGTTCTTTTTGAATTGGCTGACTCTGTTAAGGTCACCAACATAGCCCATTTCCCTAATACCAGCAAGTGCAACTTCCTCAGTAGGTAGTTCATCAAAAACAGTTCTGCCTTCCCTGGAATTTGCTTCAGGTAGTTGAAGAGAGTGTCTGAATAGCTCAAGGTCAATGTTGACAGAGAAGAAGTCAATCCTGACTTGAAGAACTGGACACCTGATCTGTCCAACAGTAATATGTGAAAGCTGGATGGTCTTCCAAGCTTGTTGCACGTAGATTTCCGGCACTTCTGTACTTTCTGATAGTGCTCTGTTCAGAGGGTGATTCTGAAGGATAAGATTCACCAAAGGATCTATGTTCAGCTGGAACTCAAACTTGTGATTGTTTGGAGTTTGAGCCTTGTATTCAGATTGAGGTATCAGCAGCATGTCAGTATTGACATTCGGAGGTGGAATATCTGTTGTCCTCTGTGAAGGGATTGAATGCTCTTGCTCAGCTTCATGAATGGAGTTTTCATCCATCTGAACATTCTGTGAATCACTGTCAGCCATTTGATCTGCAACAGGAAATAGAAGAGTTTGGACAAAGTCCATAGACTTAGAGTGAGTACATGAGAGTGAAACAGTGAGAAAAATCATATTTCAGAATTCCTAAGTATAGAATTCGCAGGCTAAAGGCTTGCGAGATCTTACACTTAGGTGTTCAGGATTCGTAGGCAAGCTATCTGCGAATCCTTCACTTAAGGGTTTTAGGCAAAAAAATTGAGAATTCGCAGACTAGAGCAGGCAGGATTCGCAGACAAGGGTTTTGCGGATCCCGTCCTTAGGATTTTTGAAAACAAACACAATGAAGGATTCGTGAACTGAAGAGTTCGTAAAACCCTTGAAAACTCAAAATATGCGAAACCCATTCTTGAACATTCAAAGAACACTAAGAACCCAGATTGATCAATGCATGAAAGGTGATTTTAGGGTTTGAAGTTTAAACCATTGTGTTCGATTCAGCAATGTGAACATGATTTCACCCTTTAATTTTGTGTATAAACACACAAGTTAACACCCAAAAATCCGAATCATGCTCAAGAACAGTCGAAGGGTTCGGAAGAACACCAATCGACGCATGTTCTTAAATCAAACCTAATGTGTATATATCTATCAATTAATCATTCTCAAGGTTCTAGAATGGTATTACGATGGGTATGACTTCATTTAACCAATCAGATTTAACCATTTAGTTCAAGATTTTTTGAATATCATCAACAGAGGTCGACGAAGTCCAAAAGTTAAAAAACAATCCAATGTTTAATCTAAAAACCTAATCAAACCCAGATTGGGAACACCTGCAATAAACAAATATAGCAATAATCATCAGGTATTAATGATTTTAAAAATAAAACAACCTTTTGAAATCGAGAAACAAAAATCAGAGAGAGTTCTTGAGAGAGAGTTCGTGAGCTGAGGGTTTTACAGGGTTTAAGAAACTTTCGCTAGGTAAACTGAGATAAGTGAAAAGAAAAATGGCTAAGTGTCCTATATATACTCAAAGAGAGTTAGGACACGTGGCCAAGGATGATTTGGTCTCAAATTTCACAAGCAAAGAGGCTAAACAAAAGAATTCGCAAGGTATGAGATATAGAATTCGCAAGTAACATAGCTACGAATTCTGTAGCTTTTGCAGGTAAAAGGACTGCGAATCCTCTAGAATTCGTAGGTATTATATCTGCGAATTCACATCTTTCGCAAATACCTAGCTCACGAATTCTACAGACTTCGCAAGAGTATACTCTGCGAAACTTGTAGCTTTCTCAAGCTAGTATATTGCGAATTTTGGACTTAGCCAAGTTTCCATCCTTTTAAAAACATTCTAAATAGGGAAACTTGCTATTTTGGGAAACTTTTCACAAAGTGTACCAAAAATGAAAATTTTCTAATTAAAGAAACTTCCTAGAAATGGCATTTTTGCCAATTTTAATTCTGAAAAGATTTACTCACACCCAACTTACAACACTTCCTTGCTCCCCCTTGATGTAGCAGTGTAGTTTTCCTTGAACTCATCAGATACTCCCCCTTGATCTGATCTCTGGTTGATCTTGATCATGATCTTGTTGTATGTAAATGCGTCATGCAGCTCCCCCTTGACATGTGATGGATCTCTTGACAAGGTTTGTACAGATATGCTCCCCCTTCATATCTGCATGAATATTTTAGCATTTAAGCTTAATTTCCTTCTATTTCTTCAACATAAAGATATGACATTGAAAATAACAACTGTTATGAGACAAAATTTAGAGTGAGAGAAACTCCCTGTTTTCCAGATGATCACCAACTTTTGACAGTTATGTATGAGTTCTAAGCTGTTGTACTTAGAAGTCATTGCTTTGACATTTAAGCAAGAGTCCTGATCTGTAGTGATCAGAAGTCATTATTTCCTCATTCCTTCATGACTGGAACATCTTCCATTTTCTCTTTTGTTTTTCAACCTGCACCACAGGTTTAGGTTTTGGTACCCAGATAGACTTGGGTCCAAGTTGGTCAGTGTTTGAGAATTTCTTAGAGTAATTCTCATACCTGTGATAAGCCTTGTGATGATAAGATCTACTATATGCTTGTGCTTTGTGGATGAATTTATCAGTGTAACAGTAAGAGCAACATAACTTTCTTTTTGCTATCCTGATTAGATGTGTTGCTGATTTGACAAAGTCAGGTGCAAAAGACTTACTTCTTGAAGCTCTGTTCTGTTTCTTCTGATTAGCTCTGTGAAGCTTTGCTGCCTCTGGAGAACCTTTAACAACCCAGGACATTTGATCTTTCTTTGGAGACTGAGTTGGAGATTTTTGAAAATTATTAGCATTCTTATTAACTGGTTTCACATAGAAGCATCTTGGAGTTCTAATCTGCTCTGATTCATAGGCTTTGGATTTCACATCTTGTTTTCTAAAAACCATTTTCTGAAACATACTTGATACTGTTTGAAAAGAACACACTAACTCAGCAGAATCATCATCAAAGGAAGATGAGTTAGATGCATCAGTGGTTATCTTGTGAGACAAGTCAGTATTATCAATCTCAAGTTGTTGAATTTTATCACACAACTTGGATTTCTCATTGCAGAGTTTATCAAACTTTCTTTGAATTCCAGATTTACTCCTTTTCTCCTTCATGATCTCAGTAGATAAGTTTGCCAATTTGCTTGTAAGCTTAGAGATTTCTTTTTCAAAAACCTTTCTCTCTTCTTCAAAATCTTTTTCCAAAGTCTGGATTTTATCTGAAATTTCTTTGAACACATTAATATTTTTGCTTTTAAGATCTTTTCTCTCATCATCAAAGGACTTTCTTTCAGATATGATGAGTTGTTCAAAGTCAGACACTTGTTTTAAAAGATTTGAGATTTTAATCTCCAATTGTTTCTTCTCAGACTCAGACTTTTTGGACATCTCAGACAGTCTCTGGTTGAAGGTCTTTTCCAGTTCAACAATTTCTTTGTTCTTTCTGTCATCCACTTTCTTAAGCCGTTCATGACCTTTGTCTTGATACCGCTTCACTTGAACTTCAGCTTTTGTCAATTTGACATTTAAGGCATCTATGTCTTCTCTCAGTTTCTTGTTTTGACAACTGAGAGTTTCAAGTTCAGCTTCCATCTTGGGTATCCCAGGCATGTAGGATAGAGCATAATCTCTTGGAGTGAGCACTGTATTTCCCTTATCATCTGTGTAAGGCGTCTTTCATGGGTATCTAAAATATGTGCTTGAAGTGATCTTTAATCAGAAAATCAGATATTAAACACAGATAGTCAACAAGTATGCAAAAATGTGATAAATAGAGCAAGAATTCGCAAATAGTAGGCAAGGATACTATAAGGATACAACTTTCGCAGATCAAAGAAGTTTGGATCAGATTTCTCAAGTGCTTGAGTTGAGAAAGTTGTGAAATTCGCAAGGTAGAGGTCTGCGAATTCTGTAACTTTCGTAGGCTATACTCTGAGAATCCTTAAGAATTCGTAAGTAGGTATTCTGCGAAACCTTCAACTTTCGGAGAGTACTGTTCTGCGAATCTTGTACTTGTGTCTCCTTAGTCCTGCGAGTTTTGAAGACTTTGCGAGTTCTGTACTATGTTCTGCGAGTTCTTCACACAGACTTGCGAAAATTGCCTATTTCGAGCTTTAACTTCAATTTTTCACTAGATCCATGGCAAAAGTTGTTCAATCAACACCAAAATTTGACACTATGCTTAACAATCGATCGTGAACAGACCCCAATCACTGTTCTTTCAAAAATCTTAACACATCTGACTTTTCGAATCTGGACAGGTCGCATACGACTAAGTCTAAAAATCCAAAGAATGATTAAATAGACCAATCAAATGTGTGTAAACCTATTTCTGATTAATATGAAACATATTCATAATCATCATACGCATCTATTGAGCCAAATATTGCATTCAAACAAGCTTTAATTCTCAAAAACACTAATTGAACATTAACTATTTCGAAACTAACAAACTGGGATCGATTTCTGCAAAGATCAATTGATTCTGATTTCTGATATAGCTCTGATACCAATTGTTGTTCCAGAATCAAGCACACATAATCATTATCAGAGTAATAAACAAGAATGAATCATAGAAGAATAAATGATAGAAAAGTCATATCATTCTTTGAGAGGAAAGATGACGGCTACACAATGATTAGACAATGAATGAATATTGTAGTTTAACCTAAAAGGTAAAAACAAGAGACTATATATATAGGGTCAACAACATTGACACCTACATAAGCCTAAATAACGAAATACATAACAAAATATAACAAGGGACTAACTATTACAACTTGATTAAACTTGATCTAACAGTAGTACTGGATTATTTGCTATAGTGATAGCACTAGTACTATCGCAATAGATTGGAATCTTTGATAGCTGAAGGTCATAGTCTAATAGTTGATTTCTCATCCATAAGACCTGAGCACAACAACTTCCAGTGGCTACATATTCAACTTCAGCTGTGGAAGTGGACACTGAATTTTGCTTTTTGCTTGTCCAACTTACCAGCTTTCCTCCTAGGAGTTGCCATCCACCAGTGGTAATTTTTCTATCGAGTTTACAACCTGCAAAATCACTATCGAAATATCCAGTTAGATCAAACCTTGAGTCTTTGGGATACCAAAGATCGAGGTTAGGAGTCCCTTTCAGATATCTGAAAATTCGCTTAACAACGATCAGATGGGATTCCTTGGGTTCAGATTGATAGCGTGCACATAAACAAGTAGAGTACATGATGTCAGGTCGGCTCGCTGTAAGATACAACAGGGAGCCTATCATTCCTCTATAGGCAGTGACATTAACAGGTTTTCCAGATGGATCTTTGTTAAGTGTTAGAGGAGGTGCCATAGGAGTCTTCATCGCTGAAGTTTGTGTTAGATCAAACTTCTTCAACATATCTTTAACATACTTACCTTGGCTTATAAAAGTACCTTTGTCAGATTGTTTAATCTGAAGACCAAGAAAATATGTCAGCTCACCCATCATACTCATTTTGTATTCTTTCTTCATTCTTTCAGCGAAGCAAGTACATAGAGATGGGTTAGTAGAACCAAATATAATGTCATCGACATATATTTCTACAAGAATAATATGACCTTTTATCTTTCTGAAAAATAATGTATTATCAATTTTTCCACGTTCAAAAGATGAGAGAGTGTCATACCAAGCACGAGGGCTTGTTTTAGACCATAGAGAGCCTTATCCAATTTATAAACATAATTTGGATTCTTAGGGTCATAGAACCATGGGGGTTGTTCTACATAGACTTCTTCATTCAACTTTCCATTTAGGAACGCTGATTTTACATCCATTTGATATACAATGAAGTCTTTGTAAACTGCATAAGCTAAGAATAGTCGAATTGCTTCGAGCCTAGCCATAGGGGCAAAGGTTTCATCATAGTCTATGCCTTCCTCTTGTCTGTATCCCTGAGCAACAAGTCGAGCCTTGTTGCGGGTTACAGTTCCATGTTCATCTAACTTGTTTCTAAACACCCATTTTGTGCCTATAACAGTTTTATCAGATGGTCTAGCAACGAGATTCCAAACTTTGTTGCGAGAGAACTCAGTCAGCTCTTCTTGCATAGCGCTGACCCAGTTTGGATCTCTGAGGGCATCATCAGTCTTCTTTGGCTCTATTAAGGAAATAAAGTTGACAAAGAGACAGATATTACCGGAACTTCGTCGTGTCTAAATACCTGCATCGGGATCACCAAGAATTTGATCTATGGGGTGATCTCTGGTCCATCGCTGAGCAGGAGCATGATCGCTCATTTCAGAGATTGGATCAACAATAGGAATGTTCACTGATGAAGAAGTCTGAGGTTCATCAGCTATTAATTGTTGAGAGTCAGACAAACCAGTGTTTTCTGAGAGGAGTTCAGACGAAGATGGATCAGATGGAAAAAGTGTGTTTAGAGGCTCAGGTGAAACCTATGAGAAGGATTCAGCGTTCGGAGGTATGATGTTTGGATCATCATCAGCAGCTGGAGGAAGATCTGAATGCTAATGGTTTGAGAAGAAAGGTTCTGTTTCTTTGTAATGAGAAAACATCCAAGCATTTAACTCTTCATTGTCAGCGATTGGTTTAGAGTTCGCTGAGCGAGTTTCATCAAAGGTGACATGAATGGTTTCTTCCACAGATTGTCTTCTTTTGTTGAAAACTCTGTAGGCTTTGGAGATAGAGGAATATCCAAGAAGTATTCCATCATCCACTTTTGGGTCGAACTTTCCAAGTTGATCTTTGTTGTTTAAAATAAAGCACTGACAACTAAAGATATGAAGAAAACTGATAGAAGGTTTTCTTCCATGAAAGAGTTCATAAGTTGTCTTTCCAAATCGCTTTACTATCAGCGATCTGTTTTGAGTAAAACATGCAGTGTTTACATCTTCAGCCCAAAATTGAGTAGGGAGGTGAGAATCTCTTATGAGACTCTTTCTAATGGATCCATTACTTTCAACAAAGTCGCCTATGTGGAAGGACTTATGCATAATCTCTTAAGCATAAGTCAACTGTGTGATCTTGGTTTCTGTGTGATTTTTAGAATGGAAGATTGTCTCATCACAGACAAAAACTATCATACTGTTCTTTCTGGCTTTAGAAAGGATAATGTCTATGTGATCAACATGGGCAACAAATCTGATCAAAGTGAAGGAAGCATCTGCTTCATTTCTGAAGACTCAGAAAAGAAGAACTGACTCTGGCATAAACGTCTCTCTGATCTCAACTTCAAGATGTTAAGTGCTCTCTCTTACAAAGAGCTAGTTGTCGGTTTGCCGAAAATATCTTTCTCTAAAGAGAAGCTATGTGCTGCATGTGAGAAAGGCAAGCTGACAAAATCCTCCTTCAAATCAAAGCAATGTTTCTCTATCTCTACTCCTCTCCAGATGTTGCACATGGATCTATGTGGGCCTGTTAGAACACCTAATCTTGGTGAAAAAAGGTACATTCTTGTCATTATTGATGAATACATGCGTTACACTTGGGTATTCTTTCTCAGGTACAAAATGACACATCTGAAGAAATCATCAATTTCATCAAGAAATCTGAAGTTCTCAACGGTCAACTAGTTAGATCTATCAGAAGTGACAACGGGACCGAATTCAAAAATGCTACCTTAGATGCCTTTCTCAGTGACAAAGGTATCTATCAAAACTTTGCAGCAGTCAGAACTCCGCAACAAAATGGTGTTGTGGAAAGAAAGAATCGTACACTGTGTGAAGCTGCAAGATCTATGCTGAGTGAATCAAACCTCCCTACCTACTTCTGGGCTGAGGCTGTGAATACAGATTGCTTTACTCAAAACCGATCTATCATTGTGAAAAGACACAACAAGACTTCCTATGAAGTCTTCTATGGCCAAAAACCAAACATCAGTTTTCTTCATGTTTTCGGCTGCTTGTGTTTCATTTTAAATGATCGAGAACATATTGGGAAATTCGATCCCAAGGCTGATGAGGGTATCTTTATGGGCTATTCTCTATCTTCTAAAGCCTATAGAGTCTACAATCTTAGAAGAAAATGTATTGACGAATCAATACATGTGAAGTTCGATGATCATAAGACATCTTCCTTATCTTGTGATGATAATGAAATTCATGAGTGGATCACTTCGTGTGTAGAAGAAGATTCCCCAAATCTTTTGTCTGCAGGACCTCCCTATGTCCCATTCTCGACAGCTTCCACTTCAATTAACCATAGTTCGACAGAGCTTCTACCGAATGTCGAACCAATTGCACCTGCCGAACCAACTTTTCACTCTACTCCTCTTCATCATACTCATCCTATTCCTACCGATCCTTTATCCTCATATTCTCCTAGCCCATTTCCTGCACCTCTTTCTCCAGCTCTAAAATGGACCAAGGATCATCCAATTGATCAGATTATTGGTGATCAGCAAGCAGGTGTCCAAACTAGAAGAGATGTTGGAAACATTTGCCTCTATGTGAATTTTCTCTCCATAACAGAGCCCAAGAAAATTGAAGAAGCTCTAGCAGATCCTTGTTGGATTACTGCCATGCAAGAAGAGTTGTCTCAATTCCAAAGAAACAAAGTATGGAGACTTGTGCCTTGTCGTTTCGGTAAGACTATTATCGGCACTATGTGGGTTTTCCGAAATAAGATGGATGAAGTGGGCACTGTTATCTAGAACAAAGCCAGACTTGTTGCTCAAGGATATAAATAGGAGGAAGGTATCGATTATGATGAAACCTTTGCCCCTGTTGCTAGACTTGAAGCAATAAGAATCTTTCTTGCTCATGCTGCTCACAAGAACTTCCGGGTTTTCCAAATGGATGTTAAAAGTGCATTTCTCAATAGAGAACTTGCTGAAGAAGTCTATGTGAAACAACCTCCAGGTTTTGAAGATACAACTCATCCTCACTATGTGTTCAGACTAGACAAAGCTCTTTATGGTCTGAAGCAAGCTTCTCGTGCCTGGTATGACACCCTATCAGATTTCCTTCTCTCAAACCGATATACCAGAGGTAAAATTGACAATACTCTCTTTCTCAAGAAAACCAAAGGTAATATCATTCTTGTCCAAATCTATGTGGATGACATCATCTTTGGTGCCACTGATGAAGCTCTTTGTCAGGAGTTTGCCTCTCTCATGAAAAGCAAATATGAGATGAGTATGATGGGTGAGCTCACTTTCTTTCTTGGTCTTCAAATTAGACAAACTTCTGAAGGTATTTTCATAAATCAAAGTAAATATATTCGTGATCTTTTAAAGAAGTTTGATTTTGAAAATTGCTCTCCCATGAAAACTCCCATGGCACCACCTCTTAAGATTCATGCTGATCTGAAAGTGTAAAATCCCAATTTCAATCAAGCATAATCTAACAAATAATGATTTGAAATTCAAGATCTAGAGAGAGAAAGTCACAAGTATATTAATGTCAAACAATTACACGCATGACACTTGGTTACAAATAATTACAAAAGCTAATCTATTTATACTAACATTACTTCTCTCACAAGCTTAAAACAGAAACTCTCACAACATAGAAACACTCATATCACTAAAGTTGACTTTGTTGACTTTACATGACTTTGACTTTTGCTCATTAAATCTTGGATACAATTATACACTAACAATCTCCCCCTTTGTATTGAAGATTTAATAAAAATTTGACAATCGTTTTTTGCGCTTTGATTCTTCAAGCTTTGATTCTTCAAACTTTGAATCTGACATCTTTAAACTTTGTAGCTCTGACAGTCTTTAATCTCTGATGCTTTGAAGAATCTTGAAAAGTCTATCACATTTAGTATCTTTGGAAAGTCAACAAGTCTTGAACACGAATCTGAATTCTTGAAATTTTTGAATCTTTGAGGAATCTCTGATCTCTTATCTTCATCTATCTGATCTCTGGACTGTCTTCAGAAAAAAAACTTTCTCGAATCATCTTTACCTTGATCTGTCTTTGAATCATCAAGTCTTTGAAATTGTCTTCAGATAAAAATTTGACGTTGAAATTGAACTTTGTAAATTTCTCCCCCTTTTTGACATCTCTATTTGACTTTGAATTGAACTTTGTAAATTTCTCCCCCTTTTTGATGAATTGTGAGAATCAAAATCATCAAAACTTAAATCAATTTCAGCTCAGTCTTTGAAACTTCTCTCCCTTTTTAAAACAATGTAGAACAGTCTTCATGATCTGAACATTCTCCCCTAATGATCTGATAATGAGCCGTCAATTCAAGAATGTATTTATCCGAATCTTTTCAAATTCAGACAAATTATGAGTTGTGACCCTGAATCAACAAATGAAACAGTTAGGAATGCCTGTCAGTAACACAAAGTTACTGTGTACAACTAATGTACAATTTAAGGAGCTGGTTTAATGTTGACTCCCCAGGACTTCCATTCAATCATTGAAAAACACAAGGTATTTTCTATGAATGTTCTGACAGAAAAACAAATTTTCTGTGTGCTCGTGCATGTGTTATGAAAGAATTAAGCACAATGATTGCTGTTTAGGCTCAAAATTATGTAAACCATTGAGACAACAAAGGTTATACATAGACTCAAATGTGCATGAAAAAGGGTCGAAGGTGGGACAACTTTCCTTCTTTTTCAATATCAGTATCTTCCAAGTGAAGAACCAATAGATTATGTGTTGCTTCCCCAGAAAATGTAAAACATTCTCTTTTTAAGAAAAGAATGAGTAGCTGGTGGGGTATTTGCAAGAGATGGCATGGGCTAGGTGCCTTTTTCAATGATGGTCACCAAAAAATGTGAACCAATCAGATTATGTGGTTGCCCGACTCAGAAAGATTTGGTGCAGAGTTTGATATTCTTTTACTCTGTTCTCTCACCCTCTTTCTTTTAATTATTTAAGCTCACTTCTAACCAATCTCTCATTTCCATTTTACCTCTTCACACACAAACACTCAATCTTTTTAACCCCTCTCCCCTCAATCACTCAGGTAATACTTCTAGGGTAGGAAACACTGTTTATCGTGAATCCATGGAAGTTATTTTAAGCACTCACACTGACTCCCATGTATATTTTCCTAAAAGAACGTGCTACACAATGATTATTTTGACAATTTAAGCACAAGAAATCATTTGTCAGTATCTGTATGCTCATCAAAAAATCAGAATGAAATTTGAGCATTTTAAGCATTTAAGATTTCTCAAAACTTTATATGAATGAATAATCATGAAAGAATAGAAATGTTTTGAGAATCTGACAATGATTAATATCAGATCAAATTCATGAAAAATAATATTTTGGAATATCAAAGACGTAAGATGTTTATATGAACAATATATAAACATATTAACAATGAAAGCACATGTAAAGATGA
Organism: Arctium minus; assembly: GCA_954870635.1. Lineage (NCBI taxonomy): Eukaryota > Viridiplantae > Streptophyta > Magnoliopsida > Asterales > Asteraceae > Arctium > Arctium minus. The sequence goes on along the minus strand of OX941087.1, from coordinate 38,954,685 downwards.
AATGATGTCTAATTCAAACAACAATGAAAACAAATGACGGGAGTATTACCATAGAAAGATTAAACTTTTGATACATGGTAATAACAAAATCAATATGAAGTACTGAACCGTTGTGTATGAATACTTGACAGTATATAGATAAGATAATACACAAGTATTGATCTTTTGGAAACACACGGTTAGTTAAACTTTAAAGCTCCATAATGAAAAACATTTAAAAGTCACACTTCCAAATTCATGAAATCTTTTGAGAATAGAGAAGTGGTTTGAACATTTAAGAAAACATTTTTCTTGTTTGAAAGTTGTTCTTCTTTCAAACAATCAGAGATTAAGATCAGAAGATATTTACCTTTAAGCTTCCCCTCAAATCATGATAGAATGATTTATATTCTAATAAGCTCCCCCTGGATATTTGCATAATATCCTTGTCCTTAAACATTAAACAATGAGTCCCAAGCTGTGTCACTTAGAAGTCATAGTCCTTTAACTTTGAAGTCCGGGTCTTGAACTGAATTATTCAAGAGCCACAAATCTTGACATTAAAGACCGGGTTTTGAACTACTGTGTTCAAAAGCCTTTGTTCTTTGACTTTGAAGTCCGGGTTTTGAACTGTTTTGTTCAAAAACCATTGTTCATGCTCCCCCTTAAACTTTGGGTGCCTACAATACAGATTTAGCTTTTGGTACCCACTGGTATTTGGGTCCTGATGTGTTAGTTGCATGTGGGGGTTACATAATATGAACCATACCAGTAATTGACAAAATTATTACTTACAAAGTCATTTGCTCCACAGTAAGAACAACATATTTTCTTTTGAGCAATCCTGATCAAATGATTAGTAGAGTAAAACATATCAGGTTTACCAAAAGATTTACCTTTATGCGCACTGTTCTTTTTGTCTTTGAATGTGGATGCAGATGCTTTGCCCTTTTTCTTTTCATCAGAAGAATCTTTAACCCTCCAGAACATCTGTCCTTTCTTAGATTGCTTCCCAAGAGATTTAATATAAAAGCTTACTGGACTATCAACAGATTTGTCATAAAACAGATTAGATGGTCGAATCTGATTTGATTTTTCAATATTTGGTTTGACACTTTTCTTTTTGAAAACATTTTTCTCATGAATGGAACTTGAAGCTGTTTTGAAAGAACAGACTGATTCTGTTGAATTATCAACAGATGATTGATTAATCACATCAGCTGAAAGTTTATCTGACAAATCAACGTTTGCAGGTTCCAAGTCCTTTATCTTTTTGGATAAAATATTTCTTTTAGCAATGAGTGTATCAAACTTTTGTTTCAAATCAGATCTAGCCATCTGTTCTTTTTTGGACATCTGATGACAGAACATATATTTTGGATATGAGCTTAGAAATTTCAGATTCAAAGATTTGACGTTCTAGCTCAAAATCTTTTTCCAAGTTCTTATTTTGTTCAGAAATATCTTTGAAAATCTCAACATTTCTCTTCTCAGCATTTTTCTTTTCAAGATCAAAAGACTTTTTCTTCTCTTGAAAACATTTCCTTTCTTTCTCAAGTAAGTCTTGTAATGCATAGATCTGTTTGGGAAGTTCAACAGTTTTGTCTTCAAGAACTTTTCTCTCTTTAGCAAACATGTCTCTTTCTGTAATTAAAATCTTTTCAAACTCAGACACTTGCTTTGAGAGTTTAAGACATCTAAGCTCAAGATCCTTCTTCTCTTGGTCAGCTTCTTTGAAAAATCAGACATCTTTTGAGCAGAAGATTTCTCTGAATTAGCTTTATCTTTATCTGTTTGAAGATTCTTCTTCAAATCAACATTTTGTGACTCCAAAACATATATCTTTTCTTCAAAAGCCTTAAACTTCTGTTGAAGCTCAACTGATTCAGCTTGTTGTTCAGATGGCTTTTGTTCAGTTGACTTTAGTTGGCTTTGAAGGTTTACAATCTTTCTCTCTTTCAACTTGATTTCTTTTTCACAAGTCTGAATAGTATTTTCTTTTAAAGCAATCATTTTCTCTTTCTCTTTAATCCTTTTCTCTTTTGCACTTATGATACCTGCAAAATCAGATTTTGCATAATTAGCACATTTTGCACAATCAGAAGTTTTATCAGTATTTGACGAATTAAATTTCAACTCCTGAATCTGTTTTAGAAGAACTGAATTTTGATTTTTCAGTTTATCCCTTTCAGCTTCTATTTTCGGTATCTCAGGCATGTACATGATAGCAACATCTCTGGCTGACCGTACAATATTTCCTCTCTCATCAGTAGTTGGCATCTTGAATGATATATGATCTTGAAATGAATGATCGTTCCCAAACAATTCAGAAAATTTGACTGAAAGAAAATTTGACTGAAAGTCAAACTCAGATCACCACTTGAAAAATAATCTCAGAAAAATTCTAACTCTGGAACTCGCAAACACTTAGAACTCGCATACCGCAGAACTCGTAAAGCACTATTCAAAGTACTTCACGCTAGACGTTATGTGCGTGAAACAAAAACTAGCAGACTACTAGGTGCGTGTATTGAGAAACTCGCTAGACGTGTTATGCACGAAGTTGCTTCTCGCAAAATGCTTCGTGCACGAAGTAGACTTAGAATAATTTTAAACTTTGAACTTCTCGCAAGTGAATGTAAACTCGCACGTCAACAGATCCTTGCGCGTTCCATACATAGAAAATTTTGACAATATCGAAACTCGCAAAATGTAAACTCGCACGTCTAAGTAACTCGCATGTCAGTGTTCATAGAACTTCTCGCTGGAAGCTTTGTGCGCGAACGATGCACTCGCAGAATTCTTATGCGCGTTTTTCCACTTCTCGCAAGAACTTTATGCGCGAATCAACATCAAAAACTCAAAGATCATCGTGCGCGTTCTTGATTTCTTGCGTGTTCTTCAGATGAATTTTGCGCGAAGAGTAGATCTAGCGCATTCTTTGACTCTGAACTCATGGATTCAATCCATATTGTTTAATACCTGAAATTAGTACTTGATAATGCACAGGGTTGATCGATTAATCATTTAGAATATATTTCTAATACAAGATTTTGAGTAAAACAACAAAATCAATAAGAATCGATCAAGAACAGTTCGACATTTTCAAAACAAAAAAAACTTCAAAAGTTCCAAATTGAATTTGATTTATTGCTATTTTTACATTGAAATCTAAACAAGAAAGATTCACAAATACAAATCGAACACTATAGTTTCTTTTTCTTGCAACAAAATCGATTTTACAATCAGAATTCGATGCAACAGTGAATTTTAAAAAAAATACGTTCTGCGTGTTCTTGATTTTCCATGAAATCAATTCAATCTGATGATCCAATCTTTCTGAATATGATTTGGTCTCGCTCTGATACCAATTGAAAGTGTAAAATCCCAATTTCAGTCAAGCACAATCTAACAAATAATGATTTGACATTCAAGATCTAGAGAGAGAAAGTCACAAGTATATTAATGTCTAACAATTACACGCTTGACACTTGGTTACAAACAATTACAAAAGCTAATCTATTTATACTAACATTACTTCTCTCACAAGCTTAAAACAGAAACTCTCACAACATAGAAACACTCATATCACTAAAGTTGACTTTGTTGACTTTACATGACTTTGAATTTTCTCATTAAATCTTGGATACAATTATACACTAACATGATCCAACTGGTAAACCAGTTGACATCACCAATTATAGAGGGATGATAGGGTCTATTCTTTATCTTACTGCTAGTAGACCTGACATCATGTATGTTACGTGTCTGTGTGCACGTTATCAAGCCAATCCCAAGGAATCTCACTTGGCGGTTGTGAAACGCATATTTCGATACCTAAAGGGTACTATGAATATGGGTCTTTGGTATCCCAAGGACTCAGGTTTTGATCTCATTGGCTATTCAGATTCTGATTTTGCAGGATCTAAGGTAAACAGGAAAAGTACAACTGGAAGCTGTCAATTACTAGGTGGAAATTTGGTCAGCTGGTCCAGCAAGAAACATAATTCGGTATCTACCTCTACTGCTGAAGCTGAATATGTTGCAGTTGGCAGTTTTTGTGCATATATCTTGTGGATGAAAAATCAACTGCAAGACTATGACAAGTTTTACTCTCAAATACCTATCCTATGTGACAACTCCAGTGCCATAGCAATTGCTAACAATCCGGTGCTGCACTCCAGATCTGAACACATTGATATTCGATATCACTTTATAAGAGATCATGTCTCTAAAAGTGATATTGAACTTCACTTCATCCCTACAGATCTTCAGCTTGCAGACCTCTTTACTAAACCACTGGATGAGGCCAAATTCAACTTTCTCGTTGGATCCTTAGGTATGTTAAATTTTGATTAAGTAAAATATATATATATATATATTTAAGTTTCGGCATCTCACTCTCTACCGAAACCTTCTCATGTCGGTAAGGACTTCCTTAATTTCGGTAAACTTCTCGAATACCGAAACTTCTTTACTTTCGGTAAGACTCTGTTCTACCGAAGCTCCCTTGTCCTCAATTATGATATCTATTTACGGAAGTATTTCTTGCCGAAATCTTTCCTCGGTTTATCTCACTATTGCCGACGTATAACTTGCCGAAGTAGCCCTCACCTATTTCGGTACCTCTCACCACTCTCATACCGAATATCGAATACCGAACTTTCCTTCAATCTATTTTTGGTAGCGATGATGATGTGTCATCCTTATCCACATCTATCATACCGAAAACTTTTTTGGCACCTCTCCTTTCCCTTGTCAGATCATGCCACATGGCGTCTCAGGGTTCGTATGTCAGATGATGGGACGTTTGACACTCCCACGATTCTGACAATTAGCCGTTTTCGGCCATTCCACTTCTCCATGACGCACGATTTTGAAGTACCATCATTACCATTAATTATATTTAATTCGTTTTGAAATCTCAACTTTCCCTCCAAGTTTCTTACCTATATATATATATAACTTCATCTTCTTCCTTTTCTTCCTTTTGCTTCTATCGACTCCTTCTCCTCCTCAAAACCTGCAAATACTTTAGAGCACCTCTCTTTCCTCAACAATGGCCTCTTCAAAATCATCCAAGTCTTCCAAGACTACCACTCTCTCTCGGGAAACTCTTGCATTTCCCGCATGCAATCAACTTGCTCGAATTTCTGCTGATATCGATCATCCTGAATTCAACCAAGTCTCTCTGTTTCTTCAACGAACTCCCCTTCAACATGCTCTAACAACTTCTACTAAGATGAGCAAAATGCTCCTTGGTAGCTTTTGGCTTACCTGCAAGTATGACTCCGAGACGCATCAGGTATCTGCTTCTGTCCTTTCGTCTGAGGAACATCCCGACCTTTCTTTTGGGGTTAATGATGTTCGATTAATCCTTCGGATTCCAGAGTTTGACGTCTACGCTCATTTCCCCACTAGACGGTAATACGATGAAGTAGATGTTGCTCTTCACTACATTCACGAGGGGAAGAGCAAAGGTTCCGACACTCTCCTTCACAAGAACATGGGTGCCATCTGGAACTTCTTCTTCTCTCACTTAATCTACTGTATTTCCCACAAAACGTTTGGATGGGATCAATATCCTGCTGCTATCACCAAACTGGCACATGCCCTTATCTTTATGAGGCGCATTGACTTTGCCCAGGTGATTTTTGATTCTCTAGTCACCGTCATCTCGCCACCTCAGACTCACAATGTGGCCCTTCCACGATTTCTATCTCTCATCATGAATGATAAACTTTCTGCACAGCTACGTGCCTATGTCAGTCTGCCTGAACCATCGGTAGTGTATGATTTGCCTATTTCTCAAATAAGCAAGCAGACTATTTTCAAACCGATCAAGCCTACCGACACCTCCATCACTGCAGGTATGATTTATTTTCTTACTTCTCCCAATTCGATTTGGGGTACTCTTTTGGAGAGTGGTACCGAAAGGCCTCCACTTTCTCAAAGTTCTCCAAAATCGGTGGTCCCCATTCCCCCCAAATCTACCCGAGCCAAATCGATGGCTATTAACAAGAAAAAGGCCACCGGTAACGTCGCACTAGCTTCTTTGACTATGCCACCGAAACAACCTTCAGTGGCTACCCCAGTCATTTCTTCTCCCTCTTCTCAAAAGCGACGGGGCTCAACTTCCCCACCTAAGTCTCGTTCTACCGATTCTCAAAAATCAGAGGAAGTTGAAATTCCCCTATTTAGGCTACAGGGATCTGCTGAAACCCATCCTACCTCCTCCAAATCTTCTCCAAAGGGTTTGGTTGTACATTCGGAGACCCTTGTTATTCCTTCTCCTCAATTTAAATTGAGAGATGAAGATGAGTTAGTTTCCTCTTCGGACCAACGACCCTCTTCACCACACAGCCTATCACCCGAGGTCTCACCCGAAGATGTTGCACATGTTGTTAGAAATACCGATGATATTTTTGATCTTCTATTTTCTGATGTAGGGGACGATTTTCCATCTCCTACCGAAAATATTCCCTCACCGAAGATCTCCCTTTCCCCAAAACCATCTCCTTCTCCTAAACACTCACCCCAACCTTCACCAAATAAAACTCCTTCCCCTTCTCCCAAACACTCACCCTCTACCTCTGATAGCTTCCATCCAGATTGTTCACCGAAGAGGTAATCCCCACCGAAGGAACTTTCTTTGCCTCATGATCCCCCTACTCCTACTACATACAGGGCTGACCCTTCGGCCTCTACTTCTTCAGCCCAACAGGTGTCGATCTCCCTGCCTGCCGACTTTCTTGCCGAAATTCTTGATACCAATCGGCAGGTAAGGATGCTCGGTACTCAATATGAATTTCTACGCAAATCTTTGCGTGAGCCTGATCTGCTGACTTCTCTGGACATCAACAACACTTCACTAGATGAGCTCTTGCATCTAGTAAAAGAGTAGAACACCGAACTCCTTCGGGTCAATACCGACTTTTATCGGTGCATGGATGCCATGGAGCAGGACATCCTTGGTCTTCGGGATCCTCTCTCCGACGCTCTTAATGTTGTTCTCAAAGAGGTTATCAAGTTAATTGATAACAATACCTCTTTGACTCTTTCTATGGCCACTCTCAAGGCCGCATCCGATGCAAGGGATCAGGATCTTATCCGTCTTCGGCAACAGGTTTCAGATCAGACCTCTATAAACTCTCAGATTCTAGGTTCCCTGCAGAGTATCAATCAGCGTTTTGATTCCATTCCTACCGAGGTGGCTCAGTACTATGCTGGGTCACTTGATATCGATATCACGGAGTCGGCCTTCACTCCAGATGACAGACACACTCTTGATCGGATAGACCGACGTCTTAGCCGTGTGTCGGCTAAGGCTGGTCTTTCTTCCCCGACACGTACTGAGGGGGAACAAATTACCCCTCAAACTATTATTTCCATTTTGAGTCGGGGATAAACTTCTGCCGCTATTTCTACCGAAACTGAAACAGCCAGAGATTCGGCATCTGCCGAAAAGGAGGAACCGACCACCCAAAAGTGGTCGAAGAATCTGAAGGGGAGAAATTTCCTAAGAAAGATAAGGGCAAAAGAAAACTAACACCAGATGAAGTAGCTACAGAATAAAAGCATCGTAAAGATGCTATGATAAAGAAAGCTGCCGACGGTGGTGGAATCCATCTTCCTCCCCCGAAGATTACTTCTCCAGATTTGGGCTTGTCTGAAGAAGAAATAAAGGCTGCAAAGTTGGCTCAAATGGCTCGAGATGAAGATACTGAGCTAGCCTTAAAGATAGCCAAAGAAGAAGCCAAAATCAACAAATCTCTTGCCGATGCTATCAAGGCTCAGTTAAGTGCCCTTGGGGTATCAGAATGGTTGGAAATTTGTATCTGCTTGGAGAACACCAGAAATGCTCTCAATCCTGATGTTGATAAATATCTTGCATATCTCTAAATAAAATTTAGAACCTACCAAAAGACCTATAATATTGTTTACACTCCAGTCGAATAAGAGCTCATCAAGAATCTAAAGTCTGGTTTTCCTCTTCCTAAATCGAAGCCAAGATCTAAAAAGGAAGATGTGTTTGTGTAGATGGCAAGGGAAGGAAAAGTTCCAGATGTTTCAAACCTCGATCTGTCCTTACCGACTCTGGTTCATCTTCCCTCCACCACTGTGATAAATGAGCCTACTCAATGGATCTTCTTCAATGACACCTTTGGTCAGATTCGTTTCTTCAGAACGAGTCAAATCCCTGTTGTCGATACTATCTTTCTTCATGGGATCATTTAAATCATCCCACTTTCTGCAGGTGATCTCTATGTGGCTGCCACTGACGAACTCAAGAGAAGGGATGTCGATCCTCATCTACCTTTTGAATAGTTCGTTGTTGTTACGTTTATTGTACATTTTTTTCTTTTAACTTGTATTGTAATCTTCTCACAAGATTAATACAATGTGCTTTCCTAGTTTAACGTAAATAACTTGTACAAATCATTATTTCATTCTTTTATACTTGTAAATGTCGGATACTCTAAAAAATCCAAAAAGAAACAAAAAGAATGGTCTATGTGAAAAAGAACCCAAAAGAGTATGAACAAGGGTCAAAATGCATTATTCATGTTTTATCTCTTTAAATTCTAAGTATGAGATGTCATCATCAAATAGGGGGAGATTGTTGGGTCATCTAAGATTTGAAGATGACCTCTCCTCTTGTTTATGTCTGCTTCTCTGTAAATGATTGTACATCTTAGAATTAGTATGGCTCTTTGTAATAGCTTAGTCGTACTTAAACAAATCGGTGAGTCAAAGACTTACCGAAATGAACATGAAGGAAGTCTACTTTGCGGATTGAGATGAACTTCAAGAAGACTAAGCCTCGTCTGCCGAAATCATATTCGGCAGACTACCCCTATGCCGAACCTTCTTCTTTTCCGCATCCCCCTGCTATCTTTTCGGCAGATTCCATCCTTGCCAATCCCTCTTTGTGTCGGCAACACCTTTTATGTCAAACCCTCTCAATTTGACATACTTCCTCATTCCCAATGATCTTCTGACAATGGGAATGGAAGCTTCCTTCTCTTAAAAGATATTCACTTAAGTTCTGATTTGATTGAGACATTAATTTTCTAAAATATCTCAAAAAGATTTGAACCATGTATATTTTATTAAGATATTGTACTTTCATAGTACAAAAGTTACCTTTTTGTGTTGTGATAAGTCATCTCAAATATCTTATAATTTATTGACAATATCTCAACCACCCAAGCATTAAATGTCCAATGTCTTTTGCACTCATTGCCTTGTATAGTATTTAAAGGGTGTAGATAGCTCCTTGCATCTTACGCTTTCAGTTCTTGTTTTCTCAAGTGCAAGATTTCAGTAGGTTGTTAGCTATTACTTTCTCTCTAAGATTTTGTCTTTGTGATTCATAAGTCTTCTTTGTGTTAGATTGTTTGAATAGTCTTTAGTTGTTCTCTTCCGGAGCAATCTTTATTTCCTTTGTGTAATTCTTGATATTCATATCAATAAAGAATTAAAAATTAAGTAAAATTTTATGTATTGTATCGAACCGGCCCCCTTCTACAATACTTGTTTTGCTTACTTGGGACCAACACAAGATTTCTCTAAGATTGCATCTTCATTGACGGTGCTGACCAAGAAGAATGTAAAGTTTGTGTGGACCGAAGCACAAGAAAGAGATTTCCGGACATTACAAAGGAAGTTGTGCGAGACTCCAATCCTATCCTTTCCGGAAGGATCGGAGGACTTCGTAGTCTACAACGATGCATCCAAGTCAGGGCTTGGGTTCGTGCTCATGCAAAGGGGAAGAGTGATTGCCTATGCGTCAAGGCAACTAAAGGTACATGAGAAGAATTACCCCACTCATGACTTGGAATTAGCAGCGGTAGTGTTCGCCTTGAAGTTGTGGCGACATTACCTTTATGGCAAGAAGTGTACCTTGTACATGGACCACAAGAGCCTGAAGTACGTCTTTGATCAGAAGGAGCTCAACATGAGGCAAAGAAGATGGTCGGAACGTGGTGGCCGACGCCTTGAGTCGGAAAGAGTATAATGTGAGGCTTCAAGCCAAACTTAGGAGAATCGAGTTAGTGTCAAGTCTCTTGGAAAAGACTAAAACGTCGCAAACCAAGGCCTTGTTGGAAGAGAATCTTAAAGATGAAGTGATGGTCAAGCAACGCCTACTCTTAACCGAAGATAGCCGAGGGATGAAATGTTTCGACGGACGAGTTTGGGTGCCAAAAATTGGCGGGAACCGGGAGCTACTTTTGGAAGATGCACACAAGTCCAAATACTCCATCCACCCGGGGAGTACAAAGATGTATAGGGACTTGAAATTAATCTATTGGTGGTCAGGTATGAAGTTAGACGTGGCACGTGTTGGATCATAAATTGTATTCAAGATTAAAAGTTAAAGTTAAGGGTTTAAATTGCAATTGTGTTAAAGTTAATTAGAAGGTTTAAATTGTAATAAGTTGTAAATGGGCCTCATATCTCAAGCCCATTAAGCATTAAGCTTAAAGCCCATATGGCTTAGGTATTTAATGTTTTAATTAATTAGATTTTAGGGTTAACCTTTCATAATCATAATATTCATAGAGAGGTAGCCTACGTTTTCTCTGTAATCGTATTCAAGGTATCAAGAACACACAAGGTTTTCATTGATTATTCAAGGGATTGGTATGTTATTCTAATCTTATTATATCTTGATCTATAGTGTGTTGTGTGTTAGTTTATCAACTAGATTAAACTAGGATAACAAGTGGTATCAGAGCCTAAAGAATCAAGTTTTTAGGATTAAATCTGTGTTTATCGATTTACTGCTCATCGACTTATCTGGGTTAACTAGTGAAAATCAATTTCATGATTTAATGTGTTTTTATGCTTGAAACTGATCTGATTATACTAGTTTTATGCTATTGAACACTATCTGATTGGTTAATTGCATTGTAAATCATCAAGTGATTGAATTTTTTTGAATTTTTGGTTATCTGGGTTAGTATATATGTCGACAATGTGTTTATCAAATTGAATGCATGAAAGTTGATTTTAATCTTTGTTTTTGATTGGGATTTGATTGATATATGTTAATTGGTACTAAAGTCTGATTTTTACATCTAAATTCGTGTTCATTGTGATTTTTGAGTTAAGTATTGTCGTTCTGGGCTGATCTGCAAGAACATACCGGTCGAAATCTTCAAGATAATACCGGTCGTTATTTAATTACACTTATCCTGTCGACCGCATCATATCGGTCGAATACACCTTACCGGTCGCCCGGTAAACTCAGAGTCTATACCGATCTAAGTAGCATACCAATCGACACTCTTGTCCGGTCGACATTGATCCGGTCCCTGTCTAATACCGATCCATATATTGGTCCGGTCGACTATATCGGTCGGCACCTTACCGGTCTCCTCACAACACCATCCCGGTCAATTGATACCGGTCGAGGCACTCCTGTCCAAGCATCCTACCGGTTGACCATAACGGTCGTGCAATATACCGGTCGACAAGGTCCGATCAGACAACATACCGGTCGAACGAGTTTCCGGTCAAGCAAACTACCGGTCGAAGCTAGGTACCGGTCATTCTCCTTTGCGCCAGTGCCTATTCGCGCATATCTTCACTTTGTGCCATGGCCTTGTCACGCAAAACTCTATCTTTGCGCCACCCAAGACTCGCGCAAACCACACTTTGCGCAACCTGTATCTCGCGCGAACTGTCCTTTTGCGCCACTGTCCTTAGCATATATCCGATTTTTGCGCCAGATTCTTTGATTATTTTATCTGAAAATTATACTGTGCAGTACTGCATTTAATTATTTTTGGGAAAAAAAATTTCTGAAAATTTTTAAGTGTAGTCTTTATCCTACTCTTGATTCTAACGATCTCATCTAGTTGATTCTCTTGGTACAAATTAGTTTGATTTCTAACCATATTGCTAAGATGTCAAATCAGCTTCTCTCAATGGGCTCTCAGTCCAAACCTCCTGTCCTCATGGCTGATGAATATCAACAATGGAAGAAGGGAATGATCCAGTTTCTGAATCACAAAAATAGAGACTATATGGAATCAATCATCAATGGTCCGGTAAATCCAATGATCAGAGTACCAGGACAAGCAGAAACTGAAACCTCTCCAGAAATCCCTGAAACATATGTTCCTAAACCTTATCAGTTCTTTACTGAAAAGCAGAAAGAACAGTACAAGACAGATGAAGAGGCTCTTATATATCTGACCATGGCAATTCCGAATGACATCTACAACCGTGTAGACAGTCGTAACTCTGCAAAAGAAGTCTGGGATGAACTATCAAGACAATTTGAAGGAAGTGAAGCCTCCATCCAAGCTAAGCAGAATCTATGCATAAATGCATACGAGGGATTTCACGCAAAAGAAGGAGAGACGTTGCTAGAGACCTACAACAGATACAACATCATTCTCAATGACTTGCAGAGGAACAATATCTCTAAATCAGCTTTAGAGATAAATTACAAGTTCATCAAGAACCTGAATCCTGAATGGAAGAACTTTGCCATCAACCTTCAGATGTCAAAGAACATGGCTCAGGAAAACGTCACTGATATCTTCTCTACTCTTTCTCAGCATGAGGATGAGGTGAGAACGATTAATAATGAGTCCAATAATTTGAAGGAGTCCGTGGCTCTCATTGCTGGCAAAGGAAAGAGTTCAGTTCCGATATCCTTTGCAAGGTCAAAGAAAAAGATGTCTAAAGCTCTGGTTACTGAGGGTACTGAGTCCGAATCTGATTCAAGTGATGAAGAACTGGAGGTTGATTCTGATCTAGATATTCAGAAGTTCTCTGAGGACTTGACTCTAATTACTCGACGATTCAAGAAGAGCTTTGGCAAGAAGAAATTCTACTCAAAGCCAAAGTATGATGGATACAAGAAAGACAAGTCTGAGATGCGATACAAGACAAGGCATGGAAGGAGAGAGGAAGGCCGAGAAGACAGGAAGGAACATAGAAGAGAAGGAAAGAGAGAGGAAAAGCGTGAAAAAAGAGAGGATGAACCAGGAAGATGCTACAACTGTGGCAAATTTGGGCATTTCTCAAGAGACTGCAAGTTCAAGAAGGTAAAGAACTCAGAGTATTATGCAAGAAAGTCACTCATTGCCAAGAAAGTTGAAGAAGGAAAAGTGCTGATGGCTGAAGAAGAAAACTGGCTGTTCCAAAGTTCTGATGACGAGGAGCAGGCACACTTCACCCAAGTTTCCTATATGGCAAAACTGGATGGTGACGATGAAGATTCTGAGGCACAATCCGAAGATGCAAACTCTGAGGTAAGTGATAATTCTGAACTTATTGAATCTTTGATGACCCAAATACATAGTATGAAATATGAATTTGCTTTATTGAAAGGTAAACTTATCTCTGCACATCAAGATGTTTTGATTTTTCGTGATGAAAATGCTTTGCTAAAAGTTGTTGTGGAAGAAAAAGAAAAGGAAAAGGAGGGTTTAAAAGCTGAAAAAGATTCTTTAAAAAGAAAAATATCTGGTTTAGAAAAGGATCTTGTGAATCTTAATGCTGAAAAGGGTGAGTTTAAAATCAAATTTGAAGTTTGTTATCAAGAAAGAAATGAAGCTTTCACCAAAATCAAGCAATTGGAGGATATTAATATGAAACGAGGTCAGACTAAGCAGACATTAAATCTGTTGACCAATAAACTCCAAGACGAAAGGTTTTATAAACGTAAACCAGGTTTGGGTGTGCCAACTAACGAAATTTTGAAAAAGGCACCGGAGCACTTATATAACTTTGATAAATTTGGCTCCGCAATCAGACCCATTCCTAACATTCGTGCAACTTTTGTTGAAGAAAGTACTTCTAAACCTTTTACAGAGACCAAAGGTCGAAAAGAAATAGGGAAGGACAAGTCTTGTGAAACTGATTCTCAAAATTCTTTTAAAACAGTTGGTTTTAAATACAGTGATTTGAACAAAAGTTATGAGACTCGAAAGATCGAATTAACTGAGTTTGAATCACTGTTTACCACACCTTCCAAAGAATCAGTCTGCACAAACACTGTTCCACCTGAGACTGAATGCAAATATGACGAGTATGAATCGGATGCTGATCCATCAACTATACCTTCAGTCTCAAATCCCATTCCTTCTAAACCTTTGCTTGTTGAAGAGGTTGAAGAAGAAACTGTCAACACGAATGGATCTTGTGTTAATTATCAACTAGATTAAACTGTCTTGTGAAACTGATTCTCAAAATTCTTTTAAAACAGTTGGTTTTAAATACAGTGATTTGAACAAAAGTTATGAGACTCGAAAGATCGAATTAACTGAGTTTAAATCACTGTTTACCACACCTTCCAAAGAATCAGTCTGCACAAACATTGTTCTACCTGAGACTGAATGCAAATATGACGAGTATGAATCGGATGATGATCCATCAACTATACCTTCAGTCTCAAAGCCCATTCCTTCTAAACCTTTGCTTGTTGAAGAGGTTGAAGAAGAAACTGTCAACATGAATGGATCCTGTGTTAATTATCATCTAGATTAAATTGTGCTAAAAATGACAAAAAGGAGTTTATTGAGTCCATGACTGAAGAAAAGTTTTCTGACATGATGAATGCTTGTGACTCTGATCCTGTGTCTAATCTAAAGAAGTCAAATTCTGTGAGTGATCATACATCTGAATTGATGAAGCAAATTGATATGTTGCAACTGTCTCTTGATGAGGATGAAGATGAAAACTTTGATCTTAAGTTTAAACTTGAAAATTCTTTGAAAGAAAATCAAGAGCTTTGCACAGAGATCAATGATTTGAAAATTACATTGTTCAAAAATGCTTCAAATGATAAACAGATGTTCAATGATCCAAGCTGGAAGGTAAGAACTAATCCAGAATTTGATGCTCCTACAAAACCTTCAGTTGTTTACTCAGATTGTCCTGAATATCCACCTAGTATTTTTGAGAAGGGTGAGACTTCAAGTAGCTCTAGAAAAGAACCACCCTCTAAGATAGAGACTAACAAGGTTCCTGTTTCTGTTTCAGATATAAAAGGAAATGGAGTTGGGAGGAGTAAGAAGAATAAAAATACTAGTTTGAATAAAAATGATAGTTTGACTTCTAGTGAATCTTTTGTTACAAATAGTTGTATTTCAGACAGTGTTATTTTGAAAAGTAATTCTTTTGCTGAACATGAATGTAAGATTTGTTCCGATAAATCTAAGTTTATGAATTTTGCTCGAAAGAATCTATATTGCAAACACTGTTGGGATAACTCATTCAAATACTACTCCCCTCCTAAGTCCAAAAAGAGCAAAAGAAAAGCTAAACTGAACCTTAACTCCAATTCTACTTCTAATTCTTCCACACAACCCAAAGTGTTTCGAGCTAAGGTTGCCAATCCTACATCTAAGAAGCATTTTCAGGAATTAAATGTTAAGATGGTTTGGAAATGGGTTCCAAAACCCCATTATGAATGGAGGGTTAAAGTTAAACCTGCTGATATTCCTGAATTGCGTGAAGCTAACCGCGAAGGACCCATCTTGATATGGGTACCTAAGAAAAACTAATTCTCTCTTTTGCAGGCCTGTCGATTGGGGGTGATAGATTCCGGATGTTCACGCCACATGACAGGATTCAAGCACCTCTTGCATAACTATGTGGAGGAGCCTGCCGGAGCAGTTCGTTTTGCAAATTCTGAAGTAGAAGGACACGTCAGAGGATATGGAATGCTGGATAATGGAGTTATGAAGATTCATAGAGTGTTATATGTAGAAGGGCTTGATCATAACTTGTTTAGCACCAGTCACTTTTGTGACATGAAATATCAAGTCCGCTTCACAACAACTCATTGCTATCTTGAGGATCCCGATGGTTACGAAGTTTTCAAAGCTGAGCGCCATGGAAATCTATACTATGTAGATTTTCCTACACTGTCTGCCACACGTCCAGTATGGCTACTAGCCAAAGCTTCTAAAGCACAATCGTGGACGTGGCATCGCCGCTTGTCTCATCAGAATTTCCGATCCATAGCTAAGCTACAGAGACAAGTTCTGGTCAAAGGTCTACCAGAAATGAGGTTCGAAAAAGACTCACTATGTTCCGCATGTGAGTTGGGCAAAATGAAGCGAAGCTCATTCAAGTCCAAAACTGAATCATCAACCTCATCTGCACTGGAACTTCTTCATATGGACCTTTGTGGCCCAATGCAAACGGCGTCTATCAATGGCAAGAAGTACGTTTTAGTAATGATATATGACTATTCGAGATATACATGGCTCGAGTTTCTTCGCAACAAGTCAGATGCGCCAGAGTTGATTATCGCTTTTATCAAGCGCATCCAAGTACGTCTTCAATTGCCAGTTCGAACGATTCACAGCGATAACGGCACGGAGTTCAAAAATGACACCTTGCAGAGCTATCTTATCTCTATAGGAATCTCACATAACTTCTCCGCAACCTACACTCCACAGCAAAACGACATTGTTGAACGGAAGAACTGCACTCTTGTTGAAGCAGCTCGTACTATGCTTGCTTATTCAGATCTACCTATGTATCTTTGGGCCGAGGCAGTCGCAACAACATGTTTTACTCAGAACCGTACCATTGTGGTCAAGTGCTTTAATAAAACATCATATGAGTTAATCAACAATCGTAAACCTAATATCAAATTCCTTCGTGTTTTTGGTTGCAGGTGTTACATTCTGCGAGAACGTCAAGGATTATCAAAATTTGATAAGAAAGCGGATGAAGGATATCTCGTTGGATACTCTCTGACATCCAAATCCTATCGAATTTACATTATTCGAACCAAGACGGTTGTTGAAAGCATGAATGTCACCTTTGATGAGAATTTTACTAGGACTTCTGGACACAACAATTCAGAACTCGGTCTTAAGGACAAAGCTTCTATTCACTCCAGAATAGAACCAGCATCTAAGGAATCTTCTTCTAACTCTAACTCAAATTCATCTGAGTTAGATTTATTGTTTATTGATGCCTTCGATGATATTTGTGCAGATTTTGACAAAGGCATATCTACATCAACAACAAGCTCGGAGGTCCCTGCTATTTCTGCAGATATGACTGGACCTTCCGAAGAAGTCACTGAAACTGCATCTCCATCAGGTACAACTAAACCGTTAGTTTTTGACTCTACTAATGCTGAATCTGTTTCTACAGATAGTTCCTCTGGAAATAAAGTCACGAGTACTTCAACCGCTAGTCAAGAAGCTTCAGTATCAGAAACTCCTGTACAAGATGTCCTGAGTACATCTATGGAGCTACCTGCCGTGCATGATGAGAACGATGCATCAAATACGCAACAAACAGTTGAATCCTTACCAAGCACACATCGTTGGACTAAGGATCATGCCCTGCATAACGTGATAGGTGACGTACAATCTGGTGTCACGACACGGTCTGCATCAGCTAATTTCTGCATGTTTTCAAGCTTTCTTAGTTCCTTAGAACCAAAGAAAGCATCTGAAGCTCTACGTGATCCCTTCTGGATTTCTGCTATGCAAGACGAGCTTCTACAATTCGAACGGAACAAGGTATGGCGCTTGATCCCACTACCTAAAGGTAAATCTGTTGTTGGAACAAAGTGGGTTTTCAGAAACAAGAAAGACGAAACTGGAGTAGTTGTGAGAAACAAAGCTCTATTGGTTGCCAAAGGGTACTATCAACAGGAGGGCATTGACTATGACGAAACATTCGCCCCTGTTGCAAGGATTGAAGCCATCAGAATCTTCTTGGCATATGCAGCGCACAAGAACTTTACAGTCTATCAAATGGACGTAAAGTCAGCTTTCCTGAATGGCGTTCTGCATGAGGAGGTCTACGTGGCACAACCTGAAGGTTTCATTGATCCTCATCACCCTGATCATGTCTATGTGTTAGACAAAGCACTTTATGGTTTAAAACAAACATCACGAGCCTGGTATGAAACTCTCACTAAATTTCTCTTAGCTTCTGGTTTCAAGAAAGGTACAGTTGATACTACCTTATTTCTTAAAACGCAAGGTGAGGACTTGATTCTCATTCAAATTTATGTTTACGACATAATATTTGGGTCGACAAATCAGAAATTTTGCAAGAACTTTTCAAAAATAATGGAAACTAAGTTTGAAATGTCGATGATGGGTGAGTTAAATTTCTTTCTTGGTTTACAAGTAAAGCAATTACCCGAAGGCATATTTATTAATAAAGCTAAATACATAAAAGATATTTTGAAAAAGTTCAATATGTCAGATAGTTCAGTCACGAAAACACCAATGGCTACTGGTACACTCTTGGACGCGGATCCCTCCGGGAAACCTGTTGATCAAAAGGTGTATCGTAGCATGATTGGTTCTTTACTTTATCTGACTCCCAGTCACCCAGATATAATGTTTGCCACATGTTTTTGTGCGAGATATCAGTCTAATCCTAAAGAGTCGCACTATAATGCTGTTAAGCGAATCCTTAGATATCTCAAAGGCTCTCCTAATCTAGGCCTTTGGTATCCAAAGGACTCTCGTTTTGATCTAACTGCCTTTACAGATGCTGATCATGCAGGATGTAAGCTAGACCAGAAAAGCACCTCTGGATCATGTCAATTTATAGGTGACAAACTTGTGAGTTGGACCTCAAAGAAACAAAACCGTGTTTCAACATCCACTGCCGAGGCTGAATATGTAGCTGCTGCTAGCTGCTGTTCACAAGTTCTCTGGATGAAGACACAGTTACGGGACTTTGGGTACAACTACAAGCGCATCCCTATTTATTGTGATTCCAAAAGCACAATCTCCATAACTGCTAACCCGGTTCAGCATTCGAAGACCAAGCATATCGATGTACGCTATCACTTCATCAAGGATCATGTAGAAAAAGGTGATATCGAAATGCACTTTGTTCAGACTGACTTCCAGTTAGCTGATCTTTTCACCAGGTCGTTGGATGAAAAGAGGTTCCTGTTTCTAATCAGTAAACTTGGTATGTTGAACATGTCTTCTTGACCTTACTCATGATTCTAGGGGGAGTATTCTAAGGTGTGATAATGTGTTTTACTTTCCCACTGTTGCTAACGAGAGAGGAATCATTTTTCACAAATGATTACCATGTTTTCTTTACTTTGCAGGTATGTTCAAGTGGCTATGGCTTCTAATAACTTCGGATTAGAACCCGCACTTCAGTGTTTTATCTTTTTGCTTTATCTAAAAAAAAAAATCTCTCTTAAGTTGAGGGGGAGCTTAATCGTCTATGAGCTTAATTGTCAACCTCTTTTAGGGTGAGGGGGAGAATATCATTGTCAAACAAACTTATGTTTTGACTTCTCAAAATTTTTATTCTTCGTGCAATTGTATTCCTTTGTGCTTGCATGTACAAAAGACTGTTGCACAACACGTTCTTTTAGGAAAATACATGGGATTCAGTGTGAGAACTTAACAATCTTCCATGGATTCACGATAACCAGTGTTTCCTACCCAGGAAGTATTCCCTGAGTGATTGATGGGAGAGGGGTCAAAATAATTGAGTGTTGGTGTGTGAAGAGGTAAAATGGAAAAGAGAGATTGGTTAGAAGTTAGCATTAAAAGAAAGAGGGTGAGAGAACAGAGTAAAAGAATATTAGACTCTGCACCAAACTTCTTTCTGAGCCGGGCAGCCACATAATCTGATTGGTTCACATTCTTTGGTGACCATCATTGAAAAAGGCAACTAGCCCATGCCATCTCTTGTATACAACCTCACCAGCTACTCATTCTTTTCTCAAAAATAGAATGTTTCACATTTTCTTGGGACGCAACACATAAGCTATTGGTTCTTCATTTGGAAGATACTAATATTGAAAAAGAAGGAAAGTTTCCCCACCTTCGACCCTTTCTCATGCACATTGAGTCTTTGTATAATTTGTTGATGTCTCAACAAGTTTACATACTTTGAGCCTATAATGAAAAGCAATCATCGGTGCTTAATTCTTTCATACACATGCACGAGCACACAGAAATATGTTTTCTGTCAGAACATTCATAGATAACCATGTGTTATTCGATGATTGAATGGAAGACCTGGGGAGCCAACATCAAAACCAGCTCCTTATATAGTAACTTTGTGTTACTCAGTGACTTTGTGTCACTGACAGGCATTCCAAACTGAGTCATTTGTTGATTCAGGGTTACCACATTTATTTTATTTGAATATTAAAAGATTGAAATAATCACTTTCTCCATTTGGAGAGACTGCTCTTATTTCCACACATGGATCTATACATGAAGACAACGCTTAATTGATGACTATACAAAAAGGGGAAGATTGTTTTGCTATGTTTTGATGATGATGATTCTCACCACTCATCAAAAAGGGGGAGAATATACAAAGGGGGAGAATATACTCTGAAGACTGCTGAAGATTTCAAAGAATTCAAAGTGTCTGAGCTTATTTGATCTATCAAAAGTCTGATTGAAGATAATCGTCAAAAAGACACTTGCATTCAAAAGAGGAATTTGAAGACTGTGTAAAGATCCAAGATCTGTAGCTGTTAACAAGTTTTCAAGACAAGAGAAGTTTTCAAGAGAAGAGAAGACCCGAAGACTATTGCCAATTTTTTTTTTAATCTTGAATCCAAAGGGGGAGATTGTTGGATCATAAATTGTATTCAAGATTAAAAGTTAAAGTTAAGGGTTTAAATTGCAATTGTGTTAAAGTTAAGCATTAAGCTTAAAGCCCATATGGCTTAGGTATTTAATGTTTTAATTAATTAGGTTTTAGGGTTAACCTTTCATAATCATAATATTCATAGAGAGGTAGCATACGTTTTCTCTGTAATCGTATTCAAGGTATCAAGAACACACAAGGTTTTCATTGATTATTCAAGGGATTGGTATGTTATTCTAATCTTATTATCTCTTGATCTATAGTGTGTTGTGTGTTAGTTTATCAACTAGATTAAACTGGGATAACAGCACGCTATGTGGAGCGATGCGTGACTTGTTTGCATGTGGAGGCCGAGCACCAACGACCTTATGGGAGCCTTCAACCATTAGAAATATCCGAGTGGAAGCGGGACAAGATTACTATGTACTTTGTGACCAAGATACCGAAGACTTTGAGAGGGAACGACACCATTTGGGTGATTGTTGATCGTTTGACGAAGAGTGCGCATTTTCTAGCAATGTGGGAAACTTTGCCAATGGATAGGTTGGCAAAGTTGTATATAGACGAGGTGGTCTCTAGACATGATATACCCTTGTCTATAGTCTCTGATCGTGATAGTCGGTTTACATCAAGATTTTGGGGAGCCCTACATTAAGAAATGGGCACACGGGTGAATTTGAGCACGACGTATCACCCACAGACGGACGGAAAAAGCGAAAGGACGATTCAAACTTTGGAGGACATGCTCAGGTCTTGTGTGATCGATTTCGGGGGTAGTTGAGACACCCATCTACCTTTGGAGGAGTTTGCATACAACAATATCTATCACTCTAGCCTCGGGATGGCACCATTTGGGGCTTTGTACGGACGGAAGTGTAGGACCCCCGTGTGTTGGCTAGAGGCGGGGGGAAAACAATTTGTCGGACCGGAGATTGTGCAAGAAACGACAGAAAAAGTCAAAGAGATCCGAGAACGTTTGAAGGCGGCGCAATATCGGCAAAAGAGTTATGCCGACAAAAAGAGGCGACCCGTAGAATTTCAAGTGGGGGACTGTGTGATGCTGAAAGTGTCTCCTTGGAAGGGTCTAATCCGGTTTGGAAAGCGTGGGAACCTAAGTCCCCGTTTCCTTGGATCATTTACTATCCTTGAGCGGGTTGGACTTCAAGCTTACAAGTTAGATTTTCCACCGAAAATGGACGGAATACATCCTACGTTCCATGTGTGCTATCTATGGAAATGCATGGCGGAAGAAAGTAGTGTCATACCATTGTCGGAAATTCGGGTGGACGATAACCGATGTATTGAAGAACCCGAAGCAATCCTGGAAAAAGAGATCAAGAAACTCCGCCACAAAGAAGTGGCAACGGTGAAGGTTCAGTGGAAACATCATCGCGGTGCGAATGTGACTTGGGAAGCGAAGGAGGACATGTAGCATTGATATCCTTGTTTGTTTGACTAGTTGGGATTTCGGGGACGAAATCATTTTCAAGTTGGGGAGGATTGTAACACCCGCAATTTCGGGTAAGCTTCCTCTATTTTCATAGTTCGGTAGAGCGTTTATTTATCTTACCATAATGTAATATTACTTAGTATTATTATACGGAATTGGTCGTAAGTTCCTCGTCAAAGAATCGGATCTTTTCGGGTCAGGATCGTGCCAAAATGGCCTTGGGCGACTATGCCCTGGGCATAGTCGCAGGTGTCATAGTCGCATGTGAGATGGGACTCACTGGTCGAAAAACAGAAGAAGGGTGGTGTTGGCATAGTCGTCGTGTCATTGTCGCACCCTTTCTCCAGGGTGTTAAAACCCAACTCAGCGAACTTGATCTCATTGTTATCTGATTTTAAGAAAGCTAGGTCGTGATTTTCTCTCTAGAAGGGTTGGTAAGTTCCCTCTTGTTAGCGCACAGATCTATTGGATTCAAGATCATCCAATCTGAAGATCCAATCCGAAGCTAATGCCGGAAAGTCGACTCTCGATATAACTCTAAATGTTTATTTGTAATAAATGTCAACGTATTGTTTTTAGTATTTTATTAATATTCCTAAATATCTAGATATTAGTTTAAGTTATTATATTAGTTTTAGTTAGATATTTGTTTATTTTTTGCAAGTGGTTGATTGTGTAAGAAAAGCAAGCGATAGATCTCAACACAGATCTAATAGAGAACACACACATCACACAATTCTAAGGTGTAAAACACAGAGAGAGCTTTCAAAGAGAAATCATATCAACCATCTGTATTCCGTGATTATTAATCCAACAGGTTGGTAATCGTATATGTGTTGTTATTGATAAGAACTTGATAGTATTGTGGACCGACAATTGGTATCAGAGCCTGAAATCAGATTCAAATCAAGTTTTTAAAAACTCGACTCTGTGTTCTTCATTTCAAAATCATTTTCGTGATTGAGAGTGTTTTAGGTGTTGAAATCGTTCAGGTTGTGATCGATAGGTGTATTAGATCGAGTTGTTGTTGATTAATTTCATTATAGAGCTTCAATCGATTCAAATTTGGTGATTTTGTTGCAAAACAGTTCACGAGCATATCTTACTGTTCCATCTATTGGATTTTCAAAAAGTGATTTTTATCGAGATCTAAGGGTTGTAATCTGTTCTAAAACTGTTAGTGGTCATTTTGTTAGAGTTTAGAACTGCTAATCGAAGTCCAAACAGGTTTTTAGATCGATTTTCGAAGAACAGGGGCGAACTCGCGCAAAGTTCACATTTGCGCCAGTTCATAGTCAATTTTGCGCCATCAACTACTCGCGCAAAACTCAAAACACGCGACCTTCGATTCACGCAAACATCAATTTCGCGCGACCAGCTACTCGCGCAAAGTCATAAACGCGCCACCTACATCTCACGCAATCCTCAGCTCGCGCCACATTTGTCTCGCACAAATCTCAGATCACAAAGTTCACGCCAACCATTTATCGCGAAAAAACCTTCAGTTCGCGGCATTAACTACTTACGCAAAAGAACTTTCGCGCGACCATCTGTTCACGCAAATCTTCAAAACGCGCCAACCACTTCTCACGCAAACTTTGCTTTGCGCCAACCACTTCTCACGCAAACTTTGCTTTGCGCCATACACGTCTCGCGCAAACCTCTAGAGAAGCTCTAGCTATCGGAACTGACTCAAAGCCACCAATACTCTTCAGGGGAGAGTATGAACAGTGGAAAGATTGGTTCATGGACTTCATTGAAAGACATGATTTAGGAGTATTCATCAGGAAATCAATAGAAGAAGGAGTTATGGCACCAGTTTATGAGACTCGTAACGAGGGAACTGTGGCAACGGAGTTTCAACTTAAGTATGAAGATCTAGAAGGTGATAAGCTTAAAAGAGCAAAAGGTGATAGATTAGCAAAGTCTTATATTCTTCAAGGAATTCCGAATGAAATATACGTGAAGATAGATAGCTACAAGGCTTCAGGCAAACAGATGTGGGATCAGCTAGAGAAGATGATGCTAGGTTCAAAGGTTGGGAACCAGCTCAAGATATCCAACTGCCTAAACAACTATGAAGAATTCAAAGGCAGAGTTGGAGAGTCTCTAGAAGAAACATACGACAAGTTTGTGACCTTGCTGAATGAATTAAGCAAGAACAAGGTCACTAAATCACAGATAGAGCTTAATGTCAAATTCCTCAGCATTCTCCAGCCTGAATGGAAGAGGTTTGCCAGACAAATGAAGCAAATCAAAGATCTAAACGAGATTCCACTTCATGAGGTGTATGACACCCTCAAACAAAATCAAGAAGAGGTGGATGAAATCTTGGATGAAAAGAGACAGGGTGAGAAGACAGTTGCTGACTCAGTTGCTCTTGTTGTGAAAAAGAAGAAGAAGAAGATGCTTATGTCTGGATCAGATGAGGTTGAAAATGAAGCGAACTCTGACTCGGACGACTGTGAACAACTAAAGCAGGCTATGCTTATGCTGACAAAGGCTTTTCAGAAGAAGTTCTACAAGAAGCCAAGTTCAAACAGTCAGAGGTATTCTTCTGGTCCAAGCAACTATGTTCACAAGGAGAGGGTTGAAGGAAAGAGGTTTGAAGGAAAGAGAATAGAGGAAAGGAAGCCGGAAGAGAGAAGGTATCAAGCTGAAGGATCCAGTCAGTCAGAACCTCCAACGTGCTACAACTGTGGCAAAATAGGTCACTTTGCCAGAGACTGCCGAAGACCCAAAGTCAGAAACTCAGACTACTACAAGAATAAAATGCTTCTAGACAAGCAACAGGAGGCTGGAAAGGCATTGATGGCAGAAGATGAGTATTGGCTTGATCAATCAGATGATGAGAATGAAGAGAAAGATGAAACAACTCACATGTGCTTATTGGGCAAGCAGGAATCAGAAGCTGAAGTTGATTCTGATGATAAGGAAAATGAGGTATGTGATTTAACTCATTCAGATTTCTTAAATCAAATGCATGCCATGTTGACTAAACTCGAAGAGTTAGAGTCAAAGCTTAAGCGAGAAAAAGGTGTTATCAATGACAAAAACCAATCAATACAGAAACTTAGCGAGGATATTGCTGAGAAGAATGTATTGATTGAGACAATGCATAAAAACTTTGATAGCTGCGCTAAAGAAAAGACAATAATTCTCAAAGAAATAACTGAAACAAATTCTAAATTGAGAAAAAGTGAGTTTGATTTCAGAGAGCTTACGAAAATGTATTCTTCGTGTTCCAAAGAGAATGAATCTTTACTTGCAAAATTAAAATCTTTGGAAGAGAAGTTATACAAAATGGGTCAAACTGAACAAACCATTCATCTAAACAAACCCAAAGAGGAAATAGAGAGTTGGGGACTCGGATACAAGAATCCTCATTACCTTAAAAATGATAAATCTGAAGTGCCTGCACTTTATGATTTTACTTTTATGAAACTAGCTCGTCGAATCCCTGATCTTAAAGTTTTCTGGACTGGACTGTCAAAAGAGGATGTCAAAAGAGGATGAAGCCAAGGAAATAGAAAAACGAAAGAACACATCTAATGTTCAACTTCTATTTCGTTATGCGAAGTTGAATAATAGTTATAATGATGATCTAATATATCAAAAGAAATCTCTTTCAAATGACTTCTTTCAAAGTTATTCTGTCAAAGAAATGGAGGCGAAGCCTATTAAAGGTAAACTATATGTCCCTCCTCTCGTGTTGGAAAGTAAAATTTTTGAACTTGAGACTTCTTTAACAGATGAAAGACTTTTGATTAATATTGAACAAAAAGTTTTTTCAATTGTGCTTAAAAGTACTGTTCTTTCTAAATCATTAAAGGCTTCAGAATCTGATTATCTGTTTGGTTTAGCTAATGGAGGGTTTGATTTTCTAAACTCCGATGGTGTTTTAGATGAGTGTATTGATCAATTTGATTTTCATGCCAAACTTCCTAACCATTCATCTTTTGTTGTAAAATCCTTTGGATCAACCAGTACGTCTGAAAAAGGTAAATCATCAACCAAAGTTGATAAATCAGCTTCTGTGAAAGCTAAGAATGCAAAAGGTAAGAAGAAATCTCAGCATTCACAGAAACCGATCACTACTGGTAACCCAAAGAAGATGCATTCAATTGTTGCTCAAAAGTCTAACTCACAAGTTTCAAATGTTTAAGATTTGAGACAGAAAAGGCAGGGAGTTAAGTCTGAATGGAAACCAAAACAGAAGATAGACGAGAATGCAAAATCTTTTTCAAGTGTTAATTGTAATAAGACTATGCCTAGTAAAGATGTTTTGAATGCAAATGTTGCTACTATTTTGAAACCAAAACTTGTCGTTTATCGCAAGAAATATTCTATGAAGCAATTATTCGAGTTATCTTTATCTGCTAGAAATTTTTCTACTTATGATAGACATGCTTATGCTTCTCGTAAAGATTCTGCTGTTTGGTTTGGAACTTATCATGTGCATTCTTACAATTCTAATGCTTCCAATGAATTTCAAATGAAAAACGGACCCAAATTTCAACGGGTACCAAAATCTTGTGCTAACACAATTGGACCCAAATTCCAATGGGTACCAAAAGCTAAATCTGTGTTGCAGGAACTCAAAGTTTAAGAGGGAGCATAGAATTTAGGCTTTTGAACAAAACAGTTCAAAACCCGGACTTAAATGTCAAGATGAAGGCTTCTAAGCAATTTCAGCTTAGAACCCGTACTTCAAACGAAGTATGACTTCTAGACAAAATAGTCTAGGACTCGTACCTCAAAGAACAATGGATCTTGAATACAGCAGTTCAAGACCCGCACTTCAATGCTCAAGAGTCTTTAATTTAAATTTTGTTTTATGAATATCTAAATCTCATGTTTCGTAATTTCTCTTGTGCAGATCCGTCATATGTGGTACTTGGATAGCGGATGTTCCAAGCATATGACTGGACAAAAAGGTATGTTGACCAACTTTACAGAGAAGTATTGCGGAACAGTTAGATTCGACAACGATCAGTTTTCACCAATACTAGGATATGGTGATATGGTACATGACAAAGTCACGATCAAGAAGGTGAGCTATGTTGAAGGCTTAGGACACAACCTGTTCAGTATAGGCCAGTTCTGTGACAAAGGCTTAGAGGTCAATTTCAAAGCCAAGAGGTGTTCTGTTCGCACTGAAGAAGGCGAGGAACTCTTGGTCGGCACGAGAAAGTCCGACCTCTACACAATCAATTTGTCAAACGTCCAGACTGACAAGCAGGTTTGTCTATTATCTAAAGCCTCGATGCAAGAAAGCTGGCTATGGCATCGACGGCTCTCTCACCTCAACTTTAGGTACATCAACAAGCTGGTCAGTGGGAAGTTAGTGATAGGACTTCCAGAGCTCAAGTACGAAAAAGAACACTTATGTGCAGCGTGTGAAAAGGGAAAGATGAAGAGAGCTCCTCATAAACCAAAGCCTGAACCGAGTACTAGCGCTCCGTTAGAGTTGTTGCATATGGACTTATGCGATCCGATGCAAATGCAAAGTCTAGGCGGAAAGAAGTACATACTAGTTATCGTGGACGATTACTCGCGATACACTTGGGTCAAATTTCTACGTTCAAAAGATGAGACACCAGATGTTCTCATTACATTCCTAAAGACGACCCAGGTAAATCTACAGAAACCGGTCAAGCTTCTAAGAACAGACAACGGCACAGAGTTCAAGAACAAAACAGTTCTAGAATATCTCGATTCAGTCAGGATATCACATCAATACTCTGCTGCTCGTACGCCTCAACAGAATGGAGTGGTGGAAAGAAGAAATCGTACGCTAGTCGAGGCTGCTCGTACTATGCTAAGTCAATCTGACTTACCTCTATTCTTGTGGGCAGAAGCTGTATCGACTGCGTGCTACACTCAGAATCGATCCATGATACACTGCAGATACAAGAAGACTCTTTATGCATTAATCAACAACCGAACACCGACAATCAAATATTTCCATATATTTGGGTGTAAGTGTTTTGTTCTAAACGATAGAGAGAGTCTGAACAAGTTCAGTGCCAAGGCGGGCGAAGGCATCTTCATTGGTTATTCATCTACATCAACTGCATACCGTGTATATTTGAAGAAGTCAAAGACAGTTATTGAAAGAGTCAACGTTACGTTTGATGAAGAAATGGCTTCTGAACAACACAGTTCAGAACCCGTGATAACCGGAGTACTAGGTTCTGGGCAAATCAGTCCAGAACCTGCGTCTCAAAAGAACAAATCAGATGAAGCATCAACGTCTACTAATCATTTATCTGATTTAGATTTATTATTTGAATTGTTTTATGTTGAATTTCTTGGATCTAATGTGAAGAAATCTGTTGTGGTTGACAGGAATGAAGACTCAACGACTACTCATCCAACCATATCAGATATCTCTATTGAATCTAACTCTCAGATTCAACAAGAAATTCTAGTTCAAATGCCGACTCCAACAGTTGGAGCTGTGAGAAATAATGAAGAGACATAAGTTATTGTATCAGCAGGATGTTCTGTACAGACTAATCTACAGCCGGACCAAGCTGTACCTGCTGAGACTTCTGCACCTACTACTTCAACTGCAACCATAATTCCTCCTGAACAAACTGAAGAAGGTACCAGTGGATTCATAGATGATACTATTGATATATATTCATATAATCCACTACCTCATGAACATAAATGGACCAAATAGCACCCGATAAGCCAGATCATTGGCGATTCAACAAAACCAGTGCAAACTAGGTCAGCGTCAATGAATTTGTGTATGCATGAATCCTTTCTGAGCAAGATCGAGCCTACTCGCGTATCAGAGGCTCTTGCCGATTCAGACTGGGTAACTGCAATGCAAGAAGAGCTGAATCAGTTCGACGCACTTAAAGTCTGGAGACTCATACCCAAACCTCAAGGTAAAACTATTATAGGTACGAAATGGGTGTTCAAGATCAAGAAAGATGAAGATGGTACCCTTATCAGAAACAAAGAAAGACTTGTAGCCAAATGATACAGACAAGAGGAAGAAATAGACTACGATGAGACTTATGCTTCTGTGGCGCGTTTAGAGGCAATTCGAATGTTTCTAGCCTACGCTGCTCACAAGAACTTCACTGTCTTTCAAATGGACGTGAAAACTGCCTTTCTGAATGGCATTCTAAAGGAAGAAGTCTACGTCTCGCAACCAGAAGGCTTTGTCAATCAAGAGAAACTGAATCATGTCTACATTCTCGACAAATCACTCTATGGACTGAAACAAGCTCCTCGCACCTGGTATGATGTCATATCTCAACTTTTAGTCAAGTCTGGTTTTACAAAAGGTACGGTAGATACCACTTTGTTTATTAAAAAGGAAAAAGCCGATATCATTCTTATTCAAATCTATGTGGATGATATTATTTTTGGCTCTACAAATCCTAAGTACTGTAAGAATTTTTCAAACCTTATGGTGTCAAGATTTCAGATAAATATGATGGGAGAGATGAATTTCTTTCTCGGATTACAAGTCAAACAATTTTCATCGGGGATTTTTATCAGTCAATCAAAATACATTCTTGATATTCTTCGGAAGTTCAAAATGGAAAATTCTAAACCGATTGGTACCCCAATGGCACCAGGTACTAAGATTGGCACCGATCCTTTTGGAAAGGCTGTTGATGTTAGGACTTACAGAGGAATGATAGGTTCTTTGATGTATCTTACTTCTAGTAGGCCAGATATTATGTTTTCAACATGCTTATGTGCAAGATATCAGGTTAATCCTAAAGAATCCCATGTGTCTGCAGTTAAGCGTATTTTTAGGTATCTGAAGGGGACTGCAGATCTTGGTCTGTGGTATCCTAAAGATACTAGCTTTGAACTAACAGCATATACAGATGCAGATCATTCTGGTTGTATGTTAGACAGGAAGAGAACATCAGGTCATATACAGTTCATCGGTGATAAACTCGTAAGTTGGGCATCGAAGAAGCAACTTTGTGTTTCAACTTCAATGGCCGAAGCAGAATATGTAGTTGCTGCTAGCTGCTGTTCTGAGGTCTTATGGATGAGAACACAACTGCGTGACTACGGTTTTCACTTCAACCATATCCCGATATACTGTGACTCGAAGAGCGCAATCGCGATAACAGCCAATCCTGTTCAACATACAAAGACCAAACACATCGATGTCAGGTATCACTTTATAAAAGATCATGTCGAAAAAGGAACAATTGAACTTTACTTTGTAAAAACTGATTATCAACTTGCAGATTTGTTTACCAAACCCTTAGACGAAAAGAGATTCAATTTTCTTGTCTCTAAGCTTGGTATGCTAAATCTTAAGACATAATCTGTGGTTACCTATTAGAGTTTCTTATTGTAAATTTTTCATCATTTTCTTCATTTCCGCAAGATATCTGCACATTAACAATCCGTTCATGATCAAAGGGGGAGTGTGAGAAGAACTCCAAAGATAATCATTGTTATTTTGAGGGGGAGCTCATAAAATTTTTGCATTTACCTTTTATGTCAAATTTTTGTAATGCATAATTTTAGGGGGAGCTTTTCAAATCAAAGGAGTTAGGATATGACTTTTGATTATTTCTGATCAGAACTCGTACTCTCATTGTTTTTCTGCTTTTTGTCATTTTAATTTAAGTGAATAAATTTACTTTGACTATGACATAAGACTTTTGCAGTTTTTTGAGAGATGCTTAAATGTTCATATCTTTATGACTTTAAGCTTAGCTTCATGAGATGTAAGATTGCACGTAAAGGTATAATCTTTTATCTTAATCTCATATATGGATGAAAGAAGGATAACTTTCATTCATTGAAAACATTGTTATTAAATGTTCAAACCACTTCCCGAATCTTATTCTGATTTCATGTTCTGGAAGTGTGACTTTAAATGTTTTCAAGATCTATTTGTGCTTTAACTGAAATAGTTAAACCAAATCTGAGCATCACATGCTTTCTAGGAAAACATAATTTCATTGTTCTAGGACTTAACACAACTTCAATGGAATCATGTTAACCAGTGATTTCTACCCACGAAGTTAATCCTTAAGTGATTGAGTGTGAGAAGTGAAAAGAAATGAGTGTGGTTAGAGTGAGATTAATGTTTAAAAGAATATCAGAACTCTGCACCAACTACTTTCGGAGCCGGGCAGCCACATTTTTAGTGTTTCACATTTCTTTGGTGAACATTATTGAAACAGGCAACTAGCCCATGCCAACTCTTGATTAACCCCACCAACTACTCATTTTCTTCTCAAAAGGAAAGTGTTTCACATTTTCAAAGGGGAAGCAGCACATTTGCTTTCTGATTTTCATTTGGAAAATCTGGATATTGAAAAGAAGGAAGTTTGCCCCACCTTCGCACTTCAATCATGCACATTGAGTCTGTGTTTAACTTACTGTTGTCTCAGTGGTTTACACAATATTGAGCCTTATAAGAAATCATCAAGTGCTTAATTCTTTCTATCACATGCACGAACACACAAGGAATTTGTTTCTTTGTCATAACGTTTATAGAAATTACCGTTATGGTGTTTCGATGATTGAATGGAAGCCCTAGGAGAGTGAACATCAAAAAGATCCTTTCCAATGTGTATTCGTTACACACAGTGACTTAGTGTTACTGACAGGCATATTAACTGATTCATTTGTTGATTCAGGTGTTACACGATTATTTTGTCTGGATTTGCAAAGATCTGGATGAATATCTTTTGAATTGACGGATCAGAGGCTCCAAATGAAGGACATTTCTTACTCAGAGTTTTGATGATGTCGATTCTCTATTCATCAAAAAGGGGGAGAATCTAAAGCTTGAAGAAATGTCCAGTCCATTACATTCCAAAGACATTGGAAAAGAGAAGAGCTAACCAAGAAATGCAATAGATCAAAGTATTCTGAAGACATGCTGATTTTAGAGAAATTTTCTTTAAAGATACTTTTCTAAAGCATTCTGAGCTAAAACCTGGAGATTATTATGTATGGAAGACAGAGAAGGAGATTGCATCTTCTGAACTGAAAAAGAAGACTGAATTGCTAAAATCTTTTTAGTAATGATCTTGATCCAAAGGAGGAGATTGTTAGCGCCCAGATCTATTGGATTCAAGATCATCCAATCTGAAGATCCAATCTGAAGCTAATGCCGGAAAGTCGACTCTCGATATAAGTCTAAATGTTTATTTGTAATAAATGTCAAAGTATTGTTTTTAGTATTTTATTAATATTCCTAAATATCTAGATATTAGTTTAGATATTAGTTTAAGTTATTATATTAGTTTTAGTTAGATATTTGTTTATTTTTTGCAAGTGGTTGGTTGTGTAAGAAAAGCAAGCGATAGATCTCAACACAGATCTAATAGAGAACACACACATCACACAATTCTAAGGTGTAAAAAACAGAGAGAGCTTTCAAAGAGAAATCATATCAACCATCTGTATTCCGTGATTATTAATCAAACAGGTTGGTAATCGTATATGTGTTGTTATTGATAAGAACTTGATAGTATTGTGGACCAACACCTCTCACCCTCCTCTTGTCATAAATGCTTCCATCTACCTCAAATATTTGATCATTATGATGTTGTATGGTTCTTGAAACACTTGTTGGTCAAGTCTAGCCATCTTAAGATTCATCTCATCTCCTCACCAATTACTTGGGGTTTTAGGGTTTTAAGCTATAAAACTTACAAGGTGAGTTCATCCTTTTCTAGACTCTATACATGTTAAAAATCATGTTTTTAAGCCACTAGACATCCCCATTTTCATTTGTACATCTTGGGGTGCATTATCACCCAAAACCCTAATTTTGGAGATTCTAGGGTTTATGTGTTTGGATGGGATTTCAAGAAAGAAAATGGGTATCTTGAATTTATATGTGAACAAGGTTTGGCATTATACTATTTTATTCTCTAACTTCAAAGATTAGTTAATAATGGGATGATGAAGTTTATGTTGAACTGCTGATAAGTTTATGCATTGGAAACTTGTTTTATTATAACCTTGGGTTGGGTCATTGGGATCCAAAAAAAACCAGAGTTTGAAATATTTAAATGCCTTAAATGTTTGGAAAATGAGTATGTGAATCATATGTCAAATTGAAACCTCTTGGTAAAATTAGGCATGTATTATGCAAAGAGCCTTCATTGCGTGTACTTTTATGTGTTTTGGCTTTACTGACGATCAAGTGGCCTACTTTTGTGTTCCGTCACCTGAGTTAGTAAGCGGGTCTCCCCCGTTAAACAAAGAGGTAATTGTTTATGGTAAAAGCACGATTATTCGTATTATAACTCCACTTTTATTTACGTTTATCGTTAATTATTTTAAATACAACTGTTTGATCTCACTAG
Organism: Arctium minus; assembly: GCA_954870635.1. Classification (NCBI taxonomy): domain Eukaryota; kingdom Viridiplantae; phylum Streptophyta; class Magnoliopsida; order Asterales; family Asteraceae; genus Arctium; species Arctium minus. Next base: position 38,921,328 of record OX941087.1, on the reverse strand, counting down.
GCTTTAGCCTAACACTTTTTCATAAAATGACATGTATAGCAGGTCAATCTAGCAATGGGATTCATCGGGGATGAACGGATGGCCTAGGGGTTGAGAGCGGTCATTTTGAGTTGATGTATTGACCGATACGATGGTGATAGTGGTTATACATTTTTGGAAGAATAGCAACACCCGACATTAATCTTTCTTGTTTAAGTTAGATTATTAGGTTGTTAAGTATTATTCTTCATTCGATTCTTTTGTAAAGGCTACAATTATATTCCCTGTTCTCGGGATGATACTTTGGGATTGTTATGACAGGTTTTGTTTACCCAGGTTATCTCAGTTTATAGCCGTCATATTGCGAAATTTTCGAATTTTTATTTCTCTAAATTTTAGGGTGTTACAGCCTATGTTGCACACAAAGGGTTCAAAGTATATCAAATGGATGTTAAATCTGCCTTCCTAAATGGAAAATTAAATAAAGAGGTATATGTCCAGCAACCACCTGAATTTGAAAGTACGAGGTTTCTAACTATGTTTATCATCTTCATAAAGCTCTGTATGGACTTAAACAAGCTCCAAGAGCATGGTATGCTACTCTGTCCAAATTTCTGATTAATAATGGCTTTGAAAAAGGTACAATTGATACAACCCTGTTCATAAAGATGTACAAAAATGAGATGCTTTTAGTACAGATATATGTTGATGACATTATCTTTGGCTCTACAAATCAGAAGTATTGTGACAGGTTTTCAGAGTTGATGAAGAGTGAATTTGAGATGAGTCTCATGGGAGAATTAACATTCTTTCTGGGCTTACAAGTAAAACAAACGACAGAGGGTACTTTTATAAGTCAATCTAAGTACACCTCTGATATTTTGAAAAGGTACAAACTCAATTATTCAACTTCTATGAAAACACCTATAGCTACAGGAGTCAAACTTGACTCTAATCCTTCAGGAAAATCTGTAGATGTTAAGACTTACAGATGCATGATAGGATCACTTCTATACTTAACTGTTAGTAGGCCTGATATAATGTTTGCAACCTGTCTCCGTGCTAGATATCAAACAAATCCAAAAGAATCTCATTTATCTAAAGTCAAAAGAGTGTTTAGATACCTCAGAGGCACACCCTCAATGGGCCTTTGGTATCCAAAACTCTCTAGTTTTTATTTAACAGCTTATACTAATGCAGATCATGCAGGATGCAAGCTAGACATCAAAAGTACCTATGTTTGATGTCAATTATTGGGTAACAAGCTTGTGAGTTGGTCATCCAAGAAGCAGAACTGTGTTTCAACTTCTGCTGTAGAGGAAGAATATGTTGTTGCTGCTAGTTGTTGCTCCCAAGTCATTTGGATGAAAACTCAACTCAGAGACTATGGATTACAATATGACAGAATACCCATTCTGTGTGATTCCAAAAGTGCCATAGCCATCTCTGCAAATCCAGTACATCATTCCAAGACAAAGCATATTGATGTCAGGTATCATTTCCTTAAAGACCATGTTGAGAAAGGTACAATTGAGATGTATTTTGTACCAACTGATCTCCAAATTGCTGATATTTTCACAAAATCCTTAGACAAACGAAGGTTCAATTTATTAATTAGCAAGTTGGGAATGTTGAACATGTCTACTTAACTCAAAAGAACTTCAGAGTCTCTGATCACTACATCAGAGCCTCTGACATTGAAGGCATGTTTAAACCCAGAGCCTCTAAGACCTGTTTCAGAGCCTCTGGACTCCCAACCAAGCATGGTCAAAATCATTTTTTTCCTCTAAGCATCAATAAAAGGGGAGCAAAGAAAAGTTACCATCATCTGTTAAGGGGGAGCTTGAGAACATTGGAAGTTTCAGAGTCTCTGCCCTTTATATCAGAGCCTGTGATCTTATCTATGATATTCATATCAGTGTCTCTGATCATTTCATGAAACATGTTGTTCAAAATACCAAGCATTATTCCAGGGGGAGAATGAAAATCAAACAATCAATTGTTAAGGGAGAGAATAAAAGTTCAGAGCAGACTACCTTTAGTTGAGGGGGAGCAGACACTAAACATCAGTGCTTCTGAATCTTTATACTTGTTTAAGCAATCTCTTATATCATTTGGCCTTAAAACTCAGATTCTATGAATTCTTTCAACACTTGTGATATCTTAGATTACTTCACACTCAAAATATTCTTTCAAGAGATCAAGGTGAAAGGTTTGTCTAGTCAGCAAAAATTAACTATTAATTTCAAATATTCATAACTGGCTCCCATTCCTATTTTATTGGAAACTAAAACACTTATGTGCAACAGTTACCAAGAACACGTGTCACCACAGGGTTGAGTGAAAGGTCAAACGACCTCATCCAAAAGTTCTAATCACTGTCATTTCACCTTATGCACTCGAGTGTAAATTTTCTAAATGTGGATATAAAGTAACTTTAAATCTGAATATCCATTTTTACACAAACAAATTACTCTCGAGCAATCTTTTCTCTCTAAAAGAACTAGAACTTCATCTTCTTTGACTCAAACTCTCAAATGGCTTCTTCCATGGACTGGTGCAAACTATTTCCCAAAACCGGTGAACCTTCGCGAGTGTATCGCTTTCCAATCAAGGACAACAACCATATGGTACAACTTGATTCTCCCAAGTTCGAGGAACAATACCGCATCATCTGTGAGTTCTTCACAAAGTGTGAACTCACTCAAGCCCTAATCTCATCCACCACTGAATGCCCTCTCACATTCGTCCAAGAGTGGTTTTCTTCAAGTCACCACAGTGAAGACCATGGCAGAATCGTTGGCGAGTTTTAGATCTCTAAAACTGTGAAGTGTCAAGTTATCATCAACCCTGCTGTTCTCCGCGAAGTAATTCCATTCCTTACAACTGAAGAACTTCAAATCACTCGATTTGAGAAATGCCCCTCCTCTGAAACCCTACTTTTGTTTGTCAAAATGCTTGTCTACAACACTGAAATCACACGCCTAAGCAATTTCAGAAGACAACACCTTCCTTCTGTCTGGAACTTTATGTTCTCTGTGCTAAATCGAACCCTTACCTGCAAATTAGGAAGCATGGATTAAGCCACACCAGAAATACTGTCTATCATGTATGCTTTATTTTTCAATCGCAACATTGATATGGCAAGTATTATCTATGAACTGATTCTGGCCTCCAATGAAAAGAAGAACTAGTGTATAACCAAGGACCCAGAGCAGATCACCCCATCTTCTAGAGTTCCCTCTATAACATTCCCACGATTCCTTGCCTTGATCATCAAAGCTGCAATTGACAAACTTCAGATTCTGACCTACTCTGATCAAAGCAAGACTCCATTCTACATCATGAAAAACTTCAAACCAACTATCCTCTCTGAAGGATACCCAGGAGCAAGGAGGATCCCTCATCACATGCTGAACCAGGTAAATCCAAATTATGTAGCCTTAGCTTCTTATCTTCATGTTGCCCAAGAACTAGGGGTGTTCACGGTGCGGTTTGGGGCAAAACCTCAAACCGCACCGCATGTGCGGTTTGAGCATTTTCCCAAACCGCAAACCGCACCACATATACCTCAAACCGCACCAAACCGCACCGCGAAATGCGGTGCAGTGCAATGCGGTTTATGCGGTTTGTCCTTATCGCACTTTATGCGTACAATTCAAAAAATTATAAGTTTAAAATACATTAGAAAGTCAACAATAAAGTGACCGTAGTCCAAAAAATAAAGAGTTTGAATACATCCAACTCCAAAATGCATAATTAAAAATATTCAAAGAAATAGTTTAAATCAATAAATTGTTTCAATACGATAAACGGATAAAGTGACGTCTCCAGTCATGAACGTTCTACCCTATGACATTTTTTCTTTTGTTGGGCCATAGACTTTTAAGAGGCCTATAATTAAAATGTTTATTTAGCAAAAGTCCAAAACTTAAACTCTTAAAGTCCATAATTAAAAACACAAAGCCCAATTATATAAAAATTAAATTAAACTATTATATATATATATGTTTAAAATTAAAAAATAATATAAAAGATGCGGTGCAGTGTGGTTTGAAAACTCAAAACCGCATACTGCACCGCATAGTGCAGTTTGGTAAAAATATAAACCGCAAACCACACCGCAAAAGTTCTAAACCGCGTTTTGCAGTGCGGTGTGGGCAGTTTGTGCGGTTTGGATGAACACCCCTACCAAGGACTAGAGCCAGTCCTGGGAACCCCAACACACTTAGGTCCTATGTCTGTGATGGAGAGTCAGAGTAGCTCTAATTTAGAGGGATCAGAGGACCTTGAAGTTCAGGTTCTCTGAGGAGTGAACCAGAGGGTACTCCTAACAGAGACACCGAAGTTCAGAGAGATGACAGCGCACCAGAAGGGGCTTTCAACGAGGGAGAAAAGGAAGTCCCTTCAGAAGTTAGTGAAGACCCTAGCTCTACTAGCTCTGAAGAGAGTGAGGATGAATCTTCAGAGACTAGCTTTGAAAATTCTTAGAGTGAGAAGAGAGAGTCCCCTATGGACTTAGATAAACCAGAGAGTTCTCAACCCTCCCCTGTAAAAGATGCCAAAAGGCACAATTACTTTAGGACTCCAACACCAACCCCCAGTGCATCCACACCATCTAACCATCCTGATCCAGAGGTATTGGTTATTGAATCAGAGGTGCAAACCTCGATCCCAACCCAACAAACCATTTCAGAGGTGCCTCTTTCTACCTCTGAAGTACACAAGCCTGAGGAAACCCACAATCTGAATGAGTCCTCTCAATAGGACTTAGTCAATATCATAAGTACTCAGTTGCCTCAAAGTATGACACACATCCCCACACACGATGATGCCTCTTTGGCTCATCCCTCACCCTTTAGGTTTTCCCGTAGCAACTGTCCAACTCAGGGACATTGGTTGAACCTTCAAGCACAAAGAATAATCTAAGGATGTGGATGTTGGAGTTGTCAATCACGGTATATTTGGAAGTAAGGCACTGGTTGATGACTGAGAATATAGCATACCACACTGGTGGTAAGTTTGTTTTCTGGAACTGGACAATCTTTGTAAGTTCTTCAATGTAGCCAAGAGCTCTAATTCCCTCAAAAACATCTGAATCAGATGGGAAGTTATCATATGTAGTTCTGCCTGGTCTGGAATTTGCTTCAGGTAAGTGCAAGACCAATCTAAGCCTATAGTTGTCAAGTGTGGTGATGTAATCATCTATCTGTATCTCAAATATGGGATGTTGTGCTCATAAACACACTGTATAGTCTTCCATGCTTGCTGGAGATAGATGAGAGGCACATTGACTGTGGCAGATAACGCATATGCAAAAGGATGTCCCTTCAATATCTCAATAACCACCATGTCTATGTTGATGTGGTCAAAGTCCACATGGTGGTTGTTGGGCTTCAGTTACAGATAGTCATTGGGGTGGATCAAGGCATGTTCTTGGTTTTCAGCATTAATGGAGGGATTCCTTGATCGGGATGATGGTAAGGGAGCATCAATGGTTGCCTGAGGCATGTTTTCATCAAAGTGTATTTGTTGCTCAATAGAATGATCATTTTCAGCCGTTTTGAGTACCTAAAATAGCAAATGATAGAGCATATGCTCTATGGGTCAGTTAAACATAAAACTCATTTTTGAAAAATTTTCTGAAAATTTCCTAAGTGTGGTTGACGCAAGCCAAAGGAACATTCACAAAGGGGCATGTTTGTCGCAACTAACTACACTTGATGCGATAAGTGACTTGTCGCAAATCAAAGAAAGGGCATACTTATCGCACGCAACAGTTTGCGATAAACATACTAAGAAAATTCTCAAATCATAAATGAAACTTGTCGCAAAAAACCAAGAACTTGTGAACTTATCACAAGATTCAAAAATTCATGAACTTTGTCGCAAGTTCATCAGATCAAATATCGATAAGTCCAAAATTCAAAATTATGTATAGAAAAGTCCTCAGATTAGTTCGATTAGGGTTTACAATCAATGAATCATCATTTTCAGTCCAAATACATGATTAGATTTAAAACCTAAGTCCAAAAATTCAAGAACAATCGAAGAACACTCGAAGAATATCAAGGTAGATGAACAGTCAAATGGTTCAAAATCGAAGTATTAGGGTTTAATTTATGAAATTGATGGTTGAAATCGTGTCACTAACAAAAAGATATCATCAAACAGCTTTTATTCAAGGATTTAACTACCTGAATCGATGGATTTGAGTAAGAACTCAAAGGTCGGTATGAACACAGAAAGTCTCAAGATATCAGTGTGAAAAATCGCTCAAGTTTACAAAAAGAACAAGTGGGAAACTGAAGGTTTGAACGTGTATATACACTCGAGAAACAAACTAATACGTGGCACGATTTGATTGGACCTCCCACTTGTCGCAAACCGTAGAAGTAGGACTTGTCGCAAGGATGACAAGTCGTGTGGAAAAACTTTTCACAAGAAACAATATACGACAAGTGTGATAGGAATTTTGTCGCAGGCCAAATAGAAACCAGGTGAACTTGTCGCAAACCGCATGTTGCGTCAAGTGAACTTGTAGCAAGCAACGCTTTGCGTCAAGTAACTTGTCGCATGCAGTGCCTTGCGATAAGTGTACTTGTCGCAGGAAATGACTTACAATAAGTTGTACATTTTTCAATAAAAATCCAACATTTTCAGATTTTTAAACTTATCTTCCACACTGCTTTTCAAAATACTCATTTAAGCTCGGAAACACTTTTCACACTTCATCAAAAACAGAATTTTTCAAAAATCAATTTTCACACACACTGACTTAAAAACTTTTTCAGTTACTCCCCCTTGAAGATTGCATGCATATATATGTACAAACATTAAGAATTCACTCCCCCTTAACATGGGCATTGAAGTACAGGTTCTGAACTGATGTATTCAGAAGCCATTGTTCTTTGAAATTTGAGTCCTAGACTAAGTTGTCTAGAAGTCATTGTTTCTTACTCCCCCTACACATGAGGTGCCTGCAAAACAGATGGAGTAGACTTTGGTACCACTGGAACTCGGGTCTTGGTCTGTTAGTTGCATTTCTACTGGAAGTAACTCTATAGGTTCCATACCAATTATGAATATAACCTTTATGAACAAAATCATTTACACCACAATAAGAACAACAAATTTTCTTTTCAGCTAACCTAATTAATTGATTTATAGAGTAAACAAGATCAGGTTTACCAAAAGATTTACCTAAATGAACATTGTTCTTTCTGGCTTTTGATGTGAGCATGGATGATTTCTTAACATCTTTTTCAGCAATTGAACCTTTAACTCTCCAGACCATCTGAATTCTCTTAGAAACATGCTTATCTTGAGGCTTAAAACCATTGTTTCTGAACCATCAACAGAATAATCATAGAAGAGATTAGAAGGACGAATCTGATTTGATTTAAAAGCTGTAAGATTTGACATCCCTTTTCAAAGGAATATTTTCATGAATAGAACTAGAAACAATTTTGAATGAACATACAGACTCAGTTGAATTATCATAAGAGGATTGAAGAATTGTATCAGCATAAACTTGTTCAGATAATTCAACATTTGTCTCTTCTAGTTGCTTCACTTTTTCAGACAAAATATTTCTTTCCTCAAAAATTGTGACAAACTTCTTTTGCAAATCAGATTTAACCATCTCTTATTTCAGAATATCTGATGCTAATCTAGACAACTTCTTAGTAAGTTTGGAAATCTCAGCCTCAAACACAACTCTTTCATGCTCAAAATCTTTTTCTAAAATCTCTTTTATCAGATATCTCTTTGAATATTCCAACATTTTTTTTCTCAAAAACTTTCTTTTCATTTTCAAAAGAATCTTATCGCAGACAAAATCACCAAACAAGCTTAACTTGTCGCAAGTAACTGAATCTGAACAGTAACTTGTTGCAAGTCGCAGGACCCGACAACTTTTCTTGTCGCAAACTGCAGGACCCGAGAAGTGAACTTATCGCAACTCGCTTGGCCCTGTACTTGTCGTAACCAACTACACTCGAGAAGTCAACTTTTCGTAAGATGAAGCTTGCGATAACTAGACTTAGTCAAATTCAAAACCTATGAACCTTATGACAATTTCTGTAGAACTTGCGACAAATATGATGAACTTGCGATAAGTGTGGATCTTGCGTCAAGTCGATGCTAAAACACAAATTCAACCATATCTCCTTCAAAACTTTGAATTTCACTTTGAGGTTTTGTAGGGTTTTCTACGAATAGATTCTGAGCAGATCTTTAATTGATGATTTCAACTAAAAACCCCTGGATCTCAATATTTGATCACACAACAGCCTTATCAAACTTTCGACCAAAAAGATTACAAAAATCCAAAATTCACAAAATCGGTTATGAATTGGACAAAATGATCAATACAATAATTGTTCCAATACATAAAACGAGTACAACCCAATGAAATTCAAAATCAAATACACAAGAATAGAAAAAATCAGAATTGAACAGTAAAATTTCCAAAACAGGATACGACAACTTCAAAAAATCTTTAAATCTTGCCAAATTTGGACAGTTTCTTCAATCAAAATCCATTTCTGAATTCTTCGATCTTCTCTGATAACAAATGTAAGTTCCAGATTCAAACACAATAACAACGAAACCACAAAGAATCTAGAGAGAGAATTTATAGAGAGAAAGTGTTTGTCATATATCTAACAAAGTGCCACAAGTCTCACAATTACATGACCTGAAAGTTTTGAAAACAAAGGAACAAAATACTATTTATAGTAGGTCAAGGACAAACACCTTTGACCTTTACAAGGCATTAAATGAAATACAAAATCTTTGACTTTCATGTTGACCTTGACTTCCAACAATGCATTAACAGATTCAATTCTTCTTCAACATTGTTTGATTATTGCTTACACTTGTCAATCTGGGATTCACAATATCACCCTCAAACCAATGGTTTAGTGGAACTTTCAAGCAGGGAGATCAAAAGCATCCTGGAAGAAGTAGTAAAACCAACAAGGAAGGATTGATCAATCAAGTTTGATGGTGCTTTATGCACCTATAAGACAACCTATAAAACACCCATTGGAATGTCACCTTACAAGCTAGTCTTTGTAAAAGCTTGTCACTTACCACTTGAGCTTGAGCACAAAGCTTTTTGGGCTTTCAAAGAACTAAACATGTGTGTGAATGTTGCAGGTGAAAGAACAAAGTTACAAATCAATGAACTAGAAGAGCTAAGAGATCAGTCTTATGAAAATGCCAAGATCTATAAAGACAAGACCAAAAGATGGCATGATAAGAGGATCTCACAAAGGGATTTTGTAGCTGGACAAAAGGTATTATTCTTTAACTTAAGGCCCAAACTATTTCCAGGAAAACTAAGATCCAAGTGGGCAGGGCCTCTGATGCTTATGTTTAGAAGACCCAGTTACCTCTAAAGTAATGTTCCAGAGATCAACACTTAGGTACTTTTAAAGACATTGAAGAATTGAAGACAAAATTTTCCCGCCTAAAGTTTTGTATGCTTCTTAACACATGGAATTCTCTCATTTGACTTCAACTTTAGGAGCATATAAATATCCTCTTCATGTCATATTGTCTATAACCTTTTTGAGATATCTTCCCTTAACCTTTTCAATCGCTTTTAGAGAAACTTTCCTTGTAATTCGTTTGTTCTATCATTGTGAAGAATCTCTCTCAAATTGTAATCACATATTTGATTCAATAAATATGACATGAATTCTTGGTGAGATATTATTCTATTTGTTATTGATTAGTTGACAGTGATCTATTTGCTTCTATTATATCTTATTTGATCTAAATTGAGAAATTTAGGAACTAAGAACACTCAAACCATTCGCTAAATAAGAAGTTAACATAATTCAAAAATAGTGTCCTTGAAAATTTCTTTGAGAGCAAAGGTGTCTTCCATAGTTTCTCAGATATAAGGACTCTTTAGCAAAATCAAGTCACTTAAAGGCAAAATAGAACTAATATATAGGTCGCTCACTATATGCTCAATAAACCTACTCTTCCTACTCAATTTTGGGCTTAAGTTGTAAGCACAATATGCTTCACATAGAATACATCTCTGATCTATAAGAGATACAAGAAAAGTTCCTATTAACTCTTTCATGGAAGAAAGCCAACCATCGGATTACTTCATATCTTCGGTTGTAAATGTTTCATCCTCAGCAATTGAGATAATCTTGGAAAGTTTGATCCTAAGTCTTAAACAAAATAAGGTAGTGCATTGAAGAAACTATCCATGTAACATTTGAATAATCATATCAAGCTAGTTCTCGTCCCCCTCCTTCACTAAATACAATATTGTCGAAGACAATCACGAAGTGTTGATGCGTGCACCTTCTACTTCTGAGAATAGAACTGACTCTTCCTCTTCAGGGATAAGTGAAGTTCCTCTTACCTCAACCAGTGTTGATCATTTCATTAATGCTAAACCTCCCTTAGTGAATGATCCCATATATGAATCTCAATATGACATGAGAATCAACTCAGATGAAGATTTAGTGCCTTTGTTACTTCGTAATCTACTTAAACCTCTAGATGAAGAATCTTCCTATATCTCTACACCTATTAATCATTCTGAACAGAACTCAGTTCCTATATATCCTCCTTAACCTACAACTCTAAAGTGGATAAGTGATCAACTAATCGAACAAATTCTTGATGATCCAATTGTTGGACTTCAGACACAACATGGCATAGGTAACATATGTTTATTCGTTATGTTTATTAGTTAAGGCATAGGTAACATATGTTTATTCGTTATGTTTATTAGTTAACTTTGTTTCCTTAATAGAGCCAAAGAATGTTGAAGATGTTATCATAGAACCAAACTGGGTCAACACTATGCAATAAGAGCTGAATTAATTCAAAAGAAACAAGGTTTGGAATCTAGTACCTTATCCTGCGAGTAAGTTAGTGATACAGACTAAGTGGTTTATCGAAAAAAGCTAGATGAGGATGGCACTGTAACCCGCAACAAGGCTAGACTTATTGCTCAGGGATACAGACAAGAAGAGGTATCAATTAAGATGAAACTTTTTCTCCAGTAGCTAGGCTTGAAGCAACTCGATTATTTTCAACCTATGTTGCTCACAAAGATTTCAAAATATATCAAATGGATGTGAATAGTGCCTTTCTGAATCGAAAGCTTCAAGAGGAAGTCTTTGTGGAATAACCTCTAGGCTCTTTGGACCCTAAACATCCAAAGTATTTATATGAATTGGATAAAGCTTTATATGGGTTAAAATAAGATCCAAGGGCCTTGTATGACACTTTCTCCTCCTTTCTTCTCTCTAAAGGTTTTAGTCATGGAAAGATAAACAACACCCTATTTCTCCGAAAGAATAAGGGTCATGTCATTCTAGTATAGGTCCATGCGGATGATATAATATTCGAAGCCAATGATTAGTCTCTCTACATGAAATTTTCAAAACTCATGAAGAGTAAATATGAAATGAGCATGAGGGTAAGCTGACATTTTTCCTTGGGCTTCAGTTAAACAATCTAAAAAAATCTTAATAAATCAAGAAAAATGTGTTATGGAACTTTTTAAATAAATATGATCTCAATCAATGCTCGTCATAAATACTCCTTTGGCTCCTCCCATAATGCTAACCAAAGACTCTAATGGAAAACAAGTCAATATGATAGTGTATAAAGGGATGTTCGGCTCCTTGTTGCATCTAATTGCTACCTGACCAGATATTATGTATGCAACTTTTCTGTGCAACGCTATCAAGATGACGTTAAGGTATATCATATGATCACTATAAAAAAGATCTTCAGATACGTGATGGGTACACGCAACCTGGGTCTTTGGTATCCCAAAGACTTAGAGTTTGAACTAACAGGCTATTCAAAAAGTGATTTCGTAGGTTGCAAGTTGGACAAAAAAAGCACAATTCGAGGCTGTTAGCTTTCAGGTGGAAAGTTGGTGAGTTGGACATGCATGAAAGATAAACTCGGTATCCATTCATACTGTTGAAGTTGAATATGTCGTATCTAGGAGCTATTGTTCTCGGATTCTCTAGATGAAGAATCAATATTGTGACAGCACTAGTGTTATCACCATTGCCAACGATCGAGTGCTTCATTCCAACAATAAGCACATCAAGATCATACATCATTTCATATGAGATCATATTGTGGATGGTGATGTTGAACTTCATTCTATTCCCACTAATTATCAGCTCGCTGACCTTTTTCACAAAAACCCTTGAGGAATCAGGTTTAACATTTTAATTAGTGAGTTAGGAATATTGAACGTTGATTACTAAATCCCTCTTCATTCAGCACTCAGATAATCAAAAGAATAAATGAATCTTCAGTCTCATCTCTCACTGAACTCAAATGATAATGTGAGTTGATAATTGAAGGTATGTGATTGAGGATATTGACTGAAGAAAATTATCCATGTGATATTTTCTTAAGTGAAATTATTTTTCAAAAGAAACCATTGAATGTTCTTCTTATCTTAGTGAATAATAAAAATCAATGGTCATTTACAGAAATTACATTTTTAACCCAGACATCAATAAATATAATTTTCAAAATTCAGTGGGACATTTTACTGTTTTAAAAAACAGTTGTAATTACTCGGACACCATTTCCCTAGGTTAAGTTATGGAAGACCTAACCCATGGGGATTCTGCTAAGGGGGAGTCTGAAACCATTCCACTATCTGATCCCTTTCCGTCTTTACTAGTCATCGCCACCATGTCTTCTGAACCTCAGACCCTTACCCTCTCTAAACCTCAACCTCTCCTTGAAGTTGAACTTCTTCCCTCTGAACCCCAAACCTACCTTCCCTCTAAATCTTTATCTACCTTCCATGCATCTGATTCTTTATCTACCTTACATACCATAGCCATCCCTACTTAACCTCAACTTATCTCAGATACCCCCTTGAAGATCATCACGACTACTACCCACTCACAACCTTCTCCATTATCTATTATCGCTCCTTTACCATTTCCTCAGCCTATCTCCCTCTTCCGAAACCTAAATTTCCCCAACGTTATCATTTTTCTTCAAAACCTCTCTCCTACCTATTCATTCTCAGCTCCCCCTTCAACTACTTAGATGTCATCCTTCCCTATCTTTTTGAAGGATTTGACATAGAAGAAGGCGTTGATGATGCTAGTTTAGTTCCAATGAGGTCTTCTGATCTCCATCAAAGAAATAAGGAACTACTAGTTGAAGCTAAGGATTTTGCAAGGCAACATATGTTGGAAGGTTAGTTAGCGAAGTTGGACTCTACAGAGTAAAATTTTCTCTTTGTGCCTCTAGGGATGAGTTCAGCTTCTTCACTGACGCTGAAAAGGAGGAAGCCTTGAAAGTTGCTAATGAACTTAAAAGGAAAAAAGCAGAAGACCCAAGAAAGTCTCAAGCTAGCACATGTGTTTGTTGTTGATACTCATTCTAAAGGCATGTTTAGAAGAAGATTTCTCATCGTTACTAACGCTTTTATCTTGAAAGAAGCTGTGAAAAAGAAAGCAAAGGAAGACATGATAAGCTCTGACCAAATCAAGTGGAGTTAATTTAAACTTGATCAGACACATAAACAGGAAAAGATTACTAATGTGATCTACCATCTTTGGAAGAATGAAGGGGAACATTCCAGTGGTTACCATGACTATTTTCAGATGACTTCTCAACTCTCACTGATTACCCCACATACATGGAAATATATGGTTGCATTAAGTGGGTTGAAATAATGAATCCCAATAAGAAGTCAAAATCCAAGTATAAGGGTTAAGTCGATCAAGTGTTGAACAAGTTTCTTGAAAGAATGAAGTGTGTCATCTATGACCATTCAAGCATGTATTTTTTTGCAAAGATAGAGTTGCTGAAGAAGGAACCTCTAGGGAAAATGAGCATGAAACCAAGCTCTCTTTGGACGACGTCCTTCAGAAGATTCCTATGCTTGAGTTGTCGATGTTGAATCTCTCCCTCCCCCCTCGAGGCTCTCTGGTTTGAATAGATATACATTCCAATCTAGAGCACGAAATATTTTTCTACACTCTTGATGGTCATACACATTTTTAGAAATCTGTTGAGTTACACAAGGCTCCAGTAGAACACCTCGTTTATCTCTCAGCTATTATTATAGGCTAACCGTTGTCGTTGATGCTTATTGCAAGTAACACCCCCAAAATTGGGACAAACAAAAACTTCCCTAAAACGTAAAATTGGTATATAATTGCCAAAGCACGAGCCTCCAAAAATGGGGAAATAAATAACACCTGTTAAGTAAAATTTGTAACCAATGTAATGGAAATGACAACCTAATAATATAATTTCTCTGAGAATAAGATTACAATCCGGGTGTCATCCAATCAACCAAAAGTATTGTTCTTCCATAGTAAGGATGTCTCAAAAGTAGTTTCCCCCAAGCTCACATAACTCCGGCTAGACCTTCTTAGAGACTGCACCGCTAGAACCTGAGATACATGTCGACACCAAACAAGTGTTAGGCCAAAAAGCTTAGAGAGTTGGAACAGTTAATAGTAAACTGTTGATTATATATGATAAACATTAATACCATCATATAACCCAACATATGGAGTCAATGGGGAACCCATAGGACCAATCAATTTTCACCCAAAGAGTCGATATACCATAGTGTCAACTACCATGAGTGACACCACAAGGTTGGACACATCCGAGGACTACAACCATGGCATTACCCTGAATGGTGGAGATCTAGGTACATATCCACACGGTGGAAATCAAGACTATATCCTCCTACTGCCTACTGGACGGTTCATCCAAATCCCGAATATGCCATAAAGCGCATTCATAACCAGGAATATATATATACAATGCTAACATAGGCAATTTATGGTTTAACCACCACATAAAACACCAATGGAACTCCATTATATAATTCAAGACCCTCGATTGGTCAATCTCGCATATAACCCTACGATAGACAATGTACAAGTTAAAATGCTACATATTGTGCATATAAAAACACCATATGATAAACCATATTCAGTTAACTACCAACATATATTTTATATAAACAACACTCCAATTTAGGTCAAAAACCTAAAATAAGAGTGGTTCCATAAAAAGGTCAAATATCAATTATATGTGTAAATTGAGATACTCATGTTCTTCTATGTACCAAGTAAGACATTCCTTCACTAAAACTCCATAAATACCCAAAACAAGTAAATGTGAGCATTTAGCCAAACCCAATAGCTTTCACACAAATGTAGGCTAGAGATGGAAGACATATAATGACATGTATCTAGTTTTACCAATTCTTTAAAACTCACCACTTAGATTTTAGAAAGAAAACCAATAAACTTGCAAAACCCTAGAATACTTGAGGAGATGAGATTGAGGCTTGGTTCATGCTTTAAATCTCACACTTAATGCTCCAAAGGTGACTTGATGTTTCAATAAATGTTCTTGATGGTGAATTTAATACTCCCAAAAATCTCTAGGTCGAAATTAATGAAGAGGAAGGTTTGAGGAAGAAGGAATGCCTTGAATTCTCTCACAATCGTGTGCCAAAATGAGTTGTGAGAAAAATAAGGTCAAAGTTGGATTTTTTACTCCCTAGAAGGCGTGGGCGACTATGCGCAGGGAATTGTCACGGGTCATTTTTGCGGTAAGTGTACCAAGGCCCACCCCCGAAGCGCAACTATGACAGGGTGATTGTGCCTGTGTCGATGTCGCAGGGCATTATTGTTCGGAGTGTACCGAGACTCCTCCCCGGATACCGAATTTGGAGTGCGACTATAACAACTATCATAGTCATTGGCATTCTTGCCCAGAGTCTGCCAATGTCGTATTTCCTTCCGTTTCCGCTGATCCAAGTGCCCACATTAAATTTTAAAACCCGAGACTAGATCCCTATTGACTTTTAATAGTTAAAGCACGAATAAATAAATCAAGGAGTTGGGATAAATTCTTAATGTTACTTACTTGAATTTTTCCGGGTGTTACAATCCTCCCCACCTTGAAAAGGATTTCGTCCTCGAACTCTTACCCTACACGAACAAATGAAGATGTCACCCCTTCATGTCCTCTTTGGTTTCCCACGTGAATTTTTCACCTCGATGGTGTTTCCATTGAACTTTAACCATGGTCACCTCCTTATGGCCGAGTTCCTTGGATTTTTTCTCCAAAATGGCTTCTGGCTTTTCTACGCAATGGGTGTTGTTATCAACTCGAATCTCCGACAAAGGAATGACACTATCTTATTTGGCCAGACACTTATGTAGGTAACAAACTTCGAAGGTGGGATGGATCCCATACATTTCCAGTGGTAGGTCTAACTTGTAAGCTTGAAGTCCAATCTGGCTCTAATAGGCTAAAGGGTCCGAGGAAGCAGGGACTGAGCTTTCCACGCTTTCCAAATCGGATGATTCCCTGCCATGGACACACTTTCAACATGACTCGGTCCTCCACTTGGAATTCAATCAGTCTTTGCTTCTTGTCCACATAGCTCTTATGTCAGTCGTAGGCCATTTTTAAGTGTTCCCGTATGTTCTTTACCTTGTCCGTCATGTCTTGCATAATCTCTAGTCTGGCGAACTTTTTCTCTCCTACTTAGAGCCAACAAACCGGAGTTCTACATTTCCGACCATACAGGGATTCGAACGGTGTGTTGGGAATTCAGAATTTGCACAAGTATGGCTAATGCTGCTAGCACAACATGGTTAGTACTTCTGAGACAGATTAATACTGCTAAACAAGATTAACACTGCTTGATGAAGTTACTACTGCTGAGCATAGTTAGTACTGCTAGTAGTTAGTACTGCTAAGGGATTACTACTGCCAACTTCATTAATACTGCTGAACATGGTTAATGCTTCTGAACATGATTAGTACTGCTTATGAGATGAAGACTTCGTATGGCAATGAAGACAGCTGTATTGATTGAAGATATTCATGGAAATCTTAGAGATAAACATGGAAGATTATACTAAAGATCTTTTATATTTTGTAATTATCTTTTATCTTTAGTATATATATAGACTTATTGAAAATAGTTTAGAAACAGTTAGACAATATTCTGAGTTTTTGTTTTCATAGAGAGAATTAACCTCAAGGTTTAGAACCCTAGTTCTAGAGAAGTAGAATTCGTATTGGTGAGCCTGTTCATCAATATTGAGGTTTTGTTTGAAATCTTGTAACTTTAATCTTTCAATAAAGTTTACAATTTGTGATTCATATTCACTGTTTCATTGATATTCTGAATATTAAAGTGTTATTCCGCAAACTCCTTTAATATTGTTTCTGAGTTCTTTATTCTTGTTAAGAATTAGATCCTGACACGGTGCCATTCCATTACTAGAATGGTAGTTATTATTTTAGGCGAACTCTACTAACGGTAGGTGTGAGTCCTAATTCCCTCCGAAGTCTGTGACACATGATCTCAACATGTCTTCAAAAGTTTGAATTGTCCTCTCACTTTGACCGTCTGTTTGAGGATGGTAAGTCGTGCTTAACTTGACCTTCGTACCCAACTCTTTCTGTAGTCCATCCAAAAATTTAGAAGTAAACTGACTATCTTTATCGGATACAATAGATAGTGGCACACCATGTCATGACACCACTTCTTCAATGTAAAGCTTGACTAACTTGTCTATTGGTAGCATCTTCCGCTTTTCCCGAAAGTGTGCATTCTTAGTGAGTCGATCCACTACTACTCAAATCATATCATGGCCCCGTACGGTCTTTGGTAGCTTCGTCACAAAGTCCATTGTGATGTGCTCTCATTTCCATTCTGGAATTGTCAAGGATTGCAAACTTCAATACGGCTTTTACTGTTCCGCCTTGACTTGAAAGCAATTGACACATTTCCCCACGTAGTTGGCCACATCAACTTTCATCACTGGCCACCAATAGTTTAAATTCAAATCTCTATACATTTTCGTGTAACCAGGATGTATGGAATATTTGGACTTGTGAGCTTCCTCTAGTAGTAGTTCACAATTTCCTCCTAGCTTTGGTACCAAAATTCGACCTTGGAAGAGTTTGAGGCTGTGACTATCTTCCATTAGCAATTCTTGTTGTTTCACCATAACCTCGACCTTGAGGTTTTCTTCTTGGAGTGCTTCCACTTTACACACCTTGAGGTTCTCCACCAAGCTTGACACCACGTCGATTCTAGTGAGAGATAGCTTAACACCACCTCCATGACTCTTCTGACTCAACACATCCGCTACCACATTGGCTTTACCGGGGAGGTAAATTAATTCATAATCGTAATCCTTCAACAATTCGAGCCATCTCCGTTGACACATGTTGAGCTCCTTTTGATCAGATATGTACTTGAGACGTTTGTGATCGGTGAAAAGGGTACACTTTGTCCCATACAAACAATGCCGCCACAACTTCAATGTGAAGACCACCACCGCCAATTCCAAATCATGGGTCGGATAATTCTTCTTGTATTCTTTAAGTTGTTGTGACATGTAGGCTATCACCTTTTCTCTTTGTATCAACACACATATGAGGCCCATCTTTGAAGCATCGTTGTAAACCATAAAGTCTTCCAATCCTTCGGGTATGGATAGAATTGGCGCTTTGCACAATTTCTTCTTAAGGGTTCTAAAAGCTTACTCTTGAGTTTCGGACCATAACAATTTGACGTTCTTCCTTGTCAATGTCGTAAGCGATGAAGGGACCTTCGAGAAGTCTTGGATGAACCTTCGGTAGTATCCAGCTAAACCCAAGAAGCTTCTAATCTCTGTCGGAGTCGTTGGCGGTTCCTAATCCATCATCGCCTCAATCTTCGATGGATCCACTTTCATTTCGTCCTTGGCTACTACGTGACCCAAGAACTGGACTTATTGTAGCCAAAACTCACATTTCGAGAATTTAGAAAACGAATTTTACCTTCTAAGGACTTCTAGCACCTCCCTCAAGTGTTGTCCATGATTGGCATCATCCCTCTATAAACTAAGATATCGTCCATAAAGACTATCACCGACTTATCCAAAAAAAGACGACATACTCGATTCATCAAGTCCATGAACCCTGCCAGAGCGTTCGTTAAACTGAATGGCATCACCAAAAATTCGTAGTGTTCATATCTCATTCGGAAATCCGTCTACGAAATGTCGTCTTTCTTTACTCTTACTTGATGGTATCTAGACTGCAGATCAACTTTAGAGAAACATCCCGCACCTTGTAATGATTAAAGAGGTCATCTGTTCGGGGAAGTGGGTAATTGTTCTTTACCGTAACCTTGTTTAATTTCGGTAATCTATACACATCCGCATAGATATTTATTTATTCTTCAAGACCAACACTGGTCCTCCCCACGGCGACGAACTCGGTCTTATAAATCCCTTTTCCAAAGGTTCATGAAGTTGCATCATCATCTCTTGTATTTCCGTCGGAGCTAATCAGTAAGAGGCACAAGCAATAGAGTCGCTTCTGGAGTGAGGTCTATATGAAATTCTACTTGATGTTTCGGTGGTAAACCGGTAGACCATCCGGATACTCTCGCACTACTTCTACGTCCTCAATCTTTTTCTTCTCCAACTTTGCATCCACTATGTATGCCAAATAGAAGAACATCCTTTCGATGAACACTTATGTGCCTTTAGTGATGAGATGATTGAAGTGGTTCTCTTTCCTTTCTCCCCATAAATAGTGATTGTACCACCACTCGCCACGAGTACCCTAATCATCTTCTTAGAGCAAAAGATGTCGGCATTGTTTCCAACCAACCAATCCATACCTACGACTACATCAAAACATCCTATAGTCATAGGTAGTAACTTCACCTCAAAGGAATTCCCGTCTATCCCCTGGTACAACCTTCATAAGATTCTCGAATCAACACTTGTTACTCATTCGCTACTTCTACCACTAGGGCATCAGAAAGGGCACTAACAGGAGTGACAAATTGTTTGCAAAAAGAACTTGACACAAAAGAGTGGTTCTCACCCGAATCGAATAAAACATGAGCAAGCAAGGAGTTTACTAGGAACGTACCCGATACCACATCGGCGGTCTCCCTTGCCTCCTCGATGGTCTTCTGAAATGCTCGGCTTAGTGCCTTCGGTGGGTTCTTCTTCCTTGTCGTCATCCCACTAAGTTCTACAGTTATCCCCCACTAATATTGGGCACTCTCTCTTTACATGCCCCAGCTTACGACATTTAAAGCAAACTGGTCCTTGAAGAGGGCAATAGCGAATCACATGGTCTTTCTTTCCACACTTAGAACATTCGGTGGAACCTGAGTAAGGCTTAGAGTTGCATGGGCCATTTTGATTGCTCTTGCACTTGTGACACCACCTCGATTCGCAACGGGGGTCCAAATACCTCCCTCCAGAATATGGTTTAGACTGACGAGCGGCCCGGTTAGCCCTTTCCACTTCCTCTTCTCACTCACTTGCCCTCTTTCCTCCCTTCTTTGGGCACGATCATCTTCCACCATCAAATATTCTTCGATCGCTTCCTGTAGTATCATCATCTTCGCTTTCCTTACTGCCGTCTTCATCTCGGTTGGTAATTCCTTTTGGAACGCCTTGATTTTCATTCTTTCATCAGTGGCTAAGTGCTCTACCAATTTCAACTTTTCAACAAATTGCTTTGAGTAGTCGACAATCGACTGGTTCCCTCCATCAGATTTCTGAACTCTTCTTCAATCTTGTCCAGGCCTCGTTCACTACAATAATTGTCCATCAGTTTCTTCTTAAAGGTTGTCCATGAGAGTTTAGCCAAAACCTTCGGTGTAAGATCTGATCAGTTGAGGTTCCACCAAATTAGGGCCTCACCTCTAAGCAAATGAGAGGCAAACTTAACCCTTTGAGAGTTGTGACACTCGTTTGCTTCAAACGCCATCTCCATCTCCTTGATCTAATACATGCAAGTAATTGGATTGGTAGTCCCGGAGAACTCTGGCAGTTCGCTATATAGGAAGGTTTTATAAGAACAACATCTCTCCCTTTTAATCTCACCACCTACTACTACCTCCTCCGTCCCAACAACATTTGCACACCTCCCGAACCATTCACAACGTTTTCTGAAACCGTCTTGTGCCTTCGGTTGCTGGCGTCCCGATCTTCTAGTAGTTTCATGAACCTCTCGTCCCGCTTGTCGATGGCATAATTCATCATCTGTAAGAAGTTTTCCGTCATGATAGACTAAGGGTCCACTTTTTCATGACCGGATCCTCGGTTTCTAGGTTTACTTGTGGCACCACATCAACAACATCCCTTAATATCGTTGGGATTGGAGGGTTGGGTGGATTGTTAGTCGGTTTTGCTGTCTTGGAGATTCTTGAGTTGTCAAGCTTGCTTCTATCCCATCATATGGATTTACAACTCGGTTACTCGTGTTTACCATGGTGAACAGTCACACATGACAAAGATCACATCGGTTAATTCTTTAGAAGATTAACGATTTGGAACATACTATTACCATCATCAATCATCGTAATAACAATTTCAAGCATTCTTATGTAACAATAAATTCGTAATAACACGGGCCATGTGAAATTTTGAACGCATTATACACACGGATTCTTGTCGTCATCATCACAACTTTCAATTAGTGTATTTATGTGATCCTAATACTCTCCCACCTATGAATTCTACCCAAGGTTGACAATTTTACCACTAAAGTCCATAATTTAAGTCTAGGGATTCTAAAACCAACACCTAGTTCACTCAAACTAAAGCTCTGATACGAACTTATAACACCCCAAAATTTGGGAAAAACAAGAACTTCCCTAAAACGGAAATTTGGTATATAATTGCCAAAGCACGAGTCTCCCAAAAATGGGGAAATAAATAACACCCATTAATTACAAATTCGTAATCAAAGTAATGGAAATGACAACTTAATAATCTAATTTCTCTAAGAAACAAGATTACAATTTGTGTGTCATCCAATCAACCAAAAGTATTGTTCTTCTATAGTAAGGGTGTCCCAAAAGTAGTTTCCCCCAAGCTCACATAACTCTGGCTAGACCTTCTTAGAGACCACACTGCTATAACCTGATATACATGACGACACCAAACAAGTGTTAGGGCAAAAAGCCTAGTGAGTTAGAACAATTAATAGTAAACAGTTGATTATATATGATAAACATTTACCATCATGAAACCCAACATTTGGAGTCAATAGGGAAGACCATCACACCAATCAAGCTTCACTCAAAGAGCCGATATACCTTAGTGTCAACTACAATGAGTGACACCACAAGGCCAGCACATCCGAGGACTATAACCATGGCATTACCCCGAATGGCGGAGATCTAGGTACATACCCACACGATGGCACCTAAGACTATATCTTCCTAGTGCCTACTGGACGGTTCATCCAAATCGCGAATATGCCATAACGCACATTCACATCCAGGAATATGTATACAATGCCAACATAGGCAATTTGTGGTTTAACACCACATAAAACACCAATGAAACTCCGTTATATACTTCAAGACCCTCGATTAGTAAATCTCACATATAACCCTACGATAGAGATTGTACGAGTTAAAATGCTACATATTGTGCATATAAAAACACCATATGATAAACCATAATCAGTTAACTACCAACATATATTTTATATAAGCAAGACTTCAATTTAGGTCAAAAACCTAAAATAAGAGTGGTTCCATAAAAAGGTCAAATATCAATTATATGTGTAAAATGAGATTCTCATGTTCTTCTAAGTACCAAGTAAGACATTCCTTCACTAAAACTCCATAAATACACAAAACAAGTAAATGTGAGCATATAGCCAAACCCAATGGCTTTCACACAAACGTAGGCTAGAGATGGAAGACATATAATGACATGTATCTAGTTTTACCAATGCTTTAAAACTCACCACTTAGATTTTAGAAAGAAAACCTATAAACTTTCAAAACCCTAGAATACTTGAGGAGATAAGATTAAGGTTTGGTTCTTGCTTGTGATCCCACACTTAATGCTCCAAAGGTGACTTGATGTTTCAATAAACGATCTTGATGGTCAAGTTAATGCTCCCAACAACCTCTAGGTCAAAATTAATGAAGATGAAGGTTTTAGGAAGAAGGAATGCCTTGAATGTTCTTAATATCGTGTGCCAAAAACGTGTTGTGAGAAAAATGACGTCAAAATCGATCAAAGATGGGTTTTATACTCCTCGGCCAGGCGACAATGTCCAGGGCATTGTTGTAGGTCATTCTCGTGGACAATGTATTGAGGCTCGACTATGATAGGGCGATTGTGCTTGTGTAAATATTAGGGGGCATTATCGCCGGGAGTGTACTGAGACTCCTCCCCGGCCAGTGACTTTGGCGTGCGACTATGAAAACTGTTAGAGTCGCTACCATTCTCGCTCAGGGTCTGCTAAGGCCCGATTTTCTTCTGTTTTTACCGATCCAATTGCCCACGTTAAAGGTTTAAAACCCGAGATTAGATCACTAATGAATTTTAAAACTTAAACCAAGAATAAATAAATGAAGGAGTGGGGATAAATTCTTAATGTTACTTGAATTTTTCTGGGTGTTTCTTTGTAGAAAGATCCAGATAGAAATGAAGAAAAGAAGGGATAGGATAGGCATTTTTCTTCCTAGTTTTGTAACTTTTGATTATTCTAAGTCTTCTGTGTGAACTATATTCAGTAGTAACTTCTACTTTCTACCTAGTATAAAAGTTACCTTTCTTTCCTAGACTACTCCTCTACTTTCAATTCTTGTATTTCCTTTACAATATGTGTAACGTTGAAATCTTATTGAAAAGTAATAACTAAAAGACTCTAAAAAGAAATCTCTAAGTGCTCAAAACATCCCTAAAATAGAAAATGGAACATTCAATCTATAAGTTCAAACTTAAATATGTTCCAACTTAGTGTCACAAACCGGTAGCTTTGTTATCATCAAATAGGGGGAGATTGTTGATCCTCGTCAGTGCTTTCATGAAGACTCTCTTACTTAGTATTTTTTTTTTTGTTATATACTTAGTGTTTGTATTTCTCAGTGCTCGTCGAATGTTCACTCAGTGATGAACATGGTATTTTATCAGTGAGTAGTTACTTACTGATATATTAGAACAAGTCTCACACTTCTCTATTAGAACTTCAAGTTAAATCAAAGATGTATCTAAAGATAAAGATAGGAAGATCTAAAGAGGTTTTTAGTAAAAACCTATTTGATTGATGAGCATTGATCAAACAATAAGCACAACAAGCGCTGAAGAAGACTTAGTGTTCCCTTTTAGCTGAATCGTAATCTTTCTGATCAAGCTTCTCCTTCTCTTTGTGATTTGCAAAAAACAAACCCATGCAACTACCTAACAAATGTACAATATGGATTATGTTTTTTGTCTCCTTTAGTATATGGTCACTACTATGGTACATTGTTCACTAGCTGCTAAAGTTGTCTCAAAACAGGACAAGTAGATCCTACCACCCTCTCCCTCATTGGCACATGACATGTACTATTGCAGTGCATTAAATTCTCCTCATATAAATACTAGTAAACATCTCCTCTCCCATGTGCATGTCTTCAAGAGCTGAAATATTTTGTGTGTTATTTTTGCAAGAGAGATTGCGTGAACTATGTGAACTTTGTGCAAGATCTTTTGTGTTATCTCAAGTTGTAAAGTTAATGTTGTTTTAGATTAGGTTTTTATCTTATCTTCTTCCGCAAACAATTTGGTTGATTGTTAGAGCATCTCCAATAGCTTCTCCAAAATTTCTCCAAAATGGAGAACCAAAAGTCAAAATCTCCAAAAAAAATTACAACCATCTCCAACAGCTTCCCCATTTTAGAGATAAATCATTGATTGTATTACTAAAATATTCTATATATTTAATAAAATATTATTTCTCACACCTAAACAATTCATTTCAAAGTTTCTCATTGGTGGAATGTAATAAAAAATAATTTCTCTCTTGGTAATCATTTTTGGGGATATCTCCAAATTTGGAGAAAAATGTATTCTCTCTCCTACTTTCTCCATTTTGGAGGAAGTTTTGGGAAGCTGTTGTAGCTCATTTTAAACCCAAAATCTCTTTTTTCTCCAAAATGGAGAAGCTATTGGAGATGCTCTTAAATAATCAATAAGAGTTAAAAAGTAAAAAATATGTGTTCCCCCCCCCCCCCCCCCACCTTCTACAACCCAGATAAGGACCATTAATAGTAAACTAAAGGAATTGTTTACTAATGTCTTGTACTCCTTCTTTCATCTAATTATTATTTTTTTTTTACTTTTCTCACTGGGTTTTGTTTCTTTAGCATAAGGTCTTAATGAGTCAATAATTATGCACCGTCACCCTTTTGAGTCGGCATAAGGAGGAGTGTTGAAGGATTATATATGCTCATCAAAAAGGTAAATGATTGAAAGAATAGTTTCCAAGTATTATGATTTACCATAATGAATGTTTCTTTTTCATATAAACTCAATCTTATTTAAATAGCTTATTACTAATGAGAATTTACAGTTTTTCCTTCTCTCTACTTTCGTTTTTATTTAGCAGATATATGATATTCAAGTTCAACGGTTATGCGTAAACTGTTTGATTAACCATATAAAAATGCTTATTATATTCGGTTTTTTTGTTATCTTTTTACTAGTTCGCTTAACTGAATTAACCAAATAACACATTTTAATATTATTTTATATTTTGTTTTCTACATAAATAAGCCGAACAACACATTATATAATTAATATTTTATATATTTTATTACTGTATAATGTTTTTTTATTCAAACTGTATTTTATTTGATGTATGATGTAGCATGAATATATAATATTTTTTTCTTACATAATATTTTCTTAGATAATGTTTTTACGTAATTGGTGTTATTTCAGTTGTTGAGTATGAATAAATGATAGAATTAAAAAAAATTAAATCAATGAGCATTGTATTTAGAAAAATTGTTGAAGGGGATATCCAACGAAATAATATGAATGTATATTCAATGTACACAGTTACCAAACCGAATAACCCGAAACCTATAAAACGAACCTTATTCAATTTGGTTATTGGTTAGTTTGGAAAAGTTAAAAAAAACAATAAACTCAAATCAAATAACCCAAAAACTAATTTAACCGACTGCATAACAACCTTTTATAATTCAAATGTTCATGTTACAACATCTCCAACAGATTCTCCAAAATGGAGATTATGTGGATTTTAGCTCCATCATTCTCCAAAATGAGAGAGAGAGAGAGAGAGAGAGAGAGAGAGAGAGAGAGAGAGAGAGAGAGAGAGAGAGAGAGAGAGAGAGAGAGAGAGAGGTTGAAATTCTTTCATCATGGAGAACTCTACAAAAATGATTGTCTAGGAAAGAGAAAAAAAAATTATGTTTCCTACTAATGAGAATCCTTGAAATTAAATGTTTATGAGAGAGAAATAATATTTTATAAATTATATCACAAAATAAATGTTTACATTTCTATTTTAGTTTTTTCTAAAATAAATATCCAGTTTTGAAATATAAGTGATTAGTTTCTCATTCTACCCTTAATTATATGATGGAAAAGATAATTGCTCCCTCTATTATTAGGCATTGTTTGGCAAACATAAGCAAGATTATAAGCAAACTTATTTTTTGAGTTATCATTTGAATGGCTTATTGCTAACCTACTTGAAGTAACTTATGAGAACATTTTTTCCAATTATATTCCTAATTAATATTAATTATAAATTATAAATAAATATTAACTTTTAATTATACATAAAATTAATATATAGTAATTAAAATTACTTAAAAATTATTTAAAAATTATTAATTAAATTTAATTATATGTTATTGATTAATTTTAATTATACAATAGATATTACTTTTTATAAAGAGTAAATTACAGATTTGATCACTGTGGTTGTATCAAAATTATGGATTGGGTCCCTCAAATGAATTAATTACAGTTATTATCATCATGGTTTCAATTTTGTTACGAATTGGGTCTCTTAATCTAACTATATTTATTTTACAGCTCTTAAGTTAAGGATATTTTGGTCAATTTACTCTTTTTCTCATATTTCTTTAAAAAATAAAAAAAATTAATATTATATATTATTATAAAGTTAATATATATTATAAATATTAAATTATATTTTAACTGAAACATATAGTCCCTATCAAATAGGTCTTCCCCCATACCTCAATCACCCTTCCCCAAGGACCCCAACCTCCTGATACCAAAAGAACCACCTCTCTACCATATATCCTAACCCAACACCACTACCTCTAGGACTCTAGAACATCACCACCAACCTTCAACTGTTGAATTTTTACAATTAAAAAATTCAATTAAAATAATAATAATAATAATAAATAAATAAAGCAACAAGATTTATATTATAAAGTTTAATAATTTAAACAATGCGAAATCTGTTATGAATGATTATTAGGCGAACCTAATAACGAAACTATCCTTCGCGATAGATTCGTTAGAAGAAGGGGTAGAAACAGAGTGTCCACTCTACTGGACGGAAAAGAAAAACATAACACAAAATGTAAAAACCAACCTGTTTAGACGAGCTCCAACAAACAGCACCCACAGATAAAACTGCACGGTTTTTTATAAACCTATCCTTAAAGGTTTTAGACGAATCTCTTTAATCGCTGTGAGATGTATACTCGCTAAACCTCCAGGATTTGATGCAGCGTATTCAAACACTAACAGCAGTAGTGGTTGAACCTAATGCAAGTTTGAGACAAAAAACTTTGATAGAGAGCAGATAGATCGAGAGAGAGCAGAGAGAGTTTTTCTTTTCAGTGATTCTTAGCACAAGGAAGGAGCTCAATTTATACTTGAGGAGATCAAGTATAAAACGAAATTGCTCCTCTCATATTAAAGAATCATAATGCGACTCTTCGCGAGAACCGCGCCCGCGCCCGCGGCCACGGCCACGCGCGCACGTGTGCGTTGAACTTCTTTGAGACCCCCACCATAAGCCTACCATTTTACTCAATTCCCACTTGGGAGGATAGGCTTATAAACATAGAAATCTTTTGTGTCTCTACCAATGTAGGATGGAAAATTCACACCTCACACTCAAATTTCCAACATCAACACTGTTAGATCTCAGATTTATTGGATTCAAGATCATCCAATCTGAAGATTGAAATCTGAAGCTAAAGCTGAAAAGTCACTCTCAATATTAGTCTAATATTAGTTTGTAATAAATGTCAAAGTTAATTATTGTGTTAATTATAGTATTTTAATATTATTCCTAAATATCTAATAAATAGATATTTAGGATATTAGATATTTAGTTTTAGATATTAGTTTTGTTAGATATTAGGTAGATATGAGATCTCAATATCTAATTTTCAATCATAATCAACAACTAGCAAACATTGTTCATCAGAGAGAAAAGAGAGAGAGCTTCAAAGAGAAATATATCAATCCTGTAATCCGTCGTTTGTAATCGAACAGGTTGGTAAATCGTATATGTTTGTGATTGTTTGATTGTCTGGCAAGATCGTGTTCAAATATACAGGACCGACAATTGTTATCAAAGCTTAGACCAGATTCAAATCAAATTTATAAAACTCACTGTGTTCTTCATCTTCAAGGTCACTGTACCATCGATCAAATTTTCAAATAGTGGTTGTTTTTTAAATCAAAAGGTTGTATCTTGTTGTAGTTGATTAGGCGATCGTATTGTCAAGATTTAGAGCTGTAAAACGATTTCTAGATAGGTGTATTTGGGTGTTACAGAGCCGATTATCGAAGAACACGCACCAGTCGACACCGGTCACACTCATATCGGTCGAACAACCCCGGTTGCTCTACCTCGGTCACAGTTCCATACCGGTCGAATAAGACCCCGGTCGCAACAGGACCCCGGTTGAACACACCGGTCCCTGACACCGGTCACCACAACGCCCCGGTCGAAGTAGGACACCGGTCGCAGGTCCGGTCGAACAACACACCGGTCGAGAATACCGGTCAGAGGGAAAATCACAACACCGGTTTGTGCCATCAACGACTCACGCAAACTTCATTTCGCGCGACCCACTACTCGCGCAAACTTCAAATTCGCACGACCCATTCCTCGCGCAAAGTGTGTTTTTGCGCCAACCACTATTAGCGCAAGTTGTCTTTTGCGCCAGCCTCTTCTAGCACAAAGTTGACTTTTGCGCCAGCCTTACTTAGCGCAAATTGTGCTTTTTTGCGCCAGTACCTGACTTAGTCTTATTATTCTGAATTCATTTGATTTTATCTGGACTAACGATCAGTACAAGTTCTTATTGCATAATAATCAAACATAATGATTTCCAGCGAAGCTCCTTCAATCAGTATGGATGAGAATACACCAGTACTTTACAAAGGAAAGATTTCTGCCTTGGAAGCTAGAATCCAGAAACAAGATTATGTTGAGAAAGAAGAGAAGAAAGAGACAGCATACTTGTGCTTGATGGGTCAGATGAAGACAAAAACCGAAGTTGATTCTGATGAAGAGGTATGTGATTTAACTAAATCAGATTTCTTAAATCAAATGCATGCCATGATGATAAAACTCCAAGAATTAGAGTCGAAACTCAAGCGTGAAAAGGGTGTCATTAAAGACAAAGACCAGTCAATACAGAAACTTAGCAATGACCTTGCTGAGAAGAAAGTATTGATTGAGGTTTTACATAGAAACATTGACACCAGCGCAAAAGAAAAGACCATAATTCTTAAAGGGAATGCTGAAACAAATTCTAAATTGAGAATGAGTGAATTTGATTTCAAAGAGCTTACGAGAATGTATTCTTCGCGTTCTGAAGAAAACAAATCTTTACTTGCAAAATTAAAAGCATTGGAAGAGAAGTTATACACATTGGGTCAAACTGAACAAACCATTCATCTAAACAAACCCAAAGAGGGCATAGAGAGTTGGGGACTCGGATACGAGAATCCTCACTACCTTAAAAATGGTATATCTGAAGTGCCTGCACTTTATGATTTTACATTTTTGAGACTTTCTCAACGATACCCAGACCTTAAAGTTTTCTGGACTGGACTGTCTAAAGAGGATGAAGCCAAGGAAACCGAAAAACGAATGAACACATCTAAATTTCAACTTCCATTTCGTTATGCGAAGTTGAATAATAGTTATAGTTATGTTCAATCAAAATATCTTTCAAATGAATTCTTTGGGAGTTATTCTGTAAAAGAAATGGAGGCTAAGCCTATTAAAGGTAAACTATACGTCCCTCTTCTCATTTTGGAAAGTAAAATTTCTGAACTTGAGAAATCTTTAGCAGATGAAAGACTTTTGATTGATATAGAACAAAAAGTGTTTTCAACTGTGCTTAAGAATACTGTTCTTTCTAAATCAACTAAGGCTTCAAAATCTGATGATATGTTTGGTTTAACTGATGAAGGGTTTGATTTTCTAAACTCTGATGGTGTTTTAGATGATTGTTTTGATCAATTTGATATCAGTGCCAAACTTCCTAATCATTCGTCTTTTGTTGTGAATTCCTTTGGATTATCCAGTATGTATGAGAAAGGTAAATCATCAACGAAAGTTGATAAATCAGTCTCTGTGAAAGGTAAGAAGAAATCTCAGCATTCACAGAAACCGATCACTACTGGTAAGCCAAAGAAGAAGCATTCATTTGATTCTCACAATTCTAACTCAAAGGTTTCAAATGTTTCAGATATAAGCAAGAAAAAGCTTGGAGTTAAATCTGAATGGCAACCAAAACAGAAGATAGATGAGAAGGATAAATCATGTTCTAGTGCTAATTGTAATAAAACTATTTCTAGTAAAGATGATATAATTGTGGATGTTGCTTTTTCTAAACCAAAACTTGTTGATTCTCGCAAGAAATATTCAAGACAACAATTATTCCAGTTATCTTTGTCTACTAGAAAGTTTTTCAATTATGATAGAAATGATTATAATTCTCGTAAACATTCCGATGATTGTTTTGGCACATATTTTGTATATTCTCATCGTTCTAACTCTTCATATGATTTTCAAAGAAAAAGTGGACCCAAGTTTAAATGGGTACCAAAATCATGTGCTAATACAGTTGGATCCAAATACAAATGGATACCAAACAAAATGGATGAATATGTGTTGCAGGCACCTTCTGTCAAGGGGGAGTAGGAGAACGATGGCTCTTGAATAATGCAGTTCAAGACCCGCACCTCAATGTTAAGAGAGATGCTTCTAAGTAAATCAGCTTAGGACCCGTACTTCAACGAAGTTTGACTTCTAAACACAACAGTTTAGGACTCGTACTTCAGTGATCAAAAGACCTTACTCCTGTGCTGATAATAGATTGTACTCCAATACTCCAATGAGGAAATCAACCATCAAGGGGGAGTACATACTTTCCTGAAATTTTATGCATATCTCTTTCAATGATAATTTTCAAATGCATAATTTTAGGGGGAGTAAAAGACCTATGACTTCTGATTATTTCTGATCAGAACTCGTACTTTCAGTGTTTTACTGCTTTTTGTCTTTTTAATTTCAGTGAATAAATTTGCTTTGACTATGACATAAGACTTTTGCAATTTGAGAGATGCTTACAAGATCATATCTTTATGACTTTAAGCTTGACTTCATGAGATGTAAGATTGCACGAAAAAGGTATAATTCTTTATTTTATCTCATATATGGTTGAAAGAAGGACACCTTTCAATCATTGAAAACTTGTTCTCAAATGTTCAACTCACTTCCCGATTCTCAAAACCGATTTTATAATTTGGAAGTGTAATTTTTAAATGTTTTCTAGATCTACTTTGTGCTTTAACTGATATAGTTAAACCATTTTGAGCATCACTTGCTTTCTAGGAAAACATGATTTCATTGTGCTAGGACTTAACACAACTTCTACGAAATCACATTAACTTGTGTTTCATACCCAAGAGGTTAATCCATAGTGATTGAGTGTGAGGAGTCAAAAGAAATGAGTGTGGATTGTGTGATGAGGTATACAGAAAAGGAGAGTTTGGTTAGAGTGAGCTAAATGTTTAAAACAAAGAGGGTGTGAGAATAGACTTAAAAGAATATCAGAACTCTACACCAACTTTTTCTGAGTCGGGCTGCCACATTTCTAATGTTTCACAATTCTTTGGTGATCATTATTGAAACAGGCAACTAGCTCATACCAACTCTTGATCAAACCTCACCAGCCACTCATTTTCTACTCAAATAGAAAGTGTTTCACATTTTCAAAGGGGAAGCAGCACATTTCCTATCTGATTTTCATTTGGAAAATCTGGATATTGAAAAGAAGGAAGTCTGCCCAACCTTCGTACTTCAATCATGCACATTGAGTCTGTGTTTAACTTACTGTTGTCTCAGTGGTTTACACAATTTTGAGCCTATAAGCAATCATCCGTGCTTAATTCTTTCTATCACATGCACGAACACACAAGGAATTTGTTTCTTTGTCATAATGTTCATAGAATTTACCTTTGTGGTGTTTCGATGATTGAATGGAAGCCATGGGGGAGTGAGCATCAAAAAGCTCCTTTCCAATGTGTACTCGTTACATACAGTGACTTACTGTTACTGACAGGCATTTTAACTGATTCATTTGTTGATTCAGGTGTTATACGATTATTTTGTCTGAATTTGCAAAGATCTGGATGAATATCTTTTGGATTGACGAATCAGAGGCTCCTAATGAAAGACATTTCTTACTCAAAGTTTTGATGAAATCATTGCTCTTTTCATCAAAAAGGGGGAGAAGAACTAATCAAGAAATAGGAGAAGAAATGGGAGAGAACAAAAGTTTAGAGAAATGTCCAAGATCAAATTCTTTAAAGACAAAGTATTCTGAAGACATGTTGATTTTAAAGAAATTTTCTTTGAAGATACTTTGCTAAAGCATTCTGAGCTAAAACTGGAGATTATTACATATTGAAGACAAAGAAGGAGATTGCATCTTTTGAGCTGAAAGAGAAGACTGAATTGCTAAATCCTTTTAGTAATGATATTGATCCAAAGGGGGAGATTGTTAGATCTCAGATTTATTGGATTCAAGATCATCCAATCTGAAGATTGAAATCTGAAGCTAAAGCTGAAAAATCACTCTCAATATTAGTATAATGTTAGTTTGTAATAAATGTCAAAGTTAATTATTGTGTTAATTATAGTATTTTAATATTATTCCTAAATATCTAATAAATAGATATTTAGGATATTAGATATTTAGTTTTAGATATTAGTTTTGTTAGATATTAGGTAGATATGAGATCTCAATATCTAATTTTCAATCATAATCAACAAATAGCAAACACTTTTCATCAGAGAGAATATAAGAGAGAGCATCAAAGAGAAATATATCAATCCTGTAATCCGTCGTTTGTAATCGAACAGGTTGGTAAATCGTATATGTTTGTGATTGTTTGATTGTCTGCAGGTAAGATCGTGTTCAAATATACAGGACCGACAAACACCACCATGAAAAGCCAGAGAGATCGAAACCTAAGAAAACAGAGAAATCTCCAATTAAGTTTATGGGTTTTGTTTTCAATCGAAACCAGAAAAATCTCCAACCCAAACTAGAGAAATCGAGTTCATGGGTGGGTTTTCATTTTCATTATGTTTTTCAATTGATTTGTTGTTTCTGATTTGGAGGAACCAAAGTTGCAGGTTTTCTCTAAACAGAGTGAGTTGCAGGCTTCTCTTTAAAACAAGAAAAAAAATTCCCAAAAAGAAAGTGTGTTCTAGATTTGAAGCATTATTTTGAATATCTTTTTTTTATATGATTTTGGGAATTCGACGAAGGTTTACAAGGGTTTTAGGTTACTCTTGGTCAGCGATGGTGGTGACTGGTGAACCTCTTTAGGAAGAAGACAAAGTTGGCCACGGTTGTGAAGCTTTTGAGGAAGACAAAGATAGGGGAATGAATGGATCATCGTTGCTGTTTGGGACTAGAGATAGGATGGGAAAGGAAGGTGTACCTGGGACATGTTTTGTCGGAGATGGAGGAGGCTGGTGAAGGAGTAGGAGGGGAGAGTTCTCAGTCGGGAGGGGGTAGGGGAGAGTCGTCACTGGAGATTTTGGAAGAGGACATGGTCAAATAAAATAATAGTATATAATAAATACTAAATGGTATTATTCATTTTTTGTTTTCTTAAATACAAGAAACAAAGTGTAAAATGACAAAAAGACCCTCCACTAACAGAACTAAGGTTAATAAAGTTAGGGTTGGCAATTTTGTATCGAACCAAACCAAGCAACATGTGTACCAACCATACCAATTAAACTGGTACTAAATAAATCGGTACCGATTTCGGCTGGCAGTACCGTACCAAGTATCTGAACTTGGTTGGTACACACTTTTGAATGTTGTGTAACATGGTAGTACTGTGGTACCGACTTATTTAATTATTTAATAATTTAATTAATTACTAATTAAATTAATCAATAATATTTCTATTTTTAGTTGTTGAAATTTGAAATAAAAAGTGTACAAATTTTTTTCTTTTCATTTTTCACCTTACAAACTTACAGTCTTAGCCCTCATTAGAGATTTTAGAAATTTAGAATAAACCACGTAATCTAACCCTAAATTTTTAGCTCGATCGTCTCATTCCTCCAATCCTCCTCGTAGGCGCTACTGTAACAGTCCCCCATTGTTACATCCAAAATTTTGAATTAGTTTCTTTTTTTTAGATATTGAATATTAAATTGTTACATTAGCTTTTTTGTTTGAGCATTTGAGTTGCTTGAATTAGTTTTTTTCGTATATGTAACTTGAAATTGGTATAAACCGGTATCAACATGTACCAGCCGAAAAAAGTTGGTACCAATTAAGTCGGTACCAAGTTTAGTTGGTTCGTATATGGTATTGGATTTTGCATATCAATTAAAATTGGTTGTTACACAGTATTAACGAAAAAAAATTGGTACCGTACCAAGTCCACCCCTAAATAAAGTTAGGACAAGGGACCCAATGCGTTACAAAAGTGAAACCATGGTGACTATGCATGTAATTATTTCGTTTAGGGGATCCAATCCAAATTTTAATATAACCACAGGGACGAAATTTGTTATTTATTCTTTTATAAACATTATTAACGCTACTATTTATTTATTTTTAATTATTATTCAATATATTTAATTACCAAAAACAAATATAACAATTTTAAAAACGTTTATATATAAAAGTTAAAGTGACATTTATTTTATTTCATAGATAATTAAAATAGCTAAATAATTTTAATAAAATATTTAATTTAATTATTAAATATTTTTTAGAAAAAATATCTATACTATATTATAAAACATCTAGAGTAAACTACGATTTTAGTCCCTGTAGTTTGATGTTTATAACGGTTTTCGTCCCTGGTCTTTTAAAACTGCTTTTTTAGTCCTTGTGGCTTTTATTTGCTTCTATTTTCATTCCTCCCTCCAATTTTATTAATATTAAATGTTAATTTATTTAAAAATTAAATAAACAAATTACATATTTGGTCCTTGTGATATATAAACTTTTACATTTTTATCCTAATTTATATTTTTTTACTTTTTCTTTATTTATCGTATTTCATCAAGATATTTATTTTTCTATTAATTATATTGTATATTTTCATAATTATTATAATTTTAATTATAAAAATAATCAAATAATTTCATTAAAAATATTGATAAATATATGATATTTTTTTTCAAAGTTTTAAGTTTAAATCTCCTAAAATTAATATTTTTTAGCTATTGATTTATTAAAGCTATTTCTTATTTTAAATTATTATTGAAAAAAGTTTAATAAAATTCGAGAAAAAAATAGTATTATTTTATAACAACCGGTTGTTTTTTGTTAAATACAATTTACTACACTATTCTAAATTCTCATTTAATCTTTATTTTTTATTAATTAATCAAATTTGTTTAATATTTAAATAAGACATACACACATAAACACACACACCCCATTTTAAATTAGGTTATATATTAAAAACAAAAAATAGGAAAATAAAAGGATAAGAAGATTTCAATATGTTGTTATAAAAATCATGCAATGGGTCATGACGTGCCTCAAAATTAACGTGACGTCAAACACAAACATTATTTAAAACCTTGATATATATATATATATATATATATATATATAGAGAGAGAGAGAGAGAGAGAGAGGGAGGATCAAACGAGAACGGTACATATTTAAAATGAACACGACAACGGCAAATCATATACAAAATATAAGTGATTTTACATGTGATTCCCGCGACCTTAAGTCGCGGCAAAAGTCGTCCGCATACTGTGATTTTGTACGATTTCCTCGTAAAATCACTTATGATTTTGTATGTACATGATTTGTCGTTCTCGTATTCTTTTAAATAAGTATCGTTCTCGTTTGAACCCCATTCTATTTCTCTCTCTCTCTCTCTCTATATATATATATGTGTGTGTGTGTGTATGTGTGTGTTTATTTTAAATATTAACAAATTTGATTAATTAATAAAAATAAAGTTTAAATGAAAATATGAAATAATGGGAGTAAAGTGAATTTACCAATAAACAACCGGTTGTTATAAAATAAGATTTTTTTTCTCGAAATTTATTAAACTTTTTTCAATGGTAATTTAAAATAACTAAAAAGCTTTAATAAATCAACAGAAAAAAATATTAATTTTAAGAGATATAAACCTAAAGCTATGAAAAAAATTTCATGTATTTATTAATATTTTTAATAAAAGTATTTGATTTTTTTTATAATTAAAGTAGTAATAATTATGAAAATATACAATATAATTAATAGAAAAATAAATCTCATGATGAAATACAGTATATAAAGAAAAAGTAAAAAAAATGTAAATTAAGGTAAAAATGTAAAAATTTATATACCACAAAAACCAAATATGTAATTTGTTTATTTAATTTTTAAATGATTTAACATTTAATATTAATAAAATTGGAGGAAGGGATGAAAAAAACAGTTTTAAAAGACCAGGGACGAAAATCGTTATAAACATCAAACCATAGGGACTAAAATCGTAGTTTACTCAAACATCTATAAAAAAAACTCTTAAAAACAATTGTTAAAGCTTAATGTACCGCTATTTAATGCTAATTATTTAAAACTTAAATAAAAAATGAAAACTTAAAATCTCTTGTTATTTATACCTTATCTCTAACAACTTTAACTCCCCTAAAATCACTCCCTAAAATCACCTTCTCACATTAACTCCTCTAAAATCACTCCCTACATAATTAAATACAGGATAAAAATCAAATTTTAAATATAAAAAATTTAAAATATAATTAAGAAAATCTAACAGAATATTTAATGTTTATTTTATAAAAAAACATTATTTTATTAAACCTAAAATAAATTACATTATTATTAAACCATCGAAAAAACTCTTAAAAACAAACTTTTATGCGTTAAGTACTGTTTATTGATACGCATTACTTGAAATTCAAGATTACAAGTCATGATGCATGAGTACAAATTTCTAAAACTATATGTTTGAATTCATAACTAACCGATAAATATAATCAAAACAAGATAAACATCTTAATTTAAATATAAATAATTTGAAATATATAAGATAATCATTGAATTCTAACAAAATACTTAATTTTTTTATATAAAAAACATTATATTATTAAGCCTAAATTAAACATATTTATATAAAAAAAACATTATCACTTTCTCAAAACCATCCAAAATCGTACTGTAAATCGACAAAAAAAACAAAAAATAAAAGGAAACATTAAAATCGTGATGTATCTCGCTATATTGCGCGAGTACGCTTCTTGTTATTAATTAAGATAAGTAAGATTTATCAATTTTATGTTATTTCATATTATATGTAATGGTTATTTAAAATTATAAATTAATGTAATTTTTTTCTTAAATTTGTTTGCACAAATTCAAAATATATAGTATATATAATAATTAATTTTAAATTCATCAAATAACATATTATATTATTTAATTTCTCTTTACTATTTTGTTTGTATTAATTAATGTAACACCCTGATTTTAGAAAGGTATAATTTAAAGTTAGAATAGAAATCAGTATTTTAAGAAAAATATAATAATTAATATTTTGGACTTGAATCTTACATTTTATAGTCTTGTTGGATGAAGAATCCAATTACGAGTCCAACGGTTCTTTCCAGAGCAAAATCGGAGCCAAAACAAAGAAGTTATGACCATAACAATGATTGGGCAAGAAAATTGGGCGGCAAAGCTCCGCGCAGATGGATCCACGCCACCATTCGCGCGGAGCCGCTGTGTGCATTAAAACGGGAAAATTCGGCCCCCAAACCCCATTTTCACCCAAATCTTAAAACTTCTCCCCATTTTCTTTCCCAAATCAACCCTCAAACCCCAAGACTCAAACCCTAACTCATTTTGGGTCCATATCTCGATTTCTTCAGGTATTCCATCATCAATTGGTAGATTGGGAGCTTTGGCAAAAGGATTCACCATTGTCATCTACAACCTCAAGCTTCATCTTAGGGTTTTCACCAAAACCTAAGTGGTAAGTGTACCCCTTTCATTTCTAAACCCTAATATAAGATAGAAATGTTCTCTTGATGATTTCCTAGTGTATGGTTTCTCAAATTTTGGATTTTATGGTTTTGGAGAAATTAGGTCAAAAATTAGGGTTTTGGTCAAGTTGGGGATTATGCTGTAAAATGTTTGGGGATTGATTCTTAATGGTTGAATGAGTATATTCACGGTTGGAAACTTGTGAATATAGGTTTTGGAAGGTTTTGCTTGTGGATTGAAGTTTTTTCAAGGAAGCTCAAGTTGGGGGTAAAATCTAGAGTTAGCCTAAATCTAGCAAGGTGAGTTCAAGTTGATTTGTGAAAATGTTGTACATGCCAAAATATTCATTTTAAAGTGTTTTGTGTTTTACATGAAATTTTTAACTACTGATCACCTGATAAGTTTTGGTTATTTGGAAATGTTTAACTTTATAAACTTATAAAACACACATCTTTGGGATTTTTGGGATTGTTGATAAATGTATCATAATTAAAATGATTTGGTAACCATTTTCATAAACAGAGGGTATTTGGTAAAAATACATTTTTGTGACTACGGGTAATAGGTTTATTTTGGGTTGTAAAATGGTTTGAAAATACCAACGTGTTCGTCATTAGAGTTTGGATATTTCCAACCTTGTGAATATTTTCGAATACTGTAAACCTATGTGGTCATAAACTTATTTAGAAAAGATTTGTTCAAGTCTAAACGAAATTGGATTGTATTCACACATTTTTGGAGTATGTGGTTGCATAGTCATGGTCGGTTGCATGTATTTTGTGGATTTTAGCATATGATCATTTGTTGGTTGGGCTTAAAGCTCAGTTTTTGTAATCACCGAGTCTTGGGGACGTTCGTCCGGTTTAATAGCTTAAAGAGGAGCTTTGGGTTAGTGCTGCATTTATTGCGCTTTATTTTGGAGAATACATATTTAAGTGTGTGTGTCATCCATTTGGAGTCATATATCTTAGATTGTAATGCATTGGATCCATAGTGTTAGCTCCAACTATGTATAGAAGTATTAAAAAATAGGCTAAGTGTAGGAACCTCAGAAGACTGCTCAAATCACCAAGTTCCACAGAAGATGCAAGCTCAGAAGACCTCGACGACCATCTACCCGAGAACCTAACCTGAAGATCAATCTCATATCACAGAGCCTCTGTGATCACTCACAGAGCCTCTGTGATCACTCACAGAGCCTCTGTGATGGCTAACCTCTAGAGATGAAAGACGAAAGATTTCATGACAATGGTTCAAGACAAGGTCACGTGCAGAACACATGAGCCTGCTGTACGAAGATTCTGAAGATCATTTATGCGCGTCCCACGTTGTTTAACATTTCAGGTGGCATTCCTTATATGGAATGTCAGCCATTCTCTTGTACTATTGTGTGTTCCTCGTCCTATATGAGGGGAGCACCTTCTTTTTTGTAAACCATGCGAGCACACACTACCCTGAGAGCATATTGTATTTTCTTTGAGCATTTTAGCACACACAAGTGCATGTTCTTGGTGTATTTTGCAAGTTAATGAAGCATATTCTTTAGTAATCATCTCGATACATTTCATGTTTCTGTTTATTACCTGATAGTGTGTTTACTACCATTTAAGATCTATTTCTCTACACTTCAAAAGCGCTTCTGCACTCATATTCACTGGTTTTTGTGTAGTTAATAGTAAATCAAGTTTAGAACACCATATTTGGGATCAACAATTGGTATCAGAACAGACTTTGATCTTTAATATCAAAGGATCCTGTTCTATACTTGATTCCTGTGTTCTTGGTAGTAATTTGAGTCTGTTCTTCACTTCGTATTTCATTCAAAGGCTACACTCTGTTTTCAGGATTTATTTCAACCAAGTTTGATCTAGATCCAAAAGCAAGTGTGTTCAATCTTTAGGACAGATTCAAAGCTTGTGTGTTGGTTATCAGTTTCTCCTTTACTAAATATCCATCTTCATCGAGTCAATCTCCATATCCATCTACGTTTATTCTACACTTTGTTTCTTGGTTCTACTATTTCCATTCAAAAATGGCTAATGTTTTCAACTTCTTCAGCTCAGGATCTCAATCAAAACCTCCTACTCTACTCAGGGATGAATACCCTCAGTGGAAAATCAGGATGGTACACTTTCTTGAAGGTGTAGATCCTGGACTGGTTGAGTTTCTTCATAACCCTCCATACATCCCAATGACCACTGTTCCTCGTGTTCCTGCTACTGCAAACACACCTGAAATCCCTGAATATCAACATCCCAAGCATGTTGTTGAGTGGACTGAACAAGAGAGTGTCCTACATGAACTTGCAAAGAAAGCTAAAAGGCTACTCATAATGGCCATTCCTAATGATATCTTTCAGTCCTTGGATGTCTGTGAAACTTCAAAAGATCTGTGGCTAGAGCTTGAAAAACAGCTC
This sequence comes from Arctium minus, assembly GCA_954870635.1. Taxonomy (NCBI): domain Eukaryota; kingdom Viridiplantae; phylum Streptophyta; class Magnoliopsida; order Asterales; family Asteraceae; genus Arctium; species Arctium minus. Next base: position 38,880,541 of record OX941087.1, on the reverse strand, counting down.
GAGGGTGGTGCTAAAACCCTAAAGAACAATAGGGCCTTATGCATAAATGAATATTTTGCTTTTAAGGCTCTGCCGGGTGAATCCATTCAGAGCACCTACAACAGATACAACTCTTTGATAAACAAATACAAGAGATATGGGATCCACAGAACCTCTGTGGAAAACAATGTCAGATTCCTTTAGAGTCTCAATGATGAATGGCTCCATCTAACCATGTCCATGCAGGCTACCCTTGATCTTGATGTTTGGTCCATCTATGACCTTTTCGGGACATTAATAAGCCAAGAGAATAGAATCTTGAAGCTAATGGCTCCGGTAGGTAGACCTCTGGCGTTGGTTGGAAATGCCACAGAGGTTCAGGACAAAGGCAAGAAGGAAAAGACAACAGAGGAGGTGCAGAAGAAGAAAAAGAATAAAGTACTTGTGGTAGAAAGTGATAGTGAGAAAAGATCAGAAGAAGAAATCGACATGGATGCTCTAGAAAAAACACTTGCTCTTGTGACCCGACAGTTCAACAGGGGTCTTAAAAAGAAGCCTACATACAGAGGAAGAGAGGAAAGAGACGACAGAGGAAGAGGATATGGAGAAACAAGGAAGTTTGGGAGAGAGGAATCTGGTGATCAAAGGCAGGATGAGAGAAGAGTCGGACAGAAGATGGACGGCAGAGGTGGAGACAAGGCTCCACAACAAACTGAAGGGTGCTTCAAGTGTGGGAAGTCGGGACATTTTGCAGCAGAATGCAGGTCCAATGTCAACAGAGGAAAACCAATTCGAGAAAAAGAAAGCAGAGTACTATACTCAAAGGTCCCTGATGGCAGAGCAAGAAAATCTTGTCACCGATGAATCTTCTGATGAAGGGGACAACAATGCACTCCCTTGTGGAATGGCAGAAGTCAACCCCTCTGACAGCGACAGTGAGGTATCCACTTCTGACTTATCTTCCACTGACTCTGAAAACAAATTTCTTGAACTACAAAGTGAATTTCTATCTTGCAAAAACACGTGCTTAGAACTAAAGAAAAAGCTAGCCTTCTTTGAGAGAGAAACAAGACTTCTCACTCAAGAGAAGGATAAACTCTATCTTGAAAGAAAAACAATTGTCTTTGAGCACGTCTCTAAAAAGAAAGGTTTAAAAGAGAAAGTTTCCAAACTTGAGCAAGCCTTGAAAGAAAAAGTTAAGGAGCTAAAGAATAGTGACAGTGATCGATTAAACGCCATCTCTCTGAAAAAAAAATCCAAAAAGAGAGAGAAGTCCTTCATCAAGACTTACTCGACAGAGATCTGTTAATTAGGAAATATCAGGATGCACAGAAAGTGCATGAAAAGGTAAGTACCCAGATTGGCAGAAGAGGTTTAGGGTTCGATGATACAGACCCCTATACTGGAAATAAAAGAAACAAATCTCTTGCAAATATCTTCTGCCCTGGACAATTTTTAAAACCAAGTCTTCCTAATCTAATATCCACATTTAAAAGGCGCAGAACCTCTGACGGACCACATCTGAGGAAACCTCTGCAGATGACAAATGTATGGTATGAAAATAATGATTTGTCATCATCACTCTCTGAAAAGAGAAAATCCATTCGAAGGAAATATCTGTCTCAAAAACAGATAGGAATCTTCAGATTTAGTCATCCAGAATCACAAACTCAAATGGCATTTATGTGCATGATGATTCCTGAAAAGGAACTATTCTCTGATGCACCAAAGTTTGTCCCTGCCTCTGTGGAAGAAAAGATTTTTAAAAGATTTTTGGAAAGTGACTTGAGAAAAACATATGAGAATCGCTTTCTAAATCATCCTGATATAGCCTCTGAAGTACAAGAAATCTTTGAGCAAGATCTAGTTAAGTGTCTAAGCATCCCTAATGTGATCCCATGCATTCTCAAAAACCTAAACATTTCAAAGGACACTGTTAGTGGACAAAGCAATACATATCCATAAAGTCATGCCCTCATCCACAGAGATTTTCTTGATTCAGACTCTGAGTCAGAGTTTGAGTCACCCTCTGTCGATGAAGAGACTAGTTTTGTGGAACAAGAGATAGTCCCCAGTAGTCCAGAGGAAAATAAGCTTCCCTCTAGCATTCTTAACCGAATAATCTCTCCCAAAAGGAGAACTACAGGAGTACCTATTTGCCCTAACTTTATGGATATGTGTCTTTAAGCTAATACCTCTCTTGAGCTTGAGAAATTAAGCAAAGAAAAAATCCAGATCTCTCAAGAAACCAAAGCTCCAAAACCCATAAAACCATTTCCAGAAAAAACTCACTTGGCAACAGAAGGGAAAATGGCCCAAATTTGATAAATTTGATAATTCTGTCGCAGTGAACACAAGAAAAGGAAGTCACCAAGGGAGAGTACAATCAAAGAGCCATACAAGAGGAGTTTTTAATAAAACTCAACCTAGATTAGACAAAGTTTTCTGTGAAAAGAAACCCAAATCTAAAAAGGGTTGTTGTAAAAATGCTCTGTACTCTCCTTTGATAAATTTAATGAAATGTTTAAGAAATTTGCTTCTGGAGTCTCTCATTGTAAATGTTTTGATATCGTGCATGCTCTTAACCAACATTTCTCAAGGCCTAGCTGTCTTATATCTCACCCCAAGCCCAAGAATGCCAAATTCAAGGGTGAGAAAGGAAAATCTGGTACCTCTGTTAAAGAGGATAAAACCAAAACCAAAGGTGCTAAGGCATCTTTAAAGACTCCTAACAAAGCTGGACCCATTTGGAAATGGGTACCTAAATCCTCTTGATCTGTCCGCAGAAGAAACAACATGTGCCCATTTGGTACCTAGACTCCGAGTGCTCAAGGCACATGACTGGCGACAGAGGGTTGCTCACCTCATACAAAGAAAAACATGGAGGTGGTTCTGTGACCTTCGGAGACAACAAGAAGGGATAAATCAAAGGCTATGGAGTCATTGATAAAGGAGATATCGACGTCAACAAAGTGGCTTATGTGGATGGCCTTAAGCACAACTTACTAAGTGTTAGTCAACTATGTGATAATGGACTAGATGTGATGTTCAAAAAGAAATATTGTTCTCTGTTAAAAGAAGACACATCCACAGAACTTCTGCGAGCCAAGAGAAGAGGTGATCTGTACCTCATGGACTTCAAGTCGATCAACAAAGAAGAAAAACTTTGTTTGGTCTGAACTAAGAATGAGGAAGCTTGGCTCTGGCACAACAAGTTCTGTCACCTAAATTATCATACTCTTGACAAGCTTGTAAAAATAGAACTGGTGAGTGGGTTACCAAGTATCAAATTTGACAGAGATCATCTATGCTCTGCTTGTGAAATGGGCAAACTCAAAAGAGTTGCCCATAAGAGCAAGACAAACATCTCTTGCACTAGACCTCTGCAAATGCTTCATGTGGACCTCTGTGGTCCTATATCTGTGTAGAGCCTAGGTGGCAAGAAGTACATTCTTGTACTCGTAGATGAATTCTCCAGATATACTTAAGTAGAGTTTGTTCGAAAGAAATCTGATGTTCCTGTGGTACTAATCAATCTTCTTAAGAGAATACAAGTTCTTCATGATTGTAGGGTGCAGAGAATTAGAAGTGACAATGGCACAAAGTTTAAGAACTCAACCATTGAAGCTTATCTTACGACATAGGGCATCTCACAGAACTTCTCGGCTGCAAGGACTCCACAACAAAATGGTGTTATTGAATGCAAGAACAGAACACTAGTGGAAGCCGCCAGAACTATGCTCACTGCCTCAAGACTATCTATTTGTTTTTGGGTAGAAGCCATTTCAACTGCATGCTTCACTCAAAACCGATCATTAATAGTGAAGAGACATGCAAAGACCCCATATCACTTGCTCAACCAGAGGAAGCCAAACATCAAATATTTCCACGTTTTTTGCTGTAGATGCTTCGTGTTAAATGACATAGAACAAATAGGGAAATTTAGCCCAAAAGCTGATGAAGCCATATTTGTTGGCTATTCATCAACCTCCAAAGCATATAGAGTCTATGTGCTCAAATCCAAACATATACTTGAAAGTATTAATGTTTCGTTTGATGACTCGTTTCAGATGACTTATGAGCAAATTAGCTCAGGACTCAAGCCTCAAGATGAAGACTCTGGTAACTCTACAAGAACAAATGATATTCATCACCTCTTTGAAGAGATGTTCAATGATGATGGACCCTCTGAGGATGACCACAGAGCCTCTGGAGCTGAGGCCTATGAAGACCAAACAAGTACTTCGTTAACTGGTCCAAGCAATACTTCACCCTCTTATGCTACTTTTACAGGTACAAATGTTGAGGGAGAATCCACAGAATCCAACACCGAACAAAGCTTCATGCTTAACCTAGATTAAGGTCATCTTCCTACCATCTTTGAAGGATCATCACCAGAGGAAACCTATAACTCTGAACAAGGCACCACAGAGCTCCAAACATCAACTCAAAGTGATCAATCAATCCCTGTCGCAAGTACAAACGATCAACCTTCTTCGATAGAGGTTGATCAACATCAAGAACAAGAATGTACTCATGACATGCATCAAGATAATTCCAATGATCACCTACCTCGCATGACCAAATGGATCAGAAGTCACCCACAGTGTCAAATCATTGGTGACCCATCTGACGGAGTAAAGACTCACTCTAGTACCGCAAAATTTTGTTACTTTACAATTTTTGTAAGTATTATAGACCCCAAAAAGATCTCTGAAGCTCTTGAAGACCGAAACTAGGTAGAAGAAATGCAAGAGGAGCTTCTGCAGTTTGAAAGAAAAGTATAGACCATGGTGCCTCTGCCGAAAGGCAAGACTGCAATAGGGACCAAATGGGTCTTCAGGAACAAGAAAGATGAGGATGGTATGGTGATCAGGAACAAGGCAAGACTGGTGGCCAAGGGATACTGCCAAGAAGAAGGAATTGACTATGAAGAAACCTTTGCCCCTGTGGCAAGGCTCGAGACAATAAGAATATTTCTTGCCTTTGCAGCCTACAGAAGTTTTAAGGTATACCAGATGGACGTAAAGTCAGCCTTCTTAAATGGACAGATTCAAGAAGAGGTATATGTCCAGCAGCCACCAAGATTTGAAAGCTCTAAATACCCAAATCATGTATACTTCTTGGTGTTAGTGAATGCCCAAAAGCTAATCATACGATGATTGTAATTTTGAGTTTTGTTTCATGAAATTAATAAATAAATAAAAGGCATTGCCCAATTTATTATGTATATGTTATATTCTGTGTTTTAATTATTCATAATAAATAACCTTAGAATAATGTATTCTAAATGTCCCTAGCTAAATATTATTTTGGGTTTTAAGGTTGAAGTAATATGATAATGACTAGCATATGTAGGGATTCATATAGAGAAATTGAATCTGCATATGGGTACAAAATAGAGATTTTGTGTATCGGACGTGACTCGCTATGAGAACACTTTATTGGATGTTATGTGAGTTTCATAAGTGTTTCTCATGTGGTCAATGTACATGTAATTCTTTGACTTGAGAAATATGGAGTTTGCTATGTGTGAGTAATATATTTTGACATTTGTTCTAATCATTCCGTAACTGGGTGACAGAATTAATGTTGGGTATGTTATAAATCACATGGTAGAACTAGCATATATCGAGATAGGATTTGTCCATCATTTATGACGGGAGTGATGTCTCTAGGCCCCTTGATAAATATATATACTAAGGAAATGCATGCATGCTCGGATAATTGATATGAGATATCATGATCTGTTTTATTAGTATATTAGGGAATCAAGAAACTAAAGATTGGACATAACGAGAATGACACATTCAATGTCTCGTGTTCAATCTAGACATCAAGGACAAAGGAATTAAATGTGTAAACTAAAATTGACTACAAACCGATAATTTGTTGTATCACCAATTCTCGTCATTTGGGTGACGATGATGTATTGCTAGATACCGCTCATTGTTTATAAATATAAATACGAGATTTATAATTATTACCAACATGTAGAGAACCCATTGGGTCACACGCTTTGGACATATTCGAATAAGGAGTTTAAATAATTAAAACGTTTAATTATTATATCTGATTTGTATTGATTTAATTTGATTAAATAAAACCAGATATTATTTGTGTTGGGCATAAATAAAGTTGACTAGGGATGACCTTTGTAAGGGAGTGATGGTGTATGGAAAGTCTTACACTCAAGCATGGATAATTCTACACTCAAGTAAGGTGTAGGGATGGTGGTGCCTTTCATGTCATGCCTTTCATGTCATGCCTTTCATATCCATATAAATGTATGACATTTTATACAAGAGTTGTTCTTGCAAATCTCTAAAAAAATCACCTACAACTATATGCTCCCTTTCCTTTCTAAGTTTTGAAACCGTGACTAGCATCACGAGAAGGCAAAGGATTCAGATTGTTCGCGTGGATACCGTGGAGGCATCAAGCTTGCTTTGTTGTTGTGATTCAAATTCTCGTTAACTGTGAGATATAATTTCGAAACACCCGATTTATTCCGGTTCGTATGGGTCCTTGGAGGGTTACGGTTTTATTTTCCGCTGTGCTTGAGATCCTGTAACCCAACAGTGGTATCAGAGCTACTTACGAACCTCTAGATCGTTTTTGGTGACATGCATGCATTTTTAAAAACTGTTTTGCTGCTGTATGTTTTTGTTTCCTAAATGTTTTGGTTTTTCGTCCTAGAAATATTCTAAATCTTAGAAAACTTAAAACATGAAAAAACGTGGATCATTCTGTTAGGGTTCCACAGGCTTTTGAATCGTATCATTTCAACTTCGTATGAATTTTTTATGAATTTTTTACAACAGTGTCGCAATGTTGCCGAAAATCGAACCCACTACGGGTTTGACTTGATTTTCGACCCATAAGGGTTCTAGATCTTTGAAATCCTAAAACGTAAAAGATGTGTATCTTTTTGTTAGTTTTCCAAAGAATTTTGAATCACCATTTTTCGATATCGTATGAATTTTGTATTAATTTTATACGATGGTGTTGCAAATCGGCTTTATGTTTCAATATGATTGAATATGTATAATGTGATTTGCTTGGTGAATGGTTATATCCCTTAGTCATGGATGTATTATATTTGGTAAATACGACTTGCATGTCGTGCCTTTCTCTATATACTCTCTTTGTACATTCTCCTCTCATCCAATCCCCTCAAATGTAACTCGAGGTTTCTTTGTTTGAAATGTAAAATATTTTGTATAAAAGAAAGCAAGAGATGGAGGCGTTATGAAGTGATGAAGATGAGAAGACTTAGAACGATAAGAGTTTATTTTATGTAATGATATTCATACCTGGCTCTATGAATATCGCATAGGGGGGCTATAACCATCTCACATTTATTTTTACGCTTTATATATTATGATATATTATGCGTGGTTGTATGTATGTGATATTTGTTACAACATTTAAAAACAAATATGATTTTAAAATATATAAGTAAAATGAGTTTTACAAATCAAAATGAGTTTTGATAAAATAAAAATTGATATTTATATAAGATATAAAGTGGACCGTCGATCTTGAGTGATAAGGTCTTAGTACATCATAGTAAGATTTCAACCGGTTTTGTCACAAAGGCCTAAACCGCCAAAGAAAGGAAGGTATTTAAGTGATCCTCGTGATCCTCCTCCAATCTGGATTCCGGTTAAATCAAACTATGAGGAAACGATCTATTACAAAAGAAAGAATGGTAAGATCAAACTAACTAAAATCCCTCACCAAAATATTAAGTTTAAGATGCCTTCCAAACATGGCACTTGTCAAGACTTTGATCATTGAGGGTGGGTCATGCTAAAGTTGGGTACTCTCTTTAATCTTAGTAAGATACGGTAAGCATAGGATTCCTACAAGCCATTTTGGGTTAGACTTAACCAAATTAAGCCTAATAGGATTGGGGATTTGGAGGCATGTGTTGGGAACATTCATTTGATGAATTTAAATAAAAGTTGTTAGTGCACAAATCTATTGGATTCAAGATCATCCAATCTGAAGTTTGCAGTCTGAAGCTAATGCTGGAAAAGTCGACTCTTAATATAAGTTTAATGTCGTTTGTAATAAAATGTCAAAGTTTATTGTATTTTAGTATTTTATATTATATCCTAAATATCTAGATATTAGTTAGATATTATTATTTAGATATTATATTATGTTAGTAAGTGTGTTGTGTAAGATATAGAAAACACACACATAACACAATTTCACGGTGTAAAAACACAGAGAGCTTCAAAAGAGAAATCAATCTATCTGTATTCCGTGTTTGTAATCAAATCAGGTTGGTTAATCATTTGTGTCGTTGTTTTGATAAGAACTTGATAATATTGTGAACCGACAATTGGTATCAGAGCTTAAAATAGATTCAGATCAAGTTTTTATAAGAACGACTCTGTGTTCTTCATTTCAAAATCGATTTCGAGTTTAAGTGTGTTTTTGGGTTTGAAATCGACCAGGTTGTGATCGAATAGGGTGCTAGATCGAGTTGTTATACTTTAATTTCAGTATAGCACTAATATGGATTCCCATTTTGTGATTTTTGGAGTCAACTGTCACGACTTCAAACTGCATTGTTCCATCGATTTGAACTTCAAAAAGTGTTTGTTTTCGAGATCAAGTGTTTATAATCTGTTCTAGATTGATTAGTGGTCAATTTGTTAGAATTTGGGGTTGTTAATCGTTGACAAACAGGTTTATTTGAGCAAACAAAGCCGATTTTCGAAGAACAGGGACGAACTCGCGAGAAACGAAGTTTACGCCAGTTCATAGTGACTTTTGCGCCACGTACTGTTCGCGCAAAACTCTTTTGCGCCAGCTTCGTCTCGCGCAAATCTACCTTTGCGCCACACAAGACTCCGGTCACAACAGTATACCGGTCGACAACTCCGGTTTGCGCCATCAACTATTCGCGCAAAACTTAAAACGCGCGACCCATTCCTCGCGCAAATCTATATTTCATGCGAACTCCTTGTCAGGCAAACTTTGTTTTGCGCCAATCTTTACTCGCGCAAAGTTCCATTTCTCGCTACCCGCTTCTCGCGCAAAGTCCAATTTTGCGCTAGCTTCTTATCACGCAAATTTTACTTTTGCGCCACCTTCACTTAGTGCAACTTTGTGCTTTTTGCGCCAGTTCCAGACAGTCGATTTTGTTCAGTTTTTTTATCTGATTTTAACTAGAATAACGATAAGTACAAGTTCTTATTGCATTGTTAATTAAACAGAATGAATTCCAACGAAGCTAATTCAATCAGTATGGATGAGAATACACCTGTACTTTACAAAGGAAAGATTTATGCCTTGGAAGCAGAAAAAGAGAAAAAAGAGACAGCACACTTGTGCTTGATGGGTCATATGAAGATAAAATCCGAAGCTGATTCTGATGAAGAGGTGTGTGATTTAACCAAATCTGATTTCTTAAATCAAATGCATGCCATGATGATAAAACTCCAAGAATTAGAGTCGAAACTCAAGCGTGAAAAGGGTGTCATAAAAGACAAAGACCAGTCAATACAGAAACTTAGCAATGACCTTGCTGAGAATAAAGTATTGATTGAGATTTTACATAGAAACAATGACACCAACGCAAAAGAAAAGACCATAATTCTTAAAGAGAGTATTGAAACAAATTCTAAACTAAGAAAGAGTGAGTTTGATTTCAAAGAGCTTTCGAAATTGCATTCTTCAACTTCCGAAGAAAACAAATCTTTACTTGCAAAATTAAATGCTTTGGAAAAGAAGTTATACTCATTGGGTCAAACTGAACAAACCATTCATCTAAACAAACCCAAAGAGAATAAAGAGAGTTGGGGAATTGGTTATGAGAATCCTCACTACCTTAAAAAGGGTAAATCTGAAGTGCATGCACTTTATGATTTTACTTTTTTGAAACTAGCTCGACGATTCCCTGAGCTTCAAGTTTTCTGGACTGGACTGTCTAAAGAAGATGAAGCCAAGGAAACAGAAAAACGAAAGAACACATCTAATGTTCAACTTCCATTTCGTTATGCGAAGATGAATAATAGTTATAATGATGATCCTAAATATCAATCAAAATCTCTTTCAAATGACTTCTTTCAAAGTTATTCTGTAAAAGAAATGGAGGCTAAGCCTATTGAAGGTAAACTTTATATCCCTCCTCTTGTTTTGGAAAGTAAAATTTCTAAACTTGAGACATCTTTAACAGATGAAAGACTTTTGATTGATATTGAACAAAAAGATTTTTCAACTGTGCTTAAGAGTTCTGTTCTTTCTAAATCATCAAGGGCTTCAAAATCTGATGATATGTTTGGTCTAACTGATGGAGGGTATGCTTTTCTAAACTCTGATGGTGTTTTAGATGATTGTTTTGATCACTTTGATTTTAGTGCCAAACTTCCTAATCATTCATCTTTTGTTGTGAAATCCTTGGGATTATCCAGTAAGTTTGTGAAAAGCAAATCATCAACGAAAGTTGATGAAACAGTTTCTGTGAAAACTAAGAATGTGAAAGGTAAGAAGAAATCTCAGCATTCACAGAAACCGATCACTACTGGTAACCCAAAGAATATGCATTCAGTTTTTTCTCAAAGATTTAACTCAAAAGTCTCAAATATTTCAGATCTGAGCAAGCTAGGAGTTAAATCTCAATCAAGGTTCTAAATGGCGTAAGGCGTGGCGTGGCGGCGAGACCAAGCCTCAAGCCTTAGGAGTCACGGCGAAGCCATGGCGTTTTCAAGGCATGACTTATGGCGTCGAATTTCTAATTCATATATAATATTATATTTAAAAACGTATGTTTTGTGGTGTTACTCACTGAGTCAATAGTAATAAGCAAGTTAAATTAGATTATATATTAAAAAACTTGCAAATAAGACATTAAAAATGTAAAGAAAAATATAATATCTCATTACGATAATTACGCATTAGGCCATGGCGTGCCATGGACTTAACGTGGCGTGACACACAAGCCTTGGTGCTATGGCGCGCCATGGCGGTTGTGCGGCGAGTTTTTTAGAACAATGATCTCAATGGCAACCAAAACGGAAGATTGACGAGACTGCTAAATCTTTTTCGAATGTTGCTTGTATAAAACCAAAACTTATCGATTCTCGCAAGAAATATTCCGTACAACAATTATTCCAGTTATCTCAATCTACTAGAAAATTTTCAAATTATGGTAGATATGATCATGCTTCTCGTAAAGATCCTGATGTTTGGTTTGGCACATATCATGTTCCCTCTTATCATACTAATTATTCATTTGATTCTCAAAAGCAAAGAGGACCCAATTTCAATTGGGTACCAAAATCATGTGCTAACACAATTGGATCCAAATACAAGTGGATACCAAAGAAAATGGATGATTCTGTGTTGCAGGTACCTACTGTCAAGAGGGAGTAGGAAAATAATGGTTCTTGAGTAAATCAGCTCAAGACCCGGACATCAATGTCAACAATGGCTCTTGAATAATGTAGTTCAAGACCCACACTTCAGTGATCAAAAGACCTTACTCCTGTGATGATAAAAGATTGTACTCCAATACTCGAATGATGAAATCAACCATCAAGGGGGAGTACATATTTGTCTGAAATTATGAATGCATATCTTTTTCAATGATAATTTTTCAAATGCATAATTTCAGGGGGAGTAAAAAGGTGATGACTTCTGATTATTTCAGATCAGAACTCGTACTTTCATTGTTTTACTGCTTTTTGTCATTTTATTTTCAGTGAATAAATTTGCTTTGACTATAAAATAAGAATTTTGCAGTTTGAGAGACGCTTACATGTTCATATCTTTATGACTTTAAGCTTAGCTTCATGAGATGTAAGATCGCACGTAAAGGTATAATCCTTTATCTTAATCTCATATATGGTTGAAAGAAGGATAACTTTCAATCATAGAAAACATTGTTCTTAAAAGTTCAAACCACTTCCCGAATCTCAAATCGATTTCATGAATTAGAAGTGTGCGTTTAAATGTTTTCAAGATCTACTTTGTTCTTTAACTGATATAGTTAAACCATTTTGAGCATCATATGCTTTCTAGGAAAACATCGGAATTCATTGTGCTAGGACTTAACACAACTTCTATGGATACACGTTAACCAGTGTTTCCTACCCAAGAGGTTAATCCATAGTGATTGAGTGTGAGAAATCAAAAGAAATGAGTGTGGGATGTGTGAAGAGATATAATGCAAAAGAGAGTTCGGTTAGAAGTAAACTGAATGTTTAAAAGAAAGAGGGTGTGAGACCAGAGTTAAAAGAATATCAGAACTCTGCACCAACTACTTTCTGAGCCGGGCAACCACATTTCTAATGTTTCATAATTTTTTGGTGATCATTATTGAAACAAGCAACTAGCCCATGCCAACTCTTGATTAACCCCACCAGCTACTCATTTTCTACTCAAATAGAAAGTGTTTCACATTTTCAAAGGGGAAGCAACACATTTGTTATCTGATTTTCATTTGGAAAATCTGGATATTGAAAAGAAGGAAGTTTGCCCCACCTTAGCACTTCACTCATACACATTGAGTCTGTGTTTAACTTACTGTTGTCTCAGTGGTTTACACAATATTGAGTCTTATAAGCAATCATCAAGTGCTTAATTCTTTCTATCACATGCACGAACACACAAGGAATTTGTTTCTTTGTCATAACGTTCATAGAATTTACCTTTGTGGTTTTTCGATGATTGAATGGAAGCCCTGGGGGAGTGAACAATACAAAAGCTCCTTACCAAGTGTATTTGTTACACACAGTGACTTAGTGTTACTGACAGGCATTTTAACTGATTCATTTGTTGATTCAGGTGTTACACGATTATTTTGTCTGGATTTGCAAAGATCTGGATGAATATATTTTGAATTGACGGATTAGAGGCTCCAAATGAAAGACATTTCTTGCTAAAAGTTTTGATGAACTCGTTGCTCTTTTCATCAAAAAGGGGGAGAACCTAAAGCTTGAAGAAATGTCTACAAGATTGGAAAAGAGAAAAGGGAGAAATCTAATCAAGAAATGGGAGCTAAATCAAAATTTTAGAGAATTCTTCAAAGTATTCTAAATACATGCTGATCTGAGAGAAATTTTCTTTGAAGATAATTTGCCTGGAGATTATTATAAATTGAAGAGAAAGAAAGAGATTACATCTTCTGAGCTGAAAGAGAAGACCATATTGCTAAATCATTTTAGTAATGATCTTGATCCAAAGGGGGAGATTGTTAGCGCACATATCTATTGGATTCAAGATCATCCAATCTGAAGTTTACAATCTGAAGCTAATGCTGGAAAAGTCGACTCTTAATATAAGTTTAATGTCGTTTGTAATAAATTGTCAAAGTTTATTGTATTTTAGTATTTTATATTATATCCTAAATATCTAGATATTAGTTAGATATTATTATTTAGATATTATATTATGTTAGTAAGTGTGTTGTGTAAGATATAAAAAAACACACATATAACATAATTTCCCGGTGTAAAAACACAGAGAGCTTCAAAAGAGAAATCAATAAATCTGTATTTCGTGTTTGTAATCAAATCAGGTTGGTTAATTATTTGTGTCGTTGTTTTGATAAGAACTTGATAATATTGTGGACCGACAAAAGTTATTCACCTAACTATCCAAGAGTTACATAGAGATGTAATTAGCAATATTGTTGCTTACCTAAAACATTATTGGTTGATCGGTTAGCTAAAGTTAAATTTATCGATAATGAGAATATGGATCTTGGCCCGCTAGAAAGCTTATGACGTTTTCCAAAACAATAAAAGAGGGTTGTTGGTTTCATTAAAATAGTGGGAGCTTGTTTGATGAAAGTCCTTATTAAACAATAAAATTTCATGACATTAAGAACTCTGCTTTTCTATTGTAGATTACCAATGGCACAAACCAACAATGGAAACAAAAACACTTTGCGATCGATTCTTGAGAAAGAAAAACTAAATGGAACAAATTTCATCAACTGATATCGTAATTTGAGAATTGTCCTCAAAGCTGAAAAGAAACTGTATGTCTTGGAGCAACAAATCCCTGAAGAACCTAATTCTAGTGCTCCTAGAACTGAAAGGGACACTTTTAAAAAAACATGATGAAGATGCTTTAGACGTCTCATGTCTAATGCTAATAACCATGGAACCTGAGCTTCAGAAGCAACATGAAAACATGGGGGCGTTCGATATGATCGAACACCTAAAATTGCTATTCCAAGAGAAAGCTAAACATGAGAGGTACGAAACATCCAAGGAACTGTTCCGTTGTAGAATGTCCAAAGGTAGTCCTGTTGGCACTCATATGCTTAAAATGATTAGGCATATTGAGCGTCTTGAAGGACTAGGTTTTTCTTTACGAAAGGAGTTGGCCATTGATGTAGTTTTGCAAACGTTGCCAAATAGCTGCAGTCAATTCGTGATGAACTACAACATGCATGACTTTGACAAATCCCTTCCAGAATTGCTCAATATGTTACGAACAGCCGAGCAAGATCTTGCAAAGAACAAGTCCACCATTTTGATGGTCCGTAAAGATAAGAAAGGGAAAGGCAAAGGAAAGTCCATTGCCAAACCCACTTCTAAATCTTTGAAGCCAAAAGGAGGCATTAAGAAACCCAAGGTAACTGTACCTAAGGAGGGTGAGTGCTTTCATTGCAACAAACCCGGGCATTGGAAGAAGAACTGTCCTCTCTACCTTCAGGAAAAGAAGAAAGGAAGTGTAACTTCCACTTCAGGTATCTATGTGATAGAAGCTAATCTTTCTACTTCTTATACATCATGGGTATTAGATACTGGATGTGGTTCTCATATTTGTAGAAATGTGCAGGAACTCAAAAGGACTAGAAGGTTGAGTAAAGGTGAAGTTGATCTGCGTGTTGGAAATGGGGCAAAGGTTGCTGCTATAGCCGTAGGATCTATTTTATTAACTAACCGATCGGATTATTATTAGAACTTGATGATTGTTATTGTGTACCATCTATTTCTTGAAATTTGATTTCTGTATCTTGTTTGGACAAGAAAGGTTTTACCTTCAGTATTGGAAACAAATGTTGTTCATTCTCTTTTGGTAATATATATTATGGTGACGCAAGTTTGATTAATGGTCTTTATGTTCTTAATATGGATAATCCGATTTATAACATAGATAAAAGGGATGTCAAATCGAATAGTTCAAATTTAATCTATCTCTGGCATTGTCGTCTTGGTCATATAAACGAAACTCGCATTTCCAAACTCCATAAAGATGGATTATTGAACAAATTAGATTTTGAATCATATGGGACATGTGAAGCTTGTTTAATTAGAAAGATGACAAAGGCTCCTTTTGTTGGACAAAGTGAGAGAGCAAGTGATGTATTGGGAATCATACATAACGATGTATGTGGTCAAATGAACATACATGCTAGAGGTGATTATAGATACTTCATTACATTTACTGATGATCTCAATAGGTTCGGCTATGTATATTTAATGCGACATAAGTCCGGGTCCTTTGAAATGTTCAAAGAATTTCAAAATGAAGTACAAAACCAACTTGGAAAGAGTATTAAGATTCTTCGATTTGATCGAGGTGGCGAATACTTAGACCATGCTTTTCTTGATCATCTTAGAAATTGTGGTATTGTATCACAACTCACTCCACCTGGAACACCACAATGGAATGGTGTCTCCGAAAGGAGGAATCGTATACTGTTGGACATGGTACGATCTATGATGAGTCAATCTAACCTTCCGACATCCCTTTGGGGATATGCTCTAGAGACAACAGCTTTCACACTAAACCGAGTTCCATCAAAATCTGTTGAAAAGACACCATATGAGATATGGACTGGGAAGAGTCCTAAATTATCTTTTATGAAGATTTGGGGTTGTGCGGTTTACGTACGACGTCTAATCACAACTAAATTAGAACCAAAATCTGATAAATGCATATTTGTAGGATATCCCAAAGAAACTATGAGATACTACTTCTATCATCCTCACGACAATAAAGTGTTTGTTGGGAGTACTGGTGTCTTCATGGAAAAAGTATTTATTTCCAAAGGTATTAGTGGGAGGAATGTAGAACTTGAAGTTGTTCAAGATCAAAATATTTCAACACAGATGGAACTAACACAGACACCACAAGTAATTATGGATCCACAAAGCGATGTGGAAAGGCAGTCTGATGTCGTAACACAAAGTGCTCGTAGATCTAGTAGAAAACGGAATGAGCCTGAGAGATATGGATTTCTCATCACTCATACCGGCGATGTGATGCTCATGGATGATGATCCCACTAGTTACCAAGATGCTATTGCAAGCACTGACTCCAAGAAATGGCTAGAAGCTATGAGAATAGAAATGAACTCCATGTATGAAAACCAAGTTTGGAACTTAATTGTCCCACCCAACGAGGTACGACCTATAGGGTGCAAATGGGTTTTTAAGAAAAAGACCAACATGGATGGTAATGTGATTACCTATAAAGCACGATTGGTTGCAAAAGGTTTCAAACAAATTCAAGGTGTTGATTATGATGAAACTTTCTCTCCAGTCGCAATGATTAAGTCTATTAGAATTTTACTAGCCATTGCAGCATATCACGATTATGAGATTTGGCAAATGGATGTCAAAACAGCTTTCCTTAACGGAAAGCTACTTGAGGATGTATATATGATACAACCCGGAGGTTTTGTCACTCCTGAAAAATCTCATATGGTATGCAAGTTGCAACGATCTATTTATGGATTGAAGCAAGCTTCAAGGAGTTGGAATCATCGTTTTGATGAAGCGATCAAAGAGTTTGGCTTCTTAAAAAACGAGGATGAACCTTGTGTCTAAAAAAAGGGTTAGTGGGAGCACCGTATCATTTCTTTTATTGTATGTAGATGACATACTACTCATTGGAAATGATATTCCGACGTTTGAGTCTGTAAAGGCTTGGTTAGGAAAATGTTTTTCAATGAAATACTTAGGTGAAGTTGCCTATGTATTAGGCATTTGGATCTACAGAGATAGATCGCGAAAATTACTTGGCTTAAGTTAGAGTACATATATAGACAAAGTGTTGAAACGGTTCAACATGTCTGATAGCAAGAAAGGGTTCTTACCAATGTCTCATGGCATATCACTTTCTAAGACGCAGTGCCCTACTACATCTCAAGAGAGTGAACGAATGAGTAAGATTCCATATGCTTTGGCAATTGGATCTATCATGTATGCTATGATATGTACTCGACCTGATGTATCCTATGCTTTAAGCATGACGAGTAGATACCAATCCAATCCAGGTGATGGTCACTGGATTGTCGTCAAGAATATCCTAAAATACTTAAGAAGAACAAAGGATTCATTCTTGGTATATGGCAGTGAAGAAGAGTTAAGTGTAAAGGGTTACACTGATGCAAGTTTCCAAACGGATAAAGATGATTTTCGATCGCAGTCGGGTTTTGTGTTTTGTCTTAATGGTGGTTCTGTGAGCTGTAAGAGTTCCAAGCAAGCAACAATAGTTGATTCTACAACGGAAGCTGAGTACATTGCAGCATCAGATGCAGCCAAGGAGGCCGTTTGGATCAAGAAATTTATTTCTCAACTTGGAGTTGTTCCTAGCAGTGATTGTCCTATAGAGTTGTTATGCGACAAAAATGGAGCTATAGCACAGGCTAAAGAACCTAGATCTCACCAAAGATCCAAACATATTCTTAGAAGATATCATCTCATTAGAGAGATTATTGAAAGAGGCGATGTTAGTATAAGTAGAGTGTCAACTGACAACAATGTTGTTGATCCACTAACCAAGCCGTTAACACAGCAGAAGCATGATGGCCACTGTAGATCCATTGGTATACGATGCATGGATTATTGGCTGTAGTGCAAGTGGGAGATTGTTAGTGAATGCCCAAAAGCTAATCATACGATGATTGTAATTTTGAGTTTTGTTTCATGAAATTAATTAATAAATAAAAGGCATTGCCAATTTATTATGTATATGTTATATTTTGTGTTTTAATTATTCATAATAAATAACCTTAGAATAATGTATTCTAAATGCCCCTAGTTAAATATTATTTTGGGTTTTAAGGTTGAAGTAATATGATAATGACTAGCATATGTGGGTATTCATATAGAGATATTGAATCTGCATATGGGTACAAAATGGAGATTTTGTGTATCGGATGTGACTCGCTATGAGAACACTTTATTGGATGTCATGTGAGTGTCATAAGTGTTTCTCATGTGGTCAATGTACATGTAATTCTTTGACTTGAGAAATATGGAGTTTGCTATGTGTGAGTAATATATTTTGACATTTGTTCTAATCATTCTGTAACGGGGTGACAGAATTATTGTTGAGTATGTTATAAATCACATGGTAGAACTAGCATATACCGAGATAGGATTTGTCCATCCTTTATGACGGGAGTGATGTCTCTGGGCCCCTTGATAAATATATATACTAAGGAAATGAATGCATGCTCGGATAATTCATATGAGATATCATGATCGGTTTTATTAGTATATTAGGGAATCAAGAAACTAAAGATTGGACATAACGAGAATGACACATTCAATGTCTCGTGTTCAATCTAGACATCAAGGACAAAGGAATTAAATGTGTAAACTAAAATTGACTACAAACCGATAATTTGTTGTATCACCAATTCTCGTCATTTGGGTGACGATGATGTATTGCTAGATACCGCTCATTGTTTATAAATATAAATACGAGATTTATAATTATTACCAACATGTCGAGAACCTATTGGGTCACATGCTTTGGACATATTCGAATAAGGAATTTAAATAATTAAAACGTTTAATTGTTATATCTGATTTGTATTGATTTAATCTGATTAAATAAAACCAGATATTATTTGTGTATGGAAAGTCTTACACTCAAGCATGGATACTTCTACACTCAAGTAAGGTGTAGGGATGGTGATGCCTTTCATGCCATGCCTTTCATATCCATATAAATGTATGACATTTTATACAAGAGTTGTTCTTGCAAATCTCTCTAAAAAAATAACCTACAACTATATGCTCCCTTTCCTTTCTAAGTTTTGAAACCGTGACTAGCATCACGAGAAGGCAGAGGATTTGGATTGTTCGCGTGGATACCGTGGAGGCATCAAGCTTTCTTTGTTGCTGTGATTCAAAGTCTCGTTAACTGTGAGGTATAATTTCGAAACACCCGATTTATTCCGGTTCGTATGGGTCCTTGGAGGGTTACGGTTTTATTTTCCGCTGTGCTTGAGATCCCGTAACCCAACACTTGGACAAGGCTCTGTATGGACTATAGCAATGCCCCAGAGCCTGGTATGATAGACTTTCAAATTTCCTTCTTGCAAATGGTTTCGAAAGAGCTACAATTGATAGTAAATTATTTTATAAAAAGAGAAAATATGAGATTCTACTTGTGCAGATTTATGTTGATGACATTATTTTTGGGCCTACTAATGGTTCTTATTGTAAAAAGTTCGATTCATTGATGAAGAGTGAATTTGAGATGAGCATGATGGGAGAACTCACATTCTTCCTAGGATTGCAAGTCAAACAAACCAAAGAGGGCTTTTTCTTAAATCAATCAAAATATGTCTCTGACATACTTGAAAAATACAAGCTCTCTCAAATGAAAACCCCTATGGCCACTGGATCTAAGCTCTATGCAGACCAAGAGGGCAAATCTGTGGAGTGCAAACTCTACAGAGGAATGATAGGGTCTCTGTTGTACTTAACTGCAAGTAGACCTGATATAATGTTTGCCACATGCCTCTGTGCAAGATTTCAAGATAACCCCAAAGAATCTTATCTTCATGCTGTCAAGAGGATCTTTAGATACTTAAAAGGGACCAAGAATCTTGGTCTTTGGTATCCAGAGAACTCTGGCTTTGATCTTGTGGCTTATACAGATTCAGATTACGGAGGATGCAAACTCGACTAAAAGAGTACCTCTGGGAGTTGTCAATTCCTTGGAGGTAAATTAGTCAGTTGGACTTCTAAGAAACAAAACTGTGTTTCAACCTCTACGGCAGAAGCAGAATATGTTGTTGCTGCTAGTTGTTGTTCACAAGTTCTGTGGATGAGAACCCAACTCAGAGACTATGGCTTTGACAATGAAAAAATTCCCATCCTCTGTGACTCCAAAAGTTCCATTGCGATCTCTGCCAACCCCGTTCAGCACTTTAAAACAAAACACATCGATATCAGGTATCACTTTATAAAGCATCATGTCGAGCATGGCACTATTGAGATGTACTTTGTTCCCACAGATTACCAGCTTGCTGACCTTTTCACAAAGGATTTAGATGAGAAAAGGTTTACTTTTCTTGTTGGCAAGATTGGTATGCTTAATATGAGTTGATTCACAGAGCCTCTGTACCTTGACACAGTGCTTCTGTCGTAAATAATCTTATTTTTCGTTGCTTGTGCAGTTCCTTGATTGTAAATATTTCTTTGTTTCTTTATCGAGTTCACTTGATTCTGTGTCTTGCCCAAGGCTTATCTTTTTTGATGCAAGCATAGATCAAGGGGGAGCCAAATAATACCCAAAGGTGATCGTGTCAATTCAAGGGGGAGCAAGAAAGCTCATTACCACAGAGATTCCGCAGGATGAGGTAAGTTTTCCCTTTTTCAAAAGACAAAACTCTATTTTCAAAACCTCTAGTGATCTGAGGTTCTTCCCAGAACCTCTGAGAGGTCATTCATAGAGCCTCTGCACCTCATAAAGGAGATCTCTTGCCCCTTGTGCTGCTATTTGAACAATACTCGATCATCCAATTGTTCTTTCAATTCTTTTTGATCAACCTTGCACTCAGAAACCTGCACGTGATCACAAAAGCTCTTCACCCACAGAGCTTATGCCACTTTCATCTCTTGTAAATTTTATTAAGAAAGGTCATTCAATGCGGGTTATTTATGAATGTCACTGTCATTTGGGTATAGAAAATGCCACGCGCGTGAGAATAGGAGGAGGCGCACGTACTCGATCGTGCACCGCCCATTCTGACGTGGAAAAATTTCATTGGTTCGTATCTGTACCGTCGTTTTTTTTTTCAAAAACGGCTCCTTATCCATATTTACTGATTATGGATTTCAAATTTTTATTATTTACCGCCTAAACCTTTTACCCCTTCTCGGTATATAAACCCCTTTCCTTCATTTTATCCATTTTTTCTACCTACAATTTATCTCTCAAGAACCCTAAAGCAAAAATCTCTCTCACTCTTCTCCTTCTGAAATGGCTTCTCCTTCTTCATCAAAGAACAACTCCCAAGGATCGAAGGCATCGAACCATTCTCAACACTCCGTAGCACAAAAGGCCGATTCTCACTCTTGTGAACAAGTACAAGTCTTAACAAGTCGAATTCTCTCATTCACCAGACACGATTACCACCTCAGTAACATGAACATCAAGCCCAACAATCATTTCGTCACACTAGAACTAACTGGATTTCCTGCTGAAGCTGAACCCCTAATCAAAATCCTAAACAATCACTTTCTCACCAAGGCTCTCACCATGAAAAGGTCTGACATGCCTGAATCATACATTCAGCAATTTTGGCTGAGTGCCAGACATGTAACAATGGACAGATATGGATATTGCATTATGGGTTATGCAACTCATCCATCCATTGAGAAAATTCTGGACTTGGGCATTAACAGAAGACGATTATCTGGCATCTTTGAACTTCCTACCAAGGATGACCTAAACCTACAGAAGTGCTCTAAAGAACCAACAGAGGACGAACTCTTAGAATTTCTAATGTTCATAGGATATGCCATCCCCATTTCCAAGAGTACAGATTTCAGAAGGCAAAACCTTCCCCCTCTGTGGTACGTTCTGTTCTCCATCCTCAATAGGTACCTCACGTGTAAGGTAGGTAGTCCGGATCAATCCAGCCACACCATTTTGGCCATCATGTATGGGATCTACTATGATCTCCCTCTGGACTACGCTGGGTTGATCTTCAAGGAAATCAGGAATGCTGCCATTGCCAAACAGCAAGATCAGGACAGGGGCATAGAGCCGAAGAATTTGGTCTTCGAAAGGTTTTTTGCAATACTACTCGAAAATGACCTGATCGGAGAAGGAAAGTTGTCCGCAGAAGGAAAGACTATCAAGCTCCATGAGATGAAGTCTCACAAGCCAACCACTCTGAAGACAGGATACCCAAATGCTCAACCTCTGCCAGCAAGACTTCTGCAGTACCTGGGTAGTGAAGAGGGTGCTAGGGAATACATTCGTGGGCACATGACTCCTGCAACCCCCCCCCCACGTGTAGGTTTCCAAGTGGGTGAGATATCCATATATCTTAGGGACGAAATACCAGAATGTGGTTGAAGCGGCACAAGTAAGGACAGAGAGAGTAGAGCCCGAGAGTGGGATGGGGAGTGATAAACCCAAGAAGGAGAAAAAGAAAAAGAAAACCAAAAAGAGGGTTGTAGCTGAAGAGGCACCAAAATCCACTGCAGATGTTGCTAAAACCTCAAAGCCAAAGAAGAAAAAGGCTAAGACGGTCTCTGAGGGGGTAGTGATCGAAACTACAGAGGCTACAACCACAAAGCCCCCTCAGAAGCCTACAAAGAGAAGGCTAGTGAAGATGGCAAGTTCTGAACCCATTGGTTAGATGACAAGGGAAGAACCTGTAGAGGTCGCAGAGGAACCTCTACAGGGGAGAAAGAGGAAAGCTTTGATTATTGAGATCCCTGAAGAAAGGCCCCCTAGTCCTCTGCAAGTGGCCACAGAGATAGCTAAACAGGTGTCAAAGCTATACTTTGTGGACCTAGGGGAAATGGTGGATATAGAGATGGAGGAGGTAACAAGGATCTCTAGCTCTGATGATGAGAGGTTAGGAGAGAGAGAAAAATTGTTGGAGGAGACTGGTGAAGAAGATGTCGTTGGCACATCCTTTAACCCCCCCCTCCCAGAGCAACCCACATTACTACCTCTGCAGTTCTAGTGCAACAAGGTATTGAAGAAGGACGACACAGTCCGAACCCAACCCCAGCTGACCGGACAGAGGATATTCCTTTATCCTGTGTACCACAATTATTCGGGGAAACAAAATCCACCCCCATCCTCTCAAAAGTATGAAGGTGTAGTCATAAGTGTCCATTTGCCCCAGGACACGACACCACCAATCATAGAGGCATTTGTTGCCTCTGTCACACACACGAGTGAACCCAAAACCGCTTCAGAGTTGGCGGTGAGAGAGCACGATACTTTTGTGGATCTAGAACATCCACAGACTTCAATCAGCAGAACTCTTGAGAGAGCCTCTAAACCCTCTCCCAAGAAATCTATTGATAGAACTTCTGTAGATGATTCCTTCATGGAACATCGAGGATTAGAAGGAAATCCTTTAGAGCTCAACATCCCTACAGGCTCTGAAGGTGCCAAACACTCCTTAGCTAAATCTGGATCATGTGTTGATCCAGAGGTTACCCCGAACATCTATGTCACAAAGGAGGATGCACTGGAACTCATATCCCAATCATCTCTTCCCAATCATCTCTTCCCTCATCATCAATGAAATCAAGGATAATGGTATGACATCTAAAAACGTCTCCTTGGAGAATGCACTGGAACTCAATAAGCTTAAGGAATCTTCTATCGCCAAGGATGACTTTAGTAAACTCATCTCTGCAGTGGAAGCACAGACAGAAGCTCTGAAGGCACTTCAATAGATTTCAAATCAGAATTCTGCCGACATCAAGAAATTGTTGGAAGCCTCATATTCATATTCCACAAAGAACGACTTTGACAACTGTGCAAAGTCCATCAATATCCAAATAGACGCCATTAAACAACTTCGGGATATTGCCATGGAAGAGATGGGAAAATTTGCAGCAGAAGTAACGGCCTCTGGGGTGGATGATCTCACCAAGCTTAAGGAGGAAATTAAGGACATGACTCGTAGTGTCATGGTCCCAATTCAGGTTTCATCCTCATCCTCTACACCCCCAGCACCCCCTCTGCGGCAAACATACAGGCTCTAGCTACCAAAGAAGAACTTCAAGCCATGGATCGTATGCTTCTGAAGACTCTAAACCTTCTAGGGTCTGACATCACCAAAAAGAAGGAAAGTCAGTCGCAGAAGAGCTCAAGAAGACATTGGCCACACTCAAATTCAAGTCTAATTATGAGGTCAATAAGTTGTCTCTTGCTGCAGAGGATGTGATGGCCAAAATATCAAAGCACACTGAAACCCATCTCTGCAAACAAAAAAGAAAGGAACATGTGTCTTGCCAAGAAGAGGCAACACAGAAGAAGGTCAAACATGATGATCAGGACCCAGATGCTTCTGGACCTGGCCATCATGAGGGGGAGAAGGCCACAACACCAAAAGCTCTGCACCTATAGCTGCCACTCCTCTTCAGGCCTTAACTTTACAAAAAGAATCTTTAGAGGCACACAGAACTCAAAGTTACAAGTCCTTTGCCTCTGAGGAAAGAAACAAGGAAGCTGCAATCACCAAAGTAATCACCTCTGCAGAACCACAGAAGACAAAGGTCAGTGTTGGCTCTGAAGAAATCACAGAGGCACTTGCAAAGTTCGTGGAACCTTCAAGTCCTAAGTTAATGCCCACTGCACCTATCCCTAAAGTACAGTTCTCTAGCCTTGATCCAGTGAATGCCACAGAAACTGCAGAAACCCATCCACATAGCTCAATAAAAAAATCCTTCAAACCAAAGAAAAAGACACCCTCTGAGCAAACAGAGAAAGAGGACAGGGTGAAACAAATCATTCAATTGATGGACGCTATGAGGATTCCCATCCCAAGGCCACCATCGAAAGAACTGAATTTCGATGAAAACATTCACACCTACCTCTACAGCGCAGAACTCGAAGCCGTATTCATTGCACCCAATTTTCATCCGCTAATCAAAGAAGTCATCAAGAGAAGGTTCGAGCAAACGACCCAAGAAAGGACAGATGTGTTTTCCACATGAGATATAAAGACCGTGATGAGGATCTCTCTACACTCCTTCGTAAACAAATCGATAATGTATGCTAAGTATTTATTTGAGAGAAAAGATGGGAAGCATTATTCCTTCACAGATGCTGATTTAAAGAACCTCTACGCCTATGATCTTCCTCAACTTCATTCTTTTACAGAGCAACGACTGAAGGAAAGGAAGGAGTACATGATTTTGAATGGAAGGATCAAGGAAGTCATGCGTAAACACGTCAAATATCATAGCAAAATGAACTTCGAGGTGGCTCTACAGCTCATAGTCGAAAAGTTATCGATAACCAAACCAGATGACAAATTCCTTGGAATCAAAGATGTACCATCAAACTCACTGATCACATAGCCTGAATTTGGGTATATCTACAGAGACGATGATAGGTACAAGAAGATGTTCAAGACCAATCAGAGTCACAAATAATCAAACAATACTCTGTTGAAGATCAAGTACATGATTCTAAGGAAAGGGGGATAGAGACTGTACAAGAGGGACCTGTAGAGAGGATGATTGAGATGATTGATGCACATATCAAATATAGGGAGCTCATTTTATCGATGAAGAAAACCTTAGCAGAAAGCTTTACCAATCCGATAAATGACTTCCCTCAATAACCCTTGTAATAGTTTAGTTTTTCATTCAATGTATTTTACAGAACATGTACTTGCCTTCTGGCATTTCCTTTTTGAATGAAAGATTTAGTCTTCAGAGGTTGAGTTCCTTTCACCTATTTTTGTTTCTAACTTAGCCAAACATTTATCATTCCAATCTTTTATTTTTCAATATTTAAGGGGAGATTGTTAGCTCCAACTCCAATCTCAAACTTATATGTATAGAAGTATTGAAAAATAGGCTAAGTGTAGGAACCTCAGAAGACTGCTCAAATCACCAAGTTCCACAGAAGATGCAAGCTCAGAAGACCTCGACGACCATCTACCCGAGAACCTAACCTGAAGATAAATCTCATATCACATAGCCTATGTGATCACTCATAGAGCTTTTGTGATAGCTAACCTCTGAAGATGAAAGACGGAAGATTTCATGACAATGGTTCAAGATAAGATCATGTGCAAAACATGTGAGCCTGTTGTACGAAGATTCTGAAGATCATTTGTGTGCGTCCCACGTTGTTTAACTTTCCAGGTGGCATTCCTTTTATGTAATGCCAGCCATTGTCTTGTACTATTGTGTGATCCTTGTCCTATATGGGGGGGAGCACCTTTTGTTTTGTAAACCACGTGAGCACACACTAACCTGAGAGCAGATTGTATTTTCTTTGAGCATTTTAGCATACACAAGTGCGTGTTCTTGGTGTATTTTGCAAGTTAATGAAGCAGATTCTTCAGTAATCATCTCGATACATTTCATGTTTCTGTTTATTACCTGCTAGTGTGTTTACTACCATTTAAGATCTATTTCTCTACACTTCAAAAATGCTTTTGCACTCATATTCACTGGTTTTTGTGTAGTTAATAGTAAATCAAGTTTAGAACACCATATTTGGGATCCACACATAGGCATGTAAGTTAGTCATAATTTAATGGTGAGGAATCTTGAGATTCTTACTTTGGGAAATGATGTCGTTTTGGCATTATTGTCGTCCTGGTTGTTTGGCAAAGAGGAACATTTATAGGTTGTACTTCGGGACCATGGGTTTTATGATTGGGTGTCTAATTCTTGTGCACGAGGGTTAGACATCGAGAGTTATCAAGTAAGGAGTTGTGACTCCTATCTTGAATGCTAGGGAGTAGGCAGTAGTGGTCAAATGAGTACCCTGAGGATGAAACTCCACTAGAGAACGAACAGACAATAAGATCGTGTATCCTTGAGGTGTCGCTCGGTGGAGCAGGCAATAGGGGATACGGTGTTTTGGGGACTTGAAATAAAGTCTGACGGGAGGTGTACTCGACAGAGCAGACAATACAGTTATGATCTGAGCTATAGTTTGACAACGTGGCTAGGTGGCTTAACTTCGTGTTCCGCCACACACCAGGGAATCGGGTCTCCCCCGTCACCGGAAGGTGTTATTTGGGTATTAAATGGTATTATTTTATTGCCATGTTTTTGGTGACATTTTGTATATACATTTTTTATTCGTGATTTATGGGCTGAGTATTATGCCCTCCCGTGTTTGGGTATTTCGAGAAATAAAGTCTTATCCGCAATTTTATAAAAAGGGGAGTTTAACTACTATTCACATTTTGGGTGAATTTGGGGTTGAAGTTGTTTTACGAAAAAATGTTCATGTTGGATTGCTTGTTTTTAAAGGTGTGTGTTATTGAAAAATGTGTCGTTTAATATTTATAGTAAATCATTTTAAAAGATGGTGATTTAAACGGCATTCTTACCTTTAACAAATATATCTGTTTCATGTTGAAAACTCTTGAACTCATTTTGGTGTTAGCCTAACCTTTTTATTTGTCGGCATGTGCATAAGGTTCTGGTGGGGGAAATGGTTCTAGCGTTTCTGCGATGTGATGAGTGCTATATGTATGTGCAAGAGTGAGTGGCTTGGTTAAGTCTTCCGCATTAGTGTTCAGAAGAGAAACTTGTGTTTGGGGTTTAGTAACATCCGACCTTGAGTTAGTCTCTATGTAAAATTTCATTTGTTATGTTGATGGAAATTTCTAGAATCATATTTTAAGAATGGATTTTTCGCATGAAGTTTTATCCATTCCTTGAGGCATATTTTTAAATTTTAAATTAGTTGCTCTTTCCAAATTGAGGGTGTTACAAGTTGGTATCAGAGCTTAAGTTTGAGAGGATTAGGTATTGATTTTTGGATGCCTAGATTCAAACTAGCGTTATTTTAAGTGATTGAAAGCGAAATTGCACCATTAGGTACCTTAAGATATGATATTTTGGGGTTGATCAAGTCGCTAGAAACGGGAAACTTGTCGAGGATAGCAAGGATGATCATGTACGGTACGTTCATAATGGCACCTGGCTAGTGTTATGGTGAAACTACATGTTACATGTGTATACTTGAATTGCCTTGGCATGATTACCGTGGGATAGTGAGAAAGTTTCTAAGCGAGTAGTCGATAAGGAGTTGATGTTCATAACATTGTCACTTTGGAGTGATGGTTAAGCGTGATTGTTGGATCCCAGATTTAATCTTACAATAATAACGATATAAACAACAAGAGTAATAACAGCGGAAGCAATATAGTTTAATATCAAAAGCAGCTTCAAATATCACAGTTCATATAATAAATATATAGAAAGAACAAGATCTTCTTTGAAATATATTCAATTGATTCTTCAGATACAAGATGTCAAAAAGCACACCTTTGTCAATGGAGTGATGGTCCTATTTATAGGACCATAAAGTGAACAGTGTGTTATTCTAACAAATAGAAGCATGCTTGAACAGTGACCTACTCTAGAAAGTAAATCTTATCACTAATGATGTGTCATATGTTCTTCTGATACATGTAGAAATATGATCAGCGCCATCTTCATGGAGAATGTCTTCAGAGCTCTGAGGAGGTCTTCAGAGCCTCTGATGAAGCCATCTCTGATGTCTTATGCTGAAAGTCCCATCTCTGGAATGTACTTCAGAGGAAGGTTCGTCCTCTGAAGTCTGTCTCTGGAAGTCCTTTGAAATAGGACTTAGATATTTTCAATACTTTTACAATCTGGAATTAGGGCTAACAATCTCACCCTAAGTATTGAAAATAGAAAATGCAAAAGTAGCAGAGAACAAAAGAAAATTAATCTAGAAAGCATAGAGGAGAAAATCATCCTCTTAAATATTACTTCTCACAAACATTTGGAAATTCATAACAAAGAAAGTAACATTCAAAAATAAAAAAATAAACTAGCACCTATCACTAGAACAGATTCCATGAAACTTCATAATAAGCTCTCTGAAGTTAATCATTGAGCCAATATCTAAGTCCAGTTTCGCCAGAAGATCTGCTCTGTGCCGTTCTTCCTTCACATGAATCATCTTCTGCACACCTCTTAAGGTTTCATCAGAGTACTTCGATACTTCTGAAGCAAGAAAGATTTTCTTAATTTGATTCACCCTGTAGACAAAACCCAGAGGCTCTGTAATGATTGATCCTGTCTTCTGCTTATCAAGATCCTTGATCATCTCCATAGGTTTAGTTACTCCCAGTTTTTCTTCGCCCAGATTCAGAGCAATCTGGAAGTCAAGTCTTGCTCTGAGTTTAACATATGCTTCCATTGCTCTTTTGACTTCAAACATGCCCATTCTAAATTCCCTTCCTTTGTCGTATCTTTCAGAGCAGTATGCATACAAGTGAGGTAGATCATATGGATTTCGATTTACGAGATCATTGTCATTTAACTCATAAAGCTTCTGATCAGAGCGAATGACTTCAAAGTGCCTGTAGATGATCTTGTTATAGGCAAACTTCCTTTCAGATATTTTGTTGACTTTGATGATTGGATCATCAGAGATGACCTTTGCTCTGGGAGTAGTTTTATCTCTGATGAATCTTCGCTCATAGTCAGGCATGTTCTCTCTGATTCTTGGATTCATAAGAATGACTAGAGTATCTTCTAGATTAAACTCACAATAGATATACCGTAAGTGATCTTCTATGGAAGCTTCAGGTTTGGAGGTAAGAAATGTAGGAGGATGGGTGAATACTTTGGCTGGTAAACCAATGCTTGTCTTCTGAACAAGATCCTCTGGAGGAGCCTGTTCATCAACAACCATGGTTGTTTCTTCAGCAGATAGTTGAGTTGTCTCTGGTTCCTGCAGTTGTGATTGCTCTTGATTTGGTTCAGAGATATATCCATCAATCTCTAGTGATTCTCTTAATTGTGCTTCAGTTGAAGTATGATGTGGTTGAGCATTTTTGAAAACATACTCTTCAACATCGATTACTTCAACTTCTTCTTCATCAGCTTCTTCTTCTTCTTCAGAATCAGATTTCTCTTCCTTTTCAGATTTTGATCCGAAGGCATCTCTCATCACAATGTTTGGTCTATCAATTGTTCATCTTCATCTTCCTCTAGAGCCCTAATCGTCTCTGGTTCAGCGTTTACAATAGGAACCATTGGATCCCCTGATGTTGATGGTGCTAAGAAGATTACTGGTACTGGAGATGCAAGAAGCATTTGATTGTGTTCAGCAGAGGTAGAGTGCCTCTCTGGTTCTTTTCCTTGATCTCTGTTGTTGGATCCAGAGAGAGTTGACTCTTTCGGAGATTCAACTTGTTTGGTTGATGGAGTCTTCTCCCCCTTTTGAAGGCCTGGTGACCCTTGAGGCTGATCATCCTGGTCATCAGAGTCTTCAAATTTGGCCTTCTTCCTGGCCTCTTCAGAACATACCACTTCTGGTGCCTTCATTTTTAGTGGTTCTTCTGAAGAAATGGCATTCTTCAAAAGATCTTCAAGAGACTTGCTCTGTTGACCGGCCTTTGTGACAAACTTACTAGAAATAGTCATCATGCTGCTGGTAAGGGTTTTTGAAAAGTTGTGGAGATCAGCTTTTGTAACAAGCTCTGAAGATATCTTAGGAGATGGAGCAGCGGTTGGTATTGGGATCCTGGCAACCGCCTCTTCTAATGATCTCAAGACTGCCTCTTTGAAATGAGAAAAGTCTTCAGATGTTGGTCTGGGAGCAGAAGGAGGTGGAATGGCTTGGAGGAGCTCTGCCTTAGATTCCTGAATTTCCCTGGATAAAACAGAAGAGTTGACAATGATAAGCTTTTCCAGATCATCTAGGTGTGATCTCTGAAAGTGGAGTGTGGTGCGCAACTCAGAGACCTCTGAAGTGAGCTTTGCAACTTCAGAGTTAGAGGCAGAGGCCTCTGAGGTCTTCTCCAATTGAAGTTTAATCTCCTTCAGAGAGTCTCTGATTTCATCACCAAAGACTTTGAACTCTTCCTTGGTGACATAATCAAAGGGGGTGACCTTAGAATCAACACATGATTCTAATTTTCCCTCGAGTTCAGAAGGGCCTTCTTTCGGAGTTTGTTTGATGTTGACTCCGGAAGGACTTCCCCTTAATCCTTGAGAATCCTTTTTCAAGGATTTCTTTAAAAGGGTTCTAATAGGTCTGCCATCATCAAAGTCAGAGGTAGATGATGACGAGAACCTAACATATGTGGATACCTTGTTGTCCAGGCTAAGGAGTCCTTGTGCAAGAAGGTCGTGCCATTGTTTCTCTGACAGGCAATCCTTACGAGAGACGTGAAGTCTCTCTTGATCTAAGGGATGGTCCATGATATCATCAGCCAAAAAGGCATCATGAGTGTGAGGTGGTGGCATACTCTGGGGTGAATGAGTACTTTTGTCTTGGTCTAAGTCTTGTTGGGAGGACTTAGCCATATCAGAGGTTTCCCCTTGGGTGCGTGCTTCAGAGGCAGAAGAAGTTTCCTCTAAGCGGCTGGTTTGGGAAGGGCTCGAGGTGTGCACCTCTGTTTCAATGTCCAATAGTGCTGGACCACCTTGGACAGTAGATATGTTAGCACGGGGATTGGGGTTTTGGAATCGCTCATTTATGCCATCAAGGGCATCTTTTTCTACCATACCACTCTTGGATGCTAGGTTCAGAAACTCACCCTCTCGTGTGCGCTCTAACTCACCTTCCTCTCCTCTGACAGAGTTAGGCTCTTCCTCAGAGGGAGGGTTCTCTTGTTTTATCTCGTTCACTCTCACAGAGCCACCCTGTGGTTGCTCTCTGTGAATATTTTGAGCAGTATCAGAGATGTCACTCTCTGATTCTATCTCAGGTTCATAACCTAAATGTGCTGGGGATCTCACCATCGGTTCTGATGGTTGAGCAACACGACTAAGTATGAGACGGGTGTCAGAATCAGCAGGAATCTACTGAAGCATTGTTTGTGGAAACCTTCTCTCATTAGGGTAAGGAGGAACCAATGTTGGTTTGAAGGAGTTCATTATGAGCAACGGTGTTCTTGGGCCTTCTCCAATGAGAGAGAATCTCTCCATGGCACGACGAATGACAACAGAAACGAAACGAGGAAACAATACTGAAATTGGTTGTTTGCCTTTAGCCAAATCTTTGTTGTTTTTGTCCACTGCAGTCAACATCTCACAGAATAGAAGATGGGCCATATTAATGCTCTGGTTGAAGAATAGAGCATACATGATAGCAATAATGGTTGGGTGTGTCTGATCTTGGCTGCCAATTTTGCATGTAAGAGTGCGATTCAACACACTGAACATGAAATTCCACGTGGGAGGAAGGTATTGACGTTTGAACTGACTCAGACGTGTGATCTCCTTGTTATAGCCCAAGTGTAGAAGAAATTGAATGATAACATCCTGAGTAGGTGGTTTCTCAAACTGCTGAATTTGAAGATCTGCAAGAGTGCGCAAGTTGAATCTGCGAGTCAATGTGTTAGGGTGATTCTGACGTTTATGCCCTTTTCTCCTAGGTCAATATACCCGACCAACCCTTCTTGTTTGTCATTGTATTCACTTGAATACCACCATTGTTGGACAAACCTGAGAATAACATCGGAAGCATATTCAGTGAAGACATCTCTCAGTTCGCACTTGCTAAGAAACTCCAGCACAGGACGAAACTGTTCATCGAACTTCGTAGGGGTGTTGTCCAAATGGTAGATGTTGCCTTTCACCGGTACATCAAACTGGGCCATGTTGATACTTGGAACTATTCTGCTGGAATCGGCTGAGTTTTGAGCTTGAGCGGCCATTGTTGCAGGTTTTCTTGCTTTCGGGAGAGAGTGTATTTGGGGATGAAAAATCTGAGCGCGTAAAGAATAAAGGGAGGAAGGAATGGGTTTTTATAGACAAGGGTAGAGAGAGAAAGGTAATGGAAACGGTGATTGTGTGTTCCAATGTCAGAAGGACGTTCCATTATTCCCCTAATAAATAGGTGACACGTATAGTAGGATAGGGAAGGGACTCTTGATGTCAGATAACCGTCAGTAAGATTTTTGAAAAAGAAATGTTATCCAAAAAGGTGTAGCTCATACACGCATTTAATTTTCTCAAAAGAAATTCTTCTTTTCTAAATATTATTTATTTAGAAAAAAAATGTGGCAATGAGAATCAATTCTGTTTGAGAAAAAAAAAACATTTTGCTCGAATATTCTCAAAATGAGAAAAGATCAGAGACTGATATGAATATCAGAGACAAGATCAGAGACTCTAAGGTGAATATCAGAGACTTGATCAGAGACTCTGAGATGAATATCAGAGACTAAGCTGAAAAATTCTCTTGCTCCCCCATGATAGATGAAAGGTTCTTTTGCTCCCCCTTGACCAAAGAATGTATTAATTTTATCTTCTCCCCCTTGACAGATTCTTAGGGATACAAAAGAATGATTTTGACCATTTGCGAAAAGTCCAGAGGCTCTGCAATGAGTTTCAGAGGCTCTGGTTGAACATGCTCTGATGAGTGGATCAGAGACTCTGATGTTATCCTGTTTTAGGTAGACATGTTCAACATTCCCAACTTGCTAATTAAGAAATTGAACCTTCGTTCATCTAATGCTTTTGTGAAAATATCAGCAAGTTGAAGTTCAGTTGGTACAAAATACATTTCAATTGTTCCCTTTTCAACATGATCTTTTAGAAAATGGTACCTTACATCAATGTTCTTTGTTTAGGAATGATGTACTGGATTGGCAGAGATGGCTATGGCACTTTTGGAATCATATAGAATTGGAATTATGTCATACTATAAGCTATAGTCTATGACTTGAGAGCAACAACTAGCAGCAACAACATATTCTGCCTCTGCAGTAGAAGTTGAAACACAGTTATGCTTCTTGGATGACCAACAAACCAGCTTATTTCCCAATAATTGACAACATCCAAAGGTACTCTTTCTGTCTAGTTTGCACCCTGCATGATCTGCATCAGTATATGCTGTTAAATCAAAACTAGACAGTTTAGGATACCAGAGACCTAAAGAAGGTGTGCCTCTGAGGTATCTAATAATTCTCTTTATTGCAGACAAATGAGATTCTTTTGGATTTGCTTGATATCTAGCACAGAGACATGTTACAAACATTATATCAGGCCTACTAGAAGTTAAGTATAGAAGTGATCCTATCATGCCTCTATAAGTCTTGACATCTACAGATTTTCCTAAAGGATCAGAGTCAAGTTTGACTCCTGTGGCAATAGGTGTTTTCATAGAAGTTGAATCATTGAGCTTATATTTTTTCAAAATGTCAGAGACATACTTAGATTGACTTATAAAAGTACCCTCTGAAGTTTGTTTTACTTGCAAGCCCAGAAAGAATGTTAGTTCTCCCACGAGACTCATCTCAAATTCACTCTTCATCAACTCTGAAAACCTATCACAATACTTTTGATTTGTAGAGCCAAATATAATGTCATCAACATATATCTGTACTAAAAGCATCTCATTTTTGTACCTTTTTATGAACAAATTTGTATCAATTGTACCTTTTTCAAAACCATTATTAATCAGAAATGTGGACAAAGTAGCATACCAGGCTCTTGGAGCTTGCGTAAGTCCATACAGAGCTTTATCAAGATAATAAACTTGGTTAGGAAACTCTGTATTTTCAAATCCAGGTGGTTGCTGAACATAAACTTCTTCATTTAATGTACCATTTAAAAAGGCAGATTTAACATCCATTTAATACACTTTGAACCATTTGTGTGCAGCATAGGCTAAGAAGATTCTAAGTGCTTCTAGCCTAGCCATAGGTGCAAAGGTTTCATCATAATCAATACCTTCTTCTTGGCAATATACCTTTTCAACCAACCTAGCTTTGTTTCTGATTATAATGTCATCCTCATCCTTTTTATTTCTGAAGACCCATTTAGTTCCTATTGCAAATTTTCCTTTAGGAAGTGGAACTAAGGTCCAGACTTTGTTTCTCTTAAACTCTTGAAGCCCATCCTGCATGGCAGAGATCCAATGAGGATCTTCAAGAGCTTCATTTACCTTCTTTGGTTTAATGATGCTCAAAAAGTTTACAAAGTAGCATTCATTGATTGTGGCAGATCTAGTTTTGAATCCATCTGAAGGTGATCCAATGATTTGATCATGGGGATGATCATTTGTCCATTTTGTGATTGGAGCATGAATATGAGGTGGAGTTTGAGCTTCAGAGATAGCATTTGGTGACATCTTTGTTGTACTGTTCAGAGGCTCTGAAGTGAGTTCCAGAGATGGTGAAGCAGGCTCTGAAGTCTCTTTAAGAGATGTCTCTGGAAACTCTTCAGATATCTCTTGTTCATCTTCTGCTTCTGAAGAGAATTGTCCTTCAGTTTGTCTTGATTCATTTCTTGAACCTGTATTCAAAGAAGCAGAAGTTGTGACTTCAGAGGGATCAGGGAGAGTTGCACCTGTATTTTGAGGTTCCTCTGAAGTTGCTCTTTGAATATCTCTGAACATTAACTCTGAGTTTTCATCATCAAAGAAGTCTTCAAATATTTTGTTTAGTTCAGATTCTCTTATCTTTGATGATTCAGAGATATTTTTGGCAGTTGAATTGACATCATTGGTGGCAAGACTTCTGTCATCATCAAAAGATACATTGATACTCTATTGGATTGTTCTTGTTCTCAGATTGAACACTCTGAAGGCTTTTGAGGCTAATGAATATCCAATTAATTTGCCTTCATCTGCTTTCCTGTCAAACTTTCCAAGAGACTCTCTATCGTTCAGAATATAACATCTGCATCCAAAAACATGGAAATATTTAACATTACATTTCCTATTTTTAATGAGTTCATAAGATGTTTTTCTTGAATCTTTTGACAATGGTAGCTCTGTTTTGAGTGAAACAGGTTGTTGCCACTGCCTCTGCCCAAAAGTTTGTGGGAAGATCAGATCCTGCAAGCATTGTTCTTGCAGATTCAACAAGTGTTCTGTTTTTCCTCTCAACAACACCATTTTGTTGAGGGGTTCTTGCTACAGAGAAGTTGGGAGTTATGCCTTCTTCTGAAAGATATGAGTTGATTTTGGCATTTCTGAATTATGTCCCATTATCATTTCTCAGCTTCTGAACTTTGCTGTCAAACAGAACCTGCAATCTTTTTAACAATCTTATTAAAATATCAGGGACATCAGACTTGGCTCTGATGAATTCTATCCAAGTATATCTAGAGTATTCATCAATCAGAACTAGAATACACTTTTTACCTGATAGACTCTGCACAGAGATAGGACCACAGAGGTCCACATGAAGCATATGCAGACGTTTTGGACAATTATTATCACTTTTGGTCTTGTGGGAAGATGTTTTCATTTTTCCCATTTCACAAGCAGAACAAAGATGATCTTTGTTAAACTTCAGAGTTGGTAATCCCTCAACCAGATTTAGTTTGACCAATTTATTAAGTGAAGAAAAGTTCAGATGAGAGAACTTTTTATGCCAGAGCCAGACGCCTTCACTGTTCAGAGATACTAGACAAAGTTTTTATGAGTCAGTTTTTTTGTGTTTGGTAAAATTCATTCAATATAGGTTTCCCTTTCTGTCAGCTCTGAGCATTTCTTGACCTGTTTTTGAGTGAAGAAGTGAACAATGTTTTTCTTGAAATTTTACATCAAAACCATGGTTACAAAGTTGACTTATGCTGATTAAGTTGTGTTTTAACCCATCAACATAAGCAACCTTTGATACAGAAACATTACCTCTTGTTAGCTCAACATAACCCTTAATCTGCCCTTGCATATTGTCTCCAAAAGTTACTGCTCCTCCCGATTTAGCTTTGTAAGAGGATAGTAACTTCTTATCTACAATCATATGCCTTAAACATCCAGAATCTAAATACCAGATTGGCATAGACTGTTTTTGCAAGACAGATTAGAGTTTCTTAGGTACCCATCTCATTATGGGTCCTGTCTTGTTAGGTTTCTGATGATTTCTTTGAATATTTGCCTTTTCATCTTTTGAGGTTTTGGCAGAGTTGTCTTTTTTCTTTTGAGGCTTTGTCTCTAAATTTTTATTCAGATACTGGTTTAGAAAGCAATGAGAACCTCTGAAGTGATTTTTCAGATTTATCAAGAGTTGAATGCAATTGCAATTTACAGAACAAGAAGAATTAGAAGCAAAGTTTTTCATTTCATTAAATGTATTTGATACATTTTGATTCTTTTTCAAATTAGTACTAGGAATATTACAAGTATTCCTAACTACTTTCTTTCTTCTAGCTTGAAAGACAACCTTCTTTTCACGTTGTCTTTTCTTGTTCAAAAACATCCTCTTCTCTTTGTTGCTCACTACACAAACAGGATCAGAATGGTTAATTTCTTGCCATTTTCCTTTTTGTTCAGGAGTAAACTTGATTGGTTTATAAGTGTAGAGTTGAGAAGTGTTAGTTTTGTTCTTTGCCTTTTCTTGTAATTATTTTTCAAGGTCCAGAGAAGTTTTTGTTTGTAGACACATGTCTGCAAAATCAGGACATATTGGTATTCTGGGTTTATTTTTCAAAACAGAAATAGGAATGTTCAAAATTCCAGAACCAACAGTCTCTATCTTTTTATGAATTACTTCCTCTGGTCTACAGAATATCTGTTCATCTATCTCTGGATCAGATTCAGAATCAGAGTCAAGAAAGTCTCTTTTAGCCTTGTCAGAGATAACTACCTCTGTAGGTTTCTTGATTTCCTTGGCGCTAGAGACTTTAATGATTCTTTTCATGTTGTCTTTCTTTTTCAAATCAACTATGACATTTTCTTTATTTATTCTTTTGATGTCATCCTCAAATGTAGTTCTGATGCATTCATCTGAGATTGGTGAATACAGAGGAGCATCTGGATTAAGTGAACTCTGAGGTTCATCTTCAGAAGTACTTGTTTCAGAGGTACTTGTTTTAGATGTCTTTGATTCTTTTGTGATAAATGCATCAAACTTGAAAAATTCTCTGGGATTATTGCTCTGAGGTTCTGTGAAAAGTACCTCTGAGGTTTCTTTTTCTATCTTTAAGATAGGTTCTTGAAAGTTTTTTACTTCAGAGTATGCAACATTTTTAAAAATCAGAGCTCTTGCTTTTGACCCTTCTGAGGTTTTTGTTCTCTTGAAATTGTTCAGAGATGGACAGTCAGAGCTCTGGACCTTTCCTATACGGAAAGTGGAAGAAAGTGAAGTTTTCTTCAATCCAGTGAATGAATCCAATTCATTGTATCCTAGCCCTTAAGTGTCCATTTGAGAATTTATTTTTATATGGAGATCTTGAGCATCTAGATAGCTTTTGATTTGAAGTTTTTTCCTTTCCAGAGATTGATGTAGGATTTCTCTTTCTTTTTGAAAAAGTTGGTTAAGGCAACAGAATTGAGCCTTTCATACTCAGATCTTCTTACGTCTTCTTCTTTAACTTTTAAATCTTTCTCAAGTTCTTTGAATTTTTCTGAGAAAGATTTTTCTTTTTTTTCTGAGCTTTTTCAAGTTCAGATTTCTTAACAAAAATGTCTCTCTTTTCTGACTCAAGAAGATCTTTTTCCCTTTTGTAAAAACTAAGATCTTTTGTCATTTGCTTTCTTTTTTCTTTTTCCTCAACAAGTTTTTGCTTTAAGTTCTGAATATCATCTGTTAGCTTAATAACATCCAATTCAAGTTCACTTTCAGAGGTGGAAGGAGAGTTTACCTTTTCAGAGCAGTCCTCTGATGATCCACCGGTCTGATCATCTGCAAAAGCCATACCACAGAGATTGGTAGGTTCTTCCTCTCCATCACTGGTAGAGTCTGACAGCCAATCTTCCATCTCTACAACAAGTACTCTTTCTTTGACATTGTACTTGTATTTGTTCTTGTAGTAGTCTTGATCTTTGATAAGCCTACCTCTGCAATTTGCAGAGAAATGGCCTGGCTTTCCACATCTGAAACATCTCCCATCATTTTGGTTTGGTGGAAAAACAGCAACTGATTCTGTCTTCTGAGCTTGTGGTTGTGGCTAGAAGTACCTTTGAGGTTGAGGATACCTTGGTTGAAATGGTTGTTGAGTTCTTGATTGTTGAGTAGTTTCATGATTGATGAAATGGACACCCTTTTGATCACTATGCAGAGTAGATCTGGGCTCTTGTTGATAATTAGCTTTCTGAAATCTTCTTTCTGGATTTCCTCTTCTTTCTTCATCATCTGTTCTTCCTTCAAAAACTTTCTTGCCAAATTTCTTGTTAAATTGATGAGTGATTAATGCAAGAGATTTGGCAAACGCATTGATATCATCATCTGATACAATCTTCTTTCTTGGTTTTTCTTTTAGGTTCCTTCTTCAAACAGTTATTTGTTTCTGCATTTCTACTTTCTTGTGATACACCTTTTTGTTTCGAAATGAGTGCAAGTGGTCCACCTAAAGACGTTTTTGATTTTTGTTTAACAACTTCTTTTTCTTGTGCTACCAGAGTGCCATAAATGTCAGTCAATGACCATGATTCAAGATTTTGATTGGCTTGTATTGACATGGACAGTTGTGACCATTCTTCATTTAAACTTTTAAGGAAAAGAACATTGTTTTCTTCTTTTGTCCTCATAACTCCAAATTTTCTGCATTTATTGATGAGAATGTTGAACCTTGAGTATGTTTGGTGCAAGGTTTCTTCAGGTAGTACATGAAAATCATGATATTCATTGATGCATAGATTTATCCTGTTTTTATGAGTTTGTAGGCCACCTTCAATTTGATTTAACAACTGATCCAATATCTCTTTTGCAGTTACACAAGAATCAAGTTCTTGGAAGATATCATTGGGAATGGCCATAATGAGTAATCTAACAGCTTTTGAGTCATTTTCTATCATTTAATTTCTTCTTCAGTGAAGTTTGATGTTTTCTTTTCATGGTATGCAGGTATTTCAGCAGTATCTGTTGTTCCTAGAACTCTTGGTACCAACACCATTGGTAGGTGAGGTCCATCGTTCACTGATCTTAAAAGATCCCTGTCCATACCTTCTAAGAAATTTACCATCCTTATCTTCCATTGAGGATATTCATCCCTTAGAAGTGTAGGAGGTTTGGTTAATGATCCAGCTATATAAATGGCACTTATACTTGAGTTTGCCATTTTGTGAAGAAAAGATGAAGATTTGAAGAACTGATGCTTTTCTATGAAGATCTTTTATCAAAGAATGTAACTGTGATTTACTTTCAAATCTGGAGCATATGACGTTCTTTTAATAAACAAAGGTTTAAATGAACATGCACAGATTTTAAAAACTTGAATCAGTAAGATATAAATCTATCCGAGTATGCAGATATGATCTTTCTTTGTTTATAAAACAAATGAGGCTCTGATACCAATTGTTGGATCCTAGATTTAATCTTACAATAATAATGATATAAACAACAAGAGTAATAACAGCGGAAGCAATATAGTTTAATATCAAAAGCAGATTCAAATATCACAGTTTATATAATAAATATATAGAAAGAACAAGATCTTCTTTGAAATATATTCAATTGATTCTTCAGATACAAGATGTCAAAAAGAACACCTTTGTCAATGGAGTGATGGTCCTATTTATAGGACCATAAAGTGAACAGTGTGCTATTCTGACAAATAGAAGCATGCTTGAACAGTGACCTACTCTAGAAAGTAAATCTTATCACTAATGATGTGTCATCTGTTCTTCTGATACATGTAGAAATATGATCAGTGCC
This sequence comes from Arctium minus, assembly GCA_954870635.1. Classification (NCBI taxonomy): domain Eukaryota; kingdom Viridiplantae; phylum Streptophyta; class Magnoliopsida; order Asterales; family Asteraceae; genus Arctium; species Arctium minus. Next base: position 38,840,058 of record OX941087.1, on the reverse strand, counting down.
ATCTTCAGAGAGAATGTCTTCAGAACTCTGAGGAGGTTTTCAGAGCCTCTGATGAAGCCATCTCTGATGTCTTCTGCTGAAAGTCCCATCTCTGGAATGTACTTCAGAGGCAGGTTCGTCCTCTGAAGTCTGTCTCTTGAAGTCCTCTAAAATAGGACTTAGATATTTTCAATACTTTTACAATCTGGAATTGGGGCTAACAGTGATGAATACATTAAGTTGACCATTTTGGGTCGGAGTTATTGGTCGAATTAGAACCATAGGCTTGTTAATTGACTCTATTTCTAGAAGAAATTATAAGGTGAGCCGATGAAATTGTCGATGATCGTCTTAAGATGTTTGGACATCCGGATGACAATAGTATGACGGAAAATTGAGGAACGTGATTTCGGAGTGTTGAGTGTTGGCCAAATCCATGCACGACATTTATTTCTAAAATAAGTTTGCATCAATTGTTTCTCATATTTTCAAAAAGTATGAAGTGAGTTCTTTACGAAGTCTTGGTAAAGCATTTAGCACTCATTAGATTTTAAACCGTGAGTTTAAGCATGCATGAAATTGTTTTGTTGCACGTGGTTGCAAATATTTTTTATTTGATTGAAAATCTCTTCATCCTCGTTTCGTGTCTAACACTATTTTCGGATATTGTAATATCCGTGTTTTAATGTTATTTGGGGTATTAGGCAAGTAACTATGAAATTATAACATTGGCATTGGATCTCCTCCACGTATGTTAAGGTTTTAAAGGAAAGGTTATTCCCATGTTCTTGAGTCGGAGTTTTCTTGGGAATTTTAGTTTGCATGAGTTTTATTGAAATTTATGGAGTATTGTTTTGCAGCGTTTTTCGACGCGTGAGTAAGCTTTGAAATGTGTGAGTTTTAAATTTTGTTGCGTGTAAATTTGCAATTTATTAAGCGTCGTGTCCCATGCAAGCTTTGTTGAAAAGTGTCACTTTACTTTTCATTGTGGTAGAAAGGGGAAACTCTTAGAAGTTTAACATTTTAGACATATTGTCGTCTTATGTTTTTATGTTAGTAAGTGAAAATGTTGGCACCGCTTGATTTTAGCGTTAATGAGTTTTATGAAAATTCAGCTGAGTTTTATGGCGTTTTGTTTTGCAACCGTTTTGCGTCGTGCAGTAGAACTTTGAGAGGTGTATACTTGCATTATTGTGTGCGTTAACTTATGAGTCTTTGTTTAACATTTTTAGGCTCGTGCGAGTCTTGCACCGGTATTTCCGCAACCGTAAGAGGCGTCTTGAGAGTTTTGTTAGTATATGTTACCCCATATGTTGTTTTGGGAGTGTCAATGTCGTATGGGTTCTCTGTTGGGTTTTATACAATTGTTAATTAGTCGTATGCTATTTAGTATTTGAATTAATTTATATTGTTGGCATGAGTAAACATATGAAAGATTTATGTTGTTTCATATTGAACTTTTGATCTAAACATGCTTCAGTTGTTAATTTTGCTGTCCTAAATGTTCCGCAACGCCTTAAATGAGTTATCGGTATATATGTCCTTGTAACTGTTATTTTTGGGACAAATAGCATTTTATTCGTACGACCTAAAGTTTGAAATCGAACTAAATTATTGTACGTTTGACCAAATCGCATGCTTCTATCATTTTGCTAAGTTTGAGAAATAAATTGTTACATGAGAGTCATTTGGAAATGATATTCCATGACATTTTATGGTTGAAGCAGAAAATTTTGGGGGCTTGAATTTGTGAAGCTCATCTTTTGGAATTGGTACAAACATCTTTTGCACATTGCTTTAATGCAGAAAATTATTTTATGTGCACGGCGTAAATTAATGCATGTACGGACCATAGTGGTTCATTTGAAAAGTTTGTTGCTCATCTTCTGTAATCGTCTTTATAAGTGTGTGTTAATGACAAAATGTTTTTCGAAATGGTTTTATATGTGTGGCGTATGTGGCCACTGTGCACACCTACCGGGTAAACAGTAGTAGATTTTATATGTATGATCGATTGTTATAAAACTGTTGCGTTGGAAAGTTTTGTAAATTTCAAATTGGCATATTGGCTTGGAAAACCTTGAACTCATTGTGTCTATAGATTTAAACCCCTATTGTGAAAGGAGTTGCAATTAGGGACTAGAGGAGTCCTTGGGAATTGCAGCGTTGGATGATCCGACTTGCGGTCAGTCTTTAATTTTGGGTTTCAGTTTTGGACCTATGCACGCATGAATAATGGATGTATTAGATTTATGTCTTCCCAGTTAATTAAGGGGTGATCTTTCCGTTTCGGTAAACCTACGGGATAAGGTCTTGTGGGATTATACGCGTCTGTTTGGGTTCGATTTGATGGGTTGCTTGTCTGTTTGGCATCAGATTATATATTAACGGTGTACCGTCTTAATAGATTTTCGTGAACAAAGGAAAATTTTGTGGTCCGTTAGTTAAGGATGTAAGATCGGGAATAATAATCCTCTGTTAGGTGTCAACCTTAATGCGACAATACTTCTGGAATAAAACATGGTGTGGGATGTCCACATTTTTTATGTCACCATTTTGGTTTTAGACGTCGACTCGTTTTCTTGAAGTCAATGAATCTTGGAATACTTGGAGGTACCCCGTTAGATCATGAGAATTGATGACCTCTCGGTGGTGAAATTTAAAGGAAGATTAGATGATGGTAATTAAGTATTGGTGTGTATAGGTTTTCCCGGTGTGGTAAAGACTTTATTGAGGGAATGTCTTGAGGTTGAGAATAGATCGAAGTTGAATAATAGCCAAATCTGCATTAACCAGCTACCCGGAGAACGTATTGGCACACCTTGGAAGGACGGTGTGAGTCCGTGATCGTTACCAGATAAATCAAACAACAAACATAAACGATAAACCAACATGTTTAGATTACAAATGCGGATTACAGAGGTTGATTTGTTTACACTTTGACGCTCACTTTCTCTCTGATGTGTTCTTGAGTCGATATGTGTTGATCTGAGATATTGAAAGTTGTGAGATAATAAATATCTCATAACCTTATATATCTCAAACAAAAACTAAACTAAGATATTATAAAAACATAATATCTAAAACATAATATCTAATAAGCATCTAATTAAAAGATACCCTAAGATATTAAAACTAACTTTGACAACTTTATTACAAATGACCCTAGACTATTGTTGAGAGTGACTTGTCAGCTTTAACTTCAGATTGCGATCTTTGTATTGTATGATCTTGAATCCAATGAGACTGTGTCCTAACAATCTCCCCCTTTGGATCAAGATCATTACGAAAATGATTTAGCAATACGATCTTCTCTTTCAGCACAGAAGATGCAATCTCTCTCTTAGTCTTCAAGATATAGTAAACTCCCCAAAATATGTAGTTTTTCTCTCTTTCAGTTCATGGGAAGAAATTATCTCTAGTTTCATCTCGTAATTCTTCAGCAAAGTATCTTCAAAGAAAATTTCTCTCGAATCAGCATATCTTCAGAATACTTGCTCTTTGAAGAATTCAATCTTAGACGTGATTCTTGAAACATGTGATTTCTTGGTTAGCTCTTCTCCATTTCTTGGATAGATCTTCTCCTGTCGGTCCATAATATATATCAAGTTCTTACCAACTCATACACATAAACGATTACCAACCTATTTGATTAATAACAAAGATTACAGGATTGATCGATTGAAGCTTTCGATGTGTTCTCTCTGTTTTACACCGTGAGTGTGTGTTGTGTGTTTTCTGATTTCTTGTTGTTTTCTTCTCTAACACACTAACTCTACTAATATCTAATTTAGATATTAACTAACTAATATCTAATAACTTAGATATTTAAACTAATTAAACTAAAATACTAATTTACAATAAACAATAATTAACTTCAACATTTATTACAAACAACATTAGACTTAATATCGAGAGTTGACTTTCCGGCATTAGCTTCAGATTGGATCTTCAGATTGGATGATCTTGAATCCAATGAGACTGTGATCTAACAATCTCCCCCTTTGGATCAAGATCATTACTAAAAAGATTTTAGCAATTCAGTCTTCTTTTTCATCTTAGAAGATGCAATCTCTTTCTCTAGCTCAGAATGCTTTAGCAAAGTATCTTCAAAGAAAATTTATCTGAAATCAGCATGTCTTTAGATTACTTTGATCTCGCATTTCTTGGTTAGCTTTTATCTTCTTTAATGTCTTGTAATGTAATGGACATTTCTTCAAGCTTTAGATTCTCCCCCATTTTGATGAAAAGTTCAACGACTTCATCAAAACTTTGAGTAAGAAATGTAAATCATTTGGAGCCTCTGATTCGTCAATTCAAAAGATATTCATCCAGATCTTTTCAAATCTAGACAAAATAGTCGTGTAACACCTGAATCAACTAATGAATCAGTTAACATGCCTGTCAGTAACACTAAGTCACTGTGTGTAACGAATACACATTGGAAAGGAGCTTTGTGATGTTCACTCCCCTAGGGCTTCCATTCAATCATCGAAACACCACAAAGGGTAAATTCTATGAACGTTATGACAAAGAAACAAATTCCTTGTGTGTTCGTGCTTGTGATAGAAAGAATTAAGCACTGATGATTGCTTATAAGGCTCAATATTGTGTAAACCACTGAGACAACAGTAAGTTAAACACAGACTCAATGTGCATGAGTGAAGTGCGAAGGTGGGGCAGACTTCCTTCTTTTCAATATCCAGATTTTTCAAATGAAAATCAGATAGGAAATGTGCTGCTTCCCCTTAGAAAATGTGAAACACTTTCTATTTGAGTAGAAAAATGAGTAGATGGTGAGGTTTGATCAAGAGTTGGCATGGGCTAGTTGCCTGTTTCAATAATGTTCACCAAAGAGTTGTGAAACACTAGTAATGTGGTTGCCCGGCTCAGAAAAAGTTGGTGCATAGTTGTGATATTCGTTAAAGACTGTTCTCACACGCTCTTTCTTTTAAACATTTAGCTCACTCTAACCAAACTTTCTTTTTCTATTTAACACACTCATTTCTTTTGACTTCTCACACTCAATCACTATGGATTAACTTCGTGGGTAGAAATCACTGGTTAAGGTGATTCCATAGAAGTTGTGTTAATTCCTAGCACAATGAAATCATGTTTTCCTATGATGCATATGATGCTCAGATTGGTTTAACTATTTCAGTTAAAGCACAATGTTGATCTTGAAAACATTTAAAGTCACACTTCCAATTCATGAAATCGGTTTAAGATTCGGAAAGTGGTTTGAACATTTAGGAACAATGTTTTCTATGATTGAAAGTTGTCCTTCTTTCAACCATTTATGAGATTAAGATAAAGAATTGTACCTTTACGTGCGATCTTACATCTCATGAAGCTAAGCGTAAAGTCATAAACATATGAACTTGTAAGCTTCTCTCAAAAATTCTGCAAAAGTCTTATGTCAAGTCAAAGCAAATTTATTCACTTAAATTGAAAAGACAAAAAGCAGTAAAACTATGAAAGTACGAGTTCTGATCAGAAATAATCATAAGTCATATCCGTACTCCTTTGACTTGAAGAGCTCCCCCTAAAATCATCCATTACAAAAAAAAAAATTTGACATAAAAGGTAAATGCAGAAATCTTATGAGCTCCCCCTCAAAATAAGATTGACCAAATGTCAATTCTTCTCATACTCCCCCTTGGATCATGAACTAATTGTTATTGTGCAGATATCAATCAGAAGTAAGAATGAAGTAATGAGGAAAATATACAAGTAGAAAACTTTGATAGGTAACTACTGATTAGATCTTAAGATTTAGCATACCAAGCTTAGAGACAAGAAAGGTGAACCTCTTTTCGTCTAAAGGTTTGGTAAACAAATCGGCAAGCTGATAATCAGTTTTTACAAAGAAAAGTTCAATTGTTCCTTTCTCTACATTATCTTTGATAAAATGATACCTGGCATCTATGTGTTTGGTCTTGGTGTGCTGAACAGGATTGGCTGTTATTGCGATGGCGCTCTTGGAGTCACAGTAGATCGGGATTTTGTTGAAGTGGAAACCGTAGTCGCGCAATTGTGTTCTCATCCATAAGACATGAGAACAGCAGCTAGCAGCAGTTACATATTCTGCTTTGGCCGTTGAAGTTGAAACACAAAGTTGCTTCTTCGATGCCCAACTTACGAGTTTATCACCGAGGAACTGTACATGTCCTGACGTGCTCTTCCTGTCTAACATACAACCAGCATGATCTGCATCTGTATATGCTGTTAGTTCAAACCTAGTATCTTTAGGATACCACAGACCAAGATCTGCAGTCCCCTTCAGATACCTAAATATGCGCTTAACTGCAGACATATGGATTTCTTTAGGATTGGCCTGATATCTTGCACATAAGCATGTTGAAAACATTATATCTGGCCTACTAGAAGTAAGATACATTAAAGAACCTATCATTCCTCTATAAGTCCTAACATCAACAGCCTTTCCCGAAGGATTGTTGCCAATCTTAGTACCTGGTGCCATTGGGGTACCAATCGGTTTTGAATTTTCCATTTTGAACTTCCGAATAATTTCAAGAATGTATTTTGATTGATTGATAAAAATACCCGATGAAAATTGTTTGACTTGTAATCCGAGAAAGAAATTCATCTCTCCCATCATATTCATCTGAAATCTTGACACCATAAGGTTTGAAAATTTCTTACAGTACTTAGGATTTGTAGAACCAAAAATAATATCATCTACATAGATTTGAATAAGAATGATATCGGCTTTTTCCTTTTTGATAAACAAAGTGGTATCTACCGTACCTTTTGAAAAACCAGACTTAACTAGAAATTGTGAAAAGACATCATACCAGGCGCGAGGAGCTTGTTTCAGCCCGTAGAGAGCTTTGTCGAGAATGTAGACGTGAGTCGGTTTCTCTTGGTTGACAAAGCCTTCTGGCTGTGAGACGTAGACTTCTTCTTTCAGAATTCCATTCAGAAATGTTGTCTTTACGTCCATTTAAAAGACCGTGAAGTTCTTGTGGGCTGCGTAGGCTAGAAACATTCGGATTGCCTCTAAACGCGCCACAGGAGCATAAGTCTCGTCTAGTCTATTCCTTCCTCTTGTCTATATCCTTTGGCTACAAGTCTTGCCTTGTTTCTGATAACGGTACCATCTTCGTCTTTCTTGATCTTGAAAACCCATTTCGTACCTATAATGGTTTTACTTTGAGGTTTTGGTACGAGTCTCCAGACTTGAAGTGCGTCGAACTGATTCAACTCTTCTTGCATTGAAGTCACCCATTCTGGATCAGCAAGTGCCTCTGATACACGAGTTGGCTCGAACTTGCTCAGAAAGGAGTCATGCATGCACATATTCATTGACGCTAACCTAGTTTGCACCGGTTTTGTTGGATCGCCAATGATCTGGCTTATCGGGTGCTCTTTGGTCCATTTGTGTTCATGAGGCAGTGGATTATATGAATATATATCAATATTATCATCTATAAATCCACTTGTACCTTCTTCAGTTTGTTCAGGAGGAATTATGATTGCAGTTGAAGTGGTAGGTGCAGAAGGCTCAGTAGGTACAGCTTGATCCGGCTGTAGATTGATCTGTACAGAACATCCTACTGTTTCAGCTACTTCTGTTTCTTCATCATTTGTCACAGCTTCAACTGTTAGAGTCGGAATTTGAACTGGAATTTCAATAGGGATATCTGACATGGTTGGATGAGTAGTCGTTGAGTCATCATTCCTGTCAACCATAACAGATTTCTTAACATTAGATCCAAGAAATTCATCATAAAACAGTTCAAATAATAAATCTAAATCAGATAAATTATTAGTAGACGTTGATGCTTCATCTGATTTGTTCTTTTGAGACGCAGGTTCTGGACTGATTTGCCCAGAAGCTAGTACTCTGGTTACCACGGGTTCTGAACTGTGTTGTTCGGAAGCCATTTCTTCATCAAACGAAACGTTGATGCTTTCAATAATCGTCTTTGACTTCTTCAAATAAACACGGTATGCAGTTGATGTAGAGGAATAACCAATGAAGATGCCTTCGTCCGCCTTGGCACTGAACTTGTTCAGACTCTCTCTATCGTTTAGCACGAAACACTTACACCTAAATATATGGAAATATTTGATTGTCGGTGTTCGGTTGTTGATTAACTCATAAGGAGTCTTCTTGAATCTGCGGTGTATCATGGATCGATTCTGAGTGTAGCACGCAGTCGATACAGCTTCAGTCCACAGAAATAGAGGTAAGTCAGATTGACTTAGCATAGTACGAGCAGCCTCGACTAGCGTACGATTTCTTCTTTCAACCACTCCATTTTGTTGAGGCATACGAGCAGCAGAGTATTGATGTGATATCCCGACAGATTCGAGATATTCTTCAACCTTCTTGTTCTTAAACTCTATGTCGTTGTCAGTTCGTAGAAGCTTGACCGGTTTCTGCAGATTCACCTGGGTCGTCTTCAGGAATGTAATGAGAACATCTGGTGTCTCATCTTTTGAACGTAGAAACTTGACCCAAGTGTATCGTGAATAGTCGTCCACGATAACTAGAATGTACTTCTTTCCGCCTAGACTTTGTGTTCGCATCGAACCACAGAGATCCATATGCAACAACTCTAACGGAGCGCTTGTACTCGGTTCAGGATTTGGTTTATGTGGAGCTCTCTTCATCTTTCCCTTTTCACATGTTGCACATAAGTGTTCCTTTTCATACTTGAGCTCTGGAAGTCCTTTCACTAATTTCCCACTAACCAGTTTGTTGATGTACCGAAAGTTGAGGTGAGAAAGCCGTCGATGCCATAACCAACTTTGTTGCATCGAGGCTTTCGTCAGTAGACAAACCTGCTTGTCAGTCTGGACGTTTGATAAATTAATTGTGTAGAGGTCTGACTTTCTTGTACCGACCAAGAGTTCTTCGCCTTCTTCAGTGCGAACTGAACACGTCTTGGCTTTGAAATTGGCCTCTAAGCCTTTGTCACAGAACTGGCCGATACTGAACAGGTTGTGCCTTAAGCCTTCAACATAGCTCACCTTCTTTATCGTGACTTGGTCATGTTGTACATCATCATATCCCATTATTGGTGAAAACTGGTCGTTGCCGAATCTAACTGTTCCGCAAAACTTCTCTGTAAAGTTGGTTAGCCTTCCTTTTTGTCCAGTCATATGCTTGGAACATCCGCTATCCAAGTACCACATATGACGGATCTGCACAAGAGAAATTACAAAACAACAGATTTAGATAGTCATAAAACAAAATTTAAGACTTTGAGCATTGAAGTGCGGGTCTTGAACTGATTTGTTCAAAAGCCTAATTGACATTGAAGTCCGGGTCTTGAGCTGATTTGCTCAAGAACCATTGTTCTTTGAGGTACGAGTCCTAGACTTTTTTGTCTAGAAGTCATTCCAAAGCTCCTCTTTAAACGTTGGGTGACTGCAACACAGATTTAGCTTTTGGTACCCACTAGAACTTGGGTCCTGCTGTGTTAGCACTTGATTTTGGTACCCATTTGAAATTGGGTTCTCTTTTCATTTGAAATTCATTTGAAGCATTAGAATGATATGAGTGCACATGATAATTGCCATACCAAATCTCAGAATCTTGACAAGAATTAGAAACATGTTTATCATAAAAGGAAGACTTTCTAGCAGATTTAGATAACTGGAATAGTTGCGTAAAAGAGTATTGCTTACGAGAAACAACAAGTTTTGGTTTCAAAATAGTAGCAACATTTGCTTTCAAAACATCTTTACTAGGTAAAGTCTTATTACAATAAACACTACAAAACGATTTATCAGCCTTGTCAAGCTTCTGTTTCGGTTTCCATTGAGATTTAACTTCTGGCTTTCGCTTGCTCAGATCTGAAACATTTGAAACTCGTGAGTTAGACTTCTGAGCAACAAACGAATGCTTCTTCTTAGAATTACCAGTAGTGGTCGGTTTCTGTGAATGCTGAGATATAATCTTACCTTTAGCATTTTTAGCTTTCACAGAGACTGATTTATCAACTTTCGTTGATTTTGCACTGGTAACATGCATACTGGTTTTTCCCAAAGATTTCACAATAAAATATGAATGGTTAGGAAGTTTCGCATTAATATCAAATTGTTCAAAACACTCATCCAAACCACCGTCAGAGTTAAGAAAATCAAACCCACTGTTTGTTAAACCAAACATGTCATCAGATTTAGAAGCCTTTGAAATAACAACATTTTTCAGCACAGTTGAAAAAACTTTTTGTTCAATCTCAATCAAAAGTCTTTCATCTGTTAAAGAGTTCTCGAGTTCAGAAATTTTACTTTCCAAAACGAGAGGAGGGACGTAAATTATACCTTTAATAGGCTTCGCCTCCATCTCTTTTACAGAATAACTTTGAAAGAAGTCATTTGAAAGAGATTTCTTTTGATATTTTGGATCATCATTATAACTATTATTCAGCTTCGCATAATAAAATGGAAGGTGAACTTTAGATGATTTCAATCGTTTTTCAGTTTCCTTGGCTTCATCCTCTTAAGACAGTCCAGTCCAGAAAACTTTAAGCTCAGGGATTCTTCGAGCTATTTTCAAAGAAGTAAGATCAAAAAGTGCAGGCACTTCAGATATACCTTTTTGAAGGCAGTGAGGATTCTCATAACCGATTCCCCAATTTTCTTTATTCTCTTTTGGTTTATTTAGATGAATGGTTTGCTCAGTTTGACCTAGTGAGTATAACTTCTTTTCCAAAGCATCTAATTTTGCAATTAAAGTTTTGTTTTCTTCGGTACACGAAGAATGCATTTTCGTAAGCTCTTTTAAATCAAGCTCACTCTTTCTCAGTTTAGACTTGACTTCAGAATTCTATTTAAGAATTATAGTCTGTTCTTTCGCGATGGTGTCATTGTTTTTATGTAAAACCTCAACCAATACTTTCTTCTCAGCAATTTCATCGCTAAGTTTCTGTATTGATTGGTTTTTGTCTTTAATAACACCCTTTTCCCGCTTAAGATTCGACTCTAACTCTTGGAGTTTTAACTTCATTATATGCCTTTGAGATAAGAAATCTAAATAAGATAAAGCACATACCTCATCTTTCTCATCCTCATTTGAATCTGTTTCAGCTTCTGATTCCTGCTTTCCCATCAAGCACATGTTTGCTTTCTCATTCTTCTCTTCATCTTCATCTTCCTGGCTTGAATGATCTAGCTAATACTCATCTTCAGCCATCAATGCCTTACCCGCCTCCTTTTTCTTTGCAAGAAGCTTTTTGTTCTTGTAGTAGTCGGAGTTTCTGACTTTGGGTTTTCGGCAGTCTCTGGCAAAGTGACCTGTTTTGCCACAGTTGTAGCACGTTGGTGGTTCTGACTGACTGGATCCTTCAGCTTTAAACCTTCTCTCTTCAGGCTTCCTCTCCTCTAATCTCTTTCCTTCAAACCTTTTTCCTTCAACCCTCTCCTTATGAACATAGTTGTTAGGACCAGAAGAATATCTATGACTGTTTGAACTTGGCTTCTTGTAGAACTTCTTCTGAAAAGCTTTAGTCAGCATAAGCATTGCTTGCTTCAGTTGTTCATAGTCATCCGAGTCAGAGTTTGCATCAGCTTCAATTTCTTCTGATTCATACACAATCGTCTTTTTCTTCTTCTTCTTGACAACAAGAGCAACTGTGTCATCAACTGTCTTCATTGTCTGCCTCTTCTCATCTAGAATTTCATCCACCTCTTCTTCATTTTGTTTGAGGGTTTCATACACCTCATGAAGTGGAATCTCATTTAGATCCTTGATCTGCTTCATTTGCCTGGCAAATCTCTTCCATTCAGGCTGGAGAATGCTGAGGAATTTGACGTTCAACTCTATTTGAGATTTGTTGACCTTGTTCTTGCTTAGTTCATTTAGCAAGGTCATGAACCTGTCATAAGTTCCTTCTAGAGACTCTCCACTTCTGCCTTTAAAGTCTTCATAGTTGTTTAGGCAGTTGGAAATTTTGAGTTGGTTCCCAACCTTTGAACCCAGCATCATCTTCTTTAGTTGATCCCACATCTCCTTGCCAGAGGCTTTATAGCTGTCTATCTTCACATAAATTTCATTTGGAATGCCTTGAATAATATAAGACTTAGCTAATCTATCTCCTTTAGCTCTTTCTTTGTCTTTACCTTCGAGCTCTTCATACTTAATTTCAACTCTTTGCTCATTAGTTCCCGCTGTAGGTTCCCTATAAGTTGGTTTCATAAGTCCTTCTTCTAAGGATATCCTGATGTAATTACCCAGATCTTGTCTTTCAATAAAGTTTAGGAACCGATCTTTCCACTGTTCGTACTCTCCCCTGAAGAGTACTGGTGGTTTGGTGTCAGTTCCGATTGCTAGGGCTTCTCTGGATGTCATTCTGAATAAAAAGACCAAGTCTTGTATTTACGCAAAAAGGAGGTTTGCGCGAAAGGTTTCTGGCGCAAGAGAGATTTGCGCGAGATGTACGTGGCGCGAAGTAATGCTTTACGCTAATAGAGGTTGGCGCAAAGTATGGTTTGCGCTACAAGGTGTTGGCTCAAATGATGATTTCAAGGAACGTTGGCACAAGCTGAGGTTTGCGCTACAAGAGGGTCGCGCGAATTGAGGTTTGCGCGATGAGAGGCTGGCGCACAATAGGTTTGCGCTACGCGATGCTGGCGCGAAAGTGACTTCGAGGATCGTTGGCGCAAGATGAGGTTTGCGCTTCAAGAGGGTCGCATGTTTTGAATTTTGCGCGAGAAGTTGATGGCGCAAAGTGAAGATGTTTGAGGTTTTCGCCAAGTGTTGGTGGCGCAAAGTGAACTTTGCGTTATACGTTAGTCGCGCGAAGTAGAAGTTTGCGCTATGAACTGATGACGCAAAGTTTGGTTTGCGCGAATAACGTGAAGCGCAAAATGATGATATGAACTGGCACGAGTTTGAACTTTGGCGAGTTCGTCCTGTTCTTCGAAAATTTGACTGATTTGCTCTATTTAACCTGTTTTTCCACGATTAGCAGTACCAAACTCTAGCAAAATGATTACAAGCACTTCTAGAACAGATTGTTACCACTCGATCTTGATAAAACTCACTTTTTGAAAAACAAATCGATGGCACAGTGACTTTAAAGAGTCGACTGTTTTATCACTAAAATCACAAATTGGAACTCGATTTCAGTTATATACTGAAATTAAACCACAACAACTCGATCTAGCACTTATACTTATCAAGTTCTTATATCGATCACAACCTGATCGATTTCTAACCCAAAAACACCTTAAATCACGAAAAATGATTTTGAAAATAAGAACACAGAGTCAAGTTTTGTAAAACTTGATTTGAATCTCTTTTCAGGCTCTGATACCAATTGTCGGTCCACAATATATATCAAGTTCTTAGCAACTCATACACATAAACGATTACCAACCTATTTGATTAATAACAAAGATTACAGGATTGATCGATTGAAGCTTTCGATGTGTTCTCTCTGTTTTACACCGTGAGTGTGTTGTGTGTTTTCTGATTTCTTGTTGTTTTCTTCTCTAACACACTAACTCTACTAATATCTAACTTAGATATTATAACTAAATATCTAATTTAGATATTAACTAACTAATATCTAATAACTTAGATATTTAAACTAAAATACTAATTTACAATAAACAATAATTAACTTCAACATTTATTACAAACAACATTAGACTTAATATCGAGAGTCGACTTTCCGGCATTAGCTTCAGATTGGATCTTCAGATTGGATGATCTTGAATCCAATGAGACTGTGATCTAACATCTCCCCCTTTTTGATGAGAAGTGTAACGATTTCATCAAAACTTGATGACAAGAAATGTTGTTCATAAGGAGCCTCTGATTCGTCAATGCAATAGATATTTATCCAGATCTTTGCAAATATAGACAAAATAGTCATGTAACACCTGTAGCAATAAACAAATCAGTTAGAAACGCCTGTCAGTAACACTAAGTCACTGTGTGTAACGAATACACAATGGAAAGAAGTTGTTTGATGTTGACTCCCCCAGGGCTTCCATTTAATCATCAAAACACCACAAAGGTTATTTCTATAAACGTTATGACAAAGAAACAAATTCCTTGTGTGTTCGTGCTTGTGATAGAAAGAATTAAGCACTTGATGATCGCTTATAGGCTCGAAATTGTGTAAACCACTGAGACAACAGTAAGTTAAACACAGACTCAATGTGTATGATTGAAGTGCGAAGGTGGAGCAGACTTCCTTCTTTTCAATATCCAGATTTTCCAAATGAAAATCAGATAGAAAATGTGTTGCTTCCCCTTAGAAAATGTAAAACACTTTCTATTTGAGTAGAAAATGAGTAGATGGTGAGGTTTGATCAAGAGTTGGCATGGGCTACTTGCCTGTTTCAATAATGATCACCAAAGAATTGTGAAACATTAGAATTGTGGCTTCCCGGCTCAGAAAAAGTTGGTGCAGAGTTGTGATATTCTTTTAACTCTGTTCTCACACCCTCTTTCTTTTAAACATTTAGCTCACTGCTAACCGAACTCTCTTTTTCATGATACCTCATCACTCTTCCACACTCATTTCTTTTGACTCCTCACACCCAATCACTATGGATTAACTTCATGGGTAGAAATCACTAGTTAACGTGATTCCATAGAAGTTGTGTTAATTCCTAGCACACTGATCCCGTATATCCTATAAAGAATATGTTTTCAATGATTTATAATCATGAAAGCTCATGTAGAATATTTAAAGTACACTCCCAAAAATATAAAATCTTATGAAAAAATCTGGAAGTGGTTTGAACGTTTAAGAATATGTTTTCAATGATTGAAAGTTGTCCTTCTTTCAATCACTTATGAGATTAAGATAAAGGAATATACCTTTAAGTGCGATCTTACATCTCATGAAGCTTAGCTTAAAGTCATAAACATATGATCGTGTAAGCTCTTCTCAAAAATTCTGCAAAAGTCTTAAGTCAAGTCAAATAAAACTTTATTCACTAATATTGAAAAGACAAAAAGCAGTAAAACAAAGAACTTCTCTTACTCCCCCTGAAATTATGCATCTAACATATGTCAGTTAAAAATCACATGATAGAGATCTATAATTCACTTGTGAATTGTAGATCGTCATATCTATCGGATGCAAAATAATTTCAGAAATAAATATGTACTCCCCCTTGAAGGTTGATTTCCTCGTTGGAGTAGCGGAGTACAATCTCTCATATCAGCATTGGAGTAAGGTATGTTCATCATTGAAGTGTGGGTCTTGAACTGTTGTATTCAAGAGCCATTCTTCTTTGAAGCACGGGTTCTAAGCTGATTTACTTAGAAACCACTGTTCTCCATTGAGGTACGGGTTCTGATATGTTGTAATCCGAAGCCACTGGTTCTCTCCTACTCCCCCTTGACAGTAGGTGCCTGCAACACAGAATCAGTTTTCTTTGGTACCCACTGGTATTTGGGTCCATATGTGTTAGTTGAAGTTCGTATGGGGGTTATGGAATAAGAACCATACCAGTAATGATCTTTGGTTCTGTGAACATGATCATGTGTACGACAAGAAGAACAAGAATTTTCCTTACCTGATAACCTGATCATTTGATCTCTCGTGTAAACATGAGCAGGTTTACTTTTCAGCGCATTGTTCTTCGTTTCATTATGCGTATGTACACATGAGCTTTGATCTTTAACTGGTTTCTTCTTCCAGAAAAGATTTTCTTCCTTGTAGCTCCCTCTTCTCTGAAGTGAACCTGAACCATCTAACTTTCTGTCAAAAAGAAGGTTAGTAGTACGAATCTGATTTGAAGATTTAGATTTATTAGGAAAATCAGATTTCTGAGATTGGCTTTTCTTGCGTTTACCAGAGGTGTTCTGTTTCTGTGAACGCTGATTTTTATAAACACTTGGTAAAGCCTTTCCTTTTACAAGAAAAATAGAATGATCTGGAAGTGAAGCATTGAAATCAACCATATCTACTCCTTCTATACACCCTTCTTCAGAATTTAAAAAATCATTTGCAGACTCAAATAAGTCATCAAAGAAATCAGTAGAAGTGTGAGGTGCTTTTGAAACTGTAGAACACTTTGTAGATTTAGAATGAAAAACAGTGTTCTTCATAACAGTAGAAAACACATCTTGTTCTATATTCACCAAAATTCTTTCGTCAGATAAGACATTTTCTAACTCAATTATTTTGCTTTCTAATACGAGTGGAGGTAGATAAGTTTTAGCTCGAACAGGTTTTGCCTCCATGTCAGTAGAAGAATATGTAGCAAAATATTCTTTTGAAAGAACTTTTGTTTTTTCTGAAAGATAACTATCATTCAGTCTTCCATAACAGAATGGTAGTTGCATTTTCTTCAAATTCTTTCTATTTGTATCTTCTCTTGCCTCAACTTCTTCTGATGCTTTGGTAACAAATTTGGGTTTCAAATGAGAATGTTTACCAGCAGCATACATATAATCTGCATTATATAAACCAGGCTGTTTTCTGATAACATGTTTCAGATAATGAGGATTATTACAACCTAATCCCCATTTTGCTTTAAAATCAGCCTCTTCATTAGGTGTATTCAAGAAAATAGTTTGATCTGTTTGGCCTATTGAGTAAAGCTTGGTTTCCAGACCATTTACCTTCTTATTTAGATTCTTGTTCTCAAACTACAGCTTATAAACAATTAAGGCAGTTTCTTTCTTTTCTAAATCAGACTTAGAAATTTGAGAAACAAAATCAGAAATCTTCTTTTCTAAACAATCGTTTTTAAGATTAAAATCAGAAGCAGATTGCGTAGGGAATCAATGACATCTTTGTTCCCAATAACTGACTTATTTAGCTCAAAGACCTTTTGATTACGCCTAGCAACTCTGCCGTTTTCCCTTTTCAGTTTTGACTGAAGGTCTTGAAGTTCGACCATCATCGCATCTATTTTGATCATAAAATTATTTTCGGTTAAGTTCATTACCTCTTCAGCTATTTCATCATCTGAATCATCATACTTTGCATGATTGCCCATCAAGCACATATTAGAAACTTCTTCATTCTCTTCTTCTTCCATATCAGAATGATCTAACCAGAATTCGTCTTCAGCCATTAACGCTTTGCCAGCTTCCCGTTGCTTGGCTAACATTAGTTTGTTCTGATAATACTCCGAATTGCGAACCTTTGGCTTTCGACAGTCTTTGGCGTAATGTCCAATCATGCCACAGTTGTAGCATTTGATTGGTCCATTAGCTTTCTTTTCTGTACTGGTGTAGTCATTCACATATTTCTTCCTTTCATTTGGTTTCTTCTCACTAAATCTACTTCTTTCTATTCTTTCTCTATGCTCATGGTTCTTGGAGCTGGATGAAGAGTATCTCTGTGAATTTGATCCAGGTTTCTTGTAGAATTTCTTTTGGAATTCACGGGTCAGTAATTGCAATGCTTGCTTGAGACTCTCTCCATCATCTCCATCAGATTCAGTTTCTGATTCAGAACTTGTAATAACTTTCTTCTTTTTCTTCTTTTTCTCTCCTGCCACAAGTGCAATGGAATCAGGAACTTTCTCAACTTTCTTTTTCCCATTCCTTTTCTCTTCTACTTCTTCTTCGTTCTGTCTTAGTGTCTCATACACCTCGTGGAGTGGAATGTCACTCAGATCTTTCATCTGTTTCATTCTTCGTGTATGCTTTTTCCATTCCGGTTGTAGGACACTGAGAAACTTGACGTTGTTCTCAATATGTTTCTTTTTAACTTTATTCTTTGATAGTTCGTTCAGAAGCAGAACAAATCGTTCATAAATGTCCGCTAAGCTCTCATCCTCTTTGGCTTTGAATTCTTCATAACTGTTTATACAGTTTGCGACTTTCATTTGGTTCCCAACCTTAGATCCCATCATCATCTTTTGAAGTTGATCCCACATCTTCTTAGCAGTAGATTTGTAGCTGTCTATTTTGATGTAAATATCATTCGGGATACTTTGAAGAAGTAAAGATCTTGCTTTCTTATCAGCTTTGAAACGGTTCTTTTGTTCTTCAGAAAATTGGGCATACTCTACTGTAACAGTTTTCATCTTCTGTTCTCTTTCCTCGGTACCATCCTCACTGTCAGAAGAATCATCTTCAGCATCATCATCAGGTATTTGGACAGAAAGTGGTGCCATAGGACCTTCTTTTATTGAAAAAGAATGTTATCTCCGTTTAAGTGTCGATCCACAAAGTCAAGAAATCTGTCTTTCCATTGTTCGTAATCCCCTTTGAACAGAACTGGGGGTTTGACATCCGTGCCAATGGAAAGAGCGTCTTTTGAAGTCATCCTGAACTGATCTTTAGAAAGACTAAGTCTGGAAGAACACAATTTGCGCTTAAAGGCAATGGAGCAAAAACTCTGATTTGTGCTAGATGGTGTTGGCGCAAAAATAAACTTTGCGTTAGTAGCGGGTCGCGAGAACTGGTTGGCGCAAAACTGATTTGCGTTTGAAGTGGATCGCACGAAAGGAACTTTGCTCTAGACGAGTATGGCGCGAACTGAGAGGTTTGCGTTAGATGTAGGTCGCGCAAAATCAAGTTTGCGCGAACAGTTGATGGCGTAAAGGAGATACGACCGGTATAATGTTCGACCGGAGAGATGTTATGCTTCTCTGAAAATCCTTTCTTGGACCGATATTCTTTTCAATTGAGGACCGGTATGCTTTTCAATTGTAGACCGGTATTGATAAAAGATCGACCGGGTAGCTGTGAGGGTCGACCGGATGAATGACCGACCGGTAAAAGGTGGTTGACCGGTAAGTTGTTTGAGAGTGGGTCGACCGGTAGAACTTGGACCGGTAGCTTGCTCTTCGACCGGTACAAAGAATTTCGACCGGTACAATGAGGATTGACCGGTATTGAAGCCTTGGACCGGTACTTAGTTTGGAGGTTACTTCGATCGGTACAAAATTGACCGGTACTCTCTTTTCTCTTCGACCGGTAAGTTGATAGGTGAGACCGATATTGCTTTGACCGGATGTATTCTTGACCGGTATAATGCAATGACCAATGTAGAAACTATTCGACCGGGAATGATAAACAGTTCGACCGGTAAGCTGTCACAAATAAGGTAAGGTCGACCGGTAATATGTAAGGACCGATATATTTGAGAGTGGGTCGACCGGATAAGTGTTGAACCGGTATGAGAGATCGATATATTTCTAAGAATTTCGACCGATATCGTTTCTTCTCCGATTTACGGCCCTGCAACTCCCAAATTGAACTGACTAGAGGGAGAATTAAGGCACCAAACTTTGACACTTTGATCAACTAACCAACTAGAACAAGTTACAATACTTTGATTTCGAAAACAACCACAAATTTAAGTTTTGGATTGATAGCACAGTGTGTATGAAAAATGAAGAACACAGAGACTTTAATAATTTGATTTTGATCTGGTTTAAGCTCTGATACCAATTGTGAGTCCGTGATCGTTACCAGATAAATCAAACAACAAACATAAACAATAAACCAACCTGTTTAGATTACAAATGCGGCTTACAGAGGTTGATTTGTTTACACTTTGAAGCTCACTTTCTCTCTGATGTGTTCTTGAGTCGATATGTGTTGATCTGAGATATTGAAAGTTGTGAGATAATAAATATCTCATAAACTTACATATCTCAAACAAAAACTAAACTAAGATATTATAAAAACATAATATCTAAAACATAATATCTAATAAGCATCTAATTAAAAGATACCCTAAGATATTAAAACTAACTTTGACAACTTTATTACAAATGACCCTAGACTATTGTTGAGAGTGACTTGTCAGCTTTAACTTCAGATTGCGATCTTTGTATTAGATGATCTTGAATCCAATGAGATTGTGTCCTAACAGACAGCCTTATCAATATCAAGAATGGACCGTTAAGAATTTTGAGAATTCTTTGGGGTTTGATGTCGGTCATTGGTTTTGGGTTCAGAAACATGTGGATCTGAGGGGAATTGGCCAGTGAGAAGTTGAGATCACAAACTATCCTTGAGGTAGTACGTGTCACTCAAGGTAGGGAGACAACTGCGGTCTCATGGTTAAAAGTTGCGTTAGTAAGATAAGTGTCCACTCGGATATAAGCATGAGGTGCCCAAGGGGAAATTTATCGTGAGGACCAGCATAAGGTTATGGTGGTAGTTCTGGCAAGTGGAGTAGAGACAACCTATTCGGCGGTCAACGTTTCATGGGGATCTAGATTTCGAGGACGAAATCTCTTTTAAAGTTGGGATGATTGTAACACCCCGATTTTAGAAAGGTATAATTTCAAATTAGAATAGAAATCAGTATTTTAAGAGAAATATAAGAATTAATATTTTTGGGCTTGAATCTTAGATTTTATAGTTGTATGAAGAATTCAATTACGAGTCCAACGGTTCTTTCCAGATCAAAATCGGAGCCAAAATGAAGAAGTTATGACCAAAACAGTGATCGGGCAAGAAAAGCGGGCGGCAGTGCTCCGCGCGGATGGATCCACGCCACCATCCGCGCAGAGTCGCTGTGTGCATTAAAACGGGAAAAATCGGCCCCCAAACCTCATTTTCACCCAAATCTCAAAACTTCTCCCCATTTTCTCTCCCAAATCAACCCTCAAACACCAAGACTCAAACCCTAACTCATTTTGGGTCCATATCTCGAGTTCTTAAGGTATTTCATCATCAAGTGGTAGATTGGGAGCTTTGGCAAAAGAGTTCACCATTGTCATCTTCAACCTCAAGCTTCATCTTAGGGTTTTCACCAAAACCTAAGTGGTAAGTGTACCCCTTTCATTTCTAAACTCTAATATAAGATATAAATGTTCTCTTGATTATTTCCTAGTGTTTGGTTTCTCAAATATTGGATTTGATGGTTTTGGAGAAATTAGGTCAAAAATTAGGGTTTTGGTCAAGTTGGGGATTGTAGTGTAAAATGTTTGGGGATAGATTCTTAATGGTTGAATGAGTATATTCATGGTTGGAAACTTGTGAATATAGGTTTTGGAAGGTTTTGCTTGTGGATTCAAGTTTCTTCAAGGAAGCTCAAGTTGGGGGTAAAATCTAGATTTAGCCTAAATCTAGCAAGGTGGGTTCAAGTTGATTTGTGAAACCGTTGTACATGCCAAAATGTTCATTTTAAAGTGTTGTGTGTTTTACATGAATTTGTTAACTGCTGATCACCTGATAAATTTTGGTTATTTGGAAATGTTTAACTTTATAAACTTATAAAACACACATCTTTGGGATATTTGGGATTGTTGATAAATGTATCCTAATGAAAAATGATTTGGTAACCATTTCCATAAACGGAGGGTATTTGGTAAAAATACATTTTTGTGATTATGGGTAATAGGTGTATTTTGGGTTGTAAAATGGTTTGAAAATACCAACGTGTTCGTCATTAGAGTTTGGATATTTCCAACCTTGTGAATATTTTCGAATACTGTAAACCTATGTGGTCATAAACTTATTTAGAAAATGATTTGTTCAAGTCTCAATGAAATTGGATTGTATTTACACATTTTTGGAGTATGTGGTTGCATAGTCATGGTCGGTTGCATTTTATTGTATTTTGTGGATTTTAGCATATGATCATTTGTTGGTTGGGCTTAAAGCTCAGCTTTTGTAATCACCGAGTCTTGGGGACGTTTGTCCGGTTTAATAGCTTAAAAAGGAGCTTTTGGGTGAGTGTTGCATTTATTGCGCTTTATTTTGGAGAATACATGTTTAAGTGTGTGTGTGTGTGTGTGTCATCCATTTGGAGTCATATATCTTAGACTGTAATGCATTGGATCCATAGGCATGTAAGTCAGTCATAATTTAATGGTGAGGACTCTTGGGATTCTTACTTTGGGAAATGATGTCGTGTTGGCATTATTGTCGTCCCGGTTGTTTGGCGAAGAGGAACCTTTATGGGTTGTACTTCAGGACCATGGGTCTTGTGATTAGGTGTCTAATTCTTGTGCACGAGGGTTAGACATCGGAAGTTATCAAGTAATGAGTTGTGACTCCTATCTTGAATGCTAGGGAGTAGGCACTAGGGGTCGAATGAATACCTTGAGGATGAAACTCCACTAGAGAATGAACAGACAATAAGATCGTGTATCCTTGAGGTGTCGCTCGGCGGAGCAAGCAATAGGGGATACGGTGTTTTGGGGACTTGAAATAAAGTCCGACTAGAGGTGTAGCTCAGCAGAGCAGGCAATACAGTTACGATCTGGGGTGTAGTTCGACAATGTGGATTAACTTCGTGTTCCGCCACACACCACGGAATCGGGTCTCCCCCGTCACCGGAAGGTGTTATTTGGGTATTAAATGGTATTATTTTATTATCCATGTTTTTGGTGACATTTTGTATATACGGTTTTTATTCGAGATTTACGGGTCGAGTATTATGCCCTCCCGTGTTTGGGTATTTCGAGAAATAAAGTCTTATCCGCATTTTTATAAAATGGGGAGTTTAATTACTATTCACGTTTTTGGTGAAATTGGGGTTGAAGTTGTTTTACGAAAAAAATGTTCATGTTGGATTGCTTGTGTTTTAAAGGTGTGTGTTATTGGGAAACGAGTCGTTTAATATTTATAGTAAATCATTTTGAAAGATAATGATTTAAACTGCATTCTTACCTTTAACAAATATATTTGTTTCATGTTGAAAACTCTTGAACTCACTTAGGCGTTAGCCTAACCTTTTTATTTGTCGACATGTGCATCAGGTTCCGGTGGGGGAAATGGTTCTAGCGTTTATGCGAAGTGATGAGTGCTAGATGTATGTGCAAGAGTGAATGGTTTGGTGAAGTCTTCCGCAATAGTGTTGAGAAAAGCAACTTGTGTTTGGGGTTTAGTAACACCCGACCTTGAGTTAGTCTCTATATAAGATTTCATTTGTTATGTTGATGGAAAATTCTAGAATCGTATTTTAAGAATGGATTTGTCACATGAAGTTTTATCCATTCATTGAGGCATATTTATAAATTTTAAATTAGTTGTTTTTTCCAAATTGAGGGTGTTACAATTAACATGTTATATTATTAGAATTTTGTTTTAATTATATTATCAAATATTTATTTGAATTACATTACAAAATATTTGTAATTGACTATTTTCAATATATCATTTTGGGTCATTTTACAAGTTTATAAGCTAGTTTTTATCAAACATAATTTGTTCATCAACTAGTTTATTAGCTACCAGTTAACTTATCAGTTATTAGCTAGTTTATCAGCTAATGTGCCAAACATAGTTTTAGGGATAAAACTATTATTTGGTTCAATAAAAATGCAATAATTACAATTTTCTAAAACTATGTGTGATTTATTGTAAATTGAAAAAGATTTTTTAATAATATAATTAATATTAAGAATTTATTGAAAATCAAAATAAATGAGAGCATCTCCAACAGCATTGCTAAATTTTTTCTAAAATAGAGAATGGAAAGTCAAAATATCTAAAAACATTTTCTTCTAACTCCAACATTTTTTCTATTTTAGATAATCAATCATTATTTATATTATTATAATATTTCATAATTTATCATCCCAATACACTTTTTAATAAAAACTTAAAATAAAATGTTAAAAATTGAATCTTATTGGTTGGATTGAATTATTTCTCCAATTTAGAGATTACAGAGAATTCTCTATATTTATAGATTTTTTGATCTTTTTCTATTTTAGCAAAACCATATAGCAAAGTTGTTGGAGAGGAATAACAAAGAAAAAGTCAAATTTTTTATTTTAACAATACTGTTGGAGATGCTTTGATGTTTTTAGTTGCCATCTTTTTATTTTTGAAAATATTATTATACAAAATAAATTATACTTGTCATGTATATCGTGTGTAAATCAATACATGCAAACAAACGAATCCTAGGTGGTTGTCTACATTTCGTTGAATTTTCAATTAGGAATTGTCAAATAGCATCAATCATAGCCTTTGAAAACAATGCAACCCCTATCGGTCTATATTGCACGTGAAACGAGACTCTGAATGAATGAATGGCATTGTCGGCCTTCAATTTCCCAATGCCGTGACGGCTTAGGGGCTTTTTAGTCATTTACTGCCACTTTCGGTAATTTCAGTGTGAAAAGAGGACCTTTTTACAAGTTCATGGATGAATGATGATGCCATTTAATTAAATTCAACAAACCAATCATGATGCAAGTGAGTATGAAATTAATTAGTTACTAAATTTGCATAAATTTTGGGCTTTGTTTGCCAAACTAGCTTATAAGCTAGTTTATAGCTGATAAACTAGTTTTTCAAAACGCTACTTTGAGTAGCGTTTCAATAAGCTAGCTTATGGTAATTCAAACATGTACACTAACTTATAAGCTAGCTTTTTTTTGACAAACATAGCCTTAGTTACATCTTTTTAAATACAGTAAATTACATTTTTTGTTTCCAATCTATGTAAATTTCAACCACATTGATTCTTATAATTCTACTATTCTCGTCCCAAAATAATTATCTGTAATAAAAATAACATATATTTTTTAAAATATGTTATAGTAATACTTTTTAAATAACTAAATAACCTTATTAATAAAGAGAGAAACTTTAATTATCTCATAATTAAGGATAGAATGAAAAAAATAGAAACTTACTTTTTAAAGTGAAAACTTATTTTGAAAAAAATAAAATTTGAGATGAAGAGAGTATTGTTACATATTTGTGCTTTACATTTGCAATTTTAAATGGGTTAGTCAAAATTTTCTGTTAAATCCAATAAAAAAACGAACATTTTGGTTATTTTATGATTGTTTCTTACTTCTTAATGAAAATTAAAAAACAATTAAAAGTTGTTTTGTGTGTTGTTAGTCCTAGATGCAAGATTGTAATATTCTATAATGTTTTTATTGTTAAGACTTTTTTAAGCATGATGATCTTTTGCATGTTGGTATTTACATAAAATTTTATTGTTACAAGTTTTTGAAAAATTGTTTTTTTAAATCTCTCAAAGTTCTCTAAACCTTTTGGATGTTAAGGGTGTGTTTGGTTTGCGGGAATGAATTGGATTTCAAGTAAGGATTTGGATTTGGGGGGATTTGAAATCATTTCATGTGTTTGGATAAAAATTTGAAATCCATCAGGCTTTAGAATCCATCAGGATTTGGATTTCAAATCCAGACTCATTGCAAAGGATTTTGAAATCCATCAGGTAAGGGATTTTAAAATGGTCAACGAATTTCAAATCCGATCAACGAAATCCATTCATGCAAACCAAATGCAGGATTGGAATGGATTTGAAATCCAAATCCCTCCAAATCCATTCCAATCCCGCAAACCAAACGCAACCTAAGGTATTTATGAAACAATGTATTCTTTTTAAATGCCACTTTAAAAAAAAGATTTGCTAGATACATTTGGCTTCATTTGATTTTTTTCGCGTCTAACTTTAAATACGTGCAGTTAGATTTGTTCTTAAGTAGATCTTTGAACTGAATACAAAGAATTTATAAAATGAAAAAACTTAAAGAAAATTCGATTTAGTTCTACTTTCATACTAAGGGGTTGTTTGTTTTTTTAAAAATACCTCTTAATGGCTTTTAAATCTGAATCGTTTAGACCTTTTGACATTTAGGTGCCGTTTGTTTTTTAAAAGGTCTAAAGTCTGAAGTCTTATTTTAGTTATGATTAATAAGAGGTGGTGTATAAAAATGTCTGAATGATTCAGACTTAAGAGTTATTAAGAGGTCTTTAGAAAAAAAACAAACAACCCATTAGATTGTTTGTTTGTTTTTTCAATTTTAAGAACCACTTAATGACTCTTAAATACATCTTAAATAAGAAGTAGTGATCTAACTTCTTAAAATCTCTTATCCCGCCTCATTTCATATGCTCTTCTTTCTCTCAAGATGCCTCCAGACGTTACAAAAACAAACAATCTTATTTATTCAGATTTAAGACTTTAGCACTACCTCTTATTAATCAGAAGTGAAATAAGACTTCAGATTTCAGACCTCTTAAAAAACAAACGTCACCTAAGCCGAGAAGTTTGAAAAAGCCTTTCATTAGAAATAAATTTAAAACAAAACTAGGACAAAAATAATTTAATTGTACTCAATTCTAGTACAATTTAATCTGGTCCCTGTTTAATTTTTCGATTTTATTATTCGGTACATATTTTTGTCCATCTTTGCATATCAAAAAGTTTATCTAAGAAAAAAAATAGAGTAAATTGCAAATTTGGTCCATGTGGTTTGTAGTTTTTCTCGGTTTTGTCCCTATAAAATTTTTATTGCAAAAAAACCCTTGTAGTATGTAAAAGTGCTTGGTTTTAGTTCTTGAGGACTAACACCGTTAGGATGACTCCGTTAGAACCCCTCATTTGACTTGCACATAAGGGTATTTTAGTCATTTAACTTACTTTTTTGTTTTCACTAAAATAATAAACAACGGGGACCAAATTTTCAATTTACTATATATATATATATATATATATATACATAATATCCACATTCAAATCGGCCTCCGCCTCCACCGCTACGAAATCCACCAACGCTCTACCGCCTCCACCGCGAGACTGCGCCTCATTCACGGTGATGTTACGTCCATCAAGGAGGGAACCAGTGGTGGTCATTGAGGAGAGAGAAGGTTGAGGACGACGATGACAAGATCGAGGAGGCCTAGAAGATAAGTGATGGTTGAGAGAGAAGCGTTAGGGTTTAGGGTTTTCAAAGTGATATTAAGCGTGGTTGCATTTTATATGATGGGGTGTGATAAAACTCAAGGGTGGAGCGATGACGCCTCGGTCGAGCCAGAGCAACAAATCTTGACGTGCTCCAAGAAGTCAAGTATATGAAATACTATAATGAATGCTAACAGTACCCTTATTCTCAAGTCCGATCTTTTGTGTGTGTGGGATCGATGGAGATGGTTATCGAGGAAGGTCACGATAGAGGGACCAAAGGGGTTGCAGCGGCAAGGGGAAGGGAGGTAACCATGGAGAGGGGGGGTCACTGATGGGTAGAAGATAATGGTGGTTAGGCACAGATAATATATATATATATATATATATAAGTGGAGGGGGTCATTTATGGGTAGAGGAGAAGACGAGTCTGTTTTGGTGAAGGGAGACCGTGGAATAGGAGAAATGGGGGGGGGGGGTTGAGAGGGCTGGTGATGGGAAGGGAGAGTGGCGATGGGGTTCTAGGTGATGATTGGAGCAAGCAATAGGGGAAGGAGTTTGATCAGAGGTTTGGGTCGGGGACGATGAGTCTCTGGTTTGTTCCGCGTAAATATATATATATATATATATATATATATATATATATATAGGGTGCGTTTATTTTAAATTAGGAAATGTTAAGTTTATTCATTATAATCATGATTTTAAATTAGGAAACATAATAAAATCATATATTCATTAGACTTGATGAACGGCTAAGATTGGTTTGCATAGCTTGTACAAATTGTTTGGGTTGCAAAAGAAACGCACCCTATATATATATATATATATTATATAATTTAGTAAATTGCAATTTTGGTCCCTGTGATTTGTGGTTTTTAGTGAAAAAAGATAAAATGACCAATATGCCCTCATGTGCAAGTCACATGGGTGGTCTTAACGGAGTTAACCTAATGATGTTACTCCTCAGGGACCAAAACCGAGCACTTTTGCATACCATAGGGGTTTTCTTGTAATAAAAAATTTGTAGGGATCAAAAGTGATAAAACAACAAGCCACAAGGACCAAAATTGCAATTTACTCAAAAAAATATTACAATGTGGAAAATATTTATTATTATATTCAATTTCCAAATGTTTTTTTTTTGTTATCATAGCCTTTATTAATGTTTCAAAGATTGAATCCATCAAAGATCTGGTAGAGATTGAAAACAGGGACGGATCCAGAAATTTTTTCATACGGTGGCACCATATAATACCTATAATTTTTTTTTGCAAAAAACACGGTTTTTTATCGACGTGTCTTCATCTTTTTACCGACGTTCAATATTGGCCGAAGTGTTTTTAGCCTAATTCCACAATTTCGAGCAACTTTTAAAGCTGTTTGCTTGATTTCGAGAGATTTTTAAGTTAGTTTTATCGATTTCGAGAGATTTTTTCGGTTTTTTTGGTTGATTTCAATAGTTTCTTTTGGTTTTTGGTTGATTATGAGGTACGGTTGCATCTTTTTGAAGTTTTCAAAATAATACGGTAGCACCTTCCAAAACGATACGGTTGCACCTTATACGAACCTAAAAATTTTACCCTTCGTCGGCGAAATAATACGGTGGCACGTGCCACCGTAGCCACCATAGTGGATCCGTCCATGATTGAAAATTTTGCCTATTGTGAGTTAACACTAATTGTAAATGTATAAATATTATACTCACTTTGCTTTTAGGATATATTTTATCTTGTTTAACACTAAGGTGTACGTACAATTTTTTAACCTAAAAACAGGAGAAATTTGTATTTATAAGTCATGATGGTTAAATAGATATCTTTTATAAAAAACATCCAAATATATATTATACGATAGTTTTAGGAAAAGGTAGTGTACGTACAATTTTTTGACCTAAACACAGGAAAAATTTGTATTTATGAGTCATGATGGTCAAATAGATATCTTCTATAAAAAAAACATCCAAATATTATACAATAGTTTTAGGAAAAGGGACTTGCATATTGACTTAATCTTGTTATGACATTTTATAGATCCTAGACGTATGTAAAACAAGGTCATGATGAAGGTATGTAAAAAATATTCAGAAAATGATTTTTTTTATATTTATAAAAATAAATTCAAGAAATGCTAATAATTTATGGAGAAAATAAATCTTATTCTTGTTCATTTTAGATATGAAAGCATTTGTGATTCATGTACTTCTTGTTAGGTAAATAGCAATAAAGAACGTATGAAAAAACAAAAGTAGTTTTGAAATCAAAAAATAAAGATATAAGTTTGCCATCTATTGTGGTTGGTAATTTTTAAGGTTAGAATTTTCTTAGTTTCTAACAAGGTTTTATGCACATGTGGAGGAAGTAATCGAGAGATTCAGTGAGTATTAAATTATAAAGAATATTATCAGGATTTCTGGATAAGAAGACAAATAAGGATGAGAGAGAATGTGAAAAATTGATTCATTGACGTCCAATAAGAACAAATAATGAATAAAACCTATGATCACAAGCTCAAGTAACGGTTGGTTGAGAACTTAAAAAGGATATTATGTGATGTAGTAAAATCCCAATAAAATATGAAGAAGTCAAACAATAGATAAAAATACGTGAATTTTACTCTTTATTGTTTTCTTGCTCTACAAAAATAAGATGTTAGAATTAAAAGTTTATGGAACATGACAGACATCAGGGAATTTATTGAATGCATTTTACAGGGAGAAATTTTTGATTAATAACAAAACCATGAAACACATCATAACTAATAAAAATAATAAATGGATCATCAAACAATAATGATAATAATAATAATATCAACTATAGAATCAAAAATAGCCAACAAAAACAAAGAAAATAAAGTAGATAAAAATAATATGCAACAACATAAATGGTAGAAGCAGTTACGAAAACAACATAAGCAAATTGCAATACTTAATAGAAGCAGAAATAGATAAAAAAAAAAAAAAAGAGATAGTGAAAAACATATAGCAATAACAAGTACATGACCTTAAACTTATTATTCTTTGAATAGTTGAAACAAGAAAACAAACAAATAGAGATAACAATAACCAATAGCATTAGACTTTTGTTGTAGATAAAAAATTTAGAAGAAACAATAAACAATAGTATATAACGAATAACAATTAAATTTCCATTTGATTTTTGTCTCAAATATAAGTTTATACATTTTGGGCCGATTGTTATATGCTAAATTCTTTTTTACTCTCATTATATACTAATTTTTTGGGTCTTTGATATACTGTTTTTTTAAACTACTATTATATACTAAAAAAATTGGACCCCTAAATTTTTGGGTCCTGGGTACATGCCCGTCCCGCTCTCTCCATGGACGACCTTGATTCCTTTAAGATTGATGGTTAAATCGACTAGATGAGAATATATATATATATATATATATATATATATATATAGACGGAGGTTCAGGGGAAAACCTCAAAAAAACGGAAAACTGAATAACACTCTGGTAGCCTTCCATTTGGACAGTATGCACTTGTGCATACAGGTAAATTATGTTGATTTTTGGTTTTTATGCACAAGTGCATTATGCACTTGTGCATATGCACGTGTGCATGTTACAAATTACCTGTATGCATAAGTGCATACCGTCCAGATGAAGTGCTACCAGGGTGTTCTTCAGTTTTCCATTTTTTTGAGGTTTTCCCCTGAACCTGACCATATATATATATATATATATATATATATATATATATATATATATATATATAAATATTTATATATATATATATATATATATATATATATATATATATATATATACAGCCCCATTCATTTGCTAACCACGGCATTGGTGTTAACCATGCTAACCAATCTGGACCGTTGGTTATTTATACCAATTGTTCACAATTAATTAGAATTTTGATTAAAATAAAATATAAAAAATGGTTTATAAAAATAAAATGCATGTATGCACAGGGGTATTTCGGTCAAAATACATTTCCTTTTATATTTTAATTATTTTTGAAGATAATCACGGTGTATGAAATCAGGGAGAATCTTAAATTTAAATTATGAAGTTATTTTTGGGAGTTATCTTTTCAATTTACAATTATCCTTTTTTATTTGATTTTATTTTGTCAAATCCATTATTTATATTAACCATGATTCATGTATTCCGACAACCACTTTCAGCGTGAAGGAGATTTCAAATCCATGATTCATATTAACCATGATCCATGATTCATATTTTCAATTTGCAATTATACTTTTTTATTTGATTTCATATTTAACCGTTGTTCTTCAAGCACTTCTGAAAGTGGTTGTCGGAATCGAAATCTCCATCACGCTGATGTCAAAATCCGGCGAAGACGATGAAGATGACGAATTCGCGGATCTTTACGTAGTGAAATGGACATCGCTCATGATCCCGACGATAACGATCATGATGGTGAACTTGATCGCCATTGTTGTCGGGTTTAGCAGGACGATTTACAGTACGATACCGCAGTGGAGTTGTCTTCTTAGTGGCGTGTTCTTCAGTTTTTGGGTGTTGGTGCATTTGTATCTGTTTGTGAAAGGGTTGATGGGAAGAAAGGGAAGAACACCGACGATCGTGTTCGTGTGGTCGGGGTTGATTGTGATCGTGTTCTTGATTATATTCTTTTTAACACCATTTTCGGTATCCAAATTTGTTGTTTGTAGCTTATTTTCAACCATGAAACAATGTAGAAGTGTAAATGGTATATTCATATATACAACCTGTGCATATATGCGGTTCGATGTAAATGGTATATTCATATATACAACCTGTCCATGTATGCATTTGTGCATCTTTTAAGATTGCATATGTATAACACCCTAAATTTTAGAGGAATAAAATTCAAAAATTTTGAAATAAGACGGTTAAAAACTGAGTAAACCTGGGTAACAAAACCTGCCATAACAACCCAAAGTATCATCCCGAAAACGGGGTATAGAGAGGTAGCATTTACAGTTGCATCAAATAGAGAATAATATACAACAACCTAATAATCTAGCTTAGACAAGAAAGATTAATATCGGGTGTTGCTTTTCTCCCAAAAATATGAATCCACTATTGCTATCGTGTTGGTCAATGTGTTATCCCAAAAAGACCGCTCTCGACCATTAGGTCGGCCGCTCAATCCCGACGAATCCCATCGCTAGGTTGACCTGCTATACATGTCATTTTAAGAAAAGTGTTAGGCTAACGCCTAGTGAGCTCAAACAGTTGAATTAAAATATTTAACGATAAACATGAATAAAGAGAGTCGAGTTATGATCTGAATAATAATGCATTTACCACAAATAGTTACCTCTTGGTTTAACGGGGGAGACCCGCTTACTAATACAAGTGACGGAACACAAAAGTAGGCCACTTAGAAATCAGTAAAGCCAAACATATAAAAGTACACGCAAGGGATGTTAGGCTCCGTAGCTTTAAATGTACACCCGCGGAAACTCAACTTCAACCACATAGGGCCCTTACTTTGAGATCCTCATCCAATATCGTACGTACTTAGCACGTAGGACTTATAGCCCAATCCTATGCCTAAACATGCCTCGACGTGAGAGACTCGCGTCCCTACGTCGGACTAAATGCAACAACAAATATGGGGTCATGACTCCCAATGCAACCAATTATGTCACAGAAAACTAAAAACTAACTGATGTTTCAACAATAAGCTATGATGCCCAAAATATTGATAAAAGGAAGTTTTCACATAATGCTTGCAAAATCTTACCAAGAGGCTCCAAATGCTCAATCCAAAGTTATGGTAAAATAAGTTCCCAATGTACAAACTTATCAACAATTAGATGAAAATAGTATTAACCCTTCTTTTATGAATCTTTGAAGTTAAAGGGTAGAAAACATAATGCCAAGTTTTCATCATACATATATTCAAGATATCCCCTTTCTTTTCTCAAAAACCCTTTCCACACAAATGAACCCTAGAATCTCCAAAGTTAGGGTTTTGGGTGAAAATACACCCCAAGTTACATAAACAAAAATGGAGATGTCTAGTAGGTTAAAATAAGATTTTAACATGTATAGAGTTTTAGGAAAAGGATGAACTCACCTTGGTAGCCTTCAAAAGAAAACCAAGCCCTAGAACTCAAAGGCTTAAGGAAATAAAGCTATGATCTTGAGGAGACTTGAAGCAACCACAATGAATGCTTAAATACCACCTAAAGTCACCATTAATGGTCAAGAAATGAGGTTGGTGAGAGCATTGATGATGAAAGGAAGTAAGGAGATGAAACTTACCAAACCAAAGGGAGAAAAACGTAGCCTCCAAGAGTTCTCTAAGTTAGATTTGATAAAATGAGGGTTTTGGCCGATTTCCCTCTTTTAAGTGGGTCTGCGAGCCCGCGTGGGTGCCCGCGCGTGCTCACCCGCGCCGTGAGCCGTGCGGAGCACTGTAGTGCATCTTGGGCAGAGGCCCACGCGTTTAGCCGCGTGGCTCCACCCGCGTGGCTTGAAGAGCAAAATGAAAAGATGGTATTACTGCATGCAAAGCTACCTGGGGATGCTGTGCCAGTAGACGTAGAACCAAGAACTGGATTTCAAGCGTCACCTTTCGTCGATGAGATTGCTCTGGTTGACGTACTAAAGAAGTATAACATCCCGACGTTCACACCAAAATATTCGGGAATCAGCGATCTAACGGAGCATTGCACAGTATAAGCAACTAATGTGGACCGTGTCGATACCTCACCAGTATCAAGAAGTCTGCATCTGTAAAAGTTTTGGTGCAACCCTCACTGGAGCTGCCTTGCAATGGTTAATTAATTGGCGACCCAAGTCCATCGGCATTTTTACAGAATTGGTCAACCAATTCTTCCAACAGTTCGCCAACAGTCGCAAAATGGAAAAACAAACCAATGACATTTACTACATCACTCAAAAGACAGGTGAATCACTTTGAAGTTATTTCAACTGTTTTAACTCAGAGATGATCAACGTATGGAACGGTGATGTTCGAACTACGATTGAGGCATACAAGCGGTTCCTCGACGACAGCTCTGATCTATACATGGATTTGACAAAATATCCCCCATAAAACTTTGAGGACGTACGAGCTCGCAGATTGGCTTATATGCGAGTCGAGTATGATGCAACTTTCTGTCATAAGCATTCAGGCGATAAGAAAGCGTTGAGTGTTAATAAGACAGACTTCAAAGCAAGGTCGACTGCTCGTGTCGAGACTTCCAAACAAGTCACGAATGTGAGATTCGACAAAAAGAAAACTACTCCAGTAAATAAGTTCCCCCAGCATCCTAAAATCACTTCTTACGGGTTTAAAGGAACATCCAAAGACATTGTCGAAACTCTTAAGAATGTTCTGACTAACGTCAAATGGTCATCAAAAAGCGAAAAAGACGATGCCAATAAAGACAAATCCAAGTGGTGCGACTTCCACAACGATCATGGTCATATGACGGACGACTGCATCGCTTTAAGGCGAGAATTAGCTTGGCTCGTCCCCAAAGGACATTTGCAAGATTTATTGGGTGTACACATGCGACCAGCCTCACCTGAGCATACAAAGGTTGTCAATTGTGTAACTGGAGGATCCGATGTCTGCGGGTTAACCTACTCAGCCGCAAAACGCCATGCTAGTCAAGGAATCGAATAATTCCCAGTTCCACGAACATCGAGACCTAAACATGAGCTGGAACAAGAAACCATGCCCATTATCTTTGATCAAGGGGATCTTGGTGATCAATGGCAAAATCATCATGACGGCTTGATAATCCAATTCACGATCGGTAATTGCTCGAAAAAAAGGATCTTGGTCGATGGTGGAAGTTCGGCTAATATTATCTTCCTCGACACGATCAAAGCAATGGGAATCGATAAATCCGAGATCATACGACATTCGACGATCCTTGTGGGTTTCAATGGCGACATGGATAACACCATTGGGGAAATCATACTCCCGGTATTCGCCAAAGGAATCAACAAACAGAATAAATTCAACGTCCTCGACTGTTCCTCGACATACAATGTTATGTTGGGGCGACCCTGGATACATGAAATGAAAGTTGTGCCTTCGATGTACCATCAGACGATCAAGTTTCCTACAACTTGGGGTGTCCAAGAGATCAAGAGTGAGCGGAAGATCGCTCGCGAGTGTTACAAAATCTCTATGTAGCCTAGAAAGTAGAACATCTAGCAATTACAGAGCCAGGCATACCCTGAAACTGCCGACGACTATCAATTGGAGGTAGTCGTCCTGGATCAGAAGAAACCTGACAGAATGGTTTACATTGGTACGTCGCTTGACCCTACCTTAAAGGGTTCACTGATTTCTTTTTTGCAGGAATATGCCGATTGTTTTGCATGGACACATGAAGACATGGTTGGCATCGACCCAGAGGTCATCATACATCGGCTCAATGTTGATCCTTCGTTTAAACCTATTAAACAGAAGCGTCGCAAGTTCGCCCCAGAACGCAACAAAATAATCAACGACGAAGTTGATAACTTGCTCAAGACAAGAAAAATTCAGGAAGTTAAATATCCCGATTGGCTCGCCAATGTCGTGGTCGTACAAAAGAAAAATGGGAAATGGAGAGTGTGCATTGATTTCACGGATCTCAACAAAGCCTGTCCAAAAGATTCATTCTCATTACCACACATCGACCCCATGGTCGAAGCGACCGCAGGTCACAAATTACTCACATTCATGGATGTGTACTCGGGATACAACCAAATTCTGATGCATCGAGACGACCAAGAGAGGACGGCGTTCATAACAGATAAAGGGATCTAATGTTACAAAGTTACGCCCTTTGGTCTTAAGAATGTAGGATCCACATATCAACGATTAGTCAACAGGATGTTCAGAGAACGTCTTGGAGACACAATGGATGTATATATCAACGACATGCTCGTCAAATCAAAGCATGCGATCGATCATATCGATCACTTAAGACAGTTGTTCGATATCCTTAGACAATATCATATGAGGCTTAATCCTACAAAATGCTCCTTTGGAGTAAGTGCCGACAAATTCTTAGGATATATGGTCACCCGACGAGGGATCGAGGCCAATCCTGATCAAATAAAATCCATCCTAGATATCAAATCTCCATGTAATATCAAAGAGGTCCAACGACTTATGGGCCGTATTGCAGCACTGAACAGGTTTATCTCTCAATATTCGGATAAATTTTGTTTATTTTACAATGTTTTGCGAAAAAAACAGGGGTTTCGAATGGACGGACGATCACAAAAACGCACTCCAAGAGCTAAAAAAAGTACATGGTGTCCCCACCTTTACTATCGAAACCTCAGGATCACGAGATCCTCCAACTATATTTAGCAGTCAGCCCGAACGCTGTAAGTGTCGTCCTCGTCCGGGAAGATGACAAACAACAACGCCAATATATTACGTGAGTAAGTCACTTCTCGACATGAAAACCAGGTATTCCTCCATGGAAAAACTCTTGTTAGCTTTGATCACTTCAACGAAAAAGTTACGTCATTATTTCGAATCACACCCTATTACTATTGTGACTAACTTTCCTCTTAAGTCTATCTTAAGAAAACCAGAGTTGAGAGGTCGGATGGAAAAATGGAGTATCTACCTTAGTAGTTACGACATTGAATATAAACCAAGAGTTGCGATCAAATCGCAGGCATTAGATGACTTCGTTGCAGATTTCAGTCCAGAACTGGAAACATCGATAGATATTGTGGTAACTCTCAACGACCCAACATGGACTCTACATGTCGACGGATCATCCAATGCCCGGGGGACAGGACTTGGCGTCATCCTCAAGTCACCACAAGGGGGTAAGATGGTGTACTTCATACGATGCGACTTCAAAGCTACTAACAATGAGGCTGAATATGAAGCTTTGATCGCAGGATTGAACATCGCCCACGACGTAGGGGCAACAAAACTTCACGTTAAGAGCGACTCGCTCCTAGTCGTGAACCAAATGAATGGAGATTTTGCCACTAAAGATTCCAGAATTACAACCTATCTCAAGATAGCCAAAGACAAATCCGAAGAATTTGAAGAATTTTCTATTTCACAGATCCCAAGAGATCAGAATACTCAAGTTGCCGCATTAGCTAACCTTGGGTAGACACTTGGGTATCAACCATTCGATACCATTCCCATAATTCATCTGGCGACATCATCCATCAACTAAGAAAAAGATGTACAGATGATCGATGAGGAAGACAATTGGTCGAGCTATATCAAAAAAATTCTAACACACGACCAACTTCCTAAAGACAAAATGGAAGCCAGAAAAATTCAATTTAAGGCATCCAGA
The DNA here is from genome assembly GCA_954870635.1 of Arctium minus. NCBI lineage: Eukaryota > Viridiplantae > Streptophyta > Magnoliopsida > Asterales > Asteraceae > Arctium > Arctium minus. The sequence continues at coordinate 38,803,247 of OX941087.1, read as the reverse complement.
TACATCATGATTAGAGATCAGCTCTACAGACGATCGTCGACAAGACTAAACTTACGGTGTGTCACGAATAAAAGTCAAGTCCAAAGGATTTTGAAAGAAATGCACGACGGCGAGTGTGGAAATCACTCGGGAGGTCATAGCTTGGCAAATCGTATCTCCCGACAAGGGTATTACTGGCCAACTTTACGACAAGACGCAATAAGGTATGTCCAAAGATGTGACGCATGTCAGCGACATTCATGTATGTCCCATAAACCCTCCGAACCCTTGCATTCGACTTTAACTCCATGACCCTTCATGCGATGGGGAATGGATATAGTCGACAAGTTACCTCCATCCCCCGGGCAAAAGGTATACCTTCTAGTCCTTACAGATTATTTCTCAAAATGGATAGAAGCGGTTGCTTACTCCTAGGTCCGAGACAAGGAAGTCATTTCCTTTATCCAAACTAACATCATCTGCAGGATTGAAATTCCATCTGAAATTGTATGTGATAACGGGTCTCAGTTCATAAGCGACAGAACATAGCAATTATGTGAAGATCGTAACATCAAACTTACGACTTTAACGCCCCGATATCCTCAGTCCAATGGACTCACTGAATCAAGCAACAAAACGATCGTTAACTCAATCAAGAAAAGACTCAGGGATGCCAAAGGTAAATGGGTCGAAGAGCTTCCGACAATTCTTTGGGCTAATCGTATGACACCTCGTACATCTACAGGACAAACTCCTTTTTCTCTTGTCTATGGTTGTGAAGAGGTCTTGCCTATCGAGGACCAAATTCCAACCATACGACACTCGACGGTCGATCACAATTTAGTCGATCTAAGTTATGATCTTGATGCACTAGAAGAATTGTGAGTGTCAACCCTGATCAGGATGGCTTCGCAGAAGCAATTGGTCGAACGACATTTCAATAAGAATGTCAGGACCAAAATCTTCCAAACAGGCGATTATGTCTAATGACGAGTGTTCCAAAACACACAAGATCCTGGCTCAAGAAAATTATCCATCAAGTGGGAAGGACCGTATCGAATAACTGAGGTTGTCAGAAAGGGAGCCTACCGACTGCAAACCCTCGACGGTCGAGACATTCCTCGAAATTGGAATGCGGTACATCTAAAGAGGTCTTTTTCTAAAACCCATTCCCTCTTTACTTACAATTATACTTCTATAAGCCTTACTGACTTAAGCATAAGTCAATCATTCGATTGCATTCACATCTTAAGGTTATTTCACTACCATGTCATATAATCCAACGGGTTTAAGGTCCAAACCTTATTAATATCTTGACAATTAATAAGTTCCTTGTGAATTTATCTCCGTTAAACAGGTCGTCAATCGATATACTCGTGATTTGCGTCGACACGCAAGTTCCTTATATGCTTGCTCAATTGCGAGCTTAACTAGCGCTTAATTATGTTCGAAGCATTCTAAGATTCTATCCATCTGTGTTTGTCGTGAGTTACTTAGATTCTTATTTAATATTCGTTATCTTACGATCGCTTTCTTATACTTATCGTGAATTGTTTAGATTTTCATTAAGTATCGATTATCTTTCAATTACTTTCCTTACGTCTGTCGTAAGTTACTTATGCAATTACTTTGTTATTTGTATCAACGAAGCATAGAATGTTGAGACGGTTGGATCTGTTCAAAAAGATTTTTCATTAATACCTAAAAAAGGTATTACAGTGCATGGCACGACCACCAACGGTCGCCCGATCAAAAGTACAAAAAAGAAAAATTAACCCAAACTAAGGAGCCAGTTGCTCCTGCTGCTGGGGGTCAGATGCATCATCTTCACCCTTAGAAATGTCATCCCCTGACTCGACTTCTTGCTCAAGTTCTGAGTTGAGGTCTTTCTCAGCCCCGACTGACTTCAAGAAGAAGTTGAGCTCATCTTCAGCTGAAGCCTGGGGATCTTGGCCCCTCAGGTGACGTCGTATAAAAGCCGCTAGAACCTTGAGACGAGTGAAAGTCTCGATGGACCTCACATCCTCCTCAAGGCCGACGATCTGCTTCTTCACCGCCCCCAACTCCGACCTAAGGGCCTCGACCTCTTTTTTATTCACGGTCGAGACCTTCTTAGTCGCTTCCAGCTCCACCTCCGCTGTAGACGTTCGACCAAGGGCCTCCCTCAGCTGCCCCCAGAGCTCTTCCTTTACATAATCTTTGACCTCTGCTTGATTGAGGGCGTCATCAAGTCGGACGGTATACTTCTCTTTCTTGGCCTCCGCTGCCTTGGCCCTGATCTCCGCCTCCAGAGCCCTGGAAAGTGCCGCCTGCTCTCTGGATAGAGCACTCAGAACAATACCCTAGATTTGATCCATGCGGGTATTTAGGACCAGTCCAACTTCAAAGGCCTGCACAAATATATAATGTCAATAAAACAATTGAGGACCATCAACCTAAAAGAAGAGTCGAAAGATTCTTACCATGAAAGAAATCCACGAGACATGGGCAACCAAGTCGACGACATGAAATCATCTGGTAGGATAAAACTCTTGTCGATCGGGGCTAGTGCCTCCTTGACCTACGGACCCTTCCCCTTATCCTGAGACAAGGAAGATTGTCCTGTCATCCCGATAAGAGGAGCCTGCGAAATCGGCTCTGCATCGATTGTCGAAGACGCCTTCATCTTTTCCACAACAGTGGCCTCAAAACCACTATCCTTTGAAGACGGTTCCTTCAGGACCAGCTTCGTCTTCTGAACCCCTGATCCAGATGTTGGAGGAGCCTTTCTCTTTATCTCTCTCACTTTATGGGAAAGCTGTGCGAGGGCCTCTCTCTTCGAGAACCCAGTCGATGGTTTGGTGGGGGTCGATCCTCTTGAAACATCAACAAACAATAAAAAATTACTAAGTAAGTGACGTCTTAGGCAAAGACTAGACCTTACATGATCTACAAAGGAATGCCATACGACTAACCCTAAAAAAGATCTTACGACCAGTGGTGACGTTCTGAAAACTAGACCCACTGACTGTATAAATTCATGGGTGATGTTTACTCGACTAGACCCCATAAAAATCCTACGATCTGCGAACGCATGACACACTGAAGGATCGTACGATTAGTTAGTAACGTCCATTCAACTAAACTCATCCGTAGATGACGTCCTACGACTAGACTCTACATGAGGAATAGACATACCTGCCATCTCCACCTTTGGGGATTCCTCGGTGGGTTCTTCCTCTTTCTCTTTCTCTTCCTTCTCATCTACCGAAGACGCAATCGACGTCCCAAGACACTGTACATCGTCTTCCCCCTCGTCCCAGTTGGTAGGGCGGATGGTGAAGAAAGTGTGTTCCTCGATGTTGAACTCGAGAAACCTTTCGACCTTGGTAGTCGAATCCTCAGAATGTGCAGCTACCGTAAAATCGATCTCTGGCAAAACAAATAAACGTTAGCAAAATATTTCGACAAAAAGAAAATTTAATGACAGAAAGGAGGATTCTATATCTTACCTTCAAAATTCCACCCTGTGGTGAGCCATTGGATATCACCAATGACCGACTGCAAGCGACCGAAGACATATCTCGTTTTCTAGTTACAGTCGTTAACCGCGGTTGCTTGAACCAAGGTACGAGACCCTCTAAACTTAGAAAAGAGGTTGTACCGATGGTTCGGTTCTGCCTTGACTGTATAGGGAGAGAGAAGGTCATAAACGGTAAATGGCGATTCCCATTTATCCGTCAATCGTTCAATCACATGAACGATTCTCCAAAACAGGGGCATCATCTGCCTGGAGACAAGTCAAAGATCATGAGGAACGATCTCGACAATGGTGAATTGGGCCATGTGAACCCTATCTTAAACGGATACTCATATATTACGAAATATCCGTCCAGACACTGCTCTGGACGAAGCAATGCTGGTGGACAAAGAGTAGCGTATGTCAGAATCCTACCTAGAAGCCTAAAAGACTCAATGTCTTCGTCATCAGGATGAACCATCAGATGGTCGACACCTGTATTGACTCTTCATCCTCCTCTACGGATAGACGACACCTGTCCCTACACCTGACACCACGCGCCCTACGTCGCCATGACGTCACAGCAGTTAAAACGGCTGCATGCTTCCCCTCAGAATTGCTTCGGTTCTCGAGGGAACGATTCAGTTACAAGAAATCGACACGTGTCACACCTGGTTACAAAATTTGAAAAAATGGCTTGCCGCCTAATTTACGAATTTTAGGGGCAAACAGTTTGGGTAAAATTTCACAAGTCACGACTGACGGAAGGAAACCACACGTCTCTAGTCTAGCGACCATTCTTGTATTAAGATAAGGTTCTACCGACAACTTATGATAGTAGACACCGTCGTCCACGACAACGACCGTCATGAGTTTCCCACGACCGCGACTAAAGAAAGTCTCTCAATAGCTTACATCTCACGACCTATGTAGCATTACTAACGATCATCGATCATTTATTACATACAACCATTTCTCTTTTGTGAATCTCTTATTACAGGTTTAATGTACATAATGGCCAACGAATATAACGGACGATCGTCATCAAGATCAATCAATATCAAGACCATTGGATAATCAATGCTCATTTATGGTGACTAAAGCTATATATACAACCTCGAATAGCTACACAAAGAGCAACATTATCTGATTAAGAAGCACTTACAAAGACACAACTCTCAAGAATTCTCTCAAGAAGAATCTTCCGACAGAAGTGTTCTGTACGTCGCATCTAGCACAATCGCACGATTACATTCTTTTTTCATTGTAATATTGTCAATTATACTTGTAATCACCCCTTCCTAAGGACGACGTCCCTAATTGACATCCATAGTGCACTTGATGATCCTCACTGTCGTCCGTGGTTTTTACCCTCGACGGGGTTTTCTGCGTCACCAAATCTATATGTTTGCATTATTTTTTATTCTTGTCGCATAATTTGTCGAGTGATTGCCTACTTTAGTTGTTAAAGCTCCACACCGACCTTAGATCTTCCTTTGAACGATTTTTGGCATTAACAGTCTCCAAGTCATGTTTTTATGTAAGCTTGCGGTGGTTCTCTGCAGAGTCGTATACGGAACTAAGTCTTGCGGTGGTGCCTATGGTGAGCCAAATACGGGGACTTGTGGCTTTGGTGGTGACACTCATCTAGAGGTCGAGTAGACACTAGGGTTATTTGGGTATCTTGTAGTGGTTGCTCGGTAGGGATCCATATACAGGGATCCATGGCTCTATGTGAAACTCGAGAACATTGATAAGTGGTTTAACTTTGTGTGCCCGCCACATTCGGTGGAATTCGGGTCTCCCCCGTCACCGAAAGGTGTTGATTTTGGGTATTGAGTTTTATTATCCATGTTTTCGGTGATGTTTTGTTTATATGAGTTTTACCCATGGTTTATGGGTTGAGTATTATGCCCCGCTCGTGCTTTGGGTGTTTTGGGAAATAAAGTTTTATCCACATTTTTATACATTGGGAGTCCAATTACTTTTCACGTTTTGGGTGAGTTTGGGATTGAAATTGCTTTATAAAGGAATGTCTATGTTGGGATAATTGTCTTTAAAATGTGTGTAAATGGAAAATGAGTCGTTTAATATTTAAAGTAAATCATTTTGAAAGATAATGATTTAAACTGCATTCTTCCCTTTCAACAATTATATTTGTTCATGTTGAAAACTCTTGAACTCACTAGGCGTTATCCTAACCTTTTTATTTGTCGGCATCTGCATCAGGTTCAGGTTGAGAAATGGTGTTAGCGTTATTGTGAATAGATTGAGTTCTAGTTGCGTGCACGAGTAAGAGTAGCTTGGAGAAGTCTTCCGCCTTAGTTTTGAGAAGAGCAACTTGTATTGGGGATAAGTATCACCCGACTTCGGTTTAGTCCTTGCTTAATGTTGAGGTTGTAATTGTTGAGGTTCTTTATAGAATTTTCATATCGAGTTTTTGATTTGTAGGAAGAAGTTTGTCTTCTACTTGATGTTATATCGAATTTTTTAATTAGTTGCTCTTACCAATTTTGAGGGTGTTACAAGCAAGAACAAGGTGAAGAAGCAACAGATAGAGAATAATGTCAAATTTCTCAGCATTCTGCGGCCTGAATGGAAAAAGTTTACAAGGTAGATGAAACAACTCAAAAATTTGAATTAAATTTGTTAGAGCATATTTGTTGTATCCAAGATCATCTAGATTGAAAGTCAAAGCCTCAAGAGCAAAGTCAAAGTCAACTCATTAAGAAGAATTCATAGTCAAAGTTCTTATTCGTTGATTTAGTTGTTTTTCTTCCTTGTATTAGATGTAGGTATAAATAGTTTTTCCTTTCTTTGTAAATCTTGAAGCAATTAAGAGAGTAGCACTTTCATAGAGAACATTTGAGAGAGATTTGTAGAGAGAGAAAGTAGAGAGAGTGAATTGTAATCGTTTGATTTGAATTCAATACATATGGCATTTGGAAAGAATTTGATTTGTTCATCTTGATAACTTGCATTTCTGGGAATAACAAAATTCCACTACATGAAGTTTATAAAACACCGCAGCAGAATGAAGAAGAGGTGGAAGATATAAGAGATGAGAAGAAGAAAGCTGAGAAACCGGTACTTGGTCCTATTGCTTTAGTAGTTGAGAATAAGAAAGAGAAGAAGTCTATCAGAGGTAAGTCTGAATGCTCAAAGAAAAAGAAAGTTGTTGTGATTGAGTCTGAAGATGGCAGTTATGATTCTGATTCTGATGATGGAGAAAATCTCAAACAAGCGATGATTTTGTTGGCTCGGGCGTTTCAAAAGAAGTTCTACAAAATTTCAGGGTCGAACAGTCAAAGATATTCATCAGGGTCAAGAAACTATGAGCATAAGGATAGGATTGAAGAAAAGAAGAGGTTTGATGATCGGAAGTTTGAGGAGAAGAAGTATGTGAATAGGTATGAGGAGAAGAAGTTGGATGATCCAGTCAAATGCTACAACTGCAGTAAGGTTGGTCATCATGCTAAATCTTTTCATATTGGAGGTTTACTGATTTATTGACCGTGTGTTTCCGTAGATACATACTTGTGTATTATCTTTTCTATATACTTTCAAGTATTCATACACATCGATTCCACTTCTGTTGATTTTGTTATTACCATGTCTCAAATTGAAACAATTTTTCGATGGTAATACACCCATTTGTATTCAGATGTTGTTGAGCATCATATTCATTCAAACGTAAGTGATTCTTTCAAGATTGTTTATATTTGTTCATATAAACAAATTCCAATTCTTTCATGACCTTAGTTTTTGTTGGAGCATCACATGTTGGAATCAAAGTCTTGTTATGGAAAGTCAATAAAAGTCAAACTTGCATTGTATTTTACTTTTACATGTAAATGGTCCAAGGAATGCCTTGACCATATAAATAGCTTTTGCCTTTGTCTTGTAAGTATGTAACACATTGTAACACTTGTGATTCATGTCATTGTAAGCTTTGAGAAAGATCAATACATATGACACTCTCTCTCTCTACACACACACTCTCTCTAGAATCTTTGTTAAATCTTCATGATAATTGCCTGATTTGGGTCCTACAGTTTTTCATGCATATATTTCATATTATTTGATCTTTCTGATACATTGTCAGATTCTCAAACAAGTCTTTCAAATTTATTTCATTCATTTAATATTCTTGTTATGAGATATCTTCATAATTCAAATGCTCAAATAATGATGATATTTTTGTGCAACATACATTCATTTATTTGACAACGTTTTCACATTCGGAGATTCCTAATTGTTCAAGTTAAACTGTTGAACAACACCAATGTTTTTAGGACAAAATTTTCATGGGATCAGTGTGAGAGCTCAAAGAACTTCTATGGATTCACGTTAACTTGTGTTTCCTACCCAAGAAGTTATCCCTGGGTGATTGAGGGGTGAGGGGTCATATATCGAAGAGTGGGGGAGATAAATCAAATAGTTGAGTTTTTGTCATTGTGCTGAGGTAAAAATGAAAAATGAGAGTTTGGTTAGAAGTGAGCAAAATGAAAAACAGACAGAGGGTGTGCGAACAGAGTTAAAAGAATATGAGAACTCTGCACCAACAACTTTCACAATTCTTTCGTGAACATCATTGAAACAGACAGTGAGCCTATGTCAACTCTTGCTTTAAACCCCAATAGCCACTCATTTCTTTCTCAATAAAGAAATGTTTCAATTTTTCATGGGGACGTAGCACATATGTTATCTAATCTTCACTCGAAAGATCTGGATATTGAAAAAGAAAGAAATGTGCCCCACCTTCTCACTTCAATCATGCACATTGAGTCCATGGAAAACTTGTTGTGTCTCAACAGTTTACATAATTTGAGCCTGATAAAGCACATAAAGCTTATATTCTTTCATACACAAGCACGTACACATAGAAAATGTGTTTTTATGCCAGAACATTCATAGAATTACCTTGTATTTTTCAATGATTGAATGGAATCCCTGGGGAGTGAACATCAGTAAAACTCCTTATAAAGTACATTTGTTGTACTAAGTGGCTTCGTGCTACTAACAGGCATTATAACTAACTCATTCGTTGATTCAGGGTTACAACTTAGTTCTGAATTTAAAAAGATTCGAAATTATATTTTTTGAATTGACCGATGGTTCTGATATTCAAATGGAGAGATCAGATGGTAATGGTCAGAAATTGAAAGAATGCATTTCTTGCAAAGTTTTGATGATTTTGACGCTCACAATCATCAAAAAGGGGTGGAGATCAAGAAAGTAAAAGGGAGATGATATCAAGAAATGGATTTTAAAGTTTCAATTTCAAGTTTACGAGGTGATGATATAAAGAAAGCATAAAGAAAGAACAAGAGATCAAGACTTCTGAGAAAGATTGCTGAAAGTTTTTGACATAAATTTTGAGATTACGAAGAAAGTGAGCAAAAGCTAAAGATAATTTCTTACTGAAGATAGTTTGTGTTTCTAAAGGAGCAGATTGTTTTTGAAAGATGATAAAGAATGTTTTTGTTGAAGATTATCTGAAAGGGTAGATTATTAAAGACTAAATTCGTTCCAAAGGGGAGATTGTTTTCAAAGATTTTTTGACTTCAAGAGAAAAGACCGTTAAAGTTGAAATTTGTTTGAAGAATGATCTAGAATACAAAAGGGGAGATTGTTAGTGCAAATATTGTTGTATTCAAGATCATAAAAGCTTAATGTCAAAGTCAAAGTTTCATAAGAGAAAAGTCAAAGTCAACTGCTTTTAGTAGAAAGTCAATGCCTTTGTATTTTAGTTTTCTTGTATTCTTGTTTGGTATAAATAGGAGTAGTTCCTTGTAATAGTAAGAAGAACTAATTGGTAGAACTCATTATATACATTTGAGAGAACTTGTAGAGAGAGCTTAGAGAAAGAAATATTGTAATCACCTTCAAGATCAATATATTTATGATATGTGATTGAATTCAATGTGTAACACTTGCATATTGGTACTTATCAGTGTCCAACATTAAGCAAGGTAGTGAGTACATGCCAACTATTGTTTTAACCCTACCTAGCCACTCAACTCCTTCACAACAAAAAGTTTTATCATCTTTTCATTGTGGAAGCTACACATGATCTATCTAGTCTTCATCTGAATGGATTACATATCGAACAATAAGGAAATATGCCCCACCTTCAAACTTCATTTGTGCACATTGAGTCAATGGAAGAACCTGTTGTGTCCCAATAGATTCCACACAACCTTCAACTGTTTCAAGCACTTGCACTAGCACACAGGGAATTAGTTTTCCTATCATAACATATATAGAGACTCCTTTGAGATCTCAAGGATTAGATGGAAGCCCTGGGGGAGTAAACATTTCACAAGATCCCTTTCAAAGTACATTTGTTGTACCAAGTGGTTATGTACCACTTACAGACCAATCCTTCCTAGAGGGATTGAACTGGATCATTTGTTGATACAAGGTTACTATCTGGCTATGTGTCTAAAGAAGAGTTTAACTCATTTAATGACATGTGCAATTCTGAATGTGAAAAGATTCGGAAGCAACTACATGAATTGACGAATGATTCTAAGTCACAAGTTTGGAGAATAAGGTGGAGTCCTTTAAAGGGAAATGGAGGATAGGTTGGACAAAGTTGATGATTCAATCATTTTATTGTAGGAAGATGTATCCAAAGCCAACAAGTCCATTCATGATTCCATTTCCACTAACCTTGTCACTAAGACAGATTTTACTTCTTTTCAATCTTATATCCTACAAAACTTTGACATGTTGTCAAAGAAAATTCTTGAAGCCACTACCAAAGCCACTTCTCAAGCCCAAGCTCAGACCTAAACATAATCTACAAACATTAATGTTGATTCATCAACTACACCCATCCCTATAGTACCCAAAACCTCAGTATTACTAATTTATGAAAGATATGCTTTAATGCTTAAATTGATAAAATTGATAGTGTAGGGGAAGACATCTCAGAGATGAAAAACACTATCTGAAAATTGTAAGGCTACGACTGAACAAAGGGAAATAATTGATGATCATGATCACCAAATGGGGAGAAGAAGCAAAGGAGGGATCAGATTGTAATTGTCTTGGATAGCAGTGCAAATGTTCATGGAAGTGAAGGTCGGTATGTACAAAACAAAAGTGGAGATTATGTAAATATGGCTTAAACTGATGTGGTAATGGATGTTGATGCAAAAAGATGTAAAGATTTGGTAGTTTTCAATCCATAGAACAGATTGCAGTGTGCTCAGAGTTTTCTTGCCTTTGGAACCAAGGTTTGATACTTTGTCAGTATTTGAAGATTTCATGAAGAGTGCAGTTGATAGGGTGTTTTACATTGAAGAATTTGTGAGAGATATATTTTGGCAATTTGGTCATCTCAGTAATTTTTAAGAGATTCAAGATTTCTTGACCCTGGATGTAACATCCTAAAAAAAACAGAGTAAAATAAAACTTCTCAAAATAGGCAACATGACATCTGGATTGATATAAACTCTTCAAAAGTGTATTAGTCCTTTAGACTTTACAGAAACCTGTACGGATTGAATTCATCAACAAACTAATCTAAATATAACTATCTAGATTACATTAGTTGACAATCCAAAATTCATCAAAAGAATGGGACTTAACAATGCCCAACTATCAACACACTTTAGTCATCTCAAAAATGCCTCGAGACCAAACTCGTCTCTCAAAACCCTGTGCATCCCACCGCTAAGGGAAACCTGTTATACATATCATTTGAGAAAAAGTGTTAGGATTAAATCCTAGTGAGAACATACAGTTCATAAATCTCAAGAGATATAATCAAATGCATCAAAGTAAATCCTTCCAAAGGTTTAGTTATGCAAAATACAGTTCTTTGATAATATACGGACAACCGGTCCAAAACACATCTTCTGATGACGGGGATTACCCAATTTACCAAGGATTATAGTGGAACACAAAGTAAGCCACAAATCCGAGTTATGAGCTAAATACATGGAACCATGGCCACGAACGCTTCGGTCCGTACTACGATGTGAGGGAGGCCCCCAAGGAACCAGTCATACTCTTCGTTAGACTACATTTGGCCCATGGATAGTAACAGGTCTCACATAACCGTACCAAGTGCCCTCGAAGATCAAATGTATCTAACTACAACATAAGGGGCACAACCTTCCCAGCCATAAGTCGACGATACCTAGGGATCCGCTAGTATTGGTACAGACTCGTCACAACAACATATGTGACCAACCATAAATAAACATATGGTATAAACACATTTTATAAACAAAATGTCATTTCCAGTTCAACTTCTGGTAAGAATGAAAATCATTAAAAATGAGTTCTTAAACATTCTTTTCACGTATCCACATAATGTGCAAGTAAAACATCATTTTACTTCAATAAGATAAGATCCATCATTTTAGTCAAAACTTATCGGGAACCCCGAAAATCACCAAAAACTTCATTTATATCAAAATGTATAGAACATGAAATCATACCGTACTTCGGATTTCGCAAATAAGAGTTTTGACATGTATAAAGTTTGTAAAATGGTATTAGGAACTCACTAGTAGGTTTTAGAATAAAACTCGGAAAACCAGATAACGATCACGACATAGAGGTGAAGCTTTAAACACTGAACCCTCGGATCGAACACCAAATAATAACTACCAAACTTAGAGAGAGAGAGGATCAATTTTAGAGAGAGAGAGAGAGATTTGAGAAAATATCTCACCAATGAGATATTTGTGGCATGAAGCCACTTAAGTCGGACAGAGCCTTTCACGGGTTATGCCGCGACCTCAACTCGCGGCATAACTCGCCCGTGTTCTCAAATCAAAACCCAAACAGTGGATGCCGCGACTAAGGCCGTGACTACCACTCCCATGCAAGTCGCGAAGCTCGTAACCCATAATCAACAGTGAACATCGCGACTTATGCCGCGACTCCAATTCGCGAGCAAGTCGCAGAACTCACCGAAAGGTTCCAACTTTACCGAACAACATAAATTCGAACGATAAACCAATTACGGTGATAACGACACGAGTTATACACAAGATTTACAACGATACATGTATAACGAAAATCCAGGGTGTTACAATCCTCCCCAACTTGGGAATGATTTCGTCCCTGAAATCCAAACTATACAAAAATATGAGGATATCTTCGCTTCATATCCTCTTCGGATTCCTACGTCACATTTGCTCCTCGGTGATGCTTCCACTGCACCTTGACTAACGTGACTTCTTTGTGATGCAACTTCTTAGAATTTCTCTCCAAGATAGCGTCGGGTTCTTTCACACAACGGTTACCCTCGTCAACTATCAATTCGGAGAGAGGAATAACGCTTTCCTCTTCCACCAAACACTTCCGAAGGTAACAAATATGAAACGTGTTGTGGATTCTGCTCAACTCTGGCGGTAGTTCCAATTGGTACGCTTGCAAACCTACCCGCTTGAGTACTTTGAAAGGTCCGAGGAAACGGGGACTCAGCTTCCCACGCTTTCCGAACCGTAAAATACCTTTCCACGGCGATACCTTAAGCAACACACGATCGCCCACTTGGAATTCCATCGACCGCTTCTTCTTATCGGCATAACTCTTCTGCCGATCCTGAGCCGCTTTCAATCTTTCACGAATACATTTGACCTTATCGGTCGTCTCTTGCACGAATTCAGGTCCGGCGAATTGTTTTTCTCCCGCTTCAATCCAACACACAGGAGTTCGACACTTTCGCCCGTACAATGCTTCAAAAGGTGCCATTCCGATACTCGAGTGGTAGCTATTGTTGTAAGCAAACTCTACCAAAGGTAAATGAGAGTCCCAGCTACCCCCGAAATCGATGACACAAGACCGCAACATGTCTTCCAATGTCTGGATCGTTCTCTCGCTTTGCCCGTCGGTTTGTGGATGGTAAGCCGTACTGTCAGGATCGATTTCTTAACAAGAATAAAATCTCAGAAACAATATCAAAGAAGTTGCGGAATAACACTTTGATATTCAATGAAACAGTAAACAAACAGTATATGATAAACACTTTGCAAACTTGTATTAAAATCACAAGATTACACACTCAACCTCAATCTTGAAGAACAAGCTCTTTCAAGACGAATTCTACTTCTATAGAATTAGGATCTATGCCTTGAGGTTGATTCTCTTTAAAACAAAAACTTAGAATTAATAATTATCAAAAGTTATCTCTCTATTCTAAACAATATTGTATATATATACTGAAGACAAAAGATAATTACAATTAATACAATATCTCCAGAATATCTTCCATCATTATCTCTAAGCTTCCATGAATATCTTCAGTTTATCTAGCTGTCATCCTTTCCATACGGATCTCCATCTCATAAGAAGTATTAATCATAAGCAGCATTAATACTCTGAGCAGTAGTAACTCTAGCAGTACTAACCATGCTCAGCAGCATTAATCTCTTCAAGCAGTACTAACTTTGAACTAGCAGTACTAATCTTGTTGAGCAACATTAATCATCAACTAGCAGCATTAATAACAGAAGTACTAACTAGAAGTATTAACTGTTTTCTTCTAGCAGCATTAACTTTGTTCCAGCAGCATTAACTAGCATTAATTTGTTCCAGCAGCATTAACTAGCATTAACTTTGTTCCAGCAACATTAACTTTGTTCCAGCAGCATTAACTACAACTGGCAACATTAACCTCAGAAGTATTAACCTCAGAAGTATTAACTTCAGAAGTATTAACCTCAGAAGTATTAACCTCAGAAGTAGTAACCATGTTGAACTAGCAGTATTAACACATTCAGCAGTAGTATCCATCCTTGACATCTTTCAGACCCAACAATCTCCCCCTAACTTAACTTTTCAAAACTGAGAAGTTAAGTTCTTCAACATAAGGTCTTTATGATAATTTCAAAACTTTCTGCAATTACTAGTTCTTCTTGATTCAGTTTCTGCTGTTATCTTCTTTTCTGTTTCTGATGTAGTTACTGCTTTGTTTCAGCTTCTTCACTTATCTCCCCCTCAAAATAAGATTTCATATCAACTTGATTCTCCTTCTCATGTCTTCTCAAGTTCAGTTGTTTAAGTCTCCCCCTTTTTTTTTTAAATAATCATGATCTGAGCTCCTTTTCATCAATACAAACTTTAATTTTCTTCTTTTTCAATACCAGCTTCTTGATATGATCTATCTGCTAGTGGTAAGAAGTGATCACCTTTTCATCTCTTTTATCTCCATAATTTGATTATGAACTTTCAGACTAATTGTACCAAGTGTATTCATCAATTCTTTATAGTTAAACTGTCCTCACCTCCTTTAGGTGTGTTTACCACCTTTGAAGGATCCTTGGATCTTTTAGTAGAGATCTTCTGCCTAGCAGAAGCACCTTCTACTCCCTTGGTTTCTTGGCACCTGGGACCTTTAGATAATTTCTCATCTAAAGTTGCCATGGGGAAGGTCTTAGTAATGTTCACACTGTCCTGTCCTGCACTTTGTGCAAAGTCAGTAGTGTGAGCCTTACAACCCATATGCTCTTGCATCTCCTTATTGAGCACCTTCTTGAGGTTGGGAGACACCCCTGTGGTTTCCCTGTAGATATTCTCTAAGGGAGAATCCTCCCTTAGAGGGCTTAAAGGCTTAGTGGGTGAAGGTACAAGAAGGGAAGGAGCCTTCTTTACCTGTTTCCTTTTGTATGTTTGGGTGATTGGTGAAGTTGGTTTATCAAGAAGAGACTGGGGAATTGATTTAGGGTGGGAAGGTTGGGATTGGCTAGCAGTGGGTTGGTCTAATGGGGGCCTTGACCCTGCTTCCATACCTTCATCAGTTTGGGACACCACCATCATTGTAGAGAACAATGGGGTGTCAACTCCTTCAGAGTCCCTAGCAGATCTTCTCATATTTGAGAAAACCTTGCCTTTAGGGGATTTAGGTACATATACCTCATCAAAGTGAAGTATGTCTGTCAATTCATTATTAAGTACTTCTTGTACAAACCTTGGATACAGATAAAAGCTTTTTGATTGATATCCAGGTTTGACATTAAATCAATGAAGATCATTTTTAGGTATAGAAAACTTACATTAGCAGTAGTAACACTTATCAGCAGCATTAACACAGACTGACAGTACATACCAGCAGCATTAACACAGTCTGACAGTATTCACTGAACTATAAGTATTAACTACCTTTCAGTATTAGCAACCTTCTGCTGGATCAAAAGTAACATGTCCTCCATCAAATATTTTAAAGAATTTGAAGGCAGTCCATGTTCCTTGTTATGTGCCAAGAGCAACCATTATCTTCATTCCAAATGCTCTTCCTCTTGAGCTTTTGGTTGCCCTGCACACTTGATAAATCAGTTAGTCTTTGATGGAACCCAAGCCAAAGTGGTCTTGGGTTGACCTTTCTCATTAATATAATCTGTCAGTTTGGTCTGAATGAGTTGTTTAGGAATCTCATGACTGGAGTACTTTGTCAAGATTATAGGCTTGGCTGCATTACTACTAGAAGCAGCACTAGCCTTGTTAGCAGTACTAACTTGGTTAGCAGTACTAATCAAGTTAGCAGCACTATTCTTGTTAGCAGTACTATCTGGGATAGCAGTACTAACAGGTTTCTTTGCAATTGGAACCCAAACTTGAACAAAGTTATTTGCTTTCTTTGTCTTTAAATTACTCCTTGGCTTATTTGGAGTAATTTTCTTTGGTTTAGCAAACTTGTTCTGAGCATGTGATCTTATAGGTGCTCTGTTCTCAGCCATATGATTCCTTCTCTGATTCCTATAACCAAAAGAGTTTTGTGGTTTTCTTTGAAAAGTGACTCTTTAGTTGATAGGGTTGAAATAACAGTGTTTGGCAAGATGAATCAATTTGCCACAGATAAAATAAGGTTTTGGTCTATTGATTTTACTCAAATCAACTCCTTGTTTTTGTGCCCACTGATTATTCCAGTTTCTTTGATTTCCCCTTGGTTTATCATGTTTTTGGGGCTCAGATTTATTGCAAGAACACTGTTTACAAGGGACAGGATTCACAACTGTGGTTTGCTTATAATGGACCTTCTCAGACTTTCCCTCAGTCTTTTCTATGTCCTTAGACTTGATCCAAGCCTTTCCACATCCCTCATTGGTGATAATGTTATTTTCTAGAGGAATCTCACCACTCACAGTGTTCTTCTTACTCTTTTCATTAAAGTTCTCTTCTTCAGAGTCTGTTTCAACCACCACTTTTTCTAATGGATCTACCTTTGTGGCTCCATCAGATGATTCCTTCCTATTCTTGGTCTCTAGCAAGTCTGATATAGGAGGGATGTAGTTGTTGTTGTATGGTGGTGGGGTGGTGTTATAGCCTATTCCTCTTCTAAGTTTGTCATGGATTTGAGTTTGGAGCAAAGAGTCCATTGCTTTTGAAGCATTGGAAAATTTCTCAATATCCAGCTTGGCTTTCTCAAACTCACTCTTTATCTTTTCATTCTCCTCTTCTTTCTGTTTAAACTTAAATTCATACTGATCTTTCTCCCACTTCCAGTAGTTTGTGTCATAAGAGTGTTGAAGCTCATTGGCTTGGAAACTCTTAATCTGTTCCTCAAAACTCTCAACAATTCTTACATAGTCTTTTATATCTCTCTCTAATCTTTTAAGGTCATCACACATAACCTGATTGTGATCCCTGTACCTTTTAACAGTTTCAATACAGGATTTAGAACAAAGATTGGATGTTACCTCAGTGGGAATGGCAGTGCTTGAAGATTCTGATTCTTTTGCCATGATGCTTTGAATTTGAATGTAGGTTTCTGAGAATACTTGCTCTGATACCATTTGTCAGGATCGATTTCTTAACAAGAATAAAATCTCAGAAACAATATCAAAGAAGTTGCGGAATAACACTTTGATATTCAATGAAACAGTAAACAAACAGTATATGATAAACACTTTGCAAACTTGTATTAAAATCACAAGATTACACACTCAACCTCAATCTTGAAGAACAAGCTCTTTCAAGACGAATTCTACTTCTCTAGAATTAGGATCTATGCCTTGAGGTTGATTCTCTTTAAAACAAAAACTTAGAATTAATAATTATCAAAAGTTATCTCTCTATTCTAAACAATATTGTATATATATACTGAAGACAAAAGATAATTACAATTAATACAATATCTCCAGAATATCTTCCATCATTATCTCTAAGCTTCCATGAATATCTTCAGTTTATCCAGCTGTCATCCTTTCCATACGGATCTCCATCTCATAAGAAGTATTAATCATAAGCAGCATTAATACTCTGAGCAGTAGTAACTCTAGCAGTACTAACCATGCTCAGCAGCATTAATCTCTTCAAGCAGTACTAACTTTGAACTAGCAGTACTAAGCTTGTTGAGCAACATTAATCATCAACTAGCAGCATTAATAACAGAAGTACTAACTAGAAGTATTAACTGTTTTCTTCTAGCAACATTAACTTTGTTCCAGCAGCATTAACTAGCATTAACTTTGTTCCAGCAGCATTAACTAGCATTAACTTTGTTCCAGCAACATTAACTTTGTTCCAGCAGCATTAACTACAACTGGCAACATTAACCTCAGAAGTATTAACCTCAGAAGTATTAACCTCAGAAGTATTAACCTCAGAAGTAGTAACCATGTTGAACTAGCAGTATTAACACATTCAGCAGTAGTATCCATCCTTGACATCTTTCAGACCCAACACATACTCAACTTAACTCGTGTACCAAGTTCTTTCTAAAACCCATCCCAAAAGTTCGAAGTGAACCGACTGTCGCGATCCGACACGATCGACAATGGTATGTCGTGCCTCGATACCACCTCATCGATGTACAGTTTCGCTAGTTTGTCCATCGATAAAGTCTCGCGCATGGCCAAGAAATGAGCGCTCTTTGTCAATCTATCAACTATCACCCAAATGGTATTGTGACCTCGAAGAGTTTTAGATAACTTTGTCACGAAGTCCATAGTGATATGCTCCCACTTCCACTCAGGAATCTCTAGAGACTGAAGACTCCCATGCGGTCGCTGATGTTCGGCCTTAACTTGCGAACACGTCACAAACGCTCAACGTAACACGCCACATCAAGTTTCATTACCGGCCACCAATAGTGCAGCTTCAAGTCCCTGTACATCTTTGTACTCCCCGGATGAATGGAATACCTGGACTTGTGTGCATCTTCAAGCAACAGATCACGGTTACCCCCAAGCTTGGGTACCCACACGCGACTGTTGAACAGTTTTACCCCACGGCTATCTTCTGTTAAGAGCAAACGCTGCTTTGTCATGACTTCCTCTTTGAGATTCTCTTCTAACAATGCTTCAACTTGCGATGTTTTGATCTTTTCAACAAGACTAGACACCAAATCGATTCTCGAATGGGTAGCCCGAATACATCCACTATAGTCCTTCCGACTTAACGCATCGGCTACCACGTTTGCCTTACCAGGATGGTAAAGCAACTCACAGTCGTAATCTTTAAGAAACTCGAGCCACCGCCGTTGTCTCATATTCAACTCTTTCTGATCAAAGACATACTTCAGGCTCTTATGATCTGTGTAGAGTGTACACTTCGTGCCATAGAGATAATGTCGCCAAAGATTCAAAACGAACACTACTGCTGCTAACTCCAAATCGTGGGTAGGATAGTTCTTCTCGTGTATTTTAAGTTGCCTCGAGGCGTAAGCGATTACCTTGCCCCGTTGCATCAACACATAACCTAAACCCATTTTCGAAGCGTCGCTATAAACCACGAAGTCTTCTGACCCTTCAGGTAACGACAAGATCGGAGCTTCACACAACTTCTTTTGAAGTATTCGGAACGCCTTCTCTTGTGTTTCGGTCCATTCAAACTTCACATTCTTCCGAGTCAAAACTGTCAAGGAAGAAGCGATTTTCGAAAAGTCTTGGATAAATATCCGGTAGTACCCTTCCAGACCCAAGAAACTTCGGATCTCTGACGGACTCTTGGGAGATTCCCAATTCATCATAGCTTCAATCTTGGAGGGATCCACTTTCACTCCGTCTCGAGTGACAACGTGACCCAGGAATTGTACCTCTTTAAGCCAAAAGTCACACTTGGAAAACTTGGCGTACAATCTTTCCTTTCTCAACACTTCAAGCACTTTCCGCAAATGTTGTTCGTGTTCTGACTCGCTCTTGGAGTACACGAGTATGTCATCAATGAATACAATGACTGACTGGTCGAGGAATGGTCGGAACACTCTATTTATCAAGTCCGTAAATATCGCCGGTGCGTTCGTTAGGCCAAAAGGCATTACAAGAAACTCGTAATGGCCGTAACGCGTCCTGAAAGCTGTCTTCGGAACATCTTCTTCTCTCACCTTCACTTGGTGATAACCCGAACGTAAGTAGATTTTGGAAAAACAACCCGCTCCTTGAAGTTGATCGAACAAGTCATCTATTCTCGGAAGTGGATATTTGTTCTTTACTGTAGCTTTATTCAACTCACGATAGTCAATGCACATTCTCATCGTGCCATCTTTCTTTTTTACAAACAAGACCGGAGCTCCCTAGGGTGACGAACTCGGTCTTATAAAGCCTTTCTCCAAAAGCTCTTGGAGTTGTGCCATCATTTCTTGCATCTCTGACGGCGCTAAACGGTAAGGAGCTTTAGCAATTGGTGCTGCTCCAGGCACAAGATCAATCTGAAACTCTACCTGTCGATCGGGTGGTAACCCGGGCAAGTCGTCCGGAAAGACATCTAGAAACTCACGCACAATCTTCACATCTTCCAGCTTTGATTTCTCTAACTTGGCATCGATCACATAGGCTAGGAAAGACGAACATCCTTTTACTAAGCACTTGCGTGCCTTTGCTATTGTGATTATTGCCACTTCACCTTTTCTCTTTTCACCATAGATGACAACGACTTCGCCAGAGGGGTTGGGAAGTCGAATCAACTTCTTGGAACATACGATCTCGGCATGATTGTTTGACAACCAATCCATGCCGACCACAACATCAAAACCCCCGATTAACTTCGGCAGTAGATCGATCGAGAATTCTCTCCCTTCGATACTAAGAGTACACTGCTTCAGAACATCGTGGATCAGAACTTGACTACCATCGGCTATTTCTACCACTATTGCATCCTCAAGACTAGTAGTGGGCATAGAAATCTTCTGACAGAACAATTCAGATACGAAAGAGAAACTGGCACCTGTATTGAATAAAATACGAGCAGGTACAGAGTTTATAAGAAAAGTACCCGATACCACATCAGCGGATGCCTTGGCCTCATCGGCCGTCATCTGAAATGCTCGACCCGGAACCCTCGGAGGGTTCTCCTTCTTTGCCGCTACGCTAACCGTCTTGAGCTTCGGGCAATCTCTCTTCACATGCTCCGGTGCCTTACGATCTCGGGATGATTGTTTGACAACCAATCCATGTCGACCACAACATCAAAACCCCCGATTAACATCGACAGTAGATCGATCGAGAATTCTCTCCCTTTGATACTAAGAGTACACTGCTTCAGAACATCGTGGATCAGAACTTGACTACCATCGGCTATTTCTACCACTAATGCATCCTCAAGACTAGTAGTGGGCATAGAAATCTTCTGACAGAACAATTCAGATACGAAAGAGAAACTGGCACCTGTATCGAATAAAATACGAGCAGGTACAGAGTTTATAAGAAAAGTACCTGATACCACATCAACGGATGCCTTGGCCTCATCGGCCGTCATCTGAAATGCTCAACCCGGAACCCTCGGAGGGTTCTCCTTCTTTGCCGCTATGCTACCCGTCTTGAGCTTCGGGAAATCTCTCTTCACATGCCCCGGTGCCTTACACTCGAAGCAGACCATCCCCGCGACAGAACAGTCGCGGGCGGTGTGATCATTCTTACCACATTTGAAGCAGAATCTAGAAGTGGGGTTACAGTTACCATGGTGCTTTGTTCGACACTTCGAGCACCATCTGGCTTCTTGATAACCACTGAAGCTGCGGTTTCCGACAAAAGGTCGGGTTGTCTTGGGAGGTACAGAAATGTTCTCCCAGTTTCTCTTATCAGTCCCTACCACAGCTTTCTCAGCTTTGTTCCTCGCGAACATCTCTTCCATGTACTGATCTTCTTCAACCATCTCGCAAAGGTTAGAAGCTTTAGAATTGTGGACCATAGATTGCATGTCCGCGGGTAGGCCATTCAGATAGGCCTTCATCTTATCCTTCTCTGTTGGGGCAGCGTGCCCCACCAGATCAAGCTTTTCCATGAACTGACGGGTGTACTCCCTCACCGTCAGGCTTCCCTTTACCAGAGACCGGAATTCTTTCTCGATTCGGTCCATTGTTCTTTCATTGCAGAACTCTTCTAACAGCTTTTTCTTGAATTCGGCCCAAGACAACTGAGCCAACACAGCAGGAGATAGGGTGGATTGAATGACATTCCACCAAATGAGCACAGTATCCCTCAGCAGTTGGGTACCGAACCACACTCTCTGATCATCTCCGCATTCGGAAGAGCCAAAATCTTGCTCAACCGCTCGAATCCACTTCACACACAAGATTGGGTCGTCAGAACCAGAGAACTCTAGCGGTCCGCAACCCAGAAAGGACTTGTAGGAACAAATTTTCCTATTTCCCGGAGCACCAACAATCCCGTGCTCCTCAGCCCTGACCCCTGCACCAGCGCCTCCAGGACCCGCTACAATGTTTTACACAACCGTCTCACTCCTCCGATTGTTCACATCGCGGTCCTCAATCACTTTCAGCAGAAACTCTTGTTGTTTTGCCATCTCTTCCTTCATTGGCATCATCATGCTGGCCATCAACTCAGACGGGGAACTAGCATCCCTGACGACTGGGTGGGACGAAGCCAGGTCTACTCGCGGAATGACCTATGGCCCCCTACCTAGCTCTTGCTGAACAGGTTGTCGCACAACAACCTCAACTCCCTCCGGCTGACCAGCGGTAGAGGTTGTCGCTTCCAGACCATCAACACGCGTACGCGGTCTACCACGCGTATTCACCATCCCAAACTGGTTCACATAACAGGAAAAGAGATAAGAAAGAGTTGGAATAAACGCAAAGGAAATTCAAGCACACTTACGTACGATATCCTCATAATAACATTAGCTAAGTGAGATTATAAACATATAACACATAAAGGTTCTCGTCACGATCGCCACAACGCCTGATAAACGTACTTTTCGTTGACTCTAAGACTAACCCATCTTAGAAGCTCTACCCAATCTCACGGATCAATTCTTATCATACTCGGTCTAAGTCTAGACATCTTACATTCATGCCTAGTTCACTTAAACTAGAGCTCTGATACCAACTTGTAACATCCTAAAAAAATAGAGTAAAATAAAACTTCTCAAAATAGGCAACATGACATCTGGATTGATATAAACTCTTCAAAAGTGTATCAGTTCTTTAGACTTTACAGAAACCTGTACGGATTTAGAATTCATCAACAAACTAATCTAAACATAACTATCTAGATTACATTAGTTGACAATCCAAAATTCATCAAAAGAATGGGACTTAACAATGCCTAACTATCAACACACTTTAGTCATCTCAAAAATGCCTTGAGACCAAACTCGTCTCTCAAAACCCTGTGCATCCCACCGTTAAGGGAAACCTGTTATACATATCATTTGAGAAAAAGTGTTAGGCTTAAAGCCTAGTGAGAACATACAGTTCATAAATCTCAAGAGATATAATCAAATGCATCAAAGTAAATCCTTCCAAAGGTTTAGTTATGCAAAATACAGTTCTTTGATAATATACGGACAATCGGTCCAAAACACATCTTCCGATGACGGGGATTACCCGATATACCAAGGATTATAGTGGAACACAAAGTAAGCCACAAATCCGAGTTATGAGCTAAATACATGGAACCATGGCCACGAACACTTCGGTCCGTACTACGATGTGAGGGAGGCCCCCAAGGAACCAGTCATACTCTTCGTTAGACTACATTTGACCCATGGGTCTCACATAACCGTACCAAGTGCCCCCGAAGATCAAATGTATCTAACTACAACAGAAGGGGCACAACCTTCCCAGTCATAAGTCGACTCGATACCTAGGGATCCGCTAGTATTGGTACAGACTCATCACAACAACATATGTGACCAACCATAAATAAACATATGGTATAAACACATTTTATAAACAAAATGTCATTTCCAGTTCAACTTCTGGTAAGAATGAAAATCATTAAAAATGAGTTCTTAAACATTCTTTTCACATATCCACATAATGTGCAAGTAAAACATCATTTTACTTCAATAAGATAAGATCCATCATTTTAGTCAAAACTGATCGGGAACCCCGAAAATCACCAAAAACTTCATTTATATCAAAATATATAGAACATGAAATCATACCGTAGAAATACTTCGGATTTCGCAAATAAGAGTTTTGACATGTATAAAGTTTGTAAAATGGTATTAGGAACTCACCAGTAGGTTTTAGAATAAAACCCGGAAAACCAGATAACGATCACGACGTAGAGGTGAAGCTTTAAACACCGAACCCTCGGATCGAACACCAAATAATAACTACCAAACTTAGAGAGAGAGAGAGGATTGATTTTAGAGAGAGAGAGAGATTTGAGAAAATATCTCACCAATGAGATATTTGTGGCATGAAGCCACTTAAGTCGGCCAGAGCCTTTCGCGGGTTATGTCGCGACCTCAACTCGCGGCATAACTCGCCCGTGTTCTCAAATCAAAACCTAAACAGTGGATGTCGCGACTAATGTCGCGACTACCACTTCTATACAAGTCGTGAAGCTCGTAACCCATAATCAACGGTGGACATCGCGACTTATGTCGCGACTCTAAGTTACGAGCAAGTCGCGGAACTCACTGGAAGGTTCCAACTTTACCGAACAACATAAATTCGAACGATAAACCAATTACGGTGATAACGACACGAGTTATACACAAGATTTACAACGATACATGTATAACGAAAATCCAGGGTGTTACACTGGAATATGATCTTAAGAAGCCCATTCTTATTCCTGATCTAAAGCTTTTGGATGAACCTATAGTTGACTAGAATTATCAAGAAGAAAGAGTTTTTATTTGATACTCAAATTGAAGATATTAGTTACTATGATGTCTATCCTGAAGTGACATATATGAACTTATTTCTAGAAAAAAGGTGAGAAAGTATATTCGCTAGAACATCGTATGGATGGAATTTCCCTAGGAGAGCTTCAGGTGCTGAAAGGTGAGATGGTCTTAAGATTCAGAAAGAATGATGATGAGTTGAAGATTAACAAGAAAAATGTTGATATTTTGGAGTTTGAAAAGAGAGATTTTGCTCAGCTCAGCTATGTTGAAAGAATGAGATTTTGCTTCTTTATCCTGGAGAATACATGTTTCTTTTACATTTTCTTTGTGACGGTTTCTTTTATATCATTGAAGTTCAAACATTTTTATCATTATTGTTATATGTTAACAGATAAAAGCTAATGAAATTGCAAAGCTGATGACCGAGAATGGGCAACTGAAGTCTGTAATTGAGGATCAGAGGGTAGGTTCAAGTTTAACTTACCTTTTTATGCTTTGCATTATTGCATATTGTTTATTCCTTCCTTTATAAGATTCTACCATCATCATAAAATAAGTCCTTAACAGAAATTTCAGTCCATTATTCATCTCTTCAGATCCACATACTAGAGAAGAAACTTCCCACTCCACACCATATTTTGTCAAGAATGGGTAACGAACCCAAGCAAAACTAGATCATAATGTAAAGCCTTGATCTACTATAAGTGAACATCATTCCCATTGTTATTACTTTCCATATCCTTTATGTACTTTTCATAATTGTTGTAGTATAGGACATCATTTTATCAAATGTTCATAATAATTTGCCTATTAGTTTCAGAAACAATTTTTTGGATATTTTGAATTTCTTATGAAGTTTGTTTGATGTTTTATATTCCATTAGATCTGTGACTGTTATGTAGCTTAACATTTGTTTAGCATATATAGATAGACTATTGAAAATTGTGTTCCTTATTGTGGCATAGCATTTTATCATTATATATATTTGGAGCTTTGTCATGTAATTGGTTCTTGTAGGCAGACAGGACTTCTGGACTTCTGTTTATATCGTGGGAGTGTGGTTTAGCACCTTGATGGTTCATCCAATAATCGGGAGAATATCTAGATTGATTAAGGTTGGTTGCACAATTTTTAAATAGGTTTATTTAAGCCATTGAACATCAATTATTTCTCCTAATTACAGCAAATCATTGGGAAAATTCATCTCCATTCCTACCTTTGGTTGTCTTATCCTCAAAATTGAATCCTTGTGTTGTTCATGGATGCAGGAACGCCCTGTTTTTTGGGCAACAGAAAATTGTCAAACATAATCAAGCATCTTTTTATTGATGATTTTTTGTTCCCTTTAAAGAGAACAGGGTTGAAAGTATATCTAATTGAAGTTGATCTTCATATATTGAGCCATATGAAACATTTCCATGTATGATGTGTGTAAAAGTTTTAAAAAAGATAAAGCTTTCCCATTTCAATCCTTGACCCTAGAGATTAGTTGTGCATATAGATTAGCCAGAGAACCATAATTCTACCCTGCTTTAACATTAAACCACTCTTGTCTTGCATACTCTGTTTATTAAGCTTAAAGTATGGTCATTTATTAATGTCAAGCATGTTGGAACTTCACATAGAAAGTAATAGTACGTAAATTAGGAGCTTCTTGTTTAGTTGTGTTAACAGTAACGGTGGCTCACATGGTTTGCAAAAAGGTTTTGGCATCCTACTGTTGTTTCCATCTATTACTTAGGGGTTGTTTACCCAACTCTTACCCGGTAAGCATTCGACTTTCCTTCTATAAATGGTGAATTAGCAAATAGTTCAATAGCAATTTGATTCATGTTAAACCACGAGATCCATATATCAGTATAAATTTACAACCAGAAGTGAAGATTACAAAGCATACTCACAGGTTTTAAAGCAAGACCAACACGAAATTTTCTTATCATATCAACTTCAAAAGAAAAGTCCAGGTTAACCTGTTAAGGACAAACATGCACTCAACTTCGTATTTAAAAATAATTAGATAGGATGATTAACTGGGTTACTAAATTGTCTTGTTCATATATGATTTGTTGATTTTACAGATTTTACAAACCTCTAACAATTTATGCATCATTCGTACTTTAGAAAACAACACTGATTTTTTTAATTTAATTAGTTTGTTGCAAGACTTAATGATGTTATTTGACAAGTTGTATCCGCTAGCATTGTTGCAAGTATTTTCCTTCTATCGGCTTATGCTCAATCAAAATTTGGATCTTCATTGGGTCTTTCTTTAGTTTCCTCATTTATCATTCTGGGAAATGAGTTACTTCATTATGGTCGCAACTTAGGACATCCAACTCCGCTATAGGTATTGGTTCTCCCATTTATCATTTTTAGTTTTGTTGATACTCAAGTTTTGTAAATGATTAAGATGGATGAGGAGTGTCAAAGAAATGCTGACGTATGTAACATGTTTATTAAAATGTTGTTGTTTATGTACCATTGGGGCCTTTAGGTGAATATGTCTCAGCAGATTCCTGGTCTGAATTCTCACAGTTATATATTTCGGCATAAGTTGCATTTTGTGAAGTGGGATAAAGGATGTTGGGACTGTGTACATTTCTAATTCTCATTGGCATCAACAGTTGTTTATGGAGTACAAATTGATCAGGGTGAGTTTATGTAGGGGTTGGAAACTTCTAATTTGAAGTTAGATGAGGGGTTGCTAGCTTCCTTTTTCGCTACAATTAGTTGTCTTTCTTGAACATTTGTTAGTTTGAGATTTTTTTTATAGTTGTTCCTTTAATTTGATATTTACAACTTTAATCACATTTGGTGGCTAGCATTCATCTATTTTTATAGGTCACTCTGTTTAGTAGGGTGAGACAAACAATTTGTTTGGGAAATGATAACTAAACCTCCCTAAGCATAGTAGTCTTTACAATAAAATTTAATATCACAATGCATTGTGCGAGTATGCAACTAGTTTAATATTATATATATTGCATACATATATATATAATCAGAGGTGGAATCATACAAGAACAACATCTATTTATGAAAACACGAGAACGACCGAGTACATACAAAATCATATATGATTCACGCGACTTTGCACGTAACATTAGATCGCGCTGGACATCGCCCGCGTCCGATTTGTTTAAGTTAATGTAAAATCACATATGATTTTGTACATGTTTTCTTGTTTTCTTAAATAGTTGTCATTCTCGCTTGAACCTTACTCTATATAACCACATATCATAGGGGACCTTCATCCCCAACCGGCCACCGTTGCCACCAAACTTCGACAAAACCCTCCCTCCCTCGATCTCCCTCCACTTTAACCTGAAACCACCTTTTTCCATAAATCACCACCACCCACCTCTATTTATCTCCTCTCTCTGCCCTTTGTTTCTCACCACCGCCTTCCACAACAGTGATCATATGTATTCATATATGAACATATACATGTTGTGTGTGTATGTATATATATATATATATATGTGTGAATGTATATGCTCTATTTATATATATATATATATATATATATATATATATATATATGTATGTGTGTGTAGGCTCTATGTGTGTATATATGTCACTATTACAGAAATAACTTTATTACACGCCTATTTTTACACAGTTTTTAAAAAAAACATGTAAAAATGTACTCGCGTTTTTTAAAGTATTTTTTACACGGTTTTTTTTTGTAACAGAACCGTGTAAAAAGGTTTGAATACCTTTTTACACGATTGTTTCCAAAACCGTGTAAAAAGTGTAATTATCTTACACGGTTATTTGAGAAAAAAAAACGTTTAAAATGGACTCGAAACATTTTTACACGGTTTTTTAAAATAACCATGTAAAAATGTGTAATCATTCTTACATGGTTATTTGATAAAACCCATTTAAAAAGGTTTCGAAACTTTTTTACAGGGTTTTTTAAAATAATCGTGTAAAAACATATAAAGTATTACACGGTTTTGGAAAATGATCCGTGTAAAAAGACCAAAAGTCCTTTACACGGTTATTTTTCAAAAACGGTATAAAAAAGACTATTTTAATGGTTATTTTTTTACATAGTTTTAAACCTTTTAACAAGGTTTTAAATGTATTTATACGGTTGCCCTTTAAAAATCGTGTAAAATACTTATAGTTTTTATTTATTCGTATATATGGTATGTTAATTTAGTGGAGTAAAAAATGTTCAATAACTATTTCTATAAATTAGATAATAGGTATGTATATCTTTTTTTAAAGAATATATAAAATTATCTTTTGGAATATATATGATTATTTAAAAGATGATTAAAAAGGTAAATATATTGATATATGTGGTACCAATTTTATGCATAATTCCCCATTTTTAAATATATTAATATATATGGTATAAAATATATTAATATCCATTTTTTAAATAATATATACATATAAATATGATTATTCTAAATAGTTTTAAAATAAATACAATTAAATATGCTAAATAGAGCTAATGATTTTTTATAAATTAAATATTAATTTTTTTATTAACCATTTAACTTTAAGTATTGATTTCGTTGACCGTATTAGCATTTTTTTTTTTAAATTTAAAAATAACATTCTAAAACTTTAAAATTCCATTCCCGCCCTTAATTTTCCTTAAAAAATTTTGGTTCCCTCTTTTTATATCTTATGTTTATATAAGGCTGCATAGAGGAAACCCTAATTCATTTTCCTCTCTTAATTTAAAACTTCACTTCTTCTCTCTTCCTTTCTAATCGTTGGTGCTGCAAGTTTTCACACCGGTGTCGTCCCTCTCTATCCATAGGTGTTGCAGGTTTGTTTTTACTAGTGACTTGTTTTCAAAACATTGATCCAAAGATGATTTCAACTTTTTCTGTTTTATAGGTTCTTAGATTTATGCTAATTTTTCTTGTCATTCACTATTTATCAAGCATATATATTTGCTCCTAATGTTTCTAAGTTATGTTTATTCTTAAGAAAATTTAATGTATAGTGTTTCTTTGTAGAGATGAAATGATTGCAGATGCTGCTTACGGTAACTCTCAGTTTGTTCAAGATATAATGACCAATATTTGATGAAAAGTACTTATTGGATGTTGTGGAATGCAAAAAGGATTTGTGGACTCATTGGGTGTTGATGTACACAGAATGGATGCTTTCACAATAACCATTCAAGTGGAAATTAGAGTTTGTAGTGTATCTAAAGACGACTGGATTTTATTTTGGCCAAGTCTATTGATTAGAACTTTGGTTTCACTTTGGTTTATGTCTTCACTGTAATTATTTGAGACAACATAATTGATTTCTCTACATGTTTAATAAAGTTAAATCAATATGAATCTAATGTTTACTTCTATTCTTTATCTTTTATATTATGTTTTGATTGCATCATGTTGCATTGTTCGAGTACGGGTATGCAACTATTATAAATAATATGTTTTATACAAATAGAAGAACAAGAAAATAAATTATTATTTTTCTAAAAGGAATGTTTTTATCGACGAATATACATCGGTAATAAGTGCACCAGTAACCCGTCGACAATATCTTACCGTTGGTGATCCGTCAGCGAAGTTGGTCTCAGTAAAGTTTTAACCTTTTTACACAGTTTTGGCTAGCAACGGTGTAAAAAAATGTGACATTTTTATACGGTTTTAACAAACAACCTTATATAAGTTCCTATTTTTACACGGTTCTGCCTAACAACCATATAAAATTGGGATTTTTTACACGGGTTTTCGCACGGTTTTACACGGTTTAGAACCGTGTAAAAAAGAGTTCACCTTTTTACACAGTTTTGCCAAGCAATCGTGTAAAAATGTCATATCTTTTTACACTGTTCTGACTAATAACCGTGTAAAATGTCCCTTTTACACGGTTCCGGTTCCAAAACCGTGTAAAAAGGTCTCCTACTTTCTTACACGGTGGGCTTTTACACGGTTCCAAAACTGTTTAAAAAACCCTTTACAACCGTGTAAAAAGCCCATTTCTATAGTAGTGTGTGTTTGTAGTGGGGGTAAAGGAGAACAATAATAGAGGTGAATGGTTGGGGATGAAGTTAGTAGGGGTGTGTGTGTGTATGTTAACAATGTATGTGTGGGGGTTTGTGTTTAACAATGGGCGTGTGTGTATATAACATGCTGTGTGGGTGCATGATAGACACCGATTCGAGATGGTCAATCTCCAAGAGAAGCCGAAGCTTGAGAGAAGAAGTTTGGAACAATTTTCTACTTGATTTCATAATAAACCGAAGTACAATAGTTATACTAACTAAGCAACTTCTAAAACTAACCCACTCTCCTACTACATTACCCATGACTTCCTTAAAAGAAGGTTATGGCTTTTACTAAGCAAATACTAATTAAGAAATTTAGAAAACTAATAATTAATAATAATAATAATAATAATAATAATGATAATACTAATAACAATAATAAACTGGAAATAATATTCAGCCATGTATCAATGCCCCTCTCTCAAAAAAGGGCCTTGCCCTCAAGGCCGGTAACTGAAAGACTGGGGTCCAGTTCAAACGGAATGGATGTTGGGATCTCCTCCGTGGACTCAAGAAGGAGGAACTGAGGCGGATTACAACGGTATCCCAGGTGATACTTCTCAGAGCAATGAAAGCAGAGGCCTTGGGAGCGTCGTGCTCGGACTTCTTCCTGTGTCAATCGACGAAGAGGAATAGTGGTTGGTGGTTGTGGTGGTGTGGGGAGGATCGCCGGGGCGGTCAATGGAGATGATATTGGAGGGGACGGGGAGGAAGAGAATGAGGCAGTTTAAGGGCTGGTGGAGTCGCCGGGAAAATTGGCGGCCAATTTTTCCTCGGTTAATTTGGACAAGTCGTAAGCCTGGTGAATGGACGAGGGGTTGTGGAGCGATAATTCTTGTTGGATGTCAATGCGAAGGTCGGAGATAAAGCAATTCAGGAGGGCGTCTTGGGAGAGCCCGACCACGCAATTGCTAATACGCTCGAACTCAGTTTGGTAAGCGGAGACAGAACTCGTTTGAGAGAGCTTAAAAAGGGTAGCCTGATGGTTTTCAAAAGAGGATGGTCCGAAGCGAAGTTCAAGTGCGTAGGTGAAAGACACCCAATCGGTGAGAAGACGGTTGTTATGAAGGTATTTGTACCAACTTAATGTGTCCCCTTTGAGGTGGAAGGAGACAATAGAGAGGCGTTGTTCGGGTTTAGTTTGATAAAAATTAAAATATTGGTCGGCTCGGAAAATCCAATCCAACGGAGCAGAACCGTCAAAGAAAGGAAGTTGAATTTTGGGTGACTTGAGGGAAATGCCGTTGAGGGGTGGGGGTGGTGGCGGAGGAGGAGGAGGGGGACCATTGTTGGGATCTGTTTCAAGCTTGGCAAAGACGGTAACGAGGTTGGCCGTGGTAGCGGTGTTGGTGGCGATTTGAGTAGCCAGTTTTTCGATTTGGGTGACGTTGGCGGTGGAGGCGGCAAGGAGCTTGGCGAGGCTGTCGGCCTTGGCAGCCATAGACTCTTCCAAGGATGGTGGATCACGTTTGGGAGGCATGGTGATCAATGAAAGCACCAATGATAGAGACCGATTCAAGATGGTCAATCTCCAAGAGAAGCCGAAGCTTGAGAGAAGAAGTTTGGAACAATTTTCTACTTGATTTCATAATAAACCGAAGTACAATATTTATACTAAATAAGCAACTTCTAAAACTAACCCACTCTCCTACTACATTACCCAAGACTTCCTTAAAAGAAGGTTATGGCTTTTACTAAGCAAATACTAATTAAGAAATTAAGAAAACTAATAATTAATAATAATACTAATAATAACAATAATAAACTGAAAATAATATTCAGCCACGTATCAGTGCATGTGTTTCAACAGGGGGGGATGTGTTTAATAATCTTGTATATCACTCGTTTCATAGTTTGATCTTAGGAGATGATGGTTGTTGTAGGAGATGGATGGTTATGATGGTGGAGGTGAAGAGGAAGATGCTTAGGGGGCGTTTGGTTCGCTGGATTCCGTCGGAATCTGATGGAATTGGAATGGTCAATTCCATTGACCAAATTCCATCCTGCTATTTGGTTACCAATGGAATGGAATTGAATTCCATGAATTCCTTTAATCATGGATTTGGTCATTCCTTCTTAAAATAGATGGAATTGAATTCCATTCCATCAGATTTTCTCAAAATGACACAAATACCCTTCTTACCTTTTCTAAAAACCCTAGCCGCTTCTAAAAACCATCTCTCTCTCCTCTCTCTCCACTCTCTCTCCTCTCTCTCTCTCTCTCTCCTCTCTCTCTCTCTCTCTCCTTTCTCTCCTCTCTCCTCTCCCTCTCTTTTCTCTCCCTCCTCTCTCTCCTCTCTCTCCTCTCTCTCCTCTCTCTCTTCTCTCACTCCTCTTTCTCCTCTCTCTCTTTTTTCTCTCTCTCCTCTCTCTCTCCTCTCATTCCTCTCTCTCTCTCCCTCCTCTCTCTCCTCTCTTTCTCTCTCCTCTCTCTCTTCTCTCTCCTTTCTCTCTCTCTTTCCTCTCCTTCCTTTCTCTCTCTCCTCTCTCTCTCTTCTCCCTCTCTCTCCCCTCTCTCTATCTCTCTCCTCTCCCTCCTCTCTATCTTTCTCCTATCTTTATCTCTCTCCTCTCTCTCCCCCCTCTCTCTCTCTCGACATTTAAAAAAATAAAAATAAAAGAAAGGGTATTTTTGTCATTTTTCAAAATTCCATTCTAATTCCTTTGCAAACCAAACTGACAAATTCCAATTCATTTGACTGATTACATTCCATTCCTGCCAACCAAACACTTGGTCAAACCTGATAACATTCCATTCTTATTACTTCCAGGTTCCAATTACTTATACAGATTTCATTCCTTCAAAAAAATTTCTGCGAACCAAACGCCCCCTTAGTTTGGGGTAGCATGAGGTTGGAGACGAATTAATTTGAATATTTTTGAATTTAACCATACACTTAAATATCATGAATACATATGAATTAATTTGTTTTATATTTCTTACATATTTATTTTTTATTTTACACCTTTATCTTATTAAAAATATATAATCATATATTAATTGAATGTATACTTCTTTTATATAAAAGAGGAGTTACTGTTGTTCTTAAAATTTTAAAATGTACCACTATATAAGTTTAATGTACATATGCTAAAACTCCATAACCTCCCACGATCCAAAATTTCCCGATAATATTAAAAAACAAATCATTTTTAATTTTCAATTACATTTTATACTTTTATAATTAATTATTTAATTTATTTTATATCTCTTACTTTTTCATTTTTTATTTTACAACATATCATATTAATATAAATAATCATACACGAACTAAAATATATTTAAGAAATAGGTTTCATTTTTTACAAATTAAACCATTACAATCATCTCTTGAATATCTTCAAAATAAGCCCAATATTAAATATTAATTATATACTATTAAATATCATGAATACATACGTATTAATTTGGTAAATTCCTTACGTCTTTAGTTTCCATTTTACACTTTTATCATATTAAAAATACATAATAATAGATTAATTAAAAGACGTTAGAAAAATGCTTTTGTCTTTTTTATTATAAATTATTCCATTATAATTCTCTTGTCAATAATTCAAAATAAGTTTATTATTGAATATTTCTTTATTTAATAATATTATAAAATATCATAAATAAATATGTACAAATCTATACTATATCATAAAAAGCCTTAAACTGTTATATATTATAAAAGACCTTTCCTTGGACATAACTTGACAAATCTAAATAAATGTACAAATTATGTCTCTATAGATAAAAATAGAAAATGGATTCACATATATAGTTAATTTGGTAAAAACCTATTTCTATTAGATATTTTTGCTTACACCTATTCAAAATTTATACTCAACTACATTATACGGGTATATAACTAGCATCAGGATGGACAAAAAAAGAGACAAAAATAAAAACATGATTGACATTTTAAGTTCTCCCAAACTTAATCTATATTTTTTATATTTTAAAGAATCTATTAAACATATTCTAAATTACTATAATAATATTGGTTCCTATATATTAAACAACCATAACTACAAAAATCTCTGGCTTTTGTTAGGAGGTTTGTAATTTTCTTGTTTGAAAAAATACATATATTAATAAACTAAATGAAACTTTAGGATAAGATGAAAAAGAATAATTTTGAATTGTATACGATAAGAACCCATAAAGATAAATCTATATACCTAACAAAATTGGGAATAAATACATAATGTGATTAGGTAGTCAACAATCTTATAACAACAAAAAATAGGAGAAAAATTAAACTAATTAATAATATATTATGATTACTATGACTATGATCAAGACCCATGTTTTGTGCTCTAGTTTCTTGTTCCAAGACTCCTAATTAATTCTCTCTCTCTCTCTCACATACACACACTAAGAGGGTTCTCCTGGTGTTTTAATTTGTCTTGATCTTGTGACAGCAAATCCCAAGGTTTGTGTCCACTATGAGTAACCAATGAAGCCAAAAACACAGAATTAAGAATAAACCCCATTAGCCTAGCTTCTACCAATCAACAAGAAAACAAAGTTACATATATATATATAAAGTTGCAAAAGAGAAGAGGAAGAAGCTGTTTTATTTCCCTATATATAAAGCATCCATCTTTCTTTCCAAACTCTCTTTGTTTGTATCTCAAAAATGTCAAACATCTCAGGAGATGGAGGAGGGAGCTTCTCTTCAGGTAATACTTGTGGTTTAGAGGATGGTCAACAAAGGCAGCCACCTTTGGTCAACTCTCAGAGTCACACTACTGCTGAAATTGGATCCATCTCTCAAGAGCTTCTTCCAGATTCATCTAAGAAGAAGAAAAGATCACTTCCAGGAACTCCAGGTAAACTTTTTTTTTTTTTTTTTTTTTTTTTTTTTGAATTCAGAATAATCATGGATAACTGCAATTTCCTTCTGGGATTAATGTAGTTTGACTTTTTTTTTATTTCTTCAAACTTGGATTGTGGTTTTCATGGCTCTTTGTCATCTATGTGTCAGATTTAGCTACTTCCATAGCCATTAATGCTTTCTGAAGCTGTATCATATATCATTGATTGCCAAGGAATTGGGAATCATTCTTAATTTGCTTTTCATAATCACGGGTTGGTTTATGATTATTTCTGGTGAATTAGCCAAGTTTACATTGTGTTTTATTCTTCATAATTGTCTTTTAACTTTCTTGATATAAAAGAGATTATAAGTAGAACTATATTAACACACTTTTGGTAATTATATTACAGAATAGGATAAAACTTGAAATTATATATCACCAAAATGACCAAACCATATTAAAAATGCAAAATAAGATGGGAAATCATTGATGAATATGTTAGATAGGTAGCCAAGTAAAAAAGGAGACTCAATTATTGGTTTCTAGATTGCAATAATTGGACTTCTCTTGCCCTCATCTTTTTCTTCTACTTTTGTTTTTTGCTTCTTCAAAACACATATCTGTACTGCTCCTATCAATAGTGTTTGTGGGTGGGGATGGGTTGATGTATACTCGTCACTGTGCAGCAATATATTTCTTTTATTTCTTCATCAATGAATATCTTGGATCCATTTTTTTCTAAAATATTTTTATCTTGATTTATTTCTTTAAGAAAAAATAAAAAACCCCATCAATTATTATACTATTTTAACCATATCTTGCTGCATTTTAAGAATAACAACCAAATTATAAACACAATTTGTGCAGATCCAAATGCACAAGTGATTGCTTTATCTCCAACAAGTCTTATGGCGAAGAACAAATACGTATGCGAAATCTGCAACAAGGGTTTCCAAAGGGACCAAAACCTCCAACTGCACCGGAGAGGACATAACCTACCATGGAAACTTAGGCAACGAACCAGCACCGAAATCATCAAGCGTGTATATATATGTCCTGAACCATCTTGCGTCCACCACAATCCGGCTCGTGCGTTGGGGGATCTAACGGGAATCAAGAAGCATTTTAGCCGAAAACACGGAGAAAAGAAATGGAAATGTGAGAAATGTTCCAAAAGGTATGCTGTACAATGTGACTGGAAGGCTCATTCGAAAATCTGTGGCACCAAAGAGTATAAGTGTGACTGTGGTACCATCTTTTCGAGGTTTGCATCATCTCTCTTCCTAACTCTACATATTTTGCCGATTTATTTTGAATCGTAGAAATTATGGAAAAATTAATGTATCAAAATCCGACAAAGTATTGTTTAGTTTTCAAAGTGTAATGAACTTTTTATCTAAATCGATGCAACAAAGTTTCAAAGTTTTCTATTTTGTATTCATTATGATCAATAACCTACTCATCTTGTAACAATTGATGACATGAATACACGTTTACCAATGGTTTATGAAAAGAGTTGCAACAAAATGGACAGGAATCTTCATGATATCCAACTCATCAAATGTTACAAGACGATCGTGTTATAGGTCAAAATGAGTATAAAATAGAAAATTTTAAATCATTATTATAATAAATATGAAAATTTTGAAAGTTTATTACATTCATTGAAAAAAAAATATTTATTATAATTAATAAATAGGAACTAAAACCAACTTTGTTGCATCAGATCTTATTTTGACTAAAACCAAACTGAAACAAGCGAATCCAATAAATCTCGTTAAATTAAGTACGTATACGTCAAAAAATAAAGAAATTGTTTCCATGAATACCTCACTCGTAAAAACGATTTGAGACAAATTAAAGTCGTTTTGTTCAACTATTTGAAAATAATAAACCACCGGCCTAGAAAATATTCTTTATTGTCAACTGCTGATCGAAGCACAAGTCAATTAATTTCCATATTTTCTTAGTTTACTACTCATGCTCAAGCAAAGTGATGAACGCTTCGATACTTAATAATTATATTAATCTTAATTTATTTAATTATACGTATTAACATGATAGGGAAATCGATGTGATATATATATCAACGGTGATCATACCCATATCGACGTTTACATGTAAAATATTTGAAACTTTATAGAATCATTATAACAAAACGGTTTTTTTAGGAAATCTAGTTAACCGTGAAATTAAAGGTTATATGATTAACAATTATGCATCATATACAATTGTGAAATTAAAGGTTATGAATTTAGGCGACTTAAGTGTTCCCTCAACGAAATTGGGCAATCTAAAAGGCTTCAACAAATAAATGACGCTTTTAGATTTACTTATTATGTTCTATTACATTGACCAATTTCATCAATAAAACTAGTTAGATATATAACTTGGTATTAAAAAATCGTATTCCACCACATTGTATAAAATACAAAGTTGTCGGTTCTATACACTTAGGACCTGTTTGTTTGCAGCTTAATGAGACTCACAGTTTATTCAGTCAGCTATATATAACTGTTTGGTAGTGGCTTAATGATATAGAAAGTGACTTATTTTGTAAGATTTTAAGGGAGAGCTTTATGCAGAAAGTCATGTTTTTTCCAAACCAATTCCTCTAATTAAAAAACACGTTCTTAATCCTAATAGTCACAAATTTTGCTTAATGACTATATTCATTTATAATTTGTTAAATGATTATTAATTTAAGTACTTAAATTAAAAGCAATAAGATTGTGAAAATGTAGGATCCACCTCAAGAAAATTTAAAAAATATTTGGATGCACACTCACAATAAATTAATTATGTTTTATTTTTGTCATTATTGGCTTTCCACGCCTGCAATGGTGTTGGGCATATTCATTTTGTTTGTTTATGAAGAAATATAGCTTATTTTATACCTTCTTGGTCCCATATATATATATATTTATGTACTCTGAAATTTTATCACCTTCTTTTTTAAATAAAGGAACATTTCACTTCAATTACTTCTTTATTGATTTCGATTCAAATTATATATACATAGAACTATTGAATTAGAAGGTGGGTGAATGCAAGTGAAGATAAGATAGGTGCATGTAACTGAAAGTCGATGAATGTAAGTAAATGAATGATAATATAGCTTTTTTTTAATAAAAATCGATCAGATCATGTACGTATCACGAAAATCAAAAGACGAGAGTATCTATCTTTTACAAAAGTATGTGCATGATCATCTTTGCCGGATCAAAAGATATCAACGGCTCTCACAAAAATAAGGAGTTGTCAACCCTATATAATTATATATATATATATATATAGAGAGAGAGAGAGAGAGGGGAGGTTCAAGAGAAAACCTCAAAAAAATGAAAAACTGAAGAACACTCTAGTAGTCATTCATCTGAACGGTAAGCACTTGTGCATACAAGTAATTTATAACATGCACACGTGCATATGCACAAGTGCATAATATGCACATGTGCATAAAAACCAAAAAACTAATTAATTACGTGTATGCACAAGGGCATACCGTCCAGATGGAAGGCTACCAGGGTGTTCCTCAGTTTTCTGTTTTTTTGAGGTTTTCCCCTGAACCTGACCCTATATATATACACACATACATACATACATAGGGTCGGGTTCCAATGAGAAGTTGAGGTTAACGTGAGAATCGTGAGAAGTGGTTATTAACCGTTGGGACATGGATGCACATTAGGATAAGATGCACCATGATAAGATGCACTGAGATGCACCGGTCAATTAATTCCTTCTAAGCCACAATTCATGGGAGGGCATTTGATCAAAAGTGATTAATGGTTCAGATCAACTTCTCATGTTTCTCACGTTAACCTCAATTTCTCACACGATCTTTCGCCTGCATAGATATACATACATATATATACATATACATACATATATATATATATAGAGAGAGAGAGAGAGATTGACAGAGATTCAAATAGAAGCCATGTAATTATTACAAATCCTACAAACCAATCTCAATCGTACGTGTAGATAATCAACGACGTAGAATAAATCGGTTCTACATTTTCTCACAACTGCATAATTAATTGATTTAACAATTGTCTTTAAATTTCAAGATACACAAATCAAAGGCCAATATTTGATTTGTATGGTTTATAACAATTACATGGTTGTATTTGAAACTCTCCGGGTATATATATATATATATACACACACACATATATATAGGCCAAGGTTATTTTGCAACCTAGTAAAACTTTACAACCTCGTGCAACCCTCATCTAAACCATTCATTTAGTCTATTGCATTGGATTCTCATTGATTCTCTAAATAAATTTACTTGATTTCATCGAATTTCTGCAACAGATGTTGATGCACATAATGGTTCATGTGATGTATCGGATGAATGTGGTACTTTCATGAAACAGTATGCATTCCATGTTAGTGTATGCATTTAATGAAATACTATGCATTGCATGTAATATTATTGGTAATCATTTATGCAATCCCGTAATCAATCATAATGAATGGACTAAATGAATAGTTTAGATGAGGGTTGCACGGGTTGTAACCCTTTACTGGGTTGCAAAATAAACCACCCTATATATATATATATATACACACACACACACACACACACACACACACACACATATATATATATATATGATGCATCCCGAAGCAAACTCAGTTGAAGTTGGATAACTTCCAACGTTCAACGGAAGTCTACCAATCTTAAGAATCAAGAGAAGAATGATTCTTGTTATTAACAGAGAAAATTATAGGAATTAGAGACTGGGATTTCAATGAAAGAATGTATAAAATTTCATACTCCAAACCATTAACATAAAGGTATTTAAACTATTAAATAAGAGACTCTAGACCAACACAAAAAAAAGAATCCTAAAGCAAAATCGTTAATGAAAGATAAAAAACGAAAGGAAAAAACAAACAAGTATATTAATAATTTGATAGACTCCTAGTTTAATCATCTATGTAGACTCCTGCTTCGCATCATTGCCCTTCCCATGATACGATCCTTGTCCCCACGGATCAAATGTAGGCTTCATTTTTTCCACTTGCTCCTAAGTGGCATCTTAAGTGGCACGACTCTTCCATTTTACAAGCCATTCAATTACTAGCTTGTTTTGTCTCTTAGTCATACTTTTATCAGTAACCACCTCTAGTTCTTTCTCTACCACACTACCCTTAGAGCTTAAGGGAGCCGAATAATTAGGAGACGAGCCAAAATGTTGTTTAAGTAGTGATACATGAAAGGTGGGATGAATGCTAGAACCTGTGGTTGCTTCAAAATATATGCCACCTTTTCAACCAAGCGATAACCAGATCAGAACCAAAGTACTTGGAAGCCAGTTTCTGGTTGGGCCTGTTTTCGACTGAAATTTGCCTATACGGTTGTAGTTTTAGATAGACCCACGTTCCTCCTTCAAATTCTCTTTCTGACCTTTTCATGTTAGCTGCTTATAACATTCTGATCTGAACCTTATGCAGGTTATGTTTAAGCAGCCTAATCACCTCTTCCCTTGCTATTAAACTTCTATCAACAGCGTCTACCTTGCTCTCGCTAGGAAAATAAGGTAAATGTAGAGGAGGTGCTCGCCCGTACCACTTCAAAAGCGGTTCAATTGATAGCGGATTGAAAGTTGGTATTGTACCAAATCTTAGCTAAAGGTAGCCACTTAGCCCATTCTTTAGGTGCTTCATGACTTATGCACCTTAAGTAACCTTCCAAACACTTATTCAAAACTTCAGATTGCCCATCTGTTTGAGGATGATAATTGCTAGATGTGTTCTGATTAGTGCCTTGAAGCACTAACAACTCTTGCCAGAAGTTGCTAATAAAGATTTTATCTCTATATGATACTATAGATTTAGGGAAACCATGGAGCTTGTAGATATTGTCCATAAAAACTCGAGACACATCAATGGCTGAAAAAAGATGGTTGGGGGCTAAAAATGGGCATATTTACTTAGTATATCAATGGCAACTAAGATGACATCCTTACCTTGTGACTTTGGAAGCTCTTCAATGAAATCCATGAAAATATCTTCCTATATTCCCTATATTCCTTCAGGAATTGGTAGTAGCTATAACAATCTAGGTTGAGTCACATTATCGGCCTTGAACTTTTGACAAACAAGAAAAATAATATAATGGACTACGTCTTCTCTCATCTTAGGCCAAAAGAATAGTGTTCTCAACCTTTTTAGAGTAGCAGTGACACACCTGAGTGGCCTCCTTTATGGGAATCATGCATCCATGCCAAAATTTTGTTTTTTAAATCACCATAACTCCCTATAAGCAGTCTGCCCTTTTGCCCTAGTTATTTGTTCTTCCATGTGAATTGAGAATGTCACTTGTTCCCACTTTGAATCTCATTTATTATGGTCTTTAGATTCCTGTCATTTTCCCAGCTTGCTTTAATAAGGCTATAAATGTCAGAATGGATGCTAGAAATAGCCAATTGTAGTAGTTCCCCATGTGTGGCTCTCGATAGAGCATCAACAACCTTGTTTTCCAAACCCTTTTTGTAACAAATTTCATAGTCATAGCCCAAAAGTTTAGATAACCATCAATGTTGAAGTGAAACCTTGTTCTTGAGAAGGTGTTTCAGACTTTGTTGATCATTTATTATCACAAAGTGTTTATCACCGTGAGCCAACAACTCTTTTTTGTAAGTAGATAGAGTTAGATGTTTAAGGGATAAGGCTTTGCTAATAAAGGCAACTGGATGCCCTTTTTGCATGAGGAGAACCCAAATTCCTTGATTAGAAGCATCCAACAATAAATGGCTCATTAGAGTTTGGTAACGCTAGCACAAGAGGCTTTGTCATGGTCTGTTTAATGACAATAAAGGTTCTTGTTGCTTCCTCGCCCCATTTGAAGGAGTCTTTTTGTAGTAACCTTGTTAAAGGTTTTGCAATTATGTCATACCCTCTGATAAACCTTATGTAATACCCTGTCAAGCTGAGGAACCCTCTAAGTTGTTTAACGGTTGTCGGGACTAGCCACTTCATTATAGCTTGGATTTTTGAGGGTCTATTACCAGATCGTCCCTTGATAAAACATGCCCCAAATATTCAATTTGTTGAACTCCACACTTGCTATGCTTAGCAGAATGAGCATGGGACCGTAGGATGTCTAATACATCCTTCAAATGTTGAAGATGTGTGTTCCAATATGGGTTATGGACTAGTATATCATCGAAGAAGACTAGAACAAACTTCCTCAAATAAGATTTAAACAACCGATTCATTAACCCTTGGAATGAAGTAGTGTTGGTCAATCAAAAGGGCATTACCAAAAATTCGTAATGCTTACAATGAGTTTTAAAAGTAGTCGTGTGTCATCTTCAGTTGCAACTCTGATCTGATGGTATCCTGCTCTTAAATCAATCTTAGAAAACAATTGAGTGCCATGTAATTCATCCATAAGTTCTTCGATAAGAGGAATAGGAAACTGATCATGGATGGTCATTTTATTCAAGGCTCTGTAATCTACACACATCCTCCAACTCATGTAGGTTCCTTCAAGATGTCAAGGTAGGTGTTTAGTAGGTATTGCAAATCTATTAGGAGTGGGTTTATACTTTGATGTGTTTTTATCTGGAAATCGAGTAATGGGTATCAGCGTGGACAACAAATAACATATCATGGAATTTCACTTTTGTTGTAACACCTTCTCCATCTTTGAGTTACTTACTGTCTTGATTCCCTTGCATGTGGCTCCCCGTAAGTTCAATTTTATTCCTTTGACTATGAAATCAATAATATGTTTTAAAAAAAATCAGAGTGAACTTTACCCAATGAAGTAAACCATTGGACACCTAAAACAACTTCACACCGCCTAAGGATATCAAGTACAAATCAGTTGTGAAACTAATCCCTTGCATTTTCCATTAAAAGCCTTCGATCATGGTGTTCCAAGTTACCTTACCGCCATCTGCAACCTATATAATCATAGAAGATTTCGGGATAAGTTTGTATCCCAACTTCTTTGCTAATGTAACATCGATAAAATTATGGGTGCTTCCTGTATCCAACAACATTTGTAATGCCTTCTTCCCATAGTGACATGTTATTCTCAGGTTTGGTAATCGGTAATTCCTGTTAAAGCATTAACAGAGATTTGGGAAAACTCCTTGCCTTCTTCTTCTTCAAGTTCCCCATCCTGTTTCCACTTCCAAATGATATGATTGTGGTCGCTTACCCTACACTGTTGCCCGAACTCATACTTTTTGTCGCAAAAAGAAAACATAATCCTTTAGACCTTCTATCATCAAATTCAGCAGGGGATAAGGTCCTTCGGTTTCGGTTTGGTTGTAGGTGCTTCTTGTTTGTTTTAGTGGGTTGTTTCTTGGTTTTTATGGGGTAATCTAGTTTTTTGTTGGCGCAAGGATAGGCTTGATTTTAAGTGTCCTGGTGTACGAAGTAGAAAGTAATGGTGATTTGGTTTGGGGGGGGGGGTCTAACCCTTTGCTTTCTTATATTAGCTTCCTGAATTTTCGCCAAAGGATAGGCATGGGAGATGGTGGTAGGGTTAAACATTCTCACTAGGCTTCTTACCTGTTCTCCTAACCCAATGATGAAACAACTCAAAGCATTAACAGGGGACAGTTGCAGTCGGTTGATAATGTTGTCGAACTCATCATGGTACTCCTTGATGGTAGCAGTTTGTTTTAGCTCCATTAGCTCATCCATAGGATCGTCAATTGTTCCCCAAATCTCCCTGTTAAGTCAATGACAAATTCTTCCCATGTAGGGTTCACATGATTTCTTCCCTTCATATACCCTTGATCCTACTGTAGAGATTTTCCTTCCAAATGAATAGAGGCTAATGGCACTTTAGTATTCTCGTTCACTTGATCTAATTGAAAAGTTGTTCCACTTTGTACAACCATGCTTTCAGCTCCTCTCCCCCAAAATGAGGAAATTCATTTTTTGTTAATGTATAAGAGTATTGGTTAGGGTTACCAATTAACTCTCCTAACTTCAGACCGTATTTTTGGTGAACTTGGGTTGAGATAGATTTGTTTTATGGTGTATATATATATATATCCCACTCAAGAAGCACAGTAGGTTAAGTGCTTCCCTTCTTGATCCACCATTAGTTGATTTAATTGAAGTGATAACCCATACATTAAATCACTTATTTCAGCTATAGCTTTGGCGTTTTCAAAAATTCTCATACCTTGTATATGATTATGAGATTCAATCCTAGCACCGAAGTCTGCTAAAATAGTTTTGAGCATTACATCTAATTCAGAGTTGTTTGTCGGGAAGTCAAGATGGCGTTGGTTATTGATTGATGATTATTCCCCTATATTAGGCGGCTCTGTCACCTTACTCTGATTCTTTGCCATGATACGAGTAATCCTGATGATGAAACATAGGGACTGAGTGTGCTCTGATACCAATGATGCCCCCGAATCAAACTCAGTTAAGGTTGGCTAACGTCCAACATTCAACCAAACTCTCCCAATCTTAAGAATCAAGAGAAGAATGATTCTTGAAATTAACAGAGAAAATGACTGGCATTTCTAAAAAAGAATGTATAAAATTTCATACTCCAAACCATTAACACATCTAATTAAACTACTAAATAAGAGACTTCTAGAC
Source organism: Arctium minus (assembly GCA_954870635.1). Lineage (NCBI taxonomy): Eukaryota > Viridiplantae > Streptophyta > Magnoliopsida > Asterales > Asteraceae > Arctium > Arctium minus. The sequence goes on along the minus strand of OX941087.1, from coordinate 38,758,314 downwards.
CAACACAAAAAAAAAATCTAAAGCAAAACCGATAAAGAAAGATGAATAAAGAAAGCTAAAAACAAATAAGAAAATTAATAATCTGATAAACTCCTAGTTTAATCATCTACATAGACTCCTGATTCACATCAATATATATACACACTTTAGATCATGTGAGAATAAGTATTTTAGGGAGAATGAGAAGAATACTTTTGAGCCATTGGATGAGTTGATTTTTTAATTATCTAACAGCCAAAAAAAGTGAAGCTTCATCATCTACCTTGATAACTGACAAAAAGTACAAACATTCATCTTACTTATCAACCTTAATTTCATATTTGTATTCTTTCAGTCATCTTCACAAACTTTTACATACCTTCAATTACTTTCGTATGTATATATTGTTAAAATTTGGGTATTGATAACAAAAATAACTAAATAAATGTAGTTGAAGTTAGTTGAAAGTAAATGAAGACGCTTTTCCATCTAAAACGATTCATTCTGAAGTAAAATCAACCCTAGTCCTTCATGTTGTAGCCCAGTGGTAAGGTAACATCCTGGGGGGTCAGTGGATGGTATCCCTGATTACCCAGGTTCGAACCCCGGGTGAGCATCCTGTGACATCTATGATCATGGGTCTGCCACATAGTGGTACCCTTAATTGGGCTGGGTTGTGATCGACGGGGATTAGTCGGGTGACACCCTTAAGTGGGAGCCCGGATACCCCGGGAACATGTGCGTGTGTTAACTTGCCGTTCAAAAAAAAAATCAAAGTATTACTTTTAAATAACGTCTTTTCGCATTATTACTTGGAGCGATTGGTTCCGTATAAAAAAAATACACATCCTTCCTTCTCATGCTTTCTTTCAAACCAAAGTGGATATCATCAATTATGGCCAACTTTAACCACGTTACAGTAAAAGATGATATGTTTGTGTTTTTAACTTAAAAACAAAATATACTAACACCATTTTTTTTTTAACTCTAACCATACATCAAACAAAATAAATATTTAATATTACAACGATAAACTAATATTTTATTAAAATAAAAAATTAAATATGTTTTATTTTATTAAAATAAAAAATTAAATATGTAATTAATTGTTATATTCACAAGATAAGAATTAGTTATTAAGAATAATTTATGGTATGTAAACTTGTTAAATTTAAATTGATAGAATACAATCAATGATTCTTGTATCAATAGAAAACATTACATGTGACAACCATAGTGCCCAAAATGTAATATTATATATAATAGCACTAATTATAGTATACTACTAGGCATATACCCGCGTGATGCAGCGGAATGTAAGTAAAGAACGAACAATTAATGTTATTTCCTTATATACATTTCATCAATAATCAACCATGACCTAAGAATCACAACTTATGAAACTTAAACCCATAAAGATATTCAATAATTAGTTTATATAACGATTATTGACGAAAAAAATTATAATGATATTATTTATAATAAGAATGAAACGTATTTTACGATTATGTATTTTTAATGTGCTAACGGTGGAAAAAAAATAAAACGTATGGATAGAAAAAGAAATTATTTCGTAGATATTCATTATATTTAATAGTACGATTAAATTAAAAAATATTCAATATTTGGCTCGTTTTGAAGATATTGAGAAGACGCTTATAATGATGTAATTTGTAGAAAAATGAACGTATTTTTTCATTGCATTTTTGTTAATATATGATTATTTGTGTTAATATGATAATGATGTAAAATGAAAAATGAAAAAGTAAGGGATATAAAGTAAATTAAATAAGTAATTGTAAAGGTGATAAATGTAACATTGTAAGGGTGGTAAATGTAATTGTATAAAAGTTTGTACAATAACCGTTTTAGTTTTTTCATTATATAGTATAAATTCTGATATTTAATAGTACGGCTAAATTAAAAAATATTCAATATTGGGCTCGTTTTGAAGATATTGACGAGACGATTATAATGGTATAATTTGTAAAAAAAGGGACGTATTTTTTCATTGCATTTTTGTTCATATACGATTATTTATGTTAATATGATAACGGTGTAAAATGAAAAATGAAAAAGTAAGGGATATAAAGTAAATTAAATAAGTAATTGTAAGGGTGATAAATGTAACATTGTAAGGGTAGTAAATGTTATTGTACAAAAGATTAAGGATGGTAAATGTTATTGTACAAAAGATTTCTTTTTATTTTTTAATTAAGGAACAAGACAAAAAGACAAAATTTGGTTAAAAAAATAAATATTAATATTACATTGTAGAAAAGATTGAAATACACATGAATCCAACGAACGATGTTGACGACTGTTAGAGTGAAGGATCAAATCCGTGAAAAAATGTATACACCACATCATCTACGTAATAAATGAAAATTAGGGACCAATTTTTTAAAAACCCACATACCATAAGGGACAAATCCATAATATATATATACTCTAAAGTTTATTTTGGGTTCTTATATCCATAATTGAAGGTTTGGGAAAAAATGTGAAGGTTCATTTTTTAGTGTTTGTCTTAATTTGTTCTGCCACAGTACTCTTGTAATTGGTTTAAAATTTGGTGATTTGATTGTGTGCAGAAGGGATAGCTTCATAACTCATAGAGCCTTCTGTGATGCCCTAGCCGAAGAGAACCACAAACTAACCCAAACCATGCAACAAGACCATCATCACCCTGTTCATGATGATGATCAACTGATCACCCAAAACATTAATCCCACAATTTCCATGACTTCACCAGAATTCAGCCATCCAGACTCCAAAAACCACCCTTCAGAATTACTACCTCTAAACATCATGCAAGGTGGCCGCGGAAGCTTGTTTAGCGCCAGCCCTAGAAACGGCTCACCGTCGTCTCTCCAGCTAGGTGGCACCAGTACCCTTTCCAGCTCCCACCTAACTTCGGCCACTGCCTTGTTACAGAAAGCAGCCCAAATGGGAGCCACCGCTAGCAATAATAATAACTTTGTTACCACCATGGCACCACCGTCGTATGGTGGTGCTGATCAGAACCTCGTTGACCAGTATCACACTCATCATTCACAGCTATCTGGGATTATCGGTGGTGGATTCTCTAGCCAGTTTCAAGAACCTTCAGGTCTTTCACGTTTTTTTAACCCAAGTACTAATGGAGATGGAACAGGGGTGTATTCGGGGTTCATGAACCCTAGCAAAGAGGTCATGATTATGAATAATAACAATAACAACAATGGTGGTCATGATGCAAATCCAGGAATGAGTGATTCCAGCTGTAATCCTTTGTTGAGGTTTAAAAGGGATGGAAATGGTGATAACTTGACGGTTGATTTCTTGGGGGTAGGAGGGATGAGACTCAGGAGTTTTAACGAACAACACCAACAAGGAATGGAAATTTCAAAGTTTTGATTTTGGAAATAATTAATAGACGACATGCAAAGAGACCATTTTCAAGCGTATAAACTACATCGTGCATCTTGCTATATATTTTGTGTCTCTACTCTTTTTTGTTGTAATATATTGCTATATTTATGAACGAACACTTTCTTTTTCCTCATTTGTTTTGAACAATGGCCATTATGCAGACCCGGCCCTGGCCATGTGCAGCCCGTGCGATCGTACAGGACATCAAAGCCCAAAGGGGAATCAAATTTTCATCTATTAGTAGCATTGTGTTTAATAATTTGGGAATTGAGCAACTGAATTTTAACTGTAAACAACAGGCCTTGTAACTAACTGAGTATAGATTTAGACGTTAGTCTTTAGACCTTGTAACTTTTTGAGTTTTGTTCTTGGTTTACTATGATACTAAGGGGTCGTTTACCAAACGCTCAGGTCCGTTTCTGACATTTTATTGGCCCTGGACGACATGTGAAAATTAGCACTCGATAAGTACGATAAAAAAAATTCAATATGTTGTTTTTATCATTAGATTAACATCGAATTTAGAAAATACTAATAATTCATACAAAAAACTGTTTTTCTGAGTATTCCTAGAAGTAAAATCAATCAAAAAATTATTTCTAAATTAATATTATTTATCATATCATTTTTACATAGCACTGTAAATTTGTTTCACCATCAAACACATCATATAATATACCTTTAAATATATATATATATATATATATATATATATATATATATATATATATATATTGACATCATTTTGGGTCGCAGTTTTAATTATTCGGAGTAGCACTTTATGTAAATCAATGTAAATCAGTTGATTTTCCATGTCACTTCATGTTAATGTTTTCATCACCATTTCAAAATTTAATTTAGGGTTAAAACAAACATTTTTAAGCGTCGGTCTTAGAATCTAAAGTCCATGTCGGAAATAGTTTGAGATTTTATTCTTGTTTTAGAGATATGAGTCATTAGTCAATATTGTATGAAAAACAAAGGTAGTTTTGTATTCCTAAATATAGATATAAGTTGTAACAACCCAACCAAAAACTAACTAAGCATAATATCAATATAAGAATATTCGTGCAAAAAACGACCCGAAGTCACAATTAAAATCCCAAGGTTTGCGGAAAGTCAACCTATTACACAACTGAAAACAGAAGGAAAAAAATTATACTAAAAGGAGGCCTTCTACTCTGGCACCAGATCACACCTTCTCCTTACCCTTGCCCGAGCCTCCTACCTCATGTCGACCTGAAAAAGTTTTTAGTTTTGAAAGAGCGAGGGTTAGACCGAAGGTCTAGTGAGTCCCCTCAAAACACAGTTCAAAATACATGATACGGAAAAGTTTATAATAAAACTCACCCCTTTCAGTTTTATAAACATAACCACCTTCATAAACTCACTTTCGACACACACTACCGTCACTCGAAAGTAACAGTGTGTCTGGCTCATATTGCCTTAGCTGGGACACCCCCCCCCCCCCAATTGGCATAAACGGGACACACTCCCCGGTACGAGCACAGGTGGGCCACACCCCCCGACTTTGGACATACAACTCACCACAATGTATGCATACATTTAATCAACATCAAAAGCACAAACCACGTTTAAAAGAAAGCTCACATGTATAAAGCTCAAATAAAAATAAAAGATGCTTTAAAGTAACTTTCACATGTCTTTAACCACTTTAATACCACAAAGCATTTCGTTAAAAAAACTCACCTTTGGTCCTTGCTTAATTTCGTGCTCTAGAGATCTCACAACCTACGATAACACTGATAAGTCGGTAAGACACCCCCTTGGAAAGATAACTAATGAGAGGAGATTACTCTCTCTCTCTCTCTCTCCCTTAAATAGCGACGCTCCCAAATTGGACTACCTAAGACCAACAATTATCCAAACAGACACTGGACAGAAAATCCCTCACCTGGGCGCCTCCGACTCCCGGGGTTAACCCGTCGGGTAACACAACCCCCGGGCTCCCCGCCTCCCGGGTCACGGCCGGGTTCCCAACTCCCCCTAGGCTCCCCCTTCTCCCGGGCTCACGGCCCGGGTTATTCGAACCTCACCCCGGGGTCCCCCGTCTCCCGGGGCCAACCATCCCCGGGGTCTCGTTGACCGGGACACCCTCGGTACTTCTCGCCACCCGGGACTTCAACCACCACTGGGCGCTCGTCTCCCGAGTTCGCCCGGGTTGACTGTTCTACCCAACACAGAGGGCGATTAAGGGTCCTAGGCGAACCCAAAATCCCCAAATCGACTACCAAACCTCACTAATTAATAGGTTTTGACTACCAAGAACAAAGGGGTAGGACATCAAGTCATCCTCAACCAAACTCATTACCAACAAAAACCATTTATAACGATTATTGAAGAACATTGAGGATTCCCATTCATCCCATACCAAAACCCAACTAAAGAATAGTCAGTCAACCTCAAGAACAAAGATGAAGGAAATGAAGGTTACCTTGATCGACCGGTGAAGAATTTCTCCTCTAATCCAAGCTTCCTTTGTTTTCTTTCTCAAGATCGTATTCACGTTTCTTCCTTCCCCCCTCTCTTACACTTTCAGCCACCAAGAACATATGGGGAGAATCCCTAGGGCTAAAACCCTTTTATTCCTAATTTACATTTAGCCCCTTGAACTTTGGGCCTTGATCCACTATTCACCCAAGCTCTAAAATTTGAGTAATTTGAACCCGGATATTACAATATCCTCTCCTCAAAAGAATTCCGTCCTCGGAATTCCATCGTTAAACAGACTGGGTACTGGTATCTCATGTACGCCTCCACTTCCCACGTTGACTCTTGTCCCTTGTGGAATTTCCATTGTACCTTTACTAAACGAATTTCTTTATTCCTTAGCTTCTTAACTTTGTGATCCAAAATGGCTACCAGTTTCTCTATAAAACTTAACTTATCATCCACACACAATTCTTCTAATGGTATGACTACAACGGCTTCGGCCAGATACTTCTTTAAATTTGATACGTGGAACGTAGGGTGGATTCCTCGCAGCTCAACGGGTAAATCTAGTTGGTACGCTACTTCTCCAACACGTTCTAGGATAGTAAATAGTCCAACAAATCTCAGTCTCAACTAACCCTTCTTTCCGAAGCGGAGTACTCCCTTCCAAGGAGAGACTTTTAACATAACCAAGTCTCTCACTTGGAATTCAATGGGTTTCCTTCGCTTATTCGCATACATACTTTGCCGGTCTTGTGTCGATCACAACCTTTATCGAATTTGGTTTGTCATATCAGCCGTCACTTGCATAATCTCCGGACCTGTCAATTGTCGTTCTCCCACCTCGTTCCAACACAAAGGTGTTCTACACTTGCGACCGTACAACGCTTCGAACGACGCTTCTTGAATACTGACGAGATAATTGTTATTATAGGAGAACTCTATCAACGGTAGGTGAACTTCCCATGAATCTTTGAAGTCGATCACACATGCTCGAAGCATCTCTTCCAGCGTTTGGATGGTCCTCTCACTTTGACCATCCGATTGACGGTGATAGGCGGTACTCAACTTGAGTTGCGAACCCAACTCTCTTTGCAGACTTATCCAAAAAGATGACGTGAATCGACCATCCCGGTCTAAAACTATAGATGACGGCACTCCATGCCTGGACATTATCTCGTCTATATACAACTTTGCCAATTTCTCCAACGGATACGTCTCCTTAATCGGTAGGAAATGAGCCAATTTTGTGAGTCGATCTACTATCACTCAAATGGCATCGTGCCCCTTAGGTGATCGCGGAAGTCCGGTAACAAAGTCCATCGCGATCTCATCCCACTTCCATACTGGTATTTCCAACGGCTGAAGATCCCCGTAAGGTGTATGATGCTCCGCTTTCACCTTTAGACATGTCAGGCATCGCTCGACGAAGTAAGTGATATCTTTCTTCAAACCCGGCCGCCAATAGCTTTGCTTCAGGTATCGATACATTTTGTTGGTTCCCGGATTAATGGAATAACGAGACTTATGCGCTTCTTCCAACACCTTCTTTCGAAGATCGCCCAGTTTCGGGATCCACACTCAATCACCAAAACATCTCACTCGACGGCTGTCGATGGTTAACGAATTTACAATTCCGATTATTCTTTCGCTCTTCAACTTCTCTTCTATGAGTGCTTCCTTTTGTAGACTCTTGAATTCCTCCAAAAAGGTGGAAGTTTCCTCGACTCGAAACGCCACTAGCTTCGTTGCGTCGCCACGCTCTTTCCGACTCAAAGCATCAGCCACGACGTTGGCTTTACCCGGATGGTAAGGATCTCACAATTATAATCGCTCAACAATTCCATCCATCTTCGTTGCCTCATATTGAGCTCTTTCTGGTTGAATAGGTGTTGAAGGCTCTTGTGGTCAGTATAGATCTGACACTTAACCCCATACAGGTAATGTCTCCAAATCTTCAAAGCAAAAACCACCGCTGCCAATTCTAGGTCATGCGTCGAGTAGTTCTTTTCATGTTCTTTCAGCTTGCGTGATGCATAAGCAATCACTTTACCTTCTTGCATTAATACATACCCTAATCCCAACTTTGAAGCATAACTATAGATCACGAATCCTTCAGATCCATTGGGTAGGGATAAAATGGGTGCACTACTCAGGCTTTCCTTCAGTTTACCAAACGCATTCTCTTGAGCTTTGACCTATACGAACTTAACGTTTTTCCTTGTTAGAGCAGTTAACGGCGTGGCTATTCTCGAGAAGTCCTAGATGAACTTCCAGTAATAACCCGCCAACCCAAGGAAACTTCTTACTTCTGACGGTGATTTCGGCGCTTCCCAACCTTTGATAGCCTCAATCTTAGCCAAATCAACCTTAATTCCATCTTCCGACACCACGTGTCCTAGGAATTGTACCTCCCTTAACCAAAATTCACATTTCGAGAATTTGGCGTACAACTTTTCGCGCTTAAGCAACTCCAACATCAATCACAGATGTGCATCGTGCTCCCTTATGGATCGTGAGTAAATTAGTATGTCATCAATAAAGACGATCACACACTTGTCCAAGAGCGGACTACACACTCTATTCATTAGATCCATGAATATTGCTGGAGCGTTAGTCAAGCCAAAGAGCATGACTAAAAACTCATAATGTTCGTACCTCGTACGAAAAGCAGTCTTGGGCACATCCTCCTCTCTCATCTCCAGCTGATGATAGCCCGACCGCAGATATACCTTCGAAAAGTAACTCGCTCCTTGCAGCTGATCGAAAACATCATCAATTCTGGGAAGCGGGTACATGTTCTTGATTGTTACATTATTAAGCTCGCCATAGTCTATGCACATCCTCATAGACCCGTCCTTCTTCCTAACGAATAGTACCAGTGCTCCCCACGGTGATGTATTGGGACGAATAAACCCCTTGTGGATCAACTCTTGCAGTTGAGTCATCATCTCTTTCATTTCGGTCGGCGCCAAGCGGTAGGGTGCTCTTGCTATTGGTGCCGCCCCAGGCACCAGGTCTATCCGGAACTCCACTTGTCGATCAGGAGGCAAAGTGGTCAAGTCTTTCGGAAACACCTCCGGGTATTCACTTACTACCGGAACCGACTCCAGCCGTTTTTTCTCCTTTTTAGCGTCTACTGCATACGCTAAGAACCCCACACACCCTTTCACTAAGCACCGTCTAGCCTTGATCATTAAACATGACTTCCTATTCCAACGATCTCCATACACTGCCACCTCTTCCTTATCAGGAAACGCTATTCGGATCAACTTCTTATTACACACTATATGGGCATCATTAAACGCCAACCAATCCATCCCTACGATGACGTCAAATTCCCCCATACCCATTAGGTACAGTCGTAACAGAAATAAATGACGGTTGATGTCAATAGTACACCCTTCATATACTTCTCCCACCAAAACTCGACTATCATCCGCTACTTCTACCTCAAACCCAAGAGTGAGCTTCTTGGGTTTCACACGCAAATTATGAACAAAGTTCAGTGACACAAACGAACGGTTTGTGCCCGAATCAAACAACACCTTAGCAAAAATTGAGTCTATAGGGAAAGTATTTGTCACCACATCTGGTGTTTCCACTGCCTCCTCTGCCATCATATTAAATACCCTAGGCCTCGCCTGAGTTGGCTCCACCTTCTTCTCTCCTCCTTTTCCTCCAAATCCCCCAACCGCTCCCTTCTTCAGCTGCGGACAATCGGTTTTAATGTGATCTGGAGAACCACAATGATAACAAGTCCTCGGCCGCTGACAATCCCGAGCCATATGAACCGACTTCCCATATTTAAAGCAACCTACACGATCCATCAGGCATTCCCCCTTATGCACCCGGTTACACTTACTGCACGACTTAATCTCAAACCTTGGCGTTGCCCACTGATCAGATCTTGCACCCTTAAATTTCTTTGATTCACGAACTGGCCCTTCCCATTTCCTCTTTTCACTGCCCCTTTCCGACATTTGACGCGCTTTGTCTTTCTCACTCGTCTCCATTGCGTTGACGACCACTTGAAAAGTGGTAGGTTCTCGCGCGGCAGCCAACTCCCGGATATTACTCCTCAACCCAAACAGATACCTATCCACTCTCCGCTTCTCATTCGGTACATAAATTTCGGTAAATCGAGCATTTTCGAGAAACTTGGTTGTGTACTCTCGAACCGTCACTCTCCTTGTTCCAGGTTCAGGAACTCCTCCTCCAATTTCTTCACTGCTGGTAGAGGACAAAACTAATGTTTGAACTTGGAACAAACGTCTCCCAAACCATCCCCTTGGCCGCCTTCAAACCTCTACCTCCAGTTTCCACCTCCCACCAAAACACGGTGATAATCCCAGTTTTATCAAGTTCTCATTGTAAATCAATCACAATAACAAGATGAACACAAATCTCGTAATCATATGTCATTGTTAAAGCTTCACAGATTACATGTTTCTCTCACTACATTCTCTCACTAGAATATACAACAATGACCTCTTCTCTAATATGCTCTGTGTAACAAGTGTTCATGTACTTACAGAATACAAAGACAACCAACCTATTTATATCTACTAACAAACATAACACAACTACTTTGACTTTGACTTATTACAATGACTTTGACTTTCATGCTTGAGAGTTGACTTTGAGCTTTGACTTGCTTTACTTTAATCTTTAAACTTCATGATCTTGCATCCAACAAATATGTGCCCTAACATTCTCCCCCTTTGGATCAAGATCATCTCTAAAAGATTTTGCAATTCAATCTTCCCTCTTTAAGCTTAATTTGGACAATCTCCCCTCTTTTTAACATTCTCCCCTTTCATTGATAAAAAAACTATCTTCAAAACTTTCTGTAATCTTCCCAAAGTCTATTCTTCAAAAATAGTAGCATTCTCCCCCAAGGTTGATACAAACCTCTTTCCAGACTTCAGAAAGAAATTATCTTCAGGTTCGGCTCGGTTTGCTTTAGCAAAATATCTTCAAAGAAAATTTCTGTAAAATATTGGCTTCCTTTCAGAAATCTTTGAAATTTCACTTTTAGCTTTCAACAATTTTTCTCAAACCAACAATTCTTGAACACTTTCCAACAATTTTCTTAAACATTTTTGGTTCATACATTTCTTGAACTCTTCTCCCCCTTTTTGATGATTAGAGCACTAAAATCATCAAAACTTTCATAAGAAATGTCTCTGAAATCTGTTCTGACCATTGATTTTTAACAAGAGTCTCTGATTATCCGTCGATCCAAATAATATATTCATCCAAATCTTTGCAAATTCATACAAATAAGAGTGTAACACCTGAATCAACAAATGAATCAGTTAAGATGCCTGTCAGTAACACGAAATCACTGTGTGTAACGAATACACATTAGAAAGGATCTTTAGTGATGTTCACTCCCCCAGGGCTTCCATTCAATCATCGAAACACCACAAAGATATTTCTATGAACGTTATGACAAGAAAAACAAATTTCCTTGTGTGTTTGTACAAGTGTTTGAAAGAATTAAGCACAGATGATTGCTTTTATAAGGCTCAAAATTGTGTAAATCATTGAGACAACAATAGTTAAACACATAATCGATTGTGCATGATCGAAGTGCGAAGGTGGGGCAAACTTCCTTCTATTTCAATATCCAGATTTTCCAAATGAAAACCAGATAGATTATGTGTTGCATCCCCTTGAAATAATGAAACATTTTCTTGTTGAAAAGAGAATGACTAGCTGGTGGGGTTTTTATCAAGAGTTGGCATGGGCTAGTTGCTTGTTTCAATAATGTTCACGAAAAATTGTGAAACACTAGTAATGTGGCTGCCCGACTCAGAAAAAGTTAGTGTAGATTTTGATATTCTTTTACTCTGTTCTCTCACCCTCTTTCTTTTAAACATTGATCTCACATTTAACCAAACTCTCTTTTTCATTTTACCTCAACACACAACCCACACTCAGTATTTTGACTCCTCACAGAATTGATCACTCAAGGATTAACTTCTTGGGTAGGAAACACTGGTTAACGTGAATCCATAGAAGTTTCATTTAATCTCACACAATGAACCCATGTATTGTCCTAAAAGAACATGTTGCTCAACTGGTTTAACTTGTCAGTTAAAGCACAAATATACAAGTCAGATATTTGTATGCTCATATATATAATCATGAAGATTTGAGCATTTTTAAACCTTGAAGACTTTTCAAACAAGTATATTGAATGAATGAAATGAATACAAAAAACTTGTTTAAAAATCTGACATTGTATTAAAAAGATCAATATCGAATGATTTATCAGTTAAGGCTTAGGTCAGCAAAAATTGGATATAGTCTATACGATTCAAAATATAGACAAGCATGAAAGAACGTTTCGAAATGAAATCAATGCTCAAACTTTGAAGTTCAATCGGGGTGTCTTACCATCGAAAATTTGTTTCAATATAGAGACATGGTAAGAACATATCCAACAAAAAAAATTAAACCGGTGTGTGTGAATACTTGAAAGTTGTTGGTCCCAAATAGCAAATAGTAAAGAAGAAAAGTATTGTAGAAGGGGGGTTGAATACAATACTCACAGTTTTTCACTTACTTTAATTCTTATTGATTTGAAATCAAGAATTACACATAGAAAACTTTTGATTGTTGCGGAAGAGAATAGATGAAATCTATTCAAACAATCTTACACAAAGAGAAATGAAGAACAATTGTAAAACACTTAGAAAACAATAAGAACTTCTTAGAGAGAGAATGCCAGTGCACTTAGAGAGCTTGAATGCTTGAGAGCTGGTAATCTTGCAAGTTGAACCATCCTTCATATATATAGTGCCTCATGCATTAAATGCATGGGACACCTGTTGAGTAAAGGATGGACACAGGTCTTCAGCAAGGTACAGGATGTACCTTTTGTCTTGAGGTGATTTGGCTTGAAGTGTTGACCTGCAGAAGGATGGTAGAGACCTTTCCTTAAAAAGGTGTAGTAGACAAAACTTACTTTATCTGATCTCCAGATGAGGTCCACGTCAATGCAAGATATCACAATATACTTTGTCAGATAAGTATAATGTGTTAGAAGGAAATCTTCAGGCATCTTCGGCTCCTGAAGATGTGAGAACATCTTCAGCTTCTAGGGAGAGGTCATCGGCTGCCGAAGGCTTGAGAGATCTTTGGATTTTCCCGAAGATGTGAGATCTTCGGATTTTCCCGAAGATGTGGGATCTTCGGATTTTCCCGAAGATGTGGGATCTTCGGATTTTCCCGAAGATGTGGGATCTTCGGATTTTCCCGAAGATGTGGGATCTTCGGATTTTCCCGAAGATGTGGGATCTTCGGATTTTCCCGAAGATGTGAGATCTTCGGATTTTCCCGAAGATGTGTGATTGACACCATCCTGGCTGATGGTGTTGAACACTTGGGCATGCTTGGCTTTAGGCTTAGGAGACTATCTTCAATCCGCTTTGAGAATTGTACTCCTACTTTGTCTTCTTCGGCTGATCTTCGACTTCACCGAACATTTGTATAGAAACCAAGCTGCTAACAGAACCTTAAACATATTCTAAGTAGGATGATATAAGATGAAAGATCAGGAGGTCATCTTCAAATCTTCAGATGACCCAACAATCTCCCCCTATTTGATGATGACATCCATACTAAAGAATGAAACAAAGAGTATACTGAATAAATTCATTTTGACCCGTATTTACTCTTTTTGGGTTCTTTTCACATAGATTTTTTTTTTTTTTTTTTTTTTTTTTTGATATAAGGATTTATAAGAATATCCGACATTTACAAAAGAATAAAAGAATGAAGTATATTTGTACAAACTAAATAAAGGAAATGCATTTGTATTAAATATCACTTAGCAAAACAACGGTTACAAGTACATTAGAAAGATAAAAGGATTTAGAGAGGAACCTCATTCTTTCTTCTGTCTTTTGTGGAGCTCAGCAAGAATATCCCGACGGAAGAGAGAACCTTCAGAACTTATGGGGATAAGTGATAGGACAGCAACCAGAAATTTGGTGTCAGCAATGGGGATCTCCTTATGTCTGAAGAACATGGGAGTTTCCTTTTCATTAAGGAAAAAGACTCCTTTGGTTGGCCTAAACACTACAGTACCAGTAGTGCCTGAAATATGGGTCGGACACGGACCACCTGGAGTCTTCAGATTTAGATTCTTTATATCAGGAATCATTCCCTTGGCAACCATGTACTTGAAGAGGTTTTGAGTGACAGAAGAGGAGAGTTGTGGAGAGGAGGAGAGACACATCTTTTTGAGACATTGAACTTGAGCTTCTTCTTCAGGAGAATGCTTATAATCTTTTGCAATGTCTTTCATTTTTTCAAGAAGACGATTGATGGTCTTTTTGGCCAAAACTTTGTGCCTACTAAGAGATTTAGATAAGAGTTCAGAGAGTTCGTACCATTCAGAGAGTCCATAGTCTTCAAGATCGCTGAATTTGGTGGAGTGATGACTTTTGTCTTCTCTAATGATTAACATCCGAACCTCATCTGAGCATTTGGTGGTGCCAAGCTTTATTTCAACAATTTTAGACTTCAACTTTCTTTCCATTAAAGTCTTTCTGTACCAAGGGATGTCATGAGAATCAAGCTTAGCTTTAGAAAGGCCAAAGTCAGAGGTGACTTTGTTTGGTGGTTGAAGTTTGAGCCTATCAGCTTCAGAAACAAAAGCCTTTAGAGAAGCAGACTTTTGTTGATGAGATAAAAGGGCCTCTTCATCTGGAGATAGCTTTCTCTTTCCTTTGTCTCTGCTTTGTCTAGAATGCTCCCCCTCAGTTGGAGCATTGGTGATGGGAGTGGGACCCTGACAGTCGCTGTCTGAAGGAATGGGAACCGTCTCTTTCTCCCCCTCAGCGGCTGACGGGGGAGCAACCAACACAGAATCAACCTTTTGATGAAGAGACTGCAAGGACTCAAGAATTTGAGTAGTGATGGCCCGATGAGACTCCGAAGCCGCTTGAAGCCTACGAACCTCCTTATCACGAGCACTAGAGGCTGCTTGAAGAGCAGTGACCAAGGCAGTGAGGTGCTGATTGGAGGTCTCAAGAGATAACAGTTTGTCACAAGTGACTTTGACAAGAGAGCCCAGAACGGTCTGATGTTCACGAAACTGAGCACCAATGAGGCGGTGCTGTCGGTTGGTTTCCTGAATATCGGCCAGAACCTCTGGGGGAATGATGGGAGCAGAAGTAGGAGTGTCCCGCACAGTAGAAGTAGAAGGAATTGGGGAAGGTGACACTTGCTCGTTTCCCTGTTGCAAATAAGCTAAAAATTGTGAAATACCCTCCACACTGGCCTTTGGTAAGACCCGTGTTTCACCGGGCGGTGCATAAGCATCGACCAAAAATTGGTTGGGTGACAGGCCGTGCAGTGAGAAAGCAGATCCTTGGTCCGGGGAGAAGACCAAGTCATCCTCATCCACCAAGGAGAAAGTGGAAGAGGGAAGTTGTGGGTCCCCAAATATTACAGTTGCATCCTTTTGGGAGGATACAAAGGTGGTGGCAGTGGGTATGTCGGAATCCCCGGGCCCGGATGGGAGAATATCAACATCCATCGATTGTGAAGAATCGGAGGATGGAGTATGTGGGACGGCCCTAGAAACCTTCCTCTTGCTTTTGGGAGAAGAGGGAGGGGAAGAGGTAGAGTGCCGCCGCTTAGAGGTGGTGGTGGTGACCTGGGTAACCACCGAAGGTCCGTTCGGTGGTATGGCCGTTTGGGCAAGTGCGGCGGTGTCGGTAGCTGAGGATGAGAGAGTGCTAGCCGACGTCACAAGAGGTGAGGGGGAAGGGGCCACTACAGAGGAGGGACCTTGGGACACCGGAGTGTCCTTAGCATCTCCCCACTGTAGATTGGGAGAAGTAAGGAAAGAGACCATACCTGGAAGCAGAGGACTGTCAGTTGCCAAAGGCCCTTTATGAAGAAGAGGTTTGGTCACAATGGGCGCCTTGTAGTCGAAGGTGATGCTACGAGAGGCATCAATAGTAGTAGCAAACTTTTGGTACAGAATGAGCCAGATAAATCGAGGAAAGGCGACATGCGGCCGCTTGTGGGGGGTGATCACACTGACTAATTCATGGAAGAAGTACCGGGCAAAATCAATCTTTCTTTGAAAGATAAGAGCATGAGCGAGTTGGGTGATGTAGGATGGACATTGATCATGGCCACCCGTTTTCTTGCTAAGGCATAAAAGAACATGAGAGAAGAAGAAATGCCATATACCTCCCATGTTTTTGCGTAGCAGTGTCTGCGGACTCCGGGCATGGTCGCCAGGAAGGTAGTTCAGTGCCGCAACAACCTCCTCGTGCTCTTTGCCAAGTGGGAATGCTTCATAAGACTGGTACACAGGAAGGTGTAGAGCCGACCGAACCTCATCAACACCAAAAGTGAGATCGGGTGAAGTGGGGTCTGAGAGAATGGAAGCAGACACCTTCTGGGATATGCTATCATAGACACACGTAAGCCAAAAGTTGCCAATGAGTAGTTTGCTCATTTTTGGTGGGTTGTGTGTCAAGGCAAAGTGAAGAGGGGATTTAAGGAGGAAGGAAGCTATAGGGTTAAATTCACTGTGTTTGGGATCACTTTCCAACCTTGCAACATGGTTGCATGGGTTGAAAATGAGATCTGCATGAGAGGAAGGAGGTGTCATCATATTTTTCTTGACAACCTTGGGAGAAGAAGGGGAAGCCATGGAGGAGAGAAAAATATGTAGGTTGTGGATGAGAGAAAGGATGATGAGAAAAGGATGAGGGCTGGTTATATTTATAGTGGGAATAGGAGGGAAAAAGAAAAGGAAGGGATTTGAAAAGGTAGGTAATAATGGTAGGAGATAATAGTGTGTAAGAAGATTTGATGGATGATGTCTAGAAGTTGGGGAAAGAAAAGAAGAGAGGAAAAGATTATGGAAGGAAAAGGTGAGATTTGGTAGGATGGGATAGATGGAGGAAAAAAAAATAGGGAAGGAAAAGGTATGGAAGGAAAAAAAAAATAAAAGTAGGAAGGTAGGATGGGATGGGAAGGGAAGTAGGAGGGATGGGATGTGGGAATAGGGGAAGTCTAGGGAAGTGGAAAATGTAAAGTATGGGAGAAAGAGTGAAAAAAAAAAAGAATAGGGGGGGGGGGGGGTTCGGTCGAGTGAGGGAGGGAGGGAGGGGAGGTCTTTGCCGAAAATTTGTTGTGGGTTGGGGATCGGTTGGCGTCGGCCACCGATGGGTAATTGAAAGAGAGGAGGCGAGGTATCGAGAGGGAGAGAGAGAGGGGTTGGGGAGGGCTTTGGAAGTGAAGGATCCAGCGAGAGAGGGGGGGGGGGGTCGGCTGCCGACGGGAAGGAGGGGAGGGGGGGTCGGCTGCCGACGGGAAGGAGAGAGGGGGGGGGGGGAGGTCGGCTGCCGACGGGAAGGAGGGGAGGGGGAGAGCCGAATGAGAGGGAGGGAGGGGTGTAGGGGGCGTCGGCTAAGGAGGGGTTCGGTGGCTAAGGGGGGGGGGGGCGTTCGGGTGGTATCGGCTGCCGATGGGGTGGTGGTCGGCCGCCGACGTGGGTTGCGAGGGTCGGTGGGTGGGGAAACCGAAAAAGGAAAAGGAGGGATAAGGGGGTGGGGGTCGGTAGCCGACGGGAAGGAGGGAGGGGGGGGGGGAAGGAGAGAGAGCGCGAGCGAAGGAGAGAGGGGGAGGGGGTAGGTCGGTAGCCGATGGGGTGGTGTGGGTGGTCGGCTACCGACGGAGTTATAAGGGGGGTGTTTGTTCGATGGTATAAAGGGAGGGGTAGGTCGAGAGAGAGAGAGATCGGCTAAGAGTGAGAGAGAGAAAGAGAGAGTTGGAGGTGAAAAAAAAATGAAGGAAAGAAAAAAAAACGTGATGATGTCGGCAAGATGACATCACCTTGATGATTCCATCAAGTCTAAACAAAATGACTTGAGGTTATTATCAGTATAAAAGGAAACTGATGAAATTTTTTTTTTTTTTTTTTTTTTTTTTTTTTTTTTCCCTTTTGTTTTTTTTTTTTGATTTCTTGTCTCTCTTTTTTGTTTTTTTTTTTTTTTTGTTTGATTTCTTTTCTTTTCTAACTCTCAATATTTTTTTTTTTTTTTGAATTAAAAATCGGCATTTAACATACCGAGTTCTCCGATGAGGAACTTGAACCTAGCTTCGTCAAGAGGCTTGGTGAAGAGATCCGCCAGTTGAAGGTCGGTAGGGATGAAATGGAGTTCGACATCACCTTTGGAGATGTGATCCCGGATGAAATGATACCGGATGTCGATGTGCTTGGAACGAGAGTGCAGCACTGGATTGTTTGCGATTGCGATCGCACTTGAGTTGTCACACAAAATCGGGATATGAGAGTACAGTTGATTGTAGTCTCTCAGTTGGTTCTTCATCCAAAGGATTTGAGCACAGCAACTTCCAGCAGCTACGTACTCAGCCTCAGCGGTAGAGGTTGAGACTGAGTTCTGCTTCTTGCTAGACCAACTAACAAGCTTGCCACCAAGGAGTTGACAGCTGCCAGTGGTGCTCTTTCTGTCAATCTTAGAGCCTGCAAAATCAGAATCTGAATACCCCATTAGATCAAAACCTGAGTCTTTGGGATACCAAAGACCCAGATTCATGGTACCTTTTAGATACCGAAAAATGTGTTTAACCGCAGCCAAGTGAGATTCCTTCGGATTGGCTTGGTAACGCGCACACAGGCAAGTAGCAAACATAATATCCGGTCTACTCGCAGTAAGATAAAGAAGAGAGCCGATCATGCCTCGGTAGCTGGTGATATCCACAGATACACCATCCGGATCAGCATGGAGTTTCAAAGGTGGTGCCATAGGAGTTTTCATGGGAGAGGAGTTTTCAAAATTGAACTTTTTCAGAAGATCACGTATGTATTTGCTTTGATTTATAAAGATTCCTTCTGAAGATTGTTTAACTTGAAGTCCTAAGAAAAAGGTAAGCTCCCCCATCATACTCATCTCATATTGGCTTTTCATGAGAGAGGCAAACTCATCACATAGTGACTCATCAGTGGCACCAAAAATGATATCATCCACATAAATTTGAACAAGAATAAGATTACCTGAGGTTTGCTTGATGAACAAAGTGTTGTCAATTTTACCTCTTGTATACTTGTTCTTTAGGAGAAAGTCAGCAAGAGTGTCATACCAGGCACGGGGAGCCTGCTTTAGACCATAGAGGGCTTTGTCTAACCTGTACACATAGTCAGGATGGACTGGATCTTCAAAGCCAGGGGGCTGTTTCACATAGACTTCTTCAGCTAGCTCCCCATTCAGAAAGGCACTCTTGACGTCCATCTGGAAGACTCTGAAGTTCTTGTAGGCAGCATGAGCAAGGAAGATTCTGATGGCTTCAAGTCTGGCAACTGGAGCAAATGTTTCATCATAGTCAATTCCTTCCTCTTGCCTATAGCCTTGTGCAACCAGTCGAGCCTTGTTTCTGATCACCGTGCCTTCTTCATCCATTTTGTTCCGAAAGACCCACTTGGTTCCTATGATGGTTTTTCTGGAAGGACGAGGAACCAATCTCCAGACTTTGTTCCTTTCGAACTGAGAAAGTTCTTCTTGCATGGCAGTGATCCAACATGGATCAGCTAGAGCTTCGTCAACTTTCTTTGGTTCAATGAGAGAAAGGAAGTTAACAAAGAAACAAATGTTACCAACACCTCTTCGAGTCTGTACACCAGCCTGTTGATCACCAATGATTTGATCAATGGGATGATCTTTTGTCCACTTGAGGGCAGGAGGTAAAGAAGGAGGGAAAGAGATTTGCAGAGGAGAGTTGGAAGGGAAATTTTGAGGAGAGATGGATGGAAGATCAGCTTGTATAGGTGAGGAGGGAATGTCAGATGGAGAGACTGGAATGATTTGGAGTGTATGTTGAGGTTGGGTAGGCTGAGGATCATCTTCTTGATGAGAGGAGGGGTTGTGAGATATAGAGGGTTCATTGTTTTGGTAGAGAGAAGTGGGAACTGTGTAGGGAATGTCTGATGCTGTTGGAAGAGGACAATCATCAACACAGGAGGATATCCATCTGTTCAATTCTTCATCATCACAAGAGAGTGATGATATCTTGAGGTCATCAAACTTGACATGGATGGATTCATCAATACACTTCCTTCGGAGGTTGTAAACTCTGAAAGCTTTGGAAGTGAGAGAATATCCCACGAAGATTCCGTCGTCAGCTTTGGGATCAAATTTTCCCAAATTTTCTCTATCATTGAGAATGTAGCAGACACACCCAAAGACATGAAGAAAACCAATGTTGGGTTTTCTACCATAAAAGACTTCATAAGGAGTCTTATTATGTCTTTTTACAATGATAGACCTATTTTGGGTGAAGCATGCAGTGTTGATTGCTTCGGCCCAAAAGTAGGTAGGGAGATGAGATTCACTCAACATGGATCGGGCAGCTTCACATAGCGTTCTGTTCTTTCTCTCCACTACACCGTTCTGTTGTGGAGTTCTGACGGCAGAGAAGTTCTGAGAGATGCCTTTCTCATTGAAAAAGTCATCCAACATACTGTTCTTGAATTCTGTTCCGTTGTCACTTCTTACAGATCTTACCAGCTGCCCATTCAACACTTCAGACTTTTTGATGAACTTTATGATTTCTTCAGTAGTGTCACTTTTATACCTGAGAAAAAATACCCAAGTATAGCGAGTGAATTCATCAATAATAACCAGAATGTACCTTCTACCACCAAGGCTTGGAGTACTGACTGGTCCACACAGATCCATGTGGAGCATCTGAAGAGGCTGAGTGATGGAGAAGCATTGCTTGGACTTGAAGGAAGATTTTGTGAGTTTCCCTTTCTCACATGCAGCACACAGCTTTTCTTTCACAAAGGATAACTTTGGCATGCCCGTAACAAGCTCCTGGTTTGAAAGGACATTCAAAGTCTTGAAGTTGAGGTGAGAGAGACGCTTGTGCCAAAGCCAACATCTTTTGGCAGAGTTTTCAGAGACAAAACAGATGTTTGTTCCGAAGGATGAGCTATGTCCCATGTCTATGACATAGACATTTTCTTTGCGGTAGCCAGAGAGTACAGTTTCCATCTTTTCGTTGAAAATGATGCATGAAGATAATTCAAACATCACCTTGTACCCCAGATCACACAGTTGGCTTATGCTTAGGAGATTGTGCATCAAGCCTTCAACATAAGCTACTTTATTAAAGGTGATGGAACCATTTGAGAGTGTTCCATAACCTTTAGTCCTTCCTTTAGAGTTATCACCAAAGGTGACAGAAGGACCTTTGGTAGGCATGAAGTCAACAAGGAGAGATTTGTTGCCGGTCATATGTCTTGAGCACCCGCTGTCGAGATACCAGATTTGTTGGTGCCCTAGACCCTGCAATCACAAGAAAATCAGTTCTTTGGTACCCATTTGGAAATGGGTCCTTTTGAGTTAGAAGGAGAAGAAGTATCCTTGGAAGCATTTTTATCAATTCTCTCCAGAGGACAATTCTTAGCAAGGTGAAAGGTATTACCACAGTTATAACATTTTCTATATGTAAAAACCTTTTTGGAGCTTTGACCAGATTCATTGTGATGACTGGTCACATTGACTTTCATGGCCTTGGAGGTTAGAGGAAAGTCAAGAGGCTTAGGACCCAAGATACCTTTGCCAGATTCAGTTGAAGGAATAGAAGAGGGTGTCTTGGAATTTAGCTTATTTAACATCACATCTCTGGGGATTGGAAGAGAAGATGGTTTCTTTGAGTTTTTCTTGGGAAGTTTCTTTTGGTGAGGAAGATTGGCAATAGATTTTCCCTTTTTGGAGAAAGAGATTTTGTTTGAAGAAGGCTTAGAAGAAGAAGGTTTGGGTTCAGAAGAGGAAGACTCATTTATTTTTAAGGAACACATAGACTCAGTAATGGGTTTAGAAGGGTCATTTGAGTCTTGGGTTTCCTCACTTTTATTGGGTGAATCAATGCTCTTAGCTTTGATGAACATTCCAAACTTGAGATCTTTAGAGGGATCAGAAGAGTCCAAAGGTTCAGAGTTGTCATAGTTCTCTTCAGAGGATTCATAGAATGAGGGAAGAGAGAAAGGAGCATGAGTGTCAGAAGGAGGTTCAAGGTCGTATTTCCCGAAGCCTAGTCCAGACTTGTCATCACAAGATATTTGATCCTGAAAAATCTTTTCTAAGTTCTTGGAAGAGCTTGTCCACTTTTTCACAGTTTCTTGCTCCTTTTTAAACTTTTTAAGAAGTTTATTTTTCTCTTTAGCAAGAGTAAAATTTATAGTTTTCAAATCTTCAAGCTCAGCCTTGATTTTGTCAAAGTGTTTTAGTTGAGAAAGACAGATTTGCAGTTGAGAAGAAAGAGATTTTATCTGAGCCTTTGCCTTCTTCTTTGCATCCTTGGCTTCATAGAAGTCAATGGTCAAAGAGTCAAAGGCTTCAATTTTCTCAGCATCAGAGAGAGAGAAAAATGGATGTACCTGAGAAGATGATGTGGAGCACTCAGCAGACACAAGAGCCATGGAGGTGGAAGAGGTTTCACCATCATCAACATCATCTATTTTAGCCATAAAGCAAAGGTTGGCCATTTCCTTGTCACTTTCGGAAGTTGGTTCATCTGCCCAATTATGAGATTCGGCAAGAAGACCTTTTCCTTTGTTGGCTAGAAGAGCACTCCTTTCCTTCTCTCTCTTGTATTTGGCCTTGTACTTTTCAGCACGGTCAGAGTTTGAAGGAGCAGAAGTTTTTGATTTTTGAAAAGAGGGTTGAAAGGAATCAGACTTGGTTCTGACAAACCTAGAGGATGTACGGTTGGAGGAGGGCAGTCTAGACTTATCAGAGGACCTGCTTCTGCATTCAGAAGCAAAGTGTCCCTTCCTCCCACACCTGTAACATTCCTCATTTGATTTGTCAGAGGAAACATTTTTTGAAAAAGTAGAGGAGGGTTTTCTAGAAAACCTGAGTTTTCTAGAAGGGAAGTGAGGTTTGCCTTTAGAAAAGCCAACCAGCATGGCAACACCATCTGACAACTGAGCCACAGAGGTCTCCTCTCCTTCATCATCAGCCTCACTGAGATAGGCTTCTGAAGGGTCATTGGGGTCCTCTTGACTATCGTTGTCAGAGTCAGAAGGATAGGTGATCCTAGGGACACACACAGTACTTTTGGAAGATTCACCGACAAGGGCTAGAGAAGAGCCTTTGATGTCTTTTGTGAATGACTTCCTAAGCAGTTTAGACTGTTCATAGTTGAAGAGGGTGCCATACAAGGCAGTGAGAGGCATAGAGTCAAGATCCTTGGTAGACTTGATACAAGTACAGATGTTTTCCCAAAACTCAGGAAGACAGTCCATGAACTTGCACAAGACTTCCTCATTGTCATATATGCGACCCACAAGTTTAAGATCATTGAGAAGACTGTTAAAGCGATTGTAGTAGTCTGAGAGAGACTCACCCTTCTCATGAGAGAAGAGTTCATACTTTCTTACAAGAGCAATCTTTTTGCTCTTTTTCACCTTAGACGTACCTTCATAAAGAACACACAGAGTGGACCACATTTCTTTTGCAGTAGAAAGGTTAACAAGAGAATGATAGACCTCATCAGGCAGAGAGAGGGCAATGATGGCTCTGACTTTAGTATCAAGAGCTATAAGACGTCTGTCTTCATCATTGTATTTAATGGGGTCCTTTAGAATGTATCTCCCATTAGCTGAAGTTCTTTCTTCTTCAGAAGAGTCCTCATCAGCTTTTCCCTTGTCTGCATTATATCGGTCCCAAACTCTAGGAATAAAAGGACCTTCATGTAAAATAGTTGGATATCTGCTGTCAACTCCTTCTAGAAAGAGTATCATACGACTTTTCCACAAGAAAAAGTTATTGGGGTTAAACCTTGGTGGTTTGGCTATAGAGCCATTGTCGTATGAACCAGCATTGAAGTTTTGAGAAGAATCATTTTTTAAAGAAGAAGAAGAGGTTGCCATCACGGATCTAGTTTATTGTGTTAAACTAAACCGCTCTGATACCACTTGTTGGTCCCAAATAGCAAATAGTAAAGAAGAAAAGTATTGTAGAAGGGGGGTTGAATACAATACTCACAGTTTTTCACTTACTTTAATTCTTATTGATTTGAAATCAAGAATTACACATAGAAAACTTTTGATTGTTGCGGAAGAGAATAGATGAAATCTATTCAAACAATCTTACACAAAGAGAAATGAAGAACAATTGTAAAACACTTAGAAAACAATAAGAACTTCTTAGAGAGAAAATGCCAGTGCACTTAGAGAGCTTGAATGCTTGAGAGCTGGTAATCTTGCAAGTTGAACCATCCTTCATATATATAGTGCCTCATGCATTAAATGCATGGGACACCTGTTGAGTAAAGGATGGACACAGGTCTTCAGCAAGGTACAGGATGTACCTTTTGTCTTGAGGTGATTTGGCTTGAAGTGTTGACCTGCAGAAGGATGGTAGAGACCTTTCCTTAAAAAGGTGTAGTAGACAAAACTTACTTTATCTGATCTCCAGATGAGGTCCACGTCAATGCAAGATATCACAATATACTTTGTCAGATAAGTATAATGTGTTAGAAGGAAATCTTCAGGCATCTTCGGCTCCTGAAGATGTGAGAACATCTTCAGCTTCTAGGGAGAGGTCATCGGCTGCCGAAGGCTTGAGAGATCTTTGGATTTTCCCGAAGATGTGAGATCTTCGGATTTTCCCGAAGATGTGGGATCTTCGGATTTTCCCGAAGATGTGGGATCTTCGGATTTTCCCGAAGATGTGGGATCTTCGGATTTTCCCGAAGATGTGGGATCTTCGGATTTTCCCGAAGATGTGGGATCTTCGGATTTTCCCGAAGATGTGAGATCTTCGGATTTTCCCGAAGATGTGAGATCTTCGGATTTTCCCGAAGATGTGTGATTGACACCATCCTGGCTGATGGTGTTGAACACTTGGGCATGCTTGGCTTTAGGCTTAGGAGACTATCTTCAATCCGCTTTGAGAGATGTACTCCTACTTTGTCTTCTTCGGCTGATCTTCGACTTCACCGAACATTTGTATAGAAACCAAGCTGCTAACAGAACCTTAAACATATTCTAAGTAGGATGATATAAGATGAAAGATCAGGAGGTCATCTTCAAATCTTCAGATGACCCAACAAAAGTATATAGAAAAGATAATACACAAGTATTTATCTTTGGAAACACACGGTTTATAATCGTTTAAGCACAATAAACATTTAAAATCACACTTCTAAACCCATAAAATCGTTTAAGAATCAGAAGTGGTTTGAGCATTTAATAACATGTTTTCTATGATTGAAAGTTGTCCTTCTTTCAACCATATACGAGATTAAGAATAGAAATTAACCTTTTCGTTCAGTCTTAAATCTCATGAAGTTAAGCTTCAAGTCATATAAGATATGATCTTGTAAGCTTCCTCTCAATCTGCAACAAGTCACAAAGTCCGTCAAAGTACAAAATTTATTCACAAAATTTATTGAAAAGTAAAAGACATAAAGCAGTAAAACATTGAATGTACGAGTTTTGATCTGAAGTAATCAAAAGTCATAATCCTTACTCCCCCTGAAATTATGCATCATCAAATATGTTAGTGAAAAAGCACATGATAGAGATCTGTAACTCCCTCTGAAATGTAGATCATCAAAACTTTCGAATGCATATTTCCAGAAAAATATGTACTCTCCCTTGAAGGTTGATTTCCTCATTTGAGTATAGGAGTACAATCTCATATCAGCCCGGGAATATTATCTTTTTCATCGTTGAAGTACGAGTCCTAAACTGTTGTGTTTAGAAGTCAAACTTCGTTGAAGTACGGGTCCTGAACTGAATTATTCAGAAGCCTTGGTTCTCTTACTCCCCCTTGACAGTAGGTGCCTGCAACACAGATTCGTCTTTTGGTTTTGGTACCCACTGGTATTTGGGTCCATGTTTGTGAGTTGCAGTTCGGTTAGAAGTAATTGAGTAAGAACCATACCAGTAATGATCACTAGACTTATGAACAAAATCATATGTATGACAGTAAGAACAGTACCTTTTCCTTGTAGACAATTTGATCAACTGATCTCTCGTGTAAGTAAAATCAGGTTTACCTTTCCGCACTTTGTTCTTCTTTGCATTTGATGCATGTACACATGATTTGTTTCTTTTCTTCTCATCAGTATTTTCCTCATCAGCTGGTGTCACCTTCCAGACCAACTTTCTTCATTATATATCCTTCTTCTTCTTCTTCTGAATGTATCTGAACCATCTACATTTCTATCAAAGAAAATGTTAGTAGTACGAATCTGATTAAATGAGTTAACTGACCTTCTTGTAGAAACGGTTTTCTGATGTGAGCTTGAGGCTGTCTTTTTAAAGTTAGCTGAATCATTTCTAGGTGTATGGATTTTTGACTCTGGAGTCGTTTGCTCAGTCACCACCACCTTTGAAACAATGTCTTCAAGCTCTCTTATCTTTGAAGAGTAACTGTCTCTTTCTTTGATAAGCAGGTCAATCTTTTCTTGAAACTCAGAATTCGTTTTCTGCTCTTTCAGTGCACTTGTAGGCAATTCAGATAACTTCTCTGTAAGCTTCTTGATTTCTGCTTCAAACATGTTTCTCTCTTCTTCAAATCCCTTCTCAGCATTGTTTCTTTGACCCGATATCTCTTTGAAGATTTCAACATTCTTCTGTTCAATAACCTTCTTCTCTTTTTCAAATTTATCTCTGTCCAGGATGATCACTTTCTCAAAGTTGGATACTTGTTGAGAAAGCTTAGAACATTTAAGCTCAACCATCTTCTTCTCTTCAAAACTCTTCCTGGAAAAGTCTGAAAACTTCTTAGCAAACTCTATCTTTTCTTTCTCAAAAACACCTTTGTCTTCGACCATCTTTTGTTCCAAATCAGATATTTTCTTTCAAAGCTCAACATTAGCATCTTCCAAACTCTTAATCTTCTCCTCATAACCTTCAACAGGTGCTGCTTGCTGGATTTGGACAATCTGATTTTCCAAGTCAAAGATTTTTCTTTTCATCTCAGTTTTCTCAATTTCCAAACTCTTAACTCTTTCTCTTGAAGACATCTTTGATCCTCCCATTATCTTCTCAAGCTAATCCCACAATTGTTTTCCTGTAGCCTTTTTGCTATCTAATTGAATAGAAAACTCATCTGAAATTACTTGCAAAATAAAAGCTTTGTCCAATCTGTCAGCTTTATGTCTCCATCTTTGCTTATCAGTGTATTTCTCAAGTGGTATTGGAAACTCTCATCTTTCCATTAATCCATTTTCTTCTGGATAAGAGTAAGTCCTTGATGGAGTTTTCATCTTTCCTTCCTTCAAAGATATTTTGATATATTCTCCCAAAACATTGCCATTAATGAAATCCATAAATTTATTCTTCCACTGCTCATACTCTCCTTTGGCTAAAATAGGAGGTTTCACATCAGTTTCAATTGCAAGAGCTTCTCTGGAAGTAGAAATCTTATGCTCCTGACTTTTCTCTTTACGCCATTCAGTAGTATATTCTTCAACAAAGAAATAATCATTCATGATTCCTGTTACAATAAGAACTTGAATTTGATCGTTAGTCCAAAATGAAATCAAGTAAACCAGAAAAAAAAAACAGATCACAGTGAAACACAGGGAAATCGCATATAGAATGAAATCAGAATTCGCAAGCAAAAACAAGTCAAGAATTCACAGATTACTTAAAAACATCAAGAATTCGCATATAAAAACAATCAATCAAGAATTCGCAAACAAGAAGAATCTAGAATTCGCACACTACGCATATCAACATCAGAATTCGCAGACTATAAGAAATCAGAATTCGTATGCACAGAATTTGTAAGATGCTTTTCTGCGAATTCTAAGGAATTCGTAGCTTAGACATTTGTGAATTATAAGAATTCGTAAGTTACTTATATACGAATTTTGAAGAATTCGTATACAAGACTTATGCGAAATCAGAAAACTATGCGAATTTTATCCTTGATAAATTTCTAAGAGAACTTTTCGCAAATCACAGGCATACGAATTCTGATGGATTCTCAATAATCTCACATGCGAATCTTAATCAATTTGCAACAGACCCATCTGCGAATTCTTTCCTTATGAATTTCAGAAACAACAACTATGCAAAATCCTCTACGAATCCTGTAAAAATCCAATATTCTGCGAGTTCTTCATGAAATCCTGCGAGTTCTTTAGATCTCGTATGAAAATGTCTTCTGATCTGCTCAAAAACACATCAAACCTTCAAATTTCAAACTATAACTTTCAATAATTGCTCTCTAACAAATCTATAACCAATTCCTTTCAAAGAATTACAACACAAATCACTCAGAATTACAAATTGATTCAATTACAGTATCGACAGACTCGTGAACTTCAAAACTCGAAATCATCAAATTCAATTACAAAATACAGTGCAATACTCCAATTAATCTACACAAGATTGATCTAATCACTTATACGCATACAATCAAATCGATTACAAACTGAATTTCACCCAAAAATTCAAAAATTGAATCTGGACTTCGATGAAATAGTGTCGAAACAAATTTTCTTGATTTCAGATTGGATCTGCTCTGATACCAACTGATAATTCCAGTTTTATCAAGTTCTCATTGTAAATCAATCACAATAACAAGATGAACACAAATCTCGTAATCATATGTCATTGATTAAAGCTTCACAGATTACATGTTTCTCTCACTACATTCTCTCACTAGAATATACAACAATGACCTCTTCTCTAATCTGCTCTGTGTAACAAGTGTTCATGTACTTACAGAATACAAAGACAGCCAACCTATTTATATCTACTAACAAACATAACACAACTACTTTGACTTTGACTTATTACAATGACTTTCATGCTTGAGAGTTGACTTTGAGCTTTGACTTGCTTTACTTTAATCTTTAAACTTCATGATCTTGCATCCAACAAATATGTGCTCTAACACGCGACATTGTCTCTCAGCATGGATAATGCAAATACAACCTTGTCCTCTTCAGCGCACTTACTGGTGTCGAAAGGCCAACTCCATCTCGCTGATCCACTTGATAACCACAATTGGGTCGCATTCCCCCTTGAAGACAGGGGGCTTGCATGCCGCAAAAGATTTGTAGCTACATCCCTTCCTTGACGACGCAGTAGCAACTACAACCGGAGTTGATAGCGAGTGACTGCCTATCCCAGTGACCGGCGGTTACGACATCTCAGTCGTGTCCTTTTCTTCACTCTTCTTCTTAATAATCGATGCTTCCCTAGTCTGATGAGCCAATAAAGCTTGCAGAGTTTCCTGCAACTTCCCCATTTCAGTAACGAAGGTCTCTTAAGTAACAAAGGCTTGGGCTCGACCTCCACCACGGTTCCTCGTCGGTCCTCTTCCTCTCGTCGTGGTTGAACTCTCTTGAAGAGAGGACTCTTGATCAGCCACCACTTCCACACTTCTTGCTCGACGGGAAACACGTGCCATTTTCCTCCCCTGAATTCCCATTTCCGGTTCGCCTACATAAGTAGCCGTCATTCGGGTTGTTTTTCCTTTCCCCCTAGGTCGGCCACGACCCTTTCCCCGAGTGGCAGCCGACCTAGGAGGAACCACTGGTCCGTCCATAATCACTTCGTTTACCGGTACTGCCTCAGCTACCGGCACAGATCTACTCCTTGTTACGCGCTCAAACATGATTACTAATAAGACGCAAACAAACAACGTTTATTACAACAGGTCTAACATAATAAGGCAAGTTAAGCACACACATGTACCTGTAAAATCACAATTACACTGGCCAGATGTAATTCCAAATTTTCCTTACATGCTAATCCTCACTACCCCATTACTCGACTTCCTAAGGTCATCATATTTCTCAGTTGTGTTCTACTCTCATAGTTTAAGTCTAGGTACGTCCGGTCACCTATATCCCTTAAATTATGGCTCTGATACCAATTGTAACAACCCAACCAAAAACTAACTAAGCATAATATCAATATAAGAAAATTCGTGCCAAAAACGGCCCCAAGTCAACAATTAAAATCCCAAGGTTTGCGGAAAGGCAACCTATTACATAACTGAGAACAGAAGGAAAAAAAAAATACTAAAATGAGGCCTTCTACTCTGGCACCAGATCACACATTCTCCTTACCCTTGCCCGAGCCTCCTACCTCACGGCGACCTGAAAAGGTTTTTCGTTTTGAAAGGGCGAGGGTTAGACCGAAAGTCTAGTGAGTCCCCTCAAAACACAGTTCAAAATACATGATACGGAAAAGTTTATAATAAAACTCAACCCATTCAGTTTTATAAACATAACCACCTTCATAAACTCGTTTTCGGCACACACCACCGTCACTCGAAAGTAACAGTGTGTCTGGCTCATACTGCCTTAGATGGGACACACTCCCCAATTGGCATAAACAGGACACACACCCCGATACCAGCACAGGCGAGCCACACCCCTAGACTTTGACCATACAACTCACCACAATGTATGCATACATTTAATCAACATCAAAAGCATAAACCACGTTTAAAAGAAAGCTCGCATGTATAAAGCTCAAATAAAAATAAAAGATGCTTTAAAGTAACTTTCACATGTATTTAACCACTTTAATACCACAAAGCATTTCATTACAAAAACTCACCTTTGGTCCTTGATTAATTTCGTGCTCTAGCAATCTCACAACCTACGATAACACCGATAAGTCGGTAAGACACCCCCTTGGAAAGATAACTAATGAGATGCGATTACTCTCTCTCTCTCTCTCTCTTGAACTTAAATAGTGACGCTCCCAAATTGGACTACCCAAGACCAACAATTATCCAAACAGACATTGGACAGAAAATCCCTCACCCGGGTGCCTTCGACTCCCGGGGTTAACCCGTCGGGTAACACAACCCCCGGGCTCCTCGCCTCCCAGGTCACGACCCGGGTTCCCAACTCCCCCCGGGCTCCCCCGTCTCCCGAGGTGACGACCCGGGTTATTCGAACCCCACCCCGAGGTCCCCCATCTCCCGGGGCCAACCATATATCCCCGGGGTCTCGCTGACCGGGACGCCTTCGGTACTTCCCGCCGCCCGGGACTTCGACCACCACCGGGCGCTCGTCTCCCGAATTCGCCCGGGTAGACTGTTCTACCCAACACAGAGGGCGATTAAGGGTTCAGGGCGAACCCAAAATCCCCAAATCGACTACCAAACCTCACTAATTAATAGGTTTTGACTACCAAGAACAAAGGGGTAGGACATCAAGTCATCCTCAATCAAACTCATTACCAGCAAAAACCATTTATAACGATTATTGAAGAACATTGAGGATTCACATCTATCCCATACCAAAACCCAACTAAAGAATAGTCACCCAACCTCAAGAACAAAGATGAAGGAAATGAAGGTTACCTTGATCGACCGGTGAAGAATTTCTCCTCAAATCCAAGCTTCCTTTGTTTTCCTTCTCAAGATCGATCGTATTCACGTTTCTTCCTTCCCCCCTCTCTAACACTTTTCAGCCGCCAAGAACATATGGGGAGAATCCCTAGGGCTAAAACCCTTTTATTCCTAAATTACACTTAGCCCCTTGAACTTTGGGCCTTGATCCACTATTCACCCAAGCTCTAAAATTTGAGTAATTTGAACCTGGATATTACATAAGTTGGATCGTCTTATTTTATTGGTAATTTTTTTTCAAAATGTATGAGTTTTCTTAGTTAATAAGTAGAAATCTACTATATTCTAATACAAAAAAAAAATTCATGTGGATACAGGGGTGAATGAGCCCCCATTTAAACATAGATTTTTACCTAGGTTAA
Organism: Arctium minus; assembly: GCA_954870635.1. Taxonomy (NCBI): domain Eukaryota; kingdom Viridiplantae; phylum Streptophyta; class Magnoliopsida; order Asterales; family Asteraceae; genus Arctium; species Arctium minus. Next base: position 38,726,690 of record OX941087.1, on the reverse strand, counting down.
AAATTATCTTTTTAGCTTCCTACCATAGTTCCTTCCAATAATTTTTCTGTCTGTGCCTCCACCAACCTAAAATCCAAAAAAGTCTCTCGAAATCAACCAAAAAATTCTCTAGAAATCAACCGAAAAAAATCTCTCGAAATCGACAAAAAAAACTAAAAAATCCCTCAAAATCGTGGAATTAGGCTAAAGACACATCGGACGATTTTGTGGGCCTTTAATCTACCTTAAAGGTGCCCCCACTAGGCAAAAGATCGTGGATCTGCCACTGTGCTGATGGAATAATCAAAAGAGTTGGTAAAAGATGAATGATGAAAAATATATCAATGTTTTTTGGACAAAGTAGTTTTATATTTTAGTATTGAATAAAAAAAATTTAGAGAAAAGATAAGAAACTAAGCAATACTATAAAATGAACGATCAATAAACTTTTTACATATTTTATTCTCCAATGTAATTAACTAATACATGTTGTTTGGACCCTTAATATAATGTTAAATTCTTTTTGGTGACCTGTTAAATACTTTAAAATTTTGTGTCTCTTTTATTTACTAATTTTTTTAACTCCTACTATATATATACTATATAGTATGTATTAGAAAAAATTGGGTCCGGCCCTGCAAACGCTTACTCGGGTAAGCGTTTACCGATCAAATTCAACACTATTACTTACTTACTAGATAAGATTTTGATCCATCAAAACGGTATCGTATGCAACAATTTTATCGCTAGGCGCTAACCATGGTAAAAGTATTCACCATCACTTACCGGATAAGACTCTCGCTCTTTGCCTTAGCTATTACCGATTGAGATTTTTGGTCCTTGCCATATTCATCTGATAAGGTAATGTGACTTGTAGGCGCTTACTCAGGTAATCGTTTGGTAAACTACCCCTAATTTTACTTGTCTCTTAAGTTCCAGTCTTCCAGATATTGAAGTAAACGTTATATTGTGATAATTTTAATTTGGAAAAGGCAAAATCGAAAAAAAAGGAAGCACGATCTTAATCCAAGTTTTAATGCTTCTATGCTCGATAGTATTGCTTGGATATTTTTTGGTTGATTTCATAAGACATTAGACATGTTTCCTAGATCACAACCATTAGGTGATAAAAATAGAAAAAGGAAGAAAATACAACAAGAAATTGCTCAATTTTATAGGGATCGTTAAATAGATATTTTGTTAGGCAAAAAATGTGTGTGAAAATCCCATTGAAAATCGTATGTTTCGTCGTTTCATTTTCTTAAAAAAATTAGACATAGGAGCATTTTTTAGCATTTTTACACAGGACATCAAAAACTCTATCACCGGCCCTGCCATTATTTTTCATTTATATGAAATTCCATGTAAAGATTGCATATGATGCTACGCATGCATGCGACTTCAACATGTATTTATATATACACATATTCACATAAGAATTAAAGGTTCATATGACAAACTTCTTATGAACCGCCATATGAAATAATCAACTTCAAATACGAAGTTATATATAAAATTTCACAATAAGAATTTTAAAATGAGGTAAAAAAACGAAAGAAAAAGTAAAATAATGAGTGTTAAATATAAAAGAATAAAATATTTTTTATAAATTTTAATTCCAATTTTGATTTATACTTTTAAATATTTTGGATTTTAAAAAATTGGGGTAATATATGAGTTTAAAAGATAAAGTTTTATTAATTTAATTAATTTTGGAAAGGATAAATTTGACGAAATTATCTTCTCAACTTTACCGTAATAATAACAAAAATCACAATTTTTTTTGTAGAGGAAGGAGATCTGATTCAAAACATTTTTTAGGTGACGTTTGTTTTTTAAGAGGTCTGAAGTTTTATTTTAGTTATGATTAATAAGAGGTGATATGTAAAAAGGTCTGAATGAATCAGACTTAAGAGCTATTAAGAGGTTTTTTAAAAAAAAACAAACAACCCTTAGTGTTCTTATTTAATCAAAATGACATGAATAATTTTGAACCATTAAATCAAACTAAAAAGGTGATCAATTGACATAAGAAATGAGGTGGCAGTAATGTAACAATATCCAACTTTAAAGGCATTCTCATAAAGACTAAAAGAGAAACATGATCCAACTCTAATTTAAGGGCCGTTTATTAAACGCTTATCCGGTAAGTGCTTACCAAGGCATTTACCTTACCGGATGGACATGGCAAGAGCATAGAATCTTACCCGGTAAGAGCGGTGATAAGGATGGAGAATCTTACCCGGTAAGTGAGAGTGACAACTCTTACCCGGGTAAGAGTTTACCGGGTAAATTGTTATATACGATACCATTGTGATGATCACAATTTTACCCGGTAAAGTAAGTTAATTTATCGAGTTATATCAATAAGCGCTTACCAGGTAAGCATTTGGGTAAACGGCCCCTTAATAAATCTTTATTCTAAAACTAAAATATATTACCAATATAATATCTTATCTGTAGTCTAAAATATACTAAATATAACCATAATTTAACCCAAATAAATTATATCAAAGAACAAGTGTTTTATTCTCTTTAATTTGATACTAAAAGCGTACTCGCGCAATGCAGCGAGATACATCACGATTTTAATGTTTATTTTTATTTTTTGTTTTTTATTGATTTACAGTACGATTGTGGATGGTTTTTATTGAGTGATAATGGTTTTTTTATATATAAATTTGTTTAATTTAGGCTTAACAATATAATGTTTTTTATATAAAAAAATTAAGTAGTTTGTTAAAATTCACTAATTATCTTATATATTTTAAATTTTTTATATTTAAATTGAGATGTTTATCCTGTTTTGAGTATGTTTATCAAAATTCAAATTTCATAATTTTAGGATTTGGGGATTAGAGATAAGGATTTTGGGGGATAAAGATGAAATTTATTAATTAGGGTTAAAAGCATTTAAAAGTAGTACATATTGCTTCATTAATTGTTTTTAAGAGATTTTAAGTAGATTAACATTAAATAATAGTACATAATGCTTAATACATCACGATTTTAATGTTTATTTTTATTTTTTGTTTTTTATTGATTTACAGTACGATTTTGGATGGTTTTTATTGAGTGATAATGGTTTTTTATATATAAATTTGTTTAATTTAGGCTTAACAATATAATGTTTTTTATATAAAAAAATTAAGTAGTTTGTTAAAATTCATTAATTATCTTATATATTTTAAACTTTTTATATTTAAATTGAGATGTTTATCCTGTTTTGATTATATTTATCATAATTCAAATTTCATAATTTTAGGGTTTGGGGATTAGAGATAAGGATTTTGGGGGATAAGAATGAAATATATTAATTAGGGTTAAAAGCTTTACAGGTAGTACATTAGGCTTTAGTAGTTATTTTTAAGAGATTTTAAGTAGATAGCTTTAAATGATAGTACATAAAGCTTAGTGAGTTGTAATTAAGAGTTTTTTATGTCATCTTTATAATATAGTATAGATAAATGTTATATCCTTTTAAGTTGCGGAGATTTCTTTAGATTGTGTTCTAGTTACCTCAGTTCCTAAAGATGATCAGGGGCGGATTTAGTGTTGAAAGGGTCGGGGGATGGGCCCTCATTAATTTTTTTTCTCTTTTTCCTAGGTTAAAAACCAATTTCCTTTTTACTTTCTACTATGGATCCCCCAGTAATTTCCTTCATATGCCCCCACCAACCCAAAAAAAAAATACCTAGAATTCAACCAAAAAATCCAAAAAATCTCTCGAAATCAAACAAAAAAACCGAAAAAGTCCTTCGAAATCGACAAACAAACTTAAAAATTCCTTGAAATCAACAAAAAAAAACTTTAAAGATCCCTCGAAAAGGTGGGATTAGGCTAAAAACACATCGCTCGACTTTGCAGGACTTTAATCTACCTTAAAGGTGCCCCACTAGGCAAAAATTATGGATCCGCAACTAAAGATAATGTTCTTTAGTCTACCTCTTCAGTCTAACGATCTAGGTCTCTCCACTAGCTACACCAACCGATGATGTTGCTCTTCAATATGTTGATCTAGTTCTTTTATATGCTTATGATGAACCAGCAACTACAGACATTGACACTAAGATGTCTTGATGTTGATGGCACTTCATCACATGCTCATCAAGAACAATCAGTTGGAATCAATGCACATTAATATCTTCATTTTGCAACCCCAATTTCTGATATTATTTTAACTTGAGGATCTCATTCATCCAATTCTTGAGAAAAAAAAATCAACTTCATCATAATCCTCCAACTCTGGCTGCTATAATGGAAAAGGTTGAGGTAGTAAAGTGTTAACTTAAGAATGACTAAAGTACCAATGCCAGAGAGACCATATTGTTAAGACATGTCAATCCTATCTTCTAGAAGTTGCTAAATGAGGTACCGACATTCGTCAAATCTCAGCAATTTGGCATCTTGTCTAATCTCTAGTACTACTACCTTGTTTATCAAGGTTGACCGTTGTTGTCCCAGATTAACTTATCCTTTGTTCAATCAAGTTAGAAAACAAAGTAATAGATGCGAAAGCTTTGGATAACTTGATTGAAACAGGTAGAATCAGTAATAGACTAGAGGAAATAGAGAAAACATACACAACTGAATGTAGAAGCCATCATAGTCATATGATTGATAATGAATCTGAGAATTACAATACGAAGAACACCTAGTAGTGTGTGTAGAGTTCTCTCAGACTCGCCTTTCTCTCTCTCTCTCTCTCTCTCTATCTATCTATCTAATTAATTGTGTGCAGTTCACAGTGGGAAGTATATGTAAATGTGTTAAGGTGTACATAGCACAAAGGAGATCTCCCTATTTATAAGGGAATATTAGAAAAGTCAAACCTATAGCCAATGATGTTCTGCCACCTATAAAGGTGCAATAATCGTTTATGTTGAAGTGGCATAGGTTGACTGAGCTAGGAGAGTTTAACATATACATTTAGTTTACACACAAACAATTGGCTTGACCATTGACTCTGTGAGAAGAATGATACCCGTTTACCGTCTTTACTGATATAAGTTAAGTTTATAAATGTAAAGCTTGTTGCACATTTAACAATGCATGCATCAAGTTTTGGGCCTCGTTGTTGGGGAATTGTGTGTTTAAGTTAATTGTTTTGTGTTAAATTTATCTGTTTACACTATCGCTTGAATAGATTCCAACTCACTACATTTGATTGAGTTTTGCAGTTGCTTGTCTCTTTTCTCGTGCATCAGGTAGGTCGTCTCTTCTTTGTTTTTATAGGTTGTTAGTTTCTTTTTTTCATGTGTGATTTATTTTCTTCGCTTTTTGGTGTGTTTTTCTTGTTGGTGGGCTTTAGTATTTGTTTATGTTCTTAAGTTGTCTGCCACGTAGTTTTAAGCTTGATCTCATTAGTATTAGTCAGCAAGAACCATTTTCCAATATTTACAATCCTGGATGGCGAAAGCATCCCAATTTTTCGTGGAAAATAATCAAGAGGGTCAATCATTTCAACCCCGATCCCAGAATCAATACCCTTATAATGAGGGCCAGTCAAACTTTCAAACTCATAATCAATCGCACTCAGGGAATTACCATCATAATAATCAAAGTCACAATCAAAACTTCAATGGTAATAATAATGACAACAAAAAAGGGATTGTTGCCACTTGAAAAGCAAATGGAAGATATGATTGTGATGATGAAAAATTACTTGCAAATAACACACACTACCACCCAATATGCTGTTTCTTTGGATAAACAATTCGGCCAAGCTGAACAGTTGAATAAGAAAGATGGGGGTACACTACCAAGTATGACTTAGCCAAACCTAAATCATGAGCAAGCAAATGGTATAATCTTTGTGAAGTGGTTGTCAACTAGACCCCTTCACGAAAAGAATGTTGAAGGCTCTCAAACGAGAAAGAGCAAAGAGAAAGAAACTGAGTTGGGAGTAGAATCCCCATAAGTCAATCGAAATTTAATCATATCGTGTACATCAAATGCCGATGAATTTCAAGTCGGGGGGAGTTCTAGATTACCTAATCAAGAATCCACGGTTCCATTCCCCGCTGCCCTAAATGAATTTGTGGTATCCCCTTTTGGAAAAAGAGGGCCAAAGAGTGAAGATATGATGAACATATTATGCCGGGTAAAGATCAATTTATCTTTACAAGATGTCATCAAGTAATTCCCCCCCTATTTTAAATCCCTAAGAGACCTGTCTACCAAAAAAACACATATAAAAGACTTCAATTCCCAAAAAAGATGAAAGTCATTGAACAAGTCAATTCCATTCTATGTAGTTACCAGCCACATAAATGCAAGTACGTCAAAGCACCATTGATCCTTATCACTATGGGAAATTTTTCTATAGAGAAAACCTTGCTAGATTTAGGGGCTAGTATGAACATCCTACTAGGATTGGTGTATGATCAGTTCCAGTTTGGAGAATTCGAAACCACAAGTGCGTTATTACAACTCGTTGATCAATATGTTAAGATACTAAGGGGAATACTCAAGGATGTGACTGTTAAAATTGAGGATTTCTACTATCTGGTGGATTGTTCTGGTGTTAGATACTGAGGGTATGTGCAAAGATAAAATCCATACGATGATTCTTGGGTGACCATTCTTGGCGACTGCAAATGCCACATTTAATCTCCAATCAGAAGGGTTGGGCATTACCTTTGGTAATTGGAATTTGCACATGAATATCTTTGCACAATCATCCTATCCTCCAACTAAGACCAAGTGTTATTCTATAAACCTTGCAAATGAATATATTCAAGAATACACTTCAAGCATACTGCATTCCAGGAGATTAGTCCGGGCCCAAAGTGGTCTAGGATACTCCTTTACCCAAAAAAAAGATGATTTGTTCACTCGATTTGGTATCCTTGTACTGTTGGTGCACTAGATTTTTACAGTCTTAGAAAATACATATTATTGAGTTATGAGGTATTTAAAATATAAACCAATTGCGATTTGACAATAAGATGATTGATTATAACAAATAATTATTCATTTGACCTATATAAAATTTGGATTCTATGATTTGATAATTATTGGAAAATGCATTTTATTTGACTCAATTTTGAGTTTTTATTAGATAAACATATGAGTCATATTTGAAGCATTAGAATCATATAGAATGGATTATTGGTAGTTTGTTCAACTTTGATTGTCTAGTGATCAATTTGAACATTAATTGTATATGTTTGCATAATCACTTGGAATATACATGTGTTTGGGCTTGGGGCATATTTAATTCTTCATGATATAATTTGTCATGAATGTGATTATGAACCCTTATGCATGGGGATTGATTGTTTGTTGTTGTCACGTAGGAAGTTTTGAGTTTCCAACTTGAATGCTAGTAGAGTAGTCAATATAAGCCACTTAATACCTTGAGATGAAACTCTATTAGAGAATGAATAGAACCTAAAATTCGGTAACCTAGAGGTGGAATTCAAAAGAGTGGACACTAAATATATTGAGGGTTTAAGGTGAACCTCGGAAGAGTATGCACTAAAGCCAATTAATCTAAGGTGAAATTTGATAGCGTTGATGTGTGACATACTTTTGTGTTCCCGTTACACCTAATGGAAACGGGTCTCTTCCGTTATCGAAAGATGTTTGAATTTTTAAATTACCATGCTATTGGTATTAGTGAAAGATGTCGTTTGAATTTTTTAAATTACCATGCTATTGGTATTAGTGAAAGATGTCGTTTGAATTTTTTAAATTACCATGTTATTGGTATTAGTGAAAGATGTCTTTCATGTTGAAACATAGATTCAAATAAGAAAACTTGTTATCTAAAAGATCAATATTTCACTTTCAGTATCCAATATCTTTGCGATATAAACTGCTTGAACTAACTAGACTTCAAGCCTAACATTTTTTCTTGTCGACAATTTTCGTCCTTTAATACAATAAATATAATATTTTACTTTGTTTCCCTTTTTCATATTTCACTTGCCTTATGAAAGTTGTTATTGCATTATTTAGCAATAGTTAGAGAAAAGATTGAAGAGAATAATAAACATTTAATTAGTAGCTCAATTCATATTTACAATGAAGGGAAAGGCTTCTATTTATACAACAGAAAAGAATCTGCAACTGAAGAACATAGTTCGTGTTCATTAAGATGCTAAACAAATTTAAACAAAAACGAAATCACCATCTATCACATTCTATTATTAGATTATTAGTTAGTAAACAACATATAAACCATTAAAAGAATTAAAATTAGCAACTAAATTGCCTCATTTTACCTTAAAGGTTATTTCACCGAACGTAAGTGAACGAACAAGATTGTTGTTCGTTTTCATTCATTTAACTAAACATACCAAAAATCTTGTTCAGATTCGTATGATTATTAATTAAAATGAATATCACACCAAAAAATAGTTTTCTTTACAAACTTATGCATGTGTTAAATGGTGCCTCAATGTCCTATAGTCTTTGGATAGTCTACTGATTTTAGACGCGTACGTGGGCACATGGCTTTTTCCTTCGCGGGCACACAAGACATGCATTTTTTAGGTAGAGGAGTTGTTCGCAGGAACGAAGCTTTTAGGCACGCGGCCGAACGCACTATTCACAAGCTTTTTTAAAAGCACTTTTTCAGCATATTTCTTTCCTATTTTTAAGGAATGTGTCCCTTTTGAAACTATACTTTTTGGTCCACGAAAATCTGATATATCTTTGCATAAAAGATTCTCCTTTGCCAAGTACCAAGGTTTTAAATGGCGTGAGGCGTGGCATAGCGAGGCCAGCCTCAAGTTTTCAACACATGACTTATGACGTCAAATATGAAGCTCTTTCCTAGTATTGGGTTCAGGAATTCATGCTCGACCGACCAGGGCCCTATTGATGAATGAAAGAAAGGCTTTATGAGCCCTGTAAGCCCACACCCTAAAGACAACTACTCTCGCTTTCTAACAGTAAACTAAACTGCCTTTCGGTCGCCTCACCAACGCCTTCTCTCCCTGAAATTCAATCTATGCGGGGCTGTCTTTCTGAGGTTTATGAGGGCAAACTTCACTGTAGCTTGCTTCCAAGCCACTGCACTAGATGCGCATGTAGTCATAGTAGTCGGCTAGTTCTCACTTCCGAGCTCTAACTCCTTACTTTCTTTCCCACCGTAGGACGGGGCTCAAGCCCTACAGTACGTCGGTCAACCACTACTCTAAGTCTACTCCATTTCAAATCCAGTCGGAGGTCTTCGAGCCTTGTTACGAACTAAAGTTCTAAAGCAAAGCGACCCCAATCGACCAGATACATCTATTGAGTGAGAGAAAGGTAATATATTTCATTCTATTTTCTTCATTTTGATATGAATCCTACTAATGCGTCAAAATCTAAAAAACTCCGATTCGATCCGCCTCCCAGCCTATCCCGATCACAAGGAGAGGGGCCGCCCACCTTCGAATGGTGTTGGTCCTACGGACTGTGAACGGATTCGCCTCTGGCCTCTGGGCAATCCCTTCTTAATTCTTAACTTAATAAGGCTTTTGATTCAATTTCTTCACCACCGGTAGCAATAAATTCTAAAAAGAAGCTTCCTTCGCAGGAGTCGTGAAAGCACCTACCTTATGTTTAGACGTATTGGTTTCAGTGAAAAGCCAAATAAAGAGTTTTGTGTGTGCCTGCTTTAGTAAGAGTAAGGAAAAAGCTTGAAAAGCGTACTTGCTTCCAACAGGAGAATAAGAAAGGAAGAAATAAGAGTGGAGAAAAAGGGAAATGGAATTCTTTATTAGGCTTAGTATGTGCTTAGTTTCGGTTAATCCTTAGGCTCTTTTTGATTACGTAGAAACTTGGATTATTTTTAGCCTTTGTAGTTTAGGCTTGAATAAATAAGGTAGCCCACTTTCATAAAGGCTTAAATTGGAGTTGTTCATGCCCTAGGGTAGGCTCTTTTTCTGGTATGTAGCTCTGCGAGCAAGGAGCGCATCTTCAGAGCAGGGCGAAAACGGAGTGGCACAAGATCTGCCTCTTGGCTTATGTCGAGATATTGATTCCTCCACACAACAATTTGCTTCTCGTATCGACGAATTAGAAGAGATGTCAACCGACAACCGTAATTTCTAATTTATATATAAAAACATATGTTTTGGTGTGTTACTCGATGAGTCAATAGTAATAAGCAAGTTAAATTAGGTTATATATATTAAAAACTTGCAAATAAGACATTAAAAACATAAAGAAAAAACAAATCTTGCATTACAAAAACTACGCATTAGACAATGGCGTACCACGGGCTTAACGTGGCGTGAGACACAAGCTTTGGTGCCATGGTACGCCATGACGACTGTGCGACGAGTTTTTTAGAACAGTGGACAACTTTCACCCTTTTGGCTTCATTAAGTTTAACCTTCATTTTTTTTTAATTTTGAATGTTTTCTCAAAATAGAGGGAACTCCTAGTATAAGTTTGAAAGTTTATAGGAGATGAAGATTAGATATCACCAATTTTATAATTTTTATCTCCAAATACACTAGTGACTTTTTATCCGTTGATTGTACTCCTTCAAAAACATTGTAATCTTCAAAAACATTGTAATTTATGACTGTAAGACAGCAGTCATGATTAAACCTCAGTGGTCACAATTGTTGTGTACGCCTGGATTCGAACCCTGGGCAAATGGGATATTTCACCACATCCCCCCGGTCTTAACCAGTACCCCACAACCCTTGTGGTTAATCTTCATCTTTCACTAGTGGATTTCTATCAGTACGGTCTCCTCCACCCATAGTTTTCTCTCCCGATTTGGGTTTCCACGTAAATCTTGGTGTTATCTTCTAACTCTATCACTTTACTTTGTATTGGAAGTATATTTAACAAGTGAATCATCATACCTATATGTTCTAGGAACTTTGTCTTGTACACTAAAAACATCCTTGAGTGTTCACGAATGACTAACTTATCCCTTATTTGACTTTGGATAAACTCTCTAATTTGGGATTTAGAATTATCTCATTTCCGTTTTACACCAAGGTTATACAAGATCAACAGAGCCCTATATGATCATTCCGTTTGCAATGCATGATTGTATGTTTTCGATCAGAAAAGCCAGCATACCTGGCTCAAGCCTCTTAATGCTACTACTGTATGATTCGAATTGGAGATTCATATCAATACATATATTAATAGAGAACATATTTTTTGGCCAACATCAAGTGTGAATTTCAATTCAGAAAACAAAAGAATTACATACAACCTGAACCTAATTTCATTGACCAAATAACACTAAACTACCAGTCCTATACTTGAACCTGAAATCAATGGCTCACAATTTCCAAAAATAATGTCCTCATATAGCAAAGCAAAGCATAAAAATATTGGTACCTGAAATATGTACCAAAGAAATACTGTGTTTCTCTGATCATGAACGAGCCGCGGGTTGAAATTTTGTGACGAAGGTGAAATATAACATGATTTTGTACCGTATTTTAGTTATTATAAGCTTTTCAGGCCGCCTTATTGTTAGGAGCCAGCCAACCCCAGACACCTCCTGAACTCTCTTTCTGTTTTGCATAGGCTTCTTCCGAAGCAGCCTTTTGTCTTTGAAGAATTTCAACTTCTCTCTGCAAGGAATCCATCGTTTGCAATTTTTGTCGTAGTTCTGCAACATCTACCTGTTGATTCAAGCATCAATGATGAACTGTAAATGCTTTTCTTTTCTTTTAGAAAAACATAATGAAAAAGCTACTCCTCCCACCAAAAGAGAGAGTCTTCTGGAACCAGGAACCCCTCATTTAAATAGGTTCTATTTGGGAAATCACATATATTTCAAAATCTCTGTTTTGGAAAATTTTCAAGCTAAAATTACTCATTTGCATGTTGTCATGGAGTTGATAATGTTGATTTTTCATTATTGAAGAGGATTTTAGGCATCTCAATAACATTCAAACACTTGCAGAACTACTTGATTAAATGTGGCAATCTTTATGGGAAGAAATAGAGACTAAAGACCTTAGAGAGTACAATTCATAAATCAAGAATTGAGCACATTAACACAGTAAAAACAAGTTACCTCTAGTTTAAAACATCTAGACTGCTCTTCAGCAAGTTGACCGCGTACAGACTGGAGTTCCTGCATCATGTATGTTACACAAGGTTGATTCTATGGGGAATATAAAAATATTCGAGTCAAATCAAGATACAGCCTAACCCAACTAGTTTAGGACAAAATGCTTTCACAAGTAACATATACTTTTCCACATTTTTCCAATAATAATTAACTTAGCGTCCACATTTAAGGTTGAATCTATGACAAATTATCCATTGAATTCGATATACTTAATTCTGTGGTTTAAGTATATGCTGAAACCTTTTCATATCTACTAATGAGTGAATGGCATGGTCCATAAACAGCCCCTGAAACTTTAAAAATTTCAACATTAAAAATGTAAAGAGTGGTTACCTTGTATATGTCTGCATTCCTCGATTCAGCTTCTAACAACTGTTGCTTTAGGTGAAGAGACTCGGACTTCTCCTTACTGAGAGATGATTCTAGTTCTTCCCTTTCTGCCTTGAGGGCCATGATAGAGTGCTCACTGACCTCGTCGACTTTGACCGTCTGCATAAACAAACATATCATCTAACTTTAAAAATAAACCAACAAATTATTCAAAAGTCAACTATCATTGTGATAGTTAATAGGGCGGTACTCAAGTGTTTGCCCATTTCAGTAATTTTTATTCTCTTGTCTATATTTATCACAAACGATGCCTACGAGTACCCATACCCTTTTTGGTTGGCTATGTGTGTGTATGTTTTTGTATATATGCAAAATAGAAAAGGATTTCTAATCATATACAAAAGTCTACACAGATATAACAGTAAACAATTGGCGTAACAGCCATTACCTGCGCCTCATTATTGTCCATACTGATTTCCCTTATTTTTCCATCTTGCCCTGCATCATAATCTATCTCTACATCTCTAGCGCCATTTGCAGCATGCAGAGCACCAGAGGTTCTATCAAGTGCTGGAGTCCCCACGGTCGTTGACGGCAAGCTTGATTGGCTGGGCTTAAGTAAATTGACCTAATGCAGTGAGCAAAACCATATTAAGGCAGGCATATTTAGGAATTCCTTATGTTCATATTCCAAAAAGAGAGAGATACAATGGCTATTTATACAAATCAAGAAAGGAATACTACTAGGAAACATATTAATTATGATATGTACAGCAGCTATATACAAGGCAGAGATTATCCTAATCTTCTAAATAAATAAATAATAACCAGCCCCTTTTTCTCAAGGATTTCTAATATATCTACACCAATAGATCAAGGAAGGGACAAGGCGAACGGTTTGGTTCCCACCTCATTGCTGTATCGTCCATTGTATCCTCCAAAAGATACTAGAATGTCTTCGCCATTGTAGGAGCTCAAGACCAAACTCAAGCCCTGCAAATAAAGAATTGGCGGAAGTTAAGTGCTATATCCAGGAAAAGGGTTGTTAGAAATAAGTACTTTTTGCAACAGTGTTTGGACATTCAAGTATTGGCCAGTATGTTGTTAATGCAAGAGGGATTTCATGTCACGTTCTTCTAACTACAACCAAGCTCACCATGAATATATGCTACTATAATCAACAAAAGGAATCCTTACAAGATTTAGCCAATAGTAATTGAATCTATATCAACAGAAGTTCAATCCCTACAAATGTGTTTGGCTTTTGGTAAGATTAAGACAAATCCTGTCTCATGGACTACTATTTAGTAAGAAACTCCATCAAAACATAAATTGAAGCTCAATCCAAACAACTAATGTATAATGTTGCGGTTTTGCAATAAACATAACCAACTTTGCAATCTCTGCATGCATTAAAAGTGGTTCACATCAGAATGCTCAAAAGCTCAGTTTCACTCTCCCGAAGCAAACCACATTTGATGTTAATGCTTTTCTAGCCCTGAAATTGCTTCCCTTCCACTTTTTACAACTTGAGAAAGCATAAGAAAGTACATTTTCTTATATCAAAATACCTCACTGGCAAGAGGAACACGTCCTTCAACAGTTGTTACAACTGACCAAGCAAGTGTAGATATGTTGAGGACAACAGTTTCTGAAACCCCTGTGGAAAACAAAATAAGTAATTAATACCAAAATTAGTAACAATAATGAGGTATCAACCAGGATAGCCAATAAAAGGAATTAAATGATTCAAACTCAAAGCTTCTGAAAATGAAATGTAAAAGCCATAAAGAACTTCCACAAGGTACCATTGCAAAACCAATCTGAAACTGAAATCTAAATGTCAAGTTCTCATATACATACCATTCTTGTTATCACCACCACCAACAATGAACCAATTTTCTCCAATTGTTACCCCAGAATGACCAGCTCGTGGACTCGGTATCTTTCCTTGTTGAGTTGGTCTTGACCATTCCATCTACATAATTTAATTATCCATGTATGAGAATTTCAAGTTGCACAAAGGGCACTAATGCCATATATGATTGTGTTATCTCACAGTTTGCATATCAAGGACATGAAGATCATTAAAGCAAGTTGAATGTGTGCCCCCGCCAAAGATAAGAAGGTAACGATCTGCATGTACTGCAGCAGCATGATCAGACCTTGGAGATGGTGAGACACCTCTGCAGGAAGAGAAAAATAAGACGTAAAGGATTAAGTTAGAAGTGTAACAGATAGGATTATTTAGATCAATTCATCCCTAAGGCATTAGCAGACGAGATAACAAGAGAGAAGATATTGGTGCCTGAAACCCATAGTTGTTAAAGGCGCAAGGCGCACTTAGGCGCAAAGGGGTCCTGGGGCCTAGGCGCGAGGCGCGGGCCTCACGAATGCGAGGCGCATTGAATATAAAATAATATATATATATATATATATATATATACACACACACATAAATACGTACATACATACACACATAGTAATACACAACTCAAATACCATCATATAAAAAGATATGAATGTATGTATAGGGAGAAGAATAGATATGGATTGTATTTATAGGGAGAATTATCTAGTTACTCTTTTTAATAGGAGATAAGAATGGAATAGATCATATAGACTTATCACTTGCCTCATAACTCCTTTTTGTAGAAGTCTAGGAGGTTAAAACTAAAAAGGCATCATTAAGATTATAGTTGATTTGATTATTAAGTTTTTTCTGCAGAATTCTAAGAGGCAAAACAAGTAATTTAAAAAAAAGATAAATATTTGTGAAGCGCGCCTAAGCCCAAACTGCGCCTAAGCCCAAGGCGCTGCGCCTTGGTGCGCCTCTGCAATGTGCCTCGCCTTGACTTCTAAAAAGCCTAGAGCTTTGCGCCTTATGCGCCTCAGCGCCTAGGCGCGCCTGACAACTATGCTGAAACCACCTCAGAATGAGAGCCCATGTACTATCGGCAGAAGCAAAAACAAAGCATGATGAGATATACGGAGTTTATTAGTAGTAAAAATATTCACACATTTGAGACATAAATTGTTACTATCCAACTGCATAGAACTTAGCAGAAGGTGAACTCCCTTCAACAGAGGCGGAACCCCATAGGGGCTTTTGGGGGCCATGCCCCCCCCCCTTTTGACTCAAATATTATACATATCATATAATGAATACAAAGCAGTTGTAGCTTAACTGGTTGATGACTTTGTGGCTATATCCAGAAGATCATGGTATCGAATCCATTCTGTTGCATAATATTTAGTTATTTTCTATTTTTATTTATTTTCTATTTCCTAATATTAAATTGTTAGAGCATCTCCAAAAAGTTTTCAAAGTCCAAAATCTCTATTAAAAATTTGCATTCAATTTTAACATATATTCATTTTTGAGATTACATTATTACTTATATTATTAAAATATTATATATATCTAATAAAATATTATTTCTCTTTTCTAAACATTTCATTTTAAAATTTCTCAGTGGTAAGATATAATAAAAAAAATGTTTCTCTCTCAAGGTACACATTTTTGGAGAAATTCACAGACTTTCTCCTGTTTTAGGGGTTGTTTACCCAAACACTTACCCGGTAAACACTTAATTACTGGTAAAATTTAATACTATCACTTACCTTGTTAGGTAAGATTTTTACTTCATCAAAATGCAACATATGCAACAATTTACCTGGTAAATGTTAACCGTGTAAGAGTGTTCACCTTTACTTACAATACAAGACTCTTGGTCCTTACAATCGCTCTTATCGAATAAGATTCTCAATCCATGTCATGATCATTCGGTAAGGCAATATGACTTTAGGCATCGTTTGGCAAAAATAAGCTAGCTTATTTTCTGGGTACATCTTTGGATGGACATAAGCTAGCTTTTTGATAAGTTACTTGGAGTAACTTGTAAGGAATTTTTTGTAATTATTCCAATTATGCCCTCATTAATATTCATTATTATATATTAACTATTAATTATAAATAAATATTATTTTTTAAAATGTATTATTATTTATTAATCAATATTATCTGAAAATTATAACATAAATTTTAATTATACATTGATATTAATTTTTAATTATGTAGAATTATTGATAATTATATCAATTATTTTAATATTGATCAATATATTTTAGTTATCAATTATTATTATTTTTGTAATTATTATTTGATTATTTTTTCCATATTATATGTAGCGGTTATTGTAAAATCATAAGTTAATGTAGATTTTTTTTTTTAAATTTGGTTTAAAATTCAAAATTTATAATATATATATATAATAATATATTTCAAATTCTTTTAATTAACATATTATATTATTTACTACCTTATTTGTATTAATTAATATATTATATTACTATAAATTTATTTTAATTATATTATTAAATATTATAATTGATTATTTTTTTTAGATGTCCTTTTTGGTAATTTTACATGCTTATAAGCTAGTTTTTGCCAAACGTGACTTTTTCATCGGTTAGCTTATCAGCTAACCAGCTAGCTTATCAACTAGTTTGCCAAACATAGCCTTGGTAAGCACTTACCGAGTAAATGTTTGGTAAACGACCCATAGTCTTACATTAACAATTTTTCTCTAAAATTTAATATTAGATCATAGATAAAGAAAATAAAAAAAACAATTTACATGTGTATCATTTGTATCTCTAATTTTTTGTCATATTATATTTCAGCCCCCCATATTACAACAGTCGTGTTCCGCCCCTGCCCTTGAAGAAGTCGTTGCACAAGAAATTATGGTGGTCGGACGCCAATTGGTGTGGTTGCTTAATTCCTAGAAGCATTTTTAAATGCAAAAGAATAATACAATACAGGCATAAATGACACAAAGAAGATCTTACAGTGTATCAATTTCATCCCAGGTCATAGTTTCTAAGTCTAAAATGTGCAGGTCATTCAAGAGCGTTCTATTTGCATCTTGTCCGCCAAATATGACTAGACTGGTCCCCACAACTGTCACTGATTGACCTCCACGTGAGACCTGCATAAACATGACGCAATGAACACGTTATTAATGAAGACTGGTGATAAAGTAACACAATGAACTGCAACGGAACCAACTGCATCATGGAAACTTTTTCCTTCCTCATGATAGGTGTATCAGGGTAATTTAATCAAGCATACAAATCAAATATGACATAAAAGTCTGAGTTAAGGTGACAGCTGGTTAAAAACGAGGACCAGAACTACTGAGAAGTAAAGATAACTTAATAACTTGTTCATGTTTTTTAAATGCATTTTTGGCAGCATAAATGAATATAACACCAATTTTAGATTATTTTGCAGGAGTGAAAAATGAGAGAGTAAATAAAACCAGTTGAGGATAACAGTATATACCGGCGG
Source organism: Arctium minus (assembly GCA_954870635.1). NCBI lineage: Eukaryota > Viridiplantae > Streptophyta > Magnoliopsida > Asterales > Asteraceae > Arctium > Arctium minus. The sequence continues at coordinate 38,708,973 of OX941087.1, read as the reverse complement.
CTTTCCATAGGTCTTCATGGTTGACCAGGTATAAGTTTGCACATCAAAAGCCTTAACTGTCAAAGAGAAAAGTAACAGTTGTATATTTACATCAAAACATTTCAAAGCTGACAACTATAGTTTATTGAAAGGGTGATAGAGCTCTAAAGATCTAAAGGTTTAATATATTTACTGCTTACAAAGCAGTACAAGTTACAAACTTCATTTGTTTGTAAATGTGAATAGTACATCCTTGAGTTACCACTATAAGCCAGTAAGCCATGTTAACAATTTTCCATTACTGAATTTCTGGTAATGAATCACATAGCTGAGCAAAGGTAGGGTGGAATACAAGTAACAACTTAGAATTTTTGTAACACCATAAATAAAATTTTAGATGTTTTAACTAGCAAAGACCAAATGCTCATTATAATTCAGACCGGGAAACGGAAAGTTTATTGCTTGTTTGTTTTTGCACTTCTTTAGCAAAATTTTTATGTTTCCTGGAATGATTGTTTGTGGGTGTTCTCGGTCTTTTACTTCACCGATGATAACATGGCTAATATCAGCTAGTTGACTTCGTAAGGGGTTCGATTATCTTTAAGGCATCTTGACTAAGTTGAAACAAACCTTGGATGAGTTCAGAGGGATCTTTTGTATGCCCTGCAATTGTTATAAGCTTATTCCCTTCCCATGCTATCTACAGACCAAATAATTTCACAACCATGTTGCATTAGTGAACAAAGTAATCCGATTTGCATCTAACAGGATTGATCATATGAGGATTGCAGACATCTCCTCAATCAACTCTTTGCAAGAAACATATTACAGTACTGACCAAAGAATGCCCAGCACAAGGAGCAACTTTTAGTGGAGCCTCAGAATTTTCCTTTACTTCAATTTTGGACCATTCCCACTTATGCAAATCAAGTGCCTGCAACAAACCTAGTCTGTGAGAGCTCAACACCAAAATAGTTGTATACATTAGCAAATCTAACTATGCAATATCAAAAGCGAAAAAGAGGTATGTCAATTTTTTTGACAGGCACTTCACTACAAAAGTACATGATTAGATTCTCAACTGACAGAATATGGAAATGCTATAAATTTGAAAGTGTATATATATGGGAGACCCTAACATTGAAATGTAAACAAACCTAACTAGTAGAGTGTTAGTCTGTTAGATGAATATATAATGTTACATGAAATTGCTGATTCATCTAACACTCTTTATTCAAGTCTTGTGCAAGCTTCATGATCTGGATAGGAGCTGTCCTACGTGGATAAAGAACCCTGTATGATATTTCTTTGATATTATATACTGGAAGATTCCTGCATGTTAGGTACTCATATAAAGTTATGTGTGGGTGGCTCCACACACAAGTGTATATACATGCATATTGGCCCTTCAAGCATACAGAGGGGTTTCCCAACATAGGAAATCATGTGCCACAAACAAGAGATATTTTTAAGTACGAGGGAGTTCAGAGAACACAATCATATGATATCAATTTATGAGTAGGGGATCTCAGCCTGCTTATAAAATTATACTATGTACTGTCTGATCAATTTTACAACAGTCTACAACATGTTGGATGTATTAGCCCTTCCATGTAGCACACTATCTTTAGATGGACTCATGCAAATCAAAATACTATAAAGTTTAAATGTGAAGTTTTTTATGTACGAAGATATTAGGATATACTGTGAAACTATGTATACATGCATACAACATTATAATATGACCTGGAAGCATTATGCAGTCAAATATAAATACTATGAAATTTACTTGTACATATATCTAACCATTACTACCACTTGGGTGCCTTGTATTTTCAGATAGAAATACTATGAACTTTAGCTAACCATCATCCTTATCTATTTAAACACATGCATGCATACATTTGAATAATTTATCTTTGAACATATAGAGATATGACAAAGTACACATAAAAGGAACATGATTTTACAACATGGGTGACTGTTTTTCCTGCACCAATGCATGCAGTCCCATACCTGGAGATCGCTTAGGTATCGTCCATTATGATTTCCACCAAATATGTACATTCTATTGTCAATAACAGCTGCTGCATGCTGTCCATTTCAAAACTACACTCAGAAAAGGGTAAAGAAGAAAATAACTTGAGAAACAAGTCAAAAAAATTAATACCTCGTATCGGGGCTTTGGACATGTACCAGAGACAGAAGGGGCAACCCATTGGTCAAAGACATCAACAATTCCAAGTCCTTCCACCACTATACCTTTGTCCTGAGTTTCCACAGAGGTCCCATTTTGGGTGGGAATAGTTTGTGTCTCAGGCAGAGTGACTTCATTCTTATTGAATAGCTCTGTCTTTGAAGTATGCTGTAGACACAAAAGACAAGGAATTTGGTTTAGTGAATCTGAAGGTTAAGAGTGACATTCAGGATAAGACAAATACAACCAGGGTACAGTAATACTTTGTAGTCGGTAGAGGCTGTAGGGCTCAAGTTTTTTTTAACTAAACTAGTATTCTTTTCCTCTACTCTCTTTCTTCCACTAATATGAGGGATGGATTGCAAGTGATTTTGGAAAGGAGTAAACATGTACAATATAAGAATTCAAATCTACCTGGCAGAACTAATTCTATTCCAAAGAGCACATATGGATGACATAAATTCCAGGTCATGGGAGGAAAGGAAAGGAAAGGAAAGAAGATAAATAGCTCAACAGGTCTGGAAACAGTTGCTGGAGACCTCACTGATATTTATGTTTCCTAAGTTTAAGAAACAACGGCTTCTCAAATGGCTAAGAATATCATCATGCGTTGTAATTTTGTTGGGCTCTAAGCATGCAAAAAGTAACAAGAAGGAAAAGAAACAAATGACAACAGTACAGAGATGTTGTAAATGCTTCAACATTCACCCACTTGGCCTCGCACAACCATGCCAAAATATGCCTGAGAGGCTGCATGGCTGTGCCAAAGTTTGTGGATGATTCTGCACAATCGTGTCGAATTGAAAGAGGTTTCCTGTACAGCCGTGCTGCTTCAACAGCGAGGATAGGGCAACATCGTGTGTGATTTCCAAGTCGCCCATGATGTTGTATATGAGCAGTGACGGGATTTACTGTTTTTCTAGGGCTTGTAATGTATTATACTCATATAACATTTACACCCATACCTATCAATACTCTTCTCTCCTCATGTAAGAGCGTTGATTGCTCGCATCAAACTTGTACCAACATCATCATCTAGTGGATTCTCTTGTTTCAGATTTTGGGTTTTGCACATACATCACAATGTTCCCTTGTCTCTCTCTTCACTTTAAGTTAATGTGTTTGTTGGTTGCCATATATTATTGTTTGTAGACTATAAGCTTGCTTAGAATACAATCATATTCTGCTTATTTGTTTAGATCTAGGTTTTGTGAGCACTAGCTGATACTGGGACTAGATTGGTTATTTGGTTGCATTGGAAGCATTGTTGTGACTCACAGGCGATCACTAGTATACCCGTTTCCAAGACATGAGACATGACTTTGGCTAAAGGACCACTAGTCCCATTATACCAACTTCTGATTAAATGGCTTGGAGGAGGTAGGTGGCCTTTGAACGAAACTGAAGGTCAAATTATAACTTTAAAATACACGTACTTCAACCAAGATGTAGTTAATGGTGAGGTGGTATCCTAAAAGCATACCAGAAATGCCAGAATAAATTTGTATTCCGTCATTAATATGAATCCATGAAGAATTATTGAAGTGGTACTCCTATCTTGTGGCAAAAGCAATTGGGAAAAAGGTAAACAGCACTTGTATTATTCCAACTACTAGCTCAAACAAAATAAAATGACAGCCTACAGAGCTTATATTGGCAAACATATTTTAAAGCAGGAACAACTGAAAACTAATGAATGAAGTAATGATCAACGCTGAAGAGCCAACAAAGCACAGTAGTGATTGAGCAGGATAGATTTGCACAATTTTCTCAACAAAAAAAGGAACTCCACCGAGGACGATGGGGAGAAGAAAGAAGAACAAAGCTTGCCACATGTCATCTCATATAGATAAGAACACGATTGATTGATAGAAACATCAGCACCTAACCTTGAATCATGTGAATAGTCCGGAATTTGTACATAAAACTACAAAGTAAATATTCAATTGTGTGGTTAGATAATTGAGCAAGGCAGCTTATACTAGGCTCTCTTAAGGCAAGACATGTAAGTATCTAGAACTTCCACCGAAGAGACCCAATAACAAGCAAAGCAGAAGCTATCCTATATTTCTACTAATACAAAACTTACACTAGTCCTATTGTGGAGAATAAAACCTTACTTCTTCCTCTTGATGGTGCATCTGTACCTGCTTATCCATAAATAAACCCAACATAGCAATTCCTTTTGTTGTGAAATATTCTGTTCTCTGTAGAAATGGCCTTAGGGTATTTGATTGCTGACACTGTGGTTTTTGTTTTAGTTGTTAATTCATAATAAGAAATGTGATATTGTCTGGTTTCAGCTACACACCAGTGCCACATACTCATCAACGATCAGGCCCTATCTGCAAGACCATGACTTGCCATTGTAGGACAGACTGTTCCCAGAGAAATGCACAACATATTTTTGAAGGCATGTTGTGGCGTACTGGTTAAGGCCCTGGGGGATGTGGTGGAATATCCCATATGTCCAGGGTTCGAATCCAGGCGTACACAATAATTGTGGCCACTGAAGTTTAATCAGGGCTGATGTCTTACATTCATAATTTGACAAGGGATTAGTCTAGGCATAGCCTAGGACACCCTTTCCACAAAAAAAAAAAAAAAAAAAAAACACTTGGTCAAAAGAGATCATTTCAACGTTCACTGTTGACTATTTCACTAGTATGCCAAGAATCTGCTCCTGAGTTCTGAGAATAGGCATTTCCCTCGTGTATAAAAATAAGAGTCAGCCAACTCACGGACAAGTATGAAGGTAAGGAAACATACCACCAGTCCATATCTTCTACCAAGGAAAAAATATACTAGCATTCAACGAGGGTGAAGAAAACAAAAACTTTTTGTGCTCACATTCATTTCCACATCTACAACAGGCTCAGAAATAAAGTTGGACGCCCTTGAGTACCATCCTGGATCTTCTTCCTACTCAAGAGAATAAATGAAATTGTGTAAGGCATATTGGTCAAGATTCTGGAGTATTATATTGTCACTACAGACACATACCTCCAATATTTTAACAAAAAGGCGCATTGCTTCAGTGGAAGCCATGTTTCCCAGACCATTCCAACTGCAATAAGAGGAAAACTTATAACCCAAGTTGACTACATAGTACATAGAAAGTTCTCTACTAACTATTTAGGAGGATACTTGAGCACTCTTAAACCAACATGTAAAAGAAGCGGCAATAGGTAGAATTATGATACTTCCTCCTAAGTGGCCCACAGGTCATATCATTGGTTTCAGTCAGTCACTGCTATAAACGGACAGTATTTGACTAGGTACGAGAAATGGACTAGATGTAGGGCAAAAAAGAAGTAACTGGTACATCATGCTTAGCAAATGAAGGAACCAAAAAAGGAACAACAAGCACAAGATAGTGAACCCTAAAGTTTGCATCAGTGAACTTGATCAGAAAGAGCTCTGAAAGAGTAAGAGAACTCAATTCCTAATGATTGGTTCTGATCAAGCACTCAATTCACAAAGTTTAGATGAGCATTATTAAGTTTATAAAGATTATATGGTAGTTCAGTTTCTACATCCAATCAGTTTCCCCTCAATGGCAGAGCAGATATGGTTTCTCTGACCCAAGTCTACCATAAGATCTTGCTTGATCTGTGCTAGACAATATAAACTTTCAAAAAGATTAGCATAGGTTGCAAATCACATATAAATTTAATAAATTTTCATTTATAGAAAAAGTAAATTCATTTAGTTGGCTTCTAACATGTTTTATCTTAACTCAACTTCTTATGAATTAGCTATCCTCCTATCATTTTCGAGATGTTCATGTTTTCTGAAATCATAAAATATCTTTCATTTTTCTACCTTTAACCTTAGGGTCACAAGCTTCTTATATAACTACTGGTAATTAATACTTGGCCCACCGTTTGAAGAGTATGAATGTAAACTAGTTGGAGTACAGTTGGTGCTCTTTGCTACTCCCTCCCTTCCATAATGAGACTCCACTTTAGATTTCTACTATAGAAAACCTAGTACTTTCCAACTTTAGATGTTGTATGAAATCCTTTACATTTCACCAAAAAGTTTCTATTGGTAGTGAATAATGTATACTTTAATGGGGCTTCACCAAAACAGCGGCTTTACCCTTTAGGGGTAGAGGTCAGTTCTGTGTACATCCCACCCCTCCCAGACCTTTCGAGACTGGGATATGCTGGGTATGTTTGGTTTCGTTTGGTTTACTAATGTAGGTACACATTTTCCTCAAATAGTTAACCAAACCATAGCAATATAAAGTTGAAATGTGGTACTTCAATGCCTATAGTCAAAAGTTGATTCTAATTCTCAGGCACTTTGGGAGTATTACTTTATTTTATGCACACCAAATCTGGAATAGAGTGGGTATGATATTCCTCATATCAAACATAAACGTTTTCTCAAGAAAGAAGCCAGGTATTGGCTTGAAAGTCAAGACTATCTAATATGAAATTTCCCGTTCCAAGTAGCTTGGGAAGGTGCTTTGCAATTATGATTACACATTTACATCTTTCGTTTCTTGTAGGTGTAAGTGATACGTATTGCACCACAAATGAAGAACTCTTTTCTTATATAAACGAAAATGTGGTGAGGACCAGATACAAACTTCAAGACACTCAGACCCACAAAATGAAAGTTCACAAATGATATTTTTGTTCTAAGAACAGAAGAATAGACATAACAAGAAGAATCTTGACTCCCAGGTGCATAAGTTGACAAAATAATAAGAGCATGAACAGGCTAAGCATCACTAAACAAGGAATTCCCCAATAAGCCCTCCAATTGTTATCATACATCAAAATTTCAGATAACAAAATCATATATGACAATGCAGGGCTCTACCCAGAAGCATCTATTAATTCATATTTGGATGGTATGCAACTGAATTAGAAACAGCTTGACACATGAGTGCTACTTTCATCGTTATAAGAAAAAATAAAATCAGATATGAAATCAGTAGCTTAAAAGACGGACCTAGTCCATTTGCTTTGTTCCACCGGACTCCAACCTCTTGGTTTCGGGATATTACAAGGCCCAACAGTTGCCTGTTTCCATTCAAAATCAACAACAAAATGAAACCATCATTTTTACAAACAAAATTATGATTGAGAAAATAAGTCTAATCAGCAGCATATCTCAGAAATTATTTTAAATTTGTGCAGACTTTGGTGACAGTACAATCTACATTTACATTTAAACAAGTTTCAACTAGCTAAAAGTGACGTTAAAATTGCACAAAAGATTGGCACAACTACAATAATCACTAATAAATATTTAAAAGAAATAGCAATGATTTGAATTTAGGTGACAACAAATTCACCTTGCATAGCAACATTAAAACTGACAACATTTTAACCAGCTCCCTTCTACACTTCCAATATGAAAAGCAAATATTTGTCTTAAGTTTTCTTAAAAAGTTTGAAGTTGATATTGGAAACTTCGGGTTGGAGTACAAATAAAAAGGCATAAACACAACCACCTATAAATAAAATACATTCAGAGACGGGCAATTAAAAGTTTCAAACGATCACTAACTTTTCTTAGAACATTTGAAGTTAATTTTTGGGATGGATAAACCAGATAAGATCATATGGTTACGGTTTGGCACTTTAACTAAGTACGATATGATTTAGTTATTCCACCAAAAAAAAACTTCCGATGCATCTAGGCTCATGCCATGCTTCAATTATACATCTAACACAATGGTAATATCTTTTTTCCGATAACCTATGACACCCAATGCTTGATTTACTATTTAGTTATATCTTTTTGAATCTTGATATGGTAATAGAATTAATATTTTTGTAACATCGTAAAGTTGATGAAAATTGTTGTTAGAAAATAAATCTATTCTTATGTTGTATAATATTAGCAGAAGATAAAATACAAGGAAATGGAAGCCCACCCGCTCTCTACTTTTTCTCTCTCTAGCCTTTCCTTCCCCTTTTGAGCATCGCACCCTTGTTTCAAAACCATCCTCCAACCACCAACCTTCAACAGGCAGTTCGGAGAGTCCTCTTGCCATTCACCCTTCCTTTCTTCTTCCTTCTCATCCACACCTTCATCTGCATTGCCCCCCCTTCACCTAACCTTCATCTGCATTGTCCCCCCTTTACCTACTGTACTACCTCCTTTTCCTTTTATATCACCTCCAGTGGTCTGACCTGACCTGCCATCCTTCGTCATGTGGCTTCCCTCTGCCAGCTTCTACTGACCTCCTTTTTCCTCTGCCACGGCCCCTCCGCTGCCAGCACCCTCCCTCATATGCCCGCTTTCTTCTACCTTGGGTCCTTGGCCCTCTAACACCTGACCATCTCTCAACTTCTCAACCTAGATATAAACCCTAGCCCTCTTCCCCTCGCCAGCTGTCCTCGGTTTTCATGAACCTCTGCCGGACCATCTTTCTTTGTGCTTCGCCTCAGATACAGCTATGCCATATTGTCATCCTCCTAAAGTTAGATTTCCGATGGTTTTTAGCTTTTTGTAGTTCTTTTCTTTTTGAGCTTTTGTTGTTTGGTGACTTCTAGTTTATCTTGTATTTCTATTTTTTCTTTTTCGGAGCCAAGCTAGAATAGAGGGATGATGAAGGCATTTCCCTCCTTTGCCAGTTTGCCTTCTTTATTTTTCTTATAATTTTTTCATTGCAGTACATATCTTTGTACACCACCTTGTGTACTTGTCCTCTTTTAATGAAAATCTTTGTCCTGTCTAAGCAAAAAAAAAAAGATAATTATTTTGCATGATGACAATCACCGATTATCTTTTATCATAAAACGCATGTGAGTAATCTTTAAGTTTGAAAAATAAATAATGATGAAAAGATAATTATTTTGATAAGATTGTCTTTTTAAGATTGTTTAGAAATAGTTAATCAGAGTGATACAATCATTATAAAATGGGCCACAATGATCAAAACACTAAAAACCAATTCTATTTGGGAGCCATGTCAACGCAAAATGCACATAGGCATGTTCCATTAAATTTTTAAAGGACAGTTGATCAGATGATGCCATTGTTATTAGACGCAAACTGCAGTGGCTCCATGTCCATATGATTAGCATCAAAACCAAACTACTTGTTAAATCCATAAAACCCCACCAGCGAGCGACAGATACGATACTATGTCAATTGATCGGGTGGTAGAGTATATACTTTATCACCACATTGGCCAGCAATCATTATACTGTATGCCATCTAACTGGTACAAAATTCGAACATTTTGAAAAAAGATGAGCAGGCTACACTGAATTTCATTGAAAAGCATGTCAAATAAAATAACCGCAGGTTTAAAATAATAGAAAGAGACAGAGGCGTAGATGGATGGATATATTGCATTAGAACTTGTACCTCACTTGAGGACAGTTGTAATTTTCATTATGATTACTGTCATTTCAGATTTGGGGAAAAGGAACAATACAGTTCATAATGCAAAACCAAATCAGCAATTGTTTATCCCAAAGCAAAATGAAGCTATTAATTCTATCAAACATATTACAAGCATTTCTTTCCCACAAACCACAGTTTCGACATCCAGATCTAATGAAGTTCAAGACAAGTAATGTAACACTAATACGCTTTTACTGAATCAACCGGAAGAAAATAACGAAAAATCAGCAGTGATGAATTGTAGAAATAAATGGAATGGAAATGGGTAAAAAAAAGTACCTGTTGGTACAAGGCGTAGAGCAGAAGAGCAACATCGTTCGAGAATTTGGAGGTGACGCCTTTTGAAGACGAATTGGGAGATCCACCGAAGCCGGCGTAAGCGGAAGCTGCGTAAAATCTGTCAGGGTATGCGAGGCCAGAGCTTACCCTCGCCATCGCCATTTTTCTTGATTCAAATTTATCAGCTCAGATCAGATCAGACGATGATGGTGAAGCGAATTGCAGAAGATGTAAGATGCGTTACTGTTTTACTTGGATTAATGTTGGCAGTAATTGAGATTCCAAAGTAAGATATGGGTCTTTGGGGGCTAAGGGAGTGCTGACAGATCAACTATACCTATAAAGAGTGTTTGGGATTGATTATTTAAAACTATTATTGTGGGGATTGATTATTTAAAACTATTATTGTGAAAAGTGTTCGTCTTAAATCGGAGTTTTTAAAAAATGTTTGAATTAATTTATTGTGGTACCATAATAAACTAATAAATTGTTATTTAAGAATATTTGAGATTGTTTATCAAAAAAACAATTCATTTATATTTTAGTTCTTCATACTTAAAATTAGTATTTTGGCTAGAAATAAATTGCAAACTATAGGAACTAAAACCAAAATTCAAAAACCATAAGGACGAAATCTACAACTTTTAACAAACTGTAGGGACTAAAAACGTAACTTACTCGAAATAAATCAATATATCATCGAGATATATTAAAGATGTTTGATTATTTTTAAATATTGAAATGTGATTCACTTTCATAATTTCATGTTGGTAAATTGATGTAAATAGGTCCTGATTATAAGAAAATGAGGGATAGATATTTTTGTGTTAACTATGAAGTTAGTTTAGTTTAGCTACAAAATTTTGCAAAAAAGTTTCTATTTATATAAATAACTAAATTAATGTTTTTGTATTAAGACATTTTTTGACAAAAATAAGGTAGTTTTTTTTAGTACACGTTTGGATGGACACAAACTGCATCTCCAACAGATTATTTATTTTGGATAAAATGGAAAAAAATAGGGATTTTGGGTTTAAGTTGTGCTCCCAAAGTTTCCCCAAAACTATCTTCAAAAATGATAAAGTAGGAGAGATAAACGTTTTTTCTACAAATATGAAGATTTGCCCAAAAATGGTTACCAAGTGAGAGAAAATAATATTTTATTGTTTTCCCACCCAAAAAAAAGTCTAGACCCGCCAAAAAAAAAAGAACGTATCTTCCTTCTCCTTTGCTCTCTTCTGATTTTCTTTACCACTGTCATCAATCCATCTTATTTAGTTTCATTGAAGAGTGAAGACATCAGAGAGTGAAGAATAATCCATCTATTTAGTTTTCATCTATGGAATCAAATCAGGTATTAATCCAATTTCTTTTTCTGTCTCATGTTCTATATTCAGTTATTAATCGGATAGATCGTATGTTCTTTGTTTATGTATTCAAAATTTTAATGTTCTCTGTTTATGTATTCAAAAAGAAACCGGATTTGATGTTCTTTGATTATGTATTCAGAATTTTGATGTTCTCTGTTTATGTATTCAAAAAGAAATCAGATTTGATGTTCTCTTGGCTTATATTTGATGTTCTCTGTTTATGTATTCAAAATTTTGCATAGAAGAGGATGGAGATGTTTGTACAAAGAACATTTTATTTAACATGTAAACTAAGTGTTCGATTAAAATGTCTCAATGATATCCTTGTTTTAAGCACAAAAAGTGGCTTCTTTTTTCTATCTTATTATGTAACCCAGTTAAAGAAATCCTGATGATGGGTGATAACTCATCTAAATCACAAACAAAGATAAGAGGGCCATATATATTAAACAAGATGAGACTCCCAATTAAGTTGGTTGAAAATCATAAGTTTAGTTCTCTATAAAGGAATTGATATTTGAGGGAATTAGCATTTGATGTTAAATTATCAAATAAACAATATCACGATTATGATTAAAAAATAATAACAATGTCACGATTATGCTTGATTTATGATGCAACCGGCTTGAATTTGGTTTAATTTTTTGCGGACGTATTCTATGCAAAATAGTTTGTTAGTGCACAAATATGTTGGATACAAGATCATGAAGACTGAAGACTAAAAGTCAAAGTCAAAAGCTTAAGTCAAAGCCCTTCAAGCAGAAAGTCAAAGTCTTTATAATAAAAGTCAAAGTGTAATGTAGTGTGAGTGTTTTAGTGGTATAAGTGTTCTGTAAATAGGGATATGCCAAAGTGTCGTCAGTAGAGTTGTACGCTTTCATTGTTAGAGAGAGAGATATTGAGAGAGTCTGTATTGTATCGATTTCTAAGATTGGAAATAAAATGGAAATTGATTGAATTGTGATTGTCATCTTGTTATACACTGATTGTGGGACACACATAGTTTCACAAGTCTTCTCAATACTTGGTCATTCCTCGATGACCTCAATGAAACGCATCCCATATATGATTTAACGTTATCTCAATATCAGTCTACTGGTCTCATTCATTCATCACCGTTGGATGCAAATTATAAGGAGACGCCATCAGATGAAGGTAATATAGATAGCCCTATTACCCATGGCAGCAAGAAAGCGCAACGAGCAGAAAATTTCGACACCAAGGAGGATTACGCTGAAAACAAGATAGCAACTTAGATACAGTAGTTGGAAATGAACAAAAGAAGTACTAATTCTGGAAAAAGGTACCAAGTATTATGCTGAAAACAAGACATGGGACAAAGATATAAGTGAGAAATCATTAGTGAATCGTTGGTTAAAAATCAATGCCATGGTGAGTAGGTTCTGTGGAATTCATTCTCACATTGAAGACTTACGAAAAAGTGGTTACACGGAACAAAATAAAGTAAACTGCCTTGATACCATATTTTTATATGATTTAACTAAACTAATTGAGGCACTTTACGTTTTGATATTGTATTTTTATGTGATAAGTAATAGAGGCAAAAGAAGTTTTTAGGAAAAAGGAAGGTCATCCATTTCAACTAGATCATCGCTAGAATATATTGAGGTTTCAACATAAATGGATGAATGAACATAAGAGGATTGAAAACAAGAGATCGTCAAAAGTTTATTCTAGCAAGGCATCAAAATCAACTAATTTAGATGATGACAACGTGGAAGATCCTCAACCTGCCAACTTGAAGAGGCCAATTGGAAGAAAGGATACAAAGGAATCAATTAAGAAAGTAAAAAACAAAAACCAAATCGACGAAAATGACGATGAATTCTCAAAGATACGTCTTGAATTGGAAAAGCTTAGGCAAGGAGATTAGAAAATGAACACATAAGGGTTGAGCAGTTTCAACTGCTACTTGCAACTGAGCAAAAACATGTTGAGCTTAAAGAGAAAAGGCTTGAACTTGAAGCTAAAAATCAGTAAAAGCAAGTTGCCCTTAGAGAAAAAGAAATTGAAGTTCAAAATTGTAACACTCGTGATTTTGGTGAAATCCTAAATTACACCTCTATGGTGAATCTGTAATTAACAATCTTACATGGGTTGTGCTTGTGGATTTTGGGTTTTGGATCGAGAGCACGTCGGTTGAAAGTTGGAAATTTGGGCTTTGGTACGCCTTAGGCGACCGTGCCCACGATTGTGACAGAGGTCACTCTCGCGGGGCACTGTTGCGACCCATGTACCGCGAGAGGGGGAGTCCGGGTGACTATGCCCGCGATTGAGAGAGGTCACTCTCACGTGCATTGTCGTTGAGAGTGTACCGAGGTCAGGGGTGGCCCCACGATTATGCCGACGATTGTGACAAAATGTCACTCTCGCCGGGCACTGTCGTCGTCGAGCACCAGACTTCAATAAAATGCGATTTTCAGCTCATTTCCTCATTTCTCTTACTCCCAACTTCACCAAACTCTCTCCCTTCTCTCCCTCTTCATTAAATCCGACCTAGGAGTCATTTGTTGTTCCATTTCCCCACCTCATCAAGGTTTTTGCACCATCTAAGGTCTTGGAAGTTTAGGATTCAAGGAGCTACCATCCCACCATCTCCATTGTTGTCTTCTCCAAGAAAGTTCTAGGGTTTTGAGTTTTATCAAAACCCACTATTGTGAGTTCATCCCTTCTCCTTTCGAACACTCTAATCAAGTTATAAATACTCTATTTATGACTTCCTAGTGCTTTCGATTTGGGTGATTTTGGAGTAATTGGGTCAAAATTAGGGTTTTGGCCCAAGTGAAGATTTTGATATAAAATGTTTGGGGAACGATTCTAAATAGTTGAATATGAATACTTATGGGTGGAAACTTGTGGATCTAGGTTTTTAGAAGTTTTTGGCTTGAAGATCTAAGTTTCTTCAAAGGAGCTCAAGTTGGGGAAAATCTAGATTTAGCCTAAATCTAGCAAGGTGAGTTCAAGTTGATTTGTGAAAACGTTGTAAATGCCGAAAATGTCCATTTAAAAGTATTTATGTGTTTTACATAAAATTATCAAATGTTGAACTATGTGGTGGGTCTTGATTATTTGAAGTGTTTAACTTTATAAAATTTGTAAAACACCCACTTTTGGGATTTTGATAAATAAATCATTTATTTTGGTATCTTAATGATTTATTTCATGGAAGTAGATTTTTGAGTATAAATGTATTTTATTGTGTGTTTTGAAGAAATGCTTGATTTTGTGTTATGGGACGTTTTGAAAGGATAAATGTTATAAACTCACTTGGAAAATGTTTTGTCCCAATCTAAATTATGTTGGAGTTATCTCTATATTTTGGAGCATGGGTTTGCATAAATACGGGTTGTTTATGTTTGGTTTCATTTTATGATTTTTAACAGTTAGTCTTTTGATTTGTTGAGCCTATGGCTCGGTTTGGACTTCATTAGGTCTTGGGGATGATTGTCCGATTTTAATAGCTCAATGAAGAGCATTCGGTTATGATTTGCAGTTACTGCATCTTATTTAGGAATTACATGTTTTGAATGAGTTAGTTCATTCGTTTGGAGTCATGTAATGTTTTTAATTAATGCAATAGATCCATAGGCACGGTGTTCTTAATGTCCCGTTTTGGACAAGTTCACCACTTTGGCACGGAATAGGCATCGGGTCACCATGGTAAGTAAGGTGTGGACCTATATGGTCGGGGCAGCGTCCCATGGGCAGTAAGGTGTAATTCCAAATGTGCTTGTATGTTTTGTGTGGATTTGGACATCTCAAAGTATAGATCCAGAGGTGTTGAATTTGAGTCTCCACGGGCAAAAGATCTAGAGGGGTTGAGCTCGATATGTCTTATGAGTATAATCCATACGTTTTGGTTTTATTACATAGTTATGTGACCTACTTTTGTGTTCCATCACGTGCAATGTAATCGGGTCTCCCCCTGTTGGATCATAATTGTATTCAAGATTAAAGTTAAAGTTAAGGGTTTAAACTGTAATTGTTTGATAGTTATAGTTAAAGGGTTTAAAGTGTAATAAGTCAATAGTTTATTAGCTATTGGGCCCAAGCCCATTAGAAAGCCCATTAAGGTTAAAGCCCATATGGCCTGGGTATTTAAAGTTTTGATTAGTTTAGTTTTAGGTTAACCTTGTAAGAACTCTGATAATTTTCTAAATAGTTAGCCGTATTTTCTCTGTATTCAAAGGGTATCAAGAACACTCAAGGGTTTCATTGTTTATTCAAGGGATTGGTACGTTTTGTTAATCTTATTATCTCTTGATTATTATTGTGTTGCTTGATTACTTGATTGATTGTTTACCAACTAGATTAAACTGGGATAACAATTGGTATCAGAGCCTAAAGAATCAATTTTTTTTGTGATATTACTGTTCATCGAGAAAAGTACTGTTCATCGAGAAAAATTTACTGTTCATCGAAAGGTTTACTGTTCATCGAAAAAAAAAATACTGTTCATCCGATTTTATGAATCTGTTATCGCATCCGGTCGATTAGTAATTGATTATTTGTGTTTTTGTGTTTCATTCGATCGAAGTTTCTGTGGTTTTTGTGTTTAATTGTGTCTATCGGTCGATTAAAGTTTCTGGGTTTGATCTTGGTCGAATCCCAGAAACTCATCGTGTTCTTCGGTCTTATCAGTTATCCGATCTTATCAAGTTTAACGTATCTGATAGTCTTTCGACCTGAACATTCGACCGGATAATTGTTTCTCCGGTCTTCGTACTTCGACCGGATACTTGTTAATCCGGTCTTGCACCTTCGACCGGATAATTGTTTCTCCGGTCTTCCCATTCGACCGGATAATTGTTTCTCCGGTCTTCCCATTCGACCGGATAATTGTTTCTCCGGTCTTCCCATTCGACCGGATAATTGTTTCTCCGGTCTTCCCACTCGACCGGATACTTGTTACTCCGGTCTTGCCATTCGACCGGATACTCGTATTCCCGGTCTTGCCATTCGACCGGATACCTGTTACTCCGGTCTTGCCATTCGACCGGTGCCTTGCATACTCCGGTCTTTCCTTCGACCGGTACAGTTCATTCTTCGAAGCACATTTTCCTGTCCTAGACAAATTTTTGCAAGCTGCAACAGGGCCTCTAAAAGCCTAATTTTTTTTGTCTAGGGGCGCTGCCCCCATACCCCCGCAAGGGCGTTGCCCCTTGACCCCACCCGCTAACCGGGTAGCGGGACCCCCGTGCTAAGTCTGCGAAGGGGGACAAAATTTTTGTGCTTGATCAAAATCTTCTTAATTTTTCAGTATTTTATTCATAGATATTAGTGCTTTATACTGTGTGCGAGGACTGCATTTGATTATTTTTGGAAATTTATTTTCTCTGAAAATTTTTGAGTGTAGTCTTTACTTTTGATTCTAACGATCTCATCTAGTTGGTTGTTTTGGTACAGATTATCCTGATTTCTAACCTTACAGCTAGGATGTCGTATCAGCTAAATATGTCTGCAGGTTACAGCCTTGATTTTAACAACATGACTCTATCTGAAGTAAGAGAAAAGGCTAAACAACTTGTTGGACGGTTATCAACATCATCTCGCATGATTGATGAGTATGACAAAGAAGAAAAAATGCTCAAAGCTGAAAACAAGGATTTACAGATTCAGAACTCATCTCTTCTTATTCAGATCAATGCTTTAAAAGAAAATTTAAAAGATTCTGATTCCTTAATTGACTTTGCAGGAATAATTGAGTCTAAAGAAAAAGAGATCTTTGACCTTCAAGCAAAGCTGAAAAGATCTGAATCTAGCTCAACATGGTCAAAGAAGGAACTAATGCAAAAAGAGCTAGATCAATTGAGAAGAAGAGCAAACATTGCGAGTGAGACATCTGAAGGACTTAGAACGATAAATTCTCAACTATGTGCGGACAGAGATAAGTTTAAAGATAAAGTTCTCAGTCTTGAGGTTGAGATCGATAAGCTAAAAGAAAAGGCAACCCAAGACAGAGACAATTCAAAAGCTCAAGATGAAATGTTAAAGATTGAGAAAGAGAGAAAAGAATTTGCCAAGAAATTCTCTGACTTCTCCAGAAAAGCCTTTGAAGAGAAGAAAGCATTAGAACTTAGATGTGTTAAACTTTCTCAACAAGTTTCAGACTTTGAGAAGGTTATCATTATTGAAAGAGAAAAGGCTGAGAATGAGAAGAAGAAAGATGAGCTGAAGAAAGCAAATACAGACTTTTTGGAAGAAAAGAAGATATTTGAGACGGAGATAGCCAAGCTGACAGGAAAGCTAGCTGAATTTTCAACAAACATCATGAAGGAGAAGAATGCAAAATCTGAGTTGCATAAGAAGTTTGATCTGATTGAAAAGGAAAGAAACAACTTGTCTTCAAAGATAAAGGAACTTGAAGAGATCGTTTTCAAGGTGAAGCTGACTGAGCACAAGACGCCAGAGTCAATAGCTCAATCACCAAGAGACGATCTAGCTGACTCAAATAGTTCATTAAAAACAGCTTCAAGTTCACATTTTTCAAATGTTTTCTATAATCCTTTCTATGATTTAGATGATTGTCTTACTTCTAAATCTACTGATCAGATTCGTCCTTCTAACCTTTTCTATGACAAAAATGTTGATGGTTCAGGTAACTTCAAGAAGACTAAGTCTCAAAAGAAAAGCTTCTGGAGAAGGGATGATGAGAAAGAAAGAGGAAACTGGATTTGGAGAGTTAAAGGATCTCCAGAGAAGAAGAAAGAAGAATCATTTGTGCATACATCAAATGCTAAATGGAACTATGCTTCAAAAGGTAAAACTTTTGGCAAACCTGATCTGGTTTACTCTATCAATCAACTGATCAGGTTAGCACAAAAGAAAATCAGTTGTTCCTACTGTGGCTCAAATGATTTTGTAAGAAAAGATTATGTGAATAACTGGTATGGTTCTTATTTCATATCTCCCACTAGAACTGCAACTAACCCATTAGGACCCAAATACCAGTGGGTACCAAAAGCTAAATCTGTGTTGCAGGCACCCAAAGTTTAAGGGGGAGAAAGAACAATGGCTTTTGAACAACACAGTTCAAAACCCGGACTTCATTGTTAAAAAGATGGCTTCTAAGTAAATCAACTTAGAACCCGTACTTCAACGGAGTATGGCTTCTAATCACATCGGATTAGAACCCGCACTTCAGGTAATCTTTAAAAAAAAAAAAAAAAAAAAAAAAAAAAAAAAAAAAAAAAAACCTATAGTGATTTAAGGGGGAGAATATCTGTGATATTAACAGATTTTTGGATACTTAAATGCTTATCTGACCGTGTGTTCTTAAAGATAAATACTTGTGTTTTATCTTGTCAATATACTTTGTCAAGTATTCATACACATAACGGTTCAGAACATTCTATTTTGACTTTGTTATTACCATGTATCAAAAGTTAAATCTTTCTATGGTAATACTCACGTTCTTTGTATTCACTGTTGATTGAATCAAACGTCATTTCATGTGCTTTCATTGACAATATGTTTATATATTGTTCATATAAACAACATTCGTTTTTGATTCTCCAACATATTGTTCTTCATGACAAAACTCCTATGAGCTTAATTGTCAAACTCTTTTAGTTTGAGGGGGAGAATTGCATCGTCATACATAACTGTTTTGACATCTCCGAAAGTCTTATTTCTCATGTAACAAGTGGTATTTGTGCTTACATGTACAATAGCCTGTTGAACAACATGTTTCTTTTAGGAAAATACATGGGATTCAGTGTGTGAGCTTAACAGAACTTCCATGGATTCACGATAACCAGTGTTTCCTACCCAGGAAGTATTCCCTGAGTGATTGAGGGGAGAAGGGTCAAAAGAATTGAGTGATGGTGTGTGAAGAGGTAAAATGAAAAAGAGAGATTGGTTAGACGTGAGCATTAAAAGAAAGAGGGTGAGAGAACAGAGTAAAAGAATATTAAACTCTGCACCAAACTTCTTTCTGAGCCGGGCAGCCACATAATCTGATTGGTTCACATTCTTTGGTGACCATCATTGAAATAGGCACCTAGCCCATGCCATCTCTTGCATACAACCTCACCAGCTACTCATTCTTTTCTCAAAAAGAGAATGTTTCACATTTTCTGGGGACGCAGCACATACGCTATTGGTTCTTCATTTGGAAGATACTAATATTGAAAAAGAAGGAAAGTTGCCCCACCTTCGAACCCTTTCTCATGCACATTGAGTCTTTGTATAATTTGTTGCTGTCTCAACAAGTTTACATACTTTGAGCCTAAATTGAAAAGCAATCATCTATACTTAATTTCTTTCATAGACATGCACGAACACACAGAAATTTGTTTTCTGTCAGAACGTTCATAGATAACCATATGTTATTCGATGATTGAATGGAAGACCTGGGGAGTCTACATCAAACCAGCTCCTTATATAGTAACTTTGTGTTACTCAGTAACTTTGTGTTACTGACAGGCATTCTAACTGAGTCATTTGTTGATTCAGGGTTACAACTATTAAACTGTTTGAATTTGAAAAGATTCGAATAGTTACTACTTTTATGTTATTTGAATCTGAAAAGATTGAAATAATCACTCTTTCCATCTGGGAAGACTGCTCTTATTTCCATACAGGGCTCGTTACATGATGAAGACTATGCTTACATGATGATCATACACAAAGGGGGAGATTGTCTTGAAAAGGGGGAGATTGTTTTGCCAAGTTTTGATGATGTTGATTCTCACCACTCATCAAAAAGGGGGAGAAGATATAAAAAGGGGGAGAATATACAAAAAGGGAGAATACAATCTGAAGATCTGAAGATTTCAAAGATTTTAAAGATTTTAAAGTTTTTAAAGATATCAAGTTTTGAAGCGATCAACGACATATCTGAAGATAAGTGAAGACAAGAGAAGACCCGAAGACAATTGCAAAATTTTTTTTAATCTTGAATCCAAAGGGGGAGATTGTTGGATCATAATTGTATTCAAGATTAAAGTTAAAGTTAAGGGTTTAAACTGTAATTGTTTGATAGTTATAGTTAAAGGGTTTAAAGTGTAATAAGTCAATAGTTTATTAGCTATTGGGCCCAAGCCCATTAGAAATCCCATTAAGGTTAAAGCCCATATGGCCTGGGTATTTAAAGTTTTGATTAGTTTAGTTTTAGGTTAACCTTGTAAGAACTCTGATAATTTTCTAAATAGTTAGCCGTATTTTCTCTGTATTCAAAGGGTATCAAGAACACTCAAGGGTTTCATTGTTTATTCAAGGGATTGGTACGTTTTGTTAATCTTATTATCTCTTGATTATTATTGTGTTGCTTGATTACTTGATTGATTGTTTACCAACTAGATTAAACTGGGATAACACCCCCTTCACCAAAAGGTGTTGTTTTGGGTATGGAGTTTTATAATCCATGTTTTCGGTGACATTTTGAGTATGGGTTGTTATCCATGTTCTAAGGTTTTGAATATTGAATCTTATCCATGTTCTTGGATGATAGAGTTTATCCACGTTTTCGGTATTTGGTTATTAAAGTATAAGTCATGTTTTCCGTGAATTTTAGGTTTTGGATTTATATTCGAAGGAACATTTTGTATCGGGGTTTTAATCACGAAGATTGTAACACCCTCAAATTTGATAAAGCAACTAATTAAAATTTCGGTATAATATCAACATAAGGAACAAAACTTCCTCATACAATTCAAAACTCAGTATATTCCTCAAGTTAAAATTCTATAACTAACCTCAACAAATATAATCTCCAATAATATACAAGTACTAAACCGAAGTTGGGTATTAAAGTTGCTCTTCCCAAAACAAAGGCGGAAGACTTCAACAAGCTAATCACTCTCCGAGCACGCAACTAGCACTCCTCTCTTCACAGTGTCACTAAAACTATTCCCAACAAAGCCTATTACACATGCCGACAAATAAAAAGGTTAGGATAACTCCTAGTGAGTTCAAGAGTTTTCAACATTAATAAATATATCATTAAAAAAGAAGAATGCAATTGAAATCATAATCTTTCAAAATGATATGCTTCAAATATGAAAATGACTCGTTTTCCAATAATATGCATTTTAGACGAATGAGACACCAATATAAACGTTTTCCAAGCCAAACTGTTTTAAGGACTAAGATCCCAATATAAACGTTCTTTCGTAAATTAAATTCAACCCAAAACTCACTCAAAATGAGAATAGAAAACGGACTCCCGATTTATGAAACGCGGATAAAACTTTATATCCCGAAACACCCAAAACACGGGTGGGACATAATACTCAACCCATAAACCATGGGTAAAAACCCATATAAACAAAACGTCACCGAAAACATGGATAATAAAACTCAATACCCAAAACAACACCTTTCGGTGACGGGGGAGACCCGAATTCCATCGAAAGTGGAGGGCACACAAAGTTAAGCCACTTCTTGATGTTCTCGAGATTCACATAGAGTCACGGATCCCCGTATACGGCTCCCTACTGAGCTATCATGTTAGACTAGAATTGTATTCAAGATTAAATAGAGGGTCAAAGTTGTAATAGTTTGATAGTTCAAGGGTTTGTATTGTAAAGTCAACTAATGTTGACTTAGTATAAATGGGTTTCTTTGTTAGACTTGTAGATACGAACTAAGATACACGCACAATTCAGAACACAAGATTTGTACATTTAGAGAGAACACAGAACTCGTATATCAAGTTAGATCTGTGACTAGTGTAATCTTGTGACATTAATGATAATGACTTCTTGATAATTTGTGTGCATGATTGATAGCTAGTAATATGGGTCACAATTGGTATCAGAGCTAGATCAGACTAATCAGAAAGATCGAATTTTGTTTTCAAGAAAAGAAAGTCACTGTTCCATAGATCAATTTGTGAAAGAGTTATGATTTGGGTGTGAATTTGTGTTCATCATGATCGCAAACTGTTACTGAACAATTCTTGTTCAGGTTGGAAATTGAATTGATCAACAGATTTGGATAATTTGATCAAAGTTTCCAGTTCCAGAAACTTTTTGCTCGCGAATTGTCATGGATTGATTCCTACTTCCTTAGTTATTTTTAGAGAAATTCCTTATACAGGGTTGTTCACGATGACAAAGTGATCATTTGTGCAAATTTTCAGAGTCAAACATTGAGATTTGGGTGGAAATTTGTGAAATTTTGTGAAAAATAGTTCAAGATCCACAGAATTCGCAGAAATAATGAAGAACTCGCTCGAAGAACTCGCAGGCTGGAAGAATTCGCACATCACAAGAGAAAATTGAAGAATTCGCACAAGCCAGTGTGAAAAATTTGCTAAGTAAGGAATTCGCACAGAGCATTATACGAGAAGTCAAGGATTCGCACAAAGATATCTACAAGAAGTGTGGAATTCGCAGAAGACTATGTACGAAAAGCAAAGAATTCGCATGTGTATCTGAAAATTTTCCCAAATAAAGAATTCGCAAGCAGTCTTGTACGAATTGGTAAAAATTCGCACACTGCTATCTGCAAAAAGCTCAGTATTCGCACACAAGCATATACGAAAAGCTTCGATTTCGTATCCTTCTCATATTCCTTTATGCGAATTGTTCCTATACAAATTCTAGACATGTGAATTTTTTCTTGTGAATGCCTTACGAATTGTGATCATACGAATTCTAATTCTTACGAATTCTTGCTTGTGTGTGCCTGCGAATTGATTTTCCTTATACGAATTCTTAGTGCATACGAATTGTGTGTTGTGAGTATCATACGAATTCTTATATGCGAATTGTGCTATACGAATTCTTGCATGCAAATTGCTTGTTGAGTGTGTTATACGAATTTTGTACTTGTAATCATTTTTGAGTGATTTTTCTGTATTTTCAATAGTGATTTTTCTGATTTTCTGATTAAAGATCAATACTAGATAATTTTTGTGTTGTGCGGATTGTAAAAATGCCATACATTGATGAAAAAGGAAATATTGTGCTTACAAAAAGAGATTGTGCTTTAGCATATATGCCAGAGATTCCGACCATGGAAGCTGAAATCAAGAATCTGAAGATTCAGAATGCATCTCTTCATGAACAAATTAATAGATTGAAAGATGATAAAGATTTAAAGAAAGACTTTATTTGCTCAAAATGCATTTCTAACTCAAAGATTAATTTTGCAGGAATAATTGAATCTAAAGAGAAAGAGATTTTAAAACTTCAAGACAAGCTGAAAAGGTCTGAAAGTCTTAATTCTAGCTCAAGCTGGTCAAAGAAGGAATCCATATAAAGAGAGCTAGATGAACTGAGAAGAAGAGAAAATATTGCAGTGAGACATCTGATGCACTTAGAAAGTAAAATTCTCTATTCTATGCTGAAAGAGATAAGTTGAAAGATAAAGTGTTCAGTTTGGAAGTTGAAATAAACATGCTAAAAGAGAAAGAGATTAAAGAGAAGAAAATTTCAACAGATCAAGATGAGTTGAAGAAGACTGAGAATAATAGAAAAGAAATTGAGAGAAATAATGTAGAGTTGAAGAAGAAAATATCTTAATTAGAAGCTCAAATGGATAAAGATAAGAAAGAAAGAGTTGATTTTGAGAAAGAAAGAAAATCTTATGCTCAAAAGTTTTCGGAATTCTCCAGAAAAGCTTTTAAAGAAAAGAAATCAGTAGAGCTGAAATGCATAAAGCTTTCTCAACAAGTTTCAGACTTTGAGAAAGTAATCATAATGGAGAGAGATAAGTTTGATAAGAAGAAAAAGATAGCTGAGCAAAAGTGTGTAAAGAAAGATTTTGGAGAAGAAAAGAAAGCATTTGAAGCTAAGATAAAGGAGCTGAATGGAAAACTATCTAAGCTGTCAACAAACATTCAGAAGGAGAAGAATGCAAAATCTGAGTTGCATAAGAAGTTTGACATACTATCAAAGGAAAGAAACTGTCTGTCTACAAAGATCAATAAACTTGAGGAGATCATGTTCAAGGTGAATCTGACTGAGTACAAGACGCCGTAATCAATAGCTCAATCACCAAGAGATGATCTAGCAGCATCCGAATGTTCATTCAAATCAACTGCAAGTTCAATTTTCACACATGCTTCTATAAATCCTTTATTTGATTCAATTGATAGTTATACTTCTAAACTTAAAGAACAAATTCATCCTTCTAATCTTTTCTATGACAAAAATGTTGATGGTTCAGGTAATATCAAGAGTAATACAACTCAGCAGAAAATGACCTGGAGAAAGAAAGATGAGAAAGATAAAGAGAATTGGTTTTGGAGAGTTAAAGGATCTTCAGATGAGAAGAATAAAGAAGATAAATCATTTGTGCATGCATCTAATGCTAAAAGGAACAGTGCTTCTAAAGGTAAAACTTTTGGCAAACCTTATCTGGTCTACACTATAAATCAATTGATCAGGTTAGAACAAAAGAAAATTAGTTGTTCCTACTGCGGCTCAAATGATTTTGTTAACAAAAAATTTGAAAATAGCTGGTATGGTTCTTACTATATTTCTCTTACTATAACTGCAACTAACAATTCAGGATCCAAGTACCAGTGGATACCAAAAGCTAAACCTGTGTTGCAGGCACCTAAAGATTAAAGGGGAGAAAGAACATTGACTTCTAAGTACAACAACTTAGGACTCAATCTTCAATGTTCAAGTGATGACTTCTAGACAAAGCAGTCTAGGACTCGTACTTCGGAGAAAGAACTATGGCTCTTGGATAAAACAGTTCAAGACCCGTTCCTCAATGTTTTAGAACCATGGTTTCTAATTATATCAGATCAGGATCCGTTCTTCATTGGTAAAGCTGAACATTACTATTCTCACCGGAGAATATGTAATAATGGTTTCTGAATATTTCAGTTCAGAACCCGTACTCAAATGTTTTTTCTTCTGAAGGATGCTTATCAGATTACATCTTTCAAGAAGTTTTTTCTTTTGAGGGGGAGTTACTTAGAATTACACTGTCATATCTTTTAGGGGGGAGAAGATAGAAGTTTATACTTTAATTGTTATATTTTTCTGATAAATTGATTTTTTTACAAATATTAAGGGGGAGAATATCTGAAGTTTTTGTCAAGCGTACTTATATGATCATATTCATTTTAGGGGGAGATTACAGGTATATTTTTCTGACTCTTAACCTCTATCACTTGGTGAAAGATGAACAACTTTCACTTGTGAAAAATGGTTTTTAAATGTTCAAACCACTTCGCGTTCTTAAACTGATTTATGAATTTCGAAGTGTGATTTTAAATGATTTTATTTTGGATACTTTGAAGCTTATCTGACCGTGTGTTCTTAAAGAAAAATACTTGTGTATTTTCTTTTCATATACTTTGTCAAGTATTCATACACACATTGGTTCAGTATATTTTTGACTTTGTTATTACCATGTATCAAATGATAAATATTTCTATGGTAATACTCTCGTTTGCTATTCAATGTTGATTGAGATCAGACGTCATTTCATCATTATATGTGTTTTTATTGTTAAAATGTTTATATATCGTTCATATAAACAACTTATGTCTTTGATATCCCTTATTATCATTCTTCATGAAAATTTGATCTGATTTAAATCATTGTCAGATTCTCAAAACATTTCTATTCATTTCATGATATTCATTCATTCAAATTGTTTTGAGAAATCTTAAATGTTAAATTGCTTAAATTTCATTCTTATCTTTATGAGCATACATATACTGAAAAATGATTTATTGTGCTTAAATCTCAAGAAAATCATTAAGCAACACATTCTTTTTAGGACAAATACATGGGATTCGATGTGAGTGCTTAAATGACATCCATGGATTCACGATAACCAGTGTTTCCTACCCCGGAAGTAATCCTTTGAGTGATTGAGGGGAGATGGGTCAAAAGAATTGAGTGTTGGTGTGTGATGAGGTAAAATGGAAATGAGAGATTGGTTAGAAGTGAGCTTAAAAGATTAAAAGAAAGAGGGTGTGAGATCAGAGTAAAAGAATAATAGACTCTGCACCAAATCTTTCTGAGCCAGGTAGCCACATAATCTGATTGGTTCACATTCTTTGGTGACCATCATTGAAAAAGGCAGTGAGCCCATGCCAACTCTTGAATAAAACCCCACCAGCTACTCATTCTTTTCTTAAAAATAGAATGTTTCACATTTTCTGGGGAAGCAACACATACTCTATTGGTTCTTCACTCGGAAGATATTGATATTGAAACAGAAGGAAAGTTGGCCCACCTTCAACCCTTTCTCATGCACATTGAGTCTATGTATAACTGTTGTTGTCTCAATGGTTTATATTATTTTGAGCCTTAACAACAATCATTGTGCTAATTCTTTCATAACACAAGCACGAGCACACAGAAAATATGTTTTTCTGTCAGAACATTCATAGAAAATACCTTGTGTTTTTCAATGATTGAATGGAAGTCTTGGGGGGTGAACGTCATCTCAAGCTCCTTACATTGTACATTCGTTGTACACAGTAACTTTGTGTTACTGATAGGCATTCCTAACTGTTTCATACGTTGATTCAGGGTTACAACTCATAATTTGTCTGAATTTGAAAAGATTCGGATAAATACATTTCTGAATTGATGGCCCATTATCAGATCAGTTGGGAGAGAGTGTTTATATTCTACCAAAAGAGATCATGAAGACTGTGCTTATTGATTATTTGGGGGAGATCAATCAAAGACAGAGCTGACATTGAAAAAGTTTTGATGATTCTGATTCTCACAATTCATCAAAAAGGGGGAGATATATCAAGGATTCAAAGTCAGACCATCAAAGTCAGACCGAAGTTGATATTATCAAGAAGGGGGATAATTTCAGAATTTCAAAGTCAAATTCATTTCAAAGCGAAAGAAGTGTCAAAAGGAGATGTAATGAAAGGAGAAGATGTTCAAAGTCAGATTTCAGAAATGGGGAGATATATCAAGATTTCAAAGTCAGACGAAGTTAGATTCAAAGTTTCAGATTTCAAAGTTCAAGTCAGTTTCAAATTGATTCAAAGGGGGAGATGTTAAAGTCAGATGGTTGACTAATTCAAAGATAATTTTGAAAGCAGAATCAAAGTTTGAATTTGAAGAATAGTTGTCTAAAGAATATGAAATTTTGGTGAAGACAAAGGAGAGATTAAAGTTTGACCAAAGTGACAAGTTGTTGAAAAAGCCAAAGAGGGAGATTTACTTCAAATGTTCAAGATGTAAAAGTTTTTAAGTTTCAAAGATGAAAAGATCATTTGCTGAAGATCATTTCTGAAGATAAGAAGATCTGAAGATAATTGTCAAAAAAAAAATTTAATCTTGAATCAAAAGGGGGAGATTGTTAGACTAGAATTGTATTCAAGATTAAATAGAGGGTCAAAGTTGTAATAGTTTGATAGTTCAATGATTTGTATTGTAAAGTCAACTAATGTTGACTTAGTATAAATGGGTTTCTTTGTTAGACTTGTAGATACGAACTAATATACATGCACAATTCAGAACATAAGATTTGTACATTCAGAGAGAACACAGAACTCGTATGTCAAGTTAGATCTGTGACATCTATATCTGTGACTAGTGTAATCTTATGACATTAATGATAATGACTTCTTGATAATCTGTGTGCATGATTGATAGCTAGTAATCTGGGTCACATATCACCGCAAGACATCAAAATGACCCTAGTGTCTACTAGACCTCTAGATGAGTGTCACCATAAAAGCCACAAGTCCCCTTATCTGGCTCACAATGGGCACCACCGCAAGACTTAGCTTCGTATATGGCTCTGCAGAGCACCACCGCAAGCTTACATAAAAACATGACTTGGGGACCACTCACTAGACTTCAAACGCGGACACTAAATTCCACGATGAGTAACTAGACTGGATTACAAACGGACATTGAGTTCAACCACCCACGATCTATACCTCGAGCTCCCGCTAGCCATAAATAGTTTCCAGTCCCAAAACAGGGATAAAGTCCCCAACTAAACCAACTGACTGACTCACATGCCTATGGATCCAATGCATTATAGTCTAAAACGTTACATGACTCCAACGAATGAACTACCGCATTCAAAACATCTAACTCTCAATAAGATGCAACTAAATACACCATACGTCAAAGGCTCCTTATCGAGCTACTAAAATTGAACAAATGTTCCAAAGACTCATCTGAGTATAAATCAAGCCCCAAAAGGCATAATGAACGTTTGGCTAAAATACGTGAGCCAATAGGGTTACATAAACTAAAATACATCTTTTCCCAAAAATCTTTGTCTCTCAAATCACAATTGGTCTTCGGCCCAAACTAAAAGGTTTACCATTTCTAAAATGTTCCCAAGGTCGGGAATGACCAAAATCAAAGGACTCACACATTCATACCTTCAAAACGTCCCATTTCATAAATGATGCATATTTCCAACAAACACTAAAAGTGTATTTTGACCCAAATAATCTTCATTTATGAACAAATCATTAAAACACCTTCATTCATGACTTATTTATCAAAATGCCCAAAAATCCCTAATGTGAGTGTTTTACATAGTTTATAAAACTAAACACTTCAAATAATCAAAAGTTACCAAATAACTCAACAGTTGATAATTTCATGTAAAACACATAAACACTTTAAAATGGATATTTTGGCATGTACAACGTTTTCACAAATCAACTTGAACTCACCTTACTAGATTTAGGCTAAATCTAGATTTTTACCCCACTTAGAACTTTCTTGAAGAAACTTGAATCTTCAGAGCCCAAAACTTCCTAAACCTAGATCCATAAATTTCAACCATAAATATTTACATCCAACCATTTAGAAACATTCCCCAAACATTAAACATGAAGACCTCAACTGATACCAAAAAACCTAATTTTCCATATTTGAAGAAAAGAGAAGATTACCATTACCATAGTTTGAATTCATCAACAAAACTCTTTTAGGTCACCAAAATGATCCTTAAACTCCCAATCTTCAAAATGGTGAGAATGGTTGGGTGAAAACCTAAGGAAACTTGGTGATGATGGAGAAGATGAAGATATCTTAGCTCTAGCTTCCCAAACCTTGCTAGATGATGAAGAAACACTTGGATTTTAGGAGAGAGACCCCCAAAAAAAAGCTAGGGTTCATATGAGAGGGTGAGGGGTCGTTGTGGGAGAGAAAATGGGAAGGGATTTGAGGTTTTTGGTGAAAATGGGGAGGGAGGCCGGTTTTAGCCTTATAAATACGCACAGTGGCTCTGCGCGAGCGCTGGCGCGGATTGACTCATGCGGAGAGCCGCGCAGGCCTCTGGAGTCACGAGCAAACAGAGCCTTGCGCGTTTACCAGTGCGACTCAACTCGCGCGGAGGGTCACGCGAGGCACTGTTGGCGTTTTTTGCCTTCTCTTCGACCAGAGATTTTGGGGTGTTATAATCCTCCCAACCTTACAAGAGATTTCGTTATCGAAATCTGGCATAGACTAAACACCCATTTTTGCATTTAGTGCGATCAACTGGTTCCCTATCGAAAAAGGGATACCTTCACGAAACCTTGCCTCATATACACAACCGATTACATCCCGGTTAAGGTTTTCATTGTATTCCTCATAATAAGCAGCTACACACCCGATCTCAACGTTCGATATACCTTACTGATGACAGAATGAACATCGAGTCCTTATTTAATCATCTTCCTAACATTAAGATCTCGGTCGCCTCCCAACCTTAGATTGTACGTATCACCTCAAAAGCAGCTTACGTTCTTAATTAACTACTTCCACCAAGGACACCCCAAGGAGAATTTACCTTTAAATACTTCTAATCATCCTTTATGGAGTGACGTTATATTCTTTCCTTGCCTCCATAACACAACCATCTTTGCAGAAGGGATCAAACCATCGCTTGCCTATACTCCTTTCAATTCTGAGCACTAGCGACCATGTTGACCTTGCCCGAGTGGTGAAGGAATCCGTATTAACTTAAGTTGGTCACCCGTTGTTGTTACAGAAACGGTACTTCCAATTCCGACACATCAAGGTCTCCTCAATAATCGATTTGTACTTAAAGCCTACCTCGGCATTCTCACCAAATTTCTCCAATAAACATCACCACCAAAGATTCATCATTCTTCCCTTGACAAAATTTCCTAACAACTAGTTTGGTCCGATCCAACACAATCTTAAACTCGTTCCTCAATGCTTACACATACACAACATCTGCAAGGGCTCCCAAAACTTCCATAGATCAAAGCATTGGTCTGATGTTTCCTCTAGAAACATACCATTACAATCTACAGATAGTAGATTATCCCAAACTCCATGGTTACAGAACTCCCATAATGCATTCAATCATCGATTGACGAGTCCGTGAAAGTCTTGCCGATTACCGAAACACCAATGATTGATTCTTAATTATCAACATCTAATCTCCTTAAAGTTACCACTTGACCTGTAGACACACCAGGTCTAACGGAAGTGCACTGAAGCACACCAACAGTTATTGTCCTCAAAACCGAGCGTCGACACCTATCCTCAAAATGGCCATTCTGCAAACGTGGGTATACCACCAAATATTTCGTTCCAGAGTTGCAATGTCGAATAAAGTTGACACCTACTCCTGGAAATAAAACCCCAAAAAACAGCTTTACTAGAACCATAACCTCATCATTATTCACGAATACCCATTAAGATAGTACACCACAGACACATAATATGTCGTCGTAACATTAACCCAAAAATTCAAAACCAATCATACCTAAACAACCGCACACAGTTTTAACCCGAAGGTTTATCGAAGCATAAAGATCATCATTTAATTAACTGGGAGAAAGCATAAATCTAACGCCTCAAATACTTCTGCATGAACCAGTTCATGAACTGAAGTCCAAAATTCAAAACTAAACATAAGTCAGGTCCTCCGACACTAGGGATGGCAGAAACCCCCGAACCCGACGGGGAAACCCGAAACCCGACTAAGTTCGAGTCGGGTCGGGTTAAACAATTTCGGGTCGGGTCGGGTAACGGGGATTTTTTCGGGGATTTTATCGGGTTCGGGTTCGGGGACGGGGCAAGGTATCCCCGCCCCGCCCCGCCCCGATATATATATTTATATTATTAAAAATAAAATTATATATATATATTATAATAAAATTATATATATATTATATAAAAATTATACATATTATATAAAAATTATATATATTATATATAAAATTATTTATATATATTATATATAAAATTATTTATATATATATATATTATATAAAATTATATATAAAATTATATATATAATTATATAAATAAAATATTAAATTATCGGGTCGGGTTCGGGGATCGGGGATTCCCCATTGGGTCGGGTTCGGGGACGGGGCATAAAAAATCCCCGACGGGGCGCCCCGAATAAAAACCCGACGGGGAACGGAGCGGGGACGGGGATGGGTTTCGGTTTCGGGGACGGGGACGGGGTACGGCAAACCCGCCCCGAACCCGCCCCGTTGCCATTCCTATCCGACACTTCAAACTCCGAGGATTCCTTTAATCCTTAATCACGACCTCTATCACAAGAGGGCTTATAGCTATAGCTCTAATTAGTTCAAGGTTTTTCAAACTAGTATGCCAATTTGAACTTTTTATAAAACTTCTAAATGTAAAAGCTTTATAACGATTAGTCATACGAATAAAATCTACTACCATTTAATCGGTAGGTGTACAAAGTGGTCACCAATGTCACACGTATAAAATCATTTCGAAAACTATATGATTATTATTCAAGCTAATAATGATGATGAACAAGGATATACAACAAGTTTTTCGAATGGACCGCTATGGTCCTAACATGCATAAATTTACGCCATGAATGAGAAATAGTTTTACGTACTAAAACAGTGTATAACAAGGCGTTTGTACAAAACTATAGAAGGGGAAATTCATGAAATCAAATTCCGGAAATTTTCGCATTAACCATATAATGTCATGTAATAAAATTTCCCAACGTGACTCGCATACATCAGTTTATTCCCCAAAACTTAGTAAAAGACAGATGCATGCGATTTGATCAAACGTAAGAATAATTTAGTTTGATTCCAAACTTTAGGCCGTACATATAAAATGCTTGCAAAACCCAAAACAAAATTTTCATGATATCAAACTCTCAAAGTTTTCTATCTTTTAACCACAACACGACATGAAATAAGATCCCACAACAAAACTTGTATGAGATGGTTTGTTTCACAAGACTAGTAAAGTGATATGTGTATGCGCTCTGGTTAAAAACATGAAATAATCTATGTCGGTTTCAAGTTCAAGCCAAATAATGATATGCTCTCATCGTTCTAAAACGTTAGTTAAAACACTATGACGGAGGTTCCAAATAGACATGTATGCATACTATATGCAACCAAATAACTCACACCATGCTCAAGGAAAACAATACCACTGGACGCCATTTAAATCACCCCATTAAATTCACAAAATTGCATGGAGTAAAATGCTCAATAAAACTCAAACACCAACATAATGGAAGATAACTCTTCATCCAAAACCTTAACATACGTGGAGGAGATCCAATGTTGAAGTTATAAACCGCAGTTACTTGTCCAAGACCCTAAACAACATCAAAATACGCACATCGCAGAATCCGAAATAGCGTTGGACAACAATGAGAATAAAGAAAATATTCAACAAAGTTTGCAACCTCATGCCATAAAACAATTTTGTGCATGCTCGAAATCATGGTTTAAAACCTTGTGTGTGCTAAAACATTGCTCCAAATTTTCGTAATAAAATTTCACATGATGATTTCGGAAACATGAGGAACAATTGATGCAATTTATTTTAGAATAATTTTTGTGCATGAATTTGATCGGCACTCAACGTCTCAAAACCACCCTCCTCAATTTCTTAATCACACTATCGTCATCCGAATGCTCAACCATCTTAGGGCAATAATCAAGGAGTTCCTAGGTTCACTGTACAATTCCTCCTCGAATAATGTCGGTTCCAAAAGTCTATGGTTCTAATCCAATCAATCATTTCAACCCGAAACAGTCCATTTAATCCAATCATCATGCTTACTGTCACCCCACGTGACGAATGTTAAAGTCATCAACTTCTGCCAACGGTTACTCACTTAGAAACTTCTTCACTACCCCAACGGTGGTCACATCCCAGTAGTTCTGGTATACACATGTAACTCGTAGGTTCACCATAACATTGGCCAGGTGCAATTATGAACGTATTGTACATGATCATCCTTGCTACCCTCTACGTGATTCCCGTTCCTAGTGACTCCATTAGTCTCAAAACATCTTATCTTAAAGTGCCTATTGGTGAAATTCTCTCTCTCAATCACTTAAAAGAACACTAGCTTGAGTCTAGGTGTTCCAAATCAGGGTCGTGCTTTATGGTGTGCGAAGTGGTTCTACCGCACAGGGCCTCCGATCGTCGGGGGGTCTCGAAATATTTTTTTAATTTTTTTACTTATAATAAAAAATACTATATAAACAATTTAATGCAAAAATAGCTCCGGCGCAGCGGTAAGCGTGTGTGTGTCTATGTGCATCCTCTATTTCCAACCAGGGTTCAAATCCCTTGCTTTGCAACTTATTTTTTTAATTAATCTTGTTTTTATTTAAAAGATAATAACTTTGTCGTATTATAGATTTTCTTGGTACATAAGATGTTTAACGATTTTTTTTAAGATGACTTAAATATATCATTTTTTATTTCTCTTTTTACTATGATAATTAAATTAATTATATGATTGTTTTTAAAATGTTTTCTATATGATTTATCCTGTAAAATTCAAATCTAAAGTTTTTAATTTATATCTTAACTTTTAATTTTGTATATTGTTTTTCTAAAATGTTTTGAGATAATAATAAAATGGTTATCGAAGTTAAATCATAAATGTAATTTTCTTAGAGACATTAAATTTAGATTATATATTTTAGAAAAAAAATATAAATAGTGGATAGAGATGCTCTGAATAACGTTACTTGTTTAGATTTTTTTTAATGATATATCTTATATTTTATTTGAATATTTAATAGATTTAGATTTTTTTAGTATTTGTCGATTTTTTCCATATGTTTTTTGGCACACTTTTAATTTTTGATATATTGATTTTTAATGATGATACGTTCTTGTAGATATGGGTTTTGTAATTACCAATAATGGTTGATCAATTCTATATAAAGACAATTGTTATTCATATCTCCTCTCCACTTACATACCATGTTATCTCCTACCTCGTTAGAGACCCTTTATTGGAGTTATAAAAGTTAATTAAAACACTAACATTAATTAAATGTTAAAGAATCAATTACAAATTTTGAATCCACTTTAACATAATAACATTAAAAATTAAAATTTAGTGTTAAAGGAGAATAAAAGATGGACAATTTAATCAAATTCACAAATAAATTATCGGTAGATTTATTATAAGTCCAATATAATAAAAAAATAATAAACAATATAAAAAAAATTAAAAGGACATTTAATTTTTTGTACAGGGCCTCCAAAATATCAGGAACGACCCTGTTCCAAATCAACACCTAATTTCTCAAACTTAAGCTCTAATACTAACTTGTAACACCCTCAAACTTGGTAAGAGCAACTAATTAAAATTTTGGTATAATATCAACATAAGGAACAAAACTTCCTCATACAATTCAAAACTCAGTATATTCCTCAAGTTAAAATTCTATAACTAACCTCAACAAATATAATCTCCAAAAAGATACAAGTACTAAACCGAAGTCGGGTGTTACTTAACCCCAAACACAAGTTGCTCTTCCCAAAACAAAGGCGGAAGACTTCAACAAGCTAATTACTCTCCGAGCACGCAACTAGCACTCCTCTCTTTACAGTGTCAATAGAACTATTCCCAAGAAAGCCTATTGCACATGCCGACAAATAAAAAGGTTAGGCTAACGCCTAGTGAGTTCAAGAGTTTTCATCATTAATAAATATATCGTTCAAAAAGAAGAATGCAATTGAAATCATAATCTTTCAAAATGATATGCTTCAAATATGAAAACGACTCATTTTCCAATAATATGCATTTTAAACGAAGGAGACACCAATATAAACGTTTTCGAAGCCAAACTGTTTTAAGGACTAAGATCCCAATATAAACGTTCTTTCGTAAATTAAATTCAACCCAAAACTCACTCAAAATGAGAATAGAAAACGGACTCCCAATTTATGAAACGCGGATAAAACTTTATATCCCGAAACACCCAAAACACGGGTGGGGCATAATACTCAACCCATAAACCATGGGTAAAAACCCATATAAACAACGTCACCGAAAACATGGATAATAAAACTCAATAACCAAAACAACACATTTCGATGACGAGGGAGACCCGAATTCCATCGAAAGTGGCGGGCACACAAAGTTAAGCCACTTCTCGATGTTCTCGAGATTCACATAGAGTCATGGATCCCCGTATGCGGCTCCCTACCGAGCTACCACCACAAGATACCCAAATGACCCTAGTGTCTACTCGACCTCTAGATGAGTGTCACCACAAAAGCCACAAGTCCCCATATCTGGCTCACAATGGGCACCACCACAAGACTTAGCTCCATATATGGCTTTACAAAGCACCACCACAAGCTTACATAAAAACATGACTTGGGGACCACTCACTAGACTTCAAACGCGGACACTAAATTCCACGATGAGTAACCAGACTAGATTACAAACGGGCATCGAGTTCAACCACCCACGATCTATACCTCGAGCCCTTCACTAAAGGTTACACGATTATCGAGTTCAACCACCCACGATCTATACCTCGAGCTCCCGATAGCCATAAATAGTTTCAAGTCCCAAAACAGGGATAAAGTCCCCAACTAAACCAACTGACTGACTGACATGCATATGGATCCAATGCATTACAGTCTAAAACGTTACATGACTACAACGAATGAACTACCGCATTCAAAACATCTAACTCTCAATAAGATGCAACTAAATACACCATACGTCAAAGGCTCCTTATCGAGCTACTAAAATTGAACAAATGTTCCAAGGATTCATCTGAGTATAAATTAAGCCCCAAAAAGTATAATGAATGTTTGGCTAAAATACATGAGCCAATAGGGTTACATAAACTAAAATACATCTTTTCCCAAAAATCTTTGTCTCTCAAATCACAATCAGTCTTTGGCCCAAACGAAAAGGTTTACCATTTCTAAAATGTTCCCAAGGTCGGGAATGACCAAAATCAAAGGACTCACACATTTGTACCTTCAAAACGTCCCATTACATAAATGATGCATATTTCCAACAAACACTAAAAGTGTATTTTGACCCAAATAATCTTCATTTATGAACAAATCATTAAAACACCTTCATTCATGACTTATTTATCAAAATGCCCAAAAATCCCTAATGTGAGTGTTTTACAAAGTTTATAAAGCTAAACACTTCAAATAATCAAAAGTTACCAAATAACTCAACAGTTGATAATTTCATGTAAAACACATAATCACTTTAAAATGGATATTTTGGCATGTACAACGTTTTCGCAAATCAACTTGAACTCACCTTACTAGATTTAGGCTAAATCTTGATTTTTACCCCACTTAGAGCTTCCTTGAAGAAACTTGAATCTTCAGAGCCCAAAACTTCCAAAACCTAGATCCATAAATTTCAACCATAAATATTACATCCAACCATTTAGAAACATTCCCCAAACATTAAACATGAAGACCTCAACTGATACCCAAAACCCTAATTTTCCATAGTTGAAGAGAAGAGAAGATTACCTTTACCATAGTTTGAATCCATCAACAAAACTCTTCTAGGTCACCAAAATGATCCTCAAACTCCCAATATTCAAAATGGTGAGAATGGTTGGGTGAAAACCTAGGGAAACTTGGTGATGATGGAGAAGATGAAGATACCTTAGCTCTAGCTTCCCAAACCTTGCTAGATGATGAAGTAAAACTTGGCTTTTTTGAGAGAAACCCCCCAAAAACAAGTTAGGCTTCATATGAGACGGTGAGGGGTCGTTATGGGAGAGAAAATGGGAAGGGATTTGTGGGTTTTGGTGAAAATGGGGAGAGAGGCCGGATTTAGCCTTATAAATACGCACAGTGGCTCCGCGCGAGCGCTGGTGCAAATTGACTCGCGCGGTGTGTTACAAAGATGGTGAATGTTGGAAAAGAGATTGCTTTCAGACTTAATGTATTTTATTTTGGGAAATCACATTTTAAATAACATTCTTAAAGTTCATTGTTGTACATATTTATGATGAAAACTATTGAGGTCACTAGGCGTTAGCCTAACCTTTTTATTTGTCGGCATGTGCATCAGGTTTCGGTTGGGGAATGGTTCTTGCGATATTGTGAAGAGACGAGTATTAGTTATATGCACGATGGTGAGTAACTTGGTGAAGTCTTCCGCATTTCGGAGATAGTGATTGTTATTGGATTTTTAGTAACACCCGTCCCTATTATAGACCTTTTATAAGGTTTGAATGGTGTTTATAGAAGTTAAACCTTAAATTGTTATTGTAGGTGAATCAGTTATCGATGTATTAAAACATTTAAATTAGTTGCTATTTACAGATTTGAGGGTGTTACAAAGATCGAAGTGACGAAGATAGATGTAACACCCTCAAATATGGAAACATCAACTAATTTAAAGGTTTCTAAATACATCAATAATTGAATCACCTAAAATAACAATTTAGGGTCTAACTTCAATAAATACAAATCAAACCTTATACAACATCTATAATAGGGACGGGTGTTACTAAAACCCAATATCAGTCGTTATCTCCAAAAGCGGAATACGTCATCAAATAGCTAGAACTTACTCGTGCATCTAACTAGCACTCAACTATTCACAGTGTCGCTAGTACCATTCCCTCAACAGGGACCTGATGCACATGTCGACAAATAAAAAGGTTAGGCTTAACGCCTAGCGAGTTCAAGATTTTTCATCATTTATATAAAATGGCAAACTAAAAGAATGTTATTTGAATCACGATTTCTAAAATGGAATATATAAAATACGAAAGCAACATCTTTCCCCAAACCCACAATTTTCGTGATGAAAACCCCAATACAAAACATTCCTTCAAATATGAATTCAAAATCCAATACTCACCCAAGACGTGAATAATGATTAAATACTTAAATACTGAAATTCGGACAAAAATTTATTATCCAAAATACCAAAATATGAGTAAGACTTAACATCCAAAATCATAACTTATGGAGAACACTGCATACTCAAAACGTCACCGAAAAACATGGATAAAACTCAGTACCCAAAACAACACCTTTCGGTGACGGGGGAGACCCGTTTCCAGTGAACGTGGCAGGAACACAAAAGTATGTCACAAATCTATGTTATCGAACTACACCTCAGATTTATTGACTTTATTGCATACTATAAGAAGCGTCACCTCAAGTCCTTAATACCTTTAGTGCACACCCCCTATCGGTCATCACCTCAAGGTCACAGTACCTTTAGTGCACACTCCCTACTGAGTGTCACCTCAAGGATACCGAATCTTAGTGTCTCTAGTTGAGTTCCAACCTCAAGGTTCCCATTCGACCGTTTGTGTCTACTCACTATCATTTAAGATAGGAATCTCAAACTCCTTACTTGATATCCCAGGGTGTTTAACCCTCATGTAGAAGTGTTAATGCATCTAAATTACAACACCCACGGTCCCGGAGTCCAACCCACAAGAGTTCACCTCCGCAATATCGGGACGACCATAATGCCTACTCGAGCATTGGTCACAAAGTTAGATCATCAAAACTTCTCACTAATTAAATAAAATTGACTTCTACGCCTATGGATCCATTGCATTATAGTCTTACATGAATCCAAATTGAATAACCTATGCACTCAAAACATGTAATTCTAAAAAAAGAAGCAATAAATGCAAATCATCCCCAAAGCTCCACATCGAGCTATTAAAACCGGACAAATGTCCCCAAGACCAAACAAGGTTAAAACCGAGCCAAAAACTTAACAACTTAATGAATATTCAATAAAAGTCATCATAAGCGATAAAAACGTATTTAACCAATGTTTATGCAACACATACTCGAAAAGTATGATTAACCCAAAAACACATCATTGACCCTTTTTCCAAATGAAATCATACTATTTATGTCTCAAAAATTGTATGTCCTGTGTTTCTTCTAATAAGGTAAGTCGCACTTGTCATATCTAGGGTGACCCTAGATTCATATTTAATCAACCTATTATATATGCTTGTACCGTGATTAGTAATTCCCCTATAATCTAACCAATTTATGGAGGAATAAGTAGTGCTCCGCGCGGATGGCCACGCGAGTGGAGTCATGCGAGGCTCTGTTCGATCACAACTCCAGAGGCCGGTGCGTCTCTCCACGCGAGTTTAACCGCGCCACGACCCGCGCGCGGCCCCTGTGTGTTTAAAAAGAGGGTAAATGACTATTTGGCTCATTTACTCCTCATCTACTCTCTTTCAAAACTCTCTCTCTCTTCCATTACTCCTTAAGATCGACCCTTGGAGCCTTCCAACCACCATTACCTCTCATTTATTGCATGAACCAAGTCTTCTCAACCAAGGATTTCAACCAAGATCTCCAAACCTCAAGAGCATCTTCCTCCTTCATCATTTTCTAGGGTTTGATACTTTTCTAAGTTTTTGACCAAAACCTAGATTGTGAGTTCCTAAACTTTGTTAAAACTAGATACACATCATAACATGCTATTTATTGTTGTCATTCCTCTATATTTGAACTATTTATACACATATCTTGATTTCTTGTGGAGTTCATTATGTTTAGGTTTAAGACCTCATAATCTATATGGATGGACTTCCCTAAAATGTTATTGGGACTATTTAGCCTTAAATAAATTAGAAATATACTTGTATGGGTTAACCTTGAGTAATGGTCCATATGGGTGGTTTGACCTAATTTTGGGAAAATGGATTATTTGTTAAATACATGATGATAAGTTGCTTTGCCATTTCTTAATGAACTATGTACCATAGTAATGAGATGATTTGGTACTTGTGTACACATCAAGTGGGGTTATGTTTACATTGATGATAATAAATACATGCAAGTCATTTTAGAGACTATGTTCGTTGTGTGAACGGTATGGTCTAATATTGTACCCATGGTTGGTATTGTGATGATACATGTGCATTATGTGCCTTGAGACCTACTAATGATATTGTTGGACGAACCAAGTCAGTAGATGTTAAGTCTAAATATTGTATCCAATATTTAATTAGAAAGTCAAAGGTGTAAGTCAACAATGTCATTGTCAAAGTCATTAAAAGTCAAAGTCAAAGATGTATTGTTTACTTAGTTGTTAAGTCTTGTTAATAGGTTGGTAGTATAAATAGATTTTGTCTTTGTTAATCTTGTAAGCACGTAATTGTAATATGTGTAATTGTGTGTGAGATATATGAGATATGGAGCTTTCATGTCTAAACTTTCTCTCTCTACATTCTCTCTGTATGATTTAGATAGATTTTGGGATTAACAATTGGTATCAGAGCAAGTTCTAAATCGGAGAGAATTGAGAGAAGCGTTTTTGAATCTAAATTTGAAAACTATTCTGAAAATTGGATTGATTTTCTGAATTTTTGATATTTTTCTGAAAATTTCAAGAAATTCTCAAGAACACATAGTTAGTCACTGTTAAAACTTTTTTTAGATTAATTGTGAAATTGGTTCACATGATTCATATTATTTGGTTGATTTGTTCTTGTTTACTTGAATTCACAGATTAATCAAAGAAGCAGGATGAATTGAAAATTGTGGTTCGAATTCTGAAATTTTCAAGATCGCAGAACGAACTCTGAGTTTTCTTTGTTGGTTCAAATTCGCAATCATTAATTGTTGTTTGAATGAATAGTTGATCAAAGTGTGATCGATTTTTGTTTAGAAACAAATTATATTCACAATTTCACTAATTAACCACAATTGCAGATTGAATTTTTTTTTTAAAATTTTCTTTGGATCTGACTAAGATATCGAACACTGTGTTTGATCCTGTGCAGGATTAATCTGATTTGGATCAATCACGCAGCTTGAAAGTTTCATGAAGAACTCGAAGGTTCTGGATTGAAATTGAGTTTTTGATCTGCAATTCCATACAATTTACAGAACTTGCAATAAATTTGCGCCACTCGTAATTCACCTCACAATACTCACGCAAACCTGCTTCTTGCGCTATTAACAGCTCACGCAAACATCATCTTTGCCCCACCAGTGATATCTTAAATGATTCGGTGCATTCAATATTGACCAGGTGCTGTTAATTAATTCAATTCGGCGACTATGGATTGAATTTGTAAACATCAATTGTATGAATGGTGGCTGCAGTAAATGAAATTCAATCAGTGGGTGCATCAAAGTGATTGGACCGTGATTTGTTAATTGTTTGGCAGATTTTAATCAAGAAAAAGGCTGAGAAATCATTAATGAGTCGGTGGTGTTGATAATCATATATATGGCCGGCGGTGATATTGTTTAATTCCAAGGTTTACGCCATGTCTTGTCACGCAAACTTGATGAGTTTAGAGATTTGCGCCACTGCCTTAAATCAGTTTTGCGCCTCTGCATGCTCACGCAAACTGTAAAACCATCTTCATCTTTTGCTTAGTGATTGCAGGTTTCATGGTGAGGTAGTGTCAGTGGAAAATTGCCACAAGATTAACATCAATTTGTGATATACTTAGTGGATCGGTGCCGATTTGAAACTCGTTCAGCCTCACAATTCAATTTTAATTAAGTGGTATAAATTTGATTGGATGTCCAAATTGAGTGGGGCGGTGTTGTGATTGAAATTGAAGATTCATAGTTACTTGAATTCATTTGAGAGAAAGATTTTGATTGGTCTAATCAGTGGTGCAGTATTGATTTTCATTTGGAAATCAATGTTTGAATTCATTTGAGAATGAAAGTGATTGACTTTCAAATTGATAATGGGGCGGTGTAAATTGAAGAACCTGCAGATTATGGAATGAAATCAAATTGGTTTGCGCCAAGGACATCTCACACAAACATGCAGTTTGTGCTATATCCAAGTCTCACGTAAAGCTCATTTTGCGCCATACACTGAACT
This sequence comes from Arctium minus, assembly GCA_954870635.1. Taxonomy (NCBI): domain Eukaryota; kingdom Viridiplantae; phylum Streptophyta; class Magnoliopsida; order Asterales; family Asteraceae; genus Arctium; species Arctium minus. Next base: position 38,666,751 of record OX941087.1, on the reverse strand, counting down.
TATATTCGTTCATATAAACAAAATATCCAGTTCTTTGATACCCTAACCATTTCATTTGATCTGATTGATACATTGTCAGATTCTCAAAAACAATTCTCTTGATTTCATTTCATTCATTCAATATCATTGTTTTGAGAAATCTTCAAAGTTCAATTGCTCAAATTTCATGAGCATACATTTTGACAATGATATCATACACTTTGTGCTTAACTGTTCAGTTAAATTGTTGAGCAACCATGCTTTTTAGGACTTACCTGAGATTCGTGTGTGAGCTTAAACAGAACTTCCATGGATTCACGTCAACCAGTGTTTCCTACCCAGGAAGTTATCCTTGAGTGTTTGAGGGGTGAGGGGTCAAAATCAAAGAGTGGGGGAGATAACTCATCCGATTGAGTTTTTCTCATTGCGTGGAGCGGAAAAATGGAAAAGAGAGTTTGGTTAGAAGTGAGCATAATGTTAAAAAGAAAGAGGGTGTGAGATCAGAGTTAAAAGAATATCAGAACTCTGCACCTACCACTTTCTGAGCCGGGCAGCCACATCTACTGATTGGTTCACATTCTTTGGTGACCATCATTGAAAAAGGCAGTGAGCCCATGCCAACTCTTGCTATTACCCCACCAACCACTCATTTCTTTCTTAACAAAGAAATGTTTCATTTTCTTTGGGGACGCAGCATATATGCTATCTAATCTTCACTCGGAAGATTTATATATTGAAAAAGAAGGAAAGTTGCCCCACCTTCGCACCTCTTTCATGCACATTGAGTCCGTGTAATACATGTTGCTGTCTCAACAGTTTATACAATTTGAGTCTTATGAAACACAATCATTGTGCTAAATTCTTTCATACACAAGCACGAGCACACAGAAAATTTGTTTTTCTGTCAGAACATTCATAGATAAACCTTGTGTTTTTCAATGATTGAATGGAAGTCCTGGGGAGTCATCATCAAACCAGCTCCTTAAATTGTACATTCGTTGTACACAGTAACTTTGTGTTACTGACAGACATTCCTAACTGTTTCATTTGTTGAATCAGGGTTACCAAGTTTATTATATCTGAATTTGAAAAGATTCGGGTATATACAGTTCATGATTCAGTTATTCAGATCAAAGAGCGGTGACTGTCAAATTATCATTGAAAGGGGAGATTGTTATTTGAATACAAAGGGGGTGATCAAAGACTGTGTTGAAATTGAAGATGTTTTGATGATCATGATGCTCACAATCATCAAAAAGGGGGAGAAATTTACAAAGATTAAATTTCAAAGCCATGAAGAGTTGTCAAAGTGAAAAGACTTGTGAAGAAATTCTGAGAGTTCAAAAGTCAATTCAAAATGCTTCCGCTAATTCAAAGTCAAAAGATTCTGAAGAAAGATTGTTCAAAGATAAATCAAGATGATTTGTGAAAGTTTGTTTATCTGAAGACAGTCAAGAGATCAATGTGATGAAGATATAGTTTTGAAAGATTTCTCTGAGATGAAAGAAGTTTCTAAGTTTCAAAGGTGTTTCAAGAATTCCATTTCGTGTTCAAGACATGTTGACTTTCAAAGCTGCAAAGTGAAAAAGACTTTTCAAGATTCTTCAAAGGCTGAAAGACTGAAGATTGTTAAAGCTTCAGAGTTCAAAGTTGTCAGAGACAAAAGCTGAAGAATCAAGTGCTGAAGACTAGTATCAATTTTTTATTAAATATTGAATACAAAGGGGGAGATTGTTAAGTTTAAATATGGTATCTAAGATTTAATTAGAAAGTCAAAGGTGTAAGTCAACAATGTCATTGTCAAAGTCATTAAAAGTCAAAGTCAAAGATGTATTGTTTACTTAGTTGTTAAGTCTTGTTAATAGGTTGGTAGTATAAATAGGTTTTGTCTTTGTTAATCTTGTAAGCACATAATTGTAATATGTGTAATTGTGTGTGAGATATATGAGATATGGAGCTTTCATGTCTAAACTTTCTCTCTCTACATTCTCTCTGTATGATTTAGATAGATTTTGGGATTAACAATAGACATTAGGAGGATATAGTCTTGGGTACCACCGTTAAGGTATGTACCTAGACCTCCACCATTCGGGGTAGTGCCATGGTTGTAGTCCTCGGGTGTGTCGGGCCTTTCGGATGTCACTCATGGTAGTTGGCATCAAGGTATATCGACTCTTTGGGTGGAACTTGATTGGTGCTATGGGTCTCCCCCATTGACTCCACATACGATAAACTTCTTGTTAAATGCTGATAAGTATGATGCTATTGATTGTAATAATACTGCCTGTACAAACTCGCTAGGCTTTTTGGCCTAACACTTGTTTGGTGTCGATGTGTATCTCAGGTTCTAGTGGCGCCACTTCTAAGAAGGCTTAGTCGGTCTTGGTGAGAGCTTGGGGAAGGTACATTGGGACGCACTTTTTGTGAAGACATCCTTTGGGCTTATAGGCGACACTCTTTTTGTAATCTCCTTTCTATTATAGAAATTAGATTAGTTGGTTGTTGTCTATTTCCGTTAAATTACAACTGTAATTAAACAGGTTTATTTATTCCCCATTTTTGGGAGGCCCTTGCTATGGCAAATTATATATACCACATGTCCGTTTTTCCGGATTTTTATTATCCCTATTTTTAGGGTGTTACAAAAATACTTTATAACACGATAATGTGTATTTTCCAAATGGTTTATAAAACCAACGACACTAAGAGAGCATTTATGTTAAATAATCTACATTCATGAAATAAATCATCAAAATGACACTTTCTCAAGATTTATTTATCAAAATGTCCCAAAACCTCAAATATGTGTATTTCACATGTTTTATAAATCAAATGTCTAAATACGCAAAACTCATCAAATAATCCAACATTTATAATTATCAAGTAAAACACATAATAACATCAAAATGGAGAAAAAGAGAGTTTGTTTTTTTGGAAGGGTGTCCTAGGCTATGCCTAGACTAATCCCTTGGCAAATTATTACTGTAAGACATCATCCCTAATTAAACTTCAATGGCCACAATTGTTGTGTACGCCTGGATTCGAACCCTGGGCAGATGGGATATTCCACCACATCCCCCAGGGCCTTAACCAGTACGCCACAACCCTTGTGGTTGGAGAAGAGGAGAGTTGGTGAGGAGAAAGTGATGAAACCCTAAAGAAAATCGGCTTAAAAACCAACAGTGCCACGAATGCATCCAACATCTTGGACATACAATGTCGAATGCGAGTTTCAAGCGACCAAACCCGCATCAAACCATCATTGATCATTGTTTTGACTTTCAAAAGCCTTTTTCTTAGAACTTTTGCATAGGGTCCATTGCATAATATTTCCAACGACGTAACCTTATAAAAAGGTATAATTTAAAGTCAAAATATCTAAAGAAACAGAATTATGAGTGTTACAATAGAATCATGGTTATTAATACTAGTGGCATGTCTCCAATCCAAGTTAAATACTTTGAGATACGTCAAAAGGAAATCTTCACAAAACAATATAGGAGGATCGAAAACATCTGACCATGGCATGTTTAATGAGTCTCGTCATATATGTACCTTCTCCTAGACATATTAGTATCTTTTTGCTTAAATTCCAATGTCATGGACATGTTGCAATATTGCCTTAAAACATGTTGGATCTTTTGCTCTATTAAAATGAAATTCATTTATGCCTTAAGACATGTTGGATCTTATGCTCATCCAGGTACTGTTTTCCCAGATTTTACTGCAACTATCTAGGAAGTTGAGGGGCATTAGCCTTGGATTTGTATTGCAACTATGCAGGTACTATTTTCTCAGATTTTAGTAGCAAATTGTTTTGTTTAAAAATGCATATAAAATCACTCGTTGGTCCAAACGAGATGTGCGATATACCGTTGGAACTCTCTATCTGTCTATTACAACTTTGTAGTTTACACCAAGATCTTATTTCAACTCCATAAGGCTCAAAACAATCAGTTTCCAGAACTGAGTTTTGTACAAAAACGGGATTTGCTTATTGTTCTTTAAAAATTCATATAAAATCGGTCATTGCTCCAAATGGGTTGAATCCAAAATGATTTAAACTCTAAGGGTTATACCTACAACTTTTGTTTAAACACTAACACATGAATTAACTTCTAAGTGTGACAAAAATGCTCAAAAACAAGTTGGTACAAAGTTGTGAAGTGCATTATTTGCTTGTAATTTGTGCTTTCACTTAGAGAATGTGTGTTTGATCAATCAGTGAATCTTTGAAAACATAAAAGGACTTCATTTCAGTGAGCATAGTTAACAGAAACATTCATGAAACAATAGAAAGAAAGAAAAGCAACTAAAGACAAGTTAAGATACATGATAACAACTTAGAGCATATTCTCTATTGGCCGCTGATAACTCTCATTTTGAGTGTTATTTACACATCATTTGTGTGAGTTTTTCTTTCATTTTAGTTGTGTTTCTTTTTTTATTTGTTTGTGTTTCTTCCTTTTTATTATTTATTTTCATTTGGAGCTGTTGATGATGTTTTATGGTTATACGCATCATTTTTTGGGTTAAAAACCCCACTATTCGACAGTGGGCACAGTCTGCCCACTGTGGGCACCTGAGGGACAATTGGATAAAGCTATTAACCGGTTTTTTCAAACTGTAAATTTCTAGAATAAAGATGTTGATGTCCACAAGATTTCTAGGGCAATCATTACCATCTTTTTCCCAGGGAATTCCAAGTATAATTATAACACTTGGGGAAGCATTCAAGGAGAGCTCCACAATGTAGAAAATTCAAAGGGAGAGCTCTACAATGTACAAATTCATAGTTTTCTTTGCATTTTAGTTGTCATTTTATTATTTTAGTTGTAGTTTAATTTATCTTCTTTAACTTTCTTACATTTAATTTCCGCATTTACTTTCCTTCAAAGTTTGTAGTTTATTTCTTTCTTTATTTTAATGCAAGTAGTTAACAAGTATTTATTTTCTTACATTATGTCTTTTAGTTTTATTATTATGAGCTAAACACCTCTTTGGGTGTGAGTTGAACTTGAGACTAGTAGGCGACACTTGGGTGTGCCATTATTGCTAGCTCTTAAGCTTGGTCACTTGAGTCGGGACTTAAACTTAACGCGACTTTGAAATGTTAATATTAGATCTTGACCCCGAGAGGGGCGGATTCGAAATACGGTTTAAGTGATGCACAAAGATTTGAGAGAGTCTTTAATAATCACGTAGAGATACGAGTTTTGTATGATTTACTGAGGTTCAAACGTCGGTCGAGATTTATATCACAAAGAGATTTGGGTATAAATCTCCATACCGGTAGAACTTGATTTTTATCAACTTAGTTAAGTCGGCAAGATTAAGGGTTAGTAACAATGGACACTTTATGGGCACCTTGTAGGACCGGTCTACAAAAATCCACTTTCGAGAGATCGGACTTTTATAGACACTTCATGCTACAAAGTGACTAACCATTTTTTTTACTGTGTATATCTCAAGGAAAACTTATACCCATACCCATTTTTATTTACTTGTTTAGTTTTCGTTGTTAAAAACCGAAAGCTCGCTAAAAAATATTTTCTTCTTCTCTCATTGAAATCGGTGTATTCTCGACTTAGGACTTGAAACTTTGAAGCCCAATCCCTGTGGATACGATCTCGGTATATCTACCACTTTATTACTTGTAGCGACCATAGTATCGGTGTATACTTGTACCGCCATTGTGGCCACTTTGTGGACCTATACGGTTTTCCGCTAACAACCACCATGTATTTTCCATAAGTGCTCGACAAGATCTCCTTGAAGTTGAGAATGCATTTGTGTATCACAAATCCAATGCCGATTTTCAATTAACTCCATTAGTGTTGGTGTACACTCAAAAGAAGTCGATATCCTAGGAAATTCATCAACTCTATCATAAGAGTTATCTATATCATGCATTCTTCTTTGATAAACAATTTCATGTTTGTCATGCTCGTCTTCAATAATCATGTGTATGCATAATTATGCATGCAATCATGATATTATGTAGGGTATCCTTCTCCAAAAATCTTGCCAGGCCACGAATAGTTGCAAAATGTGCTTGAAGCACTCCGAATGCACACTCAACATATTTCCTTGCCCCTTCTTGCTCTTTAGCAAAATGATTTTGCTTATTTCCTTGTGGAGCTAGAATAGTCTTAACTAAGGTTGACCATGAAGGATAAATACCATCAGCAAGATAATAACCCATAGTATATGGTCTACCATTGACCTTGTAGCTAATAGGAGGTACACGACCTTCAGCAATACCACTAAACACAAAAGAGCGCTCCAACACATTAATGTCGTTAACAGACCCAGGTAAGCCAAAGAAAGCATGTCATATCCAAAGATGATATGAAGCTACAACTTCTAAAATAATGGTTGGTTCATGAATATGCCCGGTAAACATACCATGCCAAACAGTTGGACAATTCTTCCACTTCAAATGCATACAATCAATGCTTCCCAACATCCCTGGAAAACCACGTTTTTCACCAATTGCAAAGTAACCTAGTGAGGTCATTGATAATTGGTGATCGTAAATACTCATCACCAAACACTCCAATAATTGCTACAACAAGTCTTTTGAGGCTTTCAATAGCGGTGCTTTCACCAATTTGCACATACTCATCAACATAATCATCCGAAACACAATTAGCAAGCAATCGAAAAGCGACAGTTACCTTTTGAAGAGATGATAAACCAAGACGCTCGACAACATTCATTTTTTGAACAAAATAGTTATCATGTGCAACAACACTATCAACAATCCGAAGGAAAATAACTTGATTCATTCTAAACCTCCTTCTAAAGAGTCGAGGACCATATTTTGGAGGATTGACAAAGTAATCACGATAAAGTCGTTCATGACCCCCAATTAGATCGTGACCGAAAAACTTGTGACCCATAATGGAACCACCATGAACTCCCCTTGAACTCGTGTTGGAATTACATTCTTCTTCTAGTTGTAGAAGCAACAACTCTTCATTCATGTGCATATCAATGACGTAATGGCTAACTAAAGAACGACGAACCATAAGAATAGTTTCAAAATAAGAAGGAAATGAGGAGGTAAAGGAATTAGATAAAGAATTGGTTGTAACTTGCTCTTATTTATAGATGAAATTGCAATAATCATTTATTATTAGTAGTTGTTAGTTACCAATTTTTATTTATTTATTATTTGTTGTTGGAAATTGACATTTTTTATTTATTACAAGTTGTTGTAAGTTAACATTTTGAAAAATATTGTTTAAGATTACCACTCTATGAAAACTTTATTGGAAAGTATCATTTTATAAAAGAAAAAAAAATAAAAATCAAGATTTTATAGAAAGTTTGGTGAGCTTTATTAATTTATTAAAAAATTGTTGAAAACTATTATTTATATAAAGTATGTTTAAAAGTTATAATTTTATAAAAATTTGTTGAAAATTACTAATTTATACAAAATATACAAAAGTTAGTTTAAAAGTTTGTTGGAGTAATAACTTATTGAATATTTTAATAATAAATTTAATGTTGGATTCTCCAAAATGGGAATCTGTTGGAGAGGAATGTAATATTTTTTTGGAGATTTTGGACTTTTGATTCTCCATTTTAGAAATTTTTTGGGGAAGTTGTTGGAGATGCTCTAAGCTAACTTATTGATAAGCTACTCCGAGTAGCTTATGAGGAGTTTTTTGTAACTTTTTTCAATTATACCCTCATTAATATTAATTATTATTTATTACTATTTACTAGAAGCGTACTCGCGCAATGCAGCGAGATACATCGTGATTTTAATGTTTCACTTTATTTTTTGTAAATTTACGGTACGATTTTGGATCGTTTTGTAAGTGTGATAACTTTTTTTTATAAATTTGTTTTTTATATAAAAAAAAATAAGTATTTTGTTAGAATTCAATTATCATCTTATGTATTTTAAATTCTTTATATTTAAATTGAGATGTTTATCCTGTTTTGATTATGTTTATTAGTTATTATGAATTCAAACATATAGCTTTAGAAATTTATACTCATGCATTATTACTTGTAATTTTAAATTTTAAGTAATGTGTATCAATAAACAGTACTTAATGCATAAAAACTTGTTTTTAAAAATTTCTTAGATTTAATACTATAATGTTTTTTTTAAAATAAACATTAAATATTATGTTAGATTTTTCTTAATTATATTTTAGATTTTTTATATTTAAAATTTGATTTTTATCATGTATTTAATTATGCAGTGGAGTGATTTTAGGGGATTGAAGTGGGAAATAATTTTAGGGGAGTTAAATTGGTTAGAGATATGGATTGAAAGTTAATAAATAACATTAAATGTAGTAAATAAAACTTTAATGGTTGTTTTTATGAGATTTTAAGTAATTATCATTAAATAACAGTAATTAAGCTTTAACAATTGTTTTTAAGAGTTTTTTTATCCGTGTTTTATAATATAGTATAGATTAGAAATAAATACTAGTTACTAAAAATATTAATAAAAATAAGTTAATACTAATATTAATAAATATTAATAAATAGTAATTAATATTAATTAAAAATTATTAATTAATTTTAATTAATTTTGATTTTAATTTTTAATTCTTTAAAATTATTGTTAATCATATCAATTATTTTTATATTATTATTTTTTTAATTTATTAATCCATATATTTTAGTTATCAACTACTATTTTTTTTAAAAGTTATTTTATCAAATTCAAAATTTATATATATATATATATATAAAATAAATTTTTAAATACTTTTAATTAACATATTATATTATATTGTTTTTCTTTACTATCTTGTTTGTATTAATTAATATATTATATTATTAGAAATTTGTTTTAATTATATTATGAAATATTATAATTGATTATTTTTTGAAGATGTCTTTTTTGACCATTTTATATGCTTATCAGCTAGTTTTTGCCAAACATGACTTGTTTATCAACTAGTTTATCAATCATCAGCTAGCTTATCGGCTAGTTTATCAAACATAGCCTAAATATTAGAGTTGGTTCATTTTAACTTTACTCTATTTTAAAAAAAATACTTATATAAGAAATCATTTTATATCAACAGACTTTAAAGTATCAACAAAAGGTAAAGATGTGACATTACTAGATATTTTTATATTATAAGGTTTAAAAAAATCTTAAAGTTGTTGAAAAGTGCTCCTTATGAGAGCGATTCTCTCTTTATGAGAGTGTGGTTTTGTGTGTTCTTCATGGAGGAGCGGTTGAAGGATCTTGCTATTACGGATGAAGATGACAAAGGACTCGAGTTTACTGATATTGGTAATGATACCGTTGCCATGGAAAATGGTTCATATCTCGTGGGAACTTTTGTTATGGATCGGTCGATTAACTTTCGTATCATGAAGCATCGACTTGCGAGTCTCTGGCGGCTGGGAAAAGGATGTGCAAGACATGGGATCGAAACTCAACCTATTTAAGTTATATCATGGTCATGATATTTGTTGGGTTATGACCTTTGATAATCATCTTCTCGTGTTACATGAACTGCAACCCGGAGAAGACCCAACAAAAATTTATCTCCACTTTTTCCCTTATAGATACAAATATGTAATCTCCCAGCATGTTTCTTTACCTGAAACTGTAGGGAAAGGTTTGGCGGACTACTTAGGAACTTTTATGGCGTATGATGATAGAAATAAAAAGTCATCGGATATACCATATCTCCGTGTTCGAGTGATGGTGGATATCAACAAACCATTGAAGAAGGAGAAGAAAGTTAAAAAACCAGGGGGAGACTGGATAACCTGCATGTAGGGGTGCTCAAAAAAACGACCAACCAGGAAAAAAATCAACCCGAGGTAACCCGACATATAATCGATCCAAAATTAGGACAACCCGCAGGGCCGGTCCAATGGTTTTGGATGCCCTGGGTGGAGACCCGAAAATATGCCCTCCATAAACTAAGAATACAAATTTTTTAAGGGGTTTGGAACCTAGTCAAGCTAGGTGGCTCAAGCCCACGCCGATTATTATTAAAAAAAGAAAAGTTACAATGGTGGGGGGGGGACATAAACCAAAACCCCGAACAACAAAATAATGATAACATCACCTAAAACGTTGTCGTCGTGCATTTCTTGAAGCAAAAGCATCAATTAATTTATCATACTCGACATTTGATAAAAACTTACTTTCTATGCTCAAAATTGCTAACCCGTTAAGCCTTTCTTGACTCATGGTAGTCCGCAAATATGACTTCAAGAGCTTTAATTTTGAAATACTTCTTTCGGCGGATGCTACCGTGACTGGTATTGTTAACAAAATCTTGTATGCAAGCAACACGTGTGGAAACATATCCACCTTCCTTACAAACTCCATAGCTTGAATAAACGTTGAAGGCTTTTCTTCCTCATATGCTTCATGTGGTAGCATGCTCTGCAAAATTTGTAACTCTGTACATAAATAGTTTCCATCGATATCAACATCATCACCATGTGTCAAAACAACTTCAAGATTCAAACAACATTTCTTTAATTCATCATCATTCAATTTAACCAACTTTGATGCATCAAACAAGAACCTATATAGACTAAAAAATTTTCATTTGCTCAAATCTACTTCTTAACCGAGAAAGTGCCATATCCACTAAAACTAGAAAGTAATCAGTTCTAAACGATTCTTTTGCAGATTGGTGTTCTCTTTCACTGTTTGGGATATCATCAAATTGTCTTTTTCTACAAGCATGACGTTTTACAGGAAATTCGGATTCAACTCCAATGTTTTCTGCAATTTCCTTGGCTTCAATAATAGATTAATAGCTAAGTCAAACCCATTGTCCCTATATTTTTCAAAATAAACAACCAATCCTTCCAAGTTTTTTTACCGCAATATCTAAAAGCATATCTTTTGACTGCAACTTTTTACTAACCAAATTGATTCTATATAAAATCTCATGCCAAATAACCAAGCTTAAAATAAATTCAAAACTTGAAAGTTCACCATTTATCAAAGATTGAGCATCTCTACACACTTTTCCATCTTCACACACATTTGCTAACTTTGTCAAAGCATCTTTTATTTGGTCAAGTTGAGTTTTAATTGCTTTAACACTTTCAACATGACTTTCCCAATGAGTAGCACATAAAGACTTCAAAGTTAAATCATCAATATATTCAAGTAAAACACTCCACCGCTTTGTAGAATTAGAAAATACAGTATAAATTGTTTGACATGTACCAAAAATGTTTTTGCTCTATGACAAGAGTTTGCCATATCACACAAGACCAAATTAAGACGATGACATCCACATGGCATATAAAAAGCTCTAGGGTTTATATCAAGCAACCTTCTTTGAACACCTTGATGCTTTCCTTTCATATTAGCCCTATTATCATACCCCTGTCCTCGTACACAATTAATGTCTAAATCAAGAGATTTCAGAACATCTTGTAACACATCAAAAAGGCCCTTACCAGATGTATCTTCTACGACCAAAAACTCTAAAAATAACTCTTCTACTTTGATAGGAAAACTCGACACATCAACACATCTTACAATCAAAGTCATCTGTTCTTTATGACTAGCATCAGGAGTGCAATCAAGTATGACCGAAAAGTACTTTGCCTCTTTGATTTTTGCAATAATTGCATTTTTTACATTCAATGCCAACATTTCAATCAACTCATTCTGAATTTTATGACTAAGATAATGATTATGAGTTTCTTTTTGTTTAATCAAATGAAAATGGTGTTGCATGACATGGTCAAACTCAACAATCATTTGAAGAATGCCTAAAAAGTTACCATTAGACTCTTCATATTTTTTTTCATTTTTTCCACAAAAAGCCAAATTATATTGTGCCAAACATTTCACAACAACAATTATTCGAATCAAAACTTGTTTCCAATGAGCGGTATCTTTCTTAATTAACTCTTGCAAATCCTTGTCAATTATTTTGATTCTTATCCAACCTTAATTTCAACTCAGACCATGCTTTTAAATTAATCCAATGTTCAGAACTATTTCATGTAACGATAATGCATTACTAATATGTTTCCATTCATTAAGTCCTTCACTAGCTAATTGACTTTTGGATCGAGCAACTTTGAATAATTTGCAACAAAAGCAAAAAACTTTATCCAAATCTTTAGAGTAAACCAACCATTTCCGATCATGGCAATCACCATTTCCGATCATGGCAATCACCATTTCCGATCATGGCAATCACCATTTCCTAGTCTACGAATATAATGGATAGAAGAAAATGCCTATCTTGTTCATCTTTTGAAAAAATGATGTTAGTTTCTCTAACATGCCCTTTCTCTTTAAGAAAATCTTTCATTTTTGAATCTAAACTATCCCAAACACTTGGCTCAAAAATATTCAAAGAAACATGAGGCTCATCAAAATCATTTGCATTAGCAACATTTTCATCAACAAGATTAGCATCAACATTTTCATCAACAACATTAGCATCATCAACATTTTCATCAACAACATTAGCATCAACAACATTAGCATCAACAAGATTAACATTAGAACTAGGACTTTCAATGGGTTTTTCTTGCCTAACAAAAACTTATTTAATGACCCATGTAAAGATTACGCTATTTCTTGTTGCTTTTTCTTTCTTTTTCTATTTTGAGCACCGGCCGGTTGTGATCTAGGAAACATATTTAACCAAATTGATCAATAACACATTACCAATTAACCAAATATCCAATAATCCCAATAAGCAAATAGGCAGATATCTAAGAAATTAAGATTATATCCACTAATCCAAATAAGCAATTAAGCAAATATGAAATATCAAACATCCAACTGACCAACCAAGAAAACAAAATTCATTTATTAGATTAAAATTAGAAGGAAAACACCTGAAGGCTGAAGTGAATCAGTGATAATTGATGAACGATTGAATAGCAGAAGGGCAGAAGGCGATTGTCGATCACTGCGTGTCTGCGTCATGAGAACAGAAACCGTCGAGACTCGAGCGTCAATTAACAGAACAGAAGGACTGAAGGAGGCAGTAATCGATAAATCGAAGAAGGAGAGGCCATTGCACTAATCATGATTTGTAATCTGTGATCAGTAATCGTGATTTGTAATCTGTAATCGTGAAGTTGGGCTGTAATCAACTAATCATGATTTGTAAATCGTTTGAGTAATCGAGGCCGTAAGCCGTTGCACAGGTTATTAGGTTAATTAATAATTACAAAAAAAACATAAAAACTGAACCTACTAATGTATAAATAGGTCTTGGGTTGTGATGCCCTAGGCGAAGGCCCAGACTGCCCAACCTTTGGGCCGCCCCTGACAACCCGAATCTATTGGGTTGATATTGGGTTAGGCTTAAAGTAACCCGACCAACTCGATAACCCGATAAACGTTTTAGCAACTTCTCTAAAATTATTTATATTTCCCTTTCATATGTACAAGTTACCAAAAATAACTCGGTAATAACGAGCAATGGAACACATAAGAGGATATTATTTGAAAGTTATATGTAATACCTAAATATTTGATAAACTCGTATATTATTTTGAATAATGGATCATATTTCAAAGAAATTTTTTCTTATTTTTATATTTTCAATATTGTTTTTACTTTGTTTAAACACAACCCGACCAAACCGACCAACCCGACCAACCCGAACGGGTTGGGTTGCACTTTTGTTTGGGTTGGGTTGGGTTGAAAATTCTCAAACCGCCAACATTAGGTTGGGTTATTGAAATGCCATCAACCCGATCAACCCAACCCGTGAGTACCCCTACCTGCATGTTTCGATATGAGAAACTTATTTCTTTTTGTTTTATTTGTGGTTTAATCAGTCATATTGATAGGCCCTGTGAACAATATTTTCAGAAGGCTTAAGAGGACATTATTCGTGCATGGAACGTTTACCTTCAGGCACATAACAGGTGACTCACCAATTCGGTGGTGAGCGATGGCTAAGAGAAGAGGACGACAAAAGTCCTACAGAGGAGACTAGGATGAAACCAACGGCGGAAGGACGAACGGTATCTAAGGAAACTCCTTTGAATTTAGTAACCGACATCTAATTAAAGATGACAATCATGGACTAATTTTGAGGGAGAATCTTGGGGTCACTAAGGAAACTTCCACCAATGCATTTACTGGCCTCCAATCGCTTCCTAATTTGGACTATATGGGTCTTGAGATCATAGAGGAGCGGAAACGTCGAAGGGGCAACTTGCAAAGCACGGGAAAAAAAATTATCATTGCATGTACAAACGACAAAGATGCTAAGTGTATAGATATGGATATAGATTTTGAATTGTGTGAAAGTAGCAAAGAAACCAAGACGTCTAGGGTCAGTGGTTTGGTGAACGAGTTGGAAACCGACCAAGCAATTGGATTTATGGCGGGTCCTGAGTCCGGGCCTGCCCCCCGCAATGAAAGTTTTAAGTTGAAACTGTCGTGGGCTTTGAAATCCTTAGGCAGTTCCTGTTATCCGCAAGCTCATTCGAGCTCGCCGGACTGATATTATCTTTTTATTTGAAACCCTTGCCAGCTATTCTAAAATTAAAAGTATTAGATTTTTTGTCGGTTTTGATTCATGTTTTGCTGGCAACTGTAATGGTCATGGTGGTGGCCTTTTTGTGCTTTGGAAGAATAAAGTTGACTGTTCAATTTTGTCTTTTTCTCGTAATCATATTGAGTGGCAAATTAATGATCCCATCCATCGAAATTGGCGAACTACCGGTTTCTATGGTTACTCGGATCGTTCTCGTAGGTGTAAGTCTTGGGATCTCTTGAGGTCGTTAGCTTCCTGGTGTTCTTTCTCGTGGATGGTTATTGGGGACTTCAATGACCTCTTATCTCTAGGGATGGAAATGGGCCCCGACCCGTCGCCGACCCACCCACCCCGGTCGGGGACGGGGATTCCCCGCAAAATTGGGTATCGGTGACGGGGATCCCCGTTTGGCTTAAACCAGGGATGGGGCCAGGGATGGGTATTGCACTCCCCGCCCCGCCCCGTACCCGTATTATATAATATTTAAATATATTTTTATATATATATATTATTTATTTATTACTTCAATCAATGCATAAGTCTGACAAAGTTGATAATGAGGTCTAGGTATTACTTTTTAGCCTTTAGAAACTTTTAGAGAATAGAAGAAGTATTAACTGCAGAAAACTTTTAGAGAATTGACTAATGACTATTGGACTTACACTTAGTCAATTACTATCTATGGAGGACTACTGAATCGCTTCTTCTTCTTCGAACCTTCTCCGTCCACAAGCATCGCCTGAATCATCTCTGGCAAACGTTGCATATTCGGTCGCCGGCCACACGTGACACGCCTGAATGCTTTCCACCGTAGTCGCCAGCCACCGCCTGCATATCCAGTCGCCGACCACCATTCAGATTACAGCTATCGTTGAGATATTAGGTACTTTTTTAAATTTCTCTTCCCTTTTCAAGCCACTGTTTGACGTCAATCCATTCTTTTCTTTTTTCTTTTTTGTTTGATTCTTTTTTTCTTTTTTGTTTGATTATTTGGGTGGTCTCGTTATTTGTTTGATTTTTGTTTTGTTAAATCATATCGATCAATTGAATCCATAATGATATATGTTGGGAACTGAAGATTTTACTAAGTGTAGTTACTACTGCTAGTACAAATGTAGTTACTACTGCCAGAACAAGTTGAAGATTAATACTGCTGAGTGTTACTACTGCTAGTGTTAATTAATACTGCTAGTCAAAGTTAGTACTGCTTGAACAAAGTTAGTACTGCTTAGCTAGTTAGTACTGCTAGTAGTTAATACTGCTTGCAGTTAATGCTGCTAGATGAAGTTAATGCTGCTGAGCATTATTAGTGCTGCTAAAGAGATCCGGATGGAAAGTACTACAGCTGGATATACTGAAGATATACTTAGAAGATATACATGGAAGATATACTGAAGATTTGTTTATTCTTTGTAATTATCTTTCTATTAGTATATGTATAGAATGTTTAGAATAGAGAGAAAGAATTTTTAGATAACTGTTTTTTTTTAAGAGAAAAATCGACCTCAAGGCATAGATCCTAATTCTAGAGAAGTAGAATTCGTATTGGTGAGCTTGTTCATCGATATTGAGGTTGAGTGTGTAACCTTGTAGCTTTAAGCATTCAATACAAGTTTACTGTTTGATCATTATATACTGTGTTTGATTACTGTTTTATTAAATATCAAAGTGTTTTTCCGCAACTTCTTTGATATTAGTTTCTGAGTATTAATTCTTGTTAAGAATTCGATCCTGACAAGTGGTATCAGAGCAAATTCTCTCAGAAACAGTTATTCATCATGGAAAATCTTACAGAATCAAGCAGTACTTTGGTCTCAAAAGTTCCAATGCTCAGATCCAATGAATTTGACATGTGGAAAATCAGAATCAAGCAATATATTCTCCTCACAGATTACTCTATGTGGGACATCATTGAGAATGGCCCATCTGATGGAGGAAAGATTGGTGAAGATGGCAAAAGAACTCCTCCAAAGACAGATACAGATAGGAAATCAAGACAGACAGAGATGAAAGCCTTGAGCACACTGCTCTTGGCCATTCCAAATGAGTATCAACACCAATTCTGCAATTGTACTGATGCACAGATGCTCTGGAATGCTCTAGAGAAGAGATTCTCAGGTACTAAAAGTACCAAGAGAAATCAAAAGGCAATCTTAAAACAACAGTATGAAAACTTCATCTCAACTAAGAATGAGTCCATGACTCAAACTTTTGACAGGTTTAATAAACTAATTGGTGAACTAGCTACTATGGGAGTACAGATTGATCAAGATGATGTGAACAGAAAGTTCTTAAGGTCCCTTGGAGATGAATGGACCATGTACACTGTGTCATTCAGACAGAATGATCAGTTGGAAGACAAAGAACTTGATGATTTGTACAATGATCTTAGAGTTTTTGAAGCTGAGGTGGAGGCAAAGAAGAAGCCTTCTGGATATGTTCATAATGCTGCACTCCTATCAGCATCAATTGATTCTACTGCTAACTCTGAATCAGTTAATGCTACTAATGGATCAAATCTAGATAAAGGCACTGATTATGCATTTGAAGCTCTTCTTTCTAATCATGGAAATTCTTCTTTGATCAATGATGACTTAGAACAACTTCATCCTGATGATCTGGAAGAGATGGATATTAAATGGCAGATGGCCATGCTCTCCATGAGGGTTAAGAAGTTTATAAAGAGGACTGGAAGAAACAACTTCTCACAAAGAAGAGAAGATGGAGCAGGGTTTGATAAATCAAAGGTAGAATGCTACAAATGTCATCTTAAGGGACATTTTGCTAGAGAATGCAGAAGTGGAATGTCTCACAACAACAACCATCAACAAGCTCAATCTGGAAGCTTCAATAACAATAGAAACTCTGCTCAAGCCCTTGTTTCTCAACAAGGAATGGGGTTTGATTGGAGTGATCAAGCAGAAGAAGCTATTCAGAATCAAGCTCTTATGGCTAAAGTATCTGATCTCCCATCTGAGGTAAGTTCTAATCTCTGCTCTAAAACTTGCATAGACACTGTTAAAAGGTACAGGGATCACAATCAGAAGATGAGTGATGACCTGAAGAGACTAGAAAAGGATATAAAAGACTATGTGAGGATAGTAGAGAGATTTGAAGATCAAATCAAAGGTTTTCAAGCCAATGAACTACAACACTCATATGACACCAATTACTGGCAGTGGGAGAAAAAGGATTTAGAACTTAAACTGACCAAATCTAAAGAGGAGAGTGAAAAACTGAAAGAGGAGTTAACCAAGGTTAAGCTTGATGTAGAAAAGTTTTCCAATGCTTCTAAAGCAATGGACTCCTTACTGCAAAATCAGATTCATGATAAATTAAGAAGAGGAATTGGGTATAATGCCACACCTCCACCATATAACAACAATTACATTCCTCCTACTTCAGACCTGTTAGACACCAAAGATAGGAAGGACTTGCCTGAGGGAGCCACTGAAATAGATCCCTTAGATGAGGTAATTGTTAAGGATAAGACTGAGAAAGAGGTTGGCAAGAGTAAGAAGAACAAGGTGAGTGGTGAGATTTCTATAGAAAACAACATTATCACCAATGAGGATTGTGGAAGGACTTGGATCAAATCCAAGAACATAGAGAAGACAGAGGAAAAGTCTGATAAGGTCCATTATAAACAGACCACAGTTGTGAATCCAGGTCCTTGCAAACAGTGTACTTGTAAGAAGAATGAACCCCAAAAACAGGACAAAAAGAGGGGAAATCAAAGAAACTGGAATAATCAATGGGCACATAAACAAGGGGTTGATCTGAGTAAAATCAATAGACCAAAACCTTGCTTTATCTGTGGCAAATTGAATCATCTTGCAAAATTCTGTTATTTCAATCCTATGAACCAAAGAATGAATTTCCAAAGATCCATGCAAAAACCCTTTGGTTATAAGAAAATTGAAAAGAACCATGTGGCTAAGAAAAATGTTAAAACTAAAAGCCACATGAAGAAAAAGTATTCTGTTAAAGAAAGTGTCAATATGTGGATTCCTAAAAGCACTAAAACTGTTAGTACTGCTACCACAAATAGTGCTGCTGACAATGATAGTGCTGCTAGAAGTAATACTACTGCTAACAATGTTAATGCTGCTAACAAGGTTAGTACTGCTAAACCTGTTAGTACTGCTACACCTGTTAGTACTGCTAACTCTGTTAGTACTTCTAAGGTTAGTACTGCTTCCAGTATTGATTCTGCTAAGCCAATCATATTGACAAAGTACTCTAATAAAGAGTGCTCTGAGTTTAAAAACCTCATTAAAAAGGAATGTAAATACTTTGATGAGAATGGCAGACCCAAGATCACTTTGGCTTGGGTCCCCAATCATACTAATTGATTTATTTAATGTGCAGGGCAACCAACAGCTCAAGGGAAAGAGCATATGGCATGTTGATAGTGGTTGCTCTAGGCACATGACTGGCAACATGTCATGCCTTCAGGATTTCAAGCAAATTAATGGAGGACATGTTGCATTTGGAGACAATCTTACTGGTGGTAAGATAAGTGGAAAAGGTAATGTCACCAAAGGTAAGATGACATTTGAGGATGTCTACTATGTTGATCAATTAAAGTACAACCTGTTAAGTGTATCACAGGTTTGTGACAAACAACATAGTATATTATTTACTAATACTGAGTGTATGATTCTTGCTCCAGGGTTCAAGGTAGTTGATGAAAGCATGATACTACTTAGAACTCCAAGGAAGGACAATGTTTACTGTCTTGATTTGGACAATGTTGATAGTGATTCATCTTTAAATTGTCTTGTTTCAAAAGCTTCTATAGATGAATCCTCCCTTTGGCACAGAAGGATGTGTCACATGAATTACAAGACTATGAACAATCTTGTTAAAAATAACCTTGTAAGAGGTTTACCTTCAAAAGTCTTTTCATGTGATGATCATTGTGTTGCTTGTCTCAAAGGCAAACAACACAAAACTTCTCATAAGACCAAAGAGTTAAATTCTGTTTCTTCTTGTCTCCAGTTATTGCATATGGATCTGTTTGGTCCTACAAATGTTATGAGTATAGGCAAGAAATCTTACTGCTTGGTTATTGTTGATGATTACTCCAGGTTTACTTGGGTATATTTTCTAAGGACTAAGGATGAAACAAGTGATCTTATCAAATCCTTTATTCTAAGAATTGAAAACCAAACTAATCAAAGAGTAAAAGTCATTAGATCAGATAATGGAACTGAATTTAAAAATCATGATTTAAACACTTTTTGTGAAGGAAAAGGTATTGAGAGAAAATATAGTGGTTAATACTGCTCGTGGTTAATACTGCTCGCGATTAATACTGCTAGTTAGTTAATACTGCTAGTAGTTAATACTGCTATTTCAGTTAATACTGCTAGTTCAGTTAATACTGCTCGTGGTTAATACTGCTCGCAGTTAATACTGCTAGTTAGTTAATACTGCTAGTAGTTAATACTGCTATTTCAGTTAATACTGCTAGTGGTTAATACTGCTCTAGGTTAATACTGCTTATATTCCGAATACTATAAATACCTTTTGCCCGCCTAAAAGTTCATAACGACTCTTTGCATACTGTTCTCTTGCGCTCAAAACCTTTTCTCTCTCAAGTTCGAAGTTTTCAGGCAAGTTTTCACTAAGATCAATGGCATCCATGACATTCATCGACGAGCACAACGAGATTGCGATGCTACAAAAGCCAAAACAAGCTGAAGGTTTTCATCAGATAGTCGACTTTCTGAAGTCGAGCCACATTGCTCATGCTCTTACTGTATCACCTACAATCTACATTGAGCACCAAAGGCAGTTCTGGGCTAATGCAACCATTGTTGTGGAAAATGGTGTGCAAATGATCAAGACAAGAATCTGTGATCACTCACTTACAGTTACTGAAGAAGTCATTCGCATCAGTCTACGTCTAGACGATGCCTCTGGTATAATGTCTATCTCTAATGATGAACTGTTTTCTAATCTTACTAGAATGGGGTATGGAGGCCCATTGGGTGTTTTCAAATTCTCAAAAGCAAAATTTTCACCCCAATGGCGTTTTCTTGTTCATACCCTAATGCATTGTATCTCCAAAAAGACCACTGGATGGAGTGAGTTCAGCAGTCCAATTGCATATGCTTTGGTATGCTTGGCTACATCCAGAAGGCACAATTTCTCAAAGATGATTTTCAGTGATCTTGTATCAAATATGGGAAACAAAAAGAGTTTCTTTATGTATCCCAGATTTGTTCAGGAAGTAATTAACCATGAGTTGACGGATATACCTCAACCTGTTGGGGTATATGTACCTAAACCCCCAAAAGGCAAGGTTTTCTCAAATATGAGAAGATCTGCTGGGGACTCGGAAGGAGTTGACACCCCATTGTTCTCTACAATGATGGTGGTGTCCCAAAACACTGAAGGTATGGCAGCAGGGTCAAGGCCCTCATTAGACCATCCCTCTGCTAGCCAAGCCCAACCTTCTCACTCAAAAACAATTCCCCAGTCCATTCTTACAAAACCAACCTCTCCAATTACCCAAACTTATCAAAGAAAACAGGTAAAGAAGGCTCCTTCCCTTCTTGTACCATCACCCACACAACCTTTAAGCCCTCTAAGGGAGAATTCTCCCCTAGAGAATATCCAAAGGGAAACCACAAGGGTGTCTCCCAACCCAAAGGAGGTGCTCTCTGAGGAGGAGGTAGAGCATATGGGAGATGAGGCTGCCACTACTCCTGCTAACACAGAGGAGGAAAGTGGTAACATCAATAAGACCTCCCCCATGGCAACTTTGAATGAGCAATCATTTGAAGGTCCCTGGTGCCAAGAAACCACATGGGTGGATAGTGCTTCTGCTAGGCAGAAGACTTCCACTACTAAAAGATCCAATGATCCTTCAATAGGGGGTAACACTCCTGGAGAAGGTGAGGACAGATATAACTATGATGAATTGATGGAGGCAATGGGCAACATCAACATGGATGTACTCAAACAGGGCAAAGACATAGAAGAGCTAAAACTCATAGTACGGTCACAACAAGAACAAATCATCAAGTTGAAGCAAATGGTAAGGAAACTGATTTTGCAAAAGAAGAAGAAACAATTTGTGCTCAGAAGGAGGAAACCAGAGACTGATGCTCCCAAAAAGGGGGAGATCAACATGGAAGAAGCATCAAGGGAAGGGGAGATTGATAAAGAAAGAGTTGAAGTTGAGGGGGAGAAGGAAGCAGAAACTGTTAATGCTGCTGAAACCTCACAAGCAGCAGTAACAGAGTTAACACCAACAGAAATTGAAGTAGCTGAAGTGCTAATCAAAGCTAAAAATGACACTCCCAAAGCAAAGGGAGTGGTCATAAATGAAGGGAGAGACAGAAAATCAGAACAGAAAGACAAAGCTGCAGAATCAAAGAATAAGGGAAAAGAAAAGTTAGTGGAATCTGATCAACCAATCAAGAAGCAAAGGTTGGTTGAATCAGATGAAGCTTTAGCAAGGAAAATGCAGAAGGAGATGGAAAAAGAAGAAAGAGCTCAGGTGGAAAAAGACAGGGAAATGGCAAAGGCTTTAGCTACTGAGCTAAATAAAGCCTATCAAAAGGGGCTTGAAACTGAAAAGGCTAAACAAAGGGCTATAAGTCTGAGAAAGGCTATGATGGCTAATACAAGTGCAAAGAAAAGAAGACCTTCACAAACTTACCTTGCCACTCAGGAAAGAAACAAAATGATAACTTTCTTGAGGAGTGCAATTGGGGTAAAGAAAGAAATGTTTGTGAAGATGAGTTTTGATCAAATCAGAGAGCTCTACGAAAAGGAAATGGGGAATCTGAAAAGCAATGAAAAGAGAAGAGTAGAGTTTGAAAAGAAGGCCAAGGAGAGTAATGATATAGATATGAATCAACCATTCCCTGAAAGTGAAGAGGGAACTCCTATCAAAGAAATGGAAAGGGAAAAGGAAGAAAAGAAGAAGGAAGCTACTCTAGTACAGGTTCAAAAGACTTTGAAAAGAACCAAGATGATGGCCAAAAGAAAGAAAGATAAGAAGTCTAGAATAGAAGAAGAACAAAATGTTGCTGAAGAAGAAGTGGCACCTGAGTCACCAAGCCAGCAAGGGTCATCAATCAAAGATGATGTAAGCTTATATATGGTAGTGATGGACAAAGTGCCTGAACCAATTTCTGCAGAACCTGTTGGAGTTAAGTCACCAGAGATCATTCACTGGGATGTACTGACAATGGATGGAAAAGATTACATCAGACTCAAGAGGAAGGGTGATAAGTATGAAGTATTCAATACTTGGATCAAGATTGTCAGAACATGCTCTAGATCTGATATAGAAGAGATGTTTGACATAGGAATTAAGCCCTATGCAGACCATCTGAATACTCCAGGAATTTCTCTTACAAAACTGGTGATGGAGTATCTATGCATGATGTTCAAACCTGAAGAAGTGGACCAGGTCATCAAGAGTGTGTTTAAAGAAGTCACAAGTTGGACTCTATATGAAACTAGTGGAGTATATGCAGTGACTTTGGATAGAAATCACACAGAATACTTCCTAGTGGATAGAGTATATAATCACACCAGACTGAAGGTTCATGCAATGCTAAAGAAGAAGTTGGGTTGTGCACCAAATTCAGAAATGGCCAAGTATCTCATTCAGAGGATAATCAATCAGAGTTTGGGACTGAATCCAGACTTAGCAGCGTGATCTTGGAAGTTTTGGGAGCATTAAAAAGAGCATCTGGAAGAATATCTGAAGAACTTGACTTCTCTTCT
Organism: Arctium minus; assembly: GCA_954870635.1. Lineage (NCBI taxonomy): Eukaryota > Viridiplantae > Streptophyta > Magnoliopsida > Asterales > Asteraceae > Arctium > Arctium minus. The sequence continues at coordinate 38,643,517 of OX941087.1, read as the reverse complement.
AAAAGTCAAGTTAGGGGGAGATTGTTGGGAACTGAAGATTTTACTAAGTGTAGTTACTACTGCCAGAACAAGTTGAAGATTAATACTGCTGAGTGTTACTACTGCTAGTGTTAATTAATACTGCTAGTCAAAGTTAGTACTGCTTGAACAAAGTTAGTACTGCTTAGCTAGTTAGTACTGCTAGTAGTTAATACTGCTTGCAGTTAATGCTGCTAGATGAAGTTAATGCTGCTGAGCATTATTAGTGCTGCTAAAGAGATCCGGATGGAAAGTACTACAGCTGGATATACTGAAGATATACTTAGAAGATATACATGGAAGATATACTGAAGATTTGTTTATTCTTTGTAATTATCTTTCTATTAGTATATGTATAGAATGTTTAGAATAGAGAGAAAGAATTTTTAGATAACTGTTTTTTTTCAAGAGAAAAATCGACCTCAAGGCATAGATCCTAATTCTAGAGAAGTAGAATTCGTATTGGTGAGCTTGTTCATCGATATTGAGGTTGAGTGTGTAACCTTGTAGCTTTAAGCATTCAATACAAGTTTACTGTTTGATCATTATATACTGTGTTTGATTACTGTTTTATTAAATATCAAAGTGTTTTTCCGCAACTTCTTTGATATTAGTTTCTGAGTATTAATTCTTGTTAAGAATTCGATCCTGACAATATATAATATATATGGTCATTGCAAACGTAATACATGGGATAACATGATTAGAATCATGGTATGAACATGACATTTTAATAATCATTCTATGATACTTGGCTAAATTCTCAACACGTGGATAGCAAAATTTAATTTTTAAACATCATCAAAGTTTTGTTAGCAAAATTTAATTTTTAATAGTTATTTAACTTATTATTAGGTTATTAACATGGTTTTTTTGTATAAAAAATCCCCGTTTCCCCGTTGGGGATGGGGATGGGGATATGATCGTATTCCCCGGCAGGGACGGGGATGGGGATTGGGGTCCCCGCCCCATTCCCATCCCTACTTATCTCAGGACGAGAAATATGGTTAACATGAGAACCCAGATTGGTGTATTAGAGGTTTCCGACAAGCTCTTGATGATTGTGGTTTATTGGACTTTCAAATGTCAGGTTACCCGTATACTTGGTCTCGTCACAAAGGTAAAAATAATGAAATTCTGGACAGGCTAGATAGAGCGGTGGGAAATAATGCATGGTTGATGGATTTTCCCGATTATTCTCTTTCCAACTCTCACGTCCTATATCAGACCATTCCCCAATTTTTCTTCAAACCCATGTACGAGACCTTTCCCACTCTTGCTATATATTTCGATTTGAAAACAAATGGCTACAAGAACCTTCTTTTGAAGTGATTTTTCATGAGTGTTGGTCGAGAACTTTGAATTTAAGCCTTACAGATAAGTTAAAGGTTGTCGTTAACGGGTTGTCGTCCTGGGGGTGGAACTTCAATGCTTCTTTTCGAAATGATCTTAAGCCTTGCAAGAATAAGTTAGATCACCTTCGAAACAACAAGCTTCCCGCCGATGCCGAGGCCTATGATTCTGAACGATCTCATCTTTTTTCGCTTATCATAAAAGATGAGGAACATTAGAGGCAACAATCACATTTTTTCTTGGTTGAAAGAAGGTGATTCAAATAATAAGTTTTTCCATGCTTATGCCGATGGTCGTCGCCAAAGAAATCGTGTCTCTAAGCTTCGAAATGAGAGTGGCCAGTGGATATCGGACGAAGATGGGCTTTGTGACTTGGCCTCGTCTTACTTCACGACTTTATTTCCGGGTAGTAGTGGCTCTCCCGAAATGGTTACTAATCTAGTTCGACCAAGGATTACGGATGATGACAATATTTGTTTGGATGGGTTGTTCTTAAAGGAGGAATTTCGTATTGCCCTCTTCCAAATGCATCCGGCAAATATCTGGACCTGATCGCTTTAACCCGCGGTTCTTCCAAAAATTATGGTCAATCATTGGGGACGATGTTTTTACAGCAGGAGATTCTTGGTTACAGGATGGGGTCCTTCCCGAAGGTGTTAATGACACGATCATTACTTTAATCTCGAAATCTGATGAGCCTTCCTCCATCAAAGACTTGAGGCAGATTTCCTTATGTAATGTAATTCTTAAAATTGTAACGGAAGTGTTGGCCAACCACCTTAAACCTCTTCTTCCCAAAGTGGTATTGGAGAACCAATCAGCTTTTTATCAATGATCACTTGATTACATATAATGTCCTTCTTGCCTTTGAACTCCTTCACAACATGCAAAAAAAATACATGGAGAAAGGAAGGTGATGTGGCTCTTAAAATAGATATATCAAAAGCCTATGATCGATGGATTGACGATACCTTTGACAAATCATGTTATCGCTTGGTTTCTCTTGTCGTTGGGTTGAGAAGATTATGATTTGCATGGATTCTATCAGGTACTTCGTGCGGGTAAATGAAAAAAATTGTTGGACCCATTTGGCCACACCGGGGGTTGTGACAAGGAGACCCTCTCTCACCATATATTGTTTATTATCTGCATGGAAGTCTTGTCAACTTTAATTTGGGATATAAAAGCCATGGATGATTTCATGTATGTAAGGTTTCTCGGGGTTCTCCATCTATTTCTCATCTTTTATTTGCCGTTGATTCCTTCCTTATTTGTCGTGCCAATGTTGAGGATAGAAGACTTCTCAAACACATCCTCAACATTTATAAAAACTCTTCGTGTCAGGCAATAAATTTCTGCAAATCCGACATTATGTGTAGTCATAACCTTATCCCTGAACTTAAAGAAGCGATTTCTTTTTTTAGTGGGAGTGTCTAACGTGCTTAATACTGATAAATACTTGGGGCTCCCCCTCGATTATTGGTCTTAGAGTATTTGTTTAGATCATTTTATAATTGTTAAGTTTGACTTTTCTATGTCTTGCTTTATATGAGGTCAAGGCTTGTTTGACCCATATATAAGCTTTGTTCTTGTAAGCTTTAAAGAAGTTTTTCTGAGATATGTGATTACTTGTGAGATATATGACACAAGCTTTCTCTCTCTAGAAAACTCTCTCAATATCGTTCATTTTAATCTTGATCTTAATATGTTGATTGCTTGAATTCTTGGACTAACATTTGGTATCAGAGCAAACCAAAGAATTTAGTACATGGATTAGAGATAATTTTTGGTCAAAATTATTAGATTTATTTCCATTTTTGGAAGAACTTGCAGATCACAGTCTATTTTGTTGTGGAAAATCAAAAATTCGTATTTGTCGATTTTAGAGTGCAAGATTAATTGGAATGGATTTGCAGGATTGATTAGAACAAGTTTCGTTTTAATCATTCAATCAAATTCACAACAAATTTAAGTTAATTTTGATTTTTGAACATTCTTGAAACTTTTTGTGTTCGAAGTCTGCTTCTGATCAAATCTGTGATTTTTGTTGTTTCTTGTTGAAAATTGTATTAGAAAGATTGATCTAGTTTACATTTCGAGCATAATTGTAGTTTTTCAGATTGATTCTTATAGTATTGATCCAGATATGGCAGAATTTGCAAGTTTCGGTGAAGAACTCGCAAGATCTGGAGAACTCACAAGCTTCATAGAGAACTCGCAAGATTCATCTTGAAGAACTCGCAGATTTGAAGAACTCGCAGACTTGAAGAACTCGCAGACTGAAGTTTTTCTTTGTTTTGTGTTCTCTGCGACAATTTCTTAAGAACTCGCAAGGGACCCTTTTTGATTTGATTTTCTATTTTTTAGAATTTTTCTAAGTAGATAACTCGCAGGGTTCAGTTTGCGACAAGTAAGAACTCGCAGGGTTCAGTTTGCGACTTCTTGGTGGTTGATTCCTTTGCTCTGCGACAAATGATCTTTCTGCGGCAAGTTAATTGTTGAAATTTTTTCTAAGACAAAAACTCGCAAAGAGAAATTTTGTGATTTTTGTTGAAAATTTTTCTAAGTATAGAACTCGCAGATTCTTGCGACAAGTGATCTTGTATTCTCTCAGATTCGACTAAGTACAGAACTCGCAGACCTTACTTTGTGACTTCTCAGAACTCACAAGTAGCTATCTGTGACAAGTAACAAGTCGTAAGCCATGATTTGCGACTTCTAAGCTCTGCGACAAGTTTTTGCACTTTGCGACTTCTATCTTCTGTGGTTTGCGATTTCCACACTTAGAATTTTTTCTGAAGATTTTCTGAGTTTGACCAGTGTTGACTTTCAGAGTCAAGTTTTATCTGAATTCTTTAGACGATCACATTCAAGCATCTTATCAGTATTTTCTTCTCAAATATTAGTATGTCTAGAGATTTGCTCAGCATGGGTTCTAAATCCAAGCCTACAGTTCTGCAAGCTGATGAATATCCACAATGGAAGAAACGGATGATCAATTTTCTAAATAATCAGAACAAAAAGCTGATGAACTCAATCATCAATGGACCACATTTCCCGTATGTGACAGTTGACAGAATCCCAACTACTGACACTAATCCTGAAATACCTGAAAGAATTGTAGCTCGAGAACCAGCTCACTACAGTGATAGAGATAGAGAATTAGTGGAGCTGGATGCACAAGCTTTAACCTTCCTGATAATGGCTATTCCTAATGATATCTTTAACAAAGTTGACATCGGGACTTTGCAAAGGAGATTTGGGATGAACCAGAAAGGCAATTTCAAGGATCTGCAAAATCTATGAAAACCAAAAGGAATCAAAGCATCAATGCTTATGAAGGGTTCAAAGCCAAAGAAAGAGAATCTTTAAAGGATGCATACAATCGGTATAATATCATATTAAATGATCTGCGGAAAAATGGTGTTCAGAAATCAGAGTCGGAAATCAACTTCAAATTCATTAAGAACCTTCAACCAGAATGGGACACATATTCTATTCAGCTGCAAATGAATAAGGATATGGATGAAAAAAAGCTTAATGATCTGTTTTGTGTTCTGCACCAACATGAAGATAAGGTAAAGAGCAAGTTGTTCTCAACAAACAGTTGCTTGACATCAAAGAGAAACAGAAGAAAGTTGAAGACTCTCTGGCATTACTAGCTCAAGGTAAAGGGAAAATATCTAAAGGAGTGTCTGGATTGGCTAAGTCTGTAAAACAGAAGGCATTTGTTTCTGATGTGGTGGATTCATCTGATAGTTCTGAGGAAGAGGATAAGGATTCAGACAGTGAGCTTTCTGAATTTGCCGAAAAATTAGCCCTGTTAACTACAAGGTTTTAGAAGAAGTTTGGCAGGAAGAAGTTCTACAACAAGTCCAAACCTGATCATTACCGAGCTGAGAAGTATAAAGGGAAGTTTGAGAAGAAAGATGAGAGAAAATAAGAGAAGAGAGAAGAGAAATAAAAGGAAAAAGAAAAGAGTGACAAGTGTTTTAACTGCGGAAAACATGTCACTATGTCAGAGATTGCAAGGAGAAGAGAGTAAAGGACTATGAGTACTATACAAAGAAAGCTCAGTTAGTCAAAGCCTTGGAAAAGGGAAAAGCTTTGAAATCCGAAAAAGAAATATGGATAGAGTACTCTGATGATGATGAAGAGAAAGTAAATCTGACTCAATTCTATTACAATCTCATGGCAAAATTGAATGAAGATGACTCAGAATCCGAGGTAAATTATATTTCTGATAACTCTGAGAATTTTTCTGAAAATGAAGAAGTCATGAACTTGATGTCCCAATTAAACTTGATGAACTATGAGTTTCAAAAGTTAAAAGAAAATTTTCAAATACAAAAGAGTATCATTCAAGGACATCAAGATCAAGCTTTGATTTTCAAGAGATTTGCAGCGGAAAGAGAAGAAGAAAAAAATGTTCTTAAACTGGACAAGGTAAACCTTCAAGGTAAAATATCTGAGTTACAAAAGGAATTAAATTCTTTGAAAGATAAAAATTTAGATCTAACTTTGAAATATGATATTGTTTTGAAGGATAGGACCGAAGCATATGCAAAGATTAAGGAGTTGGAAGATCTTACATTTAAAAGAGGTCAAACAGAGCAGGCTTTAAATTTTTTTACCAGTAACCCAAAAGATACTCGTTTTTACAATCCAAAAATGAGTCTAGGAGGACTTCCGGATGCTGATATTTTAAAGATAGCAGCCGAAAATCTTTATAATTTTAAAACATCGGGTGATGCTCCAATTGTTTTAATACTTCACATCCGTGAAACTTTTGTTAAGTCTGAGAGTTCAACACCTGAGACTCCAAAGGTAAAAAGAGAAGAAACAGTGAAAGTTAGATCAGTGATGAAAATTGATTCAAATTCTCATGATTTTAAAATATTGGCTTCAAATAAGACGATTTAAATTTGTCTTATAAAAATAAAAAGAAAAGTTTCATCGAATTTGAAAATCTATTTCCAAAATCACAAGAGACACCTAAATTAAGTTCTAACTCTGATGAAACTGAAACTATTATTTCTTGCTTTATCAAAGGAGAAAAGGAAGAAATTCTCATTATGAATCTGAGTCTGTTTCTGATAAAACTTCAAGTTTTACTGATTCTGATTATCAGGCTGCTTTGAAAACTATTTCAGAATTAGAAAAGAATATTTCCGTTCTCAACAATCTAGTTGATGAATTGGAAAATGCTAATGAAAACTTTGGGTTGGAATTAGATTCAAGTCTGATTCAAAATGAGATTTTACAAAAAGAAATCAGAAATTTAGAATCCTAAATTTTTAAAATTTCAAAAGGAAAAGCAGTTTGTCCTGATCAGAATTCCCCATCTTCTGATTCAATCAATGCTGATGTGAAGTCTGACACTTCAACAATTGATACTAAAACTCCTCAAATGAAAACATCTTTGAAGATTCTAACATCTTCAGAAAAGGATTCAAGTATTACTGAAAAAGGAGAATGTTCGGAAACTAAATCCAATTTTGTTTCCAAAACATCTTCTAAGTCTAATTTTTGTATTAAACCTTTCTTTGAAAAGTTTACTTTCAATGAATCTAAATCTGATCGTTCTCCAGATAAGAAAGTGACGAAGGAAGGTAAGAAGAAGAGAAAGAATATGAAGGTGGAAGAGAAGAAGAATATTTCTAATAGTCAGGCATGTAATAGAGTATAAAGAGTTTGTACTCATGCTTGTCAACAGTCTTTGAATAAAACGAAAACTCTTTCCATAAATGATTTGTTGACACAAGCTACTACTAAATTACAATGTTCACACTATTGTAGATCCCAGTACAGTGCAATCACGAACAAATCAACAATAATTAATCAATGTAGAACAATATCTAAGACACAACTACTAGTCATATGATTAAATGTAACAATCAAGGGTTTAGGTTTACAGAGAGAATATCTGATCAGAGAAAGTAAACCTAATGACTAGTAATCTAATAATGATTTGTCTAACCTCTAATAATGAACTAAATATGCCTTTATATATTAGGCTTACAAGCTTAATGGGCTTTATGGGCTTTGGGCCCAACTAACAAATAACTTTCTAATAATTACAAATCACACCCTTTATAAATTCTTTATACCACTTTCAACACACAGGACTTTCAGTCCTAACAATCTCCCCCTAAAGTTGAATAAAGCATTTATCATCTTGAAACCTTTAGGCATAGATCTTCTTTAAAACTTCAGGTCTTGATCTTCTTTCCCTCTTAAATCTTTGAAGAACTTTGGTGTTGCAAGTCTTCATGTCTTTCCAAACTCCCCCTTGAATAAAGCTCTTGGTCTTCATATTTCAACTTTGTAACCAGATTCAATGTACAGTAGCCTCAACTGAACGCACTATCAAGCAACTTTCAACTGTAGAAACTCAACACATCGGATCAGCACACAAGAAAGATAAAGTGCGAGTTACTTGACATTCCACGGTGCATCTTCAGTTTAAAACAAGGAATCTGTCTCTGAACCGCAAGTTGAATTGACTTTCAGCTTAAGAACTTGTTTCAATCAGCGCGTAGGAGGAAATGACTTGAAGCAGACACCACATGATACGGGATAGAAGAAATACAATCTTTGAAATCTTCAACTTTGAAAATTGAAACAACATTGAACTCATATTTTCATTTCTTTGATCTCTAGACTGTCTTCAGAAAAGCAAACTTTCACGACAGAAAAGCAAACTTTCACGAATCATCTTCATTCAGAAATTGAATCATTATAATGATTTCTTTTTACCAATCTTGAAAAACTTGAACTTTCACAGAACTTTCTTTCTTTATAACCTTGAAATATTTCTCCCCCTTTTTGATGATTGTGAACATCATGATCATCAAAACTTCTTCAATTTCAGCACTTTCTTTGATTTCCCCCTTTGTAAAGACTAACAATTTCCCCTTCATAATGATTTGACATTCTCTGCCCGTTGATCTGATTATCCGTCAATTCATGAAATGTATATATCCGAATCTTTTCAAATTCAGATATAATGAACAATGTAACCCTGATTCAACAAATGAAACAGTTAGTATGCCTGTAAGTAGCACGGAGCCACTTTGTACAACGGATGTACTTTGGAAAGGAGCTTTTGTGATATTCACTCCTCCAGGGCTTCCATTCAATCATCGAAAAACCACAAAGGAATTTTCTATGAATGTTATGACAAGAAAACTCATTCCTTGTGTGTACGTGCAAGTGTAGAATGATTGAAGATACTTAGCTGTCTCAGGCTCAAAATTGTGTAAACTGTTGAGACAACAATAGATATTACACGGACTCAATGTGCATGAAAGAGGTGCGAAGGTGGGACAACTTTCCTTCTTTTTCAATATCTAAATCTTCTGAATGAAGACTAGATAGCATATGTCCTGCGTCCCCAATGAAAATGAAACATTTCTTTTTTCGGGAAAGAAATAAGTGGCTGGTGGGGTTATAGCAAGAGTTAGCATGGGCTCACTGCCTGTTTCAATGATGGTCACCAAAGAATGTGAACCAATCAGTAGATGTGGCTGCCCGACTCAGAAAGTGGTTGGTGCAGAGTTCTGATATTCTTTTAACTCTGTTCTCACACCCTCTTTCTTTTTGTCATTAAAGCTCACGTCTAACCAAACTCTCATTTACATTTTACCGCTCAGCACAATGAGAAAAACTCAACCGGATGAGTTATCTCCCTCACTCTTTGATTTATGACCCCTCACCCCTCAATCACTCTAGGATAACTTCCGGGGTAGGAAACACTGGTTAACGTGAATCCATGGAAGTTCTGGTTAAGTTCTCACACAAATCCCATGTAAGTCCTAAAAAGAATAGTTGCTCAACAGTTTCACTTGTACAATTAAGCACAAAATGTATGATAACACTGTCAAAATGTATGCTCATAAGATTTAAGCAATTGAACTTTGAAGATTTCTCAAAACAAATATATTGAATGAGTGAAATGAAATCAAGAGAATTATTTTGAGAATCTGACAATGTATCAATCAGATCAAATGAAATGGTTAGGGTATCAAAGAATTGGATATTTTGTTTATATGAACGAATATAAACAATTTTGCAATGAAAGCACAAGATTAGAAAAAGATGATTGATGCTCAACAACATTGAATTTCAAACGGGGGTATTACCATCGAAAAATTGGTTCGTTATAAGACATGGTAATAACAAATTCAAATAAAATACTGAACCGGTGTGTATGAATACTTGATAGTATATGGACAAGATAATACGCAAGTATTGATCTTTGGAAACACACAGTCAGTTAAACATTAAAGCTCAAAAATTGAAAAACATTTTAAAATCACACTTCTAAATTCATAAAATCTTTTGAGAACCAAAAGTGGTTTGAACATTTCAGAAACCGTTTTTCATGTTCGAAAGTTTTTCTTCTTTCAAACAATCAGAGATCTAGGATTAGAAGATATTCACCTTTAAGCTCCCCCTCAAATCATGATAAAATGATTTAGGTCAGATAAGCATTTAAGAACGAGTCCTGAACTGAAGTGTTCAGAAGTCGAACTCCGTTGAAGTACGGGTTCTAAGCTGATTTACTTAGAAGCCTTAGTTCTCTTACTCTCCCTTGACTTGAGGTGCCTGCAACACAGAATCAGTTTTCGGCTTTGGTACCCACTGGTATTTGGGTCCTGATGTGTTAGTTGCAGTTCTTGTGGGGGTAATGGAATAAGAACCATACCAGTAATGATCACTAGTCTTGTGAATAGGATCATGTGTACGACAAGAAGAACAATAGTATTTCTTACCTGACAACCTGATTAATTGATCTCTCGAGTAGATATGATCAGGTTTACCTTTGCGTGCATTGTTCCTTTTGGCTTTGTGTGTATGTACATATGATGTCTTTCCTTTCAGCTCATCTTTCTTCTCATCTTCAACTGGTTTATTCTTCCAGACCAGTTCCTCTTCTTTATATCTTCTTCTTTTCCTTCTTTATGTACCTGAACCATCTACATTTTCATCAAAGAAAATGTTAGTACTGCGAATCTGATCATATGATTTAACTGACCTTTTTGATGAAACAGTTTTCAGATGTGAGCTTGAGGCTGTCTTTTTGAAGTCAGCTGAATTATTTCTAGGTGTGTGGATTTGTGACTCTGGAGTCGTTTGCTCAGTCACCACTACCTTGGAAACAATCTTTTCAAGCTCTTTAATCTTTGAAGCAAAGCTGTCTCTTTCTTTAACAAGCAGGTCAATCTTCTCCTTTAATTCGGACTTCGCTTTCTACTCTTTCAGTGTATTCTTAGATAGTTCAGATAACTTGACAGTCAGCTTTTTAATCTCAGTCTCAAACATGTTTCTTTATTCTTCAAATCCCTTCTCAGCATTGTTTCTCTGGCTGGATATTTCTTTGAAGAATCCAACATTCTTCTTTTCAATCTCCTTCTTCTCCTTGACAAACTTTTCTCTTTCCAAGATTATTATTTTCTCAAAATCAGAGACTTTCTGAGAAAGCTTGATACATTTCAGCTCAACTGCTTTCTTCTCATCAGCACATTTTCTTGAAAAATCTGAGAACTTCTTTGCACATGCCTTCTCTTTAGTCTCAAAATCGGATTTGTCTTTTGCAATATTTTGCTCCAAATCAGATATTTTTTTTTGAAGCTTAGCATTAGTATCCTCCAGACTTTTAGTCTTCTCATCATACTTTTCAACAGATACTGCTTGCTGGATTTGCACAATCTGATATTCAACATCAGAGATCTTTCTTTTCAGCTCAGAGTTCTCAGATTCCAATTCTCTTCCTTTTAATACTACCTTTGGCCCTAACATCAACCATTCAGCACAATCCCATAACTCTTTTCCTGTCATTTTGCAATAATTTATTTGATCAGAAATTTCACAAAAAATGTCACGAAAAAGTTCACAAGAGATACTATCTGTCATAAAATTTCGAGCCATATTATTAGCCATCTGTCTTTTCTCCCGTTCCTCAGAAGAAGCTTCTGTTGGAATTTGGGATTGCATCTCTCCTTCAGTCAATGATAATCTGATATAGTAACCCAACTCATGTTCATCCACATAAGTCAAAAAATTAACTTTCCACTCTTCATATTTTCCTTTGAACAGCAAAGGTGCCTTCATCCTTTTGATCGTATCGAATAGAATTAATTCGATCCGGCTCTGAAGAGCTTGATATCCAGGGACTGAACTTGACAAGAGAGGAAACTTGAACGAGTTTAAAATTTAGTCTTAACTGCACTGTAGCGATCGTGAGACAAACAAATTGATCCAAAAAAATATATATAAATAATAAACATAATAGGACAAGGACCCGGTCGAGCAGGGGTCCGGTCGGACAGAGGTCCGGTCGAGCAGAGGTCCGGTCCACAAAGGGTACCGGTCGCTGAGTACTGGTCGACCGGTGAGTATTGGTCAAATAGAGTGCCGGTCGAACAAGTTACCGGTCAGGGTACCAGTCACAGACGGGCACCGGTCAAGACAATATACCGGTCAGCAATGTACCGGTCAGGGCAATGTACCGGTCGACCACTGATTACCGGTCGAACAAAGCACCGGTCACACAGGTTCGGTCGAAGATAAACTTTATCGATTAACAGATAACTTAAAGACCGATAAAATCGATGAATCTGAATCAATCTAATTCAACCAATCGAACCAGAAAAATCGATCGATCAAGCAACAAATTAGTAGATCGATTAGAAAACTCAGAAAACTCAAACCAATAAGTTGAATTTTAAAAACACGGAATCGATCAAACTTCAATCTAGAAACCAATTTATCAATTTATCAACCGAATGAACTAATTTTCCGGAAAATCGGCCGAACGATAAACAAACCAGAAAAAACTCAGACTGATAAAAAAATTTGATTTTCAGCAGTTCGATAACAAACAATTTTAATCCACAATCAAAAAAAAAATATGCAGATCAAACTCAAAGATTTTAAACCCAGGAAAAACGATTTTCAGAATAGATACGATTAAAACAAGTAATCGATTAAAGGGTTTTAGACAAACCTTTTTGGATCAAAACTTCAGTCTCTTTGCTCTGATACCAATTGTAGATCCCAGTACAGTGCAATCACGAACAAATCAACAATAATTAATCAATGTAGAACAATATCTAAGCCACAACTACTAGTCATATGATTAAATGTAACAATCAAGGGTTTAGGTTTACAGAGAGAATATCTGATCAGAGAAAGTAAACCTAATGACTAGTAATCTAATAATGATTTGTCTAACCTCTAATAATGAACTAAATATGCCTTTATATATTAGGCTTACAAGCTTAATGGGCTTTATGGGCTTTGGGCCCAACTAACAAATAACTTTCTAATAACTACAAATCAAACCCTTTATAAATGCTTTATACCACTTTCAACACACAGGACTTTCAGTCCTAACAACTATCATGATAGTTCTTTCTCTTTGAAATCTAAGTTTTCTAAGAAAAGAAAACCGGTTCAGTTTGTGAACAATAAAACTTCTGCTCAGTCCACTGTTAATCATAAAGCTGAAGTTTATTCTTTTAGAAAGAAAAATAATGTTTTTAAATTAAACAAATTAGTCGACGTGAAATTTGTGTGGAAATGGATTCCAAAGTCCGAACTTAAAGCACAAGTTTCATCGAATGAGCCCAAATTTGAATGGCGAATCAAAGGGTCGTCAATTAATTTAAAGAAGGTTAAGGATACTAAAAAGAAAGGACCCATATTTATATTGGTACCTAAGTTGAAGTGACTGTCTCTTGCAGGCTTGTAATGTGTGAATCATAGATTCAGGTGTATCAAGGCACATGACAACACATAAGCACCTACTGTTCGATTATGTGGAACATTATGCAGGTTCAGTCAATTTCAGAAATGATCTAAAAGGATACGTCAGAGGATACAGTGTTATCAAGAACAATATGATTTCAATATCAAAGGTTCTGTATGTGGAAGGATTGGCATACAATTTATTCTATATCAGTCAGTTCACTGAAAAGAAGTGTAAAAATGAGTTTGATGAAGATTATTGCTATATCAAAGATCAGAGTGGAGCTCATTTAATAAAGGCAGAAAGATTATGCATTTTGTATCTACTGATTTTGAGGTTGCTAACCTGTTTACAAAACCTCTTGATGAAAAGAGATTCAATTTTTTAGTCAGGAAGCTCGGAATGTTAAATCTGAATGCATGAAAATAGTTTCCTATCTTGATTTAAGGGGGAGTGTGTTCTTGTTTTGGTTGTGCAAGTGTTTTGGTTGAAAAATATTTCCTAAGTCTGATACATATAACCAAAGTGGATTAATGTTCAATGAGGACCAAGCTTTTTCATTTGTTTTATAGGCCTGACAGTTTCATGCATTATTGCTAAATCATGATCATGGGGATTGACTTCTGATCAGCTCAGGTCAGGACTCATACTTCAGTATGATGAGCTGAATGCATAACTCTAGGGGGAGTACAAATCTGTGCACACTTCAAGGGGGAGTATCAGATAAAAGTCTGTGAGATCATGACTAGTGAAAATTCTGCTGATCCTATTGTTCAAATGGATGAAAATGATCCAAATGTTTCTAAGGATACACCTATGCCATCATCAAGATCTCATTATCAGTCTGCTGTTGGTGAAAACCCTGATCTGGCACTCATCCATCCAACTGATTTTCTGTTGAAGTATCCGAACAATCATCATGTTGAATTTGATCATCTCAACATTGATCCTTTGGTGCTGGACATCTTCAGAGGCCATCCTCTTTACTATGCTTTAACTGAAACTGCATCAGTACCACTGATTTACCTACAGCAAGCTTGGAGGTCCATTACTTATGTGAGCATCAACAATTAAAGACACTTTGAGATTCAGATTGATCACTTCACATTAATTTTGCACTATCAAAGACTGAGGCTAATTCTTGATCTTCCCGAGAAAGATTCAAGAGAAGGAAGAGCCAGTTTTGACGACTATCCAATTAATTTTGAAGTTTTTGAAGGCATCCGAGCCTAAGGATATGTTGGTCAACTTACCAAGATCAGTCAATTCAAAGAGAACAATTTGCCACCATTTGCGTATCAAATGTTCTCAATCATTAACAAGTGTTTCACTGCTAAGCACACCAGAATAGACAATACCAACATGCACATCCTCAGACTTTTTCATGCCATTATGTACGATCTGCACCAGGACTATTCTATTGCATTCTGGACAGAGTTGTATGAAAGAATTCAGTTAAAGAGAACTACAAAGAAGCCAGTCTTTGTACCGTATCAAAGATTTCTACAACTTATAATCCGAAGCATGTTGTGGTCTAACTGAGACATTCCGAAAAGGAACAATCATGAAGTAGGACCTGAGTTTGTCATGAGGTACCTACAAAATCATAAGCAAACTTTCAACTATTTCATGCCAGTACCAGAAGCATTGCTTGCTTACGCTGGTCCGAACTCCAAGAGTGTTAGAGCTTATAGAGAGTCTACGGGATGACTAGAACCAGTTTCCCCTACCTCAGACTCAAACCCTAGGCGAGCGGAGTCTGTGAGGGTTTAATCTACCAGGGTGGTAATTGAACGAGGAGAGCAAAGAGAAAATTCTGAGAGGGGAACAGGAGTGGGCCAGTCTTCTAGACTGTAGGTTGTGGAATCCCAGGCTGTTATTGCCACACATCAAGTGGGTTCCACATCTCAACCTGAGCAGGCTATCATACCTTAATTGGGCCCTCAGGAAGAGAAAGTCGAGGAAGTTCAGAACTCTAAAACAGAGTCTATTCATGCGGCAAGCACAAATCATGAAAGTATCCCATCTGCTACTTCTGACACAGATGAGGAAAGTGGTGCAAATCTGAATGCTGAAAGAGATGATGATGATAACAAGGGTCATGATTTTGCTTTTCTTAGTGATGATACCATGGATATTGATGCTGAAACCACCATTCATAATGTGGTTGGAGATATAAGGAGACTCGAGGGAGACTTAGTTGATAATCCCTGCAAATCAGTTTCTTATCACAAAAAACAAGTAATCACAACAATAGATTAATCAAACCTGATTTGATTCACAATCAAAGGATTACAAATCTCTCTTGAAGGATTTTTCTCTCTCTAAGCTCTCTCTCTCTAGAATTAGGCGACTCCTTCTATTTTGGCACACACTCCACCCATACAACCCTAGCAACCTAAATAACCCATATACCTATTTAGGGAAAAACAAAATACACAAAATAAACTTTGACTATTTATTACAAAAATGACCTAGACTTTAATTGAGAATTGACTTTGCAACATTGACTTCAGATTTCCGTCTTCAGTCTTAATGATCTTGAATCCAATAAATCTGTGATCTAACAATCTCCCCCTTTGGATCAAGATCATTACTAAAAAGATTTAGCAATCCAATCTTCTCTTTAAACTCAGAAAAATGCAATCTCTCTCTTTTTCTTTAACACATCTTGTAATCTTCCCAAGAGTCGTAGAAAAACACTCTTTCAGATGATGGAAAAAAATTATCTCCAAATTCAGCTCAGAATGCGATAGCAGAATATTTTCAAAGAAAATTTCCTCAAAATTTGAACTTTCTGACTTGGACATTTCTTTAAAATTGTATTCTCTCCATTTCTTGGTTAACTCTTCTCCTTTCAAACGTCTTTTGAAACAAAACTTGTAATGGACATTTCTTCAAACTTTATCTACTCCCCCTTTTTGATGAATAATGCATCAATATCATCAAAACTTTCTCAAGAAATGTCTTTGAAATTCTTTCTGACCACTGATCTTTGAAAATGAGCCACTGATTCGTTGCCAATTCGAACAATGTATTCATCTAGATCTTTTCAAATCCAGAAAATAAGAATGTAACACCTGAATCAACAAATGAATCAGTTAACATGCCTGTCAGTAACACGAAGTCAATGTGTGTAACGAATACACATTGGAAAGGAGCTTTATGATGTTCACTCCCCCAGGGCTTCCATTCAATCATCGAAACACCACAAAGGCAATTTCTATGAACGTTATGACCAAGAAACAAATTCTTTGTGTATTTGTGCATGTGATAGAAAGAATTAAGCACGAATAATTGCTTGTAAAGGCTCAAAATTGTGTAAACCACTGAGACAACAGTAGATAAACACATACTCAATGTGCATGATTGAAGTGCGAAAGTGGGGCAAACTTCCTTCTTTTCAATATCCAGATTTTCCAAATGAAAATCAGATAGTAAATGTGCTGCTTCCCCTTTGAAAAATGAAACATTTTCTTGTTAAGAAGAGAATGAGTGGCTGGTGGGGTTAATGTCAAGAGTTGGCATGGGCTAGTTGCCTGTTTCAATAATGTTCACCAAAGAATTGTGAAACATTATTGTTAGAGCATGAATTATGTTGGATACAAGATCATGAAGACTAATGTTAAAGTTTAAGAAAGTCAAAGCTGAGAAAGTCAATTCTTATTAAAAAGTCAAAGTCTTTGTAATAAAATGTCAAAGTCAAAATCATTGTATTTGTATTTGTTTTCTTGCTTTTTGTAATAGGTATAAATAGTTTCTTTCTTTGTTATTTTGAAGTAAGTGACAAGTTAAGATTCAGAGAAGAGTTTTAAAGAGAGATAGAGAAGTCTAGAGAGAGAAAGTGTGAAAAACAGTTTGTAATCTTGTGATTTTGTGAATTGAATCAAACAGGTAAATTGATTAAATCTTGTTTTGTTAATAATCGTTTGCAATTAGAACTAGAACAAGACTCACGATTATTAATGTGGCTGCCCGACTCAGAAAGTAGTTGGTGCAGAGTTTGATATTCTTTTACTCTGATCTCACACACTCTTTCTTTTAATCATGTAAGCTCACATCTAACCAAACTCTCTTTTCCATTTTACCTCAACGCACAACCCACACTCATTTATTTTTGACTCCTCACACTCAATCACTAAGGATTAACTTCTTGGGTAGGAAACACTGGTTAACGTGAATCCATAGAAGTTTCATTTAAGTCCTAGCACAAAGATCCCGTGTTGTCCAATAAAGCATGTGTTGCTCAGATGATTTAACTTTATCAGTTAAAGCGCAAATACAAGTCAAATGTTCGTATGCTCAGAATATAATCATGAAGATATGAGCATTTTAAACATTGAAGATATTTCAAACAAGTTAATTGAATGAATGAACATGAATACAAGAGACTTGTTTGAAAATCTAACATCGTATGAAAAATGATTATAGCATTTAAAGCTTATGGTCAAGAATAATGGATATTGTTTATACGAACCAAGATATAGACATTCTTGAAATGACGTTTCGAAATGAAATGACGCTCAAAATCATTGAAATACAAGCGGGGTGTATCACCATCGAAAAATTTGGTCAATATGAGACATGGTGATAACTTATTCAACAAAAGAATTAAACCGGTGTGTGTGAATACTTGAAAGTATATAGACAAGATAATACGCAAGTATATATCTTTAGAAACACACGGTTTGTTAAGCATTGAAGCACAAAATAGATCTTGAAAACATTTAAAATCACACTTCCAATTCATGAAACTTGTTTAAGAATCGGGAAGTGGTTTGAACATTTAAGAACATATTTTCTATAAAATTGAAAGTTGTCCTTCTTTCAACCATATATGAGATGAAGATAAAGAATTATACCTTTTGCGTGCAGTCTTACATCTCATGAAGTCAAGCTTTAAGTCATAAAGATATGATCTTGTAAGCATCTCTCAAACTGCAAAAGTCTTAAATCAAGTCAAAACAACTTTATTCACAAAAATTAAAAGACATAAAGCAGTAAAACGATTAAAGTACGAGTTCTGATCTGAAGTAATCATAAATCATAATTCTTTACTCCCCCTGAAATTATGCATCAGAAAAATTATTAGTGTAAAATATAAGCATTAACTTCCCCTCAAATGTAGATCATCATATCTGTTGGATGCATAAAATTTCAGACAAATATGTACTCCCCTTTGATGGTTGATTTCCTTATTCGATTATTGGAGTACAATTCTCATATCACCACAGGAGTAAGGTCTTTTGATCACTAAAGTACGAGTCTTAAACTGTTGTGTTTAGAAGTCATACTTCGTTGAAGTATGGGCCCTAAGCTGATTTACTTAGAAGCCTTGGTTCTCTTACTCCCCCTTGACAGTAGGTGCCTGCAACACATAATCAGTCTTTGCCTTTGGTACCCACTGGTATTTGGGTCCATGTTTGTTAGTTGCAGTTCTTATGGGAGTAACTGAGTAAGAACCATACCAGAAATGATCACTTGTTTTATGAACAAGATCATGTATACGACAATAAGAACAATAGTATTGCTTACCTGACAACCTGATTAATTGATCTCTCGTGTAGATATGATCAGGTTTACCTTTACGCACATTGTTCTTCTTTGCATTATGTGTATGTACACATGACTTCTTTCCTTTCTCGTCTTTCTTCTGATTTTCAACTGATTTCTTCTTCCAGACCAGTTCTTCTTCTTCGTATCTTCTCCTTCTTCTTCTTCTTTTGTAAGTATTTGAACCATCTACATTTTCATCAAAGAAAATGTTAGTAGTACGAATCTGATCAAATGAATTGACTAACCTTCTTGAAGTAACAAGTTTCAAGTGTGAGCTTGAGGCTGTCTTTTTGAAGTCAACTGAATTATTTCTAGGTGTGTGGATTTGTGTCTCTGGAGTCATTTGCTCAGTCACCACCACCTTTGAAACAATCTTTGCAAACTCTTTTATCTTTAAAGCAAAGCTGTCTCTTTCTTCAATGAGCAGGTCAATCTTCTTCTTGAATTCAGACTTCGTTTTCTTCTCATTCAGTACACTTTCAGATAGTTCAGATAGCTTCTCAGTAAGCTTTTTTTATCTCTGCTTCAAACATACTTCTTTCTTCTTCAAATCCCTTCTCAGCATCAATTCTCTGGCCGGATATTTCGTTGAAGAATCCAACATTCTTTTGTTCAATGGCCTTCTTTTCCTTGGCAAACTTTTCTCTTTCCAGAATAATTACTTTCTCAAACTCAGAAATTTGCTGAGAAAGTTTTGTACATTTCAGCTCAACTGCCTTCTTTTCGTCTGAACATTTTCTCGAAAAATCTGAGAATTTCTTTACAAATGCTTTCTTTTCAATCTCAAAATCAGATCTTTCTTTGGCCATCTTTTTCTCCAGATCAGATATTTTCTTTTGAAGCTCAACATTTGCATCCTTCAAATCCTTAAATTTCTTCTCATTTTTCTCAACAGAATCTTGTTTCTGGACTTTAGCTTCCAAGGCAGAAATCTTTCCTTTTAGCTCAGAGTTCTCAATTTCCAGAAACTTTACTCTTGAAGACATCTTTGGTCCTGTCATCATCTTCTCAATTTGTTCCCACAACTGTTTTCTTGTGGCCTTTTTACTTTCTAAACTTATAGAAATCTCTTTTGAAATCTTATCTGAAATTCCTTTCAATATAAAAGATCTGGCTAATCTGTCAGCGTTATATCTCTTTTTCTGTTCATCTGTGTATCTATCAGGTGATATTGGAATCTCTTTTTCATTTACCAACTTGTCTTCAGTTCAAAAAGTATAAGTCCATGTTGGAGTTTTCATGTTTCCTTCTCTCAGAGATATTCTGATATGATCCCCTAATTCATGTCGGTCAATGAAATCCAAAAACTGATTTTTCCATTGTTCGTACTCTCCTCTGAAAAGTACTGGTGGATTCTCATCCATACTGATTGAAGGAGCTTCGCTAGAAGTCATTCTGATTTGAAAAATATGCAATAAGAAACTTGAAAATGACCGTTAGTCCAAATAAAATCAAATAAACTTCAGAAATGAAATTTCCTAAGTTCAACAAGTCTAAAATTCGCAAAAAATAGTGAAAAACCTTCAGAATTCGCAAGTTATAACTTTCAGAATTCGCTAGCAAAAGAATTCGTAACTTTATGAAATTCGCAATCAACACTGAAAATGGTAAGGAATTCGCAATCAACACTAAAGGGGTAAGGAATTCGCAATATACCCAAACACATAAAGATTTCGCAAACACTCAGAATTCGCAAGACACACAAAGACACATAATTCGCAAGAAAGAGTCCTACGAATCCTGTACTTGGAAAAAATTTCGAAAGCTTTAGCAACCTGCGAATTTCTTAAACCTACGAATTCTGCGAATTCAAAGCACTAGGACTTCTGCGAATCCTAAGGATTCTCAACACAGAGACCTGCAAAACTTAAATAATTCGCAAACTTCAAGCCTGCGAATCTTCAAGAATTCGCAAATGTCAAGCCTGCGAATTTTACACTTAACAAAAATTCAGAAATTAAAACACAAAGTGAATCCTGAATCAAAAGATCTACGAATCCTTTGATCAATTATGCGAAACCCAAATACTCTACGAGTTCTTGGAGAGCTCTACGAGTTCTTGGAGAGCCTTGCGAGTTCTACACATCTGCTTGCGAGTTCGTCCACATTTCTTCAAAAAACAACACTGAATCACCCAAAACCTATCTAGACAACGAATTGCAATCCCAAACTTTGACAAAAGGACCACAAATACATCTAGAACAGATTACAACCAATTAATTTAAAAAACAAACACTCTAAGAATGAAACGATTAATGTAACAGTGCACGTGAACTCGTGAAAACCAAAAACTCCAAAATCATCAAAAATCCTATCGATTACAGTGCAATACTCGAATAAACCAATATAACATCAATCTAATACTGATTTCGACCTCAAACCAAATGAATACAAAACCTATTTCACAAAAACATTCAAGAACAGATCTGAATATTCGATGAAACAGTACTCGAACAATATTTCCTTTTTGATTTCAATCTGGTTAGGCTCTGATACCAATTGATAATCCCTACAAATCAGTTTCTTATCACATAAAACAAGTAATCACAACAAGAGATTAATCAAACCTGATTTGATTCACAATCAAAGGATTACAAATCTCTCTTGAAGGATTTTTCTCTCTCTAAGCTCTCTCTCTCTCGAATTAGGCGACTCCTTCTATTTTGGAACACACTCCACCCACACAACCCTAGCAACCTAAATAACCCATATACCTATTTAGGGAAAAACAAAATACACAAAATAAACTTTGACTATTTATTACAAAATGACCTAGAATTTAATTGAGAATTGACTTTGCAGCATTGACTTTAGATTTCCGTCTTCAGTCTTGATGATCTTGAATCCAATAAATCTGTGATCTAGCATTAGTTGAAAATTCTGATAATGTGAGGCTAAGAGTAAGGGAAGAAAAATAATATGGTGAGCGTGTGTGCAACCTAACCTACCAATCCAGAAGGGCAGCTACATCTGCTACTAGAACTCATGTGTTGAGTTTTGGTATTGAAACAGACATAAGTAGCCCACTTATGCATATGCACATCCAATCCAGCCATTCTGTCACCTCACAATAGGTGAGAGTCTCAAATAATCACAGGGATGTAGCACAACTGCTATCTGGCTCTCACTCAGAGAGTTTAGATATTAAAAATAGAGAACATCAGCCCCAGTTCTCACTATCTTTCAATGCACAATCGAGTCTAGAGCCCATTGTAATGCCTTTTCGTATTCCAAGGACACTATCTACTACTTCTAATATCGGAAGTCTTCGTGACCCGATCAAAACATCCATAGTAGATTTACATTCTGAACTACAAGGATTGGATGGAAGTCCTGTCATTGCTACAACATTGCCAGCTTTGAACACAAGCCACACAGTTGCTTCATCGACTGTTGTGACAACGGAAAGCCTAAGTGGGATCGGCGTTACTATCCCTGACTTTGTGTCAAAGGAATTCTTCAGCAGCGCCTTAAAGGCTGTTGAAACTTCTGTTAAGGAACATATTTCTGAAGATCTTTCTAGAGTTAAGAGGTTATTGAAAGGAAAAGATCCAAAACTGAAGCGCCCCAAGCATCTCCACCTCCACCTCCGCCAGTGCAACCTGTAGATATGTCAGTGGAGGAGCTCAAATCACTTCTATATGCCAAGTTACTTTCACAAGCACCTATAGATCAATCCGATGCTGATTTGATAGGTCTTTTGAGGACGCAACAACCATAACCAGTTCCTCAAGCTGTTTCTCAGATGCCTCAAGGTGTAGTAATTATATATCAGAGTTTAATGCATTCAAGGATGACGTGTTAAAGTCCATCCAAGAGCTTACTAGAGTTGTTCAGAGTTCATGTAAGTCTCAAGCAATTATCAGAAAAAGACATGACCTTGATTTTGATCATGATCATGGGGGGAGATGAATAAGAGACCGAAAACTGCTGGAGATATTGATGTTAATGTTGAAACTGTGAACTTGGAAGGTGAGGAGGAGATACAACATCAGTTACATGAGTAGAATTATCAGAATGAGTGTAGAAAACTTATTTTATATGTAGATTCTGAAGTAGAACCAAGGGTTGCAAAGCCTAAGGTTGCTACAAGAGCTAAAATTTTGGAGATAACTGGAATGGAAGCCATTGACATTATTGATCTATCTTCAGATGATGATGAGGAGGTAAATGATAAGTATGAGAGATTATGGAAAATAAAGAAAGAAGATAGAGATAATTTGATGGGAGATTGAGATGATGATGCACAGAATGATGATATTCCTGAGAATGAAGAAAATGTTTTGGATACTTTGCTAGAAAAGAATAGAGATTCAGATGTTTTACAAGCAATTTATGAGCAGGGTACTACAGAAGATATACAACTCAGTCCTGTGTAGAATGAAATTACTGAAGCTATAAATGAAGTTCTAGTGATTCCAGTGTTTAAAGACTTCAACTTTTCTGAAGTTTCTGAAATGCCTATCAATCAAAGTCAACCAAGTCCTGTCAGACATCCAAGCCCAATTCAGAATGATAAACCTTTGCAAGATTTTTAGAATGAGAATGAGAAACCTGAAGATGAAAATGTTCATGTTCCTGTCATGCCAAACCAAGATGAAGCAGACCCTTCTAATGCACCTGAGGCACCTCTTGTTCCTACTGAAGCTGAACTAAGGCATATGAGACATGCGCTAAGAGTTCCTTTCCTTGAAGAGCAGATGAAAAAGGTGTTTGTGCATAGGATCAGGCCAATGGATAAGTACAAAGTTTTGGGGTTTCCAATCAACCAAAGGAATACCAAGAAGAGTATGCAAGTATGATCAATTATCTGAGACAAACTGAACGAGCTGTGAAAAACAAATATGGAATTGTAACGGTCAAATAAGTCAGATTGAAGAAGTTTTTCAGAATTTGGTATCCAGAATTCTATGTTCAATGAAGAGACATGAGTGAATGCCGATTTACTGAAGTTGATTTCAATTTTCTAAATATTGATGATCTTGAGCACATGTACCACTTATTCAGATCTATGGCTATCAGAGATGGAAACATTGTCTTTGCTTTGGAAGATATAAAGAGGTTCATGAGAAGGCACATCTTTCATACTTACTGTTATGATTTTCGTATTGAAACTAATCAGAGGAAGGTCAACATGATTAAGCCAAATCTGACTCTGTCTGATATTGAAAATTATGCTTTGTTTTATGTGTTGGAAGAACCAGAGTTGGGTGTAGTCTACAAGAATAGTGAGAATGAAAAGAGGTTCTTCAGAGTTTCTGAGATTGCTAAGTTCTCTAATGGAACACTCAAGGTCATAAGACTACAACTCAATACCAGATATGCTGAATGTGAAAGACAAAGATTGCAAGAAAGTGATCGCATTCCAAGGAGAGAAAGTCTTGTGACGAAGAGGATTCTTAAAGCTTTAGATCACATAATTGACTTTAGAAGAGGCATCAGGAGGTTTGAATCACTTTTGGGAATCATAGATAATCGTTCCAGGAGGTTTACAAACTGATCTAAAAGGGGGAGATTGTGTAACACCCGGTATTTTCGCAAAGTAAGTTCCCGTCCTTCGTTGGTCATTTCTTCGTCTTTCGTTTATCTTTTTGGGTGATTTATGTTGTACCTCTGAGCCTTGAATCGACCCATGCGAGAATCGTGAGTTTTGGACATTTTTGGGCTTCGGTACAAGTGGCGCGATTGTGCCATGCGATAGTGACTGTGTCACTATCGCAGAGCACTATCGTGGGGATGGTTATACCTACGCTACAATCCGCGCGATTGTGTCACGCGATAGTGACAATGTCACTATCGCCGGGCACTGTCACGAGCGGGGTCAGGGCCATATATTGGACAGATCTGAAATTATCTCATTTTATCTGATTTAGGGCTACTTTCTGTGCGATTTTTCCTCTATGATTTTGGTAAGGTTCCATCTCCCTCTTTCCTCCCTCTTTATTTACTCCTTCAACAACTCAACCCTTTTTGCATTTATAATCTTGTTAGGTTGTCTTAAGTGTTCTTGGTGAAGAACCTCATCTTCAAAGTGCAAGTTTCATTCTCCATTCTTAGGGTTCTTTAGCTCTCATCTACCTCATTTATTGTTAGTAGTTGGCTGCTTCATCAAAGGATTCAAGTTTGAGCATTTATTCACCACCTCCATTGTCATCTTCTCCAAAGGATCAAATCTACGGTTTTGGTTTTTATTCAAAAACCCACTTGGTGAGTTTATACTACCATTTCCAAACCTTATACATGTCAAAACATATATTTTAAACTTCTATATATCTCGGTTATGGATTTATGATTATCACATTTTGACCTAACTTGAGTTTTGGGAGATTTTAGGGTTCTTACTATATTTTGGTAAAAGGAAGGGGTTTATTTGTTATGTACTAAAATAAAGTACTACTTGCACATTTTTGGTGAGGTACTTCAAAGAATGTATATAATCTCATTTTATGACTTTCATTTGTGATGTGCCCACCCCCACATCTTAGTACGGACCGGCGTTGTTCGTGGCCATGGATTCCAAGTATTTAGCTCATAACTCGGATTGTGACTTACTTTTGTGTTCCGCTACAATCGTTGGTAAATCGGGTATCCCCCGTCATCGCAAGATGAATTTTGGACCGAACAGTCCATATGTGGCAAAGATTTCAATTGTAAACTAAACTTTCTTGAAAAGATTTCCTTTCGTTACAATTGGCAATGTTTCTTTATATTTATAAACTGTATGTTCTCAGTAGGCTTTAAGACTGACACTTTTTCTCAAATGATGTGTATAACAAGTTCCTTTAGCGGTGGGTTGCCAAAGGTTTGAGCGACGAGTGTGGGCTTGAGGCATTTTTGAGATGATTAGTATTTGGCGTTGGGCATTTAATTAAGTCCCTTCTTTTGGTGATTTTGGGTTGACAACCGATGTAATCTAGATAGTTTATGCTTAGATTAGTTCGTTGTTTATTTCCATATCCGTTCCAGGTTTTATGTAAATGTTTTATACATTTACCCTTTTAGGTCGTTTATTCCAAATACAAACGTCATATTGCCAAATTTTCAAATATTAAATTACTCTAAATTTTAGGGTGTTACAAGTTGGTATCAAAGCTCTAGTTTAAGTGAACTACGCATGAATGTAAGATGTCTAGAATTAGACTGAGTATGTTAAGCGATGATTTGTGAGCTTGGGTAGAACTTCTAAGATGAGTTGATCTTAGAGTCTACGGAAATTATGTTTACTATGACAATTGGTAATGTGGTAGTACGTTTTCCTTCGTGTTTTATTCTACCTCTCTCTTACTCTTTCTCGTGCTTGTGTGGTAGCCATTACTTCAGTATGGTGAACACTCGTAGTCGGCCGTTAGGCAACGGAGACCTACGTGATGTTAGTTCGCTCGAGTGAAACCCACTGGTTAGAGCGCCGACTGTCGTTCCTCCTGGTATGCCGCCGATATTCAATGGGGAGGTGGAGCAAGTGCCGAGAGTGGAATTGGCATCCACGAACCCGGTTATTTAAGAGGCACACCCTCAAGCTGACATGATGGCCAGCATCATGCAAATGGTGACGTCGACTATGGAGAAGCAGCAAGAGGCATTTATGAAGATGATGGAGGACCGTGATGCGAGCCTCAGAAGGCACGAGGCAGTGGAAGAGAATGTGTTAGTTGGTTCTGGAGGCACCAGGAACAAAATAAGAACTGATGAGCACAGGGTTGTTGGTGCTCCGAGAAGTGGGAAACGTTGCTCCTATAAATCTTTTCTGGATTGTGGACCACCAGAGTTCTCTGGTTCCGAAGTCCCGGTTGCGTGCATAAAATGGATCCAAGCGGTCGAACAGGCCTTCGGCTCATCTAAGTGTGGGGACGATCAAAAAGTGAGGTTCGGTTCTCAGTTACTCAGATATACGACACTCTTATGGTGGAATGTCAACCAGCCCACCCTCTCTTCTACTGTTTTGGCTCAACTAACTTAGGTCGAGTTCAAGAAGAAGCTCTTGGAAGAGTACTGCAGTGAGAGAGCCATGGATCGGATCGAAGCTGAGTTTCGGTCGCTTGAGAAAGGAAACTTGACGGTGAGGGAGTACACCCGTCAATTTATGGAGAAATTGGGTTTGGTGGGGCACGTAGCGCCAACGGAGTGAGAGAATATAAAGGCCTACCTCAAGGGCCTACCGACGGACATGATGTCTAAAGTTCGCAACTCTAAAGCCTCCAAACTCTGTGAGACTATAGAGGAGGCCCAATTTATGGAAGAGGTCTACGCGAGAGGTAAACCGAAGAAAGCGGTGGTGGTCGGAGACAAGAGGAAGTGGGAAAGCAATTCCGTACCTCCTAAGAGAACTCGACCTTTTGTCAGGAATCGGAACTTCAACAACTTTCAAGAAGCTAGATGGTGCCAGAAGTGCCAAAGCAAGCACCACGACAACTGTAGCACCACTCCTCAAGCTTGTTCTAAGTGTGGTAATCCTGATCACACCACCCGAGATTGCCCGATCAGGGGACTTGTCTGCTTCGAGTGCAAGGCACCGGGGCATATGAAGATAGATTGCCCGAAGCTCAAGACGGGTAGTGCGTTGGAGAAGAGAGATAACCCATCTAGGGTTCCGGGTCGAGCTTTTCAGATGACAGTCGATGAGGCCAAGGCATCCGCTGATGTGGTATCGGGTACGTTTCTTCTAAACTCCGTACCTACTCATGTACTATTCGATTTGGGTGCCAGTTTATCTTTAAATCTGAGTCGTTTCGTCAAATGTTTGCTATGCACACTAATTGTCTATAGAGAATGCGTTAGTGGTTGAGATAGCGAACGGTAGTCAAGTTCTAATCCGCGATGTTCTGAAGAAGTGCACTCTCAGAATCGAAGGGAGGGAATTCCCGATCGATTTGATGTCGATGATTATTGGAGGTTTTAATATGGTGGTCGACATGGATTGGTTAGCAAACAATCATGCCGAGATCGTATGTTCCAAGAAATTGATTCGACTTCCCAATCCTAGTGGTGAAGTTGTCATAATCTATGGCGAGAAAAGGAAAGGCGATGTGGCCATCATCACAATGGCCAAGGCACACATATTCTTAGTGAAAGGATGCTCATCCTTCCTAGCCTACGTGATCGACGCCAAGCTAGAGAAGTTAAAGCTTGAAGATGTGAAGGTAGTGCGTGAGTTTCCCGATGTCTTTTCGAATGACTTGCCCGAGTTACCACCCGATTGTTAAGTGGAGTTTCGGATCTATATCGTACCGGGAGCGACTCCAATTGCTAGAGCCCCTTACCGGTTGGCGCCATCGGAGATGCAAGAGATGATGGCTCAACTCCAAGAGCTTTTGGAGAAGGGTTTCATAAGACCGAGTCCGTCGCCTTGGGGAGCTCCGGTCTTGTTTGTCAAAAAGAAGGATGGTACAATGAGAATGTGCATCGATTACCATGAGTTAAACAAGGCAACGATGAAGAACAAGTACCCGCTCCAAGGATAGACGACCTGTTCGATCAACTCCAAGGAGCGGGGTGTTTCTCCAAGATTCACTTACGTTCGGGATACCACAAAGTGAAGGTGAGGGGAGAAGACGTCTCGAAGACGACCTTTAGAACACGTTATGGCCATTTCGAATTCCTTGTAATGTCGTTTGGCCTAACGAACCCACCAGCGGTGTTTATGGATTTGATGAATAGGGTGTGCCGACCGTTCCTCGACAAGTCGGTCATCGTGTTCATTGATGACATACTCATATATTCCAAGAGCGAGTTGGAACATGAGCAGCACCTTCGTGAGGTTATAGAAGTGTTGAGAAAGGAGAGATTGTATGCCAAATTCTCCAAGTGCGACTTCTAGCTGGAAGAGGTTCAATTCTTGGGTCACGTTGTCACCCGAGACAAGGTGAAAGTGGACCCCTCTAAAATTGAAGCCATGATGAATTGGGAGCCTCCTAAGAGTCCGTCCGAAATTCGAAGTTTCTTGGGTTTGGAGAGATATTACGAAGATTTATTCAAGACTTTTCGAAAATCGCTTCTTCCTTGACGGTGTTGACTCGGAAGAATGTGAAGTTCATTTGGACTGAAGCGCAAGAGAAGGCGTTATGGACTTTACAAAAGAACTTGTGTGAAGCTCCAATCTTCTGGCTACACGAAGGGTCGGAAGACTTCGTGGTCTATAGCGATGCTTCGAAAATGGGATTAGGATGCGTATTGATGCAAAGAGGCAAGGTGATCGCCTACGCCTCTAGGCAACTCAAAATTCACGAGAAGATTTATCTTACCTACGATTTGGAGTTAGCGGCAGTGGTGTTCGCCTTGAAGCTATGGCGACATTACCTCTATGGCATGAAATGTACACTCTACACGGATCATAAAAGCCTAAAATATGTCTTTGATCAAAAGAAGTGAAACATGAGGCAAATGCGGTGGCTCGAGTTGCTGAAGGATTACTATTGTGAGTTGCTTTACCATCCCGGTAAGGCAAACGTAGTGGCCGATGCGTTAAGTCGGAAGGACTATAGCGGGAGTATTAGAGCTACCCTTTCGAGAATCGAGTTAGTGTCAAGTCTTGTTGAGAAGATCAAGACATCTCAAACGGAAGCCTTATTAGAAGAAAATCTCAAAGATGAAGTCATGACTAAACAACGTTTGCTCTTAACGGAAGATAGCCATGGGTAAAATTGTTCAACGGTCGTGTATGGGTGCCCAAAGTCAGGGGAATCGGGAATTAATTCTTGAGGATGCCCACAAGTCCAAGTATTCCATTCATCTGGGAAGCACAAAGATGTACCGGGAATTGAAGTTACATTATTGGTGGTCGGTAATGAAACTTGATGTGGCGCGTTACGTGGAGCGTTGTATGACGTGCTTCAGTCCTTAGAGATCCCCGAGTGGAAGTGGGAACATATTACCATTGACTTCGTGATGAAGTTTCCCAAAACTCTTCAAGGTCAGGATACCATTTGGGTAATAGTCGATCGATTGACTAAGAGCGTTATACGGGCGGAAGTGCCAAACTCCTATGTGTTAGCTAGAAGCGGGAGAAAAGCAATTTTTCGGACCCAAAATTGTGCAAGAGACGAACGATAAATCTAAAGGCATTCGGGAACGGTTGAAAGCGGCCCAAGATTGGCAAAAGAGTTATGCCGATAAGAAGAGGCAACCGATGGAGTTTCAAGTGGGCGATCGTGTGATGCTTAAGGTGTCACCATGGAAGGGCATTATCCGGTTAGGGAAAGCGTGGGAAGTTGAGTCCTCATTTCCTTGGACCTTTTAAAGTGCTTAAGCGGGTGGGTTTGCAAGCCTACCAATTGTAACTCCCGCCGGAGATGAGCGGAATCCACAATACGTTCCATATATGTTACTTTCGGAAATGTTTGGCGAAAGAAGAAAGCGTCATTCCTCTTTCCGAAATAAGAGTGGACGAGGGTAACCGTTGTGTAGAAGAACCCGACGCTATCTTAGAGAAGAAGTCTAAGAAATTGCATCACAAGGAGGTCACTATGGTCAAGGTGCAGTGGAGGCATCATCGTGGGGCCAATGTGACATGGGAAGCCGAGGAGGACATGAAGTGAAGATACCCTCACTTGTTCGTGTGATCAAGATTTCGAGGACAAAATCATCTCCAAGTTGGGGAGTATTGTAACACCCGATATTTTCGCAAAGTAAGTTTCCGTCCTTCATTGGTCATTTCTCCATCTTCCGTTTATCTTTTTGGGTGATTTATGTTGTACCTTCGAGCCTTGAATCGACCCATGCGAGAATCATGAGTTTTGGACATTTTTGGGCTTCGGTACAAGTGGCGCGATTGTGCCACGTGATAGTGAAAGTGTCACTATCGCGGGGATGTTTATACCTACAGTACAATCCACGTGATTGTGCCATGCGATAGTGATAATGTCACTATCGTCGGGCACTGTCACGAGCGGGGTCAGGGCCATATATTGGACAACTCCGAAATTATCTCATTTTATCTGATTTGGGGCTACTTTCTGTGCGATTTTTCCTTTCTGATTTTGGTAAGGTTCCATCTCCCTCTTTCCTCCCTCTTCATTTACTCCTTCAACAACTCAACCCTTTTTGCATTTATAATCTTGTTAGGTTGTCTTAAGTGTTCTTGGTGAAGAACCTCATCCTCATAGTGCAAGTTTCATTCTCCATTCTTAGGGTTCCTTAGCTCTCATCTACCTCCTTTATTGCTAGTAGTTGGGTGCTTCATCAAAGGATTCAAGTTTGAGCATTTATTCACCACCTCCATTGTCATCTTCTCCAAAGGATCAAATCTAGGGTTTTGGGTTTTCTTCAAAAACCCACTTGGTGAGTTTATACTACCATTTTCCAAACCTTATACATGTCAAAACATATATTTTAAACTTCTATATATCTCCTTGGTTTTGGATTTATGATTATCATATTTTGACCTAACTTGAGTTTTGGGAGATTTTAGGGTTCTTACTATATTTTGGTAAAAGGAAGGGTTTCATTTGTTATGTAATAAAATAAAGTACTACTTGCACATTTTTGGTGAGGTACTTGAAAGAATGTATATAATCTCATTTTATGATTTTCATTCTTATTAGCAGTTAAACATGGAAAGACATATTTAGAAATATAAGTTATTGTGAACTATTTGTTTAATTATAGTGGGTCACAAATGAAATTGTGACAAGTCTAGACTATACTAGTGGATCCATAGGTATTGAGTCGGCTTATATTTTGGGACGTTTTCCCCTTGTAGCTAGTGGAGACATTTGATCCTCGGAGGCCACTTGGTACGGTTATGTGGGACCGGTTACTAGCCATGGATCATAATGTAATCCTAGTGAACGAGTATGACTTGGTTTCCTCCGTTGCCCTCCCCCACATCTTAGTACGGACCGACGTTGTTCGTGGCCATGGATTCCAAGTATTAGCTCATAGCTCATAGCTCATTACGGGGGGTATCCCCCGTAATCGCAAGATGAATTTTGGACCGAACAGTCCTTATGTGGCAAAGATTTCAATTGTAAACTAAACTTTCTTGAAAAGATTTCCTTTTGTTACTATTGGCAATGTTTCTTTATATATATAAACTGTATGTTCTCACTAGGCTTTAAGCCTAACACTTTTTCTCAAAGGATGTGTATAACAGGTTCCTTAACGGTGGGTTGCCAAAGGTTTGAGCGACGAGCGTGGGTTTGAGGCATTTTTGAGATGATTAGTATTTGGCGTTGGGCATTTAATTACGTCCCTTCTTTTGGTGATTTTGGGTTGACAACCGATGTAATCTAGATAGTTTATGCTTAGATTAGTTTGTTGTTGATTTCCATATCCGTTCACAGGTTTTTTGTAAATGCTTTATACATTTACCCTTTTGGGTGGTTTATTCCAAATACAAACGTCATATTGCCAAATTTTCAAATTTTAAATTACTCTAAATTTTAGGATGTTATAGATTGCTTGAATTCTTGGACTAACAATTGGTCATAGCAAAAGGCAAATTTTTAGACACCTTAAGAATCGTCTTTGGCAACGCATGCAAACATGGCGTCATGACCTATCTCTAAGGCGGGGAGGGCAACGCTTATTCGTGTCGCTCCTAAGCGATCCGGTTTATTTCATGGGTGTTTTCCTGTTGCCTTCTTCTACGGTGGAGCACGAGCGCATGTTGAACTCCTTCTTGTGGGGATCCAAGAGGGACGGGTCTCTTTCGCTGAATTGGTTCTCTTGGGAACGTATTTGCATTCCGAAAATCCATGGTGGGATTGAATACTGAAACTTCACTGCCTTCAATTTGACCATGTTGGGAAAGAAAAGTTGGCGCTTATTAGCCAATCCAGATACTCTAGTTAGCAAGGTTTTCAGAGCTAAATACTACCCTCGGGGGGATTTTTTGGAGGTCCGTTTGGGACACTCCCCAAGTTTCATTTAGAGAAGCATCTAGCAGTCCCAACTTGTTCTTAAAGAGGGTTGTAAATGGAAGATATATACCAGAACATCCATTAAGGTATGGTATGATCCTTGGCTTCGGGATGACTGTAACTTTCGGATTGAGATGCCTGTTATTGAGCCTGAACCTAATATTCGGGTTAGCAACTTACTTCTCCCCGAATCTCATTTATGGGACTTGGCTAGAATTAACCAGTTATTCTCCACTCGTGACAGACAGGAAATTCAATGTATTCCTCCGTCGTTGGCTTTGGATGCAGATAAAATTATTTGGAACTGGAGTAAAAATGGTAGGTACTTCGTTAAGACGGGTTACCGGGTGATTACCTGAAGAATTGATTCTAACTACCATTGATTTCCTGAAGGTGAATGGACTCAAATTTGGCGGGCTAAGATACCACATAAAGTTCGTAAATTCACTTAGAGAGCTGCCAGAAACGTCCCTCCTACACGGGTTAACCTCCAGGCGGGTGTATTCAAACCCCATGTATTTTTCTACTTTGTCAAAGTAACCATGAAAATAGTTGGCATTTGTTTGTAGATTGCCCAACTACGAGATAGGTTTGGAGGAAGGCAAGGTTATGGGGTCTTGTGGATAGTTGAGTTGCGAGGTCTAACACTTTCATGGAACTCATGTTCTCCATTTTAAAAGATAGCCCTACCCTTGTAGCCGACAATTTTCTGATGATCATTTAGAGCCTCTGGTATCGGTGCAACGATGTGCTTTGCTCTGATGATTCGACGGATCTAGAAACGGCGGTGAGAAGAACAACGAGTGTCCACTAGGATTGGATAAAGATGGACGAGATGCAGGATCGGCCCGTAGATGCACCTACTTAGGATTGGTCGCACCTTTGACACTACCTACCCAATGATTTTTTGAAATGCAACACTGATGCGACCCTCTTCCTAGACGATGCTAAGGCTGGGATGGGAATGGCGATTCGGGATGATCAAGGTATGATCTTTGCTGTTAGGACAAGGCCTCTCTACGGTTTACCGCGTGCTCCCGAATGTGAAGTTTTGGCTCTCTTGATGCCATGTCGTGGGCCATCGAGTTGGGTTTGCAACGGGTTATCTTTGAAACCGATGCTAAAGTTTTTGTTGATGCGGTTACCTCCATGAAAGATGACAACTCAGAATTTGGGGATACCATTGGTCGTATTTGTGTCATTCTTTGCCATCATGCCTTCTTCTCGGTTAAGGCTATTAGGCGACAAGCGAGTGGGAGGCTCATGCTCTTGCTCAACTGTCCCGTCTAAATCCTTGTCTCGTTACATATTATTATTTACTTGCTTCTATGGCTTATTGTTTGAACGATATTTGCTCGTTGAGAGCTCATTAATTGAAGTCTATTATTCTTTTAAAAAAAACTAAAATTGAATCTACAATTATATTTATTATAACTAAACTTGATTCTATATTATAAATAAAATAAAATAAAATTTATATATATATATATATATATATAAAGAAACAATATTTAAGGTAGTGACGTGAGTCCATGAGAATATGATATATTCAAAGAAGGAGGTAGGTATGTGAAAGGAAACAAATATTAATTTGAAATTACTCACCAATCAATATCAATATAATATATTACAAGATAAACCAACCAAATAATACAAAATATATAACTATGGTTGAAATCATAACCAACCAAATACTAAAAAATGCGGAGGTGAATATTTGAAAGAAGTTGGATGTCTTTCAAAACTAAAACAGTTTGTGCAACTTTTAGGTTAACCTTTTTATGACCAAACATCTTTTATACGAAAAAGAATCTATACCAATATATATATATATATATATAAAATAGCATAAAGTTGAAATATGATATTTTGGGCTTTCTGTTAAAACCAAGTATAGTATATATTCTTTTTTATTTGATATACAAAAGCATCTCCATAGCAATGCTATATTTTATCTAAAATAAAGTATCAAAAGTCAAAATTAAAAAAAAATTACATTTAACTCCAACAACTACTCTATTTTAGATATTCTAACATTAATTATATTTATAAAAATATTCAATACATTAAATAAAATATTATTTCTCTTATATAAACATTTAATTTCAATGCCTCTTATTTATGATAAAGATTAAAATCTTATTGTATGTCTTAACCATTTGATCTTATAATAATACAAATGCATCTGACCTGACCCTTAGAAACATTTTGGCTTAGAAAGTTCAGAACTCACATTCAAATTTGTTATCTGGAATGGTATCCGAATTTGATTTCCGAATTAGATTTCCACATTTAATATCTGGATTGGCTATCCGCATTTGACATCCATAGTTAATATCAAGATTTAATACTTAGATCAATCATCCATATTCGAGTCCATAAATGGATGTCAGATTTGACATTCGAATATATCATCTGGATTGGTCATCGAATTCAGTATCCGGATCCACGTTGCTAAAACTAAATAATCCAAAAATGTTTTGTAACATCTGTATTGAACACTTCATAAGTTGTCTTGCTAGAATATGAAATGTAGCTCATGTTTTAAATAGAAATAGATAGGATTTTTCCTTGGTAAAAATCTTATTTTCATCTGTATTCTTCCAAGAACAAAAAGCCTTCAACAAAATCGAAGACTAGTTGAAGAGAAGCCAAGATTGCGGATTGGTTTGTCATCTAGCCAAAATAATATTAATACAAGATAAAGTCAAAAGTAGTCTGACAAATACTACTTATGGCAAGCCGATTTTGGAGTGCAAACTTATCCAACAAGTTTGGTTCACCAACTCTTCTAACTCTTGTCATGGTATGGGAACATGTTTGGCATGTCAGACAAAGTAAGTTCTGAAGTACTATTTTACTAGTACCATACTTCATTTACTGTTCCCTCTGACAAAAGGATGGGTTGGGTTAACAAGTTCTACATCATTCTCAAAGGTTGAAATGAATGGTTTAGAGCATAAATATGTTGGATACAAGATCATAGAAGACTGAAGATTGAAGTAAAAGCTGAAGTCAACTCTCAAGCATCAATGTCAAAGTCTTGTGTAATAAAAGTCAAAGTCAAAATTGTATGTTGTAATAGTTTTAGTTGTTTGCGCGTTTTGTTCCTGTAGTAGCGTGCGTGTTTCTTTGTTTGTATAAATAGGTTATGTTGTGCGTGTTAGACATGTAGCACTTCATAGAGAACAACAGAGAGAGAGAGTCATACGAGATCATTGCTAGAGAGAGAAAGTGTGTTGAGAGGATTTGTAATTGAAATCAGAGATTGAAATGGAATTGGAAATTGATTAAAATTGTTGTTGTCATCTTGATATACATTGTTTCTGGGATAACAATTGGTATTAGAGCAAACAAAATTCAGAAAAACAAGGATGGAATTCGAGAATTTTGGATCATATTTTGGACGAACTCGCTAACGGACTGAGAAAGTTGATTTTTGGATTATCATGATGTTCTTGATTCGAATTTTGTATTGTTACATTCGATTTTTATCTAGAACATAGTTGTAGTGTTCTGTTTAGCATAATTCAGAGTGTATTGTTAGTATTTTGAAATTTTCTTGAAATTTAAGTTTGTGTCTGAAAACGAACTGGTATAGATCAAATTTGTAATCCTTAGTGTTTTAATCTAAAATTCTTTGTTTGTAAGTTGTTCTAAAGATGCATTAGAGGAGTTCTGAAAATTTCCAAGTCAATTGAAGATGATTTGAATCGAATCAGAGTGAAAATCGAGTTTTTGGAACTGCAAGTCAAGAACTCGCTAGATCCATAGAACTCACTAGTGAAGAACTCGCAAGCTCCTGAAGAACTTGCACAAGTGTTGAACTCGCTAGTCAAGAACTCGCAAAGGCTTAAATTTGTGTGAAGTGAAGAACTCGCAAACAGAGTCGTGCGAGAAGTAGAAACTCGCACAACACTAGGTGCGAGTTTGTACTATTCAATCTCTTTGTCGTGCGTGAAGTAAGCCTGCGAGAAGTGTTCATCGTGCGCGTTCCCGTTTTAGCAAGAAGTGTATCTTGTTCAAAATTTTTCTAAGTCTTAAACTCGCAAGCCCTGTTCTTGCACGTTTGCATTTAGAGAGTTTCAAGTTTTCGAAATTTTCTAAGTCTAGAACTCGCAAGGCTTTGCGAGAAGTACAAGAACTTGCACACTGTATCGTGCGCGAATCTAAAACTCGCATAAGCCTGCGTGCGCGAACCTTGGTTCACGCAAGCTTCTTTGTGCGCAAATCTGAAACTCACACACCTCTTTGTGCGAGAAGTGCAGTTCTCGCAGCCTATTGTGTGCGCGAACTTTAAAACTCACACATAGGCTTTTTGCGCGAAGTGTTTCATTTCAGTGTTATGCGCGTTTTATACTTAGTCAATTTTTGTGATTTTTCTGAAATTTAACAGAGTTTGATTTTTGTAGATCCAGTTTGTTTTCTGAATTTTGACGATCACAGTAAGCAGTGTAGATCAAAGATGACTTCAAAAGACGCTCTTTCCATTGGTACATACGTAAAACTTCCTGTTCTACTCAAGGGCGAATACGGACAGTGGAAGGATCGTTTTCTTAACTTCGTCGACCGACATGCAAATGGGGAAAACATTCTGCTATAAATTACAGAAGGTCCCATGATTCTACCCACTGTTGAAATACCTGATGACGAATCTTCAGACAGTGAGGATGGAGGCGAAGACAGAGTGAGAAAGATGAAAATTGTTCCGAAGGAATTTGCATAGTATTCAGATGAGCAGAAAAGTCGTTTCAAAGCCGATAAACAAGAAAGATCTCTTTTACTTCAAAGTATCCCGAATGAGATATACATAAAGATAGACAACTACAAAGCGAATGCAAAGAATATGTGGGATCAGTTGCAAAAGATGATGATGGGCTCCAAAGTGGGAAATCCGATGAAAGTAGCCAACTGTATAAACAACTATGAAGAGTTTAAGGCCAAAGAAAGTGAGAGCCTAGAGGAAACTTATGAGAGGTTCGTGCTTCTACTGAACGAACTATCCAAGAACAAAGTCAAGAAGAAGCAGATCGAGAACAATGTTAAGTTTCTTAGCATCCTCCAGTCCGAATGGAAAAAGCATAGCCGCAGGATGAAACAAATGAAGGACTTGAGTGACATACCCCTCCACGAAGTTTATGAGACTTTGAGACAGAATGAGGAGGAGGTTGAAGAGAAAAGGAATGAGAAGAAAAAGAAAGTTGAGAAGGTTGCTGACTCTATTGCACTGGTAGCTGGAGAGAAGGAAAAAGAAAAGAAAGAAAAGAAAAAGAAGAAAAAGATAGTGATTCCCAGTTCTGATTCTAGTTCTGATTCGAATAGCGATGACGGCGAAAACCTTAAGCAAGCTATGCTTCTACTGACCCGTGCATTTCAGAAGAAATTCTACAAGAAACCGGGTTCGAACTCACAGAGGTACTCTTCATCTGGTTCAAAGAATCATGAACACAGGGAAAAAGTTGAAGGTAAAAGATTTGAAGAGAAAAAGTATGTGGAAAGAAAGACGGAAGAGAGAAAGAAGTATTTGAATGACTATGCTGGTGCTGAAAAGAAGACAGATGACCTGATCAAATGCTACAACTGTGGTAAGGTCGGTCACTATGCAAAGGACTGTCGGAAGCCCAAAGTCAGAAACTCAGAGTATTATAAGAACAAGATGCTTTTGATAAGCAGCAAGAAGCTGGCCAGGCTTTGATGGCTGAAGGCGAATTCTGGCTAGATCATTCAGATGAAGAGGAAAGAGAAGAAACTGCTCACATGTGTTTGATGGGCAACACAGTGAAGTATGATGATAGTGATGAAGAAACTGCAGATGAGGTACTTAATCTTTCCAAATCTGAATTTATGACTAAAATGGAAGCTATGATAGTCGAACTTCAAGATCTTCAAAATAAGCTGCAAAAGGAAAAGAGCAAAATTGCAAAGAAAAATCAAAAGATCTTTGAACTTAACAAGCAAGTTATTAGAAACAAATATCTGATTGATTCTCTACGCAAATCTGTTTCTGATTTTAAAAATGAAAAAGATTTTTTTGAAAGTAAGATTTCTGATTTTGAATCTAAAATTTCTAAGTCTGTTTCATAAAAGCAAGAAAGTGTTCTAAAAGCTTTTAAACTGCAGGTTGAAAACAAGACTTTAGAGAAAAAGGTAAATGGTTTGGAAGAGAAATTGTATGCTCGAGGCAAACAAATGAAACTATTTTCTAAACACCCCTAATGAG
Source organism: Arctium minus (assembly GCA_954870635.1). NCBI lineage: Eukaryota > Viridiplantae > Streptophyta > Magnoliopsida > Asterales > Asteraceae > Arctium > Arctium minus. Next base: position 38,604,759 of record OX941087.1, on the reverse strand, counting down.
GAAACTGATGTTAAAGAGAAGTGGGGTATCGGTTACGAAAACCCACACTATCTCAAGAAAGCTATCAGAAAACAACCAACTTTGTATAATTTTGATTTTTTTTTGTGGCTAGTAAATATCCTCATTTGAAACCCAAATTTGTTACTAAATCACCGGATGAGATAGAGGCTAACGAGGATGAGAAAAGAAAGAACTTAAAGAAAATGCAACTACCATTCTGCTATCAAAAGTTGAATGATAGTTATATTTAAGATAAGACAAAATCTCTTTCCAATGATTATTTTGAGAGCTATTCGACAAAAGAGTTGGAGGCAAAACCTTTAAAAACTAAAATTTATGTTCCTCCACTCATTTTAGAAAGCAAAATAATCGAACTCGAAAATGTTTTATCTGATGAAAGAATATTGGTTGATATTGAAAAAGTTGTATTTTTAACTATTATCAAGAACACAAAATTAAAAGTTGAATCTCAAGCGTGTTTCTACATCTTCTAAAGCACCTCACAGTTCTGAAGTTGATCTTGATGACTTATTTGTGTCTGCAAATGATTTTTTAAATTCTGATGAAGGGTGTGTAGATGAGCTTGATATGTTTGACTTCCATGCTAAACTTCCAGATCATTCTACTTTTGTCATTATTGGTCAAGCTTTACCAAGTGTACATGAAATAGGTGAATCATCAACTAAGGTTGGTGAATCAGTTTCTATGAATGCTGATTATTATGCTAAAGGTAAGACGCAAAAGAAACGGCGCTCACAGAAACATAACAACACTGGTAAGCTTACAAAAAGACAATCTCAGAAATCTGATTTTCCTAACAGATCTAAATCTTATGTTTCAGTAAAATGGGAAAGATCTGAAGAACGAACTGAATGGAGACCAAAACAGAAGATAGATGTGAGTTCTGAATCAATTCCTGATATGGATTGTAATAGATATACTAGTAGTTCTTCTGATGTAGTTGGTAGTGTTGCTTCCAATAAACAAAACCTTGTAATTCCTTACAAGCGATATTCAATAAAGCAATTACTCCGATTATCTCAATCTACTATTAAGTCATCTACTTATAAACGGAATGATTTTGTCTCTCACCGATTTTCTGATGATTGGTTTGGTACTTATCATGTTTGTTCTTATAAGCCATATGTTTCAAAAAAAATTCAAAAGGTCAGAGGATCCATCTATAAATGGATACCAAAATCTTGTGCTAATCTGTTAGGACCCACTTTTAAATGGGTACCTAAATCTGTTATTCCCTGATTTCTCTTATGCAGACCCGTCATATGCGGTACTTGGATAACGGGTGTTCCAAACATATGACTGGGCAAAATGATTTATTGTCTAATTATACAGAGAAACTCTACGGGAATGTACGTTTCGGCAATGACCAATTTTCACCGATTCTTGGCTACGGTGACGTAATACAAGATAATGTAACGATTACGAAGGTGAGTTACGTAGAAGGATTAGGGCATAACCTATTCAGTATTGGCCAGTTCTGCGACAAAGGATTAGAGGTAAATTTTAAGGATAAGAGTTGTTCTGTACGCACTGAAGATGGTAAAGAACTCTTGGTCGGCACTCGAAAGTCCAACCTCTGCACGATAAATCTGTCAAAGGTACAGACTGACAATCAGGTTTGTCTACTAACAAAAGCCTCAATGCAGCAAAGTTGGCTTTGGCACCGAAGGCTGTCGCACCTGAATTTTCGCTAAAACCCGAACCGAGTACAAGTTCTCCACTTGAGTTGTTACACATGGATCTATGTGGTCCGATGAGAAATCAAAGCATAGGAGGAAAGAAGTATGTTTTGGTAATAGTGGACGATTATTCACGTTACACATGGGTAAAGTTTCTAAGGACAAAAGATGAGATGCCCGAAGTACTCATCAACTTTTTGAAGACTACCCAGGTAAACTTGCAGAGGTCAGTAAAGCTTCTAAGGACGAATAACGACATAGATTTTAAGAACAAAATTGTTGCAGATTATCTCGAATTGGTCGGGATAACACATCAATTCTCTGCTGCTAGGACGCCAGAACAGAATGGAGTAGTAGAAAGACGCAATCGAACACTAGTCGAGGCCGCTCGCACTATGCTTAGCCAGTCGGATCTACCTCTATTTCTGTGGGCAGAAGCTGTCTCTACTGTATGTTATATGCAGAATCGCTCCATTATTCATAGACGGTTTGGTAAAACCCCTTATGCATTGATTAATAATTGTACACCTAGTATTAAGCATTTTCATATTTTTGGTTGCAGGTGTTTCGTACTTAATGATAGAGAGAACTTAAATAAGTTCGGACCAAAGGCTGAAGAGGGAATCTTCATTAGATATTCTCAGACATCTGCTGCATATAGGATATATATGAAGAGCTCAAAGACTATTATAGAAAGCGTTAATGTAATATTTGATGAGGATGTGGCTTCTGAACAATACAGTTCAGAACCCGTACTTACCGAAGTCTTAGTTTCTGGACAAATCAATCCAGAACCTGCGTTTAATAAGAATAATTCGGATAAAGCATCTACATCTACATCTACATCTCATTTATCTGAATTAGATTTATTGTTTGAATTTTTCTATGATGAGTTTCTAGGATCTAAACTTTCTAAGTCTGTTGTGGTTGACAGGTCAGAGAATTCAATGCCTAATCATCCAACTACTTCAGATGTATCAACTGAACTAGTACCCCCAGTTCAGAGAGAAACTCCAATTCAAACAAATACTCCTTAAGTTGAAGTTGCACCTGAATATGTTGAACCAGAAGTTACTACTTCAATTGGATGCACTGCAATGGATAATCAACAGACTGATCAAGCTGTCCCAACTGAAACTTCTGTACAAGAAACTTCAACTGCACCCCCAATAAATGCTGAACAAAAAGAAGCTGATAGTGGATATCTAGATGATTTGTATGATCAATCTACATCGAATCCGCTCCCTCACGAACATAAGTGGACCAAATAGCACCCGATAAGCCAAATTATTGGAGATCCAACTTTACCGGTGCAAACTAGGTCTGCGACATTAAACATATGTATGCATGATTCCTTTCTGAGTAAGATAGAGCCTACTCGAGTATCAGAAGCTCTTGCTGATTCGGATTGGGTTACTGCAATGCAAGAGGAGTTGAACCAATTTGAAGCTTTGAAAGTATGGAAACTTGTACCAAGACCTGAAGGTAAATCTATCATTGGTACAAATTAGGTATTCAAAAACAAGAAGGATGAAGATGGTATCGTCATTCGAAACAAAGCACGACTTGTCGCAAAAGGCTATAGGCAAGAGGAATGCATTGATTATGATGAGACTTACGCTCCAGTAGCGCGTATTGAAGCAATAAGGATGTTCATTGCTTACGCCGCTCATAAAAACTTCACAGTCTATCAGATGGACGTGATGACTGCCTTTCTGAATGACATTTTTAAGGAGGAAGTCTATATCTCACAACCTGAAGGCTTTGTGAATCCAGATAAACCAGATCATGTATATATCCTGGATAAAGCACTTTATGGTCTTAAACAAGCGCCTCGAGCCTGGTATGAGGTATTATCAAAGTTTTTGGTCAAGTCGGGCTTCACAAAAGGTAAAATCGATACTACTTTATTCATTAAAAAGGAAAAAGCCGATATCATTCTTATTCAGATATATGTGGATGACATTATATTTGGCTCAACTAATCCTAAATACTGTAAGAATTTTTCAAACCTCATGGTGTCTAGATTTCAAATGAGTATGATGGGAGAGATGAACTTCTTTCTCGGATTACAAGTAAAACAATTTTCAACGGGGATTTTTATAAACCAAACAAAGTACATTTTTGATATTCTTCGGAAATTCAAAATGGAAACTTGTAAACCTATTGGTACCCTGATGGCACCGGGAACTATGATCGGCATGGATCCTACGGGAAAACCTATTGATGTTAGAACCTATAGAGGGATGATTGGTTTTTTAATGTATTTAACTTCAAGTAGGCTAGATATTATGTTCTCTACATGTTTATGTGCAAGATATCAGGCTAATCCAAAAGAATCTCATATGTCTACAGTTAAGCGCATATTTAGATATCTGAAGGGGACTGCAGATCTTGGTTTGTGGTATCCTAAATATACTGGTTTTGAACTGACGACTTACTCAGATGCAGATCATGCTGGCTGTATGTTAGACAAGAAGAGCACATCGGGTCATATACAATTCCTTGGAGATAAACTCGTTAGTTGGGTATCAAATAAACAACTGTGTGTTTCCACTTCAACGACTGAGGCAGAATATGTTGCTGCTGCTAGCTGATGCTCTCAGGTTTTGTGGATGAGGACGCAACTACGAGATTATGGCTTCAAATTTGACAAGATTCCGATATTCTGTGACTCTAAGAGCGCTATTGCAATATCAGCAAATCCTGTACAACATACAAAGACAAAACACAAAGACGTTCGATATCATTTTATAAAAGACTGTCGAAAAACGTATAATAGAAATTTATTTTGTAAACACTGATTATCAGCTTGCTGATTTGTTTACCAAGCCTCTCGACGAAAAGAGATTTAATTTTCTTATCTCGAAACTTGGTATGCTAAATCTCAAGACATAATCTGTGATTACCTATTAATGTTTTCTTATTGTTATTTTTCTTCATTTCTTTATCTTTATTCTGAAAAGATATCTGCACTGAAGGGTATTCGTGTTTTCAGGGGGAGTGAGAGAAGATGACTAGATGATCAACATTCATTTGAGGGGGAGTTCATATATTTTTGCATTCTTAACTGATAATTTTTTATGATGCATAAATACAGGGGGAGTTAGAGTATGAATAAGGAGTAAGAATTATGACTTCTGATTACTTCAGATCAGAACTCGTACATTCAAAGTTTTACTGCTTTATGTCATTTTATTTTTCAATAAATGTTGTGAATAAAGTTGCTTTGACGGACTTTATGACTGATGCAGATTGAGAGGATACTTAATGATCATATCATTATGATTTTAAGCTGACTTCATGATATTTAAGACGACACAGAAAGGTTTATTTCTATTCTTAATCTCATACATGTCTGAAAGATGGACAACTTTCAGATATGAAAACATGTTCTTAAATGTTCAAACCACTTCTAATTCTTAAACAATTTCATGAATATAGAAGTGTGATTTTAAATGTTTTCACTTTATCTTGTGCTTCAATGATCAACAAACCGTGTGTTTCCAAATATTAATACTTGTGTATTATCTTGTCTATATACTTTCAAGTATTCACACACACCGGTTTAATTTTTGTTGAATTCGTTCTTACCATGTCCCTAAATTGAAACAAACTTTTGGATGGTAAGACACCCCGATTGTTTTTCAATGTTTGAGCGTGATTTCATTTCTAAGCGTTCTTTCAAAAATGTCTATATTCTTGTTTCGTATAGACAATATCAATTTTTGATGATCTAAGCCTTAATCGATAAATCATTTCGATATTGATCTTTTTGATACAATGTCAGATTTTCAAACAAGTTTCTTGTATTCATTTCATTCATTCATTTTTCTTGTTTGAAAAGTCTTCAATGTTTCATAATGCTCAAATCTTCATGATTATATCTTTGAGCATATTTATATCTGACTTGTATATTTGTGCTTTAACTGTTTTAGTTAGACCATCTGAACAACATTGACGGTCCACAATACTATCAAGTTCTTATCGACAATAACAATAACAAGATTACCAACCTGTTTCATTAATATTCAACGATTACAAGGTTTGGTTTTGATCTTTGAAGCTCTTTCTTTTTACACCTTGGTTTGTTGTTAACTATGTGTGTTCAATATGATCTGATCGATTATATCAAAACACACCTAACATAATAATAATAAACTAACTAAAACTAATATCTAGATATTATCTAGATATTATTTCAAAACAAATACCTAAATACTTAAACAAATAATTAAACTAACTTTGACGATTTATTACAAACGACATTAGACTTATATTTAAGAGTCGACTTTTCTGCTTTAGCTTCAGATTGCGATCTTCAAATTGGATGATCTTGAATCCAATGAGACTGTGCTCTAACAATCTCCCCCTTTGGATCAAGATCATTAAAAAAATTATCCAATAGATCTGTGCAATTCAATCTTCTCTTTTTCTGCTCAGAAGATGCAATCTCCTTCTTAGTCTTCAGAATGTAATAATCTTCCCCTTTGATGTAGATAAACTCTCTTTCAGATGATGGGAAGAAAATTGTCTTCAGTTGTAGCTCAGATTGTTGTAGCAAAGTATCTTCAAAGAAAATTTCTTGCAATTCAGCATGTCTTCAGAATACTTGCTCTAATCTTGTGTCGTTCCACATTTCTTGGTTCGGCCCTTCTCCCCCTTTTTGATGAAAAGAGTAAGAAGTTCATCAAAACTTTATGTCAAGAAATGTCTATCTTTCGTAGCCTCTGATTCGTCAATTCATAAGATATTCATCTAGATCTTTGCAAATCCAGATAAATTACTCGTGTAACACCTGTATCAACAAATGAATCAGTTAAAAATGCCTGTCAGTAACACTAAGGGGCTGTTTGGTTGGTTTTCCATTAAGTTCTGTATGGATAAAGTTGTCTGTGTGGATTAATCTGTCTGTATAGATTTAGAAGGTTTTTATTTGAGAGAGTTTTTTCATAGATGGAAGGAACGTGTTTTTTAATGGGAGGGACTGGTTTGGAAAAAACTTGGCTTTCTGCATAAAGCTCCCCCTTAAAATCTTACTGAATAAGCCACTTTCTATATCATTAAGCCACTACCAAACAATCATATATAGCTGACTGAATAAGCTGTGAGTCTCATTAAGCTCATTAAGCTGCTAACAAACAGGCCCTAAGTCACTGTGTGTAACGAATACACAATGGAAAGGAGCTTTTTAATGTTCACTCCCCCAGGGCTTCCATTCAATCATCGAAACACCACAAAGGCAATTTCTATAAACGTTATGACAAAGAAACAAATTCCTTGTGTGTTCGTGTTTGTGATAGAAAGAATTAAGCACTAGATGATCGCTTATAAGGCTAAAAGTTGTGTAAACCACTGAGACAACAGTAAATTAAACATAGACTCAATGTGCATGAGTGAAGTGTGAAGGTGGGACAGACTTCCTTCTTTTCAATATCCAGATTTTCCAAATGAAAATCAGATAGCAAATGTGCTGCGTTCCCTTTGAAAATGTGAAACATTTTCCTTTTATGAAGAAAATGAGTAGTTGGTGGGGTTAATCAAGAGTTGGCATGGGCTAGTTTCCTGTTTCAATAATGTTCACCAAAGAAATGTGAAACACTAGAAATGTGGCTGCCCGGCTCAGAAAAAGTTGGTGCAGAGTTGTGATATTCTTTTAACTCTGTTCTCACACCCTCTTTCTTTTAAACATTAAGCTCACTCTAACCACACTCATTTCTTTTGATTTCTCACACTCAATCACTTATGGATTAACTTCTTGGGTAGAAATCACTGGTTAACGTGATTCCATAGAAGTTTCTTGTAAGTCCTAGCACACTGATCCCGTTTATCCTATAAAGAATATGTTGCTCAAACTGGTTTAGCTTATCTTGTAAGCTCATGTAAAACATTTAAAGTACACTCCCAAAATATAAAATCTGATGAAAAATCGGGAAGTGATTTGAACATTTAAGAACATGTTTACAATGATTGAAAGTTGTCCATCTTTCAAACATATATGAGATGAAGATAAAGGATTATACCTTAAAGTGTGATCTTACATCTCATGAAGCTAAGCTTAAAGTCATAAAGATATGATCCAACATTTGATAATTTCATGTAGAACACATAAACACTTTAAAATAGACATTTTGGCATGTACAATGTTTTCACAAATCAACTTGAACTCACCTTGCTAGATTTAGGCTAAATCTAGATTTCACCCAACGAGCTCTTTTGAAGGCCGCTTGAATCCTCAAGCCAAAAACTTCCAAAACCTAGATTCATACAAATCCAAACCATAAATACCCATACATAATCATATAGAAACATTTCCCCAACGTTTACACACTAAAATCCTCAACAAGATCAAAACCCTAGTTTTGGTTGAGATACCAAACACTAAGAAACCACCAATGGAGCATTTATAACATTATTTCAAGAAAGTTACCATTATAGATGACGGGACTTTCCGAGAACACCCACTCCAACTCTTCAACCCGAGCTCCCAACCGATGAACTTGATGAGGGAGATGAAAATAGAGGTTTTGTGGTTCAAGATTCCAACTAGGTAGATGGTGAGTAGACATGTGGTTTGGGGAGGAAAAAACCCCAAAATAGGTTAGGGTTCATTTTGGGGTTTGGGAGATAAAATGGGAGAAGATAGAAATGAGAAATGAGGAAAATGGGTGAAAAATCGCACATTTAACCCACTGGTACACGCAGGCTATAGTGCCAGGCGATTATGCCAGTGGCACAATCGCTGGCAAAATCGTCAAGTATGTACCGTGAGCTCCTCAGCTTCGGCGATAGTGCCAGGCTATTGTGCCCTCTGGCACAATCGTTGGCATGGTCGCCGGGTGTCCCCGAACTCCAAAAATCCGACTTTTCAACGCCCAAACTCCCGATACTCTGAGCGACTTTAAACAATACATTTCCCAACAAAACCCCACTGTTTACAAGTCACAGAAATGTCCGGGTGACATTTACTAACCGAAAATTACGGGCGTTACAATCCTCCCAACCTTAGAATGATTTCGTCCTCGAAATCTAGATTCCCATGAAACCTTGCTCGCAGAAGGATTTCCCTGAACCCTTCTTCCGACACCACCAACATGACCCTTTACCGATACTCGCCAATTGTCTCTCATGGGCAAGTTACACCCATAGCCAAGCGAACACTCAATTTGCCAAAGTAACCTTTACCCACAAGGTTACGGTCGTCTCCCAACCTTGGATGACAATTACTACCTCCAAGTAATTTTGTGATCCCATCTTTACACTGACCAAATCCCTTCGGATCTAAACGGTTCCAAACTCAATCGTAACCAAACTTCCAAAATCCTCGGAGTTCAGCTGATCCATTCCTAATATCTACAAAGATAATCTTCAAAGGCGCACCAATGCGTCCTTCAGGTAACTGTTTAGCCCAGATTCGGTCAACACTCACTTCGTTCCAACACCAACCTCATAGCATTCTCCAACATAAAGTCCTCATCACCACAGGAGTGCTTAAACACATCGGTACTTGCTCATCCACACCTAATCTTCTTTCAAATTTCCATCACCGCAAGGTCATTATTTCCCATGATCCAACCGGGATATTTCCGAATATCCCAAGATCTTTTGACTTCAAGAACCCAAGTCGACACCTAGGACTAAACGGTGACCTCGAAAACATGGGCATCCCGCCCAAAATTCCATTCCAAACGGATTGCCGCACTAAGGTTGACACTTAACTGAGGGAAAAAATTCCAAATCTTACATTTCTAACAGATAGATTACCAAAATTCCCTTTAATTGCGGAACCTACTAAGACGATACACCAACAACATATACCATGATATCACACCGAGGAGCAACCACCCAAACCGGATCCAAATTAAAACGCAGATTATCACATACGATCTTATCCCGCAGGTTTACCCAGTTATAAAATCACCCCTTAACTAATTGAAAAAGCTTAAACATACTATCTCCATTAACCATGCGTACACAACTTCAAAACTGAAACCAAATTCCAAGACTGACCGCAAGTCGGATCATCCAACGCTTCAATTCTCAAGGACTCCCTCAGTCCCTAATCATAACTGCTCTCATGACCGGGTTTAAGTAGGGCTGAGCATCGGTCGGGTCGGGTCGGGTCCCAAATCCTAGAACCCGATCGGATATCGGGTGGTGGATAAGAGCCCCAAATCCGACCGACTGTATTCGGGTAGATCGGATATCGGGTAGATCGGGTAACGGGTTAGTTCGGGTCGGGGATTCGGGTAATTCGGATATTGGACAGGACAATAACCTACTGTTGAGTTTTACAAGAAATTAAGCTACAAAACCATGGTTGGTGCCGCCGGTCAGCTGGAGCGATATTCGGATAAATGAAAAAGATAGGCGTTTTCATTAGATTGGGGAAAAGAGTTAAAAAAAATATTGCATCATTAGCTAATGAAATGCTTGAAAGTTAAATTGGGGAAAAGAGTTTATAAACACACACACACAAACATACCTATGGTTGGTTCTTGTTTATCTTCTGGTAATCCATTTGCAGGTTCTTTCATTAATGGTGTGTAATTAATGAATCGACAACCATTAGTAACTTAATTAGAATTTAGGGGTATATCATATAATTATAAATATGTAATTTTATAAAACTGATTTTTTTTAAAAATAATATGTAATTCGGATATTCGGACGGGTCGGGTTTGGGATTTGTATACCCAACCCGATCCTACTTTATCCGAAAAATTAATTGGGTCGGGTTTCTCGGGTGTCGGGTACCTCGGGTTTCGGATATTTACCTTAAATTCGGGTCGGATGGGATCGGGTAATTCGGATAATTCGGGTCTTGCTCACCCCTAGGTTTAAGTCTACAGGCCTAATGAGTTCAAGGTTTTCCAATTATTATGCCAATTTGAAATTTGTAAAATTTTCAGATACATAAGCTTTTTAACGATTAAACGTGCGGCGAAAATACACTACCGTTCAAAACTGATTATCAACACTACGCATGTAAAACCATTTCCAAAACTCATTTGATCGCTACTTAAGTTAATAAAACGGTAACATAAGATGCACAACAAAATTTTCAAACGGACTACCAAAGTCCCAACATACTACAAATTATACTATGTATACCAAAATAACTTTCTGCACCAAACGCGTGTAATAAACGTTCGTACAACTCCAAAAGAGAACTTCACAACTTTTAACTTTTCCTTCTTTAACCGAAAACGTTGCTGCATAAAATCTTCAACAAATCTCCTATGCATCAGTTTATTCCCCAAAACTTTGTAAAATGATTGGAAAGCAAATAAATTTTCAAATCGAGTTTAAAGTCTTGAGCCGCCTCGATAAAACACATTTGACCAAGATGGTAACTACAACGATATGTAATCCGAAAATTCATTTCATGCCTTGCAGAAAATTTATAACAGCAAAGTCCACAATCGAAGCACGTTTAGATTAGAAGTTTAACATAAGATAACATAAATATTTCACATATTTACTCATGCGAGTGAAAATCAGATCCAACCCAAAAGTATGCACATATACCCGCGTGAAACTCACGATGCAATCATGCGACATTAAGATTTTCAAGGTGCCTTTTACGGTTGCAAAATGTAGGTGCAAGACTCGCATGAGAAAAAGTATTAAACAAAACTCGTAAATTAACGCACACAATAATGCAAGTCTACCCGTTCCAAAATTTCTTTTTATTACGCGGTTCTAAGGGTCATAAAATAAAACGCCATAAACCCAACTAAACTTTCATAAACTCATTGACGGTAAAATCAAGCGGTGTCAAAATCTATGTTTCTCAACATAAAAAGCGTAAAACGACAATAAGTCTAAAATGTCAAAACTCTAAAACCACCACGTAGGATCAAGTGACCCTTTTCCACAAAGCTCACATTAGATACGTCATCCAAAAGCTCGTAATTTATACGCCATAAAAATTAAAACTCACGCATCTCAAAATATACCCACGAACTCGTACAGACTAAAATTCTCTAGAAATTCCGACTCGAGAACAGTGGGACAACTTTTCCTTTAAAACCTTAACATACGTGGAGGAGATCCATTGTCAAGGTTAAAAATTCTACAGTCACTTGCCCAATACCACATGTGGCATTAAAACACGGATCTTAAGATGTCCAAAAATAGCGTTAAACACAAAACAGGGACAGGAAGATTTTTCCATATAAATTGTAATAACTTGCAACAAACAATTCCATGCATGCTTAAGCTCACAGTTTAAAAATCTGATGAGTGCTAAATGTTTTACCAAGACTTCAAAGTATAACACACTTTATCCTTCGAATACATGAGAAACAATTGATGCAAACTTATTTTAGAAATAAATTTCGTGCATGAACTTGCTCGACACTCAGCATCTCAGGACTACACTCCTCCATTTTCCCGACGTACTATTGCCATCCGGATACATCAAACATCTTAGAGTCACGAACCTACTAATTGGGTTAACTTACAATTTCTCCTCAAAATAAAATTGGTCTAACGAATTTATAGTTCTAATCCAACCATTAATTCTTACTCAAGATGATCAACTTAATGCATTCAACGCATTTAACTATCACTTCAACGCCACATCGCTATAGACATCAACCTTTCCTTAGATTACTCGCTTAGAAACTTTCTCACTACCCCAACGGTCATCATACTAAGGTAGTTCAAGTATACACATGTGATATGTAGGTTCACCATAACACTGGCCAGGTGCCATTATGAACGTACCATACATGATCATCCTTGCGACCATTGACGATTTCCCGTTTCTAGCGACCCGATCAACTCCAAGATACCTTATCTTAAGGCGCCTAAGGTGCAACTTCACTCTCAATCGCTTATAAGAACACTAGCTTGAGTCTAGGCATCCAAAATCAATACCTAAATCTCTCAAACTTAAGCTCTGATACCAACTTTTAACACCCTGAATTCTGGAAATAGCAACTAATTTAAAATTTCCTAAATACACCAATAAAAGGATCATCTGCAACCACAATTTAAGATTTAACCTCAATAAAAACATTCATTCTATACAAAAGTCCATGATAAGTACGGGTGCTACTAATCCCCATGCATAGTCACTATCTCCATAAAGCGGAAGACTTTGCCGAATACTTACTTTCGGATCTAGCTAAGGCTGTACTCTTCATAGGACTGCTAGAACCAACTCCCAACCTTGAAACCTGATGCACATGCCGACAAATAAAAAGATTAGGCTTAACGCCTAGTGAGCTCAAGAGTTTTTCAACATATATAAAATAATCGTTTAAAAAGAAAGGATGCGGTTAAAGTTATAGTCCTTCAATATGATACGTCTTACATGTGAAAACGACTCATTTTCCAATAATATGCATTTTAGACAAAGAACACCAATTTGGACATTTTCCAAACCAAACTACTACAAAGATGATGATACCAATGTAAGACGCCCATTCATAAATTAGCTTTAACCCAAAACTCACTCAAAGCGTAAATATAAATTGAACTCTCCATTTATGAAGATACGGTTAAACCTTATATCCCAAAACACCCAAAACACGGGTCGGGCATAATACTCAATCCATAAATCAAGGGTAAAACCCAATTATACAAAACGTCACCGAAAACTGGGATAATAAAACTCAATACCCAAAAACAACACCTTTCGGTGACGTGGGATTCCCGATTCCAAAAAATGTGACGGTCCACAAAGTAAGCCCATTTTATGTTGTCAAGACTAGTCATATAAACAAAAGTACACGCAAGGAATGTCAGGCTCAGTGACTTTAAACATACACCCACGGAAACTCGAGTTCAACCCCGTCGGGTTCCTACGTCGAGCTCCTCATCCAATATCGTAATACTTTGAGCACGAAGGACTTATACCTCATCCGGTACCTAACGTACAACACGAAGGACTTATACCTCATCCGGTACCTAACGTGCCTCGACGTGGAAAATCAGCCATCCCACGCCGGAACAATAAACACAAGCGCAAGGGATGTCAGGCTCAGTGGCTTTAAACGTACACCCACGGGATTTCGAGTTCAACCGCGAACGGTCCTTATATCGAGTTCCTCATCCAATATCGCCACCAAGGCTTGAAGTCGAGCTACCAAAACTGGACAATTTTCCAAAGACCCCAAATCAAATAAAAATACCAAGCCCCAGGCTTAGCAACCCATTGACCCATTGATAATTGAAATGAAAATACGATAAAACGCACTCGACCAACGGATATGCAAACACAACGACTAAAAGTAAGATTAGTTCCAAACATAACATTAGTTGAAGTACCCATTTTCCAAATGAACCTATACTCTTATATTTTCCAAATGCTTCATAACACAGAATATGCAATTTCTAAATTTAACTGGGCTGATAAGAATGAAAATCATTAAATGAGACTATAGACATTCTTTCAAGTATCTCCCATAAAAGTGCAAGTAATACTTTATAAAACATTCCATTTCATAAATGATGCATAAGACTCGACAAACATTTAAAAGTGTATTTCTTTGACCCAAGATCTATTTATGCAATAAGACCTCGAAACACATTCATTTGTAACAAATTTATAAAAATGCCCAAAAAATCCCAAATGTGGGTATTATACAAAGTTTGTAAAGTTAAATACTTCCAATAATCGAAGATTAGCAAATAACCCAACATTTTATAATTTCATGTAGAACACATAAACACTTTAAAATAGATATTTTGGCATGTACAACGTTTTCACAAATCAACTTGAACTCACCTTGCTAGATTTAGGCTAAATCTAGATTTCACCCAACGAGCTCTTTTGAAGGCCGCTTGAATCCTCAAGCCAAAAACTTCCAAAACTTAGATTCATACAAATCCAAACCATAAATACCCATACATAATCATATAGAAACATTTCCCCAACCTTTACATATAAAAATCCTCAACAAGATCAAAACCCTAGTTTTCCAAAACCATCAAACCGAGGTTTGAGATACCAAACACTAAGAAACCACCAATGGAGCATTTATAACATTATTTCAAGAAAGTTACCATTATAGATGACGGGACTTTCCGAGAACACCCACTCCAACTCTTCAACCCGAGCTCCCAACCGATGAACTTGATGAGGGAGATGAAAATGGAGGTTTTGTGGTTCAAGATTCGAACTAGGTAGATGGTGAGTAGACTTGTGGTTTGAGGTGGAAAAACCCCCAAAATAGGTTAGGGTTCGGTTTTGGGGTTTGGGAGAGAAAAGGGGAGAAGATAGAAATGAGAAATGAGAAATGAGGGAAATGGGTGAAAAATCGCACATTTAACCCACTGGTACACGCAAGCTATAGTGCCAGGCGATTATGCCAGTGGCACAATCGCTGGCACAATCGCCAAACATGTACCGTGAGCTCCTCAACTTCGGCGATAGTGCCAGGCTATTGTGCCCTCTGGCACAATCGCTGGCATGGTCGTCCGGGTGTCCCCGAACTCCAAAAATCCGACTTTTCAACGCCCAAACTCCCGATACTCCGAGGGACTTTAAACAATACATTTCCCAACAAAACCCCACTGTTTACAAGTCACAGAAATGTCCGGGTGACATTTACTTACCGAAAATTACGGGCATTACACAGTACTTGGATCACTTAGGTTACCGGTTGAAACAATGGTTGAAGATGTTAGGAAATTATTGTCTTCATTATTTAAATGTAAAAGTATTTGTAAAGTCATTATAATTGGAAAGTCAAAGAAAGTCAAATGTCAAAATCTTTAGTTAGGAAGTCAAAGTAGTTTACTTTGTAATTGTAATGTCTTTGTAATTAGACTTAGGTATTAACATAAGTTGCTTAGAGCTTAAGCATAAGGCACTTAGAGAGATTATCGTCGTAGCAAGTTTCTAGAGAGAGAAAGTTGGTAACATTCTAGAGAGAGAAAGCTTGGAAATCACATGTAATCATCTAGATTGTTCTTGATCAATGAGAATTAATGTTGTTACCTAATAGATCTAGAGTTTTACAATTGGTATCAGAGCTCTGGGAGATTAAAAGTGTGCACAATTCGTCAAAGTTAATCAAGATTTGAAGAAAAATTGAAGATATCACCATTGTTGAAGATGATGAAGAACACAAAATGGGTTATGCATTTCTTTTGTGTGTTTTGATTTGTTTTTGATTGCAAAGTGTTTCTCTATAATTCTAAAAAGGTTTTGCATCATCAATTTTTCAAAAACGTATCAAGATTTGAGGAATTTGAGATTTTTGTGAAATTTTGGTGTTCTTGAAAAAACTCTTTGTGAAATTTTTTGAAGAGTGATTTTGCAATTTTAGTGTTGATTTGATCAAGTTTTATGTGATTTTGGTTGTAAAAAGTGTTTTTAGACATGATTTGATCAAAAGTTTCTAGGTTTAATGCATAAATTCCAAATTTGAAATTTTCAAGTTCATAGTGTTCTTGATGTGTTCATGAGAAAAGTTACAAATATGAAATTTTGATCTATATTTTTTTTGAGATGTTGTTAAAAGTTGTTTGTATTGTTGGTTGATCTTTAAATCAAATATTAATCTTGTTTGTTGTTGTATACCTAACTAACAGGTTTGTGATGAAGCAAAGAAAGTGAAAGAATTGACTTTTAAAAGTCAAAGGAGTTTGTAAATGATATGTTCAGAGGTGTGGCTTACGACAATATCACTTGCCGTAAGCCTTAGTCTGCATCAAGTGAGTTGCTTACTCAATCAGAGGTCAAGGAAAGAATTAATGTGCAACTGTTGATGCTTCACGAGAATTAACATCTCGGGTCCTTCCTGTTACGACAAATATGTGACTCTTATCAAACTGCAACAACTATTTGCTCCGAATGAACTTCTGACTACAAAACCATCTGCGTTTGTATTAGAAGTTTTGCAGTCATTTTTTTTGTTTCAGTCATCTTCACTTATCGCAAGCATTGATTTCAACTTCTCCATTTGACTGGCGTGCTTTTGCAGCAACATCACTACTTGACGCATCCCATTGCAGATACTTGACGCAAGCTGCTTATCAAGAACTTGACGCATCTCATGATACTCAAACTTGATGCAAGTCTTTTTTGAAAATGTCTTTCAAACTTATTACAAGCCAAGCAATCCTCTTGTTGGTCACTTGACTCAAGCTTCAGCAGACAACACTTGATACAAAAATTGGTTTTTACTTGACACAAGGTACCTGAAATCAACTTGTCGCAAGGATGGTATCTGTTAACAACTTGACGCAAGGATTATTGACGCAAGCTACATCTTGACGCAAGCTACTGTTACGTCAAGTTCAACCTTTCGGGTCCTTCCTGTTACGTCAAGTTTAACTTCTCGGTTCTTTACTGTTGCGTCTAAGCTTATCTTCTCGGATCATTACCGTTGCGTCAATTGGACTTTAAAGACGGTTTTAATCAATATATCCACCTCTAATCTCTTTGTTTAAAGATTTAGAGTGCATTGCATGTTTCAGATTCAAATTTGGTCGAGAATTCAGTGAGTTATAGTTGTTTGGAGTTTTCGCTGGAGCTTCGCCGAAAAAACGGGTTTTGCCGGATTTTGAGTTTTGATCAATGGTTTTGACATAAAAACTTCCCAAATCTGTTACTTTTGTGAATTCGATATGTTTACAATAATTTAAAGTGAAATCCATCGTCAAAACAGGTTCGAAGAGTCGTCGGAAAAACGTGAATCGTTGGAGTTTCTTCATGTCGAGATACAGCTCAGTCGTCATTGCATGATCGTAATTTTTCGTTGGGTTCGATTAGGTATTGTTCAAGGATCACATAACAACAAGTTTCACTCGATTTGGTTGAGAATCGAAGGAGATATCATTGTGAGAAGTGTGCAAATCGGTTGTTCAAGATGATGAACAGTAAACTAACGGACGTTAGTTTCGTTAGT
This sequence comes from Arctium minus, assembly GCA_954870635.1. Lineage (NCBI taxonomy): Eukaryota > Viridiplantae > Streptophyta > Magnoliopsida > Asterales > Asteraceae > Arctium > Arctium minus. The sequence goes on along the minus strand of OX941087.1, from coordinate 38,587,187 downwards.
TTTTCTAACAAACTTGGTCCTTTTCGTTAGTCTCGTTACCTTCGTTTGTTTTGTTACATTTTTGGTCCAAATTAGTTAAACTTCGTTAGTTCAGTTAAATGGTTTTAAAGTTTGATAGTTTTTGTCCTTTGAGTTTAATCTTTCAGTTGTTGTCAAATTTGGTCCTTGTAGTTTTAGTTTAACTTTTTGTCATTTCTAGTCCCTGTAGTTTATTCTTTTAGGTTTTTAATTGGTCCCTATAGTTTCTAGGTTTAGTATTTATACACTTTTAGTCCCTAGATTTTTTTTCTTTTGTGTTTTTGTCACTTTTAGTTTTTTTAGTGTTATTTTTTTTGAGTTTTTGTCATCTTTTGTCCTCGTTTTTGTCGAGCCTTAGTATTTTTTCACTTTTAGTTCTCGTTTTTCGTCTTAGTTTCATATTTTGTCAGTTTTAGTCCCTAAATTTTGTATTTTTTTCATATCTTAGTCGTTTTTTGTTCGTTTTTAGTCAATTCTTTAAGTTTTTCATTTGTGTCGTTTTTAGTCCTTGTTTTTCATTTCTTTTTCATTTTTAATCATTTTAGTGTCGATTTTTACTGTTTACCGCACTTGATCATTACTGATATATTTTTCATATTTTTGCAGGTTTGAAGATTAAAAGTCAAAATTTCCGCGCTGATTTTTCAGAATTAATTTTTGGAAGATAAATTTACATTATGTTTTTCAGATTTTAATTTTCTGAAAATATTTCTGACTTTAATCGTTTTGTTCATATATTTTTAAGAGTATACACATAATTCAATTTCTAATCGAAGTTTCTATTGACGATCACTCTGTTAGGTAATTTTTCTGTTCATATTTTTGTTATATTCTTGATCTGATTTTTTTTCTTTGATTTTTTGCAGGATTCATAACGATGTAAAGTTCAGTAACCTCTGAAGAAGACACTTATGTTTTTGTTCAAAAACTTAAAATGACTACACTTGAAAACCAGATTACAAGTTTTGAAGCAGAACTAGAGAAGAATAAGACTCTTGATGTTTCAATCCTTCAAGATCAGATAAAGTTGCTTATAGAGAAAACAACTGTTCTGGAAAATGAAAATGCTAATCTGAAGAAACAGATTCCAGAAATATCATCCTTAAATGAAAAGTTTCTTTTAGAAAAGCATAATATTAAACTTTCTGAAAGGATTACTGATCTTGAATCTCATATTGCAGATATTGAAGCAAAGAAAGAAGACTCAACTCTTAAATCTGAGACGGTTAAGTTTGAAGACAAAGTATATGGTTTGGAGACTGAGAATGTTGAGCTGAAAAGGAAACTCTCTGTACTTGAAACAAATTTTGCTAAATAAAAGAAAGAACATGAGAATTGTTTGGTACAAAAGATGTTAAATTTTTCCAAGAAATCTTTTAAAGAGAAGAAGATTGTTGAGCTAAGATGTATCAAACCTTTAAAGCAAATTGCTGATTTTGAGAAAGTTTTGATCGCTGAAAAAGAAAAGTTTGAAAATGAGAGAGCTGATTTTGAGACTGAAGAAAAACCTTTCAAAGAAAAGAATGCTAAGCTTTCTGGAAAGATTTCTGAGTAAGAAAGTTTGATGGAAAAATAAAGAATATGAGCTTCATTCAAGGGGAGCCTAAGCTATCTTGAAGATGTGCAACACTAAAGTTTTCCAAACAAATCAAGAGGAAGAAGAGCTAGAGCTTAAAAGATGGTGATTTTTTCTTTACAAAACTTTAGGGGGAGAATGTTAGGACACAAAATGTCCTTTATTTAGAAAGTTTTGTAAAGTGCTCAATTATTATCGTAATTGGGCTTTATAATGTAATTGTGCTTTAGAATGTAAATGGGTTTGGGCTTTAATGTGTAACAAGTGAGATATAAGGAGTATATATAGATACTTTGTTTGTAGTTTGATGTAAGAGAGTTCATTCAAAATATAGAGATCAAGTGAGTGTGTGTTCTTCTAGAGAGAGAAACATTCTCTCTCTAGGTTTTCTCTGTATTAGTTTTACATGTGAATAAAACATAGATCCCTCCCAGTCTCATCTTGTTACTATCTTTTGATCATTGAATTGTTATTTATGGGATCCTACATAATAAAATTGACAAAGTTTTGGGATCCGTTAAAAATCCAAATCGTCCTTTGACTTTCTCAATATTTGTCCAAAATTCAACCATTGTTGGTGGAATTGTTTAACTTTTTTTTAACTTGCTCAATGTTTTTTTAATTTAATATGTAACGTTTCTTTTAATTTAATACGGTTTGTTTGTAATCATCAAAATAATTATAGAGATGTTGCACACTTGCACTAACAATCTCCCCCTTTTTTATGATGACAAACACAATCGTTAAACACGAGAGCATACTCGGTTTCTCTCTGCCTTTTGTCGAAGCAAAAAGGGTCATGAAAGACGTTATGCTCCCCCTTGAGAGATGCTCCCCCTCAAAATATGCATGCATTTGGGAGTAACATTATCTCAAGGGTTATTTCAAGCATGCCTAAATCAAGTCTTAGGGGGCGTTTGGTTCACAAATTCTGATGGAATCTGATGGAATTAGAATGTCCAATTCCTTTGACCAAATTCAATTCCCTTGTTTGGTTCATTCTTTTCTATGGAAGGAATGTGTGAATTCCACCAAATTCCACAAATGAAGGATTTGAACATTCCATCCTAAAACCCAAGGATTTCAATGGAATGGAATCTTATATTTTCATAATTCTCTCTCTCTTCCCTCTCTCTCCTCTCTCTCCTCTCTTTATCTCCCCTCTCTCTATCTCTCTCTCTCCTCTCTCTCACCTCCTCTCTCTCCTCCCTCTCTCTCTTCCCTCTCTCTTTCCTCTCTCTCCTCTCTCTCCTCTCTCTCCCCTCTCTCTTCCCTCTCTCTTTCCTCTCTCTCCTCTCTCTCCTCCACTCTATCCTCTCTCTCTCCTCTCTTTCTCCCTCTCTTCTCCACTCTCTCCTCTCTCTCTTCTCTCTCTCTCTCTCTCCTCTCTCTCTCTCCTCTCTCTCCCTCTATCCTCTATCTCTCCTATCTCTCCTCCACTCTCTCCTCTCTCTCTTCCCTCTCTCTTTATCTCTCCTCTCGCTCTCCTCCCTCTCTCTTTATCTCTCCTCTCTCTCCTCCACTCTCTCCTCTCTCTCTCTCTCTCCCTCTCTCCTCCACTCTCTCCTTTCTCTCTTCCCTCTCTCTCCTCTCTCTATCTCTCTCTCCTCTCTCTCGTCCACTCTCTCCTCTCTGTCCCTCTATCATCTCTCTCTCCCTCTCTCCTCTCTCTCCTCTCCTCTCTCTCTCCCTCTCCCTCTTTCTCCTCACTCTCTCGGCATCATTCATGTGCTAAAACAAATAAAAACAATTTTTGTTAAAAACTAAACTATTTAATGACTATTTTATTAAAGTAATTTTTGTTTAAAAAATTAAAATAATCAAAAAGGGTATTTTGGTCATTTTCCAAAATTCCATTCTAATTTCGAAGCTACAATCTGTGAACCAAACAGAAAATTTTCAATTCATTTAACAGATTCCATTCCAATTCTGTGAACCAAACACGTGGTCAAACCTGACAACATTCCATTCCAATTCCATCAAAGTCAAATTCCTTTGACAGATTCCATTCCATCCAAAAACATTCTGCGAACCAAACGCCCCCTTAGTTTGAAAAACGTATTTTTGTTTAGGGTTTAGTAAAAATATCAGCCAATTTATCTTCATAATCGACTTTTTCAAGCACAATTTGGCCTTTTTGACATTATCTCTTAAGAAATGATGTCGTAATTCAATATGTTTGGTTCGAGAATGTAAAATCGGGTTTTTACTTAAGTTTATGGAACTTGAGTTATCACACATAATTGGAATTTTGGTCAAATGTATCTCAAAATCGGTAAGTATGTTCTTCATCCAAAGAACTTGAGCACACGCTCTCGCGGCGGCTACATATTCCACTTCGGTAGTAGACAACGCTACGGATTGTTGTTTCTTAGAAAACTAAGACACAAAGGAGATGCCTATAAAAGAACATACTCCACTAGTGCTCTTTTAATAAACAATTGAGCCACCAAGATTGGAGTCGGTGAAGCAAGTTACCTCCAACTCGGGTTTCTTTGCATACCATAACCCGAGATTCATTGTACTTCTAAGATATCTTAAAATGCGCTTGACGACTTGTTGGTCCTGGAGGTGCTTAATAAGTTTGTAGAAAGGGGGGGGGGGTTGAATACAAACATAAAATTTAAAGTTTAATAAATTGTTTATTGATAAATCAAACACAATTTACAAGTCTGTTGCGAAATAAAATTAAGTAGAACTCAATCTAAACAAACCTAAGAAAACACTAAGATGGTTGCACAAGAATATAGAGAATGGGGGATAAGAGAGTATAGAAAACAAGGGTTTCTATGGAGGTTTAAGAATAGAGTACACTCTTCATATGAAGAGGTAATCTTTCTATTTATACCCAATGCATTAAATGCATGGCAGGGCACTTTACACGTGTCCTTCATTGATTGGATTTGGGAGTCTGACTTTTGGGAGACATGCTTTCGGCCGTATCATGAACAGTGTAGTTGACAGAGTTGTTGTACGAATTATGGCAGAGGCATGTCCGTTCTGATACATCATACTTGTTGTGCAAGGTAAGACAAAAGGAGACTTGAGGCATAAGCTACGTGATCGTTTGAGCGCTGAATATCTCTTCCTTCAGAGATACAGCTTTTCCTCAGGTTTCTTCGCGTATGAGTAGAGTTGTCTTTGCTTCACTGATATCCGCATCAGATCACTAGTAGACTTGTCTTTGTTCAGCAGCTTCATCTTCGATTCAGCTATGAACATCTGTTGACGCGAAACTTGTATTCAGGGATTACGTTAACTGTTTACATCAGAAACTATCAGCGATAACTGAACAGACTCAGTCTGATCGCTGATAGTGAAACACTAATACATATGAAATGTTTACAAGAAAGGTCATCAGCGATAACTGAACAGACTCAGTCTGATCGCTGATGGTGAAACACTAATACATATTAAAATGTAATTTTCACTAAGTATAGAAGAGGGTCGTTATCAAATCACTGAGAGAGTTTAGATCAACAATCTCCCCCTATTTGATAATGACAAAGTAACTGAAGAAAAATTACTTTATAGTTCAAAATAAAGGAATAATTAGGACTCATAACATACATGTCCCAATTACTATTTTGAGGGATCTTTTACAGTGCTGATAGAGTTAAGTACATCACTAAAATTTTCATTAATTCAGAGATAGAATTACAAGATATGAAAATTACAAGTACAAGTGAGGAACTAACTACTGTAAGTTTTACTAATTGATTACAAGAAATAGGAAACTAATCTATCAGCTATCTAAAGAAGACTTAGGAGGATTGATCATATAGTCAGGTATTTCTTCTCCTTTTTTCCTTCGATCTGAAGATTCTTGACTGATGATTGCCTTGATCGGTTCAGCAGAAGGAGAGAAGTCACACCATAAGCATAAGAGATCCTTCAGATGACTGAGGGGACATATAGGAATCTCAGAGACTCTTTGGAATCTGAGCTGTTCCTCATCATCTCTGAAGAAGATTCCAAAAGGTTCTTTAAGTACTTGTCCTGCAACATATGGTCCACCAGGGGGCAGAGATAGATCGAGAACTGAAAGATCAGGAGGAGGACCAAACAGAGCTTCTCTTGAGAATTTGATGGAGGTTTCATTTCTTATCACAATGACATTTTCAGACGAGGAGGAGACAGGCTTTCTTTTGATTTGCTTTGGCTTAGAAGGAAGAGGAGATGACACCTTTAGGATTGCAACGACTCTGTTGATGAGAGCATCATTTATCCCTTCAACATAGCCTCTGTAGATTGACTTCGATTTCTTCAGCGCATCTTTGAACTCAAGCCATTCCATGTAGCCGAAGCTTTCCAGCTTTGAAACGAACATAGCCTTGCAGCTTCCATCCTCTCTGGTAATCTCCACAGTGACAGAAGTTTTGTCCTTCTTCTTTCTCCCTGAGATAACAACTGCTACGATCTTCATTGGGTCAGAGCGATAATCGACTTTATGCTTGCACCAATCGACTGTGTTATCGCTGACCGCTAGTTCTTTTGAGCGCTCCTCTTCAATATCTTTCAATAGAGCATCCTGGACTTCCACTAGTTTCTTTTTCAGCTTTTTGTCTTTGACTTGAGAGGACTGAATTTTGAGAGCAAGAGAGGCATCTCTTTGACAATCAGCTATCAACTTCTCAGCCCTGACAGATTCTTCGATTTCAGCTTCAGTCAGGAACTCTAGATCTGTTGATTGAGTAGGGACCTTCAGTCGTTGTTTCTCTAGATGAGAGATCAACTCTGTTCTTCTCTTCATCTCTTCCTCTGACCAGTGAGATGGTCTAGAGGGCCTTCCAGGATGTTGCAAGGATTCTTCTTCTTCTTCATCTTCTTCATCAATCTCATTTACAAAGATTGGGATTATTTCTTCATCAGCTATGGGAGCTGGGATTATTTGTAGTTCTTTACCCTTAAGCAGGGGAGAGAACTGTCTAGTCAGAAAATAGAAAGATACAAAGTTAGTGTTTATTTTGGGAAGAAGGAAGATAAAGGCTAGAAGAAAACAGGGGTAGGGAATTTATAGAAGGATATAGGAACAAGTGAAAGGCATACCTAAGAAGGATTCTACTCAGATAGTGAAACTGTCTTCAGGCTTCCCTCAGCAACTGCACCCTTGGATTTGCTTTGGGAAGGGGTTCCTGAGGATGTTTCATGACTCCCCCCCTGCTGTGACAACTTTTTTCGAAGTTATCACTGAAGATGTGATGGCTGCAGAACACCATAAGGACTGATCTTCTTCATCGTTATCATCATCATCTTCTTGATGAGGTTGCTCTTCATCCTGATCTTGAAGATCAAGATGTTCCTCTTCTTCATCCTCCTCCTCTTCTTCTTCATCGACTAAGTCTTTGAAAGAAGGAGGGGCTTTGTCAGCAACCTTCTCCCCCTCAACATGAGAGGGAGGTTCTTCCTGTTGAACCTCAGCAGCAGCTTCCTCCTCCTCTATATTTTCTTCAGCATCCTTCTCCCCTTCTTTGACATTATCATCAAGGGAGAGATCTTTGGTTGGAGAGGAAGGTTGTACAGCAGCCAATTTTCGGACTTCAGCCTCTAGACTTTCCAGGCGTCCTTCAATCACAAGGATGTCTGAAGTAGCTTGATGAATGAATTCAACAGCTACGTTCAGAGTGGTGCGATCAGCCTCTGTGAAAGAAGGGGAAATAGTCGGAGATGGTTCATTCAGCTTCTCTAGGACCTGTTGGAGAACGGATGTGCAGGAATCGATCTTCGTAGATAATCCCTGGACATTGTTGTTGAGAGTATCCACACGTCCCTGAAGGAGATGAGTATCCTCCTTGACTTTGGAGAGCTCCCCCTGAAGAGCTAAGATTTGTGAGGCTTCATCTTTGGTGGAGCAGGTAGCTGTCAAGTGCTTCAGCTCTTCACCAGCGGTATTGACGGCGCTGGTGGATTCGTTGATGGAGGTGGTGAGAGAAACCACCTTTTCACTCAAACTGTTGACATTTGAGTCAACAGTTGCTAAACTAGGACCTGAAATAAAAATTAGTTTCTAAGTAACAGGCTTAGATGGAGAGATGGGAGTGGTATAGGCGGGTTTAGGTATACCTGATGATTCAAACATCTTGAAAAATTGCATGTCTCTTTCAAAGGTTTGAGCATCAGGTCCTAAAAATGAAACATGAGGTTTCTGCAAGTGAGATGAAGGGTTAGAGACCAAAGAGATGGGAGGACTAGTAACAGGGATAGAAGAAGTTTGGGGTTGAGAAGGTACCTCAGTTGATTGAAGAACTGAGATTTCAGGTTGAGTCACTGTTGTTGTGACAACGACCGAGATCGCTGGCACGGTTGATGTGATCACAGCTGCAGGTGTAGAGGAGAGAACCACGAAATCATCCAAGGAAGTTTGTCGAGAAACTTCCTCAGGCCTTGAACTAGTGGCGCTTGTCTCCTTAGTCACTTTGGCCTTCTTCGAAGGACCAAAGGAACTAGCTGATGGGCGTTTTGAAGCGGTGGTAGCGGCAGGGATAGTAGAAGAAGGAACCTCTGCGTGGTCGCTGAAGTAGAAGAAGTGTGGAGAGAGAGAAGAGAGCGTAGGGTAGAGATACTTACCTCGTTTTCCAGCGGTTTGACCTCTAGTGAACGCTGACCCACTTTGGCGAAAGAGCCATCAGGAGTAGTGGGGTAAGAGTTCGCGTAGAAAAACTTCAAATATGCACAGATGAACCGTACATATGGGATCTTGGGATCCCTTTCCGTCTTCTCTATCTTTGACCTGAGATCGTCAAAGATAGTGGTGGCAAAGTCAAAGTTTTTACCAGCGATCACTGAGTAGGCCATCTTGAGCTGAACCTTGCTGGTCTGATCAAGTGAACCACTTTTCCTACTCATGCACTGAATGAAGTGAGAAAAGATAAAGTTCAGCTGAGAAGGCATGTTCGCCTTCTTGATAAGGGTCAACCGCTTGTTTGGGATAGTTGTTCGTGGCTTGTTGTCCCAACAATACTCCATAGCATCCAGAAACTGGATGAGTTCAGCATCAGTGGGCAGAGCGTCAAACCCACTCTTGGGTTTGTCAGGAAACCTGAGAGCCTTCCTCAAGCTGAAAGCGGTCATCATTCTTGGTCCTAGGTTAGTGCAGAAAGAAATGGCAGGAACCTGGTCACCATTCTTGTTGGTGATGGTGGATTCGTCAGCTGTGAAACAAAACTGTTGGAGTAGAGTTTTGGATGGCTTGGGATCCACATTTAGAGCATAAGCAATGCAAGATTGCTTCAGGAATATAGCAGCATCCACAAGGTGTGGGTATTTGATTCCATCGAAGTCTAGGCGTCCAAGATGGTTGTTCTTGGGGACTTTAGAGTCAGTGATGGCGAACTTGACGTTCTTAGAAGCAACAAGAGCGGATTGAGCCATTTCTGAATATGAAAATAAAGAAGAGTAGAAGAAAAGTTTAGTCTAAAAATAAACAAGGTTTTACCAGTTTCTATTTGAGGAAAGAAACATAGAGAAACCAACATATTTGAAGATTAAAACGATGAGAAAATCAAAGATTTTGAAAGAATAAAATAAAAAAAATGATTTTATGGGATAGAAAATCTTATAGAAAACCCATAATGATGGAACATAAATGGAGTTTATTAACAAGATTGAAATAAGAATAAGATCAAAGTAATCTGGTGATCTTGAATGAGGATGATGCAGATGCTTGAAATTGCTTGAGAGAGAATTTCTTGCTCAAAAGGATTTCCAGAAAGCGTAAAATGATAAGAATGGAAAAACGTTCTTTTTATACGTTTGAGAGTAGGAGAAAGAGAGAGACGGGAAAAAAATGTTCATCATGACATGGACACGTCCCACGAAGTTGATTGGATAGAAGGGCAACGGACGAACGTGTCAGAGAAAGGCATGTCGTGGATTGTCGGTTCAAATGACATCATAGGAAAGAGAAAAATGTTTCATTTGTCCTTTTTGAAATTATCTTTGAAGAAAAGTCAGAGATAGGTTTTCCTTTGAAAGAATCCCTGATGAAAATTCAGAGATTGATTTTTAGTTCAGAAGGATCACTGAAAAGAAATGTCAGTGATAGATTTTGTTTATCAAAAAGCTTTTAATCATTTGAAGAAAACTTCAGTGATCAAAGTTTTATTTTTAAACGTCTTACTGAATGAAGATTCAGTGATTGAGAGTAAGAGAACATACCTGAGAGTCAGAATTTTAATCAGAGATAGATTGATAAAGGGGAACTTATAGTCACTGACATAATGATGAGCGCTGAAGATTTACTCTTCGAGATTCAGTATTCCAAGCTCACTGATGAGAAAGTTGAACCTTGTCTCATCAAGAGGTTTGGTAAACAAATCAGCTAGCTGATAGTCAGTGGGGATAAAGTGAAGTTCAATATCACCATTCATCACATGATATCTGATAAAATGATATCTGATCTCTATGTGTTTCGTCTTTGAATGTAGCACTGGATTATTTGCTATAGCGATAGCACTAGTACTGTCGCAATAGATTGGAATCTTTGATAGCTGAAGGTCATAGTCTAATAGTTGACTTCTCATCCATAAGACCTGAACACAACAACTTCCAGCGGCTACGTATTCAGCTTCAGCTGTGGAAGTGGACACTGAATTTTGCTTTTTGCTCGTCCAGCTTACCAGCTTTACTCCTAGGAGTTGACATCTATTGATCCAAACTCTCTCAGTGATTTGATAACGACCCTCTTTTATACTTAGTGAAAATTACGTTATTATATGTATTAGTGTTTCATCATCGGCGATCAGACTGAGTCTGTTCAGTTATCGCTGATGACCTTTCTGTAAACATTTAATATGTATGTGTTCCACTTTCAGCGATCAAACTGAGTCTGTTCAGTTATCACTGATAGTTTCCTATGTAACACAGTTAACGTAATCCCTGAAGACAAGTCTCGCGTCAACATAGTTCATAGCTGAATCGAAGACGAAGCCACTGAACAATAGATAAGTCTACTAGTGACCTGATGCGGATATCAGCGAAGACCAGACAAATCTACTTACGCGAAGAAGCCTGAGGAAAAGCTTCAGCGATAGCTAAACTTCTTTATCTCTGGAAGAAGAGATACTCAGCGATCAACGATCACAAAGCTTATGCCTCAAGTTTTCTTTTGTCTTACCTTGCACAACCAGTACGATGTGTCAGAACGGACAAAGTCTCTGCCACAAATCGTACACCAACTCTGTCAACTACACTGTTCATAAAGTGGCCAAAAGCATGTCTCCAAAAGTGAGACTACCAAAGCCAATCTATGAATGCCACGTGTAAAGTACCCTGCCATGCATTTAATGCATAGGGTATAAATAGGAAGCTCACTCCTTCATCTGAAGGAGTGCTCAATCCTTGAACTCCAAAATAGAAACCCTTGTTTTCTATCTCTCTAAAAATCCCCCATTCTCTGAATTTCTTGTGCAACCATCTTAGTGTTTCTTAAGTTTGTTTAGATTGAGTCTGTCTTAATCTTATTCCGCAACAAACTTGTAAATTGTATTTTGATTTATCAATAAACAATTTATTAAACTTTAATTTCTGTGTTTGTATTCAACCCCCCCCCCCCCTTCTACAAACTTGTTAAGCACCTTCGGGACCAACAAGTGGTATCAGAGCGGTTTGTTTAATCTAATAAACAAGATCTTGCTATATACTCTTCCTTGCTATTCTAAAATGGCACTAAACACAAACACAAACTACTATGATAATGGTTCACTTTCTAAACCTCCTCGATTTAGCAGAGATAACTTTTCTCTATGGAAAAATCGAATGATGCTATTTCTTGAAGGTGCGGATCCTACTATACCTGAATATATAGAAAACGGACCCTATGAACCTGTTAGAATTATAGCTGCGGTTCCTGCTACTGCCACCACTGAAGCTGTCCCTGAACGATATGTCGTTAAGGAAATAAGACAGTGGAGTGATGAAGATAAAAAGAAGGTAGGCATAGATGCAAGAGCAAAGACCATTATATCAATGGCTCTGCCTGATGAAGTTTTCCATTCCATCATGCATCTAAAAACTTCTAAAGAAATATGGGAAACCATATGTGTTCAATATGAGGGCACCACTGAAATCCAAGAGACCCGAAAGATTAACTTGGTAAGACAGTATGAAAGTTTTATCGCTGGTAAGAATGAATCTCTTTCTGACATTCATCAGCGGTTTAACTGCCTGATCATTGACCTAAGAACTGTTGGAAGGACCTATTCTAATTCTGAGGTCCTAACAAAATTCTTGGAAAGTCTTCCTGAAAGCTGGGATAGTTATTCAATATGTCTTAAGCTGACAAAGGACTTACATACTCTCTCTCTAAGCACTCTGTATGGAATACTGCTCAACTATGAGCAATCTAATCTCCTGAAGAAGAATCTTGTAAAAGATTCTAAAGACTCCAAAAGCACTGCTGTTGCTTTAGTCTCATCAGAGATAATTCCATCCCAGCGATCTACTCTCACCATCACTGAGTTAGATTCTGAATCTGAGGATTTATCAGACCCTGATCTTTCAGAGTTTAATGAGTCCTTAGCACTCTTGACAAACTCTTTTAAGAGATTTGCAAGAAAGAGTAACTTCCGAAGAAGTAAACCTCTCTCTCTTACTGAAAAGCCAAAATCAACTCCGGTTGATAAGGCTACAGCCACTTGCTATAACTGCGAAAAAATTGGACATTTTGCTAGTGAGTGCAGGTCTAAAAAGGTCTTCAAACCTTCTACCTCAAGAAGATCCAGTGATGACAAATACCATAAGCTGAAAAACAAATATCAAAAGCTGAAAAGCTATCAGCAAAAAGGTAAAGGTCTCATCGCTGAAGAACATGACTGGGCTGAATCAGAAGAATCATCTTCTGATGAAGAAGAAGTCGCTAATCTTTGCCTCATGGCTGAGATTAAAGAAGAAGTAGAAGAACCATCTGAACCTTCTATGAGCTACATATCATCTCAGGTATCTATCTCTACAAATCCCTCTCTGCCTGAAGCTGAGAGAAGTCGCGATGTTGATGTGCTGACGATTGACCTTTATAATGCTCTAAACGACAAAACTCAAGCTGAAAATAAAAATGTTTATTTAACACAAGAGCTAGAGAAATGTCATGAAAAGATCAGTGAACTAAATCTTTTAGAAGAAAAGCTAAAAGATCAAGTCATTATAAATGAAATCATCAGCATTGAACGCGAACAAGCCATCGCTGCTCTAAAAGCAGAAAAGGCTCATGTTGAAAAATGGTGCAAATCATCAACAAAGATCTCTGAGATAATAAATGCTCAAACTCCTGAAAGTGATAAAACTGGTCTTGGTTTTTGGACACCACAGGATGATCCTAAAGAAGAAAGTTCCTCGCTTAAGTTTGGAACTTTTGTCACATCTTTCTTTGACACTTCTTATAATCAATTCTATCCCTGTTCTTCTTCTAATCCCAACCCTGAGGAGATATCTGCAAAACCTAAGCCTGCAGATAAAGGAAAGTCTATTCTCTCTCAGAAGGCTTCCAAGAAAACCAAACTGAAAGTTCCCTCCAAACCTTCAGTGGATAAACCTTTTAGCTCAGTGACAGAAATCTTTGATATCTGTCCTCCAAAGCTGAAGGTTGATCTAAAGCCCGTGAAATCTGAAGAAATAAAAATTCCTCCCAGATCTCGTGCTAAAGGCATTCTTGGAGCTGGACCTGCTCATCTTAAGTTTTCAAAACCTTTTGGTTATAAATCCACCATCAGATATAGAAAATGTTATCACTGTGGATTCACTGACCATATTGCGAGCAAGTGTCCAAATACCACCGAAGCTGATAAAACAGCCAAAGTGAAGAAAAATGCCTCTAAGGCAAATAAAGTCACCAAAGTGAAAAATACCACTAAGGTTAAGAAATTAACCAAAGTGAAGATTACCACTGAAGCTGAATCTTCCTTATCCACTAACTCTGAAGGACCCATTGAAAAGTGGGTACCAAACAAAGCTTAATCTTCCTTATGTATGAAGGGATCAAAGGGCATCTGGTATCTCGATAGCGGATGTTCTCGTCATATGACTGAACAAAGAGACCTGCTCACTGAATACAAGGAAGAGAAAGGTCCCTCTGTGACCTTTGGTGGAAATGGAAAAGGATTTACCCGTGGGTTTGGTGTCCTCAGCAATGGGACAACTACCTTTCGAAGAGTCGCTCATGTAGATGGACTGAAGCACAATCTTCTAAGCATCAGTCAGCTATGTGACAAAGACTACGAAGTTCGCTTTTCTAAGAAAGCATGTTCAGTGGTAGATGAAAAAGGAAAACTTGCTCTCAGTGGTTATAGAAGAGAAAATGTCTATGTAATAGATATGGACTCTACTATCACTGATAACTTATGTTTTCTCTCTAAGGCCTCTTCTGATGTCAACTGGCTATGGCATAAAAGGCTCTCTCATCTAAACTTCAAAACCCTGAATTCTCTCTCATCTAAGGAACTGGTTTCTGGTCTTCCTCAGCACTCATATGCTAAAGAATCTCTCTGCTCAGCATGTGAAAAAGGAAAACAAACAAGAGCTAGTTTCAAGTCGAAACAAGTTTCCTCAGTAACAAGTCCTCTTCAGCTCTTGCATATGGATCTATTTGGCCCTGTCAATATCCAATCAATAGCTGGAAAGAAATATACGCTTGTCATTGTAGATGAATATTCTCGCTACACCTGGGTTATTTTTCTTCGCTGCAAGAATGATACTCCAGAAGAACTAATATCTTTTGTCAAAAAGATGGAAGTGCTGAATAATCTTACTGTTCGATCAATAAGGAGTGATCATGGAACTGAATTCAAAAATAGTTCCCTGAACAATTTCTTTGAGAACAAGGGAATCTCTCACAACTTCTCTTCAGTAAGAACACCTCAGCAAAATGGAGTCGCTGAAAGAAGAAACAGAACGATCATAGAAGCTGCTAGATCAATGCTCAGCGATTCTCACCTCCCTACTCAATTTTGGGCAGAAGCTGTAAACACTGCATGTTTTACTCAAAACAGATCGCTGATAATAAAGCGATTTGGGAAGACAGCTTATGAACTCTTTCTTGGAAGGAAGCCTTCTATCAGTTTTCTTCATATCTTTGGTTGTCAGTGCTTTATCTTAAACAACAAAGATCAGCTTGGAAAGTTCGACCCAAAAGCCGATGATGGAATATTTTTAGGATATTCCTCCATCTCAAAAGCCTACAGAGTTTTCAACAAAAGAAGACAAACCGTAGAAGAAACCATTCATGTCACGTTTGATGAAACGCGCTCAGCGAACTCTAAACCAATCGCTGACAATGAAGAACTGAATACTTGGATGATCTCTCACTATAGAGGAACTGAACCTTTCTTCTCAAACCAACAACACACTGAAACTCCAGCTGCTGATGAAGAACCAAGTATCATACCTCCCACCGCTGAATCCAACTCATGGATTTCAGCTGAACCTCTAAACACACTTCTACCATCAAATCCATCTACGTCTGAAAACCCTTCTGAAAGTATTGGTGTATCTAATGTTCAACAATTACTAGCTGATGAACCTCAAGCAATCTTGCTCCTGCTCAGCGATGGACCAGAGATCACCCCATAGATCAAATTCTTGGTAATCCAGATGCAGGTATTCAGACACGACGAAGCTCAGGTAATATCTGTCTCTTTGTAAACTTTCTCTCCTTAATAGAACCAAAGAAGACTGATGATGCCCTCAGAGATCCAAACTGGGTCAGCGCTATGCAAGAAGAGCTGACTGAATTCTCTCGAAACAAAGTTTGGAATCTCGTTCCTAGACCATCTGATAAAACTGTAATAGGCACCAAATGGGTGTTTAGAAACAAGTTAGATGAACATGGAATTGTAACCCGCAACAAGGCTCGACTTGTTGCTCAGGGATACAGACAAGAGGAAGGCATAGACTATGATGAAACCTTTGCCCCTGTGGCCAGGCTCGAAGCAATTCGACTATTCTTAGCTTATGCAGTCTATAAAGACTTCATCGTTTATCAAATGGACGTAAAATCAGCTTTTCTGAATGGAAAACTGAATGAAGAAGTTTATGTAGAACAACCACCAGGGTTCTATGACCCTAAGCATCCAAATTATGTTTATAAATTGGATAAGGCTCTCTATGGTTTAAAACAAGCCCCTCGTGCTTGGTATGACACTCTCTCATCTTTTCTTATCTCTGAAAATTTTGAACGTGGCAAGATTGATAATACGTTATTTTTCAGGAAGATAAAAGGTCATATAATTCTTGTACAAATATATGTCGATGACATAATATTTGGTTCTACTAACCCATCTCTATGTACTCGCTTCGCTGAAAGAATGAAGAAAGAATATAAAATGAGTATGATGGGTGAGCTGACATATTTTCTTGGTCTTCAGATTAAACAATCTGACAAAGGTACTTTTATCTGCCAAGGTAAGTATGTTAAAGACATGCTGAAGAAGTTTGATTTAACACAAACTTCAGCGATGAAAACTCCTATGGCACCACCACTGACACTTAACAAGGATCCATCTGGAAAACCTGTTAATGTCACTGCCTATAGAGGAATGATAGGCTCATTGCTGTATCTTACAGCAAGCCGACCTGACATCATGTACTCCACTTGTTTATGTGCACGCTATCAATCTGAACCCAAGGAATCCCATCTGATCGCTGTAAAGCGAATTTTCAGATATCTGAAAGGAACTCCTAACCTAGGTCTTTGGTATCCCAAAGACTCAGGGTTCGATCTAACTGGTTATTCTGATAGTGATTTTGCAGGCTGTAAACTTGACAGAAAAAGTACCACTGGTGGATGTCAACTCTTGGGAGGAAAGCTGGTAAGCTGGACAAGCAAGAAGCAAAATTCTGTGTCCACTTCCACAGCTGAAGCTGAATACGTAGCCGCTGGAAGCTGTTGTTCACAAATCTTATGGATGAGAAATCAACTATTAGATTATGACCTTCAGCTGTCAAAGATTCCTATCTATTGCGACAGCACTAGTGCTATCGCTATAGCAAATAATCCAGTGCTACATTCAAAGACAAAACACATAGAGATCAGATATCACTTTATCAGAGATCATGTGATGAATGGTGATATTGAACTTCACTTTATCCCTACTGACTTTCAGCTTGCTGATATATTCACCAAACCTCTTGATGAGACAAGGTTCAACTTTCTCATCAGTGAGCTTGGAATGCTGAACCTCGAAGAATAATTCTTCAGCGTTCATGTATTGTGTCAGTAATCAAAAGTTCCCCTCTCATCATTCTCTCTGATAAACATTCTGACTCTCAGGTATGTTCTCTCTCCCTCAAAGATGTTTTTCTTCAAAATATAAACTTTAATCACTGAACTTTCTTCAAATGATTAAAAGCTTTTTGAAAAATACATTAATCACTGATATTTCCAGTCAGTGATCTTTTAAAAGGAAAATCTATCCCTATCTTTACAATCAGGGATACTTTTAAAAAGGAAAATCTATCACTGACTTTTCTTCAGTGATCATTTGAACGGACAAATGAACAGTCTCTCTCCTCTATGACGTCATTTGAACCGACAATCCACGACATGCCTTTTCTGACACGTTCGTCCGTTGCCCTCCTATCCAATCAACTTCGTGGAACGTGTCAATATCATGATGATTTCTTTTCCCGCTTCATTCTCTCTCTTATCTCTCTTCTCTCTCTTCGTATAAAAGGAATTCTTCTCTCCTTTATACGGTTTACGCTTTCAAAACTTTCAAAGCAAGAAACATTCTCTCAAGAACACTCAAGCAAGTAAATCCTGAATATTGAATCTGCAACTCTTTTTCTTCAAGATACACAGGTTTATTTCATGTTTATATGCTTTGTTCATATGCTTTTTATTCTTTTAAAATCCTAATCGCTTTCTATGGATTTTATAAAACGTTTTCTTTGTAAAAACTAAAGATCATTCCTTCTGATTTTATGTTTTTAAATAAAAACCTTTTGGTTTTAAAGTGTTCTTCATTCTTTCTACCCAGAACACTATTTTTTTTCTCTTAAAAATAACTTGATAATTTTCCAGTTTCCCTTCTTCTATGGAAACTGGCAATCATATTATTTTTAATCTAAATCATTTCTTCTATTATGCCTCTTTCCATAACAGAAATGACACAGTCTTCAATCGTTGCTTCCAAGCATGTACGATTCGCCATCACTGAAGTTGAGATTACTAAATGTAATCATTTGGCCAGACTCGACTTCAAAGCTGACAAATACCCACATCTGGTGGAAGCTGCTGAATTCCTCAAGCAGTCATGCATAGCTTACGCGATCACTGTGGATCCTAAGCCCTCCAAGACTCTACTTCAGCAGTTCTGGTTCACTGCTGATGCAACTGAACTTACCAACAGGAAAGGCGAACGAGTCCCTGCTATCTCGTTCAGCACGGAATTAGGGCCAGGGAGCATGACCGCTCTTAGCCTCAGGAAATCTTTAAGATTCCCTGACAAACCAAAGAGTGGATTCGACGCACTCCCCACTGATGATGAGCTGATATTCTTCCTGGACGCAATGGGCTATTGTTGGGAAAACAAACCAAGATCGTCTATTCCTAACAAGAAGCTCACCAAGATTCTTAAAGCTCAGATGCCATCACAACTGAACTTTATCTTCTCGCACATAATTCAGTGCATGAGTGGGAAGAGTGGTTCGCTGGATCAAGCCAGCAAAACACAACTGCAAATGGCATACTCCGTTATCGCTGGTCAAAACTTTGACTACGCCACAGCCATCTTTGAAGATCTGAGGTCGAGATTAGAGAAGCCTGAACGAGATCCCAAGATCTCATATGTACGTTTCATATGTACGTATATCAAGTTCCTCTATCCCAACACCTATCCCACCAAAGATGATGGCACCTTTGCCAGGGTTGGTCAACGATCACTAGAGGTCAAGCCACTCGCCGAAGAGGTAAGTATCTCTCTCCTTCGCTCTCGTCTCTCTCTCCATTCTTCTTCATCTTCAGCGACCACGCAGACGGTTCCTTCGTCTGCTATCCCTGTCGCTACCACTACTTCTAAAAGACCATCAGCTAGTCCGATTGGTCCTTCCAAAAAGGCCAAAAAGACTAAGGAAAGTACACCTTCTAGTACTATACCTGAGGGAGCTTCTCTACAAGCTACCTTAGATGCTTTTGTGGGTCTTTCCTCCACAACTTCAGCAGTCACTCATACTGCCGTGTCAGCGATCTCACTAGCTGTCACATCATCAGTAACCCCACCTACTATCTCATTCCCTGAGATTAACCCCATCCCTACTTCTATCCCCAAAACTCTTCCCTTCTCTCCTCATTTGGTCTCTGAACCTGCCACCTCTTCTTTCCCTATAGGACCTGAGCATCAAACTTTTGAGGAATCTATGCAGTTCTACAAAATGTTTGATACGTCAGGTACACCTATACTCCTAAACACTTCTCTCCCCCCCTCTCCAAATAAGCCCATATCTGAACTACCATTATTTTCAGGTCCTAGCTTGGCGACTGTTGACACGCATGTCAACAGTCTAGGAGAAAAGGTGGATGCTCTCACCAACACCATCAATGAAACCACCAACGCCGTCAATCAGGCTGGTGAGGAGCTGAAGAAGTTGACCGCCACTTGCTCATCTAAAGCTGAGAACTCTCAACTTTCAGCTCTTGAAGAACAAGTCGTCCAACTCAGAGAGTCCTCTCGACTCTTTCAAGGACGATTTGAGTCTCTTACAGCTGAAGTTCAGGGTCTCTCTTCCAAGGTTGACCTCTGCACGTCCCTTCTTCAGCAAGTTCTACAGAAAGTGAATGAACCAGCTCCAGCGCTGCCTCCCTCCTTCACTGAAGATGATCGTACCAACCTCAACATTGCTGTGGAATTCATTCATGATGCCACATGCGACATACCTGCGGTTGAAGACCGAGTTAAGCGTCTGGAGGCTGACGTTCAAGTGCTAAAAGCTTCAACAGCTACTCCAGCAGCTGAACAATCCCCTACCGCTGATAATGACAAAGTGGGGGAGAAAACTGAAGAAACCTCTATTGCTGCTGGGGAAGCTAAGGAACCTCCCTCTCAATCTGAGGGGGAGAAGGCAAAAGAATCCTCATCGATTCACTCCATTCTCTTTGAAGAGGATGAGGAAGAAGATGATGAAGAGGAAGATGATCTAGATCTTGTTGATCAAGAAAAGGATCAGCCCTCCGATGACGACGACGACGATGAAGACCAATCTATGTGGTTCTCTAAGCCGAACGTCGTATCAGGGACAACTTCGCAAGAGGTTGTCAAAACAGGGGTGAGAGGTGATACATCTTCAAGTGTTCCTTCGCAAAGCAAAGACAAGCAACCAATCGCTGAAGAATGCTTGAGGACTGGATCACAATCTGAGGGGGAGCATCCTTCTCAGGTATGTCTTTCAATTGTACCACTTTTCTACTCTTTCCAAACCCCTATGTCTTTCTAGCCTTTATCTCTCTCGTTCTAAAAATACACTTATCCCTTCTTTCCTTCTTTTTCTAACCAGACAGTTCTCACCCCTGCTTAAGGGTTCTGAACTACAAATAATACCAGCGGCTATCGCTGAAGAAATAATCCCAATATCTATCGCTGAGATTGATGAAGAAGAAGAAGATTCCCTGGTCCATCCAGGAAGGCCCTCTCGACCATCTCATTGGTCAGAGGAAGTGGTGAAGAAAAGAGTTGAAATGATCGCTCAACTAGAAAGTCAACGGCTGAAAATCCCTCTTCAAATATCCACAGAGCTCGACTTCCTTACTGAAGCTGAAAGAGAAGAATCTGCCAAAGCTGAGAAGCTAATCGCTGAATGCAAACGAGATGCCCAACTCGCTTTAAAGATTCAATCCTCTCAAGTTAGGGACAAAAAGCTAAAAAGCAAACCTGTGGAAGTTCAAGCAGCACTACTGAAAGAAATTGAAGAGGAACGCTTCAAAGAACAAGAGATCAACGATAAGTCTATCGAATGGTGCAAACAAAAGATGGATTATCGTTCTGATCTTCTTCCAATATCAGCCGTGACTATCTCTGGTCGCAAGAAGAAAGATCAACTCTCAGTGACCATGGAGATTACCAGAGAGGATGGAACCCAAAAAGCAATGTACGTATCAAAACTTGAAAGCTTCGGATTTACGGAATGGTTAGAGTTCTGGGATGCGCTGAAGAAATCCAAATCTACATACAGAGGCTACGTTGAAGGACTCCTTGAAGCCCTCATAAATAGAGTCGTTTCTGTACTAAAGCTGCCATCTCCTCTTCCTCCCAAATCTTTGAAACTCAAGAGAAAAATTGGGTCCTCCTCCTCTGAAGATGTCGCCATCATCAGGAATGAAACTTCTATCAAATTTTCAAGAGATGCACTGTTCGGTCCTCCTCCTGATCTTTCAGTTCTGGACTTATCTCTGCCTCCTGGTGGTCCCTTCCAAGCTGGTCAAGTAATCGACAAGCCTTATGGAATATTCTTCAGAGATGATGATGAGGAACTCAGATTTCAAAGAATCTCTGAGATTCCTATCTGTCCTCTGAATCATCTCAAGGATCTCTTATGCTTATGGTGTGACTTCTTCCCTGCTGCTGAAAAAATTAAAGAAATTATCAGTCAAGAATCTTTGGAACGAAGACAGAAAGGAGAAGAAATACCTGAGTATATGATCAATCCTCCCAAATCTTCTTATAGCTGATAGATTAGTTTTCTTATCTGCAATCTGTTAGTTATACTTACAGTAGTTAGTTAGTCACTTGTACTTATGATTTTCATATCTTGTAATTCTATCCCTGAATTAAATGAAAATTGCAGTGATGTACTTAACCCTATCAGTACTGTAAAAGATCCCTCAAAATAGTAATTGGGACATGCATTCTATGAGTCCTTTTTATTCCTATATTTTGAATCATAAAGTAATTTTCTTTTGTTACTTTGTCATTATCAAATAGGGGGAGATTGTTGATCCAAACTCTCTCAGTGATTTGATAACGACCCTCTTTTATACTTAGTGAAAATTACGTTATTATATGTATTAGTGTTTCATCATCAGCGATCAGACTGAGTCTGTTCAGTTATCGCTGATGACCTTTCTGTAAACATTTAATATGTATGTGTTCCACTTTCAGCGATCAAACTGAGTCTGTTCAGTTATCACTGATAGTTTCCTATGTAACACAGTTAACGTAATCCCTGAAGACAAGTCTCGCGTCAACATAGTTCATAGCTGAATCGAAGACGAAGCCACTGAACAATAGATAAGTCTACTAGTGACCTGATGCGGATATCAGCGAAGACCAGACAAATCTACTTACGCGAAGAAGCCTGAGGAAAAGCTTCAGCGATAGCTGAACTTCTTTATCTCTGGAAGAAGAGATACTCAGCGATCAACGATCACAAAGCTTATGCCTCAAGTTTTCTTTTGTCTTACCTTGCACAACCAGTACGATGTGTCAGAACGGACAAAGTCTCTGCCACAAATCGTACACCAACTCTGTCAACTACACTGTTCATAAAGTGGCCAAAAGCATGTCTCCAAAAGTGAGACTACCAAAGCCAATCTGTGAATGCCACGTGTAAAGTACCCTGCCATGCATTTAATGCATAGGGTATAAATAGGAAGCTCACTCCTTCATCTGAAGGAGTGCTCAATCCTTGAACTCCAAAATAGAAACCCTTGTTTTCTATCTCTCTAAAAATCCCCCATTCTCTGAATTTCTTGTGCAACCATCTTAGTGTTTCTTAAGTTTGTTTAGATTGAGTCTGTCTTAATCTTATTCCGCAACAAACTTGTAAATTGTATTTTGATTTATCAATAAACAATTTATTAAACTTTAATTTCTGTGTTTGTATTCAACCCCCCCCCCCCTTCTACAAACTTGTTAAGCACCTTCGGGACCAACAACATCCACCAGTGGTACTCTTTCGATCAAGTTTACAACCTGCAAAATCACTATCGGAATATCTTGTAAGATCGAACCCTGAGTCTTTGGGATACCAAAGACCGATTAGGAGTTCCTTTCAGATATCTGAAAATTCTCTTAACAACGATCAAATGGGATTCCTTGGGTTCAGATTGATAACGTGCATATAAACAAGTAGAGTACATAATGTCAGGTCAGCTCGCTGTAAGATACAGCAGGGAGCCTATCATTCCTCTATAGGCAGTGACATTAACAGGTTTTCCATATGGATCTTTGTTTAGTGTCAGAGGAGGTGCCATAGGAGTCTTCATCGCTGAAGTTTGTGTTAGATCAAACTTCTTCAGCATGTCTTTAACATACTTACCTTGGCTGATAAAAGTACCTTTGTCAGATTGTTTAATCTGAAGACCAAGAAAATATGTCAGCTCACCCATCATACTCATTTTGTATTCTTTCTTCATTCTTTCAGCGAAGCGAGTACATAGAGATGGGTTAGTAGAACCAAATATGATATCATCGACATATATTTGTACAAGAATAATATGACCTTTTATCTTTCTGAAAAATAATGTATTATCAATTTTGCCACGTTCAAAATTTTCAGAGATAAGAAAAGATGAGAGAGTGTCATACCAAGCACGAGGGGCTTGTTTTAGACCATAGAGAGCCTTATCCAATTTATATACATAATTTGGATACTTAGGGTCATAAAACCCTGGGGGTTGTTCTACATAGACTTCTTCATTTAGCTTTCCATTTAGGAACGCTGATTTTACATCCATTTGATAAACAATGAAGTCTTTATAGACTCTATAGGCTAAGAATAGTCGAATTGCTTCGAGCCTAGCCACAGGGGCAAAGGTTTCATCATAGTCTATGCCTTCCTCTTGTCTGTATCCCTGAGCAACAAGTCGAGCCTTGTTGCGGGTTACAGTTCCATGTTCATCTAACTTGTTTCTAAACACCCATTTGGTCTAGGAACGAGATTCCAAACTTTGTTGCAAGAAAACTTAGTCAGCTCTTCTTGCATAACGCTGACCCAGTTTGGATCTCTGAGGGCATCATCAGCCTTCTTTGGCTCTATTAAAGAAATAAAATTGACAAAGAGACAGATATTACCTAAACTTCGTCGTGTCTGAATACCTGCATCGGGATCACCAAGAATTTGATCTGTGGGATGATCTCTGGTCCATCGCTTAGCAGGAGCATGATCGCTTATTTCAGAGGTTAGATCAACAATGGGAATGTTCACTGATGAGAAAGCTTGAGGCTCATCAGCTATCAACTGTTGAGAGTCAGACAGACCATTTTTTTCTAAGAGGTGTTCAGATGAAGATGGATCTGATGGAGGAAGTGTGTTTAGAGGCTCATCTGAAACCCATGAAATGGATTCAGCGTTTGGAGGTATGATGCTTAGATCATCATCAGCAGCTGGAGGGTCTGAATGCTGATGGTTTGAGAATAAAGGTTTTGTTTCTCTGTAGTGAGAAAACATCCAAGCATTTAACTCTTCATTGTCAGTGATTTGTTTAGAATTCGCTGAGCGAGTTTCATCAAAGGTGACATGGATGGTTTCTTCCACAGATTGTCTTCTTTTGTTGAAAACTCTGTAGGCTTTGGAGATGGAGGAATATCCTAGAAATATTCCATCATCGGCTTTTGGGTCGAACTTTCCAAGCTGATCTTTGTTGTTTAAAATAAAGCACTGACAACCAAAGATTCGAAGAAAGCTGATAGAAGGATTTCTTCCATGAAAAAGTTCATAAGTTGTCTTTCCAAATTGCTTTACTATCAGCGATCTGTTTTGAGTAAAACATGCAGTGTTTACAGCTTCACCCAAAATTGAGTAGGGAGGTGAGAATCGCTGAGCATTGATCTCGCAGCTTCAATGATTGTTCTGTTTCTTCTTTCAGCGACTCCGTTTTGCTGAGGTGTTCTCACTAAAGAGAAGTTATGAGAGATTCCCTTGTTCTCAAAGAAAATGTTTAGAGAACTGTTTTTGAATTCAGTTCCATGATCACTTCTTATTGAACGAACAGTGAGATTATTCAGCACTTCCATCTTTTTAACAAAAGATATTAGTTCTTCTGGAGTATCACTTGTTGGATCATAAATTGTATTCAAGATTAAAGTTAAATTAGAGGGTCTAAAATGTATTTATTTGATAGTTAATATGGGTTAGTTTGTAAATGAGACTCAAGCCCATTGGGAAGCCCATTAAACATTAAGCCCATATGGCTTAGCATATATAATGTTTTAATTAATTAGGTTTTAGTAGTGGATACCTATAATCACAATTATCATAATAGTGAGTTAGTCGTATTCTCTGTAATCGCTTCAAGGTATCAAGAACACACAAGATTTTTATTGATTATTCAAGGGATTGGTATGTTATTCTAATCTTTATATCTCTTGATCTATATTGAGCTGTGTGTTAATTATCAACTAGTAATCTGGGTTTAACAAGTGGTATCAAAGCCTAAAGAATCAAGTTTCTTGGATTATACTGTGTTCATCGATTTTTTCTGTGTTCATCGACTGTTCACTGGGCAAAAATCAATTTCATGATTTAATGTGTTTTTATGCATAAAATTGATTTGTTTGGATAAGTTTTATGGTTTGGGATGCTATCTGATAGTTTAATAGCACCTAAAATCATCAATTAGTTGTTGTTTTTTTGATAATTCTTGGATCTGGGTTCACTGTCGACGCCTGTGTTCTTTAAATTGAGCATTGAATGTTGATTTTGATCATCAATTTTGATTGCCTTTCGATCGATACATGTTTATGGTCACTATAGTTTGATTTTTGCATTTGAATTTGTGTTCTGGATTGGTTTCTGGGTTGATTATTGTTTTCTGGGTCAAAACCTTCAAGATAATACCGGTCGATATTCAAGAGAACGGATTATCGGTCGAGTACCATACCCGTAACCCCACAACACACAGTCCATATCGGTCATTCTTAATACTGGTCACTCTTAACCTCGGTCAACTCTCGATACCGGTCGCCCGGACAACACTGGTCTATACAGGTCGAACACTCTGGTCGGAAAAATACCCGTCAATACCCCGGTCGATACATCATCCCGGTCGGTACCAAGTCCGGTCGAGGAATTCGGTCCATATCTGTTTAATCAGGTCGACACATTACCGGTCAAAGCATCAATCCGGTCGAAGACCATTACCGGTCAAATCATCAATCCGGCTGGAGACCAATACCGGTCAAGCACCTTATCGGTCGACCCTACCGGTCGTACAATATACCGGTCGACAAAGGTCCGGTCGGACAGCATACCGGTCGTGCAGGACCCTGGTCGAGCAGGACCCCGGTCAAGCAAGACCTCGGTCGACATCAACTTTGCTCCAGTGCCTATTTGCGCAATCCATACTTTGTGCCACCCGCGGCTCGCGCAAACCTCACTTTGCGCGACCCAAATCTCACGCAAACCTCTCCTTTGCGCCATCCTTAACTAGCGCAAAACCTTACTTTGCGCGACCTGTCTCTCGCGCGAACCGTCCTTTGCGCCACTCCCTTAGCCTATCTTTGCGCCAATTTTTCTGAGATTAATTTCTTTGTGCTTTATACTGGTTGCGAATACTGCACTTAAATTATTTTTGGGAAATTTATTTTTTCTGAAAATTTTTTAGTGTAGTTTTTATCCTATACTTGATTCTAACGATCTCATCTAGTTGATTTTATTGGTACAGATAAGTTTGCTTTCTAACCTTACAGCTAAAGATGTCTGAAGGTTATAGCTTTGATTTTGACAAGATGACTTTTTCTGAAGCAAAAGCAAATGTTAAACGTCTTGTTGGACAGTTGTCAAGATATACAAGCCTGAATCTTGATTATGATAAGGAGAATAAAAAGCTCAAATCCGAGATATTACCTCTTAAAGCTAAGAACAAGGATTTAACAATTCAAAATTCATCTCTTCTTACTCAGATCAATGTTTTAAAAGAAAATTCAAAAGATTCAAAGAAAGATTTCATCTGTTCAGAATGCATTACTGATTCTAAAATTAATTTTGTAGGAATAATTGAGAAAGAGAGAAAAGAATTTTCTAAGAAATTCTCTGATTTCTCCAGAAAAGCCTTTGAAGAGAAGAAATCTTTAGAGCTTAAATGTGTTAAGCTTTCTCAACAAGTTTCAGACTTTGAGAAAGTTATCATTCTGGAGAGAGACAAGGTTGAGAAAGAGAAAAAGATATCTGAGCAGAAGAAAGTAAATATAGACTTTTCTGAAGAAAAGAAAGTATTTGAAACTGAGATAGCTAAGCTGACAAGAGAGCTATCTGAGCTATCAACAATCATTCTGAAGAAAAAGAAGATGAATTCTGACTTGCAAAAGAAGTTTGATCTGATTGAAAAGGAAAGAAACAGTTTGTCTTCAAAGATAAAGGAACTTGAAGAGATCGTATTCAAGGTGAAGCTAACTGAGCACAAGACGCCAGAGTCAATAGCTCAATCACCGAGAGATGATCAAACTGATTCAGATTGTTCACTCAAAAAGGCTTCGAGTTCACATTTTTCAAATGTTTTCTATAATCCTTTCTGTGATTTAGATGATGGTCTAACCTTTTCTATGAAAAAAAATGTTGATAATTCAGGTAACTTCAAGAAGACTAAGGGGGCGTTTGGTTCGCAGAATCTGATGGAATCTGGCGGAATTGGAATGTTGAATTCCATTGACCAGATTCCATTCCCTTGTTTGGTTCAAAGTTTTCAATGGAATAGAATCTTCCAATTCCATTAAATTCCATACCTAAAGGATTTTAACATTCCATCAACAAACCCAAGTATTTCAATGGAATGGAATTTGTTATTTTCATAATTCCAAAATTACCCCTTACCCCAAACTAAACCCTACTGATATTGATTATCAGCAGACACCAACTCTCTCTCTCTCTCCTCTCTTTCTCTCTCTCCTCTCTTTCTCTCTCTCATCTCCTCTCTCTCTCTCCTCTCTCTCTCCTCTCTATCTCTCTCCTCTCCCTCTCTTTCCTCTCTCTCTCTCGACATCATTCGTGTGCTAAAATAATCAAAGCAATTTTAGTTAAAAATTAAACTATTTAATGACTATTTCATTAAAGTAATTTTTGTTTAAAAAAATTAAAATAATTAAAAAGGGTATTTTGGTCATTTACCAAAATTCCATTCCAATTCTGAAGCTACAATCTGTGAACCAAACAGAAAAATTCCAATTCATTTAACAGATTCCATTCCAATTCTGTCAACCAAACAGGTGGTCAAACCTGACAATATTCTATTCCAATTCCTTCAAAGTCAAATTCCTATGACAGATTCCATTCCATCCAAAAACATTCTGCGAACCAAACGCCCCCTAAATCTCAAACGAAAAGCTTCTGGAGAAAGGATGATGATAAAGATAGAGGAAATTGGATCTGGAGAGTTAAAGGATCTTCAGATGAAAAGAAGAAAGAAAAATCATTTGTGCATACATCAAATGCAAAATGGAACTATGGCTCAAAAGGTAAAACTTTTGGCAAACCTGATCTGGTTTATACAATCAATCAATTAATCAGGTTAGCACAAAAGAAAATTAGTTGTTCCTACTGTGGCTCAAATGATTTTGTAAGAAAAGATTATGTAAATAACTGGTATGGTTCTTATTTCATCTCTCCTACTAGAACTGCAACTAACCCATTAGGACCCAATTACCTCTAAAAGAGTCAGTTCTCTGATCTTTTCATGGCATTTTTCCAGCTGTTCAGTTAAATCATTGTTTTTGCATTCAGCTAGAGATTTGCCGTTTATAGCATTGTAAAGATCAATCGTCAGCACATCAACTGCGCGGCTTCTCTCTGATTCAGGTAGAGAAAGATTAGTAGAGAAAGATTAGTAGAGATAGATACCTGAGATGATATATAGCTCATAGAAGTTTCAGTTGGTTCTTCCACTTCTTCTTTAATCTCAGCCATGAGGCAGAGATTAGCGACTTCTTCTTCATCAGAACTTGATTCTTCTGATTCAGCCCAGTCATGTTCTTCAGCAATGAGACCTTTACCTTTTTGCTTGTAGCTTTTCAGCTTTTGCTATTTCTCTTTCAGCTTTAGGTACTTGTCATCGCTGGATCTTCTAGAGGTAGAAGGTTTGAAGACTTTCTTCGACCTGCACTAACTTGCAAAGGGTCCAATCTTTTCACAGTTAAAGCAAGTAGCAGTAGCCTTATCAACAGGGTTTGATTTTGGCTTGTCAGTGAGAGAGAGAGGCTTATTTCTTTTGAAATCGCTCTTTCTTGCAAATCTCTTGAAAGAGTTTGTCAAGAGTGCTAAGGACTCATCAAACTCTGAAAGATCAGTGTCTGATAGATCCTCAGATTCAGAATCTAACTCAGTGATGGTGAGAGTAGATCGCTGAGATGGAATTATCTCTGAAGAGACTAAAGCAACAGGAGTGCTTTTGGAGTCTTTAGAATCTTTTATAAGACTCTTCTTCAAAAGGTTTGACTGCACATATCTAAGCAATATTCCATACAAGGTGCTGAGAAAAAGAGAATTTAAGTCTTTTGTCAGCTTGAGACAGATTGAGTAACTGTCCCAGGATTTAGGAAGACATTCTAAGAATTTTGTTAGGACCTCATAATTAGAATAGGTCCTACCAACGGTTCTTAGATCAATGATTAAGCAGTTAAACCACCGATGAACATCAGAGAGAGATTCATTCTTACCAGCGATAAAACTTTCATACTGTCTTACCAAGTTAATCTTTCGAGTCTCTTGGATTTCAGTGGTTCCTTCATATTGAACACATATGGTTTCTCACATTTCTTTAGAAGTTTTAAGATGCATGATGGAATGGAAAACTTCATCAGGCAGAGCCATAGAGATAATGGTCTTTGCCCTTGCATCGATACCAACCTTCTTTTTGTCCTCATCACTCCATTGTCTGATTTCCTTAGCAATATAGCATTCAGGAATAAATGGAGTGGTGGCAGTAGCTGGAATGGCAGCTATAATTTGGACAGGTTCATAGGGTTCGTTTGCTACGTACTCAGGGATAGTGGGATCTGCACCTTCAAGAAATAACATCATTCGATTTTTCCAGAGAGAAAAGTTATCTCTGCTAAATTGAGGAGGTTTAGAAAGTGAACCATTATCATAGTAGTATGTGTTTGTGTTAAGTGCCATTTTAGAATAGTAAGGAAGAGAATAAAGCAAGATCTTGTTTATCAGATTAAACAGTCTTCTCTGATACCACTTGTTGGTCCCGGAGGTGCTTGACAAGTTTGTAGAAGGGGGGGTTGAATACAAACACAGAATTTAAAGTTTAATAAATTGTTTACTGATAAATCAAACACAATTTACAAGTCTATTGCGGAATAAGATTAAGTAGAACTCAATCTAAACAAACTTAAGAAAACACTAAGATGGTTGCACAAGAATATAGAGAATGGGGGATAAGAGAGTATAGAAAACAAGGGTTTCTATGGAGGTTTAAGAATATAGTACACTCTTCAGATGAAGAGGTAATCTTTCTATCTATACCCTATGCATTAAATGCATGGCAGGGCACTTTACACGTGTCCTTCATTGATTAGCTTTGGGAGTCTGACTTTTGGAAGACATGCTTTCGGCCGTATCATGAACAGTGTAGTTGACAGAGTTGTTGTACGAATTGTGGCAGAGACATGTCCGTTCTGATACATCGTACTTGTTGTGCAAGGTAAGACAAAAGGAGACTTGAGGCATAAGCTACGTGATCGTTTGATCGTTGAATATATCTTCCTTCAGAGATACAAAGAAGTTTAGCTATCGCTGAAGCTTTTCCTCAGGTTTCTTCGCGTATGAGTAGAGTTGTCTTTGCTTCACTGATATCCGCATCAGATCACTAGTAGACTTGTCTTTGTTCAGCAGCTTCGTCTTCGATTCAGTTATGAACATCTGTTGACGCGAAACTTGTCTTCAGGGATTACGTTAACTGTTTACATCAGATACTATCAGCGATAACTGAACAGACTCAGTCTGATCGCTGATAGTGAAACACTAATACATATGAATTGTTTACAAGAAAGGTCATCAGCGATAACTGAACAGACTCAGTCTGATCGCTGATGGTGAAACACTAATACAAATTAAAACGTAATTTTCACTAAGTATAGAAGAGGGTCGTTATCAAATCACTGAGAGAGTTTGGATCAACACGACTTCATAGTGAGATTGTTTAGGTAAAGATTGAAAACGAGCACATGAGCACACACTATACATGACATCCGGTCTACTAGCCGTTAGATAAAGTAGACTACCAATCATTCCACGATAAATTTTTTCATTAAAATCGTTGCCTTCCTCATCACTAGATAATTTTAAATTTGTGGTCATTGGAGTTTCAACGGATTTGCATTTTTGAATTAAATTTCTTTAACATGTCTTTGCAATATTTTGATTGGCTTATAAAAGTTCCATTTTCAACTTGTTTGATTTGCAATCCTAAGAAGAATTTTAATTCTCGCATCATGCTCATTTCAAATTCACTTTTCATTTTTGTAGAAAATTCATTGCAAATTTTTTCATTTGTGGAACCAAAAATGATATCATCAACATACACTTGCACAACCACAATATCATTATGAGCAAGTTTTACAAACAATGTATTATCAATTTTTCCCATAACATAACCACTTAGAATTAAAAAAAGATTTTAATCTATCATACCATGCACGTGGAACTTGTTTTAAACCATAAAGCGCCCTTTTTAATTTATAAACGTGACGGATTTTCAAAATTCTCAAAACCGAGAGGTTGAGAAACATATACCTCCTCATTTATAAAACCATTTTAAAAAAGAACTTTTAACGTCCATTTGATATAATTTGAAATCCTTAGCATTTGTAAAATCTAGAAGCATTCGAATAGACTCCAACCTTCCAACCGGTGCAAAGGTTTCATCATAATTTATACCTTCTTGTTGATTGTACCCCTTTGTAACAAAACGTGCCTTGTTTCGTGTGACTCCATCATTTTCGTCTACCTTATTACGAAAGACCCATTTTGTGCCAATTATGGGTTGACTACTAGGGCAAGGAACTAAGTCCCACACATCATTCCTAGTAAATTGGTTCAACTCTTCTTGCATGACAACGATCCAATCCCCATCACATAAAGCTTCTTCTATGGTTTTAGGTTCTATGCTAGAGACAAAAGCATGAAAAGCATAATGGGTATGAATTTTTGATCTAATTGTTCTTTGGTTGAGGTCACCTATGATTTGACCTACGGGATGGCCTCTAGCGATTCTAACGTTAGGATCATCTACACCTTGTGGAACATAACACGGAGGGGAATCACTAGATTCTACATCATTAGTGGAAGATTGAGAACCTAAATCTAAGGTTCTAAGATATTGAGCTAAGGCTTCTCCCTCACAACCATTATCATCTACTAAGGGAGCACTAGGTTTGGGAAGACTCTCATCAAAGCTTAATTAAGGGATTCTTCTACAACCATGGTCTCTTTATTAACGACTCTATAGGCTTTGCTATTCCAAGAGTAACCAAGGAACACTCCCTCATAGGCTTTCGGGTCAAATTTGGTTATAAATATGATTTGGTATTAAGAATAAATCACTTACATCTGTTAGAGCACAGTCTCATTTGATTCAAGATCATCCTATCCAAATATCGCAATCTGAAGCTAATGCAGAAAAGTCGACTCTTAAATATAAGTCTGAAGTCGTTTGTAATAAATGTCAAAGTTAGTTTTATTGTATTTTATTGTGTTTAAGTAATTATGTTTAAGTTAGTTAGTTAGATAATATCTAGATAATATCTAGATATTATTAGTTAGTTATTATATTAGTATTAGTTAGATAATATCTATAATGTTAGATAGTGTGTTAATGAAGCTAGAGAAAAATATCAGATCTCACAACACACACATAGAACACATCTCGATCCATTAAGATCTAAAGAGAAAAGAGAGAAAGAGCTTCAAGAACATCACTGTTTCACTATTCATCCGGTCACTATTCATCCGGTCGAAAAACTCACTATTCACTGTTCATCCGGTCGAGAAAAAAATTTTCACTGTTCATCCGGTTTCACTATTCTTTACCGATCGATATAACATCTATCGGTCAACATCTCTCCGGTCGCAACAATAGTTCGGTCGAACATCATACCGGTCAAGGCCCCGGTCGAACACCACTTTTGCACCATACACGTCTCACGCAAACTTCAGTTTGCGCGACCTTCCACTAGCGCAAAGTTCCTTTCGCGCGACCCACTTAATACGCAAAACTAATTTTTGCGCCAACCTCACCTCATGCAAATCTCAGTTTTGCGCCAACCACATCTAGCGCAAACCTCCAGTTCACGCGACCCGATTCTCACGCAAAACTAATTTTTGCGCCATCTTCAGACTTAGACTCATTATTCGAACAGGATGACTTCAAGAGAAGCCCTCGCTATCGGAACCGACTCGAAGCCACCAGTACTCTTCAGGGGAGAGTGTGAACAGTGGAAGGATAGGTTCATAGACTTCATTGAACGACATGAATTGGGAGTGTTCATCAGAAAATCAATAGAAGAAGGACTTATGCCACCAGTTCTGGAAACTCGTATAGAGGGAACTGTGGTTACAGAATTTGAACTCAAGTATCATGAGCTAGAAGGTGAAAACCTCAAAAGGGCAAAAGGTGACAGATTAGCTAAGTCATACATTCTTCAAGGCATTCCAAACGAAATTTATGTGAAGATAGACAGCTATAAGGCCTCTGGCAAACAGATGTGGGATCAGCTAGAAAAGATGATGCTAGGTTCAAAGGTTGGGAATCAGCTAAAAATATCCAACTGCCTAAACAATTATGAAGAATTTAGAGGTAGAGTTGGAGAATCTTTAGAAGAAACTTACGACAGGTTTGTGACCTTGCTAAATGAACTAAGCAAGAACAAGGTCACCAAATCGCAAATAGAGCTGAATGTCAAATTTCTCAGCATCTTCCAACCTGAATGGAAGAGATTTGTCAGGCAGATGAAGCAAATCAAGGACTTAAACGAGATTCCACTTCATGAGGTGTATAAAACCCTCAGATAGAATGAAGAAGAGGTGGATGAAATACTGGATGAAAAGAGGCAGACTGGGAAGACAGTTGATGAATCAGTTGCTCTTGTTGTGAAAAAGAAGAAGAACAAGATAATTGTGTCTGAACCAGAAAAGATTGAAGCTGAAGCGAACTCTGACTCGGACGACTGTGAACAACTAAAGCAGGCAATGCTTTCAGAAGAAATTCTACAAAAAGCCAAGCTCAAACAGTCAGAGATATTCTTCTGGTCCGAGCAATTATGTTCACAAAGAGAGGATTGAAGGAAAGGGGTTTGAAGGTAAAAGAGTAGGCGAAAGGAAGCCGGAAGAAAGAAAGTTTAAGGCTGAAGAATCTAGTCATACAGATCCTCCAAAGTGCTACAACTGTGGTAGACTTGGACATTTTGCAAGAGACTGCCGAAGGCCCAAAGTCAGAAACTCTGACTACTACAAAAACAAAATGCTTCTGGCCAAGCAACAGGAAGCTGGAAAAGCATTATTGGCAGAAGATGAGTTCTGGCTAGATCAGTAAGACGAAGAAGATGAAAATGATGAAACTGCAAACATGTGCTTAATGGGCAAATAGGAAACAGATGCTGACGTTGATTCCGATGATGAGGACAACGAAGAGGTATGTGATTTAAATGAATCTGATTTCTTAAATCAAATGCATGCCATGATGACAAAACTTCAAGAATTAGAGTCGAAGCTTAAGCAAGAAAAGGGTGTCATTCTTGAACAAAACCAATCAATACAGAAACTTAGCAATGTTGTTGTTGAGAAGAAAGTATTGGTTGAGACCTTACACAAAAACATTGACACTAGCGCCAAAGAACAGACCATAATTCTTCAAGAAGTTACTGAAACAAAGACTAAATTGAGAAAGAGTGAGTTTGATTTCATCGAGCTTACGAAATTGCATTCTTCAACTTCCAAAGAAAACGAATCTTTACTTGCAAAATTAAATGCTTTGGAAAAGAATTTATACTCATTGGGTCAAACTAAACAAACCATTCATCTAAACAAACCCAAAGAGAATAAAGAGAGCTGGGGACTTGGTTATGAGAACCCTCATTACCTGAAAAAGGGTATATCAGAAGTGCAAGCACTTTATGATCTTACATTTTTAAAACTAGCTCGAAGAATCCCTAAGCTTGAAGTTTTCTGGATTGGATTGTCAAAAGAGGATGAAGCCAAGGAAACGGAAAAACGAAAGAACACAACTAAAGTTCAACTTCCATTTCGTTATGCGAAGTTGAATAATAGTTATAATGATGATCCTATATATCAAAAGAAAACTCTTTCAAATGACTTCTTTTAGAGTTATTCTATCAATGAAATGGAGGCGAAGCCTATTAAAGGTAAACTATATGTCCCTCCTCTCGTTTTGGAAAGTAAAATTTTTGAACTTGAGAATTCTTTAACAGATGAAAGACTTTTGATTAATATTGAACAAAAAGTTTTTTCAACTGTGTTTAAAAATGCTGTTCTTTCTAAGGCTTCAAAATCTAATGATAGTTTTGGTCAAACTGATGGAGGGTTTGATTTTCTAAACTCCGATGGTGTTTTAGATGAATGTATTGATCAACTTGATTTTCATGCGAAACTTCCTAACCATTCATCTTTCGTTGTAAAATCATTGGGAAAAACCAGTACGTTTGTAAAAAGTGCAAAATCAACGAAAGTTGATAAATTAGTTTATGTGAAAGCTAAGAATGCGAAAGGTAAGATTAAATCTCAGCATTCACAGAAACCGATGACTACTGGTAACCCAAAGAAGAAGCATTCAGTTATTGCTCACAAGTCTAACTCACAAGTTTCAACTGTTTCAGATCTGAGCAAGAAAAGGCCAGAAGTTAAATCTCAATGGAAACCAAAACAGAAGACTGACAAGACTGATAAATCTTTTTGTACTGTTGATTGTAATAAGACTTCGCCTATTAAAGATGTTTTAATTACTGATGTTGCTATTTTGAAACCAAAACTTGTCGTTTATCGCAAGAAATATTCTATGAAGCAATTATTCCAGTTATCTTTATCTGTTAGAAAGTCTTCATATTATGATAAACATGTTTATGCTTCTTGTCAAGATTCTGATGTTTGGTATGGAACTTATCATGTGCACTCTAATCATTCTAATGCTTCCAATGAATTTCAAATGAAAAACGGACCCAAATTTCTATGGGTACCAAAATATTGTGCTAACACAGTTGGACCCAAATTTCAATGGGTACCAAAAGCTAAATCTGTGTTGCAGGAACTCAAAGTTTAAGGGGGGCATAGAACATAGGCTTTTGAACAAATCAGTTCAAAACCCGGACTTAAATGTCAAGATGGTGGCTTCTAAGTATTTCAGCTTAGAACCCGTACTTCAACGAAGTATGACTTCTACACAAAACAGTCTAGGACTCGTACCTCAAAGAACAATGGCTCTTGAATACATCAGTTCAAGACCCGCTCTTCAATGCTCAAATTTACTTAAAAATTTTGTTTTATGGTTAACTAAATCTCTTGTTTCATAATTTCTCTTGTGCAGATCCGTCATATGTGGTACTTGGATAGCAGATGTTCCAAGCATATGACTGGAAAAAAAGGTATGTTGACCAACTTTACAGAGAAGTATTGCGGAACAGTTAGATTCGGCAACGATCAGTTTTCACCAATACTAGGTTATGGTGATATGGTACACGACAAATTCACGATAAAGCAGGTGAGCTATGTTGAAGGCTTAGGACACAACCTGTTCAATATAAGCCAGTTCAGTGATAAAGGCTTATAGGTAAATTTCAAAGCCAAGAGGTGTTCAGTTCGCACTGAAGAAGGCGAGGAACTCTTGGTCGGAACGAGAATGTCCGACCTCTACACAATCAATTTGTCAAACGTCCAGACTGACAAGTAGGTTTATATACTATCGAAATCCTCGATGCAACAAAGCTGGCTATGGCATAGACGGCTCTCTCGCCTCAACTTTCGGTACATCAACAAACTGGTCAGTGGGAAGTTAGTGAAAGGACTTCCAGAGCTCAAGTATGAAAAAGAACATCTTTGTGCAGCATGTGAAAAGGGAAAGATGAAGAGAGCTCCACATAAACTAAAGCCTGAACCGAGTACAAGCGCTCCGTTAGAGTTATTGCATATGGATCTCTGTGGTCCGATGCGAACGCAAAGTCTAGGCGGAAAGAAGTACATACTAGTTATCATGGACGATTACTCGCGATACACTTGGGTCAAGTTTCTACGTTCAAAAGATGAGACACCTGATGTTCTCATCACATTCCTGAAGACGACCCAGGTGAATCTGCAGAAACCGGTCAAGATTCTAAGAACAGACAACGACACAGAGTTCAAGAACAAAACAGTTCAAGAATATCTCGAATCGGTCGGGATATCACATCAATACTCTGCTGCTCGTACGCCACAACAGAATGGAGTGGTCAAAAGAAAAATCGTACGCTAGTCGAGGCTGCTCGTACTATGCTAAGTCAATCTGACTTACCTCTATTCTTGTGGGTTGAAGCTATATCGACTGCTTGCTACACTCAGAATCGTTCCATGATACACCGCAGATTCAAGAAGACTCCTTATGCGTTAATCAACAACCGAACACCGACAATCAAATATTTCCGTATATTTTGGTGTAAGTGTTTTGTGCTAAACGACAGAGAGAGTCTGAGCAAGTTCAGCGCTAAGGCGGACGAAGGCATCTTCATTGGTTATTCCTCTACATCAACTGCATACCGTGCATATCTGAAGAAGTCAAAGACGGTTATTGAAAGCGTCAATGTTACGTTTGATGAAGAAATGGCTTTCGAACAACACAGTTCAAACGTCCAGACTGACAAGTAGGTTTATCTACTATCGAAAGCCTCGATGCAACAAAGCTGGCTATGGCATAGACGGCTCTCTCGCCTCAACTTTCGGTACATCAACAAACTGGTCAGTGGGAAGTTAGTGAAAGGACTTCCAGAGCTCAAGTATGAAAAAGAACATCTTTGTGCAGCGTGTGAAAAGGGAAAGATGAAGAGAGCTCCACATAAACTAAAGCCTGAACCGAGTACAAGCGCTCCGTTAGAGTTGTTGCATATAGATCTCTGTGGTCCGATGCGAACGCAAAGTCTAGGCGGAAAGAAGTACATACTAGTTATCGTGGATGATTACTCGTGATACACTTGGGTCAAGTTTCTACATTCAAAAGATGAGACACCTGATGTTCTCATCACATTCCTGAAGACGACCCAGGTGAATCTGCAGAAACCGGTCAAGATTCTAAGAACAGACAACGACACAGAGTTCAAGAACAAAACAGTTCAAGAATATCTCGAATCGGTCGGGATATCACATCAATACTCTGTTGCTCGTACGCCACAACAGAATGGATTGGTCGAAAGAAGAAATCGTACGCTAGTCGAGGCTGCTCGTACTATGCTAAGTCAATCTGACTTACCTCTATTCTTGTGGGTTGAAGCTATATCGACTGCTTGCTACACTCAGAATCGTTCCATGATATACCGTAGATTCAAGAAGACTCCTTATGCGTTAATCAATAACCGAACACCGACAATCAAATATTTCCGTATATTTTGGTGTAAGTGTTTTGTGCTAAACGACAGAGAGAGTATGAACAAGTTCAGCGCTAAGGCGGACGAAGGCATCTTCATTGGTTATTCCTCTACATCAACTGCATACCGTGTATATCTGAAGAAGTCAAAGACGGTTATTGAAAGCGTCAATGTTACGTTTGATGAAGAAATGGCTTCCGAACAACATAGTTCAGAACCCGTTATAACCGGAATACTAGCTTCTGGGCAAATCAGTCCAGAACCTGCGTCTCAACAGAACAAATCAGATGAAGCATCAATGTATTCTAATAGTTTATCTGATTTAGACTTATTATTTGAACTGTTTTATGATGAATTTCTTGGATCTAATGTTAAGAAATCTGTTGTGGTTGACAGGAATGATGACTTAACGACTACTCATCCAACCATGTCAGATATCCCTATTGAAATTCTAGTTCAAATTCCGACTCCAACAGTTGAAGCTGTGACAAATAATGAAAAGACAGAAGTTGCTGCATCAGTAGGATGTTTTGTACGGACTGATTTGTAGCCTCTCCAAGTTGTACCCTGAGACTTCTGCACCTACAACTTCAACTGCAACCATTATTCCTCCTGAACTACCAGAAGAAGGTACTAGTGGATTCATAGATGATACTATTGATATATATTCATATAATCCACTACCTCATGAACACAAATGGACCAAAGAGCACCCGATAAGCCAGATCATTGGTGATCCATCAAAACAGGTGCAAACTAGGTCAGCGTCAATGAATATGTGTATGCATGAATCCTTTCTGAGCAAGATCGAGCCTACTCGCGTATCAGAGGCTCTTTCCGATTCAGACTGGGTAACTGCAATGCAAGATGAGCTGAATCAGTTCGACGCACTTAAAGTCTGGAGACTCGTACCCAAACCTTAAGGTAAAACCATTATAGGTACGAAATGGGTTTTCAAGGTCAAGAAAGACGAAGATGGCACCGTTATCAGAAACAAAGCAAGACTTGTATCCAAAGGATATAGGCAAGAGGAAGGAATAGACTACGATGAGACTTATGCTCATGTGGCGCGTTTAGAGGCAATTCGAATGTTTCTAGCCTACGCAGCCCACAAGAACTTCACGGTCTTTCAAATGGACGTCAAGACAACATTTCTGAATGGAATTCTGAAAGAAGAAGTCTACGTCTCACATCCAGAAGTTTTTGTCAATCAAGAGAAACCGACTCACGTCTACATTCTCAACAAAGCACTCTACGGACTGAAACAAGCTCCTCGTGCCTGGTATGATGTCCTATCTCAATTTTTAGTCAAGTCTGGTTTTACAAAAGGTACGGTAGATACCACTTTGTTTATTAAAAAGGAAAAATCCGATATCATTCTTATTCAAATCTATGTGGATGCTATTATTTTTGGCTTTACAAATCCTAAGTACTGTAAGAATTTTTCAAACCTTATGGTGTCAAGATTTCAGATGAATATGATGGGAGGGTTGAATTTCTTTCTCGGATTACAAGTCAAACAATTTTCATCGGGGATTTTTATCAATCAATCAAAATACATTTTTGATATTCTTTGGAAGTTCAAAATGGAAAATTCTAAACCGATTGGTACCCTAATGGCACCAGGTACTAAGATTGGCACCGATCCTTCTGGAAAGGCTGTTGATGTTAGGACTTACAGAGGAATGATAGGTTCTTTGATGTATCTTACTTCTAGTAGGCCAGATATAATGTTTTCAACATGCTTATGTGCAAGATATCAAGCCAATCCTAAAGAATCTCATGTGTCTGCAGTTAAGCGTATTTTTAGATATCTGAAGGGGACTGCAGATCTTGGTCTGTGGTATCCTAAAGATACTAGCTTTGAACTAACAGCATATACAGATGCAGATCATGCTGGTTGTATGTTAGACAGGAAGAGCACGTCAGGTCATATACAGTTCATCGGTGATAAACTCGTAAGTTCGGCATCGAAGAAGCAACTTTGTGTTTCAACTTCAACGGCCGAAGTAGAATATGTAGTTGCTGCTAGCTGTTGTTCTCAGGTCTTATGGATGAGAACACAACTGCGTGACTACGGTTTTGACTTCAACCATATCCCGATATACTGTGACTCAAAGAGCGCAATCGCGATAGCAGCTAATCCTATTCAGCATACAAAGACCAAACACATCGATGTCAGGTATCACTTCATAAAAGATCATGTTGAAAAAGGAACAATTGAACTTTACTTTGTAAAAACTTATTATCAGCTTGTAGATTTGTTTACCAAACCATTAGACGAAAAAAGATTCAATTTTCTTGTCTCTAAGCTTGGTATGCTAAATCTTAAGACCTAATCGGTAATTACCTATTAAAGTTTCTTATTGTAAATTTTTCTTCATTTCTTCATTTCCGCAAGATATCTGCACGTCAATATTCTGTTCCTGATCAAAGGGGGAGTATGTGAAGACTTTCATTGTTATTTTTAGGGGGAGATCATTAATTTCTACATTTACTTCTGATTATTTCTTATCAGAACTCGTACTTTAAATTGTTTTACTGCTTTTTGTCATTTCATTTTAAGTGAATAAATTTGCTTTGACTATGACATAAGACTTTTGCAGTTTTTGAGAGAAGCTTACAAGATCATATCTTTCTGACTTTAAGCTTAGCTTCATGAGATGTAAGATCACACGTTAAGGTATAAACCTTTATCTTAATCTCATATATGTTTGAAAGAAGGACAACTTTCAATCATTGAAAACATGTTCTTAAATGTTCAAATCACTTTCTGATTTTTCAACAGATTTTATATTTTGGGAGTGTAATTTAAATGTTTTACATGAGCTTACATGATTATAAATCAGTTTGAGCAACATATTCTTTATAGGATATACGGGATCCGTGTGCTAGGACTTACAAGAAACTTCTATGGAATCACGTTAACCAGTGATTTCTACCCACGAAGTTAATCCATAGTGATTGAGTGTGAGAAGACGAAAAGAAATGAGTGTGGTTAGAGTAAGCTTAATGTTTAAAATAAAGAGGGTGTGAGAACAGAGTTAAAAGAATATCAGAACTCTGCACCAAATACTTTCTGAGCCGGGCAGCCACATTTCTAGTGTTTCACATTTCTTTGGTGACATTATTGAAACAGGCAACTAGCCAATGTCAACTCTTGATTAATCCCACCAACTACTCATTTTCTTCTTAAAAGGAAAATGTTTCATTTTCAAAGGGGAAGTAGCACATTTGCTATCTGATTTTCATTTGGAAAATCTGGATATTGAAAAGAAGGAAGTTTGCCCCACCTTCGCACTTCACTCATGCACATTGAGTCTGTGTTTAACTTACTGTTGTCTCAGTGGTTTACACAATATTAAGCCTTATAAGCAATCATCAGTGCTTAATTCTTTCTATCACAAGCACGAACACACAAGGAATTTGTTTCTTTGTCCTAACGTTTATAGAAATTACCTTTGTGGTGTTCCGATGATTGAATGGAAGCCCTGGGGGAGTGAACATCATAAAAGCTCCTTTCCATTGTGTATTCGTTACATACAGTGACTTAGTATTACTGACAGGCATTTTTAACTGATTCATTTGTTGATACAGGTGTTAGACGACTAATTTGTCTGGATTTGCAAAGATCTAGATGACTATCTTATGAATTGACGAATCAGAGGCTACGAAAGATAGACATTTCTTGACATAAAGTTTTGATGAACTTCTTACTCTTTTCATCAAAAAGGGGGAGAAGGGCCGAACCAAGAAATGTGGAACGACACAAGATTAGAGCAAGTATTCTGAAGACATGCTGAATTGCAAGAAATTCTCTTTGAAGATACTTTGCTACAACAATCTGAGCTATAACTAGAGATAATTTCTTCCCAACATCTGAAAGAGATTTTATCTACATCAAAGAGGAAGATTATTACATTCTGAAGACTAAGAAGGAGATTGCATCTTCTGAGCTGAAAAAGAGAAGATTGAATTGCACAGATCTATTGGATAAATCTTTTTAAGTAATGATCTTGATCCAAAGGGGGAGATTGTTAGAGCACAGTCTCATTGGATTCAAGATCATCCAATCTGAAGTTTAGAATCTGAAGCTAATGCTGAAAAGTCGCTCTCTATATAAGTCTAATGTTAATTTGTAATAATTATCGAAGTTAGTTATTGTACTAATTAATAGTATTATATTAGTTCTAAATATCTAAATAATAGATATTTAGGTTATTAGATATTTAGTTTAAGTTTTAGATATTATGTTTGAGATATATAAGGTTATGAGATATTATTTATCTCACAACTTCTAATATCTCAAATCATCAAACATATCGACCAAGTCAAGAACCAGAGAGAGAGAGCTTAAACTGAGAAACAATATCAACCTTTGTAATCCTCGTTTGTAATCTAAACAGGTTGGTAATCTATATATCTTTGTTGTTTGATTATCTGGTAACGATAGTGTTCAATCACACGGACTCACAACATCCAAATAATTTAAGGTGGGCTAGGGAAGGCTTTCTACCACGGAAGAGCTAAAATGGGATTTATTTAGGGTACCTCTAACTAGGACACGGTTAAGCACATAGGTTGCAGTAGCAACGACATCACACCAAAACTTTTTGGGGAACTCGATTTTCATTGAGCATGGTTTTACTCATTTCTTGTAAGGTTCTATTTTTCCTCTCAATAACCCCATTAGATTGAGGAGTTCGAGGAGCTGAAAAATTGTGTGTTATCCCATGTTTGTCACAAAAAGCATCAAATTGTATTTCATTATCGAATTCACGTCCATTGTCCGTACGTATAGAAACAATAGTACAACCTTGTTGTTTTTAAGTTCTTTTTTCAAAATTTTAAATTTATCAAAAGCCTCATTTTTATATTTTAAAAATAGGGTACATGTATAACGGAAAAAATAATCTACAATTACTAAAGTGTAGTAATTTCCTCCAAAACTTTGGGTTGCCATGGGACCAAAAAGATCCATGTGTAGTAATTCTAAAACCCTTTTAGTTGAAATCACGTTTTTAGATTTATGTGAAATGTGAGTTTGTTTGCCGACACGACATGCATCACAAAAATGTTTATCAAATTTTAATTTTGGAAGGTCACTCACAATCTCCTTATTTTTCAAATTTTGAATTAATCTAAGATTTGCATGACCTAAACGTCTATGCCACGATGTAGAATTGTCATACATGGAAGATATACAAACATTTTCTTTTATAAGAGTTTTACAAACATAAAGATTTTTTCTTTTTAAAACCAGTGAGAAGAATTTTACCATCTTTTAAAATTTTGCAAGAATCCTTTTTAAAAGCAACAATTATATCATTTTCGCAAAGTTGGCTAATACTTAGCAAATTAAAGTTCAAATTGTCAACATGCTCAACGTTAAGAAATTTATCATTGTTGCAAGAAATTATACCTCTCCCAATTACCTTTCCTTTGGAATTACCTCCAAAAATAACTTGTCCACCATCACATGACTCATATGATGAGAAAAGATACGGTTTCCAGTCATGTGACGTGTGCAACCACTATCAAGAATCCAATCCATGTCAAGGTGATAAGAACCCAATTGAACAATAGGGTTTTCTGGTACTAGAGTAATCAATCCAAGAAAAGACTTACAAGTTTACTGGTTTTCGAGAGCTAGTCTCTCCCAATAACAAAAAGAAAGAATCCCAAATTCGAAGACAAGCTTAATCACTAATAAATCATTAATTTATATTGTCCCACCCACAAGGAAAGCAAATAAACAATTAAGGAAAAAAATAAACAATTTCAGAATTTCCCCTTAAACTTCTTTATTTTTTTTCTTTAGTTCCCCTCTTTGTATAGACTTTTACTATTGGTGGCTTATCAATACTCCCCTCCCAAAGATTCACCTTGTCCTCAAGGTGAAACTCCGAAAACTGCTGACAAAGATCCCGGTAAATTTCCCATGTGTCTTCAAGTTCAGGTAGCCCTTTCCACCTAATTTGGACCTCCATGTTGTTGCCATGTCCGTACCTTATCCCTTTCAGTGTTCCAGGTTCAACCAGCACCCCTCCATTGTCCAACAGCCCCTAAGGCAGCGGGGTGGGGTCAATTGATCACCCCTAGCAACCTTTAATTGTGACACATGGAAGACCGGGTGAATGTTGACTTCCAAGGGCAGTTGCAACTTGTAGGCCATCTTTCCAATTCGAGTTAGGATAAGAACCCAATTGATACCAAAATGATAAGAACCCAATTGAACAATAGGGTTTTCTGGTA
Source organism: Arctium minus (assembly GCA_954870635.1). Classification (NCBI taxonomy): domain Eukaryota; kingdom Viridiplantae; phylum Streptophyta; class Magnoliopsida; order Asterales; family Asteraceae; genus Arctium; species Arctium minus. The sequence goes on along the minus strand of OX941087.1, from coordinate 38,542,859 downwards.
CTAGAGTAATCAATCTAGTCTCTCCCAATAACAAAAAGAAATAATCCCAAATTCCAAGACAAGCTCAATCACTACTAAATCATTAATTTATATTGTCCCACCCACAAGAAAGGCAAATAAACAATTAAGGAAAGAAAATAAGCAATTTCAGAATTTCCCCTTAAACTTCTTTCTCTTTTCCTTTAGTTCCCCTCCTTGTATAGACTTTTACTATTGGTGGCTTATCACAAGGCTTATCTACAAACAATAAAATATAACTTTTATGGTCCCATTTTTCATGGGTCATTTGAAAGTTAGTGCTAACAACGACTAAAATTAAAACTACAAAAAATAATATTAAGCATGTTGCCGTAAAATATGCATTAAGTACGACAACATACAAAATTATACAACAACCTAAAACCACAAACGCATCCCACCGAGATTGTCAACACTAAACAACCCCTTGGGAATCCATTTTTTTTACGATTTTAATTTTACGATCATACTCGTCATAAGCATAAAAAGGAGCATGTGCATTTATTTTATGTTTCGGTCTATAAAGTTTATAATCATACATGCAAGCATACCTTTTTCTTGGCATATAATTCATAACATCCTTTTTGGGCACAAATGGGGGTTTTGTCACATGAAGTTTGGGTTTCACGTATTCATTTCCACTTGTATCATGATGTGCTATATAAGGTTTTACTACTTTTTTAGTTTCAACAATTTTAGGTGGTTCAACAACATTTTTATTATGCAAACTAGAACATACATCATAACATGAATCAAAACCCACTCATTTTTTACAATTTATACGATTTGACATTTTAAGCATTTTAAGCACTTTCTCATATTGAAAAGCAAGAGCTAACAAATCATCTTTTTCATGTAAATCGCAATTATTTTTTAAGCATGCAATTTCATCTTTAAGAATATCACATTTTGCACATAAATCATTTTCTACCACTTTTTTTTTCCAAGCATGCAATCTTTTTATTTAAAACAATGCAAGAATCACATACATCTTTTTCACAAAGCTTCTTTTCCAAAATGGTGACTTTATCATTTAACTCCACTTTGGTTTTAAAATCACATGCAATTTTTTATTTACAATCATGGACTTCTTTTTTACATAATATTAAAGTCCCATTAAGTTTGTTACACTCATCTTTATAATTTTTTGCAAGAACGACCATTTTATGGAAAGAATCATTTAACATCTCAAGATCATCATCATCACTATTATCATCACTAGAATAGTTGTAGTCATAAGAGTGTACCTCATTATCACTTCCGGCCATGAGACAAATGGCTTCATCATCTCCTTCATCTTCACTTGCACTCCAAGCACCTCTAATGAATGTTTTCTCCTTCTTTTTATTGGACTTGTTCTTTTTAGGACACTCATTTGCATAATGATCCTTATCTCCACATGAGTAGCAATATCATTTCTTTTTCTTGGCTTCTTCTTCATCACTTGAGTCATCATTTTTCTTTACTTTCTCTTCCCTTTTATGGAACTTTTGGCTTCAGTTTTCACCACCACGTCGATAGTCTCCTTTTCTTTGAAACCTATCATTTTTTGAAAACTTTTTATTAGATAAAATTTGGAGAAGTTTCTTACCAACATGGCTATGTCGTCAAGATTTTTGGGTTTGTTCTTTGAGGAGCTTGCTCTATCCTTCCTTTTCTTCTCTTTCTCATCACTTGAAATTGAAGCTTTAAGAGCTAAAGACTTCTTTTTATCTTTCTCCCGATCTTTGTTCCTTTTTAGTGCGATTTCATGCACTTTGAGATTGCCGATGAGATCATCAAGCTTCATGGTTGAAAGATCTCGGGAGTTCTCTAAGGATGTGATTTTTGGCATCCACTCCGGTGGAAGTGCTCTAAGAATTTTCCAAATGTAGTCCTCATTTTCATAAGTTCGTCCTAGTCCCTTCAAGCTCATCATAATAAGGTTAAAACGTTTAAACATTGAGTCGATTGACTCATCTTTTGACATTTCATAATCATGTACAAGAATATTTATTTTTGAACTCTTAATTTGAGAGTTTCCTCTATGTGTATTGTTCAAATTTTGCCAAATATCATAAGCGGTTTCACAAGAGTAAACACGCTCAATTTCATATTTAGTTAGTGCGGAAAATAAAATATCTTTGACCTCAAGATTTAAACAATTCCAAGAATCATCCGCATTGGACCATTCCGCTATGGGTTTTTCAACAACTTTTCCATCTTGAGTTTTAGTGGGCTTAAAATTCCCATTAGTAATAATATCCCAAATTTTTTGACTTTTTCCACGAACGTAACACTCAAATAAATTAGCCCAAAGACCAAAATTTCCGGTGTGGATTTGGGGAGGTTTTGAGTAAACATTTCCCTCAAAAGTTGTCATTTTTTAAAAATCGAATACAAGTTTTGAAAACACAAAAGTTTTACAAAAAATATTTGTAACCCGCTCTGATACCACTTGTTAGGACAACCTTGGGGGGGGGGGGGGGAAGGTTGTTTTCGTCTATAAATCGTTCTTAATTTTTTTTTAAAGAAAATAAATAGCAATACATAAGATGCATTCTTTTTGTTAAGGTTTAACACAACAAGCAACCAAACAAAATATAAAAAGATAGGGAAAAGAGATATAACAAATTTAGAGAGGTTCACCCAAAACAGGGCTAATCCTCTTTGTTGAGTGAACTCAACGTGACGATCCACTATATTGTTCTTTTAAGGTAGAAATATATTGTATGAACACTTGATTACACAATATTTGAATACTTGAAAAATTAACTCAAGTTCTAGCTATTTTCCACACCACAATGTCGATGCTAGTTGGATCTATCTCACACACATACTAGAGTGTGGAGAATACTTGTGTTTTATGCTTGGTATCACAAACTTTCTTTGATCTTTAAAGAAAGAAAAGATGAAGTATTAGAAAGTTGTGAGTTGAGAGTCAAGTGTTAAAGGACTTGAGAGTGTTTGAGAAAGTTGAGAGTTCTTGAAAGTTTTCTATGTGTATACTTGAAGACATAAGGTATATTTATATATATTAGAAATTATATAAAAAAAGGTTTTTTAAAAAAAAGTTGGTGGAATCAATCCGTTGGATTCATTTCAGAAGAATTTTTTTTTATTTACAACCCAAATAAATTTGAATTGATTTGTTGTGTCAATTCAAGAGATATTGATTTGAATAGGTACTCAAAGTCTAGATACACAATTAAGAGTGCAAGACTTACACTCCAAGTATTTAAGTCTTGCAAATATGTTTGAATTGATTTGTTGTGTCAAGTCAATAGATTATATAAAAACATTATTTTGTGAAAAACATTTTATAAAAAAAATCACTCTCAATTTTTATAAAAATAATCGGTAAACCTATCGGAGTTGGAATAGCAAGCATGAACAATCGTATTCCCATATGCCACTTGAATATTCTTGTTTCGTTGTGTCTTATCGGATTTCATCATTAATTTGAGGTTGACATGATTCCCGAGACGACAACGTGTATTTTCGTAAATTATATATATGCACATCAAATAAAATGTTAAATAAACAATATAATATGGTTTGTTTGATGCATATCTTGTTGGAAGACAGAACTGCCAACGACCGAAGGCAAGAAGTGGCCCCCGGGTATGATGAGAGAGGCCCAGTCGACACCGGAAAGGTAATCCGGATGGAGGACATCGTTGCTGCTAATATGGGTCACGGTAGGAAAACCTGCTCGTACAAGAATTTCCTGTGCAGTAAGCCGCTAGAATTTTCAGGAACTGACAACCCGGTAGTGTGCATGAATTAGATCCAAGAGATGGAGCAAGCATTTGATTCTAGTGAGTGTGAGGAGGGAAAGAAGGTGAAATTCTCCTCCCACATGATGAAGGGTCGGGATCTTACTTGGTGGAAGTTACCAAGTCTACTCATGGAACCGCCTTCACCTCATCGCTATCGTAGGATGCTTTCAAAAGGAAAATGGATGAATACTGTAACGAAAGGGCGATCGACCGGATAGAGGAAGAATTCCGAACTCTAAAGAAAGGGAACATGTCAGTAAGAGAATACTCCAATCTCTTAATGGAGAAGATGGACTTAGTGGGACATGTCGTCCCGAGCGAGAAGGATAGAATCAAGGCTTATTTGAAAGGGCTACCGGCCGACATGAAGGCGATGGTCCGAAGTTCTAAACCCTTTACCCTCCGAGGGGAGATTGAAGAATCAAAATTCATGGAAGATATCTATGCTCGGAATATTGAAGAAGAGGCTGAGATCGAAGAAGAGAGGAAACGGGAGGACCATTGGAGTCCACGTCAAGGGCACAATGGTCGTGGCGACGAAAAGGAAGTTGGCCATCGAAGGAAGTCGAAAATGGTGCCAGGAATGTCGGGTCAAACATGCGGGTAGGTGTAATACTAATCCTTCATCGTGTTTCAAATGTGGGAAAAGTTGGATTACTCCCACCGAGACTGCTACATCAAGGGCACAATATGCTTTGTGTGTAAGGAACCAGATCATGTGAAGAAGAATTATCCTCATGCAGACTTTGTTAATGGGTCGGGTAGCTAGCATCGTATGACGGGGCGCGAATAGCTTGTCGGCAATGACAGGTATGTTCCCCGTTGGTTATTCTAAGTTCTTAGTGCTGATGTTTGATTTAATGTCTTTGCTAGCTTTTTCTGCCAACTTCTAGACTTGGTGCTAGAGACCGATGTTATTAGTGTTTCAGAGAGTCCTAGAGATCTGGTAAGGAGTTTTAGGAGTTAAGTCGCTTGAGCAGGGCTCGTTTTGATATCAAGAAGCGTGAGGTTTTAGAAGATAAGTTCCAAGGTTTGGTAATCGATCGATGTTGTTCGTTTAGTTAGGAGTTCATTATAAGAATTGTAAATCGAAGAATCAATAACTGGAGTCGTGGGAAATGGTATGTCTTAAGTGTAAATTCTCTTGAGGCGGGTGGAGTGTCAGATTTACTTAGAGGAACCTAGGAAATGTTTCACCCATACCCGTAGGAAAAATTGTGAAGGTTATGATATCAAGTGTGGATGGCACACCCTGACTTTTGCAAATGACCGCTAAGAGAATGGTGATAATTCCGTAGAAGGTAGTGAAAAGTGGTAGATGATAGTTAGTTGTACCATGCGAGGGAGATATGTGTAATGTTTTGGAAGACCCCGCCGAGCGAGACCTATAAGAGTTAATGACTTCATGGATTGGATGACTCGAAGTTATGATGGATTTGCTGATCCAACCAAATCCTAGACTTAAGATTTTGGTAATGGGAGAAAAGGCACCCTTAAACGTGATAGGTTTGAATAAGTTCTTGGGTGTTACAGGTGCTCGTCAATTATGACCAAGCGAGCGGGTTGGTGTACATTCGACTAAGAGCCGAGTGAGACCCTCTAGGCAAGAGTTTGAGACTTAGATTGTGGATGTAGTAAGGATTGGGTGAAGAAGTAGACGACCGTTGACTCTAAGAAAGGTTGGAAGACCTTAGTGATTTTGGTAATGGTTGTGTTAAGGATCTTCCTTAAGTTTAGGATTGAAGTCTTTTTGTTAGTAAGGTAGACTTTCTTGCTTTTTGTCAGAAGGTATTTTAAGCGGAAGCAGTGGTTGTCGTAAGATTGAACTTAGGGAATTGAGAGATATCCCTAGGTTGAGACCTCCCTAGAGAGTCGTGTAACAAGTCCATCCTTAGGGTTGTTCTTAACCCGGGTTCTTAGTTAGAGGATTCTAAGGGAATCTTCTAGGTGATGTGAATCGTTAGTGCACCACTCGAATATTTTGGGGTCGGCAAGTCGACAACTTTTCATGGAACCTTGTGGAACAAAGAACGAGTAAGGACCTGGTGAACAAGTATTTCACCTAAACCTTTCGGGTGAGATACTTTAGGAAGTTTTTATGTTTCCTATGAAGGTGGTGGAATCACCTCTCGTAACCCTTTACCCACACTTTCGGTCTCCCCCGTCACCGAAAGGTGTTACTTTCGGGTATTCCCTTACCCACACTTTCCGTGTTGAAAACGTACCATTTATTTATACAAATAGCTTTGATAAAATATTTCATTGGTGTGTTTTGGGAGAAATTGAATGGTGTTTAATTATTTAAAAAAGGTGTATTTGGCGTAGGTAGAGACGTGATATGGAAATAAAACCTTTATATCTGATGTTTCAAGTATGGTTGCTTTTGGAGTGCGTTATTGATTTTAAAACGTCTTATTAGTTATATATGATCAAACTGTTTTAACTCACTAGGCGTTAAGCCTAACACTTTTTCTAATCGACATGTATATCAGGTATTAGATGGATCTGAGTGGCGAGTGAAGCTGGGTAGAAGTTCCGGTAGGATGACTCTAGTGACGTCATCCGGTTTAAGAAGATAGTGGACTTGGTGATTGTTGTAACACCCGTTAGACTTTGTTTCCATTTGTGGGACCAGATAGTTCCGTTAGAATTCTGATACATGTTGTTGTGTTTCTTTCCTTTGTAACTTTAGATTTTCGTGTTCCAAGTTATGTAATTAAGGGAATTTTGGAAGTTTTAAATTGTCTGCTAATTTCCAATTTTAGGGGTTTTATAACTACTGATCTTGGCTTGTGGTATCCTAAGGAAATAGGGTATGAGTTGGTTTCTTACTCAGATGTTGATCATGTGGAATGCATGCTAGACAGGAAGAACACGATGGTTCATGTGCAGTTCATAGGTGATAAGCTAGTCAGTAAGGCATCGATGAAGCAAATATTGTGTGTCTACATCTACAGGTGAGGAGGAGTATGTAGTTGTTGCGAGTTGTTGCTCCCAAGTCAGTTGGATGCGCACACAACTGAAGGATTTTGGTCTTTACTACAAGAAGATTCCCGTCTACTATGACTCGAAAAAAGGCAATTGTCGTATCCAACAATCCTGTTCAGTACACGAAGACCAAACACATCAATGTTCGGTATCATTTTATCAAAGACCATGTCGAGAGAGGTACGATAGAACTATACTTTGTCAATATAGACCTTTAGATAGCAGACCTATTTACCAATGCTTTGGACGATTTTTTTTTTAATTTCTTGGTATCCAAGCTAGGTATGCTAAATCTGAAAACTTGAATTTCAAAAGTTGCATGAATTTTGCATAAGGCTCATTCAGTCGGTTGAAAATGTTACTACCTTGTTTGAGTCAGTGATAGTATTCAACCCACCTGAATCTTCCTTATACTTCATTCATTCATTCTTCTGTTTCTGTATTTTCATCGTATACTTCTATTTATTTTTCTTCTCCGCATGTTTCTTTTCTTTTAGATACCTATCAACTAATGGTTCTTTGTGATTCCAGGGTGAGTTTTCATTCTTGCATTAAAATTCTGATATCTGTGTGTGATTTTTGATCTGTGTGCTGGTTATCTGATTTTTTTATGTGTGCACAGGTTAAGGGTAGAAAAGGCCAAGTTAGTAAATTCTTGCATTTTATCTAGGGGGAGAAAGGTCAAAACTTTTCATTTAGTAAAAAAGAAGGTTTTCTAGAAAAACAGCTGAGTTTATCGCACAACTCTGTGTGCGATAAACACAACTATCGTAGGACTCTAGTGCAATAGTTGCATCCACAATGATTGTAAGACATATATATATGATAGATGAGTCTTCTATATATCGCACACTAAGGATCGAGATAGTCTGCTATATCGCAAGCTATAAGCTGTGATACTTTCACTTTTCAGAGTCAAAACATTTTCAAAATCGAGGGGCTCTAATCACTTAATTCCACGTGTCCTTTAAGTGACATAAGACTCCCTCCCAAGGGTCTCTTTGTTTTTACGTGTGCTCAAGCTATCGATATACACCCTTACACTCATTCTCTCTCACTGTTACTCATCACCAAGCTTCCATTGCTCGAATCCTTCCATTTTTTTTCGTTTGATTTCGGTATTTCTTCATCCAGGTAAGTTAATCAATACTCTTTAGTGCTCATTCATTTGTGTGATTTTGTTCTTAGGTTATTATTTCCCCATCAACCCCCTGTATTAACTTTTCACCTTCTTGGGGTCGATTAGGGCATAAATAAACCATGCTTAGGTGTTTAGATGGGGTTAATATTGTTCATTTCATGTTTCATTGAACTTTTCGAACTAATCCGAAGTGGTTTTGGAACTTGTAAATGGTTTTTTTATCTAACTGTGAAAACCAAGGGTTTTATCGAACAAATGAAATATCGCATGCTCTTTCTTCAAAATATCGCACACAACATGTTTTTGACTCTAGGTCCACTTTTATCGCAAAAAGCATGATATCTTCCTAAGTCTGTTCTCTGCGATAGTTTGATATATCGCACAAGAGGGGTGCGATATACTCAACTATCGCACACCTTTATGCGATAGATTCACCTTTGTTCTGCGGTAGTTGACTGTGAGTTGTGCGATATGTTCTTTTATTGTGCGATAGTTTCCTTTGTAATGCGATAGTTTCAACACTTAACATTTTTTTTTTGAGTTTTTCACAGTGTTCACCCTTTTCACAGTCTGTGTTACCCCATACTGTTTCAATTGCTATCTAACTATTATATACACTTCCAGGAACACAAATGGTTGTCGTTGAACAAAACGTTGAACAAAATGACTCGCATCACCATTCCGTTGACAAGAGGCCCGTGTCATCTAACCGCACTCCACTCCCGACAAATTCACACTCTGTGAATGTCGAAAACCCTGATGAGCTGCTGATTCACCCAACTCACTATCTGTTGTTGCGACCCAACAACCACCACCTCGATTACGATCACATGCGGTCCGAGCATCTGGTGATTCTTGAGATCTTAAAGGGTCACCACTAAACTATGCACTGTCTGCTACAACGAATGTCCCAATTGTCTACCTACAACAAGTTTGGAACACCATGATGTACGTACCGGAGGAAAGTGATTACCGCTTTGAAGCATTTATCGACCTCTACAACTTCCGTCTCACCAAGAAGGGTCTCCAACTTGTCTTAGAGCTACTATTAGCCAATGATGTTCCCGGCTGTAACACATACGAAGATTTCGTTTATGAAGTTGAGCTCTGTTCCCACATTCTGTCACTTGGGTATAATGTCGCCCTTCCTCGTGCATTAGACTTCAAACGGATTCACCTCACCCCCATCTGACATACGTTGTTCTCCATACTCAACATGTTGTCTCACATCAAAGACAACATGCATAGATAGCTGCAACCTCTGTGTTCTCTGCTTGTTTCATGGCGTCGGATTCAGCAAGCACTACGATTACTGTTCCATTTTCTGGAATAAGCTCACCAAGGTCGTCTGCGACAAGTCTAAACTGAACAAAGAATGGATATTTGTTCCCTTCCAAAGGTTTCTGCAACTCATAATTCACAACACAATGAGATCAAACAAGCAGGTCCCAAAGCAACGAGGAGCAAAGACGTGCCCAGAGAACCCGATGAACTATCTCCGCACCAAGGCAGAATATCCACATATTTTCGCCAAGGTACTTCCGGAATACCTGTTGGCTTTTGCGAGTTAGAGAGCACCGAGGGTTCTAGATTACCGACACCTCCATGCTCTAATGGTCCGGCCAGATCCGTCCAGACCTGCCCAAAGAGCCATCCAACCTAGGAGTGAGGGTCTAGCCATAGAAGAGCAGGTTCAGGCAGCTAGGGCTCATGAACGGGTTGAGTAGAAAGAAAATGACGAGGTAAGGGGAAATGAAAGGGTTGGTGCTCCTGACTTTGCCGCTATTGCCAACGAGATACATTATCCCGAGCTTATGTAGATCCCTATCACATCCAAAGCCTAAAGGCCAACGACTCTTGTTACTTCACCATCCCCACCTCATGTCGAGTTTGCATGTGACTCAGGCGACTCCGACTCCGACTCCAACTCTGATGACACCCCACAAGATGATTTTTTTCGTATCCCGCGCCACATTGGCCTTCACCCACCCGTGGTCAAAACGACACCACGGAGACAGAGACCGCCGATTTGGGAGACATAAGGAGAGCGGAGGGAAGCTGGAAAAGTTAACGAGAGTGAGCGTATCCTAACCACATTCAGCTGGGTATCCACATCCACTGTCGAGTCCCATTTATTGGGACAAGGCATTGAACAAGACATCATGGACCCAGCAGCGCATGCACCTACCCCCGGCCACTCAACCATCTCCCAACAGATGGTTGTTTCATCACTACACGGGGATATAGCTCATAACCTATCGGGCTCTCACTTGGAGAGTCAAGCTATTGAAACAGATTGGCCATAGTCCCAGCGACCGACTTTATTTCAATGCAATTCGAGTCTAGAGAGCTGACACAAAGTAGGACACTTATCGAGTCAAATGTTTTGAGTTTGTATGCCCAACCGGAACAACTATAGTGATACACACAAGTTGTATATCACGAGGATTGGTTGGAAATCCTACCGGTGCAAACACCATGCCAACACCGAACAAAGGTCTCACGGTTGACTCAACTGTGCTAACAACTGGCAACCTAAGTGGTCTAGGTGCTGTTACTCACCCTACCTTCAGCACTCAAGAGTTGTTAAGGCAGGCTCTACATGCCATCAACAACTCCATCCTGAAGCAGCAAGTAGTACACCTTAGTTAAGTTCAACAGTTCCAATACAATGTTCTACGTATGCTAAAGGGAAAACATGTTGCTACCGAAGCCCTCACATCTACACCACCTCCACCATCACTTCCAGCTCAACCGAAACCCAACATAGATGAACTCAAGTCTACGTTGTATGCAGAACTATTATCCCAGGGTTCCCAAGAAGATGTAGACCTGATTGGACTTCTACGCCAACAATCCAAGGCCCAAAGGGAAACTGTCACCCAGACAGAGTTCCTAGCCTTCCAAGATGAAATCAGATCCAATTTCTGAGATGTCACACATCTCATTCCGTTCACTACCATCGATATACAGCCTTTAGTCTCGTCTCTTTCCAACAGGGTTCGAGTTCTGGAAGACACATGCCGATCCCAAGCCGGTACATCCAAGAGACGACATGACGATCACGATGATCCCGATCGTCAAAGGGAATGTGAGTACGGCTGATCCACAGACAATTGAAGGATGGGAAATAGCACAAGGGACTGGATCAGGTGGAATCCAGAAACATGATATGGTTCAGGATATGAAGATAGACGTTGAGACTACACCAACAGTTGAAAAGCCCAAGGTTAGTCAGTTCCAAGAAGAAGTGGTCAAGGCCATCAAAGATGTGATAGAGATTGACTCCAATAATGAGAACGAACAGAGATCTGAATCACCCAGAATTCAAATAAAGGACGAGGTCGAAGATTTGTTCAACTTCTCAGATAATGAGTATCAAGAATAAGGCGACTTTGATATGCTTAGGGTAATCAATGAAACCGTTCCAACTTCTCCAAAAAGGGTACAACCTCAACCTTCTCAGACTAAGATGGCAGAACCATCTTTAACAGAGAAACCCAAGTCAATCCAGAATGTACAAGAAGCAAAATGGGAACGTACCAGAATAAGAGTACCGTTTTTGGAAGAAACCAAGAAAAAGATATTCATTAAGTCATTGAAGGAGTTGGATCTTCTGAAGATATATGGGGTCATGGAGTTTAGTCACGAGATATAGGTAGAGTACTTGCATAATATGAGGGCAATGAGACAAAACTACAGAGATGTCAACACCAAGAAGCACATTGTTTCTATTGTCCAAATCAATACAAAGAAACTACGAGCATTATGGTACCCGGTATTTCACGTCACAAGACAAGACGGAAAGCTATGGATGTTCACAGAAGCAGACTTCCCGAACTTAGAGCTGCAAGACTTTGATGATATCTATTGTGATCTCCGCACATTGACTATTAGACCGCTTGATATCCAGATTGCCTTAGCATCAGTGATTCGGCTCATGAAAGGAAGGGTAAAATCATCGTACGTCAGTGACTTACAAATGGGGTTAGAGAGAACTACAGAAGCTTTCCACTGCCTCTGCCTATGCATCTACTCAAGAACAGATCAATACCTTGGCAGAGGTAGTAAGGGCCAATACATAGGCTATCATGAAAGGAAGGGTAAAACTGTCATACGTCAGTAACTTACAAATGGGGCATGAAAGAGAACTACAGAAGCTTGCCACTGCCTCTGCCTCTGCAACTACTCAAGAATAGAACAATACCTTGGCAGAGGTAGAAAGGGACAATACAGAGGCTACCAAATGCCTGCCAAAAATCATCAACCATCAATCTTCAGAGCCTGCCGATTCTACCAGTACTTCAGAGGGAGTCTTGCCCAAGCTTCGCTCCGACATCAAGGACATGGTTCAGAGTACCATGGTCCTGGTATCTCATCCGCAGAACCAACTTCTTGCACCTACTGACTACGTCACCAGGGTTGAGATGCATAAATTGGGCGATGATCTGCTCAACAAGGTGAACTCCATTAGACACAAGCTCACAACCTCTGCTAACAATGCCATAGAGACAATCAAGAAAAATGTTGCCCCAATGTGCTTTAAGTGTGATTACAAAGTAAACAAATCAACCATGGCGGCATGGGATAATGTGGATATGATCGAAAAGAGCATGAAGACCAACATGAACCCCAAGGGGAAAAAGAGGAGAGAACCTGCCTCTTGCCAAGCAGAGGCAAGAAAAAAGAGACAAACGTATGTTGATGAAGGGGCTAATGCTCTGGACCTTCTAATCATCATAAGGGGGAGACCACAACAACTAAACTTCTGAGCGCACCTATCTCTGATGGCCCCTTATTAGTTGTGCCCTTAAGCTCAGAGAATGGTTCTCAATAAATGTAGAAATCAAAAGAACCTTCTACAACTAGCATTCGTACATCTTCTAAGGCCATTCATGAAATAGAGTCGAAAGTACTTCTCGAGCTTGAATCCATTGTAAAAGATCTGGCAAAGTTCATCAACTTTGGAGACCTTGAGATTATCCCAGACTTTGTTGCTACACCAGTTCAATACGTTGCTACAGAACCAGTAAATTGTTCAGAAGAAGATGTGCAGAGAGTAAAGTCCACAGAGCCCAAGCAGAAGTCATTGTTGTCTATATCCACTACCTTTGAACCGAAAGCCAAGAAGCCTTTTACCACTTCTAAGTCAATTGAACCTACATAAGTTACAACAGATAGAGTGGCAGATATTGTGAAGTCGATGGATGATATGAGGAAACCAATCTCCAGACCTCCACCGAAAGAGCTGGTATTCCAGGAAAATATCTACAACTTCCTTTATAGTGCAAGAGACGAAGAGGTAATAGTTGTGACCAATATCCATCCTCTGATAAAGGAAGAGGTCAGGAGATGGTTCTGGTGGACTGCTCAGGACAAAAGCAAGGTGTTCTCTAAGTACGATATCAAGAAAGTTCTGCAAATTACTCTGCACTCTTTCGCGAACAAGGCGGTAATGTATGCAAAATATAAGGCTGAATGAAAAGATGGTCAGCATTATGTCTTCACTGATGAAGACTTGGAGAACCTCTACCCATATGATCTTACACAACTACACGTGTATACAAAACAGAGGATGGGAACGAGGAAGGAATTTACTATTGAAAATGGGTGCATTAAGGAAGTAATGAGAGAACAGGTCAAGTACTATAGCAGAATCAATTTTCAAATAGCTCTAGAGCTAGGAGTTGACAAGATGGCAGTCACAATTCCTGATGACGTCCTACCCGCTATAGAAAATATTTCCTAAAAGTCTGTGATAGTAGAGCATGCCTATGGATTTGTGTATAAGGATGATGATGGCCAGAAGAAGATCTACAGACCTATCAATGCACATAAGTACTCCTAGGAGTCTCTGAACAAGTTTATATGCACTATCAAAAAGAGAATTAGCACTCCTAGGGTACAATAAGGCCCTGCTCTGAAGATGATAGAAGAGATAGATGTTATGTTCAAGTTTATAGATTTAATCATGTCAATGCGCAGAACTTCAGCTGATAGCTTTACCAATGCCATTAATGATTTCCCTCAGTAATTTCCCTTGTAATCGTACTTGTATTTAAATCTTATAGTAAAATTACTTTTTACAATGGTTAGTTAACACCTCTTGCTTTCTAGACTAACAGTACTTAATTTCCAAATTTTTCTTTCTTCTTTTTCAATACTTAGGAGGGGGAGATTGTTAGCCATTGTAAAAGTATTAAAAAAGAAGAAAATTCCTCAGAGCCAGAGGACCTCTGTCGAAAAAAGCAATTAAACTTCAGAAGCTCTGCAATCATCAACATAGAATTCCTTAACCAGAAGATGATTTGTGGTCCACAAAACCTTTGTGCCATGCTTTGTGGAAGCCCCCTCTGTGCTACCATCAACTGAAGTTTTCAACAAGTGTTTCTTTCCTAACTCAGTCAGCCAATGCAACTCTGCCACGTCATCCTGAAGCGGTTATTTTACCTTTACACATGGTAGATCCTCATTAGTGCTAGGTTTGACTTTTATGATATTCCCCTATAAATAGGGAGAATGTGTAGAATATTTGGAACGCTCAACAAATTACACACACTTAACCGCACATAGTAGCTAGCGATAGAATCCGTGAAATAGAGAGAGAATTACACACATATGGTGTGTGTTCTTGGTGTTCTTATTGTATTCATCTAAATCTCTATCAATACATATGATTATGATGGTTCAATCCTTGTTAGTTATTTGTATTGTTTTCTCTATTTGATTTACTATTGTTTTCTACCTATCAATCTTACAAACTTAATATTGATTCCGCACCATACTTTGATTTCTTATTTGTTTGATTGATTGTGAGCTAAATTTAGGACGCCACGAAGCTTCTAGATGTACTTAAGTTGAATAAAACTAGAGCATAATAATTATTGACAAGAAAAGCACCTGAAACCTTGTAAGTCATTCCTTTGGCCTCATTTGTATAATGACATATGCCACGTTCCTTACTCTGGTTCCTACTTCTCATTTCCACTCCGAACAGAACCTCCTCATATGGACATTTAAATTGTTGTTGAACTTTGTTGAAGCTTAGGGAAACTTGATATGATATCCCCATCATATCGCACTCATGGCAGTTGCATATTTCTATATACTCCTTTTATGTGTGTCCTAACTTTTCATATGTAAAACCCTATGCTACCAAAACAACATACGTATAAGTTCCTCTTGTTAGACTTATTGCATATGGAAACTCAACTATGATTTCTTGTGTTTTGATCCTAATACAAACTTGGAAGGCTTTAATCCTTTATTATTGCATTCCCACTTTCTCTTGATATATTTTTTGACCTTATTTAATATTATTCTCACCTATCACATCCATGGTTACAGGCTCAAAGCCTTATCCATAACACAAGCCTTTACCATATCCTCTAGTAGTTTACATAACAGGCATTAACTGACAAAACTATTTTCTTATTGTTTACTACTCTGGTACCTTGTCCTCTACCTCGATTTTGACCTCTACCTCTACCTTAGCCTTGTCCTATCAAAGAACTTAGTTGTATGGTTACATTAATGACATCCTCATTCCTTATGTGGTTCTACCATTCCTTTCTAGACATTCTTGTTAATAAAAATGACAAGATATAGGTGTTCCATAACCTCTTTTTGAGTCATGTTGGGTATCGTAATTGTATTGATACATAATACCTTCAATAACAAATATGAACTAAATAATATTGAGTCCTAACATAGTATGGTATTTTGAAATACGACTACTTTAATTAAGACATATATTGAGTACGTTTGAGAATAACCTACTAGCTAAACATTATCAACATGATCATTAATTGTCATCTCTCATACTATTTAACTATGTGAGGTTTGATCACCATTTCCTAACATAGTGAAGAAAATTTTAGTGATGTATTTTATCATAGTAGAAACTCTTAATGAAGTATTCCATCAAAGTATAAAATATCAAGTCTTAAGGTTAAGGTTATGGGAGTTCATTATCTATTTCTCGTATACCACAACTCTAATTGTTCTATTCAAATCACCACTTCTTAGTAATCCATCTGACTACCAATATGAAATAGCTAGGCCAATATCACGGGGAGTCAAGATCCATTCGGTGCAAATATAATTTACGATCTTTTGGAAGTCCATAACTCAGCTGTTTCAACCTTTATAGGCACCATCCCATATGGTTATATCGATCAGTATATTCAATTTATGGAATAATCTAATTGATTTTAGCTATATGTTAGTTATTTTTAGGCAATATAGTGATCTAATACTCAATGTTATCCTCCTTGGTTTATGCCTAAGTTACCTAATCTAAGGCAAGCTTAGTTCAGGTAAACTAATACGTAGATACCAACTTGTGACACCCCGTTTTCATAACATCAGGTGTCACCAACTACCTTCCATATCCTTGCCATTACTTGTATGCGAACTCAAAAGTTCTTACCTTACTACTTCATACTTACATTAGTCCGATACACTAATATAATAAACTTTTGGTGTCTACTGCAACTCACTTCTTATCATCATTCATCCACTTACCTGGAGATTTAATAATTTGTCTACTTGGTTCGATGACTTTGTCATTTTCATCACGATCTCTTGGTGGGAACTTAGTAGGAACAAATGGACCAATTTTAAGAACGTTGAGAATTTAATTGTCAACTCCTTTAAGAAAAACAATCGTCCTATTTTTCCAAAGAGAAAAAAAATGTCTTTTTGAAAACATGGAGGTTTCAGTATAAACCATTGTTATTATTCATGGAAGACAATTACATATATTGTTTATAAATTTAAAAAACTACTCTAATATCACTTGTTGGTCCTGTAATTGTAATGACTAACATAGAAAGTGTTTGTAGAAGGGGGTTGAATAAAAACACTACATATTTTTACTTCTTAAATTTGTATGTTTATGAAAAAACAAAGAATTACATATTTATGTCAGAAGCTTGGAAGGGAAGACCTAATCCTAAGCAATCTTGTTAGTGACAGATTTGCTAATGACTGAAAGAGATGTAGGAGAATGTTTATACCAAAAATCTCCCAAGGGAAATTTAAGGTAAATGTGGAGCTTAATCCAACCAAAGAAAGTAACTTTGATAATCGTATGACAATAATAAGATTAAAATAAATGAGACGAGAGAATTGGTGACGCGGAAAACCCCTAAAATGGGTAAAAAACGCGGACGAGTGTGAGTCGTCGTGCACTATGGACGTCAATCAGGGACGTTGTCCTTGTTAACAAGTGTTACAAATGAAATGTAATGTAAAACAATATAATAAAGTAAAGTCGGTCGTGCGTCGTGTGTACTTAGACTTAAGTCGTGCGTTGCGTGACAAACGGTAGTAGGCTTTATGAATTTCGAGAGAAACTGAGTTAACTGGAGAGCGTAACTTGTGAGCTTGTAAGGTCTCAGAATCAGATGCCCGAATGTGAAGTTCAATCTTCATATTTATACTCCAATTATCCGTTAGCAAGTCTTGAATGCATATCTTTAATAAAGTAACCGTTTTATATTGATGATAGCATCCGTTATATCCGTTGTTATTGGTAACGTCTTCCGTTATGATCTCTCATCATAAACGTCCTTGAAATCCTGCATTAAACATAATATAAAGTATGTTGCAAATTAGTAACTGTAATCAGGTCGTACGACAGAACTTGCCAGGCGGGTTTTTGGGTTGCCTAGTCGAGGTCATCCCAAAGGAAGAGCGTCGACTATCGACGGTCGTACGACTATAGACCGTTGGAATTTTTACCCAAACAGTTTGCCCCCAAACTTAAAATTCAAGTGGCAACTTTTTGAAATTTAAATTTAAAATCAAGACACGTGTCAAAGAAGAACGCGGGTAGTTCGTATGGAACTGAATCGGTTTGCATCTAACTAAATAATGATGTCATTTTCCTGCAAGATAGTCGGTTTAGACAGCTAATATTGGACAGGTGTCATGTGTTCATTAGATGCATTTGAAAGGTCGACTGACACAGGTGACACGTGTCTATCTGACGTTTGACGATTTGATTTCTATTTGATTTTTTGGCGATTCACTTCCTTTTTTCAGTATAAATAGGGATTGTCCTCAATCCTTTCCTTTTTTCTTATGCTTACCTTTCTAAAGACTTGTTTATCTCCGGAAAGATTTACTTTCCGAGCATTCAGAATCCTTTCCACTCTAAATTCGAGGTTTAGAAATCTATTTAAGGTACAATTTCTTATTCTTCTTCTGTGTCGGTTTATATGCATAGGAAGTCCATAGCCAGGAAGCCTAGGAAAGCTTGGGATATTCTTAGTTATTGGTGTGCGACTCTTAACATCCCTGATTTCCAGATGTCGAGTGAGCCTGTAAGTATATATAGGGAAGAAGAAAACATAGGCTATTTCAAAAATTTAGCCAGGATTCCAGATGGAGTTAACTTGGTATCGCCGGAAGATTTAAGGTCGGATGAAGTTCCGAAGGGATATTGTGTTCTATACGAGTATCCCTTTAAGATAGGGTTTTCCTGGCCATGTAGTCCTTTGGTCAGGTCATTTTTAGATGCGTTCGACTTGACGCCTGGGCAGTTAATGCCCCAATTCTGGCGGATTGTCCAGGTGGTCGAACGTCTTACGACCGATTGGGGGCTCCGTTCAACTTGAACGACCTCCTAACTGCTTATAGTGTTCGAGCGGATAATTATCACAGATATAGCTTATTCCCTCGAACGAAGGGAGATAACGTACTGGTGCACAATACCGCGGTGAACGACCGTGGTTGGAAACGCCAGTACGTTTTTATCCAAGTGGCATCTGTGAGCGACGAGGACAGCCAATGGTTGTCGTCCGGATGGAATGAGTCGGGTAGGTTTTTCTGCTTTGTCGTGCGTTTGTCTACTTTTTATAATGTTTATTCTAATGTTTTTCGTTTTCTGTTTGATAGTTATTGACTTCACTAAAGTGAAGCCAAATCGCGATTCTTACGACAAGATTCAGAGGGTCTTAGAGAGAAGTATCGCCGATCGCTCATTTTCTGCCAGGTCGAACGACGAAGAGTAAGAGGTTGTCTTCGTAAAAGAAACGACATTTGTTGAAGGTTCTTGTCGTGAGGAAGAAAGGAAGGAAGGAGAAGAATAAAGAGAAGAAGAAATGACTGGTACGTCGTTCGACAATATTTTTTAATTGTACATCCCTTCTTTTCTAACTTACTTGTCTTATGCAGGAGATGCACCTACGAAGCCGTCTGCCCTCAAACGAGCCGAACAACTGGAGATTGCCCGCCAGGGGAGGAAAAAATCGAAGAAGAGATCGGCTTCTTCTACGGGGGCAGACGTAAGACGGGTCCGAGGCAAACCTTGACTCTCGCCCAAGAAGACGGGCGATGTTGCTCTGTCGTCCCTTGCAAGGACGACATTACCGAAGGGAACCGTTGCTGGGGTCGAGCTTGGAGGCTCGACCAAGACGACGAAGGACGCCCCAATGTCGGGCGTTAATAAGCCCTTTGCCGCACCTTCTTCTTCCTCTAAGAGTGAGGAGAAGAATAAGGAAAAAGTGGGAGAGACGATATTCAAAGCCACTCTCCCCTCTGACTTTATGGCTAATGACGTCCTTGAGAGAGACGTTTTTTTTTCCACACCTGGCAAAATTCCTCCTCCCGACCTTTTATGATCGGTACAAGGAGTCCCGGGTCGAGGAAACGGGGGCACACGCTGCTGGTCTCTCTTTCATGGTAAATCTTTACTTATTTTCTATTTTCCTTGTTTCCCATTTATCTTATTCTTAACTTTTTTCTTTCTGTTTTGTAGGCTTTCCAGGCTTGTCTGAGCTTCTACGCTCAAACAGAAGGTCTTAGGGCGTCTTTTCCTGATGTCAAGAAAAGGGCCGACGAGGCTCTTGAAAAGGAAAAGGTCGCCCTAGAGGCGGTCGAGGCTGAAAAAGCAAAGGTCGAAAACCTCAAGGTCGAACTCATCGATGCCCGGAGTCTGCTAGAGATGTCGGATCGTGAGAAGGTCAAGCTCAGGGACCGTCTCTTTGAGCTTAAGGCGTCTTCGACTAAATTGGAGATCGAGAAGATCCAGGCCGCCACTGCTGCTGCTGCTGCTTCTGCCAATGAAATCGCGACTCTCAAGAAGAGGTTCGAGGAGTTTGAGGGCGACGTCAAGGATCTGGAGGAAGAGAACAAACAAATAGAGGCTTTCTCTCGTCTCACGGCCCGAGACGCCTTGATGAGACGTCATCTAAATGGAAAAAATCCCATGACGTCGGCCGCTGATGAACTCAAGACCTACCTTGATATTGTAGGTACCGAAAGGGACCTTGACGAAGATGACGACTTGGAGGAGAGCGATGGTGTGGGAGAGGTGGCAACAGAGGAGACCGTCATCGTCCAGGGACAACCTGACGTTCCTCCTACTTAACTTTTTTGTTCTTTGAACTTAACATTAAGGGTCGGCCGTCTGTGGTCGTCCCTTATACTTGTAATTTTTTTTTTTGAACATCTAATGAAAAAAGTTCTTTTTGTTCGTCGACGCTTATTACTTGTTTTTATAATTTATCGTACGTCGAGTAACTTTACGTAAATAGATAACTACACTATATCAGACATCAAATCACATCACCATTTATAAAGTAATCCACTGAAATCTTCGATCAACCAAAGGCAGTTTGTAATCATGATTTTCGATTCTAAGTATTGAACATCAAATGCAGAAATTAACCTTTGTCATTAATTACGATCGATCATATACGTGCGATCGCATTAGTATTACTCGACACAAAGATTTTAAATAGGTCGTCCGT
Organism: Arctium minus; assembly: GCA_954870635.1. Lineage (NCBI taxonomy): Eukaryota > Viridiplantae > Streptophyta > Magnoliopsida > Asterales > Asteraceae > Arctium > Arctium minus. The sequence continues at coordinate 38,522,190 of OX941087.1, read as the reverse complement.
CCCTGCGAAACACAACATTAGTTTGGTGGTCGTTGGTTTGACCAACGACCCTCCGATGCTTAAGTCAGTAATCTTTCTTAAGAAATAATCGAAGGAAATAAAAATGAAGTTTAAAAAAATACCTCTTTAAATGAACTGCATTCCAGCTTCGTGGGATATCTCGACCGTCGAGGGTTTGGATTTTATAAGCTCCTTTACCCACGACGCTAGAGATTTGATAAGGACCTTCCCACTTAGTGGAAAGCTTACCTGCATTGACCTCTTCAGTATTTTGAAATACTCGACGTAGAACGTAGTCACCTTCTTGAAAAACTTTGATTTGGACATTTTTGTTGAAATGTCGCTCGACCACTTGTTTATGTGCCGCCATGCGAATGTGCGCAGCTTCTCTAAGCTCTTCTAGAGCGTCGAGGTCATAACTTAAGTCGACCAAGTTATGCTCAACGGACGTATGCCTTGAAGTCGGTAGTCGACCTCAATAGGTAACACAGCTTCACATAAATAGACTAAGGAAAAGGGAGTTTGTCCTGTGGACGTACGTGGCGTCGTACGATTAGCCCATAGAACGGAAGGTAATTCTTCCACCCATTTTCATTTGGCAGCTTTGAGTCTTTTCTTGATTGAATTGATAATAGTTTTATTACTTGACTCGGCTAGTCCATTCGACTGTGGATATCGAGGTGTAGATGTTACCAACTTGATGTTTCTTTCTTCACAGAATCTTCACGTCCGACCACTTATAAATTGCGTCCCATTGTCGCACGTTATTTCGGAAGGAATTCCGAACCTACAAATAATGTTAGTTTGGATAAAAGAAACGACTTCTTTGTCCCGAACCTGGGAGAAAGCCGCTGCTTCTATCCATTTAGAGAAATAATCTGTTAAAACTAGAAGAAATACCTTTTGCCCAGGGGCAGGTGGTAATTTCCCAACGATGTTCATTCCCCACTTCATAAAGGGCCATGGAATCAATGTCGAGTGCAAGAGTTCGGATGGTTTATGAGACATACATGTGTGTCGCTGACATGCGTCGCACGACTGTACATACCTGATCGCATCCTACCTTAATGTCGGCCAATAGTAACCTTGTCGCGATATCCTGTTGGCTAAACTGCGACTTTCTGAGTGATTTCCACATTCACCATCGTGCATATCTTGTAGGATTTTCTGGACTTGCGTCTTGTTGGTAATACATCGTAGATTCAAACCAGTCGAAGATCTTCGATATAATTGTCATCTGATCATGACGTACCTTGATGCTTTAAACCTGACCTTTCTTGCTTCCATTCTGTCATCAGACAATTGATCGTTCTCTATATAACTTTTAATGTCGTCCGACCAGGAGCTTTCTTCCTCAATTGGTGCGACCAGAGTATTACCGTCGTCTTTGATTGTTGGTGTTGCAAGGTGGACTATTGGGATATTGTCGAATGTCGTTTGACTAAGTGTTGATCCCAAGTTGGCTAATGCGTTAGCTTGAGTGTTCTGATCTCTTGGTACCTGTTCGACTATGAAGCGACTGAACTTCTTTGCTTCTTCCTTTACTATTTTATAATAAGCAATCATCCTTGAATCTTTTGCTGTAAATTCTCCATTAACTTGGTTAACAACTAGGGACGAGTCGCTCCAGACATGTAGACATGTTGCCCCCAAGTCATGAGCAATTTTCATTCCTGCAATCAGTGCTTCGTATTCTGCCTCATTATTTGTTGCCTTGAAGTCGCACCGTATGGAGTACACTATTTTGCCCCTTGTGGGGACTGTAGGACGACACCCAGGCCTGTTCCTCGTATGTTCGACGAACCATCGACGTCGAGCGTCCAAGTAGTGTCGTGCAAAGTCGCCACAATTAACTCGTTGGACGTCGTCGCTTCTTCTAGTTCTGGACTGAAATCTGTAACAAAATCTGCCAAGACCTGTGATTTGATCGCCGTCTTGGGCTTGAAATCCAGATCATAATTGCTGAGGTAGATTCTCCATTTAGCTAATCGTCCTGTTAGTTCAGGTTTTATTAACACAGACTTTAATGGAAAGTTAGTTACCACAGTTATAGGATGTGATTCAAAATAATGTCGTAGCTTCTTAGCGGCCATGACTAACGAAAGCAAGAGTTTTTCTATAGACGAGTACCTGGTTTCAGCGTCTAGTAGAGTTTTACTTACATAGTAGATTGGCAATTGTCGTCCGTCGATTTCCCGTATAAGGACTGCACTTACCGAATTAATGCTGACGGCCAGGTAGAGTTGAAGAGCTTCACCTTTCTCAGGTTTAGAGAGGAAGGGAGGTGATGTCATGTATTTCTTGAGTTGTTGCAACGCCTCTTCGTGCTTATCAGTCCACTCGAATCCTTTATTTTTTCGCAGGACGTTGTAGAATAGGTGACATCTGTCGGACGACCGAGAGATGAACCTGTTCAACGCTGTTACACGTCCTGTTAGACGTTGGACTTCTTTAAAATTTCTGGGTGATTTTAGCTCGATAATTGCTTTAATTTGGTCTGGATTAGCTTCGATTCCTCGTCGTGTGACCATATAACCGAGAAATTTGCCAGCTCGAACTCCAAAAGAACATTTTGTCGGATTCAACTTCATTTTGTATTCACGCAAAATATCGAACGATTGCATCAAATGTCCTATATGATCGTCCGTATGTTTCGATTTGACAAGCATGTCGTCGATGTATACCTCCATAGTGTCGCCCAAATGCTCTTTAAACATCATATTTACTAGTCGTTGATACGTCGAACCTGCATTCTTAAGACCAAAAGGCATTACCTTGTAACAATAAATACCTTTATCTGTCATGAAAGCCGTTTTTTCCTGATCGTCGGAATGCATCAATATCTGGTTATATCCAGAATATGCGTCCATGAAAGTGAGTAATTCGTGTCCAGCTGTAGCATCGACCATAGAATCGATGTGTGGCAATGGAAATGGATCTTTTGGACAGGCCTTGTTAAGGTCTGTGAAATCAATGCACACTCTCCATTTACCATTTTTCTTTTGGACGACAACAACGTTGGCGAGCCAATCTGAATACTTGACTTCTCGTATTTTTCCTGTTTTAAGGAAATTATCAACTTCGTCGTTGATAACTTTATTTCTCTCAGGAGCAAATTTTCGTCTTTTCTGTTGAACGGGTTTGAATGATGGATCGACGTGGAGTTTATGAGAAATAATACTCGGATCGATGCCTACCATATCTTCGTGCGTCTACGCGAAGCAATCATAGTGGTCCTGCAAAAAAAAAATTAGTCGTTTTTTGAAGGATGGATCGAGTGTCGAACCTATGTAGACCATCTGATCAGGCTTATCCTGGTTTAGTACGACAGCTTCCAAGCGATAATCGTCGTCGGTCCCAGGAACGTCCTGGTTCTGTAATTGCTATACTGTCTGTTTCGGGGGCTTCAAAGAGACTTTGTAACATTCCCTAGCAACTTTTCTTTCGCCTTTGATCTCCTGTACCCCCATTGCGTGGGGAATTTCAAGGTTTGATGGTACATCGAAGGTACAGCTTTCATATCGTGGATCCATGGTCGCCCAAGGATGATGTTATAAGCTGATGAACAGTCGACGACGTTGAACTTCGTCTGTCTGTTGATTCCTTTAGCATATACCGGTAGTGTGATTTCCCCCATGGTACTTGTCGCTCCTCCGTTAAATCCAACGAGTGTAGTCGAACGTCGTGTAATCTCGGATTTGTCGATTCCCATTGCTTTCACTGCATCAAAAAAGATAATGTTAGCTGAACTACCTCCATCGACGAGTATCCTCTTTGTCAGACAATTTCCAATGCTTAATTGGATAATTAGTCCGTCATGATGTTTCTGATGTACATCGTCGAGATCTGCTTGGTCGAACATCAAGGGCAAAGCTTCTAATTCTGCGTCCTCCTTGGGTCTTGCCTCCTTTGGAATTGGTCGGTCGTTGGGACCACGACTAGCATGTCTCTTAGCAGCTGAATATGTGGTCCCACAAAAATCAGAGCCTCCGGTGATACAATTAATCACCTTGGCATGTTTTGGGGATGTGGGACGCACATCCTTTTTTCCCGTTAATTCTTGTAAATAACCTTTCGAATTAAGCCAGGACAGTTCTTTCTTCAAAGCGATGCAATCATCCGTTATATGACCAAAGTCAATGTGGAAATCGCACCATTTTGTCTTGTCTTTCTTATCACTGTCTTTGTCGCTTTTCTTTGGCCATCGAACGTTTTGTTGGAGCTGTTTCAGGGACGTGACGACGTCCTTGGCTGATCCAGTGAAACCATAAGATGATACGTTAGGATACTGGACAGATTTGGAAGTCGTCGGCCCCTTCTTTTCAAATCTGACATTTGAAATCTGTCTGCCAGGCTCTGATCGACTGGTCGACTTCAGTTTGAAGTCTGGATTTTTAACACCTAGGCTTTTCTTGTCGCTCGAGTGTTTATTTCTGAAGGCGAAGTCATCTTCGACCCTCATATGAGCGAGCGTCCTCGCTCGTACATCTTCGAAAGTTTCTAAAGGATATTTCGTAAGGTCGAGATACAGCCCTGAACTATCGTCTAGACCTCGTTTGTATGCTTCTATAGCTGTTTTTACGTTGCAATTTCGGATACCAATCATCTCCGCGTTGAAACGGTTAAAATAGTCCCGGATGAACTCTCCATTTTTCTATACGACATAGTAAAGGTCGCTCCTCTGTTTTTCCATTTTTCGGCTGCTAGCGAATTGTTGAGTAAATTGATTCACCAACTCTGCAAAAGACCCGATGGTTTTAGGTTTGAGATTAATCAACCATTGTAAAGCTGCTCCGGTCAAGGTCGCCCCAAAACTTTTGCACATACAGACTTCTTGGAACTGATACAGTATCGAGACAGTCCACATAAGTTGTTTGTATTGGGCGACGTGTTCAGTTGGATCAGTGACGCCTGAATATTTTGGAGTGAAGGTCGGGATGCTGTACTTCTTTGGGACGTCCACCAAAGCGATCTCATCAATGAACGGCGACGCCTGAAATCCTGTACGTGGCTCGACATCAACTGGAACTGCTGCCCCCGGCAATTTGGCTAACATCGACAAGACACGTTCATTCTGTTCTTCTAGGAGCTTCAATCGTTGTGCAACGGGATCTATCGGGACATTACTTGGGATACCCAATGGAACATAGCCCGATCCGTTGAAACTAATCTGATGTGAGGAATCAGAGGCATATCCATTGAATGGCATGGAGGCCATAGGCATGGTTAGGATTACGAAGTTCGCGGGATTAATTGGTGGTGGACGAGGATAATTAGGCAATGGAGGGGGTACTTTCCAAGCACCGGCAAAAGCATTCGTAGTCCCCGTCACATTATTTCCATTCTGATTTCTTAGATGCTCGATGGTTTCAGTTGCTTGTCGAGCCTGGGTTGTTAGGGCGTCAATACGAGCACGAGCAGCAGTCAGCTCCATGTTCATCTGGGCCACAACATGATCTTGATTTCCTTGGAATGCCATTATCCTGAATAACTGAAAAAAGAGAACACTCGAAGGAAAACGTTAGTACGTCGTAAGATTATCGAAGATTTTCTTTGGATGGGGCCCCACGGTGGGCGCCAAACTGTTTATACCAAAAATCTCCCAAGGGAAATTTAAGGTAAATGTGGAGCTTAATCCAACCAAAGAAAGTAACTTTGATAATCGTATGACAATAATAAGATTAAAATAAATGAGACGAGAGAATTGGTGACGCGGAAAACCCCTAAAATGGGTAAAAACCGCGGACGAGTGTGAGTCGTCGTGCACTATGGACGTCAATCAGGGATGTCGTCCTTGTTAACAAGTGTTACAAATGAAATGTAATGTAAAACAATACAATAAAGTAAAGTCGGTCGTGCGTCGTGTGTACTTAGACTTAAGTCGTGCGTTGCATGACAAACGGTAGTAGGCTTTATGAATTTCGAGAGAAACTGAGTTAACTGGAGAGCGTAACTTGTGAGCTTGTAAGGTCTCAGAATCAGATGCCCGAATGTGAAGTTCAATCTTCATATTTATACTCCAATTATCCGTTAGCAAGTCTTGAATGCATATCTTTAATAAAGTAACCGTTTGATATTGATGATAGCATCTGTTATATCCGTTGTTATTGGTAACGTCTTCCGTTATGATCTCTCATCATAAACGTCCTTGAAATCCTGCATTAAACATAATATAAAGTATGTTGCAAATTATTAACTGTAATCAGGTCGTACGACAGAACTTGCCAGGCGGGTTTTTGGGTTGCCTAGTCGAGGTCGTCCCAAAGGAAGAGCGTCGACTATCGACGATCGTACGACTATAGACCGTTGGAATTTTTACCCAAACAGAGAAGGTACTCTTTCATTACTGAAGATCAAAAATAGTTCTATAAATGGTTGATGCCGATTTTGCATAAAAAACTATCACTCAGAATTCCTTTCATAATGGGTGAGTTGCAACATTTAACAAGGATAGCCTTTTATAGCCACCATTGCATTAAATGTTGTTATCCAACTTTAACTTGTGTCTTCATTTGATTTGTTGATTAGTGCATGCTTGTACTCTTCATTTCAACCTTTGAATGTCTTGAATATATGAGGTAAACGTTTGTTAACACAACCCATCTTTCTGTATGCAGATGGAACAGTAAAGGAAGCATGGTACTAATAAAATAGTACTTTTGAGCTTACTTTGTCTGACATGCCAAACATGTTCCCATACTAGGACAAGAATTGGTATAGTTGGTGAGCCAAACTTTCTGGTTAAGTTTGTACTCAAAAATCGGCTTGCCAAAAGTAGTATTTGTCAAACTATTTTTGACATTATCGTGTACCGGTCTTCAATCGGCTAGATGACAATTCAATCTATTTTGGTGACAATCTTGGCTTCACTTCAACTAGTCTTCGATTTTGCTAAAGCCATTTTTCTTTTGGACGAATACATATAATAATAAGACTTTTACAAGTAAAATATTATTTAATATCTCTCTCTGAAATATAAGAAATATTACGGATTTTAGCAAGACTAAAATTTATGAAGTTTATGGTTCAAATCCTTGATTAATTCGGATCAGTCCATTTTTCAGATTCTCAAATCCAGATAGCAATACGAATGATAGATCCACATGACAAATTTGGAAACGACAAATCCGGATATGGAGTCCATTTTGCAAATCTAAATATTATATCTGCATATTGATTTCGGATGATAAATCAAGATGAGATTCAATTCGGATTTTAGGAGTTAATCTGAATTGTTTTGTTATCCAGAAGAAGACAATCAATAATATTTCCAAATGTTGGATCAGATGTATTTGTGTTATTATCATATCAAATGATTGAGACCAACAATAAGTATTTCAAAAGTCAAAGAATTTAACTACTGAACACCAAAAATAAAAAGGATTGGTGGTTAAATAAAAATTTAAAATAATAATATGAACTCGAATAAATTGAGGACAAGAGAACTAAACCTGGATTTTCTATATACTAAAACAGCTCAAACCACTTGGACTACCAAGACACATTAGTTTTATTTTCTATAATATAGTATTAGTGGAACGGTTAGGGGGCTCAAAACTAGACAACCCCCTACTGCCTCCACCACTGGTTCATAACTCTTTGGTTTATGGTTACGATTTGCATATTAATAGGAGAATCTTTCATCATTAATCTTCATGTTATAGAGGTTACATGCAATAAATGTCAAAAAAGTAATTAACAACGTTAGTCGTTAGATAATCATAGGTCATGACTTGGATCTATCGTAAATCGAGGATATAGTAGTTTTGTCATGAGTTTATCGTAGTCGGTTGTTGTTATGATTTTTCACCCAAATAGAGGTTCGATTAATTTGTGATCATTGTCTAATTTTATTGAGTTCTGAAGTTAATAACTAGGCAAACCTTCAACGATCTTGAATGGACTCAAATGGATTACCACTTGAAAGAAAATTCAGTATTTTACCATTTGAGGTACCCCTAAGCATTAGTTCATATCTTATACGGTACTTAATTGGCCATAATTGAATTACTAAAGAGAAAATAATTGGCTGCCCTAATGTCTCACATTGTATATACAAACAAATGTGACGGCAAACAACCACCACTAGAAATAGAATAGTTTTTTTTTTGGAAGGCAGTGCGACATCGATCATCGACCTCAACCGCATAAACACACGCACACACCCCTCCCCGGCGGTATCGGGCATCCAAACGGGTAGCCCACTAATCCGCCACTGTCCCAGTCCAGCTAAGTTGGGCCTAAGGACGGGTACTCCTCGTGCCCTCAAATGACCCCCCTTAGGAATCGAACCCAGGTAGACTGGGATACCATCCACAGCCCCTCCCAGGATGTTACCGACCTTTGGAGATGATATTATAAATATACATAATATGGGAGAAGTTAAACAAAAGAAAGATATAGCGTGCTTCCACAACTTTACGATTATGTGCATCCACTTACAAAACCCAAGATGATGTATATTATTAATTAAGCAACAATATATATGTCCTATGTTTGATAATCATAAGGTAACTTTGTAACACCCCGAACCCTAGAATTTCCTCAAAAACAAATCATCAACCGATATATGATCCATTAAGAATAAATAAATACAACTTTCCCAACATCTCTACAAACACAGTGGAAAGAAATAAATCTAGCTGAAGCTAAGATTCTTTCCATAATCTAATAACCTGAGTTCTAATGTAAGCATAAATTAAACATTCCTACTAGCAAACCAATAACTGAAACAACCATCTTCTCGAGGTTTATAACTTACCATTTTTCCCATGCTAGCAATCTCAACTATATACTAGCCTGAAAATGTTTTAGTTTGAAAACGAGGGTCTGAACCGATAAGTCTAGTGAATTCTTTGTAAACCACCGTATAAAAACTGTTGGTGCTGAACCACAATGACTCACATAGAAAGTGTTTGTAAAATGGGGGTTTGAATACACACTGTAAATTTTCTCTTTTTAATTTAGTTTATTTCAAACATAAAATTACAGATAAGTTGCAAAAACTAGGAGTCAAGACCTTGATCCTAAACTATCTAAGAGTGACAAATTTACACACGTTGAAAGAGAAAAGAAGAAGGTTTATCTTTCAGATCTGAGAGATAAAAACATCTCTCAGATTTTGACGCCAAATTTACGTTAAAGCTTCTCACTGAGAAGTTCTTTTCAAAATAAGTGATTTGCAAGTTAACACAATGAAGTCATTTTATAGCCTTCATTGCATTAAATGCTCTCCTTCAACTTTAACACGTGTCTCTGTCGGATTTGTTGATCCATGCATGCTTGTTCTTTTCACTTCAGCCTTTTGTGTTGATGTAGAAAAGTGTTAACTCTTCCCATCTATTTGTGTGCAGAGGGAACAATAAAGTATGACAAGTATTTAAATAATACTTTAGAACATACTTATACTGACATGTTTTTGCATGTTCTCATACTTTAGGATGAGAGTCAGGAAGAATTGGTGAACCAAACGTGTTGGCCAAGTTTGCACTTCAAATTCGGCTTGCCAGTAGTTGTATTTGCCAGACTACATACTGACTGTATCTTGTATTGACCTTCTTTTGGCAAGATGACAAACCAATCCGCTTTAGTGACATCCTGACCACTCTTAAACTAATTTTCGATTTTGCTGAAGGCTTTTTACTCTTCGAACAATACATATAGTAACAAAATTTTTACAAGTAAAAATCCTATTTGTCTATTCTGAAGTATAAGTTATACAACAATTATTAGTTATAGACATTTATGAAAAATATTTTTGTCCGATATTAAATGCATGGAATAATTCCAAGGAGTATATTAATCCGATGAGGGTATTAATCCGATGGTTACTTAGGAGCTTTCATCATATTGTGGCCTTTATTCAAATGCATTAAATCTGATGGTTGTAAATGGTTCATGAGTTTGATTCCTTTTTTTATAAAACATCAGATTTAAACCTTATTGTGTGTCTAATCCGATGTGTGAAGTATACATTGGATTGGTCCTATTTTTGTTGGCATGGGTGAGAATTTATTTCTAAGTGTTTGAACTTTGGATGTCTATATGTATTATGTACAAATTCGATGGTTGAGACTATAAAAAACAAACACGTGTTTTACCATCATATCATAAAACATAAGCTAAAATTTAATGCAGACTCACAAAACCACATTCCCACCCGAATAACTATACACATCGAGCACATAGCTCCAGTCACACACATATGTGACTTCACAAACTCGCTATAAACCTAGCAATTCCTTGTGCAATGTGAAAGTATTCAAATGCATAAAAGAATACACACTCTTATAGAACTAGTATGCAAGTCACCGACCCATAGATACCAACACCGACACTAAAATGATTTCATGCACAATAAGCATCAATGCAAGACATTATTTGTGCATGCTCAACAATCTACAAACATTATAAAGATATATTGCATGTTTGTAAAATCATTGATAAACATTGTGTAAACAATATACTATCAAAGCATTTACTACATTTTCAGTAAATAGTACAAGAGAACTCACTTGCCATCCGACACTCCACACCAAGTCTTAATGAACAACTTCCCAAACCGAACGCCTTAATTAAAGGGTTAAGAAAGGTGTTAAATCCTCATAATTAGCACTCTAATCTACTTTTATAACTCTCCACTCAAAACCTTAAACACTACCTCAAACTAGCCCACTATGAGAATTGAAAAGGTCAGAAAAATGCTTGAAACAGTGTGCCTACGCAATCCACCGCGCACCTCAAGTCGCGGTTGAGGTTGCGTCGAGCCCTGTTCGACCTACAGCATTCCAAAAACTCGATTTCTGATCTCAACATTCAATTCGTCAACCTCAAACTCGAATCTAAGGTCCTTCCAACATAAACCAATACATTAAACCTCCAAAATGATTCCAAAACACATCCAAACAATCAAACACCACCTAATCGTTCTATTATAAACCCAAAAATTTAATAATCAAGCTTTCAACCTGTAAAATCCAAAACTCAAATATATTGAACAAAAATTCCATAGATCATCAAGGTAAAACAATTTTAATCTTCAAATCACAATTATATTCAAACCAAAAATAGTTTTCACCATAAAATCTATCATTTTCTCAACCATGAACAACTCTAAATCTAAAAAACGCAAAACATAAAATACCTAAAAGAAATGATAAGAGCTCACATTAATCAATAAGATAATATAGTTCATGATGAAACCCATTGAGTCGCCTCTTTTTTCTTTAATCTCAAATTAATCAATAAGATATAGTTCATATATCAATGATGAAACCCATTGACTCACCTCTCTCTCTCTCTTTTTTTTTTTTAAATTGCAATAACTTCTTCCCCATGCTTTACCCTAGTCTAATAAGGTTGTGAGGAGGGGATGAGATAGTGAATACTTGGTTTTCCGATCCAATTGCACCCTAGACATATAGACTAGGGTGCATATGGCAACACCCATTTACATATTTGGTTCTCAGAATACAAGGTTTCCTACTAAGTTATCCTTGAATTTTTAAAAATAAAAAAGGTTTATTGGCGGGACCCAAGGCCCCGTGGTCCACTTTTATGGACCCTACAAGCCCTACCTCATAGACTTGCACCGGAAAAGACATTCTGTCTCACCCCGGATTCGAACCCTGGTAAGGGAACTCCAGGTAGGAGCGTTTACGGAAGGAAGGTGACCACTAGGCCAAAGACCTAGTGGTTAGCTTAAAGGAGAAATTGGGTTATTACTAACAAAACCCCCCTCTCTTTATAATAAGCTATAAACTAGTTTTTTTTTATTTTTTTTTTTATATTTTATATACAGTGGGGGACGGCCCCTCCGATATAAACTAGCTTTTGGATAGTTTGTTTTGAAAAACTATTTTAGAAATGGAGAAAATAGAGAAATTATACCCTTAATTATAAGATAGAGAAATTATTGACGTTTCTATTATCAAGGGTAAAATTGTCATTTAATTAATTAAAAAAGTATAATGACAATATATTTCTAAAATTGTGTTTCTTTTTCTTTATAGATATTTATTTTCGAACGCAAAGTATAGTTAGTTTCTACCAAAATTTATCAGTTATGGAATATCTTATTAGTTAACAGTGAATTTATCATTCAATAAATATTTTTTCAACTAGGAGAGAACTTATCACCAACAATCGTATTATGAACTAGTTTATCAACTCTAACCTAAATACTTATATCAATCCGAATAAGGATGATTATAAATAGACATTTTTTATTAATTTTCTCTTTCGTACATTGCATCAAGGTCTTTTTTAAATATTTTTGAAAAAAAAAAGGGAAATGAGAATTTTGAGCTATAATTTTACTACAAAACTTCCTAAAACTATTTTTAAAATGGAGAAAATAGGCGAGAGAAATAGTTTTTCTTCCAATATAGAGATAACATTTATAGGCTTGGACGAGTCATGGGCTGGGCCTAACATATTTTTCTTGTCCAACGGGTCTAATATAGCAAACCCAAACCCGTTTTTGTGGTCTTAAGAACTTGTCCATACACGTCCTATAAACGGGCCGGGCTTGCCAATGGGCTAACGGGCCTAAAAATTTACATTTAAAAAAACTCATATAAAATGATAAGTTATGTAAAATTATCCAAAACACATAATTTTTTTCCTAATAAAAAAACGTAGAATATACTAATATATACAACATAAGAAAAAAATATTTTTCACAAAATATGGAGTACGGACTTTTCTTCTCCAAATATTATCACCTTCGATGTATGGATTCCTCAACAACAAAATATTTAACCACCTAATATTTCAAGATCGAGATCCTAGACGCACTATATGATGTATCATATATACTTATATAGTATATATCTGGGAGGTAGTTGATACTTAGTAGAGGGCGTCCAACCTAAAACCACATCTAAATTTTTTTTAATACAATATTAATTGTATAAAAAATTAATTTATTATAATTATATAACGTGTCGGGCGGGCTTGTCCAAAATTTATATTTTCATTGCCGAGCCCGCCCGTTAACTTAAACGGTCTTGTCCAAGCTCACCTATATTTTTTAAAATGGTTGTCCAAGTCCGCTTTTCTAATGGTCAGGACGGGTCGGGTCTAGCAGGTCGTACCGCCCATGAACAACTCTAGAGATAACCTAAAAAATGATTACTAAGTAGTAGCTCAAATAGAAAACTATGAAAATAGATATTTACAAAAAAAAATATTTTAATACATAAATGAAATATTTTAACATTATAATTAATATTAGATTCAATAAAATGAAAAATCTATTAAAAAATATTTTTTTAAAGGTTTTGACTTTTACTTTTACTGATGTTGTAAATTTTTTGAAGAATCTAAAGATGGTCTAAGAGCATCTCCAACAGCATTTCTAAATTTTTTCTAAAATGGAGAATGGAAAGTCAAAATCTTTAAAAACATTTTTTTCTAACTCCAACAGTTTTTCTATTTTAGAGAATCAATCATTATTTATATTATTATAATATTCCATAATTTATCATCCCAATACATTTTTTAAAAAAAACTTAAAATAAAATGTTAAAAATTGAATCTTATTGGTTGAATTGATTAAAATAATAGTTTCTCTTTCTACTTTAGGGATTATAGAGAATTCTCTATATTTAGAGATTTTTTGCCCTTTCTCTATTTTAGCAAACCTTTTAGCAAAGCTGTTGGAGAGAAATAGCAAAGAAAAAGTCATTTTTTCTATTATAGCAATGCTATTGGAGATGCTCTAATATAAGAAACGCTGCAACAGTGCACCTTACCTTCGAGAAAATAGAAAATTATTTTTTGAGTGAATTGTGGATTTGGTCCATGTGGTTTAGTGATTTCTTTGACCATGGTCCTCATTCTATGTTTATTGTGGATTTGGTTCTTGTGGTATTCAATTTATTTTGGTCATGGTTCTTCTGACTAACATTTCTATTAACTTTGTTAAATCAAGGACCATTTTAATCATTTTGCCTATTTTTTGATAAGAAAAATATAAACAATATTTTTATACACACATTTATATTTATATATATATATATATATAACGATATTAAAATAAATAAAATAAGACATTATTGTATGATTTAATTGTTTAATTTTTTTAAAATTAATTATATTAAATACGATTTAATTTTATTATTTTATTGTAATTGTGGAAAAATATATATAGTTTTATTGTTTTAATGTAATTAAAATTTCAATTTAAACAAATCAGAGCATAAAACTATATCTTATTTTATTTAGAGCGAATAAAATAAAATATGGTTTTATGATTTGATTTATTGAATTAAAATTTTAATTAAGCTTATTGTTCTTTTATTATCATTGCAACAAACAAGCTTATTGTTGATATTTTAATACAAAAAAATCATTAAAACCCGTTGAGAAATGAACTTTAATTTTATCATACTAAAAACAATATGAAAATTGATTTTGAGTTTTTGACTGAAAAACAATATGAAAATTGGAGCTTCTAATTTTAAGATGATAAAATTATAGTTCATTTCTCAACGGTTTTCAATGATTTTTGGTGTTAAAATATCAACAATAAGCTTGTTTGTTGCAATGATAGTAAAAAAACAATATAATTAAATCGTCTCTAACTTAATTAAAATTTTAATTCAATAAATCAAATCATAAAACCATATTTTATTTTATTCGATCTAAATAAATAAGATATAGCTTTATGATCTGATTTGTTTAAATTGAAGTTTTAATTATATTAAAACAATAAAACTATATCTTTTTTCACAATTACAATAAAATAATAATATTAAATCGTATTTAATATAATTAATTTTAAAAAAATTAAACAATTAAATCGTACAATAATATCTTATTTTATTTATTTTAATATCGTTATATATATATATATATATGTGTGTATGCATGTCTGTTTGTGTGTATAAAAATATTGTTTATATTTTTCTTATAAAAAAAGGACAAAAAATAGGCAAAATGACTAAAATGGTCTTTGATTTAACAAAGTTAATGGAAGTGTTAGTCAGAAGGATCATGACCAAAATAAATTGAATACCACAAAGACCAAATCCACAATAAACATAGAATCAGAATCATGGTCAAAGAAATCACTAAACCACAATGGACCAAATCCACAATTCACTCTTATTTTTTAATATTAACTAAGGGAGCAATGATTATGGGTCTTTCGTAAACCTTACTCCCGGAGAGCAGCGCCATCACGTGAAAGGACCCACTACCCCACTCGATGCCACATCTAATCTCAACTTTTGCTACGTCACCATTGATCTTATCTACGTGCTTAAAGATCTGCCGTCCATTCTTCCTGAAATTTACCAGATCTATGATCGACATCTATTGTTTGTTTGGTCTACTTCCTTTCAAAACAACTTGTTCGATCTTTAACCCCCGATGATATTTCTTCCTACCATAAATAAATACGGCTTGTTCCGGCCTCACTCCCCTGTGGTGGGTTTTTTAGATCCTCATATTACTAAACGTCCGATTTGCTCTCCACTGAGCCATGAGCTTACTCGCCAAGCTCTGGGACGACACCCTCGCCGGACCTCCGCCGGAGAAAGGACTTGGAAAGCTGCGAAAACAATCTAATCTTAGTTTCCGATCATTGAATTCAGACAAGGGTACGCAATTACCTCTTAATTTTAACAATAAAATTAAGTGTTCATTACCTTTACTTAAGAATTAGCTAGTGTAAAATATTTTATAGAGGCGTTTGGCTTTTTCGTTCGATCATTAATCTTCTCGATCACATCTCCTTGGCTTATTGTGATCATAAAAGTTTTGTCAACAATAATATTGTTGGCATAATCTGATTTGACAAGTACAACGCTCGGTTAGGTTTTTTCTCGAAAATCAGCAGATTTCTGAAGTGACGTTAAGTTTGGGATGATAAATTAGTGCAGGCTGTGCAGCTATCAGTTACATTAGGGTTTGTTTTTTGATGAAATTGTATTATCAGTCGCAATGAAAACACTGTTTTCACAGAGAAAAGCCAAAAACATGATGTTAATCAGAAATTCTGTTATTCAAATAATCATTGGCCCTTCTGATACA
This sequence comes from Arctium minus, assembly GCA_954870635.1. NCBI lineage: Eukaryota > Viridiplantae > Streptophyta > Magnoliopsida > Asterales > Asteraceae > Arctium > Arctium minus. Next base: position 38,506,149 of record OX941087.1, on the reverse strand, counting down.
GAATCGGAAACGGTTGGGAATACTGCAGTAGAGTATCCTCCGATGAAAGTAACACGGAGTATTATGATTGTAAAACCTGAGAGGAGTCTGGGCGAAACGCCGCCGGCATCACCGGCCGCATCTACACCTCCGGTATCTCCTTTTGCCGCCGGTAAGCTTCAATTTTTTTTTTCTTTAACAGCATGCAGTTGTTATGATTTGGAGAGAATGAGCTGAAACGGGCTTTCCTATCGAGGTTGATGATCCAGACTCCGGAAGGATCGATAATTATTCAGACAAGGCTAAAATTGCTCATTTCACCATTGGCAGTGGGGAATGTTGTTTTCTTTGTCCGTTTGTTTACGGTTGATGCCCCACCCACAAGAAAGAACAATATATATAATATTGAATATTACTATAGAAGGATACTCGTTTACCAAAATGCTTACCTGATAAATAATTACAGGTAAATTTTAACGAACTCGTTTGTCTTATCAAGTGAAACTCTAGTCTATCAAAACGGTCTCGAATGCAATAATTTACCCGGTAAGTGCTAACCGAGTAATAGTTTTTATGCTCACTTACCGGGGTAAGACTTTCAGTCCTTGACATTGCTCTTAACGGGTAAGATTATTGTTACTTTCCATGCTCATATGTAAGGTAAGTGACTCGGTAAGCCCCGGGTAAGCATTTGGTAAACGGCCCCTAACACTCATATGGACAACGGTATGATATTCTAATCTAAGAAATGTCACTAGGCGTCGTTTACCAAGCGCTTACTGGTAAAATTCAACACTATTATTTACTTTGTAAGATTTTAGTCCACTAAAACGATATTGTATGCAACAATTTACTCGGTAAGCTCTAACCTTGGTAAGAGACGGCAAGATTCTTGGTTCCACTCGATACTTGGTTTGTACCATATTCATTCGGTAAGGTAATCTCACTTGGTAACCGCTTATCCGTGTAAGTGGTTGGTAAACGGCCCTTAGACTCGGTCTGACTTGATCTTGTACAAAATTTTTAAGACAATGTAATAGAGGCTTCATTTGCTCCTAAAAAGGACCGATCCAAGAAAAATTTACATGACTGAGTAATGATTACGGTCACACCACTGACCAGACCACCTGGTTAAGGAGGACGGACTGTTTGATCCTGCCTGGCCCAGTGGCCCGGCCTCTGGGTCTGGAACCGGACTTAAAAGGTCTTCTTCTAAAGAAATTAGAAATAAGTGGACTATGGTCATTTTGTCCTTGTCAACAATGAATTATAGTATGTTGTTTGGATATACATATTACTTATGTGATAGATAGATATACGTAGATTACTTGTGTGACAGGAAACGACCATTTTAGTGTTTGGAGTAGAGGACGAGTACGCATTTGTTTTCCCATTTATTTTTGGTCTAGCAGGATATATTGGTTCATTTGGTTTAGTTTTATACTTCTATATGTAGATTACTTTTTGCGTACACAATCTCCAACCCAAGTATCCAAACACTATAAAAATTAACATTAAAAATGGTGGTCCTTTGAACACTAAGGGCCTGTTTGTTAACAGTTTAATGAGCTTAATGGGACTCACAACTTATTCGGTGAGCTATATACGAGTGTTTGGTAGTGGTTTATTCAGTAAGCTTCTTTGAGGGAGCTTTATTCAGAAAGCCAAGTTTTTCTCAAACTTGGCCCTCCCAATTAAAAAACATGCTCCTTTCATCTATGAAATAACCCTCACAAACAAAAACTTTTTCAATCTATACCGACTGATTAATCCACAGACAGCTTTATCTATATAGGACTTAATGGAATACCAACCAAACAACCCCTAAGATAAATCCAACATCATCCACACACTAAAGATAATTTATCTACCTTATTTTGTTCCTAATTTTTTGGTGGGACAAGAAATGTAATTTTGTACCACATAGTTTTGTCTTGTCCGAGCCCAATGTGTTTTTTGTTCCATATCCTGTTCCCTCCAGCGGTCTTAATGGGTGGTTGATTTTTAACTGGACAATTTTTTTTTACTCCGTTCAGTAGCAAGCAGCGACTTAGTTCTTTAGATGGCTATGTACTCGTCTCCTTTATTTCTTTTCATGAGAAATACCGATCACCTATCAACTACGAAAAGTTGAAAGATGATGTATAAGAAAATGAATCGTGTAAACAAAGATTATATAGCAAATAGCAACGTTATGGAACTGCTTTTTTGCATGGGGTTAGAACGAGGGACGGATCCAAAAAAACCGCCACCAAATTAATTTAGAGTGACAGTTTCAATGGCGTCACGAACCACACTTATTGCTTAGTAGATCGTCCCCTATAGAGCGACATGATAAGCCGCTACTTACATGTTAAGTTGGAACTAACTTAAGAAAAATTTTGTGTCAGGAGGCGGGTCAGAGTCCTTCAGGTTTCGCCGGAAGTCGGTATCAGACGCTTTCGAGAAGGCAAGTGGAATTGGAAATAGGAGCCCTCGTCCTCCTTACGATCTGTGAGATTTGATAGGGATTTGATCGTTGGTCGGCTCGGCCGAGTTTCATGTACTTGACGTTTGTTTCTGCGTCCATTATGTTTCGCTCGTGTCTATGTGTTTGTAGTTGATGTATTATATGCCATAGTTGTCGTTTGAGTGGTGTCTCATTAGGTTTTGAGTTTGTTTTTAAGCGTTTTTAAGCTTGTAACATGCATGGTCTGTTTTTTCGTCTATCTGAGCTTCTTGTTCTTATCCGAATCTGAGCTGCTTTTGTACTACGTACAAAGTTTTGTATGTAATAGCAGATCGTAACTTTGCTAAGTGCACCCATAACCTATCAAAATAAGTAAATATTTATGGGGAGGCTATTTGCACCCATAACTTTGCTAAGTGCACCATCATAATTAATTTTCTCCTCACACACATCAACATCTGTTTTTTACATTCTCAATGCATCAATTACATTTCCAACGCATAAATTGACATGATTTTGACATAATTTTGATCCAAATAACACTCTCCATATTTATTTTTGTTGGATTAAGTTGCAAGTATTTCTATTTTAATTTTATACATAACAAATATATTAAATATAATTAAAAAAAATAGTTATAAAAACGGTGATATAATACTTTTGAATAAAACAAATTAAGGTGGCGTTTGTTGGATGAAATGGAATATTTAAATTTGGCTTTAAACGAATTGGAATGAAATGTTGTCAGGTTTCACTAAATGTTTGGTAATTCACAGAATTGGAATGTGGAATCTTTTAAAGAATTTGAAATCTGTTCGTTTGGTTTAGAATATAGCTTTGGATTTGGAATGAAATGTTGATAATAATCAAATATCTTTTTAATAATTTTAATTTTTTAAACAAAAATGCTTTAATAAAATAGCTATTAAAAATAGTTATTTGTAACGGTGGTTCAGATTGGTGGTGGTCAGTGGTGGTTCAGATCGGCGGTGGCCAGTGCTGGTTCAGGTCGACGGTGGTCGGCGGTAGTTTGGAGAAGGAACCGACGGAGGTATGGTTTAATAAGACAGGTTTTATATGATTAGGTTATATTGGATTTAGGTCATATGTGGTATTATGAAGGAAAAAAAAGAAGAATTTCATTCTATTAAAATACATTGTAGTTGCTAAGAAATGTTAAATTTCTTTATTTGTGAAATTTGATGAAATTTAGAGATTCTTTCCGAAAAAAAAACGAAACAAACAAAGAAATGAAATTTGGTCAATGAAATTCAACATTTTAATCCAATCAGGTTTCTGCAAAATCTATGAATCAAACACGGTCTAAGAGTATTGTTATAGGAGGCAGCTTGTTTTTAAACTTTTTAATTGGATAAACAAAAACACAAAGTGCTGAGAAGTTTTTTTCAAATTTTCTTTGCTAACATAAAAGCAAAACGTTAAAACATTCTTCTTATTAATTTTCAATAAGCCAATTAACTATTTGACTAAACAAAATATAAAGGCAAAAGTGAATTACACCGATGATCCCTGTGGTTTGCCTAAATTTTGGATTTGGTCCCTAAAGTAAACTATCTATGATGGTAGTCCCTAACTTTTTAATTCACTTTCACTCATGATCCTTCTATAGTTAACGGTGTTAACATCATCTAACCCCTTGTTTAAATCAAAGGGCATATCAGTAATTTAATTAAAAAATAATTTTCTTATTAATTATAAAAATCAAGGAGCCATCAAATTAATCCTTCCCCACCACAAAGGATTTCTTTTCAAAACCTTATGTTCTCAAATTCGCATCCTCTTAAACCCTAATCGAAACACCAATTCCCACTTCATCCCTCCTATCCCTCCCAAAGCCTCAATCCCCACTTCAATTTTCACGAGGACCATCTCACTTTCCTCCCAATTCCAACCCCAAAAATCAACGTAATGAAAAAGGAATCACCGACGAACTTTCATTTTCCCCTCCTTACAAAAACCAAATATATGAGACGGAGGGAAATCATGTGCCGATGATCTATAAAAGTCGTCGGAATCTAAAATCCGACATAAAATACTTCCTTTTTCCTGTAAATCAAAACCGACGGTCGAGCTCATCATTTGAACAGATTCAACAGATGCACTTCTCTTCCTCCTTCAATATAACTATACTCGTCGAATCCGCTGTCCAAACATGTCGTAGTCACGGAGTCTTCAGAATTCATAGACGGACTTCCCTGCTGCCGTTTCTTGAGCAAGCCTTTAACCGCCGAAAAACTCTGATTTAGATTGAGATCGAGATCCTGCGAATTTGTCATGTTTTATGGCGGTTCATAGGCTCGTTTTTGTACCTTCGATCGTGGATGTGTGATTGGATCCTGAAGTTTGAGTATGTCAGGGAAGATCGCATCTGTTCCGGACGAATCGCCAAGTTTTGGCATCGCTGGAAATCCATCGATAAGCTCCGGGATCGGCCGTAACGTACCGCCTTAGAGGATTGTATCCACCGATGATTGACAAACGTGCCAGTTCCCTGTCTACAAAAGTCTGACGACTCCGTTAACCGGATTTACAGTACGTCCAGCAGCTTCAAACAATAGCAATATAGATGCAAAATTTCAGCGATGATAACAGCTTGACAAAAAATTAAGAACGAATCTAAAAAACTAGCATTCATTCGATCATGCACTACTTATTTCATTAAAACAAATACACACACACAACCGAAAACGTTTAGGTCACAGTCGTGTAAATGAAAATCAAGCATGGTGGTTTAATCAATTACATGGACGTTGATTTTCAGGTACGACGGAGTTGAAGGACATGAGACCGGCACGATCGAAGAATTTAGCAACGAAAACAGGTGCAAAATTTCAACGCTACAAGATGGGTGCTTGCCGTCGTCGTCGTCGTCGTCGTCGACGAAGATGATCAAATGATAAAAGAGTTTAGGAGGCGAAGAGTAGGGCTGACAACGGGTAGGGTATGGGTAAGGTAAGGGTTAATTCGTTATCCAATTCATTTAAAATTAGCGGGTAACAAAACGGGTAATTATCTATCTTATAAAACCCTTATCTGTATCATACCCTACCCATTAAAAGTTGTGGGTAACAAAACGGGTAATGAATAAATGGTAAAACAAAATTTCATTTTGGACTACAATTGATATTGTTAAACCTCAAACATATAAGTAAAACATAAGTTCATAAATATAGTTATTATTTTATACCTAATTTGTTGTAATAAACATTTTATTACTCTAAATATAAACATAGTATAATATTTTTAAAAACAATATGAAAATTGTAAGACTAACAGTTTTCGTTTTATTTATTTTTCTAAATCTGTCTTGTTTCTCATTTAATCAACATGGAATCTTTTACTCGTTAAATATAAAAAATAAATTAAAGTACACGTTAATATACGACAACATTATAAGAAAATATTAATAATTAAATTAATATAATTATGTGTATATACACTAATACTTTTATATAATTATACATACATATATATTATACCGTAGCGGGTAACGGGTAATGGATAACAAAAAACCGTTTATCCATACACTACCCACTAAAATTTCGGGTAAACGGGTAATGGATAAGTGGATAAACGGATAAAATTTTCTTTATCCATACCCTTATCCAACGGGTCGAAACATAACGGGTAACGGGTTTACCCTTATCCATTGTCAGCCCTAGCGAAGAGATTTCCGTGAAATCTTGAAGATGGCGTTGATTTTTATATTTAATGAGGAAATTATTTTTTTAATTAAATTACTGATATGCCTCTTGATTTAAACAAGGGTTTGGATGATGTTAACGTCGTTAACTATAGAAGGACCATGAGTGAAAGTAATTAAAAAGTTATGGACCACCATCGTAGATAGTTTACTTTAGGCACCAAATCCAAAATGTAGGCAAACCACAGGGACCACCAATGTAATTTACTATAAAGGTAATTTTTTTGGTTTTATTGTAATTTATAAAAATAAAATTAAATTATACTAACACCTTGTTTGTTTGTTTTATTTTTCAGCTCTTAATGAGCAGTTTTGTCTGAATCGGTCAGACATTTACACTTTCGGCCATTTTTTTTTCCAGTTATCAAAAACTCTTAACTCTTAAATATATCTAAAATAAGAAGTGGTGACCTAACTTCTTAAAACCTCTTATCGTCATCTCAGTTCATATGCTCTTCTTTCTCTCAAGACCCCTCTAGACGTTACAAAAACATACAATCTTATTGATTCAGATTTCAGATTTCAGCACCACCTCTTATTAATCAGAAACGGAATAAGACTTCAGACCTCTTAAAAAACAAACACCACCTAAGAGTTAGAATACAATTCTTAAATTATTGTTAAGTTTTATTAATATCCGTTTTAAAAATTTTTACAAATTCAATTTAAATTTGTTTTGTTAATTTTTTTCGTAAATTTTAATAATATTAAAAAAAATAAATAGATAGTATGTAATCAAATATTTACATTTATATCTATACTTATATACTAGCATTTAGAAAAAAACTGTTAATTACAGTCTCCAATGCATATAATATTGCCTTTTGATGCATAAATTTCAAAAAAACTATGAATTACAACTTTTAAAACATATTGTATAAGCTATAAATGCGTAACTTATTTTCAACCACCACCTACACCTAATTTTTGATTGTTTGAGACTACTTTCTTATGTAACAATTCTCTTCTTCCTCTTTCTCTGCAATAGATGATTCTGTTAGACCACAGTCTCATTAGATTCAAGATCATCCAAACTGAAGATCGCAATCTGAAGCTAAAGCCGAAAGGTCGACTCTCGATATTAAAGTCTATGTCATTTGTAATAAATGTCAATGTAATTGTTTTAGTTTACTTAGATTTAAATATCTAAGTTATAGTATTGTAATAGTTAGATAAAGTTGTTTAGTTAGTTATTAGTTAGTTTCTAGTTTACTTTATATTAGAAAATAATATCTAGATCTAATATCTAGATATTATCTAAGGTAGTGTGTTAGACACACTTGGTAGATTTGTGATATCTCTAACTCTCTCTAACAATCAGATCACAATTCACACACACAAACACACACTTAAAGGTGTATTTGAGAGAAAAACATAGAGAACACAATCAAAGCTTAATCGATCAACCTTGTAACTCGTTTGTTATAATCAATACAGGTTGGTAATCATATTGTGTTGTTGTTTCTAAGAACTTGATAAACATTAAAGTATTGTTGTGGACCGACAATTGGTATCAGAGCCTGATTAAGATCAAAACAAGTTTTCAGAAAAACGACTCTGTGCTCTTCAAGAAAAATTGATTTTGTGAATTTGAGTGTTTTAGGTGTTAGAATCGATCAGGTTGTGATCGTACTACATGCTAGATCGAGTTGTTGATATTTTATTTCACTTTTAAGATTAAATCGAGTTCCAATTTGTGGATTTTGTGTGAAAAAGTCGAAGTGGGTAAGTTCACTGTGCCATCGATGTTATTTCGAAAAAGTGTGTTTTAGACAGATCGAGTGCTTACATTCTATTCTAAAAGTGTTTCTAGACACATTGGTAGGGTTTGGTATTGCTAAATCGTTTCAGGAACAGATTTCAGACGATTTTTAGAAGTTCAGGACGAACACACGCAAAGCAAAAGAAGAACACACGCAAAGTCCCACTTTGCGCGTCCCAAGTGACCCGCAAACCTCAACTTTGCGGCTCCCACATCAAACGCAAAGCAATACTTCTCGGGTCCTCAAGCAAACGCATACCTCAGTGTGCGCTCCTCACTAGACCCGCATACCTAAGTGTGCGCTCCTCACTAGACCCGCATACCTAAGTGTGCGCTCCTCACTAGACCCGCATACCTCAGTGTGTGATTCCTCACTAGACCCACAAACCTTCTCAAACGTATAGCTTCAATCCCACACTTAGAATTTTTCTTCAGAATGACATCCAAAGAAGCTCTCGCAATAGGAACTGACACCAAGCCACCAGTTCTCTTCAAAGGAGAGTACGAACAGTGGAAGGATAGGTTTCTAAACTTTATTGACAGACACGAGCTGGGTGATTTTATCAGAACATCTATTGAAGAAGGGGTTATGATACTTCCAATGACAACTCGTGTTGTTGATAACGTGCCTACTCAGGTTGAACTTAAGCTTCACGAGCTACAAGATGATAACCTCAAAAGAGCCAAAGGAGACAAATTATCCAAGTCATACATCTTACAGGGGATCCCAAATGAAATATACGTAAAGATTGACAGTTACAAGGCTTCAGGTAAAGAAATGTGGGATCGGCTCGAAAAGATGATGCTGGGTTCAAAAGTGGGAAATCAGCTGAAAATCTCAAATTGCCTAAATAACTATGAAGAATTTAGAGGCAGGGTGGGAGAAACCTTAGAAGAAACCTATGACAAGTTTGTGACGTTGCTGAATGAACTTAGCAAGAACAAAGTTCACAAATCTCAAATAGAGTTGAACGTCAAATTCCTTAGTATTCTTCAACCTGAATGGAAAAGATTTGCTCGACAAATGAAGCAGATTAAAGACCTGAATGAGATTCCACTTCACGAGGTGTATGAAACCCTCCGTCAGAATGAAGAAGAGGTGGATGAAATTCTGGATGATAAAAGACAGAAAGGAAAGGTAGTTGAAGACACAGTCGCACTTGTAGTCAGAAAGAAGAAGAACAAGGCGACTGTATATGAATCAGATAAAGAAGATGAAGGGTGTGCAAACTCATAATCAGATGAAAATGATCAGCTGAAGCAAGTAATGCTTATGCTGACTAGTGCTTTTCAGAAAAGGTTCTACACAAAGCCAACATCAAATAATCAGAGATATTCATCCGGTCCGAACAACTACATCCACAAAGAAAGGATTGAAGGAAGCAGGTATGAAGGAAGAAGATTTGAAGGGAGAAGATCAGAGGAGAGGAAACCTGAAGAAAGAAGGTTTCAGTCGGAAGGAAAGAGGATTGAGGAGAGGAGACCAGAAGATAGAAAATTCAAAGCTGAAGGATCAAGTCAGTCAGAACCGCCTACGTGCTACAACTGTGGCAAACCAGGTCACTTTGCCAAAGACTGCCGCAGATCAAAAGTCAGAAATTCAGACTACTACAAGAACAAGATGCTTCTTGCAAAACAACAAGAGGCAAGCAAGGCATTGATGGCTGAGGACGAATACTGGCTCGATCACTCAGATGAGGAAGAAGACGATGATGAAGAGAGAGATGAAGCCGTCAACCTGTGCTTGATGGGCAAGATAGAATCAGATGCTGAAGCTGATTCAGACACTGAAGAAGAGGAGGTATGTAATTTATCAGATTTAGAATTCATGAATAAAATGCATGCCATGAGTATGAAACAAAGAGAGTTAGAATCTAATCTTAAGCAAGATAATGGTGTCATGACAGACAAAAACCAATTGATACAGAAACTTAGCAATGAAATTGCTGAGAAGAAAGTATTAATTGAGGTTTTACATAAAGATAATGACACCAATGCTAAGGAAAAGACAATAATTCTAAAAGAGAATTCTGATCTTAAGTCTCAACTGCTAAATTGTGAGATTGAAAAATATGAGCTTAAAAAGTTGCATGCTTCTTGTACAAAAGAAAACTTTTCTTTGCTCGGAAAATTAAAAAGTTTGGAAGAGAAGTTGTATAAAATGGGTCAAACTGAACAGACTATTTTTCTGAACAAACCCAAAGAGGAAATAGAGAGATGGGGAATTGGTTATAAGAATCCTCACTGTCTACAAAAGGGGATGTCTGAAGTGCTAGGACTTTATGATCATCTTAATATGCAATTAGCTCGCAGACACCCCGCGTTTAAAACTTTTTGGACTAAACTGTCAAAAGAGGATGAAGCCAATGAAACGGAAAAACGGATGAAATCAGCTAAAGTTCATCTTCCATTTTATTATGCGAAGTTGAATAATAGTTATGATGAAAACCCAATATATAAAAAGAAGGAAACTCTTTCAAGTGATTTCTTTCCAAGTTATTCTGAAAAGGAAATGGAGGCGAACCCTATTAAAGGTAAACTATATGTCCCTCCTCTCGTTTTAGAACGTAAAATTTCTGAACTCGAGAATTCTTTATCAGATGCAAGACTTTTGATAAATATTGAGCAAAACGTATTTTCAACCGTGTTTTCAAATTCTGTTCTTTCAAAAGCTTCAAACTCTAAGGATATATTTGGTACATCAAATAAAGGATTTGAATTTTTGAACTCTGACGGTGGTTTAGATAATGGTTCTAATCTCTTTGACTTTAATGCAAAACTTCCCAACCATTCATCTTTTGTCAAGAAAACTTTAAGAAAAACGAGTAAGCCTGTGAACAGTGCAAAATCAACGAAAGCTTTCGTTGATAAATCAGTCTCTGTGAACGCTAAGAGTGCTAAAGGTAAGAACTTATCTCAGCATTCACAGAAACGGACCACTACTGGTAATTCCAAGAAGAAGCATTCATTTGTTGCTCAGAAGTCTAACTCACCAGTTACACATGTTTCAGATCTGCGCAAGCAAAGGCCAGAAGTAAATTCTCAATGGCAACCCAAACGGAAGCTTGACAAGACCGTTTTATCGTTTAGTAGTGTTAATTGTAATAAGACTTCGCTTAGTAAAGATGTCCTAATTGCTAATATTGCTCTTTTGAACCCAAAACTTGATGTTTCTCGTAAACAATATACAATGAAGCAATTATTTCAATTATCTATATCTGCTAAAAAGTCTTCTTTTTATGATAAACATGTTTCTATCTCTTGTCAAGATTCTGGAGATTGGTTTGGAAATTACCATGTGCATTCATCTCATACTAATTCTTTAATTGCATTTCAAAAGAAAAGAGGACCCAATTTGAAATGGGTACCAAAATCTTGTGCTAACACAGAAGGACCCAAATTCCAATGGGTACCTAAAGCTAAATCTGTGTTGCAGGCACACAAAGCTTAGAGAGAAAGCGACTTTTGATTATGTACAGATCAGGACTCGTTCTTCAAAGTCAAAATAGGTTTTTGGATAATGCAGTTCAAAACCCGAACATCAAAGTCAAAATAGGCTTTTGAACAAATCAGTTCAAGACCCGCACTTCGATAATCAAAGTGAAAATTCCAATGTTGTCGTATGAATATCTAAATTTGTAATTTCTCTTATGTAGACTAGTCATACATGGTTCTTGGACAGCGGATGTTCCAAGCACATGACAGGGAAAAAAGAGATATTGTCCAATTTCAAAGACAAATTTTGTGGAACAGTAAGATTTGGCAACGACCAGTTTTCTCCAATCATGGGATACGGTGATGTACAACATGGCAATGTCACTATCAAGAAGGTGAGCTATGTAGAAAGCTTAGGACACAACTTGTTCATTATAGGCCAGTTCTGTGACAAAGACTTAGAGGTCAACTTCAAAGCCAAGAGTTGTTCAGTTCGCACTGAAGAAGGCGAAGAACTCTTGGTCGGTACTCGAGAATCAGACCTCTACACAATCAATTTATCAAATGTCCAGACTGACAAGCAAGTTTATCTATTGACGAAAGCCTCGATGCAACAAAGCTGGTTATGGCATCGAAGGCTCTCTCACCTCAACTTTCGATACATCAACAATCTGGTTAGTGGAAAGCTCGTCAAAGGACTTCCAGAGCTGAAATATGAAAGAGAACATCTTTGTGCAGCCTGTGAAAAGGGCAAGATGAAGAGGGCACCTCATAAACCGAAGCCTGAACCAAGTACTAATGCTCCGTTAGAGTTATTGGATATGGACTTATGCGGTCTGATGCGAACTCAAAGTCTAGGCGGCAAGAAGTACATACTCGTGATCGTGGACGATTACTCGCGATACACATGGGTCAAGTTTCTACGTTCAAAGGATGACACACCTGATGTACTCATTACTTTCCTGAAGACGACCCAAGTGAATCTGCAGAAACCGGTCAAGTCTCTACGAACAGATAACGGCACAGAGTTCAAGAACCAAAAAGTTGAAGAATATCTCGAATCTGTCGGGATTTCACATCAATACTCTGTTGCACGTACGCCTCAACAAAATGGAGTGGTTGAAAGAAGAAACCGAATGCTAGTCGAGGCTGCTCGTACTATGCTAAGTCAGTCAGACTTACCTCTATTTTTGTGGGCAGAAGCTGTTTCGACCGCGTGCTACACACAGAATCGATCCATGGTACATCGAAGGTTCAAGAAGACTCCTTATGCGTTAATCAACAACCGAACACGGACAATCAAATATTTCCATATATTTGGGTGTAAATGTTTCGTGCTAAACGATAGGGAGAATCTCAATAAGTTCAGTGCTAAGGCGGACGAAGGAATCTTCATTGGTTATTCCTCGACATCAATTGCATATCGTGTCTATCTGAAGAAGTCAAAGACGGTGATTGAAAGCATCAATGTCACCTTTGATGAAGAAATGGCTTCCGAACAACAACGTTCAGAACCCGTTATAACCGGAGTACTAGCTTCTGGGCAACTCAGTCCAGAACCTGCGTCTCAAAAGAATAAATCAGACGAAGCTTCAACTTCAACTAACCATTTATCTGATTTAGACTTATTATTCGAATTGTTTTATGATGAATTTCTTGGATCTAATGTAAAGAAATCTGTTGTGGTTGACAGGATGGAAGACTTAACGACTATTCATCCAACCAGTTCAGATGACTCTATTGAATCAAACGCCCCGATTCAACAAGAAATTACAATTCAAATGCCGACTCCAATAGTTGAAGAAGTGACAAATGATAAAGAGACAAAAGTATCTGAAACAGTAGGAGATTCTGTACAGATCAATCTACAGCCAGAACAAGTTGTACCTGCCACTTCAACTGAAATCATCATTCCTCCTGAACAAACAGAAGAAGGTAGAAGTGGATTTGTAGATGATACAACCGACATACAATCATCTAATCCACTACCTCATGAACATAAATGGACCAAAGAGCACCCGCTAAGCCAAATTATTGGCGATCCATCAAAACCGGTGCAAACTAGGTCAGTATCAATGAACCTGTGCATGCATGACTCCTTTCTGAGCAAGTTCGAGCCAACTCGAGTATCAGAAGCACTTGCTGATCCAGAATGGGTGATCTCAATGCAAGAAGAGCTAAATCAGTTCGATGCACTTCAAGTCTGGAGACTCGTACCAAAGCCTAAAGGTAAAACCATTATAGGTACGAAATGGGTTTTCAAGATAAAGAAAGACGAAGATGGTACCGTTATCCGAAACAAGGCAAGACTAGTAGCCAAAGGATACAGACAAGAGGAAGGAATAGACTATGACGAAACATATGTTCCTGTGGCGCGATTAGAGGCAATCAGAATGTTTCTAGCCTACGCAGCCCACAAGAACTTCACGGTCTTTCAAATAGACGTGAAGACAACATTCCTCAATGGAATTCTGAAGGAGGAAGTCTACGTCTCTCAGCCAGAAGGTTTTGTCAATCAAGAGAAGCCAGATCACGTTTACATTCTCGACAAAGCACTCTACGGTCTGAAACAAGCACCTCGAGCCTGGTATGATGTCCTTTCCACTTTTCTAGTCAAGTCTGGGTTTTCAAAAGGTACGGTGGATACCACTTTGTTTATCAAAAAGAAAAAAAGCGATATCATCTTAATTCAAATCTATGTAGATGATATTATCTTTGGTTCTACAAATCCGAAGTACTGTAAGAATTTTGCAAACCTTATGGTGTCTAGATTTTAGATGAACTTGATGGGAGAGATAAATTTCTTTCTCGGTTTACAAGTAAAACAATTTTCATCGGGTATTTTTATCAATCAATAAAAATACATTAGGGATATTCTTCGGAAGTTCCAAATGGAAAATTCAAAACCGATTGGTACCCCAAGGGCACCAGGTACTAAGATTGGCACCGATCCTTCGGGAAAGGCTGTTGATGTTAGGACTTATCGAGGGATGATAGGTTCTTTAGTGTATCTTACGTCGAGTAGGCCAGATATAATGTTTTCAACATGCTTATATGCAAGATATCAGGCCAATCCTAAAGAAATCCATTTGTCTGCTGTGAAGCGCATTTTTAGGTATCTAAAGGGCACTGCAGATCTTGGTCTGTGGTATCCTAAAGATACTAGTTTTGAACTAACAGCCTACACAGATGCAGATCATGCAGGTTGTATGTTAGATAGGAAGAGCACGTCAGGACACGTACAGTTCCTCGGTGACAAACTCGTAAGTTGGGCATCGAAGAAGCAACTTTGTGTTTCAACGTCCACGGCCGAAGCAGAATATGTAGCTGCTGCTAGCTGCTGTTCTCAGGTCTTATGGATGCGAACTCAATTGCGCGACTACGGTTTCCACTTCAACAAGATCCCGATATACTGTGACTCCAAGAGTGCCATCGCAATTACAGCGAATCATGTTCAACACACCAAGACAAAACACATAGACGTCAGGTATCACTTTATTAAAGATCATGTTGAAAAAGGAACAATTGAACTTTTCTTTGTAAAAACTGATTATCAACTTGCCGATTTGTTCACCAAACCCTTAGACGAAAAGAGGTTTAACTTTCTTATCTCTAAGCTTGGTATGCTAAATCTTAAGATATAATCAATAGTTACCTAACAAAGTTTTCTAAATTGTATACTTTTTCATCATTTCTTCATTCTTAACTCTGATTGATATCTGCACTTCTATCTAATGTTCATGATCCAAGGGAGAGAATGAGAAGAAATTGACATCTGGTCAATATTATTTTGAGGGGGAGCTCATAAAATTTGTGCATGTACCTTTTAATGTCAAATTTTTTTGTAATGCAAGATTTTAGGGGGAGCTCTTCAAGTCAAAAGGGAGTACGGATATGACTTCTGATTATTTCTGATCAGAACTCGTACTTTAAAAAGTTTTACTGCTTTTTTGTCTTTTCAATTTAAGTGAATAAATTTTACTTTGACTTGACATACGACTTTTGCAGAATTTTTGAGAGAAGCTTACAAGTTCATATGTTTATGACTTTAAGCTTAGCTTCATGAGATGAAAGATCGCACGTTAAGGTATAATCCTTTATCTTAATCTCATATATGGTTGAAAGAAGGACAACTTTCAATCATTAGAAAACATTGTTTTTCATGTTCAAACCACTTCCCGATTTTTTCAACAGATTTTATATTATGGAAGTGTGATTTTAAATGTTTTCAAAATCAATATTGTGTTTTAACTGAAATAGTTAAACCATTCTGAGCATCACGTGCATCATAGGAAAACAAGAATCATTGTGCTAGGACTTAACACAACTTCTATGGAATCACCTTAACCAGTGATTTCTACCCAAGAAGTTAATCCTTAGTGATTGATTGTGCAAATAGAAAAGAAATGAGTGTGATTAGAGAAAGCAAAAAGTTTAAAAGAAAGAGCGTGTGAGAACAGAGTTAAAAGAATATCAAAACTCTGCACCAACTTTTTCTGAGTCGGGTAGCCACCATTCTAGTGATTCACAATTCTTTGGTGATCATTATTGAAACAAGCAACTAACCCATGCTAACTCTTGATCAAACCTCACCATCTACTCATTTTCTTCTCAACAAAAAAGTGTTTCACATTTTCAAAGGGGATGCAGCACATTTGCTATCTGATTTTCATTTGGAAAATCTGGATATTGAAAAGAAGGAAGTCTGCCCTACCTTCGCACTTCAATCATGCACATTGAGTCTGTGTTTAACTTACTGTTGTCTTAGTGGTTTACACAATTTTGAGCCTAATAAGCAATCATCCGTGCTTAATTCTTTCAACACAAGCACGAACACACAAGGAATTAGTTTCTTTGTCATAACTTTTATAGAAAATTACCTTTGTGGTGTTTCGATGATTAAATGGAAGCCCTGGGGGAGTCAACATCAAACAGCTCCTTTCCAATGTGTATTTGTTACACACGGTGACTTAGTGTTACTGACAGGCATGTTAACTGATTCATTAGTTGATTCAGATGTTACACGACTATTTTGTCTGGATTTGAAAAGATCTGGATGAATATCTTTTGAATTGACGGATCAGGGGCTCTAAACGCAAGAGAGACATTTCTTACAAATAATTTTGATGAAGTCGTTGCACTTAACATCAAAAAGGGGGAGAATGACTACACAAGAAATGGCAAAGATCACATGTTTCAAGAATCACGTCCACTCTTCAAAGAGGGAGATTGTTAGAAAAAGACATGCTGATTTCAGAGCTAGAGAAAGAGATTGCATCTTCCGAGCTGAAAGAGAAGACTGAATTGCTAAAATCATTTTCGTAATGATCTTGATCCAAAGGGGGAGATTGTTAGACCACAGTCTCATTGGATTCAAGATCATCCAAACTGAAGATCACAATCTGAAGCTAAAGCCGAAACGTCGACTCTCGATATTAAAGTCTATGTCATTTGTAATAAATGTCAATGTAATTGTTTTAGTTTACTTAGATTTAAATATCTAAGTTATAGTATTGTAATAGTTAGATAAAGTTGCTTAGTTAGTTATTAGTTAGTTTCTAGTTTACTTTATATTAGAAAATAATATCTAGATCTAATATCTAGATATTATCTAAGGTAGTGTGTTAGACACACTTGGTAGATTTGTGATATCTCTAACTCTCTCTAACAATCAGATCACAATTCACACACACAAACACACACTTAAAGGTGTATTTGAGAGAAAAACATAGAGAACACAATCAAAGCTTAATCGATCAACCTTGTAACTCGTTTGTTATAATCAATACAGGTTGGTAATCATATTGTGTTGTTGTTTCTAAGAACTTGATAAACATTAAAGTATTGTTGTGGACCGACAGATTCTTTTGAGCAATAATCCCTCCTTTCTACTCTACAGATAAGAAATTTGAATGAGGGCAAGTTATCATCATTGTTCGACTTCATTTCTAAAATTTCAATTTCCTTTATAAAGCCCATCTGTGATTCGAAAGAAAGATGTTTGGACTCGAGTTTTTTTTTTCTCTGCCCATCCTCAATAGTTGATTTCAAGTTTGGGTTCTTATAATCTTTAATTGGAAAGAAGCACTACAACATTTGAAACGCTCACCCCTTGACCTAGAAACCTGATCCTTAGACTATATTTATCATCAATCCCTTCAATAGGATCGTGAATAAGTTAAAAAGATTTCGAAAAAAAAAATTCATTATTATATGCTCAACTCCAAGAGCTTGTTATTATAAATTATTATATGCTCACGACGCGTGTCACACATAAATACTGTCAACTCCAAGAGATGCAAGAGATGATGGCTCAACTCCAAGAGCTTTTGGAGAAGGGTTTCATAAGACCGAGCTTGTCTCCTTGGGGAGCTCCGGTCTTGTTTGTCAAGAAGAAGGATGGCACAATGAGAATGTCCATCGATTATCGCGAGTTAAACAAAGCAACGGTGAAGAACAAGTACCCGCTTCTGAGGATAGACGACTTGTTCGATCAACTCCAAGGAGCGGGGTGTTTCTCTAAGATTGGCCTGCGTTCGGGATACCACCAAGTGAAGGTGAGGGGAGAAGACGTCTCGAAGACGACCTTTAGAACGCGTTACGACCATTACGAATTCCTTGTAATGCCATTTGGCCTAACAAACGCACCGGCGGTGTTTATGGATTTGATGAATAGAGTGTGTCGACCATTCCTCGATAAGTTGGTCATCGTATTCATTGATGACATACTCGTATATTCCAAAGGTTCAATTCTTGGGTCACGTTGTCACCTGAGACGGGGTGAAAGTGGACCCCTCTAAAATCGAAGCCATGATGAATTGGGAGCCTCCCAAGAGTCCGTCCGAAATCCGAAGCTTTTTGGGTTTAGCGGGATATTACTGGAGGTTTATTCAAGAGTTCTCGAAAATCGCTTCTTCCTTGACAGATTAAACTCGGAAGAATGTGAAGTTCGCCTGGACCGAAACGCAAGATAAGACGCTCCGGATCTTACAAAAGAAATTGTGTGAAACCCCGATTCTATCGCTACCTGAAGGATCTGAAGACTTCGTGGTCTATAGCGATGCTTCGAAAATTGGATTAGGATGCGTGTTGATGCAAAGAGGCAAGGTGATCGCTTACGCCTCGAGGCAACTCAAAATTCACGAGAAGAATTATCCTACCCATGATTTGGAGTTAGCGACGGTGGTGTTCGCCTTGAAGCTTTGGCGGCATTACCTCTATGGCACGAAATGTACACTCTACACGGATCATAAGAGCCTAAAGTATGTCTTTGATAAAAACGAGTTAATCATGAGGCAAAGGCGGTGGCTCGAGTTGCTCAAGGATTATGATTGTGAGTTGCTTTACCATCCCGGTAAGGCGAACGTAGTGGCCGATGCGTTAAGTCGGAAGGACTATAGCGGAAGTATTCGGGATACCCTTTCGAGGATCGAGTTAGTGTCAAGTCTTGTTGAGAAGATCAAGGCTATGCGCAAAACCTTACCTGTCGGTCCAACAATACTTATCAAGTTTATAGAATACGACACGATAACGATTACCAACCTGTATTGATTATAACAACGGTTACATGATTGATCGATTTTAGCTCTAGATTGTGTTCTCTGATTTACTCCTTTTAGTGTGTGTTTTGTGTTCTTGATAATATCTGATCTATGAGAGAGAGTTGTTGAGAGATACAATATCTTATCTAAAGTGTGTCTAACACACTTCCATAATATCTAGATTTAATATCTAGATATTATTTCTAACTAAATAATATAACTAACTAAACTAAATCTAATAACTAACTAAGTTAACTAACATCTAACAAACTAGATATTAACTTAACTAATACAATAACAAACAATTACATTGACATTTATTACAAATAAACATTAGACTTTAATATCGAGAGTCGACGTTCCGGCTTTAGCTTCAGATTACGATCTTCAGTTTGGATGATCTTGAATCCAATAGATATGTGATCTAACAATCTCCCCCTTTGGATCAAGATCATTACTAAAAATATTTTAGCAATTCAATCTTCTTTTTCAGCTCAGAAGATGCAATCTCTTTCTCTAGCTCTGAAATCAGCATGTCTTTAGGATACTTGCTTTTGAAGATTTCAATCTTGGACGTGATTCTTGAAACATGTGATCTTTGCCATTTCTTGTGTAGTCATTCTCCCCCTTTTTGATGTTAAGTGCAACGACTTCATCAAAAGTATTTGTAAGAAATGTCTATCTTTCGGAGCCTCTGATTCGTCAATTCATAAGATATTCATCCAGATCTTTGCAAATCTAGACAAAGTAGTCGTGTAACACCTGAATCAACTAATGAATCAGTTAACTTGCCTGTCAGTAACACTAAGTTACTGTGTGTAACAAATACACAATGGAAAGGAGCTGTTTGATGTTGACTCCCCCAGGGCTTCCATTTAATCATCGAAACACCACAAAGGTAATTTCTATAAACGTTATGACAAAGAAACAAATTCCTTGTGTGTTCGTGCTTGTGATAGAAAGAATTAAGCACTAATGATTGCTTATTGGCTCAAAATTGTGTAAACCACTGAGACAACAGTAAGTTAAACACAGACTCAATGTGCATGATCGAAGTGCGAAGGTGGGGCAGACTTCCTTCTTTTCAATATCCAGATTTTCCAAATGAAAATCAGATAGCAAATGTGTTGCATCCCCTTTGAAAATGTGAAACACTTTCTAATTGAGTAGAAAATGAGTAGATAGTGAGGTTTGATGAAGAGTTGGCATGGGCTAGTTGCCTGTTTCAATAATGTTCACCAAAGAATTGTGAAACACTAGTAATGTGGCTGCCCGGCTCAGAAAAAGTTGGTGCAGAGTTATGATATTCTTTTAACTCTATTCGCACACGCTCTTTCTTTTAAACATTTTGCTCACTCTAATAAAACTTAGTTCTTTGTTTGACACACTCATTTCTTTTGACTTCTCACACTCAATCACTATGGATTAACTTTGTGGGTAGAAATCACTGGTTAACGTGATTCCATAGAAGTTGTGTTAATTCCTAGCACACTGATCCCATGTTTTCCTATGAAGCATATAATGCTCAAAATGGTTTAACTTCACAGTTAAAGATCAATTGAATAAGAAAACATTGAAAATCACACTTCCGAATTATAAAATCTGGTTGAAGAATCGGGAAGTGATTTGAACATTTTAGAACGATGTTTTCAATGATTGAAAGTTGTCCTTCTTTCAACCATATATATGATTAAGATAAAGGAAAATACCTGAACGTATGATCTTACATCTCATGAAGCTAAGCTTAAAATCATAAACATATGAACTTGTAAGCATCTCTAAAAAATTATGCAAAAGTCTTATGTCAAGTCAAAGTAAAATTTATTCACTTAAATTGAAAAGATAAAAAGCAGTAAAACTGTTAAAGTACGAGTTCTGATAAGAAATAATCAGAAGTCATCACCTTTTTACTCTCACTGAAATTATGCATCAGTACATTATCAGTTGTAAAAGATATGCATAAGATTTCAGACAAATATGTATGTACTCCCCCTTGATGGTTGATTTCCTCATTCGAGTATCGGAGTACAATCTCTTTTTCAGCACGGAGTAAGGTCTTTTGATCTTTGAAGTGCGGGTCTTGAACTGTTGTGTTCAAAAGCCATTATTTCTCTTAAGCACGGGTTCTGAACAGACGTGTTCAGAAACCATCGTTTTATCTTTGCAGTGCGGGTCTTGAACTGTTGTATTCAATAACCTAGTTTCTTTGAGGAACGAGTCCTAGACTGTTTTGTCTAGAAGTCATATCTGTAAGCTCCCTTTTTAAACTTGATGTGCCTGCAACACAGATTTAGCCTTAGGTACCCACTGGAATATGGGTCCTACTGTGTTAGCACAAGATTTTGGTACCCATTTCAAATTGGGTCCTCTTTTCTTTTGAAATGCATTGAAATAATTGCTTCATTGTATATTGTTTACGAGAAACCGCAAGTTTTGAGTTCAAAATATCAACATCAGCAATTAAGACATCTTTACTAGGCGAAGTCTTACTACAATTAACACTAGAAAACGATTTAACGGTCTTGTCAAGCTTCTGTTTCGGTTGCCACAGAGATTTAACTTCTGGCCTTTGCTTGCTCAGATCTGAAACATGTGAAACTGTGGAGTTAGACTTTGGAGCAACAAACGAATGCTTCTTCTTCAGATTACCAGTAGTGTTCGGTTTCTGTGAATGCTTAGATGTAATCTTACCTTTAGCATTTTTAGCTTTCACAGAGACTGAGTTATCAACTTTCGTTGATTTTGCACTGTTAACAGCCATACTGGTTTTTCGTAAAGATTTCTTAACAAAATATGAATGGTTAGGATGTTTTGCATTAAAGTCAAATTGATTAGAACAATCATCTAAACCACCATCAGCGTTCAGAAAATCAAACCCTTTATTTGATGAACCAAACATATCCTCAGAGTTTGAAGGTTTAGAACTAATAACATATTTGAACACAGTTGAAAAAAAATTTTGTTCAATATTCATCAGAAGTCTTTCATCTGTTAAAGAATTCTCGAGTTCAGAAATTTTACTTTCTAAAACGAGAGGAGGGACATATAGTTTACCTTGAATAGGCTTTGCCTCCATTTCTTTTTTAGAATAACTTTGAAAGAAATCACTTGAAAGAGTTTTCTTCTTTTGATATATTGGATTTTCATTATAACTATTATTCATCTTCGCATAATAAAATGGAAGGTGAACTTTAGATGATTTCAACCGTTTTTCAGTCTCGTTGGCTTCATCCTCTTCTGATAGTTTAGTCCAAAAAGTTTTAAACTCAGGGATTCGTCGAGCTAATTTCATAGAAAGATGATCATAAAATGAAGGCACTTCAAACATTCCTTTTTGAAGACAGTGAGGATTCTTATAACCGATTCCCCATCTCTCTATTTCCTCTTTGGGTTTGTTCAGATGAATAGTCTGTTCAGTTTGACCCATTTTGTATAACTTCTCTTCCAAACTTTTTAATTTACCAAGTAAAGAAAAGTTTTCTTTGGTACATGAAGAATGCAATTTTGTAAGCTCATATATATCAATCTCACTTTTTGTCAGTTTAGACTTGAGTTCAGAATTCTCTTTAAGAATTATTGTCTTTTCCTTTGCGTTGGTGTCATTATCTCTATGTAAAACCTCAACCAATACTTTCTTCTCAGCAATTTCATTGCTAAGTTTCTGTATCAGTTGGTTTTGTCAGTTATAACACCATTTTCTCGCTTAAGATTTGACTCTAACTCTTGTTGTTTTAAATTCATGGCATGCATTTTATTCATGAAATCTGAATACGATAAATCACATACCTCCTCTTCTTCATCATCTGAATCAACTTCAGCATCTGATTCTTGCTTTCCCATCAAGCACATGTTGACGGCTTCATCCTTCTCTTCATTCTCTTCTTCCTCGTCAGAATGATCAAGCCAGTATTCATCTTCAGTCATCAGTGCCTTACCAGCCTCCTGTTGCTTTGCAAGAAGCATC
This sequence comes from Arctium minus, assembly GCA_954870635.1. Classification (NCBI taxonomy): domain Eukaryota; kingdom Viridiplantae; phylum Streptophyta; class Magnoliopsida; order Asterales; family Asteraceae; genus Arctium; species Arctium minus. The sequence continues at coordinate 38,483,295 of OX941087.1, read as the reverse complement.
TTGTTCTTGTAATAGTCGGAGTTTCTGACTTTTGGTCTTCGGCAGTCTCTGGCATAGTGACCTATTTTGCCACAGTTGTAGCACGTTGGTGGTTCTGTCTGACTGGATGCTTCAGCTTTAAACTTTCTCTCTTCTGGTTTCCTCTCCTCTATTCTCTTACCTTCAGACTTATATCTTCTCTCTTCAGGTTTCCTCTCCTCTGTTCTTTTCCCTTCAAATCTCTTTCCTTCATATCTACTTCCTTCAATCCTTTCCTTGTGGATGTAGTTGTTCGGACTAGAAGAATATCTCTGACTATTTGAACTTGGCTTTGTGTAGAACTTTTTCTGAAAAGCATTTGACAGCAGAATCATTGCTTGCTTCAGTTGTTCATTTTCATCCATGTCAAAGTTTTCATAACCTTCATCTTCTTCTGATTCATACACAATTGTCTTGTTCTTCTTCTTCCTGACAACAAGAGCAACTGTGTCTTCAACTGTCTTTCCTTTCTGCCTCTTCTCATCTAGAATTTCATCCACCTCTTCTTCATTTTGTCTGAGGGTTTCATACACCTCATGAAGTGGAATCTCATTCAGATCCTTGATCTGCTTCATTTGTCTGCCAAATCTTTTCCATTCCGGTTGTAGAATACTCAGGAATTTGACATTCAACTCAATTTGAGATTTGTGGACCTTGTTCTTGCTTAGTTCGTTCAGCAAAGTCACAAACCTGTCATAGGTTTCTTCTAAACATTCTCCCACTCTGCCTCTAAATTCTTCATAATTATTTAGGCAATTGGAGATTTTAAGCTGATTCCCAACCTTTGAACCTAGCATCATCTTCTCAAGCTGATCCCACATTTCTTTACCGGAGGCCTTGTAGTTGTCAATCTTTACATAGATTTCGTTTGGAATTCCTTGTAGAATGTATGACTTAGCTAATCTGTCGCCTTTAGCTCTTCTGAGGTTATCATCTTCTAGCTCATGATACTTAACTTCAACCTGAGTCGGCACGGTTCCAACCAAACGAGTCTTCATGAATGGTTTCATAACCCCTTCTTCTATAGATTTCCTGATGAATTCACCCACCTCATGTCTGTCAACAAAGTTCAGAAACCGATCCTTCCACTGTTCGTATTCTCCTTTAAAGAGAACTGGTGGTTTGGTGTCAGTTCCGATTGCAAGGGCTTCTCTGGATGTCATTTTGAAGAAAAGTCTAAGTCTGGATTGGAGCAAAGAGAGATTTGCGTATCAAGGTTTGCGTTTGCAAATGGAGGTTTGCGTGTCAAGTAGGTTGCGCAAACTGAGGTTTGCGTATCAAGCGGGATGCGCAAACTGAGGTTTGCGTATCACGTTAGATGCGCAAAGTGAACTTTGCATTTCGAGAGAGTTGCGCAAACTGGACTTGATCTTTTCGTGAAGAGATTATCACTTGAACTGAGGTTTGCGTGTTGAGTTGCGAAAACCGAGCTTTACGTATTAGGAGGGTTGCGCAAACTGAGCTTTGTGTATCCTTCTTGTTGCAAGAAGTGAAGTTCGAGGTTTGCGTAAGTCGTTGGATGCGTGAAGTATGCTTTGCGTGTTGCTTGAGATGCGCAAAGTGGACTTTGCGTTTCACGTTGGTTGCGCAAAGTTGGGTTTGCGTATCAGGTTGGATGCGCAAAGTTGGGTTTGCGTATCAGGCATGTTGCGCAAAGTAAGCTTTGCGTGTGTTCGTCTTCTGGTTTTGCGCAAGTTCGTACTGTACTTCGAAAATCAACTAAAAACTTGTTTCTTCGTCGATTAGCAGTACCAAACTTTACCAATAAGTCTAATAACACTTCTATAACTGAATGTGACCACTTGATCTCGATAAAACACACTTTTTCGAAAATAATTTGATGATACAGTGACTTTCTAAACTCGACTGTTTTCTCACTAAAATCACAAAATGGAACTCGATTAAAGCTTTATAGTGAAATCAAACAACAATAACTCGATCTAGCATGCTAATCGATCACAACCTGATCGATTTTAACACCTAAAACACCTTAAATCTCGAAAACGATTTTTCAATAAGAACACAGAGTCGTTTTCTTTAAAAACTTGATTTTGATCTTAATCAGGCTCTGATACCAATTGTCGGTCCAACAATACTTATCAAGTTTATAAAATACGACACGATAACGATTACCAACCTGTATTGATTATAACAACGGTTACAGGATTGATCGATTTTAGCTCTAGATTGTGTTCTCTGTTTTCTCTCTGATTTACACCTTTTTGTGTGTGTTTTGTGTTCTTGATAATATATGATCTATGAGAGAGAGTTGTTGAGAGATACAATATCTTATCTAAAGTGTGTCTAACACACTTCCATAATATCTAGATTTAATATCTAGATATTATTTCTAACTAAATAATATAACTAACTAAACAAAATCTAATAACTAACTAAGTTAACTAATATCTAACAAACTAGATATTAACTTTGTTATTCCTAAATCTATCAAGTTCTAATCGCTAACAAACAATCAAGATGAGAATCTAAATCATATGTCATTGATTTCAATCACGACTATTACAAACTTACAACTTTCTCTCACTACTCTCTCTCTCTAGAATAATGAAACAGTATGCTCTTCTCTAATCTGCTCTCTCTCTGATTCGTGTACATCTTACTTCTTATTACAAAAACAACAAAGGTATTTATACCCTTGACAATTACAAAGAAACAAAATTACAATTATATTGACTTTGACTTTATTAACAAAAGACTTTGACTTTGATGAGATTTGACTTTCTCATCTTTGACTTCTTGAACTTTGACTTTTGTCTTCTTGATCTTGTATCCAACATATTTATGCTCTAACAATATCTCCCTTTGGATTCAAGATCACTGTTGAAAGATCTAGCAATTCAGTCTTCACATTAAGCTCTATCAGTACAATCTCCCCTTTTTCTTTGACTATATTCTTTCCAAGACTGTCTTCAAATTATTAACAATCTCCCCAAATCTTTCACAGAATACTTACAGACTTTGGAAAGAAATTATCTTCAGAATCAACTCGAATTGCTTTCAGCAAATAATCTTCGAAGAAAATTTCCTCAAAAACTTCAGAAATTCTTTGATCTTCATCAAATCTTCAAATCTTTACTTTGAACTTTTCTGACTTGGACATTTCTGAAAATCATTTCTCAAAACTTTATCATGTCTTGATATCATCTCCCCCTTTTTGATGATTTGAGCATCTATATCATCAAAACTTTACTTCCAAGAAATGTCGTTGACCATTCTGATCTGTCAAACTGAGTCGTTGATTATGTGATCCATAACCAAGTATTCATCTAGATCTTTGCAAATCCAGACAAAATAAGAACAGGTAACTCCTGAATCAACAGATGAATCAGTTAAAATGCCTGTCAGTAACACAAAGTCACTGTGTGTAACGAATACACAATATAAAGGAGCTTTTTGATGTTCACTCCCCCAGGGCTTCCATCCAATCATCGAAACACCACAAAGGCAATTTCTATGAATGTTATGACAAAGAAACAAATTATTTGTGTGTTCGTGCATGTGTAGAAAGAATTAAGCACGATGACTGCTTTTCAATTAAGGCTCAAAGTTGTGTAAACCACTGAGACAACAGTAGATAAACACAGACTCAATGTGCATGATTGAAGTGCGAAGGTGGGGCAGATTTCCTTCTTTTTCAATATCCAGATTTTCCAAATGAAAACCAGATAGAATATGTGCTGCATCCCCTTGAAAAATGTGAAATATTTTCTTTTTGAGAAGAAAATGAGTGGTTGGTGGGGTTTTAGCAAGAGTTGGCATAGGCTATTTGCCTGTTTCAATAACGTTCACCAAAGAATTGTGAAACGCTAGTAATGTGGCTGCCCGGTTCAGAAAGTAGTTGGTGCAGAGTTTGATATTCTTTTACTCTGATCTCTCACCCTCTTTCTTTTAATCATTAAGCGCACTACTAACCAAACTCTCTTTTCCATTTTACCTCATCGCACAACCTACACTCATTTCTTTTTGACTCCTCACACTCAATCTCTATGGATTAACTTCTTCGGTAGAAATCACTGGTTAACATGATTCCATAGAAGTTTAGTTAATTCCTAGCACAAAGAACCCATATTTCCTATAAAAGCATAATGTTGCTCAGATGATTTAACTTTATCAGTTAAAGGTCATATACAAATGTTAGATGAATGTATGCTCATAATATAATCATGAAGATATGAGCATTTTAAAACATGGAAGTATTTTCAAACAAGTTAATTGAATGAATGAACATGAATGCAAGAGACTTGTTTGAAAATCTTCCATTGTATGAAAATGATCAGAAAAGAATGATATATCAATCAAAGCTTAAGGTCAAAAATAATGGATATTGTCTATAAGAAACAAAATATAGACATTCTTGAAATGACGATTCGAAATGAAATATCGCTCAAAATTCTTTAAAGTACAAGCGGGGTGTCTTACCATCGAAAAATTGTTTCAATTTTGAGACATGGTAAGAACAATTTGATCAAAAATTAAACCGATGTGTGTGAATACTTGAAAGTATGTAGAAAAGACAATACACAAGTATTTATCTTTGGAAACACACGGTTTATTTATCAATTAAGTACAAAAATAAAATGAAAACATTTAAAATCACACTTCCAAATTATAAAATCTGTTTAAAAATCGGGAAGTGGTTTGAACATTTCAGAACATGTTTTCTATATCTGAAAGTTGTCCTTCTTTCAGATATATTTGAGATTAAGATAAGAAATTTACCTTTTAGCTTTGTCTTAAATCTCATGAAGTCATGCTTAAGTCAAAAAGATATGATCGTGTCATCCTCTCTCATCCTGCATAAGTCTCAAAGTCTAGTCAAAAAATTTATTCACAAAATTTATTCGAAAATAAAAGAACATAAAACAGTAAAACGATTAAAGAACGAGTTCTGATCAGAAATAATCAGAAATCATAATCCTTTTACTCCCCCTGAAAATATGCATCTGAAATTTATCAGTGAAAAAGCACATGATAGATATCTACAACTCCTTTTGAAGTGTAGTTCATCATATCTTCCGAATACATATTACCAGAAAAAAATTTATGTACTCCCCCTTGAAGGTTGATTTCCTCTTCTGAGTATCTGAGTACATCTTCATATCAGCCCAGGAGTAGCATCTCTTATTTATCGTTGAAGTACGAGTCCTAAACTGTTATGTTTAGAAGTCAAACTTCGTTGAAGTACGGGTCCTAAGCTGATTTACTTAGAAGCCTTGGTTCTTGACATTGAGGTGCGGGTCTTGAACTGTATTATTCAAGAGCCATTGTTCTCTTACTCCCCCTTGACTTGTGGTGCCTGCAACATAGAATCAATCTTCGGTTTTGGTACCCACTGGTATTTGGGTCCATGTGTGTTAGTTGCAGTTCGAATGGGAGTAACTGAGTAAGAACCATACCAGTAATGATCACTAGATTTATGAACAAAATCATAAGTATGACAATAAGAACAATACCTCTTTTTAGATAACCTGATCATTTGATCTCTCGAGTAAACAAGATCAGGTTTACCTTTCAGCACTTTGTTCTTCTTTGCATTTGAGACAGATACAAATGATTTGTTACTTTTCTTCTCTTCCTTCTTTCCTTTCTTTTCTTTCTTCTTCTCATCATTCTTCTCATCTTCAATTGGTTTTATCTTCCAAACCAGTTTTTCTTCTTTATATCTCCTTCTTCTATCTGTACCTGAACCATCTATTTTGCTGTCATAGAAAAGATTAGTAGAACGAATCTGATTGAATGAATTAACTAACCTTCTTGAAGAAACAGTTTTCTGATGTGAGCTTGCAGCTGTCTTGAAAGAACCAATTGAACTATTTCTAGGTGAATGGATTTTGGACTCTGGAGTCGTATGCTCAGTCACCACCACCTTTGAAACAATCTTTTCAAGCTCTTTTATCTTTAAAGATAAACTGTCTCTTTCTTCAATGAGTAGGTCAATCTTTTTCTTGAATTCAGACTTCGTTATCTGCTCTTTCAGTGCACTTGTAGATAGCTCAGATAGCTTTGTAGTTAATTTCCTTATCTCCTCCTCAAAAATAGTTCTTTCATCTTCAAAACTCTTCTCAGCATCCTTTCTTCCATCTGATATCTCCTTAAAGAATCCAACATTCTTTTGCTCAATCTCCTTTGTATCCTTTGCAAATTTTTCTCTTTCAATAATGATCACTTTCTCAAAATCAGAAACTTGTTGAGAAAGCTTTAAACATTTCAGCTCAACTGTTTTCTTCTCGTCAGCACACTTTCTGGAAAACTCTGAGAATTTCTTAGCAAACTCTTTCTTTTCACTCTCAAAAACATCTTTATCTTTGACCATCCTTTGTTCCAAATCAGATATTTTCTTTCGAAGCTCAGCATTAGCATCTTCCAGACTCTTAATCGTCTCCTCATAACTTTCAACAGATGCTTGCTGTTGGATTTGAATAATCTGATATTCCAAGTCAAAGATTTTATTTTTCAGCTCAGTGTTCTCAGTTTCCAGACTTATTACCTTATCTTCACTAAGCCCAGAAGTCTGTTTCAGTAGATCTTCATTTATTTTCTTTAACGCACAGACTTCTTCTCTCAGTATCTTCCTATCATCCTTGTATCTCTTTGATCTCTTTGAGTAGTAGTCAACTGAGGAAGTAAGAATTTGGTTCTCCATTTTGAGCTCTTTAATCTTCTTGTCATCATTATCAGAAAAATATCCCATCTTGAATACCTGTCACAAAAAAAAACTTGAACTTGATCGTTAATCCAAATGAAATCACAAGAAAAATACAGAAATCTTAAAAAAAAATTCAGAGATTTTGATCACAGAAAGAACTTTTGTCCCCCTCCGCAGACTTAGCACGGGGGTCCCGCTTTGAATGAAATCGATCAAAATCCTCCACATTAAAGGCCATATTACTATTTTAAAAAATTTGTCTAAGTCCTCCACACTTTGCGCTTCAAGTGCAATGCGCAAACCTTTACTTTGCGATTCAAGTGGGAAGCGCAAACCTTGACTTTGCGTTTCAAGTGGGAAACGCAAACCCTTACTTTGCGGTTCAAGTGGGAAACGCAAACCCTTACTTTGCGTTTGTAGTTAAAGACGCAAAGCTTGTTTCTCGGTTCTCAAAGGAAACGCAAACTTTAACTTCTCGATTCTCGAAGGAAACGCAAACCTTAACTTCTCGATTCTCAAAGTTTCTCAATGAATAAACGCAAACCTCTGAAGAACTTACACAAATCTTGATGAATGGAACGCAAACCTTGATGAATGAAACGTAAACCTTTGAATGAAACACAAACCTTGATGAACACGCGCAAACCTCTAAAATCGATCAAAATCACACCAAATACTCATCTAGACCTAGAAATCTAACTCGAAACTTCGACAATTTGATCGTTTAATCAACTAAAACACAATCTTAACAACTAATTTCGATCAAATACACAAGAATGTATAAATCGACTCAATTACAGTGCACAGGACTCGTGAACTTCGAACTCAACTAAAATCAAAATTAACGATCAAATACAGTGCATTTCTTGAAATATCCTTTACATACTCGATCGATTATTCTATCTGAACAACATCTAATCAATTACAACTCCAAAAATGCACTAAAACTTGGATTTGACTTTTCACTCAAGAACACAGACGAACTTTCGTATTTTCTTGATTTTTCACTTTGGATCTGCTCTGATACCAATTGTTATTCCCAAATCTATCAAGTTCTAATCGCTAACAAACAATCAAGATGAGAATCTAAATCATATGTCATTGATTTCAATCACGACTATTACAAACTTACAACTTTCTCTCACTACTCTCTCTCTAGAATAATGAAACAATATGCTCTCCTCTAATCTGCTCTCTCTCTCTCTCTCTGATTCGTGTACATCTTACTTCTTATTACAAAAACAACAAAGGTATTTATACCCTTGACAATTACAAAGAAACAAAATTACAATTATATTGACTTTGACTTTATTAACAAAAGACTTTGACTTTGATGAGATTTGACTTTCTCAGCTTTGACTTCTTGAACTTTGTCTTTTGTCTTCTTGATCTTGTATCCAACATATTTATGCTCTAACAAAAACAACCTTTCTGAATGGCATTCTTAAAGAGGAAGTGTATGTGTCTCAACCAGAAGGGTTTGTCAATGCAGAGAAGCCAGATCACGTCTACATCTTGGACAAAGCCCTGTACGGTTTAAAACAAGCCCCTCGAGCATGGTATGACGTTTTATCTAAATTCTTGGTCAAGTCCGGTTTTTCTAAAGGTAAAGTTGATACCACTTTATTCATCAAAAAGGAAAAAGCCGATATCATCCTTATTCAAATATATGTTGATGATATAATATTTGGCTCTACAAATCCTAAATTTTGCAAAAACTTTTCTAACCTCATGGTGTCACGTTTTCAAATGAGTATGATGGGAGAGATGAATTTCTTTCTCGGATTACAAGTTAAACAATTTTCAACGGGGATTTTCATTAACCAATCTAAGTACATTTTGGATATTCTTCGAAAGTTCAAAATGGAAAATTGCAAACCAATTGGAACCCCGATGGCACCAGGTACTAAAATTAGCACTGATCCTTCGGGTAAAAGTGTTGATGTTAGAACTTATAGAGGTATGATAGGATCGTTAATGTATCTTACATCTAGTAGACCAGATATTATGTTTTCAACATGCTTATGTTCTAGATATCAGGCTGCTCCTAAAGAATCCCATTTGGCTGCTGTCAAAAGGATTTTTAGGTATCTGAAAGGGACTGCAGATCTTGGTCTGTGGTATCCTAAGGATACTGGTTTTCAACTGACTGCCTATTCAGATGCAGATCATGCAGGTTGCATGTTGGACAGAAAGAGTACTTCAGGTCACATTTAATTTCTTGGAGACAAGCTTGTTAGCTGGGCATCAAAGAAACAATTATGCGTTTCCACATCGACTGCTGAAGCAGAGTATGTAGCTGCTGCCATTTGCTGCTCTCAAGTTCTGTGGATGCGAACACAGCTGCGAGACTATGGATTCAAGTTTGATAAAATTCCAATATATTGTGACTCGAAGAGTGCAATTGTGATATTTGCTAATCCTGTCCAGCATACGAAAACCAAACACATTGACGTCAGGTATCATTTTATTAAAGATAATGTAGAAAAAGGAACAATTGAACTTTAATTTGTAAAAACAGATTATCAACTTGCAGACTTATTTACCAAACCCTTAGATGAAAAGAGATTTAATTTTATTGTCTCTAAGCTTGGTATGTTAAATCTTAAGACATAATCGGTTGTTACCTACTAAAGTTACGTATTGTTATTTTTCATCATTTTCTTTATCTATATGTCTGAAGGATATCTGCACTTTAATTGTTTGCTCATGATCTCAGGGGGAGTAAGAGAAGATTTTAGATGATCTACATTATTTTGAGGGGGAGCATAACTAATTTCTGCATTTTACTTAACTGACAAATTTTTGTGATGCATGATTTTAGGGGGAGCATATAATATCAAAAGGAGTAAGACTATGATTTCTGATTACTTCAAATCAGAACTCATACTCTAATCGTTTTACTGATTTATGTCTTTTACATTCGAATAAATTTGTGAATAAAGTTGCTTTGACTAGACTTTGAGATTTTTGCAGAACGAGAGAAGCTGACACGATCATATCTTATTGACTACAGCTGACTTCATGAGATTTAAGATTGCGCGAAAAGGTAAATTTCTTATCTTAATCTCAAATATATCTGAAAGAAGGACAACTTTCAGATATAGAAAACATGTTCTGAAATGTTCAAACCACTTCCCGATTCTTAAACAGATTTTATAATTTGGAAGTGTGATTTTAAATGTTTTCATTTTTCATTTTGAGCTTCGATGATTATAAACCGTGTGTTTCCAAAGATAAATACTTGCGTATTGTCTTTTCTACATACTTTCAAGTATTCACACACATCAGTTTAATTTTTGATCAAATTGTTCTTACCATGTCTCTAAATTGAAACAATTTTTTCTATGGTAAGACACCCCGCTTGTACTTTAAAGAATTTTGAGCGTTATTTCATTTCGAAACGTCATTTCAAGAATGTCTATATTTTTGTTTCGTATAGACAATATCCATTATTTTTTACCTTAAGCTTTGATTGTTATATCATTTTATTTCTGATCATTTTAATACAATGTTAGATTTTCAAACAAGTCTTTTGCATTCATGTTCATTCATTCAGTATACTTGTTTGAAAATACTTCAATGTCTAAAAATGCTCAAATCTTCATGATTATATCATCTGAGCATACATTCATCTGACATTTGTATATGAGCTTTAACTGATAAAGCTAAATCATCTATGCAACACATGCTTTCTAGGATTTCATGGGTTCTTTGTGCTAGGATTTAATTGAAACTTCTATGAAATCACGTTAACCAGTGATTTCTACCCAAGAAGTTATACCTTTAGTGATTGAGTGTGAGGAGTCGAAAAGAAATGAGTGTGGGTGTGATGAGGTAAAATGGAAAAGAGAGTTTGGTTAGTAGTGAGCTTAATGATTAAAAGAAAGAGGGTGTGAGATCAGAGTAAAAGAATATTAAACTCTGCACCAACTACTTTCTGAGTCGGGCAACCACATTACTAATGATTCACAATTATTTCGTGAACATTATTGAAACAGACAAATAGCCCATCCCAACTCTTGATCAAACCCCACCATCTACTCATTTTCTTCTAAAAAAGAAAATGTTTCATATTTTCTGGGGACGCAGCACATAATCTATCTGATTTTCATTTGGAAAATCTGGATATTGAAAAAGAAGGAAATCTGCCCCACCTTCGCACTTCAATCATGCACATTGAGTCTGTGTTTATCTACTGTTGTCTCAGTGGTTTACACTATGTTGAGCCTTTATAAAAGCAATTATTCGTGCTTAATTCTTTCTACACTTGCACGAACACACAAAGAATTTTTTTCTTTGTCATAACATTCATAGAAATTGCCTTTGTGGTGTTTCGATGATTGGATGGAAGCCCTGGGGGAGTGAACATCAAAAAGCTCCTTTATATTGTGTATTCGTTACACACAGTGACTTTGTGTTACTGACAGGCATTCTAACTGATTCATTTGTTGATTCAAGAGTTACATGTTCTTATTTTGTTTAGATTTGCAAAGATCTAGATGAATACTTGGTTATGGATCAAAGAATCAAAGGCTTAGTTTGACAGATCAGATTGGTCAATGACATTTCTTGGGAGAAAAGTTTTGATGATATAGATGCTCAAATCATCAAAAAGGGGGAGATGGTATCAAGAAATGATAAAGTTTTGAGAGATGATTTTCAGAAATGTCCAAGTCAGAAAAGTTCAAAGTAAAGATTTGAAGAAGATCAAAGAATTTCTGAAGATTTGAGGAAATTTTCTTTGAAGATTATTTGCTAAAGCAATTCGAGCTGATTCTGAAGATACTTTCTTTCCAAAGTCTAAAAGTATTATTGTGAAAGTTTTGGGGAGATTGTTAATCGTTTGAAGAAAGTTTTGGAAAGAATGACATCAAAGAAAAAGGGGAGATTGTACTGACAGAGCTTAAAGTGAAGACTGAATTGCTAGATTTTAAACAGTGATCTTGAATCCAAAGGGGGAGATTGTTAGAGCATAAATATGTTGGATACAAGATCAAGAAGACAAAAGTCAAGGTTTAAGAAGTCAAAGTTGAAGAAAGTCAACTCTCAAGTGAAAGTTAAAGTTTTTGTAATAAAAGTCAAAGTATTTGTATTTGTATTAGTATTTTTAGTTTCTTTGTATTTTAGTTGTAGGTATAAATACCTTGTATTTCTGTTTTTAGTTGTAAGAGTTGGAATTAACAGAAAGTTTTAGAGAGAGATTTGTAGAGAGAGAAAGAGAGTTAGAGAGAGAAAGAAAGTGTAATCGTTTGGATTGAGAATTGAAATCAAAACAGGTAATTGAATTTTTGTTTGTGTTTTGATTGATTAATTGTGATTAGAAACTAGATTCTAGGGACACACAGGTCTATACAAAGTCTGTTGAGGTATTTGTTGAAGAGTTCAAGTCATGTGACAAAGATTAAAGATGTCAAAGAGAAGAATTCCGAAGATCATTTAAACTTGAAGATTTCATTTATGATGAAGATGATGTTTGTTAAAAGGGAAGATTGTTTTCTAAGTTGATAAAGATTTTTTGACTTCAACAGAAAAGTTCGTCAAAGACGAATTCATTTGAAGAATAATCTCGAATACAAAGGAAGAGATTGTTAGAGCAAATATTGTTGTATCTGAGATTATTAGATGAGGATTCTACATTGAAGTCAAAGTCAAAGTCAAAGCTCAAAGTCAAAGATGAAAGAGGAAAAAGTCAAGGTCAATGTCACTTAAATAGAAAGTCAAAGATGCAAATTAGTTTCCTTGTATTACAATTAGGTATAAATAGTTTTCTTTGTGTAATATTGTTGTAAGGTTTGTAAGGAGCTTCATTCTAATCTTGTAGAGAGTTCTAGTGAGAGAAAGTTGTAGAGAGAGAAAGTGGATCTTGATTTTAATTCCCTGTATTTCTCTCTATTTTTCTAATAAAGATTGTCATTGTTACTTGGTCCTTTATGCATGAACAATTGGTATCAGACCAGGAATTCTTTGAAAATTTGAAAATCTTTTGGCTATTTTTGGAAAGTCGTATGTGATTTTAAAAATTCACGAATTTAAGTGTTTTTTATTGAATTTTGATTTGAACTTATTCAAAATCAACAATGGATGTGATCTGAATCAAGTTCGTGGAAAAAAATCGTTGGAAAATCAATTTTACAGGATTTTTGTGAGTTTTGGTTCGAAAAAGTCTTGCTACTGTTTTTGGATCGAAAGTACCTAAATTTGAAGTTTCTTGATAAAAGTTCATTCACTAAAGTTGTTCCTGTCATCATGTCGAGCATTCGCTGAAAGTTTGAGTGAATTTGGACCAGTTTCGAGTGTGTGTGAGAAAATCCTTCATATCATCAAACATGTCGCGAGTTGAAGATATACAGTGTTCATCTTTGTCGCGCGCAACAGTGTTCATCTTTGTCGTGCATACCTTCGAGTCTACAGTATCTTATCGTGTGGGTCATACGCAATAAGATTTCTTGTCGTGTGTTATATTTCTTTGACACGCGACAAGTTACCCCTCGAGCGATAAGAATTCTTATCGCGTGCTTAGTCCACGACTAGAATTTCTTATCACGTGGTTTTGTTTCTGTGTGTGATAACAAGTTATCGTGGGGTCAGTGCTGTAGTAATGAGCGACAAGCTTTCTCAGTGTTGTGCGACAAGTTCTCAAGACTTAGTGATTTTCCAGTGAAGCCTACATTGACCGAGAATTAACTTTCTAGTAGATAAAATTTCAGATTTTTGGAATTTAAAGATCAGACAAGTGTTTAAACATGACTTCTAAGGATGCCCATGCAATTGGAACTGATGTCAAACTACCTGTACTGTTCAAGGGAGAGTATGAATAGTGGAAAGATAGGTTTCTTGACTTTGTGGACATACACGATAGGTGAGTACATCAAACAGTCTTTGAAAGAAGTACTTATGCCACCAGTTCCAGTTACAGTTCCTGAAGATGGTTCCTCTAGGATGAAGGTGCAGCTGCTAGACCTAGTAGGGTTGATTACATGGATCCAACAAACTATGATGTTGAACTAAAGAAGAGATACAAAGAAGATAAGCAAGCTAGATCCTTATTACTTCATAGTATTCCAATGAGATATATGTAAAGATTGACAGCTACAAGACATGCAAGATGAAGTGGGATCAGTTGGAGAAAATGATGATGGGATCAAAGATCGGTAATCAGATGAAGGTAGCAAACTGTATAAACAGTTACGAGGAGTTTAAGGCAAAAAAAGGTGAAAGCCTTGAGGATACTTATGATAGGTTTGTGTTGCTATTAAATGAGTTGACCAAAAACAAAGTGAGCAAGACTCAGATAGAGCACAATGTCAAGTTTCTCAGCATACTTCAACCAGAATGGAAGAAGTTCACTTGCCAAATGAAGCAGCATAAAGATCTGAATGAAATCCCTCTTCGTGAAGTGTATGATACTCTCCATTAGAATGAAGAGGAGGTTGATGAGATGACGGCTGAGAAGAAAAAGGCAGATAAACCAGTGGCTGATCCTATTGCTTTAGTGGTTGAGAAGAATGAGAGGAAACCTGTTCGGGGTAGATCAACTTCAAGGAAATAGAAAATGGTGGTGAGTGAGTCTGAAGATGGTAGTTATGGTTCTGATTCAAATGATGGAAATAACCTCAAGCAAGCTATGATTTTGTTGACTTGGGCATTTCAAAAGAAGTTCTACAAAAAGTCGGGGTCAAACAGTCAAAGGTACTCGCATGGATCAAAGAACTATGAGCATAAAGGTAGGATTGAAGGAAAGAAAAGGTGTAAGGGATTTGGGAAGAGATTTGATGAAAGAAAGTTTGAGGAGAAGAAGTATGTGAAGAAAAGAAGTCAGATGAGTTAGTTATGTGTTATAACCGCGGAAAGGTTGACCATTTTGCAAAGGAGTGTCGGAAACCAAAAGTGAGAAACTCCGACTACTACAAAAAGAAGTTTCTCTTGTGAAGCAAAAGGAGGCAGGCAAGGCACTTATGGTTGAGGACGACCATTGGCTTGATCTGATGGATTATGAAAGTGAGAAGGATGAGTACGCCCACATGTGCCTTTTCGGAATACATGTAGAAGAAGTTGTTAGTGATGATGACACTTCAGATGAGGCAAATGAATTTTCTGAAAGTGATTTTTTAAAGCAAATGCAATCCATGATGGTTGAGATTCAGGAATTGCAGTCTAAGCTTAAACGAGAAAAAGGTGTTGATAGATCCCAGATTACAACAATTATAATGGATGAAAGATTAATTAGTAGAAATTTGGGAGGAATCGGTGTTTTATTCACAAAGGAATTACAACAAACTACCTAGAGAAAGAAATATGTTTTTCTCTCTAGAAACACACATTTACATTGAATATCTACATTGTGAATGAATTACTTACAAACTAGAACACACTAACACATTATATACTCCTCCTAATCTCCCTTGTTCTACAATGAGGCCCGGAACTAGATTCAAGATCCACTTTCTTTCTCTACAACTTTCTCTCACTATAACTCGTTACAAGATTAGAATGAAGCTCCTTACAAATCTTACAACAAGATTATACAAGGAAAATAATTTATACCTAAATGTAATATAAGGAAATTGATTTGTAACTTTGACTTTCTATTTAAGTGACATTGAATTTGACTTTCTCCTCTTTCATCTTTGACTTTGACTTCAATGTAGAATCCTCATCTAATGATATCGGATACAATAATATTTGCTCTAACAATCAAGGTCAAGAAGACATGTACATATTAAAACACGTGTCATGTTCTTATTAGTCTTTCATGTAAATGTCATTTATCTTTAGTCTTGATTATCTTGTATACATAGCTTTGTATTTCTAAAGAGTTAGTTAACAAATATGTTATTACAGACTGCTCTATAAAGAAATATTTCTCTCTCTACATTTTCTCTTAAGCTAACTACGAAATTATCTATGATGTATGACTTCCCTGATCATTCTTTGTGTTCTTGATTCTGATACTTGGTAACAATACAAGATTTATATTCAGAAACTATATGGATATTACTTTATACCATTTTTGTTGTACAAAAAATGATATATGATCATATATTTTTTAATATAAAATCATAAACTCACTTAACGTAAAACTAATATAATATGTATCTTATGAAATGTTAAGAGAAAGATCAACAATAGAAAATGTGAAAACGTACTACTCTAGTTTGGGATTACCAACATGTTATCAGATTATGATATTACCAATATTTATGTTTAGATGAAGTGTTGTTTCAGTTGTACTAGTATTTAGATTCAGACATACATACTGTTTAAGTTTAATGGAATTAGTAAATGTTCGGTTTGTTGAAGTCTTACGTTGCGATGGTTTTAGAAAGTTCCACATTTTTGGTTGTCCATTATGATCCAAGCGTCCCGTGTTATGTTTTCTATAACTATTTGAGAAAACGCAAAGTCATCCGAGACTAACCCTATGCTAATGGTAGCTCCACCCGTGCATCAACATGTTCTTCTTCTTTCTTGAGATACTTTCTCAACGCTCACTTCATTACCAATGGTTACTTATACTTTTTTATAATTAGTGACTAAATCATCTTCGCTACTTGTTGGAACTTCTTTGATGATTGAAGATATAGCCATGAAGGAACATATCATATCCAAGTTATATCCTAGTTGAATTCTTTCATCAACTTCGACATGACACCCTTACATAAATCTCTCACTTGCTACGATGGCATCATATAACTTGAAGAACTATATCAAAACTTCTATGCATGACCACCTTCTTTTTAAATCAACATACGTTAATGAAGAACTGTTTCAAAACTTCTATTTGTGAGCCTCGAGTATAAAACTTTCATATGTATGTAACGACATGCTTTAATAATATTGTTTAATAATACCTCTCATAAAAAGGCGATTAGTGAACATCAAATTTTTTTGCTGCATTCTGCTTTACACATTTTCATCTTCAAAACTTTCATCACGAGCTGAAGACCTAATTATGACGATCTTTCACATATAGACGCAAAACAACAATTTCCTAATTAATGTTTGAACTAAAACATAATGATATTCGTGAACAAGGACTAAAATCACAACTTTTACAAACTATGTACATAACGTGGACCAAAATGTAACAAGTAACTCAAACTATAGGGTTAGATGTTGTAGTTATAAAAAGCAGTGGGCCAAATAATAATTCAATACATGTATGGAATGAAAACGTAAAGAATTTTACTTATAAAGGCTAAAATGCAATTTTCTACAACATTGTTCTTTTTGAACCATTTGTGTAATAGTTTTATTGAGAGAAGGGGGGGCGGGGGGGGGGGGGGGGGGGGGCATTGTCTACGCCAAAAAACATGTGTTGTTCTTTTTAAACAATTTGTGTAATAGTTTTATTGGGAAGTGGGGGTTAGGGGAATATTGTCTACGTCAAAAACATTTGGGAGCATCGACAAATATAAAATCATTATTCATAAAGTTTGGGAGCATCGTCAAAAAACATTTGGATAAAGTTTTTCTAGGGCTTTCGTCTCCTTTTCTCAAATATAAAATCACTTTTTCATAAATAAGGGTTCAAATGTGAATGTTAGAACTCTAGATTCCATTTTTGACAACCTTCAAAAACCTGGGTCATCTACTTTGTCCAACTCCTGACTTGTGTCAAGACCCGGTTAAAATTTTATCCTAATTTGGCTCCTCTTTCACCAATCAACTACTAAAATTGACATATGGACTAGGGGTGTAAATGATGCGAGTCGAGTTCGAGTGTCATTATTGTCGACCCGAACTTGAAATCCTATTACCAAGTTCGAACTCGACAATACAAACTCGACTCGAATCCGATAATCAATTTCCAAACTCGAACTCGTTTCAAGCTCGAACTCGAGCTTGAAAACGCGAATCAAACTCGATAAAAAAAACTCAAGGTGAACAAATAGCTTAAAAGAACTCAAGGTCAACCCGCTTTCATACGGTACTCCTATCAAAACAATCACATTGGCTCAAGCCATTTAGCAAAGGCAAATGATGTAAAAACACGGGAGGGGAAAGATCTATATATAGTGGAGTTCAAAGCATTAGGTTCCATATCCCACCAATGTGGGATGGTTAGATACACACCCTCAAGAGTTTAACCATGTCTTTTACACCATCATGAATTTCTTCTTCTTCTTCTTATCAAGTGTCTCATGAGCTTATCGAGTCGAGTATCAGGTCGCTCGAATCAAATCCTTAGTATATCGAGTCGAGTTCGAGTTCGAGTTCGAGCCAAGCCTATTCGAGTCGAGGTGTTGATCGAGTTTTAACCGATTCTCTCTCGAGTAGCTCGCGAATTGTCTCGTCTCATTTACACCCCCTATATGGACTAATAGGCGAAGGATCGTGTGAGAAGTTGAGGTTAGCATGAGAAGTGGATGTAAACCATTGATCACTTTTAATCAAATGCTTTCTCATGAATTACGGTTTAGAAGGGAATTGATCTAGTGCATCGCGGTGCATCTCATCCGAATGTCCATCCATTTCTCATCCAACCGTTGATAACCACTTCTCACTCTTCTCACGTTAACCTTAAATTCTCACCAGAACCCAACCCTGGACCAATAATATCACGATTTTTATTAATTTAAGTTTCAATTACAATCAAACTGACTGAATCTTTATTCTTTCTGAAATTTTGGTCGAAACACCATAAAAGTGATCGAATTGTAGCATTTAACCACAATCGATTTGAATATCCTTGATTGATCGACTTAGAGCATCGCAATGGAGCTTCTTCTTGAGTTTTTGCTGGGTTTTTACAAGAATCTACCTGTGGGACAAAAGTTCTTCTCCAGTCAAAACCCATGTGCTTGAACAAGAATGCAGATTTTTGTCTAAATTCTTGTTTTTTACAGAAAGATTCTGAAAAACCTAATGAACTTTTTCATTTGGAACGATTAAGTCCCTGGATTCTTTTTTGAACAAATAAAACATTAAACTTTCTCATTTTGAATTATTAAATCCCTGAACATTTTGTTGGAATAATAAAAATTGAACTTTTAAAAATTGGTTATCTACATCATTTTAACCGAAAAATGCTACCTATAACCGTCTAGGAGGTTTTAAAGTAAAAGAAACCAAAAGCAGTTTATCTTTCCCAAACCCTACGTCATTCAAACCCCTCACAACCAATGACATCGTTTCTCTCGCCACCCCTCGCCGCCACATTGTCGTCCGTTTTCCATACAACCCATCGTCGTCGTTGGCCTCTACTATCGATCCCTCTCTTTTTGATTTGTTTCTTTTTTTATCTTCGATTCTCCCTCTTTTGCAACGATTTAATAGAATACGTATAGACATATTTAAAAGAGGTAGATTGATGGCAGAGGCCAACGATAGTGTTGGGCGATGATAGAGAGAGGAAGTTGATGGGGGCGGCGAAGGGGAACGATTTGTTAGGTGCAATGAGTTTGAATGATGTATGGTTTGGGGTGGTAAAAATTGATTTAGGTTTTTTTTTTACTTTAAAACTTTCCTAGACAGTTACAACTACCTTTTTTACGTTGAAATAATGTAGGTAACCAATTTCTAAAATTTTGATGATTTATTTACTCATAAAAATATTCAACGCACTTAATCTTTTAAAATGAGAAAGTTTAATGTTTTATTCATTTAAAAAAAGTAGATAGACTTAATAATTCAAAATGAGAAATTTTGTTAGATTTTTTTTTAAAACTTTTCTTACTTTTTTTTTACCATTTTATTTCGTTAAAATAAATCTAAAAAACATAATTATAAAATATATAAGTTATAGTTGATATAAAAATTATAAAATTAATAATTTTAAAATATATTTATTTATGTTGTTTCATTTTTCTTTTACTGTAATTTTTTATACAATTTTTTGTATATTGTTTTAATAAATTTACTTTAGATAATGAAATATATGTATTTAATCATCCATAAAATAAACAAAGTATATAATCATCACATTATATTATTATGTTTAGATTATTCTTGAAATGCTTTCAAATATATTAATTAAAATTAATTTATAAATTGTAAATTGATAATTATTAAACATCTTTTGTATTTTGAAAAATATGTCAAATTTTTAATATATAGATGATACCATATGGACTTATTTCTCAAACCTTTTTTTTTTTTAATTGAGAAACAAAAAGTTTTTAAAATACTTCCAAATTCTCCTTATTTCTTACTATTTATTATGTAGCATAACTTTTTATTAAGATATGAATATTTCTGTAATGTTGCACTTTTTTAATTGTATTAAAAGTTATGTTTAGGTTTTATATATTAACACATTGAATATTTTGTTTTAATTGTGTTTCCAAATGTTATATTTTTATAAATAAAAAAATGAAAAGTGAGGTTTATATAAGAACCCTTTATTATGGAGTTTTGTTAAAGGTTTTTATTATATTGAGGTCGCCATGATATTATGGCATGAGGAAAAGAAATAGAAATTGAGATTTTTGTAGGTTCCTCCTACGGTTGGTCTTATAACAACAAAAAATGAAAAGAAACATTGCACCATTACCTAAAGAGTTAATTACACCTTTGGTCCTTGTCTTTTGATTGTTTTTTGGTTTTGCTTTTTCTAAAATTCATTAGTTACATTTGTTGTCCTTATTTTATGTTTTAGAGCCCAATATCATCACTCGAGTTAACACTATTAAATCCATTTCCGTTAAGTTAGTCATGCGTCCCTCATGTGAGAGATTTTTCATCTTTTTACCCCTAATATTATTTAAAAGAAAAAAAAATTTATAGATTTGATCCCTTCACAAATCGTGTTCGCTACCCCTTCCATACACCGCCCCTCCCTTGACGAAACACAACCCCCTCCCCCACCCACCTCCGTTCCCAGCGACAAAAACCCAAACCCGACCTGCTCATCCATGACAACGTTTCTTTAGCGACTTTAACCCCCTGGCTATGCTCAATTGCTTTTGCATTGCGACATGTATGGTTAGTGGATCTTTGATTGAAACGACGTCTTCATTCTTCATGTCTCATATTATAATTGAATTTAGCTTCAAAATCATTGTTAGCATTACGATACATTGGTTCACAAGCAGTTTGTACATATACGTGAAGTCAAATCACAACCATGCGAGTTCTTACATATATATGTTTGTCTGAACTATATTTTGTATATTAACTCAGTCCACACATATACTTGAAAAAGACTTATTTTAAGAATAAGTTATTATAGGTTATCATCATGTTTATAATATAACATATAGTAGAAAATATAATAATCAGAAAATTCTTTTATTATCATAATTTGATGTTCCAAAATAGACCATCAAGGATAGCTCAGCTAGTAAAACATGGGCTAGAGGTCACTAATTCAAGTCCCCTTAGGGCTATTGTAGCGTTTATTTGGCTTTTAACTATATGGCTCCACAAGATTAGTTGGTATGCACGCAAGTTGTAATCTATTAGTTAAACTTACAATAGTATAGGACTTCACTTGTACTTGTAATTTTCATATTCTTCTTTGTAATCTCTTCTTACAAATCAATGAAAATTTAAGTGAAGTACTTAAAACCATCAGTACTGTAAAAGATCCTTCAAAATAGTAATTGGGACATGTATGTTACGAGTCCTGACTATCCTTATATTTTGAATTAAAGTAATTTTCTTCATAATTGCTTTGTCATCATCAAATAAGGGGAGATTGTTGATCCAAACTCTCTCAGTGATTTGATGACGACCCTTTGAAATACTTAGTGAAAATTACGTTTAAAATTTGTATGTATTAGTGTTTCACCATCAACAAATAAATATTGAGTATGTTCAGTATCGCTGATGATCTCTTTGCTTTCAGTTAGACGTAATCCCTGAAGATAAGTTTCGCGACAAAGATGTTCACTACTGAATTGAATACAAAGCTGCTGAACAAATGACATGTCTACTCATGATCTTATGCGGATATTAGTGAAACCAAGACAAGTCAGCAACACGCGAAAAAACCTGAAGAAAAGCTTCAACGATCACTGAACTTCCTTTTATCTCAATGAAGGAAGAGATATTCAGTGACTGAAGATTACATAGCTTATGCTCTAAGTTTCTTTTGTCTTACCCTTGCACACATAGTACAAATGTCAGAAAAGACATACCTCTGCGACAAATCGTACAACAACTCTGAAGACTACATTGTTCACCATTTGTCCAAAAGCATGTCTTTAAAAGTCAGAGGTATGCAACCAACCAAAGGATGAAACGTGTAAAGTATCATGCCATGCATTTAATGCATAGGGAATAAATAGAAAGGTTGAGCCTCTCTCTAAAAGAGCCTGCGATCCTTTTCTTCCTAAACCCTAATATAGAACCCTTGCTTTCTATAATTCTTTAACCTTTATTCTCTAGTTCTTATGTAAAAAATCTGTGTGTTTCTTAAATTTGTTTAAATTATGTTTTACTTAATCTTATTCTGCAACAAGCTATAAATTGTGATTTGATTCATCAATAAACAATTTATTAAACCAATATTTTTTTTGTGTTTTTTTTCACCCCCCCCCCCCCCCCCTTCTACAAACTTGTTAAGCACATTCGGGACCAACACAAACCCTTTGACTTTATATGAATATTGAAAAATTAGACAAAAGACCCTTAGACATTGATTACAATATAAAAATTGACCCTAACATATATTATTAATTTATTTGAAGTTTTTACGAAATATGGGACCCATCGATGACTTAAAAGTCAATTGGGGTGTGTTTATCAAATATATAACTCCAAATAAGGTGGACCATGTATATGATGATTTCATTGTCGTGTTGATGTTCATATTGTTATTATCACATGTTTATAAACTATTCAAATTTGTTATTATACTTTTACGTACAAACCACCTTTTTGCAACATATCGACCATCGCTCATGGCCTGATCTAGAAATTTGGTGTCCAAATTGTTTGTATTCGTTCTTCAATTACACATAAATAAAAAGTAGTTATTGTGTGTTTTTCTTTCTTGGGAAATATCGTTATTTCTTTCTATAGCAAAAATCTAACTTGAGATATAGAAAAAGATTCCTAAACATAGTTCTGTGCAAAAAAGTTACTCGACATGGGAATATTATCTTAAACCTCTCATAAAACGCCTTCCCAAACTCCCCCATAAGATGAAGTGATGAACCTTCATCTAAGCGTCGTGTCCTGCCGCCTAGTTTATTAGGACACTTACAATTTAAACATTTTATAAACTCAATTTTATTGTAGTGAATATGATAAGTTACCTTGCTTTTCGAAATTTGTTAATTCACAAAGTTTTTCCAAAAAGACGTTACAGTCACTGTCACGTTTTCAAATGAGATAAACAATCATTATTCGATAATTTATGTACAACAACTTATCAACCGTCCAATATTTTATGTTTTCATTAATATAAAAAGACAACTAGCTAGCTAGAATTATGAGGATTGAAAGTAACATGACATAAATGCTTTTAAAAGCTACAAAGAAATCAATAATCATATATCGTTTGCACTTCCTTTCCATTCATTTTCTCTCCATCGATCTGCTCGATCTCGAAGATGGACAACCTGTATCTTTACGTGGGCATCATTGGTATCTTGATTGCTGCTCTTTGTAATATTTGATGACTGAATGTATATATGCACAGATGATGATTCAGTTTCTTTGTCCATTTGTTTCAGGCAACATTATCTCAGTTTTGATGTTTCTCTCCCCAGTGTAAGTAATTAATTAATTAATGATGTCTTAATTTACACCATCTGATCATCAATCAATCACACACACACACACACACACCTAATTAATGATGGTTTCTTTGGATTTACAGGAAGACGTTCTGGAGAATAGTGAAGAAAGGATCTACAGAAGAATTTATGAGCCTTCCATACATTTGCACTTTGCTCAACTCCTGTTTGTGGACTTACTACGGAATTACAAAGCCAGGGAGTTATCTGGTGGCTACTGTTAATGGTTTTGGCATTCTTGTTGAGATTGTTTACATTTCCTTGTTCCTCATTTATGCACCTCCCAGAATAAGGGTGAGCATATATATATGCTTTTCTATATATACATATATATATATATATATACAAGGAAAACTTCATTTAGATTAGAAATAATAATAGTTATGGTGACAAGGGTAAGAAGGAATCGATCAATTGAAAATATATATATATACAGGTGGTTGATGATGAATTTGGTTATGATGTTGTTAGGCAAAAACGGCAAAGGTAGCCGGGATTGTGGATGTGGTGGTGTTTGCAGGGGCAGTTTTGGTGACACAGTTTGGGATGGAAGGAGACATGAGGATTGATGTAATAGGTTTCATGGGTGCTGCTCTTAATATTATCATGTATGCTTCTCCTCTTTCTGCTATGGTAAGTAAGTAAATTCACTCTTTTGGATTATATATATACATATATGCACCACATAATTTATTTTTTTCAACTCCAAATACCTTTTTTTTTCCGAATATAGACATACACGTACTTGTGTGGTTCGTGTAGTTAGGCATGGGAATGGGAATGGGGCGGGGACCTCAATCCCCATCCCGTCTCCAATACCTCATTTTCATTCCCGTCTCCGTCTTCGTCGGGGAATATGATCACATCTCCATCACCATTCCCAATGGAGAACGAAGATCCGCAATTATGTAAGTTATTTAAATTAAATATATGAGAAAGTGTACATGTTTAAATGTTGAATATTTCCAATAAACATAAAATCGAAAGAAATATAATTTAATAAAAAAAAATCACAATATCATATAAATTAATAATTTAAAACCAAAAGAAATTCAACCGAAGAAAAAAAACTTAACTTCATACGTACCAATAAATATTTAATTATTGTAAGAAATATATAATTAAATATTTACGATGATGATACAGAGGTTGGTGGTGACATCTAAAAGTGTAGAGTACATGCCGTTCCTGCTTTCCCTCTTCCTCTTCCTCAATGGCGGGGTTTGGACGTTCTATGCCTTTTTAGTGCGAGACTGGTTCCTTGCCGTATGCTCTCTCTCTCTCTCTCTCTCTCTCTCTCTCTCTCTCTCCTTAATTATTTACCCATTTTATTTAACTAAATAGTTAATTTATCAATTAAATGTCACTGGAAAAAATAAAGGAATATGTGTAACTTAACATTCCAGGGTTCGACAACATGCACATGCCGAAATAAAATTCACCTGCTGTCGTTTTCATGTCTTCTTTCTATTCCATCACTTATCGTAATTAAGGGGCTGTTTGGCAGTTGCTGAATGATTTGGTGCAGAATGATTAAAAGGCTCTTATGATATAGTGTGAAATTAAATATGGTTGTTTGCTAATTGTTAATAATGAAATCAGGGCTCTGAATGGTTAAGACAGGGTCAAGATACAAAATCATTCAGAGGGTTTTGGAACCATCAAGAGGTAGACATTTTTTTTGCCAAACAAGATTTACGTCTTAACGATTCAGAGTTTGCTTCTTAATAGAACCATTAAGAGGCAAACAAACAGCCCCTAAGATACATTAGTCCTTACTAATTTTATTCTCAAAATAATTTCAACATAAGTAAAATATATAAATAATATGTTTTCCAATTAGAGACGGACCCAAAGAAGGGCCATTGGTGGCACATGCCACCGTATTATCTCTTCACCGTAAGGTTAAAAACTTTACGTTTATAAGAGGTGCAACCGTATCATTTTAAAAGATGTCACCATATGATATATTCAAAAGTTCAAAAACGTGCAACCGCACCTCATAATCAACCAAAAAACTTTAAAAAAAAACCCTCTTCAAATCACCCCAAAAATCCGAAAAAAATCCCTCAAAATCGATAAAAAATGTGTTTTTTATAATTATTTTTTTGTCTATATTATTTGGTGCTACCGTATGAATTTTTTTATGGATTCATCCCTATTTTCAATGATTATATGGACAAAGACAAACGTGCAGAATAGGAACGTATATTATTTTTATTCAAAATGTAGGTCACCTATACAAATCAGATAGAAGATGTCGTGCGTCTCTCCCTCACACATTTGAACAAGAATCTAAGGGGCTGTCCCATTAATGATATGCTGTCTTTTTTTGGCTTCTTGATCATAAGGGTAAGATGTACAACAATGTAAAGCTTCAAAGAAATAATATAAGGTAACTCGGGTTCGAGCCCCACTAGCAGCACTTGTAGTCAAATAAAATTCCAAAGATTAGAATTGAGACTTGAATCAACCATTGAAAAACAAAGCTAAACTTTTACTAATTTAGCTACCCTAAAAAATTTATATAGATCATTAATTGTTTACGATAACAAAAAGATAATATTCTTAGGGGTTGTTTGTTTTTTTCAAAAAATCTCTTAATGGCTCTTAAGTCTGAATCGTTCAGACCTTTTTACACACCACCTCTTATTAATCATAACTAAAATAAGACTTCAGACTTTAAACCTCTTAAAAAACAAACGACACCTTAATGTTGAATCAAGCTTCCCTTTTCTAAAGGTGGAATCGCGTTTCTTGCAACTAGACCAATTTATTATCTCATAATCTATCTTGCACCACGTATTTCTTTCATTAAATACCACTCTAAATTATATCGTATTCCTTTTTTATATAGAATATATAGTACAAAACATACAAACCAATCATAATCGTTGGTCTACTCTAATCAATATATAAGGTTCGGTGAATACTAAAAATATGAGAAATAAAGAAATGATCCTACCTCTTTATCTAGTTAACATTTGTGTTTTTGACCGTGAATCACTGGATAATTCCTTGTGTGGTCTGTAGAAGATAGAGAGGTTGTTTCGTAAAATACGCGGAGACGAGTTCATATGAACTTGTATGATTCACATATAAATTATATATTCATATATGAACCAGTGTAATTCACATATAAACTATTTTAATTGATTCATATATGAACTATACGTTCATATTTGAATCAGTTAATTAGTTCATATGTAAATCACAATGGTTCATATATGAATCTGTTAATTAGTTCAACTGATTCACGAACCTACAGTTAATTAGTTCATATGTGAATCAATCAATCAGTCAATTGATTCATATATGAATCACAAATGTTCATATATGAATAAGTTAAAAAGAGTTTATATGTGAATTACACTGGTTCACATATGAACATATAGTTCATATGTGAATCATAAAGGTTCATATATGAACTTATCCATTGTATTTATAAAAATTACGAAATTGTCGTTCTACTTTTGGAATAGTAGCAACTTTTGACCAGTCAAAGCCGTAATTGTTGACCGGTCAAAGATGCAATATTTGACCGGTCAAAGTCAATCTTGATCGAATGAAAGACTAGAGTTACTTTTTTCTCATATATTTATCATTTCTCAAATGAACTTATATATATGGTTCTGATGAGAAATTAAATATCTTTTTTAATGCCAAATGTGATGATTGAAAGTTAGTTATATTGTATAATTAAATACATGTGAAGGTGTCTGCCATCACGTCACGTAACATTCACGACCTTTTCACAAAATACGACATACATTAATACAATATAAGAATACCTTCATTCTTCGCACGTTTCTTACAATAAATCTAATATTATATCCATGGTTATCTGGACACCGTATAAATGAAAACAAATAAAAATGAAGATCCTGCAATAATTATTAGGTATTATCCAAAAGACGACGTGGATTGTTGTAGTGTCATGTCATGGAACTATGAGTGTAAATGAGACGAGACAACTCGCGAGCTACTCGAGATCGACTCGGTCAACACTCGACTCAAACTCGAGCTCGACTCGATATACTAACGAGTCGAGTTGAGCGACCTAATACTCGACTCGATAAGCTCGTGAGATACTCGATAAGCAAAATAATAATTAGTAATATTATTTTAATTTAATTGATAATAATAATAATAAAAATAATAAACTCAAGTTTTTGATTTTTTTTTTTTTTTGGAAAATGATGGTGTAAAAGACATGGATAAACTCTTGATGGTGTGTCTAATCCATCCCACATTGGGGGGATATAAAACTCAATGCTTTGAACTCTACTATATATAGATTTTTCTCCTCCATTGTTTTACATCTTTTGCCTTTGTTAAATAGCTTGAGCCTAAGGGCTTGAGCTTATGTTAGGGTGTAAATGAGACGAGACAACTTGCGAGCTACCCGAGATCGACTCACTTAAGATTGAGTAGGTCAAAACTCGGTCAACACTCGACTCGATAAACTAACGAGTCGAGTCGAATATAATGATACTCGAGCTCGACTCGCATCATTTACACCCCTACATGGAACAAACCGCATATAGGGGAAGAATGGATAAGGCTTCATTAATTAATACGACAAAGAAGGATTTTAAATGAAATTATGAGATAGCCATTTTGAACGATTATTATGGCTACATTAATTGTGCACATAATTAAACCTTCCTTCTTAATTAGTTTCTTATTGCATTAGAAACCTTGAACCCATGAATTGCTTGTTAATATATTTTGGGGTTTAGGTTTTTGAGTAGGTTAAAGGAGCATTATCCGATCCATGATACTAAAAGTTTCAAACTTTCGTTAATTAGGTACCAAATGGAACTGGATTTGCTCTTGGGGCAGCACAGCTTGCACTTTATTCAATTTACAGGGAATCTAAACCACTTAAAGTTATCTCTGATGATTTTGACGACGGAGGGCAGCGCCGACACCTCCTCTCATCTTCCACTTCAAATAACACAAAACCAGTATAATATATATCTATATCTATATCTATATCTATATCTATATTTATATCCCGTACATCTGCTCCTTTGATTACTGCGAGAGGAAAAAAAATGAGACGACATAAAAACACTCGCTTAATTATGAGAGTACCCTTAAATGTTTGAAAACCAAATTTATGTCAAGAATTTAAATAATGGGTGAAGATGGTTGTTGCAACTTGGATAAAGGTTATGCTTTCAAGAGGTTGCACGTTTGAGGTAAGAAGTGTTAATTTTTTTGATCTTTTAGATGGTTCCTATTATGGAAATTCTAAATTAGGTGTGCAGAAAGATTTGAAATTGAAGGGACTAAACCGAAATTTTTAATAAAACTTGTCTAAACAATGGGTTTTTTGTTCCCACTTATGTTCTTCAATCACCATACATGACGAATCGTCCATCATCTCCTCTGATTCGTATATTCCAAGCATATTATCCTTTATACGGTTTATTCATTTGTCGTAAATTGCTTTAATATCATTATTGATTTGTCGTATTTACTGTAAACTCTAGGTTTGCTCTAATTGAATTTATTTCATTATTGATTTGTCCTAAGTTCTAGGTTTGTTCTAAATCTGATTTGCATGAAATTTGTGTAATCATTTTTCATTTGCTCAAACCCTAGTGTTGATTTTATTTTAGTTAGTTAATTTTACATTTTAAAATATCATATTTGATATTGGAAGTCCTAGATGCATGTGGAAACAAAATCATAAACCAAGAAAATAAAAGATAAAGGATAATCAAAATCAAATCCAAAAAACTAGAAAATTTTAGGAAATCAACTAGAAAACGAAAAAGTCGCTTTACCACTAGAATATTGACTTTCACCAAAGAACGTGACAGAGGGATTAATGGCGGAAAACCGAAAAGTCAAAAAAAGTCAACACCCGCCAAAATCTGCCACAAATAATTTAACTTTTTTTTCTTTAAACTAATTAATTAAAATTTCTGACGGATTTTCGGAGGAATTTAATTAATAAAAATACCAACTAAATTCTGTCGGAAATCAATCGGAAATTTTTAAAATTGTTTTTTTACCCGTAAGTTTATTACAAAATTAAATTTAAAAGAAAAACAATTCTTTGGATATTACCGGCGGACATGCCCATCCGTCGAAAATAGGTCGATAATATCCAAAAAAAATTTAAATTCAATTGTAAATTAAAAAAAATTACATTTTCACTTTTCTGACGGATTTCTGACGGATGGGCAAATCCGCCGGAACTCCACCGGTAATATCTAATGGCCATTTTTTTATAAAAAAAAATTAAGAACTTTGTGGCGGATTTTTATTAAAAAAAAAGTTTTGTGGATTTTTTGTATTTACTCTCAGAGAAAACTTATTCATGTCGCCCTTTTGTGGGTTTTATGGTGGCTTAATTATTCATATTGGGCTATAGTAGGTCTTAATTGTCTTATTGAACCCACTACACACCGCGTACATATATGAGTACATATATGCACACAAACACGTAACATGTATGGTGTTATTAAGCTTTAATAAGTCACAATATGTCTTATTGGGTTATAATGGTGGTTTTTGTGGTTTGTATTGTTGTATAATGGTTCTTAGTTGTCTTATCGAGCCTAATTGACAACACATGCATCTATGCAGTACATACGTGTACAAAAAAACGTAAGAAGTCATATATGGTGTTATTGGACCTTAAAAAGTCATAAATGGTCATATTGGGCTATATTGGTGGCCTAGTTGTTCGTATAGAGCTATAGTAGGTCTTAATTGTTTTATCAAACCTACTACACACCACATGCATATATGTAGTACATATATGTAAACAAACACGTAATAAGTCACATATGGTGTTCTTGGTCCTTAATAAGTCACAATATGTCTTATTGGGCTATAATGGTGGTTTAGTGGTTCGTATAGAGGTATAGTAGGTCATAATTGTCTTATCGAGCCTAATTGACAACATATGGATCTATGCAGTACATACGAGCACTCAAACACGTAATAAGTTACGTGTATGGTGTTATTGGGCCTTAATAAGTCATAAAGGGTCATATTGGACAATAATGGTGGTTTAGTGGTTCATATTAGGGTATAGTGATTCTTAGTTGTCTTATCGACCCTAATACACAACACATGCATCTATGCAGTACATCCGTGCACACAATACATAATAAGTCAAATTGGCGTTATTAGGCCTTAATAAGTCACCAACGATCATAATGGTTCAATGGGCTTAAATTGTTTTATTGGGCTTTGATGGGTTATAACTTATAATGGGCTTTAATCAGTTCAATTGGGTTTTAATGGAACTATTGGGTTTTATTCTGTTCAATTAGATTTAATGGGTTTTATTCTGCTTTAACGGTTTCATATGGGTTTTATTAAGTTTATTAGATGTTAACGGGTTTAATTCATTTTTTTGGGACTTTAACGAGTATTAATAATAATAAACAATAATAATAATTATAATAATAATAATAAATATTGCGACAGGTAAGTATACTGCGGCAAATTTCCGGCAGAATATTCTAACGGTATTCAAAAATTTTGAATTTTTAATATTAAACATGCGGTATTTTTGAAATTCAAATTTTGGAAAATAATTTCAGGCAGATTGGTCCATCGGAAACATTATTTTTTAAATTATTAATCGGAAAGTCGTGCTTTTAATATTTATTAAATAAAAACTAATTTTCGACGACTTATTAATCCACCGTAAATTAGACGAAATATATCTGCCCTAAACCCCAAACATAAGCATATCGCAAAAACAAAAAACACACACAACACACAACGGCTCCTCCCCTATGTGCCCCCTGCAGTGAAATCGAAGCCCACCACCGACGCTTTAATTACCAGCGGTCTCCCTCTCTCCGATGATCTCCTCACCAGCGGTCTCCCCCTCTCCAGCACTCTCCTCAACGGCATTCCCCCTCCATTCTGGCTCCCTCCCCCTCTTTTCCCAAATTTCATCCCAAGTTCATTGTTTTACACATGTATGAATGTATGTATATAATGCATGTATGTAAGTATGTATATGTAAATTTGTTTGCATATAACGTATGTATGTATGTATGTATGTATGTATGTATGTCTAAGGGGATGTTTGGTTGAATTTTCATTAAGTCTTGTATGTATAAAGTTGACTTTATCCATAAAGTTGTTTGTATGTATAAATAAAATTGTTGTTTGTTTGTTGTGATGTATAAACTGTCTGAATGATAAAAATGACCATTTTACCCTTCTAATAAAGAATAAAGAACATCAAGGAAATAAATCTTTGAATCAAATCCAAACATGAAATTTTGATTAAAAATCTCAATCACAAATCCAAACCCAAAATATAACAATTTTAAGTTCATCAAATCCCTAAAAATAAAACCTAAAATCTGATTCCTTAAATTAAATATATATATATATATATATATATATATATATATATGAAAATCAAACACTGGTTCCTTGGTTGTGGCAGAGATGAAGAACGAGAAGTTGAAACCTTTGAGGTCGAACCTTGAAACCTTCGATATGCAACTAGAAGGGATATGACGGCGAGAGGAAATGGTGAGCAGCTCCAATAGCCAAGGAAATGGTGAGCAGATCCAAAAGCCGACCGAGGACGTCCAATCGCCGGCCAAACAGCTCCAATCGTCGACCAATCGCAAGAGGAAATGGTGAGGTTTTAGTGGAAATCGCCGACCGAGTTTTTTTTTCAGAATGAGAGCTGAGCGAGTTTTTTTGGGAAGGGTATTGAGAGAAATAATAGGTGTGTTCCCATAAAGCTTCCTCTCCAAAGCTTAGCGATTAAGTCACCATCCATTTGATTAAGCTAGTAACAAACACCCTGATAGGGCTAACCGAATAAGCAGAAGCCTTCATTAAGCTCCTTAAGCCAGTACCAAACAGGCCCTAAATGTGTATGCATGTATGTTTGTATAAACCTTTTTTTCCCAATTTTTCTCTTCAAGATGTATGTGTATGTAATGTATGTATGTGTGTGTATGTAATGTATGTATGTATGTATGTATATTGTTACGTAGCGAAATGTATGTAATCGCGGTGGGATCCTAACAGTCCAGTCCACAATGGATAGCGTAAGTATACATTAGCCACTATGATCATCACAACAAGTAATAGTTGGTAAGAACCAGAATCATTTTCCATAAGGACTGGGCTATCAAGACACTATTGTTATCATGAACTTCCTTTCACAAGTTTCAATTAGAGAAAAAGCAGTAAGTTGGTTGGTTTTGGTGAAACCGATATTTAACGAAGTACTTAAGATTTAACATGAGGGATGTAGGTGTAGGTTTTCCCCAGATTTACCGTAAATACCCGATCCAGAATAGTGATCCTTGTACTGCGTGGAGTGGGCATTCTCTTTCGAGAAGCCCAGTCACATCAAGTACTCACACCTTTTAGTAAAAATCTCATATGTTTAACTCTAATGTTTTGTCAATGGTGACCTCACAGTGAACTTTGCAGGTTTCAATGGATGGTGTAGAGACAAATACTCTAAGTGTTTTTAGATACACCAACTAGCTTTCCTACTACTCTGAAGGGTTGAAGTCATCTCATTGTGCAAACCCAACTCTCATTAGTGTTATAAGAATTTTTTTTTTCGAATCCCCTAGCATCATCCAAGCTCGTGTCACTATGTCCTACTCATCTCTGAGTTGAGGAATAGATTTTAGACACTCTCAAGTGATCAACTTGTTTGCATCATCGGGATTAATCGAACAATAGATGACCAAAACAATAAAGGTTCAACATATGAAGACTACTCAAGCATTTTTCATAAAATCTAGGTACTTCTCATTCCTACATCCCAAAGGATGCTTAGCTCATGCTAAACAAAGTAAAAAAAAACTTAAAGATAAATGTTTGTTCCAGATTCTAGTTTCTAAAATAAGATAATCAAACAAACAAGATTTAACAAATCAATTACCTGTTTGATTTCTTTCAAATTCAACGTTTACACTTTCTCTCTCTAGAACTCTCTCTTTCTCTCTCTACAAATCTCTCTCAAACGTATTCTCTCTCTCACACACTATTATCATACTCCTTTTATGAAAATACAAAGACAAGGTATTTATACCTACAACTAATACAAAAACAAAACAAATACAAATACACTTTGACTTTTACTACAAATGTCTTTGACTTTAATGAGATTTGACTTTTCCAGCTTTGACTTTCTTGACCTTTGACTTTCAGTCTTCTTGATCTTGTATCCAACAGATTTATGCTCTAACAATCTTCCCCTTTGGATTCAAGATCACTGTTGAAAAATCTAGCAATTCAGACTTCACTTGTAAGCTTTGTCAATACAATCTCCCCTTTTCCTTTGACTGTATTCTTTCCAAAAACTGTCTTCAAACGATTAACAATCTCCCCAAAACTTTTACAATAATACTTTCAGACTTTGGAAAGAAATTATCTTCAAAATAAGCTCGAATTCCTTTATCAAATAATCTTCAAAGAAAAATTCCCCAAATCTTCAGAAATTCTTTGATTGTCTTCAAATCTTTACTTTGAATCTTCTGACTTGGACATTTCAGAAAATCATCTCTCAAATCTTTATTATTTCTTGATACCATCTCCCCCAAACTTCAAAATTTTAACATTTCTTGATATCATCTCCCCCTTTTTGATGATTTGAGCATCTATATCATCAAAACTTTTCTCCCAAGAAATGTCTTTGACCAATCTGATCTGACAAACTGAGCCTCTGATTATGTGATCTATAACCAAGTATTCATCTAGATCTTTGCAAATCCAGACAAAATAAGAACATGTAACTCTTGAATCAACAGATGAATCAGTTAAAATGCCTGTCAGTAACACGAAGTCACTGTGTGTAACGAATACACAATATAAAGGAGCTTTATGATGTTCACTCCCCCAGGGCTTCCATCCAATCATTGAAATACCACAAAGGCAATTTCTATGAATGTTATGACAAGAAAACAAATTCCTTGTGTGTTCGTGCATGTGTAAAAAGAATTAAGCACGATGATTGCTTTTCAATAAGGCTCAAAGTTGTGTAAACCACTGAGACAACAGTAGATAAACACAGACTCAATGTGCATGATTGAAGTGCGAAGGTGGGGCAGACTTCCTTCTGTTTCAATATCCAGATTTTCCAAATGAAAATCAGATAGATTATATGTTGCGTCCCCAGAAAATATGAAACATTTTCTTTTTTAGAAGAAAATGAGTAGATGGTGGGATTTTATCAAGAGTTGGCATGGGCTATTTGCCTGTTTCAATAATGTTCACGAAAAAATTGTGAATCATTAGTAATGTGGCTGCCCGGCTCAGAAAGTAGTTGGTGCAGAGTTTGATATTCTTTTACTTTGATCTCACACCCTCTTTCTTTTTAATCAATAAGCTCACAACTAACCAAACTCTCTTTTCCATTTTACCTCATCACACCCACACTCATTTCTTTTAGACTCCTCGCACTCAATCACTAAGGATTAAATTCTTGGGTAGGAAACACTGGTTAACGTGAATCCATAGAAGTAGGGGTGCTCGCGGGTTGGGTTGATCGGGTTGGAGGCTTTTCGACTAATCAACCCAATATAGGTTGTTTGAAAATTTTACAACCCAACTCAACCCGATCAAAAGTACAACCCAACCCAACCCAACCCAAACCGTTCGGGTTGATCGGGTTGTGTTTAAACAAGCTAAAATCAAATTTAGAAATATAAACACAATGGAAAATTTTCTTTGAAATACAATCGAATGACCGATAATTCATGAGAGTATGTAAGTTCATCAAAAATATTACGATATTACATATAAAAATGTCTAAACCAAATGATAACATGTCAATCAACAACAATCATTTTAGACGTTTCCAACCCCGATGCTTTCGCTTTCTTTGCCTTGAGGTTGGTCGTGTCATCATCAACCATTTGGTACAACTTATCCATACTTCTTAAATCTTAAATATATCACATTCAGTTAAGTTTTTAGTTTGCATATATATATATATGTGTGTGTGTGTGTGTGTGTGTGTGTATGTGTGTTTACATTTATTAAAGATATATACAAAGGAGTTATATAGAGATGAATAATAGATTGAAAATATATGTAAATGAAGAGGGTACGCAATAGTGTAATTGTCTAATTTACATATTAATTGAGACTTAATAATCATATTAAATTCACAAAATAAAAGGATCGGGTTCATCGGGTTCATCGGGTTGGGTTGGGTTCAAATAAAAGTAACCCGATATCAACCCAATACATACGGTTTGAAGATTTTACAACTCGATTAGACATCGGGTTGCTTCGATTTGAGTTATTTCGCGTTGGGTTGGGTTGATCGGGTTGGTCGGGTTGATCGGGTTTTTGAGCACTCCTACATAGAAGTTCATTGAATTCCTAGCACAAAGAACCCATATAATCCTAGAAAGCATGTGTTGCTCAAATGGTTTAACTATAGCAGTTAAAGCTCATATACAAATGTCAGACGGATATATGCTCAGAATATAATCATGAAGATATGAGCAGTTTAAAACATTGAAGTATTTTCAAACAAATATATTGAATGAATGAACATGAATGTAAAAGACTTATGGTATGAACATGATCAGAAATGAAATGATATAGCAATTAAGGCTTATGGTAAAAAATAACGGATATTGTCCATACGAAACAAAATATAGACATTCTTGAAATAATGTTTGGAAATGAAATATCGCTCAAAATTCTTTTGAAGTACAAGCGGGGTGTCTTACCATCGAAAAATTGGTTACAATATAAGACATGGTAAGAACAATTTGAACAAGAAATCAAACCGATGTGTGTGAATACTTGAAAGTATAATATCAGCTTTTTCCTTTTTGATGAATAAAGTGGTATCAACTTTACCTTTAGAAAAACCGGACTTGACCAAGAATTTTGATAGAACATCATACCATGCTCGAGGGGCTTGTTTTAAACCGTACAGGGCTTTGTCCAAGATGTAGACGTGATCTGGCTTCTCTGGATTGACGAACCCTTCTGGTTGAGACACGTACACTTCCTCTTTAAGAATGCCATTCAGAAAGGCTGTTTTCACATCCATCTGAAAGACTGTGAAATTCTTATGAGCTGCGTAGGCTAGAAACATGTGGATTGCTTCAATACGCGCTACTGGAGCATACGTCTTATCGTAGTCTATGCCTTCCTCTTGCCGGTAACCTTTGGCAACAAGTCTAGCTTTGTTCCTTATGACGATACCATCTTCATCCTTTTTATTCTTGAATACCCATTTAGTTCCTATCACTGTTTTACCTTCTGGTTTTGGAACTAATCTCCAAACCTTTAGGGCTTCAAATTGATTGATCTCTTCTTGCATGGCAGATACCCAGTCCGAATCAGCAAGAGCCTCAGATACTCGCGTGGGCTCAATCTTACTAAGGAATGAGCCATGCATACATTGATTAAGAGTCGCTGACCTCGTTTGTACAGGCTTGTTAAAATCTCCAATTACTTGATGTAATGGATGATCTTTGGTCCAGCGATGCTCATGAGGGAGTGGAGTAGATGAAGTTTGAACATGATCATCATCTAAAAATCCACTATCAGGCTCTTCGGTTTGAATAACAGGAGGTGGGTTTGCAGTTGAAGTTTCAGGTGCAGAAGCATCAGTTGGAACAACAGACTCTGGCTGTTGAGTAGACATTGTATGACACCCAACTGAAACAGTTACTTCTGGCTCAGCAGTTACTTGTACATCTTCAACTGTAGGAGTAGATGTTGGAATGTGAGTTTCTGACTGAACGGGGGATACAGGTTCAGTTATGACATCTGAAGTGACTGGATGATTGCAACTTGTGTCTTCAGACCTGTCAGTCACAGCAGATTTAGGTATATTAGATCCGAGAAACTCGTCATAAAAGAATTCAAATAACAAATCTAAATCAGTTAAATGAGAACTAGAAGTAGAAGCGTTATTCGAATTTGTCGTTGTAGAAACAGGTTCTGGACTGATCTGTCCATAAGCTAATACTCCAGTGATCACGGGTTCTGAACTGATTTGATCAGAAGCCATATCTTCATCGAATGTTACATTAACGCTCTCGACGACTGTCTTTGACTTTTTTAGATAAACACGATATGCTGCCGATGTTGAAGAATAACCAATGAAAATACCCTCGTCCGCCTTAGCACTGAATTTATTCAGACTCTCTCTGTCGTTAAGAACAAAACATTTACACCCAAATATGTGAAAATACTTGATTGTTGGTGTTCTATTGTTGATCAGCTCATATGGAGTCTTTTGAAAACGACGGTGTATTATGGACCGATTTTGAGTATGACATGCAGTTGACACAACTTCTGCCCACAAGAATAGAGGTAGATCGGATTGGCTAAGCATAGTGCGAGCGGCCTCGACTAGCGTCCGATTTCGCCTTTCGACTACTCCATTTTGTTCAGGCGTACGAGCAGCAGAGTACTGATGTGAAATCCCGACTGATTCGAGATATTCATCAACAATCTTGTTCTTGAATTCTGTGTCATTGTCAGTTCGAAGAAACTTGACTTGTCGCTGCATTTTCACCTGGGTTGTCTTTAAGAAAGTAATGAGAACTTCCAGTGTCTCATCTTTTGATCGAAGAAATTTGACCCATGTGTATCTTGAGTAATCGTCCACAATAACCAACACGTATTTCTTTCTACCCAAACTCTGAGTTCTCATTGGACCACACAAATCCATATGTAACAATTCTAACGGAGAACTAGTGCTTGGTTCAGGCTTCGGTTTATGAGCGGCTCTCTTCATCTTACCCTTCTCACATGCTACGCTTTTCTTTCTCGTATTTCAGCTCAGGAAGTCCTTTTACCAATTTCCCACTAACCACCTTGTTGATATAACGAAAATTCAAGTGAGATAAACGTCTGTGCCAGAGCCAACTTTGTTGCGTTGAAGCTTTTGTCATTAAGCAAACTTGATTGTCAATCTGAACTTTGGACAGGTTGATGGTATAGAGGTTTGTCTTGCGATGTCCACCTAAGCGTTCTGTGTCGTCTTCAGTACGAACCGAGCAACTCTTAGATTTGAAGTTGACCTGTAACCCTTTATCGCATAATTGACCAATGCTAAATAAGTTGTGCCCCAAACCTTCGACATAACTCACCTTCTTAATCGTTATGTTGTCTTGAATAATGTCACCATATCCTAAGATAGGTGAAAGCTGATCGTTTCCAAATCTGACATTTCCACTGAATTTCTCTGTATAGTTAGACAATAAAGCTTTTTGCCCAGTCATATGCTTGGAACATCCACTGTCCAAGTACCACATATGCCGGGTCTGCAAGAGAAATCAGGAAACAATAGATTTAGGTACCCATTTAAAAACGGGTCCTAACAGATTAGCACAAGATTTTGGTATCCATTTGAAAATGGACCCTCTGTTCTTTTGAAAACCTTTAAAAATATTTGATCTTGAAGAATACACATGATAAGATCCAAACCAATCAGAAGAATTATGAGAATAAGCAAAATCAGTTCTCCGATAATTATACTGAGATGTAGTAGTAATAGGAGATAATTGAATCAACTGCTTTATTGAATAACGCTTGTAAGAAGTTACAAGGTTTTGTTTATGAGAAACATATTGACCAACTACTTCTGAATCACTACTAACAGATCTAGTACAAGAATTATCAGAAACTGATCCAGCTATCTCATCATCCTTCCGTTTTGGTCGCCATTAAGTTTGAGCTTTCGACCTTTTCTTGCTTATATCTGAAACACAAGATGTAGATTTATTAGGAAAAGCAGATTTCTGAGACTGAGTTTTCTTTTGTGTACCAGTGTATTTTTGTTTCTGTAATCGCTGTTTCTTATGTTTCTTACCTTGAGAATAATAATCAACAGTTACAGAAACTGATTCACCAACCTTAGTTGATGATTTAACATTTTTAAGAACACTTGGTAACACCTTTTCATTTAAAAGACAAGTAGAATGATCAGGAAGAATAACATTAAAGTCAAACATATCAATTTCGTCTATGCACCCATCATCAGAATTAAGAAAATCATTTGCAGACTCAAATAAGTCATCAAAACTATCAGACGAAGTTTGATGTGCCTTAGAAACTTTAGAACACTTTGTAGATGTAGATTGAAAAATCGTGTTCTTTAATACAGTAGAAAATACACTTTGTTGAATATCAACCAAAAGTTTTTCATCAGATAAAACATTTTCCAACTCAACTATTTTACTTTCAAGAATGAGTGGAGGAACATAAACCTTTGCAATTGCAGGTTTTGCCTTCATCTCAGAAATAGGATAACTAGCAAAATAGTCATTTGAAAGAACTTTTGGTGTTTTTGAAAGATAACTATCATTTAACTTTGCATAGTTAAATGGTAGTTGCATTTTCTTAACATTCTTTCTATTTTCAGTTTCTTTGGCCTCAACTTCTTCTGGTAATTTGGTAACAAATTTGGGTTTTAAATGAGGATGTTTACCAGCACAAGCAAGAAAATCAAAATTATAAAGTGTTGGTTGTCTTCTGATGGCTTTCTTAAGGTAATGGGGGTTTTCAAAACCAAGTCCCCATTTTTCCTTAACATCAGCCTCTTCGTTAGGTGCATTAAGAAAAATGGTTTGATCTGTTTGGCCTCTCGCATAAAGTTTGGCTTCCAGACCATTTACCTTCTTATTCAAGAGCTTGTTCTCAACCTGCAATTTATGAACAGTTAGTGCAGATTCTCTTTTCTCAAACTCATACTTAGAAATTTTAACTTCAAACTCATAAATCTTATTTTCAAAACAATCTACTTGTGATTTAGAATCAGAAGCAGACTTGCGTAAAGAATCAATCAGATCTTTGTTCCCAATAACAGACGAATTAAGCTCAAAGATCTTCTTGTTCCTTTTAGCAACTCTTTCTTTTTCCTTTTTCAGTTTATTTTGTAAATCTTGAAGCTCAACCACCATGGCTTCCATTTTGGTAATGAAATCTTTTTGAGTTAAGTTTAATACCTCATCAGACGTCTCATCATCTGATTCATCATACTTGACCTCTTTTCCCATAAGACAGAGATGAGTTGTTTCTTCCTTCTCCTCATCTTCACCTTCGGAATGATCCAACAAAAATTCGTCCTCAGCCATTAAAGCTATTCCTTCTTCTTGCTGTTTGGCCAAGAGCAATTTGTTCTGATAGTATTGAGAATTACGAACTTTTGGCTTTCTACAATCTTTTGCAAAATGGCCAATTTTGCCACAGTTGTAACATTTAACTGGATCACTAGCTGGCTTTTCAGCAACATTGTAGTCATTCACGAACTTCTTTCTTTCATCGGGTTTCTTCTCAACATATCTGTTTTCTTCGTATCGCTTTCCTTCCACTCTCTCTCGGTGCTCGTGGTTCTTAGAACTTGATGAAGAATATCGTTGAGAATTTGATCCCGACTTCTTATAAAATTTCTTTTGAAAAGCACGGGTCAGCAACAGCATGGCTTGTTTCAAACTTTCTCCATCATCACCATCTGTTTCAGATTCTGACTCAGAACTTGTCAGTACTTTCTTCTTCTTCTTATTCTTCTTCTCTATCTTTTCTTTCTTTTCTTTCTTCTTCTCTCCAAAAACCAAAGCAATTGGATCAGGAACCTTTTCAGTCTTCTTCTTTTCAGCTCTTTTCTTCTCTACCTTTTCTCATAGACTTCGTGAAGAGGTATCTCACTTAAGTCTTTCATCTGCTTCATCCTACGTGTATGTTTCTTCCACTCAGGTCGTAGGATACTCAGAAATTTGACATTGTTTTCCAGCTGCTTCTTTGTCACTTTGTTCTTCGTCAGTTCATTCAGAAGCAAAGTAAACCGATCATATGTATCTTCCAAACTCTCATTCTCTTTCGCTTTGAATTCTTCGTAGCTATTGATGCAGTTAGCCACTTTCATCTGATTCCCTACCTTGGATCCCATCATCAATTTTTGAAATTGATCCCACATCTGTTTAGCATCATTCTTGTAGCTATCAATCTTGATGTAAATCTCATTGGGAATGCTTTGAAGTAGAAGAGATCTTGTTTGCTTGTCTGCTTTGTAACGGCTTTTCTGTTCTTCAGAATACTGTGAGACATCCACCTTAACTGGTTTTGTCTTTTGTTCTTTTTCCTCATCACCATGTCCACTATTAGATGAATCATCATCAGCAGGTACGTGAAATATGATTGGTTTCATAGGACCATCTGTAATTGACTGCAGAATATGTTCCCCATTTGCATGTCGGTCTATGAAATCCAGGAATCTATCCTTCCACTGCTCATACTCTCCTTTAAACAGAACAGGAGGCTTGACATCAGTACCAATTGAAAGTGCATCTTTTAAAGTCATCTTGTTTAAACCTGTTTGAAAAATATATCCAATAAGAAACTAGAACTGATCGTTAGTCCAAAATATGAAATCACAAGAAAATTCTTGAAAATTAGAAAAAATCAGAAACTTTGAAAAATTGACTAAGTATCAAAACTCGCAAGTCACTATATAACTCGCAAGCCCTTAAACTCGCAAACACTGAGAAATACGCAGATCAAAACATGCGCGTTTGAGAAACTCGCAAACACAGACTTGCGTGTTCTAATAAACTCGTAAAACTCAAACTCGCAGATCGATGAAACTCGCAGAGCTCAAACTCGCAGATTTGTTGAAACTCGCAGAGCTCAAACTCGCAAATCGACCAAACTCGCTTGACACTGAAACTCGCTAACGCCTAAACACGCTGAACACTATTCACGATAAAACTCGCTAACAGAGGCGTACGCGTTTTCAAAACTCGCTCGTCAAAGCTTGCGCGTTTTGACAAAACTCGCTAACTTTACTTGCGTGTTTCCACACTTAGAACTTTTTCTTGAAATTTCAAACTCGCACGTCGAAAGAACTCGCAAACCACTGTTTCAACTCAAACTCGCACCCTTTGATTAGTGCATTTGTAGAACTCGCTAACCACTACGT
The DNA here is from genome assembly GCA_954870635.1 of Arctium minus. Taxonomy (NCBI): domain Eukaryota; kingdom Viridiplantae; phylum Streptophyta; class Magnoliopsida; order Asterales; family Asteraceae; genus Arctium; species Arctium minus. Next base: position 38,440,991 of record OX941087.1, on the reverse strand, counting down.
GCGCGTTCTGGTCCTTAGAAAATTTTCCAACTTTTCCAAACTCGCAAACTTCGATCAGCGTGTTTCTAAAACTCGCTAATCGTTGCTTGCGCGTTTTGACCAAAAACTTTCCTTCGACTTGCGAGTTCTTGCGATTGAATCTTGCGCGTTTTTTCGAAGAACTTGCGCGTTTTGGAGATCTAGCGCGTTCTTCAGAAAGTCGAACCAAAACTTGATTTTTCCATCTGATTTAGGTCCAATACTTGTCCAATTGGCTTGAAACTTTGAACGGATGCTCGATTACAATACTAGAACATATTACAACACAAGAATTTCACAAACAAACACTCACAATACAAAATGTACGATGAAACAGTGAAAATTGACTCGTGAACAAAAACTCAACAAAAAATCACAAATTCGAGAAAATTACAGTGCAATTCATAAATTAAAGTACATAGACTCGATCTATTACACTTTTCGAACAATTCCTAATCAAAATATGCTCCAAAAACACACTCAAACTCAGAAATCGATTTGATCTTCGATGAACAGTAACTATGAACAATGTCAACGAACTTTTCTTGAATTTCTTGATCTGATTTCACTTTGAATCTACTTTGATACCAATTGTTTGTTCCAGATTCTAGTTTCTAAAATAAGATAATCAAACAAACAAGATTTAACAAATCAATTACCTGTTTGACTTCTTTCAAATTCAACGTTTACACTTTCTCTCTCTAGAACTCTTTCTTTCTCTCTCTATAAATCTCTCTCAAACGTATTCTCTCTCTCTCTCACTATTATCAGACTCCTTTTATGAAAATACAAAGACAAGGTATTTATACCTACAACTAATACAAAAACAAAACAAATACAAATACACTTTGACTTTTATTACAAAAGACTTTGACTTTAATGAGATTTGACTTTTCCAGCTTTGACTTTCTTGACATTTGACTTTCAGTCTTCTTGATCTTGTATCCAACATCTAACAATAAAGGTTTGTAATAAGACATACTAAAAGATTTTCCAGTTAAATAGTGCCCACTATTCAAGGCGTTGGGTTACAGTACTAAGAACAATAAATTAAATTACAACTGCAAATTAAATGTTACTTACTGAAAAATACTTCTACTTGCAGGAAATAACCTTAACTAAGAGAAACTTCAATGAAAAACAAGTAAAAGTAAATGCTACTAGAAGCTAATTGTTGTCTAATTTTGATGATTGCATTGAATGTCAAAGCTTCCTTAAATACTAGAAGTAACAAAGGTACTAGCAAAAAGCAAGGGTATTCTCCAATGGTGAATACAGAATATGCTTTTATCCACCATGTAATAACCTATTTAACATTGACTAATACCCAAAAGTACTTTTGCCTTTTTGCTCAAGTACACTAGCTTTTTTGACTTTTTGGTACCAAGCTTTTGTTCTTGCTCAATTCATTTAACAATGAAACAAATTTGTCATAGGTAGCCTCTAAACTTTCACACTCATTGGCTTTAAACTCTTCATAGTTGTTTATACATTTAGCCACTTTCATTTGATTCCTAATCTTTGATCCTATCATTATCTTTTCCAGCTGATCCCACATTTTATTTCCAGTAGACTTGTAACTGTCTATCTTTATGTATATGTCATTTGGGATACTCTGAAGTAATAAGGATGTAGCTTGTTTATCTACTTTGAATCTCCTTTTCTATTCAGTTGAATAATTTGATCGATCCACAACAACTCTTATGTTTCTAGGCTCAACATCTTCTTCCTCTGATGAATCAATTTCAGGTACGGTAACATATATAGATTTCATCAACCCTTCATCCAAAGATTGTTTGATGAATTCACCATTCTCATGTTTGCCAATGAAATCCAGAAACCTGTCTTTCCATTGCTCATATTCTCCGTTAAACAGTACCGGTGGCTTGACATCAGTCCCAATAGCTAATGCATCCTTGGAAGTCATTATATACTCATTTGTAATGAACGTTAACAAAGAATCAGGAAATTTAACTTGAATCAGAAACTTGTCCACCTCCAGTGACTTAGCACAGGGGTCCCGCTACCCGGTTAGCGAATGGGGTCAAGGGGCAACGCCCTTGTGGGATCTGGGGCAGCGTCCCGAGAAAAAAATTTGACATTTAAGTTTCATAGTGCAATGGGTTAACTTGTACAAATTCGATGGTTGATACTATTACCTAGTTGATTGCCTTATAACTGTTATATCCAAAGAGTTTTTGTCATCGGATATACATGTCAGAAAGGAAATTTGAATCTTGTCTTACAAAAGGATTTATCTTTGTAAAGTTTCTATTTTAGTACTCAAAGAGTCTTATTTGGATTTAAATATTGGATAATATTTTGGGATCAAATCTCAGATTTGATAAATCTTCATTTGAACAAAAGAATATGATTCACCATTAACTTGGTATTTGATTCTTGTCTTTCATAAACCCACAAATATTCTAATGTTATATCTAACATCCGAACTTCCATACTTCATAAATAATCTAAGTTGGAATCTGATTTATAACTTATATTTCGGATCAGATAAAATGGGATTTTTCTTTGTAAAAGTTGTGTAAATATCTATATTGATCCAAAAACAAAAAGCCTTCAACAAAATCGAAGACTAGTTGAAACTACGTCAAGATCGTCACCAAAGTGGATTGGTTGTCATCTAACTGAAAGAATATCAATACAAGATAAAGTCAAATAGTTTTCTGACAAATACTACTACTGGCAAGCCGACTTTAGAGTGTAAACTTATCCAGCAAGTTTAGCTCACCACCTCTACCAACTCTCATCTTGGTATAGGAACAAGCCTAACATGTCAGCCAAAGTAAGTTCCAAAGTACTCCCTTCATCCCAAAATAGATGTCCACAATTGAAATGGCACACAGTTTTAGACATATACAATTATTACACCTTTTTTTTGTTAACCAAATGACATATTTACCCTTATCTAATTCCTCTTTCTTCACAACTTTTAGATATGTGTGCATTAAATAAAGGTAAATTTGATAATTTAGTTATCTAATTTTGAAAGTAGACACTTATTTTGGAACAAACATAAATATGTGAATACTTAATTTTGGGACGTAGGGGTACTATTTATTAGTGTCATACTTTCTTTATTGTTCCCTCTACATACAAAAGGATGAGATGGGTTAACAAGTGTCTACCTCAACATCAAAGGCTTAAATTAAGAGTACAAAATGCATGGATTAGCAAGTCACATAAAGACACATTTTAATGTTGGACAGTAGCATTTCATATAATCGTTTTTATAAAAGGTCATCCTTGTCATTTGTTGTTACTCAGCCGTTTTCAGAGAACTTCGGAGTGATAGTTTCTTAGGCAAAATCAACGCTACAATATGGACTATTTTAGTACTTTAGATTTGAAAAAATATCTTAGTCTCCCACTCTTTCAGTTGTTAGCAAATTTGTCACCAGTCGCACTGTTTTGGATTAGGTCTTACCTCCCTAGCTTCCACAATAATTCTGTTATTTTCGTTTTAATACAAAATATAGAATCAAAAAGTGAAAATTTGTTGTGTTTATATTCAATCCCCCCTCCTTTCTACAAACACACTCTATATTAGTCATTACATTCAGAGACCAACAAATATTGATGTCAAAAATGAGTATAACATGGAAAATTTTAAGCCAATAGCTTAAAAAAAAAGGCTTCCATCAGATTTAACAAAAAAAACAAGAATGGATTTCACCAATTTTGATATCAAGAAGCAACAAATCAATAAAATAAGCAAAAAGTCGTAAAATTTAGAAGCCATATCATAAATGAAAAACCGAGATATGCAGAGCGAGAGATGCATATCAATGAATCCCTAAAATTACTCCATCTCCCATAGATTATGTTGTATTTGACATTTAAAATCATAGACAATATGATTGTTGTATTGTAAATGTTCACTAGTGAACATATTGCTTGTTCATCACTTAACATTTATCACTGTGAAAATTTGAACACCAATTGATATGTTGTTAGTCTTTTGGATATGTATTGTAGATGTTACTAGTGAACATACGAGTTTTTTTTTTTTTGGAAAGGGTATCCTGGGCTTATGACCCAGACTAAATCCCTGGCAATTAGGGCCTTTGGCCCAGCTGCTAAAGCATGCAGCCCTGAGATTATCCTCAGTGGCCACAAGTGCTGCTAGTGGGGCTCAAACCCAGGTTGAACGCTATGAACTCCCCATGCCTTTACCACCACGCCACAACCCTTGTGGTTAACATACGAGTTATTCATTAGTGAACATTTACCACATGTGTTTCACTAGTATAATTAGGTTGATTTAGATATACATATGTATTTTAATTGTTCATCAGTGAACGGTTAACACCTACGAATCTGTAGTTTATTGCTAAATCATCACTGAACATTTAATCCAATACTATGAATCTGTATCTATCGAGATATATCACTGGAGAAGTCAACGAAATCAAAAAAAAATATTTATAAAAAAGTATTCAAGAAATAATTTCTATATTTATTTCTCTTTAAAACATGGAGGACTTAACTCGTAACCATCCATCATTAACTAAAAAAATAAATGAAAGAAATAAATACTTATCTTTCATTAAAATATGGAGGATTAAATGTAACCATCCATCATTAATACAAAAATACAGAACTACAACGAGATTTTATAGCAAACCAATGGAAAGAATTTCATTGGTCACTTGTAGTTAACAAAGTTAGCATCATCTACATGGTTAACAAAAGATTCGCACTATATATGTATATACATATATAGAGAAAGGATCATACGAGAAATTAAACATTTTGTGAGAAATCGAGAAGTGTGATCATATATGATTACACGACCTGTGGGTGTGTTTAATCATATGTGATTAAACCGCTATGTATTGCCAATAAAACATGTGTTTAATCATATATGATTAAGTTTGTTTATCATATATGATTAAACACTTCTCGCCTTCTCGCAAAATGTTTAACTTTTCGTTTAAACTTGCCCCTACATATATATATATATATAACCAATCTCAACCGTACGTAGATTGATGAGATCAATGGTCCAAAATTAATTGATTTTTAATTAAATTAAAATATTCAAAACGGTTGTAAAAAATACATTGCATGTATGCACAGGGGTACTTTGGTAAGAATACAATACCTTTAATTTGGGAAACATGCGCCTACTAAATAAAAAACCCAAATAATTAGGGATTTGATCCCCCAAAATCGTTTTATCCAACAAAACACACACGAACTCCCTGTTGTTGAAATCGACTCCAACAATCCTCTCTATCACGACAAATCAGGAGGAATCCGAGTAAAATCCTTTTGATATTCACGATCATCGTCAAACTCAGGATCAAGAAATCGATTTGGAGAAAACAATCTGAATAATCGATCAAGAAATCGATTTTGGAGAAAACGATCTGAAGAATCGATTTGAAGAAATCGATTTTCAGGATTTCAAAAAATCGATTTTCAGGATTTCAAGAAAACGATTTTCAGGATCTGAAGAAATCGATTTTCAGGATTTCGATCTGAAGAATCGATTTGGAGAAAACGATTTCAAGAAATCCGTTGTTTTCAATCTGAAGAAATCGATTTGAAGAAATTGTTCTACTCACCTAATGCTCTATTTGATAGTGCATATGTGCACACTTGCATAAACTTCATATATGCATATGTTTGCTGAAATATTATATGCAAAACCGATTGCCGAACCTTAATTGTTTTGGTAATCTATTGGTTATAAGAAAATGAAAGCTAATTAACCCAAATGGAATAATCCGGAGACTGATTTAACCGATTGAATAACATGTCGTCAACAATCAAACTTCTACATTGATGTTAATTGGTATGTGAAATCCTTGACTCTTTTCTACATCATCAATCAGACCTTCAGTTTTAGGTTTTCTTTCTAAAGTCTTCTTTTTTTTTTCCTCTCTGTAAATTGTTACGACTTCTCTTCTATTGTATTGTTGTTTGCTTTATCTGTGTGTTTTGCGTTTACCTCTAGATTCTCTTATGTTCATGGTCTATTATTTCTATTTCAACTTCTTTATGATAAATTGCCACAAGAAGTCTCTAGGATGAGATTCTATTTCTTTTAGTTACGGAGTACTAAATTTCCTCTTTTGGTTTTTAATGCTATGGAGGATTATTATGATTCTTGATATACTATTTTAATTTGAATGTGTAAAGATTGTTGAGTAGGTCATGAACTCATAAAAACTGTTCAATTAGTAAACACCATACTTCAAAAAAACACCAAATCTTCTAAACCCAAATAAAAAAAAATTCATTATTAATAAACATTTTTAAATACAATATCTATTACTTATAAATAATTATTATAATAAATAAATAATTAATTAATGTCAATTTTATTTAATGCTATTTTTTTAATTTAATTTAATATATAGAATTATAAAATGTATATTACAATTAAATTTATAAACAATAACTAATATATTATTAAAGAAAAGAAAAAAAGGACATAATTTGCGGGCCCTATTAACTTTGGTGTGTGAATAGTTCTCCACTAAATTTGGTGTGTTTTCAATGAAAATTTTGTTGGTCGGCATTTCTTTTTGCAGTTTAGAGGATGATTTGAATCAACCATACTGCATATCACCACATTTGCAGTACGATTGGAGATGCTCTTATAGGTATATTTGGGTAGTGCACAAAGATCCCATCTCACCAAGAAAAATTAGATGAATATTTTTTTTTAGTTTAAGTAAACTACTACAAATTCTATTATTTAAAAAAAAATAATGATATATGAAATATTTTTGCTTTAAATAAAAAAATGCATAATTTTACAATAAAAATGTCAATTTTTTTTGTTTAGTTTCCATTTTAAAAATAAATAAACAAACCTGTTTTTTTGTTATCATAACCTTAAACTACATCCAATCTTGATTTATGGAAAGCCATTCTCCTCTAGACTATTTTTTTTTATTTTGGAAAGGTGTCCAAGCTATGTCTAAACTAATCCCGACAAATTTTGACTGTAAGAAATCAACCATGATAAACTCAGTGGCCACAATAATTGTATAATTCTGGATTTGAACCCTTGACATATAGGATATTCTACCACATCCCCAGAACCTCAACCACAACCCTTGTGGTTTTCTCCTCTAGAGAGTTCTTTCGTAGAGATGCATCCAACTATCGATGTTCCTCATCTCCACTCTAGTCGTCACAAGGAATCCTCTCCATCTCCTAAACGCTATACGCCATTTAAACCCCACCAAAATAACATCACTCTTCCTCACCACTTATCATCGGACCATCATCATCCGTCTCCATAATGGATCACTTGTAGACATATACAAAGAGATGGATAATCAAAAAAAAGAAAAACTATCAAAAAGAGAGAGATCGATGGCAAGAGCCAACAACAATGAGCAAATGATGCTGAGGCAACGAAAGGTAATGAAGGATTTGAATGATGTAGGGTTTAAGAACAATAAAAACGACTTATGTTTTTTTACTTAAGAACATTCCTAGTTAGTTTTTGGAAGCTCTTTTTAGATTAAAAAGAAAATAAGTAACCAAATTTTAAATATCCAATGGTTTTTTTACGGAAACATTAAAAATAATAAAATTTAATGATTTTTTATTAAAAAAAATATAAAAAAGTTGCTTGTTTTTTAAACCTTTTTCATCTAAAAATATTATAATAAACTGAGTGAATTACATATTTGGTCCCTAGGGTTTAGTGGTTTTAACACTCTGGTCCCTAAAATAAATATATATGGCTTGCATTCTCGTGGTTTGCATTTTATAACGTCTTGGGCCCCTAAAACTAACTCCGTTAAAAATACCTCTGTTAAAGAGGTCATGTGCAAAGCACATGATGGGTAGTTTGGTCATTTTAATTGTAGGGACCAAACATGTAATAAAAACCACAAGGACCAAACATGTATATATAGAGTCGGGTTCAAACGAGAACAACACCTATTTAAAAGAACACGAGAACTAACAAAATCATTAGTGATTTGAGATTAACACACGAAAAAGAGACTTTGACCGCGACTTCAGGCCCGCATGGTTTTTTTGCTTGTTAATGTAAAATCATTAATGATTTTATTAGTTCTCGTGTTCTTTTAAATAGTTAATGTTCTCGTTTGATCCTCCTTATATATATATATATATAGGCCGATAATCAAATGAAAACCAAAAATATGTTACAAACCCTTGAGAACCGATATAAAAATATTTTTTTACATGATTTTTTTTCATTAAAACCTATGATTTAAGATATTGTTTCATATATGTTTTTGTTTACCTTGTGAAAAGATTACACGTGAAAAATAAAATTTGATTCACCTAGTGAAATGAAAAATACAGGTAAAAAATATTCATGTGGTGAAACAAATACATGTAAAACCATCATATTATGAAACAAATATATGGGAAGAAATATATCATGTGAAAAAATATTTTTATATTGATTCTCACATGTTTGTAACATATTTGTGGTTTTCATTTGATTTATATATATATATATATATATAATATACATGTTTAATAATATTATATATATTTATAATATACATTTAATAATTACTGATATATATTTAATAATTAATAATATTGTATATATATATATATTATATTCGGGCGAAATGCATGAAATATCAACCTAATTTCACAAACTTTTTTATTATAAATTACACTTTCATTCTTTTTATTACAACAACATACTTTTAAATTATTTTTTATCAAAACATTGTACGTTAAAAAATGTACACATCATAGTAATAAGTAACATCTTGATTTAAATTACAATTACATGACACATGTTACCAGTTTTCATTCCATGCCATCGTTCACATGTAACATAATACTGGCATGACATTTCTTATTACAACGTTATACTTACAAAAGTTTTAACTATACAGATTATTTATAAAGTATATTAAATTAATTAAAAATCTAAATTATTCATTACTAATATAACAATATTAAGAAAAAACTTGCAAATCACAACTTATCTCGCTAGCAATTGAAAAAATGTTTAAAATATACTTTTTGAAGAAAGAAAATAAAAATTGTTATGATTTTACAAATAAAATATTTATCTTAAAAACAATATATCTTATTTGCTTTTGTAACACCCCGATTTTTAGAAAGGTATAATTTCAAATTAGTATAGAAATCAGTATTTTAAGAGAAATATGAGAGTCCAACGGACCTTTCCGGAGCGAAAACGTAGCTAAAACGAAGAAGTTGTGGCCAAAACAGCGTTTGGTACCCTCTTGGCTATTGTGACAGCGATTGTGACAATGTCACTATAGCCGTCACAATATAGCCAGAGCCAAGAACCTCACGGTATAGTCCTGGCTATTGTGCCAGCAATAGTGCCACTGGCACAATAGCTTGGCACTATAGCCTACGGGTACCACAATGTTAAATGATGCGATTTTCAGCTCACTACAAAAAATAGGCCTATCAGCGACGAAAAATTCCGTCGCTAATCCGTCGCTAAAAGTCAATTCTGTCGCTAATCCGTCGCTAAATATGTGGTAGCTAATGCTTATTAGCGACGGAATTATTAGCGACGAATTTAGCGACGGATTTATTAGCAACGGATTTAGCGACGGCCACTTTTAGCTAAGGATTTCCGTCACTAATTCCGTCGCTAATTTTAAAAAAAATTAAAAAAAAATAAATTGAAAAATCGGCATTTCCTGTATTTTATACAAATAACATCTTCCTAAACTGTACAAGCTTCTTCCAAAGCATATTATATATATATATATATATATATACTAGTTGGGTGTCCGCGCAATGCAGCAGGACGCAAATTCAAGTGATACAAGATACTTCATCATAAAGAGTTTAAACCATGAAAAGATTCAATTAATAACTGAGAAAAGAATTTAGGCTACCCAAGTGATGAACGAACCTATCTTGGAATTAGCAAAACACAATCATTTGATTACTTCAAAATTGGTTAGAACCACCCTTAATGGTGTCATCCCAACAACTTTAAAAAACCAATGAGAAATTAATCTTCGATCTTTTACATTCATCCAAACAAAAATTAGGTCAAACCAACATCACATAATCGAAGTAGGTCAAATCAAAAGCACAGTTACCCCAAGTCCAGAAATGGGACAAAAATCGAGTCTAAAACAAGACATTGATGGATTTGCATTTAATCCCTTCTAAACCGCGATAAGATATACCAGATCAATTGCCTTCTAAACCGCACAATTAATGGAAGTGCATTTAATTAAAAGTAATCAACTCTACCTATATATATATATAATTTACCCCATCTTTAAATTCTAATAAAGATAGGACATGAAATCTAATAAAGTTATATATATAATTGTTAAATAATTAACCAATAACCCTCAATGATGGCAATTACTAGCTGCCAGAATGGGGATTTTTGGATGATAAGAAGGCAAAAGCATAAAATTTCAATACCAACAGAAAAATAATTGAAGGGAAAAAGTTGTTTAATTAATTGCTACAAGAGAAAGCCAACAACTTTATGATAGAAGGAAAGATAACACTATACCTTGCCAAAAGGTGCCACCATCTGCTGAAGAGCAGAAATTCTATCTCCTAATTTCTCTTTTCTAACCTGATTTAGAAAGCACACACACAAACCCATGAACGATACTACAAGTTAATTAATAATTAATGTATAGTAAAAAAGACATGATATTGGGATTGCAAATTGTAGAAAGCTCGTATAAAAATTACCTTCAATGGTCGGCAAGAAGGGCGTAACTCCGGTTTTAAAATTAAAATTCAACACTAAAAAAACAATCAAAGAGTAATCAAATTCTCCAGGTATAAAACAATTTACAAAAACAAACGCAAATTCTTCGAAAAAACAATTTTTAGTTTACAAAAATAAGAACCCCAGATTGTTAACTAATCAAAAAACGAGTATGGAATAGCAAGTCAGAATATCAATAAGCGTTAATGGTTAAATTCACAAAGGAATCAATCTTTTCCCATAATAAAAGTTTCTCCTCATTCTTGCCATTCCACAATCGCAATAAAAGCAAATTTAACTTCCAATTGTAAAAATGTAGATGAATATCATAATCAACCAAAAATCATCAACAAAAACAACATACAAATTGAAAATCAATGATGTTTCCCAAACGAAAACTCGAGGCATCCAAAAAACACTTTGAAAGCTACACAACTTAATAATCTACAACATCAAATCGATAATAAATCATCAAATTAGCGTTGAAGAAAATTAAGAATGATATAGATTCATAAAACAGTGAAATTACCTCGAGTCAACAAATTCATGAGGGAGAAAGAAGATTCTCAATAGGAAAACCCTAGAGAGAAACTTGCGACAGATACATACAAGTACGTATCAGATTTAATGTAGCGCAGCTATGACTCAAAACGCTTCCATTTAGCAAATTGGAAGGCGATCTTAAGGGTTGCGCATAAACAAATGAATATAAACACAAATCAATCGAAAAAATAACTACAACCTGTTTTCGATCCCGAATTGCGAAGAAAAGATGGAGACGATTTTCGATCCCATATTTGAGGGAGACGATGGGTTCGGCGATGGAGACGATTTTCGGCCGTGTAGACGATGCGTTCGACTAACAGAGGGACTGGTGTGGAGACGATGGGCGCATTTAAACCCTAACCCGTTTTTATTTCATATTAGAACCTTAGCTCTAATTTGCGACGGATTTCCGAAGGAATCCGTTTTTAAATTAATTATATATATATTTCTTATTAATATCATTAATTAAAATTAAATAATTTGTATTTTTATTTATAAAAATATTTTCAAAATTATTAAAAATTAGATTCACTAATTATTATTATTATTAAATATTTAAATAATTATATTTATTTATTAAATTATTTCTTATTTATTATTAATTAAGTTATCTAATTATTAAAAATTATATAATAAATATTTTTATTTATTAAATCATTCTATAATTTTGTATGCATGTATCGAATCGAGCTGTCTAATTGAAGAGAACCACTAGATCAACACTAATAAGATACACTAGATCAATTTCCTTATAAAGCGAGGGATGGGTTTTGTGGCCGGGTTTAATTTCCTATATGCTTCCAATAGAACCTTTTTAAGTCTGATATATCCATTAAGGCCCAATAAAACTCATTAAAGGCCAATAGAACCGATGAAATCCTTTAAAGCCCTATAGGTCCATTAGGGTCCAATGAAACCCTTTAAAGCCTGATTGAACCCTTTAAATAGTTCCAATGAAACCCTTTTAAGCCTGATTGAACCATTTAAAGCCCGATAGTTCCATTAAGGCCCAATTAAACCCGTTAAAGCCCGATAAAATCCTTTAAAGCCCAATAGATCCATTAAGGCCCAATGAAACCATTTAAAACACAATATAACCCTTTAAAGCCCTATAGATCGGTTAAGGCTTAATGAAAACCTTTAAAGCCCAATAGAACCGATTAAAGTCCAATATAATTAATTAAAGCCCAATATATCCATTAACACCCAATGAAACCTTTTAGAGCCCAATATAACCCTTTAAACCCCGATAGATCAATTAAGACTAAATGAAACCCTTTAAAGCCCAGTAGAACCCTTTAAAGCCTGATAGATCCATTAAGGTCCAATGAAACCCTTTAAAGCCCGATTGAACCCTTTAAAGCCCAATGTATCAATTAAGACCCAACGAAACCTTTTAAAGCCCAATATAACCCTTTAAACCCCGATAGATCCATTAAGACCCAATGAAACCCTTTAAAGTCGGCCCGATAGAACCATTTAAAGCACAATAGAACACTTTATGACTTATTAAGGTACAATAACAACACACACACATACTATCGATACATTAACATGTACACATGCATACAACACATATATACATCATATGCGATTACCAAACAACGTACACACACACATTATCTATAAATTCATATCAACATATATATATATATATATATATATATATACACACATATACAACAATATACATAGATCCATCACGGGTTAGCAAACAACACATGTATACATATATATACACACACACATATAACACAGACCCGTGGATATATATATATATATATATAACACATACACATCCATATATATAACACAATCAAGAGAAAAAAAAATTAAAAATTCCGTCGCTAATCCGTCACTAATTATCGACGGATTAGCGACGGATTTAGAATACCTCCTGAAAGCGTAGTCCAGTGGGTGGAAACTTTCGAAAGCTGCCTTTCAAAAAAAAATTATTAAACATGTATATTAATTAATTATATATATATATATACAATACATAGAGAGTAAATTACATGTTTGGTCCCTACAATTAAAATGACCAAACTATCCATCATATGCTTTGCACATGACCACTTTAACATATGTATTTTTAACAGAGTTAGTTTTAGGAACCCAAGACATTATAAAATGCAAACCACGAGGATGCAAGCCATATATATTTCATTTTAGGGACCCTGAGTGTTAAAACCACCAAACGCCAAGAACCAAATATGTAATTCACTCTAATAAATTTATAGAACATTTTAGACACTTTTAACAAATTCTTTTGAGAATTTTAAAAAAACATAGATTGTTACATTAGCTATGTTATACATCTTTAATAAGACAGTTGTATTACTAAGGTTATGTTTGGCAAACAAGCTAATAAGCTTAGTTTATGACTGATAGGCTAGCTGGTAGCTGATAAACTAGCTAATGAAAAAGTCACATTTAACAAAAACTAACTTATAATCGTTTAAATTACCAAAAAAAACATTAATTATTTATTTATAATTAAAAGTTAATATATAATAATGAATATTAATGAGAAACATAATTGAAATATTTACAAAAAACTCCTCGTAAGATACTCCAAGTAGCTTATCATAAAACTAGTTTATAGTCATCCAAACATGTACCCAAAAAATAAGTTAACTTATAAGCTAACTTATTTTTACCAAACAATGCTTAAAAATTATTTTCAGCCTCAAAATAGCTAATAACAAACTTTATATATAAAATATTCTATTAAAACTAGCGACACATCAAACAAGTAGGGCTGCATTTTAACAACCCAAAGCGTGTAGGTGTGGGTTAGGTTAGTCAGCTTGATATGGTTAACATTTTAATACATCGTTTTATAATCTAGCTAATCATTTATGTTTAAATGAAGTAAAATTAGAATAAAAACATACCAAAAGGCTAACAAACAAAAAAAAATTGAAAGTTTTTGAAAATAAAAAATTAAAATTACGGTTGAAATTATAATATAATTTTGAATGTCCATATATAAATAAAAATACTCAGCAATCATATTAAATCCACAATATAGAAACAAATTGGCTTGTGTTCAAATTATCCTAACATAAGGGGGTGTTTGGGATTACTTATTTGATGGGCTTTTTAGCTTATTGCGATTTTGCACCGGAGATAAGCCCTTTTGAGTGTTTGGATGGAAAGAAAAGAAAAGAGTTTATAGCGGTGTCAAACCGCTGAAAAGCCATTTTTAATAAGTCATTTTGTTCTAACTTATCAACTTATTTCAAAAGTGTTCATGACTTTTTTGGTTCTTTTATATGTATAAGTAATCCCAAACACCTTTAAATAACAACTTATTAGCATATTACGTTTTGATAACACAATAAGCTAATTCAAACACTTTTTAGAAAAGTCCGGTTTAACACCACATAAGTTGATAAACACTTTTCAAAATAAGCATAAGTTGTTTTAAATAAGCAATCCCAAACACCCCCTAAGTCCAACCAACCAGATATGATTTGACATAATTTTGTAACAACTATATGTCAGATTACATTGGATTGAGTTTTTTTTTGGTTTCTTCCGATTGGGTTAGTCAAGTTTTCTGGTTTCCTTTTATAGCTAATGTTTGAATTCACAGGAACCTTCTTAAAAATGAAGATGGAGACCAAAGATTTACCATTAAAAACCATAATGCAATCACAGACTTCACTATACGGACGAAGCCCTGTTAAATTGAGTAACGTCGTTTTAGATGATGAGATTTAAAAGCTTGAAAATGTCATCCAAAAACATTGAAGCACAGCTCCATTGACAGGGAGAAGGCTTAAGCAGAATGGATGAACACAAAGAATATTGATGTAAGCACAAATAAAATCCTGGAAACATATTGGAATTGATCTCCAAGAAGAACTTATGTGCTATTATCATTTACTCAAAATTGATCAAAAAATAAAATGCAAAAGGAAGGGAAAATTGATCGAGTTACCTGAAAACAGAACGCTCGATTGGAGGTTTAGGTTTAGAGACGACGGCCGGATGAAGGAGGCCGTGTACCCTAGAAAGTGATGCATTGGTGTTGTTTATAAAGGAGATAAAGTTACATAACTAGTCCCTAACGTATTCATCAGTTGACAAATGTGATCCTACTTGTTTTCTACCCCCAGTATAAAACTTGGGTGACGAGCGGTACGATCAGGGTTATTGGGTTACCACTTACCATGCCTAGTAATGAAATCCACAAGGATAAATGGTAAAATACTAGTTAATGAGATGAATTAGGAGGAAAGTTAAAATGAAAACTCAATTTTTATTGTGCATGTGAGGATGAATCTCGGTCCTCCATCTCTATTGAGTCAATCACTCATATTAAATAGTGTTTTTAATTAAAATTAGATTAGGGGTAAAAATGAAAAATGATTTAAACTCATGTCTATCATATTTGACTTTTTTTTAATTAAAAACTTTTGCCCATGTAATGCTTAAAATAAGTATCTTAAAAATTACTAATATTTTTTGTTGTTTTAACCGTTTTTTACGTGAAATGTTATATATGTGTTACATTCATTATGAATAGTTATGTGCGTTCGAGTGTGTACAACAACACAACACCATAAGGGCATCTCCATTGACTTTCTCTATTTTAGGGGTTGTTTGTTTACCTCTTAATGGTTCAATTAAGAGACAATCTCTGAATCGTTAAGAGATGAATCTTGTTTGGCAAAAAAAAAGGTTGTCTCTTAATGGTTCCAAAATCCTCTTAATGGTTTAGTATCATGGCCCTCCCTTAACCATTAAGCGCCCTGATTTCATTATGAACAATTAGCAAACAACTATATTTCATTTTACACTATATATCATAAAAACCTCTTAATCATTCAGCACTAAACCATTCAGCAACTGCCAAACAGCCCCTTACTCTCTATAATATATAGTATAATACAGAGTTTGTTATATTTTCTCTAATGTATTACTCTATTTTTCTCTCTAAAAAAGAATATTCCAAGTATATTCTCTTTTATTTTGATTACATATATTTTCAATAACAGTCTTATATTTATTAACTTTATAAATTGCATCCCTATATTTTTTATTTTCACAATAACCTTATATTTATTAACTTTATCATATTATTTTAACGACGTTATAATTTATATTTAATTTCGCATTAAATTATCAAAACCAATTTCATTAAATAAGAATGTTACATTTTCAACACACATCTAAAATTAAAATACATAAACATTTAATCGGAATTATAAAATCTTTCCCAGAAATGATCAACTAACGCATCCCTTATATATGTTTTTATTACGGTCTTCGTTATGTACTTTTATCTTTATCATTTGTAATGTTTTTGTTGGGTCATTGACCAGCATCTTCCTAAATCGAAACGTGGCGTTGGCTGCTACGCTATAAGGAAATAAAGTTGTGCCTTCTCCATCAGTAATTGCTTTTGGCGTAGTGGTAAGCGCTTGATCCTAACATGTGGTATCAGAGCAGCTCACGGGTTCGAATCCCATGGAGTGCATTTAAATGCCAAAGGCATGTTGTGCAACCATTGACTTCTAGCGAAGATCTTGTTAGTGTTGGCAGATGTTGGGGGGGGGGGATTGTTGGGTCATTGACCAGCATCTTCCTAAATCGAAACGTAGCGCTGGCTGCTACGCTATAAGAAAATAAAGTTGCGCCTTCTCCATCAGCAATTGTTTTTGGCGTAGTGGTAAGCGTTTGATCCTAACATGATTGTGAATCCCAGATTGCTCAAGTAACAACGAATAATTGAAAGATTAATTGTATTGAATGATTGAGAGAGTTACAAACTTAGGATTGAAAAGCAAAGTCTCTCTCTAAACCTGATAAGCGCACAAATCTGTTTCTCAACTTCTAACCCTAATGATTAGAAAACAAACATTAAATACTAAGGCCTAAAAACCCTACAGGCTCAATGCCCAACAAACCAAACTAAGGCCCAATATTAAAATAAGGCTTTTACAACGCGTTTAATAATTAACAATTAAACACTATAAATACCTTATATAACTTTCCACGCACTCGGACTTTCGGTCCTAATAATCTCCCCCTAAAGTTTTATAAAGGATTTATCTTCTTGAACTCTTCATTTCTTGATCTTCTTTCCCTCTTGAATCTCTAAAACACTTTGGTGTTGCTTGTCTTCATGTCATTCTAAGCTCCCCCTTGAATAAAGCTCTTGGCCTTCATAATTTCAACTTTGTCACCAGATTCAATGTACCATAGTCTCGACTGACTGCACTACTGAGTAACTTTCAACTGTAGAAACTCAACACATTGGATCAGCACATAAGAAAAATAACGTGCGAGTTACGTGACATTCCACAATGCATCTTCAGTTTAAAAAAGAAAGAATTTGTCTCTGAACCGCGAGTTGAATTGAATTTCAGCTTAAGAACTTGTAGAACCAATATGCTCGTAGGAGGAATCAACTTGTAGCAAACACCACTTGATAAAGGATAGAATAACCAATGCAATCTTGAAATCCATGGATTTTCAACCTCAGATTTAAGAAAAGTAAGAAAATGTTGCTCCCCCTCAACTTTTGCTAACTCCCCCTCAACTTGATAATCTGTCTTTGAAACTTGTGTCTTTGTTATTGCATTCTCCCCCTCATTATGATTAGGAGAATCCTGAGCATCATGTATGTTCAAAGACTAACCGGATGAGTAGCAAAAGATAAGATAAAACATTTAGTAACCAAGATAGGGTAATCAACTAACACAGAAACACATTAGTAACTGTTATCACAACAATTAAGAATAATTGTGTGGCCTATTTTAAGAGTTGGCAAGGGGGTATCTCTGATAGGACTTCCAGTTATCACTGAAGTAAGATTTTAAGAATCTACTTTTCAAACTGTTCCGGCAATATCACAAAGATATGCGACTGGAATCACAAAGTTTCGTGCGTGTGAGAAAGAAATATAAATATGTATCTGTTAGGCTCAAAAATTGATTTAATCTGGGACGCAAGTTCATAAATCAATAAACATAGTGAGATGAATATGAAGTTCGGAGACCGAAACTAATGTCTTCCTTTTTCAATATCTAAGACCTCCGACTGAGGAATAGATAGATTATGTGTTAATTCTCCGTGCATTTATGAAACAAGTATCTTTTATGAGATACTTGAGTGGCTAGGTGGGGTGACACGAGTTTTCGACACTGGGTCCATGTCTGTTTCAATATTCATCTCCAAAGAACGAGAATGAATAGATTATGTGGTAACCCGAATAACTGACTCGGTTTAGTAAGGACCAATAACTCTTTTAAGTCATGTCACATCCGCACCATTTTTTTCTTTTTTTTTCACTCCGAACTCATCTATCAATCTAGACCCCTCACTGATATCTATGAATGGGATGTATTTCTTGGGTAGGTCCTTCCGGTTTTGGACTGGCCATAGAAACTTTATGAGCCCTAACACTCCTTTAACTCACCAAGATAGAACATTGAAGTAAAATTTCTGAGTTGAAAGAATCAGAAGTCAAAAGTATTTAAGAACGAGTCCTGAACTGAAGTGTTTAGAAGTCGATATGAAAGTTAGGATAAACCTGGTACTCCCCCTCAAAAGATGGCATAACCCTTGATTGTAGTCATGTGACGTGAATAATCTGAATTAAAGCCCACATGACATTCTTGCAAAACAAATTAGATAGATTTTGGTTTTGGTATCCATGCTTTGATGGATCCTTGATGGTTAGTTGCCTTAGCTTTGAAGCTATGAAACTGAGGATTGGGGATACTATAAGTACCGTACCAGCTATTGACATACCTGAAATCCACAAAGTCACTATTTCCACGATAAGTGCAACAGATATCTAATCGATTTAGACTGATCAACTTAGTTGTGGAATAGACATGAGTCGGTGACTTTGAATAAACTAGAGGAGATTTGTATGACGTGTTTCCACCACTGTCTTCTGTAGTTGGTTTCTTTTTCCAAACCATTTTCACTTTTCGAAACACTTGATTATCTGTATTATCAACAAGAGAATTATAGAAAAGATTTGAAGGGTGAATCCGATCTTTTGAAAATTCATTTGATTTGACACAACTCTTCGAAGAACTAGTTGTGGAAGTTGAACTTGAAGAATAAGGAGACTGAACAACAGTATCGGGACTGGCTTGTTCAGATAAATCGGCTTTGAAATTGAATTCTTCAAATTTCTTGACTTTTACGGATAAACCATTTCTTTCTTTGAGAATTGAATCAAATTGTTTTTGTAAATCAGATTTTACCTTCTGTTCTTTCAAGATCTCTGTCGTTAATTCAGACAATTTCTGTGAAAGCTTACAAATTTTTGTTTCGAAAAATTTCCTCTCACTTTCAAAGTCTTTTTCGATACTGTTGCATTTATCAGATATTTCTTTGAAAACTGCAACATTTTTCTTTTCAAGCACTTTCTTTGTCGTTTCAAAACCTTTTCGCTCTTTTGTAAAATTATCTCTCTCAATTATCAAAACCTTTTCAAAATCAGAAATATGTTTTAAAGTTTAGCATTTTGAAGCTCAAAAACCTTTCTTTCATCGAAAACTTTCCTTGAATGCTCGAGAATCTTTCTTTCAAAAATTTTCGTTTCATTTGAAAAGTCTACTTTTTCTTGTTCAAAAATAGAAAGTCTGTTCTTGAGATCAAGATTTTCACTCTCCACAGCTTTCAGTTTCTCTTCAAGTTCCAGAGTCTTCTCTTATTTGGATTCAAAATTCTCTGATTTTTCAAACTTTTTCGAGAGTTCTGAAAATTGTTTCTTCAAAACATCCTTTTCTTCAGCAAGTTTTTCTTTTTCTCTTTTTAAGCTTTGTGCCCAACGCGGATTATCAGCATTTTCACCATTAACTTGCACAAGCACGTTGTAATTGTTTTCCAATCTGGCTTCAAGAACTACAATATTGGATTTGAGATCCGAAAATTCTTGTTGATAAGCAGAATAAGACATTGTTACTTAAACAAAATGATCGTA
This sequence comes from Arctium minus, assembly GCA_954870635.1. Taxonomy (NCBI): domain Eukaryota; kingdom Viridiplantae; phylum Streptophyta; class Magnoliopsida; order Asterales; family Asteraceae; genus Arctium; species Arctium minus. The sequence continues at coordinate 38,420,751 of OX941087.1, read as the reverse complement.
AGACGATCGCGATTTGATTCAATAAACTCAGACAAAGTAATACACAAAAAAAAAACGCAAAAAAAAAGTTCCCCTCCTGCGACTTAGCAAGGGGTTCCCAAGATTTTTTTTTCGGGATAAAGACCGGATACCTAGATCCGAGTTAAAAAAATGGTTCGGCAATTCAGGCGCAGTCCGGGAGTCTGATGGTGCGGGATGGCACGGGGCGGTTGGGTGGTATTGGACCACGACACAGGTGGCACGGAGACCAGGCAAACCGCAGCACAGGTGGCACGGGCGGTGCACGGACCCGGGTGAGCCGCGGCATGGGACCCAGGTGAAGTCGCAGCGCGGGCGGCGCGAGAGACGTGGCATGGGTATGGAAGTGATTGGGTTTGGGGGTGACCGGGTTTGGGGTAACTGGGTTTGGGAGGAACCGGGGTTGGGTAGGAATAGGGTTTGGGGACAAGGCTTCGCGAAGAAACAGGGCTTCGCGAAGAAACAGGGCTTCGCGAGAAGAGGGCTTCGCGAGAAGAGGGCTTCGCGAGAAGAGGGCTTCGCGGGTGGAACAGGGCTTGGGAGGAGAGGGCTTCGCGGGTGGAAGAGGGCTTGGCGGGTGGGAACAAGGCTTGGCGGTTGGGAACCTGGCTTCGCGGGGAACCTGGCTTCGCGGGGAACCTGGCTTCGCGGGGAACCTGGCTTCGCGGGGAACCTGGCTTCGCGGGGAACCTGGCTTCGCGGGGAACCTGGCTTCGCGGGGAACCTGGCTTCGCGGCGCATCACTAAATGTCGACCCCAAACTCAAAAAAATAAAACTTTTAATCGAAAACCAATAAACTTTAGCAATGATTATCGATTAAATTCATAAATCTAACACTCTTTTTCATTGATTTTCAACCAAAAACAATGATTTCCAACCAAAAAATCAAGAACACAGACTAAAAAATTTAGATCTATAAAAACCCAAAATTCAAGATTAATACTCCGAATCAGAAGATGAAACTTTACCAACCACTTAATCTAACTAAACTAAAGAGATTTTAAGCAACTGGACTCAAAGATTTAGCAAAACTCAAGAAACCCAGAAATCAACTAGAGAAGTTGATCGACACAGAGAAGAGGAATTTTTTTTTACCTTTTTCGAATCAAATCTTCGTCTCTTCGCTCTGATACCAATTGTGAATCCCAGATTGCTCAAGTAAAACGAATAATTGAAATATTAATTGTATTGAATGATTGAGAGAGTTACAAACATAGGATTGAAAAGCAAACTCTCTCTCTAAACCTGATAAACGCACAAATCTGTTTCTCAACTTCTAACCCTAATGATTAGAAAACAAACATTAAATACTAAGGCCTAAAAACCCTACAGGACCAAGGCCCAACAAACCAAACTAAGACCCAATATTAAAATAAGGCTTTTACAACACGTTTAATAATTAGCAATTAAACACTATAAATACTTTATATAACTTTCTACGCACTCGGACTTTCAGTCCTAACAGTTTTTATGTTAAAATATGTGGTAATTGCGTGTTTTAGTTAAATATGTTATGTTGTAAATTGTTAAAGTTTCCTATAGTTTTTAATTTAATTGGATAAATTTAAATTGAATTTAAAACTTAAAGAAAAATATAATTCTAGTTTATTATAATTGGTATTAGACAACAAATAAAATAAAAGGACAAGAATCTAAAAGGTTGAAGGACCATTTTGTAGTTATCAAAAGTTTAGAAAAAAAATAGAGAGTAGTGAATAGTAACTCTCTATATACAATTCTCTATTTTAGAGAGTAAAATAAAGAGTTCATTGGAGATGATTTAGAGAGTAAATTAGAGATAGAGAGTAAAAATACAGGGTTCATTGGAGATGGTCTAAGTCTGTAACTCAACATCACTTTCTTCAACACTTTCTTCAACGTCGTAAGGCATCACGTTCTTCATCACCATAACCCAATATCCATTGAGACGAATCGAGAACCTATCGAGTTTCGGTTGTGAACCGGGGAACAAAAGAGAGCGTATCATGTCTGCACACCTTCACGGGTCATCCATATATTATTCATCATGAATAATGTATCATTCAGGATGGATAATACAATATTTAGGGTGAATAATACACGATTCATGAATACGTGTATTATTCATCCTGAATATTGTATAATTCATTCTGAATACTGTATTATTCATCATGAATAATGAATGAGCGTTCACATTTGTTATTCATACTGAATATGGGACACCCAGGGATGAGCATACATACCCATAATGAATTAAACGAAAATTCGGTTGTGAATCGAAAAACAAAAGAGAGAGTGTCATGTGTCCAAACCTTCACGGGTCATTCATATATAATTCATCATAAATAATGTATCATTCCGGATGAATAATACAACATTCGGGGTGAATAATACTCGATTTATGATGAATAATACATGAATCATGAATTCGTGTATTATTCATCCTGAATATTGTATTATTCATCATGAATAGTGAATGAACGTTCACTTTTGTTATTCATACTGAATGTGAACACCTGGGAACGTGCATACATATTCATAAAGAATATAAAACATATATAACATTTCACGTAAAAAAACTGTTAAAATGAAAAGAAAAAAAAACTATATTGAGATGAATGTCATATTGAAGAGTACGAAATTCTCGTTTTTTGAAATAATTTGTTTGATAAATATTATTGGTGTTTAAGATAATTTATTTTAAACTTTAAGGAGGTAAAAGTTTTTTAATTAAAAAGGAAAAAATAAACAGTCAAATAAAGTAGGTGTTGATTCAAATTTCTAGTTTTTGTCCCTAATCACTTCTCATTTAATCTTATTATGTTTTAACCATTGATTAATTTTCTAAGTTTTGATCAATGACTAATATTGGTCCTCACGTACACAGTGAAAAATGAGTTTTCATTTGAACTCACCCTCAACCATCTAATCACTCAAATCTAACAACATTTAATTAATGTTCCATTTATAATTAAGGAATGACCTAATGGTAATTTTTCATTTTCTTGATTATTTTCCACTTCCTTTTTTTATAAATATCAAAATTTAGAAAGAATTAGTATTTTATTTTTATTCAATCTTATGCAATGTAATTCATATGTAAGAATAAGATATTTTAATTTTCATTAATTGATAATAATCTTTTATATTTATTAGTTGATTGTATTATTAATTTAATTTCTACTTGCTTACTTTCTCACATATACATTATTTAATGGTAACGTATAGAAAAACACATATCTCTATAAAAATATATTTGACCATTTTAAATAATAAAAACATCACATGGGAAAATAAAATATAGTAAATATAATGATATTGTAATTAAAACATCACCTGAAACTCTGAAAACACCAAAATTTTATTTCACATAATGAATAATACAATGTCGCTAAAGTTTAACAAATTTAGTGTTGTTTGAGATTGTGAAAACAAAACATAATTGATGTAAAATGTGATGTGAAAGTGAAACACTAAGTGTTTTTTCATATTGTGAAACAATATAATGTCGCTAAAGTGAAACGATACAATGTTTTTTCACAAGGTAAAACAATGTAGTGTTGTTTCACAATTTTGAAAACAAAATGTTGGGTCATCAAGGATTTGAAGATGATCTCCTCTTTGGATCATCAACTATAATAATGTACTCTCGATTCCTACTTATACTATTTGAACATCTTCTTGTACTTAGAGAACTTTAGGTTCTTTGTAATAGCTTAGTCATGCTTCAAAAGATCGGTGAAGTCGAAGACCAACCGAAATCAGCAAGAATTAATATCTAGATGCGGATTAAGATAAACTTCCAACACTCACTAAGCTATCTACCTGTTGATTTATCTCTCACCGGGGCCGGTCCTGAGATTTCGGATGCCCATGGCGAAAGCCAAAAAATGCCCCTGATATATATCTTTGCGATTATTTCAGTTGAAGAACTAATATATACCCGTACAATGCAGTGAGATAGAAATGAAATAAAAAAAAGAGCGCAAAATGTAACAATAGAAACTTACAATATTCGTCCAAATGTTTTCAACTGCCCTCTAAGTTCGCAGCTCCATAATCGGCTTCTTTTATCATCACTTATAAAATAATCCCACAACCATGTAGCCAGTGTTCTTGATACCAACAACTGGAAACATGTTGGCTCATTCTTGTCTGTAAAAACCAATTCAAAATACTCAGTTTGTAGATTGTTTTCCTTGTTCTTCATACTAAGCCATATTAACAAGTTTTAGAACTAGCAAAAAACTCATCGAAACCATACCAGCAAGCAATTCATCTATTATGTCTCATTTTGTTTGTTTACAAACTAATAAAAAAATCTCAAAGAGGGTATGAAAATCTGAAAAACATAAACATAGATAATGATAATCTGTTGATAGACAACTAAAAGATATTGCAACTCTCTGCGACAGAGGTATATGTTTTTATAATTTTGAATTCTTTTTCATTTGTTTGTCCCTAAATATTTGCTCCAAAATTCTTTTTGACATGGACATTAACAAATTAGTAAACAACTAAAACAACAATAAAATTTTAAACATAGAACAGTAAACAAATACATTAAAAAACCTAAATTTAAAGTCTAAGAAACAAACAAGAAACAATAAACCTAATATAAATACTAAAAAGATAAAACCTAAATTAGAATTGAAGAGTACAAAATCTAAAACACTCTAAAATTTACCTTCAATATGTAAAACGACAGTCGGTAGAAAGTAGAATTGATCGAGAGAGACAGAGAGGAGAGTCCAGACTCGGGAGGGGCAGTGGGCAGAGATGCAAAGGGCAAGACCAGAGTTCGAGTTTGAGATCGAGAGAGATAGTCAACAGACCGCAAGTCTGCAACAGAGTTCGAGTTCGAGAGAGACAGAGAGGAGAGTCGATGTAGCGATGTTAATAGTTCGATGTTCTACTTCTGAATTCTAATGTTCCCCCGTGTTCGTCAATCGCTGTTGTGAAGACTGAAGCGGTGAAGGGCTGAAAGCGACTACGCGAGTTTGTGGCAACGATAACAAAATTTTAGGCCCAAACTGAACCTACTAATACCCTAACAGGATTAAGCAGATGATGCCCTTGGGCTCACTACTGCCCTGCCGCCGCCCCCTTTGGCCTATAGCCAGGGTCAGGCCTGTCTCTTACAAGTCGGCTAGGATCCTCTTCCAGCCGATTTGCTCTTGTCAAATTGGTAGGATCCTCCTGCCGATTTCATCTTAGAAAATCGGTTGGACCTCTCCAAATCGGCAGGATCCTCTTCCAGCCGATTTGCTCTTGTCGAATCGATAGGACTCCCTCCTGCCGATTTCATCTTAGCAAATCGGTTGGACCTCTATCTGCCAACTTCCTTCTAACAAAAAGGTAGGAACCTTTGTCGTCTTGCACAGAAGATCTTCACCAAATCATCGAATAATGGGGACATTCGCTAAAGATTCAGAAAAAAGGATGTTTGTCGTTTACATTATTTTCAAGTGTTATCTACAACAAGGTCCTAAGATCAACTTTGTTCCATGTTAAGACAAAAATGATATTTTGTATTTTTGAATGACATCTCTAACATTAAATCCCAAGCTGACAAGTGTCCTAAGCAATTAATGCACATGATAGTATAAAAAGGTGAAGACTCCTCCCATGCAAGGTTACACTTTTGAAAAGTGATCTCAGTGCACTCAAGAAAAAAGTTGGCAGACCTGTTCTCTCTCATTTTCATAGCTTTAATCTTTGTGTTTTAAGTTGTGCTCTTGTTTCTTAGTGATAGATTGTTAGAATAGATTTATATGTTCTTCCACAGCAATCTTAAAATTTTATGTGTATAATTCTTGATTTTATATCAATAAAGGATTAAATTAAAGTGAAAATTTGTGAGTACTGTATTCAACCCCCTTCTACAATACTAGTTGTCTATTGCCATTATATTTTGGGACTAACAAGTGGTACCAAAGCAGGTCAGTTTAATTCAATAGAATTGATCTGAAATGGCATCATCTTCTTCCACAAACAATGGCTCTTCTACTCAAAACTCCTATGCTACTTTATACGACAATGACTCTATAGCCAAGCCACCAAAGTTTAATCCCAATAAATTATCTCTGTAGAAAAGTCGTATGATGCTCTTCTTAGAAGGGGTTGACAATAGATATATTACCGTTCTGACCCATTGTCTCTAGAGTCTAGGCCCGCTTTGAAACCCAAAAGACTCGATTTGACTCTCAAAAATCTACTGTGGAAGATGGTTCTTCTTCTGATGAAGAACGATCTGCTATAACTGGCAGATAGATTTTCAAAAATCCTAGAAAGTACAATGATGATGACAAGCGTCTCGTTGCTCTTGACATTAGATTCAGAGCCATCATTGCTCTCCCCCTCCCTGATGAGGTTTATCACTCCTTGGTCAATCTTTCGACCCCCAAGGAAATGTGGTCAACCTTATTCATTCTCTATGAGGGAACTGATGAAGTCAAGAAGCGCAAAAAAATTGCTCTTGTTAGAAAGTATGAACTCTTTTCTCATGAAAAAAGAGAATCTCTCTCTGACTACTACAAACATTTCAACAGTCTCCTCAACGACCTAAAGTTGTTGGGAAGGGTATATGACAATGAGGAAGTTTTATGCATGTTCATGGATGGTCTTCCTGATTTTCGGGAAACCATATGTACTTGTATCAAGACAACCAAGGATCTTGATCATATGCCCCTTACTGTTCTCTACGGATCTCTGTTTAACTATGAGCAAACTAAGATCCAAAGGAAGACTGTCATAAAGGAAATAAAAAGCTCCTTTGTAACTCTTATTGGTGACACTTCCAAGAAATCTATGTGTATCCCTAGAATCACTTATCCCTATGAGGACTCTAATCATGATAGTCTAGAGGACTCAAATCACCAATCAGAGGCATATCTTAGTAAGGTCGATGATGAAGGTGAAGAAACTTTTGTGGATCAGTTGTCTGATGAAATGGCCATGCTTGCTGGATTTTCAAAATTCAAATATCAATATCCCTCCAGCCGATCCAAGTTTGGCCGAAAATATTCTTCCTCTTTTTCTAAAAGATCCTCTGACAAGTCAAATGAGGAATGTTATAATTGTGGTAAGAAATGCCACTTTGCCTCCGAGTGTAGGAGAAAATCCTTAGGAAGATCCAAAACCACCTCTTCAAGTCAAAATTCTTCTAAATCTAGAAGAATGAGACATGACCTTGACAACAATTCTCCTTCCCAAAAATTCTCTCACTCCTCTATAAAAGAAAGTACTGATCGGGCTGAGAAGTACAAGGCCAAGTACAAGAGGGAAAAGGAGAGAAATAAAAACATTCTCAAAAAGGGAAAAGGTCTAATGGCTGAGACCCATGACTGGGCTGATGAACCCACTTCTGAAAGTGACAAGGACATCTCCAACAAGTGTTGATGGCTAAAATAAATGGTATGGCCAAAACTGAAGAACATGACATGACCATTGCACTTGTGTCAACTAAGTGTTCCTCCTCCTCATCTCAGGTACATCCCTTCCACTCCCTCACTGATTCTGAAAATATTGAAGCCTCTGACTCCTTAACAATTGATTTATACAATGAAAAAAATGCAAAGAAAAATGCCAATGCTCAAATCAAATCCCTTTCCTCTCAAGTTCAGATCTATCTTTCACAACTAAAGCATTTCGACAAAATAAAAGTTAAACTTAAAGATTTAAAAACCATAAAATTCACCCTTGCGAAAGAGAAAAACAAAATGTTTAAACATCTCAAACGAGAGCAAGAGATCATGAGTAAATGGACAAGCTCTTCTAAAAATCTAGAAAAGATTTTTCAAGATCAAATGTCCTGTGATGACAAATCCGGTCTGGGTTTTGGAAAAATGGAGGTTGACCTTTCTCCTAATCAAGATCCTTCTTCTTCCTCAAAACTTCCCTCTTCTTGTGAACTCATCGACTCTAATTCTGGTGACTCTCACTCTTTGCACTCATTAGATCTCTGTGAGTCTCTAAAGTTTAGCATGTTTGTCAAGGCCAAAGATTCTACTCCTCAACCTCAACCTGAGGAAGCTCAAGGATCAAATGATCTTTCCAAGCCTATTCATGATCTCTTAAAATCATTGAATCTTGACGAAGCCTCTTCTTATTCTTCTCAAAAAGCTTCAAAATTTCCAAAGAGAAATGTTCAACCTTCCTCGAAAAAGGTCTCCAAATCTGACAAAGGAGAATCAGTAGTCTTTGATTTGCCCTTAAAAAAAATTACCATCTTCCTCTTCCAAGAATGAACCTCATGTCCTTCCCACCAAGTTCATTCCCAGATCTGTGAACTTAAAGAAATCCAAATCCAAGGGTATCTCTTGTTCATCTCTTCCTAACTCTGAAAAAGGAATCCTTGGGTCAAAGCCTAGCTCTTTATCTTCCTCTTATAAACTTTTCAAAATCAATATTAAGAGCAAAGACAAAGATCTTGGTCAAAAATCAAAGAAAATTTTCATTTATAAAAAATTCTATAATTATGGCGACACCTTTCACTTAGCAAAGGATTGTGTTAGTAAAGGATTGTCCCAAAGATCGAATAGAAAGAAAGAACCTTGATGATTCTTCTTATTCCTCCTCTACCCTAAAGGACCCACCTCAAAATGGGTACCAAATGACTGATTTTTCTATTATTGCAAGTATTTGAACATCAGCAAATCTGGTATCTAGATAGTGGGTGTTCAAGGCACATGACCGACAACAAATCTCTTCTCATTAACTATGTGAATGAAAAGGGACCTTCTGTAACCTTTGGAGATAACTCTAGAGGTTCTACTATAGGGTATGAAACTCTCTCCAATAGTTCCATTACCTTCAACAAAGTGGCTTATGTGGAAGGACTAATGCACAACCTCTTGAGCGTTAGGCAGATGTGTGATTTAGGGTACATTGTCACATTCAAACTTAGTGTTTGCACTATCACAGATAAAGAAAACCATGTTATTCTGTCTGGTGTTGGGAATGTATACATCATAAACATAAGTCAAAGTTCTATTAGAGGAAATATCTGCTTCATATTAGAAGATTCTGCTAAAAAGAACTGGCTATGGCATAAACGTCTATCTCATCTAAACTTCAAGACTCTAAACATTCTTTCCAACAAAGATCTTGTTGTTGGGATGCCCAAGCTATCCTTTGGGAAAGAAAAACTGTGTGCAACTTGTGAGAAGGGAAAGCTGACCAAATCTTCCTTCAAATCCAAATAATGTTTCTCCATCTCCAATCCTCTTAAAATGCTTCATACGGATCTATGTAGACCAGTCAACATTCTAAGTCTTGGTGGAAAATGGTACATTCTTGTAATTGTTGATGAATTTACTCGTTACACTTGGGTATCTTTTCTTAGGTACAAAAGTGACACTACTAAAGAAATCATCAATTTCATCAAGAAATTTGAGGTACTGAATGGACAAATGGTGATCTCTGTTATAAGTGACAATGGCACCGAATTCAAAAACACTACCTTGGAAGCTTTCTTTACGACAAAGGGATCTCTCAAAATTTCTCAGCTGTCAGAACTCGACAACAAAATGGTGTTGTGGAAAGAAAGAATAGAACTCTATGTGAAGTAGCTCGATCCATGCTAAGTGAATCCAACTTACCCACCTACTTTTGGGCTGAAGAAATTAACACAACTTGCTTCACCCAAAATTGGTTCGTGGTTGTGAAAAGGAGCAACAAAACTCCCTATGAAGTCTTCTACGACCGAAAACCAAATATCGACTTAATGTGTTTGGCTGTGTGTGCTTCATTCTCAATGATCGGGAAAACCTTAGGAAGTTTAATCCTAAGGTTGAAGGAATCTTATGGGATATTCCCTCTGTTCAAAGGCCTATTGAGTTACAATATTCGGAGGAAATGCATTGATGAATCTGTTCATGTGACATTTGATGACTACAATTCATCTTCTCTTTTATGTGATGATGAATTAAATCAGTGGATTACCTCATGTGTGGGTGAAGATTCTCAAAGTCACTCATCTAACCATAATTCTTTTGTTCCTTTCATGCCTGAGCCATCTCCTTAAAATAATGACCCACCTACTTCTTCATCCTTAAACCCAAATCTTCAAATCATCATCTTCGAAGATCCAACCGATCCTATCTCTTATCACATTCCTTCTCCTGAACCTACTCCTATCACACATGTCGATCCTTCCTCTTCCTCTCAACCTCACAAAATGCTCCCAGTACCTCTTCCACCAGCTACTAAATGGACAAAAGATCATCCCATTGGTCAAATTATCGGTGATCAGCAAGCTGGAGTTCAAATTAGAAGAAGGGTAGGCAACATTTTTTCTATGTTAATTTTCTCTCCATCATTGAGCCAAAGAAAATTGAGGAGGCTCTGGTCGATTCGTGTTGGATAACTGCCATGCAAGAATATCTTTCTCAATTTGAAAGAAATAAAGTATGGAGACTTGTTCCACATCCTCCTAAGAAGACAATTATTGGAACCAAATAGGCCTTCAGAAACAAGATGGATGAAGAAGGTACATTGATCCGCAACAAAGCAAGACTTGTTGCTTAAGGATGTCGACAGGAGGAAGGAATTGACTATGATGAAACCTTTGCTCTTGTTGCTAGACTTGAAGCAATACGAATCTTCCTTTCCCATGTTGCTCATAAGAATTTCAGAGCCTTCCAGATGGATGTTAAGAGTGCTTTTCTCAATGGATAACTTGCTGAAGAAGTCTATGTGAAACAACCTTCTGGTTTTGAAGACTCTACTCATCCTGACTATGTGTACAAACCTGACAAAGCTCTATATGGTCTCAAATTGGCTCCTCATGTCTGGTATGACACTTAGTCAGATTTCTTACTTGCTCACAAGTACTCAAGAGGTAAAATTGATAACACTCTTTTCCTCAAGAAGACAACAGGTAATAAAATTCTTGTTCAAATCTATGTGGATGACATCATCTTCGGTGCCACTGATGAATCTCTTTGTTGGGAGTTTGCCTCTCTCATGAAAAGAAAATATGAGATGAGCATGATGGGAGAACCTACATTTTTCTTAGGTATTCAAATCAACCAAACTTCTGAGGGGATCTTTATAAATCAAAGCAAATATATTCATGATCTCCTCAAGAAATTTAATTTTGAAAATTGTTTTCCCATGAAAACTCCAATGGCACCACCTCTAAAAATTCATGTTGACCCTGATGGTAAATTGGTTGATGTAACGAAGTTTAGAGGGATGATAGGCTCTTTTCTTTACCTTACCGCTAGCAAACCCGATATTATGTTTGCTACCTGTCTATGTGCGCGTTATCAAGCCAATCCTAAGGAATCTCATTTGGCTGTTGTAAACGCATTTTTTAGGTATCTTAAAGCTACCTTTAATCTAGGTCTTTGGTATCCAAAGGCTCAGGTTTTGATCTAATTGGGTATTCAGATTCTGACTTTGCAGGATCTAAGGTTGATAGAAAGAGCATTACAGGAAGCTGTCAACTACTTGGTGGAAAATTGGTCAGCTGTCCATTAAGAAACAACACTCAGTTTCCACCTCTACTTCTGATGCTGAATATGTTGCTGTTGGAAGATGCTGTACTCAAATCTTATAGATGAAAAGTCAACTTCAAGATTACAATCAACTCTACTCCAAAGTACCCATACTATGTGACAACTCTAGTGCAATAGCCATTGCCAACAATCATGTGCTTCACTCTCACTCTAAGCACATTGACATCCGGTATCACTTCATCAGAGATCATATTTCCAAAGGTGATGTTGAATTACACTTCATCCAAACTGATCTTCAGTTGGATGATCTATTTACAAAACCTCTTGATGAATCCCGGTTCAACCTTCTGATCGGAGCACTAGCTATGTTAAACGTTGATATTTAAAAAAGGAAAAAAAACTAGTCGATTCTTCTTTCGGTGAGCCCTTTTTCGGTTAGCCCTTAATCAGCGAGTTCTTCTATGAAAACCTCATTCGGATATTCATTCAGCTAGTCCTTGATCTTCGGATAGTCCTTCTTCTTCGACTCAATCCTTCATCAACTCTTCATTTCAGCCACAAGTACCCGACTCTTGTTTCGGCTACTATTCAGATAGTTTCTCTTTCAGTTACTCTTCATCTCGGCCACCTCCTTTAGGCTAATGCACACTACCCAATTCTTGTTTCAATGCCTCTTCAATCTGCTAGTCTACCCCCATCCGATTCTTGTTTCATTCTGTTAGCTTTCACTCTCCGATTATGTTTTCGGCAACTCTACTATCCGATTACCATCCGAATTGTTATTTCGGCCACTTAACCATCCAATTCTTATCCCTTTTTAAATATCCTTTTGTCCTTATCCAAAAACGTTTACATCAATGACATCAACCACATTATATGTCAGCCTCACGTTCCTTGACATGACCTTCCCACTTCCCCACAATTTCTAAAACAACTGACAATTGGTTTTCTCCATAATTAAGCCTCGAATCTGTAAAACCCTATAAACCCTATTTTTATTAACCTTTCATCTTCCTCATGGTATAAAAACCCCTTTTACCCTTAATTTTCCTTTTTACCGTCTTCCCCAACCTCTCGACTCTCTCTGAAACCTGCAAACATTTTCAAGCTTTCATCCCCATCAATGGATGCCACCACCCTTACCAAGGCTTCCAAATCCAGCAAAAATGAGTCTCTTTCACGAGACTCGTTGGTGTTCAAACCATGCAATCACACAGCTCGATTTTAGCTTGATCCGTCTCACCTAGAGTTCAATCAGGTATCGATTTTTTTTCCAATGATCTCCTCTCCACTATGCTTTCACCGCCACCCCCAAGATGAGAAAACTGCTGCTTGGGAACTTTTGGCTGACTTGTGTTTTTGATCCTACACACGACTCCGTCTCGACCTCCATTCTTTCTGATGAGGAGGATCACGACCTCACTTTCGGGTGTGAGGATGTTAGGGAGGCTCTCAAACTCCCTACATTCCAACCCTATGAGGAACTTCCCACTGGTAACGAGCACGAGGAGGTTGTTGCTGCCCTCAACTATCTTTCTCAGGGTAAGAACAAGGGCTCTGGACTCTCCTTCGCAAGCATATGGGGGGAGTTTGGAACCTTTTGTTCTCCCACATCATCCTTTGCCTTTCCAAGAAGACTGGAGGTTTGGATCAATCTTCATCCTATGATACACAACTGGCTTATGCCTTGATGTTTCAAAGAAAGATCGAATTTGCCCAATATTTCTTCAACGACATCATCTCGATGATCTCTCCTCCCCGACGTCCACAAGTGGCCCTTCCCCGATTTCTCTCACTTATCATCAACCACAAACTCAATGATGGTCTCTTAACCGATTCTCAACTGTGAGGCCTAAAGATCATCTTTGACTTCACTGCTCCCAAGGTTGGGAAGCAGATTCTCAAGAAAGGACCCTCTTCTACTGATCAACCACTCCTATCAGGTATGATCTCTTTCATTCTTGCTCCAATCCAAAGTGGGGAGATGATGAGAGTTCATCGGCTACAAAGTCGGTGGGTTCTACGATTGCAACCCCTTTAGTGACCCTTTCATCCCCTTCTAGAGAAAAATTGATGACCAAGAAAAAGAAATCCAAGGTCGCCGGTGCCTCCACCTTAGCTTCCATGACTATGCCACCGAAAAAAGCTTCGGTGGCTACCCAAGTCAAACCAACTTCTCAAAAGCGGAGAAGCTCCTCATTCCCTCCTAAGTCTCATATGAAGAGACTTAGGAAACCCTTTGTGGCCAAACCCCCCAATTCACCAACCGATTCTAAAAAATCGGTGGGTGTTGAAATTGTCCCTACCGGGCCAAGGGAATCTACTAAGCCCAAACCAACCTCATTTGTATCCTCTCAAAAGGATACGACTGTACACTCAGGGACCCCTACAAAACCTTCTTCGACTTACTCCTTAGTCGATGAGGATGACTTGCTCAGCTCCTTGGTCCAAGGCCCCTCTTCTCCATCGCACAACCTATCACTCGTGATTAATAGTCCCGATGATTTTGCATGACCTAAGGAAGGATCGGTCAGTCTAGGGGCTGATTCGGAGGGTCAAGAATCATTTATGGAATTTTTGCTACTTGATACAGGCTCTAATCCATCTCCTAAACTTGCTCAACGTCTTCTTGAAGAACGGAATCCCTCCCCGGCTAAAGTGAAACAATAAAATGTTGTTTCACAAGGTAAAACAATGTAGTGTTGTTTCACAATTTTGAAAACAAAAGTTGATGTGAAACACTAAAAGGTTGTTATTTGATCTTTTTATGGGTCTTCTTATCTTATTAAGTAGCTAAATGAAGTATCATCAATTGAGAAATGACAATAAGTTCATATTGTGAAACAACAAAATGTTGCTAATGTGAAACAATGTAGTGTTGTTTCACATGGTGAAACAATGTAGTGCCATTTCACATGGTGAAACAACGTAGTGTTCTTTCATATTGTGCAATAATATAATGTTGCTAAAGTGAAACAATAAATTTTTGTTTCACAAGGTGAAACAATGTAGTGTTGTTTCACAATTTGGTAAAAAAAGTTGACGTGAAATGTGATGTGAAACACTAAAGTGTTGTTGTTGGGTCACTGATAATTTGAAGATGACCTCTCGATCTCCCTTACAAATCTTTGAAATGCATCTTATCATACTTAGTAAAATTTGGTTCTTTGTAATAGCTTAGTCATACTCAACATGTTCGGCAAAATCGAAGACTAGCTGAAATCAGCAAGAAGTGAATCTTCTGATGAGGATCAAAGATGAACTTCCAATCTTCAACTAAGCTACACCTACCAATTTTATGGAACAAATTAGGGACCTTCAAATCGGAGGATTTTCCCTTTTGTTGTTGAGGCCGATTTTTAGGAAGACAAAATCGGTAGATCATCTACAATAGAGGATATTTCCTATCTTATCCCTTGCTAAGGAAATATTCGACAAAAATACATCCATTTTTTGTACCTGATAGAGACATTCCCTTGTGAACATGTAGAAAAGATATTTGTCTTTTTTATCTTTTTCAGGAGTTGTCTACAATAAGGTCTGATGGTCAACTATGTCCCATGATGTGACAAAAAGGTCAATTTGTCTTCCCATAGTGACAAGTGTCCCAAGAATTTAATGCACATGGTAATATTTAAAGTTTAAGACCCTTCCATGCAAGGTTACGCTTTTAAAAGAGATTTCTTAGTGCTCAAGAAAAATTGGCAGATCCTCTCTTCTCAAGAACTTCATAGCTTTGTTCTTAGTGTTTTATAAGTTGTGTTCAGTTTTCTGATTTCTAAGTGAAAGATTGTTATGACAGATTTATCTGTTCTTTTTAGCAACAATCTTAAAAGATTTCTGTGTGTAATTCTTGATTTTATTATCGATAAAGAATTAAATTAAGTAAAATTTTTTAGTATTATATTCAACCCCCTTCTACAATACTTGTTTACTTTTGCCATTTCTTGTTGGGACTAACAAGTGGTATCGGAGCAGATCAGTTTAATTCAATAAACTTGATCTGAAATGGCATCCCCCTCCTCTACAAACAATGTCTCTTCTCTTCAAAATCCCTCTGCTAATTTATACGACATTGGCTCTATAGCCAAACCACCTAAGTTCAATCATAATAACTTCTCTTTGACGAAGAGTTGTATGATGCTCTTCTTGGAAGGAGTTGACAACAAATCCATTATTATTCTTCATGAGGGACCCATTTTCCCTAGTGTCTGGGCTTACTTTGACACCCAGAAGACTCGTCCTGACACCTAGAAGACCAATGATGGCAAAGCTTTTGATGGTTCTTCGGAGGAAGAAAAATCTGCTGCAACTGGTCGATATATTCTAAAAAATCCTAGCAAGTACAATGAAGACAAACATCTTGTCGCTCTTGACACTAAGGTCAGATCCATCATTGTTCTCTCCCTCTTTGATGAAGTTTATCAATCCTTGGTAAATCTATCTACTGCCAAGGAAATGTGGTCAACTCTCTGTATTCTTTATGAGGGAACAGACGAGGTCAAAAAGAGCAAAAAAATTGCTCTTGTCATAAAGTATAAACTCTTTTCTTATGAAAATGGGGAATCTATTTTCTGACTATTATAACCATTTTAACAGTCTTCTAAATGATTTGAAGTTGTTGGGTCGAGTGTATGACAATGAGTAAGTCCTATGCAAATTTATGGATTGTCTTCACGAATTTTCGGAAACCATATGTACTTGTATCAATACAACCAAGGATCTTGATAATATGTCTCTTACTATTTTATATGGATCTCTTTTTAACTATGAACAATCTAAGATCCAGAGTAAGACTGTTAGAGGTGTGTAGAAAGTCAACCGATCCAATAGGAACTGACCGATCCAATTAGAACCAACCGATCATAATTGGATATCCAATTATAATTGGATTGTATTGGATTGAAAATCTCAACATCCAATTTAGATCGGTGGGTTCTTTGATGGCAGTCAAGAACCGACTGAACCGAACTGACCAACATCCAATTACCCATCTAATTAACCATCCGATTACCATACAGTGTCCATTCAACTATCATTCAATTATTTTTTTGAAATTTGCTTAAAACAAAATTTGTTTTGTGTTGGTTTTTTAATTCTTCGTCTCACTTATGTTGGTTTTAACACAAACTAAAAGTGATTAATCAATTTGTTTCATTGTTAGAAAAGTGCATTAAATTAACACATTGGATGGATCCGATCTGATATGATCATCCATTGGATGTCGGATGGATCCAATCTGATCCAATGGATATCCGATAATATCCAATGGATATCCAATATGATCCAATAGATATTTAATAAGAACATCCAATGGATGGAACTGAACCGGTCCAATCATCCATTGGATTGGAAAAATCCAACATCCAATGGATGACTGGATCGGTTCGGTCGGAAAAATCCAACATCCAATGGATGATTGGATCGGTTCGGTTCCCCTCACATCCATTAGATGTCAACCGATGAACACCCCTAAAGACTGTCATAAAGAAGATAAAAAGCTCCTTTGTAGCTTTTATCAGTGACACTTCCAGAAAGCTATGTGTATTCCTAGAATCACCTATCCCTCTGATGAAACAGGTCATGAAAGTCTAGAGGAATCAAATCACCAATTGGAGGCATATCTAAGTGATGCCGATGATGAAGGTGAAGAAACCTCTGTTGACCAATTGACTGATGGAATGGCCATGCTAGCTGGCTACTCAAAATTCAAATCTCGATTTTCTTCTAGCAAATCTGACCGAAAATCTTCCTCGTCTTTCTCAAAAAGATCTTCTGCCAATAAATCTAGTGAGGAGTGTTATAATTGTGGTAAGAAAGGACACTTTGCTTCTTGGTGTAGAAGCAAACGTATGGGAAGATCAAGAACCTCTTCTTCTAACTATCTCACCTCAAAATCGGGAAGATCGAGGCCTGACATATCTAGTCGGTATCCCTCCCGAAAATTCACCCAAACTCCTCTCAAAGAAAATACTGATCGTGCCGAAAAGTACAAGGCCAGGTACAAGATAGAGAAGGAGAGAAACGAAGGCATTCTGAAAAAAGGTAAAGGTCTGATGGCTGACACCCATGACTCGGTGGATGAGCCCACCTCAGAAAGTGATAAGAACATCTCTAATAAATGTCCGATAGCTAATGTTGGTCCTGATTAAGGTTCTACAAAGGTGTTAGTTAGGGGTGTAAACGAGTCGAGCTTTTTACGAGCTACTCGAGATCGAGCTCGTTTATCTCGAGCTCGAGCTTAATTACTCTTGAGCTCAAGTCGATCTCGAACACAAAATAGAACTCGTTTAACTTATCAAGCAAAGCTTTATAACACCAATGTTCGACTCGGCTCGTTCGAAAACTCGATTCAATTTTTCAAGTCGAATCGAGCCAAGCCGATCTATTCGAGCATACTCTTTTTCGAGCCAAACATGCTCATATATTTATTAATCATACAATAAAAATATAAAAATTATTGATGAACAATGTAGGGGAAAGGAGCAGTTGTACGATTATGGACAAAAGCAAGTTTGCTTTTGTACTTTCGTATTTTTTGTGCAGAGGAGAAGACAAACAAATCATGATAAGCAAGCTTCATGATCAACTATTGCTGATGATCAGTGATTAGGAATTACTGACGTAGAGAGGCGATAGCTGAGACTTGATCTTGATTTGTCACGCGTTGTAGACTTGTCTTGAGTTCACTGAATGCCGCTTCAGATCATTAATAGACTTGTCTTCATCATCGGCTTAGTCTTCGATGTCAACGATGATTTCCTTGAGTGTGAGGCTTATCTTCAGGGATTACATTTAACGATTCATCAAAGATCATCAACGATGCTGAACAGACTCGGTATATTATCGCTAATGGTGAAACACTTATACATACAAATGTTAAATGTAATTTTTATTAAGTATTTCTAAGGGTCATCATCAAATCACTGAGAGAGTTTGGATCAACAACTAAGATAAATGACATAGATGAACCTAGGGGTGTTCATCTAAACCGCCAAACCGCACAAACTGCCCACACCGCACCACACCGCACCGCAAAGCGCGGTTTAGAACGTCCGCGGTGCGGTTTGGGGTTTACATTTTTACCAAACCGCACTATGCGGTGCGGTTTGCGGTTTTGAGTTATGAAACCGTGGTTTAAACCGCACCGCACCGCACGTTATATATATGTATATATTTTTAATTTCACATATTAAACACACATATATGTATATATAGAATAATTACAATATTTATACAATATGTATTTTAGAATTGGACGTATTGAATATTTTCATTTTTAGGGATTACGATCACGTTATCGTTGATTTTTAAAATGAAACTTTGATCTTATAATTATTGAATTGTAGGTGTAAAATGCGTAAGGTACAAACCGCATAAACCGCACCGCACCGCATTTTGCGGTGCGGTTTGAGGTATATGCGGTGCGGTTTGCATTTTTGCCCCAAACCGCACCACGAACACCCCTAGATGAACCTGAAGGACATGTCATGTCAACAGCTCTAGTCTAAACTAAGTGCTCTTCTCTTCCTCTCCTCAGGTACATCCCATTCACTCTCTTACTGATTCTGAAAAGATTGAGGCCTTTGACTTGTTGACCATTGATTTCTAAAATGCAAAGGATACTAAGAAAAAGGCTAATGCTTAAATAATATCTCTTTCTTCTCAACTTCAAATATGTCTTTAACTGAATTATTTTGATAAAATCAAAGTTGAACTTGAAGATTTTAAAACCATCAATTTTATTCTTGCAAAAGAGAAAAATAAGATATTTAAACGTCTTAAGAAAGAGCAAGAAATTTTGAAAAAATGGACAAGTTTCTCTAAAAATCTTGAAAAGATCTTTCAAGATCAAATGTCCTGTGATGACAAATCCGGTCTTGGATTTGGAAAAACGGATATTGACTCCTCTTTTGTTCAAGCTCCTTCTTATTCTTCAAAACTTCCTTCCTTTTGTGAGTCTACCGATCCTGATTCAGGTGACTCTCATTCCTTGGACTCCTCTGAACTTTCCAAAACTTTAAAATTCGACATGTTCATTAAGACCAAGGAGTTTATTCTTCTAACTCAAAATGACGGGTATATGAGATTATTGGACTCCTCTAAATTCATACACAAGTATACATATATTGGAGAAAGTACAAAATTTTGATTTACTGTTACCCGTTCTACAAGGGTAGAACTTTACTGTGTATCTCAATTCACACAATGTTCCCCACCTGAACATACATGTTAGAGCACATATTTGTTGGATTCAAGATCATAAAGTATGAAGATAGAAGTTCAAGGAAGTAAAAGCTGAAAGTCAACTCTCAAGCATCAAAGTCAAAGTCTTTGTGTAATAAGTCAAAGTCAAAGTTTGTATTTTAGTTTCCTTATTTTGTTTCAGGTATAAATAACCTTGTGTCTTTTAGTATGTTGTAACATTCAGATTGTAATTCAGATTGTAAGATTGGAAAGTGTGTATACGGAGCAGATTAGAGAAGATCTACATTACATATTCATTCTAGAGAGAGAGAGTGTGTGTGTATGTAGTGAGAAAAAGTTGAGATTTGTAATATTTGGTTCAATATCAATGACATGTGATATACAATTTCTCATCTTGATTGTTTGTGATTAGAAAGAACTTGAATTCTAAGAAATAACAATTGGTATCAGAGCAAATCCAATTAAGAAATCAAGAAAAATCAGATTCGACACTGTTTCATCGAGTTCAGATTCATTTCTGAATTTGTGTTGGTTTTTCGAGTTGTAATTGTTTGATTTGTGGTCGAATTATGTTTTAGACTGAGTTTGTATAGATTTGATCCGTAATTGCACTGTAATTTTTGACAATTTGATGAATTTTTTGTTTTTCATTTTCACGAGTTCGAACACTGTGTATTGAATCTATTTGTATTCATTAGGACTCATTATTGAAATTCAGTGTTATAATTTGTTTCTAGTTGTGTTAGGGATCATTGTGTCAAAGTTTCAGGTTGAACTTTGGTGTTTAGATAGGATTGTGAGTCGATCAGAGGGTGTTTTTCTTCGAAAGTTGAAAAACTCGCAAGCAGATCTTAAGAACTCGCAAGTTACATCCAAAAACTCGCAGGGTTTTCAAAGGATTCACAGAAATCTTGAAGGATTCACAGTTTTTCATTAGTTTTTCGTATAAGTGTTGAAAAATTGAAATTTTATAAGTCTAAGATTCGCAGGTTTCTTTTCTGCGAAAATTATAAGATTCGCAGGATTGTTTGTTTCGAAAAGTAAAGGATTCGTAGATAAGCATTTCAAGGATTCGCAGATAGAATTCTTTAATCTTTTTGAAAAGTTTCTCAAGGAAAGGATTTGCATGGAAGTATTCTCAGATCTAAGAATTCGCATAAGTCGATTATACGAATTCTTTGGTTTTCGCAAAAGTCTATGTTACGAATTATTTAGAATTCGTAGAAGTTGATTTCTTTTAGTTTGCGAATCCTAAGTTTTTGAGAGCTTACGAATTATTGTGCTTGCGAATTCTGAGTTTCTGTTACTCACGAATTCTGTTACTTGCGAATTTTGAAGTTCATTTCTTGCGAATTTATGTGGTTTGCGAATTCTATATACTTCATAGTATATCTTGCGAATTCTAGACTTGGAGTTTTTCTGAAAATTTCGTTTCTGATTTTCTTTCAAGTATTCTGCATTTTTACTTGATTTCATATTGGAGTAACGATCAAATTCAAGTTCTTATTTTGATAACAGAATGAATTCCAAAGAAGTTATTGCAATCAGTACGGATGTGAAACCACTTGTGCTTTTTAGAGGAGAGTATGAGCAATGGAAAAATCATTTCCTAGACTTCATTGACCGACATGACTTAGGGGATCATATCAGAATATCTCTGAGGGAGGGAAACATGAAAAATCCAACAAGGATTTATTCTTATTATGGAGAAAATAAATCATTGGAAAGAGGAGAGTTTCCAATATCACTTGATAAGTACTCAGATGAGCAGAAAAGGAGATATGAAGCTGACAGATTAGCCAAATCTTTTATATTGCAAGGAATTTCAGATGAGATTTCAAAAGAGATTTCTATCAAATTAGAAAGTAAAAAAGCTACAGGAAAACAATTGTGGGAACAAATTGAGAAGATGATGGTAGGACCAAAGATGTCATCAAGAGTAAAGTTTTTGGAAGATGAGACTATAGAGTTGAAAAGAAAGATTTCAGAATTAGAAGATCAAAGTGTCAAGATTCAGCAAACAGAGTGCTAATAAAGAGTTGATGAAGAAGATTTATGAGCTAGAACTGTAGATTGCTGAAGAGAGATCAGTTTTTGAAAAAGAAAAGAAAGAATTTGCAAAGAAATTCTCAAACTTTTCAAGAAAGGGGTTTGAAGAAAAGAAAGCAGTTGAGCTCAAATGTATAAAACTTTCTCAACAGATTTCAGATTTGAGAAAGTAATCATTCTAGAAAGGGAAAAGTTTGACAAAGAGAAGAAGATCATAGAACAGAAAAATGTTGGATTATTTAAAGAAATATCCAATGAGAGAAAGAATGTGGAGAAAGACTTTGAAGAAGAAAGACAAATGTTTGAGGAAGAAATTAGGAAGCTTACAGAGAAGTTATCTAAACTATCAAAAAGTGCTCTGAAAGAGTAGAAAGCGAAATATGAATTCAAGAAAGAGATTGACTTACTTGTCAAAGAAAGAGATAGTTATTCTTCAAAGATAAAAGAGCTTGAAAAGATTGTTTCCAAGGTGGTGGTGAGTGAGCAAACGACTCCAGAGTCAAAAATGCACACACCTAGAAATAGTTCAGTTGGTTCTAACAAGCCAGCCTCAAGCTCACATCAGAAAATTGTTTCTTCAAAAAGGTCAGGTAATTCATTTGATCAGATTCGTACTACTAACATCTTCTATGATAGAAATGTAGATGGTTCATGCACACAAAGAAGAAGAAGAAGGAGATATAAAGAAGAAAAGCTGGTTTGGAAAGTGAAACCACTTGATGATGAGAAGAAGGATGACAAGAAAGATAAGAAGAAAGGAAACAAATTACTTGTACACGCATCAAATGCAAAGAAGAACAAAGTGCTGAAAGGTAAACCTGATTTTTCTTATTCGAGAAATCAATTAATCAGGTTGTCTACAATGAAAAGGTATTGTTCTTACTGTCATACATATGATTATGTTCATAAAGCTAGTGATCATTACTGGTATGGTTCTTATTCAATTACTCCTAATAGAACTGCAACTCACAAACATGGACCCAAATACTAGTGGGTACCAAAGCTAAAAGATGAATCTGTGTTGCAGGCACCTCAAGTTAAGGGGGAGTAAGAGAACCAAGGCTTCTGAATAAATTAGTTCAGGATCCGTACTTCAACGGAGTTTGACTTCTAAACACAACAGTTTAGGACTCGTACTTCAAAGGTGAA
This sequence comes from Arctium minus, assembly GCA_954870635.1. Classification (NCBI taxonomy): domain Eukaryota; kingdom Viridiplantae; phylum Streptophyta; class Magnoliopsida; order Asterales; family Asteraceae; genus Arctium; species Arctium minus. The sequence continues at coordinate 38,397,882 of OX941087.1, read as the reverse complement.
AGAAATGGTACTCCCGGGCTGATAAGGAATTGTACTTCGATACTCAAATGAGGAAATCAACCTTCAAGGGGGAGTACATATTTTTACTGAAATATGCATTTGGAAGATATGATGACCTACAGTTCAGGGGGAGTTACAGATCTCTATCATGTGCTTTTTCACTGACATATTTTAGATGCATATTTTCAGGGGGAGTAAAGACTATGACTTCTGATTACTTCAGATCAGAACTCGTACATTCAAAGTTTTACTGCTTTATGTCATTTTATTTTGCAATAAAGTGTTGTGAATAAAGTTTTGTACTTTGACGACTTGTGACTGTTGCAGATTGAGAGGCAACTTAAACGATAATATCTTATATGACTTCAAGCTTGACTGCATGAGATTTAAGACGGATCAAAAGGTTTATTTCTATTCTTAATCTCATATATGGTTGAAAGAAGGACGACTTTCAATCATAGAAAGCATGTTCTTAAACGTTCAAACCACTTCCCGATTCTTAAAATAGATTTCATAATTTGGAAGTGTGATTTTAAATGTTTTCACTTTTAGTTGGCCTTAAATGTTTATAAACCGTGTGTTTCCAAAGATAAATACTTGCGTATTGTCTTTTTCATATATTGTCAAGTATTCACACACACCGGTTTAATCTTTTGTTGGAAATGTTCTTACCATGTCTCTAAATTGAAACAAATTTTCGTTGGTAAGACACCCCAATTGAACTTCAAAGAACTTTGAGCGTGATTTCGTTTCAAAATATTTTTTCAAGAATGTCTATATATTGATTCGTATAGACAACATTCAATTTTTGCTGACCTAAGCCTTGATTGTTATATCATTTGATACTGATCATTTTCATACAATGTCAGAATTTCAAACAAGTCTCTTGTACTCATTTCATTCCTTCAATATACTTATTTGAAATATCTTTAATGTTTCAAAATGCTCAAAATTTTCGTGATTACATATCATTGAGTATACAAACATCTGACATTTGTATTTGTGCTTTAACTGTTCTAGTTAAATCATTATGAGAAAAATTGATCTTTATAGGAAAACATGGGTTCTTTGTGTGAGCTTAAATGAAACTTCTATGGATTCACGTTAACCAGTGTTTCTTACCCAATAAGTTAATCCTTAGTGATCGAGTGTGAGGAGTCAAAAAGAAATGAGTGTGGGTTGTGTGACGAGGTAAAATGAAAAAGAGAGTTTGGTTAGAAGTGAGCTCATTGATTAAAAAGAAAGAGGGTGAGTGGACAGAGTAAAAGAATATCAAACTTTGCACTAACTTTTTCTGAGCCGGACAACCACATTACTAATGTTTCACAATTCTTCGTGAACGTTATTGAAACATGCATCTAGCCCATGCCAACTCTTGATAATAACCACACCAGCTACTCATTTTCTTCTTAACAAGAAAATGTTTCAATATTTCAAGGGGACGCAACACATTATCTATCTGATTTTCATTTGGAAAGTCTGGATATTGAAAAAAAAGAAGGAAGTCTGCCCCACCTTCGCACTTCGATCATGCACATTGAGTCTGTGTTTAACTACTGTTGTCTAAGTGGTTTATACAATGTTGAGCCTTATAAAAAGCAATCATCATGTGTTTAATTCTTTCTATCACTTGCACAAACACAGAAGGAATTGGTTTTCTTGTCACAACGTTCATAGAAATTGCCTTTGTGGTGTTTCGATGATTGAATGGAAGCCCTGGGGGAGTGAACATTAGAAAAGCTCCTTTCCATTGTGTATTTGTTACACACATTAGCTTTGTGTTACTGACAGGCATTATAACTGACTCATTTGTTGATTCAGGTTTTACATTCTTATTTGTCTGAATTTGCAAAGATTCGAATAAATATCTTTTGAATCAATGGAGAATCAGAGGCTCTTGTTGAAAGATCAGTGGTCAGAACAGTTTGGTATATGACATTTCTTGCAAAGTTTTGATGATTTCATGCTGCATTCATCAAAAAGGGGGAGAAAACAAAGTTAAAGAAATGTCTGGAAAGAACAGAACAGCTTGTATCATATATGGAGAGAGAAAAATCAAGAAATTTCAAGTCATGATTATGAAAGAAAGATGTTAAATAAAGATTGTTGAACGAGTTCAAAGATTTCTGAAGATGTGCTAAATTTACTGAAATTTTCTTTGAAGATTATTTGCTGAAGTAGTCTGAGCTAAAACTGAAGATAATTTCTTTCCAGTGTCTGAAAGAGGTTTATACCAACCTTGGGGGAGAATGCTACTATTTTTGAAGAACAAACTTTGGGAAGATTGCTGAAAGTTTTGAAGATTGTTTGTTTATCAAAGAAAGGGGAGAATGTAAAATTTTCATCTGAATAGGGGGGGGGGGGAATGTTGATTGATGGAGAAGATCATTTTTACATCAAAGGGAGAAGATTCAAATTGAGATTAAAAGAGAAGATTGAATTGCAATATCCTTTTAGAGATGATCTTGATCCAAAGGGGGAGAATGTTAGAGCACATATTTGTTGGATTCAAGATCATAAAGTATGAAGATAAAAGTTCAAGGAAGTAAAAGCTGAAAGTCAACTCTCAAGCATCAAAGTCAAAGTCTTTGTGTAATAAGTCAAAGTCAAAGTTTGTATTTTAGTTTCCTTATTTTGTTTCAGGTATAATTAGCCTTGTGTCTTTTAGTATGTTGTAACATTCAGATTGTAAGATTGGTAAGTGTGTATACGGAGCAGATTAGAGAAGATCTACATTGCATATTCATTCTAGAGAGAGAGAGAGAGAGTGTATGCAGTGAGAGAAAGTTGATATTTGTAATCTTTGATTCAATATCAATGACATGTGATTTACAATTTCTCATCTTGATTGTTTGTAATTAGAAATAACTTGAATTCTGGGAAATAACAATACACATAAGATGCAACTCTTGATTACAAGGGAGAACTGTTTCCATCAAGATGACAGGGCACATAAACGCGGTCACCTAATGATGTTATCAGGATTACACCTCAGGTTCTTGACTTTAGTGCACATACCACAATGGCATCACCTCAAGTCTTCTCATCTCCTTTAGTGCCTACTCCCTAGAGTTACACCTCAAGGGTTATTGAACCTTAGTGCCTACCCATTTCTAGATAAGTTTCACCTCAAGGATCTTATGGTCCTTTAGTGTCTACTCTCTAGACTTCACGCAATGGATATTCCTTATCCCAACAAGTGGTACACCAAATCCTCATGCATAAGGATGTGGAGTCTAATAATCTCATATACACATAACTGCATGGTTAGAATATCACACTCTCATAACATAATGATAATACATGCTTTCATGACATACACTTAGCACCCAAGTACATTCAAGTTAGCTAGCAAGATAGTTTATTACATTCCATTCATATAAATATGAAGTTCTCACATATATTATGCTCAAGAAATCATCTTTCCATCTCAATATTTATGACCATGCTACGTCAAATATTCCTCAAAGCCTAAAAACACCAACCAAAGCTTGTTCAAAACCCATAGTTAAGCAAATAATCATCATTTTTAAAGTCTAGAACCACTTAGATTAACATTTGTCAAAAAAATTTATATGCCCTCTTTAGGTCAAAATCATAATTTTCAACACTTATGTAGACAACATCATGTAATAAGTATTTATGAAGACATAATAGAGTATAACTCATCTAGAAGGTTGGTAAAGTAAAAACCCTAGAAAAATGGGATGACTTGAACTTGCCAAGGTCTTTGAAGCTTTCAAATGGAGCTAGGATCTTCGCTTGAGCTCTAGAACCCTAGGATGAGCATTAACTATACTTGTACACTTGTGATTGCATTCAATGAAGAGAGAGGAGTGGAAGATGAGGAAATCGCACCAAGAGTTGAGAGGAAAACATATTATTCAAACCTCTAAAATGAACCAACGTCTCACTAAAAGTCGGATTGTGAGATTTAACCCACTGGGCCATCGGCGACCTTGCCACGTGAGAGTGCCCTTGGCATTCTCGGGCACTCTCTCACCGAGTGTACTATGGCTCGGCACCCGCCTGCGACATTTCCCCAAGAGTATGCCCTTGGCAATCTCGTCGGGCCATACTCACCCCAAGTGTACCGAATTGGGGGGTGGGGTTCCCTTACGACAGTGACATCGCGAGCATGCCTTTGGCAATCTCGCCTAGCATTCTCGCCCAGTACACCCCGTACTCTAAAATTCCCACTTTCGACCCGATTCGACCCTTGGCTCGATTACCCAACGATAAAGAATTCATAAACTTAAATACACAAATACACACACACACACACACACACATATATATATATATATATATATATATATACTCAAAGCAAGGGGTCACAAAAGGTTAAATTGTTCTCAAGCTACTAATTAACCAAAAAGGGAAATTTGCTTACTCAAAATCTGAGGTGTTACACGTGGTTTTATAAATCCGACGTTCAGTTAGGAAGTAGATCGATTCTTGGATTTTTCTATTTCCAATGAACAAGTTGTTGAATGGAAGCTGATGAATGAAAGAATAATATTACGTAAAAGATGTCCATGCAAGAATTGTGATCGTTTGAAATTTTAAAGCGAATGAGGATGTACATTTAGACTTATTGAAAAAGGGATTCCTTCTGTCTCGTCTTATATATCTAGTTTGGGTTGCCAAGTATCGCGAACACGTTAGGATTATTCATCCTTAATCTGTGATCGTCTTATATGTCTAGTTTGGGTTGTCAATGTTGGGCAAACGTTAGAATTGTTTAAGTTTAACATGGAAAACGTCCGGGTTTACAACAATTATGTTGCCCAACTTTTAATATTCACATGTAATTTTTTATAACTATAATATCGGTACCAGGATAGTCTTAGCCAGAAGTACGAGGAGGACGCCAGTGCTTATCCTCTCATTGATCTAGAGCTGTGGACACAGGTAGTATGCGGGAGTAAGAAAGGCCGCTTGTTCTGCTTCGAGTACACCGTAGATCTCCATGATGTGTTGCGTGAGGGTGGGTCATGTACTAGCACCGACGCTTCTGGTAGTAGCTCCTTCCCTGATGCTTGGGTTTGTACTCTTTTAGGCATGGAAATTGGCCCGACCCGTCGGGGAACCCGGTCTACCTGCCCCGATCGGGATGGGGATTCCCCGCTAAACCGGAGATGGGGATGGGGATGGGGACGGGGATCCCTGTTTGTCTCAAACCGGGGATGGGGACGGGGATGGGTATCGCACTCCCCGTCCCGCCCCGTCCCGTCCCTGTCCCCGTTTTATATTTTAATTAATATTTGATATATTATTTATTAAAACTAAATCGGTAATTCATAATTTCCTATTTCCTAACTAGGTTTATAATATAAAATTGTTATTTTTTGGATGTTAGTATGTATTTTGGATGTCAATCAAAATACAATTGTTCGATATGGTTTTGAATCTTACTCAATATCTTTTGGTACGTTTGAAGTTAAGTTTTTTTTCCCCGAATTCGGTTGAATTTCTTTTGGTTTTAAGTTATTAATTATTATATGATGTTGTGATTTTTATACAAAATTAAATTTATTTCGATTTTAGGTTTATTAATAATATGTGATATTTAAACATGTGCGGTATCTCATATATTTGATTTAAATAACTTACATAAACGGAAAAAGAAAATCCCTGTTCCCCGTTCCCGATGGGGATGGGGATGTGATCATATTACCCGACGGGGACGGGGATGAAGATGAGGGATTGGGGACGGGGATGGGGATTGAAGTCCCCGCCCCATCCCCGCCCCATTTCCATGCCTATACTCTTTTGTTGTTACAATGCCTAACTCTAATATTTGTTGATATGACTTGCATTTATGTTTTCTTATATTTGTAGGTTGAAACTTTAGAGACCTAGGTTGAAGAGTTGAAGCATTGGGACGAGGAAAGGGCGGAGGCAAGTTGGAAACAGATGGAAGAGATGTGGAACATGGTGTTTAGCGAACAACTATTTATAGTTTGTAATTTGAATTTTTCATCAGAACAGTTTGTAGTTTTTAAATTTGAATGTATGATATCTGTGTTTCGTTTGTGTGTGATGTCTACAATTATTAGGTTATTTTAATTTACAGGAAAAATATTTAAGAAAAGTTATAAACTGGACAATTATCGACATATCAGTGGGTGAAAATCCGCCGGTAATAATTTCACGATTTTAAATTGAAAAAGAAAAAAAATGATTCCGTCAGTGATCAGTGACAAATTACCGGGCGGATGTGGCCACTTAATTTATTCTATTATTTTATTATATAATTGATTAAATAAATAAATAACTAAATCAATTAATTACCGGCGGCTACATCCATGGGTGATTAATCTGTCGAAATGATTAAGAGGTATTTAATTTTTTGGCATTAATCGGGAATGTTTCACCGATAGATTTAACGGCAAATAGAATCCACCGGTAAAGTTAATCACCGACCAAGACTTTAGAAACAATACCATTCTGCCGGTAATCCACCGCTAATAGGTTTACTGACGGATTTTTCCATTTGTGAAGTTGTCCTGTAGTGTAATGATCGTTTACTTGGTAAAATTTACCATCTTCACTTACCTTCATTGGCGATTTTACGTGTATCAAATGGGGATCAATTGATCCCCATAAATTTTGAAAATTTCATATATTATATCTTTATAATTTTATTTTTATAAATAATATTGTTATTTTGACCCCCAAAAATTTATGAATTCAAATTCCAATATCCATTACCAAAATTACTGGATCCGTTTACCTTACCGGGTAAGGTTCTTGGTCATTAAAATAGCATAGTATAAACATTTTTCATCCAGTAAGCGTGAACCGGGTAACAATCACCACCTTCACTAACCGGGTAAGGTTATGAGTTAGTAAAATGACATAGTAAGATTGTTGGTTGGTATCATCTCTTACCGGGTAAAATATCTCTTACCCGATAAAAGACAATATATGTTTAATTACCTAATAACAAGGGGTAAGTATTTAGTAAACATTCCCTATGACACATTACCTCATTTTCACAGAGACAATCTCTTTTTTCGTGACAAAAATATGAATTTAAGATGTTGTAGTTACAACTTGATGCATTTGTTTCAAATGGCTAGATCTTCATCAAAATTAAATCAGTGAAGAAAGAAGCATTAACTTTCGATGTTTAAGTAGGGTTCGGGTGAACACAAGGCCTCACTCGCACAAATTATGACGTTGGCTTCACTTCTTAGGTTGACGTTAGGACGGCACCCTTCCGAAGTGCAATGGAGGTCACCAACCTAAACTAGAGACCTTGTTATCTCACCTATTGATCTTGTCCACGTAAGTATATATTTTGTTGTACTTCACCTTTCTTAAATATCTTTACTATAGTGACAGTTCGTTCTGACACCAACATGGAATGCCTATTAAATCTCTAATGCTCCATTTATTTGTGATTTTGGGATACAACTGATATTCAGATTAAGGTAATTTAAAACTTGAAACGTCGAGAACCAAAGTGTATGTTACATTTGACTCGATCATTGCTTGATAGATCTAATCTCAATTCCCTCAACAACAAGCCCCCCTTTCAAGTGAACACCATTGACCTCTCTTAACATCATTTTAACCTCTTTTAGATCACACACTTCATTGTTGTAAAATTCACCCAATTTTATCTCTAGCCATCCATCCGTTCGCCTTCGAAAAACGTCGTCTCTAAAATTTGATCTGAAACTCTCGTTATCATCATCTTTATAACAAACATGCTCAGAGGAGCCCTTATTACAATTGTCGCAAGACAAGATTATCGTCCCTTGCGAATGGAATTCAGCAAGTTCAATTGAAACCTCCATTGGTAGAACATCTAACCCGTAGGCACGATAATGAGCCACTTCAATGACGAGATAAGCTCCATAATTGGTATCAGGTGATAAAACTCGGGTGTCGATCTTTCCTTCAATTTCAAGCCAACTTGTCATTCTAAGCTCCACGACTTCAGTGAATCTAAAAGAAATATATGTACAATATCAATATATATATATATATATATATATATATGTGTGTGTGTGTGTGTGTGTATGTGCGTGTGTGTATACCCACACAAAGGAGTTAATTATCCGAGTCAAGTCGAGTAGCAGGTTGTTTGAGCTCGACTTGAGAAAATAATATTAGGCTTGAACTCGATTAACTTTTTCAAAATAGTGCTCGATCTCGATCTTGAATATATTTACAATGTTCGAGTTCAATGCTTGTTTAACAAATTTTAATTATACATTATACCTAAAATTAAAAGTGCAGAATCAACTCATTTATGGACTCGAGCTCATCAGTTAGTTTATTGGCTCGAGCTCGATAATTTTTATATTTTGATTATGATTTCTGAACAAATGATGATATGAACATTTTTGGCTCAAAAATCAAACGACTTAACTCGATGTGACTTGTCTTTAATATTTTAATCGAGTTTTCAAATGAGTCGAGTAGAAGATTAATACTACGGAGCTTGACTCGTTAAGTTAAACTATCTCTATTTTGTGTTCTAAATTGACTCAAACTCGAGTAGCTCGTTAAAAGATCGAATAGTTAACACCACATAATATCCACACACACACACACACACATATATATATATAGAGAGATAAAATTCAGGTTCATACGAGAATAATAACCAAATAAAAAAACATGAAAATGGTCGAATCATATGTGATTTTACACTAAAATCATATGTAAAGTCACATGTGATTCTTGCGACTTTGAGGTTGCGGGCCAGGTCACCCGATCACCATTGTGTTGACTGTGTTCCGTAATCATGTTCTTGTTTGGTCACACACACACACACACACAATGTGGATAGCTTAGTAACCTGGATTTGGAAAAGGGTTTCCAACACCAAAAGAGAGGATTGGCTGACCAAGCGATGTAGAGATCTCTTGCACTTAACATGTAACATTTCTTACCCGTCTCTTTGTCTATTGAGAACATCTACAATAAATGCAACAAACTGTAAATCGTCAAAAGGAAAAGCCGAACCTAAATCTTCTGACTCTTCGTAACACACACACACACACACATATATATATATATGTATATATATATACACACACACATATATGGAGAGGATCATGCAAGAAGAAGGTTAATTTTTGAGAATGTAAGAAGTAATCTCAACCCCACACCACAACTCATCAACTCAAAGGTTAAAATAATATGTGGCAAACATGTAATTAAAAGCAAATTACCATATTTTATTATCAGGATAAGGTAACTTGAAGGTAAAGGTATTGTTTGGCCAAAATAAGCTAGCTTATTTTTTGAGTAATCGTTTGGATACACATAAGCTAGTTTATTGATAAGTTACTTAGAGTAGCTTATGTAGAAATTTTTGACACTTGTTCCAATTATTACCCTGATTAATATTAATTATTAATACATATTAACTATTAAGTTATAAATAAATATTAATTATTCATAAATATTAATTTATAAAGTAATTAAGATTGATTCAAAATTATTAACTAACATTAATTATACAATAGATATTAATATTAATTAATAATTATTTTTAAATATTATTACCTATATCAATTATTTTTTTAATTATTATTTAATATACTTTGTTACGTCATTTTCAAAAGGATAAGTTGCCTTGGAATTAATCTTTAAGTTTGAGAGAGGGCTACTATTGCGGCTCCTTTACAAGCCCTTCACCAGTAAGAGTGCTTTTCTTGGCCGCCACTTTTATTTTCATTAATTTTTCCCACAAGTTATTAAAAAAACAAATTATACATTATAAATCAAATATAACAATTATAAATATGTTTACTTATGTTACATAAAAATTAAAGTTATAATTATTTTATTTCATAGATAATCAAATATATGTTAAATAATTTTAATAAAATAGTTAATTTTATTAAATTATTAATTGTATTTTTTTAAAAATATTAATTAATTAGAATATGTGAAGTTGACCAATTTTAATGTTATTCATATTTTATGTAATGATTATTTAAAATTAAATATTAATTTAGATTTTTTCTAAAATTTATTTTAACAAAATCAGAGTTTATAGTATATATATGATAAGCAATTTTAACTTCTTTCAATTAAGGTAATATATTATTTAATCTTTCTTTATTATCTTGTTTGTATTAATTAACATATTATTTTAAAAGAAATTTATTTATAAGCTAGTTTTTCTTAAATATAATTTATTTATCAGCTAGCTAATAGCAGGTAGTTTATCTGCTAACAACTAACTTATTAATTATCAACTAATTTGCTAAAAGTAGCCAAAAATATAACAAAAAAATTAATTTCTAAATTTGATAATTGTAATATATTAGAAAATGATGAAAGATAGATATAAAGAAGTTGTAGAGAGAGATTTGAGGGAGTCATGAGAGAGAAAGAGAGATTACAGGAGTCGTGAGAAAAGAGAAAGAGGTTTTTCAAACTAACAAGTCACCTCCTCCATTTAATTTAAATTGTATACTCTATTATACTTTATCTCCTTACCTTTTTCTCTTTCTCTCTATGTTTTACCTTCCACCAACACTAGGGGTGAGTAAAGGCGGGTATCCGTCTAAAATTCTCCGAATCGGAATTGGCGGTTCCTGGAATGAAAGAACCGGAACCAGAACCGGTTACACCGGTTCTTTATATTTGGGAACCGGTTCCGGAACCGGAACCGGGTACCCACTATCAAATTTTTAATTTTTTTATCATTTATATTATAAAAGGGTAAATATTAATTATATTACAAAATCCAAACGTAAAGAAATAAATAACACAAACGTGAAAACTAATAAGATAAAAACTAAAAACTAATAAATACTACAAACGATGCTTACAAAACAAATAAATATTACAAACGGTGCTTACAAAACAAATAAATTAGTTGATGCTAATAAATACTACAAACGATACTTCACTAAAAGGTGGTTTATTAAATTTTTATAAATAAGTAAAATATATTTTATTAAAAAAATAGCAGGTACCAACCGGTTCCGGTTCTAGGTACCCAGCAGGACCGGGTACCCGGTCCCGGCGTGTACCCAGCGGGTAATGGTTCCAAAAAAATGAGAACCGGAACCGGTCCCGATCGGTTCCACATTTTAGAAACCGGAACCGAAACCAATCACCTCGGTTCCGGTTCCGGAACCGGCAGTTCCGAAGCGGTTCCGGTTCCAAAGATGGGTACCCGCTTCCGATGCTCACCCCTAACCAACACCATGTTTCTTTTTGAGTTTTGTTCCTTTTTTTCCTTAGAATAAAAAGTTTTGTTCTTATAAACCATGTGATATATATGAGCATCCAGATTCACGATGATATATTACATATTACATGTGATAGTATATCCACGTTTGTATATTAGTATATTCGATAATTAATCAATGATATTATTACATGTGATAATAGATTCACCTATGTATATTATAAATTATGATATTGCTCCGATATTATAAATTATGATATATTTAATAGATATTTATGTCTATCTATAATCACATGTAATAGGATATTGGTATAATCATATGTAATATTTTTAATAGATCCATGATTCATGTCTATATAATATCACATGTGACAGTAAATCCACTGTGCATCTTCTTGTTTGATCATGTCCCTAAAAACATATATATATATAGAGAGAGAGAGGTGCGTTCATACGAGAACATCTATTTAAAAAAACACGAGAACAACCAAGTACATACAAAATCATATATGATTCATGTACAAAATTATATAAAGTCGCGTGACTTTAGGTCACGCCCGAAGTCCCCCGCGTTCGATTTTTCGGGCTAATTTAAAATCACATATGATTTTGTACATGATATGTTGTTTTGTTGTTTTCTTAAATAGTTAGTATTCTCGTTTGAACTTTTCTCTCTCTATATATATATAGAGAGAGAGAGGGGAGGGGGGATCAAAAGAAAACATAGCCAAAGTAAGAAAACACCAAAACATTTTTATCACATGTGATTAAAGAACAGGATAAAAATCCGGGTTACGTGCGTGACTTGGCAGAGCCACTTAGGTGGTTTGACCATGTTCTTAATTTCATATGATTTGAATCTAAAATGACAAGCGTTCTCGTGTTCTTTTTTACTTTGATTATGTCCTTGTTTGAATTGCATATATCTATCAATATATATAAAAAAAACATCCATTTTAATCAAACAGATTATTACCTTTCGGCCACCATGAACAAGAATAGGTGTTAAAAGCTTGAAGAACAGTTCCTTCTTGGATTTAAACGTCACCGGAAGCACACTTGTGGATATGATTTGTTGGTGATCAGGTGGCAAGAACTTATCCCACAACACCTCCGACTTTGCAGCGTCCCTAAACACGGAAGCCACCACCGCCGATCGACATGCATCACGCGGTGACCCAAACGAGAGGATATGAGCGATGCAATCTTCCGGTAAAACCTCCATTAAATTCTCCTGAATTGAAAAAAAAAACCCAATTGGAATATGGAATGGAATGGAACGAACGACAAATGACTTGTTAAAATAAAGTGTGTAATAAATGGCGACATAACTTGGAGATATGAAAGACATATTTTTGGTTATTATCAAGTGTCGTCACATGTGGTCATAATTTGGTGACGTTGACTACTTTCTAGTTACTATAGATCAATTCCGTTGGAGTTAGTACAACAAAACTGTTAAAAAATTTGTAAGGGTCTAATTAGTAGAAGAAAAAAAATTAAATGTTCTTTTAAATATGTTATAATAAGTTTATATGATATTTTTTTGGTGTCGTAACAAGTTATTTTGGACATTTTTATAAAATAACATTGTATTGGCTATTTTATAGGACACTATTTGGAAATGTATCCTATAAAAACAAGTGTCTATAAAAAAATGAGTTTATAGGACATTTTTCTCAAAATGTTTTATAAAATAGCTAATAAGATGCTTTGTATTAAAAGTATCCTAAAAACTTGTTAAGACGTTCAAAAGGCCTATAAACTTATTACAACATCTTTAGATAAAATGCTTTATTTTTTGTCCTATAAATTATGTTTTACAAAATAGTTTATTAGGACGATTATAAATTGATGGTGTTCTGTAAACCCAATTTTATTGTAGTGAGTTTAAATATTCCAACATCATTATAATTTTTTATTTATTTATAAATAGCATCAAAAATTTTATATTTTATTTTGATATAACTTTCCTTAAATAAATTGCTGATTGGTGGCCGATAAGGCTAGCTATTGATTGCACCAACAAAACAAAAGACTAGTTGTTGCTGTCAATGAAAGTTGGTGCATTCTGGTTCCTGAAATTGGTGCTGGAATATGATGATCAAAGAAGGGCTGCTAGTGTTAATAATCAAACAAAATCAGCTGCAGTATAAACGAATTTGCTGCGGAATTAGAGGTTGCCCCTTGTGGATTAACGAATACCGAGATTTAGGCTCAAAATTTGAATCGAGAGAGAACCTGAAAATTGGATGAAAAATGAAGTTTCTAGTAATCAACGTGCATGTGACCATCCAGATTACATCAGAAACATATAAATAAGAGAAGCAGACTCAAACGAACATGGAAAGACAGCAGACTCAAACGAACATGGAAAGACAACAGGTCAATCATAAAATTCCATATAAAAAATATAAAAACATAGCAAAAAAAAAAAAAAACTCGAAAGTGTCCAAAAACATGTTCTTAGCTAGGTCATAAGCCTCCAGGAACAATAGTGCCTGATCCTCCACGCCAAGGCCCGCATTAGTAAATTTGATGTTTCTATTACAGAAGTGCTCAACAATCTGTTGCACGGTGCAATGAGACACGAAGATAATGATTGGAAGAGAATGTGATCGGAAGGGAAGGCCGGGCGTCGACAGACTAAAGGGCGTGGGAAAAGGGCGATAGTAAATGGAGTAACCGAGGAAGTGCGGTGAGAGGAAAAGGGAACAGGATGAGACGAAAATACTATCTGGTTTTAGTATTTTTTTTTAATTTGCCACGTCATTTTGAGGTTATCAGGCCAAACAAGTAATCGAAGCGTTTAAATACTAGCAACGTTTGCTTCCAAGTATAAAATAATGGTTTTAAAAGTTGATTTAAAAAATAGAATTAATTAAAAGTTGGTTTAATTCTGATACAAATTTTCCAATGATTAAAGTGGTTATTGAACTTTTATGGGTCTTTTATTAATTACATAGTTGTCATCATAAGGAAACTTGGTTATAGAAACGTTTTCGTTAAACAATTAAGTAAGGGGGGAACACAAGTTTTCTAACCTAGGGGGCTGAGCTAACGAGTCTAATTTACAAGTATTCTAACCTAAGGGGACGAGCTAACGAGTATAATTTACATACTTGGTGTAATGTATATATTTTAAAAAAACAGAAAAGAAACATTATCCAAAGTTGATAATGCTAAACTTTAAATCAAGACAAAAAAATTATGAAATTCTCAAACATCATTCATTAAAGTAGAACTCGTCGATCTTTTACAGGTCTAAAATCTTGTACAATTTCTTTTAAACTAATATTTTCAGCGGTTTCCCTCTTGTCAAACAAAACCATCAAGTCATTCAAAATTTTAATTTCCTAGGTCCTAATTTTCTAGCTCCAATGACAAATTGCAGATAAAGAAAGGCCAGCCTACGGTCATCTCCTATGTCAAACACAAAATTTGGCATTATTTTGGTACAAAAAATAGTGCAAATAATAAATCATTTATATATTATTTTACAATATTCCAAGTATATTTTTTTTTTGGTTATATAGGTTTTGAGTTCTAAATCATATATTTATCAATTCTATGAATTATATTCATTATATTCATATATTTTATATTTTTTACTATAACTTAATAAATTGTATTATTATACTATCTTAATTGATTATAATTTATAATTAATTTAGAATTCAAAACAAAGCTAATACCTATATATCAATACTTTAAACATTAATTGAATATATTAAAATAAATTCTTTTACAACTTATAAGTTGGTATATTTTTATTTGTAAAATTGTTATTAAGGAAATAATATGGAATGCTGGAGCGTGTTGGACATTTGGAGTCTTGGGACTATTTGATAGTCCTATATTCAAGTGTATATATCACAAACGATATGAATCGAATCACAAATCACATGTATTTTTAATGAGAGAAAGTGTTACAAGAAATGCTCTCAAGCTCTCAATATTTCTCTCTATAGAATGGAACATATGAACTTCTATCTTCTCAAACAACAAGCAAAAAAAACCTATTTATACCTCAAAGGTATTTTACAGAAATACCCTCAAAACAAGCTTAGTCTTGAATACAAAATGTAATCCTAACATTCTCCCCTTATTCAAGATTACAACAAAATAGAAATACAACAGTTAAAACTCTAAAAACAAATTCTTCTAGAAATAATCTTCTCTTCAAAGTCAAGCTTCACTTTGACAAATTGCTTTCAACATGAATCTTTCTCAGATATCTTTCTCCCCTTTTATCTCAATCAACATTCTTCAGCAAATGTTCTCCAAATGATGAAATATGAACTAATCTTCAAATCTTCAGAATTATCTTCAACGGAAAGCAATTTTCACCATTCTTCTTTGAAATGAAATTGAACTGGCTGTCTTGAAACGAACTTTCTTTCCTCTTTGGATTCAAGCAATGAAAGTTAACAACTTTCTTCAATAACAGTAGAATCTTCTTATCTTGAACTTTGAGAAAGTCTTCAGCTTTAGCTTTACTCATCTCTCTAGAATTATTCATAAATACCGAAATCTTTTCAACTGTACATCTTCTCCTCATCATAGGATTAACTTTTTCCTAATTTCAAATAATATTTCTTCAATTAATGATTTGTGTATTTTCTTCTCCCCCCTTTTTGATGATCATGAGCATCTTAAATATCAAAACTTTTTCTTGAACATCACAAACATTGTTCTTAAGCATTCTTCCCCAAACAACAAAAATCATCTAACATTCTCCCAAAAAATGATTAATAGTAATCTTCTTCAAGCACCAGGATGGATAAGGATCTCCTTATTCTCCACAGTAGAAACATGAAAATGATCCGTCAATCCATATGATGTTTCTAAATCATTTCTAATTGAGAATAACTGGTAACTTTGTATCAACAAATGAAACAGTTAAAAATATCTGCAAGTAGCACAGAGCCACTTAGTACAACGGATGTACTTTGTGTAACACCCTCAAATTTGGAAAGAGCAACTAGTTAAAAAATTTCGATATCACATCAAGTAAAAGGTAAAAATCCCTTTCTACAAATTCATACTTGGAAATACTTCAAATTTAATCATACATTTAATCCCAACAATCATTGACTCGAAGGTTATACCAAGACTAAACAAAGTTGGGTGTTACTAAACCCAATCCAAGTTACTATTCCTAAAGTGCGGAAGTCTTGACCCAAGCTACTCTCTCTTGTGCATATAACTAGCATCCATCTCTTCACAGTATCGCTAGTATCATTCCCCAACCGGAACTTGATGCACATGCCGAAAATTCAAAAGGGTTAGGATTAACACCTAATGAGTTCAAGAGTTTTCAACATTTATATGAATTGGTAAACTAAAGAATGCTTTGTAAATGATTGTTTCTAAAAAGGAATGTACAAACTATAAAAGTAACACCTTTCCTAAAACCCACTATTTTCGTGATGAAAAACCTAATACAAAACATTTATTCAAATATGAATTCAAAACCCAATACTCACACAAAACGTGAATAATGATAAATGCTCAAATATTGAAATTCGGATAAAAATTTATTGTCCAAACTACGGAAATATGAGTAAGACTCAAGCTCCAAAATTATAACCTATGGAGAACACTCCATACACAAAACGTCACTGAAAAACATGGATAAAACTAAATACCCAAAACAACACCTTTCGGTGACGGGGGAGACCCGATTACCATGGTTAGTAGCGGAACAGAAAAGTAGACTATTTTCCAAGTTATAGAGCTCATCATACTAGGACCCATGGCCACGAGATCGCTGACTCGTACTAAGATGTGGATGAGGGCACCCCTGGATCCTAATCATGCTCATTCACTAGGATTACATTTACGTCCCATGGCTAGTATCCGACTCCACACAACCGTACCAAGTTGCCCCAAGGACCCAATGTCTCAACTAGTTAAAAATGGGAATAACTATCCCATAAAAACTGACTCATAAATTACATCACAAGGTCAATGACAGATGTTTGACTCCAAGAGCCCGCACCATAAGGCCCTAGATGATCCCATGACTAATCCTGGTCCCAACATGGGAACAACCATCCCATTTAAAATAATAAAGAGTGACTCTTATGCCTATGGATCCAATGCATTACAGTCTAAAACATTACATGACTCCAACGAATGGACTAACACATTCAAAACACGTAACTCTCAAATAAGACGCAACTAAGTACACCATACGTCCAAGGCTCCTTATCGAGCTACTAAAACTGAACAAATACCCCAAAGACCCATCTGAGTAAAAATCATGCCCAAAAGGCATTATAAACGTTTGGCTAAAATATGTAAGCCAATATGGTTACATAAACCAAATCACATCTTTTCCTAAAATCTTTAACTCTTAAACTCAAATTGGCCTTCGGCCCAAAACCAAAATGGTTTACAATTTCTAAAATGTTCACAAGGTCGAGAATGACGAAAATCAAATGACTCACACGTTCGTATTTCAAAACGTACAATTACATAAACTATGCCTATTTTCATCAAACACTAAAAATGCATTTTGGCCAAATAACCTCCATTTATACAGTAAATCATCAAAACACTTTCATTTTTGATTTATTTATCAAATCGCCCAAAATCCTGAATGTGGGTGTTTTACAAGGTTTATAAAGTTAAACACTTCAAATAATCAAAACCCAACAAATAGCTCAAAAATTGATAATTTCATGTAAAACACGTAACACTTTAAAATGGACATTTTTGGCATGTACAACATTTTCACAAATCAACTTGAACTCACCTTGCTAGATTTAGGTTAAATCTAGATTTTACCTGTAACACCCGTAATTTCGGTAAGTAGTGGCCACCCGGAAGTTTCTGTATCTTGTAAATGGTGGGATGTTTGGTGGGAAATCATTATTTAAATCCCCTTGGAGTATCGGGAGCTTTCGAAAGCGAAAAAGGAAGGAATTCGGAACTCTACACAGCTTGGGCGACAGTGCCCGGCGATAGTGACATATGTCACTATCTCGTGGCACAATCGCGGGGATGGTACCGCTAGTGCCTAGATGCGGGCGACAATGCCATGCGACTACGCCAAGGGTAAAGTCGCCGGTCATTGTCGCGGTCGAGGGCAGGGGCCTTTAAAGCCCGAATTTTGTCTATCTCATTCCATTTGTTTCAACCTCCTTCAACCCTACCCTCTCTTTTCTCTCTAAACCGAACCTCTTGACCACCATTGTTGATTTTGAGCTTTTGATACTCAATATCTCGGGATTTCAAGTGTTAATTCACCATCTAGCAAGGTTATGGAAGCTTAAGCTCAATCTATCCACTTTATCATCTTTACCTTCAACTTTCTAGGGTTTTATCAAACCCTCCTTATGACCCTCTCCATTCTCTTAAAGGTTGTGGTGGTAGCTCCCGTGGGTGACCAAGAGAAGTATAGTTGATAGATTCAACCTATGGTAAAGGTAATATCTCGTTTTCTTCATATATGGAATTAGGGTTTGGGTACAAGTTGGGGTTTTCATGTTTAAATGCTTGGGGAAGGATTCTAGAAGGTTGAATATGTTTATTTATGGTTGGAAATCTATGGATATAGGTTTTTGAAGAATTTTGCTTGTGGACTCGAATTTCTTCAAGGAAGCTTAAAGCGGGGTAAAATCTAGATTTAGCCTAAATCTAGCAAGGTGAGTTCAAGTTGATTTGTGAAAACGGTGTACATGCCAAAATGGTTATTTTAAAGTGTTTTACATCTTACATGAAATTGTTAACTGCTGATCAGTTTGGTTATTTTGAAAGTGTTTAACTTTATAAACTCATATAACACACATTCTTATGATTTTTGGGCATCTTGATAATGAGTCATAAATGGGTGTATTTGGTTACTTATTGCATAAATGAGATTATTTGGTTAAAAAGCATTTTTTAGTGTTTGTTGTGTAAAAAGGTTTAATTTGGTGTTATGGACGTTTTGAAAGGATTAAGAGTATAAGTCTATTCGGAAAACCTTTTGTCCCGAATTAAACTGTGTTGGAGTCCATTCAAGCATTTTGGAGCGTGTGATTTCTTGGTATGGATTGAGTGCGTTTATTATTTGAAAAACGTAATCATTGGTCAAAAAGAGGTTTTGAGCATTTTGGCTCGATGTCGTTTTAAAGGAGTTTTGAGGACACTTGCCCGGTTTTATATGGCTCAATGTAGAGTCCAGTCATGACATACGTATTAATGTGTTGTGTTGCGTATAGAGGTTGATTACGGGCTCGAGTGCTTGGGTCATTCATGTGTAGTCCGATAAGGTTAGACTATGTTGCATTGGATCCATAGGCACGTAAGTCAGTCTGTTGGGATGGTCAATTGGGTATTGCGGGGTTGAACTCCGGTACCCATGTTTTATGATCGGTAACTTTACAAGTGATAGCTAGGAGGGTTGAGTCTATAGTGCTATCGGGGAGTGAGCGCTAGGACCTCCGCCGCTTGAAGTAATGTCTGGGAGGTAGTCTTTAAGTGTGTCGGGCCTTCGGGATGGAGTTCTTCGGAATGATCCATCAAGGTCAACTGACTTGGGGTGACACTTGGTAAAGAAGTCGTAGGGACACTTGGGCTGCGATGTCGTGAGGTGTCATGCGATTAACGTTGAATGGGTGGTATACTTTTGTGTTTCCTCCGCTCTCAACGGATACAGGTCTCCCCCGTTGTCGACTATCAGTATTTTAAATTAAGGACGTCTTATTTTATTGTTGTTGGTTCTTTATAGTCGCGTGAGTATTGGACCTAGTGTCCGTGTTTTTAGACGTATGGTATATGTGGTTTTGATAACGATTCATGGGGTCGAATAATTGCCCACCCGTGCTAGGGTGTTTTGGGACATAACGTTTTATCCGCATATCTTAAATGGAAGTCATTACATATTCATGTTTCGAGCTAGTATACATTACTTCAATTTATAAATCATATTTGAAATGAGGTGTCCATCTTTGAAAGTGCATAACATTGGATTCGAGTTATTTTATACGTTTTAAAGTGCATCCATTGAACGGTCATGATTCCAAGCGAGATCCATTCCTTTAATGTTATATTTTCTCATGTAAAACTCTTGAACTCACTAGACTAGCCTAACCTTTTTATTTGTCGGCATGTGCATCAGGTACCAGTTGGGGGTTTAGTTCTAGCAGCTATGAAGAGTTGAGCCTTAGCTTTGTGCAAATGTAAGTAGTTGGTGAAGTCTTCCGCATTTTGGAGATAGTGACTGTATCGGGTTTTAGTAGCACCCGTCTTTATTATAGTATGTACGTATGGAATAGAATGTGTGTATCGAGGTTAAATCTTAAATTATGGTTGTAGATGAATTAAATGTCGATGTATTTAGAAAATTTAAATTAGTTGCTATTTCCAGATTTGAGGGTGTTACAAGTTGGTATCAGAGCCATGATTGAGAGAATTAGGTATTGATCATAGGATGCCTAGACTCAAACTAGCGTTCTTATAAGTGATTATAAGTGAAATTGCACATTAGGAATCTTAAGATAAGATGTTTTGGAGTTGATCGAGTCGCTAGAAACGGGAAAATTGTCGAGGGTCGCAAGGATGAGCATGTACGGTACGTTCATAATGACACCTGACCAGTGTTATGGTAAACCTACATGCTGCATGTGTATACTTGAACTACCTTGGTATGATTACCGTTGGGGTAGTGAGAAAGTTTCTAAGCGAGTGATCTAAGGAAGGGTTGATGTTTATAGTAATGTCACATTGGAGTGACAGTTAAGACATGATGAATGCTGCAAGTTGACCATTGTGGGTCAGGACAATTGGTTGGAGTAGAACCTTAGGCTTATGAAATTGACGTTATTCGAGGAGGAATTATTAGGTGAACCGATGAAATATTTGAGTATTGCTTTAAGATGTTGAGCATTCAGATGACAATAGCATAAAACTGAGGAGCGTGATTTCGGGATGCCAGTGCCGACCAATTTTATGCACGAAATTCAATTCTAAAAATAAATTGCATTGGTTATTTCTCACATTTCCTGCATCATAAAGTGAGTTATGTTATGGAATATTTGAAAGGTATTTGCCACACGCCGAATTTTAGACCGTGAGTTTAAACATGCATGAAGTTGTTTTATTGCAAGTGGTTACCATCTGTCATCAAAAATCTTTTCATCCCCGTTTCAATTTAACCTCATTTTCGGATATTATAAGATCCGTGTTTTAATGTCACTTGAGATAGTGGGCAAGTAACTGTGGAATTTTTAGCCTTGACATTGGATCTCCTCCACGTATGTTCGGGTTTTAAAGGAAGAGTTGTCCCACTATTCTTGAGTCGGAATTTTCTTGAATATTTTAGTCTGCACGAGCCGTGTTTGATTTTCGGGGTGTGGTTTCGCAACATTTTTGGGTTCGTGAGTGTATTTTGAGATGTGCGGGCTTTAATTTTTATTGCGCGTAAATTTACGAACTTGTTGGGCGTCGTGTCTCGTTAAAATTTTGTTGAAAATGGTCGCTTTATCTTACGACATTTTGTGTCGTGTAAATAAATTCGGGGAGCATGTACATGTGCATTGGCGTGCGTTGATTGACGAGTTTTGTTAATGGATGTCATCTCACATGTCGTTTTGGGAAAGTTTCATTACTGTAAGAGTTGTCTTTGGGCTATATACAAAAGTCAATCGTTATGTACTATTTGCATCCGAGTTAAACCATACTGTTGGTGTGAGTAAGCATATAAAAGATTTATGTTATTTCAGTTAGAAATTTTACTGTTAGAAATTTTCCTCATGCATTAAACGAGTTTGCGGTATCCGAGTCGTTGTAGTTATTATTTTGGTCAAGTGTGTTTTTATCTTTGCGGCTCGACGTTTTAAACTCGAATTGAAATTTAGAGTGAATTGTGGATTTGGTCCTGTGGTTTTGTGATTTCTTTGACTATGGTCCTCATACTATGTTTATTGTGGATATAGTCCTTGTGGTATGCAATATATTGTGGTTATGGTCCCTAAACACTAACACCATTAACTTTAAGGGTTAAAGGCATCATGTGCCTTGCACACTATGGGCATAATAGTCAATTTACTTTCAACTTTCAATTTAACTTATACACTTTTAAAACAAAGAATATTAAATTGTGGATTTGGTCCCTATGCATCACTCATCATCTTTAAAATCCATTTATCATCTCTCTTAATTTTTTTTTCATCAAATCTTCATTGTCAAACTAGAAGAAAAACTACTTTGTTAAAGTTTAAAACAAATTACTTGCATTTAAAAATAACAATTGTTTAAAACCAACACTACATCCTAAAAAAGACAACCTATCAAAATAAAAATTGTTTGAAACCAACATTACATCTAAAAAAACAACCCATTAAAATGACAATTGTTTTATATAGGGGTGAGCATGGGTCGGGTCAGGTCGGAGGGGAAAATGAAAAACCCGATCGGGTTTCGGGTAGGAAATAGAAGCCCCGAATTTTGTAATCGGGTGAATCAGGTTTTGGGTGTCGGGCCTAGTCGGGTTTCGGGTTTGATCAGATCGGATTTCGGATTAATCCGTTTTTTTTTCTTTTTTTTTCTTTTTCCACCATAAAAATAACTCTCAATAAAAGTTAATACATTGGGCTTGACACCTTACTTTAGCATTTCACAAAAAAACACCAACGCCTCCTCTCCATTCTCATGTATTGTTTTTGCAATTCAAGTTTTCCACATTTAGCATACATAAATATAAGAGTAGTACAGATTAGATTACATAATAAGATTGAACATCCCGACCTAAATTTCAGACTTCAGGTATCGGGTACGATCGGGTTGTTCGGGGTTTTTTCGGATTTTTCGGGTACGATCGGGTTTTGCTCACCCTTAGTTTTATATCAACATTACATCCCGGAAAAGTAAACCTATCAAAATAACAATTGTTTGATATTAACATAATATCTTAAAAAAGACAACCCATAAAATATAACAATTGTTATTTTCATTATTAGGCAAGAAGTTTCTCATTCAAAGGGAAAGGAGGCAGCAGACAGGTAACTACTACTTTTTTGCCCATATTTCCACACACCTCTCCTCAACTTTGCTTCATTAGCACATATAATTTCATATTATATTCTCCCTAAGCATTTCAACAGGTTTCTATAATATCATAAAATTCACATTTTTTTTAGAGTTGGTTAAAGATGCATTAAATTGAATATAATTTTAAGTTATGTGATTTCATAAAAGAATTCCTATTGATTGATTAACCTTTTTGATAATTCTAACATGTAATGAGTTTTTATCTTTATTAGTGCATGTGTAGCATTTTGTTGATGATGAATATGTAATGAGAGTTTTTATCTCTATTATACCCGTTATGCCACTTTTTGTTATTTTATTTATTAATTTCTACCTTTTTAATTGTTTTTGTTATGTTCATCCATTGTATGATATGTTTAATAGGCAACCCATCAAAAAGACAACCCATCGAAAACGACAATTGTTTTTGATGGGTTGTCTTTTTCGAGTTTTTATGTTGATATTAAATAATTGTTATTTTGATGAGTTTACTTTTTCAGGATGTAATGTTGATATAAAACAATTATCATTTTGATAGGTTGTCTTTTTTGAGATGTAATGTTGGTTTCAAACATTTGTTATTTTGATATGTTGTCTTTTTTTAGGATGTAGTGTTGGTTTTAAACACTTGTTATTTTTAAATGCAAGTAATTTGTTTTGAATTTTAATAAATTAGTTTTTCTTGTACTTTGATAATGAAGATTGGATGAAAAAAAATTAAGAGAGATGATAAATGGATTTTAAAGATGATGAATGATACATAGGGACCAAATCCACAATTTAATATTCTTTGTTTTAAAACTGTATAGGTTAAATTGAAAGTTGAAAGTAAATTGACTATTATGCCCATAGTGTGCAAGGCACATGATGCCTTTAACCCTTAAAGTTAATGGTGTTAGTGTTTAGGGACCATAGCCACAATATATTGCATACCACAAGGACTATATCCACAATAAACATAGTATGAGGACCATAGTCAAAGAAATCACAAAACCACAAGGACCAAATCCACAATTCACTCTGAAATTTATTTACGTTCCCATTGTTTACCGAGTTTTGGGGAAATAAACTGATGCATATGAAACTTGTTGAGAATTTTATGCCGCAACATTTTTTTTGGTTAAGGAGGAAAACTTTGAAGTTAAAATTGCGAAGTTCTCTTTTGGGATTGTACAAACATTTATCACACAGGTTGGGATGCATGAATTTATTTTCATGTTAATAGTGTAAATTTTGTTACACACCTTTTGTTACCGTTTTATTTACATAAGTATTGATCAAATGAGTTTGGAAATGGTTTTATATGCATAGTGTTGGTAACCAGTTTTGAAACCTATCAGATGAATGGTGGTGTATTTTCACTGTACGGTTAATCGTTATAAAACTTATGTATTTGAAAGTTTTATAAAAGTTTAAATTGGCATATTATTTGAAAACCTTGAACTCATTAGGCCCATAGATTTAAAACCCTATCGTGGAAGGAGTTGTAATTAAAGGACTAGAGAAGTCCTTGAGTGTTGAAGCGTTGGATGATCCTACTTGCAGTCTATCTTGAATTTGGGTTCAATTTTTGAATCGGTTCACGTTTGAATAGTTGAGGAAATAGATTCATGCCTTCCCCGTAATCTTAGGGGTGACCTCTATGCTTCGGTAGACCTGCGGGAAAATGTCTCGAGTAATTATCAGCATCTGGTTGAGTTTGATTTAGTGAATTACTTGTCGGTCGGACATCACGGTGTATGTTGATGATGTACGGTCTTAGTGGGTTCCACGATTTAAGTAATTATGGTGGCCCGTTTGTTGAGGATGTAAGATTGGGAATCTTAGTACCCTGTTAGGTGTCAACTTTAACGCGACGATACTTCTGAGATGAAATATTGGGCGGGATGTCCACGTTTTCGATATCACCATTTTGTCTTTAGGCGTCAACTTGTCTTCGGAAAGTCATTGAATCTTGGAATGTTCGAAAGTATCCCCGTTAGGTCATGAGAATGTTGACCCCTCTGAGGTGGAATTTAAAAGAAGGTTAGATGTTGACGATTGAGTATCGATGGGTATAAGTGTTTCCCGTGGAGGTAAATATTTTATTAAGGGAATGTTCTGAGGTTGAGGATAGATTAGGGTGAGTGATAGCCAGATCGGCATTAACCAGCTGCCTAAAGAGCGTATTGGTATGCCTCGAAAGGACGACGTTGTCAATATCAAGAACTGGTTATTAAGAATTTTGGGACTTCCTTGAAGGTCAATGTAGAACTTTGGTTTGGGTTCAGAAACATGTTCAACTAAAGTGGGTTGACCGGTGTGAAGTTGGGGTTACAAACTACTCTCGAGGTGGTAAGAGTCACTCAAGGTTGGGAGATAACCGCAATCTTGTGAGTAAAGACTGCTTTAGTGAGTTAAGTGTTCACTCGGACATAGGTGTTATGTGCCCGAGAGGGGGCGGCTAGCGTGTGTATCAGCATAAGGGTTATGATAGTGATACTGCCAAGTGGATTAAGGATAACCTATCCTGCGGGCAACATTTCTTGGGAGCCTAGATTTCGAGGACGAAATCATTCTAAGGTTGGGAGGATTGTAACACCCGTAATTTCGGTAAGTAGTGGCCACCCAGAAGTTTCTGTATCTTGTAAATGGTGGGAAATCATTATTTAAAGACCCTTGGAGTATCGGGAGCTTTCGAACGTGAAAAAGGAAGGAATTTGGAACTCTGCACAGCTTGGGCGACAGTGCCCGGGGATGGTACCGCAAGTGCCTGGACGCGGGCGACAATGCCACGCGACTATGCCAAGGGCATAGTCGCGGTCGGGGGCAGGGGCCTTTTGTAACAACCCAACTCTAAACAACAAGATAGCAACTTAAATCTTAAATAAAAATGCCAAACGACACAATACAACACCCAAAAAATACGACATTTGCGGAAAGATAACCTAGTACACAACTGAGAATATAGAGACAATAGTCTACAATGGAGGTCCACTAATTTAGCTCCAACGCACATCTTCTCTTAAACCATAACCGCTCCTTGTACTCCCACTCTTTACCTGAAAAGGGTTTTAGATTTGAAAAAAAGCGAGGGTTAGACCGAAAGGTCTAGTGAGTCCCCTCTTGCAACAGTTTTATAATTCAACAAAACATTCAATAAATCATCATCAATAAACCATTTTCAGCTTCCAAGAAACCATTAACTTTCAGTAAACTTCTCCGCTCACACTACCGCCACCCTAAGGTGACAGCGTGTCTGTGACTCACACTGCCTTAGATGGGACACCCCCCCCCCCCCCCCCCGGTATGAGCACAGGCGGGCCACACCCCCCGACTTTGAGCCTTCTCACTTAGGACCATGTATGCATACATTCCCACTTGAACAATAATAATAAAAATCATCTTTACAATTTAAATAATTCTCGCAAATAAGTTCTAGAGCAACATCATATCAAAGCTTGCATACAACTTTCATAATACTCATGCCATCATATAAAATCAAAGTTTAAAATAAAACTTTCATATGCTTTCACTAACAGAAGACTTTAGTTTAGAAAAACTCACCTGGTGCCCCTTGCTTCACTCTTTGCGCCTACTTGAACAAAACCTATAAGAAAATCATTGATCGGTAAACTTCCGATATTTTCTAAATCACAACGGTAACCGACCCTTAACTCACTATAACTTAAATGGTTAATTCCCAAATAAATTAGACTTACTCCCTTGGTTGAAATACTTAAAGCAATCCACTCCGCTAATTATCAAAGACCCAACGCTCAAACTCAATTCTCAATTAACCATTTATAATTGGGCCAAACACTAAATCCTAAGCCCAATTGAAAACAGAATACGGACCACGGCCCATACCTTGACCGGCTTCATCGACCAGGGTCTCGACCGGGTTGCTTGATCGGTGTCGACCGAAACTAAATGACCGGGGCCCTCATATTCGACCGAGGTCTCTACTCTCGACCGGACTCCCTCTGCCGACCGGGGTCAGTATTGACCGGGGTCTCGACTCCCGGTTTGCCCAGCGACCGGGGTCCCCGGTCCCCCACCTCCATACACCGGTCGAACTCTGCAGATTAACATCGATGGTTTTCGGCTTCCCTAATCCACAGAGGTCGGGGCTCAACCCAACCAAAACCAAAATCCCATCATCAGATTATTTCAACTATCCCAACCCATGGATTAAAACTAATACAACAAACCCTTGAGGAGAAAATAATGATTATTAGAAAGATTACCTTAAGGAATCACCAAGAACTTGATATCTCGATCGATGCTCTCTCCCCAACTTGATCGCCCACAATCGCCTTCCTCTCTAAACCTTTACTCAGCCGCCAAATGCCTAAAATGAAAGGTTTTAGGGTTAACACCCTTTTTATTCAATGTTACCCCTTACCCCTTTATCCTTGAAGATTGACCAAATAAACCCCCAACTTTTCATTATTAAAATTTTATACTCGGTTATTACAATACTTCCCCCTCAAAAGGATTCCGTCCCCGGAATCCCTTCGCTAAACAAACTAGGGCACTGAGACCTTATGCCCGACTCCAATTCCCAAGTTGCCTCCTTCCCTCTGAGAAATTTCCACTGAACTTTCACCAAGTAGATTTCTGAAATCCTAAATTTCTTTACCTTGCGATCCATAACGGCCATCGATTCCTCAACATACCTTAGTTTCTCATCTATTCAAATATCGTCCAAAGGCCCCACCACATCTGCTTTCACAAAACACCTCATCAGATTAGACACATGGAATGAGGGATGATTCCCACTCAGATCCTCGGGTAGATTTAGTTTGTAGGCTACTTTTCCAACTCCCTTGATGATAAAGAATAGCCCAATGAACCTTAGTCTTAACTTCCATTTCTTTCTGAATCGATCACACCCTTCCCATACGAGACTGGTAACTTTACATTTGTCACCGCTTGCGACTAAAGACTCATAATTCCCAATCTAATCAAGATAGTACCATTTGATTAACCAAGTCATTCTGATCAATACCCATCCACACGCAACCATCAGGTCTAACCCTCGATTACGACAACTTCCATAACCGATAAAATTTAACGAAGTTAACACCACGACAACATGCATCACTGATTACACAATTATTCCACTCACCAACATAACTCACCGTCAACTGTAGACATCACCTACATCTCATAGTCACGAGTTTCTTCATCATACAATTTGTCATTGCAAGCAACCCCTCTTAGTACGACATACGATAGACGCATAAGCACTTTATTTTCCGAACCACATTGATCTTAACTCCTCGGCATTATCCAAATCTTACACATGACATCACTTCAACTTCCTACATATTGGCAGACACTTCCACAATTCAAAACCCTAGAAAACCACCAATTCCAACTGATTGTGCAACCCATACTTCCATTTTTTTTCCGTTGCGCCCACATTCATCCGGCTAAAAGCGCGATAAAACCAAGCTTCACCCGCTCTACACGTAGCAACCACTCTCATGCAAACTATTCCAAATAGTTTATCACAAGACAACGGTCTCAATTGGAACCCCCTTCTCACGCATTGCTGAACTGACACTATGGTCCTATGCTCCGAGCACTATATCCCAACACCTCTATCTTCCTCCTTGAGAATTTCAATCCCACTTCTAACGACCGACTCACTAATTAATAGAGTGAACTTTTGCTCAGCAGCACGATTTTTATTAAACATCCCCACACCGCACCGATCGACATAATCTCTTCCTCATACCCACGCCAGGGATTATAAAATTGCTAACAACAGAATCTAAAAACATACCTCTACATTTGAGTCACTTAACAATATTCTTACTCTCAGATTTACCACCTTTCCGACATGATATCTTCACATCTTCTTGCTGCAAGAAACCTCGCTCACTCAACATTGCTTTCTCTATTCTTCAATGATTCCCAGTAGTGTCAAATCCCATTTACGCCACGTTGCTTGATCAATCGACTTTCCACACTTCTTACGCGAGATAATCAACCCAACTCCTCCAATTCATTACCTACTACTTGAAAGCGCCGCATAATTCTCGCCCTCCAAATAGGATTTCCCCAGCTGCTAGAATCCTTTCCTTTAAAGAGTACCTCAATTTGCCCACGGATTTCCTATCTAATACACAACCCTTGAACTAAGCAGTTCGTCACTTTCGATAATCATTCCAGGGATATAAGATAATCTCGCCCAAAACTTTCCGAAACCCACAACACACGGTTCCTCTCTTAGATAACCACCAACCCTCATTGAAAAATTATTCTCAACTTAGCAATACCTCGATACTAACCAAACATTCGCACATCCCAACCACATACTTACCACTTACAAATCATTTCCTATAGATCTTCGGACGAGGACGCTCATCCTCTAGCAATAACGCCCACCTTCTACATATCCTCAAGAAAGCTCCTTACCACTTTAAGGATTTGCACTCCCAGCTATGTCATAAAGGCATCACTAACTCATGGTTACAACCACCACTCTACTACCTTATCCCAGAACAATTGCAACTCTCCACAACCACTTGTCACACATACCAAAACCGTCATTTTCTCGCTGGTCAAACTATTAAAATTTGACTTCGAGACATTTCATAACCTTGTCTTTCCCGAACCTGAATAAATCGCAAAACTATGCTCCTCCAAAACTATTTAACTAGATTTCGCTCCTTGTCGGCTCATCGCGACCTGCTGGAATTAACTCCAGTAGCCTGAAATATTATGCGTACTACCTCGAAGACTTAAGTGCTCAAAGCACAACCCTTCCCAGTTGTGCTATATAAAACTTTTATCCCACATAACCAATCAAAACCTCATTAGTAAAGAACAACCTATCCGAACTAAAGATTTCCATTTTTGTAAGAACCACACAATGTTGTCCAACATCACATTAGGTTTGCACCTTTTCTAAATAACCCTTAGCTTCCTTACGCAACTCCTCGAAACGAACCATAACTACTTCTTCATTTTCAGCGTCCCGGTATTCATCACGAAAATGGTTTCTGACTTCCACAACAACAGTCGACGTTGAGATATTTTCACTATGTTTTCAACCACCAAGGATCCCTAATGAAATCTACCTCTTCCACTGCGACAGTTAACTGCAAAAATATCTTTACTACTTCAGGCTCCACTCCCGACACAACCATTTGCCGACATTCACATCTCAAATCTCGGAACCAACGTTATGCTACAATAGTACCATCATCCTTAACATCATAGACCAATACTTCCAATAACCACCTCCGTTATTCACCGCCCTCACTTAGGATAATACCAATATCAAGTATTTACCACCCTCTGATCGAGCGACACACTTCCACTCTCAAAACTTTCATCATTCTTAATTTCAACCCTTCCCTTCGACCTAGAGAGTTCATAGCCTTCATGCATGACACACAAAAATTTAATCTCTAGATACATTTGAAAATTTAGAAGATACCTACATCAGAAAACAAACTTACGGGCATACGACACAACACTGACCTAGCCAATCACAACGATTTCAGGAATCGTTCTACCTTAACTCCATAACAATTTCTCTTCACCACACCCCAATATCGGGGTTGGTACATTTGAAAATATTTCCGATGAACTTTACACACACGATTTATAAAATACTACCAAAATTGTTTACACTGAGCGTGCCAAACGACTCTCACCCTTGTTGATATAACAACACATGCCAGAACCAAACTCAATTATAAAATCATGCGGTCAAATGTTGTTTTGATTGATTTTTTTTACCAAACGTTAACTTATTTACAAAGAGGTACATAATATTTCCCCACACCAAAAATCGAAATTTATCAACCAGTGTCATAAACTTGTCTTTCAATCTGTCACACATTTGCACACGTCAACACGTTTTTAAAACAAACACCTCATAAGGCACACACATGCCAAAAATATCTGACCTGAATGGGACTCGATGACATTGAAGGCTATTTACTCTAACAAGGTCAACTGATTACATTCACTATAATTATTCCTGACTCCTTGCTTCTGACCATCCGGTAGGAGTCCTCCACTGTACCACAACCTCCGGCACCATCGTCTTCTAACAATCTTGGAAACCCAACATCTAGTCACTACCGTGATTATTGATTCATAAATCAAATGTCCTTATTCTGGCCCAACAACCCACCAGTGATAATTCATTTCCATCCAATCCTTTCTACATGTTATACCGCAACACTAATATCGTCTTTCAATCACCCTTCAATTAACAGCAGCTTTAGAAACCTCCACTCTATCAGACCGAAGACTCCCTTGGGGCAAAAGCCACCCCCTACCATCATTCTATTCCTTATGGACCCAGGAGGTCCTTTCTCAACGAAACATCTACATCCCGCACGATATGCATCCTAAACGGTATTAACCTTACTACCAAATATGAACTTCCACAACACGCTAGACTAACTCTATCAATCTATGGATAGAACTCTCTACCCTGAACCACACTCAACAATAGCCATTGAGTATGCCCATGTACCTGTAAATTCAAAATGGCATTGGCCAGATGCGATTCTGAATTTACCTTACATGAGGGTACTCACTATTGTTATCACTTCTCACAATGATCAAGGGCTTTCTTAAAGGCTTCCTATATCTCAGTTGTGTTCATCTACCCCACAGTTTAAGTTTAGGCCCATCCGGTCTCCTAAATCCCTTAAACTATGACTCTGATACCAACTGTAACAACCCAACTCTAAATAACAAGATAACAACTTAAATATTAAATAAAAATGCCAAACGACACATTACAACACCCAAAAAATACGAGATTTGCGGAAAGATAACCTAGTACACAACTGAGAATACAGAGACAATAGTCTACAATGGAGGTCCACTAATTTAGCTCTAGCGTACATCTTCTCTTAAACCATAACCGCTCCTTGTACTCCCACTCTTTACCTGAAAAGGGTTTTAGATTTGAAAAAGAGCGAGGGTTAGACCGAAAGGTCTAGTGAGTCCCCTCTTGCAACAGTTTTATAACTCAACAAAACATTCAACAAATCATCATCAATAAACCATTTTCAGCTTCCAAGAAACCATTAACTTTCAGTAAACTTCTCCGCTCACACTACCGCCACCCTAAGGTGACAACGTGTCTGTGACTCACACTGCCTTAGATGGGACACCCCCACATATAGCATAAACGAGACACACCCCTCGGTATGAGCACAGGCGGGCCACCCCCCCCCCCCCCGACTTTGAGCCTTCTCACTTAGGACCATGTATGCATACATTCCCACTTGAACAATAATAATAAAAATCATCTTTACAATTTAAATAATTCTCGCAAATAAGTTCTAGAGCAACATCATATCAAAGCTTGCATACAATTTTCGTAATACTCATGCCATCATATAAAATCAAAGTTTAAAACAAAACTTTCACATGCTTTCGTTAACAGAAGACTTTAGTTTAGAAAAACTCACCTGGTGCCCCTTGCTTAACTCTTTGCGCCTACTTGAACAAAACCTATAAGAAAATCATTGATCGGTAAACTTCCGATATTTTCTAAATCACAACGGTAACCGACCCTTAACTCACTATAACTTAAACGGTTAATTCCCAAATAAATTAGACTTACTTCCTTGGTTGAAATACTTAAAGCAATCCACTCCGCTAATTATCAAAGACCCAACGCTCAAACTCAATTCTCAATTAACCATTTATAATTGGGCCAAACACTAAATCCTAAGCCCAAATGAAAACAGAATACGGACCACGGCCCATACCTTGACCGGCTTCATCGACCGGGTGGCTTGACCGGTGTCGACTGAAACTAAATGACCGGGGCCCTCATACTCGACCGAGGTCTCTACTCTCGACCGGACTCCCTCTGCCGACCGGGGTCAGTATTGACCGAGGTCTCGACTCCCGGTTTGCCCAGCGACCGGGATCCCCGGTCCCCCACCTCCATACACCGGTCGAACTCTGCAGATTAACATCGATGGTTTTCGGCTTCCCCAATCCACAGAGGTCGGGGCTCAACCCAACCAAAAACAAAATCCCATCATCAGATTATTTCAACTATCCCAACCCATGGATTAAAACTAATACAACAAACCCTTGAGGAGAAAATAATGATTATTAGAAAGATTACCTTAAGGAATCACCAAGAACTTGATATCTCGATCGATGCTCTCTCCCCAACTTGATCGCCCACAATCGCCTTCCTCTCTAATTCTTTACTCAGCCGCCAAACGCCTAAAATGAAAGGTTTTAGGGTTAACACCCTTTTTATTCAATGTTACCCCTTACCCCTTCATCCTTGAAGATTGACCAAATAAACCCCCAACTTTTCATTATTAAAATTTTATACTCGGTTATTACACCTTTAAAGCCTGAATTTTGTCTATCTCATTTCATTTGTTTCAACCTCCTTCAACCCTACCCTCTCTTTTCTCTCTAAACCGAACCTCTTGACCACCATTGTTGATTTCGAGCTTTTGATACTCAATATCTCGGGATTTCAAGTGTTAATTCACCATCTAGCAAGGTTATGGAAGCTTAAGCTCAATCTATCCACTTTATCATCTTCACCTTCAACTTTCTAGGGTTTTATCAAACCCTCCTTATGACCCTCTCCATTCTCTTAAAGGTTGTGGTGGTGGCTCCCGTGGGTGACCAAGAGAAGTATAGTTGATAGATTCAACCTATGGTAAAGGTAATATCTCATTTTCTTCATATATGGAATTAGGGTTTGGGTACAAGTTGGGGTTTTCATGTTTAAATGTTTGGGGAAGGATTCTAGAAGGTTGAATATGTTTATTTATGGTTGGAAATCTATGGATATAGGTTTTTGAAAATTTTTGCTTGTGGACTCGGATTTCTTCAAGGAA
The DNA here is from genome assembly GCA_954870635.1 of Arctium minus. Lineage (NCBI taxonomy): Eukaryota > Viridiplantae > Streptophyta > Magnoliopsida > Asterales > Asteraceae > Arctium > Arctium minus. The sequence goes on along the minus strand of OX941087.1, from coordinate 38,363,835 downwards.
GCTTAAAGCGGGGTAAAATCAAGATTTAGCCTAAATCTAGCAAGGTTAGTTCAAGTTGATTTGTGAAAATGGTGTACATGCCAAAATGGTTATTTTAAAGTGTTTTACATCTTACATGAAATTGTTAACTGCTGATCAGTTTGGTTATTTTGAAAGTGTGTAACTTTATAAACTCATATAGCAGACATTCTTATGATTTTTGGGCATCTTGATAATGAGTCATAAATGGGTGTATTTGGTTACTTATTGCATAAATGAGATTATTTGGAAAAGGCATTTTTTAGTGTTTGTTGGGTAAAAAGGTTTAATTTGGTGTTATGGACGTTTTGAAAGGATTAAGAATATAAGTCTATTTGGAAAACCTTTTGTCCCGACTTAAACTGTGTTGGAGTCCATTCAAGCATTTTGGAGCGTGTGATTTCTTGGTATGGGTTGAGTGCGTTTATTATTTGAAAAACGTAATCATTGGTCAAAAAGAGGTTTTGAGCATTTTGGCTCGATGTCGTTTTAAAGGAGTTTTGAGGACACTTGTCCGGTTTTATATGGCTCAATGTAGAGTCCAGTCATGACGTACGTATTAATGTGTTGTGTTGCGTATTGAGGTTGATTACGGGCTCGAGTGCTTGGGTCATTCATGTGTAGTCAGGTAAGGTTAGACTATGTTGCATTGGATCCATAGGCACCAAAGTCAGTCTATTGGGATGGTCAATTGGGTATTGTGGGGTTGAACTCCGGTACCCATGTTTTATGATCGGTAACTTTACAAGTGATCGCTAGGAGGGTTGAGTCTGTAGTGCTATCGGGGAGTGAGCGCTAGGACCTCCGCCGCTTGAAGTAATGCCTGGGAGGTAGTTTTTAAGTGTGCCGGGACTTCGATATGGAGTTCTTCGGAATGATCCATCAAGGTCAACTGACTTGGGGTGACACTTGGTAAAGAAGTCGTAGGGACACTTGAGCTGGGATGTCGTGAGGTGTCATGCGATTAACGTTGAATGGGTGGTATACTTTTCTGTTTCCTCCGCTCTCAACGGATACGGGTCTCCCCCGTTAAGGACGTCTTATTTTATTGTTGTTGGTTCTTTACGGCCGCGTGAGTATTGGACCTAGTGTCCGTGTTTTCAGACGTACGGTATATGTGGTTTTGATAACGATTCATGGGGTCGAATAATTGCCCACCCGTGCAAGGCTGTTTTGGGACATAACGTTTTATCCGCATATCTTAAATGGAAGTCATTACATATTCATGTTTAGAGCTAGTATACATTACTTCAATTTATAAATCATATTTGAAATGAGGTGTCCATCTTTGAAAGTGCATAACATTGGATCCGAGTTATTTTATACGTTTTAAAGTGCATCCATTGAACGGTCATGATTCCAAGCGAGATCCATTCCTTTAATGTTATATTTTCTCATGTAAAACTCTTGAACTCATTAGGCGTTAAGCCTAACCTTTTTATTTGTCGGCATGTGCATCAGGTACCAGTTGGGGGTTTGGTTCTAGCAGCTATGAAGAGTTGAGCCTTAGCTTTGTGCAAATATAAGTAGTTGGTGAAGTCTTCCGCATTTTGGAGATAGTGACTGTATCGGGTTTTAGTAGCACCCATCTTTATTATAGTATGTATGTATGGAATAGAATGTGTGTATCGAGGTTAAATCTTAAATTATGGTTGTAGATGAATTAAATGTCGATGTATTTAGAAAATTTAAATTAGTTGCTATTTCCAGATTTGAGGGTGTTACATTACCCCAATATGAGTTCTTTAAAGAAACTTAAATCCACAAGAAATTCCTCCAAGCCCTAGATTCACAAGTTTTCCAAACATAAATATACATATCCAAACACTTAGAATTAATCCACAAACATCTTATATCAAAATCTTCATTTTGACCAAAACCCTAGTTTTGACCTAACTTTCCCAAAATCCGCTAAACCGAAATTTGAGAAACATAAACACTAGAAAGTCATCAATGGAGAATTTATAATTCATAATAAAATTTAGAAACTTGAAGGATGAACTAACCACTTATGTTTTGGTGAAAACCTAGAAAACTCTAAATTTCTTGAAGATGGAGGTGATGATGATGAGCTTTTGATCTTTGCTTCCACTACACCACCACATACACTTGGATCTTCCCAAAACTAACAATATATCCTTGAAAAGCTCTCAAAGAGGAAACCATATCACTTTGAATCACCAAAAATGGAGTAGAAATGAAGAACGAGGCTGAAAATCGCGACTTTATGCACACTGGTACCCCCATGCGATTGTGACATGCTATAGTGACAATATCACAATCGCAGGCACAACTTATCAGATTTTACCGAGAGTTTTGTTCTTCAACGATTGTGACATGCTATAGTGACAGTGTCACAATCGTTGGCACTATAGCTGAGCATGTACCGAACACTGCTTTGGCCATAACTTATTCGTTTTAGCTCTGATTTTGCCCCAGAAAGAACCATTGCTCTCGAATTTGAATTCCAAATCTATAAGGACTATAAAATATAGTATTTAATCCTAAAATCCCACTTCCTCTATTTCTCTCAAAAGATCGATTCTACATTTACTTGAAATAGTACTTACCCAAAAATTACGGGTGTTACACCATTGTCATAATTACATGGCACATTTTTTGGGAAGACCAAACACTTGTAATCGCCGTTGATATTGTGACGTATGTCACAAATGCATGGCACTATAGTCGGGATTAACATACTTTCAGCACCATTGGTGCTATTGTGACAAATGTCACAACCACATGTCATTATAGCCGAGACAACCATTCTCTTAGTACCATTGGTGCTATTTTGACAAGTGTCACAACCACATGGAACTATACCCGATACTACCATACTCTCAATACCGATCGTGTTATTGTGACAAATTTCACAACCATATGGCACTATAGCCGAGACGACCATACTCTCAGTATCGATGGTGCTATCGTGTCAAATGTCACAACCACATAGCACTATAGCCATACTTCATATGTGGTTCTTCCTTTACCGATTCACCTAGTTCAACACTTTTATTCAATTGGGATAAAAATTTATGGTGTTACACTTTGTAAAGGAGTTTTATTGATGATCACTCACCCAGAGCTTCCATCCAATCAGTGAGAAACACATGAGAATCTCTATGAATGTCAAGACGTGAAAACATATTCCCTGTGTGTTAGTTCATGTGTTTGAAAGAAATTAAGCATTTTATTCTCAATAAGGCTCAAAATGTATAAAATGGTGAGGCACCTGTTTTCCACGGACTCAATGTGCATGATTGAAGTGTGAAGGTGGGGAATACTTCCTTCTTTTTCAATATCCAAATATTTCGAATGAATATTATATAGTTTATGTGATGTGTCCCCATGAAAAATTGAAACACTTCTTTGTTGAGAAAGAAGTGAGTAGCTGGTGGCGTTAAAGCAAGAGTTGGCATAGGCTTATAGCCTGTTTCAATAATGGTCACCAAAGAATTGTGAACCAATCAATAGATGTGGTTGCCCGGATTAGAAGTGGTTCGTACAGAGTTCTTTTATTCTTTTAACTCTATTATCACACCCTCTGTCTGTTTTTAGTCTTCTCACTTCTAACCAAACTCTCATTTTCATTTTACCTCTAAGTACAATGAGGTTGTTCAACCGTCTGAGCTTCCTCCCTCACTCTTTGTTATATGACCTCTCCTCTCAATCACTCTTGGATAACTTCTTAGGTAGGATCCACAGGTTGTAATGAATCTATAGAAGTAATTTAATCTCATACATTGTTCCTATGAAATTCCTAATGATGTTTAACAGTTTGTTTTTGAACAATATAAGTCTCAAACAATATGAAATGCATCAGAATGAATGCTTTCAAACAACATCAATATCTGAACTTGTAGAATTCTCAAATAATATATTGAATGAATAACATGAATTCTCAAAACTTATTTGAGTGTCCGATATTATTACAAATCGAAAGAATACGCTCAAATAACAATTTTGAAATGCTAGGATGCATGAAACAATTGAATGTTGTTTATAAACAATGCTTGAATAAATCTCCTAGATCGAAAGAGTATTTGACGCTCACGTCAAAAAGATAGAATAAGAATTCAACAATGAATACAAACGGGAGTATTACCATTTGTAAGTCCCAATCATAATAATTCAATAAACAATCTCCATAAAATATAGAACAAGATAAAGATAGGAGTAAAGATTGATCTTATTCATGGAATGAAATACAATAGAGATGTGCAGAGAGAGATCACATGTCATACTAATATTAGATCTTTTAGTCCCAAAATACGTAAACAAGGTTTTGTAGAAGAGGGGTTGAATACAAAACACAAAAATTTACTTAATTTTAATTCTTTATTGATATAAATATCAAGAATTACACTTAGAAAAACAAAGATTGTTGCGGAAAAGAACAATTAAAAACTATTCTAACAATCTAGCACTTAGAAGACTTTTTAAGACAAAGACTAAAAGCTTAAAGAGAATACAAACTAACAACTTGCTGAAAATGCACTTCGAATTTCTCGAGCTGAAAGCGTGTGTTGCATGGGATCATCTTCATCCTTTATATACTATCCAATGCATTGATTGCAAAAGACACTTGTAATCTGATGAATGGATCTTTGGATATCTTCAATAAATTATTAGATATTTGAAAGGACTTATCAAGATACAAAAGGTAACTTTTGTACTATGATAAGACAATATCCTAATATAATACACCTGGTACAAATCTTTTTGAGATCTTTGGAAAGAGAAAGTCTCAATCAAATCATAACACAAGTGAATATCCTTTATGCAATAGAAGTTTCCATTCCCTATGTCAGAAGATCATTGGGAATGAGGAAGTATGTCAAATCATGCGGATTTAACATAAAGAGGTTTTGCCAATCAAGAAGTGATCGACAGAGAGAAAGCTCCACCGAAGGATCAGTAGAGGGACGCTCTGCCGAAAGAATGGCAGAAAGATGCCGAAGAAAGGAGTTCGGCAAGGGTTCTTTATGCCAAAAATAGAAGGAACATTGGCATAAGGAGTGTCTGCCGAAAATATCTCTTCTTCGGCAGATATAGCTCAGGCTTCTTGAACTTCATCTTGATCCGCATCAGAGACTTGCTTCATGTTGAATTCAGTTGGTCCGATCTTTTAAAGTATAACTAAGCTATCACAAAGAACCATGAGATTTAATAAGTATGAAAATAAACAAACATTTTACTGATGAACAATTACAAGTTAAAGGAGAGGTCATCTTCAAATCTTAGATGACCCAACAATCTCCCCCTATTTGATGATGTGTAACACCCTCAAATTTGGAAAGAGCGACTAATTAAAAACTTTCAACAATACCTTAAAGGATAATAAATCTCTTACTACCAATCCATAATTGAAATACATTTCTAGGTTGAACCATCAACCTTATAATTAAAGTCTTACAATAAGACTAACTAAAGTCGATGTGTTACTATAACCCAATACCAAATCTCTATCTCCAATAATAATGCGGAAGACTTCATCAAGCTAAATCACTTCATCGAGCACACAACTAGCACTCATCACTCCACGATGTCGCTAGAACTAATCCCGAGATGAAACCTGATGCACATGCCGATAAATAAAAAGGTTAGGCTAACGCCTAGTGAGTTCAAGAGTTTTATATCATGATTATAGAGGAAAGCGTAAAATGGAAACATTGTAACTTATAATCATTATCCTTTAAAATGATTTACTTTGAAATAAGAGAACAACTCATTTACCAACAATATGCATTTTAAAGACAATACTCCCAGACACCCCTTCTTTATAAAATGATGCAACGCATAACTCACCCAAACGGGATCATAGTTTGACGCTCAGTTTATGAAAGGTGAATAATACTTCATATCCCAAAACACCCAACACACAGGCGTGACGTGATACTCGACCCTTGAATAAAGGAAAACAATTCGTAAAGATATGGTACGTCATTGAAAACCTGTAACTCGAATTAATACTCACACGACCATAAAATAGAATGAAATCCAATTATTAAAGCATGGACAACTTAAATATTCAAACGCAACGGGCCAACGACGGGGGATACCCGTATCCGTTGAGAGCGGAGGAACACAAAAGTATGTCGCTCAAACAACGTTGATCGTATGACACTTCACGACATGCAAGCCCAAGTGCCCCTATGACCTCTTGACAAGTTCTCTATTAGAGATAGTTGACCTTGGAGGCTGTTACAAAGAACTCCACCCCAAAAGGCCCCGGGGACTACAACTAAGGAAATTCCCCAAATAATGGCGGGGGGTCACAGTACTCACCTCCCAGGCAGCACTATCCAGACTCAACCCTCCTAGTACCTCCTTGTCAAGTTTCGGTCATAAAACATGAGTCCCGGAGTCCAACCCCGTACCACCCAATTGACCATCAAATAAGACTGACTCATGTGCCTATGGATCCAATGCAACACAGTCTAAGGTTACACGACTACTCATGAATGACTAAAGCACTCGAGCCTGTAATTATCAATAATATGCAATAAAATGCATTAAGATGTAAATCAAAGTTTGGACTCTAAATCGAGCCATTAAAACCGGACAAATGTCCTCAAGACTCATTTATTTTTGAATATGCATTTCCATGTTTAACTGCTGATAAGAATTATTATCATAAATGAGACTATATACATTCCTTCAAATACCTCACATAAAGTGAAAGTAATAATTTATAAAACATCCCCTTTCATGAATGATGCATAAACCCAACAGATACTTAAAAGTGTATTTTCGACCAAAGACCCATTTATGAAATTAATCATCAAAACTCATTCATTTATGACACATTTATCGAAATGCCCAAAATCCCAAATGTGGGTGTTTTACAAAGTTTATAAAGTTAAATACTTCAATTAATCAAAGATTACCAACTAACCCAACATTTGATAATTTCATGTAAAACACATAATGTTTTAAAATAGACATTTTGGCATGTACAATGTTTTCACAAATCAACTTGAACTCACCTTTCTAGATTTAGGCTAAATCTTGATTTTACCCACTTACAGCTTTCCTTGAAGAACTTGATTCTTCAAACCAAATCTTCCAAAAACCTAGATCCACAAGGTTCCAACCATAAATAAACGTTTCCCAACCTTATACATGAATACCTCAACTGATACCGAAACCCTAACTTCCAAAAATGAAGAGAATAGAAGATTACCTTAATCCAATCTTGAATCCACCAATCAAAACACCTTTAGTTCACCAAAATGGTTACAAACCTCCAATCTATGAGAGGGAGATCAAAGGGTGGATGAAACCCTAGAAAACTTTGAAGAAGATGAATAGTGAGAGATGAGAAGCTTACCACCACAAAATACTCTAGTATACTCCAATAGACTTCCAATCTCTTGCTAGATCCTTGAAGAGCTCTCAAAAACGAAACCGTAGCAACTTGAATAACCCAAATCAGAGTTGTGGATCAAAAGATATGAAGAAATGAAGTTTGGTGGCTGAAAATCGGTTTTTAGCTCGACCACGGGGTTTCGCGACTTATCTCGCGACCCTAAGTCGCAGCATAAGTCGCACGCTTCCCCTGGTTTTCTTCTCGCTCACTGTTTTGGCCGTAACTTCTTCGTTATAGCTCCGTTTTTGCTCCGGAAAGAACTGTTGGACTCGTAATTGAATCCTTTATCCATTAAGACTATAAAATCTAGGATTCAACTCCAAAATCAAAAATCTTATTTTTCCCCTTTAAGGCTACTAATTTCTGTATTAACTTGAAATGGTGCTTTTCGAAATTCGGGGTGTTACATGATGACATCTCATACTTAGATTTAAAAGAGATAAAACATGAATAATGCAATTTGACCCTTGTTCATACTCTTTTGGGTTCTTTTTCACATAGACCATTCTTTTTGTTTCTTTTTGGGATTTTTTTGAGTATCTGACATTTACAAGTATAAACAAATGAAAGAATGAAAATTTACAAGATATTTACTTTGAACTAAACTTGCACATTGTATTAATCCTTGAGAAAGATTACAATACAAGTTAAAAAACAGTGATAAAAAAATCAAAAAGAAAAACTAAGGAGCGACACTTCTTCTCTTCAATTCATCGGTTACAGCCACATAGATATCCATTGCTTGAATAGGGATGATTTGAGCGATCCCATCGAGAAAGGTGGTGTTGGCAATGGAAATTTCTCTTGATCTGAAGAACCGAATTTGTCCATAGGCATCATTGAAGAAGATTCCTTCAATCGGCTCACGAAGTACTGTGGTGGAAGGATGAAGAACCAAAGTCGGCAGTGATAGGTCAAGGTTGGAAATATTTGGAACTTTTCCTTCCTTGCCAATTTGGGCAAACACATCTTCCCCTTTTGAGTTCGACTTGGTTTTGGAGCGAGGAAGGAGATTGGCTTTCATGTTTTCGATCAGCTCTTCTTCGTCAAGAGTGTGAGTTATCTTGTAGGTTCTTCGGTAGGTACCGAATTTGGTTTGAAGATCAGTGATATACTTTTCGACCTCAGGTTTGAATGCATTTCTACTATTCTCAATGATCTCTATCCATTCGGATACCCTATGCCGAACCAAGGAATCAAGCCTTTCAATCGATCTGTTACAATCATCCCTTGTGATCATGAGACGAATGGATTTACAATCTTTGGAAGGCTTTAGGATCTTTACATCACAGATTTTTCCAGGTCGTCTTCGGGTGTTGAGAGCCTTATGTTACCAATAGATGCACATAGCCTCGATTTCATCCTTCTTTTTTTGCTGATTCCTTCAGAGCACTTAGTTGGGCAACTAACGGATCGGTAAAGCCCTTTGCCTTCTCTACTTCCTCTTCAGCTAAAATCTGAGAAACTTCAGTATCTCTATCTAGAGTCATCTGAGCGATTTTGGAAATTCAAATTTCTTCTTCAGATAGACCAAGATCTGAAGAAACAGTCTTCAGGGGAGGAGGAAGTTTAATTCCTCCTTCATCAGTAAGCTGTTTGATTTTGATGCTCTTAAGTCGTTTTTCTTCGATAGCTTGTTCTTCAGGAGTAAGTTTCTTCTTTCCTTTATCCTTTCTCGATACAACCTCCCCCTTGGACTCTTCGATCACTTTGAGGGAGTGATCGGTTTCTTCACCTTCGATGACCATAGTATCATCGGTTCCCTTTTCTTTGTTGGTAGCCGACGATTCTTTTTCTTTTTCAATATTTTCGGCAGATGCCGAAACTTCTATTTCCACGCCGGTTCCATCCCGCTTAGATGCAGTGTCTTTCAAAGTTCCTTCCCGACGTGCACTGGAAAGGTTTATCTGAGGAGTAATATGCTCCCCCTCAGGGCGTGCCAGGGAGAAAACACCTGCTTTGGCCGACACATGGCCAATACGATGATCAAGACGATGAAGATTTCAGCGGTCATCGGGAGTGAATTCCAAATCAGTAATATCGATATCAAGGGAGTCGGTACAGTACCGAGCAACGTCGGCCGGGAGAGTATCAAGCTTGTCATACTCATATTAGATCTGACTCTAGGCTCTTTGAGGATGTTTCTCTATCTAGGATCTCAATCTCTCTCTGTTAGAGCACAATCTCATTGGATTCAAGATCATCTAATCTAAAGATCCAATCTGAAGCTACCGCTGAAAAGTCGCTCTCGATATTAAGTCTAATGTCGTTTGTAATAAATGTCGAAGTAAATTATTGTTTATTGTAATTTAGTATTTAGTTTAATTAGATTTAATATCTAAGTTATTTAGATATTAATTAGTTAGTTTTAGATATTATAGTGTTAATATCTAGATATTAGTTTTAGTTAGATATTAGTTGTTTGTGTGTTTGAGAAGCTAACACTCTAACAATCTAATACTCTCTCATCTCTCATATCGGTCTAAGAACAACAATACACACAACACACACAGAAAAGGTGTAAAAGAGAGAAAACAGAGAGAGAGAGCTTAAACATCAAAAACTCAACCTTGTAATCATCGTTTGTTATCGAATAAGGTTGATTTATCATCTATTTGTTTGTTGTTTGATTATTTGGTAACGATCACAGACTCAAAATTGGTAACAGAGCCTTAACCAGATTCAAAATCAAATTTTCAACTCTCTGTGTTCTTCATTTTTGAAGAACACTGTACAATCGATTAATCTTCAAATTTGTGGTTGTTTTCGAAATCAAAATGTCGTAAACTGTTGTTTTTGCTGAATCGTTAATTGTGTCAAAGTTTGGGGCTGGAAAACGCATTTAAGGCAGGTTAATTTGGGAGTTGCAGGGCCGTTTATCGGAGAAGAAACGTATACCGGTCGAGAGTTAAAGAACGGTCGACCTACATTGTATCGGTCAAATACTCTTACCGGTCCACCATCATTTTATCGGTCCTCTCACACACATTTAATACCGGTCGACCCACATTGCATATTACCGGTCGACCGGACTCTTGCAAATACAACATATCGGTCCATTATCATTTTATCGGTCCACTACTCTCACCTTAAGAAATTGTTATCGGTCCACTACTTGGTATCATCCTAATACCGGTCGACCATCATAAGCAATTTTCTTCAACACGTGGCAATTTTTCTCAACACGTGGCAATCACACCCCCTTTTTAAGTTTGTTGTTACCTCACGTGTCCAATTCCACTCAAACATAGGTAAACAATAGTGTGACCTCTTTGAATATATCGGTCCACTCACTATTCCATTATTCCACGATCATTATTCCACTCACTCATTATCGGTCCAACTATTGTTTTATCCATATCGGTCCACCACTCTAACAACTTAACGGTCAAGACTTTTTCTACAACATACCGGTCGAACTTTCACTCCCGGTCGACCTACTTTTACATTTTATCGGTCGACCCACATTCTCTTTTTACAACATACCGGTCGACATAATATTCCGGTCGACCCACCAATTACCGGTCCAATATTTTTATCGGTCCAAGAACTTTACCGGTCGAAGCATAACTTTTTACCGGTCAATCAGTTTTACCGGTCGAACATTTTACCGGTCTTTACATCTTACCGGTCGACGCAACACCCCGGTCGTAACATTTTACCGGTCGAAGAAATACTTTGTGCCATACACTGCTCGCGCAAAGTTCCATTTGCGCCACTCAAGTGAAACGCAAACCTCAAGTTTGCGCCACCCACTGCTCAAGCAAACCTCCATTTCGCGCGACCTGCCTCTCGCGCAAAGTCCAATTTCGCGCCAGTTCCTGACTTGGTCATTTCAGAATTGTTTTAATCTGTATTCGTTTTATCTGAACTAACAATCCGAATAAGGTTTTTATTTCACATTATCTAAAAGAATGACTTCAAGAGAAGCCCTTGCTATCGGAACCGACACGAAGCCACCAGTACTCTTCAGGGGAGAGTACGAACAGTGGAAAGATCGGTTCCTGAACTTTATTGAAAGACAAGATCTGGGTCATTACATCAGGCTATCCTTAGAAGAAGGACTTATGGAACCAACTTATAGGGAACCTACAGCGGGAACTAATGAGCAAAGAGTTGAAATTAAATATGAAGAGCTCGGGGGTAAAGACAAAGACAGAGCAAACGGAGATAAATTAGCTAAGTCTTATATTCTTCAAGGCATTCCAAACGAGATTTATGTGAAGATAGACAGCTATAAAGCCTCTGGCAAGGAGATGTGGGATCAACTAGAGAAGATGATGCTGGGTTCAAAGGTTGGTAATCAGCACAAACTTTCCAACTGCCTAAACAATTATGAAGAATTTAAAGGCAGAAGTGGAGAGTCTCTAGAAGGAACTTATGATAGATTCGTGACCTTGCTGAATAAACTAAGAAAGAACAAGGTCATCAAATCTCAAATAGAGTTGAACGTCAAATTCCTCAGCATTCTCCAGCCTGAATGGAAGAGATTTGCCAGACAAATGAAGCAGATCAAGGATCTGAATGAGATTCCACTTCATGAGGTGTATGAAACCCTCAAACAAAATGAAGAAGAGGTGGATGAAATTCTAGATGAGAAGAGGCAGACAGTGAAGACAGTTGATGACACAGTTGCTCTTGTTGTCAAAAAGAAGAAAAACAAGACAATTGTGTATGAATCAGAAGAAATTGAAGCTGATGCAAACTCTGACTCGGATGACTGTGAACAACTGAAGCAAGCAATGCTTATACTGACAAAGGCGTTTCAGAAGAAGTTCTACAAGAAGCCAAGTTCAAACAGTCAGAGGTATTCTTCTGGTTCGAGCAACTATACTCATATGGAAAGGGTTGAAGGAAATAGGGTTGAAGGAAATAGATTAGAAGGAAAGAAGTTTGAAGGGAAGAGAATAGAGGAGAAGAAGCCGGAAGAGAGAAGGTATCATGCTGAAGGAAAGAGAATAGAGGAAAGGAAACCGGAAGAGAAAAGGTTTCAAGCTGAAGGATCCAGTCAGTCAGAACCTCCAACGTGCTACAACTGTGGCAAAACATGTCACTTTGCCAGAGACTGTCGAAGACCCAAAGTCAGAAACTCCGACTATTACAAGAACAAGATGCTTGTTGCAAAGCAACAAGAGGCGGGTAAGGCACTGATGGCAGAGGATGAATACTGGCTTGATCATTCAGACGAGGAAGAAGAGGATGAAGAGAAGGATGAAGCAGTCAACATGTGCCTGATGGGAAAGCAGGAATCAGAAGCTGAAGCAGATTCAGATGAGGATGAAGAAGATGAGGTATGTGATTTATCTTATTCAGATTTCATAAATAAAATGCATATCATGAAGTTAAAACTCAAAGAATTAGAGTCGAATCTAAAGCGGGAAAAGGGTGTCACTAAAAACAAAAACCAATCAATACAGAAACTTAGAGATGAAATTGCTGAGAAGAAAGTATTGGTTGAGGTTTTACATAGAAATAATGACACCAGCGCAAAGGAACAGACAATAATTCTTAAAGAGAATTCTGAACTCAAGTCTAAACTGAGAAAGAGTGAGTCTGATCTCAGAGAGCTTACTAAAATGCATTCTTCATGTACTGAAGAAAACAAAACTTTAATTGCAAAATTAGATGCTTTGGAAAAGAAGTTATACTCACTAGGTCAAAGTGAGCAAACCATTCATCTAAATAAACCAAAAGAGAATAAAGAAAGTTGGGGAATCGGTTATGGGAATCCTCAATGTCTTAAAAAAGGTAAGATAATCAAACAACAAACAAATAGATGATAAACCAACCTTATTCGATAACAAACGATGATTACAAGGTTGAGTTCTTGATGTTTAAGCTCTCTCTCTATTTTCTCTCTTTTACACCTTTTCTATGTGTGTTGTGTGTATTGTTGTTCTTAGACCGATATGAGAGATGAGAGAGTATTAGATTGTTAGAGTGTTAGCTTCTCAAACACACAAACAACTAATATCTAACTAAAACTAATATCTAGATATTAACACTATAATATCTAAAACTAACTAATTAATATCTAAATAACTTAGATATTAAATCTAATTAAACTAAATACTAAATTACAATAAACAATAATTTACTTCGACATTTATTACAAACGACATTAGACTTAATATCGAGAGCGACTTTTCAGCGGTAGCTTCAGATTGGATCTTCAGATTGGATGATCTTGAATCCAATGAGACTGTGCTCTAACAATCTCCCCCTTTGGATCAAGATCATTACTAAAAAGATTTTAGCAATTCAGTCTTCTTTTTCAGCTCAGAAGATGCAATCTCTTTCTCTAGCTCAGAATGCTTTAGCAAAGTATCTTCAAAGAAAATTTATCTGAAATCAACATGTCTTCAGAATACTTTGATCGTGCATTTCTTGGTTAGCTTTTCTCTTCTCCAATGTCTTGTAATGTAATGCATTGGACATTTCTTCAATCTTTAGACTCTCTCTCTCTCTCTCTACGTTATAGTGCACCCTTACAAATGACACAAACAACACATTATATAGTAACCCACATTGCATGTAAAGCCCAAGCCCATATGGCTAAACCTAAGCCCATATTACATATTACAAGGCTTTAATATTTCTTTACAAAACTTTCAATAATTTAGGACATTTTGGTCCTAACACCATCGAAAAGATTTTCGTTATGAGACGTGGTAATAACAAATCCAATATGAAGCTGAATCGTGATGTATGAATTAAGTACATAAGAGAAAATACGCAAGTATTAACTCTGGAAACACACGGTCAGAAAGATGATTTTATTTTGAGATATGAAACCATTTATAATCTCGCCTCTAAATTCATAAAATCAAATTGAGAATAGAGAAGTGGTTTGGACATTTAAGAAAAAAAAATTCATACTCAAAAGTTGTCCTTTTCAAGTATTCATACATCAGTTAGTAATATTTTAATCTCCCCTTCAAAATCCGAGTTATCTGCAAAACAAATAAAGATTTTGGTAATCATTGAAAAATGGTTCCATGCGTGTTAGAATATCCCTCTCCCCCTTAACAAAACAATAATCTTTCCAAATTCAAATACATTATCCTCCTTGATTGATAAACAGTATAATCTCCCTTTTATAAATGAAGACCTAGTTCTTATGTGAAATAATCAGATGTCAAAATCTCTGAAGTTTGAGTTATGAACTGCTTTCTTTAGAAGTCAAAATCATTGAAGACCGAGTCCTGAATTGACGTATTTAGAAGTCATTTTCTTCCCCTAGAATATATATCAATTAGCACAAATTATATCCATAATCATAAGCTCCCCGCCTAAAAATATGCATTTTAGTAGTAGATAAAACATTGAAAACACATGTACTCCCCCTCAAATTATGCACACTTCTCTTCTGTTTTCCAATCATGTGTATTGAACAAATCTAACATTTAGCACCACACATGTAAACCTATATAACATATTAAGTATATTTTGGAAATCAACGAAACTTGGGTCCTGATTTGTTAGGTGCAGTTCTATTTGAGGAAATTCTATAAGTACCATATAAATATTAAACATGATCTTTATTAACAAAATCATTAGTTCCACAATAACAAAAACAAAGTTTCTATTTAGATAACCTGATCAATTGATTTATAAAATAAACAACATCAGGTTTAACAAAAGAAACAACATGAAAAACTTTGTTTTTCTGAATGAGATTTAGGAACAGATGACTTTGGAATATCTTTTTCAGGAGTAGATCCCTTCACTCTCCAAACTTGTTTAAATCTTTTAGAATGAATATCTGAATTATTATAAGAGTTGGAATCAGAATTGCTCGAGTAATGAGAATGCTCTTTTGAAAAGTTTCCGGATTTTTTATTTTGTTTCTGAACAGACCTCTTTGATTTATTGAAGAATTAGAGGTAGTGTTAGAAATAGGCTTTGAAACACTCTTTGAGCATTCACCGTCGTAAATTGGAGTCGGAATAACTTTTTCTTTCCCTTTATCTGTAAAAGCAGAGAAGAACTCTTGAGTTTATCTAGAAATTCAGGGGTCTTAAAACAATCATGCAAATCATCCAAACAAACTGGAGCATTCATTAAGGCAGAAAGTTCAAGTTACTCATTATATTTTACTATTTCATCTGAAGCCTTTGGAACTTTCATAAAATTATTAAACTCCTTTTGACATTTTTTTTTCAAAATCAGATTTCATAAAATCATTTGGATCACCTTTAAAAGAATTGAGAGTCCAAGAATCAATGAATCCTAGAGAGAGAAAGTAGAGAGAGAGATATTGAAGCGCAAAGTAACAAATCAGATTAATGTGTGCGTGAGTTCTTACAAAGACAAAGACCAAAGGGACTTAAATACCCTTGGTCAATACAACACATAATAGGACACTAAACACAGTATTTGACCAAGCCCTATAAATACAATGATTACTATAAAATCAGACTTAACAATCTCCCCCTTAGTAATCATTGGCGCTTTGGTCTTTAAAATTCATCTTCTAAATCAGCACGGACCATAAAAGCGACTTTATGAAGCTTTCTGACTTTTAAAGAAAAATTTCTTCTCAACATCTTTCAGTTTGATTTGTCTTTGCTGCCTTTGACAAGTCTGGACCAGATTGGAATAAACTTGAACGAACAGTTGATTCATCAGCTTGTGCTCTAGACGACACACCTGTTTTGAAAGACCTTGAATGGACTGTGGTGGTCGGAGCAGGAACAGCAAAAGAAAAAGTTGAAGTTGAGAGAATAGAATCTTTGAGCGAATCTTGATCAGCAGATAAACTTTTGAGTTTCTTTGTCTCTTTATCATCTCCTTGACTTCTCTGATTTCTCCCCCTCATGACCTTGATGAACTGGTTCAACTAGGTCATGCCAATGTTGGAGACGAGACAGCTTAAGATCTGCAAAATCAAAGAAACAGAGAAAACAAGGGAGGTTTGCGCGTCACGTTGGATGCGCAAAACGAGGTTTGCGTTTCATGAAAAATACGCAAAACAAGGTTTGCGTTTCATGAAGGATACGCAAAACAAGGTTTGCGTGACCAACGGAATGCGCAAAGCTGACTTAAACTCAGAAAAATGTTACCTTTTTAATCTCTTTGACTCCCCCTACACAAATGCACTAGATGTGACAATTCAAGTTAGCATTCATATAAAGAAAATCAGATACTCCCCCTCAAAAACAGATATAATCTTTGAAAAATAATCTCTTTGTTCATTCCTCCTTGAATAATGTATAAACCCATTAAAATATATTTATGAGAACACAGTGATAAAATATTAATGTAGAAAGAATAATATACTGAATGTAAATTTTGAAACAACTAAACATATAAAATTTTAAACACTAAACAAATAAAATTTACTCAGAAAAATATCACAAATTTATCAATCAGTTGAAATCAAGCATGTGTTGTTGGATACAAGAACAAGTTTTATTGTATATCAAGTTAAAACAAGTTCAGTTTCAAAAACTTCCAGCAATCTATTCAGTGTGCTCACATGCGAATCTTCGATTAGCTTCAAGAAAATGCAATTCTAAAAATATTATAGAGAATTTTGCATGTACTGACACTAATCCATCAAAAATTAAGATTTTCACAAATTTATAGATTTATCGCAACTCAAATATATCACCAAGTATCATGAGATGTGTGCTCATTGGCATCTTTTAGCATTGTGCACATTGGCATCTTGACATGAGTGTGCTCTTTGGCATCTTTTAAGCGCGTGCACTTTGGCATCTTTTGATCAAAAAGTTTATTAAGTAAAGAACATGCCGTAAACGTAACTTTCTATCTGACCCTATTGCAGGATTTGGGTCAGCCGCTTCCAGACCAGTTGGCCTTAGGGGACTAGGTGTCAAGCACCCCTTGGAACTTACTTTCCCAGATCAGAACGGCTACATAGACATATTCTAAACCCATTCATACCAGTAGAACATGACTTTCGATCTGATTCTATAGAAGGATTTGGATTCGATCACTCCCAGATCAATTGACTTTAGGGGACCAGATGACGAGCATCCCACGGAACTTACTTTCCCAAACCAGAAAGGTCACAGGTACAAACTTTTAAACTTAGAGATTTCTGTATTTTATGAAATTAATATTCATCTCAAACACAAGGATCTACATCTAAGAGCTTAGCCCATATTTTCATTCCAATCTATAATTCTGATTAATTAGGAAGTCTAAGAAAAGTGAACTATAAAAATTCTGAATCACAAAACTTTAAAGCAGTAATAAAAGTTTCAAACATGTTGCTGACTTTTCGACTTTTGTAAGACTTGAAATTTGACCATATAAAAACTTTAATATAAACAAAAGAACTTGAAAATTTATCCTAGACACATATTTTATTCAAAAGAAAGAAAAAAATGTAAAACTTTACTTTATAGAATAAAATTTGTAAAGATTTAAATTTTTAATTGATATTTAGTCAGAACAAAATAAAATTCAACTATTTCATCTTTTACATTTAAAAAAAATTTGTGTCTCAAATTAAAAAAAATTGGGTTATACAAAATTAAGAAAAAATTGAACAAGCTCAGATTCTTGAAAAATAATGATAAAAACTAGAACACATCATAATCAGAGATAAAATGCAGCGGAAATAAAATTGATGTACTCACAGTATCTCATTTAGTTAGAAGCTTGAATCATTGAAGAACGAGTTCTAAACTAATTTGTTTAGAAGTCGTAGTCTTTGAAGTACGGGTTATGAGCTGAAGTACTCAGAAGCCAACATTCTATTACTCCCCCTTAACATGTGATGCCTGCAACTTTGAATCAGATAAAGATTTGGGTACCCACTTGAATTTGGGCCCGTGTTTGTTAGTTGTAGTTCTTGTGGGGAAATAATGAGCAGATTTGAAACGAGAAGCATGAGAAATATCATCAGAATAATAAGCACAATTATCAGAAGAGAAAGCATAATCATCTGAACTAGAATCAGAAGACGAATATGAGACATTTTTGGAAATTTGGATCATTTGCTTTATAAAATATTTGGAAATTTTATTACATACAACAAATGAATCACTATGATAAAGTTTGTCTACATATCGATCTCCCTCAAACATAGAATCAATAGATTTCAGCTTCACTCTCCAGATCTGCTTCTTGGATTGAGCACTCAAAGCCCTATCTGTAAGAATTATATCAGAAGAATTAGAACAGTCAGAAATAACTTTATCTTGTTTCTTCGACTTCTTTGACTGTCTTCTTTTACGCTTAGGTTTATAATATTGATCATTGAGCGTAAAAGAATCATCAAGAATTTTAGACTTAATATTTAAATCAGAAGAAATAAATTTATCCAAGCAACCAATCTGATCAACTAATAAATCTGAATTTGCCTCAGAGTCTGAATAATTTTCAGAAAAGATTTTAAAATTTGAAACTTCTTTTTTATTTTCCTTAGAATCAGAAGATAGACTAGAAATATAATCTGATTTTTGAGAAAATAAATTTTCTTCAAGACTAGACGTCATGAAAGAAAGAATAATATCAGATTCAATTTCCTTTAAAATATTTTGATCTTCTATCTTATCTTCAAGATCGATGATTTTGCCTTCTAAAACTAACGGAGGAGTATATTTTTTCGAATCATAAATGATTGGAGAAATATTTCCTTTATCAGAATCAGGTGCATAAGGAGCAAAATCATCAGACATTGAAGATTTGATAGAAGATATATCATTTAAAACTCTTCTACCTCTCCTTGATTTTTCAGGAAAATATTTGGCATTTTCACTTGTGTATACAAAAGGAATTTCGATTTTCTTATTATTCATCCTTTTCTCATTTTCCATTTCTAACATTTGCTTCTCATTCATCCAATCAATCTTAAATTCAGGAGCATAATGAGCAAAAGTCAGATAATCGTATTTATATAAAGTTGGGGATTTTTCAATCGCATTGTTTAAACAATGAGGATTTTCAAAACCAAGTCCCCACCTTTGTTTTAAAGCCTCTTCACTCCTCGGTTTGTTCATATAAATTGTTTGTTCAGATTGGTCTCTTCGATAAAGCTTTTCTTCTAACTTATTTATTTTATCTGAAAATTCATCTTTTAAATTAGTCATAGCTGTCAAAGATTCAAGATAAGTCTTATTTGAATTTTCCAAATCCTCCAATTTCTTTTGAAAGATGTCTTTTGTATTTTCTAAAATGGATTTTTCATCTTTCAAAGAAATTTTCAGTTTGTCAATCAAATATGACTTTTCAGAATTTAGATTCTTTTCAGATAAAATCTTTGAACGCAAATCAGATAAAGCAGTTATCATGATATCAAACTGAGAGGTAATAAATTTGTAACCAAATTCAGAGTATACCTCATCCTCATCTGTTTCAGAGTCGTCTGACTGGTCATCTCCGATCAAGCACATCTGAGCGATCTCAACATTTGAAGCTTCATCGTCGGAATAATCCAGCCAGAATTCTTCCTCGGCCAGCAAAGCAGTTTCGTTCTCTCTCTTTTCAGCCAATTCCACTTTCTTTCTGTAGTATGCCGAATCCCTAACCACCTTTGCTCTACACTCCTTTGACATGTGACCCGGCTTTCCGCAGTTGTAGCAAGCAGCATTTTTTAGTTCGGGTACTTTCACTTTAGGACCAGAAGAGTTGGAACCCGACTTTGGTTGGAACTTCTTCTGGTAGTGCTGAAAAAGAAGGGTCATTGCTTTCTGTAAAGCCTCGCCATCATCTTAAGTTGATCTGGTGTAAGCATTTTCAGATAATGCTTGTTCAAATATTTGCTTCGTGAGAAGAGCAACCGGATCTACTATTTTCTTCTTTTTATCCATCTTGGCCTTTTTATCTAACACCAAGCTTTCATCAGTCATCAGAATCTCGTAAAGTTCTTGAATCTGCATTGTGGAGATTCTGACATCATTCCTTAATCTGTGGCATGATTTATTCCACTCAGACTGAAGAGCATTAAGGAATTTCAGATTCGTCTCAAGAGCAGTCTTTTCCACTTTAATCTTTCTGAGATCATTAATCACAGTGCAAAACCGGTCAAAAGTCACCTTCAGAGATTCATTGTCCTTTGCCTTAAATTCCTCAAAGTTATTCATGAAGCGTGTCTGGAGTATTTGAGTAGCAACTGATGACCCAAGCATGATCTTTTCTAACTGAGTCCACATCATATTTGGATTATGCTTGAAACAATCAACTCTATTGTAGATTGAGTTAGGCAGTGCTAGCATCAAATTGGACTTTGCTTCTCTATCAGCTTTTTCACGTTTGATTTCATCATCAGTCAAAGGAATGTCGTTTTTCGGTCTGATGAATGGTCCTTCAGTAAACGACTTCATCATATTTTCTCCATTTGTCTGACGCTCAATGAAATTTATGAACCTATCTTGCCACTGTGTAAACTCATCTTCGTTGATTAAGACTGGTGGATGAGTATCAGTTCCCAATTGCATCATCAGATCATTTGAGTAGAATCTTGCTTGGAGAGCAAACTTGGCAGAATCCATTGCTGATGTACCAGAAAATCAAAAATTAGATTGAATTGAAAAAATTCGAAAAATATTAAAATTTGAAAATTTGAAAAACACATGTTATGACACAAAGTTTAAAAAAAATAAAGATGACACACTAAAAAAAAATTCCAAACACTTGTTTTTTTTTTTTTAAACTAAGTCAGGGAGACGCGCAAAGAGAAGCTTTTCGATTGAAGTGAGACGCGCAAACTAGAGGTTTGCGTTTCAAAAGAGAGTCGCGAACTAAACTGAACCGCGAACAGGAGGTTTGTGTTTGCTTAGAGAAACGCAAGATGACACTTTGCGTTTGTGAAGACTTTGCGGGTGTGACTTTGCGGGTGTAGGAGGAAACGCAAAGTTAGCTTTGCGTGTGAAGAGGGAAACGCAAAGTAAACTTTGCGGGTGTGACTTGAAACGCGAACTTGTCCTTTTTTGGTCGAAGGCAGAAACGCAAATCAATCTTTGCGTTTGTAGAGGGAAACGCAAACTTCACTTTGCGGGTTGAACTTGATACGCAAAGTATTATGAATGACGCGCAAAGACTATGAATGAAACGCAAAGTTTAGATCTTGAACAAAACGAACGCAAAACACAAAAACTTCTAAAGAATCAATTTCAACACTGAATTTTATGAAATTTCCTTTTACAAATAAGATCGAAAACACTTTTTCAACTCAAATCAATCAAAAATTTCGATTAAAAACCATAAAAACGAGATTTCGACGATAGAACAGTAACCAAACTCGTTTTTCTAGAAAACTTTTAAAACTCAAAATCGATGATCGAATACTGTTTTTCTTGAAAAACAACCTGAAACAAATGTGATCGATTATTAAAAACGAATCTAATGAGACCAAAAACAACCATATTCGATCACAAACAGATCCAAATTTTATGAGAAATCAAGAAAACGAGATATTTTTTGAAAAATTCAAGAAAATCGATCAAATTTTCGATTTCAATCACAAATTTAGATTTAGAGAAACAATCTCTCAATTCTCTCAAGATTCAGTTGGCTCTGATACCAATTGAGAGTCCAAGAATCAATGAATCCTAGAGAGAGAAAGTAGAGAGAGAGATATTGAAGCGCAAAGTAACGAATCAGATTAATGTGTGCGTGAGTTCTTACAAAGACAAAGACCAAAGGGACTTAAATACCCTTGGTCAATACAACACATAATAGGACACTAAACACAGTATTTGACCAAGCCCTATAAATACAATGATTACTATAAAATCAGACTTAACAAGAATGTTTACTTATAAAAATCTTCCCAATAACTCTTTTCTTCTTCCTTTTCAAGACAAGAATTCAGAAAATCATTTGATGAAATGGAAGCTTTTAAAGCATTAGAGGAATCACCCATAAAATCCTTGCAAGAAGAAGCTTCCAAATTAGTTGAATTTTTTTCAAAAATAAACACATTTGGTTCAAAAGATTCTTTAACTTGAGATTGAACAACATTCTCAAGTTCTTTGATCTTGCTTAAAAATTGACCTCTCTCTTCAACATATATGCCAAAATTTAAATTATTTTCAATTTCAAGCTCTTTCTCAAGTTCTGAAATTTTCATTTCCAAAGAATGTATGTCTGTTAAAGTTGATTCAGGAACTTGAGTGACATTTGATGACAAAATCTTCTCATCAGAATAACTTTGAAAGTAATCATCCGAAAGAGTAATCTCTCTCGTTGCATAACTTTTATTTAGTTCGTTATAATAAAAAGGAATTTGCATTTTGTCAGTCCTTTTTCTGTTGAAGTCTTCTTTAGCTTCTACTTCTTCAGATGATTTCATAAACTGAAATTTATATGCTGGACCAAGATCTAGAAAATCAAATTCATAAAGAGTAGGAGTCTGGGAAAGTGTCTTTTTCAGGTATTTAGGATTGTCAAATCCTAAACCCTCTTTTGGATTGAAATTTTTGAACCCGTTCGGTTTGTTCATATGAATCATCTGATCAGTTTGACCTCTTTTCATAAATTTTATCTCAAGGTCTTTAATTTTCTCATTCAAAACAGTTCTCTCAGCACAAACAACATTATATTTTCGATCGTTTTCATCACTCTCACGTACTGAAAGAATAAGCTTATCTGATAATTCAGATATTTTCGGTTTGTCTTTTCTATTGTTACTAGAGTTGGCCAATGGAAATTTTGATTGGATGGTTAAACAAGAAATGACTGAAGGAGAGAAGGTTTAGAAGGCCAAGTCAAGGACTTAATGAAAATTGCATTGGTTTACAAATAAAGCAAAGCAGGGACCTTTACCTGAGCCTTCATTGAGCTCCGCCTCCGTCCATAAGGATCATATTAAAAGTATAAATCATGATATCTTTCTTGACAAATTTGTTTCATAAATTTATAAACTGTTAAGGGTCGTTTACTCAGGGTCGGTCCTAGGGTTTTTTATGCCCTATGCGAAAATGGTAAAAAATTCCCCAAGCCTATTCTTTTAAGCAAATGAAATGACGAAACGCATGATTTTTTTAAAAAGGTTTGGACCTAGTCAATCTAGGTGCCTCATCTCAACACTGTTTTTTATTAATTATAATAAAAAACTAGAACTTAAAAGACAAGGAAAACTATAATTAGTTTTAACTTAAATAATATATTTTAAAAATTCATAATCTATGCTATTGTGCATTTCAAAGAACAAAGTGATGGAATGATATGCTCATGTGCTCCAAAATTTCAATTTTCAATATACAAAAGACCCATTAGGCCTTAGCCTAATAAGTCAGTAACCCACACGAGAGCTTGTTATCAATTAGAAATTTAGATTTTTGCAAAAAGAATTAAAGATTCATAAATTATAATATGACTCACATTGTCACACAACAACATAACAAGTTAAATCAACAAATCAAAATTTAATACATAATACATTATACAATGAATACAAAACAAAATTAAAAGTGAGAATTTAGAAACAATTTCATCGTTAGGACTTGGTAGTATGATCAATTGAGAATTTTAAGTGAGAATAGATAAATATCACTAAACCCTATGATAGTTCCAGTTCAAGTGAATTAAACAATCACAATCAATAATTCAATCTAGAATGGAAGATTCTCACAAGTCATATGTATTGATAGAGAGAGAAAAGGACTGTAACACTCGTAATTTTCGGTAAGTGAAAGTCAACCCGTGCGTTGTTACAACTTGTAAATGATGGTATTTTAAGAAACCACTACTTTAAGTCCCTAAGAGTTACGGGAGTGTTTGCATAAAAAAAAGGAGTTTTGGGGCTTGGTACGGGTCCGACTACAATGCCCGATGATTATGACAGTGTCATAGTCGCCCTGGCAAAGTAGCAGCCAAGGGGGGGGGGGGGGCGTTCTGGACCACTTGTGCGACTATGACATGCGATAATGCCATGGAAAAATCACATGGCAATGTAGCCTAGCAGTACAAGACAACTTAAAGTCGAATTTTTAGCCTCATTCTTCATTTCTTCATAACTCTATCATTTCTATTCCGTTTTTGGTAATTCAAAGTGCTATGATTTCGTTTTTGAGAGTTTTTCAAGGATATATTGTTAGTTTTGGGATGATCCAAGAGTTTATGGTGGTGGAGTGGAAGAAAAGATCAAGAGCTAATCTTCATCACCTCCATCTTCAAGAAATTTAGGGTTTTCTAAGTTTTCACCAAAACCTAAGTGGTGATTCATCCTCATAGTTTCTAAACTTTATTATGATTTATAAGTTCTTCATTGATGACTTCCTAGTGTTTATATTTCTCAAATTTTGGCTTGGAGTATTTTGGGGAGTTACGTCAAAACTAGGGTTTTGGTGAAAATAGATATTTTGATATAAGAGGTTTGGGGAATGATTCTAAGTGTTTGGATATGTATATATATGTTTGGAAAAGTTTTGAATCTAGGGTTTGGAGGAATTTCTTGTGGATTCAAGTTTCTTCAAAGAGCTCATATTAGGATAAAATCTAGATTTAACCTAAATATAGCAAGGTGAGTTCAAGCTGATTTGTGAAAACGTTATACATGAAAAAATGTCTATTTTAGAATATTTATGTGTTTTATATGATTATTATCAAATGTTGACATCTTTGATGAGTTTTGCTATTCGAACTAATAATATTTTATAAACCTTGTAAAACACAATATTTGGGATTTTTGGATACTTTGTCAAATAAATCATAAGTGAATGTGTTATGATGATTTATCTTATAGATGGAGAGTTATTGGTAGAAATGCACTCTTAACGTATGTTTTGGAAATATGTATAGATTATGTTATGTGACGTTTTGAAAGTGTAAATGATGTGAGTTCCTTTGGAAAAAGGGTTTGTCCCAACTCAATGTTGTGTTTTAGGTAATTCATTAGTTTAAGTATGTGTTTGTACAAACGTAGGTTGTTTACGTTTAGCACATAATATGGCTTTTAACATATGGTCATTTGCTTGATTGAGCTTAAGGCTTGGTTTTTGTCTCTATCGGGTCTTGGGGACATTTATCCGGTTTTAGTAGCTTAATGTGGAGCTTTGAGTATGAGTTGAATTTATTGCACTTTATTTGGAGAATATATATTTTGATTGCGTGTGCCATTCATTTGATGTCATGTATTTTAGACTGTAATGCATTGGATCCATAGGCATGTAAGTCAGTCATATTTAATAGTGAGGAGTCTCGAAATTCTCACTTTGGGAAATATGTCGCGTTAGCATTGTTGTTGTACCGTTTTTTTTCTTTTTTTGGAGAGGAACCTTTATGGGTTGTACTTCGGGACCATGGGTTTTGTGGTTTAGATGCTATAACTCTTGTGCAAGAGGGTTAAATATCTTGGGGTCATCAAGTAAGGAGTTTGAGACTCCTATCTTGAATGCTAGTAAGTATGCACTAAAGGACTATTGGGAACCTTGAGATTGTAACTTACTAGAAAATGAACAAGCAATTGTATCCTTGAGGTGTAGCTTAGCTAGCAGACAATAAAGTCCAACTTGAGGTGTAGCTTATTAAAGCAAGCAATAAAGTCGATCCGAGGTGTAGTTCGATAACATAAATATATGGCTTAACTTTGTGTTCCACCATGTATAATGGAAGCGGGTCTCCCCCGTCACCGAAAGGTCTTGTTTTGGTATTTGATTTTATTAACCATGTTTTTAGTGATGTTTTATATATATATAGATTGTTATCTATAACTTATGGGTTGAGTATCATGCCCCATCCGTGTTTAGATGTTTCGGGATATAAAGTTTTGTCCACGTTTTTATAAATTGGGAATTCATTTACTATTCACGTTTTGGGAGAGTTTTGGGTTAAGTTTACTTTACGTAAAAATGTTTTATATTGGGGTTTTCGTCTTTAAAATTGTATGTGTTGGAAAACGTTTATATTGGTGTTTCCATCACCTAAAATGCACGTTATTGGAAAATGGGTTGTTTTCATATTTAAAGTAAATTATTTTGGAAATCATGATTTAAGTTGCACTCCTTCCTCTTAACGATTTATATAATTATGATGAAAACTCTTGAACTTACTAGGCGTTAGCCTAACCTTCTTATTTGTCGGGATGTGCATCAGGTTCCGGTTAGGGAATGGTACTAGCGACACTGTGAAGAGATGAGTACGAGTTATATGCACGGGAAGAAAGTAGTTATTGGATGAATCCTTCCACACTTTGGGAATAACAACTGGTATTGGGTTTAATAACACCCGACCTATTTATTTGGTCTGTGTATAAGACTTAAAGTTAGTAATTGTTTAGGTCAAATATATGATTTATCTTGAGGTATTTCCAGGTATTGATTTGTAGAGAGATTTTATCCTTTATTTGATGTAATAATGAAATTTAAATTAGTTGACCTTTCCAAATTTGAGGGTATTACAAGTACAGTGCATAAACTTGAAAGTACAAAGTGAATTGGAGCTCTTCTTTGTGTGATAACTGTGAATCTCAAGAACCCAGTATCATGCGATAACTATGAATGTTCTTGAGAAATTTCACCAACTTTCGATTTTGAACCCAAAACTTCATCAATCGATCTGAAGCTTTACAAGGATGATCGAATCACAAATCCTAACACTTTTAATATTGCACTTCTATCCAAGAACAGTCAAAATCAAGTACTTTTGTGTAAGTTTTTGTATGTCCACGTCATATGAAAACACGACTGATGTCAAATGAATCTATGAGGGAAGCACACATAGAGTATGTATGTCTCAAATTGACCATGATGATCATGAACAAAATAAATTACATGTTGTAATGGAAAGATAATTTTTGTTCTAGCAGAATAATAATTATCAAATGTGTGTGTGTACAATATAATTATAATAATTATATAATGGACTTAAGATGGATAATTAATCATTATGTTAATAATTAATTAGGCCAAAAGCCCAACACTTGAGTGTAATGTTTAGTTAAGACCCGAGATTAAATTATTATGTTAATAATTAATTAAAAAATCCATAAGCCAATAAGCTTGTTTAAGCTAATTAAGGGCCCGGTCCAAATATGGTAAGAGGGTATATAAACCTAATTATAATTAGGTTTAGGGTTAAGCTAATCAAAACACAAGAAAAACCCTCCTCCCTCCCTCCCTTTTGGTATCCGTCGATCACACACAAACCACAAGGAAAATCGTTTTTTTCCTTGTGGCATTCTTGGTTAGAAAAACCGGCCAAAACCGTCGTCGTGCACCGTACGTGTGTGCCACGTGTGTCGTGTCATGCGCTGTTATGGATGTGTGCCTCGTGCGCCAGGTCACCCTCATGGTTTTGACCGTTTGGGTGGTCCGTGGGCCTAGGTAGTTCAAAATTTTTGTTTTTGCAAAACCCTAAATTTTCGTTTTGGGCCTAGGGTTTTTCGAGGGCCAGAAAATTTTCTTGCCTTTGACCATGTTTTGGCCCAATTTTCACGAGCTTGTTAATTTTATGTTTAAATGAACCCAAGCCCATTCTTGGTTGGTTTGCTTGTTGGATTCGGTTTTGGCCCGATTGGCCCATGTTTGTATGTTTTATTTTTCAAGAAATTAAAATGTATAATTATGTGGGTTATGTAATTTTAACAATCCGGTTATCGTTTTATTTATTTTAAATGTAATGTAATTGTTAGGTTAGAAATTTTAGCCTAGCATTGTATTAGTTTAAAGATCTTGTATTTTGAAGATCGAAGGAATCGAAGACGGCGTCCCGGAATCCACCTCGGTTGGCGGAGCTAATGAGAACCATAGAGATGTCATTTGGATTTGATTGGAGTTTTCCGTGTGGGCTCATGGAAACTTCATTAGTGGGCCATACCAAATTCGTTTGTTTATTTGTGTGTTTGTGTTTGTGTTGTTTTTCCGCTTTATTTATTTTGCTTTATAATTATGACTTATAATTAGTGCAATGTTTTATAAAGGGAAAAATTAAAACATAATCGTAAAACCTAAAAAAAAAAATTGGAGATTTGTAAACGTTTTACATTAAACTGATAAGTTATCAATCTCCAATCGATTAATCGAGTTTTATGAATAAGAGAGATTTTTTTATATATACCGACTTTCAAAATTGTTTTAAAACGATTTAAAAACGTTAATTTTTATAAGAGCTCGGTAAAAACCTTACAAACTAAAATGTGAGTTTTTCACCACCCATTTAAAGCACTTGTCAAACATATAATTGTCCGATTTCAGTATGAGCATTGGCGAAGCCGGGTTGCATAAGTGTAGTGCAAGATAAGGAGATGGATCACGAAATCATAGTAGGTTGTGTATTGACCACTTATTGTGATAGTCGTGGCCTGGACGACCAATTTTTGAGTTGATACTCAAAATAGAAATTGTGATGTTTTACTATGGTTAAACTCACTTGAGATATTTATGCATTGTGTATTGCCCGTGCAATAAGTAGCCTCAAGGTGAAGAAGTGGGATTAAACATGTCTCTAATTATAAAGAGAATCTCACGAAGGTCCAAGAGTTGTGATGATCACAATTGGAAGTTTCCTACCTAAATAACTATTTTCATGGTTTGCGAATTGTCCAATCGTGAGAAATAGTGAATTATGGATCTTAGCTCATTTTTGAATTTTAAGGGTTATTCAAATTTTGAGAACTAATTACTAAAATTGAACTTTATTTTATGTAGATGTCTTCTAATCAAGATAACACGAACTCAAACCTCACATAGGTCACACTCCGATCCATTTTGGAGAAATAGGGATTACCTCCAAGCTGGAGAAATCTAAGCATGTATTGATGATCACGGCCAAGGGACGGGTGACCAAGAAGAAGAGTGTGACTGGGAAAGGAAAGGCGAAAGTTGGAAGTTCCAAAGAAGGTCAAGAAGAATGAGGGAAAGATTCCCTTGGATGTTGTTTGCTTT
This sequence comes from Arctium minus, assembly GCA_954870635.1. Lineage (NCBI taxonomy): Eukaryota > Viridiplantae > Streptophyta > Magnoliopsida > Asterales > Asteraceae > Arctium > Arctium minus. The sequence goes on along the minus strand of OX941087.1, from coordinate 38,334,639 downwards.
AAATGCTCTAAGAAAGGGCACTGGAAAGGAAACTGTCCAGTTCTTATTATAAAGGAAAAGAAGGAGAAGGCTCAGGAAGCCGGGCCTTCAGGTATGTATACCATCGATTTATTCATTTCTAATTATGAATCATGGGTATCAGATACCGTATGTGAGACTCATATTTGTTCCTCTTTGCAGGGACTAAGAAGTGAGAGGCAGCTGAGGCCAGGCCAACTGGAGCTCAAGATGGGCAATGGGTCAAGAGTAGATGTTTTGTCTCAGGGTGATTATGATATGATCCTTCCCAATGATCTCGTTTTGAAACTTTATGATTGTCTTTATGTACCTAGTATTGTAAGAAACATGGTTTCCATTTCACGTTTGAGACAAGATGGATTGATGTTTAAATTTCTTGACGATAATTCTATTTATGCATGTTTGGACGGGATTTCATATTTTATTGCTAAACCAGTTAATAGTATTTATCAAATATATGTTCATAATAGTCTTAATTTTGAATCAATGTATAATACGAATGCTAAAAGGCCTAAGCATGACTTAAGCCAAGCATACTTATGGCATTGCCGTCTTGGCCATATAAATAAGAAACGCATTGCCAAGCTCAAGGTGGATGAGATCTTGGAATCAACTAATGATTCATTTGATAAATGTGAATCTTGTTTATTAGGCAAGATGACTAAAGCACCTTTTAAAGGAAAGCCCAAAAGGGAAAATGAGTTGTTGGGAGTGATACATACTGATGTATATAAGCCCTTCAAACCAGCCACATACTACTTCATTACATTTACTAATGATTTCAGTAGATATGGATATGTTTATCTAATGAAACACAAATACGAAAGCTTTGAGATTTTCAAAGAGTTTCAGAATGAAGTAGAGAACCAACTTGGCAAAATGATAAAAGCCTTTCAGTCTTACCTAGGTGGTGAATATATGATCCAAGAATTCACCGATCATCTTAGAGAGTGTGGGATAATCTCACAACTCACTCCTCTAAGAATACCACACCATAATGGTTTTTCTGAAAGGATAAACCATACCTTGTTAGATATGGTTAGATCCATGATGAGCCATACCAAGTTGCCTAAGAGTTTCTGGGGGTATGCTTTAGAAGCTTCCGCCAGAATAGTAAACAATGTACCAACTAAGAAGTCGACAAGACCCCATATGAGATGTGGTCTGGGAAGGTTCCAAACTTATCTTATATGAAGGTCTAGGGATGTGATGCTTATGTTAAGCGGGGATAGGAAGCTAAAGCCTAAATTTGAAAGATGTATCTTTGTAGGATATCCCAAATGGACTATTGGGTATTATTTCTACAACCCTAGCAAAAACAAGGTGTTCATCACAGACCTTGGTGTAGTTCCTAACATAGATGGCCCCATCGAGATCTACTGCGACAATGAGGGTGCCATAGCTCAATCAAAGGAACCAAGACCCCACTAATTTCGTTGTGTTCTATATTAACATGTTTAAATCCATATATATTATGATAGTATTTAAAACCATCCATGGTCGATTGCTACTGGGGGACTGGTAACAAACTAAGATCATTGTGAAGCCTGGTTATGGTATGTGGTGCAACCAGAGTCACTTGCACTTGTAGGTACAAGTGTTGGACAGACCAACCTTCAAGATCACTTCATAGATCAGCGTCATAAAGTGAGTCTTGAAATGATAAGTTATTCATTTATCCTTTGATCTGAGATGTATATTAGAATCTTGTTATGCCTTGATATATGCCTAACGTTACCTTTCACCGGGTGATTATAAGGGTTATGTTAGGTACAATGTGACTTTTGTAAGATTCGTATACATGCAATATGGAATTTGCTCCTCTCATGATGAGAGAGAAATCTCTGGGTCCCTCGATGATATAAATTGAGAATTGTGTGGCCACACACAAGTGAATTGGTCGAACCAATAGTACTTGTTTACTCAACTAATATTGGGATCGAGAAATACAATTATTGAACAACCAAGGAGCATCTTGATGTATGCCTTGAGCTCAATATGAGATATCGTGTAGCAAAGGGATAAGGAATATTTTATTCATATAAAGCTAAGGAAACATATATTCATTTCACTTTGGGGGAAGTGGCGCGTTGCTAAATACATAACCACTGTCTATGTTTTATGTGTCGTGTGAAAGTGGGGGACTGTAGGTTTCTGTATGCCCACGTCATATGAAAACACTGTTGATGTCAAATGAACCTATGAGGGTCACACACATAGAGTATATATGTCTCGAATTGACCATGATAGCCATGAACCAAATAAATTACATGTTGTAATGGAAAGATAATTGTTGTTCTAGTAAAATAATAATTATAGAATGTGTGTGTGTAAAATATAATTATGATAATTATATAATGGACTTAAGATGGATAATTAATTATTATGTTAATAATTATTTGGGTCAAAAGCCCAACGCTTGAGAGTAATGTTTACTTAAGGCTCAAGATTAATTATTATGTTAATAATTAATTAAAAAGACCATAAGCCCATAAGCTTGTTTAAGCTAATTAGGGCATGGTCCAAATATGGTAAGAGAGTATATAAACCTAATTATAATTAGGTTTAGGGTTAAGCTAATCAAAAGACAAGAAAAGCCCTCCTCCCTCTCTACCTTTTGGTAGCCGTTGATCACACACAAACCACAAGGAAAATCGATTTTTTCCTTGTGGCATTCTTGGTTCTACCAACCGATTTGGGATAGGAGCATCTCACTTATGGATACCACTAGAGGAGGCCTACGTTGGTCTCTTGTGCTTCAATCCTCTCGTCTGCAAAATCTTTAAGGTAGTATTCTTAAACCTTCTATGGTTGTTTTATGTCCTTATTTTCATTAGTTATGGATCTGGATTTGCTAGGGTTTCACGGTTAATTTTGTTTATATATATATATATATATATATGTTTATGTCTTTTGTTTCCGCTGTGTTTTTGAGATCCCACGTAACCCTATATTGTGATCCACGACAGTAAGAAGATGTTCGAACTCAGAAACCCTTAGAATCCAAAAATTCTTGATCCAAACATGTGTTGATGTGGAATATACTATTTATATTTGTATATCTATCAAAAATGAATCAATTGAACTAAAAAACTAGATCCGGTTTGTTAAAAAAATCAGAATTCGAAATCCACATCCGACTCTCTTGAAAAACTTCCAAAATTTTGATGAACTACTTCAAAATTCATAGATCTTTTGCTCTGATACCAATTGATAGTTCCAGTTCAAGTGAATTAAACAATCATAATCATTAATGCAATCTAGAATGGAAGATTCTCACAAGTCATGCGTATTGAGATAGAGAGAAAAGTACAATGCATAAACTTGAAAGTATAAAGTGAATTAGAACTACAAATCTAATGAGACAAAAGCTTATATACCCTAAGGGTATTTACAAGAAAGCCCTCTAACTTTAATACAATTAAAATAGACCCTTACACCCTAAATCAATCTTCCATTTCTAGATTTGAAGAAATACAATCGCAATCAAAATAGAAATGATGATTGATTACATGAAGATTTGAAAACCAACGAAGAATTAAGAGTTGAGAGTTGGTTTTGCCTGAATTGCAGAATTGTTGAATCATATATCCCGGTATATATAGTGGGCATTGAGCTATTGACCGTCGTTGGGGCTAGGCCAGGGTAAGTAATTCGCCCATTTGGGATTTCCATCTTTGATTTCTTGAATCTATCTTTATGACCGTTAATCGGTTGGAAATAGAATGCCATGCCTTAAAAATCAGAATAGTCAAACTTTGAAGAACAATGGAAATCAGCTTGAGTTATTGGAATATAAATGTTGGGTGTTCATTGATTCAAGTGTTCACGATACACTATTACTTCTAGGCCCGTGTTTATAGTTAAAGCCAAATTTCTAAATTATAAAACCCAAAACTAATAATAGATGAAAAGTTGATGCCCCCTTGGGCATTGATGCCATGTGTGATCGCACAAGCAACACGTGGCCAGGGCCGAGCCTGACCTTATTTCACCCCTTGAAAAATATCACGTCATTGACATGGCGTGTTGGGCTTAAGAGTTGAGCTCGCCACCATGTTGCAACTCATGCTATTTTGAACCTTGCTCTTATATCAAACAGTCATTTGCATAAACATTCTTATCTAAATAAAATAAACATTAGAGTTTGGATTAGCTTTATAACCTATCTATATAGTGATTTAGCTCAAATTTGTATGTAAATAATATATGTAGCGCCATTCGTTAGTGCATAGTACGCTGTGTTGATAATATCCTGCATTAAATTGTATTGTAAACGTTCAAAAGATTATAGCTCATATTCATACATAACCATGTACACCATGAGAATAGCGAACTTGAGATGGTATCATGTTTTAATGTGTAGTGCAGAAGGTATTGCTTGCCATTGTGACGACTTTCTAGTTTGCATCAGGGAAAAATATAGGATCTTACATATGTTAAGTCTGGTAAACCAATAATCCTATAACCACCCCTTTCGGTTACAATCACCGGAATCATTAGCTTCATATAAAATAAGCAGCATGTGCTAAATACTAATTATATAGAAAATGAGTGTCAAGTACCTTAACCTCACCTGATCCAGGAAAAAACATATTTATGTACTTGAGATAACAAGTTAGAGCATCATAAAATTAAACATGAGCAAGATACACGGAATGGGTGCAAAATAAGTATTACAATAATAACTTAACACATAACCATTAATCCAAATTTCCAATATGTTCTAACAATATCCCGTTAAAAGGACCTGGTTCTAATCACAATCCAAATTTCCAATATGTTCTAACAATATCCCGTTAAAAGGACCTGGTTCTAATCACAATCCAAAAGACCAAAATCAATGAAGTAAATGAAGACGATGAACGTGAGAATTTGTTCTCCACTCTAGGAAAAAATCATGCCAAAGTTGGGCTATAAAGTAGCATACAATTAAATAATCATAAAAGAAGGCAACCACAAAAAAGTTTGGAGAAATTAAAGGAGAGTTATACTTTGATTGAGTTGAAGGTGGCACTATAGAGATGTAACACCCTAAAAATAGGGATAACAAAAGTTTCCGGAAAATGGAAATATGGTATATAATTTGCCAAAGCATTCGAGCCTCCCAAAAAAAATGGGGAAATAATAACCCTGTTTAATTACAGTTGTAATATAACGGAAGATAAAAAACAACCAACTAATCTAATTTCTACACTAGAAAAGAGATTAGAAAAAGGGTGTCGTATATAATCCCAAAAATAGCTTCACCAAGGTGTATCCAAAGGCACCTTCCCCAAGCTCTCACCCAAGCGCGACTAAACCTGACTAGGAGCGGCACCACAAGTACCTGAGATACACATCGACACCAAACAAGTGTTAGGCCAAAAAGCCTAGTGAGTTTATACAAGAAATAACATGCAAGTTCAGGTACCAATCTTATCAGCAGTTAACCAAGGTTCATTAAATGTGGAGTCAATGGGGGTGACCCAAAGCACCAATCAAGTTCCACCCAAAGAGTCGATATACCTTGATGCCAACTACCACGAGTGACATTCAAAAGGCCCGACACATCCGAGGACTACAACCATGGCATTACCCCGAATGGCGGAGGTCTAGGTACATACCATCACGGTGGCACCCAAGACTACATCCTCCTAGTGTCTACTGACTTGGTTCGTCCAACATAATTCATAGGAGGTCTCAAGGTACATTATAACCAAGAATATTTCAATACCAACCATGGGTACAATATTACCATCTTAAACAACATAAAGTCCGATATACGACTGACATGACCATAACTTTCTTCATGTAGATATGATATCACCAAAAGGTGTCTCAAGTAAGAAATCATCAAAATGCCAAGATATACATATTTACTCATCAAATCATGGCAAGTTACAAATAAACATATTTCATAAGAAAAACCCCAAATACATAGACATTTAGAAATGAACATTTCAAGTATAGATTCAAGATATTAGCAAGTAGAAGATTATGATGTGTATCTAGTTTTAACAAAGGTTTAGTAAACTCACAATCGAGGTTTTTGATTAAAACATAGAAAAGATGAAAACCCTAGAAGTTGGATGGAAGTGATTGAACTTGGATCTTGTGTATCTACTCCAATAAATGCTCTCCAAGGTAGGTTTAATGCCCAACGATTGTTGTCTAACCACCCAAGGTTTGAAATAAATGCTTGGAGATGGGTAGAGGATGAAAAATAATCCCCAAACCCTAAAATCGCATCTGAAATCGTGTGTGTGTGTGTGTATGTTTGTGTTTTGAAATCGGGCAAATGGGGGTTTTGAGGACCTGCAGGTTGCCCTGCGGCTTGTGTCGCGGCTTGCAACCCGCTGCGTAAGTCGCGCGTGTGCCCAAACGCCTGCACTCCAGAGGGTCCCGCGGCTTACAACCTGCGTTGTAAGTCGCCCAACTCACTGACTTCCCAAGGGCTGCTCTATAACTTCCAAAACATTACCAATAACAAACTTTAAACAAAATAACAATTAAACATATAAGTCCTACTTCATTTAGCACAAAACCATAAGATTAACGAAGCCCTATACTTACCTGAATTTCCGGATGTTACAATCCTCCCCACCTAAATTGGATTTCGTCCCCGAAATCTCAATCCGAACTAAACAACCTAGGATAACGCTTTCTCATGTCCTCCTCAGACTCCCACGTGACATTAGCACCACGATGGTGCTTCCATTGCACCTTGACCATGATCACATCTTTATGTCGTAGCCTTTTCGTCTTTGATTCCAAAATTGCCTCCGGTTCTTCCACGCAACGATTCCCATTATCTACCCGAATTTCTGACAAGGGAATCACACTTTCCTCCTCGGCTAAGCACTTCCGAAGGTAACACCCGTGAAACGTAGGATGTATTCCATCCATCTCCGGTGGCAAATCCAACCGGTACGCTTGAAGTCCAATCTTTTCTAAGATAGAAAAAGGTCCAAGGAAACGGGGGCTAAGTTTCCCGTGCTTTCCAAACCGGATAATCCTTTTCCAGGGAGACACTTTCAACATGACACGATCGCCCACTTGGAATTCGACCGGTCTCCTCTTCTTATCCGCATAGCTTTTCTGTCGGTCTTGCGCCGCCTTCAATCTTTCTCGAATTTCTTTCACTTTGTCTGCCATCTCTTGAACTATCTCCGGCCCGGTGAATTGTTTCTCGCCCGCTTCTAGCCAACAAACCAGAGTCCTACACTTCTGTCCATACAATGCCTCGAACGGTGCCATTCTGATACCAGAATGGTAACTGTTATTATAAGTGAACTCCACCAAAGGTAGGTGCGAGTCCCAACTTCCTCCAAAATCTATGACACACGACCTCAACATGTCCTCGAGCGTCTGAATCGTGCTCTCGCTTTGACCATCCGTTTGAGGATGATATGCCGTGCTCAGATTTAATCTGGTGCCCAACTCTTTCTATAAACTAGCCTAAAAGTTCGATGTGAACCGACTGTACCGGTCCGACACGATAGACTGTGGAACTTCATGCCTCGACACCACCTCATCGATATAAAGTTTGGCCAATTTTTCCATTGGCAAGGTCTCTCGCATAGCAAGGAAGTGCGCACTCTTGGTTAAACGATCCACGATTACCCATATTGTATCATGGCCCCGCAAGGTCTTCGGTAGCTTTGTCACAAAATCCATGGTGATGTTGTCCCATTTCCATTCAGGTATGGACAACGGTTGTAAACTTCCGTACGGTATTTGATGTTCCGCCTTGACATGAAGGCATGTGACACAACTCTTCACGTAGTTGGCCACGCCTATCTTCATCACCGGCCACCAATAGTTCAACTTTAAGTCTCTATACGTCTTGGTGCTACCGGGATGTATAGAGTATTTCGAATTATGTGTTTCCTCTAGAAGCAACTCTCGATTTCCACCAAATTTTGGTACCCAAATCCGTCCTTGAAAAAGTTTAAGTCCCCGACCGTCTTCCGTCAAAAGTTCACTTTGCTTCACCATGACTTCGGATTTGAGGTTTTCTTCCTTGAGTGCTTCCTTCTAACTCATCTTGATGTTTTCCAAGAGACTCGATATTACATCAATTCCTGTGAGGGATAACTTAACACCGCCTTCATAACCCCTCCGACTCAACGCATCCACCACCACGTTGGCCTTACCGGGATGGTAGAGTAAATCACAATCATAGTCCTTTAGTAACTCAAGCCACCTTCTTTGTCACATATTGAGTTCTTTTTGATCAAAAATGTATTTAAGGCTCTTGTGATCGGTAAAAATAGTACCATTCGTCCCATACAAATAATGCCGCTACAACTTCAATGCAAAGACCACTGTCGCCAATTCTAAGTCATGAGTAGGGTAGTTCTTCTCGTGGTCCTTTAGTTGCCGCGACGCATAAGCTATCACTTTTCCTCGTTGCATTAGCACACACCCTAAACCCATCTTGGAAGAATCGCTATACACCACAAAGTCATCCGATCCCTCGGGCAGGGATAGGATAGGGGCTTCACACAACTTCTTTTTGAGCGTCTGAAAGGCTTGATCCTATGTGTCAGTCCAAAGAAACTTGACATTCTTCCGTGTGAGTGAGGTAAGCGGTGAAGTTATCTTGGAAAAGTCTTGAATGAAACACCTGTAGTAACCCGCCAACCCCAAGAAACGTCGGATTTCTGTCGGACTCGTTGGTGGTTCCCAACTCATCATCACCTCTATCTTTGCTGGGTCTACCTTCACCCAATCTTTAGACATCACGTGGGCCAAGAACTGCACTTCTTTGAGCCAAAACTCGCACTTTGAGAACTTCGCATACAACTTCTCTTTTCGGAGAACTTCTAGCACTTCGCGCAAATGTTCCTCATGCTCGGCCTCGTCCTTTGAGTAGTCCAGGATGTCATTGATAAAGACAATCACGGACTTGTTCAAGAAAGGGCGACACACGCGGTTCATCAAATCCATGAATACGGCCGGAGCATTGGTCAAGCCAAAAGGCATCACCAAAAACTCGTAGTGACCATATCTTCATCGTGACCTTATTGAGCTCCCGATAATCTATACACATCCACATAGACCCATCCTTCTTCTTTACAAACAAAACCAGTGCTCCCCAAGGCGATGAGCTCGGTCAAATGAATCCTTTTTCTAGGAGCTCTTGAAGTTGCATCATCATCTCCCGCATTTCTGTCGGGGCGAGATGATAGGGTGCACGAGCTATTGGAGCCGCTCCCGGAGTAAGGTCGATTTGGAACTCCACTTGACGTTCCGGCGGTATCCCGGGTAAATCTTCCGGAAATACGTTCGGAATGTCTTGCACGATCTTCACGTCTCCCACCAACTTCTTCTCTTTCTTTGCGTCCACCACGTAAGCCTGATAAGAAGGGTAACCCTTGGCTAGAAACTTGCGAGCCATAAGAGAGGAGATGATAGGGTTACTTTTTTTCCCTTTCTCCCTGTAGATGGTGACCACCCCGCTTCCCAGCAAAGGCACTTGGATCATCTTTTTGGAGCAAAAGATGTCGTCCTTATGCCTTGATAACCAATCCATGCCTATAACTACGTCGAACCCTCCTATAGCCATAGGTAATAAGTCTACTCCAAAGGGATTACCATCGATCTCTAGGATACAGTCACAATAGCGCTATCGGATGATCACTTGATCCCCATTAGCCACTTCTACAACTAAAGCATCAGGGAGAACATTAATAGGGATGACGAATAGTTTACATAAAGTATCCGATACGAAAGAACACGTAGCACCCGAATCAAATAATACACGAGCGGGCAAGGAGTTTACTAGGAACGTACCCGAAACCACGTCGGCCGTCTCCTTTGCCTCCTCGGTAGTCATCCGAAAAATTCAGCTTGGCGCTCTCGGCGGTTGCTCAACTTTTGCTGTCAACCCAAAAGAACTTCCACGGTTGACACCCACTAGATTTGGGCAATCCTTCTTCATGTGGCCTGGTTCCCGACACTCGAAACACACCGACCCTCGAATAGGACACTCTCGAGTCACGTGGCTTTTCTTGCCACACTTGGCATATCCGATAGGACCCGAGTAAGATCTTGGATTACATGGGCCAGAGTGCTTGGTCTTGCACTAATGGCACCACCGATCTTCACGACGGTTGTCACTAACTCTTCCACTTATAAACGGCTTCGATTGACGAACGGGCCCAGATGGCCCTTCCCACTTTCGTTTCTCCCCAGCTTGCCCTTTCTCTTCCCTTTCTGCTAGCATGTCATTTTCCACTAGCAAAGACTCTTCAATAACTTCTTGCAACGTTGATCCTTTAGCGTTTCTTACCGCCGTCCTCATCTCGGCCGGTAGTCCATGTTGATAAGCTTTGATCTTCGACCTCTCATCGGGGACCAGATGTCCCACCAAATTCAACTTTTCCAGAAAAAGCTTGGAGTAGTCGGTAACGGACAGAGTCCCTTTTTTTAGATTCCTAAACTCTTCTTCCAGCTTGTCCAACGACCGCTTACTACAGTACTTGTCCATGATTTTCTGCTTGAAAACCGGCCAAGTTAGCTTGGCCAGAACTTCGGGAGTGAGGGCGGACCATGTGATATTCCACCAGATCAAAGCCTCACCCCTAATTAGTTGGGAAGCGAACTTGACCCGTTGTGAGACATCACACTCGCTAGATTCGAAAGTCATCTCTACTTCCTTCAGCCAATACATACAAACGACCTGATTTGCGGAACCTGAAAACTCCTTTGGATTGCACCCCAGAAAAGATTTGTAAGTGCATCCTTTAACCTTTCCCTTACTTCCGTTCTCTAATTGATCCTCTGTCAACACGACGCCCGGTCCACCACCCGATCCCATCACAATATTATCTGCCATCGTCTCGGGTTGTCGGTGGCTGGCATCTCGATCCTCTAAGAGTTTCATGAAGAATTCTTGTTGTTGAGCCATGGACGAGTTCATGGCTAGCATCATACTATCTCTAATTCGGGTCTCCATGGTCACTTTCTCCACTATGACATTGTTATTTGCAATATTCGTGTGTGGGATGAATTCGGGTCCTCCTCCCAAGATTTTTGGTATGGGAGGTCCCACCGAGATCTCGACCAAAGGAGGTTGGTCGGAAGTAGATTCCACCTCCACACGACCCTCTTGAGGGTCCGGCTTCCTGCTCCAAGTGTTTACCATGGTTATCTGCCATACATATACGAGAAGGAGGTTGAGAAAAGACTAAGTGATTTAAACTCATGGTACGTACTACTTTTCATTTCAATCATCATAATAATAGTAATTCAAGCACGCTCACATAACAACGCATTCATAATAGCAGTAGCTAAATGAAATTATGAACGAATTATACACAAAGATTCTTGTCACCGTCATTACAGCTCTCAAATAGTGTAATTCCGTAAGTCCTAACGCTCTCCCCACCTAAGACTTTTACCCCAAGGTGGATAACTTAACTCTATGTTTAAAGCTTAAGTCTAGGTATACTAAGGTCAATACCTAGTTCACTTAAACTAAAGCTCTGATACCAACTTGTAACACCCTAAAAATAGGGATAACAAAAATTTCCGGAAAATGGAAATATGGTATATAATTTGTCAAAGCATTCGAGCCTCCCAAAAAAATGGGGAAATAATAACCCTGTTTAATTACAGTTATAATATAACGGAAGATAAACAACAACCAACTAATCTAATTTCTACACTAGAAAAGAGATTACAAAAATGGTGTCGTATATAGTCCCAAAAATGGCTTCACCAAGGTGTATCCAAAGGCACCTTCCCCAAGCTCTCACCCAAGCGCGACTAAACCTGGCTAGGAGCGGCACCACTAGTACCTGAGATACACATCGACACCAAACAAGTGTTAGGACAAAAAGCCTAGTGATTTTATACAAGAAATAACATGAAAGTTCAGGTACCAATCTTATCAGCAGTTAACCAAGGTTCATTAAATATGGAGTCAATGGGGGTAACCCATAGCACCAATCAAGTTCTACCCAAAGAGTCGATATACCTTGATGCCAACTACCACAAGTGACATCCAAAAGGCCCGGCACATCCGAGGACTACAACCATGGCATTACCCCGAATTGCGGAGGTGTAGGTACATACCATCACGGTGGCACCCAAGACTACATCCTCCTAGTGTCTACTGACTTGGTTCGTCCAACATAATTCATTGGAGGTCTCAAGGTACATTATAACCAAGAATATTTCAATACCAACCATGGGTACAATATTACCATCCTAAACAACATAAAGTCCGATATACGACTGATATGACCATAACTTTCTTCATGTAGATATGATATCACCAAAAGGTGTCTCAAGTAAGAAATCATCAAAATGCCAAGATATACATATTTACTCATAAAATCATGGCAAGTTACAAATAAACATATTTCATAAGAAAAACCCCAAATACATAGACATTTAGAAATGAACATTTCAAGTAGAGATTCAAGATATTAGCAAATAGAAGATTATGATGTGTATCTAGTTTTAACAAAGGTTTAGTAAACTCACAATCTAGGTTTTTGATTAAAACCTAGAAAAGATGAAAACCCTAGAAGTTGGATGGAAGTGATTGAACTTGGATCTTGTGAATATACTCCAATAAATGCTCTCCAAGGTAGGTTTAATGCCCAAAGATTGTTGTCTAACCACCCAAGGTTTGAAATAAATGCTTGGAGATGGGTAGAGGATGAAAGTTAATGCCCAAACCCTAAAATCGTATCTGAAATCGTGTGTGTGTGTTTGTGTTTTGAAATCGAGCAAATGGGGGCTTGGGACCTGCAGGTTGCCCTGCGGCTTGTGCCGCGGCTTGCAACCCGCGGCGTAAGTCTGCGTGTGCCCAAACGCCTGCACTCCAGAGGGTCCCGCGACTTATGCCGCAGCTTGCAACCCGCGCTGCAAGTCATGCAACTCACTGACTTCCCAATGGCTGCTTTATAACTTCCAAAACATTACCAATAACAAACTTTAAACAAAATAGCAATTAAACATATAAGTTCTACTTCATTTAGCACAAAACCATAAAATTAACGAATCCCTATACTTACCTGAATTTTCGGATGTTACAAGAGAGACAGAAGAGTCGTGTCACCAACATAAACATCTCCTTCCCAAAATTAGATGAATTTTTCATGTTAAACCCCATAATAGGGTATGAGCCTAAAACAAAATTGATGATGATAGTGAAAAATTTCCAAGTTTGACTCTTCTTTTAAGCCTTGGGATAAGGTATGTCAATATACAAACCTCGTTTATGAAGGACTTGATGAAATGATCACCATCAAAGATGTCCTCAAAGTGATCACTGGAGCATAAATTCCAAATATCGAATCATATTTCATGTAATCTTCTACTAACTTACCTTCAATCATCCCAAAATGATGATTATCCAATCTAGAACCGGTGGCGGATCTAGGAATTTTGATGATTGGTTTGGACTTTAATTAAAATGATATAATATAATAAAAATAAGAAATAAATAGAAAGTATAGAAATAAGAAATAACTTACATTATATAACTGTTCTCTACGAGTTTTCATTTTCTGAAAGCGATTTATCACATCTTCGTTCGTAAATTTGGCAAGTGCTTCTTTTTCTATGTCACATATAACACACGCATTCAAAAAGGAATCACCAATTTGATTGCACGAATCTGAATTTACAATCTTCATTGTAGAAAAGTATCTCTCAATTGTTGTGGTTGTTACCGACAAAACCAGTGCTAAATTCAATAACCGATATGCCAAAGGAAACGTAAGATATTTCTTTGTTTCCACCATCACTCTACAAAGGTTGGATATACCTTTAAAAATAGTAAAAACACAACGTTAGTTATTGTAACACACCTAAAATAATAAAAATACAACTTACAAAACTCTTGGAATTACCATAAATAAATGTGACACTCAAACCCAAACATCGAAATAAACAAAAGTTGTTATCATGTCATTGCAAAGATCCTCAAAAAGAAAAGAAAGTTCATTGCCACAACATTGATGAGAGCAAAGGCTTGGTGACAAAAGATGTGCCAAATGAGAACCAGTGTCGAAAAATTCCTAATGATCCTTGAATAGGCAAGTTTTTGACCTAACAATAAGAAATGTGGGACTAGTATATAGTTCATACAAGTGATTATCATAGGTATGTGTTCACTTATGATTTATGAAAGGATGGATAGAACAAATTTGCATATATATGCACTTATTGATATGACTTGCCTTTTCCTCAAATTGAGTCACTTTTTGTTGTCATTTGGTTGCTTGGGGACAAGCAATGCTTTTAGTTTAGGGGTGTGATATGCATTGCTTTCACCAATGTGATAACACTCACTTCCCTTTTAGCTATCTTATTTTCCTTTTATATTTTTTGTTTTTTTATTATCTTTGTTAGGACACAGTCTCATTGGATTCAAGATCATCCAATACGAAGATCGCAATTTGAAGTTAAACCTGACAAGTCACTCTCAACAATAGTCTAGGGTCAAATATGTAATAATTGTCAAAGTGTAATTGTGTTAATTATATTAGTTTAATTAGTTTAGTTAATTATATTAGTTTAATTAGTTTAGTTATTATATTAGTTTAATTATAATATCTAGATATTATAGATATCTAGATATTATGTTAGATTTAGTTGTTGGTTAAGGTGTGTTGATGAAGTAACATAAGAATCATAACTTTCAATATCTCATATACACATATCGATCATCAAGAACACGTCAGAGAAAAGAGCTTCAAAGTGTAAACTTATCAACCTCTGTAATCCGCGTTTTTGTAATAGAAACAGGTTGGTAATCTATATCTTATTGTTGTTTCATTTATCTGGTAAACGATCACGGACTCACAATTGGTATCAGAGCCTCAACCAGATCAAAATCAAAATTTTCAAGTCTTTGTGTTCTTCATTTTTCATAAACACTGTGTCATTGATCAAAAACTCCATTTTGTGGTTGTTTTTGAAATTAAAGTGTTGGAACCTGTTGTAGTTGATAAGTCGATCATAGTGTCAAAATATTGGGTTGTAATTCGAATCCAAGGTCGGTCAATTTATCAGTTACAAGGCCGATAAATCGAAGAAGAAACGATACCGGTCGAAGGTTCCTTACCGGTCGACCGATATCAATATCCAGTTCCGGTCGAAAAGTTTTATTCCTATCGGTCACAAGAAGATTTTCAAGGTACCGGTCGAAGATTTACATTGTACCGGTCGACCGATCTCATTCCGATCCAAATTTTATTTTTACCGGTCGACCTACATCCTAATATCGGTCGACCACTACACTATTCTACAAGGTATCGATCCACTTCTCTCGCCTGAATACCGGTCCATCGATTTTTAAACAACATATCGGTCCACTAATTAACAACCTATCGGTCCACTACTCTCTATTGTCGGTCCAAGAATAGCATTCCGAACTCTTTTATCGGTCCTAGAAAAGAATTCCAAACATTTTATCGGTCCACGAAAAGCATTTCACGTGGCAATCATTTTCCTCAAATTTTCCTCAACACGTGGCAATCTCACCCCCTTTTAAGTTTGTTGTTACCTCACGTGTCCACCATCCTAAGAATTATTTCCTAACCTTTTGTTAACTTCTCCTTGGCAAACTGATCTTTTTCTAAAATGATTACTTTCTCAAAGTTAGAAACTTTTGAAGGAGATCAGTTTTCGAATGGATTACTTTTTAAGTAATCCTTTTAAGTAATCATTTTAGAAAGAGATCAGTTTTCCAATGGATTACCTTTGAATCGATTAAAGGATTAACCGATTGAGTCTGGTTTAGTGTCGAATTGGTCGATGCAAAGCCGATTGAACCGATTGAGTCAGATCTGGTGAAGGCACCGAAACCTAGGGTGTTGAATCTGGAAACGATTGAATGATACCTCGTGAAGATTGAATGATTGAAGATTGAACGATATCGATTAGGATTATCTGCGATTTGTGAATCTTCTCTTCAGATTATCTGCGATTTGTGAATCTTCTCTTCATCCTTGGAACGATTAGGAATGGATTATGTGTTGTGAGTGTACGATTTGAACTGAAGAAAGCGAGCGGCGGTCGAAGAGAAGAAGTAAACTGATGAAATGTAAAAAAAACAAAAAGCCGCTTATATTTTAGACGGGTTATCGGGTTGGGTCGGTTTGGCTTGGGCCCAAACCATTTCAAACCCATTAAATGCGGTTTGGTCTAAAATTGTATCGGTTATATCACGGTTTGACGCGGTTTACGTTTTTTTCGGGTTGGGTTGGACGGGTTGGCCGGGTTGAACGGGTTGGTCGGAAATTTGAGCACCCCTATGAGAATCTACTTGAGAAAGTGATTTTAAACAAAAAGATTTGTTTATCCATATATTTTGAGGAAACTATTGGGTACTACTTGTTTGGTCATGGTACTACACAGAGATATGCAGATGTTAGTAAAATGGATGAGGCCTGAGATGGTATTCCTTAAAATAGATATTGGAACTAGATACTCCTAACTCTATGTTGTAGTATTTGTACAACAATAGTTTGTTGGAATTTGTGTTACTTCATACCAAAAGTCTTACACCCATGCTTCTTTTATATATTATGTTATTTCCAGTTGTGATAAATCCAACCCAAAACAATTTCTTCAAATTCGTTATCTGAAATTAGTCTTTCGTCTAAAGTTCTTGCAACTTAAGATTTCAATCTCTGTGGAATACGATACTTGGTTCTTACCATTTTATTAGTTGAAAGGCGATAGTGTTGACCCATGTATACTTGCATGAGTTACCATTTAGTGTTGTAGACTATAATATCTAGCTTCTATTAACTTTACAATCTAGAAATTGAATTAAATCTCAATTTTTTTACTTTCATCTACGAACACGAATATCGTTGTTCTTCATGGATCGATTGAAATGGAACCAAAATGTATTTTTGATCTTTTGATCGTTTAAAAGAGACATTGATAATCATATTTTGTAAATTATACAAAGGAAGAACCAAAATGAAAATGTCGGACAACTTTATGTTGATCTCGACTAATTCCATTATGCCTACATTTAACCATTAGAAAAACCCTTTCATTTAAAAAGAGGGACATGAACCGATGATATCTAGGAACCAAACCTAAAATCTTACTAGTTATGTTATCCTACTTGAAAGGTCTGATCTCAATTCCCTCAACAACAAGCCCTCCTTTCAAGTGAACACCATTGATGTCTCTGAAGCTTATTTTAACGTTTTTATCATATGTTCCGTCGTTATAAAACTCACCCAATTCTATCTCCAACCATCCATCCTTCCGCTCGTGAGAAACCCTATAAATGTCTTCTTTGAATTTTGATCTCAATCCTTCTTTGACCTTGTTTCTACGACACACCCGCTCAAAGGAGCGCTTGTGAGACAATATTATTGTCCCTCGTGACTGGAATTCACCAAGTTTGATTAAAACCTCGAATGGCAAGATGTCTAGTCCGAAGGCACGATTATGAGCCACTTCAACGATTAGATATGCTCCATAATGGGTATTTGGAGACAAAATTCGGGTATTGATCTTTCCTTCTATTTCGAGCCAACTCGTCATTCTAAGCTCCACAACTTCGGCAAATCTGTTATAATTTAAACAATTAATTACTAAATATAAATTGCTACGATTATAGAAAACTAGTGTGTGTGATACAATGAGATGTAAAATTTTATTGTAAATTGTTGATAAATAGTTAATGTTACATTTTATAAAACAAAACAAAATTTTATTTTTGAACTCAAAATATCTTAATATGCCAAGTTGTGTGAATTTTATGGAGACACACGTCTCAAAAGAGAAAATCGATGCACAAATTAATCTCTCAAGACATACATCAATACTCCAAAATTTAATTGACAATTTTTCTACACTTTATAAGAAAATTAAAAAAAAAATCAAATACTAAAGGTGCATATGATTAGGACGGTTTGCATCAAAATTTTCCTCTACATATACTCTCAACCAATTTTTTTTAACAAATTATAACTTTTAACACATGCAATCCATACAACCCCTCTATCTACCACTCATTTTATGTAATTAAGAAAAAAGAAAATAAAATGAGTGGTAGATAGAGGGGTTGGATGAGTTGCATCATAACCCCTCTACATATATATGTATATATATACATAGAGGGTCCAATTTTTTTGAGAACCACATAAAATTTGAACCGAAAAACCTACTTATTCATTAATGTTTAATGAATTCCAGTGAATATATGCATCAATGAATATATAGGTTCTTTAGGTCTCAAATATTTTACCGTTTTCACATTAGCCTGGTTCTATATGCATATATATATATATATATATATATAGGGAGAGGTTCATTAGAGAAATGTTAAATATATGAGAAATAGAGAAGTAATCTTAGTCATTCATCTGGTCAACATTTGCTGCTTTGACCGCGAAGCACCAGATAATTCCTTGTGTGGTATATAGAAGGTAGAGGGGTAATTTTGTAAAATACACGGGATGGGTTCATATATGAATCTGTATGAATCACAAAGATTCATATATGAATCTGTTAATTAGTTCAACTGATTCATATATGAATCTTTGTGATTCATACAGATTCATATATGAATCACAAAGGTTCATATATGAATTTGTTAGTTAGTTCAACTAATTCATATATGAATCACAAAGGCTCATATATGAATCACAAAGGTTCATATATGAATTTGTTAGTTAGTTCAACTAATTCATATATGAATTTGTTAGTTAGTTCAACTAATTCATATATGAATCACAAAGGTTCATATATGAATCAGTTAAAAGAGTTCAGTTGTGAATTGCACTGGTTCATATATGAACATATAGTTCATATGTGAATTATACATGTTCATATATGAACACAGCCCGTGTGTTTTGTAAAATTTACGAAATTGTCCTTCTATTTTTGGGATAGCCGCAACTTTTGACCGGTCAAAGCCGCAATATTTGACTAGTCAAATCCGATCTTGACCATATGAATGACTAAGATTATTTCTCTATTTCTCATATATTTACCATTTCTCAAATGAACCAAACACTATATATATATATATATATATATATATATATATATATATATATATATATATATATATATATCGATCTTAGGTACCTGGACCGGATAAATGGCTTCCAACACCAAAAGAGAGGATTGGCTGACCAAGCAATGTAGAGCCCTCTTGCACTTAGCATGTAGCATTTTTTACCCGTCGCTTTGTCAATTGAGAATGTCTACAACACAAATTCAAGAGGATAGAATCACAACCACATACACACATACCCTTATATATAATAGGTTGGGTTTCCATAAAAATGAAAGTTATGGTGAGAAGGGTGAGAAGAGTAAGAAGGGATCTACTCCTTTGGATACACATTAGAATGAGGTGCAACGAGATGAGTTGCACTGGGATGCGGGTTAATCCCCGTATCAACCACGATTCATGGATGAGTTTGAAATTAAAAATGATCAAGGTCCAGATCTCTTTTTACCTTCTCACCTTAACTTTTTCTTCTCACACGATCTTTGGTCTATATATAATATACAAACATATATAGAGAGAGAAAATTTCAAATACATAACCACGTATATATTACACACACTATAAACCAATCTTGGCCCAAGTTTTTAGGTAGTTATTAAAACAGTCGTAGATAAGGTTGACGGTGAATATTGGAACCGATTTAATTAATCGTTAACATTGATTTGACAATTTGCACGGACATTTAATGTTGGTTTGTATGGTTTGTAGGATTTTAGTGGTTTCTATTTGAAACAGCCTCTTTACATATATACATATATGTACTTACATATACATACATTGAGACAAGTTTATACAAGAACGGTAACTAAGAGAATAAGAAAAAGGTGGAGTCACATGTGATTTACACTAAATTCACATATAAAATCACATGTGATTCATACGACGGTCGCGGGCCACATCACCCGAACACTCTTGCGCTGATCGTTAGTGTAAAATCATATGTGAGATTTAACCGCGTTCTTATTCTCTTATTTTGTTATTATTGTCGTTTGAATCTTCCTCTACATATATATATAGATATACAAGCAGGACACAAATTCTAGAGGGTAAGATTTCAAGAATATACGCCTACACATATATACATACATCCATACAAATTAACACCCACACACACACACAGGTACACATACAATTTAAAAGATGGCTGTATATATTACCTTGAGGCCACCATCAATGAGAAGAGGTGTTGAAAGCTTAAAGAACAGTTCTTTGTTGGATTTATACGACAGTGGACACACACTTCTGGATATGATTTGTTGATGATCAGGTGGCAAAAACTTATCCCACAACACCTCTGATTCTGCAGCATCCCTAAACACCAAAGCCACCATGGCCGACCGACATGCATCACGCGGTGACCCAAAGGAGAGGATATGAGCGATGCAATCTTCCGGCAAAACCTCCATCAAATTGTACTAATTAAAAAGTTAGGTTGAATGGGAACGACAAATGGGTTGTTTAATAAAAGTGTAGAATGCATGACGACATAAGTCGGAGATATGAAGACATATTTTTGTATTTTAATTAGGTTTAATCCAAGTGTCGTCACGTGTGTTCTTAGTTTTGGAAGTTTGTGTGTAAATAGGGTAAGATGAAAATGCTAAATAAATAAAAAACTGAAACACAAACATAAACCGGAAGTAGATTTATGCTTTAGTTAAAATTCCAAAAAATTGTTTTTTATATAATGAAATTTATATTTTATAAACATATATTCTACTTTAACTTCCCCAATTTTTTTGGATAGATCCTAATTTCTGTTGAATATTAAACCCAAACAACTAACTTTGACAGGAAGTATGAAGGGGTTACTGTTGGTCAATCGGTCAAATTAAAGCTTTTAAGTCTAGTTTTAATGGTGAAAGTGTTAAGTCTTTTTGGTTTTCTCTATAATAAGTTATGACAGTTTTTTGTATCCAAAAGTCCAGCTAAGATTGATGGTGTTGTTAGAAATTTTGTTTTCAGTTTTGAATCTGTAGGTCTATAAAATTAGAGTTTTGGTATGTTATGAAATGCAGGTGATAAGAATATATGTTAAAGCTTAATTGAAAGGACCTTGGGTTCCAATTTATCTTCCTATAAAAGAACTTGTATTTGTCAAATTGGTATCAGAGCCACGATGAATTCCGGGAGTACATCGTTGGGGCAAATACTGTTACCAAGACTCACCAAGACAAACTATGACAATTGGAGTATTCAAATGCGTGCGTTGCTCAGTGCACAAAATGCATGGGAAGTGGTTGAAAATGGTTATACAGAACCAGATAACGTGCCGGCAGACCAACTGAAGGCATTGAAAGAGACACGGATGAAAGACAAAACCGCTCTCTATTTCTTGTTCCAAGCAGTAGATGAGTCGGGTTTTGAGAAGATTGTTGGTGCGACAACTTCAAAGGAAGCCTGGGACATTTTGCAAAAGGTCTTCAAGGGAGCCGACCGTGTTAAACAAGTTCGGCTTCAAACACTTCGAGGTGAGTTGGAGGCTATGAAAATGAAGGATTTGGAAGGAATATTTGAATACATCACCCGTGTACAAACGGTGGTGAATCAACTCAAACGCAATGGGGAAATCCTAACTGATGCAAGGGTTGTGGAGAAGATTTTGTGGTCATTGACGGATAACTTCGAAAACGTCATATGTGCAATTGAGGAGTCAAGGGACTTGGAAAATATGACCGTCGATGAGCTCGCTGGTTCTCTTGAAGCACATGAACAACGGTAAAAGAAGAAGAAACAAGAGCCGCTTGAGGAAGCTTTACAAGCTAAGTCAACTATCAAGGATGACAAAACGATGCAACAAACGCAAGGTCGAGGTCGCGGTCGTTTTGGTCGTGGTTTCGGTCGCGGTAGAAGTCACGCACGTGGAAATAATTATGAAGAAAAGCGTCAGCCGATCCAACAGAATTGGCAAGGTCGAGGACGTGGTCGTGGTAGAGGTGGTCGGTCAAATCGGTCATATCTCGAGTGTTATAACTGCGGCAAGTATGGACACTATGCAAGTGAGTGCTACTCCGGAAAAAAGGTTGAAGAAAACGTGAATCTAACCGCACAAGAGGAGACAAAAGACGATGGTGTTCTCTTGATGGCATACAAAGATATGGCTCATGATAGCGACTCGGTTTGGTATCTCGATACCGGTGCTAGTAATCACATGTGTGGACAAAAACAACTCTTTGTGGAGATGAAAGAGATAGAAGATGGGCACGTGTCATTTGGAGATGGATCGAAGGTTAAAGTCAAGGGACGAGGTAAAATTCAGATTTTCAAAGAAGATGATAAAGAAAGGGTGATCGAAAATGTTTATTATGTGCCTAACTTGAAGAGTAACATCCTTAGCATGGGGCAACTATTGGAGAAAGGATATTCGGTTTTAATGGAAGATCGAATGTTGCATTTAAAAGATAAAAAAGGTCATTTAGTTGCACAAGTGGAGATGGCCAAGAACCGAATGTTCAAACTCAATTTAAGAAATATGCAAGAAAGGTGTTTGCATGTCAACATGGAGGATAAAGCCATGTTGTGGCACTTACGGTTTGGACACTTACATTATGGTGGTCTAAAAGAGCTTGCAAAAAAGGATATGGTTCATGGGCTACCAAACATGGACTACACCAAGAAGTTTTGCGAGGGATGTGTATTCGGCAAACAAGCAAGAAGTGTTTTTCCCAAAAAGGCCGAATATCATGCAAGGAGGCCTCTCGAGTTGGTACATACCGACATATGTGGTTCGATCACACCTAAGTCATTTGGTGAGAAAAAATATTTTATCACTTTCATTGACGATTATACATGGAAGACATGGATTTATTTTTTGAAGGAAAAATCTGAAGCATTTGAGGTGTTCAAAAAGTTTAAGATGGTTGTAGAAAAGTCGACGGGTTTCTATATCAAGGCTCTACGGTCAGATAGAGGCGGGGAATACATGTCAACCGTCTTTACTAGTTATTGTGAGGAACAAGGGATCAAGAGATTCTTGACTGCCCCGTACTCGCCTCAGCAAAATGGTGTGGCCGAGAGGAAAAACCGGACTATCCTTGACATGGTTCGATCGATGTTAAAGAGCAAAAATATGCCAAAAGAATTTTGGGCAGAAGTTGGACAATGTGCTGTTTATTTGCAAAACAGATGCCCACATGTTAAATTGAAAAATCAAACACCGCAGGAGGCTTGGAGCAAACAGAAACCGACCGTATCGCACTTTAAAGTATTTGGAAGTGTGGCATATGCACATGTCCTGGATCAAAGAAGAACCAAATTAGATGAAAAAAGTAAGAGGTATGTGTTCATTGGATATGATGAAAAAGCCAAAGCCTTCAAGTTATTTGATCCTGTTGAGAAAAAAGTTGTTGTTAGTCGAGATGTATTGGTGAATGAAGAAAGTGTTTGGGATTGGGACAACCAAAAAGAGGTGGAAAAAAATGTAGAGGAAATAAGTGAATCATCAACCGCCATACCGATAATTGTACCGGCAACTGATCAAACACTTGAAGATGAAGAGGAACCAAGAAACCAAAGGACACGAAGCTTGCAAGACCTATACGAGTCGACAAGTGAAGTACATTTAGTATGTCTCGTGGCTAATTCCAAAAATGTTACCTTTGAAGAAGCGGTGAGAAATAAGAAGTGGAAGGTTGCAATGGATGAAGAGATAAAAGCTATCGAAAGAAATGGAACGTGGGACTTGGTCGAATTGCCAAAAGGACATCAACCTATAGGAGTTAAATGGGTATATAAGAAGAAAATGAATGCCCAAGGTGAGATAGAGAGGTAAAAAGCACGTCTCGTCGCGAAGGGCTATAAACAAGAGATGGGGATCGATTATGACGAGGACTTTTCCCCGGTTGCAAGAATGGAAACAATTCGTCTTCTTATATCCCAAGCAGCACAATACGAATGGCCAATCTATCAAATGGACGTGAAATCGGCGTTTTTGAATGGGGTACTTGAAGAGGAAGTGTACGTAGAGAAACCTCCTGGGTATGTGAAAACTGGGAAAGAAGGTAAAGTCTTGAAGTTGAAGAAGGTGCTATATGGGTTGAAGCGAGCGCCTCACGCATGGAACACCCGAATCGATGCCTATTTCAAGGAGAATGGGTTCTTACAATGTCCATATGAACACGCTTTATACGTGAAGAAAGAAAAAGGTAACTCTCTGTTTGTTGCTCTTTATGTGGACGATCTTATATTCACCGGGAATAATAAAGAGATGATAAAAGATTTTAAGGAGTCCATAACTCGGGGGTTCGAAATGACAGACTTGGGGTTGATGAAATATTTTCTTGGTCTTGAGGTTAGACAAGGAAAATCTGGAATATTTGTGTCACAAGAGGCATATGCAAAGGACATTTTGAAGAAAAACAAGATGGAAGAATGTAACCCGGTAGCAACTCCGATGGAGCTCGGTACAAAACTCTCTAAGTTTGAGGGCGGAGACCAGGTCGATGCAAACAAATATCGGAGCTTGGTTGGGAGTCTACGGTATCTCACATGTACAAGGCCAGACATTGCATATAGCGTTGGTATAGTGAGTCGTTTCATGGAGGAACCAAGATACTCACATTTTAAAGCTATTAAAAGAATTCTTCGATATATTCAAGGAACGACGTCACTTGGGGTGCTCTATTCAGAGACAGAAGATTATAAACTAGTGGGTTACTCCGATAGTGATTGGAGTGGAGATATTGATGATCGGAAAAGTACTTCCGGATATGTATTTTACACGGGAGGCAGCGCCGTTACTTGGCTCTCGAAGAAGCAACCGATAGTAGCATTGTCAACATGCGAAGCAGAATATGTGGTTGCATCTGTGTGTGTATGCCATGCAATATGGCTAAGGAATATGTTGCATGAATTGAAACTCCAGCAAAATGAAGCAACTAAGATTCATGTTGACAATAAATCGGCGATTGAGTTGGCAAAAAATCCCGTCCATCACGAGCGAAGTAAGCATATAGATGTTCGTTTTCATTTCATTCGAGAACATGTGAAGGAAGGTAATGTGCGAATGACTCATGTTGCAAGTCGTGATCAAGTGGCGGACATCTTTACGAAGCTGTTACCAACAGCGCTGTTCAAAAATTTCAAGATGATGATGGGAATGAAGGACAGGAAGTGTTTGGGTTTAAGGGAGGAATTTGTTGAATATTAAACCCAAACAACTAACTTTGACAGGAAGTTTGAAGGAGTTATTGTTGGTCAATCGGTCAAATTAAAGCTTTTAAGTCTAGTTTTAATGGTGAAAGTGTTAAGTCTTTTTGGTTTTCTCTATAATAAGTAATGACAGTTTTTTGTATCCAAAAGTCCAGCTAAGATTTATGATGATGTTAGAAATTCTGTTTTCAGTTTTGAGTCTGTGGGTCTATAAAATTAGAGTTTTAGTATGTTATGAAATGCAGGTGATAATAATATATGTTAAAGCTTAATTGAAAGGACCTTGGATTCCAATTTATCTTCCTTTAAAAGAACTTGTATTTGTCAATTTCAATCAAAACACTTAGGGAGAGGAGAGAGAGAGGAGAGAGAGGGAGGAGAGAGAGAGGAGAGAGGGTAGAGAGAGGGTAGAGAGAAAGGAGAGAGAGGGTAGAGAGAAAGGAGAGAGAGGAGAGATAGAGGAGAGAGAGAGGGTAGAGAGAGGGTAGAGAGAGGGAGGAGAGAGAGGAGAGAGAGAAGAGAGAGGGGAGAGAGAGGGGAGGGAGAGGGTAGAGAGAGAGGAGAGAGAGAGAAGAGAGAGAGGGTAGAGAGAGGGTAGAGAGAGGAGAGAGAGAGGGGGGAGAGAGAGAGGAGAGAGAGAGAAGAGAGAGAGGGTAGAGAGAGGGTAGAGAGAGGAGAGAGAGAGGGGGGAGAGAGAGAGGAGAGAGAGTAGAGAGAGGAGAGAGAGGGTAGAGAGAGAGGAGAGAGAGAAGAGAGAGGAAAGATAGAGGAGAAAGATGAGAGAGAGAGAAGACCAAATCCACATCTGATGGGTTTTAATTTTGTTAAGAGGGTTTGGAGGGTATTTTTGTCATTTTGAGAAATGCAATGGAATGGAATTCAATTCCATCCAAAATGAGAAGGAATGACCAAATCCTTGATTGAAGGATTTCATGGAATTCAATTCCATTCCTTTGGAAACCAAACAGCAGGATGGAATTTGGTCAATGGAATTGACCATTCCAATTCCATCAGATTCCGATGGATTCTAGCGAACGAAACGCCCCTTTCGGTCCATAAAGTTGAGCCCAATAATTAAATCTTTGACCTTGACATACAACATAATCACTGATAATGATTATTAAGGCATACTTACAAAATATAATACTACATCATTATCTTTATAATAAAAACTCCATTAAAATTTAAATAAATTATATCTTTATTGTTAGGGAATTTAATTAAAATGCCCTAACTTGAAAAATCAGTATCCAAAGTGCCCTAAATCTGGTCATTTTTGCCAAAATACCCCATATGTCCGCGTTTTTTGTCCTCGTTTTTGAAAAAAACGCGGGGAGGCATGAATTCGGTCCGCGTTTGGCTTGAAACGCGGTTATGGTCCGCGTTTGGCTCGAAAACGACATGGGTTTGGCTTGAAACGGGGGTTAGGTCCACGTGTAATAGTGAAAACGCGGGTTTGGTCCGCGTTTTAGCCTAAAACGCGGGGTTGGGGCCGTGTATGTAACACCCGCAAATTTCTATCTGTGTAAGCCAATCCTTTGAGGGATCCTTGAGTTCCGATCTCAGAATTTCATCCCCTACGCCTTATCTTTTAAGCTTTATCGTATCGTGAGCACTCCGGGTGAAAAATGGAGGAAAGCGGGGCACGGTACACTCTGGGCGATAGTGCCCCGGCGAGAGTGCCCTGGGCACAATCGCCGGCGGCCCCTGGTCGTTTTAAAATCGATTTTGAGCAGCCTTCCCCATTATTTTTCAACCCTTTCCCCCTTTTCTCTCTAGAAACCGAACCCCAAACCCTAAAATCGGTTTTATGCTTCCAAGACACCAAATTTGTGATGTTCCAAGTGTTCCTCCTTCCACCCACCAAAGATTGGAAGCCATGGTCAAGAAGCTTCATCTTCACCTTCAACCTCAAGTTCGTTTTGGGTTTTCTAAGTTTTCGTCAAAACCTAAGTGGTAAATGTATCCTTCCCATTTCTAGCCTCGTGATAAGTTATAAATGCTCCATTGATATTTCCATAGTGTTTGGTTTCTCAAATCTTGGATTTGATGGTTTTGGAAAACTAGGGTTTTGATCTTGTTGAGGATGTTAGTATGTAAAGGTTGGGGAAATGTTTCTATATGATTATTTATGGGTATTTATGGTTTGGATTTGTATGGATCTAGGTTTTGGAAGTTTTCGGCTTGAGGATTCAAGCGGCCTTCAAAAGAGCTCGTTGGGTGAAATCTAGATTTAGCCTAAATCTAGCAAGGTGAGTTCAAATTGATTTGTGAAAACGTTGTACATGCTAAAAATGTCTATTTTAAAGTGTTTATGTGTTCTACATGAAATTTATCAAATGTTGGGTTATTTGCTAATCTTCGATTATTGGAAGTATTTGACTTCACAACTTTGTGTAATACCCGCATTTGGGATTTTTGGTCACTCTGATAAATGTGTTACAAACGAATGTGTTTTGAGGCCTTATTGCATAAATAGATCTTTGATCAAAGAAATACGCTTTTAAATGTTTGTCGAGTCTTATGCATCATTCATGAAAGGGAATGTTTTATAAGGTATTACTTGCGCTGTTATGCGAGGTACTCGAAAGAATGTCTATAGTCTCATTTTATGATTTTCATTCTGATCAGCAGTTAAATTTGGAAAATGCATATTTTGTGTTGTGAGATATTTGGAAAGTATAAGAGTATAAGTTCATTTGGAAAATGGGTGCCTCAACTAATGTTGAGTTTTGAACTAATCTTACTTTAGTCGTGGTGTTTGCATATCCGTTGGTCGAGTGTGTTTATTGTATTTTTATTTCATTTTATTAGATCACATATCTATTGGATTCAAAATCATCCAATCTGAAGATCCAATCTGAAGCTAAAGCCGGAAATTCGACACTCGATATTAAGTCTAATGTTACTTTGTAATAAATGTCGAAGTTAATTAATGTTTATTATAATTTAGTATTTAGTTTAAATTAATTTCAATATCTAGTTTTAGATATTAGTTAGTTAATATCTAAATTAGATATTTGTTTTAATATCTAAGTTTAGATATTATAGCAAAGTGTGTTGAGGAAGTTAACAAGATTAGAAGAAAACATACACAACACACACTCACGGTGAAAAACAGAGAGAACACATCGAAAGCTTCAATCGATCAATCTTGTAATCTTTGTTATTAATCTAAACAGGTTGGTTAATCGTTTATGTGTATGAGTCGATAAGAACTTGATATATATTGTGGACCGACAATTGGTATCAGAGCCTGATAATTGATTCAAATCTAGTTTTTAGAAACTCGACTCTGTGTTCTTATTTTTCAAAATCATTTTCGAAATTAAGTGTGTTTTAGGTGTTGAAATCGATCAGGTTGTGGTCGATTAGGGTGCTAGATCGAGTTGTGAGTGCTTAATTTCAGTATATAACTGAAATCGAGTTCCAATTTGTGATTTTAGTGATAAAACAGTCGACTCTTTAAAGTCACTGTGCCATCGATTTGCTTTTCAAAAAGTGATTCTTATCAAGATCAAGTGGTAACAATCTGTTCTAGAAGTGTTTGTAGTCATTTTGTTAGAGTTTGGTACTACTAATCGAAGTCGAAACAGGTTTATTGTGAATTTCTGTCGAGTTTATCAGTTGCAGGGACGAACTCACGCAAAGTCACGTTTGCGCCAGTTCATTGTCTCGTTTGCACCATCAGTTCATCGTACAAACACCAACTCGCGCCATTAACAGCTCATGCAAACTTCAGTTTGCGCAACCAACTTATAATACAAACCTTGTCTTGCGCCACCAACACTTAGCGAAAATCTCGAAAATCTACTTCGCGCAAAGTTCCATTCATCTGACGAGAATAGCATCTCCACTTTGCGCCAACGACTATTAACGCAAAGTTCGCGTTTGCGCTAGCAGTTCATCACGCAAAATCAGATTCACGCGACCAACTGCCAACGCAAACCTCAACTCGCGCGACCCTCACCTCGCGCAAATCTCAATTCGCGCGACCCTCACTCCACGCAAACCTCAACTTGTTCCAACATTCCTCGAAGTTAACTTTTGCGCCAACACCTTGTAGCGCAAACCATACTTTGCGCCATCCTCTACTAACGCAAAGCATTACTTCGCGCCATGTACAACTCGCGCAAATCTCTCTTGCGCCAGCAACCTTTCGCGAAAACCTCATTTTGTGCCAATACGAGACTTAGTCCTTTTATTCAGAATGACATCCAGAGAAGCCCTAGCAATCGGAACTGACACCAAACCACCAGTACTCTTCAGGGGAGAGTACGAACAGTGGAAAGATCGGTTCCTGAACTTTATTGAAAGACAAGATTTGGGTAATTACATCAGGAAATCCTTAGAAGAAGGACTGATGGCACCAGTTTGGAGGGAACCTCTAGAGGGAACTAATTAGCAAAGAATTGAACTGAAGTATGAGGATCTAGAAGGTGATAACCAGAAGAGAGCAAAAGGAGATTGATTAGCTAAGTCTTATATTCTTCAAGGCATTCCAAACGAAATATATGTGAAGATAGACAGCTATAAGGCCTCTGGCAAACAGATGTGGGATCAGCTAGAGAAGATGATGTTGGGTTCAAAGGTTGGGAACCAACTCAAAATTTCCAACTGCCTAAACAATTAGGAAGAATTTAAAGGCAGGGTTGGAGAGTCTCTAGAAGGAACTTATGACAGATTTGTGACCTTGCTGAACGAACTAAGCAAGAACAAGGTCAACAAATCACAAATCGAGCTGAACGTCAAATTCCTAAGCATTCTACAACCAGAATGGAAGAGGTTTGCCAGACAAATGAAGCAGATCAAGGATCTAAACGAGATTCCATTTCATGAGGTGTATGAAACCCTCAAACAAAATGAAGAAGAGGTGGATGAAATTCTAGATGAGAAGAGGCAAACAGTGAAGACAGTTGATGACACAGTTGCTCTTGTTGTCAAAAAGAAGAAGAACAAGACAATTGTGTATGAATCAGAAGAAATTGAAGCTGAAGCCAACTCTAACTCGAATGACTGTGAACAACTGTAGCAAGCAATGCTTATGCTGACTAAAGCTTTTCAGAAGAGGTTCTACAAGAAGCCAAGTTCAAACACTCAGAGATATTCTTCTGGTCCTAACAACTATGTTCATAAGGAGAGGGTTGAAGGAAAAAGGTTTGAAGGAAAGAGAATAGAGGAGAGGAAGCCTGAAGAGAGAAGATTTAAAGCTGAAGGATCCAGTCAGTCAGAACCACCAACGTGCTACAACTGTGGAAAAATAGGTCACTTTGCCAAAGACTGCCGAAGACCTAAAGTCAGAAACTCCGACTACTACAAGAACAAAATGCTTCTTGCAAAGAAACAGGAGGTGGGTAAGGCATTGATGGCTGAAGATGAGTATTGGCTTGATCATTCAGACCAGGAAGATGAGGATGAAGAGAAGAATGAGGCAGCAAATATGTGCTTGATGGGAAAGCAGGAATCAGAAGCTGAAGCTGATTCAAAGAATGAGGAAGATGAGGTATGTGATTTATCTTATTCCGATTTCTTAAATCAAATGCGTGCCATGAATATAAAACTCCAAGAATTAGAGTCGAAGCTTAAGCGAGAAAAGGGGGTTATTACTGACAAAAACCAATCGATATAGAAACTTAGCAATGAAATTGCTGAGAAGGAAGTATTGATTGAGGTTTTACATAGAAACAATGACACCAACGCCAAAGAAAAGACAATAATTCTTAAGGAGAATTCTGAAATCAAGTCTAAACTGAGAAAGAGTGAATTTGATTTAAAAGAGCTTACGAAAATGTATTCTTCATGTACTGAAGAAAACAAATCTTTAATTACAAAATTAGATGCTTTGGAAAAGAAGTTATACTCACTAGGTCAAACTGAGCAAACCATTCATCTTAACAAACCAAAAGAGAATAAATACAATTGGGGAATTGGTTATGAGAATCCTCATTGCCTTAAAAAGGGTATATCTGAAGTGTCTGCACTTTATGATTTTACTTTTATGAATCTTTCTCACCGATACCCTAAACTTCAAGTTTTCAATATTGGACTATCAAAAGAGGATGAAGCCAAAGAAACTGAAAAACGAAGGAAATCATCTAAAGTTCACCTTCCATTTTATTATGTGAAGTTGAATAATAGTTATAATGATGATCCAATTTATCACAAGAAATCTCTTTCAAATGATTTTTTTCAAAGTTATTCTGTCAAAGAAATGGAGGCGAAGCCTATTAAAGGTAAACTTTATGTCCCTCCTCTCGTTTTAGAAAGTAAAATTTCTGAACTCGAGAACTCTTTAACAGATGAAAGACTTTTGATTGAGATTGAACAAAAAGTTTTTTCAACTGTGCTGAAAAATGTTGTTATTTCAAAGGCTTCAAAATTTGATGACATGTTTGGTTTAACAAACGGAGGGTTTGATTTTCTTAACTCCGATGGTGTTTTAGATGATTGTTTTGAACAATTTGATTTTAATGCGAAACTTCCTAACCATTCATCTTTTATTGTGAAATCATTGGGAAAAACCCGTACGTTTGTAAACAGTGCAAAATCAACGAAAGTTGATAAGTCAGTCTCTATGAAAGCTAAGAATGCTAAAGGTAAGAATAAATCTCAGCATTCACAGAAACCGAACACTACTGGTAAGCCGAAGAAGAATCATTCGTTTGTTTCTCAAAAGTCTAACTCACAAGTTTCAAATGTTTCAGATCTGAGCAAGCAAAAGCCAGAAGTTAAATCTCAATGGCAACCGAAACAGAAGCTTGACAAGACTGATAAATCGTTTTGTAGTGTTAATTGTAATAAGACTACACCTAGTAAAGATGTTTTGAAAGTGAATGTTGCTACTAATTTGAAACCAAAAATTTGTTGTTTCTCTCAAGCAATATTCTTTTAAGCAATTATTTCAGTTATCTTTATCTACTAGGAAGTCTTCTTGTCAAGATTCTGAGGTTTGGTTTGAAAATTATCATGTGCACTCATATCATTCTAATGCTTCAAATGAATTTCAAATGAAACGAGGACCCAATTTCAAATGGGTACCAAAATCTTGTGCTAACACAACTCGATCCAAATACCAGTGGGTACCAAAAGCTAAATCTGTGTTGCAGGCACCCAAAGTTTAAGAGGGAGCTTATGGAAATGACTTCTAGACAAAACAGTTTAGGACTCGTACCTCAAAGAACAATGGTTCTTGAGTAAATTAGCTCAAGACCTGGACTTCAATGTCAATTAGGCTTTTGAACAAATCAGTTCAAGACCCGCACTTGAATGCTTAAAAGTCTTTACTCCAATTTTGTTTAATGAATATCTAAATCTCTTGTTTCGTTATTTCTCTTGTGCAGATCCGTCATATGTGGTACTTGGATAGCGGATGTTCCAAGCATATGACTGGACAAAAAGAGATGTTGTCCAACTTTACAGAGAAGTATTGCGGAACAGTTAGATTCGGCAACGACCAGTTTTCACCAATAATAGGATATGGTGATATGGTACATGACAAGGTCACGATCAAGAAGGTGAGCTATGTTGAAGGCTTAAGACACAACTTGTTCAGTATCGGCCAGTTCTGTGACAAAGACTTAGAGGTCAATTTCAAAGCCAAGAGGTGTTTAGTTCATACTGAAGAAGGCGAGGAACTCTTGGTCGGCACGAGAAAGTCCTACCTCTACACAATTAATTTGTCAAGTGTCCAGACTGACAAGCAGGTTTGTCTACTGATGAAAGCCTCGATGCAACAAAGCTGGCTATGGCATCGACGACTCTCTCACCTCAACTTTTGATACATCAACAAGCTGGTTAGTGGAAAACTAGTCAAAGGAATTCCCGAGATGAAGTATGAAAAGGAATATCTTTGTGCAGCATGTGAAAAGGGAAAGATGAAGAGGGCTCCACATAAACCAAAGCCTGAACCGAGTACAAGCGCTCCGCTAGAGTTGTTGCATATGGATCTCTATGGTCCGATGCGAACGCAAAGTCTAGGCGGAAAGAAGTACATACTAGTTATCGTGGACGATTACTCACGATACACTTGGGTCAAGTTTCTACGTTCAAAAGATGAGACACCTGATGTTCTCATCACATTCCTGAAGACGACCCAGGTGAATCTGCAGAAACCGGTCAAGCTTCTAAGAACAGACAACGGCACAAAGTTCAAGAACAAAAAAGGTTGAAGAATATCTCGAATCTGTCAGGATTTCACATCAATACTCTGCTGCTCGTACGCCTCAACAGAATGGAGTGGTCGAAAGAAGAAATCGTACGCTAGTCGAGGCAGCTCGTACTATGCCAAGTCAATCTG
This sequence comes from Arctium minus, assembly GCA_954870635.1. NCBI lineage: Eukaryota > Viridiplantae > Streptophyta > Magnoliopsida > Asterales > Asteraceae > Arctium > Arctium minus. The sequence goes on along the minus strand of OX941087.1, from coordinate 38,301,175 downwards.
ACTTACCTCTATTTTTGTGGGCTGAAGCTGTATCGACTGCGTGCTACACTCAGAATCGATCCATGATACACCGCAGATTCAAGAAGACTCCTTATGCGTTAATCAACAACCGAACACCGACAATCAAATATTTCCATATATTTGGGTGTAAGTGTTTCGTTCTAAACGATAGAGAGAGTCTGAACAAGTTCAGTGCCAAGGCGGACGAAGGCATCTTCATTGGTTATTCCTCTACATCAACTGCATACCGTGTATGTTGATCCAAACTCTCTTAGTGATTTGATAATGACCCTTTTCTATACTTAGTGGAAATTACGTTTGATATGTATTAGTGTTTCACCATCAGCGATCATACTGAGTCTGTTCAGTTATCGCTGATAATCTTTCTTATAAACATTTAATATGTATGTGTTTCACTATCAGTGATCAAACTGAGTCTGTTCAGTTATCGCTGATAGTTCTGATGTAAACAGTAACGTAATCCCTAAAGACAAGACTCGCGTCAACAGATGTTCATAGCTGAATCGAAGACGAAGCTGCTGAACAAAGAGAAGTCTACTAGTGACCTGATGCGGATATCAGTGAAGCAAAGACAACTCTACTTATACGCGAAGGAACATGAGGAAAGCTTCAGCGATCGTTGAACTCTTGATGTCTCTGAAGAAAGAGATATTCAGCGATCACATGATCACAAAGCTTATACCTTAAGTTTCCTTTTGTCTTACCTTGCACAACTCAGTACGATGTGTCAGAACGGACATGCCTCTGCCACAATTCGTACAACAACTCTGTCAACTACACTGTTCATGATCCGGCCGAAAGCATGTCTCCCAAAGTCAGACTTCCAAAGCAAATCAGTGAACGCCACATGTAAAGTGCCCTGCCATGCATTTAATGCATAGGGTATAAATAGGAAGATCACCCCTCCATCTGAGGGTGTGCTCAATCCGTGAACTCCAAAATAGAAACCCTTGTTTTCTATATTCCTTAATTCCCATTCTCTGAAATTCTTGTGCAACCATCTTAGTGTTTCTTAAGTTTATTTAGATTGAGTCTGTCTTAATCTTATTCCACAACAAACATGTAAATTGTGTTTGATTTATCAATAAACAATTTATTAAACTTTAAATTTCTGTGTTTGTATTCAACCCCCCCCCCCCTTTTACAAACTTGTTAAGCACCTCCGGGACTAACAAGTGGTATCAGAGCGGACTGTTTAATCTGATAAACAAGATTTTGCTTTATTCTCTTCTTTGCTATTCTCAAATGGCACTTAACACAAACACTAATTACTATGATAATGGTTCACTTTCTAAACCTCCTCGATTTAGCAGAGATAACTTTTCTCTATGGAAAAATCGAATGATGCTATTTCTTGAAGGTGCAGATCCTACTATACCTGAGTATATAGAAAATGGACCCTATGAACCTGTTAGAATTATAGTTGCAGTTCCAGCTACTGCCACCACTGAAGTTGTCCCTGAACGCTATGTCGTTAAGGAAATAATACATTGGAGTGATGAAGACAAAAAGAAGGTAGGCATAGATGCAAGAGCAAAGACCATTATCTCAATGGCTCTGCCAGATGAAGTTTTCCATTCCATCATGCATCTTAAAACTTCTAAAGAAATGTGGGAAACCATTTGTGTTTAATACGAAGGCACCACTGAAATCCAGGAGACTCGAAAGATTAACTTGGTAAGACAGTATGAAAGTTTCATCGCTGGTAAGAATGAATCTCTCTCTGACGTTCATCGGCGGTTTAACTGCTTAATCATCGATCTAAGAACAGTTGGTAGGACCTATTCTAATTCTGAGGTCCTAACAAAATTCTTAGAATGTCTTCCTGAAAGCTGGGACAGTTATTCAATATGTCTTAAGCTGACAAAAGACTTAAATTCTCTTTCTCTCAGCACCTTGTATGGAATATTGCTCAACTATGAGCAATCAAACCTTCTGAAGAAGAATCTTATAAAAGATTCTAAAGACTCCAAAAGCACTCCTGTTGCTTTAATCTCTTCAGAAATAAATCCATCTCAGCGATCTACTCTCACTATCACTGAGTTAGATTCTGAATCTGAGGATATATCAGACACCGATCTATCAGAGTTTGATGAATCCTTAGCACTCTTGACAAACTCTTTTAAGAGATTTGCAAAAAAGAGCAATTTCAAAAGAAATAAGCCTCTCTCTATCACTGACAAGCCAAAATCAACTCCTGTTGATAAGGATTCTGCTACTTGCTATAACTGTGAAAAGATTGGACACTTTGCAAGTGAGTGCAGGTCAAAAAAAGTCTTCAAGCCTTCTACCTCAAGAAGATCCAGTGATGACAAATACCTAAAGCTGAAGAACAAATATCAAAAGCTACAAGCGAAAAGGTAAAGGTCTCATCGCTGAAGAACATGACTGGGCTGAATCAGAAAAATCAAGTTCTGATGAAGAAGAAGTTGCTAATCTCTGCCTCATGGCTGAGATTAAAGAAGAAGTGGAAGAACCATTTGAACCTTATATGAGCTACATATCATCTCAGGGATCAAAGGGCATCTGGTATCTCGATAGTGGATGTTCTCGTCATATGACTGGACAAAAAGACCTGCTCACTGAATACAAGGAAGAAAAAGGTCCCTCTGTGACCTTTGGTGGAAATGGAAAAGGATATACCCGAGGGTTTGGTGTTCTCAGCAATGGGACAACTACCTTCAGAAGAGTCGCTTATGTAGATGGACTGAAGCATAACCTTCTGAGCATCAGTAAGCTATGTGACAAAGAGTACGAAGTTCGCTTTTCTAAGAAAGCATGTTCAGTGGTGAATGAGAAAGGAAAACTTTCTCTCAGTGGTTATCGCAGAGAAAATGTCTATGTAATAGATATGGACTCTACTACCACTAAAAACTTATGTTTTCTCTCTAAAGCCTCTTCTGATGTCAACTGGCTATGGCACAAAAGGCTCTCTCATCTAAATTTCAAAACCCTGAATTATTTCTCTTCTAAGGAATTGGTTTTTGGTCTTCCTCAGCACTCATATGCTAAAGAATCTCTCTGCTCAGCATGTGAAAAAGGAAAACAAACAAAAGCTAGTTTCAAGTCAAAACAAGTCTCCTCAGTGACAAGTCCTCTTCAGCTCTTGCATATGGATCTGTTTGGCCCTGTCAACATCCAATCAATAGCTGGAAAGAAATATACACTTGTCATTATAGATGAATACTCTCGCTATACCTGGGTTATCTTTCTTCGCTGCAAGAGTGATACTTCTGAAGAACTAATATCTTTTGTTAAAAAGATGGAAGTGCTGAATAATCTTACTGTTCGCTCTATTAGAAGTGATCATGGAACTGAATTCAAAAACAGCTCTCTGAACAATTTCTTTGAGAACAAGGGAATTTCTCATAACTTCTCATCAGTAAGAACACCTCAGCAAAACGGAGTCGCTGACAGAAGAAACAGAACGATCATTGAAGCTGCTAGATCAATGCTCAGCGATTCTCACCTTCCTACTCAATTTTGGGCGGAAGCTGTAAACACTCCATGTTTTACTCAAAACAGATCGCTGATAGTAAAGCGATTTGGAAAGACAGCTTATGAACTCTTTCATGGAAGAAAACCATCTATCAGTTTCCTTCATATCTTTGGTTATCAGTGCTTTATCTTAAACAACAAAGATCAGCTTGGAAAGTTCGACCCAAAAGCTGATGATGGAATATTTCTAGGATATTCCTCCATCTCCAAAGCCTACAGAGTTTTCAACAAGCGAAGACAATCTGTGGAAGAAACAATTCATGTCACTTTTGATGAAACTCGCTCAGCGAACTCCAAACCAATTGCTGACAATGAAGAGTTAAATGCTCGGATGTTCTCTCACTACAAAGAAACTGAACCCTTCTTTTCAAACCATCAGCACACAGAACCACCTACTACTGATGATGATCCAAACATCATATATCCTAACGCTGAATCCAACTCATGGGTTTCAGCTGAACCTCTTAACACACTGCTACCATCATATCTACCTTCGTCTGAAAATCTCTCTGATAACAATAGTTTGTCCAATACTCAACGTTTAATTGCTGATGAACCTCAAACATTCTCATCAGTAAACATCCCAATTGTTGATCCAACCTCTGAGTTCAGCGATCATGATCCTGCTCAGAGATGGACCAGAGATCACCCAATAGATCAAATTCTTGGTGATCCAGATGCAGGTATTCAGACACGATGAAGCTCAGGTAATATCTGTCTCTTTGTCAACTTTCTCTCTTTTATAGAACCAAAGAAGACTGATGATGCCCTCACAAATCCAAACTGGGTCAGCGCTATGCAAGAAGAGCTAACTGAGTTTACTCATAAAAAAGTTAGGAATCTCGTTCCTATACCATCTGATAAAACTATTATTGGCACCAAATGGGTGTTTAGAAATAAGTTAGATGAACATGGAACTGTAACCCACAACAAGTCTTGACTTGTTGCTCAGGGATACAGACAAGAGGAAGGCATAGACTATGATGAAACCTTTGCCCCTGTGGCTAGGCTCGAAGCAATTCGACTATTCTTAGCCTATGCAGTCTATAAAGACTTCATCGTTTATCAAATGGATGTAAAATCAGCGTTTCTAAATGGAAAGCTGAATGAAGAAGTCTATGTAGAACAACCACCAGGGTTCTATGACCCTAAGTATCCAAATTATGTTTATAAATTGGATAAGGCTCTCTATGGTCTCAAACAAGCCCATCGTGCTTGGTATGACACTCTCTCATCATTTCTTATCTCTGAAAATTTTGAACGTGGCAAAATTGATAATACATTATTTTTCAGAAAGATAAAAGGTCATATTATTCTTGTACAAATATATGTTGATGACATCATATTTGGATCTACTAACCCATCTCTGTGTACTCGCTTCGCTGAAAGAATGAAGAAAGAATACAAAATGAGTATGATGGGTGAGCTGACATATTTTCTTGGTCTTCAGATTAAACAATCTGACAAAGGTACTTTTATCAGCCAAGGTAAGTATGTTAAAGATATGCTGAAGAAGTTTGATCATACACAAACTTCAGCGATGAAAACTCCTATGGCACCTCCCCTGACACTTAACAAAGATCCATCTGGAAAACCTGTTAATGTCACTGCCTATAGAGGAATGATAGGCTCCCTGTTGTATCTTACAGCGAACCGACCTGACATCATGTACTCTACTTTTTTATGTGCATGCTATCAATCTAAACCCAAGGAATCCCATCTGATCGTTGTTAAGCGAATTTTCAGATATCTGAAAGGAACTCCTAATCTCGGTCTTTGGTATCCCAAAGACTCAGGGTTCGATCTAACTGGTTATTCTGATAGTGATTTTGCAGGTTGTAAACTTGACAGAAAGAGTACCACTGGTGGATGTCAACTCCTAGGAGGAAAGCTGGTAAGCTGGACAAGCAAAAAGCAAAATTCAGTGTCCACTTCAACAGCTGAAGCTGAATACGTAGCCGCTGGAAGTTGTTGTTCTCAGATCTTATGGATGAGAAATCAACTATTAGACTATGACCTTCATCTATCAAAGATTCCAATCTATTGCGACAGCACTAGTGCTATCGCTATAGCGAATAATTCAGTGCTACATTCAAAGACGAAACACATAGAGATCAGATATCATTTTATCAGAGATTATGTGATGAACGGTGATATTGAACTTCATTTCATCCCTACTGACTTTCAGCTTGCTGATTTATTCACCAAACCTCTTGATGAGCAAGGTTCAACTTTCTCATCAGTGAGCTTGGAATGCTGAATCTTGAAGAATAATTCTTCAGCGTTCATGCATTGTGTCAAGTAATCATAAGTTCCCATTTTTATCATTCTCTGATAAACATTCTGACTCTCAGGTATGTTCTCTTCATCCCTACAACTGAATCTTCATTCAGTTAAGATGTTTTTCAAAATATAAACTTTAATCACTGAACTTTCTTCAAATGATTAAAAGCTTTTTGAAAAATAAATTTATCACTGATATTTCTAGTCAGTGATCCTTTTTAAAAGAAAATTCATCCCTAACTTTACCATCAGGGATACTTTCAAAAAGAAAAATCTATCGCTGACTTTTCTACAGCGATAATTTCAAAACGGACAAATGAACAGTCTCTCTCTCTTCTATGACGTCATTTGAACCGACAATCCACGACATGTCTTTTTTTCTGACACGTTTGTCCGTTGCCCTTCTATCCAATCAACTTCGTGGGACGTGTCCATGTCATGATGAACATTTGTTTTCCCGCCTCTCTCTCCTTCTCTCACACGTATAAAAAGAATGTTTTTCCATTCTTATCGTTTTACGCTTTCTGGAAATACTTTCAAGGCAAGAAATCTCTCTCAAAAGAATTCTAGCATTCTAAAGCATTTGCATCTTCTCCTTCCAAGATCAACAGGTTATTCTTGATCTTCTTCTTATTCTTGTTCTAAATCTCTTTACATAATACTCCATTTATGGGTTTATAAGATTTTTTTTCATAAAATCATTCTTCTTTTTTATTTTATTCATTCAAAACCATTTTCTTTTTATTATCTTCATTCAAAATCTTTGGTTTTTCTTCTTGTTCTTATATCTTATATTAAGAACACCTTTTTAATCTTCAAATATGTTGATTTTTCTATGTTTCTTTCCCAAAATAGAAACTGGGAAAACCTTCTTTATTTTTAGACTAAAACCTTTCTTCTATTCTTCTATCTGTTCATATTTAGAATGGCTCAATCTGCACTTGTCGCCTCTAAGAACGTCAAATTCGCCATCACTGACTCTGAGCTTCCGAAAAACAATCATCTTGCTCGCCTTGATTTTGATGGTGTCAAATACCCACATCTGGTGGAAGCCGCAAAGTTTCTAAAGCAATACTGCATTGCCTACGCTATCACTGTGGATCCCACACCTTCAAAAACTTTTCTCCAACAATTCTGGTTTACCACTGAAGAAACCTCTATCACCAACAAAAAGGGTGGCCTGGTTCCTATTATTTCCTTCAGCACTGAACTTGGACCAAGGATTATGACGGCCTTAGGGCTGAGGAAAGCTCTACGATTTCCTGACAAACCCAGGAATGGATTCGATGCTTTACCCACTGATGTTGAACTCATCCAATTCCTGGATGCTATGGAATACTCTTGGGAACCAAAGTCGAGGACGACAATTCCCAACAAGAAGCTGACTCTTGTGAAGAAGGCGCTCATGCCTTCTCAGCTTAACTACATCTTCTCTCACTTCATTCAGTGTATGAGTGGGAAGAGTGGGTGACTGGACCAGGCCAGCAACATTCAGGTCCAAATGGCTTACTCAGTGATCGCCGGAAGAAATTTCGACTACGCAACAGCTATCTTTGACGATCTAAGGTCAAAGATTGAGAAGACCGAGAGGGATCCCAAGATCCCCTATGTACGCTTCATCTGTGCGTACCTGAAGTTCCTCTACCCTGCTACTTACCCCACTAATTCTGATGCAACTTTTCCCAAAGTGGGTCAACGCTCACTGGAGGTCAAGACGCTCCCCAACGAGGTAAGTATCTCTGAACTTCGCTCCCGACTCTCTCTCCTCACTTCTTCGTCTTCAGAGGCCATGCAGGAGGTTCCTTCTTGTGCTATCCCTGCCGCTACCCCTTCCAAACGACCATCAACTGGCTCCCTTGGTCCTTCGAAGAAGGCGAAGGTAACCAAGGAGAAAGGTACCTCTAGCTTAATACCTAAGGATGTTTTTCAACAAACCTCCTAGGATGCATTCGTGGGTCTCTCCTCCACATCCTCAGCGATCCCCACCTCAACCATGCCAGCGACTACGATCGCTGTCACCTCAACAGTGACACCACCCATCATCTCAACTCCTCCACATCCTGAGGTGATCACAACGGTAACTACCCCTATCACTACTTCTATCCCCATCTCTCATCCTTCTATTTCTTTGGTCTCTGGCCCATCATCTACTTTGTCGCAACCACAGTTTGGACCCATAGGACCTGAACATCAATCTTTTGAGGAATCTATGCAATTCTACAAAATGTTTGATAATTCAGGTACTCCTATAACCTTAAACACTACTCCCACCTCACCATATAAGCCTGTTTCTCAAAAACTAACTTATATTTTAGGTCCTAGTTTGGAGACTGTTGACACCAATTTCAACAGTTTGAGTGCAAAAGTGGAGTCTCTGACTGCCTCTCTCAACAACAACACCAGCGCTGTTCATACCGCTGGTGAAGCACTGAAGACGCTGACAGCTCAATGCGCCTCCAAAGCTGACGTCTCTCAAATCGTTACTCTCCAAGAAGCGATTGTCAAAGTCAGGGAGGACTCACAACAACAGTTTGCAGCCCTGTCTACAAAGGTTGATTCCTGTGAAGTTCTTCTTCAGCAAATCCTGACTCATCTGAAGGCACCAGCTCCGAGTCCTATTCCCTCATTCACAGAGAACGATCGTACCTCTCTGGACATTTCCGTGGAGTTCATTCATCAGGCTACGTCAGATCTTCCTGTGATTGAAGGCCGTCTGGACAGTTTGGAGGCTGAAGTTCAGAAGTTGGCCGCTGCAAAAGCTTCATCTCCTTCCAAAGATCTCTCCCTAAATGATAATGACAAAGAGGGGGAGAAAGCAGCTGAAGAAAATACGGAGTTAGAAGTTGCTTCTGAGGTCCAACAGACAGAAACTCCCTCTCATGTTGAGGGGGAGATGGTTTCTGATAAAGCCCCTCCTACCATCGATGAGTTAATCGATGAAGAGGAAGAGGAGGATGATGAAGATGAAGATGAAGCCCTTGATCTTGAAGATCAAGAGGAAGATCCTCATCAAGATGATGATGATGACGATGATGAAGATCAATCTCTATGGCGTTCTTCATCCGTCACATCATCAGCGATAACTTCGAAAGAAGTTGTCCAAGCAGAGGGGAGCCATGGAACATCTTCAGGAACCCCTTCCCAAAGCAAAGGTGCTACTGCTGAGGGAAGCCTGAAGATGACTTCACTATCTGAGGAGAATCCTTCTCAGGTATGCCTTTCCCTCGTTCCCTTATCCTTCTATAAAAATCCCACCCCTGTTTCTTTCTAAGCCTTTATCTCTCTTCTCTAAAAATAAACTAACCTTTTTCATTTTCTGACCAGACAGTTCTCTCCCCTGCTTAAGGGTAAAGAGCTCCAAATAATCCCAACTGCTGAAGCTGATGACCAGATAATCCCAATCTCTGTAAGAGAGATTGATGAAGAGGATGAAGAAGAAGAAAAGTCCCTGAAACATCCACGGAGGCCCTCTAGACCACTTCATTGGTCAGAGGAAGAGATGAAGAAAAGAACAGAGATGATCTCTCATCTGGAGAGTCAACGGTTGAAGATCCCCTCTCAATCAACAGATCTAGAGTTTCTGACTGAAGCTGAAATTGAAGAATCCGTCAGGGCTGAGAAGCTGATTGTTGATTGTCAAAGAGATGCCCCTCTAGCTCTCAAAATTCAGTCTTCTCATGTCAAAGACAAGAAGCTGAAAAAGAAACCAGTTGAAGTCCAGGCTGTTCTTTTGAAAGATATTGAAGAGGAGCGCTCAAAAGAACAAAGGGTCAGCGATAGCTCAGTCGATTGGTGCAAACATAAACTCGAATATCGCTCTGACCCAATGAAGATCATAGCTGTTACTATCTCTGGAAGAAAGAAGAAAGACAAAGTTTCTGTCACTATGGAGATTACCATAGAGGATGGAAGTTGCAAGGTGATGTTTGTTTCAAAGCTGGAAAGCCTCGGCTATATGGAATGGCTTGAGTCCAAAGACGCACTGAAGAAATCAAAGTCAATCTACAGAGGCTATGTTGAAGGGATAAATGATGCTCTCATCAACAGAGTCGCTGCAATCCTAAAAGTGACGTCTGCTCTTCCTTCTAAGCCAAAGCAGATCAGAAGAAATCCTGTCTCCTCCTCCTCTGAAAATGTCGCGGTGATCAGGAATGAAACCTCCATCAAATTCTCAAGAGAAGCTCTGTTCGGTCCTCCTCCTGATCTTTCAGTTCTGGATCTATCTCTGCCTCTTGGTGGACCATATGTTGCGGGACAAGTACTTGAAGAACCTTTTGGAATCTTCTTCAGAGATGACGAGGAATAGCTAAGATTTCAAAGAATCTCTGAAATCCCTATCTGTCCCCTTGGTCTTCTCAAGGATCTCATGTGCTTATGGTGTGATCTCTCTCCTGCTGCTGAGCAAATCAAAGTAATCATTAGCAAAGAATCTTTAGAGCGAAAGCAAAAAGGAGAAGATATACCTGAATACTTGATCAATCCTCCTAAATCCTCTTTAGATAGCTGATAGATTAGTTTTCTTCTTGTAATCTATTAGTTTAAACTTACAGTAGTTAGTACATCACTTGTACTTGTAATTTTCATACCTTGTAATTCTTTTCTTGGATTAATGAAAGTTTCAGTGAAGTACTTAACTCTATCAGTACTGTAAAAGATCCCTCAAAATAGTAATTGCGACATGTATGTTATGAGTCCTGATTATTCCATCATTTTGAATTATAAAGTAATTTTCTTCAGTTACTTTGTCATTATCAAATAGGGGGAGATTGTTGATCCAAACTCTCTCAGTGATTTGATAACGACCCTTTTCTATACTTAGTGAAAATTACGTTTGATATGTATTAGTGTTTCACCATCAGCGATCATACTGAGTCTGTTCAGTTATCGCTGATAATCTTTCTTATAAACATTTAATATGTATGTGTTTCACTATCAGTGATCACACTGAGTATGTTCAGTTATCGCTGATAGTTCTGATGTAAACAGTAACGTAATCCCTGAAGACAAGACTCGCGTCAACAGATGTTCATAGCTGAAATAAAGACGAAGCTGCTGAACAAAGAGAAGTGTACTAGTGACCTGATGCGGATATCAGTGAAGCAAATACAACTCTACTTATACGCGAAGGACCATGAGGAAAGCTTCAGCGATCGTTGAACTCTTGATGTCTCTGAAGAAAGAGATATTCAGCGATCAAATGATCACAAAGCTTATACCTCAAGTTTCCTTTTGTCTTACCTTGCACAACTCAGTACGATGTGTCAGAACGGACATGCCTCTGCCACAATTCGTACAACAACTCTGTCAACTACACTGTTCATGATCCGGCCGAAAGCATGTCTCCCAAAGTCAGACTTCCAAAGCAAATCAGTGAACGCCACATGTAAAGTGCCCTGCCATGCATTTAATGCATAGGGTATAAATAGGAAGATCACCCCTCCATCTGAGGGTGTGCTCAATCCGTGAACTCCAAAATAGAAACCCTTGTTTTCTATATTCCTTAAATCCCATTCTCTGAAATTCTTGTGCAACCATCTTAGTGTTTCTTAAGTTTGTTTAGATTGAGTCTGTCTTAATCTTATTCCGCAACAAACTTGTAAATTGTGTTTAATTTATCAATAAACAATTTATTAAACTTTAAATTTCTGTGTTTGTATTCAACCCCCCCCCCCCTTTTACAAACTTGTTAAGAACCTCCGGGACCAACAGTGTATATCTGAGTCAAAGACGGTTATTGAAAGCATGAACGTCACGTTTGATGAAGAGATGGCTTCCGAACAACACAGTTCAGAACCCGTGATAACCGGAGTACTATCTTCTGGGCAAATCAGTCCAGAACCTGTGTCTCAACAGAAAAAATCAGATGAAGCATCAACGTCATCTAATAATTTATCTGATTTAGATTTATTATTTGAACTGTTTTATGATGAATTTCTTGGATCTAATGTGAAGAAATCTGTTGTGGTTTATAGGATGGAAGACTTAACGACTACTCATCCAACCAGGGCAGATATCTCTACTGAATCCAACACCCCGATTCAGCAAGAAATTCCATTTCCAATGCCAACTCTAACAGTTGAAGCTGTGACAAGTAATGAAGAGACAGAAGTAGCTGAAACAGTAGGATGTTCTGTACAGATTAATCTACAGCCGGACCAAGTTGTACCTGCTGAACCTTCTGCACCTACCACTTCAACTGCAATCATCATTCCTCCTGAACAAACTGAAGAAGGTACAAGTGGATTTATAGATGATAATATTGATATATATTCATATAATCCACTGCCTCATGAACACAAATGGACCAAAGATCATCCGATAAGCCAGATCATTGGTGATCCAACAAAACCGGTGCAAACTAGGTCAGCGTCAATGAATACGTATATGCATGACTCCTTTCTGAGCAAGTTCGATCCAACTCGCGTATCAGAGGCACTTGCTGATCCAGAATGGGTGATTTCAATGCAAGAAGAGCTGAATCAGTTCGACGCACTTCAAGTCTGGAGACTCGTACCAAAACCTCAAGGTAAAACCATTATAGGTACGAAATGGGTTTTCAAGATCAAGAAAGACGAAGATGGTACCGTTACCAGAAACAAGGCAAGACTTATAGCCAAAGGATATAGGCAAGAGGAAGGAATCGACTACGACGAGACTTATGCTCCTGTGGCGCGTTTAGAGGCAATTCGAATGTTTCTAGCCTACGCAGTCCACAAGAACTTCACGGTCTTTCAAATGGACGTGAAGACTGCCTTTCTGAATGGCATTCTAAAGGAGGAAGTCTACGTCTTGCAGCCAGAAGGCTTTGTCAATCAAGAGAATCCGAGTCATGTCTACATTCTCGACAAAGCACTCTACGGACTGAAACAAGCTCCTCGCGCCTGGTATGATGTCCTTTCACAATTTCTAGTCAAGTCTGGTTTTTCAAAAGTTACGGTAGATATCACTTTCTTTATCAAAAAGGAAAAAGCCGATATCATTCTTATTCAAATCTATGTGGATGATATTATTTTTGGCTCTACAAATCCTAAGTACTGTAAGAGTTTTTCAAACCTTATGGTGTCAAGATTTCAGATGAATATGATGGGAGAGATGAATTTCTTTCTCGGATTACAAGTCAAACAATTTTCATCGGGGATTTTTATCAATCAATCAAAATATATTTTTGATATTATTCGGAAGTTCAAAATGGAAAATTCAAAACCGATTGGTACCCCAATGGCACCAGGTACTAAGTTTGGCACCGATCCTTCTGGAAAGGCTGTTGATGTTAGGACTTATAGAGGGATGATAGGTTCTTTAATGTATTTTACTTCTAGTAGGCCAGATATAATGTTTTCAACATGCTTATGTGCAAGATACCAGGCCAATCCCAAAGAAATCCATATGTCTGCAATTAAGCGCATTTTTAGGTATCTAAAGGGGACTGCAGATCTTGGTTTGTGGTATCCTAAAGATACTAGCTTTGAACTAACAGCGTATACAGATGCATATCATGTTGGTTGTATGTTAGACAGGAAGAGCACGTCAGGACATATACAGTTCCTTGGTGATAAACTCGTAAGTTGGGCATCGAAGAAGCAACTTTGTGTTTCAACTTCAACGGCCGAAGCAGAATATGTAGCTGCTGCTAGCTGCTGTTCTCAGGTCTTATGGATGAGAACACAATTGCACGACTACGGTTTCCACTTTAACAAAATCTCGATCTACTGTGACTCCAAGAGCGCCATCGCAATAACAGCGAATCATGTTCAGCACACAAAAACCAAACACATAGATGTCAGGTATCACTTTATTAAAGATAATGTCGAAAAAGGAACAATTGAACTTTTCTTTGTAAAAACTGATTATCAGCTTGCCGATTTGTTTACCAAACCTTTAGACGAAAAAAGGTTCACCTTTCTTGTCTCTAAGCTTGGTATGCTAAATCTTAAGATCTAATCAGTAGTTACCTATCAAAGTTTTCTAATTGTATACTTTTTCATCATTTCTTCATTCTTAATTCTGATTGATATCTGCACTTCTATATTCTGTTCATGATCCAATGGGGAGTATGAGAAGAATTGACAGTTGGTCAATCTTATTTTTGAGGGGGAGCTCATAAGATTTATGCATTTACCTTTTATGTCAAATTTTTTTTGTAATGCATGATTTTAGGGGGAGCTCTTCAAGTCAAAGGTGTACGGATATGACTTCTGATTATTTATGTGAGTCCAAGATCAATGAATCTTTAGAGAGAGAAAATAGAGAGAGACAGCAATGAGGCGCAAAGTAACAATGATATTCAATAAGCGTGAAGTTCTTACAAGGAACCAAGACCAAAGGGACTTAAATACCCTTGGTCAATACAACACAGTATATGACAATAGACACAGTATTTGACCAAGCCCTATAAATACAATGATTACTATAAAATCAGACCTAACAATCTTCCCCTTAGTAATCATTGGCGCTTTGGTCTTTAAAATTCATCTTCTAAATCAGCACGGACCATAAAAGCGACTTTACGAAGCAATCTGACTTTTAAAAGAAAATTCTTCTCAGCATCTTTCAGTTTAAATTGTCTTTTCTTCCTTAACAAGTCTGGATCAGGATCTTGTGCTCTAAACGACACACCTCTTTTGAAAGATCTTGAAAGAACTGTGGTGGTCGGAGCAGAAACAACAAAAGAATAAAAATGGCTGAGATAATAGAATCTTTGAGCGAATCTTGATCAGCAGATAAACTTTTGAGCTCTTTGTCTCTTTAACATCTCCTTGACATCTCTGATTTCTCCCCCTCATGACCTTGATGAACTGGTTCAACTAGGTCATGCAAATGTTGGAGACGAGACAACTTAAGATCTGCAAAATCAAAGAAACGGAGAAAACAGGAGAGGTTTGCGCTACACATTGGTGGCGCAAACTGAGGTTTGCCCGACACACTAGTGGCGCAAAGGGAGGTTTGCGTTACACGCAGGTTGCGCAAAGTGAGGTTTACGTTACACGCAGGTTGCGCAAAGAGAGGTTTGCGCGATCAACCGATGGCGCAAAGCTGACTTAAACTCAGAAAAATTTTACCTTTTTAAGCTATTTGACTCCCCCTACACAAATGCACTAGATATGACATTTCAAGTTAGCATTCATATAAAGAAAATCAGATACTCCCCCTCAAAAACAGATATGATCATTAAGAAAAAAATCTCCTTTTTCACTCCCCCTTGAATAATGCTCAAACCCATTTGAAATATATATATGAGAACACAATGAATGTAAACATCAATGTAGAAAGAAAACTATACTGAATATGTATTTTGAAACGACTAAATATTTAAAAATTTAAACATAAACAAATAAAATTCTACTTAGTAAAATATCACAATAAAATCCATCAAATGAAATCAAATGTATGTGTTTGGATACAGAAACAAGTGTTATTGCATATCAAGTTAAGACATGTTCAGTTTCAAAAACTTTCATCAATCTATTTAGTGTGCTCGCATGTGAACTTCGACTAGCTTCAAGAAAATGCAATTCTAAAAATATAATAGAGAACTTTGCATATAATCACACTAAGCCATCAAAAATTCAGACTTTCACAAATTTACAGGTTTATTGCAACTCAGAAATTTATAACCAAGTATCATGATATGTGTGCTCATTGGCATCTTTTAGCATTGTGCACTATGGCATCTTTACATGAGTGTGCTCTTTGGCATCTTTTAAGCGTGTGCACTTTGGCATCTTTTGAATCAAAAAGTTTATTAAGTAAAGAACATGCCGTAAACGTAACTTTCTATCTGACCCTATTGCAGGATTTGGGTCATCCACTCCCAGACCAGTTGGCCTTAGGGGACTAGGTGTCAAGCACCCCTTGGAACTTACTTTCCCAG
This sequence comes from Arctium minus, assembly GCA_954870635.1. Taxonomy (NCBI): domain Eukaryota; kingdom Viridiplantae; phylum Streptophyta; class Magnoliopsida; order Asterales; family Asteraceae; genus Arctium; species Arctium minus. The sequence continues at coordinate 38,285,502 of OX941087.1, read as the reverse complement.
ATCAGAAAGGCTACATCGATATATCCTAAACCCATTCATACTAGTAGAACATGACTTTCGATCTGATTCTATAGAAGGATTTGAGTTCAATCACTCCCATATCAAATGACCTTAGGGGACCAGATGACAAGCATCCCATAGAACTTACTTTCCCAAACCAGAAAGGTCACAGGTACAAACTTTTAAACTTAGAGATTTCTGATTTATAAGAATTTAATAATCATCTCAAACACAAGGTTTTATGTCTAAGTGTTTAGCCCATATTTTCATTACAATCCAAAATCCCGACTTTTTAGGTTTTCTAAGCATTGTAAACTAAAAATATTCCGAATCACACAACTTTAAAGCAAAAATCAAAAGTTACAAACATGTTGCTGACTTTTCGACTTTTGTTAGAACTGAAATTTGAACATATAAGAACTTTAATATAAACAAAGCAACTTGAAAATTTATCCTAGACACACATTTTATTCAAAAGAAAGAAAATTGTAAAACTTTTACTTTATAGAATAAAATTTGTAAAGGTTTAAACTTTTAAAACAACATGCCGAAATTTTAAAAATAGAAATATTTGATCGGCAAGTTTATATTCAGTTGAAACAAAATATAATTCAATAATATCATCTTTTACATAATGTAAAAAAAAAATTGTGTCTCATTTGTAAAAATTGGGTTGAACAAATTCAGGAGTTAAAATGAAAATTGCTCAGATTCTTAAAAACAATTTGAGAAAACTGGAACAACATCATTATCAGATATAAATGCAGCGGAATAGAATAGATGTACTCACAGTATCTCATTTAGTCAGAAGCTTAATGCATTGAAAAATGAGTCCTAGACTGATATGTCTAGAAGTCATATTCTTTGAAGCACGGGTTCTGAGCTGAATTACTCAGAAGCCAAAGTCTTGACATTTAAGACCGTGTTTTGAACTGTTGTGTTCAAAAACCATTCTTTCTCTTACTCCCCCTTAACATGAGGTGCCTGCAACTTTGAATCAGATTTAGACTTGGCTACCCACTTGAATTTGGGCCCGTGAAAGTTAGTTGCAGTTCGTATGTGGAAATAATTATGAGATTTGACATTAGAAGCATGAGAAAAATGATCACAAGAATAGTAAGCACAATCATCAGATGAATACAAAGCATAATCATTTGAACTAGAATCAGAAGAAGAATATGAGACATTTTTGGAAATTTGAAACATTTGCTTTATAGAATATTTTGAAACTTTATTACAATAAGCAAATGAATCACTTTTATAATATTTGTCTACATATCGAACTTCATCAGTCTGAGAATCAGTAGATGTCCGCTTTGCTTTCCAGATTTTCCTTGATCGAGCTCTCAAAGTCTTATCTGTAAGAATTGAATCGGAAGAATTAGAACTGTCAGAAAGAACTTTATCTTGTTTCTTCAACTTCTTTGACCGTCTTCTTTTACGCTTAGGTTTATAATATTGATCATTTAGCGTAAAAGAATCATCAAGAATTTAAGACTTAATATTTAAATCAGAAGAAATAATTTTACCTAAGCAACCAATCTGATCAATTAATAAATCTGAATTCGCCTCGGAGTGTTTAAACAATGAGGATTTTCAAAACCAAGTCCCCACCTTTGTTTTAAAGCTTCTTCACTCCTCGGTTTGTTCATAAAAATTGTTTATTCAGATTGATTTCTCTGATATAATTTTTCTTCTAATTTATTTATTTTATCTGAAAATTCATCTTTTAAAATAGTCATAGCCGTCAAAGACTCAAGATAAGTCTTATTTGAATTTTTCAAATCATCCAATTTCTTTTGAAAGATGTCTTTTGTATTTTCCAAAATAGATTTTTCATCTTTCAAAGAAATCTTCAATTTGTCAATCAAATCTGACTTTTCAGCATTTAAATTCTTTTCAGATAATAACTTTAAGCGAAGATCAGATAAAGCAGAAATAATAATATTCATCTGAGAGGCAATAAAGTTGTAATCAAATTCAGAATATACCTCATCTTCATCCGTATCAGAATCAGAATCGTCTGACTGATCATCTCCAAACAAGCACATCTGAGCGATCTCTACGTTTGCAGCTTCATCGTCAGAGTGATCTAGCCAGAATTCTTCTTCGGCAAGAAGAGCAGTTCCGTTCTCTCTCTTTTCAGCCAGTTCGAGTTTCTTCCGGTAGTAAGCTGAGTCCCTAACCTTCTTTGCTCGACACTCCTTTGAAATGTGCCCCGGCTTTCCACAGTTGTAGCAAGTAGCAGTCTTTGGCTCAGGTACTTTGGCTCTAGATACAGAAGTGAAGTGAGAAGAGTTGGAACCAGTTCTTGGTTGGAAGCGTTATCAGACAACGCTTGTTCAGCCAGTTGGCTCGTGAGGAGTGCAACCGGGTCTACTAACTTCTTGTTCTTTTTCTCAAGTTTGGCCTTCTTCTCTAGCACCAAGCTCTCATCAGTCATCAGAATCTCGTATAGTTCCTGAATCTGTATTGTGGAAATCCGAACATCATTCCTCAGTCTGTGACATGATTCGTTCCATTCAGGATGAAGAGCATTAAGAAATTTCAAATTCGTCTCAAGCTCTGTCTTGTTCACTTTATCTTTTGCAGATCATTCAGCACTGCACAGAATTTGTCGAAAACACTCTTTATAGTCTCACTTTCTTTGGCCTTGAACTCCTTAAAGTTGTTCATGAACCGAGTATGTCGGAGCTGAGTTGCTACCGAAGAACCAAGCATGATCTTTTCCAATTGTGCCCATAACAGATTTGGATAATCCTTTCAATGATCAACCTGGTTGTTGATAGAGTTTGGTAAAGCTAGCATCAGATTATCTTTCAACTCTCGATCAGCTTTCATTCGTAAAGCCTCTTCAGATCTTGGAGGAGTCTCTTTATTAGGCTTTACGAAAGGTCCTTCAGTTAGAGACTTCATCATGTTTTCTCCATTAGCTTGACGCTCGATGAAGTTTAGAAATCGATCTTGCCATTGAGTGAATTCATTTTCATCGACAAGAAGTGGAGGACGAGTTTCAAATCCCAAGGACATCATCAGATCACTTGTGTAGAACTTAGCTTGAAAGGCAAACTTTGCAGAATCCATAGTAGATATTTCAGAGAAATTATAAGTCTGAGACTTGCGCAAAGTAAAGCTTTGCGTGAGAAGCAGAAGACGTAAACTGAGCATTTCACAAGCAACGGGAAACGCAAACTGAACTTTGCATAAGTCAAGTGATGTGAGAACCGAACTTTTCGAGACAAGAAGGTTGCGCAAACTGAGCTTTGCGTAAGACAAGTAATGCGCAATACGAACTTTGTGTAAGCCACGTGATACGCAAAATGAACTTTGCGTAATCCAAATGATACGCAAACTGAAGTTCTCGTGAGTAACTAGATACGCAAACCAACTTTGCGTGAGTAGCGGGAGACGCAAACTAGCCTTTGCGTTATACGTTGAAGACGCAAAATAAGCTTTGCGTTAGCTGAAGGAGACGCAAACTACACTTTGTGTGAGGCACTGGAGACGCAAACTTAGGTTTGTGTGAGCAGAGGAAGACGAGAACTTGACTTCTCGTGAGCTGAAGGAGATGCAAAGTCCACTTTTCGTGAAGCACATGATACACAAAGTTCACTTTGCGTGAATAACCCAATACGAAAAGTTTGAACTTCTTGAGGTGAAAACCTGAAATACATAGATTAAAACAAAATGAACTGGCTCAAACTAGAATGAACTCGCGCAAACCACTATGAACTTGCGCAAACTTTAAATCTAGCGCAAACTTAATGAAAATCCATAAATCTACCAAAAATCGATTTCAAAACTAGATTTTATGAAATTTTCTTATACAAAAATGTTCGAAAACACGTTTCTAACACAATTCAATCAACAAAATCGATTAAAAACCTCAAACTCAAAAATTCGTATATGTAACAGTTCATGAAAACAGTTTTTTTATAATCCTCAAAAAACTCAAAATTGACACTCAAAACTTGAATTTCTTGAAAAACGATGTGAATTAAAGAAGTTAAGCAATCAAAAATGAATCCAACAAACCGATTTTCACAAAAATTCGTTCAAAAACGATCCCAAATTTGATGAAAACTCAAGAGAACGAGATTTTCTTGAAAAAATCAAGAAAATCGATCAAATTTTCGATTTTAATCAACAAATTCAGAAACGAAAAAGACTTCTCTCAATTCTCTCAAGATCCAGATGGCTCTGATACCAATTGTGAGTCCAAGATCAATGAATCTTTAGAGAGAGAGATCAATGAGGCGCAAAGTAACAATGATATTCAATAAGCGTGAAGTTCTTACAAGGAACCAAGACCAAAGGGACTTAAATACCCTTGGTCAATACAACACAGTATATGAAAATAGACACAGTATTTGACCAAGCCCTATAAATACAATGATTACTATAAAATCAGACCTAACAATTTCTGATCAGAACTCGTACTTTCATAGTTTTACTGCTTTTTGTCTTTTCAATTTAAGTGAATAAATTTGCTTTGACTTAACATAAGACTTTTGCAGAATTTTTGAGAGAAGCTTACAAGTTCATATGTTTATGACTTTAAGCTTAGCTTCATGAGATATAAGATCGCACGTTAAGGTATAATCCTTTATCTTAATCTCATATATGTTTGAAATAAGGACAACTTTCAATCATTTGAAAACATTGTTATTAAATGTTCAAACCACTTCCCGAATCTTAAACCGATTTCATGAATTGGAAGTGTGACTTTAAATGTTTTCAAGATCTACTTTGTGCTTTAACTGAAATAGTTAAACCATATTGAGCATCATATGCATCATAGGAAAACAAGGATTTCATTGTGCTAGGAATTAACACAACTTCTATGGAATCACCTTAACCAGTGATTTCTACCCACGAAGTTAATCCATAGTGATTGAGTGTGAGAAGTCAAAAGAAATGAGTGTATTAAACAGAGAAAGAAAGTTTGGTTAGAGTGAGCTCAATGTTTAAAAGAAAGAGCGTGAGAGACCAGAGTTAAAAGAATATCACAACTCTGCACCAACTTTTTCTGAGCCGGGCAACCACATTTCTAATGTTTCACAATTCTTTGGTGAACATTTTTGAAACAAGAAACTAGCCCATGCTAACTCTTGATTAACCTCACCAACTACTTATTTTCTTCTTAACAAGAAAGTGTTTCACATTTTCCAAGGGGAAGCAGCACATTGGCTATCTGATTTTCATTTGGAAAATCTGGATATTGAAAAGAAGGAAGTTTACCCCACCTTCGCACTTCAATCATGCACATTGAGTTTGTGTTTAACTAACTGTTGTCTCAGTGGTTTATACAAATTTTGAGCCTATAAGAAATCATCTGTGCTTAATTCTTTCTATCACAAGCACGAACACACAAGGAATTTGTTTCTTTGTCATAACGTTTATAGAAATTACTTTTGTGGTGTTTCGATGATTGAATGGAAGCCCTGGGGGAGTGAACATCATAAAATCTCCTTTCCAATGTGTATTTGTTACACACGGTGACTTAGTCTTACTGACAGGCATTTTAACTGATTCATTAGTTGATTCAGGAGTTACACGATTATTTTTTCTGGATTTGCAAAGATCTGGATGAATATCTTTTGAATTGACGGATCAGGGGCTCCAAATGACAGACATTTCTTACTCGAAGTTTTAATGAAGTCGTTGCACTTTTCATCAAAAAGGGGGAGAATCTAAAGCTTGAAGAAATGTCCAGTCCATTACTTTACAAGACCAAGAAATGCGAGATCAAAGTATTATGAAGACATGCTGATTTCAGATAAATTTTCTTTGAAGATACTTTGCTAAAGCATTCTGAGCTAGAGAAAGAGATTGCATAGAAAGAGATTGCATCTTCTGAGCTGAAAAAGAAGACTGAATTGCTAAAATCTTTTTAGTAATGATCTTGATCCAAAGGGGGAGATTGTTAGATCACATATCTATTGGATTCAAGATCAACCAATCCGAAGATCCAATCTGAAGCTAAAGCCAGAAAGTCGACTCTCGATATTAAGTCTAATGTTACTTTGTAATAAATGTCAAAGTTAATTAATGTTTATTATAATCTAGTATTTAGTTTAAATTAATTTCAATATCTAGTTTTAGATATTAGTTAGTTAATATCAAAATTAGATATTTGTTTTAATATCTAAGTTTAGATATTATAGCAAAGTGTGTTGAGGAAGTTAACAAGATTAGAAGAAAACATACACAACACACACTCACGGTGAAAAACAGAGAGAACACATCGAAAGCTTCAATCGATCAATCCTGTAATCTTTGTTATTAATCTAAAGAGGTTGGTTAATCGTTTATGTGTATGAGTCGATATGAACTTGATATATATTGTGGACCGACACATTTACCAATGAGTCAATGGGCTGCTAAGCCAGCAGCTTGGTATTTTTATTTTGATTGGGTTTTAGGACAATTGTCCAGTTTTGGTAGCTCGACTTCGAGCCTTGTTGGCGATTTTGGATGAGGCACGTTAGGTATCGGATGAGATGTAAGTCCTTCGTGTTGCACGTTAAGGTACCGGATGAGGTATAAGTCCTTCGTGCTCAAGTATTACGATTTTGGATGAGGCACGTTAGGTATCAGATAAGATGTAAGTCCTTCGTGTTGCACGTTAAGGTACCGGGTGAGGTATAAGTCCTTCGTGCTAAAGTATTACGATATTGGATGAGGAGCTCGACGTAGGAACCCGACGAGGTTGAACTCGAGTTTCCGTGGGTGTACGTTTAAAGCCACTGAGCCTGACATCCCTTGCGTGTACTTTTGTTTATATGACTAGTCATAATAACATAAAATGGGCTTACTTTGTGGACCGTCACATTTTATGGAATCGGGAATCCCCCGTCACCGAAAGGTGTTGTTTTTGGGTATTGAGTTTTGTTATCCAAGTTTTCGGTAACGTTTTGTATAATTGGGTTTTACCCTTTGATTTATGGGTTGAGTATTATGCCTCACCCATGTTTTTTGGGTGTTTTGGGATATAAGGTTTAATCGTATCTTCATAAATGGAGAGTACAATTTATATTTACACTTTGAGTGAGTTTTGGGTTAAAGCTAAATTATGAATGGGCGACTTACATTGGTATCATCATCTTTGTAGTAGTTTGGTTTGGAAAATGTTCAAATTAGTGTTCTTTGTCTAAAACGCATATTTTGGAAAATGAGTCGTTTTCACATGTAAGACGTATCATATTGAAGGACTATGACTTTAACCGCATTCTTTCTTTTTAAATGATTATTCTATATATGTTGAAAACTCTTGAGCTCACTAGGCGTTAAGCCTAACATTTTTATTTGTCGGCATGTGCATCAGGTTTCAAGGTTGGGAGTTGGTTCTAGCAACCCTATGAAGAGTAAAGCCTTAACTAGACCCGAAAGTAAGTATTCGGTGAAGTCTTCCGCCTTATAGAGATAGTGACTATGCATGTGTTTGAGTAGCACCCGTCATTTATAGTCCGTATGTTTAAAAAGGTATAGGTGTATTGTAGTTGAACCTAAATTCATGGTTGTAGATAATTCTTTTATTGATGTATTTAGAAAACTTTAAATAAGTTGCTATTTCCAGAATTCAGTGTGTTACAAGTTGGTATCAGAGCTTAAGTTTGAGAGAATTAGGTATTGATTTTGGATGCCTAGACTCAAACTAGAGTTCGTATAAGTGATTGTAAGTGAAGTTGCACATTAGGCGCCTTAAGATAAGATATCTTGGAATTGATCGGGTCGCTAGAAACGGGAACTTGTCAAGGGTCGCAAGGATGATCATGTATGGTACGTTCATAATGGCACTTGGCCAGTGTTATGGTGAACCTACGTATCACATGTGTATACTTGAACTACCTTAGCATGATGACCGTTGGGGTAGTGAGAAAGTTTCTAAGCGAGTAATCTACTGAAAGGTTGATGTCTGTAGCGATGTGACGTTGAAGTGATAGTTAAATGCGTTGAATGCATTAATTTGATCATCTCGAGTAAGAATTATTGGTTGGATTAGAACTATAAGTTCGTTAGATCAATTTTATTTCGAGAAGCAATTGTAAGTTAACCCGATTAGTGGGTTCGTGACTCTAAGATGTTTGATGTACCCGAATGATAGTTAAATGAGTTGAATGCATTAAGTTGATCATCTCACCTCCTTTAGGTGTGTTTAGCACCCTTGAAGGATCCTTGGATCTTTTAGTAGAGGCCTTCTGCCTAGCAGAAGCACCTACTACCCCCTTGGTTTCTTGGCATCTGGGACCGTTAGATGATTTATCATCCAAAGTTGCCGTGGGGAAGGTCTTAGTGATGTTCACACTGTCCTGATCCACACCTTGTGCAGAATCAGTAGTGTGAGCCTTACTGCCCACATGCTCATCCTTTTCCTTAGAGAGCACCCTCTTGGGGTTGGGAGACACCCCTGTGGATTCCCTTTGGATATTCTCTAATGGAGAATGCTCCATTAGAGGGCTTGCAGGATTTTGGGGTGAAATTAGCTTCACAACAGGGATCTGAGGAGGATCATTTGAAATGAATGGTGTGGGTAGGTCATCAGTGGGTTGGTCAGATGTTGGTTGTGACCCTGATGCCTCACCATGGGAATGAGACACACCCATCATTGTAGAGAACAATGGTGTGTCTTTTCCAGAAAAGTCCTTACTAGGCCTTTTCATGTTGGATAACACCTTCCCTTTGGGAGGTTTAGGTACATACACCTCTTCAAAAGAGGGTAAATCCGTCAATTCTTGGTTTAGTACTTCTTGTACAAACCTTGGATACATATAAAATCTTTTGGTTTTGGTTTTGGTTTTGGTTTTGGTATCCAGGTTTGACAGCAAATCATTCAGAATCATTTGAGAGAAATTAAACTTTCTGGAGGTAGCTAGGCATACAAGAGCATAAGCTATTGTACTGCTAAACTCACTCCATCCAGTTGTTTTGCGAGATAGACAATGTTGAAGAGTATGAACAAAGAATCTCCACTGAGGTGAAAATTTGCTTTTGAAAAACTTATAAACCTCAGTAGGACCTTCATACCCCATTCTACCTATTTCTTGGAAGAGATCTTCCTTTGAAATAGTAGTAATACCTGAGGCATCATCTAGACGTAGATGAGTGCGAATGCAGGCTTCTGTGATTGTGATAGGTTTATCACAGACCCTGGATTGGATGACCTTATTGATATGAACAATCTGAATGGAGGCATTGGTCCAGAACTGTCGCAGATGTTCCACATAGATGGTGGGATTGACAGTTAACGCATAGGCGATGTGTGAGGATTTTAGGAAATCCACAATCTCATGAAAACCCTCAGCTTGTTTGGGTTTTTGCAACATTGCAAGCTCATTGTGATCGTCAACAAAGTCCAGTCTTGCCATCGTTCTTGGGTTCGAAATAAACACTAGGGTTTACTCACTGGGAAGCAAGAATTCGAGAGAGAGAGAGAGGATGAAAACTCGCTGGAAATTCAAATAGCCGTTTGGATTTTGGCGGTCAGAGAGGGTATTTATAGGTGGAGGGTTTCAGTTAAAAGCAGTACTAAGTACCCTAGCAGCATTAACAAGCCCGCATTACTAACCCATATAAGCAGTAGTAACACATACCAGCAGCATTAACACAGACTAGCAGTATTAACACAGACTAGCAGTATTAACACATGCCAGCAGCATTAACACTGTCTAGCAGTAGAAATAAGGAAAGCAGTAGTAACTTTGCAATGGCAGTATAAACTACCTAGCAGTAGTAACCATACTTAACCATATTTGAACTGTCAGTAGAATTAATAGTGAGAGCAGTATTAACTTAACCAGAAGTACCAAGTTTCAAATCAGCAAGGTAATCTGAAACACTTAGACACAAATAGTTAGCAGCACCATGCACAATACAATATGAGAAAGTAAGCATGAAAGAAGCTATACAGAAATGGTACATAAAGAAAATCAAAAGAGGCTTATTCAGTGTTTATCATGCCTACACTTGTGAGCAAGAATGTGAATCTACCCACATCAAAAGCTTTGGTGAATAGATCAGCAAATTGGTTACTAGTGTGTACCTTCAAAACCTGAATTAACTTCTTTTCATTGCAATCTCTAATAAAATGGTACCTGATTTCTATATGCTTGGTTTTTAAATGCTTCACTGGATTATTAACAATGCTTATAGCACTGTTGTTATCAATGAAGATGGGAGTGTGAAGAAAAGTAATACCATAGTCCAACATCTGATTCTGAATCCATAGCACCTGTGAGCAGCAGCTTGCAGCAGCTATATACTCTTCTTCTGTTGTAGAGGTGGACACTGTGGTTTGCTTTTTACACTTCCATGATACTAGTCTTGCACCCAAAAACTGACATCATCCTGATGTGGACTTTCTATCCAAGTTTGCACCACCCAAATCACTATCTGAATATGCAAGTAGATCAAATGGTGAGTCATGAGGATACCAAAGACCCAACCTAGGTTGTCCTTTGAGATATCTGAAGATCCTTTTGACTGCTTGAAAATGAGATTGCTTAGGTCTCACTTGAAATCTGGCACACACACATACATCAAACATAATGTCTGGCCTTGAAGCTGTTAGATACATGAGGGAGCCTATCATAGATCTATAATGATGAACATCCACATCCTCCCCCTCAAGATCTGCAGTGATCTGTTTGTGTGTTTCCATAGGTGTGCTTGCAGGCTTTGAATCTGAAAATCCTAACTTTGTAAGTATATCCTGCACATACTTGGATTGACTTATGAAAATGCCATCTTTTTTCTGTTTAACCCGTAGCCCAAGGAAGAATGTGAGTTCACCCATAGAGCTCATCTTGAATCTTTTGTGCATCAGCTCCTCAAACTCCTTGCATATATAATCTTTTGTGGATCCAAAGATGATATCATCCACATAGATTTGAATAAGCAGGATGTCCTTCTTCTTCCTTTTGATGAAAAGGGTCTTGTCAATGATTCCCCTTTCAAATGCATTTTCCAAGAGATAGGTAGACAGAGTGTCATACCATGCTCTTGGTGCTTGATGTAGCCCATAGAGTGCCTTCTTTAATTTGTATACTTTGTCAGGAAAATTAGGATTCTCAAACCCTGGAGGCTGACAAACATACATTTCTTCATCGATTTTCCCATATAGAATTGCACTCTTAACATCCATCTGAAATACTCTGAACTGCATGAAAGAAGCATAGGCTAGAAACAACCTAATTGCCTTAATTCTGGCTACTGGTGCAAACACTTCTTCATAATCTATCCCCTCTTCTTGTGTATACCCTTGTGCCACAAGCTTGGCCTTATTCTTTATCACTATACCTCTCTCATCTTTCTTATTCCTGAAAACCCATTTAGTTCCAATTGCCCTTTGTCCTTGTGGAAGGTCAACTAGATCCCACACATTTTGCAGCTCAAACTGCACCAGCTCCTCTTGCATTGCTTCTATCCAGCTTGGTTCTTTCATTGCATCATAGGCCTTCTTGGGTTCAATCTGAGATAGAAAACAAGATAACAATCCTGACTGCAAGTCTTTCAATCCTCCTAACTTACTTTGATGCCTTGTGATCCTGGGAGAATTGATATCACCAATCACCAACTGAGGAGGATGATTCTTCTGAGTTCTTGTTTGATGGGCAGCCTCCTCATTAATATTTGCATCCAGATTAGAGTCATTCTTTCAGGAGTGTTACCACCAAATACTGAAGAATTTTCTTTATCAGTATCATCTTCTGACAATGTGGGCATTTCAGGACCTGTGTTTCCTGAACCTGAAGGATGAGCATCATCTTTATCACTTTTGTCCTCTTCATCACCTTTATCATCTTCATCCTGTTCTGGTTCAGAATCCTCTGTTTCTGAATCATCCTTCTTTTCTTGTTGACAAAATTCAACAGGATCAACTGTAGGTATAGGGAACAACACAAACTCTGGTTTCTGTGCTTGTATCTTTTCTGAACTTGTTCCTACAATTTGTACATTACTAAAACCCAAATAATTAGTTAGTGAATCAATGTCAAATAGCCAATCAGGACCTGCACCAATTGGATTTGGTGTGTTCTCATTGCATTTGACATTGTCACTTTCCTCTATAATCCTGGAAGAACTATTGAATACTCTATATGTGAGAGGAGTATCTAACAAGGAATCCATCCTCAGTTTTTCTTTCAAACTTGCCTAAATGAGATTTGGTATTGAGGATTATGCAAGGACACCTAAAAGGTTTGAAAAATCCAATAAAAGGTTTCTTCTTTTTGAAAAGTTCATAAGGTGTCTTACCTTGGGATTTGACAACTAGAACTCTGTTTTGGACATAACAAACAGTATTAACTGCTTCTGCTCAAAAAGTAATTGGTAATTTTGAACCTGACAACAGAGATCTAGCAGCCTCAATCAATGTCCTATTTCTCCTCTCAGCAACACCATTCTGTTGAGGAGTCCTAGGAGCACTGAATTGTCTCTCAATACCTTTAGTCTCACAAAAGTTGTTTAAGTCACTGTTTTTAAACTCAGTTCCATTATCAGATCTGATGATTTTTACTCTTAGATTTGTTTGGTTTTCAATCCTAAGAACAAAGGATTTGATTAGTCCACTTGTCTCATCCTTAGTCCTCAGAAAATATACCCAAGTAAATCTAGAGAAACCGTCAACAATGACCAAGCAATAGGATTTCTTACCAATACTCATCACATTTGTAGGACCAAAGAGATCCATATGCAATAACTGAAGGGGTGAAGAGAATGTATTTATTTCTTTGGACTTATGAGAAGTTTTGTGCTGCTTGCCTTTAAGACATGCAACACAATAATCATCACATGAAAACACTTTTTGAGGCAAACCTCTCACAAGGTTGTTTTTCACAAGATTGTTCATAGTTTTAATATTCATGTGACACATCCTTCTGTGCCAAAGAGATGATTCATCTAATGAGGCTTTTGAAAACAGACAATTAAGTGATGAATCAGATGAAACACTCTCTAAGTCCAAACAATAAACATTATCCTTTCTAGGAGTTCTAAGTAGTATCATATTTTCATCAACTACCTTGAATCCTGGAGCAAGGATAATACATTCAGTATCACTAAATAATATACTATGTTTCTTGTCACAGACCTGTGATACACTTAACAGGTTGTATCTCAATTGCTCAACATAGTAAACATCTTCAAAAGTCATCTTACCTTTTGAAACCATACCTTTACCACTTATCTTACCTCCTGCTGGATTGTCACCAAAAGCAACACGTCCTCCATCAAACCTTTTGAAATTTTGAAGGCAGGACATGTTACCTGTCATGTGCCTAGAGCAACCACTATCTACATGCCAAATTCTCTTCCCCTTGAGTTGTTGGTTACCCTGCACATAAGATAAAACAGTTAGTTTCTTGAGGGAACCCAAGCCAAAGTGGTCTTGGGTTGCCCTTTCTCATCAACATACTCATATTCATTAAGCTTAGTCTTGATGAGATGATCAGAGTCAGGAATCTCATGGCTGGAATACTTTGTCTTAATTATAGGCTTGTCTGTATTAACACTGATAGCAGTACTATCCTTGTTAGCAGTATTAACTTGGTCAGCAGTAGTATTGCTATCAGCAGCACTATTTCTGTTAGTAGTACTATGTGAGGTAGCAGTACTAACAGGTTTAGTTTCTTTTGGGACCCAAATTAAGATACATTTGTTTGCTTTCTTATTCTTTGTGTTACTCCTTGATTTGCTTGGAATATCTTCTTTTGTTTTAGCAAACTTATTCTGAATATGAGATTTTGCAGTACCAGTTTTCATTGGTGCTGTTCTCACATTCTCAGCCATGTGGTTCCTTGATCTTCTTGATTTCTTCCTATAACCAACAGAATTTTGTATTTTTCTTTGAAAAGTAATTCTTTGGTTAACAGGATTGAAATAACAGTGTTTGGCTAAATGATTCAACTTGCCACAAATAAAACAAGGTTTTGGTCTATTGATTTTGCTTAGATCAATAACTTGTTTTTGAGCCCACTGGTTATTTATGTTTCTCTGATTTCCCCTTATTTTATCATGTTGATGGGGCTTGATCTGTTGACAAGTATAGGGATTTACAACAGTAGTTTGCATATAGTGATCTCCTTGTACCTTTTCCTTCCCTTTCCTAGAGGTCTCAACTTTCTCACTCTTAACAGTCTCTTCCCCAATCTTAGACTTCTCCACTTTCTCACTCTTGACAAATGATTTACCTCCCCTTTCATTTGTAAGAATATGTTTTTCTAAGGGAATTTCTTTCTGGTCTTCCTTATTCTTATCCTCATTGTTCTCTTCTTCAGATTCTGCCTCAACCACTACAGTGTCTAGTAGGTCTACCTATGTGGCTCCTGCAGGTAACTCATTCTTATCTTACCTTTCTAAGAGGTCTGAAGTGGGTGGAATATATTTGTTGTTGTAAGGTGGAGGGGTGTTATTATATCCTATACCTCTCTTCAGTTTGTCATGAACTTGAGATTTGAGTAAAGTGTCCATTGCTATAGAGGCATTGGAAAATTTCTCAATGTCTAATTTGGCCTTCTCAAATTCACTTCTGACTTTCTCACATTCTTCTCTAGCCTTCTCTAGCTTAATCTCTAACTCCTTCTTCTCCCACTTCCAATAGTTTTGATCATATGAATGTTGAAGTTCATTGGCCTGATATGCCTTAATTTGTTCTTCAAAATTCACAATGATCAAATTAGACTATCTCCTATGTTTCTCCAACCTTTTAAGATCATCACACATGCTCTGATTGTGATCCCTGTACTTCTTAACAGTTTCAAGACAGGCTTTAGAGCAAAGTTTAGATTTTACCTCTGTGGGAATTGCAGTGCTTGAAGACTCTGAAACCTCAGCCATCAATGTTTGATTCTGAATTGCCTCATCTGCTTGATCACTCCAATCAAATCCCATTCCATCTTGTGAGACAAGTGCTTGAGATGGGTTCCAGTTGTTGTTGTAGTTGGTGGACTTTGATTGTTGATTGTTGCTCCCATGCTGTTGAGAGATTCCTCCTCTGCATTCTCTTGCAAAGTGCCCTAGTTTATGACACTTGTAGCATTCCACTTTGGATTTGTCAAATCCAGCACCATCTTCTCTTCTCATGGAAAAGTTGTTTCTTCCGGTTCTTTTAATGAATCTTTTGATTCTCATTGTGAGCATTGCCATTTGCCATTTGATGTCCATCTCTTCAAGATCATCAACATTAATCTGCTCCAGATCATCATTGATAAGAGAATATTTAGCATGACTAGCCAGGAAGGATTCCAAAACAGAATCATTGGGTCCATCCTGTTTTGAGCCATAAGCAGCACTAACTGATTCTGTGTTTGCAGAAGAATCAGTAGTAAATGATAAGAGAACAGCATTGTGAGAGTATCCAGATGGCTTCTTCTTAGATTCAACTTCTGTTTCAAACACCCTGAGATCATTGTAGAGATCATCAAGTTCCTTATCCTCCAGATTATCATTCTACCTGAATGATACTGTATACATTACCCATTCTTCACCAAGAGATCTTAGAAACTTTCTGTTGATATCATCCTGGTCCATCTTGACACCAACAGTGGCCAATTCTCCAATCAACTTGTTGAACCTATCAAAGGTTTGAGTCATAGACTCATTCTTTGTAGACATAAAATTTTCATATTGTTGCTTGAGAATTGATTTCTGATTTCTCTTAGTGCTTTTGGTGCCTGAAAATCTCTTCTCCAAAGCATTGCACAGGATTTTGGCATCAGCACAGTTGCAAAACTGATGTTGATATTCATTAGGAATTGCCAAGAGCAGAGTGCTCAAGGCTTTCATCTCAATCTGCCTCATCTTTCTTTCTCCATCAGTCTTTGGTGGAGGTCTCTTGCCATCTGCTCCAATCTCTCCTACATTGGAGGGACCATTCTCAATGATATCCCACATTGAGTAATCTGTAAGAAGGATATATTGCCTGATCCTGATTTTCCACATGTCAAACTCATTAGGTTTGAGCATGGGAACCTTTGAAACAAGAACACTATCATGTGATCCGTCCATGATGATTATTGATTTCTGAGTTCCTTTAGCTCTGATACCACTTGTCAGGATCGAAATTCGAAACAAGAATTTAAACTAAACACTCAGAAACTATGTTAAAGAAGTTGCGGAAAAACACTTTAACAGTAAATCAATGAAACAGTATATGAGATCAAATCACATGTTATATTGAACTAACTTAATGATTACAACCACAGCCTCAATCTGTTGAACAGGCTCAACAGACGTTCAATACTTCTCTAATGAAAGGACTACTAATAATCTTGAGGCTAATTCTCTCTAAAAACAAAAACTTATGTATCTATGTATATCAATTAATCTAAGACTTCTAGACTATATATACAAAACAGATTACAAGATAATTATTAAATTAAAGTTGATCTTCAGCATCCAGTCCATAATTATCTTCAATCTCCTTGTCTTTCGCTTTAAGCAACCAATCCATCTTTATCATTATAAGCAGCATTAATCTTCAGCAGCATCTTCTTATCAATAGCAGTACTAACCATGCTTGCAGTAGTAACTTCCAACTTGCAGTATTAACTCTTCAAGCAGTACTAACTACTACTAGCAGTAGTAATATTCAAGTAGCAATACTAAAGTCTTCAGCAGTAGTAATCTTCAATACTTAGCAGTACTAACTGGACTTAGCACATTTCAGACCCAACATGTTTCATCAAAGTCGTGTTGAAAATGGTCATCTTATCTTACGATGTGGTTTTAGAGTTTTGACATTTTAGACTTATTGTCGTTTTACGCTTTTTATGTTGAGAAACATAGATTTTGGCACCGCTTGATTTTACCGTCAGTGAGTTTATGAAAGTTTAGTTGGGTTTATGGCGTTTTATTTTATGACCATTTGAACCGCGTAATAAAAAAGAAATTTTGGAACGGGCAGACTTGCATTATTGTGTGCGTTAATTTATGAGTTTTGTTTAATACTTTGTCTCATGCGAGTCTTGCACCTACATTTTTACAACCGTAAAAGGCACCTTGAAAATCTTGATGTCGCATGATTGCATCTCGAGTTTCACACGGGTATATGTGCATACTTTTGGGTTGGATCTGATTTTCACTCGCGTGAGTAAATATGTGAAATATTTATGTTATCTCATGTTAAACTTCTAATCTAAACGTGCTTCGATTGTGGACTTTGCTGTTATAAATTTTCTACAAGGCATGAAATGAATTTTCGGATTGCATATCGTTGTAGTTACCATCTTGGTCAAATGTGTTTTATCGAGGCGGCTCAAGGCTTTAAACTCGATTTAAAATTTTAATTGCTTTCCAATCATTTTACAAAGTTTTGGGGAATAAACTGATGCATAAGAGACTTGTTGAAGATTATATGCCGCAACGTTTTCGGTTAAAGAAGGAAAAGTTAAAAGTTGTGAAGTTCTCTTTTGGAGCTGTACGAACATTTATTACACGCGTTTGGTGCAGAAAGTTATTTTTGGTATACATAGTATAATTTGTAGTATGTTGGGACTCTGGTAGTCCGTTTGAAAATTTTGTTGTGCATCTTATGTTACCGTATTATTAACGTAAGTAGCGGTCAAATGAGTTTTGGAAATGGTTCTACATGCGTAGTGTTGATAATCAGTTTTGAACGGTAGTGTATTTTACTGCATGATTAACTGTTATAAAATTTATGTAATTGAAAGTTTATAAATTTCAAATTGGCGTAATGGTTGATGTTGGTCCCAAATAGCAGTAAGTAAATAAAAGAAGTATTGCAGAAGGAGGGGTTGAATACAATACACACAGTTTTTCACTTAATTTAATTCTTATTGATTTGAAATCAAGAATTACACATAGAAAACTTTTGATTGTTGCGGAAGAGAATAGATGAAATCTATTCAAACAATCTTACACAAAGAGAAATGAAGAACAATTGTAAAACACTTAGAAAATAATATGAACTTCTTAGAGAGAGAATGCCAGTGCACTTAGAGAGTTTGAATGCTTAAGAGCTGGTTGATCTTGCATGTTGAGACATCCATCATATTTATAGTGCCTCATGCATTTAATGCATGAGACACCTGTTGAGCAAGGGATGGACACAGGTCTTCTGCATGGTACAAGATGTACCTTTTGTCTTGGAGTGTTTTGGCTTGAAGTGTTGACCTGCAGAGGATGGTGGAGAACTTTCCTTAAAATAGCGTAGGAGACAAAGCTTACTTTATCTGATCTTCAGATGAGGTCCACGTCAATGCAAGATATCACAAATATACTTTGTCAGAAAAGTATAATGTGAAGAGAGAAATCTTCAGGCCTTGAAGATTAAGAAGTCTTTGGTTGCCGAAGAGATCTTCGGGCTCCTGAAGACTGAGAGGTCTTCGGCTCCTAAGATTGAGAAATCTTCGGCTTCCGAAGATGTCTTCGGCCGAAGACGTCTTCGGCGGCCGAAGAGGTCTTCGGCTCCTGAAGACTGAGATCGGCACCATCCTGGCCAATGGTGTTGATCAAGTGGGCATACTTGGCTTTAGGCTGAGGAGTCTATCTTCAATCCGCTTTGAAAGATATTCTCCTTCTTTGTCTTCTTCGGTTGATCTTCGATTTCACCGAACATTTGTATAGAAACCAAGATGCTAAAAGAACCTCAAAATATTCTAAGTATGATGATATAAAATGGAAGATCGGGAGGTCATCTTCAAATCTTCAGATGACCCAACAGTTGAAAAACCTTGAACTCATTAGGGTTATAGATTTAAAACCCTATCGAAAAAGGATGTTGTAATTCGGGACTAGAAGAGTCCTTGGGAAGCGAAGCGTCGGAAGATCCGACTTGTGGTTGATTCTGAATTTTGGGTTTCGGATTTTGTTTTGAGTGATGCATGAATAATGGAGATATTAGATTAAGTCTTTTCAGTTAATTAAGAAATGATGTTATACTTTGGTAAGCATGTGGGATAAGGTCTCACGTGATTATCTGCGCTTGAATTGGGTACGACTTGGTGGGTTGCTCTTCGGTGTGACATTATGGATTATGTTGATGGTGTACCATCTTAGTGCGTTCCGCGATCAAAGGAAATTTTGGTGATCTGTCTGTTAGAAATGTAAGACTTGGAATCTTAGCTCTCAGTTAAGTGTCAACCTTGGTACGACAATCCGTCTAGAATGGAATTTTGGACGGGATGTCCACATTTTCGAGGTCGTCATTTAGTCCTAGGTGTCAACTCGTTTTCATGAAGTCTTTGGATCTAGAAATGTTTGCATGGAACTCGGTTGGATTATTGGAAAATATTGAACTCCCAGCTATGAAATTTGAAAGAAGATTAGGTGTTGATGAGCAAGTACCGTTGTGTTTAAGCGTTCCTGTGGTGGTAAAGATTTTATTATGGGAATGTTGTGAGGTTGGGTTTGGAAAGAAGTTGAGCATTAGCCGAATCTGGGCTAACCGGTTGCCTAAGGGATGCATCGGTGCGTCTTGGGAGGACATCCATGCCAATATTAGGAGTTAATTGGTAAGAATTTGATGGTTCAGGGGAGTTTGGGTACGACCTTTAACTTTGGATTGTGAACTATGTAGATTCGAAGGGAATTGGCCGATGAGGAATTGAAGTCATAAACTACCTGAAGGTAATAATTGTCACCCAAGGTTGGGAGACGACCGTAACGTTGTGGGTAAAGGTTACTTTGGAAAGTAAGTGGTCGCTCGGTTATGAGTGTAATGTGCCCATGGGGGGCGGTGGACATGGGTATCAGTGCAAGATTCATGTTTGTGGTATTGGCAAATGGGTTAAGGGCAGTCCTTCTACGGGTAAGGATTATTGGGAAGCTAGATTTCGAGGACGAAATCATTCTAAGGTTGGGAGGATTGTAACACCCGCAAATTTCTATATGTGTAAGCCAATCCTTTGAGGGATCCTTGAGTTCCGATCTCAGAATTTCATCCCCTACGCCTTATCTTTTAAGCTTTATCGTATCGTGAGCACTCCGGGTGAAAAATGGAGGAAATCGGGGAGCGGTACACTCTGGGCGATAGTGCCCTGGCGAGAGTGCCCTGTGCACAATCACCGGGCACAATCGCCGGCGGCCCCTGGTCGTTTTAAAATCGATTTTGAGCAGCCTTCCCCAATATTTTTCAACCCTTTCACCCTTTTCTCTCTAGAAACCGAACCCCAAACCCTAAAATCGGTTTTATGCTTCCAAGACACCAAATTTGTGATGTTCCAAGTGTTCCTCCTTCCACCCACCAAATATTGGAAGCCATGGTCAAGAAGTTTCATCTTCACCTTCAACCTCAAGTTCGTTTTGGGTTTTCTAAGTTTTCGTCAAAACCTAAGTGGTAAGTGTATCCTTCCCATTTCTAGCCTCGTGATAAGTTATAAATGCTCCATTGATGTTTCCATAGTGTTTGGTTTCTCAAATCTTGGATTTGATGGTTTTGGAAAACTAGGGTTTTGATCTTGTTGAGGATGTTAGTATGTAAAGGTTGGGGAAATGTTTCTATGTGATTATGTATGGTATTTATAGTTTGGATTTGTATGGATCTAGGTTTTGGAAGTTTTCGGCTTGAGGATTCAATCGGCTTGAGGATTCAAGCGGCCTTCAAAAGAGCTCGTTGGGTGAAATCTAGATTTAGCCTAAATCTAGCAAGGTGAGTTCAAGTTGATTTGTGAAAACGTTATACATGCTAAAAATGTCTATTTTAAAGTGTTTATGTGTTCTACATGAAATTTATCAAATGTTGAGTTATTTTCTAATCTTCGATTATTGGAAGTATTTGACTTCACAACTTTGTGTAATACCCGCATTTGGGATTTTTGGTCACTCTGATAAATGTGTTACAAACGAATGTGTTTTGAGGCCTTATTGAATAAATAGATCTTTGATCAAAGAAATACGCTTTTAAATGTTTGTCGGGTCTTATGCATCGTTCATGAAAGGGAATGTTTTATAAGGTATTACTTGCGCTGTTATGCGAGGTACTCGAAAGAATGTCTATAGTCTCATTTTATGATTTTCATTCTAATCAGCAGTTAAATTTGAAAAATGCATATTTATGGGTTGAGTATTATGCCCCACCCGTGTTTTGGGTGTTTTGGGATATAAGGTTTAACCGTATCTTCATAAATAGAGAGTTCAATTTATATTTACGCTTTGAGTGAGTTTTGGGTTAAAGCTAAATTATGAATGGGAGGCTTACATTGGTATCATCATCTTTGTAGTAGTTTGGTTTGGAAAATGCTCAAATTGGTGTTCTTTGTCTAAAACGCATATTTTGGAAAATGAGTCGTTTTCACATGTAAGACGTATCATATTGAAGGACTATGACTTTAACCGCATTCTTTCTTCTTAAACGATTATTCTATATATGTTGAAAACTATTGAGCTCACTAGGCGTTAAGCCTAACCTTTTTATTTGTCGGCATGTGCATCAGGTTTCAAGGTTGGGAGTTAGTTCTAGCAACCCTATGAAGAGTAAAGCCTTAACTAGACCCGAAAGTAAGTATTTGGTGAAGTCTTCCGCCTTATGGAGATAGTGACTATGCATGTGTTTGAGTAACACCCGTCATTTATAGTCCGTATGTTTAAAAAGGTATAGGTGTATTGTAGTTGAACCTAAATTCGTGGTTGTAGATGATTCTTTTATTGATGTATTTAGAAAATTTTAAATAAGTTGTTATTTCCAGAATTCAGGGTGTTACAAGTTGGTATCAGAGCTTAAGTTTGAGAGAATTAGGTATTGATTTTGGATGCCTAGACTCAAACTAGAGTTCGTATAAGTGATTGTAAGTGAAGTTGCACATTAGGCGCCTTAAGATAAGATATCTTGGAATTGATCGGGTCGCTAGAAACGGGAACTTGTCAAGGGTCGCAAGGATGATCATGTATGGTACGTTCATAATGGCACCTGGCTAGTGTTATGGTGAACCTACGTATCACATGTGTATACTTGAACTACCTTAGCATGATGACCGTTGGGGTAGTGAGAAAGTTTCTAAGCGAGTAATCTACTGAAAGGTTGATGTCTGTAGCGATGTGACGTTGAAGTGATAGTTAAATGCGTTGAATGCATTAAGTTGATCATCTCAAGTAAGAATTATTGGTTGGATTAGAACTATAAGTTCGTTAGATCAATTTTATTTCGAGGAGCAATTGTAAGTTAACCCGATTAGTGGGTTTGTGACTCTAAGATGTTTGATGTACCCGAATGGTAATAGCATGTCGGGAAATGGAGGAGTGTAGTTATGAGATGTTGGGTGCCGACCAAGTTCATGCACGAAATTTATTTCTAAAATAAGTTTGCATCAATTGTTTCTCATGTATTCGAAGCATAAGGTGTATTATACCTTGAAGTCTTTGGTAAAACATTTAGCACTCATCAGATTTTAAATCGTGAGCTTAAGCATGCATGGAATTGTTTGTTGCAAGTTATTGCAATTTATATGGAAAAATATCCCCGTCCTTGTTTTTTGTTTAACGCTATTTTTGGACATCTTAAGATCCGTGTTTTAATGCCACATGTGGTATTGGGCAAGTGACTGTAGAATTTTTAACCTTGACATTGGATCTCTTCCACGTATGTTAAGGTTTTAAAGAAAGAGTTGTCCCACTGTTCTTGAGTCGGAATTTTCTGGAGGATTTGGTTTGTGTGAGTCATGTTTAATTTTATGAGTACAGTTTTGCGGCATTTGGGGTGTGTAAGTGTACTTTGAGATGCGTAGGTTTTAATTTCATCGTGTGTAAATTTACACGTTTTTGGGCGTCGTGTTTCATCAAAGTCGTGTTGAAGATGATCATCTTATCTTACGATGTGGTTTTAGAGTTTTGACATTTTAGACTTATTGTCGTTTTACGCTTTTTATGTTGAGAAACATAGATTTTGGCACCGCTTGATTTACCGTCAGTGAGTTTATGAAAGTTTAGTTGGGTTTATGACGTTTTATTTTATGACCATTTGAACCGCGTAATAAAAAAGAAATTTTGGAACGGGCAGACTTGCATTATTGTGTGCGTTAATTTACGAGTTTTGTTTAATGGCATTTCGTGGTTGTAGATGATTCTTTTATTGATGTATTTAGAAAATTTTAAATAAGTTGCTATTTCTAGAATTCAGGGTGTTACAGTGTAAAAAGCTTGGCTTGTTTCTTCCTAGATCAACGGTAGATATAGGTTTGAATTAGGGTTTACATGTTTCCCTTCAATATAAATATTGAGGTCCCCCCATAACCCTACCACCATCACTCTCAAACTCAAATAAGGGATCTATTTCTCTTTCACTCTCTCAAATATATCGTGTATTTCACACGCTCGGATCTCGACTCGCTTGGTTAGCATTTTTAAAAGTCGGATATGGGTCGACCACTTTCTTCGGTAAGTTTCCCTTAACCGCGTTTTAATTTTATATTTTAGCGATTATGTGTTAATTTTACCATGTTGCGTTTATGTTGATAATATGTTATAGATTGCGTTTTTTTTTATAAGAAAACTGTAGAGATTGCGTTAATTTTAGAGATTGCGTTTTTTTTTTATAAAAATATTGTAGAGATTGCGTTAATTTTAGAGATTGTGTTTGTTTTATAAAAATATTGTAGACATTGCGTAATTGTAGAGATTGTGTTTTTTTAGAGATTGCGTTTTTTTTATAAAAATATTGTAGAGATTGCGTTAATCTTAGAGATTGCGTTTTTTTATAAAAATATTGTAAAGATTGCGTTAATTTTAGAGATTGTGTTAATTTTATAAAAAAAAATTGTAGATATATTGTTAATTTTAGAGATTGCGTTTTTTTATAAAAAAAATTATAGAGATTGTATTAATTTTAGAGATTGCGTTTTTTTTTATAAAAATGTGTAGAGATTGCGTTAATTTTAAAGAATGTGTTAATTTTATAAAAAAATTGTAGATATATTGTTAATTTTAGAGATTGCGTTTTTTTATAAAAAAAATTGTAGAGATTGTGTTAATTTTAGAGATTGCGTTTTTTTTATAAAAAATTGTAGAGATTGCGTTAATTTTAGAGATTGTGTTAATTTTATAAAAAAATTGTAGATATATTGTTATTTTTAGAGATTGCGTTTTTTTATAAAAAAAATTGTAGAGATTGCGTTTTTTTTTATAAAAAATTGTAGAGATTGCGTTAATTTTAGAGATTGCGTTAATTTTAGAGACTGCGTTTGTTTTAGAAAAATATTGTAGAGATTGCGTTTTTTTTTATAAAAATTTGTGGAAATTGCGTTAATTTTAGAGATTGCTTTTTTTTATAAAATTATTGTAGATATTGCGTTAATTTTAGAGACTGCGTTTGTTTTAGAAAAATATTGTAGAGATTGCGTTTTTTTTTATAAAAATTTGTGGAAAT
Source organism: Arctium minus (assembly GCA_954870635.1). Taxonomy (NCBI): domain Eukaryota; kingdom Viridiplantae; phylum Streptophyta; class Magnoliopsida; order Asterales; family Asteraceae; genus Arctium; species Arctium minus. Next base: position 38,261,186 of record OX941087.1, on the reverse strand, counting down.
TGCGTTAATTTTAGAGATTGCTTTTTTTTATAAAATTATTGTAGATATTGCGTTAATTTTAGAGACTGCGTTTGTTGTGGATATTGCGTTAATTTTAGAGATTGCTTTTTTTTATAAAGTTATTGTAGATATTGCGTTAATTTTAGAGACTGCGTTTGTTTTAGAAAAATATTGTGGAAATTGCGTTAATTTTAAAGATTGCGTTTTTTTTATAGATTGCGTTTTTTTAGAAAACTATTATGGAGATTGCGTTTTTTTTAGCGTTTTTTTTTTTGTATAAAAAACTGTAGAGATTGCGTTAATTTTAGAGATTGCGTTAATTTTATAAAAAAAATTGTAGGTATTGCGTTAATTTTAGAGACTGCGTTTGTTTTAGAAAAATATTGTGAAAATTGCGTTAATTTTAGAGATTTCATTAATTTTATAGATTGCGTTTTTTTTAGAAAAATATTGTGGAGATTGTGTTAATTTTTGCGTTTTTTTTGTATAAAAAAACTGTAGAGATTGCGTTAATTTTATGGATTGCGTTAATTTTAGAGATTGCGTTTTTTTTTATAAAATTATTGTAGATGTTGTGTTAATTTTAGAGATTGCGTTTGTTTTATAAAAATATTGTAGAGATTGCGTTAATCTTAGATATTGCGTTTTTTTTATAAAAATATTGTAGAGATTGCGTTAATTTTAGTTGCCTAAAACCGCAAAATATCGATTTGGATTTTGTCAAACGGGTGTAAATAGCCCTAAGGTTTGTAGGGATTTAAGAAATCCACGTGATTCCCCTACTACCTGGAAATCCAATAGATTGAGTGGTTTATTTTTTATAAAATTAAGCAATAGACGAAATCAACAAAATGTACACCCTTAGTTATAAGTTAGGTGCGTTGACCACATCTCTGCATTACTATGTAGAATGATTTTGATTACGCTGATCTATCGTTCAAATGTCGCATCGCCATGGTCAAGGAAATTAGAGATGCGATTGCAGCGTGTCCACCTGAACGGGCACAAATTTTACACGAAATGTTTGGTCGCACATCTTTCGGGCCATGGCTCGAGCTTACCAATATCACACAGGACCCCCTCCTAGTCCACATGTTTTTACAGATGGAGGTCGACGTTGCGAGAACAGAGCCGGAGGAATTGTATTTCTACATGTGTAGGACTCGCATGCACTTTGGTCGTCGCGAGTTCTGTATTGTAACAGGACTCCTTTTCGGACCAACACCCTCCCTTCCTACCTTGACAGATGAGTCCTTCGTCAGTAGGGTTTGACCTGGCCTTGCACCAAGTCTCTTGACGTTGAGAACCGTCGTCCAGACGATGAGAACTGGCCTGGGTGCGATATCCAATGAGGATGTTGTGCGTGTTTGCTTGGTGGTGATGGCGGAGATGGTGTTCATGGGCCGTGATCCAAGGCTGGCGGTTTCCTCTACTGTACTTAGCGACGTCGATGACTTGGAGAGGTTTAACCGCTATCCGTGGGGTAGCTACATCTGGAGTCACTCATACAAAGGACTCCACGGTGCCATCGCCAGACGCAAGCAGAAGAACCAACAAAACAACAAGATGACGTTGAATGGGTTTGCACACGCCCTAAAGGTTAGATAAGTACTATAACATAGAATATTAATTCATTAACTAATTTTGCTAATTTTGGATTTCTTTTAACGTACTTGTTCAATTTTTGTAATTCCAGGTATTGATCCTGGAGATGTTTCCTGCCTACCGGCAAAATTTCACCAAGCGCTCCGACAGGTTGATTAGGGGAACTAGTTGGGATCGAGATGTTGTCCTTACTAAGTCTGCATGCAATGGGATCTTCAACTCAGCTTTGAGCGTACGCCCTCTTACTATATTTTTAATTGTAGTAATTAAAAAACTATTTGTGATTTATATGTCTTATAATTTTATTAGGCTGGAAATGCGCCATATGCGGAACTGAAGCCTACTCCGACTGAGCAGCAGTCGAGTTGGTTTCAACGGAACGTCGCCTTTCTTGAAAGTTCGGCAGGCAGGCGACCGACAAAGAGGTCCCGACGTAGATATCCTGATCACGATGACAATGATGACGATCATGACGATGATGACGATCATGATGAAGATGACGATGATGGCGCGAGATATCAGGATCCCCCCAGCTCTAGCTATTAGGATCCCCCTATCTACTCCCATCATGGGATGCCTGATATAGAACCATACCAAGAGAAGTGGGAGTACATGACCTCCATGGACAGACGCATAAGAGATCTCGAGGCCCTCACTGCACACCTTCGCCACACTCACGTTAGTGTTTAACTTAATTTGAGGATATTACGTCCAATACTTGTATATTGTTTTGTGTATTAATATCACGTTCCATGATTGTATTAGGTGTCGACGAACATGGCGCCCACTTACACGTCACCTGGGCACATGCATGGATACACGGGTGCGTCATATGCGACCACATCATCCCAGCAAAATGTAGGTTACGACGAGTGCTCATTGTTGTTATTTTTTTGTTATTACGTTTGAACGTTCTTATTAAGAGTGCTCATTATAATCCATGTCACCAGTTTGGGATGACAAGTATGACTCCATCCTACACGTCGTCTGGGTACACACAAGCGGCGACCGGAGGATACTACCCTTTTTCAACCCCATCATCCCAGCAAAACGTAAGTTACGACGAGTGCTCATTGTTGCTCTTTTCTTGTTATTACTTTTGAAGATTCTTATTTAGAGTGCTCATTATAATCCATGTCACCAGTTTGGGATGACAAGTATGACGCCCACCTACACATCACATGGGTACACGCAGGCGTCAGCCGGAGGATTTGGCCCTTTTTCGGCCCCATCATCCCAGCAAAATGTAAGTTACGTCGAGTGCTCATTGTTGTTCTGTTTTTGTTACTACATTTGAAAATTCTTATAATGACCTACGTCACCAGTTTGGGATGTCGGAGCGGGACTATTACAGACCCCAGATGCAGGAGTCGGGGCTGTCCGTCGTTAGAGGGTTAGTGGAAGAATTTGTTTGAACTATAACTATCAAACAAATACAGTTTAAACCCTCTAATTTAACTTTAATCTTGAATACAATTATTTGATCCAACAGATGGGGTCGGAGTCGGGGGTTGACACCACCCAGGCGTGGGTGAGTACTCCGATGGCTGATGATATCATCGATGACCACTTCGATGACGTTGACATTCCCATACATGAGCCAGATCAGGCAGCACATGAGAGGGCGAGACGGGTCGCTGGTGTGGGGACAGCCCTTTGTTCCCCATATACCCAACAACCTTCGACCACAGCAGTCCCTCAGAAAAAAACCAAGGCAAGGGAAAGGTTGGGGGAGACACTACGATGACTTACGCGGGGCAATCGGTGCTTGTTACGGCGACACAAATCAGGGAATTATGTACCAATGATCAGCTCCCCCACCTGATGTGACCATTTTACGGAGGCCTTCAAATGAATGTCGGGTTTTTCATGCTACTGTTGGGTGTAGGTGGTAGTGGGGATCTCAAGGATCTGGTTAGCATTTAAATATAGTCATATAAACAACTACATTTCTAATTACGGGTCTAACAATCTATGTTTTGTGTATAGCACATCGACGCTTGGGTTAGAATGATCCAAGAATCCCGCACTCCACATGCGCGATGGACGGTTATGGACTCCAACTTCTTTGAGTGGCTTACCCGGTCGGGCCAAGGATACAGGTCTGTGTACGAAACATGCAATGGACTGGGCCATAGAACCCATCCAGCTTGGATGGACATCGACGAGGTATGGAAATCGATTTACATAATTTTTGTTCAACTTGTTTGTTACTAACTATTTGTGTGTTATTGTAAAATCTCAGGTATACATCCCCATTTGTGTCGTGGACAAACATTGGCTGCTCGGTGTTCTGTACCTCAGTGAAATGAAGCTGGTCTTATGTGATAGTTTACGAGCAATAAGGTACACCTTGCCCTTGGAAGAACGCGTTGGGATCTTCAAAAAACAATTGCCGAAGTTGTTAAAAAAGATACACGACACGCCAGATCGTATCAAGGCCAGCAAGAAATTAGAGGTTATCTATGATTCTGATGCACCTCAACAGACAGGGGGCCTTGGGGATTGCGGTGTGTGGGTGTGTCGTAACATATCCAATTTTATTTAATGTTTGCACCCAACAGTTGCACCAGATGCAACTGAACATGTGGCAAGGGAATGGCGTAATTACATGGCGGAGACCCTTTTCTCGTTGGTTGTCCAAATAAACGATTAGGTTGGGGATACTTTTTATGTTACTTGTGAGTTGTGATGGGCCTCTTGAAATAGCAAATATGATTCTTTTTTTTTTAAAGTCATTTAAATATTAAAACCCTTTTTTATTTAGATAATTATATTGGATCGAATGCTTTTCTTTATATAAAAATAGAATTAGTTAACTCCCAAGATCACAAATTGATATGAAAAAAGTAGTACATGAAAAAGTTATTTTGGTAAATAAAAAACAAAATCTTATTTAAACTTACCAATTATTAATATTGCTTTCTTAGACACTGACAAACTGGTAGGGTTCGAAAACAACCGGTACAAGTTCATATAAATAGACATTGAAACGACGTCATTAAACAAAGTGATTAGGTAACATTCTTGGTCATTGAAATGTCAAACTACGGCTACACGACGCTTGGTTTTTCTGGAATCCCCAACGACTTCTTATATGCTCTGGTGATACGATTTTGGAAGTGTTAAGCTCAACTTTCTCGCTGTACACTTCAATGACGGTATGGCCGTCAACATACTGACGTATATTTGCTAAATCTTCGTCGGTAGCCATAAGTTCCAGTCCACTCAATAAGTCTGCATTCGGACGTTTAAAATACAACTTATAATATCTAGTTTCATCGTAGCCTAACTCTTTCATGATCTGGTGAAGCAGTCGCATGCAAAGATCGTTGACATCTAACATGTCAACTTAGACTTGTAGACCACGGAAGCACTGTATTCTAGGTGGTTCCGTGAAGTACCCTTGATGGTAGACTTTCATGGTGAACATTTGTGGATACTCAGTTGTTAATGATAGGGGTTAACAACGTTAGCCTTACAGAATATTCAACGCAAGAAAAACCCAAAAAAATATAAACACTAACCACATAACGTGGTGGTAGAGGTTGGAAGCGATTGAGATAAACATCTGAAATTCCATACATGAAGATTTGGGGATGCCATGTAATGTTTTGTATGGTTTAGGACCCCCCACCCCCCGCTCTCTGTATTTATATCCAAAGTGGAATATCAAAAATCAATACCCAAAATACTCAAAATATCGATTTTGGTCCGCGTATGGTAACAAAACACGGGGTTAGCCCGCGTTTTAATGTTGTAATGCGGGGTTAGTCCGCATTTTAATGTTGTAACATGGGGTTAGTCTGCGTTTTTGTTGATTTACGCTGGGTAGAAGAATTCAAATAACGAATCGTTTCAGGCTTTGCAGGGGAATCGTTTGACCATGGCACAAAAAACGAATCGTTTCAGGATTTGAAGAGGAATCGTTTGACCATGGCAGAAAAAACCGAATTCTTTTCAGGCTTTGCAGAGGAATCATTTGACCATGCCTTTGAAACTATCATGAACCGATATTCGCATGGACTATAAGTAGATGCTCCGGTGAAGTAGTATTTCACAACTTCATATTTATCCTTTCTACCCTTATTTTCGTTTACAAACATTCTCTATATTCTCTACATTTTAATAACTTAATGGCTGGAGGTTCACGCGGTAGAGGGAAAAGGTCAGCGAATGAGGCTGGAAATTCACGCTCCGTCGACATCGAACAATTAAATGATGGAGCTTCAAGGATTGATTGGAATGCACCAGATACAACGGAGGATTGGGCGCAGTTTGGGATAACTGTAACACCCCGAGTTTCGTTTGACCCGTTTGGAAGTAGAAGCAAAGGCAGTGGCCGGCGCGAGTTGTCGCGCGGTGCACTGCTTGTTTGGGAATTCCAGTGAGCGGCGCGGGTACACTCGCGCCATAATCCGCACGGTGCACTGATTGGTTGCGAGTTCCAGAGGGTGGCGCGAGTCACGGCGCGACTTAGCCCGCGCCATAACCCGCACGGTGGCCTCAGTGGGTTAAAAAGATATTTTATGGGAAAATATCTCATTTGGTTTTATATCTCAAATCTCAAGTCTCTCTTTTCTCTCTCTCTCTCTTTCTTCATTTGTTTGTTTGGTTAGCTTCAAGCTACCATTTATTGCTAGTATTAAGTGTATCTATCAAGGGTTCGGTATAGAAAGCTTCGTCTTCTCTCGGTGGTCGATATCTGGTTTTTCGGGTTTTCGTCTAAAACCTATTTGGTGAGTTCCTACTACCTTTTTCTAAACTTTATACATGTCAAAGGTTACATTTTGAACTCCTATATATCTCCACGGTTTTGGATCTAAGTTTACAACATTTTTGACATAACTTGAGTTTTTGGGAGATTTTAGGGTTCCCGATCATTTTCGACTAAAATGATGGGTTCCATCTTATTTGAAGTAAAAGGATGTTTTACTTGCACATTTATGTGGGTTACTTGAAAGAATGTTTATAAGTTCATTTTGGATGATTTTCATTCTTACCAGAAGTTAAACTTGAAAATGCATTTTTGTTTATAAATGTTATTTGAACCATATGACTAACTATGGTTGGTCACCAATGAAATTATGACAAGTCTAGACTATTACTAGTGGATCCCTAGGTATTGAGTCGACTTATATTTAGGATGTCTTTTCCCCTCTTTGTAAAAATGGATGTATATGATCATCGGTGGCCATTTGGTACGGTTATGCAAGACCGGTTACTAGCCATGGATCATATTTTCCCTTATTTGTAGCTATGGATGCCTATGATCCTCGAGGGCCATTTGGTACGGTTATGTGTGACCGGTTACTAGCCATGGGTCATAGAGGAGTCCTAGTGAACAAGTTTTGAATTGGTTTCCTCGGGGACCCTCCCTCACATCGTAGTACGGACCTTTGTAGTTCGTGGCCATGGATTCCAAGTGATTCGACTCATAACTCGGATTTGTGGCCTACTTTGTGTTACGCTACAATCCTTGGTAAAATTGGTTATCTTTTGTCATCACATGATGAGTTTACATCGGAAAAGCCCGGTTGGGGCAAAAGCTTCAATTGAAAACTAAACCTTATTGAAAATATTTCCGTATGATGCATTTGTTTATATCTCTTGTAATTTATAAACTGTATGTTCTCACTAGGCTTTAAGCCTAACACTTTTTTCTCAAATGATATGTATAACAGGTTCCCATTAGCGGTGGATTGCCAAGGGCTTGAGTGACGAGCTTGGTCTCGGGGGCTTTTGAGATGACTAGTATTTGATGTTGGGCAATTGTTTAAGTCCCATTCTTTTGGTGATATTGGATTAACAACCGATGTAATCTAGATAGTTTATGTTTAGATTAGTTTGTTATTGAATTCCATATCCGTATACAGATTTTGTAAAGGTTAAGTACATTCCCCTTTTGGGAGATTTATACCAAGTGATGATGTCTAATTGTCCAGTTTCCGCATTTTTTTTTAAATTCACTCTGGTTTTTAGGGTGTTACAAGTTGGTATCAGAGCTCTAGTTTAAGTGATATAGGCATGAATGTAAGATGTCTAGACTTAGACTGAGTATGTTAAGCATGGATTCGTGAGTTTGGGTAGAACTTCTAAGATGGGTTGGTCTTAGAGTCGACGGAAATTATAGTTCGAACGTTGTGGCGACGGTATTAAGAACCTTTATGTATTGTATATTCATAATCTCACTTAGCTAATGTTATTATGAGAATATTTATACGTGATTGTGCTTGAAGTTCCGTTACTGTGACAATTGGTGATGTAGTAGTACGTTCCTTGTGTTATTCTGTTAATCTGCCTCTCATTCTTTTCGTGCTTGTGTGGAAACCATTATTTAGGTATGGTGAACACACGTGGTCGTCCGTCGGGCGGCGGAGATCTTCGCAATGTTAGTTCGCGTGAGCTGAATCCTGTGGTTAAGGTGTCAGCAGTCGTTCCTCCGGGCATGCCACCGATATTTACTGGGGAAGTAGAGTTGGGGCCAAGAGTAGATTTGGCACCCACCAGCCCCGTTGTTCATGTGGCAAACCCTCAAGCTGATATGATGGCCAGCGTCATGCAAATGGTGACATCGTCCATGGAGAAACAACAAGAGGTTTTTCAGAAAATGTTGGAGGACCGGGACACGAGCCTCAGGAGGCATGAGGCAGTGGAGGAGAATATGTTGGTTGGCTCTGGAGGCACCGGGAACAGGATCAGATCTCAGGAGCAAAGGGTTGTAGGTGCTCCGAAAAGTGGGAAGAGTTGTTCCTACAAATCTTTTCTGGGTTACGGACCACCAGAGTTCTCTGGTTCCGAAGATCCGGTTGCGTGTGTTAAGTGGATCCGAGCGGTCGAACAGGCCTTCGGTTCATTCGAGTGTGGTGATGACCAGAGGGTAAGATTCGGTACTCAACTGTTCAGGGATACGGCGCTGACGTGGTGGAATGTTATCCAGTCCACCCTCTCTCCTACTGTCTTGGCCCAATTGGCTTGGGGCGAATTCAAGGTAAAACTGTTGGAAGAATACTGCAATGAGAGGGCTATGGATCGGATCGAGGCAGAGTTCCAAGCGCTGGAGAAAGGGAATTTGACGGTGAGAGAGTATACCCGTCAATTCATGGAAAAGCTGGGGTTAGTGGGGCATGTGGCCTCAACTGAGAAGGAGAATATTAAGGCCTATCTGAAGGGTCTACCGTCGGACACGATGACTATGGTCCAAAATTCGAAGGCTTCCAACCTTTGTGAGACTATTGAAGAGGCACAGTTTATGGAAGAGGTTTACGCGAGAGGTAAACCGGAGAAGGCTGTGGCAGTTGTTGAAAAGAGGAAATGGGAGAGCAGTTCAGTACCTCCCAAGAGAACCCGACCTTCTATCGGAAACCGAAGTTTCAGCAGTTATCAAGAAGCTAGGTGGTGCCAGAAGTGCAGAACCAAGCACCACGGTAACTGTAACACCACTTCCCAATCTTGTTTCAAGTGTGGGAAAGTTGATCACGTCGTCAAGGATTGCCCGATCAGAGGGCTTGTATGTTATGAGTGCAAGATACCGGGGCACATGAAGAGAGATTACCCGAAGCTCATGTCGGGTAGCGCGCCAGTGAAGAAAGAGAATCCATCTAGAGTTCCGGGTCGAGCTTTTCAGATGACGGCCGATGAGGCCAAGGCATCCGCTGATGTGGTATCGGGTACATTTCTTCTAAACTCCGTACCTGTGCGTGTTTTATTTGATACGGGTGCCAGTTTCTCTTTTATATCTGAGTTGTTCTGTCAAAAGATTGTTATTCCCACTACTAGTCTTGAGGATGCGTTAGTGGTTGAGATAGCAGATGGTAGTCAAGTTCTGATCCGCGATGTTCTAAAGAAGTATACTCTTGGAATCGAAGGGAGAGATTTCCCTATCGATTTGTTGCCGATGTTAATCGGGGGTTTTGATGTTGTGGTCGGCATGGATTGGTTAGTGAACAATCATGCCGAGTTTGTATGTTCCAAGAAATTAATTCGACTTCCCAATCCCAGTGGCGAAGTTGTTGTGATTTATGGTGAGAAAAGGAAGGGAGATGTGGCAATAATCACCATGACTAAAGCACGCAAGTGTTTGGTGAAAGGATGCTCGTCTTTCCTAGCCTACGTGATCGATGCCAAGCTAGAGAAGTTAAAGTTTGAATATGTGAATATTGTGCTTGAGTTTCCAAACGTCTTTCCGGACGACTTGCCCGGGTTACCACCCGATCGTCAAGTGGAGTTTCCGATTGATCTCGTACCGGGAGCGGCTCCTGGTGCTAGAGCCCCTTACCGGTTAGTGCCAGCGGAGATACAGAAGATAATGGCACAACTCCAAGAGCTTTTAGAGAAGGGTTTCGTAAGACCGAGCTCGTCGCCGTGGGGATCTCCGATCTTGTTTGTCAAGAAGAAGGATGGCACAATGAGAATGTGCATCGATTATCGTGAGTTGAACAAAGCTACAGTGAAGAACAAGTATCCACTTCCAAGAATTGACTACTTATTCGATCAACTCCAAGGAGCGGGGTGTTTCTCCAAGATCGACCTACGTTCGGGTTACCACCAAGTGAAGGTGAGAGAAGAAGACGTTCTGAAGACAGCCTTTAGAACGCGTTACGGCCATTATAAGTTTCTTGTGATGCCTTTTGGCCTAACGAACGCACCAGCGGTATTTATAGATTTGATGAATAGGGTGTGCCGACCATTCCTCGACAAGTCGGTCATCGTATTCATTGATGATATACTCGTGTACTATAAGAGCGAGTTAGAGCACGAGCAACACCTACGCGAAGTTCTCGATGTGTTGAGAAAAGAAAGATTGTACGCCAAGTTTTCCAAGTGCGACTTTTGGCTTGAAGAAGTGCAATTCTTGGGTCACGTTGTCACTCGAGACGGAGTGAAAGTGGACCCCTCCAAGATTGAAGCTATGTTGAATTGGGAGCCTCCCAAGAGTCCGTCCGAGATCCGCAGTTTCTTGGGTCTGGCGGGGTACTACCGGAGATTTATTCAAGACTTTTCGAAGATCGTTTCTTCCTTGATAGTGATAACTCGGAAGAATGTGAGATTCGATTGGACCGAAACGCAAGAGAAGGAGTTCCAAATTCTACAAAAGATGTTGTGTGAAGCTCCAATCTTATCGTTGCCTGAAGGGTCGGAAGACTTTGTGGTCTATAGCGACACTTCGAAGATAGGGTTAGGATGTGTGTTGATGCAAAGAGGCAAGGTAATAGCTTACGCCTCAAGAAAACTTAAAATACACGAATAGAACTATCCTACCCACGATTTTGAGTTAGCAGCGGTAGTGTTCGCCTTGAAGCTTTGGCGACATTACCTCTATGGCACAAAATGTACGCTCTACATAGATCATAAGAGTTTGAAGTACGTCTTTGATCAAAAGGAGTTGAACATGAGGCAAAGACGGTGGCTCGAGTTGCTAAAGGATTACGATTGTGAATTGCTTTACCATCCCGGTAAGGCTAACGTTGTAGCCGATGCGTTAAATCGAAAGGACTATAGCGGAAGTATTCGGGCTACCCATTCGAGAATTGAGTTAGTGTCTAGTCTTGTTGAAAAGATCAAGACGCCGCAGGTTGAAGCTTTGTTGGAAGAAAATCTCAAGGATGAAGTCATGACAAAGCAGCGTTTGCTCTTAACGGAAGATAGCCATGGGGTAAAATTGTTTAGCGGTCGTGTGTGGGTGCCCAAAGTTGGGGGTAACCGTGATCTGTTGCTCGAGGATGCTCATAAGTTCAAGTATTCCATTCATCCAGGAAGTACAAAGATGTACAGGGATTTGAAGTTACATTATTGGTGGCCAGTAATGAAGCTTGACGTGGCACATTATGTGGAGCGTTGTGTGACGTGCTCGCAAGTTAAGGCCGAACATCAACGTCCGTATGGTAGTCTTCAGTCCTTAGAGATTCCCGAGTGGAAGTGGGAACATATTACCATGGACTTCATGACGAAGTTGCCTAGAACTCTTCGAGGTTACGATACCATTTGGGTAATAGTCGATAGATTGACAAAGAGCGCTCACTTCTTGGCTATGCGCGAGACTTTACCGATAGATAAGTTAGCAAAGCTTTACATCAATGAAGTGGTCTCGAGGCATGGTATACCCTTATCGATTGTGTCAGATCGCGACAGTCAGTTCACTTCGAACTTTTGGGATGGGTTTCAAAAAGAGCTTGGTACGCGAGTTAAGTTGAGTACGGCTTACCATCCACAAACCGACGGGCAAAGCGAGAGAACGATCCAAACGCTGGAAGACATATTGAGGTCTTGTGTCATCGATTTCGGGGGTAGTAGGGACTCTCACCTACCTTTGGTGGAGTTTGCTTACAATAATAGCTACCACTCGAGTATTGCGATGGCACCATTTGAGGCATTGTACGGGCGGAAGTGTCGAACTCCCGTGTGTTGGCTTGAAGCGGAAGAGAAGAAATTCTCCGGACCTGAGATCTTGCAAGAGACGGATGATAAGGTCAAGTGCATTCGTGAAAGATTGAAAGCGGCTCAGGATCGGCAGAAGAGTTATGCCGATAAGAAGAGGCGACCGATGGAGTTTCAAGTGGGCGACCGTGTATTGCTTAAGGTGACGCCATGGAAGGGCATTAGTCAGGTTCGGAAAACGTGGGAAGCTGAGTCCCCGTTTCCTTGGACCTTTCAAAGTGCTTAAGCGGGTGGGTTTGCAAGCCTACCAACTGGAATTGCCGCTAGAGTTGAGCAGAATCCACAACACGTTCTATATTTGTTACCTTCGGAAGTGTTTGGCAGAGGAAGAAAGTGTCATTCCCCTCTCAGAGTTAAGAGTGGACGAGGGTAACCGTTGTGTAGAAGAGCCTAACGCTATCTTAGAGAGAAAGTCTAAGAAGTTGCGTCACAAAGAGGTCACTATGGTCAAGGTGCAGTGGAAGCATCATCGGGGAGCCAACGTGACGTGGGAAGCTGAAGAGGATATGAAGCGAAGATATCCTCACCTTTTTGGATATTTGGGATTTCGGGGACGAAATCATCTCCAAGTTGGGGAGGATTGTAACACCTCGAGTTTCGTTTGACCCGTTTGGAAGAAGAAGCAAAGGCAGTGGCCGGCACGAGTTGCCGCACAGCTTAGCCTACGCCATAACCCGCGCGGTGCACTACTTGTTTGGGGAATTCCAGTGAACGGCGCGAGTGTACCCGTGCCAAAACCCGTGCGGTGCACTGATTGGTTGCGAGTTCCAGAGGGTGGCACGAGTCACGGCGCGACTTAGCCCGCGCCATAACCCGTGCAGTGGCCTTAGTGCGTTAAAAAGATATTTTCTGGGAAAATATCTCATTTGGTTTTATATCTCAAATCTCAAGTCTCTCTTTTCTCTCTCTCTCTCTCTCTCTCTCTCTCTCTCTCTCTCTCTCTCTCTTTCTTCATTTGTTTGTTTGGTTAGCTTCAAGCTACCATTTATTGCTAGTATTAAGTGTATCTAGCAAGGGTTCGGTATAGAAAGCTTCGTCTTCTCTCGGTGGTCGATATCTGGTTTTTCGGGTTTTCGTCTAAAACCTATTTGGTGAGTTCCTACTACCTTTTTCTAAACTTTATACATGTCAAATGTTACATTTTGAACTCCTATATATCTCCACGATTTTGGATCTAAGTTTACTACATTTTTGACATAACTTGAGTTTTTGGGAGATTTTAGGGTTCCCGATCATTTTCGACTAAAATGATGGTTTCCATCTTATTTGAAGTAAAAGGATGTTTTACTTGTACATTTATGTGGGTTACTTGAAAGAATGTTTATAAGTTCATTTTGGATGATTTTCATTCTTACCAGAAGTTAAACTTGAAAATGCATTTTTGTTTATAAATGTTATTTGAACCATATGACTAACTATAGTTGGTCACCAATGAAATTGTGACAAGTCTAGACTATTACTAGTGGATACCTAGGTATTGAGTCGACTTATATTTGGGATGTCTTTTCCCCTCTTTTGTAAAAATGGATGTATATGATCATCGGTGGCCATTTGGTACGGTTATGCAAGACCGGTTACTAGCCATGGATCATATTTTCCCTTATTTGTAGCTATGGATGCCTATGATCCTCGGGGGCCATTTGGTACGGTTATGTGAGACCGGTTACTAGCCATGGGTCATAGAGGAGTCCTAGTGAACGAGTTTTGAATGGTTTCCTTGGGGCCCTCCCTCACATCGTAGTACGGAACTTTGTAGTTCGTGGCCATGGATTTCAAGTGATTCGAATCATAACTCGGATTTGTGGCCTACTTTGTGTTACGCTACAATCCTTGGTAAAATTGGTTATCTTTTGTCATAACATGATGAGTTTACATCGGAAAAGCCCGGTTGGGGCAAAAGCTTCAATTGAAAACTAAACCTTATTGAAAATATTTCCGTATGATGCATTTGTTTATATCTCTTGTAATTTATAAACTGTATGTTCTCACTAGGCTTTAAGCCTAACACTTTTTCTCAAATGATATGTATAACAGGTTCCCATTAGCGGTGGATTGCCAAGGGCTTGAGTGACGAGCTTGGTCTCGGGGGCTTTTGAGATGACTAGTATTTGATGTTGGGCAATTGTTTTAGTCCCATTCTTTTGGTGATATTGGATTAACAACCGATGTAATCTAGATAGTTTATGTTTAGATTAGTTTGTTGTTGAATTCCATATCCGTATATAGATTTTGTAAAGGTTAAGTACATTCCCCTTTTGGGAGATTTATACCAAGTGATGATGTCTAATCGTCCAGTTTCCGCATTTTTTTTTTAAATTCACTCTTGTTTATAGGGTGTTACAATAACTGCTTACGATGAACCGATCACGCCTCAGGAGTGGGAGCGTTTTAACAATGCACGAGAGGCGTACTACGTTGCTCATGGGGGGTGCCCCCACGTACGTATCAATCCAACCAGGGGCCTGGCCTACCAATGTCTCAGGTACTGCCTCCCAGGTTGAAAAGGTCATGTGATGAGGCAAATGAGGATATACGAAATATAGGCAGGACGTGGCTACAAAACATGGAACTTCAGAAGGAGAAAGAGGCAATTATTGCGGAGCAGAAGGAGTTCCTGGAGAATATGAAGCGAGATGTCAGGGAGAAGCAAATGGAGATTAGAAAGTTAGAAGATGAACTGGTAGACATCAAAGAAAACTACACCGACATGGAGGAGCAGATGAAGGCAAAGGCAGGTTGGGTTACGAATTGCCGGGAAATCTACCCGTAGTAGGTTTCTCAAAGGGTGGTTGTTGTATGGATGCACTTTAACGTTTAACCTCAGTTTTCTTTCTGCATTAATGTTTACTTTATCGATGCTTGAATGTTGTATGGATGCACCATATTGTTTTCTCTAATTTCAATAAAACGATGCTTTCATGTTTTAACTTTTTTTTACACATAATATAATTTCACAACCACGATAAGGTAGATAAAATGAACAATTAACATAAAAACAATATCACTTAGCATAGAAGATGAGGTGGTTACAATCAAGGGAAGTCAATGTTAAGGTCAATGTTATCATGCCTAAAGTTCCATGTGGTTCTAGGTTCGATGGCCCTTGAGAGCGAAATCTTTGGCTACTGGAAGCTCTACTCCTGGGCACGGTTGAAGGGGCAGGAGTTGGACATTCACCACGAGTATGTCCTACTGATCCACACCTAGTACACGTTTTCTGTATCGGATCCTCACCACGAGATGGACTTCGATCGTTCTTTCTTGGTCTCCCCGCACGTCTCTTGGTTATTAACGGTGGATAGTATGGCGGAAGGGGGACGTGTGGCAAAACCCATGATTGAGGGGGTCCAACAGGATAGATCAGCTCATGATATGTTGATCGGTAAGTACTGGACGTGTAGTAAGATATAGCCAGATCGGTGCAATCTCTACGATTCATTGACCTTGCAGCAACGATGGCATGACCACACAGTAAACCAGAATATTGCCATTGATTACATTCACAAACACCGTTGGCCATATCGACAGTCGCGTGATAATGGATATCCCGAACGTGGAATTTACCATGTCCAATCTGACTTACCCTCCATGTCACAGACTTTCCCGACCTTCTGCTAATTATCTCCTCCGCCATTAGTGTGAGATGATTACGCATTTCATCTACAAATATGTGTTAATTGTGTTACGATTTATACGGAAGACGAAAAAAGCAACTAACATATAAGTTAAAGATTTGATAGTTTATCAACCTCCCTTTTGCCGTCGAAGTTGGTACCACTCTTGTTGAAAATCTCGGAACTACTCTATAAGGCCGACAATGGGTAACCTACGTGCAAAACGGGACAGTGCATTCACCGTTATGCAGGGAAATGGGCCCTTGACCACCTCTCTTTACTAGCCTCGTCCATAACTTGTGCTCCACGAGGTACTTCATATCGTAGTGCATTCATGTAGATCTCAAACTCCCTAATCGTATATGCTTTGCACGCCTTCCAGTAGGTGGTCTTGTTTGTTGTGATACGCTTGTCCGCGCTTTTCACGTTCATCTCCAAATGTCGACAACATAAGGCGTGAGGGGTGGAGGGGTACACGGCAGAAATTGCCGCACTTATGGAAGGAGCCCTGTCGGACATAAACACCAACCCTTCCAGGGCTCCGATACATTCCTGCAACATGTTCAGAAACCAACCCCACTCCTCCCCCGTCTCGGACTTGCCTACTCCGAAAGCCAAGGGCACAATGTTGTTATTTCCGTCCATGGCAACCGCCAAGAACATCATACCCAGGTAAGGCCCCTTTAAATGGGCAGCGTCTATTACAAGGACAGGACGCAGATTTGTCAAAAACGTCCGGATCTGCAATAAACGTACGTGGTTATTATTTGTAAATGTTAAAATTCATAATATGTAAAGCTACGACGATTTAATATACGTACCGCACATCCAAGTGCAGCGAAACACAACTCGAAACGTCCGTTTGAATTCGTCCTTATTCTGGTGCGTGTACCCGGATTCTTCAGCTCCAAGTTATATAAATACGCAGGGAGTCGTTCGTACGACTCCTCGGGAGTGCCTCTCACCATTAGTAGTGCCTTGCATCGCGCACGCCATCCTTGGTGGTAACCAATGTTGATCCCGTACTGCTGATTTATATCGTTGACGATGTCCTTCGGCCGAAATGACCTGCTAGCGTCAAGAAACTTGTCTTTCAGTATGTGGCCCAAAGTCCTTTTGTTGGCCTGCCGGTGGCTGGCATTCAGTTGCGTCCTCGAACAAGTGTGTACGTCGTTCAGCTTTCTAACGACAAACAACCCTTCTTTAGGGCCCACGGACTTCGCGGACATACTCCATTCACAATTTTGTTGGTCACAGACAGCCTTGTATCTGCTTTTGTCGGATTTCTTCGCTCTAAACACGAAACCCTCTCGCAATATCTTCATTCCCAACTGTATGGTCATTTCCTCCTTCGTATGAAATATTTGACCTTCATGTATAGTTGTACTGCGATTGTAAGGTGCGGGTTGGTAGGATGGTATATGGGTCTCCAGGTTAGGAAGGGAAAGGGGCATATCAAAATAATCGTTTAATGCACCAAATGATTTATTGCTAGGGGTATATGTTTCTTCTTCTTCGTCCTCGTCATTATCGTTATCTGATATGTCCAGATCAGATATACCAGTTGTGAAAACATGTGTTTCGTCATCAGCAACTCCAACAAATCGTCTTTTTAGGTCTTCTTCTTCTGTTTCTTCTTCGTCTTCTAGTTGCGTCTCCGGAACAACATCGGGACATGAATCGTTAGGACGATATGCATTATCAGAATAAAGTGTGGTGTCGTAAGATGCCTGAAATTGAGAGTCAGGCTCTAGTTGACTACCACCGACATGGATTTCGTCATCATCTTCGTCATCATCTTCGTCATCGCACATCAATGGTGCGACATACACAAAAAGATGTGGAGGTCTTTCTGAATCGGCTGCAAGTAGCATAAAACCAAGGATTTCGTCATCGTTGGTTATCTCCATCAGTGAGCCATCTGCACGTCTGAACACCAACTTGCAAGTAGCAGAATCTCCGATTCCACACTTTCCCACGACGTAATCGATAAACGTCTTATACGAAACCATTAGTGGAATATTTACACCACACTTTGTGTAGCCAATATAATCCCACCCATTGTTGTTTTTCACCCATTGACCATCGAAACATAATAAGATCCTAGTTTTTTGAACAGATGAACTCATTTTTTCAATAGTATGAAAAATGAAGCAATTCAAGTGGATGTGATGAACGATTTTGCATGTAATCTTACTGATCTTTATAGGAAAAATTGAATAGAGAAGATGAATGTGAACCACAAATTCAATGACAATGGTACACTTATTGTATGACAATCAGACGAAAATGTGGAAAAAAACAGTAAAATAATGCAAAAAATACGTCAAAAACAGTTGACTACACATGAAATAATAGCCCTGAAACCCTAGTTTTCCAAACCCTAATAATCAACCCCGCGTTCTACACTATTAAACGCGGACCTAACCCTCGTTTTTAAGCTAAAACGCGGACCTAACCCTCATTCTACACTATTAAACGCGGACCTACACCTCGTCCCCGTGAATTGAATCCAAACGCGAACCAACCCCGCGTTTCCACTATTACACGCGGACATATGGGATCCAAACGCAGACCACACCCTCGTTTCTACTATTAAACGCGGACATATGGGGAGCAAACGCGGACCACACCCTCGTTTCCATACATACGTGGACCAAAATGCACTAACCTCGAGTTTTTTTCAAAAACGCGGACATATGGGGTATTTTGGCAAAAATGACAAGATTTAGGGCACTTTGGGTACTGATTTTTCAAGTTAGGGCATTTTAATTAAATTCCCTTTTTTTTAACTCTAAAAACATTTATTGTTAATTATTAGTGTTTGTTAGTTGATGTCTAATTGTTAAGTTTTTGTTAATCATTTAGGACCAAGTGTTAATTGTTTTATTATTTCGTTAGGAAAACGGAAAGATGTTCCAAAAGAAATTGATATATTAATGACAGATTTTTGAAAACAAAATTGTCAATATACGAAACCTAACGATTCTCGTAATATATTGTTGCTTAAATTTCCACCCCCATCACCAAAATTTTTGGGACAGCCACCGGATAAAGCAGATGAAAAAGTACATCAATATGGATATTGTTTTGATAATAAAAAAATATTGAAGTCATGACCAACGTAAGATTCATATGACCGGACATACCTTGAGAACAGGTCTTAACGACCAAGAACCATTAAACTAACAGTCGTCACTTCTGATGATAATTGTAAGTTATTCCCGACGTTCGACTTACGACCAAAGACACTCGTACCATCATCATCACTAAAGTAACGATAACCACAAGTACCTAATGACATATGTATATCGTTGCTAACTCACGACGAAACTGTGTTCTATGTTGCTTTAATGCAGGTCTTCTCTCAATTAATGCATAAGCGGACATAACTGAAGACCACAATCAAGAGCATTAAAGACGGGGACTATTACCGACAATTAATGATCATAAAAGACACATTTATAATAAAGAAACCTATATAAATGAAGCTTAAGGACTAACATGGGGCACAAGTTGAACATTAATATACGAACAATACTTGAGAAATTTAAAGGCAACTCTCTCGAAGATTCATACGACACATTTGAAGATCTCAGACAATCTTACGATTTCTTTTGATTATAATCATTTTGTAATCTTTGTACTTACGACTCTTGTTACTAAAGAACGACGTCCCTGTTTGACGTCACAATGCATCGACGACTTCTATTGTCATCCGCAGTCTTTACCCTTGACAGGGGTTTTCCACGTCACCAAATCTCTGTGTCTCCTTTATTTCTTGAATTTATCGTGTGTTTGTCGTAGGATACTATCTTTAGTTGTTAAAGCTCCACACCGACCTTAAATTATTCTTAAGGGTAACTTTCGGCATTAATAGTTTGGTGCCCACCGTGGGGCCCCAACTAGAGAATTTCTTCGAGAAACATATGTCCTACTAATGATCTTCGCAAAGTTTTGTCATTTTTAGGAACATGACCAGTCAAGGAGCAATCCATAATGCCATAGCTCAAATGTGTGTAGAGCTAGAAGATGCTAGACATCGTATCAATATGTTCGATGAGCAGAATCGCAAGGCGAATCAAAAAATTTCTCTTTTAAGAAATCAGAATTCAAGAATGTCCCTTGGAAACCCAGGGTCGTTAGCTAGACCTCAATTCAACCCTATGAATCCCATGGTCCACCACCTTATATGGGAAATCCCGTAAACCAACGTGTGATGAATAACATGTGCTTGCCTCCTCCGCTACCTTTGACACAACATATGACATTTTCCCCTCAACCCCCACTAAGCGCTTTTGCAATGCCCATTCCTTCGACTGTCGTTACATATTTCCCAATGCAATCTCTACCAATACCATCGTTACCAATACCGTCGCTACCTATCCCATCATTGCCTATACCCACGACGTTCCATGTCTTGAGTGTCCCTATGGGTAGTGACAACACTGAATCATCTTTGCGACATAACCTTTGTGTGACAGTGGGTCTCACAAATCAAGGCTCGGGTGTCATCCCTCCAATAATGAGGATCCCTACGTTGGATAACGGCGTCAGCCACGATGATCCTGTCGCACAACGCCTAAAGCTATTAGAAGAGTAAAATGAAAAAAATGTTGTCGTTATTATCTAAATTATCAGGTACTATTGTTCCTATCGACATAGTAACCCTAACAGGCGTTCAGACATCACTTTTTGTCGACACCATTGCCTTGGTCGATATCCCGAAGTGTTAATGCATAGTTTAGATCAAGTTGGTTTGACTTTTGTAATGTCTTTGATTCTTTTGTATTTATACTTTACTTGCTTTGAGAGAAGTAGATGTGGGGTATAAATATGTAATAGCCTTTGAGAGTTTCTTTGCAACATGTCATTATCAGAGTTGTGCGCATATTGATTGAACATATATGACTAATGAAATGCATTCGACTTTGTCTCTTTACTCTGTGATCTGATCTTGATTGTTTTATATTGAATTGTTTAATCAAGGCTTGAATTCGGATTTAACAACTGGAATCAGAGCATGCCCTTACGATTTCAGATCGATTGGATTACTTCATGGATTAATTTCTGGATTTTTCAGATTCACACAGACGTATCTCTGGATTTTTGAATTTTGAACAAATTCGCATTGTTTTGTTGAAATTAGAGTGTCATTATGGAATAGTTGTGATCAATTTCTGTTAGTGATCATTTAGTCTTCATATTTTTTAATGTATTATTCACGATCTTGATTTGAATTTTGATTTTCGTGAATTTTTTCAAAAATAGAACTCGAACACTGTAAATTTGATGAATGCACTGTAATTTCTTGTTTCTAATCATTGTTGTTTGCATAGAAAGTGTTCGATCTCACTTCTCGAACATATTGGATCTGTTTGTAAAGAAATTTGCAGGATAATTCGAACTTTGGATCGATTTTTGAAACTAAGAGGCAAGAATGCGCTAGATCTGAAAAACACGCTAAGGAAGAACACGCAAGAAAAGAAGAACGCGCAAGATGTTGATTTCTGAGTATTCTGCGAGTTTAGTTTGAGTTCGCGCAAAGTTCTTTCTGCGAGAAGTGGATTCACGCAAAGCATTTTTGGTCTTGTTATGCGAGTTCTTGAAGCGTGCGAGTTTTGATTTAGCGAGTTTGAAGTTTCCTGAATTTTTCTAAGTCCAGTTCGCGCTAAAGCCTTCTGCGAGTTTCCGATCGTGCGAGTTTACATTTTGCGAGTTCTTACTTTCTCCAATTTTTCTAAGTATGGAACACGCAAAGGCTCGTGCGAGTTCTACCTGACGTGCGAGTTTACATTCTTATGCGAGAAGTTCAAGTGTTCGAATATATTTTAAGTCTGAAACACGCACAAAGTTCCTTGCGAGAAGAAACTTCACGCAAGCTGTTACTTACTAGTTTCTCAATACGCGCATGAAGAGTTCAGCGACTTTCTCGTTCGCGCACAAAGCTTCTAGCGTGAAGCTTTGTGAACAGTGACTTGTGAGTTCCAGGGTTATGCGAGTTCTATACTTGGCATTTTTTCTGAGAAATTTTTCAGTGGTAATCCGGGTTTGACTTTACAAGTCAACTGTTTCTGATTCGTTTGGGAGATCTTGTGTATCAAGCCTATCATCAGTATTCTTTATTAATCTGTTCAAAAATGTCTACTACAGACGAAAGAGGGAATACTATATTGTCATCAAGAGATGTGGCAGTCATGTACATGTCATAAATACCTTTAATAGAGGTTGAACGTGATAAACTGAAGATTCAGAACTCGGCTCTACTAGAACAAATTCAGGATTTTAATTCTAAATTGTTAAATTCTGACAAAGCTTCTGTTTGTGCTAAATGTACTAATAATTCTATGTTTGATTTTGCAGGTATTCTCAGCACAAAAGAGAAAGAAATCAAATTGAGAGAAAAAGAGATACATCTTCTTCAAACTAAACTAAAGACAACTGAAATAAATTCTTCAGAAATTAAAACAGAATCAGTTGGTCTACTCAGCAAAGTAAAAGAGTTTGAAGAAAAAATATCTGCTTTGGAATCAAAGAATGCTGAACTTCTGAAAAGTCTTCCAACAGATAAAGAGAAAGTTGAAAAGAAAGCTAATATGGAGAAAATTCACAACGAAAAATTATCTGATTTTTCCAAGAAATCCTTACAGGAAAAGAAAGATTTAGAGCATAGATGTCTAAAACTTTCCAAGCAAGTGTCTTAATTTGAAAAAATCTTGATTACTGAAAGAGACACATTTGCAAAGGAAATAAAACTTCTTGATGAAAAAGTAACTGAATTTCCCAAACAAATTTCAGTTTTACAAGACCTCCTTGAAAAGGAAAAGAAAATGTTTCAAGATAAGAAGAAGTCTTTTGAGATTGAAAAGAAGAAATCTGAAAAGAGAAATGTTAGGATCTTCAATGAAATTTCTATTAAAAACAAGAACCTGGAAAAGGATTTTGAGCTCGAGCGTCAAAATTTTGAAAATGAAATTTCTAAACTCTCAAAAAGATTAACTGCTCTATCAACTAATATGTCAAAAGAACAAAAGGCCAGATCTGACTTACAGATGAAGTTTGACACAGTTCTTGAAGAAAAGAATCTTTTATCTAAAAAGATAAAAGATTTGGAAGTTGCAAATGTTGAGTTGTCTGAAAAATTTTCTGCAGATGTGATTAATCAATCACCTCTTGATAAGACAACTGAATCAGTTTGTTCTTTAAAACTGCTTCCAGTTTTATATCTGAAAAAGTTTCAAGAAAGAAAGTGTCAAAACTAAAACTGTTGATACAAGTCAGATTCGTCCTAATAATCTGTTTTATAATTATACTATTGATGGCACGGTTAAATCTAACAACAAATTTCCTGGAAAGCAATCAAGGAAAGATCAGATGGTTTGGGTTGTTAAAGGTTCTTTAGATGGCAAAACTGTTCAAAAATCATTTGCATCCACAACCAAAGCTAAAAAGAACAGAACTCATAAAGGTAAATTTTCTTCTTCACCTTATATGTATTATTCTACTAATCACATTATCAGGTTGGCTGAAAAGAGGATTTGTTGTTCATATTGTGGAGAGAATGATTTTGTCCATCGAGAATCTGCTCACAATTGGTATGGTACTTACCGAATAACTTCTCAGAATAGTGTAGTTAATAGACATAAACCTATTGAGAAGTGGATTCGTAAATTTGACAAACCAGGACCCAAGTATATATGGGTACCAAAACCTGTGAAATATGTTTTGCAGGATGCATAGGTTTAGGGGGAGTGGGTAAATTGGTTTATGATTATATCATATCAGAACCCGGACATCAAATGTCAAGGACTTTGACTTCTGATCAAGTCAGATCAGGACTCGTACTTCAGTATGCTGAGCATATTGCATACATCAAGGGGGAGAAGACAGACAAAGCACACTTCAAGGGGGAGCAGAACTGTAAAAGTCTGTAAGTAGGTGTGTGAGTCTGTATTTGAAAAGGATTTTTGAAATCAGAAAGATTTTTCAGAGAAAAAGTTGAATTTTTGGGCTTAAAAGTGTTTTGAGTAAACTTGCCATTTTTGGAAAGTGGAACAAATTTTTTTGGAAAGTTTCCATTTTTGGAAATTTCTCAAAATTTTTCTAAGTATAAAATACGCATGGTATTGTGCGAGTTTGTACTACGCGTGCACCATTGCTTGCGCAATGTGTAAAACGTGCAGACTATATCATGCGCGTTTACACTACGCGCATAGCAAAGGATGCGCGAAGTACAAAACGTGCACCCTATGTTTTGCGAGTTTCCACTTCCCGCACATCAAAGCGTACGAGTTCTTACTGTTCATACTACTTCACGCACGTAACGTCTTGCACATTTCATCTTCGTGCACGTTTCAGCTTGCGAGTTTTACACTTCGCGCACATCGTTCATGCACGAAGTGCGCACACATACTTGATATTCTTTGTGCGGCAAGTACTGTTTCTTTGTTCTGCTCGAAATGGGTCATCGAATCAGATCGTGCCACTTTCTATTTACGAGAAAAATAACACTAAGTGTTTTCTCTCAGATACATATTTGCGAGTTTTCACACTTAGTGTTATTTTTCTCTCGAACTTTTCTTGTGCGACTTTCTATTTCAGACTCTCAAATTGAAGATTCAGTGTAGGTTTTCGATCTATTAATGTTTAATTCTTGTTACTTAGTATGCTTTGATTCTTTCAATGTTATTTTTCAGATTCGATTTTTCTTTTTCTAGGGTTTCCGTATATTTGAATTGTTCATGTGATTGTTCATCTTCTTTAAACAAGATAATCGTTCTTTTGATTTTGTTGTTCTAAAATAATGCTTGTATTGTGTTTTTGAACTCGATTCCATCTGGGTTTGTTTTACAATGCCTATTTGCAGGTTACATTGACTCTTGGAATTCCTGAACTCGAATCTGTGAACTAATTTTGGACTTGAACTCGAGCTCATAATCTGAACCTTGTGAACTGTTGGATTCTTTTGGACATTTACATCTGAAATATAAATTGAACCTAACCATGAACTTTTAAACCTAAATCGATTTAATCAAAAGAAAATATTCAGATTGTTGGGTTAAAACTCTAGAATTTGAAATTTGAAATTTGAAATTTGAAATTTGAAATTTTTACGATGAATAGTTCTCTGAGTGTTCTTCTGTGAATACTTAGCTATGAGAGTTCTTGATGAACTTTCTTGCTTATGCGAGTTTTTGGACTTACAAATGGATAACTTTTTGTTCAGGACAGTTCATGCGAGTTTCAGATTCATGAGAGTTCTTAGTTATAGTTCTTGCGAGTTTCAATCCCTATGAGTTTTGGACATCTTGCGAGTTTAATTGCTCTACGTGTTTCCAGTCTCTCTCAGTGTCTTGAGAGTTCTGGACTTAGAAACTTTTTCAAAAAATTTCAAACCTTAAGTGTTTATCCAATACTTCATCTTTTGAGAGAACAACTTCAAAATAACAAGTGTCTTATTCAAAGTTTGTGTCATTTTTGATATATTTATGTAATTTTGTTAAAGTTACATTTTGCTTCATGTAACTTTCTGTGCTTATCTTGTGTGCTCCAAAGTACAATATTTATGTACTTGATACTGTCTGTATCAAAATGTTTTCTGAAAACTAAGTTTTTGAGCTTATTGCTAACAGATTGGATTACATCCAATGATTTTTATATTTTTCAGGTACTCAAGGTAGAAGAACAATCTCATGATCCAATTGTCCAAATGGATGAGCATGATCCCAATGGGTCAAAAGAGACTCCTATGCCATCCTCTAGATCTCACTTTTAGTCCGAAGTTGGTGAAGATCTTGATCTTGCCCTGATCAATCAGTCTGAGTATCGGTTGCTCTACCCTAACAATCATCATGTGGACTTTGACAGTCTAAATGTCAATCCACTTGTTGTGGAAATACTGAAGGGTCATCCACTTCATCAAGCTTTCACAAACACTGCTTCAATTCCCTTGATCTATCTACAACAAGCCTGGAAGACGATAGAATACGTGGTTGAGAGCAACACAAATAAATACTTCCGGATCAGAATTGATAACTTCAATTTTGTTCTAACATATAAGAGACTCAGATGGATATTGGACTTACCTGAAGCTAACTCACGAGAGGGCAGAACCAGCTTTGATCCATACCCAGTCGACTCAGATGTATTTGAAGGCATCCGCGCCTTGGTTATGCTGGTCCACTAACAAAGATCAGTGAGTTTAAGAAGACAAATCTTCCACCATTTTACTACCAGATGTTCTCCGTGATCAACCGATGTTTAACTTCCAGAAATTCCAGTCTTGATAATACGAATATGCACACACTGAGGCTCTTCCATGCTGTCGTGTACGATCTACACGTTGACTACTCAGTGGTTTTCTAGACTGAATTGTACGAAAAAGTCATCTGTAAGAATACTTCCAAGAGACCAATTTACGTGTCATATCATAGATTTCTCCAGTTGATAATCTGAAGCATGATCTGTTCCAACCAAGATATACCAAAGAGATCTCAACATGAGATTGCACCAGAATTTGAGATGAAGTATCTCCAGAAACAAAGAAATCAGTTTGCATACTCTATGCCAGTTCCAGAAGCTCTACTCTCTTACGCAAATCCGAACTCTGAATGTGTCATAGATTATAGAGAGTCTATGGGATTGCCAGCACCGGTTATCCCTACCCTAGACTCCACCCTTAGGCGAGAGGAGTCGGTGAGGGTTCCTGAGAAGCATTCTTTGTGGCGACTCATGACGACAACCTCTGGACACTTCACGTCGAGGGATCCTCCAATACCAAGGGGCAGGACTAGGTGTCATCTTAAAATCGCCACAGGGGGCATTATGGTGTACTCCATATGTTACGACTTCAAAGCAACCAACAATGAGGCAGAATATGAAGCTTTAATCACATAAATGAATATGGCATAAGACCTTGGAGCGACAGGTTTGCACGTCAATAGTGACTTCCTCTTGGTAATCAATCAATTGAATAGATATTTGCAACAAAAGATTCAAAAATGACGGCCTATCTCAAGGTGGCTAAATCTAAAGCATAAATGTTAAATCCATTCTCTATTAGCCAAATCCCAAGAGACCAAAATACTCAAGTCTTTGCCCTAGCTAACCTTGGGTCGACACTAAGAAAATCTCCCTTCGATGTCATTCCACTGTTTCATCTATCGTCTTCATTCATTAAAGATGGCGACCAAGTTCATACCTTGGATGAAAGGGACAATTGGTCGAAAGAAATAAAAGATTATATAATGCACGATAGCTCCCTGAATATAAGTTGGAGGCCCGACGGATTCAGTTTTGAACATCCAAGTATGTCATAATTAATGGCAAACTTTATAGACGGTCATGATAGGTCTAAACCTGCAATGTATCGCCAATAACCAAGTTGAAGAAATCCTCCGTGAAATGCACGACACAAAATGTGTCAATCATTTTGGAGGACGAAGTCTCGCGAACTGGGTGTCACAACAAGGTTAATATTGGCCTACCTTATGACAAAACGCTATCAGGTATGTCCAAAGTTGTGACACATGTCAACGACACTCAGGTATGACTCATCAACCATGTAAACCATTACATACAACACTAGTTCCATGTATTTTCATGCGATGGGGGATGAATATAGTCGACAAACTACCCCTAGCTCCATGGCAAAAAATATTTTTACTATTTCTTACCGACTATTTCTCGAAATGGATAGAAGCTTCCACTTTTTCCCAAATCCGGGATAAAAAGAGGTCATTTTTTTCATCTATACTAACATCATCTACAGGTTTGGCATTCCAATTTAAATTGTCTATGATAACGCGTTGCAATTCATAAGCGACATGACTCGTGAATTCTGCCACGATCATCACATAAAACTTACGACTTCGGCCCCACATTATCCATAGTCAAATGGATTAGCAAAGTCCATCAACAAGGTCATCATCAACTCCATAAAGAAAAGGCTTAGAGTCGTGAAAAGTAAATGGGTTGAAGAACTTCCATCAGTAATTTGGACCAATCGTATGACTCCTTGTACTTTAACAGGTCAGACTCCATTGTCTTTAGTTTATGGTTGTGAAGCTGTGTTACCCGTTGAGGTGACCTGTTGGCAATAAAAAATTTGCAGCAGGTTTGAACCATTGTTTATCATCTGAAAAATCCAACAAGGCTAGATGATTGTTGGCTTTGAAAATGCAATCAGTAGTAGAAAAATATACGTTTTTGGCAGCCATTTTCTGTAATGAAGAATAGTTTAGGGTTTAAGAGCGTATTAGGGTTTTTGAAAGAAAGAAGAATTTAGGAAGAAAAAAGACATAAACAGAATATTGAGAATGGGAAGTTAAGAACATAACCTATTAAGAGTATTAGCAAAAAGAAGAAAACTTGAAGGTGTTCTTGGAGTCCTTCATCTTCTTCGTACAAAAAGTTTGAGAGAGAAAACTTCAAGAGTACAGGATATCAACTTGCCGATTTGTTTACTAAAGTCTTGGATGAAAAACGCTTCAATTTTCTAGTATCCAAGTTAGGCATGTTAAATTTGAAAACCTAGATTTTTGCAAAGTGTATGAATTTTATATAAAGCTCATTCAATAAGTTGAAACTTTTATTTTTTTCACTCATTGATTTCATTCTTGATTGAAGTATTTCAATTTTCATCATATTTGAATTTTCTTTATGTCTAATTCATTTCTATTAAAATTATGTATTTTCAAAGTGAATTTTATTGTATTTATTTCTTCAGGTGTCTATTATTTTTCTATGATATCTGCTTACTAATGTTTGCTAATGATTTCATGGGGAGTAAATCATTTTCCAAGGGGGAGTTCTCACTGTTTCCTTAAGAACATATTTTTCTTGTGAGAAAATTGCTTGAGTGTGCAAAAAAAATTTAACTCTAAAAGTTTTTATGCACATGTCAAGGGGGGGAAGAAAGGAAATCTGATTTTCAAAAGTTTTTATTGCTACCTTTAATGATGAATAATATTTTTGATTCTTTAAGATGTATCATTTAAGGGGGAGTAAAGTTTTTTATTTGACAATCATGAGCTTAAACCACTTAAGGTGGACATCTTTTAATTTGGAAAATCTTTGTTCTTAGTGAAATATTTTTTGAAAATGTCTAAGTGACATGTTTATTGCATAAGCTTTGTGCAATGAATGTGCTTTATCGCACAAGCTTTGTGCGACAAATTCAAGTTATCGCACATGTGTTGTGCGACAAACTTAATGAACACTACCTTGTCGCACATGTGTTGTGCAACAAACCTAAGTTATCACACATGTTTTGTGCGACAAACTTGTGGACTAATGGGTTATCACACATGTGTTGTGCGACAAACCCCATGAACATTATTTGATCGCATATGTGTTGTGCGATAAACTTACCCTTTGGTTCATCGCACATGTTTTGTGCGACAACCACTTGTCTTCTCCTTATTGCATATCTTTCGTGCGATAAGTTGACTTTTTCAAAGGGTCAAACTTTCTTCTGTTGACCAATGAGGGTTTGCCATGTGTATCTTTTCAAACGTAGGTATAAATACCCCTGTGGATCCAACGGTTGAACTTTTCACTATTCATCCTTATTGTGTACGACATTCTTTCAACTGTTCAGATTTTCAAAACCTTCAATCTTGATCATTCTCTTCGATTTCCACTTATAAGGTTTGATTTCTTGTTCATTGTGTTGTTCTTCATTGTTGTTATCCATCTATTTCAATTTTGATGTTGTTTTTGTGAGTTTCAAACCATGATTGTTCGTGTTCTTAGACAAATCTAGGATTTTAAATGTTGGGGTGTATTCTTAATGCTCGTTTTAGTGTTCTAAAGTGTTTTCGAGTGCTAGGGTATCATCATTTTATATTCTTGTTTGATTTGGCGTCTGGAAAATCTTTAAATCTTCAAACTTATTGCACGCCTCTTGTATTCAAACCTTCAATCTTATCACATGACCCTTACCTTCAAAGTCATCGCATGATTCTTGTTCTTCTTTGTGCGATAACATGGTTTGTGGCACGACCTTTGTGCGACAACCTCACTCTATGTGCGTTGTGCGATATCATCACTCAGTGTGGTGCGATAAAGTTTATACTTGGCAAGTTTTTTGGAATTTTCTTTTGAAAGTGGTCAAAATTGTTTTTTTAATACATATTTAAAGGGTTTATTGCTAACAAGTTTATTTTTCAGGTTTAAGATGGCGCATTTTGACCAACATGATCAGAATGCATCTGATGATGACAATCCCATACCCTCACACATATCTTTACAATTTGTTAATGTTGAGAATCCAGATGACCTCCTTATCTGAAGATATGAATTTCTTGAACTAAAGCCAAACAATCACATTATGGATTTCACAATGCGGGTAGATCACAAAGTTATACTAGAGATATTAAAAGGCCATCCTCTACGAACTGAACTGACTATGATAACTCATGTGCCTCACACTTATCTACAACAATTTTGGAAGACTCTAACATTCCATCCGGAGGCTAACAACCATCATTTCACGACCCAAATTGATCATTTTGAGACCAAGCTGACCTTGAAAAGAGTGAGAAGGGTTCTAGAATTGCCTCAATACAATGCATTTCTAGGTAGAGATGACTTTGAAGATGTTGCTTCTGAGGAAGAGTTATGTGCAGACATCATATCTTTGGGCTATGTTGATGTCTTGACCAGTCCTCAAAGTTCCAACAAAAGTTTCTACCACTCATATGGTACACCCTGTTTTCCATTATCAGCAGGTGTATGAAATCAAAGAACACCGGACTTGATTGTTGCAACATTTCAGTTTTTCTATGTTCCATGGCATAGTGTTCAACTGACTCTATGACTACACAATTTTAATCTAGCATGAGCTCGTTGATGTTGTCTCAGACAAGTCTAACCCTTCCTAAGCCAGGTCCTTTGTAACGTTTCAAATATTTCTCCAGCTCTTTATCAGAAGTATGCTCAGGTCATACAAAGATATCCCAAGAAGAATAGATGCACCTACAGGACCTGAATGTGTCATGCAATACCTCAAAATCCTGGAAGAAGAATTCCCGCATGTTCTACTGATTTCATAAGAGCTATTTAGGCTACGCATATCAGAACACACCCATTGTGTTAGATTATAGGAAAATACATGATCTGATGGTTCAACCATAACTGGAAGGACCTGCCCAAGGAGCCACCCATGTCGTAGATGGGAGGAGTGAGGGTCTAGGTATAAGTGAGCGGGATCAGTTCTCTGGGGGTTCTGATTGAGAAGAGTAGAGGAAAAATGTGATGGAGAGGGGAATGGAGATGGGGGTGGTTCTGATACTGCTGTTGATCTTCATGATGTTGATGTTGACATGTAAGTTGATATACCTGATAATAATACAATTGACGTATACTCTGCTTTTTCAAGCAGTGATGATGACAGAGAGATCGATCTTGAAGAATCATCAGATGATAATGATGGAGCTGATGATGATGTTGCCTTGATCCCTCCATACATTGGATCTCATCCTGGTTTCTTTGATGATGCTGAGATTACAAAGACAGACACTCAGACATCCCGAGTTATAAGAGGAATTGAGGGTGATTTAGTTGAAACAGAATTTGTTGTGAGCCTGAGTGATAAGGGAACAAAAGAACATGGAGAGAGTGAGAAAAGGTTGGAAAAACAAAGTGAAGACTATCCCCATACCACTTCCAGCTGGGTATCCAGCCACATCATATAT
The DNA here is from genome assembly GCA_954870635.1 of Arctium minus. Classification (NCBI taxonomy): domain Eukaryota; kingdom Viridiplantae; phylum Streptophyta; class Magnoliopsida; order Asterales; family Asteraceae; genus Arctium; species Arctium minus. The sequence continues at coordinate 38,229,832 of OX941087.1, read as the reverse complement.
CGGGTCTGATGTGTTCAGACCTGATATTGAACAAATAGTCAGTTACCCACTGCGTATGCACTAACCCCTCCTAGCCACTCAGCTATCTCACAACAGATAGTTGCTTCATATATACACGTAGATATACCACAAATTCTATCGGCCTCTCACTCGGAGAGTGCTGGTATTGAAACATGAGTACACTAGCTGTAGTCTCCGACTTCTTTGATAAGCACATCAAGTCTAGAGCTTCTACCTTCTAGGATACTTATTGATTCATTTGTTTTTAGTCTTTGTAACATAACTGGAACATCCGTAATGGTATCACCAACTAATATTTCACGAGGATCGGATAGAAATCGTACCAGCGTCAATATCTTGCCAACACTGAACATAGGTCACACAGTTGACTCAACTGTTGTGTTAACTGGAAATCTAAGTGATCCAGTAGTGACTTTACCTGCATCAGTTGCAAATGTGATCAACATTGCTTTTCAGGTTGTTCGATTGTCTATGCACAATCATATGGATGAGATGAGGAGATTATTGAAAGGGAAAGTTGTTGTTGATTATGTGTCTGATCCCACACACCACCACCACCACCTCAGAGTCAACCTTCGACTTACCCATTGATGAACTCAAATCATTGTTGTATACCAAGCTATTGTCTCATGAAGATATATATGTTGTAGATGTTGATCTAGATGGTATTCTGAGAAAACAAATTGAAGCTCCCAATGATGTAGTAACCAGGTTAGAATTTTGGGAGTTCAAGGATGAAATCAGACGAAGCTTCAGGGGGGTTGGAAATTTGATCAAATCTACATCTGAGTCACTCTAGCAAACCCTATCTACACTATCTGAAAGGCTTCAGACCTTAGAGAATATATGTAGATCTCAAGTTGACGGACTTAAACGAAGCCATGATGATCATGACGATCATGATTAGTGGTGTACGCGGGTTGGGTTGGGCGGTTTTTGACATTTTTACAACCCAACCCAATTACGACGGTTTGAAAATTCTCAACCCAACCCAACCCAACCCTTGCGGGTTGGGTTGGGTTGGCGAGTTATAAATATACATAAAGTTGACGATTGAAATACGATAAATAATACTAAAAATGTAGCCAACAAAGTTATTAGTGATTACAAATGTTTGAGGTTCTACATCCCTTTTCTTAAACGTGTTTGATTTATCATTGTCTTCGATTTTGGGAGACTTAGGAGTATTTTCCATTGCTCGTATACATAGTAAATATGATATAAAAATACAAAGTTACAACCTACAAAAAAACATATGATATTTCTCTACGCAATAAAAATCAAACTTTTAACAACATCAATGCAATGACAACAAAAATTCATGGTTCCAACTTCTATTTGAAAACATACTCCTTATCTCATTTATGTTTATACTTCTAATTTAAAATCTATTGTTTGAAACATACTTAATATGTTTACTTATGCAATGAAAACAAAAATGTAGATCTAGTTGTTTCAGTACTCATGCATTCGTGCTGATTGAGACATATCGATCGACCTAATTGAATTAATTCGAGCCTTGACGTAGTTGGATTAGTTTTGGGCTTTGGGTTGTAAATTGGACTAATATTTGTATATATATTTTGGGTTGTTAATTAGACTAATATATGTATATATTTTTTGGGTTGTAAATTATAACGATTGTAAATATTATATATATATATATATATATATATATATATATATATATATTTATTTATTTATTTATCGAAATAATATATATTAGCGGCGGGTTGACGGGTTGGGTTGGGTTGAGTTATGCTAACCCAATTTCTACCCTCCTAATTGGCGGTTTAGCGGGTGAGCGGGTTGGGTTTAATTGGGTTATTAGCGGGTTGGGTTGGGCGGGTTTCGCGGGTTGACGATTTCTTGTACACCCCTAATCATGATCACCATGAGGAGGATATAAAGAGGTAGACGGTTGCTGAAGGAACTAGTACTGAGAGAGAAGCAGTGGGTATAGAGGATGTAAATTTGGGTGATGAAAATGTATAGAGGTATAAGGGAGGTGCACAGACTAATTTTGTAGATCTCGATGCTGATATTGTTCTAGAATCAACGGTTGAAATTCCCGAGGTTGTTGCTATAAGGACGGAGGAAGATAAAAAGGTTGATGATATTCTAGTAGAAATCATTGATATTGATCAGATGACGATGATAAGGTTGAGTCAGCTCGTTTGAAAGTTAAATAAGAAATAGAGGAGTTCTTCAATTTCTCTAATGTTGAGATGGAAAAGGAGAGTGACTTCGATCATATTGATTTTCTAAATTAGGCACTAGAATCACTAGTGAGAGAACCTACTATTCATGATTAAGTTGAGCCTTAAAAACAATCTAGGACCGCACCAGCACAATCAAAACATATAGCAAGGTAGAAGAGAACAACCATCAGGGCTCCATTTCTAGAAGACTCTAAACACAAGATTTTTGTGAGAAGTATCAAGGAGCTAGACCTTGTGAGAACTTTGGGGATCACTCAGTTAAACCAAATGTTTATTACTTAATACATGCACATGCTAAGGCTGTGATACAACCACTTCACTTTGTCAAAACTAAACACAAAATAGTGGTCATCAAAGAGGTTTACATGAAGAAGCTAGTAAATATCAGGTATTCAGTGTGTGTTGTGGTGAGACATGATACTAAACGATGGATGTTTACTAAGATGATTTCATTGACTTGGAACTTGAAGACTTTGAATTTATGTATTTTGAGCTAAGGCAAAAGACTATAAGGCCTGAGGATGTGCAAGTAGCCTTGTTTGCTGTAACCAAATATATGAAGATCTATGTGAAATATGCATACATTACTGATCTTCAAATCGGTGTTGAGTCAAATTAGAGGAAAGTCAACCTTATGAAGCCTACTCAGAGTTTGTCTGGAATTGAGAATCTTCTACTATTCATGATTCTAGAAAATCCATAGTGTGGTGTGATATATCAAAATGAGAAGAATGAGATGTGTTTTCTGAGGTTTGGGGAGCAAAATATTCTAATGGTACCTTGGAGATAATTAAGCTGAAGTTGAACACCAAGTTGGATTTTGATAAGAATGGGATTAACAAGATTGATGATAAAGACATGATGCGGATTTTGAAAGCCTTGGATCATATTCAAGAAAGATTGGAGTTCAGAAAGATCATCAGGCGCTTTGAAGTCTATTTTGGTCTCAGGAAAAAGAGGAGAAGATTTACCTGATTTGTCAACTTGATCACAAAAGGGGAGATTGTTAGGGTTTATTTTGTTAATTGTAATCAAGTTGAACGACTATTTGGTAAATACCCTTGGGGTATAATGTAACACCCCTAAAAATAGAGGTAAATTTAAACCTGAATAATGACTTAAATATGATTTATATATAAATGAAATCACCCAAAAGGGGAAATAGTAAAAGCGTTTATATCTCAAGAAATTAAAATGATATATAACAACCTACTAATCTAAACTACATTAAACTTAGATTACGAATGGGTGTCACTATCATTCCAAAAGAATCTATCAACAATCATGCACGCGAATCCAACCAAAAGTCGTCTATCCCAAAAGTGCCTCTAACGGCATCCATCTCTCCGCTCAAGACCTTGGAGCCCGCCACTAATGGATCCTGAGAAGCATGACATTTAAGAACATATGTTTGGCTTTACGCCTAGTGAGAACAAACGGTTAAATAACAAGGTTGTAAAATAGTAAAATAAAACGTAGCCTTTATCTTTTCTTAAAATGACCATATATCATTTAAATCTCTTAAATGTACCTTTGATGTATTGGAATGACGGAGGAGACCCGATTTACTATAGTCGTGACGGAACACAAAAGTAAGCTACCAACATATGTATGAGCATAAATCAATGATGGTAATTTATTTGACATCAACCCTATCCAGGTCTTTAGTCATATTGAACATCAACTCTATTCAAGTATTTAGTCCAACATAAATTGAGTTCAAATATGTCCAAGTCTTTCACTCAAGCGATTACCAAGTTTAACCCTTTCCAGGTCTTTACCGTGGATTCTCACCATCCAAGACAAATATATTCATACAAAGACCTCCATATAAATTAACACACATTTCTAATTTACATCTTGGGTCTCACATCTCACATTTGCATTTAAATAGGCTTTCATGCTTATAGATCCATTTACATAATTTTCCAATCCATTATCATTACCATGACATGCCATTATGTAAACAACAATATTAGCCCTTGTATCCATACCAATGAGGAAATGAAACAATTTACCCATATAGCTATGAACTTGATCAACATATTTTAAGTTCCAAAAATCATACAAATATGGAAGAAATCTATATATAAACAAGTAGGGCCCTTCTTCATAATGTTTTCACCAAATACTTAAAAATGGTCAAAACCCTAATTTTGACCTAACCTTTCCAAAGTTATCAAAATGACGAGAAATGAAGTAAAAGCTTTGAGGAAACATGGTCGCGCCTTTAGACATGTATAAACTTTATAAAATGCATACGATGAACTCACAATACTAGGTTTTGCTAAGAACCCAAAACCCTAGAAGTTTCCTTGAGAAGTGAAGGTGAGATGGTGAGCTCTTTAGTTCCTAGCTTCAAGATCCTAGTTGATGTAACCCACTCTTGATGGCATATGAGAGTTGATGCCTTAAATGCTACTAAGGTCGAAACTAATTAAGGATTTAAGTTGAGAGCATTTTAGAAGAATGTAGATGAAGAGAAATGAAGTTAGATTGCAAAGACCTTACATTTAAGCCTCCTGGACCCCGTATACGACTGTGCCATGTGACTTTGCCATGGTATTGTCGAGGGTCACAATTACCCTCTATGTACCGAGCCTGCCTCATCCCTTGCGACTTTGACACAGAGACTATGCCTTTGGCAATGTCGTCGGGCATAGTCGCCTGACTTTTACCGAGGCCAACCTTTACCCTGCGGTTGTGGCGATGGCAACAGTGACACTGTCACTATCGCGGGCCATTATCGCTGTCAGGATCGAATTCTTAACAAGGATTATAAATACTCAGAAACAATATCAAAGAAGTTTGCGGAATAACACTTTGATATTTAATGAAACAGTAAACAAACAGTAAATCTGATGAATAACTTGCAAACTTGTATTGAATGATTGAAGTTACAAGATTACACACACAACCTCAATCTTGAAGAACAGGCTCTTTCAAGACGAATTCTACTTCTCTAGAATTAGGAACTATGCCTTGAGGTTGATTCTCTCTAAAACAAAAACTCAGAATTAAAAGTTCTATCTAACTATTCTAAGCAATTATATATATATATATATATATATATATACTGAATAATAAAAGATAATTACAAAACTTAAAAATATCTTCAAGATAATCTTCATAATTATCTTCAAGCTTTCCATGTATATCTTCAGACGCAGTCTCTTCAATATTATCTTCAGTTTATCTCAGAAGCAGTATTAATTACCTTGGAAGTATTAACTGAATATTGGCAGCATTAACTACTAAGCAGCACTAACCTCTAGCAGTACTAACTAGCTAAGCAGTACTAACTTTGTTCAAGCAGCACTAACTTTGACTAGCAGTATTAATTCTAATAGAAGTAGTAATACCTAGCAGTATTAATCTTTGAAATCCTCTAGCAGCACTAACTCTGAACTGGCAGCATTAATGACTTAGTCACATCTTCAGTTCCCAACAATCTCCCCCTAACTTGACTTTTAGAAGAGAAGTCAAGTTCTTCAGATGCTTCCAAAACCATCAGTGATTCAAATTCCAGTGTTTGCATCTAACCCCAAACTTTGATTGATTGTTCTTTGGATCAAATACTTAGCCATTTCTGAATTTTCAACACATCCAAGCTTCTTCTTCAACATTGAATGAAGTTTCAATTTGCTATGGTTGTATACTTTATCCACTAGGAAGTATTCTATGTGATTTCTATCTAAAGTCACAGAATATACTCCACTAGTTTCATATAAAGTCCAACTGGTAACTGCTTGAAAAACATTCCTTATTATCTCCTCCACTTCATCAGATTTGAACATCATACACAGATACTCCATCACCAGTTTTGTAATTGAAATCCCTGGAGCTTTTAACTTATCTGTGTACAACTTCATCCCTATATCAAACATTTCTTCAATATCTGATCTTGAGCATGTTCTGACAATTTTAGCCCAAGTACTGTAGACTTCATATTTTTCATCTTTCCTCTTCAGCCTAATGTACTCTTTTCCATCTACCTCTAGTACATCCCAGTGAATGACTTCAGGAGGTTTAACTCCTACTGGTTCTGCTGAAATTGGTTCAGGCACTTTGTCCATCACAACCATGTACATCTTTACATCCTCAGTGCTCAACTACTCTTTCTTTTCTGATGGTTCAGGTGCCTCTTCTTCTCCAGCAACCTTTTTCTCTTCTTCTATTCTGGGCTTCTTTACAGTTTTCTTTCTTCTAGCCATCATCTTAGTTCTTTTCAGAATCCTTTGACTTTGCCCTAGAGTAGCTTCCTTCTTCTTTTCTACCTTTTCTTTTGTAGGAGTTCCCTCTTCACTTTCAGGGAAGGGTTGATTGATATTCACATCATGTCTCTCCTTGTCTTTCTTTTCAAATTCCATTCTATCCTTTTCATTACTCTTCAGCTTTCCCATTTCTTTCTCATATAGATCCTTGATTTGATCAAAAGTCATCTTCACAAACATTTCTTTCTTTATACCAATTGCACTCCTCAAGAAAGTTATCATCTTGTTTCTTTCTTGAGTTGCAAGGTAAGTTTGTGAAGGTCTTCTCTTCTTTGCACTTGATCTGGCCATCATAGCCTTTCTCATGCTTATAGCTCTTTGCTTTGCTTTTTCTGTTTCCAGCCCTTTCTGAAAAGCTTCATTTAGTTCATTTGCAAGTGCTCTGGCTATTTCTCTGTCTTTCTCAACCTGCTCTTTTTCTGCTTGATCTATCTCTTCTTGCAGTTTCTTAGCTAATGCTTCATCTGACTCAACCATCTTTTGCTTTTTGGATGGTTGATCAGATTCTATCATCTTTTCTTTTCCCTTTTTCTTTGCATCTGCAGCCATTTCTTTCTTTTCTGTTTTCTTTGCTCCCCCTTCATTTATGACCACTCCCTTTGCTTTGGGAGTGTCATTCTTTGCTTTGACAAGCATTTCTGCTACTTCAATCTCTGCTGGTGCTAACCCTGTTACTGCTGCTTTTGAAGTTTCAGCAGCACTAACAGTTTCTGCTGCTGGGGTTGTTACTGCTGCTGGTGTTGTTACTGCTTCTTTAGCAGTTTCTGCTGCTAGTACACCTTCAGCTTTTTCTTCATCAAACTCCCCTTCAATCTGTTGATCTGACTTTTCTGAGCTTGAACTCTCCCCCTTTTTGGAAGCATTGTCAGTTTCCTTTTTGGTTGCCTCCTTTGTCCTCCTTAGAACAAATTTACTTCTTCTTTTCTTGGCCATTAGCTTTCCCACCAGTTGCTTGAGTTTGGAAATCTGTTGTTGTTGGGAGATGGCCACTTTCTGCAAGGCTTTGATTTCTTTTCCTTGATTAACCACATCAACATTGATGTTGGCTATTGTTTCCATCAATTCTAAGTAAGTATAGTTGTCCTCACCTTCTTTGGGTGTTTTACCCACCCTTGAAGGATCATTGGAATCTTTTTCCATCAATCCATCAGTTTCAGATCTGTCCTCACCCTTTTGGGATGTTTTGCCCATCCTTGAGGGATCCTTGGATCTTGTATTAGTGGCCTTCTGCCTAGCAGAAGCACCAACTACCCCCTTGGTTTCTTGGCACCGGGGTCCTTTGGTTGATTTCTCAGCCAAAGTTGCCATGGGGAAGGTCTTAGAGATGTTACCACTATCCTTCTCTGTGCTAGCAGAAGTAGTGGCAGCCTACTCACCCATATGCTCCTCCATCTCCTTAGAGAGCACCTCCTCAGGGTTGGGAGACACCCTATGGGATTCCCTTTAGATATTCTCTATTGGAGAATGCTCCAATAGAGGGCTTAAAGTTGCAGTGGGTGATGGTACAAGAAGGGAAGGAGCCTTCTTTACCTGTTTCCTTGTATAGGTTTGGGTAATAGGAGAAGTGGGTTTATGAAGTAGGGACTGTGGGATAGATATAGAGTGGGAAGGTTGGGATTGGCTAGCAGTGGGATGGTCTAAGGAGGGCCTTGACCCTGTTGCCATACCTTCATCAGTGTGGGACACCACCATCATTGTAGAGAACAATGGGGTGTCAACTCCTTCCGAGTCCGTAGCAGATCTTCTCATATTTGAGAAAACCTTGCCTTTAGGGGGTTTAGGTACATATACCCCATCAAAGTGAGGTATATCCGTCAATTCATTTGTGATAACTGCCTGTACAAACCTGGGATACATGAAGAAACTCTTCTTGTTGTCCAGGTTTGAGACAAGATCATTGAAGATCATCAGAGAAAAATTATATTTTCTAGCAGTAGATAAACAAACCAAAGCATATGCAATGGGACTGCTAAATTGGCTCCAGCCAGTGGTTTTCTTGGAAATACAGTGCATCAGGGTATGAACAAAGAACCTCCATTGGGGTGAAAATTGTGCTTTAAAAAACTTGAAAATCCCCAATTGGCCTTCATACCCCATTCTGGTGAGGTTTGAAAACAAATCCTCATTTGGAATAGAAGATATACCTAAAGCATCGTCTAGACGTAGACAGATGCGAATGGTCTCCTCAGTAACTGTCAAGGGTTTGTCACAAACCCTTGTTTTGATGCACGACACTCCATTTTCAGAGCTAGTAGTGGCATTGGCCCAGAACTGCCTTTGATGCTCTATGTAGATGGTAGGAGACACAGTGAGAGCATGAGCGATGTGGCTGGACTTCAGAAAGTCGACTATCTGGTGAAAACCTTCAGCTTGTTTTGGCTTTTGAAGCATGGCGATCTCGTTGTGCTCATCGATAAATGTCATTAAAGCTATCTGTATGCAAGGATTCTTGACTATCGAGCACTGGATACTTGAGAAACAAGAGTGAGAGAGAAGATGAACAGTAGACAAAGAGTCGTTATGATCTTTTAGGCGGGGAAAGGGTATTTATAGCTTTTGGATTAGAAGCAGTATTAACCTTAAAAAGATACTGAAAGCAGTATTAACAGTGAGCAGTATTAACTGAGAGCAGTATTAACTAACTAGCAGTATTAACCACTAGCAGTATTAACTAACTAGCAGTATTAACTGAGAGCAGTATTAACCACTAGCAGTATTAACTGAGCACTGGCAGTAGTAACACTGTACTGGCAGTACTAAAACTGTACTGGCAGTGTTAACCATACTTACACTTTTAAGCTTGTGATAAACTGAGTACTGCTATACATTTCCTGAGAAAGAAAGTTAGTAACACCAAGAATAACCAATATACAGGTATTGAACCACATTTTAAGTAAGATCTTATTCAGAGTTGATCATTCCCACACTTGTTACCAAGAAAGTGAATCTACCCACATCAAAGGCTTTGGTGAATAGATCAGCAAACTGGTTATCAGTATGAACTTTTACAACTTGAATAAGCTTCTTTTCATTGCAGTCTCTTATAAAGTGATACCTGATCTCAATGTGCTTTGTCTTTGAGTGCTTGACAGGATTATTAACAATGCTAATAACACTGCTATTATCAATAAAGATTGGAGTGTGTAGAAAGGTTACCCCATAGTCCAGCATTTGATTCTGAATCCATAAGACTTGAGAACAGCAACTTGCAGCTGCTATGTACTCTGCTTCTGTTGTAGATGTGGACACTGTGGTTTGTTTCTTGCACTGCCATGAAACTAGTCTTGCACCCAAAAACTGACATCCTCCAGAAGTAGATTTTCTGTCCAAGTTTGCTCCACCTAAGTCACTGTCTGAGTACGCAAGTAGGTCAAATGATGAGTCATAAGGATACCAAAGTCCCAATCTAGGTTGCCCTTTGAGATATCTGAATATCCTCTTAACAGCTTGATAGTGTGATTGCTTTGGCCTAACTTGAAATCTTGCACACACACAGACTGGAAACATTATATCTGGCCTAGAGGCTGTAAGATACATGAGAGAGCCAATCATGGATCTATAGTGATGAACATCCATATTCTCCCCCTCAAGATCTGCTGTTATCTGCTTGTGTGTCTCCATAAGTGTGTTGGCAGGCTTTGAGTCTGAGAAACCAAACTTGTTTAGAATGTCATGCACATACTTGGATTGACAAATAAAAATACCATCTGACTTCTGTTGGACTTGGAGTCCAAGGAAGAAAGTAAGTTCCCCCATGGAACTCATTTTGAACCTTTGATGCATGAGATCCTCAAACTCCTTGCACATATTGTATCTTGTGGATCCAAAGATGATATCATCTACATAGATTTGGACCAGCAAGATGTCCTTCTTCTTTCTCTTGATGAACAGAGTCTTATCAATGACTCCTCTTTCAAAGCCATTTTCCAAGAGATAGGATGACAGAGTGTCATACCATGCTCTTGGTGCTTGATGCAGTCCATAAAGTGCTTTCTTCAGTTTGTATACTCTGTCTGGATAGTTTGGATTTTCAAACCCTGGTGGTTGACAGACATATACTTCTTCTTCAATTGATCCATATAAAAATGCACTTTTTACATCCATTTGATAGACTTTGAACTTCATATAAGAAGCATAGGCCAGGAACAATCTGATTGCTTCTATCCTAGCCACTGGTGCAAATACTTCTTCATAATCTATTCCTTCTTCTTGTGTATACCCTTGAGCCACCAACCTTGCTTTGTTCTTTATTACTATTCCTCTCTCATCTCTCTTATTTCTGAAGACCCATTTTGTGCCTATTGCTCTTTGACCTTTAGGAAGGTCTACCAGATCCCAAACATCTTGCAGATTGAATTGGAGTAGCTCTTCTTGCATAGCTTCTATCCAACTGGAATCTTTCATAGCATCATGAGCCTTCTTAGGCTCAAGCTGGGATAGAAAGCAAGAGAGCACTGTATGTTGTTGGTCTTGCATATCTTGCAGCCTGCTTTGATTTCTAGTCATCATAGGAGAAGAGATATCTCCTATTACCAGCTGAGGAGGATGATTCTTTTGTGTTCTTGTTTGATGACTAGGTTCTTCATTTAGTCCCACCTCTAGATTGGAGTCATTCAACTCAATTGAGGTGATATCAGCAGCTACTTCTGGTTCTTTATTCTCTTGATTCTCCTCATCTCTCCTTTCTTCTTCACTCTGATTTGGTTCAGTAGATGGCTCCTTTTCACAGTCTTCAATAGGATCCACTGTAGGTATGGGAAAAATTACAGACTGAGGTATATTTTCTTGAACTTGTGTAGTCCCTGATCCTCCACTACCTGGTCCTGCATAATCATCACTACTGAAACCAAAAGAGTTAGTTAGTGAATCAATGTCAAACAGCCACTGAGGACCAGACCCAATAGGATTTGGTGTGTTCTCATTGCATTTGACATTGTCACTTTCCTCAATTATTCTAGAAGAAGTATTAAAAACTCTGTAGGCTTTACTTTGAGATGAGTAACCCACAAGGAATCCATCATCTGCCTTGCTATCAAACTTTCCTAAGTGAGATTTAGTATTGAGAATTGTACAAGGACACCCAAATGGTTTAAAAAAATCCAATAAAGGGTTTTCTTTTATTTAAGAGCTCATAAGGTGTCTTGTTCTTTGGCTTGACCACTAGCACTCTGTTTTGGACATAACAGGCAGTATTAACTGCTTCAGCCCAGAAAGTAATTGGCAGTTTTGAATCAGCTAACAGAGATCTAGCAGCCTCAATTAGTGTCCTATTCCTTCTCTCAGCAACCCCATTTTGTTGTGGAGTCCTAGGAGCACTATATTGTCTCTCAATGCCTTTTTCTTCACAAAAGTTGTTTAGATCAAGATTTTTAAATTCAGTTCCATTGTCTGATCTAATGACTTTTACTTTTTGATTAGTTTGGTTTTCAATTCTTAGAATAAAGGATTTGATCAGTCCACTTGTCTCATCCTTAGTCCTTAGAAAATATACCCAAGTAAATCTGGAGTAATCATCAACAATAACTAGGCAATATGATTTCTTCCCTATGCTCATCACATTTGTAGGGCCAAACAGATCCATATGTAATAACTGGAGACAAGAAGAAATTGTATTTAACTCTTTGGTCTTATGAGAAGTTTTGTGCTGTTTGCCTTTAAGACAAGCAACACAATGATCATCACATGAAAAGACTTTTGATGGTAAACCTCTTACAAGGTTGTTTTTAACAAGTTTGTTCATTGTCTTGAAGTTCATGTGACACATCCTTCTGTGCCAAAGAGAGGATTCATCCACAGAAGCTTTTGAAACAAGACAGTTTAGGGATGAATCACTTGAAACATTGTCCATATCTAGACAGTAAACATTGTCCTTTCTTGGAGTTCTAAGTAGTATCATGCTTTCATCAACTACCTTGAATCCTGGAGCAAGGATCATACATTCTGTATTTGTAAATAATATACTATGTTGTTTGTCACAAACCTGTGATACACTTAACAGGTTGTACTTTAACTGATCAACATAGTAGACATCCTCAAATGTCATCTTACCTTTTGTGACATTACCTTTTCCACTTATTTTTCCCCCTGCAAGATTGTCTCCAAATGCAACATGTCCTCCATTGATATGCTTGAAATTCTAAAGGCATGACATGTTGCCTGTCATGTGCCTAGAGCAACCACTATCCACATGCCAGATGCTCTTCCCCTTGAGCTGTTGGTTGCCCTGCACATAAGATAAATCAGTTAGTATGGATTAGAAACCCAAGCCAAAGTGGTCTTGGGTACCCCTTTCTCATCAAAATATTTGCATTCCTTTTTGACAAGATTTTTAAACTTTGACTCCTCATTGCTGGAGTACTTTGTCACAATAATGGGTTTTGCAGCACATTTGCTAGAAGCAGTACTGGTTTTAGAAAAACTAACTGCATTAGCAGTACTTGCATGCTTAGCAGTATTAACCTTGTTAGAAGTAGTAACTGCATCAGCAGCAGTAACTGTGTTAGCAGTAGTAACCTTTAAAGATGTACTAACAGTATTAGAAGCATTAATCTTCTCAGCAGTACTAACACTGGTAGCAGCAGTATTGCTCCTGGCAGTACTATCCCTGTCAGCAGTATTATTGGATGTAGCAGTACTAACAGTTTTAGTGCTTCTGGGCACCCACATTTTAATACTCTCTTTTAAAACATTTTTCTTCATTTGGCCTTTGGTTTCAACAGATTTCTTAGCCACATGTTTCTTTCCAGCCTTCCTATAACCAAAAGGTTTTTGCACACATCTTTGAAAGCTCATTCTTTGGTTAATAGGATTAAAGAAACAGTACTTAGCCAAATGATTTAACTTGCCACATATGAAACATGGTTTTGGTCTGATTATCTTACTCAGATCAACTCCTTGTTTCTGAGCCCATTGATTATTCCAGTTTCTTTGATTACCTCTCTTTGTACCAGAATTTGGGCTCTCAGTTTTATTGCAAGCACACTGTTTACAAGGGCCAGGATTCACAACCATGGTCTGTTTGTAATGGACCTTGTTAGCCTTTCCTTTGGTCTTCTCTATCTCTTTAGACTTGACCCAGATTTTTCCACATCCCTCATTGGTGATAATGTTGTTTTCTAAGGGTATCTCTTTACTCACATCATTATTCCTATTCTCACTAGCTTCTTTCTCAGTCAGATCCTTAACCACCACCTCATCCAAATGATCTATCTTAAATGCTTTCTCAGACAAGTCCTTTTTCTCCTTGGTCTCTAACAGGTCTGATGTAGGAGGGATATAGTTGTTGTTATAAGGAGGAGGTGTGTTGTTGTATCCAACACCAGGCTTCATCTTATCATGAATCTGAGCCTTTAGAAGAGAATCCATTGCTTTTGAGGCATATGAAAACTTTTCTATATCAAGCTTAACCTTAGCTAATTCTTCTTTCAACTTATCATTCTCTTCTTTGGACTTAGACAGTTTGGTCTCTAACTCATTCTTTTCCCACTTCCAGTAGTTTGTGTCATAAGTGTGTTGAAGTTCATTGGCTTGAAAGCCTTTGATTTGTTCTTCAAACATTTCCACTATCAACACATAATCTCTTCTGTCCTTTTCTAATCTTTTGAGGTCATCACACATGTTTTGGTTGTGATCCCTGTACCTTTTGACAGTATCTATGCAAGATTGAGTACAAAGATTAGAACTTACCTCAGAGGGAAGATCAGATACCTCTGCCATAAGAGCTTGATTCTGAATGGCTTCCTCAGCTTGGTCACTCCAGTCAAACCCCATTCCTTGTTGAGAAACAAGGGCTTGAGCAGAGTTCTTGTTTTGATTGTAGCCTCCATTCTGGGCTTGTTGGTGGTTGTTATTTGGCACACCACTTCTGCATTCTCTAGCAAAGTGTCCCTTCATGTGGCACCTATAGCATTCCACCTTTGTCTTGTCAAAACCAGCACCATCTTCTCTTCTTTGAGAGAAGTTGTTCCTCCCAGTTCTTTTAATAAACTTCTTCACCCTCATAGATAACATGGCCATCTTCCATTTAATGTCCATCTCCTCCAAGTCATCAGGGTGAATTTGTTCCAGATCATCATTAATCAAAGAGTTGTTGCTATGACTTGACAAAAAGGCTTCAAAGACAGTTTCAGTGCCTTTTTCTGAATTCACTCCACTAGCAACACTAACTGCTTCAGGGTTGGCAGTAGTATCAGCAGATGCTGATAGAAGTGTTGCATTATGAATATACCCAGTGGGCTTCTTCTTAGCTTCTACCTCTGATTCAAAAACTCTTAGATCATTATACAGATCATCTAGTTCCTTCTCTTCCAGATTGTCACTCTGTCTATATGAGACAGTATACATAGTCCATTCTTCTCCAAGAGATTTGAGGAATTTCCTGTTGATATCATCTTGCTCCATCTTCACTCCCACAGTAGCCAGTTCACCAATAAGCTTGTTGAACCTGTCAAAAGTTTGAGTCATGGACTCATTCTTTGAAGAAGTGAAGTTCTCATACTGCTGCTTCAGAACATCCCTTTGATTTCTTTTGGTGCTTTTAGTTCCAGCAAATCTTTTCTCTAGAGCATTCCAGAGAATCTGAACATCTGTGCAGTTACAGAATTGATGCTGATATTCATTAGGGATGGCCAAGAGCAGTGTGCTCAAGGCCTTCATCTCTGTCTGTCTAATCTTCCTCTCACTATCTGTCTTTGGTGGAGATCTTTTACCATCTGGTCCAATCTGACCTTTAGTAGAGGGGCCATTCTCAATGACATCCCACATTGAGTAGTCAGTAAGGAGAATGTATTGCCTGATTCTGATCTTCCACATGTCAAACTCATTGGGTTTGAGCATTGGAACCTTAGAGACAAGAGTATTGTTTGATTCTGCAAAGTTTTCCATGATGAATGAATGAATGTTTCTGAGAGAACGGGCTCTGATACCACTTGTCATGATCGAATTCTTAACAAGGATTATAAATACTCAGAAACAATATCAAAGAAGTTTGCGGAATAACACTTTGATATTTAATGAAACAGTAAACAAACAGTAAATCTGATGAATAACTTGCACACTTGTATTGAATGATTGAAGTTACAAGATTACACACACAACCTCAATCTTGAAGAACAGACTCTTTCAAGACGAATTCTACTTCTCTAGAATTAGGAACTATGCCTTGAGGTTGATTCTCTCTAAAACAAAAACTCAGAATTAAAAGTTCTATCTAACTATTCTAAGCAATTATATATATATATATATACTGAATAATAAAAGATAATTACAAAACTTAAAAATATCTTCAAGATAATCTTCATAATTATCTTCAAGCTTTCCATGTATATCTTCAGACGCGGTCTCTTCAATATTATCTTCAGTTTATCTCAGAAGCAGTATTAATTACCTTGGAAGTATTAACTGAATCTTGGCAGCATTAACTACTAAGCAGCACTAACCTCTAGCAGTACTAACTAGCTAAGCAGTACTAACTTTGTTCAAGCAGCACTAACTTTGACTAGCAGTATTAATTCTACTAGAAGTAGTAATACCTAGCAGTATTAATCTTTGAAATCCTCTGGCAGCACTAACTCTGAACTGGCAACATTAATGACTTAGTCACATCTTCAGTTCCCAACAATCGCCCAAGGGTAACGAGCCTCAAATTCGACCCTTTTCAACTTCTAGACACCTCGGGTCCATTAAGTACTCGACTTAACATTTATCAAATAAAAAATTATTGCTTAAGCCCTACTGAGAAGAAAATAAGGTAGCTTAACATACCATAAAAATCCGAGTGGTACAATCCTCCCGACCTTGGGATTGATTTCGTCCTCGAAATCTCTATTACTTAAACATGTTGAGATATCTCTTCTTCATGTCTTCTTCGGCTTCCCAGGTCACGTTGGCGCCACAATGATGCTTCCATTGGACTTTGACCATCATGACCTCTTTGTGACAAAGATTTTTTGTCTTCCTTTCTAGGATGGCATCGGGTTCTTTAACACAATGGTTGCCTTCGTAGAATCTAATATCCAAGAGAGGAATAACGCTATCCTCTTCTGCCAAAAAATTTCAGAGATAGCAAACATGGAACGTGTTATGGATTCCATTCATTTTTGGTGACAATTCCAATTGGTATGGTTGGAGTCCATCCCTTTTTATCACCATAGAGGGTCCAAGGAAACGGGGACTTAGCTTCCCACGCTTTTTGAACCGAATTATTCCCTTCAATGACAACACCTTTAGAATTACTCGATCACCCACTTGAAACTCCATTGGTCGCCTCTTCTTATCAGCATAACTCTTCTGACATCCTACGTCGCTTTCAAATGCTCCTGGATAGCTTTAATCTTGTCGTCCATATCTTGGACGATCTCTGGTCCGAAAAATTGCTTCTCCTCCGCTTCAAGCCAACAAACTGGAGTCCTACACTTCCGGCCATATAAGGCTTCGAACGAAGCCATTCCGATACTAGAATCGTAACTATTGTTGTAAGCAAACTCCACCAACGGTAGATGGGTGTTCCAATTGCCACCAAAATCAATCACACATGACCTTAGCACGTCTTATAAGGTTTTGATAGTTCATTCACTTTGACCATTAGTTTGGGGGTGATAAATCGTACTCAACTACACCCTCGTACCCAATGCCTTCTGTAAGTCGTCCCAAAAATTGGAGGTGAATCGACTATCACGGTCTGAGACAATCGATAAGGGTACTCCATGCCTAGATATCACCACATTGATATACAACTTTGCCAACTTCTCTATTGGTAAGATCTCCCGCATGGCTAGGAAGTGGGCACTTTTGGTCAAACGGTCGACAACCACCCAAATGCTATCGTGACCTCTTAGAGTTTCGGAAATTTAGTCATGAAATCCATGGTGATGTTTTCGCACTTCTATTCTCGTATTTCCAAAGACAGAAGGCTCCCATACGTTTATTGGTGCTCGACCTTCACTTGTAGTCTGTTGGTCCCGAAGGTGCTTAACAAGTTTGTAGAAGGGGGGAGGGGTTGAATACAAACACAAAATTTAAAGTTTAATAAATTTTTTATTGATAAATCAAAATAAAATTTACAAGTTTGTTGTGGAATAAGATCAAGGAAGAACCTAATAACAAACTTAAGAATAACTAATATAGTTGCACAAGAAATAGAGAATGAGGATTAGAAGATATAGAAAAGAATGGCTTCTATATTTTACAGAAAGATTGAAAAATGAAGGCTTAGGGCAACTCTCAGATAGAGTTGTAATCTTTCTATTTATACCCTATGCATTAAATGCATGGCAGGATAATTTACACGTGTCCTTCTCTGGTTGGTTGCATGAGTCTGACTTTTGGATACATGCTTTTGGCCGTATGATGAACAGTGTAGATATCAGAGTTGTTGTACGAATTATTGTAGAGGTATGTCTTTTCTGACATTCGTACTCTGTGTGCAAGGATAAGACAAAAGTGACTTGAGGTATAAGCTAAGTGATCATTGATCGTTGAATAACTCTTCCTTCTTAGAGATAAAAGGAAGTTCAGTTATCGCTGAAGATTTTCCTCAGATTTCTTCGCTTATGAGTAGACTTGTCTTGTTTTCGCTGATATCCGCATCATGTTATGAGTAGAGTTGTCTTATGTTCAGCAGCTTTGTCTTCGATTCAGTGGTGAACATCTTTTGTCGCGAAACTTGTCTTCAGGGATTACGTCTTTCTGTTTACATGAGAAGTCATCAGCGATACTGAACACACTCAGTATTTGATTGCCGATGGTGAAACACTAATACATACAGAATGTAAATGTAATTTTCACTAAGTACAAAAGATGGTCATTATCAAATCACTGAGAGAGTTAGATCAACAAAGACACGTCACGCCTCGCTCCAAGTAGTTCGCCACGTCCAACTTAGTGATGGGCCAGTAGTAGTTTAACTTCAAATCTATGTACATCTTCGTATTTCCCGGATGTATAGAATACATATATTTGTGGGCATCCTCTAGAAGTAATTCACGACTACCCCCAATCTTGGGCACCCACACCCGACCTTTGAATAACTTCACTCCATGGCCATCTTCCAAAAAGTGCAAGTGTTGTTTCACCATCACTTCACCTTTAAGATTCTCTTCTAATAATGCCTCAACTTGGGATGATTTAATTTTCTTGATCAAACTTGACACTAAATCAATCCGAGAAAGACTAGCCCAAACACTACCACTATACTCCTTCCGACTCAGAGCATCAGCTACTACGTTTGCCTTGACGGGGTGGTAAAGCAACTCACAATCATAGTCCTTTAGTAACTCAAGCCACCTTTTCTGCCTCATATTCAACTCTTTCTGATCAAAGACGTATTTCAAACTCTTATGATCGGTGTATAGGGTATACTTAGTGCCTTAAAGATAGTGTCGCCATAGCTTTGTGAGTGGGGTAATTCTTCTCATGAACCTTGAGTTATCTCGATGCATAGGCAATCACCTTGCCTCGTTGCATCAAGATGCAACCCAAGCCCATCTTCAAGGCATCGCTAACAACCACAAAATCTTCGGTTCCTTCAGGTAAGGATAGGATCGGTGCTTCACACAATTTCTTCTGAAGGGTCCAGAATGCTTTTTATTAGGTATCGGTCCACATATATTTTCACGTTCTTCCACATTAGAGTCGTCAAGGACGAAGCGATCTTGGATGAATCTTCGATAGTAGTCCGTTAATCCCAAGAAGCTTCGGATTTCAGATGGCCTCTTAGGCGGTTCCCAATCATCATGGCTTCAATTTTTGAGGGGTCCACCTTTACCCCTTCTCCGGTGACCATGTGCCCCAACAATTGCACCTCTTGCAGCCTGAAATCACACTTGGAGAATTTTGCGTATAATTTCTCCTTCCTTATCACTTTTAGAACTTCTTGTAAGTGTTGTTTGTGGTCTGAATCATCCTTGGAGTAGACGAGTATGTAATCAATGAACATGATCACCGACTTATCACGGAAGAGTCGGCATACTCGGTTCATCAAATCCATGAACACAACAGGAGCATTAGTTAACCCAAACAACATCACTAAGAACTTGTAAGGGTTGTAACACATTCTGAAAACCATTTTTGGGATGTCGTCTGTCTTCACTCTCACATGGTCATATCCTGATCATAGTTCGATTTTTTAGAAGCAACTTGTTAGCCCCAAGTATCTCTGAATGTAAAAGTAATGAAAATCTACCAAGTCCTGAAGATCAGGATAGTTCCGAGGTAGCTCTGTGTACATGTTAAACTCAGAGACGGCATACTTAGAGACGGTCTGTTCAGAGGAAGCCTAACCAGAAGATGATCAAGTCGGTCAAAGCCCGAAGGCCCCCTCTAACCTATGCTTTGAAGTTTAACATTTTTCTAATCTCTCCAAGTGTGGAGTACAGCCTGCCACGTTAGCTCAAGCTCAAGATGGTTATTTCACCTTTACACTTAGCACAACATGATTGGTCAGGATGTTGACTTTCCTGATTAACGTTGTATATAGGAGATATGATTGCATATCTCAGTACGCATTAACACACAAATAAAATCTTGTGCATTCGTAACCAACTTGAGAGAGAGAGAAATTTAGAGAGAATTTACACACACTTATAGTGTGTTCTTGGTGTTCTTCACTGTGTAAACCTCTTGAATTCATATCAATCATATGGCTACCTTAATGATCCAATCTGTTGATTTCTATCTAGTTGTTTTTATTGTTTTGATCTATATTTGATAAACTGTTTAAGCTTCCTCTCACATTCAATATGTTAATCAAATCAAAGTAGAATCTGGGAACCAACAATTGGTATCAGAGCTGATTGATTTGCTTAAATCAAATCGATTCAATTTGTTTTCTAAGTTGATTCTACTTTCTAGATCACTTCATTTCAAAATTAGTAGTTCATCCAATATCCGATATTCACATATTTTTCAATTACAATCAAAATTCTACGATTATTTGTGTTTTTCTATTTTTGATTTGAAATCTGTGTGTTGACTCTTTTTAAGTTTTTGAATATTCTTCAGTTTACCTGAAAATTCATTTCAGTTTTATATTCTTCATCGAAATCAATACATCCAAGTTTGTTCTAGTTCTTCTCAAAAAATGGTGAATCCAAATTTGAATGCCATTTATATTGTTGAGTCTCTTAACAAACCTCCTACCCTTCTTCATGATGAATATACCCAATGAAAAATCAAGATGGTCAATTTCCTTGATGTAATTGACAAAGATCTCATGAAATCAGTAGCATAGGGACCACACATACCCATGGTTATGGTTCCTCGAGTCCCTGCTACTACAGATGATAAGACTAAAATGGAAATTAATGAGAAGGAAACTAGACTCATGATCATTGACATTCCTATTGACTTGTTCCATGAGTTAGATTCATGTTTAAATTCCAAAGAAAAATGGGGTCAACTGCTTAATCAGCTTAAGGGTGGGATAAAAACTTAAATGAATCGTAGAACACAATGCAATAATGAGTACAATGATTCTGTTGCATTACCTAATGAAACACTTTAGCAAACTTACAACATGTTCAATATGCTGATCAAAATATGCAAGAAATACAGAGTCTTCTGATAAAGGGAAGACAACAATGTGTTGTTCCTAAAGCATTTGAATGATGAATGGTTGCAACTCACTATGTCACTGCAAGCAAGTCAAGACATAGAAGTATGGACTCTGCATGATGTATTTGGTACTTTAGCTGCACAAGAAAAAAATGTTATCAAGCAGAGAGAAAAGGCAGCTAAGGGTGGTCCTCTGGCTCTTATCTCTGGAACCAAAGGAAAAGCACTCAAAGATGATGAAATCAGAGAAAGACCAATCAGAGACAGAGAAGATAAGAGAAGAGGAAAAAAAGTTTTGATTGTTGAAAGTGATGAAGAGGTTAAACTATATGAATATGAAGATGAAGACATCGATGCCTTTCCAATCACTTGCATTGATTACTCAGCAATTCAACAAGAAGTTTGATAGGAAGTGTTTGAGAAAAGAGGGTGAGATAGAAGAGATGAGAAAGATGAAAGGAACGGAGGATATCAAAGGACATTCAACTATCAGAAATAGAGGCTTGTCTAATACCATGAACAGAGGTCCATACCTTACTATGATCAGAGACATGTACAGTTTCAGGGTCAGAGACCTGCACAGTATCAACCTAAAGTTGTTCAACAAGAAGTTCCTCTGACACAAAAAGCAGTTGGTCTCCCTCAAAATCAGAATGATAGGAGGTGCTTCAAATGTGGTAAACCATGTCACTTCTCTGCCAACTGCAAAGGTCACTTGGTCAAGGACCAAGATTACTATAAGAACAAGTATAAGGACCACTTCAGAGAAAGAAGTTTGGTGGCAGAGGTAAAGAATTGGGTCTCTGATTCATCCTCTAATGAGGAAACAGGGCATACTCACTTCTGTGGCATGGCTTTGACTGCTTCTGATCAAACAGAAAATTCACCTAAAGTTGATGACTTATTGGAATCATCTGAATCTGATGCAAAGGTATGCTCAAACTCTGATTTTGATAGTTCCAAAATTGAACTTAAGATGGATGTGATGAAACTAACTAAAGAATTTCAAAAACTAAACAGAAGTTCTCTATTGAGAAAGACAAAAGAAAACAAGCTCAGAAAGGTATAATTTTCTACAAAAGAGAAAAGGAACTTTTAGAAGAAGAAAAAGAAGAAATTTTTAAGAAAAATCTAAGCTTGAGAAAAGTCAGATTTAAAAGAAAAAGCTCTCTCTGAAAAGTTTGAAATAATAGAAAAAGTTGTTAGGGAAAAGGAAGAAGATGTAAAGAAGTCGGAATATGAAAGGCTCAACTCTGTGGCTTTAAAAAATTATTTTCAAAGGGAAAGGGAAGTTTTGCACCAAAACTTGCAAAGAAAATAGATTTTGAGAAAGAAATATCAAGATGCACATGTAAGACCCTTCTCCCTAATCTTTTCACTAAATACTTAAAAATGGTCGAAACTGTAATTTAGACCTAACCTTCCAAAGTTATCAAAATGAGGAGAAATGAAATAAAAGCTTGGAGGAAACATGGCAGAGCATTTAGGCATGTATATATGAAGTTTATAAAATGCATAAGATGATTCACAATACTAGGTTTTGATAAAAACCCAAAACCCTAGAAGTTTCCTTGAGAAGTGAAGGTGAGATGATGAGCTCTTTAGTTCCTAGCTTCAAGATCCTAGTTGATGTAACCCAATCTTGATGGCAAATGGGAATTGATGCCTTAAATTCTCCTAAGGGAGAAACTAATGAGGGCTTCAAGTTGAGAGTAGTTGGGAAGAAGGTAGGTGAAGAGAAATGAAGTCGGATTGCAAAGACCTTGCATTTAAGCCTCCTGGACCTTGTATGCGGTTGTGCCTTGCGACTTTGCCATGGCATTGTTGCGGGTCACAATCGCCCGCTATGTACCGAGCCGCCTCCTCCCCCGCGACTTTGACACGACGACTATGCCTTTGGCAATGTCGTCGGGCTTAGTCGCCCAACTTGTACCGAGGCCAACCTTCACCCCGCGGTTGTGGCGTTAGCGACAGTGACATTGTCACTGTCACGGGGCATTGTCGCACAAGTGGTACCAAGCCCCAAATTTGACTCCTTTCGACTTTTAGACACCTCAGGTCCGTTAAGCACTTGACTTAACACTTAACAAATTTGAAGTTATTGCTTAAGCTTTATTAAAAAGAAAAAAGGTAGGTTAACATACCATAAAAATTCGGGTGTTACATATAAATACTTTGTGTTTTGCTTGTTTCTTTAACCTTTAAGCATTTACTTTGAACGTATCTTTGTTTCAAGCTTGTAAGATTTCTCTCTCAATATAAAGACCACTTGTGACTAAATCGTTGTTGATTTCTCAATTGATATTGTTTACACTACTTGTTATGGGAATCGCAATGATGTTATGGACGTGTTATTCATCATGAATCACACATTCATGATTAATATGTTACAACATTCATGATGAATAAAACGTCCATATTCCTGATGAATATTCCACGTGTCGTGCTATGGACTATTGTCAGGTTCCTAATCAATTTTATGTTTCTAACGAAACCTATCCCTAAATAACTTAATCTATATAAACAACTTGATTCATATAAAGATTTATGGAAAATAAAACAAACCACACTTTAATCATCTTATTATATATTTTACAATTTGATTCAATCACCTTAATTTATATCAAAAATTTTGATTAAAAAAAGTTGGGCAAAGTTAACAAATCAAATTGATTATAATAATATAATTTGTAACTCTTTTGTAGACGTTATATCTATACTACCTTATAAAGCATATTTGACAAAGTCTTAAAAACAACTTTCGTTGCACACTGTGCTGTTAATTTATGCATAAATCTTAAAATCTCTTAAAGACAACACTTTAAGCAGTAAGTACTACACTTTAAGCAGTAAGTACTACAGGTTAAAGCATGATTTTTAAAAATATCTTAATTACAACTTGTAAAAAAAATAGTACAAACTCTTAATGCAAAGCCGTTTCTCAATTTTTAACTTTGCCTTCCCAAGGCTTTTTTTTTCACCAAGCCTTTTCTGTTTCCAATGAGTTTTTTCTCTGGTATTTTCAGTTTTCAATGAGTTTTTTCACCAACGTTAACTTTCCTGTGAGTTTTTTTCACATTGTTTCCAAAGCTTTCGAAGATTCAATCTTCCTCTCGATTCTCACCTTCTCCATCTTTGTAAACTCAAAATTGATAGAAAACCATTTTCAAGTATAGCGTAAAATGTGATGATGAGAGCGGACGTGGTAGGGCTGGTGATGAAGATTTATGGTAATTATTCTTTTTCTTATTAGATTTGTTCTTGTTATCGTCATTTGATTTGTTAGAAGATGTTGATTTATATTTATTGGAGGGGACGATAAAGAGCCATTTTTGTTGTTTTTGTTTACAAATGAAAACCTGAAGATGTTGATTTATATTTGTTGGAGAGGACGATAGTGTTGATTTATATTTGTTGGAGAGGACGATAGTGAGCCATTTTTGTTGTTTTTGTTTGCAGATGAAAACCAAAATCTTTGAATGATGGTAAAGATTTAGAGGAATCCTAGGAATTAGAGGAGAGCATTTTTAAGATGAGAGTTTATAAATCTTCACTTATGTATGCAAAATGGTTAGGGTTCGAATAAATTGTTTTTGTATGCCCTTTCCTCTCAAAAACTCTTAACTTTCATGCTGATCATGGTGTGCTTCCACTAGTTTTTCTCAAGTTAATTGTGACTTAAGTATGAGATGGGTGATGGGTCCTAATTTATGAAGAAAGTAGATGAGGTACCACTTTTCACCTAACACTTGACATACTCTAGAGATTCCATTCTAACACTTCACATACTCTGGAGGACATGCTAAAATTAGGTCCGTTCCTGACATTTTATGGGTCTGGGCGTTTATAAAATCAGGGGCCCTCCAAAAAGTTCAATAGGTATTTTGCATTAGTAAAAAAATCGAATACAAGAAATGCTAATAATTAATGGAGGAAAAAATCTTATTCTTCTTTAGTATAGATAAGGGAGTACTTAAAATTTATGTACTCCTTATTAGGTAATTAGCAACCAAAGACTATAATGTACTAAAAACAAGGACAATTTTGAAGTCCTAATATATAGATATGAGTTTGAACATCTACTATGGTCTGTAAGGTTTTTAAAAGGTAAGATTTTTCTTAGTTCATAATAAGAAATATGTGTCATTTTGATACAAGAAGATTATCCCCAAGGTTTTCTAGACATATAGACAAATGAGGATCAATAAGAATATGGAATAAAAGTTCATTTCATTAAGATCTAATAAGAATAAATAATGAATGAAACCTATAATAAGAATAAATAATGAATGAAGTGTTGTGTAGTGGAATCCCAATGAGAGATGAAGAACTCAAGCGATTGATGAAAATATTTGAATCTTTTTTCCTTCTTTTCTTGCTCCACTAAATAAGATGCTAGAATTAAAATTTTATAGAACATGACATATATAAGAGATAAGATTGAATATGTTTAGTAGGGAAAATTTATTTGTTAATCACAAAACCCTGTAACACGTCATAACTCATAAGGACAATAGATAGATCGTCAAACAATAGTACAAGATCATCTGGAGAAGCAAAAATATATAGCAATAGCCAACAAAAGCAATTACGTAAAGTACATAAGAAAATAACAATAGTCATTATAAGCATAAATAGATAAAAATATCCAACAAAAACATACAACAACAGCAAGCACAAGAGCTTAAAGTTGTTATCCATTGAATTGTTGAAGCATGAAAACAGTCAAGCAGATAGAGATAGCAATAGCCAATAGCATTTGACCTTGAAAATTAAAGAGGCAAAAACAATAGGATATAACGAATGACCAATTATTTTTTTATTTAATTCTGTAATGTAATTAGTTGATATGTTTTTGGGCCCTTGTTATCTACTAATTAAAGGTAATACATAAAACAAACTCATATAACCACATCATGGATTTAATATCCTGTTGAAATTCTAACAGGACAGTTTTTTGTTGTGTGTTGTTTAATGTTATGTTTAGGTAATAAGTATAAGACCCTACATCATATGATATTTCAATCGGGTAAAGGGAGGAACATGTGCACATGAACTCAATGTTTGATCTGTTTTTACGTTGATATCTTCAATATGTTGTATTTCTTTCTTACTTTTTTTCACTTTTATGGACTCAGATCCTAAGAAGTTTCGTTCTTGCTAGGAGGTCAAATAATTTCTGCTTAATGCATGCTCAAAAACATTATTACTGTTGAGATGGTGTTTAAAAGTGTTCTTAATGGGAAAATGACCAAAAGGGTATTGATTAACCGAGAGTTATGATTAGATTTTGTATGCTTTAACTTTATTTACAAATTACAAGTAACTTATTTGAAGTCTTTCCCTACATTAGCAAACATGTAACGTGGCGAGTGTAACCTTTAAATTCATACGAGCTAAAAATGGGTGCTACAAACAATACTACTATTAGCCACTATCTCATAAATATAAAACAAAGAGGTGGGACTTTGTTTTATTACTATCATACAGTTAATACCATTTCTAATTCCAAATTTTCGGCCAAAAGGATGGTGAATTTACTTGGTCAATCTTGCTTCCTGAATATGCTAGCTTCTTCTCTTCATCCCTTTTTGGCTCATGAACATTTTCTGAAGTTGGGGGTTGTTTAGAGTTTGCTACCTGTTAACCGCCTCTTACCGGGTAAGAGGTGCTTACCTGGTAAGAAGTGACATTGTTTAAGAACATACTTTGACCCACAAATATGTTGATTGAAATGTTCACCCGGTAAGGAAACGATTGCAATCTGATTCGGTCAGTGCTTTAGTCACTTACCCACACACTTGGTTAACAATCTATTTCAGTCTGTGGTTACCTAGACTGCACTCTTAGTTAGCGCTTAATCAATTTGTGTTGCTAGATGGCTCTCTTTCAATTTACCAAATGCCTAATGTTTGTGAAAGGTGGTTATAAGAGTTCAACTACATTTTGAAGAATTCCCAAACATGCTGTTACGTACACATTTTATACGTATAGATGATTTGGATGTCTTAAGATCACCAATCTTTTGCTTTGTGTTATGACAAGAGACTTGCTGTCAGGTGATTCATGGAAGGAAGCACTAGGTGGAGTCACTTCTGTTGTATGTATCATCTTCTTCCTACTAAATTTCCTAAAAAACTTTATTTTTTGTTAGCGCAGAAAATAAGAAAATATAAGCAACTGTCGTAAATTACTATATGTATCTTTGTTTGGTTTTCCTTTGTTCTTCCCTTTGTTATTATGTGTTATGTTTCATTGTTGATAGTTATCACTGGTTTCTTTCCGTTTTAGATTATTAAACTTGTTTTAATTTGTGCCTTAAATCTTCCACTATTATTTCACCTGCCTACCCCACTTTCGACTATCCAGTCCTTTGTCAAGTTATATTATAAAAAATGTCACATCACAATCAACCGACGTCACATACGTTGAAAACCCATTTATCAGATAAACTGGGTATGAAATGGGAAGAGGTAAACGTTCGTTACTTCGTTACATTAATTGAGGAAAACCGTTTTTATTGTCACACTACATAAGAACCAAGACAAACCTTGGTCACCCTTGATGGTTGTGTTGGCTCAGGAGGCAGTTAATGCTTCAACGATTTTGGATGCTGTCAAGAACTTTAAGATTAGTAGACTGTTGTTTGTCATGGCTGGGATCTGAAACAAGGATGTATGTTTTCATTATTTACTTTGGTTGATGAGGTAGTAGACTGTTATTTTTGTGTTTACTCAACAACAAAGTTAGATGTCTTTCACATGTAACTTTTTTCCATAGTTTGTTCGTTTTAAGTGTTAATGATAAGTTTTTAACATTTATCTATATAAAGATGGTCGATTGCATCCTGCTGCATTCACGGATACACAACTAGTTGTTTAAGAAATGGTAAAATTTCAATAGATAATTTACTTAGGTGGCGTTTGGTTCGCAGATTCAGAAGGAATTTAACATTCCTTAGCAACTACGATGTATTTTGATGGATTAAAATTCTTTTTTTTCTTCATAATATCACATATGTCTTTAATCCAATATAACCTAATCACATAAAACCTATCTGATTAAACCACACCACCATCGATTCATTCTTTAAACCACCATCGATTCCTTCTTCAAACCACCATCGACCACATTCGATCTGAACCATCACTGACCACCACCAATATGAACCACCGTTAGAAATAAAATATTTTTAATGACTATTTTATTAAAATATTTTTTATTTAAAAAAGTTAAAATTATTAAAATGCGTATTTAGGGGGTGTTTGAGATTGCTTATTTGGAGTGCTTTTTAGCTTATTGCGGTTTGGGACCGGAGATAAACACTTTTGAGTGTTTAGATTAGAAAAAATTAAAATGACTTATAGCGGTGCCAAACCGCTGAAATGCACTTTTTGACAAGTAATTTGCTAACTTATGACTTATTGGTTTATCAGCTTTTTAAACAAAATTACCAATTTACCTTTTTTTTTTTAACCCTAATCTGATTCCTCTCTTTTCACGATATGAACGTCTCCTCTACAACGTTCTTCTCATCGCCTATCTTTCCAACGTTCTCTTCTCCGATCGCCGGCGCCTCTTTCTCCAATCGTCGTTCGTCTCTCCTCTGTTCAGGTATGGTTTCTCTCCATCTCGATCTGATTCACTCGATTTTCTAAACGATTTGTTTGACTTGTGCTTCTCTCCATATCGACCTGCTTCTCTCCATCTCGATCTGATTTGTTCGATTTGTTTATGTTTAAGTGATTTTTAGAGGAACCAGTGTGTGAGTGTTTAAGTGCGATTTTGAGGAATCGGTTTCTCGATCTGCTATATGTTCGATTTGCTATCTGCTTCTCCATCTCGATTTGCTATCTGCTATGTTTATGTATTTGAGGACTTGCTATCTGCTATCTGTTCGATTTGTTTTTGTTAAGTGCTTTGATTATCAAAGATTTCTTATGTATTTGAACCACATAGCATAAAGGGAAAACCGACATCCAGGTAAAAACCACATAGAGGATTTCTTCTGTTCGATTTGCTATCTGCTATCTGTGTGTGTGCTTCTCCCATAATCATTCGATCTGCTATCCATCTGTTAGAGGAATACAAAAAAAATTCAGTAATATTGAAGCATGTCCTTTTTGGTCATTTTTACATGTATAAGCTAAATTTGCCAAACACTTAAAAAGTGCTTATCAGCTTATTGAGGTGTGGTACCGCTGTAAGCTAATCCAAACACTTTTTAAAAAACTCCGGTTTGGCACCGCATAAGTTGATAAGCACTTTTCAAAATAAGCATAAGATGTTTTAAATAAGCAATCCCAAACACCCCCTTAATCAACATTTAATTCCAATTTCAAAATGAACCAAACAAGTGGTCAAAATACTAGTATTTTTTTTTTTTTTTCGGTGAGATCTTAAGCCGGATCAGCCCATTATTATGATGGATTAACAGCTTTGTGGGACCGAAATCGATAAGATTGCGGAAAACGCCGATTCGTTGCTACGAAGGAGAAATTGCATACAGATCAGACCGAACGTGATTGAAGGTAGACCAACCGGAGAGAAATGGGGACGACGACGGCGCTGGCGCCGGGGCTGTCAAGGAAGCTGAAGAAAGTTCTTGAAACTCGCACCGATAATCCAGATCTCTTGGCTTCTCTCAATACACTCTCCACTTTCTATACCGATAATACCGCTCCGGCTCGCCGTAACCTCCGATCAACTATCGAGAAGCGTTCTCTGTCCATTAATCACGACTTCCTTCTTGCTTCCGATGCCGCCCAGCAGGTTTGCATGCTTCATTCTCTTTCTCTATCGATCATTGAATCAATCGATCAGCTTAATGAGTTATTTATTCTATTTTACGGTTCTAGGCTTTGGATCGGGTGGAGGAAGAGGTTAATTCTTTGGCCGAATGCTGTGACAAGTGAGCTACTATACTCATCTTTCTGCTTTTCAAACAATTTTGCATCATTTCGTTGCTATATCCTGTTTTATATCTACCTACCATTCGAGGATCAAGTCCACTACTTTGTACTCTTAAGTTGTTATTTCATTCTAGATAAAAACTGGAAGATTTATTAAGAAGTTACCCTATATTGTTGAATGCTTATGTGAAGTTGCATGTTTTTCACAAGTTAGTAGTCTGGAAAATAATCAAAAGTTGGGTTTAAGGCGCAAAATTAGCTCATTCTTTAAATCTTGCAGAATTGCTAAATCCTTGAGCAACTGTAATTCCACTACTGGAGATATTATCACTACCACAGAAAGACTCAAACAGGAACTTGAAGTAACCACTCAGAGGCAAGAGATTGCATCATGCTTCCTTCGAGATTATCAAGTTTCTAGCGAAGAGGTGATGTTTCTTTTGTCACTGAATTATGAATAGGTTAATATGTGATTGTACTTACCTGTAGCATAGCTTCTGTAGATAAATGCACTGAGGGAGGAAGAACTGAATGAAAACTTTTTCAAGGCACTGAGCCATGTACAAACGATCCATGCAAATTGCAAAGTCCTACTCAGGACCCATCATCAGGTAACCTCTTGTGATTTAGTCCTTTCCCATATCAACACACAAGATAAACTATATATGTTTCTCCTCTTTTTGACATGTTGCCATCTCCTAGTTGCAATGTGATACATAGACATAGACACGCAGGCTGACACTCAATATCCCATACAAATTTATGATACTGTTTTAGTTAAGTTTTGTAATTTTCTTCTATTAAAAGATTGCCTTTTGGTAAATTTTATATCTTGTATCAACTATGGAGGGTATATGGTGCTAATGGTTTTGTCAAATAGTTTGGTTCTCATATAATTGAATGAAAACTGCTATGCCATGATGATTTCCTGCAAATATGCCATTAAAGAAAGAGTTGAGCGCTTTGTTGCTCAATCCAAATCCCTCAAAGAAAAGTAGCATGTTTTTTGAAGTACGTGTGGATTGAAATAATTTTCTACTTGGTTGGTTACCAAATTGCTGTTAAAAGGAGACCATACTTGTAATTTTGGAATGTGGGGAGACAGGTAAGGAAAGATAAAGGTACCACCATGGACTAGCTTTCATCATCTGATCACATATCCAGAAGATAGGAGTTTCCATTCAGGATCTATGTTTGTATAGTTGGTTCTATATGCAACTGACTTTTAACATATTGTTCTGTAAGTAAGATACTCTTAAGTTAAACTCATGCTTTTCCCAACTTAGGTAAAATAAGCCTCTTCCTAACTCCTTGGTGAAGTTTTAGTCTGGATCTTTAATATTGAATGATACACTAGACTTAAGTTGACAAGACACATATAGATTATGCAGTATCTTCTCCTAAAGCAATGCCATGGTAGGCAGTGTCCTAGAAAAGTAAATTGATCTTTAGTAATCCCTATGACTATGACAAAGATGCACCATTATGCAGTGTGTGATTGAGAGTTAAGAATTTTGTGCCGGAAACTGATCAGATACATCATACATCATACATGACAAAGAAGATTTGAAGCCTGGAATACGGTGATAATATCAAACTACCAATTGCCTCCAGGAGGTTATTGAGTTTGGGTGAACATTGCAAAACATGTTTTGTTTGAAACTGGTAGCAATAGAACACATGATGACAATAACGAGCAAAAAAACGGTAGAGGCAGATGGATTGCAAGAAGAAATCAGGAGTCTTTTGAGTGTTATGCTATTGTTATCATTATTTTGAAATTTTGTTTACTAAGAGGCTAAGAGCACATTGGCAAAGCATGTGCGGCTTTGTTGTAGGATTTGAATTAAGTAGTTATTTTGAAGTAGTTAGGTTTGAATGAACTTGCTGTTCTCTGATGCTAAAATTGTTCTCTTGAGTATCATTTTGTGTTGATAAGACCTATTAAGTTGCACAAGTCAATTGAGATTATGAAATATACGGACACATGAATTCTTGATGGTTTCATGCCATTTCAAAGTTTCTTACCCGATCCTTTAGTTTTATTCAATGCTTTTGACATCATTTCTCATTTCTTAATATTCACAGCGGGCAGGTTTGGAGCTCATGGATATGATGGCTGTTTACCAAGAAGGTGCCTATGAACGCCTGTGCAGGTGAAATAATCAATAACATCCAAAACTTGTAGGATTATTTGTTGGTGATAATGCTTACCTTACTAGTTATGTAATTTATCAATTCACGCCCACTACTTAACTACCTGCACTACCTCGGCTTGTGTACTCCACTATTAGGAATCTTAACTTATCTATTTTATTAGAAATATTGGTGTACTTACAAATTTTTAGGGTCAACTCGTTTAATCTAACTTCTTAGTTTTTTATGGGGTCCATTCCATTTGTGGGGTTAAATGGAGATGTGGTCCATAGAATTGAGATGCAAAACGACGGAGAACGTGAAAATGTCTTCACGTTCTTCTTTTCGAACCACTTACCACGGTCATCATACTAATTTATTCATCGGATATGTGAGATCAAAATCATTTAATTATCACCTGCTAAATAGGGCCTGTTAGTTAACACTGATTTCCATTTTTTTTTTCACATTTTAGGCCTTTTTGTAAAGCAGGGGTTGGTGTTTGGGCTCTTTTTACACTGAGAAAGTCCTCATTACCTATACCTACCCTAAACAATAGTCGGGAAAGAGGACACAAATGAAAGAATAAAAATGTATTTTGCAAATAAACCTTAATGAGTAGTAGCGATGCTTAAACTAATGAATTTTTTGTTACAATCTTCTCTAAAGTTACAACTAATATGTTTTGCACGGTCTATTCTCTGGCATTAAGCTGAGTAGCACTAGTTAAGAAAGTAATCTCAAATTCCTTCTTTTTGGGCCAAACGCTATCCATTTAAATGGTCCCACTTTTTGGAGTTGGTTTAGCCATCCTTCTTGATCACCAATGAGCATTGATTACCTTATTGTACCTTGCTCCGTCGTTCTTCCTTTCTTCAAGTGTGGCTGTTTTGTCGTTCTTCCAGGTGGGTTCAGACAGAGTGCAGGAGATTGGGTGACACCGATAATCCTGAAGTTAGCGAGCTTCTGAAAATGGCAGTTCGCTGTCTCAGAGAAAGACCTGTGCTGTTCAAGTATTGTGCAGAAGAGGTAAAATATGTGAATAACGTTTAAATCTTTTGATCCATTTGAAACCAATTATTATTGCCCCATCAATTCATAATTGGTAGGTAGCAAATATGAGGCACAATGCACTGTTTAGGAGATTTATAAGTGCTCTTACGCGAGGAGGACCTGGTGGAATGCCCAGGCCGATCGAAGTACATGCTCATGATCCACTACGCTATGTAGGTGACATGCTAGGTTGGCTGCATCAGGTGTGAATTACAAATGGGGTCTGCTTACACTCTTTTTACAATTTAAACACTACAACAAAATTGGGTTTATAGGACACCAAAAATGTCAAAGTGTCATAATAGATTATTTTATAGGATCAAAGTGTTACAATAATGTTATAGGACATTTTTGGGTCTCTTAACAAGTTTTTTTAGGACACTTTTGATATAAAACGTTCTATTACTTTTTTGTGATATTATCTGGAAAAGTGTCTTATAAAATCAAGTGTGTAACAAAAAATATGTTCATCGGACACTTCTCCAGAGTGGCCAATAAAAAAGCTAATAGGACACTTTATTTTAAAAATGTTCTAAAAAATTGTTAAGATATATAAACTTAGTGTAACACTTTTACATAGGGCGCTCAATTGTTTGGTCCAGTTAACTTAAGTGCAATAAAGTAGTCTATTGGAAACCACAAGGGTTGTGGCATACTGGTTAAGACCCTGGGGGGTGTGGTGGAATATCCCATCTGCAAAGGGTTCGAATCCAGGCGTACACAACAATTGTGGCCACTGAGGTTTTATCAGGGCTGATGTCTTACAGTCATAAATTACCAAGGGTTTAGTCTAGGCATAGACTAAGACACCCTTCCAAAAAAAAGCAGTCTATTGGACACATAAAACATTGTGGCGTCCTATAAACCCAATTTTGTTGCAGTGGAAAGTATCTTCATGACCATGTGTGATTTATTATCTCTTACTTTTCTAAAGTGCAGGCCCTTGCATCTGAAAGAGAACTTGTATTTGTGTTGCTTGATCCTGATGCAGTAGTGGATACTGGACCAACTGCTCGTCGATTCTCCAAAAGCTCAGAGATTATCCAAGATAAAGCAGAACCTGACTTGACATTTGTTTTGGATAGGATCTTTGAGGGTGTTTGCCGACCTTTTAAAGTGAGAGTTGAACAAGTGTTGCAGTCTCAACCTAATCTGATTATCTCATATAAGCTCAGCAATACCCTTGAGTTCTACAGCCACACGGTGAGTTCAACTATTATAAGCCATGCACTCACTCGTGACCGTTTAGCAGCAACCCAGCCCAATCCAATCTTTCTTTCATCCACATACACAACCTTCCACCCCACCCCAAACCCAACCCAACCTCACCTTTTTTTTTAAATTCATTAGTGACACAACCTAAATTTAAATATTTTTTAGTAAATTTAAAAGAAATAAAACGTGTTACAAACAAATTTATGATGAAAATATATCAATATTGGTCTCTATTTGTAGAGAAATGAAAATTACAAATTTGGTGTATATATATATATATAAATTTGAAGTCATCTTTTAATAATACAAATTTGGTTAAAGAAAAAAATTCAAGCAACGAGAAGAGGACACATGGCAATTGGTTTGAAACTTTAACCGATCTAAGCTCACCAAGTGAACCAATCGGTCTAAATCGTTTTTTATTTTATTTTATTTATTCTTCTAGGGTTTGTCCTATTATCAATCCATGGCAATCGATCACCACTAATCATAGTGACCAATGCACAAAACTTACTGATTTCTGAGTGGCTTGCATCTAAACTGGGTCTTATCTTCTAGGTGTCAGATCTGCTAGGGAGAGAAACAGCTCTTTGTAATACACTTTGGGCTCTTAAGGATGCTGCTCAGAAAACATTTTTTGACATTCTAAAAGTTCGCGGGGAGAAGCTTCTGCGATATCCCCCCCTAGTTGCTGTTGATCTTTCCCCTCCACCAGCAGTAAGGGAAGGAGTCTCTGTGTTGCTTGAACTAATTGAGATTCATGACAGCATGATGGTTCCTGCATCAGGGAAAAAGCCAATATTTGATCCAGTAATATCTGCTTTGCTTGATCCTATAATACAGGTAATAAATATGCTTAACATCTAACTGCATTTGAAGTTATGTGAAAATTATTGAACAGTTTTTTTCTTCCTGAAGGAGTCCTTATTTCATGTTTGTTTTTCTCCAGTTCTGCTTCTGCTTAACAGGGTTTAATAGAAATAAATGCTAGTGAAAGGCCTGGCTAGCTTATCTAAGTTGGCTTTTCAACCTGGCAAATGGACTCTGTTTTGAAAAATAAATAAATTGGGTGATACCAGAAAAGTTGATGTACAAGGACAGTGCCACCTTACATGTTGAGGGCTTTAGAGCGCATCGACAAAGGGGAGCTTTTTCAAATGAAATGGGACCCACAAGCTTAGGTGGCCATTGAAAACAAGCAAAACTCTTCAAAAAGGGGGGGCCCACAAGCTTTTTGACTGCTTGTGAAGCAAGCAAAAAGTGTTATTTTTATGTCAAATGTTTTTTCAAAATCGGATGCGGTCGAAAAGCTTCCCGAAAAGTCTTTAAAGAGCTCTCATATTGAAATGGGATCTTAGCGTTACCCTAATAAAAACTTTATCAAGGTTCACTTCATATCAAATTGATTGATGTCTTTTAAACAGAAAATAAACTTAGACAAATGTCTCTACACAGACTCGAATCACAACTTATAGTTTTTAAAGACTGACTTGGTACCATTTAAATAAATTGATTTAACACTCTGCATACACTATTGGTTGATGACCCCTTTTTGCTTTCCAATTATGGCTTCCTTTATTAATATAAATCTAGATTTGTGAGCAAGCAATGGAAACACACAAGTCAAAAGGATCTATCGAGTCATCTAGAAGAAGTAGAACAAAGTCTGATGTGGCTCAATCACGAAGATCATCTGTTGATGCTATTTTGGCAAGTAGCAGCCAAGTAACTCCGTCAAAGGTGCCTTTTCCTCACAATTATTCATCTTTCCTCAATTTATATGCTCATCTTGATTGAGTTTCTTATAAATACCCCTGAAAAGAAAGTTACATTGTTTCCTTCTTTACCTTTCTTCAACTTGATATTGAGTGTTTCGCTAGTCTAGTAACGGTTAATGCACTTGCAATTAGCTGCATAACCAAACCAAACCAAACCTAGTATATCCCGCCCTGAGGGTGGGTCTGTTGGAGGTGCCATGTACATAGACCTGACCTCTATAATTAGCTGCATATTGGTCCCAATGGGTTAGGCATCCCAAGTAGGGTTGCCTTGGATACTGTTTTTATTGGGAATAAAATATTTTCCATAATATTTTCCCCTTAATTTCCTCCCTTTCCTCCCTCTCTTTTGCTTTTCCTTGTTTAGCTAGCATTACCTTGTTTAGTTCCTTTTTTCTTGCTCTATTTATTCTCGTTGTATGTTCGGTTTTTATAGGCATAATACACAAAAATCCCTTTGAGATCATCGTATTTTAGATGGTATCAGAGCAGGATCAACCGAGAAAATCCTAACCCGAATCAGTCATGCCCAGAGAGAATGATGCTGGCAAGAAGAAAACCGAGGGAGAATCCTTGGATTCAAACTTGCCATTCTACATTCATCCATCAGATTATCCCAAACAAATGCAGGTAAACGATGCGTTGAATGATGACAATTACAACGATTGGGCACAAGAAATGGAGAATTTTTTCTTTGCAAAAAATAAAATTGGGTTCGTAGACGGATCGATTGAAAAGCCAGAGAAGACATCACAGACTTATATGCCATGGTTACGTTGCGACGCCATGATAAAGGGGTGGTTGACGACCGCCATGGAGAAGGAGATTAGAAGTAGCGTGAAGTACGCTAATACGGCAGCTGAGATATGGTCAGATCTGAAGGAACGGTTTGGAAAAGAAAGCGCCCCTCGGGCGTACGAATTGAAGCAAACACTCTCAGCCATCATTCAAGGTAATACTTCTATTTCGGCCTACTTCACCAAACTCAGAAGCATCTGGGATGAGATGCAGTCTGCACTCCCCATTCCTCGTTGCAACTGTAACGGATGTTCCTGTGATATGGGAAGAAAGTTGGTTGAACACAAAGAAAAGGAAAGGCTAAATGAGTTCCTCATGGGCTTGAACAACGAATTTTCAGTCATCAGAACGCAGATCCTTGCGATGAATCCGACACCAACGTTAGGCAATGCCTACCATCTTGTCGCTGAAGACGAAAGACAAAGGGCCATAACAGCCGATAAGCGACCTCCTGCTGATGCTTCCGCGTTCAAGGCGTTCGTCCCGGGACGACGGGAAACGGCCCCAGTCAACGACGCGGCAAACCTCCTTCGAGGGATGTGAAGCGCGGAGATGTCATTGATCACTGCACCTTCTGTGGGAAGGATGGACACGTCCGCGATGGCTGCTTCAAGCGGATAGGATACCCCGAGTGGTGGCCGGGCAACCGGAAGCGTGAGGAAACGAAGCCCAAGGCCGCATGCGTTGAAGCAGGTTCATGCAGGTTTGACAAGTGAACAATATGAAACGTTTTTAAAGCACTTTGCAGATATGGAAAACACCAACAAAGGAGGTACCACACCGATGGCATGCATGACAGGTAAAAATGATGATGATGACTGGGTGATAGACTTGGGCTCAACCGAACACATCACCCACAACAGCCACATACTTCAAAACATGACCCAAAATCGATTTGAAACCCCTGTGGTTATTCCTAACGGAGATGCCATATCCGTTGAAGGGAGGGGTGAATGTACCTTACCACGGGGATCAAAAATAAATGGTGTTTTACACGTTCCAAGGTTCACTTGTAATCTGTTATCTGTGAGCCGACTGAGTAAAGCCTTACAGTCTGCCATAACCTTTTTTCCCGACTTTTGTGTCATGCAGAAACTTCACACGAGGAGCTTGATTGGTGCGGGTGAGTGCAAAGGGGGTTTGTACTGGATGGGCTTATTCGAAGACGGAAGAAGGGCGATGATGACATCCGGGAATACATGGCATAAGAGATTGGGTCACGCATCTAACGAGAGGCTTGCTTACATTGATTTCCTTAATAAGGTTTCCTTCGGTAAATCGTGTGATTCTTGCTCAAAGGCAAAACACACTAGACTTCCTTTTTCAAACAGTGATATTAAAACAAATGATTGCTTTGAATTATTGCATTGTGATATTTGGGGAAAGTATCGCACCCCCTCTTTTTCGGGAGCTAGTTATTTTTTGACTATCGTTGATGATTTTAGTAGAGCGGTTTGGGTCTTTCTACTAAAATTTAAATATGAAGCAAGTAGATGCATGATAAATTTCCATAATATGGTAAAAACCCAATTTGGAAAGACGATCAAGAGAATTAGATGTGATAACGGGGGAGAGTTCACGTCCAATGAAATGACAAAATTCTATAATGAACAAGGAATTATTCTTGAGACGACCTGTTCTCACACTCCACAACAAAACGGAGTGGTGGAGCGGAAGCATAGGCACCTTTTAGAGGTTGGCCGTGCCCTCAGATTCGAGTCCAACACTCCGAAACGGTTTTGGGGAGAATGTGTGTTAACCACCACATATGTCATAAACCGATTGCCCTCCAAAGTCCTTGGAAATAAAACTCCCTATGAGATTGTATTCGGTCACAAACCGGATTATGATCACATGCGAATCTTTGGGTGTCTCGCGTACTATAGGAGCACGGAAACAAAGGGAGATAAGTTTGAAATGAGGGGGAGACGAGGTTTTTTTTTGGGATATCCACAAGGGACTAAGGGGTACAAATTATATGATATTGAAAACAAAAAAATGGTAACTTCCAGAGATGTCAGATTTCATGAATCAATTTTTCCTTTTGGAAAAATGAATATTAATCAAGAAGAGTGGTTGTTACCTTTTGGATCCACCTACGAAGAGGAATCGTACCCTCAAGAAGTCGTTGCCAATGAGGAAGAAATTGACACTCAAAGTGAGAATCTTGACATTAATTTAGAGCCTCACGATGAAAGCCCAAGTGATGGACCTTTTGATCCACCCCCTCAACAAACAGTGGAAAACGAACCACGTGATACTCAACATTCCTCACATGCTCAAATTAATGAATGTGAGACTGTTCGCGATGAGCATGCTGAACCGGTTCAAACAAGGAGGACCAGAACACAGCCGAGACATCTAAAGGACTTTGTGGTTCAACTTCCCCCATCGGTAGACCATGCACAAACCCCACCAAGTCAAGACTCCTCGACGGTACACCCTTTATCTAATTATGTATCCTATGAAAAAATTTCTACGTCTCACAAAGCCTTTTTAGCGGCTATCGATTCGAACGATGAGCCTAAAATTTTTCATCAGGCCGTTAAAGATGAGAGATGGAAAGAGGCCATGAAGAAAGAAATTCGGGCCCTTGAAGAAAATGACACATGGACTCTTGAAGACTTACCTAAAGGTAAACATGTCATCGATTCCAAATGGGTGTACAAGGTGAAATACAAGCCGAATGGAGAAGTTGAAAGGTATAAGGCTCGTCTGGTAGCAAAGGATTTTACTCAAATGGAAGGAGTCGACTACCACGATACATTCGCACCGGTAGCCAAATTGGTTACCGTTAGA
Organism: Arctium minus; assembly: GCA_954870635.1. NCBI lineage: Eukaryota > Viridiplantae > Streptophyta > Magnoliopsida > Asterales > Asteraceae > Arctium > Arctium minus. The sequence goes on along the minus strand of OX941087.1, from coordinate 38,190,074 downwards.
ACTTTGTTGGCTGTTGCAGTTAAAAGAAAATGGGCGATCTATCAACTCGATGTCAACAATGCTTTCCTACACGGGGATTTGAATGAAGAAGTGTATATGAAAATTCCCCAAGGATTTGCTAAGGAAGGAGAAACAAGAGTTTGTCGGTTGCGAAAATCTCTTTACGGCTTGAAGCAAGCGTCAAGGAATTGGTACCACAAATTCACAAGCGCCTTACTTAACCTCGACTTTACTCAATCTAAGGCCGACCATTCCCTTTTTATTCAACAAAAGGGAAGTGATTTTATGGCTGCCCTCATATACGTGGATGACGTAATCATGGTCGGTAATAACCTCACCAAGATTCAAAACGTCAAAGACAAGCTTGACAAGCTCTTCAGCATAAAAGACCTCGGTAACCTCAAATATTTTCTTGGAATTGAAGTGTCTCGCACCTCGGAGGGATTAGTTCTCAGCCAAAGAAAGTACACCTTGGACATTCTTAAGGATTGTGGTCTTTAAGGATGTAAACCGAGCTTATTCCCGATTGAACAAAATCACAAGCTGGACAGGTGTGAAAACGAACCAAAAGTTGATGCTAATCGGTATCGTCGCATCATCGGTAGGCTCCTTTACCTACAAGCGACTCAACCCGATATAACATACTCTGTAAATGTGTTGAGCCAATTTGTTGCCGACCCACGACAACCTCATATGGATGCTACACATAGAGTTTTGAGACATCTCAAGGCCACCGTTGGGCAAGGCATTCTTCTTCCTCAAAATGGAGGTTGCAATCTCACGGTGTATTGTGATTCCGATTGGCTGGGATGCCCGTATATGAGAAGATCCAGAATCGGTTATTTACTGCTTCTTGGAGGCGCTCCTGTATCGTGGAAAACTAAGAAGCAATCTGTCGTTTCTCGTTCGTCTGCCGAAGCGGAATACCGATCTATGGCATCCACTGTTAGCGAAGTTCTCTGGCTCCGTTGGCTATTAAAGGGGCTTGGTGTAACTTCACCCGGACCAACCCCATTGTTTTGTGACAACTAGGCTGCCCGCCACATTGCTAACAACCCAGTTTTCCACGAACGTACTAAGCATGTGAAAATGGATTGTTATTTCGTTCGGGAACGTGTTGATTCTGAGGAAATTCAGCCACATCGCATAGATACTACAATGCAAATAGCAGACCTCCTCACGAAGGGATTGGGAACTCAGCAGCTCAGATTCCTACTCGACAAGTTGGGCACTCGAGACTTACATGCTCCAACTTGAGGGGGAGTATTGGGAATAAAATATTTTCCATAATATTTTCCCCTTAATTACCTCCCTTTCCTCCCTCTCTTTTGCTTTTCCTTGCTTAGCTAGCATTACCTTGTTTAGTTCCTTTTTCTTGCTCTATTTATTCTCGTTGTATGTTCGGTTTTTATAGGCATAATACACAAAAATCCCTTTGAGATCATCGTATTTTAGAGTTTTTGAGCACATGCGGGAAAGACATCCCTCATGCCAGAATGTAGCAAATGACTTAACTTTGATTCATTTTCAACCTTTTGTCATCCATAAAATGGAAAATTGTATTGGACAAACTCACAAACCAAATAGAATGCCAAATTTTCTGGTCAAAAAATAAAATAAAATAGAATGCCAAATTTGAGCTACTACCGATAAATGAACTCAAGTTTTTGACAATCTTGAAGTGGCTTCACATAGGAAACACTTGATGTAAGTATTAGTCTTTTCATTTAAAGTCAATGCATGCATTCCCTATGCAAAGGATTAGGCATATGAGGAGATGTATAATCAGTTGGATACTAGAAAGGGAGAACGTGGTATATACAGGACGACAGTGGGGGTCTTCACTCTTCACAGTAAGTAACAGCCATTCATACATCTCTCCATTCCCATGCCCCACTTTGAGTGGGGTACAAGGGTGGTTCCAATCTTTTGGAGGCCTTGTTATACCTGTACTAAGACTATAGATCGACCGACTGAATGAGTAATAAACAAAACAAAATATAAAATATCATACCATATATTATATTATATGAAAAGTAATAAAACAACAAAATGTCTTAAAATGACAAATTAACATATGAAATTAACTTGCATAAAATCATTCTTCTAACATTTTCTGAAAGCTGGAATTGGGAAGCGTCAAATCTGCTAAGAAACATGTGTAATTGATTGGGTTAAAGCCCTGTTCCATATGTCACATTGAAACACTGTCTGGCACGGCCCTCGTGGGATATACCGAGTTAGTTTGGTTTGGTATGGTGACTTTGATTGCGATGTTTATAAGTAGCATATTCTGATGCCTTGCAAATTGCTCTTTAATCATATGACCTGAATTTGTGTTGACACAGAACAATGAAACACCATCAAAGATTTTTATCATCAATTGCTTATGTGCCATCCAACAACCATTGTTGAGGCATGACGTGGCTTCTGAATACGTGAAGAAACTCGGAACAATGATCGATAATCACATGCGCAGCCTGGTGGAGAAAGAAGTCACTGCCATTTTAACTAGATGTGGTTTGTCAAGCAAAATGTCTCTTTTCCACAACTCACTTAATAATAATAATAAAGCCACACCGTTAGCTGACTTGGAAGAAACATCACCTGCATCTCTCTCCGACTCTCTTAAAGCTTTCTTCGGCCTCATTTTGGGAAGCGACACCTCCCTGCCCGAATTCCAACAGATGCAGCTTCCAGGGCTGCGGTCCGACGCTTGTATTCAAGTCGCGAGATCGCTGGCCGAGGCTTATGATGTTATTTATGATGCAATTATGGATCCGAAGAACGGTTATGCTGATCCTAAGTCGTTAGCTAGGCACCCACCGGATCAGATTCGGACCATTTTGGGAATTTAAGACCTTGTATTATTTTTGGAACATTGAAATTAGACGATCCAAAGTGAGAATTATTTGTTGATGAAACGTAGTATTCCTTCCCTGAATTTATTGCTATCACACCATGTTGACCAATTTTCCTTGATTATTGTATTGAATATTATTTTGCTAGTGTTTTTATAAATTTTTGACTTATACATCACATTAAAAAATATTTGTACCTGCAAAAAATGAAATTCTTGTAAACAACTATTGTAGGAGAGTTTTTATGAATTTTTGTTTACTCACTATCCACTACAATACAATATTTAATACAAATTTTCAAGTGTTACATTACAATGGTTTTTTTACAACATCTTATCATTAAAAACTATATTTTAATCAAATAACAACAAAACTACAATCAAATATTTTTACTATAATTTAATACCAAATAATTTATTAATTAAATAAAATGTTATTGATTTAATAAATAAATGTTTATAATTATGCATTAAAAAAACTAAATTTTATAATGTATGGTATAATTTTAATATTTAATAAATGTTAAAACACTAATTTAAATACATAACATTTATCAAATATTAAAATATTAACATACAAAGTAAAACATTATATTAATCGTCATTTTCTTCTGATTTTCTGAATCTTTGCCAAATCTCGTCAACCAAATCTGATTATAAATAATGACTCGTTGACCTATTATGTATTTGTATGTAATTTTGGAGATAGTTTTCGTACTCAGGAAGTATGCTATTAAAAATGAGTTAACTCTAATTTTGGTCCCGTGGTTTAATGAAATCTTTGAAAATGGGACTTGAACTTTGACAAGTCTAGAAACCATCCTTGTGGTTTTCATTTTGCTCTACAAGTGGTCCTTAGTCAAACTCCGTTAAAAGCTATCTGTTAAGTTAGGGGTAATTTCGTCTTTTTTTACATTTTTCTTTATTTTAATATTTTTTAAATTAATTTTTTTAAATTAAGGGACATTAGTTTATATATTATAACTTCAAGGGCCAAAAGCAAACTTCATTTTTATATAATATTGAGTAAATTACACCGGTGGTCCTTGTGGTTGTAATAACCGTGCCCAAATGGAATAAATGTAAAGTGTGGGGGAGGTTTTTGCTCAAACCCAAAGTGTGGGAGGGCTAGCTTGTAAAGTGGCATAAGGTGGTATTAACCCTAGAACCCATCTCTCATTCTCAGTGTTGGCGGCCGAGAGTTTGTGTGAGAGAGAGAGTGGAAGGCGATTTGGAGGAGAGTCAAGGAAGGAACAACTTTCAAGGGATTTCAAGCTTTTACCAATCTCCTTCAAGGTAAGATTCTTCTCAATCTTAATCTAACTTTGGGAATTAAAGGAGTAACCCTTTTATTTGTTTATGAATCTGGGTTAAATAAATGTTTGGTTTAGAATTTCTTAAGTTCTTGGATTAGATGGGGAGTATAAAACCTTTTGGGGTTAATCTCTAGTGGATTTGGGAGTTGATTTAATCCTAGAAGTTATCGGTGTGTGTTTGTGTGTGTCGAGCGTCCGTCGACGGGGATTAAATCCCTTGTTGCACCGACACTGCTTGAAGAAGGGCAACCGGGGTAGGCCGGGAGCTACTTGACCGGGGTGGTTGGGGGTGGCTCTACCGGGGGAAACTCGGGGTGTGTTGAAGAAGTGGGAACCCGGGCGTGGAACCTCGGGAGTCGGGGCGCTCGGGGGATTGTCGAGCCGGGGAGGAAACCCGGGCGGACCCCGGGAGGCGTGGAGCCCGGGTGGAGCCGAGAGGAAACCCGGGCTGACCCTGGGAGGCGGGGAGCCCGGGTGGAGCCGGGAGGAACCAGGAGGGCAAGACCGGGGGAGACCGAGTCTAAGTACCTAGAGTAGAGAAGGGTCGGTTGGTGGTTCTGGGAGCTTGACTTAATGCAATATTTTATCGTTTTGTTGCCATAGGTGATTGATTAAAGGTTGAGAGCGTGCCTGAGAAAGTTCTTGCTAGCAGATGAGTTTTTCTAACTAATGGTTTTTTGATAATTTTGTTGTTAAAGGCATATGAAAGTTTCTTAAAGCATTTCTATCATTTGTGCATGCTTTATACCCGTGAGACTTATTATACGTGAGTTATGTTTTGTTGTCGTTGAAATGTATGCATACATTGTTGTTAGCAAGATAGCCAAGTCGGGGTGTGTGTCCCATATATGCCATTGGGGGGGGGGGGGGAGGGGGTGTCCCAAATAAGGCAGTGTGAACCAAACACGTTGTTACTTCCACGTAACGGTAGTGTGTGCCAGAAGTGTGTTTGTAAGTATGATGTTTTATTTTTAAAAGATGAATTGGTTTATATTTCAATAAATCTTTTATGTGGCTTTGATGTGAACTGTATTAGAGCGAACTCACTAGACCTTTCGGTCTAACCCTCGTTCTTTCAAAACTAAAACCTTTTCAGGAAAGTACCCGACAGAGGGTTCTAGCAAGGGCTAAGAGAAGTTGTAGGCGAGAAGCATGGCGTAGCAGAAGATGGTTGCGAGATCCTGGATTTAGTTAATTTTGTATTAAATCTCAATTGTGTAATAGGTTGTTTCCGCACACCTTGTTATGTAAATTGTTGTTTCGAGGCCGTTTGACATTCAATTATGTTAGAGTCGCTTATGCGTTATTTCTGCAAGTTCGGGTTGTTACAATTGGTATCAGAGCCATAGTTTAAGGGATTTAGGTGACCGGATGAACCTAAAATTAAACTAGGGAGTATAGGGACACAACTGAGATTTAAGAAACCATTAAGGTAGATTTCGTTCATCGAGAATCGTGATAATGGTGGTAAGGACTCTCATGTAAGGTAAATTCAGAATTGCATATGGCCAATGCCATTATGAATTTACAGGTGCATGAGTATACTTGGTTACTATTGTTGAGATGATCGATGGGTGTAGTCTTGGTAGTGAGTCCTATCGTTGAACTGATAGAGTTGGTTCTCGAGTGTTGTGTGAGCTCGTTTGTGGTATTAAGATTAACACCCTTTTGGGGTGAGCATTGTGCGAGATATATATAGTTCGACTTGTGGAAGAACTTCTTGGGTCCAGAAAAGGGAAGAGTAATCGATTAGAGGTGAACTCCTAGTTTCTAGTGAATCTCCATTATGGTAGTGTGTTGCGTCGAACAAAGGAAGGGTGGTAAGTTGATCATTTACCTATCGGGGTCTGATCGATCCTATGAATTGGGATCTTGAGAACCCCAACACAAGTATTGAGTAGCAGAGGTAAGCTTTTCGTCTATTTAGTTAATGGAAGGGTAGTTGAGGAAAGGTAGCAGTGTGGTTTGGTATTTTGGGTTAAGGATAGAATGCAAAGAGGCTATGGTTCTTTAGCCTATTTGGGTCAAGTGAAGTCGCATGACCTACAAATCATTAGTCGCAGTGGTAACAATGTAGTTGGGCATGTAAGCATGTTGGGAAGCACCGATGTTGAAGGTTGTTGCAATTGTGAGGAACCTGATTGGTTGGTCAAAAGTAAGGAGCCCGTGATTAATTGTTGAGAGTATAAGCGGTGGACCTTGCGAGAGTGAATAACCTTCAATGTAAAAGGAGTATCATGCATTGTGTTTTCGAACAAGTTGCCCGAGTCTTTCATGTCACACACACACACACACACATATATATATATATATATATATATATATATATATGTGTGTGTGTGTGTGTGTGCGCCTTGCGAGTCATTCATTTTGAAAATAAGATGACACGTGTAAACGTGTGATTGAATTGAAAAGGGCAAGTTTATCGCGTGGTGTATTAAATTTTAAACTCGGTAACTGGAGGATTATTTTACTTCTTTTATAAATGAGTTAACTTTTTGTGGAAATGATAATATCATTTAATCGCATGGTTTTATAAGTGAGACTGGTACGAACATGTTCGTCATGCCAGCGAGGGTGAGAGTCGACAGACTCATTCAATATAAGTATTTTTTTTCGTAATTTCATAAATCACACGAGTAAAGTTCCATTGAAAATATTTTCAATTGTGCCAACATCGATTTTTTTTGGATAAGGCTTATTTCATCGTGGGGTTGAGTATGAACGATCTTCAAGATCGTTGTGCATGGCTATTAAATTATGCCAGTGTAGTGTTGCGTACACACAAGCTTGTTTCATAATGTGGTATCTACGAAAAATTTTCAAATGTGTCAAAGGTTGTAAACTATTGTGTGGTCATTCATGAAGGTTATGAACTCTCTAGGTCGTGGGAAATGTTGCAACCAAAGATGAGGAAAGGTTTTAAGAGTGAAACTGGGACGTCCGAGCCATTGATGGTCGATTCCGGACCTTGGTGTACCCATTAGGGAAGGGTAGGGAAAGACGGAAGTCTTGGTCTTTAATGTTAGGAAGGTTTGTATTATGGTTACATACACTCTTGTTGAGTGGCTTGAGATGTGGTTGTCGGTGGGCGGTTATGTCTGGGGTGGAATTCGATGTCTGCAAGATACTTCTTATAACAATATGTTATTAAGTAGGGCTGTGGTACTTGATGAAAGGTTAACAACAACGAGCCGGAGTTTCGAGGTGGTCTTGTAATTAGACTATATATCAAGTGAATCTTGTGTCTTCAATGTATAAAGTCAGTGGGACACAAAATTAGATATGTTGCGATGGAAGAAATAGGTTTCATTAGTAGTCCTTGTGGACGGAGACATTGTCGAAGGATCACCATGTCGATTGTCGATATTGAAGTCAATGACTATTTGTTGAGATCGTTGTTAGGACTCTGAGAAGAAGTGATTATGGTTATTTGCTGAAGTTTCGTATGGAAGTAAGGGGTTGTTCGGGGAATGTGTGAACCTGGCATGCTGCTGGACCACCTTGTATAGGCATTACGGAAATGGAAGGTCGCTAGTTTGGACAGGTGAATTCTTATGAGGTTTTGATGGTTCATATAGAAGTGAAGTATTTAGCGCATCTGACCGAGAGCATGTTGGGTGAATTAGATTTTATGGTTTATTCAGATTCGAGGAAGACCAAGTTGTGAAGTGACTTTATTTCGAGTATTGGTGTCATGGTTAATAGGAAGGGGGTGGTAGCTAGGATGTGTGCAAATTAATCGTGAAGATCTTGCCTGTAGAGTGAAGATGTGGGGTGGTGATGGATGTGTGGATGAGTTAACGACATTTATGCCAAAGTAGGCGTGCAAGTCCTTGATGTGGTAAGGAGTTTCTTGAGAATAAGTAGAGGGCTCGTGTTGTTGATCTAAATTGAGCATATGTGGGTATCCTTATCGGAGATTTCTGGCAAGCCATTTCAAAGTGGCGAGTGTGTTGTTGAGATGTATGGGTGTTTGGTTGGTATGGTGGTATTTCTAAGTGAGAATATAATGTCCGAGTGATAGTGGTGGCTATTTAAAAGAGGAACCATGTGTTCTTGAGTTGCGATAAGTTGCTCGGTGAATGTATCTTATTCCACTAAGATATTGTTGGAAATGTCGAATTGATTAGTTTTTGATGTTATGGTAATAGTTTTGTTAATCCATGGGAATGTCGAAGTGTCTGTTGGAGGTGAAGGAATTCTAGCGGATAGGACAACCCTGTTTGGAAAGCTAGAGTTGTGCGGCGCTTCCAAGCATTGAGTATTGTTTGAGAGGGCTTGGTTGGATGTCTCGAGTAGGAATTGTAGGAAACCGTTGGCTAAGCATAGTAATGTAAATGTGCTTTCGACACATGTGGGATTGTCAGAAAATGGAGTAAGTAATGTTGGATTGGCAGTGTTCCATGCAAGCGTGAAGAGAGAAGATAATATGTCTGAGTAAGTGAGTAATCGGAGAGTAAGAAGTTTGGCAATTGAAACAGAAATGTGGAGCTATGTTTTCAGATTGGCTAGAAGTGGGTTTATGAACTTCTAGAGAGGGTGTGAAAAGGAGATGATGGTGTATATTATGGTTTTGGTGTTGAGAAATCTAAATCGTGCAGTGGGTCTAAAAACTTGCACCTGTTAGTTAACCGTGCTTTGGAAGCATGTTTGTGATTTATGAGAAGGTGGAAAAAGGTAGGTGGATGGAGTGCTCAGAGTGTAAGACCTTTGTGTCAGGTTTGATATTGTGTGGAATAGGTTCCAAGTGAACCTATCGTCCAGTGTTAAGCTATCTGGAATAGTTTTTGAGTGAGCTTGGTCACTCCCTGTTGCGCGAGAAAAGGTTGAATTTATTACTAATAGGATCAGACGTTTGTTGGATGCGATGAGAAGTTGAAGTGGGTGTTCGTATGATTCGTTCAGTTGGAACTGGTGGACTATGAAGGTGATGAAGGGGGGATTTTTTTTCCTTTTAGTTATGTGGAAACGGGGTGATGACCTTTGGAGCGATGTATGTATACTGCGTATGATTTGGATAACATCGTTGGATTGTGATCAGTGTGGTTAGGGAAAGAAAGTACTTTTGCATTAGACGTGTGTCGTACGGAGAGAAGTTGTTTTGCAATGGCAGGTTACCGGATTAAGAAACTCATATCTGTGAGTCTATTTGGATAACTATGCTTGACTATATGTTGTGTTGGTGAGTTGAGTGGTTATTATTTTAGTCAGGAATGCTTGTTGTGGGACGAATTGTCTCTGGTAAATTCTTCTTTTAACAAGTGAAAGTGTATGTGAAGACTTTATCGTGATGTGTTTAAAAAAACCGGTAGTCCAGGTGTGTGGGCGAAGCAGAAAATATATGATTTAGTTGTTTGGTGACGTTACAAATATGTTAGAGAAATCCTGTCCGACATAAGAAAGTGGTGGTTAATCGAGGGGTGAACCCGATGGATATGTTCCGACCATGAATTTGATCAGATGGTTCGGTTTGGGGTTGGACATAATATTTTGGGAAACTGAGTAAAGTTAAGTTGTTATCACAGAAAGAACGCGAGCCTCGTGAATCTCAAGTGAGGGGGGGGGGACGACTTGATGCGGAAGTCTTCCCCATGGAATGAAGTGGTGCGTTTGAGAGGAAACTAGTGTTGGGCCACGTTTTGAGGGTCTGATGGATCTATGGAAAGAATTGGAGAGATATGGTATGATCTGGAAGTATTCTGCGAGAATCTGGACAAAATTCGTTTTGGGTTTCATGTCTCCAGATGGGAGCATTTGTTAGAAGTTGGAGTGTCGATGCCTTTGCAAGGTATGCAAGTAAATAAGAAATCAACCTCTATCTTAGGGCAGAAAGAAGACATCGACCGTAAGGTTAAAAATTTAAGAATCAAGGGGGATCTGTCTTGTGAGGGTTCAATGGCGGTAACCTAAGGGAGGAGAGGCAACTAGGAGGTAGAATCGGACTTGAGATCGTTATACCCCAGTTTGTTCAGCTATGGAATTTCGGGGAGATATTGTAATAACCGTGCCTAAATGGAATAAATGTAAAGTGTAGGGGAGATTTTTGCTCAAACCCAAAGTGTGGGAGGGCTAGCTTCTAAAGTGGCATAAGGTGGTATTAACCCTAGAACCCATCTCTCATTCTCAGTGTTGGCGGCCGAGAGTTTGTGTGAGAGAGAGAGTGGAAGGCGATTTGGAGAAGAGTCAAGGAAGGAACAACTTTTAAGGGATTTCAAGCTTTTACCAATCCCCTTCAAGGTAATATCCTTCTCAATCTTAATCTAGCTTTGGGAATTAAAGGAGTAACCCTTTTATTTGTTTATGAATCTGGGTTGAATGAATGTTTGGTTTAGAATCTCTTAAGTTCTTGGATTAGATGGGGAGTATAAAACCTTTTTGGGTTAATCTCTAGTGGATTTGGGAGTTAATTTAATCCTAGAAGTTATCGGTGCGTGTGTGTGTGTCGAGCGTCCGTCGGCGGGGATTAAATCCCTTGTTGCACCGACACTAGTTTTAACCAGGTCTCGAAGGAGGGAGACCGGGGTTGTAATACCATCAATTTCGGTATGTATTTATTTTGTTTATAAATCCATTTATCGAACCGTAATTTCGATCGCGCGCGCATTCGGGTCAAAATCGAGTGATTTTGGGTTCGGTACCACTGGGGCGATAGTGCCCGCGATTGTGACAAAGGTCACTCTCGCGGGGATTGTACTGAGAGTCGATGGCTTGGCGCGATAGTGACCGGCGATTGTGACAAGTGTCACTATCACGTGGCACTGTCGCGAGGATTGTACCGCGAGGCCATTACTTCGGGCGATCGTGACACGCGATTGTGACAGTGTCACTATCGCGGTTTGCCTCCAGTCCACTTAAATGGCATTTACGCGACTTTTAGCTCATTCTTTCATTTGGGATCTTTGGAGAACCGGTTTGGAATAGAGGAAAAGGTAGGGTTTAATCTCTCATCATTTATTACTCTAAGAAGAAATCCTCACTTGCATTTATTGGGTTTGTTAGGTTGGTGAAAGTGATTAGGAAATCTTGTGGTTGAAACTCCAAGTCTCCCTCTACATTCTACCCTCAAGGGCTGTCACCTAGGGTTTCCTTGTAACCATTAAGGTGAGTTTTCCTAACCATTTACTTAATATAAATGCTAGGGTTTATATATTCATAATTTCACCCTTGTCTCCTAATCATATTTGGGTTTTGTTAGGTTTTGACCTAACTATGAGTTTTGGGAATAATTATGATTATTGGATGAAATAAATCTTTATGGGATGGGATTTTAAAGAGATGAATGATTTCCATGATTACTCACTTATTTTGCTAACTAATATTGGTTACTTGAGATTTTGATGTCACATGAAGCGAAAACTAAAGTTTTGAGAATATGTTGTATATTGGGCACATTATTGGACATGTTGACTTTTAAATTGAGATTATGGTATTATCATGGTTGGGATTGCGGTTATGAAGGTTCCTTAATTAATGTGAGATAAGCTATGTTATTAACTCTCATATTTGGATTTTGGGTTCATGAACTACATACATGATTATAAATGGTTGAAATAACATGTTTGGTAATTGGTTTAGTGCAATGGATCCATAGGCACAGTATCACAATGTCTTGTCCGGACATTTGATTACCCTTGGCATGGGATAGGCATCGGGCTCCATGGTAAGTAGGGTGTGTGCCTATACGGTCGGGCAGCGTCCCATGGACAGTATGGTGTAATCCCATTGTGCTCGAGTTGCCCTGTTTTGGGAACTCTCAAGAATAGACCTGGAGTGGTTGACTTAATGTTTTCGAGCAAAAGACTTCGAGTAGTTGTGCTCGCTATGTGGTTTTGAACTGTTGGCAGTATATTTTGGATACTAATGGTTTATTGGCTTTATCTTGATTTAGCTCACGGCTAGATCGACTACATGACTTCAAACAGGTTTATTGTTCAAATTAGTTTCCGCTTATTTATTCTCACTAGGCTTTAGCCTAACACTTGTTATTGGTTGTCATGTGTGGCAGGTCATCCTAGCGGTGGGATACGTCGGGATTGAGTGGACGGCTTTGGGTTCGAGAGCGGTCTTTTTGATGATTTAGTGACCGACATTTTTGAAGTATAGATCATTACTTTTGGAAAAATAGCGACACACGACCTTAATCTTGCTCACCCAAATTAGATTATTAGGTTGTCGAGTTTATTCTTTAGTTTTCCATGGGTTGTAATTACCGTATTATAGTCCCCGTATTGGGTTGACATACTTTAGTCTCTTTATTACAGGTTAATGGATTTCCTGTTTTGGGTAGATTGGTTTATACCATTTTCAGACGTTATATAGCAAAATTTTCAATTTTTAAATTGACCCCAATTTTTAGGATGTTACAAGTTGGTATTAGAGCGTTAGTTTAAGGGAATTAGGTATGGTTGTAAGATGCCTATACTTAAACTGAGATTTTTAAGTTATGATTTGTGAGATTTGGGTAGAACTCCTAAGCTAGGAAGGTCTGAAGTCGACGGAACTAACGTGAATTGAAAGTTATAACGATAGTGATGGGAACTCTTACGTATCAAGTATTCAAAATTTCACTTAGCTAATGTTATTATGAATATGTTTTACGTGGGCATACTTAATCTACTTTGTTATGATAATTGGTTGATGTAGTAGTACGTTTCCTTATGTTATTCGTGCGGTTCACCTCTCATTCTATACCTGACCTTGTGTGGCAGGTAATGGTTACCACCAGGAATAGACAGGAAGGGCAAGACGCCACGACATCCACGACAGATCAACCACGGGTGACCGTGGTGGAAGAGCCCCCACACCCGGTTAATGCGTTAGGCGGGGGACCCGAACACATTCCCCGACGCAATTTGGAATCAAGAGAACCCATTATGGAAGGGGTGACGGCGGAGACAAGAATGATGGACATAATGATGGTAGCCATGAACTGAGCTATGGCGCAACAACAGGAACTGTTCTTGAAACTTCTGGAGGACCTGGACAATCACAACAACCGTAGGCATGAAACGGTGAATGAGAGCGTTATCGTGGCGGGATCCGGGGGTACCGGACCCGTAATCCCTACTGATGCTACTATAACCCCGAGGGTCGGGCAAGCAGCGAAAACTTGCACGTTCAAGGCTTTTCTGGGTTGCCGACCATCGGAGTTTAAGGGTTCGGATGATCCGTCAGTTTGCGTGGGTTGGATTCGGGAAATAGACCAGGCTTTCCGATCAAGTGAGTGTGGAGAAGGGCAGAAAGCAATTTTTGGCTCGCTAATGTTGAGGGGGACGACCCTCACTTGGTGGAATGTGTATTCCTCTTCCCTTGAGGCGAATGTATTGGCCCAATTGTCTTAGGCAACGTTCAAAGAGAAACTTCTTGAAGAGTACTGCAACGAGAGGTCGATGGACCGAATAAAGGATGAATTTCAAAATTTGAAGATGGGTAGCCGGTCAGTGAAAGAGTACACCCGGTTATTTATGGACAAGATGGGGTTGGTGGGACACCTGGTCCCTACCGAGAAAGAGAAGATCAAAGCCTACATTAAAGGGCTTCCGTCCGATATGATGTCGATGGTAAGAGTATCGAAGACTTCTACACTCAGAGAGGCGATTGAGGAAGCGCAGTTATTGGAGGACGCTTCTACCTTGAAAAAGGAAGAAGGTTCTCGCCTAGCCGAAAAGAGAAAGTGGGAAGAATATTCCGTAGCCTCCAAGAAACCAAGACCGTTCAACAACAACTACCACCGGAAGGCAGACTCTAGGCCCGAGGCTAAATGGTGTTCCAAGTGTCGAAACAAACACTACGACCCACGCAACTTTGTTCCCGGGGCTTGTTTTAAGTTTGGAAAGCTCAGGCATGCGTATAAGGATTGTCCCGTCAAGGGGTGTTTGTGTTACGAGTGCAAGGAGCCGGGTCATATTCGAGATGAATGCCCGAAATTGAAGACTGGCGGAAGCAGCGGAAAGAAGACGGAACCTCCGAGAGCGGCCGAAAGAGCTTTTCAAATGTCTTCCGAGGAAGCCAAACCTCTACTGATGTGGTATCGGGTACGTTTCTCCTAAACTTCGTGCCTACGCGTGTATTATTCGATTCGGGTGCTAGCTTCTCATTTATATCCGATGCCTTTTATCAAAAGATTGCCATGCCTATGAGTAGTTTAGACGAAGCCATTGTAGTAGAGATAGCTAACGGGGGCCAAGTGATAATTTGGGATGTAGTAAAGGATTGCACTCTTGAGTTTGATGGTAGAAAATTTCCGGTTAGATTGATGCCTATGCAAATAGGCGAGTTCGATGAAGTAATAGGGATGGATTGGTTATCGGAGAACCACGCCGAGATTGTGTGTTCCAAGAAAATGGTCCGGTTACCCGTAGCAAATGGAGAGGCGATAATCATTTATGGTGAAAGGAGGAAAGGTGAAGTAGCGATTATCTCAATGATCAAAGCGCGAAAATTTTTGGCGAAAGGATGTTCATCCTTCTTGGCTTATGCTATCGACACCAAACTCGAGAAGAGGAAGTTAGAAGAAGTAAGGGTGGTACGCGAGTTTCCCGATGTGTTCCCGGAAGACTTTCCCGGTCTGCCACCCGATCGACTTGTGGAATTCAGAATTGATCTCGTTCCGGGGGCGGCCCCGATTGCACGAGCTCCCTACCGACTGGCTCCTACTGAGATGCAAGAGATGATGATTCAACTCCAAGACCTTCTCGAGAAGGGTTTTATTCGACCAAGTTCATCACCTTGGGGAGCACCAGTTTTGTTCGTCAAGAAGAAGGACGACTCAATGAGGATGTGTATCGATTACAGAGAACTAAACAAGGTAACGGTAAAGAACAAGTATCCACTTCCGAGGATCGACGACTTGTTTGATCAACTGCAGGGGGCAGGTTGCTTTTCGAAGATCGACCTGTGGTCTGGGTACCATCAAGTAAAGGTGGCAAAGAGTGAACATTCCGAAGACGGCGTTTAGGACGCGTTACAGTCACTACGAATTCCTAGTGATGTCGTTCGGTCTAACCAACGTGCCGGCTATATTTATGGATTTGATGAATCGAGTGTGCCGACCATTTCTCGACAAATCGGTAATTGTGTTCATTGATGATATCTTGGTTTATTCCAAAGACGAGGAGAGTCATGAGCAACACCTTCGGGAGGTGTTAGAGGTTCTAAGATGAGAAAAACTTTATGTAAAGTTTTCAAAGTGTGAATTATGGCTTCAAGAGGTGCAGTTTTTGGGGCACGTGGTTACAAGGGAAGGAGTGAAGGTGGATCCCGCTAAAATTGAGGCCATGATGAATTGGGAACCGCCCAAGAGTCCATCCAAAATCCGAAGTTTCCTAGGATTGGCGGGGTACTACCGAAGATTCATCCAAGATTTTTCTAAGATAGCTTCAACATTGACGGCCTTAACTCGGAAGAATGTGAAATTTGTTTGGACCGAGAATCAGGAGAAGGCGTTCCGAACTCTGCAGAAGAAGCTTTGCGAAGCTCCCATTCTATCTCTACCCGAGGGAACAAAAGATTTTGTGGTTTACAGCGATGCGTCAAAGATGGGATTGGAGTGCGTTCTAATGCAAAGGGGTAAAGTGATTGCTTACGCTTCACGACAACTCAAAGTGCATGAAGTCAACTACCCAACCCACGACTTTGAATTAGCAGCGGTGGTGTTTGATTTAAAGTTATGGTGGCACTACCTTTATGACACGGAATGCACTCTTTTTACGGACCACAAGAGCCTGAGGCACATCTTCGACCAAAAGGAGTTAAACATGAGGCAGCGGAGGTGGTTGGAGCTATTAAAGGACTATGATTGTGAGTTGCTTTACCACCCGGGTAAAGCAAATGTCGTCGCCGATGCCCTTAGTCGAAAGGACTATGGGGGAAATTTCAAAGTTACTTTCACACGGATCGAGTTGACATCAACACTCATCGACTGGATTAAAACGTCGCAAATGGAAGCTTTGCTAGAGGAAAATCTCAAGGAGGAGGTCATGAAAAAGCAACATTTACTCTTGACAGAGGATGGCCGAGGAGTAAAGCTCTTCAATGGGCGGGTTTGGGTGCCTAAGATCGGGGGCAATCGAGAACTTATTCTCGAAGATGCCCACAAATCAAAGTATTCTATTCATCCGGGAAGCACGAAGATGTATCGGGATTTAAAGTTGCACTATTGGTGGCCAGTTATGAAGCTTGATGTTGCACATTATGTGGAGCGATGTGTGACGTGCTTGTAAGTGAAAGTCGAACACCAGCGACCTTACGACAGCTTGCAATCTTTAGAAATTCCGGAATGGAAATGGGAGCACATCACGATGGATTTTGTGACGAAATTGCCAAAGACCGTGCGTGGTCATGACACCATTTGGGTGGTAATTGTGATTCCCAAATTCATCAAGTTCTAATTGTAAATAGAAACTTGATCAAGAATTGTAATCACATATCTTTGATTCAACAATCAAACAATTACAAATCTCACACACTTTCTCTCTCTACATTCATTCTCTCTCTAGAATAGTTTTCTATTAACCTCTTCGCTAATCTGCTCTCTTCTAATCTGATTCACTCTCAATGGCATGCTACAATGACTTACAAGGACTGAAGGTATTTATACCCTCACACAAATACAAAGAAATAAAAACACATTACAATTGACTTTGACTTTATTAACAAAATAACTTTGACTTTCACTTGAGAGTTGACTTTCAGCTCTTGACTTCTTGACTTTGATCTTCAATCTTTATTATCTTGAATCCAACAAATCTGTGCTCTAACATTCTCCCTCTTTGGATCAAGATCATTACTAAAAAGATTTAGCAATTCAATCTTCTCTCTTTAAGCTCAATTTGAATTTTCTTCCCCTTTCTGTACAAACAATACAATCTCCCTCTTTGTAGTATAAATGATCTTCTCAATCAATCAACATTCTCCCCCTATTCATATGAAAACTTGACATTCTTCCTTTCTGTGATAAACGTTGTATCTTCAAAAACTTTCATCAATCTTCCCAAAGTCTGTTCTTCAAAAATAATAGCATTCACTCCCAAGATTATAACCAAACTTCTTTCAGACATAACTCTGATTGCTTCAACAAATTATCTTCAACAATTCTGAAATCTTTGAACTTATTCAGCTTTGAACAACAATCTTTCTTTAACAATCAATTCTTGAACATTTTCTCCCATCTTTAACATTTCTTGATACAGTCTCCCTCTTTTTGATGAATATAGCATCTATAACATCAAAACTTTTTCCAAAAAATGTCTTTGACCATTCTAATCTTTTAAACTGAGCCTCTGATTCACTGTCAAGTCGCCAAGATAGTCATCTAGATCTTTTCAAATCTAGACAAAATAGGAATGTAACACCTGAATCAACAAATGAATCAGTTAAAATGTCTGTCAGTAACATGAAGTCACTGTGTGTAATAAATACACAACATAAAGGAGCTTTTGTTATGTTCACTCCCCCAGGGCTTCCATTCAATCATCGAAACACCACAAAGGCAATTTCTATGAACGTTATGATAAGAAAAACAAATTTCCTTGTGTGTTCGTGCAAGTGATAGAAAGAATTAAGCACTTGATGATTGCTTATAAAGGCTCAAAATTGTGTAAACCACTGAGATAACAGTAGTATAAACACAGACTCAATGTGCATGATTGAAGTGCGAAGGTGGGGCAGACTTCCTTTTTTTTCAATATCCAGATTTTCCAAATGAAAATCAGATAGATTATGTGTTGTGTCCCCTTAAAAATATGAAACATTTTCTTTTTAAGAAGAAAACGAGTGGTTGGTGGGGTTTTAGTCAAGAGTTGGCATGGGCTAGTTGCATGTTTCAATAATGTTCACGAAGAATTGTGAAACATAGTAATGTGGCTGCCCGACTCAGAAAGTAGTTGGTGCAGAGTTTGATATTCTTTTACTCTGATCTCTCACCCTCATTCTTTTTAATCAATGAGCTCACTTCTAACCAAACTCTCCTTTTCATTTACCTCAACGCATAACCCACACTCATTTCTTTTCGACTCCTCACACTCAATCACTATGGATTAACTTCTTGGGTAGGAAACACTGGTTAACGTGAATCCATAGAAGTTCATTTAAGTCCTAGCACAAAGAACCCATATAATCCTATGAAAGTATATGTTGCTCAACATGGTTTAACTTGAACAGTTAAAGCTCAAATACAAGTCAGATGTTTATGCTCATAATATAATAATGAAGATATGAGCATTATAAACAGTGAAAATATTTCAAACAAATAAATTGAATGAATAAACATGAATGCAAAAGACTTGTTTGAAAATCTGACATTGTATAAAAGTGATCAGAAATGATATGATATATCAATTAAGGCTTATGGTCAAGAAAAATGGATATTGCCTATATGAAACAAAATACAGACATTCTTGAAATGAACGCTTCGAAATGAAATGACGCTCAAAATTATTTGAAATACAAGCGGGGTGTCTTACCATCGAAAAATATGTTTCAAATTTGAGACATGGTAAGAACAATATCAACAAAAATTAAACTGGTGTGTGTGAATACTTGAAAGTATATAGAAAAGACAATACATAAGTATTTATCTTTGGAAACACACGGTTTGTAATAATTTAAGCACAAATAAAATGAAAACATTTAAAATCACACTTCCAATTCATGAAATCTGTTTAAGAATCGGAATGTGGTTTGAACATTTAAGAACATGTTATCTATGATTGAAAGTTGTCCTTCTTTCAACCATATATGAGATTAAGATAAGAAAATTAACCTTCTCGTGTAGTCTTAAATCTCATGAAGTCATGCTTAAGTCATGAAGATATAATCTTGATAGCTTCTCTCATTCTGCACAAGTCTCAAAGTCATGTCAAAGCAACTTTATTCACAAAGTTTATTCAAAATTAAAAAACATAAAGCAGTAAAACAATTAAAGTACGAGTTCTGATCTGAAGTAATCAGAAATCATAATCCTTACTCCCCCTGAAAATATGCATCTGAAATTTGTCAGTAAAAGGCACAT
This sequence comes from Arctium minus, assembly GCA_954870635.1. NCBI lineage: Eukaryota > Viridiplantae > Streptophyta > Magnoliopsida > Asterales > Asteraceae > Arctium > Arctium minus. Next base: position 38,170,885 of record OX941087.1, on the reverse strand, counting down.
GATAGAGATCTACAACTCCTCTTGAAGTGTAGTTCGTCATATCTTCCGAATACATATTTCCAGAAACATATGTACTCCCCCTTGAAGGTTGATATCCCTTTTTTTTGAGTCTCTGAGTACATCCCCATATCAGCTCGGAAGTATTCTTTCTTTTGATCATTGAAGTACGTGTCCTAAACGGTTGTGTTTAGAAGTCAAACTTCGTTGAAGTACGGGTTCTAAGTTGATTTACTTAGAAGCCTTGGTTCTCTTACTCCCCCTTGACAGTAGGTGCCTGCAACACAGAATTAGTTTTTGGTTTTCATACCCACTGGTATTTGGGTCCATAATTGTTAGTTGCAGTTCTTATGGGAGTAACTGAGTAAGAACCATACCAGAAATGATCACTCATTTTGTGAACATGATCATGTGTACGACAATAAGAACAATAATTTTTCTTACCTGAAAACCTGATTAATTGATTTCTCGTGTAGATATGATCAGGTTTACCTTTACGCGCTTTGTTCTTCTTTGCTTTCGTCTCATGGACACATGATTTCTTTCCTTTCAGCTCATCTTGCTTGCCATTTTTCTTTTCATCTTCAACTGTTTTCTTTTTCCAGACCAGTTTTTCTTCTTTGTATCTCCTTCTTCTTCGATGTGTATCTGAACCATCTATATTTCTATCATAGAAAAGATTAGTATTACGAATCTGACTGAAATATTTAACTAACCTTTTGGAAGAAACAGTCTTATGATGTGAGCTTGCAGCTGTCTTGAATGGGCATTCCAAATCAGCTGGATCATCTCTAGGTGTGTGGATAATTGACTCTGGAGTCTTGTACTCAGTCACCACCACCATATTAGAAATGATATCTTCAAGCTCTTTTATCTTTGAAGCTAAACTATCTCTTTCTTTGACAAGAAGGTCAATCTTTGTCTCAAACTCAAACTTCATTTTCTTCTCTTTCAGTGCACTCTCAGATAGTTCAGATAACTTGTCAGTAAGCTTTCTAATCTCAGCCTCAAACATGCTTCTTTCTTCTTCAAATCCCTTCTCAGCATTATTTCTCTGGCCGGATATTTCCTTGAAGAATCCAACGTTCTTCTGTTCAATTGCCTTCTTCTCTTTGGCAAACTTTTCCCTCTCCATTATGATTACTTTCTCAAAGTCAGATACTTGTTGAGAAATCTTTATACATTTAAGCTCAATCACCTTCTTTTCTTCACAACTCTTTCTGGAAAAGTCTGAGAACTTCTTTTCAAACTCGTCTTTGTCCTTAGCTATTTTTATCTCCAAATCTGATATTTCCTTCTGAAGCTCAGTGTTCTCAGTTATCAGACTCTGTTCCTTGTCTTCAATGCTTTCATCATTAATGACAAAAGGAGAATGACATGGAGGTGGAACATTGAAATCAAACATATCAATTTCCTCTACATACCCATTATCAGAGTTAAGAAAATCATTTTCAGACGCAAATAAGTCATCAAAATTATCAGTTGAAGTTTGAGGTGCCTTTGAAAATTTAGAACACTCTGTAGATTTAGATTGAAAAACATTGTTCTTTATAACTGTAGAAAATACACTTTGTTCTATATCAACCAAAATTCTTTCTTCAAATAAACCATTTTCAAGCTCAACTATTTTGCTTTCTAGAATGAGTGGAGGAACATAAACTTTTGCAGTTGCAGGTTTTGCCTCCATCTCAGTAACAGAATAGCTAACAAAATAGTTATCTGAAAGAACTTTTGGTGTGGCAGAACGGTAACTATCATTTAGCTTTTCATAGCGAAATGGTAGTTGCATTTTCTTTTCATTATTTCTATTCTCAGTTTCTTTGGCCTCAACTTCTTCTGGTAATTTGGTAACAAATTTGGGTTTTAAATGAGGATATTTATCAACAACATACATAAAATTGACATTATATAAAGTTGGCTGTTTTCTGATAGCTTTTTCTAAGTAACGGGGTTATCGTAACCGAGTCCCCATTTCTATTTAATATCAGCATCTTCATTGGGTGCATTGAGAAAAATGGTGTGATCTGTTTGACCTATCGCATGAAGTTTAGCTTCCAAATCATTTACCTTTTTAGTTAAGCTCTCGTTTTTATCCTGCAATTTAGAAATGTTTAGTACAGATTCTTTCTTTTCTAAAACAAACATAGAAAGTTTAGATTCAAAGTCAGAAATTTTCTTTTTAAAACAATCTTTTTCATGTTCAAAATCCGAAGCAGATTTACGTAGAGAATCAATTAGATCTTTGTTTCCAATAACTGACTTGTTGAGCTCAAAGATCTGTTGATTTCTCCTAGCAACTCTGTCTTTTTCCTTTTTCAATTTATTTTGAAGTTCTTCAACTTCAACCATCATAGCTTCCATTTTGGTCATGAATTCATTTTCAGTGAAATGCATTACCTCCTTAGCTGAAAAACTCATCTTGAATATCTGTTACAAAAAGAACTTGACAAAAATGATTGTTAGTCCAAATGAAATCTCAAAAATACAGAAAACTTGAAATACGAATTTAGAAATTTTGATCACAAAAAGAAATATGTTCCCCTAAGCAGACTTAGCACGGGGGTCCCGCTACCCGGTTAGCGGGTGGGGTCAAGGGGCAACGCTCTTGCGGGGACCGGGGGCAGTGCCCCGAGAGAATTTTTTTTGACAATTAAAGGGCATATTACAGTTTTGAAAATTTTGACCAAAGTATTGAAAGTCGCAGATCACTAAAAAACTTGAAACTCGCAGACGCCTAAACTCGCAGATAACTGTTCACTATGAAACACGCAGACTGGGTCGTGCGCGTTTGAGAAACACGCAAACAAAGGATTGCATGTTCGATGAACTCGCAGATGCCTACTTGCGTGTTCGATGAACTCGCAGATGCCTACTTGCGTGTTTTATCAAACTCGCAAGCTAAACTCGAAAATAATCAAACTTGCAGACTGAATAACAAACATGCAAACTTCGTTTTGCGCGTTTATAGAACTCGTAAATAGTACTTTGCGCGTTTCTAGCCAAAATCAAAATCTTTCAGTTTGCGCGTTCTTCCGATGAAGCTTGCGCGTTTTGTAGATCTTGCGTGTTCTTGGAGAACTTGCGTGTTCTTGTGTTTTTCGAACAAAAACTCAAGTCTTTTCTTGATTTCGACGAATCCTTCACCAATTGTTCTGAAATTCCGTTTGATTTCATCGATTTCATATCACGAACAGATTACAGAAAATTAATTTCAATAATAAACACTTCAAAGTACAAATTGATCTATTATACAGTGCTTTGAACTCGTGAACAAAAACTCGACAAATTCATCAAAATTGATGATCAATTACAGTGCAATTCGTGATTTTACCTATAAACTCATTCTAAAACATGAATCGACCACAAAACAATCAATTACGCCATGAAAAACCAACACAATTTCAGAATTTAATCTGAAAGTCTACGAACACAGTGTCGACTCATTTCTTGAATTTGATTTCAATCTAGATCTACTCTGATACCAATTGTGATTCCCAAATTCATCAAGTTCTAATTGTAAACAGAAACTTGATCAAGAATCGTAATCACATATCTTTGATTCAACAATCAAACAATTACAAATCTCACTCACTTTCTCTCTCTACATTCATTCTCTCTCTAGAATAGTTTTCTATTAACCTCTTCTCTAATCTGCTCTCTTCTAATCTGATTCACTCTCAATGACATGCTACAAAGACTTACAAGGACTGAAGGTATTTATACCCTCACACAAATACAAAGAAATAAAAACACATTACAATTGACTTTGACTTTATTAACAAAATAACTTTGACTTTCACTTGAGAGTTGACTTTCAGCTCTTGACTTCTTGACTTTGATCTTCAATCTTTATGATCTTGAATCCAACAAATCTGTGCTCTAACAGTAGTGGACCGTTTGACCAAGAACGCTCATTTCTTGGCCATGCGGGAGACCCTACCCATGGACAAGCTGGCAAAGTTGTACATCGATGAGGTGATATCTCGTCATGGTGTACCACTATCTATTGTTTCTGATCGTGACAGTCGGTTCATGTCGCATTTTTGGGATGGTTTGCAAAAGGAATTAGGCACGCGTGTGAAGCTGAGCACGACCTACCATCCTCAAACTGACGGTTAAAGTGAGAGGACAATCCAGACGCTAGAAGATATGTTGAGATCTTGTGTAATTGATTTCGCGGGTAGTTGGGACTCACACTTACCTTTAGTGGAGTTCGCCTACAACAATAACTACCACTCAAGTATTGGGATGGTGCCGTTTGAAGCCTTATACAGTCGCAAGTGCCGAACTCCCGTATGTTGGCTAGAGGCGGGGGAGAAGCAGTTTGTCGGACCTGAAATTATACAAGCGACGGAGGATAAGGTGAAAGATATACGGGAACGCTTAAGAGCGGCCCAAGACCGACATAAAAGTTATGCTGACAGGAAGCGACGGCCGATAGAATTCCAAGTGGGGGATCGTGTTATGTTAAAGGTGTCTCCTGGGAAGGGGATTATACGTTTTGGAAAACGCGGAAAGTTGAGTCCCCATTTCCTTGGGCCCTTTACTGTGCTTAAGCGAGTAGGACTTCAAGCTTACCAATTGCAAATCCCTCCGGAAATGAATGGAATTCATAACACCTTTCATGTGTGTTATCTCCGTAAATGTCTAGCAGAGGAGGATAGTGTTATTCCACTTTCCGAGATTAAAGTTGATGAAGGAAATCGTTGCATAGAAAAGCCGGAATCAATTTTGGAGAAGAAGACGAAGAAGCTTCGTCACAAGGAGGTCACGATGGTAAAAGTCCAATGGAAGCACCACCGGGGTGCTAATGTGACATGGGAGGCCGAGGAAGATTTGAGGCAGAGATACCCTCACCTCTTCACCTAGTCAGGATTTCGAGGACGAAATATCCTCCAAGTTGGGGAGGATTGTAACACCCTCAATTTCGGTATGTATTTATTTTGTTTATAAATCCATTTATCGAACCGTACTTTCGATCGCGCGTGCATTTGGGTCAAAATCGAGTGATTTTGGGTTCGGTACCACTAGGGCGATAGTGCCCGCGATTGTGACAGAGGTCACTCTCGCGGGGCACTCTCGCGGGGATTGTACCGAGAGTCGATGGATTGGCACGATAGTGACCGACGATTGTGACAAGTGTCACTATCGCGTGACACTATCGCGAGAATTGTACCGCGAGGCCATTACTTCGGGCGATTGTGACACACGATTGTGACAGTGTCACTATCGCGTGGAATTATCGTGGTCGGCCTCTAGTCTACTTAAATGCCATTTACACGACTTTTAGCTCATTCTTTCATTTGGGATCTTTGGAGAACCGGTTTGGAAGAGAGGAAAAGGTAGGGTTTCATCTCTCATTATTTATTACTCTAATAAGAAATCCTCACTTGCATTTATTGGGTTTGTTAGGTTGGTGAAAGTGATTAGGAAATCTTGTGGTTGAAACTCCAAGTCTCCCTCTACATTATACCCTCAAGGGTTGTCACCTAGGGTTTCCTTGTAACCATTAAGGTGAGTTTTCCTAACCATTTACTTAATATAAATGCTAGGGTTTATGTATTCATAATTTCACCCTTGTCTCCTAATCATATTTGGGTTTTGTTAGGTTTTGACCTAACTATGAGTTTTGGGAATAATTATGATTATTGGATGAAATAAAGCTTTATGGGATGGGATTTTAAAGAGATGAATGATTTCCATGATTACTCACTTATTTTGCTAACTAATATTGGTTACTTGAGATTTTGATGTCACATGAAGCGAAAACTAAAGTTTTGAGAATATGTTGTATATTGGGCACATTATTGGACATGTTGACTTTTAAATTGAGATTATGGTATTATCATAGTTGGGATTGCGGTTATGAAGCTTTCTTAATTAATGTGAGATAAGCTATGTTATTAACTCTCATATTTGGATTTTGGGTTCATGAACTACATACATGATTATAAATGGTTGAAATAGCATGTTTGGTAATTGGTTTAGTGCAATGGATCCATAGGCACGGTATCACAATGTCTTGTCCGGACATTTGATTACCCTTGGCACGAGATAGGCATCGGGCTCCATGGTAAGTAGGGTGTGGGCCTATACGGTCGGGCAACGTCCCATGGACAGTATGGTGTAATCTCATTGTGCTCGAGTTGCCCTATTTTGGGAACTCTCAAGAATAGACCTGGAGTGGTTGACTTGATGTTTTCGAGCAAAAGACTTCGAGTAGTTGAGCTCGCTATGTGGTTTTGAACTGTTGGCAGTATATTTTGGATACTAATGGTTTATTGGCTTTATCTTGATTTAGCTCACGGCTAGATCGGCTACATGACTTCAAACAGGTTTATTGTCCAAATTAGTTTCCGCTTATTTATTCTCACTAGGCTTTAGCCTAACACTTGTTATTGGTTGTCATGTGTGGCAGGTCATCCTAGCGGTGGGATACGTCGGGATTGAGTGGACGGCTTTGGGTTCGAGAGCGGTATTTTTGATGATTTAGTGACCGACATTTTTGAAGTATAGATCATTACTTTTGGAAAAATAGCGACACACGACCTTAATCTTGCTCACCCAAGTTAGATTATTAGGATGTCGAGTTTATTCTTTAGTTTGCCATGGGTTGTAATTACCGTATTATAGTCCCTGTGTTGGGTTGAAATGCTTTAGTCTCTTTATTACAGGTTAATGGATCTCCCGTTTTGGGTAGATTGGTTTATACCATTTTCAGACGTTATATAGTCGAATTTTCAATTTTTAAATTGACCCCAATTTTTAGGATGTTACAGGGGTGGGCAGGTAGCTACTCGACCGGGGTGGTTTGGGGTGGCTCTACTAGGGGAAACCCGGGGTGTGTTGAAGAAGTGGGAACCCGGGCGTGGAACCCCGGGAGTCAGGGCGCCCGGGGGATTGTCGAGTCGGGGAGGAAACCCGGGCGGACCCCGGGAGGTGGGGAGCCCGGGTGGAGCCGGGAGGAACCAGGAGGGGAAGACCGGGTCCGAGTACCTATAGTAGATAAGGGTCGGTTGGTGGTTCTAGGAGCTTGACTTAATGCAATATTTTATCGTTTTGTTGCCATAGGCGATTGATTAAAGGTTGAGAGCGTGCCTGAGAAAGTTCTTGCTAGCAGGTGAGTTTTTCTAACTAAAGCTTTTCTGATAATTTTGTTGTTAAATGCATATGAAAGTTTCTTAAAGCATTTCTATCATTTGTGCATACTTTATAACCGTGAGACTTATTATACGTGAGTTATGTTTTGTTGTCGTTGAAATGTATGCATACATTGTTGTTAGCGAGATGGACAAGTCGGGGGGATGTGTCCCGCTTGTGCTCATACCGGGGGGTGTGTCCCGTATTTGCCATTGGGGGTGTGTCCCAAATAAGGCAGTGTGAGCCAGACACGCTGTTACCTCCGCGTAACGGTAGTGTTTGCCAGAAGCGTGTTTGTAAGTACGATGTTTTATTTTTAAAAGATGAATTGGTTTATATTACGATAAATCTTTTATGTGGCTTTGATGTGAACTGTATTAGAGGGAACTCACTAGACCTTTCGCTCTTTCAAAACCAAAAACCTTTTCAAGGAAGTACTCGACAGAGGGTTCTAGAAAGGGCTAAGAGAAGTTGTAGGCGAGAAGCGTGGCGTAGGAGAAGATTGTTGCGAGATCCCGGATTTAGTTAATTTTGTATTAAATCTCAGTTGTGTAATAAGTTTTTTCCGCACAGCTTGTTATATAAATTGTTGTTTCGGGGCCATTTGGCATTGAATTCTATTAGAGTCGCTTATGCGTTATTTCTGCAAGTTCAGGTTGTTACAGTGGTTTGCCTAAATTTTGGAATTGGTCCCTAAAGTAAATTATCTACGATGGTGGTCCCTAACTTTTTAATTTACTTTCACTCATGGTCCTTCTATAGTTAACGACGTTAAAATCATCCAACCCCTTGTTTAAATCAAGGGGCAAAATAAGTAATTTAATTAAAAATAATAATTTCCCTATTTAAATATAAAGAATGAACTTCATCTTCAAGATCTTCGCCATTTCTTGACAGCACCAACCATCGATGGCGTGGATGATCCTCCACTTCCTGATTCTCCCAGTAACTGCAAAAATCTTTCTTAGTAGTTTGTACAAACAAGAAAGAAAGGCGGTAAATCTTAGAAATGTAGTATTCACGTTTAGCTACAATCTGAGAGTTTTTAGCTTATTCACCAGATTCATTAATGGTGGCAAAGAGAATTTAGTCCTCTCATGATCTCATTTCCCTTTCAAGACTTCACCAATGACTTCATCTAACGTTGTCATAGAGACAGTTTCCTATGAATTCGATTATGAAACAATACTGTTAAATTCAACAACACTAACATACTCTAGGTCTAATCTTTCAATTCATATATATATATATATAGAGAGAGAGAGAGGGGGGGGGGAGAAGAGTTTGAGACATGAGCTGAAGAAATGACATTTGGTGAAAAGCGGACATAACGATGACTTCCATAAACAACAGAACTAACATCAAACCCATTCCCAACAACATAGTGAGCAGTTTGAGCGATCATATGCACAAAATCAAGATGCTCACTCTTTTGATCTAAATTGCAATGTGAAAGATCAACAACCCCAAGGTAATTTCGCAAAGCAGCTACTACAACAGTTGTCATAGCTGCAGATGATCCTAATCCAGTTTTTGCAACTTCAGGCTTGCACTTTTTTACATTCGATTCTCCAGCATTGAATGGTGGAAGAGAAGCCAAAGATTCCGAGGTTAAAGGGAGCCCACGTGCTTCAATCTAAAGTAGTACAACTAGTCAGTTTCTTTTCAATGTAAAAATCAATCTGCAACAAGTTAAATATACAAACATTCAAAAAATTCATGAAATTTTCCATTTCATTCGAGGTTAAATTATTAAGCCAACTTCAAAATGAAATTTTCATTCTGCAAGTGGGATATATACCTGATTTCGATATGAATAGAAGTCATTGCAACCGAAGATTGTAAGAGAAAATGGCATATATGGCATGTTTGACCATTTATTATTAATAAAATAACATAAAATTTTAACAAATTAAAAATATAGCATCCATTTTTGCCGGGAGATTCAGACCTACCGCCGGCGAAACACGCATTATCTAGAGCCGCCTGCAACCTATCTTTACCCACCTCACTCGTTACACACCATGTCTGGCTCGAAACAGACCCCGACCCTCACCCGACCTCCGCCAACATCACCGTCGACCGGAGATTGTTTGTCTCTCTAATCTTTCAAATCCTCCGCCGTGAAAGGGACATTGTAGACCTTCTGCTGGTTCGGGTAAAACAAACCGTAATTCCGCTCCGACGACAGTCCGTTTTTACTGTTCTCGTTGAAAAGTGTGGAGAGAAAAAACGGTGAGATCTACTTTCGGTCGGAGAGGTGTACTGGTGCCAGTGAGAATGTGTTTCACCAGGTTACCGTTGTAAGCGGCGGCGTTTTCGACGCTAGCTTCGATCTCGTTTTCGTCACCTTTAGATGGCCAAACGGTCTCCGTTACAAGCAACGGGATATCGTCATACTTCATCGCCGACATCACTGCGAAAACGGCGTCGATTTAAGCGTCGAAGAGGAGCTCGTTGGGAGATTGACTGTGGTGCTGTCAAGAAATGGCAAAGATCTAATATGTATTTCATTCTTTATATTTAAATAGGGAATTTATATTTTTTATTTAAATTACTTATTTGCCCCTTGATTTAAACAAGGGGTTGGATGATGTTAACACCGTTAACTATATAAGGACCATGAGTGAAAGTAAATTAAAAAGTTAGGGACCACCACCGTAGATAGTTTACTTTAGGGACCAAATCCAAAATTTAGGTAAACCACAAGGACCATCGGTGTAATTTACTCTATAATATTATATCTAATATTATATACATATATACATACACACAATATATATATATATAACATAATATGTGATACCAGGCATGACGCCATGGTCCATGACCTCCTTCTCCGATGAGTTGATAACAACCACCATTTCATCCTTCCCCTCCGGCGAACAACATGGTCCACCCTTCCCTCCAGCAAACAACACGGTCCCACACTTTTCCTCCGGCGAAAAACACCGTCCCACCCTTCCCCTCCGACAGACACACATATCCCTCAAAATCCCCTTCGGTGATCAAAAACCCAACTCACGGTCTTCGATCAGTGCCCCCTCCCCCCTTCTTCCTCATCCTCCTTTCAATCTCTCTCCTCCCCGATCTGATGTAACATGGGTTTCAACAGATTTGCGTTCCGGATTGGAGGAGTCTCGACGTTGTAGTATGTGTGCGTGTGTGACATTGAAGTGTATGTGTATGTGTATGTGTGTGTGTGTGTTGTAGTGTGCGTACGTGTGTTCTATGGGTATGTTTCAGTGATGGGTGTAAGGTTGCGACTAAGGGTGGAGAGGGTGCTGGTGGTGGATGGTGAGGATTGACGTTGGAAAGTAACATCGAGACGTCGAAAATTGAGGGGGAATGGATTTACCGGAAAGGGAGATGGAGGGGAAGGCGCCGATAGTGTCGACGGACATATGAAGAAGATAAGATGATTTTATTTGGCCCTCCAAGTTTAATTGTATACACTTTGCTCCCAAAGACAAGAATAATGAAAAGAACAAAAAGAAAAAGAAAAAAGACGAAATTACTCTTAACTTAACGGATAGGTTTTAACGGAGTTAGTGATCAAGGACCACTTTCAGACCAAAATGCAAAACACGAGGATAATTTCTAGACTTATCAAAGTTCAAGTCCCACTTTCAAAGATTTCACTAAACCACAAGGACCAAAATTAGAGTTTACTCTATGAGAAATTTAAGGAATAGTTATAGTAAATTTAAAATCGTCTATATCATCAAATTGACGAATATAAACACTTGTGCATGATTATACATGCTCTCATTATTTGTGTTGAATTTGTACTTTTTTTATGTAATATATTTTTATTGTATTGTAATACAAAGTATATTTTGTATTTTTTATATTCGTTAATATATTAATGTTAAACTTATAAAACAAAATGGAATATAATGTTCAGTTTATAATTTAATAAATACAAAATTATATCAATATTAATTACTGATCAGACTATTTGTATTTTTTTACAAGGTACCAAAATCTCATTTAATATATTATTCATACATTTTTTTTATAAACATACTTCACAAAATATCAAAAATATGATGTCACATAAATCAATTTTTTATTAAAAATTATACCCTACAATTTCTTATACTATATCTATTGTCACATCAGCAAAAAGTACTGAGGTGATATTACCAATTACCAAAAACCAATATTCCATTACGCCTAGCCGACTCCACCTTTTTCGTGTCTCTCTACATACTTCCCATCGAGGGCGCCGACGTCGTTCTCGGTATGAGCTTGGGTGGTTCCTTGGGAGGTGAGTTGCATGGAAATGGTTTGGAGAGTTGCGGCGGATTAGGAAGATAAATTGGTGAGCAATTTGGACATGGAATTTGCGAGAGCCGCAAGGGACTCTTCGATGGAGGGAGGTTCGCATTTTGGAGGCATGAGGAAGATCAATGAAAGAACCAATGATGCAAGGCTATTCGAGATGGCAAGTCACACACACTCGTGTTTGGGGAATTTTCTGATAACATTTCATAAGGAATTACAATAATACTTAAATAGGAAATAAGAATTGAAAATGCAAAGTAAAAAACTAGTGATTGTACGTGGGAAAGGAGCTCCACTACATTCCTAAACATGTGCAACAATAGAAGGCTAATTGATGAAACATATATCATGGTTGGAGAAAAGGTCTTCTAATCCAAGTAAGTAGCAACGTGCGGATCCTCTTGGGTTGATCCACGGGTAAGGGTTGGTTTGTATTATCAAGAGCCCTTGCGTAATCTATCTATCTATCTATTTATCTATCTATCTCTTAACAAAATATTTGCAAAAACCCTAGGCGACATCGCCGTTATCATCAAGCATCTAGCTTTGCCTCTTATACTTTCCAAAAACAAGACTCCATCTCCACGTCTCACCTATAGATAGATATTGTTCTAATAAAAGGTATGCACTCTCTATAACTCTCTGTATCTTCCTCTCTAGATATATTGTTCTAATAAAATCTATAACTAGTCTATGAAGTGTGCGTTGCGCGGTAATGAAACCTTTTTGATCATGAAATATGTTAAATTATAATATAAGAAACATATTTTGTTAATTTACTAATAAAATACAATATAAATAATGAATATACTAAAAATGTTTTAGATATAAATTATTTTTGTTGATTGGATATTTAATATGAAATTTTTTAGGTTTCTTACTCATAGATAGATACTTGACTATCGGTTTAATGTTCACAATAATGTGAACTTTGTTAGTTTGAAAGGTTATAAATAAACACAAAATATTTTTCATTCGTAAAATTAATGTCTTAGTAACAAACTGGAATTTTATACATTATTATTTATTTAATTAAACAAAATAATGTTTCGATGTGAGTTTTTTGTAGATAAAAGGATATACACCTCCAAGAATATTTTATTTCAAACAAAAAACAATAATTACAAAAGAAAAATAGATATCCTCAAGCAAAATACATTTCTTCCAAAAATAGAGTTTGACAATGAGAAATTCTTTAAAAATATAACGCTTTACATTTTTTAAATCAACCATTCAAATGTAAAATCGTAAATTTTGTTATATCACCAACTGAGCCAAGAATTTAAAATTAAAAAAAATATATTAACAACCCACAATTTTATTTATGAATCCTTCATCGTAATATCCTATGTCCATTATGCCCATTTTCGCTAAACATTTTCGAGAACAAACACACTACTTACATTAAAATTCTTAGCTTATCCACTCCCACACATACCTCATGCTTAGTCCAAAAAATCAATAATCACCAAATTAAATCTTTTAACAAAAAAAATCATTGCTTATGCATCTTCTGTACGTAATTCAACAGAAGAAACCAAAATCTAAGCAACAAAGTATATTAGTGCAACATATATAAAAACACAATTAAATCGGCACCAATACTTGTACCAACGTTTAGAAGGAATCATAAGAAAAGGAGAACTATATGAAATTAAAACAAATAGATGAACCAAAATATAAGCCGACGGACAACAATACACAAACTTAATTAACAACAAAGATAATACATCAAGCTTTATTGGACTTTAGACTACCATCATCCACATCCAAACCAATCCAATCTTTAGTAAAAAAATAATTTCTCTCTCTTCCACCTACCCAATCTCTAATTCAATCAAATATCATATTTTTTAACCTTTATCAGTGATCCAATCCAATCTTAAATATTTTTTAAAAAATATTAATTTTTAATATTTTATGATATCTATCATTTTTTTCTTTATTGTTGTTGCATATAAAAAATATATTTTTTAAACTACTTGATACTTTAAAACATAATCTTAATTAAAAAAATTATAATTGAATATAGTATTGAAATAGAGAAAAATATTGGTGTGATGAAAATATGTCAATATTGGTCTCTATTTGTAGAGAATTGAAAAATATGAATTTTGATATATTTTTTTATTTTTTTGTTAAACTCATCTTTTTAATCTAATAAGATTTATCAAAAAGAAAATTAAAGTTAAACAATGAAAATTTGACATGTGTAAAGTGGTTTCATTAAAATTTAAATACATGAGATTACAAACTGAGATCGATTGGTGATGAGGATTGGATTGGTTTGCATATATATATATGATACTTTTTAATTTAATTTTTATTTTATTATTTTTCCATTTAGTGGTTTGAGATTGAATTGGTTTGTTGTTGGAGATAGTCTTAAACTAAAATAATTAAATCCTAAAAGAGGATTGAAAGAACCCTTGTGCAAAGATTCAATTAAATCCTAAGATGGAAAACAATCAGATCACGCCACTTTGAGAAAAAGTTAACATATCTACATTCTTAGACATTGTTTGGCAAAAATAAGTTAGCTTATTTTCTGGGTACATGTTTGGATGACCATAAGCTAGCTTTTTGATAAGCTACTTGGAGTAGCTTATGAGGAGCTTTTTGCAAATATTCCAATTATGCCCCTCATTAATATTCGTTATTATATATTAACTTTTAATTATAAATAAATAATTAATGTTCTTTTTGGTAATTTAAATGATTATAAGCTAGTTTTTACCAAACGTGACTTTTTCATAAGCTAGCTTATCAGTCACCAGCTAGCTTATCAGCTACCAGCTAGCTTATCAGCTAGTTTGTCAAACATAGCCTTAATGTTGGAAAGTGTTGGAAAGCTTTTGAGACAATATATCACCAATTGTCGTCAATACTTCAATCATCAAAACTTCAATATGAAAAATTTCCAGTTAATAATCTTAACAAACACACAAAAAATCCAATCCATCATTGATAAAAAAATATAGCAAATCTCAATACATGATCCAACTTAAATCTCAAAATCAATAGGAAAAACCTTTCAAAGTTCATAAAATGAAACAAACTTAGTTCATGTTTCACCATAAGAAAAAACTTCAATTTATAATTTATCAAACAAATAACCCAATTTTTGAAATCTGAAAAAATATACAAATTCTAGAATAGACAATATATTTGTTCTTATAAATATTGTTGAAGTTGTAACATTTAGGGATAAAGATCTTTCATTGCAATGTGAAACTTGTTTTGAAGTAGGAACTCAACTTGATCATAGCCCTATATAACACACATGTATATAATACTAACACATACATGTATTTTGTTCAACACGAAACTACTTTTTAAATAAACAAAAGTTACATAATATAAAATCAATGTACTTTAAGTCTTCAACTATATAAAAAAAAAATGATTCACTTAATTTTTTACAATTTTTATTTAGTTAAAATTGAAAAATGTTCATTAAATGATTAACCCTTTCATTTTCTATATTATGTTTATTTATATAACTATTATTTATACAACATTTAATACAATTAAAAACTTCTATTTTTATTTACCGTTTTGTTTTATTAGTTTAACATTTTTTTTACAAAAAATTGAATTGAAGTTACAAAAAAAAATACGAATTTTAAGACACAAAAAATAGGAATTTTAAGACACAAAAAGCATTACAATTTGCATAGGTAGGTACATGATAGCATAACATAGTAAAAAAAACTTCACTTATAAAAGTAGTTACAGAAAGCATAAATAAGGATTTTTTGATCTTTCTCTTCTTTAGGATGGAGAATGTTGTTGATAAGAGTTCAAACAGAAAAAAAATACTTGGGGACATTTGAACAAACAGTTTGTGTTTGTGTATAGGAACAAATATAACGATAACAATTATAACAACCGAAAAAAAATGACACAAAGATATAAAATTACCATTATCGGAAAAAATTCACTAGGCTAATCTTCCACTATGAAGTAGTCCTGGTTAAACGTGGGTGTGTGTGAATGTTTTCAAAAACATAATCAACTATTTTTTGATAGCAATGATGGTAAGAACTATACGGAGATGAAGAGGTTGAGAAATAAAGAGATGGAGAGATCAAAAATATAACAACCGAGAGAAAATGCATAAAAATATAAAAATTACCATTCTTGACAAAATTTTATCGTACTAATCTTCTGCTATGAAGTACTTCTCGTTGAACTTGGATACATGCAAATGTTTTCAAGAACATAATTGATTGTTTCTTGATAGCAATTATGCCAAAACTAAATGGAGAGGAAGAGATTGAGAAATAAAGAACTGAAGAGATGGAGGTAAATCAATTGCAATAAAATAATAAAGAGAATGTCTATCAAGAAGTTGAATAATTTAGGAAATTAAACTTAAATTGAATGTTTGTCAAGAAGTTGAATAGTTTAAGAGGTTAAACTTAAGGTGGATGCAAAATTACAAAAAGATCCAATTTACTATGAAACATAACTATAAGGGCATAAAAGTCTTTAACTTAATTAGCATTTAAAAAATTGAAAAAAAAGAGAAAAAAGATAGAAAGATTCATAGTGTTTAGAAGAGGCCACATCATACATAGTGGTTTCATCTTTAATATATATATATATATATATATATATATATATATATATATATATATATATAGATAGATAGATAGATAGATAGATATAAATAACAATGTGCCAAATCATTTATTGTAGGTTTTCCCTTAATTAGTAGATGGAAAGATGAAAAGACTATAATGAATATGGCTAGGGAGTTATGTAGTTTGGAAGTTAAAACTAATTATATTGGAAGTGAAATTACTAAAGAAGCCTTCTTGTAATGAAATACATATTTTTCATTTAGGGGTAGAATAATTATTAACTTATTTAATATTTAAAAAACTCAAAACAATGAGAAATTTTTTTTGGACAAATTCTTTTCTCACAATATGCCACATCATCTTGGTGGGTTCTTGAGAATAATACTCGTCATGCCAAACTAGGTGGAGAGACATTGAATTTATAGAAAGATAAGTTACACTTTACATCCTTAAAGAATCAAGAGATATACATCTATACAATAACTAAATGTATAAAATAATAACTAAGTGTGTCTAATATCCCCCCTCAAGCGAGACGGTGGCGGACCTATACGAAGCATTTCTCGAAAGAACTCGAACGGATGACGCGACAAGCTTTTCGTGAAGATGTCAGCCACTTGAAGCTTGGTAGGAACGAACTCAGCATGAAGCTTTCCGGATAACACAAGTTCGCGAATGAAGTGATAGTCAAGATCAATGTGCTTGGCACGTTTGTGAGAGACCGGGTTTTGAGTAAGAAAGAGAGCACTTTGATTATCACATAGCAACATCGGTCGATCTAGTGGTAGCGCATTCTCAACAAATGAGTGAACACACTTAGTTATTATTTTATACATTTAGTTATTGTATAGATGTATATCTCTTGATTCTTTAAGGATGTAAAGTGTAACTTATCTTTCTATAAATTCAATGTCTCTCCACCTAGTTTGGCGTGACGAGTATTATTAGACACACTTAGTTATTATTTTATACATTTAGTTATTGTATAGATGTATATCTCTTGATTCTTTAAGGATGTAAAGTGTAACTTATCTTTCTATAAATTCAATGTCTCTCCACCTAGTTTGGCGTGACGAGTATTATTCTCATGGTATCAAGAGCCATTTAATCACACCACCTTTCTCTCTTCTTCTTCCCCTCTCATACGCCTCCCTCCCTCCCCCTTTTACTGTTTCTTCAAATCTCTTCTCCTGCCATGGCCTCCTCCTCTCAAGATACCACCCTCCCCATGAACACTATTCTTCATCTGATCACCCACTGTTTATCTTCTTCCAACTATCTCCTGTGGAATAATCAGATGCTTCCTCTTCTTTCTTATCAGAATCTCTTGGGACATGTTGATGGCACTCTTCCGGCACCCGCACCTGAGATTCTCACCGGTGACAAATCCGCGCTGAATCCGGCTTTTGTGGCATGGATCTCGGCAGATCAATGGGCCATTATTCTTCTCCAAGCCTCTCTGACCGAAGAAGCTTTTTCAGAAATCAGTGATCTTTCCATAGCCCGGCAAATCTGGGCCGCTCTTAAGGAAGCCTATAGCCATTCTTCTGTCGAACGTATTCAAACTTTACGTGACCAACTTCGTCAATTTTCCAAAGGTTCGTCCACCGTTGCTGAGTTTGGCCGCAGGTTCCGGAACGTTTGTGATCAACTTTCGGCCTTCGGCCATCCGGTTACGGAATCGGACAAGGTCCATTGGTTTTTGTGCAGTCTTGGTCCATCTTTCGAGACGTTTTCTACGGCTATTCGGCCTCTCGGTCTCTGACTACCCTTCGGGATCTTCTTACCTATGCTGAAGCCCATGAATTGTTTTTGTTCTCACTACACGGAACTGCCTCTCCACCCGCGACCTTTTCGGCTCACACAGGGCCACCCGATTTATCTCGGGGTCGTGGTGGTCGTGTGTTTCGGGGTGTTCGGGGTCATGGACGCCGCCCTCCACATTGTCAATTATGTCGTAAAGATGGTCACTATGCTAGTGCGTGTCCGCATCTCTCCTCGAATGCCACACATAAACCCAGTTTGGATATGGATTTGGGTAAAGCATTTCATGCTCAGTGTCATGTTACGACGAATGCCCGGTATTCAGGCCCGTGCCTTGGGCTGTTCCATTATGTTCATCAGAACAGGGCCTCCAAATTTGGAGGGGCCCCAAAATTTTTTTATACCTTTATTATATATATGTTAAATGTTAAGCCCAAACAAGAAAAAGCCCACACCAAATTTGTGTTTGGATTTGGAGCCCTATGCATCGAAGAAAGAAACTGGAGTCGCACGCCTTGAAAAAACGAATTGAAAATCCTATTCGGCTATTCCCCTACTTCTCGCCTTGATTCTCTCCATCTCTAAACCAAAATTTCTAATCGATTATCTTCTTTCTGCGAATCTGCGATGGCAACGGCAACGGCAACAAAACAACCCTTCGATTCAAGGTTTCGAATCATATCGATTGATTTCAAACAACGGTTATTTCTCCCTTTGATTTAACCAACAACGGCCACAAATTCAGGTTTAAATTCGCTCAATTCATGTTCGATTTCACTCATTTCAGTCTTCGATTTCACTCATTTCAGGTTTAAAATCAAGTTTCTGTTTGATTTGTTGTTGTCGGTTAACACAAACAGTCAAACAACAGCCCTCATTCTTTCTCTTAATTATCTAGTGATTTTAGTCTTCTGTCTTCATCAACAATACAAATCAGTTCCTGATTTCTTTGGCAGAAGCTCTACAAAACTGATTTTAGTAAGTAGTTAGTTAATTGTTTTGGGTTTCCTGTTATAATTGCTTGTGTAATTTTGATTTTTAATTTTTTTTAGTTCTTTAGTATTTACTAGTTGTCTGGTCTTGTACTCTTGTAGGTTGGATTCTTGGAAATTGAGGCATTGAACATCAGGTCAAGGAACTGCTAAATTGGAGAATCAAGTCAGGTGTATTATTCCATTATTTGATGACTTGAACCTGATTATCTAATTGCTATCTTTAACTAAGTTATCATCTACTATAGTTTAATATTTTTTCAATCATGTCTTCTAAAGTTAGAAAACATGATTCTAAAAACGCAAAAAGAAAAAAAAGAATAGAAGAGATAATCCAGTCCTGTTTATTTGTCTAGTTATTGATCAATAGCTTTGGCGTAAGTGTAACAGGGCCTCTAAAAACATTGGAACGGCCCTGCCGGGATTGGTTTGTCAATTATGGTGCTACCGATCATATGGCATCCTCCACGGGTTCTGTGACTCAACCCGAGGCTTATGTCGGAAACTCTAAAGTCACTTTTGGGGATGGTAATGTTCTCCCCATATCCCATATTGGTCACTCTACATGAACAAATTTTAATGAATAAATTTAATGAACAAATTTAATTAAAATTTGTTCATGTAGAGTGACCAATATGGGATATGGGGAGAACATTACCATCCCCAAAAGTGATTTTAGAGTTTCCGACATAAGCCTCGGGTTGAGTCACGGAACCCGTGGAGGATGCCATATGATCGGTAGCACCAGAATCGATAAACCAATCCTGGGCATTCGTCGTAACATGACACTGAACATGAAATGCTTTAGCCAAATCCATATCTGAACCGGGTTTATGAGTGGCATACGAAGAGATGCGGACACGCACTAACATAGTGACTATCTTTGCGACATAATTGAAAAATGCGGAGGGCGGTGGCCACGACCACGACCACCCCGAAACGCGCGACCACCACGACCCCAAGAAAAACCGAGTGGCCCCGTATGAGCCGAAAAAGCTGCGGGTGGAGAGGTAGTTCCGTGTAGTGAGTGCAAAAACAATTCATGGGCTTCAGCGTGGGCAAGAAGATCCCGAAGGGTAGTCGGAGACCGAGAGGCCCGAATAGCCGTATAAAACGTCTCGAAAGACGGACCAAGACCGCACAAAAACCAATGGACCTTATCCGACTCCGCAACCGGATGGCCGAAGGCCGAAAGCTGATCACAAACGTTCCAGAACCTGGGCCAAACTCAGCAACGGTGGACGAACCTTTGGAATATTAACGAAGTTGGTCACGTAAAGTTTGAATACGATCGACAGAAGAATGGATATAGGCTTCCTCAAGAGCGGCCCAGATTTGTCGGGTTGTGGATAGACCAATGATTTCTGAAAAAGCTTCTTCGGTCAGAGAGGCTTGGAGAAGAATAATGGCCCGTTGATCAGCCGAGAGCCATGCCGCAAAAGCCGAATTCGGTGCGGATTTGTCACTGGTGAGAATCTCAGGTGCGGGTGCTGGAAGAGTTCCATCAACATGCCCCAAGAGATTATGATAAGAAAGAAGAGGAAGCATCTGATTATTCCACAGGAGATAGTTGGAAGAAGATAAACAGTGGGTGATCAGATGAAGAATAGTGTTCATGGGGAGAGTGGTATCTTGAGAGGAGGAGGCCATGGCAGGAGAAGAGATTTGAAGAAACCGTAAAACGGGGAGGAAGGGAGGCGTATGAGAGGGGAAGAAGAAGAGAGAAAAGTGGTGGGATTAAATGGCTCTGATACCATTAGAATAATACTCGTCACGCCAAACTAGGTGGAGAGACATTGAATTTATAGAAAGATAAGTTACACTTTACATCCTTAAAGAATCAAGAGATATGTTAATGTATATGTGTATAAGGCCCAAGCCCAATGTCTGTATAAGGCCCAGGCCCATATAGTCTTTGTATAAATACCTTGTATCTTCTAGTTTAGGTTAACTTTTCTCATTATTACTTTTCATATTGTACGTTTATTCTCTCAATCAATATATCGAAGTCTCAAACCTTCAGCACATTCATCTTCTAACATGGTATCAAAGTTGTAGGTTTATTCATCGATTTCACTGTTCATCGTTTTTACTGTTCATCCGAACCACAGTCGACCCTCGCCGCCACCACCCCCATCTGTCTCTCGTTGCCTTCTCATCATAAACCCTAGCCGCAGACCGGAAGAACTCCGGTCGTAAACTCCATATCGGTCGATACCGGTCCTTTTCAATACTGGTCGACGATACCGGTCACTTAATACCGGTCTCACACCCCTTCATACCGGTCATTTCATACCGGTCACTTTTCCCTATCGGTCCATACCGGTCGATACCATCGGTTCATACCGGTCGCACATCCTACTGGTCGCTAATACCGGTCGCACATCCTACCGGTCGATACTACCGGTCGCACATCCTACCGGTCCATACCGGTCACTCAGTGAACTGTTTTGAATCGCATCCATGGCTGCCAATCTCAGTCACTCAAATCCCATCTCGGTTGTTTTCAATGGTAGCAACTACATCCTGTGGCATCACCATATGACAATTCTGCTAAAATCTCATGGGCTTTACACCTATGTTACTGGTGCATCCAAACTTCCAGTTCAGGCAGCAACTGAGAATGCTGTTCATTTTGCAAAACGCATGAATGAGTGAGACATCAATAATGCTCATATTTTGGGTTTCATTAATGCCTCTACTACTCCTGAGATCAACCAACAGTTTCTTGGCTATGTCACCGCCAAAAGTCTCTGGGACTTTCTCGCCAAACGATACACGTCATCAGGCCTATCTCATCAGTATCAACTGTGGACTACCTTTCAGAACAAACGCCAGCTTTCTGATCAATCCGTAAACTCTTATATCTCTGAAATGCAGTCTCTCAGAGATTATATAAGTCTTGGAGCACCACAATTTTTTGATGAAACGGCTCAACAGTTCACAACATACTTCAACCAGCTGCATTTGATCACCATTCTGATGGGCCTTACAGATAAATTTGAGAATGTTCGCTCGGATTATTCACACCCAATTCTCAAAATCTATAAAGATTCTTAGAGCTGACAATGCTATGGAATACAAAGAGTACTCTCTTCTCTCCTTTCTTCAATCTTAGGGGACTCTCTCTCAGTACTCCTGTCCCGGCACATCTCCTCAAAATGGTCGTGCCGAAGGCAAACACCGTCATATTCTTGATACGGTTCGCACTCTTCTCATTTCTGCTAAATGTCCAAAACGTTTTTGGGGTGAAGCTGCTTTCACTGCAGTTTATACCATCAGTCGTCATCCTACTCCCATCCTTAATAATAAGACTCCTTATGAAGCTCTTCATGGGGTCACCCCCTGCCTATGAACTTTTAAAAGTTTGGGGTAGTGCTTGTTTTTTTCAGTTACAATCTCATGAACATACCAAACTTGAACCTCGCTCCAAACTTTGCTGCTTCCTTGGATATGGTATTGAACACAAGGGTTATCGCTGCTGGGATCCTATCTCCCAGCATCTTCGTATATCTCGTCACGTTACCTTCTGGGAACATGTTCCTTTTTCTTCTATATCCAAGTTTCGTGAGTCCTCTACCTTCACCACTCCGTTCTTTACTGATGCTTCCGTCTCATTAGACTCACTCCAATCTGACATCATATCGTCTCTGCCTATTGTTCAAACATCTTCTGACTCTGCCTTTCCTTCAGAGTCTCCTGCCTCTACACCTCCTACACCTCCTGATCAACATCAATCATCTGCTCCATCCGCATCACCGTGATTATCATGTTTATGCTACTCTGTTATCCAATCACGAACCTACTTCCTACAAGGAAGCCTCCTCTAATCTTGAGTGGCAGAAAGCTATGGATGAGGAACTTCAGGCTCTTGACAAACTCAGACATGGGACTCTGTTCCTCTTCCACCGGGCAAGTCACCCATTGGTTCCAAATGGGTGTTCAAAATCAAGACAAAATCTGATGGCTCTATTGATAGATACAAAGCTCGCCTGGTGGCAAAGGGCTTCAATCAAGATCACGACATTGATTATGAGGAGACATTTGCACCTGTTGCTCGAGTCACGTCTGTTCGCAGTCTCCTAGCCATCGCAACTACAAAACAATGGCCTCTCTTTCAGATGGATCTTAAGAATGCCTTCTTGAACGGTGACTTATCTGAGGAAGTCTACATGACACCTCCTCCAGACGTTCGACTTCCACAAGGTCATGTTTGTCGTCTTCGGAAGGCTCTCTATGGACTCAAGCAAGCTCCGCGAGCTTGGTTTGAGAAGTTCAGTTCCACAGTCACTTCTCTGGGTTTCTCACCCATCAACTATGATTCAGGACTGTTTACTCAGACCACTGAGGCTGGCACAATCTTACTTCTTTTGTATGTGGATGATATGATTATTACTGGCAGTGACTCTACAGGCATAGCTAATCTCAAGACATTTCTCAGCTCCTGTTTTGAGATGAAGGATCTTGGCTCTTTACACTATTTTCTTAGTCTTGAGGTGCTCTCAGATCCATCGAGAATTTATCTTTGTCAAGCCAAATACACCTCAGATCTCTTGTCAAAAGCTGGGATTACTGACAACAAAACTGCATCCACTCCCCTTGAGCACAACCTTCATTTGGCTCCAAATGCTGGACCTCCTCTACGTGATCCTACTTTATATCGACAGTTAGTGGGGTCACTTGTCTACCTGACAGTGACTCGACCTGACATTGCCTATGCTGTTCATACCGTCAGTCAGTTCATGTCTGCACCCTGTTCTGATCACTATGCTGCTATCCTGCGCATCCTTCGATATTTAAAAGGGACCATGTTTCATGGTCTTCATTTTATATCCACATCATCATTGACTTTGTGAGGTTTTTCTGATGCTGATTGGGACAGTGACATGACTGATCGTCGCTCCACTACCGGCTACTGTTTCTTTCTTGGAGACTCTCTCATATCTTGGCGGAGCAAGAAACAATCTCTCACAGCTCGATCTAGTACTAAAGCTGAGTATCGAGCCCTAGCTGACACGGCTCAAGAACTTATGTGGTTACGCTGGCTACTCTCTGACATGGGGCTCCTCAACAGTCTCCAACTCCATTGTGGTGTGACAACAACAGTGCGATTCAGATTGCTCACAATGATGTCTTTCACGAGCGAACGAAGCATATTGAAATTGACTGTCACTTTGTTCGTCAACACGTGACTCGCAAGACTATTCAACTTCTTCCTATTTCAACTCTTGATCAACCGACCGATATTTTCACTAAATCTCATCTACCAGGACGGTTTCGTGATCTATTTTCCAAACTCCATCTGGCTCATTCTTCTCCAGATTGAGTTTGAGGGGGGGTGTTAATGTATATGTGTATAAGGCCCAAGCCCAATGTCTGTATAAGGCCCAGGCCCATATAGTCTTTGTATAAATACCTTATATCTTCTAATTTAGGTTAACTTTTCTCATTATTACTTTTCATATTGTACGTTTATTCTCTCAATCAATATATCGAAGTCTCAAACCTTCAGCACATTCATCTTCTAACAAGATATACATCTATACAATAACTAAATGTATAAAATAATAACTAAGTGTGTCTAATAGTTCTCCTTTTATATAGATATAGATTAGATTTGCTCTTCATTTGTTAAAATGATTCCATGTTACACGACTTTCATCTCTAGGGTTTTTATTCTCACTGAGTTTTTTTTTCTTTTTTTAGAAGGTGTCCTAGGCTATGCCTAGACTAATCCCTTGGCAAATTATGACTGTTAAAACCCTGGACAGATGGGATATTCCACCACATCCTCCAGGGCCTTAATAACCTTTGTGGTTAATATTGTTCCTGGATTATCAGTAAACTCTTTAGAAGAAGATCGAACTTGGATCGGATTGGGAACTTAGAGCTAATACAGGAGCATTTTGTTTATCCATACATAAATAAAGAGATTTCAAAAAGAAGCCGCCTTGGATCATAACCCACAAAGACTGCCTTGTTATATCTTGTTGCTGCAAACACATGTTATTTGGGTCATTTTCTTTAACCACCAAGTCGTTTTGTTAACTTTATTTTTGGAAATTATTGTATCATTTTTAGTCTTTTTCTTCATATTATATTTTCAGTATTATTAATGGGTAAGGTTGTGTTGGTGCTTTAACCCTTGATAAGCATGAAGGTAGAAAAACATGGTGTGTCTGCCTGTTTTCTTTTCTTGGATCTGGACAGATTGATCATAATCAAGCAGAAAAAAGCAACGAGATTGAGGGATGTATGAAATCATCTGAGAAGATTAATGATATGTGTTCATTTTAGGTGTGTTTTATAGAATATTTGTGTTCGAGCAAATAAATATCCTACAATCTTTCTCATTCTCTTGCAGATTGATTGATGAAACCACTTCAAAACCTTGCAGAGAGAGAGTCGTGAAGTTGATTTATTTGCAATTATTGATCAAGTTCACTGGAGTCATGATTAGATTACAAGTTTGCATTTTTATCCTATTCGACAATTGATTGTTTTTCGATCTTGTTTTGAGAATTGACCATGTTATGACCTCACATGCACTTTTTTTTTTGGTGTTGATGAAGATAGTTGAAGCATAATAGTCTTGTGCTCTAAGAGCATCTCCAATGCAAAAGTCATTAATGACTTATTGATATATAAAAAGTCTTCGAGGAAAGCTTTTTGCCATTGGAGTTAATCACTTATTAAATAGCTTTTAATGAAAAGTTTTTTATCTATCGACCGGTTATTTGAAGTTTTCATAAATTCATTTTACTCCCCTTACATTTTCACTTTATACCCTTTTCAATTCTACTCTTTCAACTAAATATCACATTGCTCCCTTCAATCAATGTTATTTTCAATTTAAACCTCTTTTAATATTTATTAATTAATATAATTTATTAAATAAAAGTAATGTTTTTAAATATCGTTTAATGTAATGTTTTTAAATATTTAGGTTTAGAACTACTTTTTTAAATATCGTTGAATGTAATGTTTTTAAATATCATTTAATGTAATGTTTTTAAATATTTAGGTTTAGAACTACTTTTTTAAATATCGTCTAATGTAATGTTTTTAAATATCATTTAATGTAATGTTTTTAAATATTTGAATTATGGTTTTCAAAAAAATATCACGTGGGTCTTTAAAAGACAAATTAAATAAGAGGCTTTTATAAAACATTTCAATAGATGAGGATAGATTATTAAATGTAATTGATTAAAAATTTTTTGAAAAGGTTTTTACATTGGAGAAGATTTGTATAAATATGTTTTTGTTAAAAAAAGTAAGTGAAAAGCTGATGGGACAAAAACAGAAAGTCTTTTAAAGACCAATGCATTGTGAATGCTCTAATGAATGTGTTATAAAATGCACTATTGGTGATGTGCCATTTAATTGTCAACTTATTTTATTTCTAAATACGCGTAAAATGATTAAGTGGCTAGAATAATTAAAGGGTTGTTTGTTTTTTTAAAAAACCTTTTAATGACTCTTAAGTCTGAATCGTTCAGACCTTTTTACACACAACCTCTTATTAATCATAACTAAAATAAGACTTCAGACTTTAGACCTCTTAAAAAACAAACGACACCTAAGTGTAGTCTCTATGTCTTATTGCACAATAGAAATTGACCATATAACCAGTTTTCAAAATGTAGAGTTTGAATGACATAAAAATATATATTTTAACACTTTTTATGATTTAGTGCCCAACGAATACGAGTATATGTTCGATGAATGTTTTGAATTGATAAAATTTACAAATCTAAATTTACATAGATTTGGTCAAAAAGTAGAATATTATCTTATACATATATTTGTATTTACATAAATTTACATAGATTTGGTCCAATAAGATCAAACAAAAACTTTATTTTCTGTAATATTTGTATTACAAATGATTGAAAATCAAACAAAGGATTGAAATCACTCAATGAATTGGAGAAGTGTCTAGAGTAGAAGAGGAAGCCCTGTCAAAACCCAAATTGTGAAAGGAAATTAAACTTAATGAACTTGTTTGGTCCAAATCACAAATCAAAGTAGTAACTCCTTTTATGGAAGGAATGGAGTAACAGTTTACTAATTTCACTAAAAAACGATAATAATTCAATCAATTCTTTCGTCTGCATACAAACTCTGATGCAGCTACCAAGGGTGATAAAAAATGTTAGATTGCAAAAAAAGTTCAAAGCCCCCAAATCACAAATCCCAGTTGTAGCTTTTTCTTAAATTGTTAATTCATACCTACTTTTGAAAACGAACATTTAATCTAAAATAACCAACATAATTAATAATCTTTGACCTCTATGATTATTCTCTTGTGAAGAGAACTCCTCAATGTTGTCATCATCCACAATAACAGTAGAATCCAAATTCGCCTTGCTCTTGACCGAAGCCGATGATGATACTACGACATCCACGGTGAACCCTCTTCGAGTATCATCACAACTCCGAATGATCGATTCGACACAGACGGGTCCTTATTAGCTTCATTTGCAGCCACAATGTGGGGTTCAGAATCGAGCAGATCAAAATAAAAATAAAAATAAAAGCTTCATGAACGAAACACCAAGACCACCCTACAAACGAGGAGACTGCAAATCAACAATAATACCCAAACGTGGGCTATGCATTGTGCAATGTGATCAAATGCCCAATTGCATAGACCAGATTTGCTCACTGTTATAAAGCAGACCTGCACATTACCAACATAATTCATTTAATGATAATACCAATCCCTGTTTCTAAATTATAATCTTAGGTGTCGTTTGTTTTTTAAGAGGTCTAAAGTCTGAAGTCTTATTTTAGTTATGATTAATAAGAGGTGGTGTGTAAAAAGGTCTGAACGATTCAGACTTAAGAGTCATTAAGAGGTTTTTTTTAAAAAACAAACAACCCCTTAGTCAAAAGCTTTCCAGCCCCAATACACCTTATTTCTCCCGCATTAAATTCAAACATAGGCCCAAAAATATTAGAATATGTAATATCTTATATCGATCTAAAAGCCTTATAGATTTTCTTATTAAGATGCATGCCTTTCTTTGGCAAATAATATGTAATATCTTATATCGATCGTCTTAATTCTACTAATAAATCGTTGCATGAACATCATATCATGTAGGCGTTGTACCACTTGATTACAATCCTATGTTTCTTTCTGTGTATCATGGCTCTTTGGTGTGTACTTGCTTTGTTGAAAAAAAGGGTTGATGACATTGCCTAACAATGAAGGATACAAAGGCCTTGGGAGATGTGGTGGAACATCCCATCTATCCAGGGTTCGAATTCAGGCGTACACAACAATTGTGGCCACTGAGGTTTAATCAGAGTTGATGTCTACCAAGGGATTAGTCTAGGTTTAGCCTAGGACACCCTTCCCCAAAAAAAAAAAAAAAAGAATACAATTAAAAAATTACACAATGGTGGAGATATTTATTGAATTGGCCATGACACCACCTAACTGTACTTGAAATTTGTTTAACATCATTTATGTTTAGTAAGATTATGTTTTTAATGTGTATATATGGACTCTAACAAGTCTTGATACATAAGAAAAAAAAATGTTTTCATAACCATAACACCATTTATTTGAATATTGCATTTTGCCGCATTACACGAGTACATAACGTCATAGCTAAAATCTAGATGCTTGAATAAGAACCCATATTCTTGTTTTATTAGTTTTTACCATTTTATTTTATGTTTTCATAAATTTATAAAATATATTTATAAGGTATATAAGTTTAAGTTGATAATATAAATTAATAATCATGAAATATATTAATGAATTTCGTCTATTTTGACTTCTTTTTAGTTTTTTTATACATGCTTTTGTGTTTTGTTTTGATAAATTTATTTTACATAAGTAAATAAATTTATATAATTATCTATAAATAAATATATATATATATGCTTGTTTTATTATGTTTATTTTTAGATTATTTTTCATATCCTTTTAAATATATAATTAAAATGAATAGAAACAATATAAATTAATATTTATAAAATATAGTTTTAATTTATTTTTTTAAAGGAACGATTGAGGCTCGATCAAGCTTCGGCATTGCCATCACCCGATCGGGAATCAATCATATCATTAAAGTTGTGATCGTGACAGAAGTCGTTAATACAATGTAAAAGGAAAGACAAAGTTACATCAAAAACTTCAGGACAAGATAAATAACGAGAGTGCCTCGCAATTAAGTGAGTCGCTCTGTTGGCTTGCCTCCCAATCACATGGACCGAATAGTTGTCATGAGTGCCTAGAAGTCGTTGTATGTCAAGGATGATATCCCAAATTCCGAAATGTCGTGGCTTGTATCATAGATAGCATCTGCTTGGCATCAGTTTCGAAAACATCATTGGATAATCCACATCCTTGGACCTATAAGATTGCGTCCCTAAGAGGATACACCTCGCATTCTCGGACCGGAACAAGGGGAAGTATTTAGGGTCGCTTTGGCAGAGATGAAGGTACCCCTACTATCCCGTAGAATAGCACCGAACCCCGTTGAGTTGGTGTTCTCAAAAGTGGCGGCATCGATATTGCATTTTAAAAAATCCATTCTTGGGGGTGCCATTTAGAGCTGCAAGGGGGCGTTAGTAGGCATTTGGTCCATGAGTCTGAGCCCTCTAGTGGCATGTCAATCTGAGAGGATGTTGTTGGTGTGCCTAACAATCGAGGTTGGGTCACGAGGACCATCATTCCATAAGACATCGTTCCTGCGATACCAAACACTCCATAGGATCGTAAGAAACCGGTCTCCGTCAGGTCGTGGGTTTTCCTTAAGGAACTTGAAAACCAAGTCGGAAAAGGAACCAGTAATATCCATAAACTGTTCCACGGTGTCCCAAAGAGCCGCTTCACACCAGACCGGGCTCACAGTAGGACAACCAACGAAAGCGTGCCAAGTATTTTCGGTGTACGGTCACAAAGAGAGCATAGAGAGAAATTTGTAAACCTCTTTTTTGGAGAGCACTACATGTGAAGATAACTAATCGGAGTGCTCTCCAAGCAAAGTACCTAACCTTGTAGGGGATGTTTGCTTTTTAGATTCGCTCCCAGACTGCCTTAACATCCTAATGAGTGTTCGACACCAACCGTTCCATAATGAGTTTGTAGCTTTATTTAACGGAATAGACTTCGTTAGGGGACCAATGCCAAATAAGATTATCGCGACCTGAGTTCGAGGGGAGTGGAAGGTGGAGAATACAATTTCGGTCCCGCTGAGTGAACTTCTGATCAATTAAAGTTGTATTCCAAGCTTGAGAATGAGGGTCGCATAAGTCCCGTACACTTAAGTTAGGACGAATGATGTCGACCGGTGTTTCAATCATGAGGTTGCCATCGTCTCTACGCCATGGGTCTCGCCAAACGTTGATGGTCCTTTCGTCCCCCACCTTCCAACGTAGCCCTTCTTATAGTACAAGTTGGGAATGCCATATACTTCTCCAAATGAAACTTGAGGAGTTTCCTAATCGGGCCTCCATAAACATACCACGCGGGCAATATTTAGCTTTTAAAATTCTGTTGACTAGAGAAGATTGGTTTGACACAATTCGCTAACCTTGTTTTCCAAGCAAGCCACGTGGAAAGTGGTGAGGTCTTGGAAACCTAGGCCTCCTAATTTTTGTGGAAGGCACAACTTATCCCAAGAGAGCCAATTTAACGATCGATAACCATCACATTTCCCGCCCTACCAAAAGGAGTTTATCATTTTTTCAAGATCTTTGTTAATTGAAGGCGGGAAGAGAAAAATGTTCATGTAATACACCGAAACCGCTTGAGTCGCTGCCTTGATGAGTGTGGCCCTTCCCGCATTGGAAATGGGTCTTTTTCCCTAATTTTGTATCTTCTGCCAAAGTCTTTCTCGGATAAAGCATAAGATGAACTTTTTTGAACGACCCACTAGTGATGGTAGCCCAAAATACTGTCCCGTTTTGATGGGTTTGTTAATACCAAGAATACAAGAGAAATCGTAAAGGAGATCGGTGGACAGGTTTTTGCTTCCCATAATTTTGGATTTGGCATAATTAATTCCTTGACACGAAGCCTCTTCGTAGGTCATCAACTTTTGCTTTAAGTGACGTATCTCGTCAATCGAAGCCCTGCAAAAAAAAAAGAAGGCATCATCCACAAAAAAGAGATGAGAGATCGGAGGGGCACCTTTAGCTGCCTGATAGTCGTGAATTCTATTGGACTTTTCCTCATGTTTTAAGTAAGATGAGAGACCTTCCATACATAAAATGAACAGGTACAGAGATATCGGGTCGCCCTGTCGAAGTCCGCGGTGAGGGATGATGGGGCCGATCAGGTCATTGTTGACTCACACAAAATACTTCACATATTCGACACTGAGCATAATCATATTGACCGATCGGATGGGGAAACCGAAGGCCAAAAGTATCTGGAGGAGATACTTCCAGTCTAATCAATCGTAAGCCTTACTAATATCGATTTTAAGAGCGACTTCGCCGTTTTTCTTACGATTGTTACAATGCATTGAATGGAGCATTTCAAAGGCAATAATGACGTTGTCGGTAATCAATCGATTCTTTAGAAAGGCGGTTTGATTGTCGGATATGATCACCGAGAGAAGCGGTTTAATGCCGTTGGCAATAACTTTTGTGATAATCTTCATAATGACATTGCACAACGTGATGGGTCTATAGTCTCTGAGATTCGATGGTGACTCTATTTTCGAGATAAGAGTAATGATGGTGTCGCTGAGACCGTTTGGAATGGTCCCGTTTTCGAGCCACGTCTTTCCCGCTAGGAAGATATTGTCCCCCAAATAATTCCAAAGTTTTCGGTAAAAGCGGGGATTGAAGACTTCCGGTCCTGGAGCTTTATTCGGGTGCATCTGGAAAAGTGCCACACAGAATTCTTCTTTAGTGAAGGGCGTGTCTAGATGTGAAATTTCACTATCGGACATTCTCTTTTGGACCAAGTTAGTTATCAACTCCGCGTTTCCAGAACCTTAGGAAATATAACACCCTAAAAATTTGGGCAATTTAAAATTCGAAATTTTGGCAATATGACGTTTAAAATACGAAGGTCCAAAATACCCAGTAAATAGAAACAACTAAATAAGAGTAATTCCCAAATTCAAGACAACTAAAACCCGAATTGAATTGGGTTAGTTTGCACTAGAGTAACTTGCAAATGAATGGGACATATAGATTACAACAACGTACTTAATCTAGAATTAATTCAAACTAAATTAATGTGGGTGTTGCTATTCCACCAAAAATCTCTCTCCATAATGATTCCCCAAAAGGACCAGCACTTCAAGATCTCCTACGTGCACGGTTGACAAACCCGACCTCCTAGATTCCACCCCTAGTGGGACCTGTGAGATAACCAACAACCATAACAAGTGTTAGGACAAAGCCTAGTGAAATCTCTTAAATTAAACAGTTCACAACAAAAATATCATAATGCAATCTTGTGTTACCGAATCCCTTTGCGTTCAATAATATTCGCATTTGCAACGTCGTTCCCAAACCTGAACATAACACAAAAGAGATAACCCTTGAAATACGGGGGAGACCCATTTCCATGGGGGTGACATGTACACAGGAGTGGAGTCACCCATGATGTTATTGGATTACACCTCATGTCCCGGTCTAGTTCCCATGCCATGAAGACATCACAACCTCAAACCATAACATTGTCTTTATTGCCTACTCCGTCGAGTTACACCTCAAGGTCTTATGAGACTTTATTGTCTATCCATATCTAGACGAGTTGCACCTCAAGGGCTCACGTCCCCCCATTGCCTACTCGCTAGCAATTCACAATGACCAACAATAATTGGTCAAATAAACATACAACTACATCCTCGTGCACAAGGAGGTTGAAACCCATAATCTTATCAGGTGATCGCATACTTTTAAGTATTCACAAATATGTATATTCCACAATTCAACACACATACACCATATTCATCATACAAAGTTCTATATTGTTAGGATAACATGTTTCTCAAAATGACAATCCATCTTTACATTTCAAGTAGAACATTTACCATGTTTTCAATAAATGTTACGTTAGGTGATTATGTTACTCTTATCACATTTCCATGAAACCCTAGATAATTAGGTCAAACCCATAGAGTAGGGATCTACTCAAGTATTAACCATACAAGTATATATATTAAGATTTAAGAGCATTTAATAAGCATACAAGTATAAGAGTTAAGGTGTATAGATGAAACTCACAACTAGGGTTTGTAAAGAGAAAACCCTAAAATGGATGACTTGAGAATGACTTGGTTAATTTGGAGCTTTTATAACACAAAGGACACTCTTGAGTTCAACCACCTTCTTGAGATCAATAAATGCTAGGTTATGATTTGGGGTATTGAATGAGGTGAGAGACGGAAAGAAAGTGAGGAAAATCGTCTAGGGAGAAGGAGAGACCGATCTGCAAGTTTTTGTGTTGTGTTTTGGCCTCTTAAAATCGACTTTTAACTTCAGCCCGTTGCCCCCCGCTCGCGACTATGACCCTCCGACTATGCCTTGGGCATTGTCGCCGGGCATAGTCGCCTGTGACCCTCTAGCTACTGGAATGTTTGGCTCGATCTCGTGGTTGTGTGCGATAATGACTATGTGACTATGCCCCTGGCATTGTCGTCGGTTGCCCCTGACCCTACAAAATTTCGATTCTAAATCTCGGCGAGCTTTAACACAAGAAGTCTGCAAATACTAAAGGTTTACGAAGTCATGGTTGCAACGCGCTCGATTCCAAACTAATCACATATGAAAGTATATATATATATATATACATATACACATAAACACATATACGATCGATAAGTTCGAACATTCACACTTAGGACACTTGACTTAAACACATAAACCCATGCGGTGTAAATGTCTAAATCATAACATAAGAACTAGATGAAACTATGACTCAACGAGTTATATAAAGAAGATGTTCATTAAAAAGGGTCATGGAATTTACTTAAGAAATTCGGGGTGTTACAGGAAAAAAGTCTTGTGAAGTGCCTTGTAACAAGGTTATGAATTCCGTAAACATCCTCAATCCATCTTCCATTACCATATTTGATCTTAATGATTCGGTTGGATTTTCGGCGTCCATTCACGTAGGCATGGAAGAATTGGTATTTTGGTCCCCCTCCTTAAGCCAAAACACCTTTGCACGTTGCCGACAATGTTCTTCTTCTTTCAAGAGAGTGCAAAGGAGTCGTTGTCGCTCTTCTTCATAGGCGGCATTGGAAATTAGGAAATTGGAATTTCTAAGCATATCCAACTTAGCGTATGCTTCCTTTACCTCTTTTTTAAATGACATATTTAAATTCCTTCCCCATTATCCAAGAATTTTCGCAAGGGTTGAGATCTTGTAAATGATTTCATCGTTCCCGAGCTTATTCAAACTGTTCTAAAAAACTTGAGTGAAAGTAGCTTCCTGCAACCAGGCCAGAGGGAAGTATGTACCTCAGTATGAAGAACTATAGGAGAGTGATCGGATATTGGACTGATCAGATTCTCCACCCAGTGGTCCAGGAAGATATTAATCCACTATTGGTTACTAGTTGCATGATCAGATCTTTCATAGACATCGTTCGGTTTTCCTTTGTGTCTGCATCACGTGAAGGGGAAGCCATGCATGGGGAGGTCGAGCAATCGGTAATCGGACAGGGCCTTACAAAAGTTGTTAGTACACCAATCCGGGTGCTCGTTGAGGCCTCGTTTTTCACTTTGGAGGAGGAGATCATTAAAATTTCCCATGACAACCCAAGGTCGAGTAGAGTGATCAACGAGGTCTCGTAGGTGATTCCAAGAATCATGGCGTCGGTCACATCCCGGGTAACTATAAAAACCAGTGATTCGCCAAGGACCGTAAATTATATCATCTATTTCCAAGTCAAGGTGGTTTTGAGAGTACGACAAAAGCCAACAACATATTTTATTATTCCAAAATACGCCAAGGCTTCCGCCATGGCCGTTACAACTAACCGCAAAACACGAATCAAAACCCAAACGACTTTTTAATTTTTATACTCTAGTTTGGGGAACAAGCGTTTCAAATAGGAAAAGTACATCGGGACGGGAGACCCAGATAAGCTCCCGTAGGACCGGAACTGCCCGAGGGTTGGGGAGACCTCGACAGTTCCAACTTATGATGATCATTGTTCTATGCAGGCCTGAACAACAGGTCCCGCCTTTGGTTCAACCGGCTTTGGATTCGTGATCTCGGAAGTAGTCAAACTTGGGTCATTCGATGTTTCGGTTTCAAAAATTTGGTATCCTTCGGCCTTCTGTTTTTTCCCCGTTGAGTTCTTTAGTCGGTCTCTAATGCTTATCCTTTTTCTCTTTTGGGTGGTTTGGGGATTTTCTAGCTTAGATGGGTTTGGGGTTGCATGAGCAAAAATGTGGTGGGTGTTAGCATGTTCATGCATGGGGTGGATATCAACAATATCTTGATGATTGTATTTGGTAGGAGTAGTAAGTGGGTCCCCTTTGTTATAGTTGACAGTATGGGGGAAGGGATGGGTAAGAAGTTTCTTCTTGTACTTTGATTGAAAAAGTGGAAACATTGTCACGAGGTATGGGGCTTTGGGAACTTTTGTTTGTCTTATCCACTTTTTCTTTTTTATTGGTCATCTCTCCCAAAGTTGAAGTCAATGGATTGGGAGGAGTCCCATCGCCACCTTCCACTACTTTTCCTTTGTCCTTTTTTTTATTATCACTTTTACCAAAGTAAAAAGTGGTCTTGCTTTTGCTTTGGTCGGATATGGGTTCAACCGATGCACTATCCGAATGATTTTCCGGTGGCCGGTAAGAAGCACTTTTGTCGGATTTTACGAGCTTTGTGTCGTTTTTCTTTCCTTCCGCATTTTGGATCAGTGTGTTTGAATCATTCGTCTTCCTTTCTTTCTTTCCAATAGTTGGTGTGAAGCATGTACCAACGTAATCACTATGAAGCCAAGGACCGTAGAGTTGAACAAGTTCTCCATTTGGATCACGAATAGCTACCAACTTGTTTGAGCACTCTTGCTTGTCGTGACCCCATATTCTACATTTGTAACAAATGATAGGAAGCCTATCAAATTTGTATTGGAGCCAATGTTTCTTACCTTCAAACGGGACGAAAATACCCACTGTTGGTCGCTTGTCGATTTAGAGGTTTACTCGAGTTCTTGTGAAGGCTTTGATCATGTCGAGGTTGGAACCCCTTCATAGTAGAGTGGCATTGGGGTCTACTAACCGAACCCAGCTTCTCATGTTGTTCTCTGTGAATAGTTTGAGAGGGATGTTGCTAATGGTGAGTAAGAGAAGTAAGAAGTTGAGGTTTGCCTCTTTCCAGTTCTCGAAGGCCGACCAGTATGAGCCCATGAGAAAGAACCTCGTAAAATACCATGGCATTCGAGTCATGGCCCATTCTAGGTTTGAATTGGATGCAAAAGAAAAACCCAAGTATGTGCTGGAAGGATCGTTGCCAAGGTATCGAACTTTCCATGGGTCCTTAAACTTCCACATTCGGCTGAAAATTCGCTTCAAAAAGGATGTGGTACACCCTTTCCTTGCAAAGACTCACGTCACCATGGAGGTTTCCAAGAAGTCATCGGTGACCTCAATAATATCTTCATTGGTTGTGTCGTTTGGATACTTGAAGCTTTGTGGTAAGGGACGTAAGGTTGTTGATGGAGTCTTTGGTGGGGTTCATGTTGTTAAGTGGAGAAACAAACGGTAAGACTGGGCAGCGCTTGAGGGACAAAGATTAGAGTGAAACCGGAGGAAAGTCGCCAGAGTAAACAAGGAGAGAAGCTCCTACTCAGAGAAAGAGAGCCACATAAATGGGGTGAATATAATTTTTTATTTATTTTTATGATGTTAAAATATAGCTTTAATTAAAAATACCAAATTGCCTATAAATAGAAGCAACATATTTGGTTGGGCCGTGGAATGATTTGTGCTATTATTTGTTATCAGTGTTAGTTGTTAATAAAATGGATATTTACACTTCTATTGCACTTCTAAAATTATGTTTGGAGTAATTTATAAATTTGATCCATGTGGTTGCTATTCACTATCAAGTTAGTTTTATATTTTAAATTAATTACAATTTTAGTTAATCTAATTGTCACTTTATTTAACTTATGGTCCATTTGACAAACTAATCTAACTTCAAGATATTTTGGTCCTTTTGATCTTTTTTTTGTTTTTCTGATTTTTTTGTTTTATTAAATTATATAATACTATATATATATATTAGATTATATTTAATATTTAGATAGTTGTTTAATTCTTAAAAAATAAAATATTGTTTGTTTAAGTTTTACCATAAAAGGTAATATTTAGGCTATGTTTGATAAGCTAGCTTATTAGTCTTAAGCTAACTAATAACTGGTAAATTAGTTAGTGATTGATAAGCTAGAAGGTAGTTGATAAACTAATAAACAAGTCATGTTTGGAAAAAAAGTAGTTTATAAGCATGTAAAATGATCAAAAATGACATATTGAAAAAATAGTCAATTACAATATTTCATAATATAATTAAAACAAATTTCTAATAATATAATATATCAATTAATACAAATAAGATAGTAAAGAAAAATTAAATAATATAATATTTAATTAAAATAATTTAAAATTGATTAATATATATATATATAAGTTTTAAATTTATTAAAAACAAATTTTAAAATAAACCTACATTAATTTATAATTTTAAATAGCCTTTACATATAATATGAATAAAAATAAAATTGACCAACATCACATATCCTAATTAATTAATAACTTTTCAAAAAATATGATTACTAATTAAAAAATATGTTTTATAAATAAAAATTCTTTTTATTTCCTAAATTAAATAAAACCGACGGATTTTCGGCGGATCTTCGGCTGGTAAATTATTTTAGTTATTTATTTTATTTTTATTAAAAAGAATTTCTTAAGAAAATTTATTAAATTACCGGCGGATTGCCCGCCGGAAATCCGTCGGAAACATAATCTTAATGAAGTAAGAAAATTGAAAAATTGAAAAAGAAAATGTAGCGGATTTCCGGTCGGAAAATGGGTTTTCCGGCGACTGGTTTTCCGACCGACAAATCTTTTGGAAATCCGTCGAAAAAATGTTATTTTTAGTAGCGATAAAACGAGATTTTTTCAATAAATTTAAAAAATAAAGCAACTTATGGTTTACCAAATATGACCTAAATTAACATTTTTGAAGTTATTGATTAAAAACATAATTACATTTGATATATAGAGTAAATTACACGATTGGTCCTTGTCGTTTACATAAAATTGCACTGTGCGTCCCTAAATCAAAATAATTATGATAAATGTCCCTGTCGTTTACATTTTCACACGCCTTTGGTCCCTATGTTCTAACACCATTAAATGATTGTGTTAAGTAAATTAATGAAGAGGGCAATTTAGTCATTTCATAATTTTTTGTTTTCTACTAAAACTTAAAGGACTAAAAATGTAATTAATTAATACTTTGGACTAGGCATGTGCATCGATCGGGTCGGGTCCCTAAACCCCAAACCCGGTCGGATATCGGGTGGTGTGTGGAAGCCCCGAAATCCGACCGATTACACTTCGGATATATCGGGTTCGGCTTTTCGGGTGGCTCGGGTCGGGTATTCGGGTGGCCAAAATCCAAAATCCAAAATAAACAACTTACTGTACAAACTCCAAAATCCAAAATCCAAAATCAACAACTTACTGTTCAATACCATAAATCCAAGATAAAAAAAACTATTAGACATTGGAACTTAGAAGCCTAGAACTAGAAGGAGACTTACTTAGAACTTAGAAGAGGTCGGAGGGTGGAGACGTGGAGTGGTGCGACGGTGGGCGGTGGGACTTGGAAGGGCGCCGGTGCACCGGACGATGGAAAGGTCAACAGAGGTTACTGGTCGTGCGTCGGAAGGTGGAGAAGAACGACGAGGAGCTGGACTGCTGGAGATTTAGGTCTCCGTCGAGGAGTTGGACTACTGGTGATTGGCGAAGGTATTAGATTTAGGTATATGGTGTCGATGGATGAAGTATGAACTGATTTCAATGATTTGTGAATTAGAAATTAGGTATTAATGTATTACATATATACCACTTATAAAATAGTTTTTTTTTAATAAATTAAATTCGGGTTTTCGAGTCGGGTCGAGTGGGGATTTCGATACCCACCCCGATTCGTTTTATCCGGTAAAAATTCCGGGGTCAGTTAATCGGGTTTTCGCGTATTCGGGTGGGCCTAATTTCGGGTTTCTCGGGTATCGGGTCAGACGGGTTTTGCTCACCCCTACTTTGGACCTATATTTTTCTCTCTCTCACCACTTTTGAGAATATACACACACAAACGTTATATATATATATATATGCATA
This sequence comes from Arctium minus, assembly GCA_954870635.1. Taxonomy (NCBI): domain Eukaryota; kingdom Viridiplantae; phylum Streptophyta; class Magnoliopsida; order Asterales; family Asteraceae; genus Arctium; species Arctium minus. The sequence goes on along the minus strand of OX941087.1, from coordinate 38,131,755 downwards.
CATACAATATATATATAGAGAGAGATAGAAAGAGAGGGAGGATCATACGAGAATTATAGCTATTTAAAAGAATAAGAGAATAATTATAAATCAATCATTTAATTAGATAATACCTAAACTAATTTATTCTAAAAATAAATAAATAAGGGTATAAAAGTAATTTAGTTATATAAAAGTTATTTTAGGTATTTATTTAAAATTCTACTTTTACCATATTTATGAATTTAACATGATTAATTTTTTTAATAAATTTTTTATATTTAATTCAATTAAATAAACGTATTTAATTTTCATTTAAAGAGTTCATTTTTTTATTTAATACAATATTTAAAAAAATTAAAATTTTTATCAAAATCACATGTGACTAACAATGAATTAATATTTTTTTTAAATATTTTTCTAATACGAAAAATAATAATTTAAATTAAACATTGAAAAGAAAATTAATGAAAATAGTGTGATGTGTAGCAAAACACATAAAATGTATATAAGACCACTTGTACTTCAAAACGTAATTCATAATTTTTCATCAAAATCACATGTGATTCATAATGAATTAACTTTGTTTCAAAATATTTTCCTAATCATAATTGATTTAAAGTTTGAAAAACAATGATTCAAATTAAACATTGAAAAAGAAAAATAGTGAAAACAGAATCATATGTGATGTGTAGATAAACAAATTTAAAATGTATAGGATCACATATTCTTTAAAACATACTTCATAATTTACACATATCACTTGTAATGTTGCAAATAATTTACATTTCTTTTCTACTATGATCAATATCACATATGATACATTGATGAAAATTAGTCAATCTTTTTTAGAAAAAAAACTAAATCACACTTATTTTATATGTTGTAAAAAATAATGAGTAAATCAATAAAAAATTAATCATGCTTAAATCATGAAAACTAAAAAAAAAATCATGAATAAATAACTTAATTAATTTTATTACATAATCTATATAAAATAAATGAGCTTCCATATATAATATGTATACAACAAATGACACATATGCCTTTTTAGGCGATTTTTAAAAAAGTTTTATTTAAGTTATTATTTAATGAAATGATTGGTCAAGAATTATTCTCTTTTTCTTTTATATGGAAACTCTTTTAAATAAGTTTAAATATCTATATAGAGTTAGGTTCAAACGAAAATAGTATCTATTTAAAAGAATAAGAGAATAATTTTGGCCAAATCATTTCATTAAATAATACTTTAAATAAAACTTTTTTAAAAATCGCCTAAAAGGGCATATGTGTCATTTGTTATATACATATTATATATGGAAACTCATTTATTTTATATAGATTATGTAATAAAATTAAGTAAGGTATTTATTCACGATTTTTTGTTTAATTTTCATGATTTAAGCATGATTCATTTTTTATTTATTTACTTCTTATTTTTTACAACATTAAAATAAGTGTGATTTACTTTTTCATATTAAATATTTATTTTTATTGGATTAGTTTATTTAACAGTTTTCTACAATTTTCATCAAAAATCATATGTGATATCAACAATTAATCGACATTTTTTTGTAAAAAAGATTCGCTAATTTTCATCAATGTATCATATGCGATATTGATCATAGTAGAAAAAAAAAATATAAATTATTTGCAACATTACAAGTGATATGTGTAAATTATGAATAATTACGTTTTAAAGCATATGTGATCTTATACATTTTAAATTTGTTTTGCCATCACATATGATTATGTTTTCACTATTTTTCTTTTTCAGTGTTTAATTTGAATTATTGTTTTTCAAGTTTTAAATCAAATATGATTAGAAAAACATTTTGAAACAAAAGTAATTCATTATGAATCACGTGTGATTTTGATAAAAAATTATGAATTACGTTTTGAAATATAGATGTGATTTTATACATATTTTATGTGTTTTGCTAAACATCACATATGATTATGTTTTCATTAATTTTCTTTTCAATGTTTAATTTAAATTATTGTTTTTCAAATTTTAAATCATATATGATTAGGAAAATATTTAAAAAAAAATTAATTCATTGTGAATCACATGTGATTTTAATAAAAAATTTAATTTTTTTAAATATTGTTTTAATAAAAAAAAATTAAATCTTTAAATGAAAATTAAATACATTTATTTTAAATGAATTAAATATAAAAAATTTATTAAAAATAAATAAATTATATTAAATTCATAAATATGGTAAAAACGTAATTTTAAATAAATACCTAAAATAACTTTATACCCTTATTGATTTATTTTTATTAATTATTTAAGATATTATTATTATCTAATGAAATGATTCGCTTATAATTATTCTCTTATTCTTTTAAATAGATATCATTCTCGTATTATCCTCTCTCTATATATATCACTTATATATATATATATATAGAGAGAGAGAGAGAGTCTCATTCATTTATTAACCATCCTATTAGTCCCAACTCCTAACCATGTTAACTAAATTCCAACCAATCACAATCCATTTTTCATTATGTTGCTTTCCACAACTGACTTATGAAATAGGGGTATATTTGGTATTTTAATTTAAAGATTCTTTTCCTATATTGTTTCTGTATATTTCACCTTTTTAATTTTGGTAATTATTTTATTTTTATTATTTGTGTTTATCTTTTAATTATTATTAAATAATTAATCAGGGTAATTATCTAAACAATCTTGACCGTATTATTTGTTTGAAAAGTTGTTTAATGGTTACGTATGAAAATAATACATTGTGTGCATATATGCACATTACATATTTGATTTGTGCATATCTACACATAAGCACAATTTTAGTGCATAAGTGCATATTTAAACAACATGACATTCATAGTATATTCATAGTGTTTAAACAGTTTAAGTGCACATATGTGTAGAGTATGTAGATTATGTGCACATGCGTAGATTATGTGCATAAGTATATGCATAGATTATGTGCATAAGTGCATGTGTAGGTTATGTACATACGTGCATTTGTGCATATGTGTATAAGTGCATATGTAGATATGTAGCAAAACAAGATTTTTTTTAATTAAAATTTTGAACTAATTGAGAGTCCAAACTTTTTTTTGATAAGTTTGACCTAAAACAGGAAGGAGTTATTGTGGATAGAGTTGATGAGGACCAGTTACCATGGATAAAATCACTTGTCATGTTTATGATTTAGGTGTTTTGACCAAATTATCCCTTTTGCATATATGCACAAAATCTTAAGTGCATGAGACTAATTAAGGTAGGATATGAAAATTAGTTTTTAATTTTAGTCATTGATCTGATGCATCTACAGTTGTGGTGGTTGGTTAACAAGGTTAAGACTAATGAGTTGGTTAACAAAAGAAGGAGACCATATATATATATATATATATATATATATATATATATATATATATATATATATATATATATATATATAGTCCACTTATTTTGTAAATCCATTTTATCATGTGAACTTGTAACCAAGGGTATTTGGGTTTTTTTTTTCCAAATTCATAATTTTAGGATAATTCATATTTTTAGTAACAATAAACTTTCTTAATATTCTCAATTATCTTCATCTCTCTCTCTCTCTCTCTCCGGCGACCTCCCACTCCGGCGACCTCCTCACACTCCGGCGACCTCCCCTAATTCCGGCAAGTTTCATAATTGTTTGGAGTTTCATATTTTTTTTCGAGTTTCAAGTTTCATAGGAGAAAAAACATATGAAATTTCAAAAATATATGATTATTTCAAAAAAAAATCTAAATATTCATATAGGAGAAAATATGTGAAACTTAAAAATATAATTATTCATATAAGAGAAAAAATATGAAACCGTTTTATGAAAAAATATGAAACCGTTTATGAAAATATATGAAACTGTTTATGAAAATATATAAAACCGTCGCCGGTAGAGGGAGGACGTCGCCGGAGAGAGAGAAGATCTTCATAATCATCATATATTTCATATACGGTGTGCGTGAAAACCACCGTGTGTGCGTCTTCCATCACTTTCGTATCCGTGAAAAACCACCGTCCACGATGGTGCGTGTGCAGAAAACCCATCGGAGTTTTGAAGGATTCGCCGGAGTTTAGCATCGAGTGTCCTTGTTCTTCATGGTAGCCATATATCTTTCGTCTCCGTGAAGAACTACCATCTACGGTGGTGCGTGTGCAGAAAACCCACTATGAAGAACCACCGTCCATGGTGGTACGTGTGCAGAAAACCTACCGTGAAGAACCATTGTCGTTGTTAGTCATGGTGGCCGAATTTTTTTTGAGAGAGAGAGAGAGAGATGAGAGAATTATGGAGAAAATTAGGAAAATAATGTAACCATAATTAGATAAATTCAAATTAATTAATAATTTAAAATTTAAAATACCTAAAAAGTATTCCCAAACTACCCTTTCCCTCTTTTATTAATAAATTTAAATCCATAAATTTCTCACCTTCGATCAAGATAATTAATGGCCTAGATCGGTTTACAAAATTTACAAGAAAAAAGAGGTTTACAAAAGAAGCTCCCTCTCTCTCTCTCTCTCTCTCTCTCTCTCTCTCTCTCTCTCTCTCTCTCTCTCTCTCTCTCTCTCTCTCTCTCTCTCTCTCTCTCTCTCTCTCTCTATATATATATATATATATATATATATATATATATATATATATATATATATATATATATATATATATATATATATATATATATATATATATAGGGGAGGGATCATTTTGAAACCACTCCTAAATTGAAAACTTTAGAAACTTCAATCAACCAATCAGAGATTTTTTTTTATTTTTTTCGGTTTTTTTAATTTGATGGGTAATTTTGACATTTTGTAACCAAGTTATTAATTAAGGAATGTTCTATTTTCGTTTTTTTCTGGAATAACCAATTATTTAGGGAATATTTTTTTTGAACTAATCTTTATCTATTAACCAATTTCATGATTTATCTTCATTTGAGTAGCAGGAAATACGGTTTTCAAAAAGGGTGTTGTAGGTTTCTTTGCATTGGTAAGAAGATGAACCACGAATCCAATGTTGAATATCTTTCGCTCAATGAAATTCATGTTCAAGACGCGTTGACGTGTTGGAGAATGACGAGTTTTTCTTATCTTCTTTCGTCTCACCTCATAATGGAAACTTCATTAGTGATTCGGATGATGACCGCTTGAGCGATTTTCCTGTGGATTACGAGGTTGTTCGATCGGAGGAAGTTGTTGTTAATGGTATTCTTTGTTTCCAATTCACGACATGCGACTGTATAGTGTTTTTTATGTGTATTGATGTTATATATGTATTTTTTTTTTTGTTATTTTATGTGGTGAAGTTGCTTCATAATGGGTTAGTATAATAAAATTTTGGTTATTTCTTCATGAAACAATATTTATGTTTATGTTTTGATTGTAATTGTAATTGTGAAATTGTATGTTTTGTATTTTGCATTTTGTTTAATGTATTGAAAATTTTAAGATGTATGTTTGATATGTATGATGACAAGATTGATAACATGTTTAATATTTGTTAGATGATAACCCAACTGATGGTGGAATCACCGAGTGGTTCGAAATTCTGGATACCGGTCGTGGATGTTGATAGTTCAATTAAGATTGGTTATAGGATTGATTCAGTTGAGAGTGTTGAATTTATGTATAGGAAATATAGCTACGTTTGACATTCGTTTGGCAAACAAAAAAAGTAACAAACTTGGAAGAATTCAAACTCAATATTTTTCATCAGGTTCACTACTATACATTCTGTTTGTTTCATCAACTAATCTAGTAAACAATATGTTTCATCAACTTCACCAAATCAAACATGGCTCCCTAACATAAACTAGGTATCTGTTTCATCAATTTTCACCAAATCAAACATGGTTTGATACCATAAACTATTCAACTTTTTCATCAAAGTACAGAAAAAACATGGCATCCAAGCATAAACTAATACTATTGCTCACCAAATCAAATACTTTGTTCACATTGTCTTCATGAATGGTAGACACAACAACGAAATAATCTAGAGCATACCCAACTTCACTAACAGGTTGACCATATATATTTATGTGTTTATCAGTTTCACCAAACAAGTGATATGTTATCATTGTGTTCATCAAAAGCATACCCAACTACAGATTCACCATCAATAGCATATAATACCCAAATAGTCTGTTTCATCACATTCATTATATGAAAAAATGTTTTCATAAATTTCACTACTATGTTTGTTGTTTATCAGTTTCTGGAAACTATTGAACCACTTCCTTATGTTGTTTCATCAAAATATAGTTTGTTTTTGTGGATAAAACCCTAATTAATCGTCTGTTTTCAATTAGTAAACTAAATTTTTGAATGAACTTTTGTTTCTAAGAGAAACCCGTTGATGAGATCCATTAACGAAAGTAGGAAAATAAAAAAACATATGTAAATCATTAACCCCCATTACTGCCCCTCTTGCCGATTTCGATTTCACATATGACCATTTTGCGTTTTATCTTAGGTTTCGAAAGGAATGAAGGGTTGATTTCATTGTCGATGATCGGTCTTGTTAGTGAAGTTGGAGAAGGTATTCTTCTTCATCAGTCGTTCACTTCGCTTCCGGCATGCTATAGTAGACAATGAACTTTCGGTTTTTGATTTCGTTTAAGCAAGTGATACGTTTTGTAAAATCGTTCGATGTTTTACCTTTATTTAGATGGATCCTAGCGATGAAATCTGTGAAGATGATCTTCAAATCTTTGTTAACATTTTGAAAGATATGACGGTGCCGGGAAAAAGGAATTTCATCCCCTTTCCTTTTTCCAAACCAGAAGACGAATGACATATGTACCCTTCTGTTTCATTATTTTCATTTTTTATTAATAAAAAAATACCAATGTTAACATAAATAGATTGAATTGACATACACCGTTGATTGATTACATCTAAGGTAGATAGGTGGGTTCCATAGTTTGTAACTAGTGTTATACCCGTCCGTTGGTCGGGTATACAACATGACTTTAATTGACTTTAATTTAGATTATGTTATTTGATTGATAAGTCTTTTCATCATTGCAGAATGCTTTTTTCCAATCGAGCAAGAGGCTTAGTCAAACTATAACCGGATTTTCGTGCCTTTCACTCTCGGTCAGGTACCCTTCGGCTTGAAGGGTCCTTCTGTATCTTTCATAATAGATCATAGGCAAATAAGCGATCGAAATCGGATTACCCTTCTCGATTTCAAGATTTTCGTGATCTCAAACTCGAGTTTTTCAAGCGAACCGGGTGAAAACGCAACTTGATCATCGAGTTCGTTCGAGTTAAAATCCGATATCGATTGTGCATGAAAGAACTTACAGTTATTGTCATGTTTACAATGTCCTTTAATGAAATAATGACCAATCTTTGATGGTATTCCATCTCTTCTTCCTCTTAATCCAAAATTCCCATATAGGGTATAACAATCTTCAGAAATGGTGATTTCTCGACTAAAAGGTTCGAATTGAGCTCCTAATCCTATAAAATAAATATTGATTTTGGTACCTACAATCATCGGAAACCATATTCGGATACGGTAACGGCATTGTGGACGGGGTTTGTGAGGACAAAAAGGGTTGATTCGGATGCAAAATCGGTCGAAATTGAAGCAATGGCGATATCGAAGGCGAAGGAACTGGTTTCGTGACTAAATTGAGCTCAATTTTGGCCTTTTGTATTAAGTTTTGGATCAAATTATCAGGGCCGAAAGCAAATCGAATCATTTCGCGATCGGCATAATCTAGCAAGTATATGTAACCAATTATTTTTCGAGTTGTGGTTTATGTTTCTAGAATTCTATTTTAAACAACTTTTGCAGCTTCAAAAGCTTCCATGCAGACTCAGTTATCCCGTTTGGTTTGTCCTCTAGTTACATACCCGTGCACGATGCGACGCGAAGTATTTCAAAATCGAAACTGAAAACTCGAAACAAATAATCATGCTCCATTTTTTGTTCTATTTCCTTTCTTCTTGGTGTTAATTTTATGTGGAAAATGAAAAATGAAAAACTAAGGAATATAAAGTTAATTAAATAACTAACTATAAAGATATAAAATGTAATTTATAAATTATAAATGATTTGATTTTAAATATATGAAAGAGATTGTGGGAGGCATTTCACAACTGTTATCGTTCCTCATTGCAGTAGCGCACAATAGCTCACTGGCCGTAAAGGGTCTGAAATGGAAGCCCAGTGGTATAGGATTCGAAATATTGAGTGAGGGGGGGGGGGACAATTAATATAAAATATTATTTTGTTTTCAAATGATATATAATGCGCCATCAATGTTTTAAAAACCGGTTTTTTGGTTGACCCGGTGTGGTGACCGGGTCACGGTTCAACCGGTCCAACCGGGTGGTTGACCCGGTTTCAAAAATTTTATGTATTTTTCATTTTCTTGCATATATAAAAAAAAACATTTTTTTAACCGGGTCAACCCGGGTTTTTGCCGGTTCAATCATACCGGTTCAACCGGTTTTCTCAAAAACCCGGCGGTTCGATCCGGTTCATAAATCCCCAAAAACCCGGTGATAGTTGACCCGGTCTCTCGACCGGTTCCTGGTTCAACCGGTTGAACCGGCCGGGTCGAGCCGGGTTTTAAAACATTGTGCGCCATACTTTAAGGTGTTTGTATTGATAAACAGGCTTCAAAATGATATTACTGTTTTGGGGTCTTTATGCTTTTGTTTGTTGTTATTCAAGCTCTAGTTTTTCGTATATTAATTCAATATATATTGGTTTCGATCATTGAACTTGCTATTTCTAAGTAAAAGATCCATTAGTTCATATCCAAAAAATAAAGTTGTTATTGTTTACATATTGATACATTGTTTATTAATGTTGCAATGTGGTGATTTAAACAAAATAAAAAAATCAAATTGGAAACTTTTCTTGGTTGTAAATGAGATCGATTTTATAACGATCAAGATACGGAAAGATTAGTAGATTACCAAAGGGGTTCTTCTTTTGGAGTCACTGATATCGGGGTCAAGTCTTGCCTTGAGGAATTCATCAAGAAAAGCGGCATTGCCAGTGCCCGAAAACAGTGAGCAAGTTCACTTGACATGTTCGGATCTCCATCAACACCCTCTTCACTGCCATCCAGCAACAATTCCTCCAAGTCCAGATCTTTAACTTTAAGCTTCCTGTTATACTGCAGAGTTGCAGTCAATGCTTTAAGACACCTGCATGATAAGCATATAAGGCCATGTTTGACAACAATAAGTCAACTTATCCTTTGAGTATATTGAAAAACCCTGTTCGTAAGCCATAAGCTTTTCAAACCGCTACTTCAAGTAGTGTTTCAATAAGCTCCATAGACTTTTATCATCCCCCTTATATTTTTCCAAATGATTTCTCAACCTAAGATACATGAGTTTTATGCATATGAACTAAGTGTTCGATTACTGTCCCAATTCCCAAATTGCCCTTACCTACAAGCAGTGCATTGATGAATGTAGTAAAAGAAATCAAGGAAACAGGGTCTTAATCTATGAAAGAAAACTTCACCAACAATAAGCCTTGAAATATACATTGAAACTCAACAAATCAGAGTAAAGCTTCAAGGTCAACATGCAAAAACTCATCAAATCAGAGTAAAGCTTCAAGGTCCACGTGCGTAATACTTAGCAATAGTGAATATGAGAGGAAATAGGTAACTAAAAAGAAGAGGTTTTCAACAATTACCTTTGAACACACGAGAATACAAAGTTTAGCATATGTCATAGGACCAAGATGTATTGACACTAAACCATATAAATTATAAATCAAAATCACCACACAAATTCAACTTGCAAAAACGCAAGACGTAAATTTAAATCTCAATTTATACCCTTTTATTTTTTGCACTTGTAAATTGCTTTGCCTTTTCGACCTCTGCGGAAGCTTTCTTCAGAAGTGCCTTTTCTTTCTTCTCTAAAATTTCAAGCATCTGCACAGATTATTAAAATTATTGAATACACGGAAAAGATGGAAGAACATTTCAAGGGTCACTGCAGAGTAGGTGAGGAGAGACTAAAGTAAGCTTCTTCAATCAAGTAACTCCTCTTTTCAATCAATCAGGGGTGGACCTACTTAGGGGGATACAATGGCACAGACCATCGCTTCATGGTTCCATATGATCACCCATTTCAAATAATAAATTCTACCAACATATTTAATATATATATATATATATATGCAATAGCAATAATAATATAATAATAATCCAAAGACACAAAATGCAACATAATTAAGACCCTAGATCTACAACCGCATGTTCCACCCAACTTCTTTACCTGCATCATGAACTATTGAAAAAGAAAAAAAAAGAGTAAACATTCATTTTGCACAACTTGGTGAAATAGGAAAACATGGGAAACACGTACCTAATTTCATTTCCTACATGTATCTTCTCTTCTTTCGCCTCATCAAGATTATATGCCCTACTTCATCCCATTGAGCCACTTTGGTCTTCCCGTTGATAACATTAGATTTCCCATTGCCAATCCAAGTAGGGTTCCACATCCATATCCCAACATCACAACTTTCCAAGAAAGAACAATTTATTTTGTCATTTGATAATGTTAGTATTAACTAATTATTCAATCCTAATGTAAGGATATAAAAATAAAAATAAGCATAAACATGTAGATGAACCTTAAAGTAGACTATTAGAAACCAATCACAAAAACCAATTCTTCCAACCAAGATCACCAAGTAGATAAGAATTTCCACTTAGAAAAGCAACCAGATTTCGACAAATGAAAAAAAATAGTGAAACTTGTAAGGAAACATATAAATCTCAAAGAGTACCTCGTTTAATTTGTCTAATGTAGTAACAACATTCCCTTCTTGCTTAGGCTTGCCAAACATAAGTCGTTCGCGAAAACATTGTCACCTGATCCGATAAAAGCAAGAAACATCAAATTATTAAAATCCCACGATATGTAAGTGCTCACGAGGATCGTTTAATACGCAAGTAACAAAAGATGTATACAACAAAATCAATGATGAGATGAATAAAGATTCAAAAATAAATTTAGCCCTATTATTCAAAAAACGATTTAACCATAGTATACAAAAATCGATTCAAAAATAAACCCTCTATCTTAAGAAATCAAACAACAATTTAGTGAACCAAGATGGGAGCACAAACCTGTTCAAGAACATAGATGAATAATTGTTGATGCTCTTGGGTACCTGGAACAAAAAATTCCCAACAGTGTAAAAAAAACCATAGGATAAATTATTTATGCAATTGTGTTTAAAAGAACCATTTATGCTATCAAGAACATGTCCAGATTGGAATCCATACCAGAGGAGATGAATATTTGGATTTTTGATTGAGAGCAATCGTTTCTAAACCCTAAACCAGAGATGATATAAGCCATACTACACTGGAAATCTTCGAGATGGAGAAAGTCCAACCAGAAATTAGAGATGGAGAAATAAAAACCTGGGGAGTAAGCAGCATCCGGAACCGAGAACAATGAAATGGAATCAGAGAAGAACGAACTTTTAGCATTTGGTCTAGGCGAAGACGGGAGGGAGTTGCCGTGAAGTGGAGAGAAATGGATAGTAATCGAAAATACTCAATCACACGATGAAATGGGGGGAGAGGGAGAGAATTAGGGCAATTTGCAGAAGCAGAACATGGAGAGGGGGGAGGGTTTGTGTAGGAGCAACATGTGGAAATGGAAGTTGGAACTCATGAACGTGGAGTTGAAGGCGGAGAGAGTTCGTGGAAGAGAAAGTGGGGCTGGAACGTGGAGTCGTGGAGGCGTGAGGGGAGGGAGGGAAACAAATGGGAAGTGGGCTGATTTGGGGGTGGGAATTAAACACCACCGTGAAAATAGGAATTTGAAGGGCTGCGATTTAATCTGAGGTGATTTTAAACGACTCAGATTAACACAAATATGGTTAGACTCGGCTCTATCCATATATATATAATTCAAGAGTGGTTACCTCTCTCTATCTCTCTCTCTCTATATATATATATATAGAAAGAGAAAAAGAGAGAGAGAGAAAGGATCATTCGAGAAGTTAAACATTTTACGAGAAGGCAAGAAATGTGATATCATATATGATTACACGGCCTGTGGGTGTGCTTAATCATATATGATTAAACGTCTATGTATTGCCAATATAACATGTGTGTAATTATATATGATTAACCTTGTGTATCATATATGATTAAACACTTCTTTCCTTCTTGCAAAATGTTTAGTTTCTCGTTTGAACCTGCCCTTATATATTTTATATATATACATTGGAGCAAATATACACTACAAAACAAACAACTTTTTCTGACGGTGGTTTCCGGCGGAATTTTCCGCCTGAAATATTTCGGCGGATTTCTGACGGATTTCTGGCGAAAGTCAATTTAGTCAAACTCCGTTGACTTTCGTCGGAACTCTGCCGAAAATCCGCCCAAATATTATTATTATTTAAAAAAACAAAATGTTTCGGCGGATTTCCGACGGTGTTTTTTTTTTAAATTTTGTCATACTAATTATAATTAATTAATAATTTTCGGCGGTTTCCGGCGGACTTTGAGCTTTCAAGCGCACCGTAACACCCTAAAATTTATGGTAATTTTGAAAATTAAAAATTCGGCAATATGACGTTTATAAATAGGGCAAACCACCCAAATAATGGGCAAAACGTGAGCATTCACAAAACCTGTAAATGAGTATGGAGAAACGACAACAAACCAAACCAAACAAAACCAAACCAAATCTATCTAGATTACATAGGTTGTCAATCCAATACCAAAATGAATAAATTGGTTTAAACACCAAGTCTCCAAATTAACTAACATCCAGAAATTTCCTCAAGAGACCAAACTCTTCACTCAACCCCTTGACGACCCGCCGCTAAGGGAACCTGTTATACACATCATTTTAGAAAAAGTGTTAGGCTTAAAGCCTAGTGAGAACATACAGTTTATAATTTGAAGAAATATATGCAATTGTAACGAAGGGAATCTTTTCAAAAAAGATTAGTTTACAATTGAACTCTTTGCCACAAAAGGGGCTTTTGGTATAAAAATTCATCTTGCGATGACGGGGGATACCCGATTGACCAAGGATTGTCGGCGGAACACCGAGTAGACCACAATCCGAGTTATGAGCTAAATACTTGGAATCCATGGCCACGAACAACGTCGGTCCGTACTAAGATGTGAGGGAAGGCCCACGAGGATACCAAGTCATACTCGTTCACTAGGACTACATTATGACCCATGGCTAGTAACCGATCTCACATAATCGTACCAAAGGCCCCTGAGGATCAAATGCATCCATAACTACAATGGGGAAAAACATCCCAAATATATATAAGCCGACTCAATACCTAGGGATCCACTAGTAATAGTCTAGACTTGTCACATTTACATTTGTGACTAACCAAAGCTAAACATATAGCTTCCAATAACATTTATTTCCAAAAATGCAATTTCCAAGTTTAACTGTTGATCAGAATGAGAAATCATAAAAATGATATTTTATACATTCTTCTAAGTAATTCACCAAATATGTGCAAGTAATACTTTATTTTATTTCATAAAAAATGAAACCCTTCCATTTCGCAAGATATAGCAAGAATCCCTAAAATCTCCTAAAACTCAAGTTAGGTCAAAATGTGATTTTCATAAATCCAAAACCAAGAAGATATATAGGGGTTAAAAATGTATATTTTGATGTGTATAAGGTTTAGAAAATGATAGTAGGAATTCACCAAGTAGGTTTTAGAAGAAAACTCAAAAACCTAGATCTTGACCCCCTTGGAGAAGATGAAGATGGTGATGGTGATGAACGCTTGACCCTTGCTTCCACTCCACCACCAAATACTCTTGTATCTTCCCAAAAATAACAATCTAACCTTTAAAATCTCTCAAATACGAAACCGTGGCAACTTGAATCGTCAAAATCGTAGTTAGGATGAGAAAGTTATGAGGAAATGAAGTTAGACCTCCAAAAATCGCATATAAAACCCTCAGATTGCTTCCCGCGGTTTGGCTCTCAGTTTGGAAGCCACGGAATAAGTCACACGCTTCCCAGACACCCATCCAGAGGGTTACGCGGCCTAGGGTCTCCCACCAAACCGCGGGCCTCCGAAAACCCCATTTTTCGCGTTTGATCACTGTTTTGACCATAACCTCTTCGTTATAGCTCCGGAAAGGACCGTTGGACTCGTAATTGAATCCTTCATCCATCAAGACTATAAAATCTAGAATTCAAGTCCAAAATCAAACATCTTATTTTTCTTTAATATATCGGTTTCTGTATTAACTTGAAATGATACCTTCCGAAAATCGGGGTGTTACACGCACAAACCCAATCCGGGTTTCTTCTATATGCATTGTTTAACATAGTTGGGTATGTCCCCATTACAATCGTTATGTTGTGGAACTGTAACACCCCAAATTTTAGACCCCAAGTATGTAGTTAAAGACATATGGGATCTATTTATGGTAATCCTAATCCGATCTTGCGGTTCAAAGGTTCAAATTTGGACGAGTTTAGCGTCACAGAGAAGTCGAGCAATAGCCTGGGGATGAACGACGACTATGCTGGTGACTGTGCCAGTGGCACTGTCGCGAGCCAACCACCACATTCGGTACATGTGGCGCGATAGTGACCGGCGATAGTGCCGAGTCACAATCGCAGGTGGCATAATCGCGGGCCAGGGGACACCCATGGTACAGTCCGGGCGATTGTGCCCCGCTACTTTGCGCATGGCACTGTCGCCCTGGCATTGTCGCTCGAAGGGGGCAGACGGGATTTTTCATTTAATGCCATTTTTAGAGATAAAATCCTAGTTTTGAGAAGTTCTAGCTTTGAAGTCGATTTCACACACCTGAGGTGCGATTTTCACATACTTTTCCCCTCTTCTCTCTTCATTTAATGGTTTGGTAAATTAATCATTAATACCCTTGATTATTAGGGTTTCTAAGGTTAAAGAAGCTTCTACTCCTCCAAGATTCAAATGATCCAAGTCTCATTTCATCCACTCTCCATTTCTAGGGCTTTCATTATTCTAGGGTTTTTATATTGCAACCCTATTTGGTGAGTCTTCTAACCTTTATTATGTTATCTCTATATGTTCTTAACTGCTGATTAGATGATTATGGATAAATTGAAGTTAAACCAAAACTAGGGTTTTGTATATTTTACTAAAATGTGGAAGATTGTTCTAGACTTCTAGTAGAAGTTATCATGTATTATGAGAGTTCCTTGGTGCATGTAATGGTATAAAATAAATTTCACCATGGCTAAGAATCACCCTTTTATACTAAAAAGTTGTTGATTGTGAATACCTATAATAGTATTTACGCTTGACATACAAGTGTAATAGTGTCTTTGACGATAGATGATTTGTGTATGAGATTATGATCATGTATTGTGGGACAACATGTTTTAGAATGAGACATAACATGCGTATGGTATACTACCTTTGCTTGGTCACCTCCTATTCGTGAAGTAAGGTCTATCTCCTTGTGCACGAGGATTTAGATGGTGTAATTACTTGAGTATAATTGTTGACCGTTGGGTCACTGACGGGTAGGCAATAGGGGGCGTGAGTTCCCAAGTTGTAACTCGTCTAGATTGGATAGGCACCCTTGTCCATAAGTCCTTTGGGTGTAACTCAATGGAGTAAGCACTAGAGGCATAAACGGTTTAAGGATTGTGATGTGTGGCATTGCATGGGAACTAGAATCGGATATGTGGTGAAATATAATAACATCGCGGGTGGCCCCATTCACGTGCTCTCGTCACCCAAGATGGTAGCACGTCTCCCCCGTCTTTCAAGGGTTATCCCTTGTGTATTTGTACAGGTAATGGAACATCCGTTCCGGATGGATTGTCAGTATGGGTCCAACCCATGGGTACTCCGATAACAATTAATTTACATCATTGACACTATTTTATAAATTGTCAAGTCTTAGATTTTATCTTTAGACTTTAGCCTAACACTTGTTTGGTGTTTAATGGCTCACAGGTTCAGCTAGTGGCACCTTGATTCGCCGACGTGCACCTAGGAGCATTAAGGACCGGGCTTTTGGGAAATTGAGAGAAAAGCGTTTTGGAGACATAGCAACACTCACACTTAATCTAGTTGAATAGTTGTTCTAGATTAATTAGGTTGTTGTGTACTATGTTTCATTCTTACCGCTACAAAGACTGTTACAAACTAACCCAACTTGACATGGGTTTTAATTGTTTTAAAATTGGGATTCGCCATTGTGGATTTTTACATTTACAGGATATATTGGACCTTCGTATTTCAGACGTTATATTGCCAAAATTTTAAAGTTTTAAATTTACCCAAATTTTAGGGTGTTACAAGTTGGTATCAGAGCAGTAGTTTAAGTGAACTATGTATGAATGTAGAGTACCTGGACTTAAGTTGTGACTTTAAGTTATGAATGTGTGAGGATGGGTAGAACTCTTAAGATGGGACGGCCTTAGAGTCAACGGAAATTACACTAATTTAGAGTTATGGTAATTGCGATGAAAATTTTTACGTATCACATGTTCATAATTTCACTTAGCTAACGTTATTATGAGGATGTTTTACGTGATTATGCTTATTTTCCATTGTTATGATGATTAATGAATGTAGTAGTACGTTTCCCTTGTCTATGATTCTTATGATCTATATCTCATCTATATTCTCGCATATGTGTGGCAGACTATGGTCAATACTCGCAGTCGATTGGAGGGCCCATATATGACGGCATCCACAGCCGACCACCCTAGAGTGACAACGAAGGACTTGCCTCCACCATTGGAAAACGTATTGGGCGGGGGACCCGAGCACATACCCCGTCACAATATAGCCTCATCCAACCCGATAATGGAAGAGGTTACGCTAGAATCAAGGATGATGGATCGAATGATGCAAGCCATGAACGTATCAATGGCTCAACAACAAGAGATGTTCTTAAAATACTTGAGGATCGAGATACTAACAATCGTAGGCACGAGACAATTGCGGAAAATGTACTCGTGGCAGGATCTGGGGGTACTGGACTCGAAACTCCCATTAATGAAACTGCAACCTTGGAGGCGAGACAAATGGTGAAGGCTTGTACCTTCAAGACTTTTCTTGGTTGCTGACCGCAGGAGTTCAAGGGGGCAGATGATCCGATTGTTTGTATGAATTGGATCCGAGAAATGGAGTAGACCTTCAGATCTAACGATTGTGGAGAGTGCCAAAAAGCAACTTTCGGTTCCCAAATGTTAAGAGGGACAACCCTCACTTGGTGGAACATCTATGCTACCACTCTTGAGGCGTCGGTGTTGGACAAATCAAGTCGGGCAACTTTCAAGAAGAAACTATTGGAAGAGTTTTGTAATGAAAGAACGATAGATCGACTGGAGGAAGAGTTTCGCAACCTGAAGAAAGGAAATATGTCGGTGAAGGATTACAACCGTCAATTTATGGGCAAATTGGGGTTAGTGGGGCATCTGGTCCCAACTGAAAGAGAGAAGATTAAGGCCTACATAAAGGGCTTACCATCAAATATGAGGAACATGGTTCGAGTGTCCAAGGCCATAAATCTTCGTGAAGCAGTAGAAGAAGCCAGTTGACGAGTGTCGAGCCCGACAAATAATAATTACCTATTACCTCGTATTACAACCTAGATTGCAATAGTGGTAAGCAGGGTCGAATCCACAGGGATTGGCCGTGAGCGGTGTCAAACTTCTATGCTTTATTTAAAAAAGGGAGGGGGTTGGATGATAATTAAACGAAACATATAAAATTAAAGCGGAAAACAAATAATTAAAAATTAGCAACGAGTTTAAATAATTAACCGGACCGTGTATCACAGACTTGTTCATAAAAAGATTTTTCTCATTTTATTCCAGAATGGGCGAGTATTGATACGCATCGATACACCATTTGTCAAGTGTCAATTAGCACGAGAAGCTCAATGACTAATTTCCTAACCGGTTAATTTAATCTAGTTACGAACATATAGTTCAATTACCGGTTGCTTTAAGATTGGACAAACACCATTCCTAGCCAATGATCGGACGCCGACCATTTAGACTAGATTAAGCAATCCTACAATACTATAAATTAACAAGATTATCAATTGAAGCAATGCTTACTACCAAGATAAAACTAAGAACAATTACGGATTCAAAGTTAAATCTAGCGATACACAATAAGGTTAAACAACATGAGGGTACCTACTCAAATTAATCAACCCAACTATGATAAACGATTAGTTCAAGGATTGCATAAATGCAAATCAAGTGATATGAAAAGGTTCAACAAGTCTCAACACAATCCAAATCAAATATTTACAAACTCATGCTAAAATGTAAAGACTAACTATGAAATCAAAGATTAAACCTAAAATTAAAATTACCTAAAGGATTGAATAAAATACCAATGATAGCTTCCCCTCAGATCGTCTTCTTTTTATGTTCAATTCTGGTCCATCCTCCTCTCTCAATCGACGGTTTCCAACCCATTTCTTCCCCACGTCAAGAACCGCTCGGAAAAGGCCCAAAGGCCCATGTTTTCGCTGCACGCGACTTGTTGTGCGGGTTTGGCCGCGTGAGAAAGTCGCCCGCTTCTGAGATTGGGACGCAACAGTACACAACGCGGGTTGGGAAGCGGCTTTCCCGCGTGAGAAACCGCGTGTTTCCCTATTTTTTTGATCGATACCCCTGGTTCACATCTGATATTAATTGGGTCCTCTTCTTTCCTCTTTCTTTTCTCTTTCTTTTCTTCTTGGGTTGCCGTTGTTGGGCTTCTTCATGGATTGGACCACTCTTTCCCTTTTTTTTTAGTTGGGTCGTGAAACACAAAGCAGCAAACCACAAAATTAGTTATATTATTATTTTATTTTTATTTTTTAAACTTAAATGGACATATAATTAAATGAGATTAAAATGGATTTTTTTAATATCTAATTGATATTAATTGGTGGGTAACTTTGACATAAAAATGTATAAATATAACTTATCACCAGTTGATTGAGGATGCCTGTAAGCAAGACAAGGATGAGAAGTCGAAGGTCGTAGAAAAGAGGAAGTGGGAGAACTTACCGAGCTCTTTCAAGAAACCGAAATTCCAACCTAGTGGGAGAAGCTTCGATAACCGTCGGGAGGCGAAGTGGTGTTCTAAGTGCAAGAGCAAGCACTTTGGTTTTTGCAACCCCAACCCTATCTCATGTTACAAGTGTAGTAAGTCGGGTCACACTAGTCCTAATTGTCCTATTCAAGGGGCAACATTCTACGAGTGTTGAGAAGTAGGGCATGTGAAGAGGGATTGCCCTAAGCTAAGGGGAGGAGCAAGAGGAGGAAACCCGACGATCCAACCGAAGAAGGAAACCACTCCTAAAGTTCAAGGTAGGGCCTTCCAAATGATGAGGGAGGAAGCGAAGGAGACCACCGATGTGGTGTCGGGTATGTTCTTACTCAACTCCCTTGCCACTAAAGTGTTATTTGATTCCGGTGCCAAATTTTCTTTCGTGTCCATTGAGTTTTGCAAAGCCTTGAATATGCCTACTAGTACTCTTAGCGATGCCTTGATAGTGGAAGTAGCGAATGGGGAACAAGTGATCTTGCGTGAAGTTTTGGAGAAATGTCGTCTAGATGTTGGTGGGGAACTCTTTGAAGTAAACCTACTCCCCAAGGCAATTGGGAGTTTCGACGTGTTAATCGGGATGGACTGGTTGTCACGCCACAAGGCGGAGATTTTATGTTCGAAGAAATTCATTAGATTACCAATCTCACGTGGGGATTTCGTCTTTGTGTAGGGGGAGAAGCGTAAGGGTGAAGTGGCTCTCATCTCATCTATCAAAGCAAGAAAATGCCTAATGAAGAATTGCCTGTCACTCCTCGCCTACGTAGTGAATGCCAAAGCGGAGAAGAAGAAGATTGAGGATGTGCAGATCGTTAGTGAGTATTCAAACGTTTTTCCCGACAACCTTCCGGGCTTGCCGCAAGACCGCCAAGTGGAGTTTCGGATCGACCTAGTTCCGGCAGTGGCACCGATTTCCCGTGCACCTTACCGCCTTGCTCTGACTGAGATGCAAGAGATGATGACGCAACTCCAAGAATTGCTAGAGAAGGGATTCGTGAGACCAAACTCTTCGCCTTGTTGAGCTCCATTACTATTTGTCAAGAAGAAGGATGGCTCGATGCAAATGTGCATCGACTACCAAGAGTTGAACAAGGTGACCATGAAGAACAAGTATCCGTTACCTCGAATAGACGACCTCTTCGATCAGTTGCAAGGAGATGGATGTTTCTCCAAGATCGATCTCCGATCGGGCTACCATCAAGTGAAGGTTAGAGGAGAAGACGTTTCAAAGACCGCCTTTAGAACCCGTTATGGTCACTACGAATTCTTGGTTATGCCATTCGGGCTAACTAACGCGCTGGCTGTGTTTATGGACTTGATGAACCGAGTTTGCCGACCCTTTTTAGACAAGTCGATCATTATGTTCATCGACGACATCTTGGTGTACTCGAAGAATGAAGAAGAGCACGAACGACACCTCAGAGAGGTACTGGAAGTGTTGAGGAGCGAGAAGCTTTACGCCAAGTTCTCTAAGTGCGAATTTTGGTTACATGAGGTTCAATTTTTAGGACACGTGGTGTCTAGCAAAGGAGTAAAAGTTGACCTGTCGAAGATTGAAGCCATGATGAATTGGGAACTACCTAAGAGTCCTACGAAAATTCGGAGCTTTTTGTGTCTAGCTGGTTACTATCGAAGATTCATCCAAGACTTCTCCAAAATCGCCTCACCATTGACGTCTCTGACGAGGAAAAATGTTAAGTTCCTTTGGACCGAAAGTCAAGAGCGGGCCTTTCGGACTCTACAAAAGAAATTGTGTGAGGCGCTAATCTTATCTCTACCCGGGGGAACAGAGGATTTTGTGGTCTACAGCGATGCGTCTAAGATGGGTTTGGGGTGTGTCTTGATGCAAAGGGGAAAAGTAATAGATTATGCATCAAGGAAATTGAAAGAACATGAGAAGAACTACCCAACCCACGATCTCGAGCTAGCGGCGGTAGTGTTTGCTTTGAAGTTATGGTGACATTACCTTTATGGCACGAAGTGCACCCTCTTTACCGACCATAAAAGTCTAAAGTATGTCTTCGACCAAAAGGAATTGAATATGTGACAACGAAGATGGCTCGAGCTACGCAAGGACTACGATTGTGAACTTTTATATCATCCCGGAAAGGCCAATGTCATGGCGGACACATTGAGTCGGAAAGAGTATGGTAGTGGCGTTCAGGCTAATTTTGCAAGGGTGGAAGTCGTCTCAAGCTTAATAGACCGAATCAAGATGTTTTAATCGGAGGCATTACTTGAATCAAACCTCAAGGGAGAAGCCATGGTGAAGCAACATCTCCAACTAACCGAAGATGGAAGAGGTTTGAAGTTGTTCCAAGGACGAATCTGGGTGCCAAAGATCGGAGGATGTCGAGAGCTATTGTTGGAGGACGTGCGCAAATCCAAGTACTTTATTCATCCGGGAAGCACAAAAATGTACCGAAATTTAAAGCTTAACTATTGTGGTCGGTGATGAAGTTAGATGTGGCCGGTTATGTGGAGCGATGCATAACTTGCCTACAAGTGAAGGTGGAACACCAACGACCTTACGGTAGTATGCAATCCTTAGAGATACCGGAATGAAAGTGGGAACACATCACTATGGACTTTGTAACCAAACTACCAAAGACGTTGAGAAGCCACGACACCATTTGGGCAATAGTGGACCGTTTGACCAAGAGCGCGCATTTCTTACCCATGCGAGAGACCTTACCAATGGACAAGTTGGCGAAACTCTATATAGACGAGGTGATCTCGAGGCATGGAGTGCCACTCTCTATTGTATCCAACCGGGATAGTCGTTTCACTTCCCATTTCTGGGATAGCTTGCAAAAGGAATTGGGTACTAGGATCAAGTTCAGTATCGCATATCATCCTCAGACAGACGGACAAAGTGAGAGGACCATCCAAACTCTCGAGAACATGTTAAGGTCGTGCGTCATCGACTTCGGAGGAAGTTGGGATTCACACCTTCCGTTAGTGGAGTTCGCCTACAACAGTTATCATTCAAGTATCCGTATGGCGCCATTCGAGGCGTTGTACGGAAGGAAATGTAGAACACCCGTGTGTTGGCTAGAGATGGGAGAGAAACAGTTTGCCAGACCGGAAATTGTGCATGAAACGGTCGATAAGGTTAAGAGCATTCGATAGCGACTAAAGGCGGCTCAAGATCGATAAAAGAGCTATGCGGACAAAAAGAGAAGACCGGTCGAATTTCAGGTGGGAGAGCGGGTAATGTTGAAAGTTTCACCGTGGAAAGGGATATTAAGGTTTGGAAAGCGTGGGAAGCTTAGCCCCCGTTTCCTTGGACCATTCACCATCATCAAGCGCATTGGGCTTCAAGCTTACAAGTTGGATTTGCCGCCTGAAATGGACAGGATCCACCCTACATTTCATGTATGTTACTTGCGAAGACGTTTAGCCAGAGAAGAGAGCGTCAATCTCCTATTGGAGATTAGAGTGGACAACGAACGATGCGTAGAGGAACCCGAATCTAGACTAGAAAGAAAGATGAAGAATATACGACACAAAGAAGTGGTCACGGTGAAGGTCCAATGGAAGAACCACCGCGGGGCCAACGTGACTTGGGAGTCGAAATAAGACATGAGGAGGCGATATCCTCACTTATTTTCTTAGATTAAGATTTCGAGGACGAAATCCATTCTAAGGGGTGGAGGATTGTAACACCCTGAATTTTAGACCCCAAGTATGTAGTTAAAGACATGTGGAATGTATTTATGGTAATCCCAATCCAATCTTGTGGTTCAAAGGTTCGACTTTGGACGAGTTTAGCGTCACAGAGAAGTTGACCAGCAGCCTGGGGATGAACGGTGACTGTGCCAGTGGCACTGTCGCGAGCCAACCACCATATTCGGTACATGTGGCATGATAGTGACCGACGATAGTGATGAGTCACAATCGCAGGTGGCATAATTGCGGGCCAGGGGACACCCAAGGTACAGTCCGGGCGATTGTCGTAGGGGGCAGACGGGATTTTTCATTTAATGCCATTTTTAGAGATAAATCATAGTTTTGAGAAGTTCCAGCTTTGAAGTCGATTTCACACACCTGAGGTGCAATTTTCACATATTCTTCCCCTCTTCTCTCTTTATTTAATGGTTTGGTAAATGAATC
This sequence comes from Arctium minus, assembly GCA_954870635.1. Taxonomy (NCBI): domain Eukaryota; kingdom Viridiplantae; phylum Streptophyta; class Magnoliopsida; order Asterales; family Asteraceae; genus Arctium; species Arctium minus. Next base: position 38,108,554 of record OX941087.1, on the reverse strand, counting down.
ATTAATACCCTTGATTATTAAGGTCTCTAAGGTTGGAGAAGCTTCTACTCCTCCAAGATTCAAATGATCCAAGTCTCATTTCATCCACTCTCCATTTCTAGGGTTTTTATATTACAACCCTATTTGGTGAGTCTTGTAACCTTTATTATGTTATCTTTATATGTTCTTAACTGCTGATAAGATGATTATGAATAAATTGAAGTTAAACCAAAACTAGGGTTTTGTCTATTTTACTAAAATGTGGAAGATTGTTCTAGACTTCTAGTAGAAGTTATCATGTATTATGAGAGTTCCTTGGTGCATGTAATGGTATAAAATAAATTTCAGCATGGCTAAGAATCACCCTTTTATACTAAAGAGTTGTTGATTGTGAATAGTTATAATGGTATTTACGCTTGACATACAAATGTAATAGTGTCTTTGACGATAGATGATTTGTGTATGAGATTATGATCATGTATTGTGGGACAACATGTTTTAGAATGAGACATAACATGCGTATGGTATACTACCTTTGCTTGGTCACCTCCTATTCGTGAAGTAAGGTCTATCTCCTTGTGCACGAGGATTTAGATGGTGTAATTACTTGAGTATAATTGTTGATCGTTGGGTCACTGACGGGTAGGCAATAGGGGGCGTGAGTTCTCAAGTTGTAACCTATCTAGATTGGATAGGCACCCTTGTCCATAAGTCCTTTGGGTGTAACTCAATGGAGTAAGCACTAGAGGCATAAACAGTTTGAGGATTGTGATGTGTGGCATGGCATGGGAACTAGAATAGGGATATGTGGTGAAATCCAATAACATCGTCGGTGACCCCATTTACGTGTTCTCGTCACCCAAGATGGTAGCGGGTCTCCCCCGTCTTTCAAGGGTTATCCCTTGTGTATTTGTACAGGTAAGGGAACATCCGTTCTGGATGGATTGTCAGTATGGGTTCAACCCATGGGTACTCTGGTAACAATTAATTTACATCATTGACACTATTTTATAAATTGTCAAGTCTTGGATTTTATCTTTAGACGTTAGCCTAACACTTGTTTGGTGTTTAATGGCTCACAGGTTCAGCTAGTGGTGTGCATGGGGCACCTTGATTCGCCGACGTGCACCTAGGAGCATTAAGAACCAGACTTTTGGGAAATTGAGAGAAGAGCGTTTTGGAGACATAGCAACACCCACACTTAATCTAGTTGAATAGTTGTTCTAGATTAATTAGGTTGTTGTGTATTATGTTTCATTCTTACCGCTACTAAGGCTGTTACAAACTAACGCAACTTGACATGGGTTTTAATTGTTTTAAAATTGGGATTCGCCATTGTGGATTTTTACATTTACAGGATATATTTGACCTTCGTATTTCAGACGTTATATTGCCGAATTTTTAAAGTTTTAAATTTACCCAAATTTTAGGGTGTTACACGAACCGAACCTTATATGTTCTATATGCATGGTTTGGGTTTCAAATATCCTAATATGTGCATTTAGGGCCTTTATGCGCACAAACCCAACCTTATATGTTCTATATGCATGGTTTGGGTTTCAAATAGCGTAATATGTGCATTTATGGCCTTTATGCGCATAAATCGAACGTTATATGTTCTATATGCATGGTTTGGCTTTCAAATAGCCTAATAGGTTCATTTAGGGCATTTATGCGCACAAACCTAACCTTATATGTTCTATATGCATGGTTTGGGTTTCACATAGCGTAATAGGTTCATTTAGGACCTTTATGCGCACAAACCCAAACTTATATGTTCTATAAGCATGTTTTGGGTTTCAAACAGCCCAATAGGTGTGTCCCATTTACAGTCGTTATGCTGTTGAAATTGACTTGTATGTATTTTCTAAAAACCACAGGGTGAGTATTCGACCAGTGTCACCCAAAGGTACGGCGAGGATCCCAGCCAGCATTCGACTTTTAATACCGACTTGTGGCAGGAGGTTTCTGGGGGAGTGAAGAAAGGTCGTACGTTTGGGTTCGGGTACCACACAAATCCCAACGCGATCTTGATTGGGACATCCTTGGGTGGTGGTGCTTCTTCTTCTTCCCGACAGGTGCGTACCACATTTCATTATATGAGTTTTATCAATTTATTTTATAATTCATGTTAAACTTTTTCTAACGTCTTTTTTTGTCTTTTATTTTATTTTATAGGAAATTGAGGATCTAAAGACCCAACTTCAGGAGTTGAAGGAGTGATAAGAGAGATGTGCAGCGGAGGAAGCCTCACGTCGGGCGGAGGAAGTGGCACATCAATGGGAACGTGATTCCCAATACGAGCATATGTGTGAATTGGTAAAGCGTTTTTGTTCTTCCCAGCCAGGGGCACCGCCACCGCCACCCATATGATGAGACTTGTTTAATATTTGAAACCCATAATGTATTTTGGAACAATACTTTAACACTTGAACAATGTATTTTATGTTTATGTTAGTTGTATTTTATGTTTTTTATAGTTTTTGACAGTTTTTACAACTTTCAACAGGTTTTTAATGTTTTTAGCTGGTTTTATAGCAGGAATTTTAATGAAAAAACAGTTTTTTCCTGTTTTCGGTTTTTAAACTTTTTGGCGGATTTTCGGCGGAATATTCCGCCGAAAATATTAAAAATTATTTTCTTAATTAAACGACTCATTAAAAATTTTAAAAAATTTCGGGCCCGTTTTTGGCGGAAAAATCCGCCGAAAATATCATTTCCACCGAAAAATCCGCCAAAAAATTTGTTTGCGGTGCCCCGGTTTCCGTCTGGCCAAATCCGCCGAAAATGCAACTTTTCGACGAATTTCCGACGGATTTGGCCGTCGGAAAAAGTCGGTTTTTTTGTAGTGTAATTTATTTATAATTTATATAGAGCATACATTTACATCCATATATACAAAGCATATGTGTATGTATATACACATCACCTACCATTAACCACCACAACTCACCATTACATCCACCACCGCCATCCACCATTACAACCACCAACCACCATACATAAAACTGATAAATAGATGAAAAATAATATAAAAAACTCAAATTTATCGAGAAATCTTAATAAAAAACCCAAATTCATCAAGAAATCTTAATCAAAAACCAAATTTCATCTAAATATCTTGATCAAAACCACAAAATGACATTATCTTAAATAAAAAATATATTCATACATGAAACCTGATCTAGACAAAAAGAATCTATACAAAAAATCTATATTTATCCAAAAAATTGAGATAAAAGGACATTCAAAAACCCATGGAAACCTTTTGAAACCCAGATCTCCGGCGAGATTTAGAAACCCAGATATGGGTGAAAACTGCAACTTTTTCATTTTTAACCAATTTCTAACCCAAAATCCTTTTCATAATTAATTGGGAAACCCCAAATCTGAGATGATTTATGTTCAGATTTTAGATGGAGAAGAGAGGGATGGTTATAGGTGGTGGTGGGTGAAGGTTATAAGAGAGGTGTAGAGAAGGGCGATCGTCCTCTATTTTGGAGATTGAAAGAGGTGGTTTCATCTGGGGAGGAGGAGAGGGTTGCTTCACCGATATTTGGGGGAACTGATATGTGTATACATATATCGTGAGAGGCGGTGGTCGTAGTGGTTGTGGTGTAAGGGACAGAGTTTGTGTGGTGGTTTCACCATAGAGATGAAGAGGTTACGATGGGGGAGGGAGAGGGGTTACGGTGGATCTTTCATCGGCAAGATGAGGCGATGAGGTGGACAGTTGGGCGTTGTCCGTGGAGTTCGTCGGAGTTGATTTCCAGCAGAAATGAAGGACGGTATGGAGTTCGTCAGAGCTGGTTTCTGGCAAAAATGAAGGGGACATGGAAAAAATATTGTAAATCACAATTACATCCTTGGTCCCTATGGTTTTAATAAAAAAAAATCAAAAATAATAGAATGACTAAATTACCCTCTTAAGTAACCTACTTAACAGAATTATTTAACGGTGTTAGGACACATGGACCAAAGGCGTGTGAAAATGTAAATGAAATGGACGTTTTTCATAATTATTTTGATTTAGGGACAAACAGTGCAATTTTATGTAAACGACAAGAACCAATCGTGTACTTTACTCTAATATATATGATCAAGATATAATTTATCATTACTTGTAAAATGTTGTAGAACAATCAATATAGAGAGAGAATAAAAGACTGTAAATTCTAATTAATCATAAACCCTTTATATAGGGATGGATTACAGGTAGATAACTAGATATTCTTGTTCAAATATAACTCTGATATATTTTATCTCTATCTCTATCACTATCTCTATCTCTATCGTCATATCCTTTAGACGATGGCACATTTATCCTATAACACTCCCCCTTGTGCCGAGTCAAAGGAGTGATGGTGCAATATCGTTGCCTCGTTAAAACCTTGCGTCAAAATAAAAACCCAATGGGAAAAAAATGAAGGAAAGAGTACAACGCACCTTGTGTATAAACTATTCCTTTAGTCTATTATTCCATCAGATTTGTACATCAATCATGGGAGTTATATAAACTGTTGTCTCACTAAAACCTTACACCAAGGAACAAAACCCATTGGGAAAAATAAAACCTTGGGTGAAGGAAATAACACAACATACTAATATCACATGTATAGTAGACTCCCCCTTTTATCTACTACTCCCCCTGATGTGTACGTTTAATCAAGGGAGTTTGGAAAGTCTCCGCATTCCAATGCTTTCCACATGTTTTTCAAATGTAGCCTTAGGCAATGATTTGGTAAACAAATCAACCACATTCTCCTCAGATCTTACTTGATTCACTTGAATCTTAAGGAGAGTCTGTTGTTGCTGATTATAGAAAAACTTTGGCGAAATATGTTTTGTATTATCACCCTTGATATATCCTACTTTCATTTGTTCAATACAAGTTGCATTATCTTCATATATGCATGTAGGATTTTTAGTGGTTGAACTTAAACCACTTGCTCCTCTAATATGTGTAATGATAGATCTTAGCCATATACACTCTCGAACCACCTCATGTAAAGCAATGATTTCTGAATGGTTCGACGAGGTAGCTACAAGGGTTTGCTTGGTAGATTTCCAAGAAATCGTTGTGTTCCCAATTGTAAAAACATATCCTGTTTGGGAACGACCTTTGTGTGGGTCAGAGAGGTACCCAACATCAGTAAAGCCTACTAATATATCATTTGAGGTTTCACTGTAGGGGATATCACTTTCTTTGTTAATATCTTTAACAGGTATTGTAACTCCATTTTTCTCTTTGTAGGGAAAGAATAAGCCCATGTCGTTGGTTCCTTTTAGGTATCGAAATATATTTTTGATACCATTCCAATGACGTTGCATTGGCTCCGAGCTAAATCTAGCTAACAAGTTCACTGAGAATGCAATATCAGGTAGAGTACATTGTGCTAAGTACAATAATGCGCCTATTGCACTTAGATAGGGAATTTCAGCTCCCAACACTTCTTCATCATCATCCTTTGGAAGAAATGGATCTTTCATTATATCCAAACTTCGACCTATCATGGGAGTGCTAGCCGGATGCGCTTTATCCATATTAAATCGCCTGAGCATTTTCTGGATGTAAGCGGATTGGTGGATTAGAATTCCACAAGCTCGGTGTTCTAGTTCTATACCTGGACAAAACCGAGTTTTCCCAAGATCTTTCATCTCAAATTCAGATTTCAAATAGCTTGCAGTATCTTTTATTTCATCAAGAGTACCTATTATGTTCATATCATTAACATACACATCTATGATTAAAAATCCAGAACTTGTCTTCTTTATAAAAACGCAGGGGCACAGTTCATCTTTCTTATATCCCTTTCCAATCAAGTATTCACTCAGACGGTTATACCACATCAGTCCGGATTGTTTTAATCCATAGAGTGAACGCCTTAGTTTAATTGCAAACGCACTTCGTGGTTTACTCGAATCGGGTAGTGGAAGGCCATTTGGCACTTTCATGTATATCTCTGAATCCAGATCCCCATAGAGATATGCAGTAACCACATCCATAAGTTGCATTTCCAGTCCTTCGGAAACTACTAGGCTAATTAGATAGCGGAACGTTATTACGTCCATTACAGGGGAATATGTCTCCTCATAGTCAATCCCAGAGCGTTGTGAGAAACCTTGCGCCACAAGACGAGCCTTATATCTTATGACTTTATTTTTCTCATTACGCTTTCTGACAAAGACCCATTTTTGTCCTACAGGCTTTACACTTGGTGGGGTTAGCACTACCGGACCAAATACCTGTCTCTTTGCCAAAGAATCTAGTTTTGCCTGGATTGCTTCTTTCCATTTAGGCCAGTCTGCTCTTTGTTGACATTCTTCAACTGAGCGTGGTTCGATGTCATCGTGCTCTATGATCTCATGAGCAACAATATATGCAAATATATCATCAATGAGTATGGATGATCTTTCCATCAACTCGTGTGCATTCTCATAATTCACTGAGATTTCTTTGTTCTCTGGAATCAACATTGACTTCGGAGCGTCCTCCAGTAATGATTCATGGACATAACTGTAATCAGAGACAATCTCATGAGAAGGGTTTTCAGTATTGATGATAAGTGGATCAGATTGTGCCTTACTCTCCCTTTTCTTTCTTGGATGAGTATCTATCGAACCAAGTGACCTCTCCCTTTTCCTTTTGGGAGCCACGGCCTCAACCACACTTCCACAGTGTGTGGTTGCAACACTCTTTCCGATGGTGTTGTGCCCCTGTTTGGGGAATTTTAACCTTGCGGGTACATTTGTAGCCGGTATGTGTGATCTTGTCACTTTTGCAATATCAGTGAATGCATCAGGTATCGAGTCTGCTACGTTTTGAAGATCTAGTATTCGTTTGACTTCACTTTCACATTGTGAAGTGCGGGGATCAAAATGAGACAGGGTGGGAACATTCCATGACAATTCCTGTCGTTCCCTTGGAAAATCCTTTTTTCTATCTCCCCCTAACGACGGGAAGACTGACTCATCAAAGTGACAATCCGCAAATCTTGCGGTAAATAGATCACCCGTCAAGGGTTCTAAATAGCGGATAATTGTTGGAGATTCATATCCAACATATATACTTAATCGTCTTTGAGGACCCATTTTGGTGCACTGTGGGGGCGCAATTGGCACATATACTACACAACCAAATATGCGTAAATGTGAAATATCAGGCTCATATCCAGTTACCAACCGGTACGCAGAAAATGGTTGGCTAGTAGTGGGTCTAAAACGAATAAGTAAAGTTGCATGTAATATTGCATAACCCTATGCAGAAGTTAGTAAATTGGTACGCATAACCAATGCCCTGACTATCATCTGTATCCTTTTGATGGTAGCTTCTGCGAGACCATTTTGTGTATGCACATGGGGTACGGGATGCTCTACATCGATCCCAATTGACATGCAATAATCATCAAATGGTTGTGATGTAAATTCTCCAGCATTATCAAGTCGTATAGACTTGATAGGATAATCAGGGTGGTAATCCCTCAGACGTATAATTTGTGCTAGGAGTTTTGCAAATGCAGCGTTTCGTGTGGACAATAGTGCGACATGCGTCCATCGTGTCGAAGCATCAACCAGAACCATAAAATACTTGAATGGCCCGCACTCTGGATGTATAGGTCCACAAATATCACCTTGTATACGTTGTAAGAATGAAATGTTTTGTTTTGTGTCTTTAGCATAGGATGGTCTCGATCCTGTTTTAGCTAAGGAACATGCTTTGCAAAAGCTAGGGTTATTCAATGAGGCATATTGTGATGATGTTGTTGCTTCTTGTGCTTCAGAAGTCAACGATTGCAATTTCATCGATTCAGGTAATTGTTTCATCTTGCCTTTCATTCGAAAGAAAGGGTGTCCATGTGTGCTTTTCAACACACGTATCATCATATCACGGCCAGGGTGCCCTAGGCGGTCATGCCAAAGCTTGTATATGTCACTATTCCAAATTCCATTATTGATGACATAATATGATTCAATAACCCGAATTGTGGTAAGATATAACCCACTATTTTGACATATTAATTTCTCTAATATACTTTTCCTTCCGTATTCGTTAGAGGTTATGTACATATATTCATTTCCATTCTCACTGTGTGTTTCAATATGATAGCCGTTGGAGCGTATGTCTTTGAAACTTAACAAGGTTCGTTTAGCTTTAGGGGCATATAGTGCTTCTGTGATTGTCATTTTAGTGACATTAGGCAACAAGAAAATGGCAGTTCCTCGACCAAGTATTAAGTTGGATGATCCAATCATTGTGGTCATTGAGGATTTATAATCACTTATTTCAGTGAATAGTAATCTGTTTCTTAGTATTGTGTGGGTAGTCTCACAGTCAACTAAGCACTCCAATTCTCCTCGATACATTCCTACAAGGAACGGAGAATATTTAATTGCTTTGACGTATTCCTTTACATCAATGGTTTAGATAGACACGAAATAAAATTTATCAATTCAAACAATAAATTAAGTTCGCTAAATAATAATAATAATAGTAATAATAATAATAATAATAATAATAATAATAATAATAATAATAATAATAATAATAATAACAAATAGTGTCTTAATAACTATGAATGAAAAAGGTGGAAAAATTAGTCAAAATCTGAGAGCTCTAGCGATGAATTATTGCTTTTGTTATTGGTGAAATTTACAACTGTTAAGTTGACTTCTGGGAGATCACTTGTTTCTTCAAGGTAGTAAGATTTCTTTTCTTGGGATTCCCTATATCTTTTGTAGGTGGCGGCTATGTTGTTGCTTGCTCGACAATTCTTATACCAGTGCCCAATGATGCCACATCTATAGCAAGGTTCATTTCCTTCTCTTTCTCTTTTGGCAGAATCGACCATTGGTGCTTTTCCTTTAGAGTGACCTTGATTACTTGGTCCAACAGTTGCATCTTTGTGCCATGAATTGGAAAATCCACCACGACTATTGTCGTGCCCTTTTCCACGGCCACGCCCATGGCCCTGCATATGACCCTGTCCACGACCACGTCCACGTGATGAATAGTTTCCACGTGCGTGTGATTCAGTATTTTTAACTCCCCGTCCTTTTGAGTTCTTTCCACCTCTAACGCTTGCATGATTGGATTCAGGAATTTTCTTTGTCCCGACAGGTCTAGCGTTGTTATTCAAAAGAACCTCATTGTGTCTTTCAGCCACTTGCAGTAGGTTGATAAGTTTGTTAAAGGTTGTGATTCTTTTACTATCATACTCCAATCGATACTGATTCATTAGTATGATTGTTGATGTAGGGAAAGTGGAAAGTGTTTTCTGAATCATGTCGTCTTCTGTGAGTTCTTTTCCACAAAAGTTTAAACGTGCTTTGAGACGCAACATTTCTTTGTTGAAATCATTTACCTTTTTGTAATTGAGTAGGCGGATTTCATTCCACTGTACGATTAGTTCAGGAAGTAAAGAGTCATGAATATTCATGAATCTTCCTTTCAGTGCATCCCACAGTTCTTTGGGGGTTTTTAGTTGAAGGTACTCCCATCGAAGACTGGGATCGATGTGTCGTCTCAAGAACATTAAGGCATTTGCTTGTACCTTTTCTGACGGTTTGTTTTTAGGGTCAGTAGGGGGGTTGATTGTGTAGCTATAGTCCTTGCCAATGAAGGTGGTTTCTACATCGGATACCCATCTGTGGTATTCAAGTCCTTCTGAATCCAGGATATCAAATTCGGGGCGAGTTGGTTCAGCCATCTACATAAACAAGAGATAAGGTGTTCTTATTTTATGAGGGAAAAAAAATAGGATGCACATGAAATTTCATTATCATGACAATATAAGATTGTATTTCAAACATTTCTTTTGCAGAAAATGTTATCTTAGTATCTCAATATTCAAAAATAAATTGCAAAAACACTTTTGGATTTCCAAGTAAGGAGGGGAATCACGTGGATTACTTAAATCCCTGCAAACCTTTAGGGCTATTTACACCCGTTTTGACAAAATCTTTCAATGCAATGCGATTACTTTCGTTTATGATATACATGAATAACTTTTGTGAAATGTTAGAAGTTTTAGGAACATTATTTTTCTTTTAAAAACGTTTGGAAAAAAAACTTGTTTTAAAAATTTTATTCAAGAAACGGTTGGATTTTGATAAGCATATCAAAATTTTAAAATATCATTAGTTATCGAAAAAAATTCCTTTTTTTTCGTTTGCTTTTATTTTAAAATCGTTTGCATTTATCATAACATAATAAAAGCAATAATAAAAAAAACACAGAATAAACAACCACAACAATTGATAATATATGGTTTTGCCCCCCTAAAGTGGTGTTGTGAGACAACCACCACGGTCAGTCTAAGGACATCTTGAAGCTTCCACCGACTTCGCCATTTTGCTGAACTCCAAAGACTTTGTCTTGATTTCTTGGAACTCCGTCTTGATTTATTGGAACTCCGTCTTGAGATGGTTACATTTTTTAAATAGCAAATTAACAATATCTAATCTATTTACAATTGTCCCTATCTAAAAAAATTAAAATTATAACCCTTTGCAATTAATACATTTTAATTTTCTCAAAAAAAAAACAACCAAACAAACCACATGTCTTTTGGGGCAAACCATATATTATTCTCATATTTTATAGCAAAAACATAATATCCATGTTAGTAATAAGATATTCACGAAAAGTAGTTGATAAAAAAAGGTGAATAACTACGTGAACAAAAAAAACCCAAAACTCATAACATATTTAAACAACAAGATTTAAAAAAAATACATGCATAATATATGGCAATAACATTCACACTATTAAAATTTAATAATATATTCATTTAAACTTAAGGGGTTGGATTTTTCAAACCTAAAAAAAACTGCTTTTAAGTAAAACCGAAAAAAAAGGGTATATTTCATATGATTTGACATGGAAGCATATCCCCTTTTTCTTTTCAGATGCATTCCAAAGAATATGAAAAAGATGACCAAATTTGCTACAATGATTTTTCTACAGGTTTATATCACTTTTTTTTTCAAAAACAAACAAAACCCTTAAATTTCAAGACATCAGAATTCTCAAGAAAACGACAATAAACCTGGTTTGGATACAACACAACTGGAGAAGATTGTTGTAGTAATCTCAAAAGGCCACGACAAGGTGCTAATTTTGGCTTAAAAAAAACAAAACCCACAATTCGAAAGGTTTTTTTTTCGATTATGGTGATGGAGTAATCTTAATTCCTTGGGTTTCTAAAGATGATGAATTGGTGGAGGCGAAGAAACAATTTAGCACATGCAGAGAGTCCATGTGTGTGCAAAAGAAAGAAAAAAAAATTGATTTGTGAATTGTTTTAGCAGGAGGGGAAGACAGGAACACGTGTGAGAGAGATTTTTATGTTAATTGAAGGAGTCTTGAGCCTTGACCCTTCATTCTTGGATATATATTATGCATAACGGAAAAATTACCATATAGTCGATTTAATTATGAGTGGTAAATAAGAATATTATGTAACAAGAGTACTTACCTGATTCGTGATGAACAAAACTTTCAGCGGCGGCAAACTGATTCAATTGATCGAGCTTCGTGTTGATAACGTGTTGTAGAACAATCAATATAGAGAGAATAAAAGACTGTAAATTCTCATTAATCATAAACCCTTTATATAGGGATGGATTACAGGTAGATAACTAGATATTCTTGTTCTAATATAACTCTGATATATTTTATCTCTATCTCTATCTCTATCGTCATATCCTTTAGACGATGACACATTTATCCTATAACATAAAACATATTATTTAGCCGTGAATTTATCCTATCTAATTATTCCCTAATGTATATACATACTTTTATTTTAATGTGTTACTGCTATTTGCTTTTATTTTAAAGCGTTACTGCTATTATTTTGAACTAGTAAGGGAACCGCATGTTGCGCGATAGTGTGAATAGTTTGGGTAAATAATATATATATATATATATATATATATATATATATATATATATATAGTCTATATAAATAAATGTTGGTGGTTAAAAAAATAATGAACATAACATATTTAAATTATTTGTAAAAAAAAGTATATTAAGTTCCGCCAAACCCACTTGCCTGTGAACTGAAGGCTTATGATTATGGTATTTATATAGCTCTTTGGAACATCATGAAGCATAGAGTTTTATCTATAGACATGAATAGCTTCATCGCAAAGAAACTCTCAACCGAGATTCCAGTTATATGCCTACTTCATATCTCTATATGTGAAAATAGTTGTTTTTTTTTCTTCTAAAAATGAAGATCTCAATTGAAGGCTTCTAGAAGAAGGCTTCTCAATGTTGACATGTTCTTTGTAAAAAATAATACGTAAGTATAAAAATCTAGAAAAGGTTGAAGATAGAAGTTAAAAACAACCATGTAAAACCATTTATGTTGCACGTGATTATACCCCATAACAGCTAAATGTAAAATCAACCATGTAAATTTAAGTCATGAAACAAAATCATAAATAATTCATTCCAACTTATTACATATTAACTTGATCATTTTTTAAGAGCTCAAAACTTCCGGCTAACATCTAAGGGTTAACGATTTTATTGCAGAAATATCATGTATATCCCATATTTTTTCAGACATAAAATCAACATATACCTTTTACCTAGGAATAAAAGATTCAAGATTATATTTTTCGTAGAGATCTCTGGTACACCATGGAGCTTGGAGTTTTGAATCGTTCCATCACAAAGAAACTCTAAACATCTTCGCCCAATTGAGATCCTAACTTCAGATTCAAATTCAGACCATGCATTATCCAGGACCAACAATATGTTCTCTGATCCCATTTGCCTCATCAAATTGTCAATCTTTATGATCTACAATGAAAATTATATTTTTATACCCATTTTAAATCCCTAAAAGATAATACCCATTTCAAATCCCTAAAACAATGTATATATCGAGAGGAAATTTCACAAACACCTTTGAATCTTGAAGAATTAGTTTGTGGGTGTCACAAAAAATTAAACTTATAGGTCTTCAAAGGACGAAACCTCTACTTTGGTGAAGACCCGTGTGGATTGCAAGGAGATATTTGTGATTCGTTCAATGGCCTCCCCTTTCTAGCTCCATCTGGATTTGAATATTCGAGGGAACCCTTTGTTTGGAGGGTTGTAGTTTTGGATGAAGGGAGTCGATGGTGTTTAGAGGAGGAGAGACAATGATAAAATGAAAATGAAAAGGTAAGGCAACCCTAGTCATTGGTTTAGGAGGAGGAGGAGAGGACAAACGAAAGGTTTTGGAGAAAGATAGGACAAACGAAAAGTTTTAGAGGAAAATAAATATTGAGATTGCTTGAAAAAGGGAGAAAATAGATAGACCAATTTCTAGCTTTGAGAAGAGGCCACGTTATTGGACGTGGTTTCTTCTTTAATATATATATATATATATATATATATATATATATATATATATATATATATATATATAGGGAAGGGATCAATTGGAAATCAATATTACATTGGAAACTTTGGAAACTGAAATTAATCAATCATTGGATTTCCTTTTTTTATTTTTATTTTTAATTGATAAAGTTATTTTAGTCTTTTATATAATTATATGGTAAGTGTTATTATTATTATTATATTAATTATTTAATTTTAATGTATTTTATATATGGTAATATTGATCATTTATTAATTTAAACATGAAACATTTAATTTAGGTAAACACAAATTGATTCATATGTAAGCTACAAATCATTTTTTTTATTCTTATGAATCAGTGATTGATTCATCCAATGAATGAAAGTTGATATTCATATGAAATCTTCAATATTACCTCCAGACACAAAATATTAATATAGTGAAACATAATGGATTTGATATATTGAAACCTGATGAAACAAAAAATGTTAATATAGTGAAACCTGATGAAACAGATTTGATATAGTGAAACATAATGGAAAGGTAATGAAACATAATATTAATATAGTGAAACCTGATATAGTGAAACAAAATATTAATATAGTGAAACCTGATAAAACATATTTGATATAGTGAAATATAATGGAAAGGTAATGAAAAATAATGGTAATAAAAATTAACAAAACTTATTTGGGTTTTTACATACTGCATATTGATGAACAAGTAATAAAAAGGTAGTCTTGATATGCTCTTTTTTTTAAAAATATACGCTTTTCTATATTTAAGCATGTAACGCCCTAAAATCTGAAGATAGCAACTTATTAAAAATTTTCTAAATACATCAATAAATACTTCGAACTACAACATAAATTTAGAATTAACTTCAACGCTCACGTTCATCCTATACATACACTCTATGAAAAGGACGAGTGTTACTGAACCCAATAACAGTTACTAACTCTGACCTGCGGAATATTTAACCAACTACTCACTCTTGTATAAAGCTAAGGCTCAATCCTCATTGCACTTGCTAGAACCGAAACCCCAACTGGAACCTGATGCACATGCCGACAAATAAAACGGTTAGGCTTAACGCCTAGTGAGCTCAAGAGTTTTAACATGAATGAATATATCTTTAAAAGAAAGGAAATCAGTTTAAAGCAAGATCCTTCGAAATATTATACTTCAAAATGGAAACGACACATTTTCCCATAATATACACTTATAAAGACAATGCTTCCCAAACATGCATTTCTTATAAAACGATGCAACCCGTAACTCACCCAAAACGGGGTCATAGTTCGATACTCAAATGTGCTAAAATGTAAATAATTCTTCATAGCCCAAAACACCCAAAACTCGGGTGGAACATAATACTCGACCCTTAAATAACGGAAAACAATCCATATAAATATGATACGCCATTAAAACATGGAACTGAAACTTAATACTCACGCGACCATAAAATGGAATGAAATCCAAGTATCAAAACATGGACAATTAAATATCCAAAATACATCGGGCCGACAACGGGGGATACCCGTATCCGTGGAGAGCGGAGGAACACAAAAGTATGCCACTCAACCAACGTTCGTCGCATGACACCTAACGGCAAAAAAGCCAAAGTGTCCCTACGAATCCTTGACAAGTTTCACCCAAAGAGACGAGGTACCTTGATGCCAAAAAGACACCTGAAAGGCCCGGCACACCCGAGGACTACAACCATGGCATTACCTCGACGACAGAGATCTAGGCACACACCCACACAGTGGCGCCCAAGACCACCTCCTCCTAGTGCCTACTTGTCAAGTATTGGTCATAAAACATGAGTCTCGGAGTCCAACCCCGTACCACCCAATTGACCATAAAATAAGACTGACTTATGTGCCTATGGATCCAATACAACACAGTCTAAAAATACACGACTACACATGAATGACAACAGCACTCGAGCCTGTAAATATTATAAATATGCAATAAAATGCATTTAGATGTAAATCGTGAATTGGACTCTACATCGAGCCATTAAAACCGGACAAATGTCCTCAAGACTCTTTTAAGCCAACACCGAGCTAAAATGCTCAAAATCCATTTGGCCAATAATTATTGGTCCCCGAAATAATGAAATGTCTTTAAACAACGTTTATGAAGACACATGTCTCAAAGACGAGATTAACCCAAAACTCCACACGAGATGGGACTAAAGATTTTCCAAAGGGTTTATGAATGCAAATACACCAAAATGCATATAACATGAAATAGACTTCATTTGTACAAAATCATCAAAGATGCATGAATCATGAAATAGATCTTACTTGTACAAAGTCACCAAGAATACGTAAATCATGCTATTTAGTTGCTAAAATGTTCAAACCCAATATAAGCATTTTAGGAGGTTAACACAACCCAAGTTTACCAAATATGAAAACTTATCAAAATACTCACACTTTGACGAATAACCAAGTAAAACATATTTTACTTCAAAATACCCAAAACTTATCAGCAGTTAACAATTTCATGTAAAACACTTTAAAATAAACATTTTGGCATGTACACCATTTTCACAAATCAACTTGAACTCACCTTGCTAGATTTAGGCTAAATCTAGGTTTTACCCAACGAGCTCTTTTGAAGGGCGCTTGAATCCTCAAGCCGAAAACTTCCAAAACCTAGATCCAAACACTCCAAACCATAAATATCCATAATCAACCACATAGAAACTTTCCCCAACATTATATACCAAAATCCCTAAACGAGATCAAAACCCTAGTTTCTCCAAGACTAACAAATCCGAGATCTGATAAACCAAACACTAGAGAAACATCCGAAGAATATTTATAACCTTAAATCAAAGAAGCTTACCATTAAAGATGTCGAGACTTTCTGAAGACACCCAATCCAACTCTTCAACCCGAGCTCCCACACTTTGAACTTGACGAGGAAGATGAAGATGGAGGTTTTGTGGGTTATCATCCCAACTAGCTAGATGAAGAAGGTTTATGTGTTTTGAGGAGGGAAAACCCTCAAAATAGGTAAGGGTTCGACATTTGAGGTTTAGGAGAGAAAATGGAAGAAGTTTTAGGGTTTGGGATTGAGAGAAATGAGGCTAATGGCTGAAAAATCGGCTTTTAGCTCCATAGTGCGTCACGCGGGTTATGCCGCGACCTTAAGTCGCTCGTTTCCCCAGAACTCACTTCCAGTGAGTTACGCGACTTGTGTCGCGACCCCAAGTCGCTCCACAACTCGCGGCAGCCCAATTCTCAGTTTTCTCGCGTCTTCTCACCTGATTCGATCCTCGATGATTCCATAGAAAAACTCATCTGATTTCCCAACACCTTTACATTCCAAAAGCCAAAAGACTCCCGAACTATCACTAAAGGAAGTCTCCAAATTCCGGGTGTTACAAAGCATATTTCATCTTTGTTGCCAAATTTGAAACACAAAAAAAGACACATTTACTCTTTTAACATATTATTATTATCTTTTATTAATAAATTAATTAATTTATTACAATATATAATTCAAATGAATCTTGACCATTGATTAAAAAGATCAATGATTGAAATTTGATTTCCAAAGTTTCCAATGAAATTAAGTTTTCAATTGAAACCACCCCTATATATATATATATATATATATGGGTGGTATCAATTGTAAACCAAGTTTCATTGGAAACTTTGGAAACCAAATTTCTGTCATTGATCTTTATAATCAATGGTTAAGATTCATTTGAATTATATATGGTAGTAAATTAATTAATTTATTAATAATAAATAAAAATAATAGATGAAAAGAGTAAATATGTTTTTTGATTTTGTGTCTCAAATATGGCAAGAAAGGTTTATTTTATTTAGATTACTTGAAACCAAAATAAAATTTCCCACGCAATCTAAATTTTGTTATTGTTTTTTACTATGAAAACGTGGAGCATTTGTCTTTTAATCAAAAAAATTAATTTTCTTTTAAAATGTAAGAAAATATTTTTTTAATTTCATTTTATTATAAAATTTCCCACGCAATCTAATATTGTGATGAAACAGAATGAATTTGTGGATTACAGATTTCATTGGATTACAGATTTCATCAGGTTCATCGTGTTAGCATTATTGTTTCATAATGAAAATAGATTCATCAGGTTCATCGTGTTAGCATTATTGTTTCATTATGAAACATGATGAATTTGTGTCATTTTTGTTAACTTCCCATTTTTGTTTTATTACTTGTTCAGTTGTATATCCGTATATGAAAATAGATTCATCAGGTTCATCGTGTTAGCATTATTGTTTCATTATTACCATATATAAGCTAAATTAAAATTAAATAATTTACCTAAATTAAATATCTCATTTTTAAATTAATCAATGATTATTATTATCATATATAAGCTAAATTAAAATTAAATAATTATTAATATAATAATAACAGTTACCATATATATTATGAAATAATGTAAAAGACAAAAATAACCTTTTCAATTAAAAAAAAAATAAAAAAAAAAATTCACTGATTGGTTGATTTCGGTTTCCAAAGTTTCCAATGTAATACTGGTTTCAATTGATCGTTCCCCTATATATATATATATATATATATATATATATATATATATATATATTATTGAGTATTTCCAACAGGCTTTTTTCTTTTTCAAATTGAGAAAATTAATTTGTCTAGAGTATTTTTTTTTTTATCCAATAAATTCTTCGAAAACATTCTTTTAAAAGAAAGAAATTAGAAGAAATAAAGTAATTTTTACAAATTTGGAGATTTATCTAAAACCTCATTTTGTTATTGTTAAGGTAAACAATTTCAAATTTTCAATCAACCAACCAAATGATTTATCTTACATTATTAAATATTTTAATAATATAATTAATATTGAAATCTTTAAATATAATTTATCTTATACACTTTAATCTTCTTTGCTATTAATTTTAAAGTAAATGTTCATAAATGTTAGAGATAGTTTTAAAAGTTGAAACTTATTGAATAACAAACATAAATCAATTATAAGGGACTGTTTGACAGTTGCTGAATGGTTTGCTACAGAATAATTAAGTGGTTAGAATAATTAAAAAGCAGGCCGTTCCTGGGGGAGGGTGGCACAGACGCATGCCCAAGGCCCAAAAATATTAGAGGCACAAATTTTTTCGTCAGTATATAGTAGTAGTCTAAAAATAAATAAATTTTCCCTACTCAGTAATTTCTCTTATATATGTTATGCTCTATAAATTTTTAATCCTAACATTTTATTTAGTAGAGTAAGAAAAGAAGGAAAAGAAAATTCAAATATTTTCATCAATTGTTTGACTTCCTTCTTTCATTGGGAGTAATTCCACTACACACCACAATATTATATTTAAATGTTCAAGCAACAATTCATTGAACTTGTATATCATAGGTTTCATTCATTATTTATTCTTATTGGATATTAATGAATCAACTTTTCTTCAATATTCTTAATTATCCTCATTTGTCTACATGTCCAAAAAACCTTGATAATCTTCTCTCTCATTGACTCTCTCGATTACTTCATCTACATAAGTTCCCCTTTTGTATCAAAATAACACTATTTCTTGTTATGAACTAAGAAAAATATTACCTTTTAAAAAAAATTATCAGTCAAACTCATATGTATATATTAAGACTTCAAAACTATCCTTGTTTTTAGTATACTAGAAGCGTACTCGCGCAATACAGTGAGATACATCACGATTTTAATGTTTCATTTTATTCATTTATTTATTTTGGTCGATTTACAGTACGATTTTGGATGATTTTGAGAAAGTGATAATGTTTTATTTATAAATTTGTTTAATTTAGGCTTAATAATATAATGTTTTTTATATAAAAAAATTAAGTATTTTGTTAGAATTCAATGATTATCTTATATATTTTAATGACATCTAGAAAAAATAACCAATTACATATTTAATAATATAATTAAAACAAAATTATAGTAATATAATATATTAATTAATAGTGATACATGAAAAGGTCTGCACATACCAAATTGGTGGGTGTTAGAAGTCTGCAGTAGTAATATGTATCTTGTGCTTTGATACTTGTAAATTAAGAGATTTTTAAAATCTTGCATAAAATGATGGTACCTTGTGTCTAATAATTTGTATTTAAGAGTTTTTTTATCCCTGTTTTATAATATAGTATAGATTATACTCTTTGTTGCTAATTACCTAATAAAGAGTATAATATAGTATAGTTTTTTTATCCCTGTTTTATAATAAGTTCTTTTAGTAATGAAAAATATCCATTGTATTTGTTTGGAGGGCCCTGATTTTACATACGCCCAGGCCCATAAAATGTCAAGAACAGACCTGTTAAAAGGTTCTTATGATATAGTACAAAATGAAATATGAATGTTTGATAATTGTTCATAATGAAATCAGGACTCTTAATGGTTAAAGGGAGACCCAAGATACAAAATCATAGACGGTTTTGGAACCATTAAGAGGCAAACTTTTTTTGCCAAACAGGATTCAGCTCTTAGCAATTCAGATGTTGCTTCTTAATAGAACCATTAAGAGGTAAACAAACAGCCTTAACAAAGAGCCCCTAAGGGTGCGTTTGGTACGCAGATAGGACAGGACATGACAAGATGGAACAGGACATGACAGAACAGAACAACTGTCCAGCGTTTGGCAAGACATGACAGAGCTGGACAGAACAGAACTAGACTGTCCGATTAAATGACGAATTTACCCCTGATGAAAAATCATAGATTATATTACATAAAACTAATTACATCACTAATACATAGTGCAATGGATTATCAAAAACATAAAACTAATTTTTCACGATTGGATTTTGGATATGGAAATCAAAACCCAAATTTTAAGTTTTGGATTTTAGGTTGTTTCGGGTTTGGGTTGGTCGGGTTTCAGATTGATGTCGGTCGGGTTCGGGTATTATATAATGAAAAAATTATATATAAATTCAATCATTTTTTAGGATGAATACAATCGATTGAAAGATTAATGAAATCGATAACAAGTTTAAAATTTAGAAAATATTTCAACATACTATAATTTACGATTTTCAAAAAATAATTAGATAAATATATATATATATAATATTTAAAATATAGATGTATGTTATTTTGGGTTTTCAGACGGGTTGGGTGACTAACGATCAAACCCAATTCGAACCCAGATATCCTCCCAAATGTCGGGTTTCGGATTATAGGATTTCGGGATATTCGGGTTTTGCAAAAATACCTTATTTTCAATTCGGATGCGGATTTCGGACTATTCAGGTTTTGCACATCCGTAGCTTAGAGGTGTGGATGATGAGAAGAAATGTTTTATGTTTTTGTTTTTAACAAATGGTATATTAATCAAAATATTATTGTTCTACTTAGGGGGTGTTTGGGATTGCTTATTTAAAACAACTTATACATATTTGTAAAAGTGTTTATTAACTTATGCTTATTTGTAGAATGCTTATTAACTTATAGAAAGAAGGGACAAATATGTAATTTGGTTAAATAAGTTAATAAGGAGTTTCAAATAAGTCAGTTGAGAATGACTTATCAAAAACTGCTTATTAGTGGGGTGGAAAAGTAATAAGAAGTTTCCAATCCAAACACTCAAAACAACTTATTTGTTGTTTGAAAACGCAATAAGTTAATAAGCACTTTTAATAAGCAATCTCAAACACCCCCTTAGTTCCAGAGGGTTGGAGTGGAACAAGTGTGTCTCATGCTTGTTCCACTTATTTCTACCGTGTCCCACATATAATCACGTCAAACATAGGACAAACCTGTTCTGTGTACCAAACGCACCCTTAACAGACAAGAGTGCATTTATCTGACCCTAATTTAATATGGATAATATGTTTAAAATCAAATTAAATCAAATGAATCCAATATATATATATATACTAGGCATATACCCGCGCGATGCAGCGGAATGTAAGTAAAGAACGAACAATTAATGTTATTTCCTTATATATATGTCATCAACAATTAACCATGACCTAAGAATCACAACTTATGAAACCTAAACCCATAAAGATATTCAATAATTAGTTTATATTACAATTATTGACGAAAAAAATTATAATGATATAATTTATAATAAGAATGAAACGTATTTTACGATTATGTATTTTTAATGTGCTAACGGTGGAAAAAAAAACGTATGGATAGAAAACAAATTATTTCGTAGATATTCATGCTATTTAATAGTATGGTTAAATTAAAAAATATTCAATATTGGGCTTATTTTGAAGGTATTAACGAGACGATTATAATGATATAATTAGAAAAATGAACATATTTTTTCATTGCATTTTTGTTAATATATGATTATTTGTGTTAATATGATAATTGTGTAAAATGAAAAATGAAAAGGTAAGTGATATAAAGTAAATTAAATAAGTATTTGTAAGGGTGATAAATATAACATTGTAAGGGTGATAAATGTAATTGTACAAAAGTTTGTATAACCGTTTTAGTTTTTTATATATGATGCCGAAAGAAAATAAATGGTCCCATTAACATAGGAAAAAAAACCTAATTTCAATTAATTAATAAAAAACATTAATTAATCGATGGATCATGATGTATATGGATGATCATGAGGCTTAAGAAACTCATGATAGATCGGTACTTGAAACTCATCATCCTCATCCGGAGCTAAGTTCAAATCACAGCACATAAATTCTTCGTCTCCTCGCCTTGCCGTTTGTTTCCAAAAGTCATCGGCTTTATCCACCCGTACACCGTTGTCCGCTTCCGCCACCTCATTGCTGTTCTTATCCTCCTGCAGCTGCTGATACTTATCTCCCTCCATCGTCTGATGCCGTGGATACATGGCCGACAACTCTTCAACCTCATCTTCGGACTTTAGCCGCCGTGGACGGTACCGGTCGACCGAGTAGTTTTCCGGCTTGGCTCCTCCTTGGTGCCGCCGCATGTGACCTCCCAACGCCTGGCCGGTGGCAAACTCATCACCACAAATCTTGCATTCGTGTAGCTTGGGAAGGGATGTTGACGGAGATTCATCGCCGTCGTTTAGCTTCACCTTTTTATGGCTTGCCCGGTGGCCACCTAGAGCTTGGAATGTATCATACCTTTTGTTGCAATCTTTGCACTCATAAAGACGACGGAAAGGCTTGGATACATTAGGGTTTTCTTCGATACAACTCAAATTTTCTCTGGCGAAATTCTCGATCATTGGTTCAAGGCATCTGGTTTTTTTCGTCTCCATTGATGATGAGATGAAAGCTTAATTATGTGGTGATTGCTGTTGAATGATTTACAGGGAAGATATAAGAGTAAGATTTAGAAGTAAAATAAGTGTTCGAGCAGGATATAAATTGTATCGTAATATTAAATGTTAGTATTTTCTATTGTGATTTTTGGATAATTATCAAATTTAATTGA
Organism: Arctium minus; assembly: GCA_954870635.1. Lineage (NCBI taxonomy): Eukaryota > Viridiplantae > Streptophyta > Magnoliopsida > Asterales > Asteraceae > Arctium > Arctium minus. The sequence goes on along the minus strand of OX941087.1, from coordinate 38,085,806 downwards.
TTATCATCGTTTAAGATTTATCTATATTTATTTACCGGATAAAAAAATATTAAATAAAGTTAATTTAATTCCTATTTAGTGTAATAAGGATTTTTATTTTCTATTAATATAATTAGAGTTATTAAAACAAAACAAAAAAATTGAGTTCTTTTTAAAATATGATCTCTAACATGATTTTTCAAACAGATTTTTTATCTTAAAGATCTTAATATTTATATTTTTAATTTTTTTAAAAATTATAACACATTAAATCTCATCAGTGAAAACATTTAAAATAATATATCTCTCTCCTCAATATCAAGTTTCATAGATTTCTTCAAATTTATAAATTTTTATCTTCTTCCTTCTACTCTCTATTTTAGCATACATTTGGAGATGCTTTATGTAACGCCCTTAAAAACGAGAATACTTGAACAGCAAAAAGGAAGAGAATAAATATGGAGATACCGTATTTCACCCAAAAAGAGGACTATAAGAAGCATTTACATAAATAAGAAATAGATGATAGATAATAATCTCTTAATCTAAATCAATCCTAGAGCTAGAGTACAATCAAGTGTTGTTATAATCACCAAAAGGCTCTATCACTTCAATATGCCAAGTAACCCAAAAGTGACTACCTAAAAGTGTCTTTACCGGCACCCACCGCTCCACTCAAGCATTGGAAGTCGTGCCACCTAAAGATCCTGATATACATGCCAGATAATGTGTTAGGTTTAACACCTAGTGAGTTCAAACAGTTTAAATACAATTTGTAAAACATTAAATTGGAAACAAAATCTTTATCAAAGTCAACCATTTCAAATATTCATTTCAAATATTCCATTTTCAATACTATAAGTCAAAATATATCTTGCGATGACGGGGAGACCCGATTTTTCGGTTGATAGTGACGGAATACAAAACTAAGACATTTATCTATGTTGATGAGTGTAACACCCTCAAATATAGAAATAACGATTAATTTAAATTTGTCGACATCAAATAAGGAATAATTTTTTTTTATTAAATGTCAACACTTGATTACCTAAGATTACAATCTATGATTTAACATCAACCAATAATAATCCAAACCTTAAACAAAGTCTATCAACTTATCACATTGTCGCTAGTACTATTTCCCAATGAGGACCTAATGCACATATTTTTCATCATTAATATAAAACGGTAAACTGAAGGAATGTTATTTAAATCACCATTTTTCAAATGAAATGTATTTAATATAAAAGTGACATCTTCTTAAAACACACAATTTTTAACATGAAAATTCATTAATCAAAACACTCATTTAAATATCGGGAAAAAAAAACAATATTTGTAACAACCCAAAACATTCAACAGCTAAACATAATTAGATAAATAAAAATTTAACGCCAAAACAGCCCCAAGTCTACAATGAGAATTCAAGGTTTGAGATAAGGCAACCTAATACACAACTGAGTTTCGGAAAGAAATAAAACTAAAAGGAGGTCTTCTATTTCAGCTTCAGCTCACATCTTTTCCTTACCCTTTACCGATCCTCCTACCTCACGCCTACCTGAAAAGGTTTTTAGTTTTGAAAGAGCGAGGGTTAGACCGAAGGTCTAGTGAGTCCCCTCTAAACAGTTCATACATCATAGAAAAGATATAAAGTAATTAAACCATTTCAGTTTTTAAAATAAAACATCATGTCTACAATTTAGCTTCCGGCACACACTACCGTCACCAGAGGTAAGGCGTGTCTGGCTCATACTGCCTTATTTGGGACACACCCCAATGGCATAAACGGGACCCCCCGGTATGAGCACAGGCGGGACACCCCCCTCCCCGACTTGTCCATCTTGCTCGCCTCAATGTATGCATACATCACGACATATAAATAAATAAATCTTACGACTCGCAATAACGGTGAAGCATAACTTGCATTTAATATAATTTTGCATGTACATATAATCACCTATTTGATAACGATAAAGCTTCAGTTAGAAAACTCACCTCATTGGCGAATGCTTCTTCACACTCTCAAAAGCACGCTCCCACTCTTAATTTTCCTACCTAAAGACAATACAGGTTTTAGACCCTGACAGAAAACCAACTGAACCCCGACCTGGACGGTCACTCGCCTCCCAGTCCACCAGGTACACCCGCCTCCCAGGTTATACTCCCCCCCCCGGGCTCCCCGGCTCCCTGGGTCATAGCCCGGGTCTTCCCTACTCCGCCTCTCAGCGAACCCCGGGTCTCCCCCAGTCTTGCAGCTTCCCCGGGTCACCCCCGGTTGGAGGCTTCCCGGCCTACAACGACACCGACTCGGCCGACGCTGGTTCGACACAACAACGATTGTTGTGCAATGGGCAACCCTCCAAAGATCCAATCTCGATCATGAGAGGATCGATTCCCCATTCATCCGAAGATTTGCACAAAAAAAACCATAACACAAGATACAAAAAGATTAACTTCTCAAGGGTTTTAGAGAACTCGATCTAGACCAAAACTTATGGGCGATTCCAAGGAACCCCATTCCTTATCAGATTCAAACTCACATGAATAAATCCCACCTTTCCAAAATAAATCAACAAGAAAGGATTTCTCCTAACAAACCAACATTAAAAGAGATTAGATAGAGCATTTGCCTTGAAGGACTTGAGTACAGACCTGGATTTCTCAAGAAATTGACTCTATCTCCTTGCCTCCCCAAAATCGCTCTATCTGCTTCTCTCTAGCCGCCACACCCACAAAATGATTAGGGTAAGAGGCTTTACCCATTTTCTACTAACTTTTACACTAACCCCCTTCCACTTCAGGCTATAAACAATATCCCCCTCCCATCTTCCTTTAATAACAAAATACGGTTATTACAATATTCACTCAAAAGTGAATATATCATAATATTCAAACACTAAAAACACGAATGTAACTCTATTATTCAAAACACCGAAATATGGATAATGTCCAATAACTAAAATCACAAATTATGGATAACATTCCATAAGCAAAATGACACAAAAAACATGAATAAATTATATATCCAAAAGTAACACATTTCGATGACGAGGGACCTGTTTCCATTAAACGTGACGGGAATACAAAATATGCACATATCGATATAATCGAACTGCACTTCACGTCCATTGACTTTAGCACACACTATATCAAGTGTCACCTCAAGTCCTCAATACCTTTAGTGCACACCCTACTAGGCGTCACCTCAAGGTCACAATACCTTTAGTGTACACTCCCTACTGAGAGTCACCTCATGGATACCAAATCTTAGTGCCCATTCGTTCTGTAATTGAGTGCTACCTCAAGGTTCCCAATCGACCTATAGTGTATGGCCACTAGCATTCAAGATAGGAATCCTAAACTTCCTACTTGATAACACAAAGTAGTTGACCCTCATGCATAGTTGAAGCAATACTCTCACAATACCCACAGTCCTGGAGTCCAATTCATAAGAGTTCACCTCCGTAATTCCCAGATGACCATAATGCCTACTCGAGCAATGATCATAAAGTGAGAACATCAAGATTCCTGACTTATCAAGCACGACTGAATCATATGCCTATGGATACAATACATTATAGTCTAAATTATATGACTTCAAAAGAATGACTGACAAACTCAGAGCAAGTAATTCTAAAATAAATATGCAATCCATATAACGTCTAAAACTCAACTTTGAGTAATTAAAAACCGGACAATTGCCACCAAAACTCATGTGAGTCAAAATCAAACAAATAAACTCCACAACTCACTTGACTCCACAATAAAAGTTAACATAAGTCAAAATATGTATTTACCAATGTTTATGCAAACTCATGCTTCTAAATATGATTTTGTCAAAAGCTCACAATTGTTGGGATAAATTATCTCTAAATGAAACCATACATTTTATACTTCCAAAATATCTCATAACTCAATAATATGAATTTTCTAGATGATTTATAAAATCAAATACACTAAAAGTGTATTGTTGTCAAATAAACTCCACTTATGCAGTAAATCATCAAAATGTCACTCTTATGCTTTATTAGCAAGATGTCCAAATACCCAAATACAGACATTTTATAAGATTTATAAAATCAAATATACGCAAAGATGAAAATATCATCAAGTAATCAACACATTTGATAAATACTAATAAAGAGGGAGGATCTTATGTTAACTAATAAAAAAGTGTTAACTTTATTATTCACCAATCAGAAACAAGTTATACATTTAGTTGACTCACAGATGGAGGTATTTAATAAGGGTAATAATTTAATGGTCTTTTTGGTCGTGCTTTTAATGCATAGTAATGGATGGGTTACATTTTCCAAGTACTCCATGATTTAGCCTTTGTAATGGACGGTTACATGTTCATAAGTGAACATGTGGGCCCAACATTGAACCTACAGTACGCCTAAAGGGAATGTTGAATAATGTTCATAACTTTGAACCTACATGTTGAACAATGTTCATAATATTGAACCTACAGTAAATATAAGATGAATGTTGAACAATGTTCATAACATTAAGCCTACATGAATGTTGAACAATGTTCATAGGGCACCTAATACAAATACTAAACTCAATAAATTTGAAATACCATTGTTCATAACAGTTAACTTAAAACTAATATACGATGACCAAATAAACATACTAATTTAATGTTACTGTCGGTCCAACAATACTTATCAAGTTTATAGAAACAACAACACAATATGATTACCAACCTGTATTGATTATAACAAACGAGTTACAAGGTTGATCGATTAAGCATGAAATGTGTTCTCTATGTTTTCTCTCTTTTACACCTTCAAGTGTGTGTTTGTATGTATGTATTATGATCTGATGTATGAGAGAGTTGAGAGACACAACAACTAATCTAAAGTGTGTCTTACACACTTCCTACAACTTGCAATAATATCTAGAATAATATCTAGATATTAACTAACAAACTATATTATAACTAAATCAAATATATGTAACTAGAAACTAACTAAGTCTAATATCTAATAGAATTAGATATTTAAACTAAGTTAACTAGAACAATAAACAAACAATTACATTGACATTTATTACAAATAGACATAGACTTATATATCGAGAGTCGACGTTCCGGATTTAGCTTCAGATTGCGATCTTCAGTTTGGATGATCTTGAATCCAATGAGACTGTGGTCTAACAATCTCCCCCTTTGGATCAAGATCATTACGAAAATGATTTTAGCAATTCAGTCTTCTTGTTCAGCTCAGAAGATGCAATCTCTTTCTTTAGCTCTTGAAATCAGCATGTCTTTTTCTAACAATCTCCTCCTTTTGAAGAGTGGACATGATTCTTGAAACATGTGATATTTGCCATTTCTTGTGTAGTCATTCTCCCCCTTTTTGATGTTAAGTGCAACGACTTCATCAAAATTAGTTGTAAGAAATGTCTCTCTTGCGTTTAGAGCCCCTGATCCGTCAATTCAAAAGATATTCATCCAGATCTTTTCAAATCCAGACAAAATAGTCGTGTAACACCTGAATCAACTAATGAATCAGTTAACATGCCTGTCAGTAACACTAAGTCAATGTGTGTAACAAATACACATTGGAAAGGAGCTGTTTGATGTTGACTCCCCCAGGGCTTCCATTTAATCATCGAAACACCACAAAGGTTATTTCTATAAACGTTATGACAAAGAAACTAATTCCTTGTGTGTTCGTGCTTGTGTTTGAAAGAATTAAGCACTTGATGATTGCTTATTAGGCTCAAAATTGTGTAAACCACTGAGACAACAACAAGTTAAACACAGACTCAATGTGCATGATTGAAGTGCGAAGGTGGGGCAGACTTCCTTCTTTTCAATATCCAGATTTTCCAAATGAAAATCAGATAGCATATGTGCTGCTTCCCTTTAGAAAATGTGAAACACTTTCTTGTTGAGAAGAAAATGAGTAGATTGTGAGGTTTGATCAAGAGTTGGCATGGGTTAGTTGTCTGTTTCAATAATGTTCACCAAAGAATTGTGAAACACTAGTAATGTGGCTACCCGGCTCAGAAAAAGTTGGTGCAGAGTTGTGATATTCTTTTAACTCTGTTCTGACACGCTCTTTCTTTTAACATTTAGCTTTCTCTAATCACACTCATTTATTTTCTTTTTGCACACTCAATCACTAAGGATTAACTTCTTGGGTAGAAATCACTGGTTAAGGTGATTCCATAGAAGTTGTGTTAATTCCTAGCACAATGATTCTTGTTTTCCTATGATGCATGTGATGCTCAGATTGGTTTAACTATGTCAGTTAAAGCACAATATTGATTATGAAAACATTTAAAATACACTCCCAAAATATAAAATCTGTTGAAAAATCAGGAAGTGGTTTGAACATTAAAAACAATGTTTTCTATGATTGAAAGTTGTCCTTCTTTCAACCATATATGAGATTAAGATAAAGGATTATACCTTAACGTTTGATCTTACATCTCATGAAGCTAAGCTTAAAGTCATAAAGATATGAACTTGTAAGCTTCTCTCAAAAATTCTGCAAAAGTCTAATGTCAAGTCAAAGTAAAATTTATTCACTTAAATTGAAAAGACAAAAAGCAGTAAAACTTTTAAAGTACGAGTTCTGATCAGAAATAATCAGAAGTCATATCCGTACTCCCTTTTTGACTTGAAGAGCTCCCCCTAAAATCTTGCATTACAAAATAAATTTGACATTAAAAAGTACATGCACAAATTTTATGAGCTCCCCCTTGAAGTAATATTGACCAGATGTCAATTTCTTCTCATTCTCCCCCTTGGATCATGAACATTTGATAGAAGTGCAGATATCAATCAGAGTTAAGAATGAAGAAATGATGAAAAAGTATACAATTTAGAAAACTTTGATAGGTAACTACTGATTAAATCTTAAGATTTAGCATACCAAGCTTAGAGATAAGGAAGTTAAACCTCTTTTCGTCTAAGGGCTTGGTGAACAAATCGGCAAGCTGATAATCAGTTTTTATAAAGAAAAGTTCAATTGTTCCTTTTTCAACATGATCTTTAATAAAATGATACCTGGCATCTATGTGCTTGGTCTTTGTGTGTTGAACAGGATTCGCCGTAATTGCGATGGAGCTCTTGGAGTCACAGTATATCGGGATCTTGTTGAAGTGGAAACCGTAGTCGCGTAATTGAGTTCTCATCCATAAGACCTGAGAACAGCAGCTAGCAGCAGCTACATATTCTGCTTCGGTCGTGGAGGTTGAAACACAAAGTTGCTTCTTCGATGCCCAACTAACTAGTTTGTCACCGAGGAACTGTACATGTCCTGACGTGCTCTTCCTATCTAACATACAACCTGCATGATCTGCATCTGTGTATGCTGTTAGTTCAAAACTAGTATCTTTAGGATACCACAGACCAAGATCTGCAGTGCCCTTTAGATACCTAAAAATGCGCTTCACAGCAGACAAATGGATTTCTTTAGGATTGGCCTGATATCTTGCACATAAGCATGTTGAAAACATTATATCTGGCCTACTCGACGTAAGATACATTAAAGAACCTATCATCCCTCGATAAGTCCTAACATCAACAGCCTTTCCCGAATGATCGGTGCCAATCTTAGTACCTGGTGCCATTGGGGTACCAATCGGTTTTGAATTTTCCATTTGGAACTTCCGAAGAATATCTCTAATGTATTTTGATTGATTGATAAAAATACCCGATGAAAATTGTTTTACTTGTAAACCGAGAAAGAAATTCATCTCTCCCATCAAATTCATCTGAAATCTAGACACCATAAGGTTTGCAAAATTCTTACAGTACTTCGGATTTGTAGAACCAAAGATAATATCATCTACATAGATTTGAATTAAGATGATATCGCCTTTTTCCTTTTTGATAAACAAAGTGGTATCCACCGTACCTTTTGAAAACCCAGACTTGACTAGAAAAGTGGAAAGGACATCATACCAGGCTCGAGGTGCTTGTTTCAGACCGTAGAGTGCTTTGTCGAGAATGTAAACATGATTCGGCTTCTCTTTATTGACAAAACCTTCTAGCTGAGAGACGTAGACTTCCTCCTTTAGAATTCCATTGAGGAATGCTGTCTTCACGTCCATTTGAAAGACTGTGAAGTTCTTGTGGGCTGCGTAGGCTAGAAACATTCTAATTGCCTCTAATCGCGCCACAGGAGCATATGTTTCGTCATAGTCTATTCCTTCCTCTTGTCTGTATCATTTGGCTACTAATCTTGCCTTGTTTCGGATAACGGTACCATCTTCGTCTTTCTTTATCTTGAAAACCCATTTCGTACCTATAATGGTTTTACCTTTAGGCTTTGGTACGAGTCTCCAGACTTGAAGTGCATCGAACTGATTTAGCTCTTCTTGCATAGAGATCACCCATTCTGGATCAGCAAGTGCTTCCGATACGTGTGTTGGTTCGAACTTTCTTAGAAAGGAGTCATGCATGCACATATTCAATGATGCTGACCTAGTTTGCACTGGTTTTGATGGATCGCCAATAATATGGCTTATCGGGTGCTCTTTGGTCCATTTATGTTCATGAGGCAGTGGATTATATGAATGTATGTCAATTGTATCATCTATAAATCCACTTGTACCTTCTTCTGTTTGTTCAGGAGGATTGATGGTTTCAGTTGAAGTGGCAGGTTCAGAAGGCTCAGCAGGTACAGCTTGTTCTGGCTGTAGATTGATCTGTACAGAATCTCCTACTGTTTCAGCTACTTCTGTCTCTTTATCATTTGTCACTTCTTCAACTTTTGGAGTCGGCATTTGAATTGTAATTTCTTGTTGAATCGGGGCGTTTGATTCAATAGGAACATCTGAACTGGTTGGATGAGTAGTTGTTGAGTCTTCCATCCTGTCAACCATAACAAATTTCTTTACATTTGATCCAAGAAATTCATCATAAAACAATTCAAATAATAAGTCTAAATCAGATAAATGGTTTGTTGAAGTTGAAGCTTCGTCTGATTTATTCTGTTGAGACGCAGGTTCTGGACTGAGTTGCCCAGAAGCTAGTACTCCGGTTATAACGGGTTCTGAACGTTGTTGTTCGGAAGCCATTTCTTCATCAAATGTGACATTGATGCTTTCAATCACCATTTTTGACTTCTTCAGATAGACACGATATGCAGTTGATGTCGAGGAATAACCAATAAAGATTCCTTCGTCCGTCTTAGCACTGAACTTATTGAGATTCTCCCTATCGTTTAGCACGAAACACTTACATCCAAATATATGGAAATATTTGATTGTCAGTGTTCGGTTGTTGATTAACGCATAAGGAGTCTTCTTGAACCTTCGATGTACCATGGATCGATTCTGTGTGTAGCACGCGGTCGAAACAGCTTCTGCCCACAAAAATAGAGGTAAGTCCGAATGACTTAGCATAGTACGAGCAGCCTCGACTAGCGTTCGATTTCTTCTTTCAACCACTCCATTTTGTTGAGGCGTTCGAGCAGCAGAGTATTGATGTGAAATCCCGACAGATTCGAGATATTCTTCAACTTTGTTGTTCTTGAACTCTATGCCGTTGTCTGTTCTTAGAAACTTGACCAGTTTCTGCAGATTCACCTGGGTCTTCTTTAGGAATGTAATGAGAACATCAGGTGTCTCATCCTTTGAACGTAGAAACTTGACCCATGTGTATCGCGAGTAATCGTCCACGATCACGAGTATGTACTTCTTTCCGCCTAGACTTTGAGTTCACATCGGACCACATAAGTCCATATGCAATAACTCTAACGGAGCATTGTTACTTGGTTCAGGCTTCGGTTTATGAGGTGCCCTCTTCATCTTGCCCTTTTCACAGGCTGCACATAGATGTTCTCTTTCGTATTTCAGCTCTGGAAGTCCTTTGACGAGCTTTCCACTGACCAGATTGTTGATGTACCGAAAGTTGAGGTGAGAAAGACGTCGATGCCATAACCAACTTTGTTGCATCGAAGCTTTCGATAGTAGATACACTTGCTTGTCAGCCTGGACATTTGACAGATTGATTGTGTAGAGGTCTGATTCTCGAGTACCGACCAAGAGTTCTTCGCCTTCTTCATTGCGAACTGAACATCTCTTGGCTTTGAAGTTGACCTCTAACTCTTTGTCACAAAACTGGCATATACTGAACAAGTTGTGTCGTAAGCCTTCAACATAGCTCACCTTCTTGATAGTGACATTGTTCTGTTGTACATCACCGTATCCCATGATTGGAGAAAACTGGTCGTTGCCAAATCTTACTGTTCCACAAAATTTGTCTTTGAAATTGGACAGTATCTCTTTTTGCCCTGTCATGTGCTTGGAACATCCGCTGTCCAAGAACCATGTATGACTAGTCTGCATAAGAGAAATTGCAAATTTAGATATTTATACGACAACTTTGGAAAAAAAAAATTTCACTTTGATTATCGAAGTGCGGGTCTTGAACTGATTTGTTCAAAAGCCTATTTTGACTTTGATGTTCGGGTTTTGAACTGCATTATCCAAAAACCTATTTTGACATTGAAGAACGAGTCCTGATCTGTACATAATCAGAAGTCGCTTCTCTTTAAGCTTTGTGTGCCTGCAACACAGATTTAGCCTTAGGTACCCACTGGAATTTGGGTCCTACTGTGTTAGCACAAGATTTTGGTAACCATTTCAAATTGGTTCCTCTTTTATTTTGAAATGTATGAGAAGAATTAATATGAGATGAATGCACATGGTAATTTCCAAACCAATCTCCAGAATCTTGATAAGTGATAGAAACATGTTTATCATAGATAGAGAACTTTCCAGCAGATAAAGATAACTGAAATAATTGCTTCATTGAATATTGTATACGAGAAACAGCAAGTTTTGAGTTCAAAAGAGCAATATCAGCAATTAGGACATCTTTACTAAGCGAAGTCTTATTACAATTAACACTACTAAGTGATAAAACGGTCTTGTCAAGCTTCCGTTTGGGTTGCCATTGAGAATTTACTTCTGGCCTTTGCTTGCGCAGATCTGAAACATGTGTAACTGGTGAGTTAGACTTCTGAGCAACAAATGAATGCACCTTCTTTGGCTTACCAGTAGTGATCGGTTTCTGTGAATGCTGAGATATTTTCTTACCTTTAGCATTTTTGGCTTTCACAGACACTGACTTATCAACTTTCGTTGATTTTACACTGTTAACAGGCATACTGGTTTTTCCCAAAGATTTCACAACAAAAGATGAATGGTTTGAAAGTTTAGCATTAAAATCAAATTGTTCAAAACAACCATCCAAACCACCGTCAGAATTAAGAAAATCAAACCCTTCGTTTGATGAACCAAACATGTCATCAGATTTAGAAGCTTTTGTAAAAACAACATTTTTCATAACGGTTGAAATTTTTTTTTGTTGAATCTCAATCAAAAGTCTTTCATCTGATAAAGAGTTCTCGAGTTTAGAAATTTTACTTTCTAACACGAGAGAAGGGACATATATTTTACCTATAACAGGCTTTGCCTCCATCTCTTTTACAGAATAACTTTGAAAGTAGTCAGTTCAAAGAGATTTCTTTTCATTATTTGGATAGTCATAACTATTATTCAACTTCGCATAATAAAATGGAAGGTGAACTTTAGATGACTTTTTCCGTTTTTCAATTTCATTTGCTTCATCCTCCTTTGATAGTTTAGTATTAAAAACTTTAAGTGAAGAGATTCGGTGAGAAACTAGCATAGAGGTATAATCATAAAGTGCAGGCACTTCTCTTATACCCTTTTTAAGGCAATGAGGTTTCACATAACCGATTCCCCAATTTTCTTTATTCTTTTTCGGTTTGTTAAGATGAATGGTTTGCTCACTTTGACCTAATGAGTACAACTTCTTTTCCAAAGCATCTAGTTTTGCAATTAAAGACTTGTTTTCTTTAGTACATGAAGAATGCATGTTAGTCAGCTTATATAAGTCAAGCTCACTATTTCTCAGTTTTGACTTGAGTTCAGAATTCTCTTTTAGAATTATAGTCTGTTCTTTTGCGTTGGTGTCAACGTTTGTATGTAAAACCTCAATTAATACTTTCTTCTCAGCAATTTCATTGCTAAGTTTCTGTATCAATTGGTTTTTGTTAATAATAACACCATTTTCTCGCTTAAGATTAGATTCTAACTCTTCTTGTTTTAAACTCATGGTATGCATTTTATTCATGAAATCTTTATACGATAAATCACATACCTCCTCTTCTTCATTTTCTGAATCAGCTTCAGCATCTGATTCCATCTTGCCCATCAAGCACATATTGACGGCTTCATCTTTATCTTCATCTTCTTCTTCTTCATCTGAGTGATCAAGCCAGTATTCATCCTCAGCCATCAGTGCCTTTCCTGCCTCCTGTTGCTTTGCAAGAAGCATCTTGTTCTTGTAGTAATCGGAGTTTCTGACCTTTGATCTTCGGCAATCCTTGGCAAAGTGACCTGTTTTGCCACAGTTGTAGCACATCGGTGGACCTGGCTGACTTGATCCTTCATCCTTGTACTTTTTTTCTTTGGGTTTCTTCTCCTCTATCCTCTTTCCTTCAGACTGGTACCTTTTCTCTTCCGTTTTCTTCTCATCTAATCTCTTTCCTTCAAACTTTTTCCCTTCAAACCTACTACCTTCAACCCTTTCCTTATGAGCGTAGTTGTTGGGTCCAGAAGAGTACCTCTGACTGTTTGATGTTGGATTCCTGTAGAACTTTTTCTGAAACGCATTTGTCAGAAACAACATTGCTTTCTTCATTTGTTTATTTTCATCCATGTCAGAGTTTGCATAAGCTTCATCTTCTTCTGATTCATATACAATCGTCTTGTTCTTCTTCTTGACTACAAGAGCGACTGTATCTTCAACTGTCTTTCCTTTCTGTCTTTTCTCAGCTAGAATTTCATCCACCTCTTCTTCATTTTGACGGAGGGTTTCATACACCTTGTGAAGTGGAATCTCATTCAAATATTTTATCTGCCGCATCTGTCTGGCAAAACTTTTCCATTCTGGTTGTAGAATACTCAGGAATTTGATATTCAGTTCGATTTGAGATTTGTTGACCTTGTTCTTGCTCAATTCGTTTAGCAAGGTCACGAATCTATCATATTTTCCTTCTAGATTTTCTCCAGTTCTGCCTTTAAATTCTTCAAAACTGTGCAGGCAGTTAGAGATTTTAAGCTGATTCCCTATCTTTGAACCCAACATCATCTTCTCGAGTTGATCCCACATTTGTTTGCCGGAGGCCTTATAACTGTCAATCTTTATGTAGATTTCGTTCGGAATCCCTTGTAGAATGTATGACTTGGCCAATCTGTCTGCTTTTGCTCTTAACTTATTATCACCGGTTAGTTCTTCATAAGTCAGTGCATGTCTTACTTCTTCAGTTCCTTCTGCTGGTTCCCTATATTTTGTTTCCATGGGGCCTTCTTCTAAGGATTGTTTGATGAAATCACCCAAATCCTGTCTTTCGATGAAGTTTAGGAACCTATCCTTCCACTGTTCATATTCACCTCTAAAGAGAACTGGTGGCTTGGTGTCAGTTCCTATTGCAAGAGCTTCTCTGGATGTCATCCTATATTGATTAAGAGAAAACTTGACAGATATGATCGTTAATCCAAATAAAATTTGATCACACAAGAAATTTTGTCCCCCTAGGCAGACTTAGCACGGGGGTCCCTCTACCCGGTTAGCGGGTGGGGTCAAGGGGCAACGCCCTTGCGGGGGTATGGGGGCAGCGCCCCTAGAGAAAAAATTTATGACAATTAAAGACCCTATTGCAGTTTCGAAAAATTCTCAGAAAAAAAAATTCTAAGTATGGATTGGAGCAGAGAGGTTTGCGGGTCTAGTGAGGAGCGCACACTTGAGGTGTGCGGGTCTTGTGAGGAGCGCACAATTGAGGTGTGCGGGTCTAGTGAGAAGCGCACAATTGAGGTGTGCGGGTCTAGTGAGGAGCGCACAATTGAGGTGTGCATTTGAAGTTGGAGCCGCACAGTAAGATGTGCGTTTCCTTTTAGGACACGCACATTAGAACTATGCGTTTGACGTGGGAGCCGCAAAGTTGAAGTTTGCGGGCTATTCTTCCTCTGTTGTGCGGGTGTTCGTCCTGAACTTCTGAAAATCGTCTAAAATTTGATCCTGAAACGATTTAGCAATACCAAACCCTACCAATATGTCTAGAAACACTTTTAGTATAGAATTTAAGCACTTGATCTCTCTAAAACACACTTTTTCGAAATAAAATCGATGGCACAGTGAACTTACCCACTTCGACTTTTTCACATAAAATCCACAAATTGGAACTCGATTTAAGCTTAAAAGTGAAATCAAATATCAACAACTCGATCTAGCATGTAGTACGATCACAACCTGATCGATTCTAACACCTAAAACACTCAAAATCACAAACTCAGATTTTCTTGAAGAACACAGAGACGTTTTTCTATAAAACTTGTTTTGATCTTAATCAGGCTCTGATACCAATTGTCGGTCCAACAATACTTATCAAGTTTATAGAAACAACAACACAATATGATTACCAACCTGTATTGATTATAACAAACGAGTTACAAGGTTGATCGATTAAGCATGAAATGTGTTCTCTATGTTTTCTCTCTTTTACACCTTTAAGTGTGTGTTTGTATGTGTGTATTATGATCTGATGTATGAGAGAGTTGAGAGACACAACAACTAATCTAAAGTGTGTCTTACACACTTCCTACAACTTGCAATAATATCTAGAATAATATCTAGATATTAACTAACAAACTATATTATAACTAAATCTAATATATGTAACTAGAAACTAACTAAGTCTAATATCTAATAGAATTAGATATTTAAACTAAGTTAACTAGAACAATAAACAAACAATTACATTGACATTTATTACAAATAGACATAGACTTAGATATCGAGAGTCGACGTTCCGGCTTTAGCTTCAGATTGTGATCTTCAGTTTGGATGATCTTGAATCCAATGAGACTGTGGTCTAACAATTACCTTAAAATCAATGGATGGTTATATTTTCTAAGTATTCCATGATTTTAGCCTTTGTAATGGATGGTTACATGTTCATAAAGAACATGTGGGCACAACATTGAACCTACTAATTGAATGTACCAAAAAGCCCTACGAATTGAATGTTATCTTAAAATTAATATATTTTCCAAAAATACCCCTGTTCACTTATGTTCACGTTTGTTTAATATGTATCGTTTCTACAATTATTACAAAAATGTCATTAGTCAATTTAATCTGTAGATCTTAAAGTTTAATGGTCAAGAACGGTTCACATAGTTAACATCAATGGCTTGGTTAACAAAAGAACTTGCCCCTAGTAATAAAACACTTCAATACATCAAAATGGACATTTTTGGCATATACATAGTTTTCACAAAGCAATTTTGAACTCAGTTTGCTAGGTTAGGTTAAACTTAACCCAATCTTTAGCTTCCAATGGTGGACACTTTAGGTCCACAAGCAAACATCCGCAAGAACACCTCAAGAACAATATTCAAGCCTAGAGACACCAAGTATTTATGCAAACTTCAAATCCACCAAATATCCCATACATATAGCTCAAAATAACAAAAGATGCTTACCTCCTAAAAACTTTACATTTCCTTCCATATATCTTCAATCCTTAAAATAGATCCTCCGTTTGCTCCAAAAACTTCCCAAAAATCGTCCCTGCATGGACCAAAATCATCATGGAAGAAAGAAAATGGAGTAGGGAGGAGAAATGCGAAGAAACCCTAGAAAAATAGGTTAAAAATGATCTGTACATTTGGGGCTACTTAGTTTTCCTAGTCAAACATTGCGCGGTCCATGCTATGGTTTCCTGGTCGGTTGCCCGGTCTCCGAGCATTTCCTAACCGTTTTCCAAACGGTCTCCCGACCGTTCCCCGATTGTTCTCCTGGTCATTCTCTCGGTCGTTGTCACAACCATTTTCCTGGTCGTTTTCTGATCTTATCTGGTCGTTCTCAGAAACTTATGGGTGTTACAATGAGCCCCATTATGGATCAATGGTCATCGAGGCCAACCTTGTACAATCTATAGCTTGAGACCCCCAATTCCCGACGTTAAACTCCAAGACCCCGCACTACAATGCCCCCAATGACTCGATACCTATTCCTAGATACAACATGTGAATGACTATCATATTTTAAACCAACAAAACCGACTCATATGCATCTATTGCATTACATCCTAATAACTAAAAGCATTTAGAATGCTATCCATACCCAACACATATAATTTCATGAGCAACAAGTGACCAAGTGGGCAACATTCCCATTTTATTAAAAAATCGATGTTTGCAAAAATACTGAAGATTTATGATTTCAAACATTTTGTAAACTAGCATTAAAGTGTTCCCGCATTAATATTGTCAAGGGGAGTAGAAACCCCCAAACTTCCAAAATTTACTCAAAACGAAACTTAAATATCAAAATGTAAAACATTTAACATAAGAGCATTTGGGAGACTAAAATGTAATATTTAGGCATGTATATAGTTTTTATTATTTAAAGTGTAGAATGAACTCACAATGCTATTTTTTATTATTTTAAGGATTGGTCACTTGCATCACCCAATGCGGCTTAGGCCTCATGCCTAGTCGTGTAGGTAACTGTTTCCTCTGCGTCCTTAGTGGTCCATGCAACCTTAGCAGCGACTTCAGGTCACGGGCCAAGTCTCGTGGAGCACTGTTTGGTTCATTTTTTCACGTTTTTTGCCGCCTTTAGATGCCGTAACTTCCTACAACTATTTTCCACCAAAATATTCATAAAAAATAATACCATAATAATGAGAATATGAGTTTGGCCTACTAAAATTGTAACGCCTGGAAAACCCCAAGTAAGTGACATTAAGAAGTTATCGCTAACTTCTCGTAGTTTTGTTTGTAGTTAAGTTTGAAATTAATTGGCATATGTTCTAGGATCTAAATCTTTTAGCTTGGACGCGTGGATCGACAAAACGGAGAAAACGAGACCTGGTAGGCCCTAGGCGAGATTGCCAACGACTATGACAGATGTCATAGCCGTATGTCACAGTCCCTAGGAGGGGGAGGTCGCGGTACATCTGGCACGATAATGCCAGCGATTGTGACACAAGGCATTATCGCATGTCACTCTCGCTGGATTGGTATTGAGAGCAAGGGTCGAGTTGCGATATTGCTAACTACAATGCCCTTGGCAAGGTCGTTGGGCATTGTCGCAGACAGGGGTATGGGGGTATAAATTGACCTCTTGACCGATTTTACTCTCACTTTTTCTCACAACTCGTTTTGGCATCTGATTTTTAGGGCTTTTAGTGTGATTTTCTTTCCTCAAAGCCCTCCCCTCATTGAATGCAAGCTAGGGTTTTGTTGGATCATTTATTAGCCTAATGACTTCATTGAAGAACATTTTTTGTGGTCCTTGCATCCATGATTCAAGTCTTCTCTTCCATCTCTCTCAAAGCTTGGGTTCACTAAGTTTTATAGGTTTTCTACTAAAAAAACCTAGATTGTGAGTTTTTAAACCTTTGTACAAACTAAATACATATCTATTTGCATTTTGTCATCATCTCATATGTTTTTTGGTTACTTCTTTCTCATTTGGTGAAAACCCCTATATTTTGGTAAAATGTGAAGATTATGGAGATTCTTGGTATAAATCACTTTACTTGACCTTTTAATGAACATGACTTTGCATCTAAACTATAATGGAGAATTTTATGAAATTTATTTGGTGTTATGACTTCCCTCACATAAATACCCACGTTTTCGGGTTTTGACCTAACTTGAATACTTGGCCTAATAAGAGGTATCCTATTATATATGTGTTCAACACTTATGGATTAGTGCTTTTATACCCATAATGGATGGCTTTATCACTTGGGAATACTTATGTGGATTTGCATGTCCATTTGACCAATTGAGGGTCTTTGATTTTATGTAAAGCTCCTTTTATATTTATGTGTCCCTAGATGTGCAAATTCAATCAAGATAACAACAATAATTGATTCAAGAATCCATATGTATTTCAATCAAATCACAGATTACAAAACTCTCACTGTTACAAATATTCTCTCACTAGAATGTATAAATCTGATATGTGATACTCTCTTAACAACAAAACAAAATCTATTTATACTACCAACTAATACAAAGACAAAACAATTAAACTAGTTCACTTTTGCTTGACTTTGACTTTGCAATATGAAGACTTTGACATGAGAGTTTGACTTGAACTTTGACTTTCAAACTCAATGATCTTGAATCCAACAATTATGTACTAACAATATCCCCATTTGGATTCAAGATCACCTTCAGTAGAATATGCAATCTCCACTTTGTATAAATTTGCAGAGATCTTCTTCAAATGAATTTTAGCAACACATAACAATCTCTTCCTTTTCAGCTCTAGTCAAACATTCTCCCTCTTTGTAACAAATAATGAAAAAATCCTTCTTTGCTTTAACAAAACATTCTCCTCCAAAGATGTGACTATCTTCTTCAAAGACTTTAACAATCTCCCCCAAGGTTTATAGAAATCTCTTTCAGTCTTTCAGAAAAGAAATTATCTTCGGCTTTAGATCACTTTCTCTTTCAAATCATCATCAAAGAAAATTTCTGTAAACTTCCACGAACTGTAAAAAATCTTTGAATCATAATTAATTTCTTTAAATCATCTCCCTATGAATTTATCTTCTCCCCCTTATTCGAAATTTGAGCTTTCACACTTTGTTATTTCTTGATAATCTATCCCCTTTTTTGATGAATGTGAGCCTGAACATCATCAAAACTTGTCAATAAATGTATCATCCATTCTCTGACCCAATAACAACTTGATCTTTCACTTTAAATTTTGAATCATCCATCAATTCATAAATGATTCCAAATCATTTCAAATTCAAAATTGAGTGTAACCCTGAATCAACAAATAAATCAATTAAAATGCCTGTAAGTAGCACTAAGCCACTTAGTACAACGAATGTACTGTACAAGGAGTTTTATTGATGCTCATTTCCCAGGTCTTCCATTCAATCATCGAAAAACACAAGGTAATTCTATGAATGATCTGATAGAAAAATAAATTTTATGTGTGTACGTGCTTGTGTATGAAAGAATTTAAGCCTTTTGTGCTTTATCAGACTCAAATTGTGTAAACTGTTGAGACACAACAAGTTTTCCACGACTCAATGTGCATGATCGAAGTGCGAAGGTGGGACAAATTTCCTTCTTTTCAATATCCAGATCTTCCAAATGAAGACCAGATAGCATATAAGTTGTGTCCCCAAAGAAAATGGAACATTTCTTTGTTAAGAAAGAAACGATTGGTTAGTGGGATTACAGCAAGAGTTGACATGGGCTCACTGCCTTTTTCAATGATGGTCACCAAAGAATGTGAACCAATCAGTAATGTGGCTGCCCGGCTCAGAAAAAGTTTGTGCAGAGTTCTGATATTCTTTTAACTCTGTTCTCACACCCTCTTTCTTTTTATCATTTTGCTCACTTCTAACCAAACTCTCTTTTCCATTTTATATTAGCTCAATGAGAAAAACTCAACCCTTTGAGTATTCTCCCCCACTCTTTGATATTGACCCCTCGCCTCTCGACCACTCAGGATAACTTCTTGGGTAGGAAACACTGGTTAACGTGAATCCGTAGAAGTTCTGTTAATCTCACGCATTGATCCCATGAAAATGTCCTAAAAGAATGATGTACAAAAGTTTAACTTGAACAATGATAGCATAGTAATATCAAGTAAAATGTCAGATATATGTATGCTCATCAAAAGTATCAAGATTTGAGCATTTTGAGGCTTTGAAGATTTTCTCACAACAAGTATATTGAATGAATGAAATGAATACAAGAAACTTGTTTGAGAATCTGACAATGTAGCGAAAGATCAAATATGAATGATAATCATTTAAAGCTTAGGTCATGAAAGAATTGCAATATGTCTATATGAACAAATATAAACAATTCAAGAAAGAATCGCTTAGTTTCGAATCAATGTAACGCTCAACAACATTGAAATTCAAACGGGGTATATTACCATCGAAAAATTGTTTCAATTTAGAGACATGGTAATAACAAAATCAAAGAAAAATACTAAATTGGTGTGTGTAAATACTTGATAGTATATGGAAAAGATAATACACAAGTATTAACCTTTAGAAACACACGATTAGTTAATCATGAAATCTCATAAATGAAAACATTTAAAATCACACTTCTAAATTCATGAAATCTATTGAAAATAAGAGTAGTTTGAACATTTAGAAACATGTATTCATGCTTGAAAGTCGTCCTTCTTTCAAACACATTCAGAGATTAAGGTTAGAAAAATATAAAACCTTATAGTACGCCACAAGTCATGAAATATGATCGTGTACGCTCCCCCTGAAAATCTGCATTCAGAGAAAAAGACGTCAAAGTACCAAAGTCTTATTGAAAAGAAAAACTTTTATTGATAAGTAAATACATGAAAAGTAAAAACATGAAAATTTAAAACGATTGAAGTACGAGTCCTAATCTGAATTAATCAGAAGTCGTCTACTCCCCCTGAAAATATGCATTGCGAAATTTTATTTGTTAGTGCATTATATTGTATCCAAGATTTAATGTGTTAAGTCAAAGGTGTAAAGTCAACAAAGTCTAAGTCAAGTTTAGTCAATGTTGTTTAGTTTCTTATCTTGTAAGTCTTTGTAGTTAGTTGTGGTATAAATAGGTTTGTGCTTTGTTAATTTTGTAAGAAGAAGAACTTCATTATAATGTTCAGACGTGTGATTGTTTCTCTCTCTACGTTCTCTCTCTAGTTCTTGATATTGTCATATTCTTGATTCTTGAATGAGATTGTGCTTGATTTGAATAGGGAATTTACATTCACAATTGGTATCAAAGTTTAACCAAACAATTTCAGATTGTTTTAGATCATTTTTTTGAATTGATTTTCTGGAAATTCTCAAGAACAAGCAGATTTTTTAGAGATCTATTGTTCAATCGATTTTTTTTCATTGAAAAAAAATCGCTTTTGATGCAAGAAAATGGATTTATTGTATTCGATTTGTGTTTTGGATTGTTTCTTGTATTGATTACATCACGAAATTCGAATTAAATCGATGTCAATTTTTTGAAATTTTGATTTTCTTGAAAAATGCTCTTCGAACACTATTTGAATCAAATTAGTTTGATGTATTGATTTTATTCTGAAATTGCCATTAGAGAAGTGTTCTATATGATGAATCGATCATTGTTGTGCATTATCAAGTTTTAATTTGCAGGTTTGAAGAGATTTGAATCAGATTTGTGAACTCAGGGAAGAACACGCAAGTTAAGTTCATGAAGAACACGCAAACAAAGTTTGCGAATTCCAGTTTATGTTGCCTGCGTGTTTTAATTGACATGATCTGAGAGTTCATTGTTACTTGATTTGCACATTCTATATCCAATTAATTTGCGTGTTCTTGTACAAATTGATAGTGCGCCACCTTTATCAGATTTTGCGCCAATATCATTGAAAGTGCGCCACCTTCATCAGATTTTGCGCCAATATCATTGAAAGTGCGCCACCTTCATCAGATTTTGCTCCAATATCATTAAAATTGCGCCACCTTCATCGAATCTTGCATCAACTTCATCAATTCTATTGCGAGTTCATGAAGAACACACAGATAAATTTTTCATTCATGTAATCTGTTTCAAATTTAAGTGACTTGCGAGTTTGTTCTAATTTCCACAGCTTGCGAGGTTAGTGAGGATTCATGTTCATTTGCGCCAAAATCACATTTGCACTAACATCATCACATTTGCGCCATCATCATCATAATTTTGCATCATCAACATCATTGGATTGATCTACGAAGTTTTAGTTTAAATGGTTTGCGAGTCTCAATCTGTGCAGTCTGCAAGTTTGTGTTTCTCTTAATATAGCCTACGCATACTAGTTTGAATAAATCATTTGGCTTGCGAGTTCTAGTTTGAATAGATCTTTTGGCTTGCGAGTTTCAGATTTGCAGACAAGCATCTGCGAGTTTGGTCTTGCAGTCTACAAGATCCTGTTAATCACTTGGATCTGCGAGTTTCATATTCAACAGTTTGCGAGTTTAAAGATCCACATGATCTGCGAATTTCAACTCACTTAGTTTGCAAGTTCATGATTATATGATATGTTATGCAGTTTGCAAGTTTGCATTTCAGTTCAAGTATTCTGCAAGTTTCTAGAATTGCATGTAATATGAGAATTCAAGTGATTTGAGAATTTCAAACTCATTTGGTCTAAAACTTTCAAACTACTATCTGCAAGTTTCAGTGATTTGAGAGTTCCAGAGATAGATTTTTTCTGCGATTATTTTTTGGTGATCGAAGTTTGACTTTCAGTTTAACTTTTCTGAATTGTTTGGGAACGATCATTCATATCAAGTTGATTTCTCATTCAAGATGTCTATTCTGTACAAGCCTGAGATATCTGTTATAGAAGCTGAACGAAATACACTAAAAATTCAGAATTCAGAGTTTCTCAAACAGATTCAGGAGTTGCAATTTAAATTGTTCAAATTGTCAAACTCTGATAAAACTCCTGACTGTTTAGAGTGTAATACTAATAAATATAGTTTTGCAGGTATCATCAGTGCAAAAGAGAAAGAGAAAATTATTGTTCTAAAAGAGAATACTATTCAGACTTGTGAAAAGGAAGTCAAGCTGAAAGAGAGAAAGATTATAAATCTTCAAAGCCAACTGAAGACAACTGAACATAAATCATCAGAACTGCAAGCTGAATCAATTGAGCTTCAAAACAAGTTTAAGGCTTTCAAAGAGAAAATATCTGCCTTGGAGATACAGAATTCTAAACTTACAAAAAGCATCCAAGCAGATAAAGTTAAATCAAATCTGGAGACATCTTCTATTCAACAGATGTCTGAACTTTCCAAGAAAACTCTCCAAGAGAAAAAGAATTTGGAGCATAGATGCATGAAACTTTCCAAACAAGTGTCTGAATTTGAGAAAATTCTGATTACTGAAAGAGACACTTTTGCAAAAGAAAGACAAGTTCTTGAAAATAAAATTACTGAATTTCCCAAACAGATTTCTACTTTACAAGACTTGCTCGAAAAAGAAAGACAAATTTTCAAAGAAAAGAAAAAGTCTTTTGAGCTTGAAAAGAAAAATGTCGAAAAGAGAAATACTGGGTTTTTCAAAGATATTTCTGAGAAAACCAAGAACATGGAAAAGGATTTTGAGCTTGAACGTTTACATTTTGAATCTGAAATATCTAAGCTCACATCCAAAATAAATGCTCTATCATCAGATGTTCAAAAAGAAAAGAAGGCCAAATCTGATTTGAAAATAAAGTTTGACACATTGACTTCTGAAAGAAACATTTTATCCGAAAAGATAAAGAGCTTGGAAGCTGCAAACTGTGAACTGTCAGAAAAGATTACAGCTGATGTGATTGATCAATCATCTGTTGATAATTCAACAGAATCGGTCTGTTCTTTCAAAACAGCTTCAAGTTCTATTCATGAGACAAATGTTTTTGAAAAAGAAAAGTGTGAAATCTCAAACTGTCAAATCAAATCAGATCAGACCATCTAATCTATTTTATGACAAATATGTTGATGGTTCAGCGAGCTTCTACGTTAAATCTCTTGGAAAGAATTCTAAGAAAAATCAGATGGTCTGGAGAGTGAAGAGTTCTTCAGATGAAGAGAAGAAGAATGACAAAGCATCTGCATCCACATCCAATGCCAAAAAGAACAGTGTGTATAAAGGTAAATCTTTTGGTAATTCTGATATGTTTTATTCTACTAATCATCTTATCAGGATTGCTCCGAAGAAAATATGTTGTTCTTACAGTGGAGCACATGACTTTGTAAGTAACAACTTTGTCAACTACTGGTATGGTTCTTATTATGTTACCCCCACAAGAACTGCAACTAACACATCGGGACCCAAATACCAGTGGGTACCAAAAGTTGAATCTGTGTTGCAGGCACCTAAAGTTTAAGAGGGAGCATATAACTTAGGCTTTTGAACAAAACAGTTCAAAACTCGGACTTTAATGTCAAGACTATGGCTTCTAAGTAAATAAGCTTAGAACCCGTACTTCAACGGAGTTTGACTTCTAAACACAACAGTTTAGGACTCATACTTCAGTGATCAAAAGACCTTACTCCTGTGCTGATAAGAGACTGTACTCTAATACTCGAATGAGGAAATCAACCATCAAGGGGGAGTATATTCTTGTCTGAAATATTTTGCATCCGATAGATATGACGATCTACAATTCACAAGGGAGTTGTATCTGA
This sequence comes from Arctium minus, assembly GCA_954870635.1. Classification (NCBI taxonomy): domain Eukaryota; kingdom Viridiplantae; phylum Streptophyta; class Magnoliopsida; order Asterales; family Asteraceae; genus Arctium; species Arctium minus. The sequence continues at coordinate 38,061,585 of OX941087.1, read as the reverse complement.
TCTCTATCATGTGCTTTTTCATTAACAATATATTTGGAGGATATGACGATCTACAATTCAAAAGGGAGTTGTATCTGATCTCTATCATGTGCTTTTTCATTGACAAATTATAGATGCATAATTTAAAGGGGAGTAAAGGTGATGGCTTCTGATTACAACAGATCAGGACCCGTTCTTCAATGTTCAGACATGGATATTTTGCAAATATCCAGGGGGAGCTTAATAGACCTAAATCATTCTATCATGATTTGAGGGGGAGCCTAAAAGGTAAATATCTTCTAATCTAGATCTCTGATTGTTTGAAAGAAGAACAACTTTCAAACATGAAAAACGGTTTCTGAAATGTTCAAACCACTTCTGATTCTCAAAAGGTTTCATGAATTTAGAAGTATGATTTTAAATGTTTTTCAATTTTGAGCTTTAATGTTTAACTGACCGTGTGTTTCTAAAGATCAATACTTGCGTATTATCTTGTCTATATACTGTAAAGTATTCACACACATCGGTTCAGTATTTCATTTGAATTTGTTATTACCATGTCTCATAACGAACAAATTTTTCGATGGTAATACTCCCGTTTGCTTTCAAATGTTGTTGAGCATCAATCATCATTTCTAAATTTGTGCTTTCATTGCTAAAATTGTTTATATTTGTTCATATAAACAAAATATACAGTTCTTTGATACCCTAACCATTTCATTTGATCTGATTGATACATTGTCAGATTCTCAAAACAATTCTCTTGATTTCATTTCATTCATTCATTCAATATCTTTGTTTTGAGAAATCTTCAAAGTTCAATTGCTCAAATCTCATGAGCATACATTTTGACAATGTTTTCATACATTTTGTGCTTAACTTTTCAGTTAAACTGTTGAACAACCATTCTTTTTAGGACTTACATGGGATTCATGTGTGAGATTAAACAGAACTTCCATGGATTCACGTAAACCTGTGTTTCCTACCCAGGAAGTAATCCTAGAGTGATTGAGGGGTGAGGGGTCATATATCAAAGAGTGGGGGATATAACTCATCCGGTTGAGTTTTTCTCATTGAGCTGGGGTAAAATGTAAATGAGAGTTTGGTTAGAAGTGAGCTTAAATGTTTAAAAGAAAGAGGGTGTGAGTTTCAGAGTTAAAAGAATATCAACACTCTGCACCAACCACTTTCTGAGCCAGGCAGCCACATCTTCTGATTGGTTCACATTCTTTGGTGACCATCATTGAAAAAGGCAGTGAGCCCATGCCAACTCTTGTTATAACCCCACCAGCCACTCGTTTCTTTCTTAACAAAGAAATGTTTCATTTTCTTTGGGGACGCAACATATCTGCTATCTAGTCTTCTCTTGGAAGATTTAGATATTGAAAAAGAAGGAAAGTTGCCCCACCTTCGCACCTCTTTCATGCATATTGAGTCTGTGTAATATTTGTTGTTGTCTCAACAGTTTACACAATTTGAGCCTGAAAAAGCTTGAGTAGCTTCAATCATTCATACACTTGCACGTACACACAAGGAATATGTTTTCTTGTCATAACATTCATAGAAAATTCCTTCGTGGTTTTTCGATGATTGAATGGTAGCCCTGGGGGAGTGAACATCACAAAAGCTCTTTTCCAATGTACATCTGTTGTACAAAGTGGCTATGTGCTACTTACAGGCATGCTAACTGTATCACTTGTTGATTCAGGGTTACCAAGTTCATTATATCTGAATTTGAAAAGATTCGGATATATAAATTTCATGAATTTACGGATACTCAGATCAAAGGGCGGAGATTGTCAAATTATTTTGACGGGGAGATTGTTAGTAATTACAAAGGGAGAAATCAAAGAAAGTGCTGACATTGAAGAAGTTTTGATGATCATGATGCTCACAATCATCAAAAAGGGGGAGAAAGTTACAAAGTTCAATTTCAAAATCATAAAGAAAGAAAGTTCAAAGTGAAAAGACTTGTGGAAAATTTCAGAAAGTTCAATCTATTCAAGGTTGGTGAAAAGAAATCATTCCAAGATGATTCAAATTCTGAATAAAGATGATTTGAGAAAGTTCTGAAGATGATTCAAAGATAAATCAAGATTCGTGAAAGTTTGTTTTTTCGAAGATGGTCCAGAGATCACAAGAGATGAAGATACAAGATCAGAGATTCCTCAAAGTTGTCTCAAAGTTCAAAGACTGAAGATTGTTAAAGTTTCAAAGTTCAGTTGTTTTAAGATTTCAAGTGGTTTGTTGATCAAGACATGTTGACTTTCAAAGATTCAAAGTGCAAAAGACTTTTCAAGATTCTTCAAAGACTGAAAGCTTGAAGACTGTCAGTGCTACAAAGATCAAAGCTATCAGAGACAAAAGCTGAAGAATCAAGAGCTGAAGACTAGTGTCAAATTTTTATTAAATCTTGAATACAAAGGGAGAGATTGTTAGTGCATTATATTGTATCCAAGATTTAATGTGTTAAGTCAAAGGTGTAAAGTCAACAAAGTCTAAGTCAAGTTTAGTCAATGTTGTTTAGTTTCTTATCTTGTAAGTCTTTGTAGTTAGTTGTGGTATAAATAGGTTTGTGCTTTGTTAATTTTGTAAGAAGAACTTCTGTTAATCCAAGATCGATCTAAATCTTAGAGAGAGAAAGTAGAGAGAGAAAGAATGAAGCGCCAAAAGTGTTCTATTCAATTTGCAATGTAAAATTCTTACACAAAACAAAGTAAAAGGGCCTTAAATACCCCTTGGCTAAACAAACAAGGTAGAGCAAACTAAACATATTAGCAACAAGGTAATAAATACAATGATTACTATAAAATCTGACTTAACAATCTCCCCCTTAGTAATCATTGGCGCTCCGGTCTTCAATGTAGGCTGTTACACCCATCTTCGAACTCAAAACAGACCTTCTAAGCGACTTAGCGAAACTTCTTGACTAAAAAAAAAAAATCTTCTCAGCATCTTTCAATCTATGTTGCCTTTGTTGTCTTGACAAGACTGGACCAGTTTGTAATAAGCTTGAAGGAACAATCGGTTCATCAGCTTGTGCTCTAGACCACACACCTCTTTCAAATGTACTTGAATGAACTGTGGTGGTCGGAGCTGAAACAGCAAAAAGACAAGTATAGTTGAAGAAATAGAATCTTGAGCAGATAAACTTTGAACTCTTTGTCTCTTTCTCTTTAACTTCTCCCCCCCATGACCTTGATGATCTAGATCAACTTGGTCATGCCTATGCTGGAGAAGAGAAATCTTCAGATCTTAAGATTGACTAGGGATATGAAATGATTCACCTGTTGAACTCTTTTACTCCCCCTACACACATGCACTATCCAATGTATTCACTTTATGTACTCCCCCTCGAAATGAGATATGATCAGAAGTTCTTTCAGAATTTTCTCCTAATTTACTCCCCCTCAAAATATGCACATACCAATTTATTGCATATCAAGTTGATACATGTTCAGTTTCAAAAACAATCATTAATCTATTCAGTGTGCTAGCATGCGAACTTTGATTATCTTCAAGAAAATGAAATTCTAAAAATATAATAGAATACTTTGCATTTACTCACACTAAGCCGTCAAGAATTAAGACTTTCACAAATTTATAGATTTATCGCAACTCAAACATATCACCAAGTATCATGAGATGTGTGCTCATTGGCATCTTTTAGCATTGTGCACATTGGCATCTTCACATGATTGTGCTCTTTGGCATCTTTTAGCATTGTGCACATTGGCATCTTTTAATCAAGAAGTTTTGTAAGTAAAGAACATGTCGTAAATGTAACTTTCTATCTGATCCTATTGCAGGATTTAGGTCAGTCGCTCCCAGACTAGTTGGCCTTAGGGGACTAGGTGTCAAGCACCCCTTGGAACTTACTCTCCCAGACCAGAAAGGCTACATCGACACATCCTAAACCCATTCATACCAGTAGAACATGACTTTCGATCTGATTCTATAGAAGGATTTGGGTTCGATCACACCCAGACCAATTGACCTTAGGGAACCAAATGACAAGCATCCCACGGAACTTACTTTCCCAAACCAGAAAGGTCACAGGTACAAACTTTTTAAACTTAGAGATTTCTGAATTTTATATATATAATTTTCATCTCAATCACTCAGTTTTACATCTAAGTGTTTAGCCCATATTTTCATTACGATCCATAATTCTGACTTTTTAGGTTTTCTAAGCATTGTAAACTATAAATATTTCGAATAACACAACTTTAAAGCAGTATCAAAAGTTTCAAACATGTTGCTGACCTTTCGATTTTTTGTAAGACTTGAAATTTGAACAAATAAAACTTAGATATAAACAAAGCAACTTGAAAATTTATCCTAGACACACAATTTATTCAAAAGAAAGAAAAATTGTAACAAATTTACTTTACAGAATAAAATTTGTTTAGATTTAAACTTTTAAATTCAACATGCCGAGTTTTGAAAGTAGAAAATTAAATCGTTTTTCGTCTAAGGCTTTTGAAAAAAAAATCGACAAGTTGATATTCATTTGGAACAAAATATAATTCAATAATACCTTCTTCCACATGATGTTTAATGAAATGGTACCGCATATCTATGTGTTTGGTTTGCACTTATTCAGGGTCTGATCGAACTAGCTCAGATTCTTGAATATCTTGATGTAACTGGAACAACATCACTGTCAGAGATAGGTGCAACAGAATTTGAAGTAGATGCGCTCACAGTTTCTCATATGATCAGAAGATAAACACATTGAAAAACGAGTCCTAAACAAATACGTTTAGAAGTCAAAGTTGAAGTACGGGTTCTAAGCTGATTTACTTAGAAGCCTTAATTCTCTTACTCCCCCTTGACATGAGGTGCTTGCAACTTAGAATCAGTCTTTGGTTTTGGTACCCACTTGTATTTGGGTCCATGTTTGTTAGTTGCAGTTCGAATGGGAGAAAATTTGTTAGATTTGACAAACAAAGCATGAGAAAAATTATCAGAGTAGTGAACATAATCATCAGTAGAGGACGAAGCACAATCATCTGAACTAGAACCAGAGGAAGAATATGAGACATCTTTTGCAATTTGAATCATTTGTTTTATTGAATATTTTGTAAATTTATTACAATATGCAAATGTATCCTTATTACAAAGATTAACAACACATCGATCCTCAACAGTCACAGAGTCATCATATTTTTTCTTGACCCTCCATATCTGCCTTGTAGACTTCTTCAAAGTCCGATCTGAAATATTAGAATCAAATGAACTAGAATTTTCAGAAATGACTGACTCTTTCCCCTTTGACTTCCTTGACCTTTTTCTTTTACGCTTTGGTTTATAATAATCAACATTTACCGTAAAAGATTCATCAATAATTTCTGATTCAATATTTGAATTTGAAGAAGAGATTTTATCAAAGAAACCAAACTGATCATTCATCGATTTTGAACTAGCCTGAGAGTCATAATTTTCAGAAAAACACAAGTCTAGAGTAGATTTGCACGACCCATTAGAGGCGCAATATTGGTTTTGCGCTACCAGAGGATGGCGCAACCTTTCATGTTGCGCTACCAATGGGTGGCGCAATTCTACAAACTTTGGAACATCTTGAGTATTTTCCTTAGAATCAGTAGAAAATCCAGAATTAATTTTGTCTTCAAAAACTTGTTTTTGAGAAATTAAATCTTCTTCAAAACTTGATTTCATAATGAAAAGAAGTAAATCATTTTGAAGTTCATGTTGAAGACTTTGATCTTCCATTTTAACTTCAAGATCAACGATTTTGCCTTCTAACACTAATGGGGGAATATATCTCTTAGAATCATAAGAAACCGGAGATATATTTTCCTTATTAGCATTAATAGCATATATATCGTAATAATCGTTTGGTAATGAAGATTTAATGGAAGATTGAACATTTAAAACATTTTGAGATCTTCTGGACTTCTTTGATTTGTCAGGAAAATATTTTGCATTTTCGCTAGTATAAACAAACGGTAGTTCCATTTTCTTGTTGTTCATCCTTTTCTCATTTTCGATTTCTAAAACTTGCTTTTCATTCATCCAATCAATTTTAAATTGAGGAGCATATCTAGCAAGATTTAGATAATCGAATTTATATAAAGTGGGGGATTTTTCTATAGCATTGTCTAAACAATGTGGATTTTCAAAACCAAGTCCCCATCTTTCCTTTATAGACTTATAACTCCTCAGTTTATGCATAAATATTGTTTGTTCAGTTTGATCTCTCAAATATAATTTTTCTTCCAACTCATTTATTTTATCAGAAAAACTATCTTTTAATTTGGTCATTTCCGTCAAAGAATCAAGATAGGTCTGATTTGAAATTTCCAAGTCATCCAATTTCTTTTGAAAGTTCTCTTTTGTATGAGTCAAAATGGATTTTTCATCTTTCAAAGAAATTTGTAATTTTTCAATCAAATTTGACTTTTCTTGATTAATATGTTTTTCAGATAAAACCTTTGAACGTAAGTCATGTAATGCAGTTATAATGACGTTCATTTGAGATGAAATAAATTTGTAATCAAATTCAGAAGGTACCTCAGATTCGTCAGTTGAAGTGTCTTCATCATTATCATCACTGTCACCATCTCCGATAAAGTACATAGTTGTAGTTTCCTCATTTTCTGCTTCGTTATCAGAGTGATCTAGCCAGTATTCGTCTTCAGCAAGCAGAACGATTCCATTCTCTCTCTTTTCGGCTAGTTCCATCTTCTTCCGGTAGTATGCCGAATCCCGAACCACCTTTACTCGACACTCGTTTGCTATGTGACTCGGCTTTCCACAGTTGAAGCAAGCAGTAGCTTTCTTAGGCTCGGGCACTTTGGCAGGCTCGTTCTTTTTAGATGCCGAAGTGAAGCTAAGGTTGTTGGAACCCGACTAATGCAAGAACTTCTTGTTGTGGTGCTGAGAGAGAAGAATCATTGCCTTTTCCAGGGCCTCTCCATCATCATCAGTTGCCCCGTCATAAGCATTCTCAGACAATGCTTGTTCAGCCAATTTGCTCGCGAGAAGTGCAACTGGGTCCACAGTATTTGGCTTGTTTTGCTTATCAAGCTTGGTTTTCTTCTCCTTGACAATGTTCTCATCTGTCATCAAAATCTCATAAAGCTCTTGTATTTGCATGGTAGAGACCCGTACATCATTCCTCAATCGGTGACATGATTTGTTCCAATCCGGTTGAAGAGCGTTGAGGAACTTCAGATTAGTCTCTAACTCAGTCTTGGTCACTTTGATCTTTCGCAGATCGTTCATCACAATGCAAAACCTGTCAAAGACACTCTTCAGAGTCTCACCATCCTTTGCCTTGAACTCCTCGAAATTGTTCATGAAGCATGTCTGTCGGAGTTGTGTTGCAACTGCTGATCCAAGAATGATCTTTTCTAACTGGGTCCACATCATCATCGGATTGTGCTTGAAACAATCAATTCGATTGAAGATGGAATTAGGCAATGCTATCATCAAATTAGACTTTGCTTCGCGATCGGCTTTTTCTCGTGAAAGCTCTTCGGTAGTGGCGGGAATATCGTTTTTAGGCTTGACGAATGGTCCTTCAGTGAATGACTTCATCATGTTTTCTCCATTTGCTTGACGCTCGATGAAGTTAATGAACCGATCTTGCCATTGAGTGAACTCATTCTCATTGATCAAAATAGGAGGACGAGTATCCGTTCCCAACGACATCATAATATCGTTCTTGTAAAACTGAGCTTGAAAAGAGAATTTTGACATATCCATAACTTCAGAAAAACTTAGAAAAATGCCCAAGTCTTGAAACAGAGAGAGGCTGGCGCAAACAGGAGATTTACGCGAGAAGAGGGTAACGCAAACTATGTTTTGCGCGAGACAAAGGTGGCGCAAAATCTATTTTGCGCGAGACGTAGGTGGCGCAAAATCTACTTTGCGCGAGACGTAGGTGGCGCAAATAACTCTTTGCGCGATGAACAGATGGCGAAAAGACGAGTCCTGAACTTAGCGAAAAACAGAAGAATCTAGCGCAAACTGAAGAAGAACTCGCGCAAAATTCAGATGAACTCGCGCAAACTGATGATGAACTCGCGCAAAATCTGGATCTGGCGCAAAACCAAGAAAAATCAAGAAAAACTTCTAAATTTGATTCTTAAATCGAATCTGATGAAAATTGCTCACACAGATATGTTCGAAAACTGAATTCTAACAACTTTGAAACAATCAATTCGAACAATTTCACATAAATGAAAATTAAAAAATCGAACAATACGCTTTTATCGAACAGACCAAAAACTCGAAAATTCTCAAATTGAACTTTAAAAACTGAAATTCTTGCAAATTGATGTGAAATACAAATGATCTAGTATTGATTTTGAATCCAACAAATCAATTTTCAAGAAAAAACGTTCAGATTTCAACAAGAATTTGGGAAAAATTCAGAAAATGAGATTTTCTTGATCGAAATCAAGAAAATCTATCAAATTCTCTGAATTGATAACTAATTCAGATTGAAATATGATTCTCTCAATTCTCTCAGGTTTAGATTAGACTCTGATACCAATTGTTAATCCAAGATCGATCTAAATCTTAGAGAGAGAAAGTAGAGAGAGAAAGAATGAAGCGCCAAAAGTGTTCTATTCAATTATGCAATGTAAAGTTCTTACACAAAACAAAGTAAAAGGGCCTTAAATACCCCTTGGCTAAACAAACAAGGTAGAGCAAACTAAGCATATTAGCAACAAGGTAATAAATACAATGATTACTATAAAATCTGACTTAACAACTTCATTGTAATATTCATACGTGTGATTGTTTCTCTCTCTACTTTCTCTCTCTAGTTCTTGATATTGTCATATTCTTGATTCTTGAATGAGATTGTGCTTGATTTGAATAGGGAATTTACATTCACATTATCAGTAACAAATCATATGCAAAAACTTTTACTCCCCCTCAAAATTAGATCATCTAATCTTTGTCTCACTCCCCCTGAAATCATCAACAAATCTTCAGTGTAGATATCATTCAGACTACAATTTAAGTAATGAAGAAAGAATAAAAATCAAACTGTACGAGGTAAGAACGGATTATGTTTTGAGATTAAGCATGCCTAATTTTAAAATGAGAAACTTAAATCTCTTTTCGTCCAAAGGCTTAGTGAACAAACCGGCTAGTTGATAATCCGTTTTTACAAAGTAAAGTTCAACCGTACCATTTTCGACATTTCTTTGATAAAGTGATATCACATGTCAATGTGCTTTGTTTTTGTATGTTGGACAGGATTAGCGAATATGGCGATTGCACTCTTCGAATCACAATATATCATAATTTTGTTGAACTTGAAACCATAGTCTCGAAGTTGTGTCCTCATCCACAACACTTGAGAGCAGCAACTGGAAGCAGCCACGTACTCTGCTTCAGCCGTTGAAGTGGATACACAAAGTTATTTCTTTGACGCCCAACTTACAAGCTTCTCTCCTAAGAATTAGATGTGACCTGATGTGCTTTTCCTGTTTAACATATATCTTGCATGATCTGCATCTGAATATGTTGTCAGTTCAAAACCTGTATCTTTAGAATACCCCATACCAAGATTTGCAATCCCCTTCAGATATCTAAAATTCGCTTCACAACAGAAAGATGTGACTCTCTGGATTTAGCTTGCATGATATCTCGCACACAAACAAGTTGGAAACATAATATCAGGACGACTAACCGTCAAGTACATAAGAGAACCAATCACTCCTCTATAGGTTCTAAGATCAACAACTTTTCCGTTCAAATCAGCTCTAATCTTCGTTCCAGGTGCCATCAGGGTACCAATTGGAGTACGATTTTCCATTTTAAATTTTTGTAAAATATCAGAAATGTACTTCGCTTGATTAATGAAAATCCCCGTTGAAAATTGTCTAACTTGTAATCCGAGAAATAAATTCATCTCTCACATCATACTCATTTGAAATCTTGACACCATTAGAGCAGAAAAATTCTTACAGTACTTTGGGTTTGTAGAACCAAAAATTATGTCGTCAACGTATATCTGTATGAGAATGATATTACCTTATAGTGATTTTATACACCCTTAAGACATGTGAAAATTAGGCCAAAAAACAAGTATACAAATTGGCCTAATATCGTCTCTCAAGTAATAAAATGGTAAAATACCAGATATCGTCCACAGAGATTGTTGTAAAAGTGCAATAAAAGTATAATGAAAGAAATGATTTCAGATGGCGATTTTGAAGACTTTGTTTTGGTTTGGGTTAACACTTTATTAAATTAACAGAGATTAAAGCAAGCAAGGGTGTAAGACATCTTGGTGGGACTTAAACACAAATTCCAACAAACGACATTATTCTGCAACAATTAGTTCCACTATTTGTTTTGAGGGTATTCCTTTCGGACTTTACCCATCGTACCAACATTTGTCTTTAAAACCTGTATATTTCTATACAGTACCAGGACCAAATAAGTGGTAACAATTGATGTCCTCAAAACATATGGACTAACAAATTTCTTTGTTAAAAATCACCCTTTCGGGCCGATTCCCATATCATCCAAGTTGGTGTGTTCAAGATGGCTCATTTCTTAGTCCATCACACTTTAACACTTTGACTAGCGATCAACCCGTCGAGAATAAATCAATTGTAGAAAATAAAGATAACATATTTCTTTGTTAGCAACTCTTTCAAGTCTACTTCCTTTATCATCCAAATTGACGTGCTTGTTAATGCCTTATTTCTAAGTCCATCGCACTTTAACACTTTTCAAGTGATCAATTCGTCAAGAAGTGTCGTTGGTTTTTATAAAACTTATAACGAAATAGTGGAACAGTGTTATTGCGAAACAACGTCCACTTTCCTTTGGTTTAAAATCCCACCTTTTAGTCTCACACCCAAGCTAATAAATTTAGCTACTCATTACGGAAATAAAATACCTAATATAAATGACGTAAATAAAATACATAAAGTAAATGCGGAAAGTAAATACGAGAATATAAATGACAATAATGTAAATGACAAGAAATTAAATGCAAGGAATGTAAATGATTATAAATTAAAAACAATAAATTTAAGACAAGTATATACGATGAACTAAAAAGCTTCTTGAATATAAGAACTTGAAGATTTCTTCCAAGTAAACTAGAGAGAATACTTTGGAAGATTTGTGTTACAAAAGATGTAGGTGTATCCAACAAGACACCCAAACCCCTCCTTTTATACTAGCAAAGGAGGGAAAAAAGACATGGAAAGCACCTAATGGGTAAAAAAATGTACAAGAGGTTAATAACTACTAAATAAAACTAAAGGATAATAAAGTACTTAAAGGTTAAGACTAAAGGTTAAGAACTTAAAGCTAATAATCCAAAATACATATGTAATCCAGCTAATTAAGTTCAGGGATTAATTACAAAATGTGGAAATAACAAATTAAATTGTCTTCCAAATATATCCCTTGACTTCATATGAACTCCATCGATTTTCTGCTACTGTCCAACTATTACAACATTCCTACATCATTCAAGTCAGAGCCAAAAAGAGTATAAATTAGCCCTAAATGTTGTAACACATGTAAATCATATTCTTAGCTCCACTAAAACAATAAATGGAAAATAAGAGAATAAAAGACTCAATATTGGGATGCAAAGGGTGAAAATAAGCTAACTATAAACATAAAAAGAGTGTATAGGCACTGAATAATCAGTGTGTATCATTACCATTTTCTTTTTTTAAAAAAAGTAGTATCGATTTTACCTTTTGAGAATCCGGACTTGACTAAAAACTTTGAAAAGAACGTCATACCAGGCGCGAGAGGCTTGTTTAAGTCCGTAAAGGGGTTTGTCTAGAATATAAACATGATATGGCTTGTCAGCACTTACGAACCCTTCAGGTTGTGATACGTACACCTTTTCCTTCAACAATCCATTCAGAAAGGCTATCTTGACATCCATCTGATAGACCATGAAATTATTGTGTGCAACCTAGGTGAGAAACATCCGAATTGCCTCATCGTAGTATATGCCTTCCTCTTGCCGATATCCTTTCGCTACAAGTCTGGATTTGTTTCGAATCAAGATACGATATTCATCCTTTTTGTTCTTAAATACCCATTTTGTGCCTATTATTGTCTTTCCTTCTGGTCTCGACACGAGTCGCCACACTTTCAGTGCTTCGAACTGATTTAATTCTTCCTGCATGGCTACAATCCAATATGGGTCTTATAGAGGTTCTAATACGCGAGTAGGCTCTATCTTACTCAGAAAGGAGTCAAACATGCACTCGTTTGCAGTAGCATACCTAGTTTGCACCTGCTTTGGTGGATCTCCGATAATTTGATGTAACGAGTGCTCTTTGGTCCACTTGTTTATGTGAGGGAGTGAATAGATGTAGATTGATCATGTTGATCATCTAAGTATCCTTCTTATTCTTCTTCTTCTTCATGTTGGGGTTCAGTTGAAGTAATTGGTGCAGAAATCTCAGCTTGTTGGACACTCGTTGTCTGTTGAGTAGGAATACTGTACATCCAACTGATTGTTCATCTTCTGGCTGTTCACTATCTTGTGCAACTTCAACTGATTGAGTAGGTGTTTGAACTTGAGTTTCTACTTGAACCGAGGGAACTGGTTCATTTGAGACATCCGATGTGATTGGAAGATTATCGCTTGAATCGCCAGATTTGTCAATCACAGCAGGTTTAGTCACTTTAGATCCTAGAAACTCATCATAAAAATGTTCAAACAATAAATCTAATTCTGTTAAATGCGATGTAGAAGTAGAAGCCTTATCAGAATTAGTAACAACAGAAACAGGTTCTAGACTGATTTGTCTAGAAGCTAATACTCCTGTAATAACGGGTTCTGAACTACTGTGTTCAAAAGCCATATCCATAGCTTCATCAAATTTAACGTTTACGCTCTCTACCACGATCTTTGAATTCTTCAAATAGACTCTATATGATGCATATGTCTGAGAGTATCCAACGAAAATCCCCTCTTCAGCTTTAAGACTGAACTTGTTCAAGCTCTTCTTGTCGTCTAGCACGTAACACCTGCAACCAAAAATATGAAAATGCTTAATGCTTGTTGTTCTATTTTTTATCAAACCATAAGGCGTTTTACCGAAGAGACGATGGATGATAGATCTATTCTATGTATAACATGCAGTAGACACATCTTCAACCCACAAGAATAGAGGTAAGTCAGATTGACTTAACATAGTGCATGCAGCCTCGACTAAAGTTCTATTTAGTCTTTCAAGTACCCCATTATGTTCTGGCGTTCTGGCAGCAGAAAGTTGATGTGTTATCCCGACCGATTCGAGATAATCTTCAATTGTCTTGTTTTTTAATTATGTGTCATTATTTGTTCTGATCAGCTTTACTGTATTCTGCATATTCACTTGGACACTTTTGAGAAACGAGATTATGATTTCCGGAGTCTCGTCCTTTGATCTTAGAAATTTGACCCAAGTGTATCTAGAATAATCATCCACAATCACTAATACATACTTTTTTTCATTTATGCTTTGTGTTCTCATTGGACCACAGAGATCCATATGCAACAACTCTAAAGGAGCACTTGTACTAGGTTCATGCTTTGGCTTATGCGAAACTCTTTTCATTTTGCCCTTCTCACACGCATCACATAGATGTTCTCTTTCATATTTCAGCTCAGGTAAGCCTTTTACCAAATTGTCAGTCACCAACTTGTTGATGTAACGAAAGTTGAGGTGAGATAGCCTTCTATGCCATAACAAACTTTGTTGCATAGAGGCCTTTGAGAGTAGACACACAACACTATCTGGCTTGACAATTGACAAATTAATTATATAGAGGTTTACTTTCGCGTGCCGACCAAGAGTTCTTTACCATCTTCAGTTCTCACACAACACCTCTTGGCTTTGAAATTTACCTCTAAATCCTTGTCACATAAGTGACCAATGCTGAACATATTGTCTCCTAAACCTTCCACATAGCCCACCTTCTTTATTGTTATGTTTTCTTGAATTACGTCGTCGTATCCAAGTATCGGTGAAAAATGGTCGTTTCCAAATCGGACGTGGCCACAGAATTTCTATGTATAAATAGATAAAATATCTTAATTTCTGCCCTGTCATATGCTTGGAACAGCCTAAATCCAAATACCACATATGACTGGTCTGCACAGGAGAAATCAAGCAACAAAAGATTTAGGTACCCATTTATAATTGGGTCCTGTCTGGTTAGCCTTGGATTTTGGCACCCATTTGAATTTGGGTCCTCTTTTTCTTTGAAAAATATTTGAATTAACAGAATGATGAATATAATATGAACCAAACCAACAATCAGAATATTGTCAAGTCACAAAATCATTTCGACAAAATGTGGAACACTGAGTAGTCGAATGAGATAATTTGATCAATTGCTTTATTGTATAAGTCTTGTAAGAAGTTACAAGTTTTGTTTTATGAGAAGCACGTTAACCAATTACATCAAACACTATCAGTAGCCCTATTACATTCAGAATCAGAAAATGATTTTGTTGTCTCTCCAATCTTCTCTTTGGTCTCCATTCAAGTCTTGCTTCAGACGTTTTGCATCTCATATCTGAAAGACAATATTTAGATTTGTAAGAACGTTGAGATTTCAGAGTTTGTCTTTTCTGTGACTTACCAGTGTTGGTCCATTTTTGTGAATGCTTCTTCTTTTGCTTCTTACCTTTAGCATAATAAGTACTCACAGGAACTAATTCATCAACCTTAGTTGATGATTCACCTTTTTTCAAACACACTAGGTAAAGCATCAGTATTGATAACAAAACCAGAATGATCTAGAAGTTTAACATTGAAATCAAACTTGTTAACACAATCATTGGAATTTAAAAAATCATTTTCATCACCAAAAAGATCATCATCATCATCATAAACTTGAGGTGCCTTGGAAGAATTAGGAAACATGAAGTCATTAAACTCCTTTGAACACTGTTTTTGATAGGGCGTTTGATTAAAATATGGAGGTTTTGGATTAGCAAAAACATTGCTCATGAAAACTTTACATGATGATGCATCAGAATCAGTGGAGTTGTTTTCACTAACTCTTTCTGATTTGGACTTATCATCAGTAACTTCAGATTTAAAATCAATGTTCATCATAACACTAGAAAACACAATTTTCTCTATATCAACCAAAATTCTTTCTTCTACTAAGGTGTTCTCAAGCTCAGAAATTTTACTTTCCAAGATGAGTGGAGGAACATAAATCTTTGCTTAAACTGGTTTTGCGTTCATCTCCTCAGTAGAGTAGCTTTGAAAATAGTCATTTGATAAGAACTTTGGTTGTTCAGATTAGGGATGTTCATCCAAACCGCCAAACCGCATAAACTGCCCACACTGCACCGCAAAGTGTGGTTTAGAACTTTCGCGGTGCGGTTTGCATTTTTACCAAACCGCACTATGCAGATGCGATTTGGTTTTGAGTTATCAAATCGCGGTTCAAACCGTACCGCACCGCACCACATATTTTGTTTATTTTTTATTCTTTAGCTTTATATATAACATATATATATATAATAATTTAATGGAGTATTTAACTATTTATGACTTATGTAATGTTATTGGACTTGAATAAATAATTGGCACTTGAGAGTCGGGGCTGAAGGATCAAGATAAAAGATGGACACGTCACAACTCACACGTCTAATTTAGTTTGAAGTTTATTTTTTATTTCTTAGACTATTTTTAATTATGCAATATGTATTTGAGAATCAAATGTATTGAAACTCCTTATTTATTTCGGGCTACGTTCACTTTAACGTTGATTTTATAATGTATTTTTAAATTTATAATTTCGGATTGTAGGCATAAAGTTTGACAAATACAAACCGCATAAACCACACTGCACCGCATTTTGTGGTGCGGTTTGGTGCGGTTTGAGGTTTATGCGGTGCGGGTTGCGGTTTGGAAAAATGCTCAAACCGCATATGCGGTGTGGTTTGCAGTTTAGCCCTAAACCACACCAAACCGCATTGCGAACACCCCTAGTTCAGATAGATAACTATCATTCAACTTATTATAGCAGAATGGTAGTTGCATCTTTGTTGTGTTCTTCCTGTTCTCATCTTCCTTAGCCTCAACTTCATCAGAAGACTTTGTGACAAATTTGGGTTTTAATCACGGGCACTTGTCAGCCACTTGCAAAGCTGGCTGCTTTCTAATAGCTTTCTTTAAAAAATGTGGTTTGTCATACCCAATGCCCCAATTGTCTTTAAAAGCTTTAAATTCCTATGGCTTGTTGAGATGAATGGTTTGATCTGTTTGACCTCTAGCATAAAGCGTGACTTCTAAACTATTTATCTTTTTTCAGCAAAGTTTTGTTTTCAAACTGCAATTTATTATTTTTAATAACAAACTCTTGTTTCTCAAGTTCACACGAATTAAACTTAAAAATTGCTTCAGAAATTTGATTTCAATACAAGCTTTTTGTTTTTCAAAATTATTGGCAGCTTTGTTCAAAGAATCAATCAAGTTTTTGTTCCCAACAATTTCAGTGTTGAGATCAAATATTGTTTGACGCTTTTTAGCAACTCTGCCTTTTTCCTTTCTGAGTTTAGCTTGTAGATCTTGAAGCTCAACCATCATGATTTCCATTTTCTTTGAAAAATCACATTCTGAAAAGTTGGTTACCTCTTCGAAAGTCTCATCATCTGACTCATCATACTTTACTTCCTTTCCTATCAAGCACATGTGAGTGTTATCTCTTCTTTCTCATCTTTCGAGTCGGTGAAATCCAGCCAATGATCATCTTCGGCCATTAAAGCTTTACCTGCTTCTTTCTGCTTTGCCAGAATCATCTTGTTCTTGTAATAGTCTGAGTTACGAACTTTGAGCTTCCGACAGTCTTTAGCAAAGTGGTCGATCTTCCTACAATTATAGCACTTGACTGGTTCTTCCACTTTCTTTGACTCATAATTGTTTATATACTTCTTCTCTTCCGAAATTCTCTCCTCGTATCTCTTACCTTCAAACTTTCTATCTTCATATCTCCTGCCTTCTACCCTCTCTTTATGCTCATAATTCCTCGATCCCGAAGAATATCTTTGGCTATTGGAACCCGACTTCTTATAAAATTTCTTCTGAAAGGCTCAGGTTAGCAATATCATGGATTTCTTCAGACTTTCGCCATCACCAGAATCGGAATCATCACTGTTAGTACCATCAAAATCAGATACCACAACTTTCTTCTTCTTTTTCTCATCTTTCTTCTCTTTCTCTTTCTTCTTATCCACTACCAAGGCAACTGGATCAGGCACAGGCTTCTCACTCTTCTTTTTCTCTTCTCTCATCTCTTCAACTTCCTCCTCATTCTGTCTAAGTGTCTCATATACTTCATGTAGAGGAATCTCACTCAGATATTTCATTTGTTTCATCCTCCGTGTGTGCTTCTTCCATTCCGGCTGCAAGACACTTAGAAACTTCACATTCTTCTCTATTTGTTTCTTCTTCACTCTATTCTTGGCCAACTCATTTAGCAAAGACACAAATATCTCATAAGTCTCTTTAAGAGTTTCTTCTGCTTTGGCTTTGAATTCTTCGTAGTTGTTTATGCAGTTAGCTACTTTCATTTGATTTCCAATCATAGACCCCATCATCATCTTCTCGAGTTGATCCCACATCTTTTTATCCATTGCCTTGTAACTATCAATTTTGATGTTGATCTCATTCGGTATGCTTTGAAGAAGTAGAGACCTTGCCTGTTTGTCAGTCTTGTATCGTTTTTTTTTCATCAGTGTATTTGGAGATATCAAGTGGAACTTCTTTTGTCTTTTGTTCTCTAGGTTCATTTCCATCCCCACTGTCTGATGACCCATCATATGGAATTTGAGTAGTGATAGGAATCATTGGCTCTTCTTCTATACAAATCTTTATGTTCTCTCAATTTGCATGTCTGTCTATAAAATCCAGAAACATGTCTTTCCATTGCTCGTATTCTCCTTTGAATAAGACAGGTGGTTTGACATATGTTCCAATAACTAGAGCATCTCTTGAATTCATCTTGATACTTGCACAGATCTTTAGACAAAAATCAGAAAAATTTGATCATACTCAGAAATATGTCCCCCTCAGAAAAACTTGAAAAGTCATATTGTAACTTGTCAAATTTGGCTAAGTATAGAATTCTCATACCACTGTTGATCACTTTTCGCAAACTATTGAATACCCATAATTCACAGAGAACAGCATGCGAAATCAAACTTTTAGCAGGTAGCACCTTGCAAATTCTTGCCTTGGAAAATTTCAACAAACACACATCAAAAGCTTTGTGAGTTCTTCGAGCTTGAAGCTTGCGAATTCTTCCCTTGTCAACTTCAAAAACACCAAAATCAGTCCAAATTTGATCCAAACACTGAATTAGCCTCTGTAACTTCACCAACTTGATCACTAACATAAAGCGAATACAAATCTAATACACGATTTTGACTAACAACAACAAAATTACAAGATTGGATCAAGAAACAGTGCATACAGACTTAGAACATGAATTTCACAAAAATCCCAAATTCACACAATCTGATGTGAACTAGGCAATACAAATCAAATCAAACATGTTCTATACACCAATTCGAATACAAATCTAACAATTGCAATCCAGAAATAACACAAAATCAACAAATTCGATTTTGAACAGTAACTTTGCGAGTTCTTGAACAAATCGTCCAAATTCTCAGATTTTGATCATGATTCTGATTTCTGCTTGCTCTGATACCAATTGTGTGTCCATATATGTGCAAACTCAATCAAGATAACAACAATAATTGATTCAAAATGCCATATGTATTTCAATCAAATCACAAATTAGAAAACTCTCACTAGAATGTATAAATCTGATATGTGCTACTCGCTTAACAACAAACAAAATCTATTTATACTACCAACTAATACAAAGACAAAACAATTAAACTAGTTGACTTTTGCTTGACTTTGACTTTTCAATATGAAGACTTTGACATGAGAGTTTGACTTGAACTTTGACTTTCAAACTTAATGATCTTAGATCCAACAATTATGTACTAACAATATTGTAAATAGTGGTTGGACCATGAGATTACATTTGTTGATATGGTGTACCTTTGCTTGGAGTAAATTGTACTATGGCAATTGAAATTTGGATAAACCGTTAAGTAGGCACTAGGAGGATAGTATTGGGTGCCACCGTGGAGGTATACACCTAGATCTCTGTCATTTGGGGTAATGCCTTGGAGGTAGTCCTCAATGTACCGGGCCTTTTGGGTATTACTCGTGGGAATAAATGCTAAGGTATATCGACTATTGAGGTGAAACTTGATTTGGTGCTATGGGTCTCCCGTATTGATTCCATGTGTTGAACCATTATATTATGTTGGTGACTTCTAACCTTTAATATTGGTATTTGTTATTTGTTCAACTCAATAGGCTTTTTGGCCTAACACTTGCTTGGTGTCGATATGTATCTTAGGTTCTAGCTGCACAGTCTCTAAGAAGGGTTAGTCGGGGTATTAGAGAAAGCTTAGGGGAAGGATATTTTAGGACACCGTTATTATAGAAGAACATTATTTTTGGAGGTTTGAGCAACACCCGATTTGTAATCTTATTTCTTTTGAGGAATTAGATTATTAGGTTGTTGTTTCTGTTGTTCTAGTATCAAGTCCAATCCAATCTAACACAGATCAATAGTCACAAATCATATTCATTTATTATTGAATGATTTACAATATGTTTCTCTCATTAAAGCTCAATGACTTTCTCTCTCTAAGCTACAAATCTCACTTACATGAATGACAATCTCTCTATGTTGGTGCACGACTAACAAAAACTTACAAGGTATTTATAGTCGTCAACTCAACATTGACTTTCACACCACTTTACAACAAAAATACAAAATAGACCCTTAAATCTTGAATACAACAAATATAGTTCTAACAATCTCCCCCTTTGGATTCAATATTTAAAAAAGAAATCAGTTATTTCTTCTTCATCTCATTAACACTTTTCAGCTCTTTTGCTCTTGAAATATCTTTATCTTTAAATCTTCCAAAAATTTGAAACATGAACTTTGAACTTTCTTGAACACCTAACTCTTTGAACTTTCGTCTTGCATTTGACTTTGAAGCATCTTTCCACATAATAAACTTTTCTTCTTCAAAACTTTGATCTCTCTCCTTTTGACTTAGCTTGACATATATCTTCTTTCTTAATTGAAACATTCAAATTATCTCTTCTCTGTATGTTTCTCTCTCTTTTCTTCAAAACTTCTATTTATCTCCAAACTAACTCTTTGTATATTTCGCTATTATCTCCATTATCTCTCTTATCTACATTATCTCCCCCTTTTTGATGATGGAGAGTATCAAAATCATCAAAACTCTTCGCAATAACAGCATAGTCTTTGTATACCATTAGTGATCTGAACATTCATCAATTCAAAAATGTTTATCTGAATCTTTTCAAAGACAAATTAGAAGTGGTAACCCTATATTAACATATGAAACAGTTAGAAATGCCTCTAAGTAGCACGGAGCTACTTAGTACAACGAATGTACTTTGGAAAGAATCTTTTTGATGTTCACTCCCCCAGGGCTTCCATTCAATCATCGAAAAATACAAAGGAATTTCTATGAATGTTATGACAAGAAAACATATTCCTTGTGTGTACGTGCAAGTGTAGAAATGATTGAAGCAACTTATGCTTTATCAGGCTCAAATTGCGTAAACTGTTGAGACAACAACAAGTTTTCCACATGCTCAATGTGTATTATTGAAGTGCGAAGGTGGGGTAAACTTCCTTCTTTTTCAATATCCAAAACTTCTGAATGAAGATTAGATAGAGTATGTGTTGCGTCCCCAAGAAAAATTGAAACATCTCTTTGTTGAGAAATAGATGAGTAGCTGGTGGGGTTAAAATCAAGAGTTGGGATGGGCTCACTGCCTGTTTCAATGATGTTCACAAAAGAATTGTGAAACAACAGTAATGTGGTTGCCCGACTAAGAAGTGGTTGGTGCAAAGTTGTCATATTCTTTTAACTCTGTTCTCTTACTCTCTGTCTGTTTTCGATTATCTCACTTCTAACCAAACTCTCATTTTCATTTTTCCGCTTAGCACAATGAGAAAAACTCAGCCGGATGAGTTATCTCCCCCACTCTTTGATGTAGACCTCTCACCCCTCAATCACTCAAGGATAACTTCTTGGATAGGAAACACTGGTTGACGTGAATCCATAGAAGTTCTTTATGCTCTCACACTGATCCCATGAAACTTTGTCCTAAAAAGATGTGTTGCTCAACAGTTTAGCTTGAACAAATATGAATCTCAGCATATGAATGACATTGACATCTGAATGAATGCTCCACAAGAATATGAATAATATTTGAGCATTTGAACTTTGAAGATTTCTCACAACAAGGTTATTGAATGAATGAAATGAATTCCAAAGACTTATTTGAGAAGCTGACAATATATATTTCACATAGATCAAATATCATAAAAGATAAATGTGAAAGGTTAAGGTATCAAAGAATTGGATAGTTTATATGAACAAATATAAACAATCTTAAAATAATCGCTGAAATTGAAATGATGTAAGATGCTTAACAACATTGAATACAAACGAGAGTATTATCATCGAAATATGTTTCGTTTAGAGACATGGTAATAAAAAAATCAATATGAAGTTGTACCGGTGTGTATGAATACTTGAAAGTATATAGAAAAGATAATACAAAGTATTAATCTTTGGAAACACACGGTCAGAAATGATGTAAACCGATAATCTCATGAAAAACATTTAAAAACACACTTCTAAATTCATAAAATCTTTTTGAGAATAGAGAAGTTGTTTGAACATTTAAGAAAACATGTTTCATGCCTGAAAGTTGTTCTTCTTTCAAACAAACAGAGATGAAGAATCCGAAAAGTTTACCTTTGATACAGAATTCTTAATCTCTCATACTCCCCTTTAAGGTAGCAAAAATTAACTTCCTTTTTGAAAACAGTAACTCCCAGTCAAGAAATGAATTATCTGCAAAATATAAAAGATATTGGTAATCATCTAGGATGATTCCACATTCGTCAGTAAACGGTAGAATGAAATCAGTATCTGAACCCCCCCCCCCCCTCAAATAAAGCATAGACCAAATAAATAAGCATTATAAACTCCCCCTAGACTAACGCAAAAGAATCAAATAGACTTAAGTAGACATATTAAGCATACCTAACTTGCTGATTAGGAATTTGAACCTCTTTTCATCAAGAGATTTGGTGAAAAGATCCGCAAGTTGATTGTCAGTCTGTACAAAATGCATCTCAATCGATCCTTTCTCCACATGGTTTTTGATGAAATGGTATCTGACATCAATGTGTTTGGTCTTTGAGTGTTGAACCTGATTAGCCTCTATTACTAAGGCATCAGTAAGAGTACTAGTAGGCACATTCAACGCTTTGCAAAACTCAGTTGACACAAAAAAGAAATTGGCACCGGAATCAAACAATACTCTAGCGGCTATGGAATTGAGTAAGAACATACCCGACACCACATCGACAGTCTCTTTTGCTTCCTCCATCGTCATTTGAAAGGCCCTCCCTTGAGCCCTAGGAATGGCTTCTTTCCTTGGTTGACTCTCCGTGCTAGCTTTCTTCGTGCTCTCCCTCAACTTAGGACACTCCCTCCTCACGTGTCCCACCTCCTTACATCCGTAACAAACTGTTCCTCTTATAAAGCAATCCGGGCTAGTGTGTCCCGTTTTCCCGCACTTGAAACAGGTAACCGGATTGGGGTTACAAGAACCGGAGTGTTTGCTCTTGCATCGCGGACACCATATCCCTTCCTGACGGTTGTCCATTCCCCTATTTCCTGGTTGGAATCTTGTCTTCTTAAACGAACTTGGTGGGTTCTACCACTTTCTCTTCTCTTCGACTCTATTATTTTCCTCTTTGTCTCTTGCATAGACTATTTCCATAACCTTGGCCTCCTCGATTATCTCTCGGAGGTTGGTAGCCTTGGAGTTGTAGACCATTGCCATCATATTCGCAGGCAAATCCTTTAGGTACGCCTTTACCTTTTCCTTCTCAGTTGGGGCCACATGCCCCACAAGGTTCAGTTTCTCCATGAAAAGGCGGGTGTACTCCCTAACCAACAAGTTCCCTTTCTTAATCGATATGAACTCTTCTTCGATCAAATCCAACTCCTGTTCGTTACAGTATTCTTCCATAATCTTCTTCTTGAATACGACCCAAGTCATCTTGGCCAACACCGAAGCTTCTAGAGTTGAGGTAAAAACAGTCCACCATGTTAGAGTTGAACCTCTGAGCATCTGAGAACCATACTCACCTTCTGGTCCTCCTCACAGTTGCAAGCTCTAAAGGCTTGATCGATTTCTCTGATTAAATTCATACACGCCACCGGGTTATCAGAACCAGAAAATTCCGGTGATTTGCAACAAAGGAAGGTTTTGTAAGAGCAGGCTTTCCCCGCTTTCGTCGTCTCCATGGTCACTAACCCATCAGTGCGGATATCCTCCCCGGTACCCTCGGACCCCGCTACAACCATGTTTTCCTCAACCGTTTCATGACTAAGGTGGTTAACGTCCCGTTCTTCCAGTAGCTTCATGAAAAATTCTTGTTGCTTTACCATGGTGTCATTCTGGCCTTCATCATGTCCAACATCTGCATTTAAGGAGTTACCTCCGTTAGAAGAGGGTCGGCGGAGGAAAGATTAGTCCATGGCACACGTTCCACTCTCCCACCCAAGAGAGGTGGAGGGAGAGGGGGAACAGCTGTAACAACTTCATTTGGTTGATCAGTCGTGGATTCTGTCACGGCGTTTCCCTCCGGTGAGAATTGAAGTCGTCTCCGAGTATTTACCATCTCAGTTTGTCACAAAATCAAGAATGGAGGTAAGAGATAGGCTATACGAGATTATACATAAGGAACGTACTAATACATTTCGTCGATCATCATAATCATAGTAATTCAAGCATCCTCACGTAAAAATACATTCATAATAGCAGTAGCTAATTGAAATTATGAATATACTACACATAAGAATTCTCTTTACCACTTTCATAATTTTCAACGGTATAGTTTCCGTCAATTCTAAGACCGTCCCACCGTAAAAGTTCCACCTAATTCTCACAATTCATAACTTAATTGTCTTAGCTTAAGTTTAGGCATCAAATCTACATACCTAGTTCACTTAAACCAGAGCTCTCATACCAACCTATAACACCTAAAATTTAACATTGATAATAGGTAAAAATTCCAAAAAATGGGTAGAAATAAAACTTCTCAACACACCAACTAAAACCCCTTTGAAATTTGGGATAGTCCGTACAATTCCAAAGTATTGAAAAATGAGACACAAATACAACAACCTACTTAATCTAGATGTGAGTTAGACTAGATTAATATTGGTGTCACTATGTCTCCAAAAATCTATCTTCACAAAAGATTCCCCAAAAGTTCGACTTTTCATGTGCTCCTAGTCGCATGGTTGGTAGATCAACACGCCCTAGACGCACCACTAGTGGGACATGTAACCCACAAACACATAAGCACAAGTGTTAGGCCAAAACCCTATGCGATCTTATAATTAATACAATTAATAAATTTAGTGGCAACAACATAAATAAAGGTTACCAACGCCTCTTGATATCAATTTACCAATTATCACTTGCCATGACAATTCGCCCTGAATACAAACACACAAGAGATAACTCTTGAAATATGGGGAGACCCATTTCCATCATGATGACAAGAACACGTGAATGGTGTCACCAAGATGTTATTGGGTTAGACCTGAAGTCCCGGTTTTAGTTCCCATGCCATCACGACATCACAACCTCAAAGTAAATAACATGTCTTTATTGCCTACTCCGTCGAGTTACACCTCAAGGTCTTATGGGACTTTATTGCCTACCCAATCGAGACGAGTTACACCTCAAGGACTTCTATGTCCTTTATTGCCTACTCGCTAGTGGCCTCAAGTGGCCAATTAATAAGAACGTATGACTCAGACGGTCTATATCCTCCTGCACAAGGAGACATACATCAAAACTACACAATATGATCATAAACAAGTTTAGATATTAATGACAATGCATATTTCGTCATCAACCCATAGACATGATATTTACCATACAAGGTTCACTAGTTCATGTTATTGCACATTCAATACTCATGAAAACCCAACATATTCCAAGAAACCATCAAGTAGGTTGATAATAATAATGACTAGTTACAAGTATAGTTCATTTGGGTTTTAAAATCTCCCTTTATAAAATGATGCATGAAAAAAAGCTCCTCATTTTCACATTCCTAAGTTTCACTTCTTTGAGTTAAAACTAGTCAAACGTGACCATCAGAAGCAATTAAAAATGAACAAAACTCATATTCAACCAAAACTCATAAAACTCTAGTTTTTAGGTCAAAATCCAATAAAATAAAAAATTCGTATTTAATGTAATGATAACATTTAATGTAGTTTGTAGGGTAAGAAACTCACCAAATAGGTTTGCAAATGCAAAAACCTCTAGAGATTGGGAAAACCCTAGAATGCAGAGATGATGAGGTGCAAACTTGAACCACTTGAGTCTTGTGTGTATTAGAAGCTCCTTTATCTTAGAAACCCTAACAATAATGACATTTAATGACTCAACTTACTTTTGCATTAAATGTGATGAGGAAGGGAGGAGAGTGTGTGAAAATCGCACCTTAGGAAAGTGAAATCGACCTCTAAGCTGGAAATCCCCAAAAACATGAAACCATTCCCTAAAAAATGGCATTTAATGAAAAATATCGTCTGACCACGCAAGACAATGCCAGGGCGACAATGCCACTGGCACAGTCTCCCGGACTGTACCGTGCCCGCCCCCTAGTCCGCGACATTGCCTTAGCGACTATGACATGACATTGTCATAGGTCATAGTCGCACCCGGTGTACTGAAGGCATAGGCTCCCATGCGACAGTGCCTTAGTGATAGTGACAATGTCACAGTCGCTGGCATAGTCGCTGACTTCATGCTAGCCGTTGTTCGATTTCAGAATGACTCCAATCTTTCCCACTCTAAACCCTTAGTCTCACGAGATAAGATTGGGAATTCCATCCAAATATTTCTATGGGATTTAGGCACAATACATAATACAAATTTTGGGGTGTTACACTAAAGATCAAGGTAGAGAGAACATGTTCTTGCACAAAAAGAGAATAGAAATATGAGAGATAACTTTAAAGATGAATACTGAGAAGAGGAGTCTTCTCAGCTATTTATACCCTATGCATTTAATGCACCTCAACAGGTACAATCCACCTGCTGAAAGATGAGTGGAATGAATATCTCTGTTCTTGAGGCAAAACAGACTTTGGTCGCATATGAACAGTGTATCAGATAGTTGGTAAGCATGGAGGAAACAATAAAGTAATCCGTATTGTACCTTCTATTAGATTAAGGCGTAGGGGTATACTTTTGTGAAAAATGATAAGATAAAGGCTAATCTTGAAATGCAAGCTACTGATCTAACATTGAGGTAGTCGATGAGGACTTCTTCAGGTCTTGTTTGATAACTTGGTTCAAGTTCACATTTTTTTTCTAGATAGTGTGGTATCACTGAATGTCGCTTTAGAGCATGACTAGACTATATTTATCTTCAACTACTTCTTTGACATCGCTGGAGTTCTTTTTGATGTAATTTTGTCTTATGGAAAATCTAAGTTCTAAATACATATACAACAACATTTCAACAATCACTAAACAAACTCGGTTAGTTGAATACTAAAAAAAACTATAGAAGTTATATTAAGATCACAAAACAAACTTAGTGATTGGGTCATCATTAATCTCTGAGAGGGAATGGATCAACATGTAATAGAAAATGAACGAATAAGAAAGACAAGAAAATGAGTTTTGAGAAGAAGCTTCCATGTATCATACATTGACCTTACATGAATGAGGAACATCTATCTATTGAATCTTTCTAGAAAATAAGTAATTTTTATTGGATAGACGAATCTTACTTGAAAAAAATTGGCCGATGGTATCTTTTCTAGGAACATCAAAAAAACATGCTTAGATTTTTAGAGATAGAAAACTTTATACTTGCATTTGATGAAGTAATGGTTGCATTTGATCAAAGCATAAAATTGTGGTTGATGATTTTGGGTTGCTCATAATGATTAGAAAGGGGGTTGGGTGCATTTGATGAAGTAATGGTTGCTTTCTTTTGTCCTTTCAGTTTGGTTGTTAAACCTTTGTAAAAAAAGTTCATTTTCATTGTAGTGCCTCATCTTTGTTCTATTTTATCTTTGTAGAGGAAGATTTTGGATATAGAGAATATGCTAACCATTTTAATAAACCATATTACAAAACAATATTTATAATGAAAAAGTTCAGAAAACCCAACGAACTATCTCATTTTGAATGATTAAGTTCTTCAACTATTTTTTTGAATGAAAAAACAATAAATTTTTTCATTTTGAATGATTAAGTTCCTGAACTATTTTTTTGCATGAAAAAACCATTAAATTTTCTGATTTTGGATGATGAAGTTCCTGAACATTTTTTTGAATAAATAAACAATCGAACTTTTAAAATTGGTTACCTATATTCTTTTAACAAAAAAACTGTTTGTAACCAATTTTAAAGGTTTTTAAGTAAAAATAAACTTAAATCAGTTTTACCGTTCCCAAACCCTACAATATTCAAACCCCTCACAAACAACTATCGTTCCCCTCACCACTCCCCGTCATCCTCCATTCTCCATATTGCCTATCACGCTGTTGGCCCATGACATCAATTTCTCTTTTTTGATCTATTTTTTATCTATCAAAAGCGGGATAATCAAAAGATAAAAAAAACATATCAAAAAGAGGGAGATCGATGGGTTAAAATTTCAATGGTTTATTTTATTAAAAAATATGTCAAGGGACTTAATCGTTCAAAATGAGAAAGTTTTAATAGTTTTTCATTCAAAAAATAGTTAAAGGATTTAATCATTTAAAATGAAAAAGTTTAATGGATTTTTTTAATTTAAAAAAAAATACTTAGACACTTAATCATTCAAAATGGGCTAGTTTGTTGGGTTCTTTTAAACTTTTCCCTATTTATAAACTAATTGAGAAGATCAATTTTTGCATACTCCTATCATAATATTTAATATTGTGCATACATTTTAACATTTACAACTAACCATTATTGTAATTTAACTTCAACATTGAAATATTGTTATTTTGAAAATTAAAGATATTGTGAAATTAGCTTTGTTATTAGGGGAAACAATATAAATTAAAACTATGAATGAAAATTAATTTGTATCTACTTATAACCTTTCAACGAACATATTTCATATTGTGTTGAACATCTTACACATGATGGTTGAGTGTCATAGCAATTCGAACCACGTCGAGGTAGAGCTCTTTATATTTAGGGGTTGTTTGTTTACCTCTTAATGGTTCCATTAAGAGGTAAATCCTGTTTGACAAAAAAAAGTTCTACCTTTTAATGGTTCCAAAACTCTCTGAATGATTTTGTATCTTGACCCTGTCTTAACCATTAAGAGCCCTTATTTCATTCTGAATAATTAACAAACAACCATATTTCATTTTGCACTATATCATAAGAGCCTCTTAATCATTCTGACCACTTAATCATTCTGCACCAAACCATTCTACAACTGCCAAACAACCCCTTAGTCTTTAACTTTCCACAATGTAACACCTGTGATTTTGTTGAATCCTTAAAGTACACCCTCTAGTTAAATTGTAATTAAAAATATTACCTGGGTTGTGCTTGTGGATTTTGGGTTTTGGATCGAGAGCACTCCGGTTGAAAAGTCGGAATTTTGGGCTTCGGTACGCTTTCGGCGACTATGCTCGCGATTGTGACAGAGGTCACTCTCGCGGGGCACTGTCGCGGCCCATGTACCACGGGGGGAGGAGTTCAGGCGACAATGCAAACGATTGTGACAGACGTCACTCTCGTGGGGCAATGTCGCAGAGAGGGTACCGAGAGCAGGGTTAGCCCTGCGACTATGCCGGCGATTGTGACAACATGTCACTCTCGTCGGACAATGTCGCCGACGGGCATCAGACCCCAATAAATGCAATTTTTCCACCCCTTCTTCATTTACTTCTCAACCCTTTCACCCTTTTCTCTCTAGAACCGACCCTCAAACCCTAAATTCGGATTTTATGCATTTAAGACACCAAAACTAGAGTGTTTCAAGTGACCCTTCATAATCTATCAAGGTTTGGAAGCTAGAGCTAAGATACCTCCATCCTCTCCATCTTTTTTATCATCTTCATCAATTATCTAGGGTTTTCACCAAACCCTTTTCATCATTTCGAAGTTTGGGAGTTTATGGCTCATCTTGGTGACCTAAAAGTATCTTGGTTGGCGGATTAAAGTTATGGTTAAGGTAACCTCCTATTTTCTTCATTTATGGAAATTAGGGTTTTGGATATATGATGAGGTCTTTGTGTAAAATGTTTGGAGAACAATTATTTATGGTGGAATATGTATATTTGCGGTTGAAAACTTGTGGATCTATGTTTTTGGAATAATTTGCTTGTGGATTCAAGTTTCCCCAAGAAAAGCTCAAGTTGGGGTCAAATCTAGATTTAGCCTAAATCTAGCAAGGTGAGTTCAAGTTGATTTGCGAAAACGGTGTACATGCCAAAATGCTTATTTTAAAGTGTTTACATGTTTTACATGAAACTATTAATTGTTGAGTTATTTGATGAATTTTGATTGATTGAAGTGTCTAACTTTATAAACTTGTAAAATACCCACATTTGGGATTTTGGGCATTTTGGATAAATAAATCATATATCTTGGTATCTTAATGATTTATTTTATGGAAGTAGATTTTGAGTATAATTGTATTTCATTTTGTGTTCTGGAGAAATGCATGGTTTTGTGTTATGGGACGTTTTGAAAGGATAAATGTTATAAAATCACTTGGAAAACGATTCGTCCCAATCTAAACTACGTTGGAGTTAATTATATGTTTTGGAGCATGGGTTTACATAAGTACGGGTTGTTTATGTTTGATTTCATTTTATGAATTTCAACGTTGGGTCTTTGGATTTGTTGAGCTTATGGCTCGGTTTGGATTTTGTTGGGTTTTGAGGACACTTGTCCGCTTTTAATAGCTCAATGTTGAGCGTTTGGTTATGATTTTCATTCACTGCATCTTAGTTGAGAATTACATGTTTGAATGCATTAGTTCATTCGTTTTGAGTCATGTAATGCTTTTGTTAGTGCAATGGATCCATAGGCACGGTGTTCCTATGTCCCCGTTTTGGACATGGTTCACCACTTGGCACGGAATAGGCATCAGGTCACCATGATAAGTAAGGTGTGGACCTATACGATCGGACAACGTCTCATGGGCAGTAAGGTGTAATTCTCTTGTGCACAAGTTCCCCTGTTTTGGAACTTTCAGGAATAGACTCAGAGGAGTTGACTTGATGTTTTCGAGCAATAGACTTGGAGTAGTTAATCTCGGTGGGTTTTTATTTGTGTAACCCACATGTTTTGATTTCCTTCATAATTATGTGACATACTTTTGTGTTCCATCACGTACAATGTAATCGGGTCTTCCCCGTCACCGATAGGTGTTGTTTTGGTTATGGAGTTTTATAATCCATGTTTTCGAAGACCTTTGAGTATGGGTATTTATCTATGTTTTAAGGTTTTGGATATTGAAACTCATTCGAGTTATTGGGATGTTTTGGAAGTTGGAGTTATCTATGTTTTCAGTGTTTGACCATTATAATGTCAGTTATGTTTTACGTGCGCTTTGGGTTTTGGCTTTATTTAAAGAGGCGTTTGTCTTATGATTTTAATCACGAAAAGGGTGAATGATGAAAAGGAGATTGTTTTAAAATTTAATGTATTTCCTCTTGAGCTCACTAGGCGTTAAGCCTAACCTTTTTATTTGTCGGCATGTGCATCAGGTTCCAGTTGGGGTTTGGTTCTTGCAGTGCTACGAGGTGTTGAGCATTAGATTTACACGAGAGTAAGTAGTGTGATGAAGTCTTCCGCGGTTGGAGATAGCGACTGTTATTAGGTTTTAGTAGCACCCGTTCTTCTTATAAACTGTTTCCATAGAACAAAATGTGTGTATTGAAGTTAAATCTTATATGTGATCGTAGATGAATTAATTAGCGATGTATTTAGAATTTTTTAAATTAGTCGCTCTATCCAAATTTGAGGGTGTTACAAGTTTGTATCAGAGCTTAAGTTTGAGAGATTTAGGTATTGATTTTGGATGTCTAGACTTAAACTAGTGTTCTTTTAAGTGATCGAGAGAGAGAATTTCACCCATAGGCACTTTAAGATTGGATGTTTTGAGGTTGATGGAGTCACTAGTGACGGGAATCATGTCGAGAGTAGCAAGGATGATCATGTACAATACGTTCATAATTACACCTGGCCAGTGTTGTGGTGAACCTACGAGTCACATGTACATGCTTATATTACTTTGATGTGACGACCGTTGGGGTAGTGAAGAAGTTTCTAAGTGGGTAGATGTTAGGAGAGGCTGATGATTTTAGCGTTCGTCACTTGGAGTGACAATAAGTATGGTGGTTGCATTAAGTGGACCCTTTCGGGTCGGAATGATTGGTTGGATTAGAACCATAGACTTTTGGAATCAACATTGTTCGAGGAGAAGTTGTAAGGTGAAACTATGGAACCATGGAATTATTGTATTAAGCTGTTTGAGTATTTAGATGACAATAGTGTACCGGGAAATGGAGGATCTTTGGTCTGGAGAGATTGAGAAGCGTGGTCCTACGATGTTGAGAGCCGACCAAATCTATGCATGAAATCTATTTCTAAAATAAGTTTGTGTCAATTGTTTCTCATGTTTTCAAAGCATAAAGTGAGTTATGTTACGAAGTCTTGGTAAGACATTTAGCACACATCAGACTTTGAACCGTGAGTTTAAACATGCATGAAATTGTTTCGTAGCTCTTGGTTGCAAACATTTTTATTGAAAATCTCTTCATCCACATTTCGTGTCTAACACTATTTTCGGATATTGTGATATCCGTGTTTTAATGTTATTTGGGGCATTGAGCAAGTAGCTATGAGATTTTAACCTTGACATTGGATCTCCTCCATGTATGTTAAGGTTTTAAAGGAAAAGTTATTCCCATGTTCTTGAGTTGGAGTTTCCTTGGGAATTTTAGTCTGTACGGGGTGTGTTGGATTTTTATGGAGTATTGTTTTGCGACATTTTCTCAGTGCGTTAGTAAACCTTGAAATGCGTATGTTTTAATTTTGTTTTGTGTAAATCTGCGAGTTATTTGGCGTCGTGTCCCCTGCGAGACTTGTTGGAAAATGTCACTTTATCTTACGATGTGGTCTTAGAATTTTAACATTTTTAGACATATTGTCGTCTTATGCTTTTATGTCGGGAAATGAAAATCTTGGCATCGCTTGATTTTAGCGTTGTTGAGTTTTATGTGAATTTTGAGTTGGGTTTTACGGCGTTTTATTTTACGACATTTTAAGTCGCGTAGATAAAATCTTGGGAACACGTATATTTGCATTATTGTGTGTGTTAGCTTATAAATTTTCACTTAATATTTTGTCTCATGCGAGTTTTGCATCGGTATTTTCGCAACTGTAATAGACGTCTTGAGAGTTTGTTAGTAGATGTTATCCCATATGTTATTTTGGGAAGTTTAAATATTAAGTGATTTCTCTTTTTGGTTTTATACAAGTGTTATTCGTTGTATGCTTTATAGTATTCGAGTTGTTTTAAACTGTTGATAGGAGTAAGCATATGAAAGATTTATGTCGTTTCATATTGAAATTTCACTTTGAACGTGTTTCAGTTGTTGATTTTATTGCCATAAATTTTCCACAATTCCTTAAATGAGTTATCGGTATACATGTCCTCGTAACTTCTATTTTGGGACAACTGCATTTTGTTTGTGCAGCCCAAGGTTTGAACTCGATTTAAGATTTACTTGCGTTTGACCAAATCACACACTCCCATTGCTTTACTAAGTCTTGAAAACTAAATTGAGGTATATGCGCCTTGTTGGAAAATTTTATTCCACGACATATGCGGTATAAAGGAAGGAACTTTGAAGTAAAATTTTGTTGGTCCCTTTTTGAAGTTGTACAAACATTTGTTGCATATGTTTTAGTATAGAAAGTCATTTTTCACGTACATACTATAAATTGATGCATGCTAGGACCATGGTAGTCCATTTGAAAATATTGTTGCGCATCAATTGTTATTGTCATTATTAACATAAGTATTGATCAAATGAATTTTGAAATAGTTTTATATGTGTGGCATTGGTGATCACTTTGCACACCTACCGAATAAACGGTAGTAGATTTTTACACGTACGATTAAATGTTATGGAACTTTTGCATTTGAAAGTGTTATAAAATTTTAAGTTGGCATATTAGTTGAAAACTTTGAACTCATTAAGGTTATAGATTTAAAACCCATATCGTGAAAGAAGTTGTTATAATGGACTAGAGAAGTCCTTGAGAATTGGAGCGTCGGATGATCCGACTAGTGGTCAGTTTTAGTATTTTGGGTTTCAGTTCATGAGTTGGTACATGCGTGACTAATTGAGGTATTAGATTTATGCTTTCTCCCAGTTAATTAAGGGATGATCTTTCTACTTCGGTAAATTTGCGGGATGAGATCTCGTGTGGTTATTTGCATATGGTTGGATTTGATTCGAGGGGTTGCCTGTCTTTTCGACATCAAGTTATGTGTTGGTGGGGTATCACCTTAAAGAGCCTTTATGGATAAAGGAAAAAATGTGGTTCGTTTGTTAAAGAGGTAAGAGTGGAACTTTAGTGCCCTATTAGGTGTCAATTTTCAATTCGACAATACAAATCCGGATTATGGGATATTTGGCGGTACACCCATATTTGTGGTATGGTCGTTTTGGGGATCGGTGTCGACGTTCAGTTTTGAGGACAATGACCGTTGGAATGCTTCAGAACATTTCTGATAAATCTCGTGTGTTTGCAGCTTAAGTGGTAACTTTAGGGATATCAGCCGATAGTAATTAAGTATCGATGATCAAGATTCTTGATATGGTAAAGATTTATATCGACCCTTAGGATTATTTATGGTGGAAATTAGGGTTTTGGATATATGAGGAGGTCTTTGTGTAAAATGTTTGGAGAACAATTATTTATGGTGGAATATGTATATTTACGATTGGAAACTTGTGGATCTATGTTTTTGGAATAATTTGCTTGTGGATTCAAGTTTCCCCAAGAAAAGCTCAAGTTGGGGTCAAATCTAGATTTAGCCTAAATCTAGCAAGGTGAGTTCAAGTTGATTTGCGAAAATGGTGTACATGTCAAAATGCTTATTTTAAAGTGTTTACATGTTTTACATGAAACTATTAATTGTTGAGTTATTTGATGAATTTTGATTATTTGAAGTGTCTAACTTTATAAACTTGTAAAATACCCACATTTGGGATTTTGGGCATTTTGGATAAATAAATCATATATCTTGGTATCTTAATGATTTATTTTATGGAAGTAGATTTTGAGTATAATTGTATTTCATTTTGTGTTTTGGAGAAATGCATGGTTTTGTGTTATGGGACGTTTTGAAAGGATCAATGTTATAAAATCACTTGGAAAACGATTCGTCCCAATCTAAACTACGTTGGAGTTAATTATATGTTTTGGAGCATGGGTTTACATAAGTACGGGTTGTTTATGTTTGATTTCATTTTATGAATTTCAACGTTGGGTCTTTGGATTTGTTGAGCTTATGGCTCGATTTTGATTTTGTTGGGTTTTGAGGACACTTGTCCGCTTTTAATAGCTCAATGTTGAGCGTTTGGTTATGATTTTCATTCACTGCATCTTAGTTGAGAATTACATGTTTGAATGCATTAGTTCATTCGTTTTGAGTCATGTAATGCTTTTGTTAGTGCAATGGATCCATAGGCACGGTGTTCCTATGTCCCCGTTTTGGACATGGTTCACCACTTGGCACGGAATAGGCATCAGGTCACCATGATAAGTAAGGTGTGGACCTATACGATCGGACAACGTCTCATGGGCAGTAAGGTGTAATTCTCTTGTGCATAAGTTCCCCTGTTTTGGAACTTTCAGGAATAGACTCAGAGGAGTTGACTTGATGTTTTCGGGCAATAGACTTGGAGTAGTTAAGCTCGGTGGGTTTTTATTTGTGTAACCCACATGTTTTGATTTCCTTCATAATTATGTGACCTACTTTTGTGTTCCATCACGTACAATGTAATCGGGTCTTCCCCGTCACCGATAGGTGTTGTTTTGGTTATGGAGTTTTATAATCCATGTTTTCGAAGACGTTTGAGTATGGGTATTTATCTATGTTTTAAGGTTTTGGATATTGAAACTCATTCGAGTTATTGGGATGTTTTGGAAGTTGGAGTTATCTATGTTTTCAGTGTTTGACCATTATAATGTCAGTTATGTTTTACGTGCGCTTTGGGTTTTGGCTTTATTTAAAGAGGCGTTTGTCTTATGATTTTAATCACGAAAAGGGTGAATGATGAAAAGGAGATTGTTTTAAGATTTAATGTATTTCCTTTTTTGTTGCTTTCAAATCAAATGTATTGTATTTTGGAAATCATGATTTTAAATAACATTCTTAAAGTTATTGCTTTATATATCTCTAATGAAAACTCTTGAGCTCACTAGGCGTTAAGCCTAACCTTTTTATTTGTCGGCATGTGCATCAGGTTCCAGTTGGGGTTTGGTTCTTGCAGTGCTACGAGGTGTTGAGCATTAGATTTACACGAGAGTAAGTAGTGTGGTGAAGTCTTCCGCGGTTGAAGATAGCGACTGTTATTGGGTTTTAGTAGCACCCGTTCTTCTTATAGACTGTTTCCATAGAACGAAATGTGTGTATTGAAGTTAAATCTTATCTGTGATCGTAGAGGAATTAATTAGCGATGTATTTAGAATTTTTTTAAATTAGTCGCTCTATCCAAATTTGAGGGTGTTACACATACTCTATCCCTAATGTAGTTAAAACATTAAACAAATTGCATATTTATGAAATTAATTAATGAAAGTAATTTACATATAATACACCTCAATACATTCATTGTTTTACATTGCATTTTATTAGTTGTCAATTAACAAACTACATTTCATCTTAACTTAGATCCATATTTTCTAATTATAAATTTCTCCACATACTAGTTAATAAAAATTTGAGTAAATTACGGTTTTTAGTCTCTATAGCTTGTTGAAAGTTTCTATTTCAGTCCTTATGATTTTGAAATTACGATTTCAACCTCTATAGTTTGTAATTCATTATTTTTTCATTCTTATAATTTAAATTTTTTTTTTCATCTCTATGGTTTTTACAATTCATTTCTATTTTAGGCCTTCATTCTTAAAAGTAGTGTTTTGGCTTTAGGGACGAAAATGGAAATAAATTACAAAGCATGAGAATGAAAACCGAAAATTTGAACCACAAGGACAAAATCCGTAATTTTTAACAAACCACAGGAACCAAATTCGTAATTAACTCTAATGAAAATTAAAAATACCGCGAGAATTTGGATTCAAGTTCTCACTTCACAGAAAGAATTAATTCCAAGATGAAAAGGACACTTGAATAAATAAACCAATAAAAAATAAAATTCTAAATTAGGACCTATATGCTGTGCACGTAACTGAACCCGAATATTCAACTATATTTCAATCTCTGGTTTCAAATCCGCCAAACAGCACCCACCCCATTTACTACCGCACGCAATGATAAGCACAGTAGCTTATCAAACCCACGCCATGAACGGTCTGATAAGTAAGTTTGATTATAACTTGATAAGACGGATAATAACTTCTCTGCAGAAAAAAACGCATCTAGGATAACGAGACCAAGTCCCCTCACCCCACACCATTCTCCTCTTCTCTCTCTGTTCTTCGCAGCCTTTGAAATCAAAACCTTTTCCTTTTACCAGAAAACCCTAGAAATCAACTTGTTATAATCATTACTTGTATTCTTCTCTGTTGATGATAAATTGTTAGAATGTCATCGTTGGGTAGAGAATTGGTGTTTCTCATACTCCAATTTCTGGAGGAAGAGAAATTTAAGGAGTCTGTGCACAGGTATTTATATGCATTAGTATGTATGCATGTATGTATAGGAATCTTCTTGTATGTAGATATATGCATATTGTCTGCATATTTATCTAGACGTGTCTAGTTAATATGTGCAACCAACCGATGCGTTGTTTGAGGTTCAATTAGTTTGAAAGGTCCTTGTTCTATAAATATCCCTTTTAGCACATCTGTTTATGGTAATTATTGTTGTTTTTTTCATTATTGTGATAGTATTTAAATTATTTCTTGTATGATGATGCTAATGGTAAAAATGGAGGGTGTTATTACTTATTAGTTAGATAAATTATGGTTTGTGCTTGCGGATAAAAGAAGTGGTGTTGGGATTTGGTTTAATTTGATTTATGATTTCTGTAAGCAAAAAGCTTATATATTATTTATCACATTGATCAGATAACTGAAGAGAGTTGTTTGGCTGGGTTGTTTGGTTGATTAAATTGAGTAATGCAATTACATATCTTGTGTGCCAGGCTTGAGCAAGAATCAGGGTTTTTTTTCAATGTAAAATATTTTGAGGAGAAAGTTCATGCTGGTGAATGGGACGAAGTTGAGAAATACCTGGCTGGATATACTAAGGTTGATGATAACAGATACTCGATGAAGATTTTTTTTGAAATTAGGAAGCAAAAGTATCTTGAAGCTCTTGATAGGTAAGAGTAGACTGAATCTGTTGTGGATGTGGTATTAGGTAAGTATATATTACATAAAAACGCTTATGATTTCAGTCATGTATTTATCTTTGTGACTGACTTGATTAGGCAAGACAAAGTGAAGGCAGTTGAGATACTGGTAAATGATTTGAAAGTCTTCTCAACATTTAATGAAGATTTGTATAAGGAAATCACACAGCTATTGACTCTTGTAAATTTCAGGTAGGGTACTTTCTTTTTGCAAATTTTTGGAAGTCTATTCCTGCATAGCGACTGATTAGTTATTGTTAGTTTTTCGTTGTTAAATCAAAAATTGAAAAAGGTATATATACATATATATAGAGAGAGGGAGGATCAAACGAGAATGGAACCTATTTAAAGTAACACGAGAAAGTTTCGTGTTTTCTTAAATAGGTATCGTTCTCGTTTGAACCCGACTCTCTCTCTCTATATATATATATATTATATATATCACTTCTTTTGTTTATAGCTACAACGATCATATTAAATATTTTGTCATTCTGAAATCATGATCATGAGTTAGTTTTCAGGTTAGTCAATCATCAATATCTAGTGCTAAATGTCCAATCTAGACTGCTAGTTGGAACTATGACAATATAGAGAGACAAAGGATGAATGTCAAATGATTTGTTCCATTTGAAATATCCAACTTGTTTTCTGCAACTCTCTCAATGGATTAGAAGCTTGTGTAAAATTTGTCAGTATAGCTTTTTTATCATTTGAAAATAAGTTGATACCATTTTACAGTTTCTGCCAATCTGAGCTTTCAACAGCAAATAAAAATATCGTGAGCAGCTATCCAAGTATGGTATATTCTCATGTATGCTGAATAACCAAGTTCACATCTCTCTCTTGTCTAATGTTTTTTTTGAAATAGGGATGGTTTTGATTGAGAATTCGGGTTGTCTTTCTAGATTATTATACCGAATGATTGTTCACTTTCTATTCTAAATTGGGCAGGTTCGCTTGAAGTTACTATTTGTTACGAACAGTTTTTTAATGGACTTGTTATGCCAGGGAAAATGAGCAGCTATCCAAGTATGGTGATACTAAAACAGCTCGTAGCATTATGTTGGTCGAGCTTAAAAAGCTTATAGAAGCAAACCCTCTTTTCCGCGAGAAGCTTGTATTCCCTACCTTGAAAGCATCGAGATTGCGGACTCTAATTAACCAAAGGTATGCTTTCTACTTTTGTATATGAAAATGCTGACTTATTATTGAAGGGTCAAACTTCTATTTCATCGCCTCCCTTCCAAGTCATCCCACCCACACAATGTTATCTTTTTTATCGTTAGGCGAACTTAGTTCTCACTATTCGGTGTCCTATAATTTAGATTATCTTATGGTGGTCTAATTTTTATTATGTTCTGCTTCCCTAGAATGATCCATACATTGATTTGATGTCAGATTTCTTGGTCAATTTCATCATTGTACATGCCTTTGTCTCTGTTGCTTCAGTAAACACTAGAAATTTGTTGTGTGCCTTTATTATTTCGCATAAGCTGCCAATTTCCATTAATTTGTAATTGTTTGCAGTTTTCTTCTGTAAGTAGGAATGTAAATCATAGTTTTGTGTTCTATCCAGTTTGAATTGGCAACACCAGCTGTGTAAGAATCCAAGGCCAAACCCAGATATTAAGACTCTATTCATCGACCATTCATGTACACCTCCAAATGGCGCCCTTGCACCTACACCTGTCAATCTTCCACCTGTTGCAGTCACAAAATCCGCTGCTTATTCATTGCTCGGAGCACATGGTGTACGATGACTTTTTTCCATCAAATAATTATATTTCTTATTGTAACCCTTATGCTTGTCCTTGGTTAAGTATTCAATCTTATGATGAACTGGCTACATGTGATCCTGTTGCAGCCTTTTCCGACTGCAGCAGCCACTGCAAATGCCACTGCTTTAGCAGGTTGGATGGCAAATGCTGCTGCTTCTTCTTCGTCGGCCCAGGCAGCTGTTGTTACTGCATTGTCCTTACCCGGTCCACCAAGTCAAGGTTAGGAGTTCTAGATCTGACTTCATTAATGCTCCAAAAGTGCTGTGTAATGTAAAATTATGAATCCTATTAGTTCTTTGAAGATCATTTTGGCGTATAGGAATCTGCATTAGTTCTTGTTATTTTTGTTCATTTTTGCATGCTAAATGGCAACTTATATTTGATTTACATCTCAATTTATTAAAATTCCTCATGAAATGATGTTACAGAACAGAAATGAAACCAAGATGAGTTTTTAAGACTTTTGGGTGAATTAGCTACCAACTGGTAATCTAATTGTTGAACAAATTTCCCACCATCGGCATATTACACTCCTCACCACCAAAACTTATATTCGTTATTGCATCCTGAAGGTTCATCACCCCCTGATAAATCTATAGCAACTAGGAAGATTTGTTGAGATATATAGTACCAATGCCAAATTTTTGAATCCTAATCTTATAAATTTCGCTGTTCAAAAAAAAAATCTTATAAATTTCACCTATTAATTGTAAAATTTTGTATCTATGTTGAGATTATTCACTTGTTATCTTTCAATGCTATACAGTTTCCATTTTAAAACGTCCTATAACACCTCCTACTACACTGGGTATCGCTGACTATCAGAACAATGATCATGAGCAATTAATGAAACGTTTGCGGTCTGCACAGTCTGTTGACGAGGTACTATAAAATAGTAACTGCATTTTATACTCAGTGTTGATATTTTTTCATGGAACTTTGTGTTAATGATACTCGCATGCGTGAAACCCATCAGCATGCTGGTGCACCGCCTCAGGTTACATATCCGATTATGCGACAACAAGCTTCCTGGTCTGTGGACGACCTGCCAAGAACAGTAGCCTTTAGCATGCAT
This sequence comes from Arctium minus, assembly GCA_954870635.1. Taxonomy (NCBI): domain Eukaryota; kingdom Viridiplantae; phylum Streptophyta; class Magnoliopsida; order Asterales; family Asteraceae; genus Arctium; species Arctium minus. Next base: position 38,020,979 of record OX941087.1, on the reverse strand, counting down.
CAAGAATCCGTTGTCACAACCATGGATTTTCATCCTTCTCACCAAACATTTCTTCTAGGTACAAGTGTCTGGAAAACTGGATTCTGCTATAGACGATGTTTCACTCCCTTGAAATGCAGAAGGTTGACCATATCCTTCCTATAATTGAAGTTACATGATTTCAAATTTTGTGGTTATCAGTTGGATCTGCTAATGGTGAAATCACACTCTGGGATGTTGGGCTCCGCGAGAAACTGGCATCAAAGTTATTCAAGATATGGGACATGTCAGCTTGTTCCTTGGCCTTTCAGGTCCGCATGATCCAATTTCTTGATATAGAAATCCATCTCCCATATCATCTTTATTCCACGTAAATATGCAAGCATTTCACTTTCTTAAACAAGTAGACCAGTTAAAAAAAATTGTTATACACCATGTTGATGTTGGCGACTTGCATATTTAAAGTTCTATGAATGAGATTGTGGTGAATAACACTCTTCTGCATTCCTTAGTATGTTAACTTGATTCTCACAGTCAAGACATTCGGCAGGCTTCCTTCAAGGATGCACCCATATCTGTGAACCGTGTTATGTGGAGTCCAGATGGAAACTTTTTTGGTACGTGGTTTTTGCTCAGTTTTAATGAAGTTGTAGATGCTTTCTTTAACATTTCACATGTTACAGGCTCTGCATTTAGTAAACATTTGATCCATTTGTATGCTTACACTGCACCAAATGATATACGTCAGCATTTGGAGGTGAGTTGGGATTGTGCTGCCTGTCCAACAAGGGAAAGTATGTGCATTTATTAAACTGCGTCTGCTTGGTTTTGCAGATTGATGCCCATGTTGGAGGAGTAAATGACTTGGCCTTTGCTCATCCAAACAAACAGCTATGTGTTGTTACTTGTGGGGATGATAAGTTAATAAAGGTAGCATCACATTATGTTCCATAATACTTGAATGATCTCTTATTATCCTAACAAGAAACTAACAGGGAAGTGGATCAGGTGTGGGATTTAACTGGCCGGAAACTATTTAATTTTGAAGGACATGAAGCACCGGTTTACTCTTTATGCCCTCACCAAAAAGAGAATATCCAGGTATGTGAGATAGTAACTGGTAGTGGATATATTATGTCAGCAGAAATATCTAGAATATAATCCTTCAAGTTGTCCGGTGGGGGAATAAGCTGTAACAACTTTTTGGAGGGTGATTTTCATCAATTTAAATCTGCTCCCTTTATCTTTAATGTATATGAAAAAGCGGGAGTAGTTGACACCTTTTAGTTTGTTTATAAGGTGGAGAGTGAAAGATACAAAGTCTTTGCTTTAGTATTTTTGGTATAGGCTAAAAACATGGTATTTCCTACATCTCAGAAATCCATTCTAAGGTGTCACCTATAACACTTCTCTCTTCAATTATTCCTCATTTCTTGATAGGTTTGTTCTGTTCATTGTACTCTTGTAGTGTAATGTCGGGGATGTTCTAGAATAGTTACATTATCATGTGTTCGTACAAGGAATAATATTTATGTTAATGCCCACTTGAATCAATTTTTTGGTTTCCTTCTTGGACCAACATTTATGCTACATAATGGGCGATATACAGTAAACAGTTTGACTCTTCTTTTCTTGAATAAGAGGGATAGGAAGGTTACATGCTGTTGGTTATATAATCTATTTCTGTCTCTTTTAATTTTTCCTAGGGTACTATCCCCTTTATCCAAAAAAAGCATGGTCATTTGTGAAAATGATAGGCCTGAAAAGGGTCCAAAACTGCAATCAATTTCTAAACTTGAATTCCTTTCAACATTTTTCTGGCTGTTGATACCATCAAGGTTTTAAAGAACAGAAATGAGCCTCGAGGCGTTTTCCCCTTAGGTACATGAGGCGTAAGCCTCGAGGCAGTCAAGGTGTGAGCCCTAAAAAAGTAAAACAAAAAAAATTCATAAATAGATAACACTTAACAAAGCAAACATAATTCCATATATGCATTAGTATGTGGCAGCATAATACACCAAGAATAGGAGATATGTGTGTGTGTGTGTATATATATAGTTACACTCTTGTATGTGACAACATAATACACAAAAACAATATATATACATATATACTTGTAAAGTTGTATGCAACAACTTAATATACAAACACAAAATATACACTACATAAGCATGAGTAAAGAGTAGCAGTTAGCAGGTTAAAAGAACAAAATATTACATATAACAAAGAAATATAGACTACCACTGGAATATATATATATATATATATATATGTGTGTGTGTGTGTGTGTGTGTGTGCATATATATATACACTACTGGTCTGCCGCTGCCACTACTAATAACCAAGAAATACAGAATACCACTGGAATATATACATACATACATACATACATACGTATATGTGTGTGTATATATACATGCATATTGTTAGAATGTAAAATATGTAATTCTTTACTTAGGCCCAATTAGCTCGCGGGCCCTTAGGGTTTTCTCTTTTAGGGTTTCCTTTTCTAGCTTTCTTGCCTATATATATCCTTGTACTATTTCATTGTATTTATAAGAAAATCAATAATATAATCTCTGATTACATGGTCTCAGAGCCGCGCGCTCCTAAAACCCTAATAGCCGTCGCTCCCAAAACCCTAATAGCAGCCGCCCTACTTTCTGTCGGCGTGAACAGTAACTCGGTGTGAACAGTAACTCCGGTGTGAACAGTAACTCCGGTGTGAACAGTAACTTCCGAGATTTTGGTGCTTTTTTTTATCAATGTTCGTTTGGTACGTTTTGTCTGGATCGAAGAATTTCCCCCTTTTTTTTTTCGCTTGGTATGTTCGTCTTCTAGCACCCTGTGAGTGAGTTGTTTGTTCTCGTTTTTGTTCTCGTTTTTGTTCTCGTTTTTGTTCTGGCACCCTGTGAGTGCATTCTTTGTCCAACTTCGATTTTCTGGTTTGTGATTCATTGGAAGATGACCGGAGAAGACAAACCATCTGGTAGTATGGTTACTATACCCGCAGAAGAATATGCTCGACTTTTAGGGACTGAGAATTCCACTGCTCCGACTGCTACTTTTGCTGAGACAGGTAACTCTAGTACATGCCTATTATCCTCTGCCTCCAAATGGGTCATTGATTCAGGTGCTTCAGATCACATGACAGGTAATCCCACTATCTTCTCTAATTTCAATAAACACACGTCTCCATCACATGTCACAATTGCTGATGGGTCTATCACACCTGTCCTTGGTTCTGGCACCATTGATCTTACTCCATCTGTTTCGTTATCTTCTGTCCTGAGTCTACCCAATTTCTCGTTCAATTTGTTATCAGTCAGCAAAATTACTCGTGCTTTAAATTGTTGTGTCACATTCTATCCTGATTTCTGTGTCTTTCAGGATCTGTTGACGAAGAGGATTATTGGTAAAGGGCGGGAAACTGACGGCCTATATATATTTGAACATCAAATACCTTGCTCTTTGGCTTGTTCCAACTCATCGTCTCCACTTAAAGTTCATTGTCGATTAGGTCATCCTTCTTTACAGAATTTGAAGAAGTTGTGTCCTGAGTTTTCTTCTTTATCTTCTCTACAGTGTGAGTCTTGTCAGTATGCCAAACATCAACGTATTCATTTAAGTCCTAGAGTCTATAATAAGCGGGCCTCGTCCCCATTTGAGTTAGTCCATTATGATGTTTGGGGACCATGTCCAGTCACTTCAAAACTTGGATTTAAGTATTTCGTTACTTTTGTTGATGATTACTCTCGTACTACTTGGCTTTACTTTATGAAAAATCAATCTGAGGTGTTTACCCATTTTTGTTCATTTTATACTGAGATTAAAACACAGTTTAAAGTCTTCATTCAAACTCTTCGTAGCGATAATGCAAAAGAATATTTGTCTCAAACATTTCGGTCATATATGCTTCAAAATGGTATTCTTCATGAGTCTTCCTGTGTTGACACACCAGCCCAAAATGGGGTTGCTGAACGAAAGAATCGTCATCTCTTAGAGGTGGCTCGGGCTCTATTATTTCACATGACTGTTCCAAAACTCTTCTGGGCTGATGCTATTGCTACTGCTTGTTTTCTCATCAACCGAATGACATCTGTTGTTTTGGATGGAAGAAGTCCTTTCTCAGTTCTGTTTCCTACAAAGTCATTGTTTCCTGTCGACCCAAAGATCTTTGGTAGTACCTGTTTTGTCCGTGATACCCGACCACACATAACTAAGTTGGATCCAAAATCTCTGAAATGTGTCTTTCTTGGTTACTCTCGACTTCAAAAAGGGTATAAGTGTTTTTCTCCCACGCTTAATCGATACATTGTATCTCGAGATGTTACATTCCATGAGAATATACCTTTCTTTCCTGTGTCCACTCCTTGCAATCCAAGAGATAGCGATGATTTGTTGGTATATACCGTACCAGTTATCGAATCCCCTATCCTATCCGACTCGACACAACATCAAGAGCCTACTAAACCACCGATAGTTCATGTGTATAATAGGCGGCAACGACCTACGTCAGATCCCGACCCTATACCATCTTCATCATCGTCATCAAATCCTTCTAATGATGATCCTACTGCTTCAAGTGATCCACCACCTTCCGATACACAGGATCCTGATCTTGATGTTCCCATTGCCCTTCGGAAAGGTAAGCGCTCATGTACTTACCCTATTTCTTCTGTTGTTTCCTATGATAAACTTTCTTCTCGTTCTCGCTCTTTGATCTCCACACTTGATTCCTGTCATGTTCCTAAAACGGTTGGTGAAGCTTTGGCTCATTCTGGATGGCGGGATGCCATGATTGAAGAGATTAATGCTCTAGATCATAATAATACATGGGATTTGGTAGAGTTACCTGCAGGTAAAAAGGCAATTGGCTGCAAATGGGTATTCACTGTGAAAGTTAATCCAGATGGATCAGTGGCTCGTCTGAAAGCCCGGTTGGTAGCTAAAGGATATGCTCAGACTTATGGGGTCGACTACTACGAGACATTTTCTCCTGTGGCCAAGGTACCCTCCATCCGCTTGTTTATTTCATTAGCCGCTACTTATGACTGGGTCCTACACCAACTGGATGTGAAAAATGCATTCCTGCATGGTGATTTACATGAGGAAGTTTATATGGAGCAACCACCTGGGTTTGCTGCTCAGGGGGAGTCTGGTAGAGTCTGTAAGTTACGTAAATCATTGTATGGTTTAAAGCAATCCCCTCGTGCTTGGTTTGGACGGTTCAATGCTGTAGTGACTGAGTTTGGCTTACGGAGGAGCTCTTATGATCATTCTGTGTTCTTTACTTCATCCCCTTCTGGATGCATTCTACTAGTGGTGTATGTTGATGACATTGTGATTACTGGGAGTGATGAGATTGGGATCAAGAAGCTGAAAGATTTCCTTACGTCTCGGTTTCAAACAAAGGATCTAGGTCCTTTAAAATACTTCTTGGGAATTGAAGTATCTCGTACTCGGAAAGGGATCTGTTTGTCTCAACGCAAATATTGTTTGGATGTATTGAATGACTCTGGGATGATTGAAACAAAACCGTGTGAGGCCCCAATGATTCCGAACATGAAATTGAAAGCAGACGATGGAGATCTACTTGAGGATCCAGAAAAGTACAGAAGAATTGTGGGAAAGCTAAACTACCTGACGATTACACGTCCTGACATCGCTTTTCCAGTGAGTGTTGTAAGTCAGTTTATGTCATCTCCAAGAACTCCACATTGGGAGGCCGTTAGACATATACTGAAGTACCTAAAGGGTGCCCCTGGTCTTGGCATTCTTTATCAAAATCACGGTCATCATGTCATAGAAGGGTTTACAGATGCTGACTATAATGGAGATCCTACGAACAGACGGTCTACGACAGGCTATTGTGTGTTAGTTGGAGGAAATCTAGTCTCGTGGAAAAGCAAGAAACAGAATGTCGTTTCCCGGTCAAGCGCTGAATCTGAATATAGGGCTATGGCCCAAACCACTTGTGAGTTGATATGGTTGCGTAATCTGCTAGGTGAACTTGGGTTTGCTCAATCTAAACCAATGAATCTATATTGTGATAATGAGGCGTCTATCCACATTGCAAATAATCCCGTGTTTCATGAGAGAACAAAACATATTGAAGTGGACTGCCATTTCACTCGTGAAAAGCTAGAAGATGGAACCATCTCAACTCCCTTTGTTTGAACAGGAAGTCAACTTGCCGATGTCTTTACCAAAGCTTTACCTGGTTCGCGGATCTCTTCTATCTGTAACAAGTTGGGCATGATTAATATCTATGCTCCAGCTTGAGGGGGAGTGTTAGAATGTAAAATATGTAATTCTTTACTTAGGCCCAATTAGCTCGCAGGCCCTTAGGGTTTTCTCTTTTAGGGTTTCCTTTTCTAGCTTTCTTGCCTATATATATCCTTGTACTATTTCATTGTATTTATAAGAAAATCAATAATATAATCTCTGATTACACATATATATACACTGCTGGTCTGCCATTACCATCAACAAAGAAATATAGGAAGTGGGCTGTCAGAGATAGTTCAATAATTAAGCCTCCCCCCCCCCCCCCAAAAAAAAAAAGAGGGTTGTTTCATGTGTGAGAGAGTTAAGTTGAACATATATATATATATATATTCACCGGCGAAGGATCGTGTGAGAAGTTGAGTTAACGGTGAGAAGTGGATCTGAACCGTTGATCTCTTTTAATCTCAAGCCCTCCTATGAATTGCGGCTTAGAAGGGAGTTGATCTGGCGCATCTCTGTGCATCTTGTCTCGGTGCATCTCATCCTAATGTGCATCCATTTCTCATCCAACGGTTGATAACCACTTCTCACGCTTCTCCCCATTAACTCAACTTCTCACCGGAACCCAACCCTATATTCACCTAGGGTTAGGTTCACGGGAAAACCGCAAAAATGAAAAATTGAGGAACACCCTGGTAACCGTTCATCTGGACGCCATGCACATGTGAATACAAGCAATTTGTAGCATGCACACGTGCATCATGCACTCGTGCATAAAAACCAAAAAACAACTTCAATTACTTTTATGTACATGTGCATATGTCTAGATGAACGATCACTAGGGTGATCAATTTTTCACTTATGTGAGGTTTTCCCCTGAACCTCCCTCTATTCACCTAATTCTTCAAAGTGGGAGACTTTTAGACAATATATAGATACTTAGTCGGTCTTCCACTACTGCTCACAAAGAAATATAGAAAATAGAACCGTGAGAGAGTTGAATATGCACGTCTCTCACACGCCTCACCGCTCACCACCTCACCTTTTGCAAAGCGTAAGTCTCATACAACCAGTGCGAGGCGACGCCTCATGAGCGTTTTATGACCGTCTCGCCTTGAGGCGTAAGCCTCAACCGTTTTTTAAAGCCATGGATACCATCAGGAGCACATGTTTTACATTTACAACTAGGACCAGTGTCTTTACTTATAGTTACGAAATGACAAATACCAGTCTCTTCACCTAGCACTATACTTACATTGGGTATTAAAAATTATCACTACATTTTATGCTAACGAGTTGTGTTTTAAGCATGCTACTAAAGCTGTTACAAGCTTTTCAATTACTTTCCACATACCTGTTATAAGCCTTTTATGTTCACAAAAACTTCCTCTCCACTTATTCTCTAACAAACTATGTTAAGTTTGACACTCCAGTTGTTACAAGCTATATTTGTTTGCGACTCTAGCTGTTACAAACTATTTACTAGTCTTAGTTTTTTAATTAATCATCGTATTTTACAAGCTAGTTTCAAGCTCTTTGGTTAAAACTTTTTTGTATACACTTTTTCACAAGCCGGGTGATATGGGGGCAACACAAAACTCTTGCGACTGAAAGGTCGTTAATTTTTGTAAGGTAGTTGAGGATTAACCGCCACCTAAGGGATTACATAGGATAAGGTTGACACGCCACACAAAAGGGCCTCACCTCTTGTGATGAGTGGAAACGAAACTGAGCACCCTCAAAATTTCAGAAATTCTTATTGAAAATACAAGTGCCTTACAAACGAGCCTTAAAGGGTTTTTATAGTCAAGCCAAATTCCCTCTAAAAGGAAGGATCATAGCAACGTAGGAAACTAAATAAAACCAACTTTTCTAAGGATACTTGAATATAATACTAACCTTCTAGGATAAGAAGATAAAAATCAAAAGATCCTAATCACCTTAGGAAACTAAATAACCTAACTTATCAAGGAAACTTTGATAAAATATAATCTTCCAAAAATGATAATAAAATAAATTCAATACCACTTGATCATTTAAAGTATCTTTATTGAAAATAACGGTCTTGACTTTTGATGCTAGTGTTGTACTGGTGTTGCCACACACGGTTCCACAAAAATCCAACTCCTCCTCTACTGCACCCCCGTCACCGGGGTCTTACCGCTCTACTCATTTGGGTAGATAACATGTTTGCGACTCTGCGTACAACCCTGACCCTACTTCCAAGTAGAGATATACCGCGTTTGGTTGGATTGGTTTGGTTACATAGAGACTTTCGGTAACCACACCATTTTAATGTTTTTTAAAATCCTTATACAAAATCATCTCTTGTTTCTACCTCTGCTTATCTATTTTGGTGTCTGTTCAGGACCTTTTTTTATAACTGTCAACGATATTTTATACGTTTTCTGTTTGGCATCAAGAAAAAAGTTTTGCCCAGGGACTTCACATTATTTTCAATAGGTTGAATACACTTCAACTGAATAGTAACTTTCTCTTGTAAAATTTCAGTTCATTTTTTCAACTGCAACTGATGGGAAGATCAAGGCATGGCTGTACGACAATGTGGGATCTAGAGTTGACTATGATGCTCCTGGTCATGGCTGCACCACTATGCTGTACAGTGCTGATGGCAGTCGGTAAGTTAGTTGAATCTCAGGAAGCAAAAAAATTTGGATGGACTCTTACCAATGACCCTTCAAAAATTGTACATGAATTGTGCATATTTGAGAATTGTTTATCAATAAAAAGGTTTGTTGTTTACCATCCTTTTTGGATTTTATGTTCTTCCTTCTTTTAGATTATTTTCTTCTGGAACTAGTAAAGAAGGGGACTCTTTTCTCGTTGAATGGAATGAAAGTGAAGGAGCCTTGAAGAGGACATATGCTGGGTTCAAAAAAAAATCTGCTGGTGTCGTACAGTTTGACTCAACTCGGAACCACTTTTTGGCTGTTGGTGAAGAAAACCAAATTAAGTTTTGGGACATGGATAATGCTAATATTGTTGCAAGCACAGATGCTGATGGTGGACTTCCGGTTAGTATATGCATCCAGTGTAGTTTATGTGCGGCTTATACTTGCATCATGTTGAGTGCACCCGCTGGGTGAAGGATAGATATCGAACCAGGTACTGACTGACACTAATGGTTGGTTCAGAGTCTTCCTCGCTTGAGATTCAACAAAGAAGGAAATCTTCTTGCTGTCGGATCAGATAATGGGATCAAGATTCTTGCAAATGCTGCTGGTCTCAGGTCTTTAAGAGCAACTGAAGCTCCATCGTTTGAAGCGTTAAGATCCTCCATTGAACCTGCTGCAATTAAGGTGCACACTCTTTTAATGTGGTTCAATTTATTATATAACAGTTATAGTGTATAATTTGTAAAAGATTGTGTTTATGGAACAGATTTCTAGCTCTTCAGCTATTAATAATGCTAGTCCATTCAATTGCAAAATGGAGAAAAGTTCACCTGCCAGACCTTCCAGTCTTCTTGTGAGTTGACTATGCTTCTCTCTCTCTCCCCCTCCTCTCTTCCTTGTTTTTTAAACATCCAAATATGCTTGGAACCCTAACTATGATATCTTTTTGTCCAAACTATTCGGGTAGGAGTTGAAAATGTTGAGTATTGAACTGTCAGAGATGACGCCCCCTTTGCTGTGTGAATCATATGTTGATTTCTGGAAATTATAAGCATTATTTTATTTGAAAGCATTGATGTTTTTGAGTTGTATTGCATCTATGTCTGGGTATGATACAGTACTTTTTATCTTTGGCAAAGTTCATATCGACAAGTACAGAATTTTATCTGCTCACCGACTGTTTCAAGAAAAAAGTTAGCTGCTGATTACTGCTGATTTTTTTTTGTGTTCTCGTTCATTTCATTTTTAGAACGGTATTGATTCTGTGGGTAGAAACATGGACAAGCCAAGGAGTCTGGATGATGTAACTGATAGGACGAAACCCTCGCAGTTGACTGAAATTGTAGATGCTGCACAGTGTCGGCTGGTTACCATCCCAGACAGCACAGATGTCTCCAACAAGGTATTTTAACCATTGATTTTGCTAATGTAACTTCTGCAAGATGCTGACTGCTATATTTATTATGCAGGTTGCTAGACTTCTTTATACAAATTCTGGGGTAGGCATTCTAGCCCTCGGATCAAATGGTACTCAAAGGCTGTGGAAGTGGGCCCGCAATGAACAAAATCCAACCGGAAAGGTAATAAAGTTCTGTCATTGATTTGTGTTGGGTAAATTATTTTCCAGCGTTGAAATAGACAAATGCAGGGGAATCGTGTTGTAATGGCTTGTACCTCATGCTACATAGTTATATCACGTTGTGAATTTTGTCATTTCAGCATGGAAAAGGCCCCATCATATATGTTAGTTTTACACAAAAAGTCATGTTTTACTCCTTGTTTTATGCTTAATCGGTATCAATTTCTAACACCGGTGATGTTTAAAAGGCCACTGCCAATGTTATTCCACAGCACTGGCAACCAAACAGTGGTCTTCTTATGACTAATGATGTGTCAGGTGTCAACCTCGAAGAAGTAGTTCCATGCATAGCTTTGTCAAAAAATGATTCATATGTGATGTCTGCTTCAGGTGGAAAGGTTTCATTGTTCAACATGATGACGTTCAAGGTATACATGCACCTATATAGATTGTGTACTTCTAGGGTGCAAATGGGTTGGGTTCGGCGGCATTTGAACAACCCTACTAAGTTACGGCGGCTTAGAAAAATCTCAACCAACCCAACCTTTGTGGGTTGACCATCAGGTTTGGTTTGGTTCAACTGGGCTTGACCCAATTCCAACCCAATTAATTGGCCGTTTGTCTGCTTGACGTGTTGGGTTAAATCAGTTTATTTTCGGGTTGGGTTGGGCGGGTTGACGGGTGGGTCGGGATTTTGGGTGGCCCTTCTAATTTCATGATTAATGACTAATGCAAGCTTGGATATACATGTTTAGGTTATGACAACATTCATGCCGCCTCCTCCCGCTTCAACCTTCCTAGCATTTCATCCTCAAGATAACAATGTCATAGCCATTGGAATGGAGGATTCAACAATACATATATATAATGTTAGGGTGGATGAGGTGATTATATTTTATTTCTGATTCTCTATATCTTGCTTTTCTGTTAATCGAATATAAGACCTGACCTAAAGTAATCGATTATGGCTTTTTTAGGTGAAATCAAAGCTGAGAGGTCACCAGAAGAGAATAACTGGCTTAGCTTTTTCTACCAGTTTAAACATATTGGTTTCATCTGCTGCTGATGCTCATGTGAGTTTCTTTCCTTTAAGGACTTAGTAGTACAATGCTATGATTGTTTCTATTATTCTATTTAGGACATATCCTATGTGAATTTGTAGATGCTGATAAATCTGAAGATTTGGTTCCTCAGACTTAGATTCTCTTTATGTCTTTATCTTTACTATATTATAAAGCATTTACCCCGTGTTCTTAAAGTCTCTTATAGTTCAAGTTTACAATTCATTACTGCATATGTACAATTTCTTAAAGCTATGCGTTTGAACTCCATAAAACTAACCGACAGACATTGTCCAATGCAGGATAAGTGTTCTACAAATAAGTTTCATTCTTATTCTTATTTCTAAAATTTCTAAATTTTATTAAAATTTTGAATTAAACATATTATGCCAAAAAAGGGGAATTTTATAAGATTTAATTTGACACCCATATCTTTTCTGGTTTTTTCAAATGGATTTTCAAATTAGCAAGCCATGTTCAACCACCAATTGTAATTTCAAATTTTCCAAACATAAACTTTGTATTTTCATTTTTAACGAGGATTTTGCATTAATTTTCCGTTTTTCGGTGTACAATAAAATCTTACATCCCACTGCATCTCACGGGTACACAATTGGTATATAATGATGAAATTATGTGTCAAGTTTGTGTCGATTTCTGTCATGGCCTTCCAGCATCTTCTATTTCTTTGTATGGGAGGGACTTCAACTGCTCTTAAGTCCTTTTTTACCCTTTGTGTGTGCTGATGATATTAAGTTTCTCTACTTACCGATGGGTCTTTGGCCCAGCGGTATCCACGGTACCCGTAGGGTCCCACCCTCGTGAAGGTCAAGGGTTCAAACCTCACAAAAAGTGAGGAGTGTGTGTGAGTATTTGCCATATATTATATATATCTTCAAAAAGAAAGTTTCCGTACTTGTTAGTACAGTAAATTGCAAGGTATATCAGCTACTAAATAAATCCCTGTCCTGCAGCTTTGTTTTTGGAGCATTGATTCATGGGAGAAGAGGAAGTTGGTTCCGATTCAACTGCCTCCAGGTAGCCTCTCTTCTGCTGAGACACGTGTGCAGTTCCACTCTGATCAGATCCGCCTGCTGGTATCCCATGAAACACAACTGGCGCTGTATGATGCCTCCAAGATGGAATGCATATGTCAGGTAGAAATCTTGTTCATCGTATTGGAACAATTACTGCAATAACATTACAATATCATCCCAAAAAATTAATGGAAGTTTTTTTGAAGTATATAGTATTTATATACGGTAAATTAAACTCACACTAACTTCTCACCTTGAACCCCTGACCTACACAAAGGTGGGGTTACTGGGTACCGCTAGGCCAATAGTCCTCCGGTTAATCGAAGGATGTTTGTGGACTAATTGTCCAGAATATGAATGAGCCAAGCCACTTTCTCAGCAATAGTAATCATAACAATAATAATAGTTATAGTAATAGATTAATAGCAACAGAAGCAACAGTAACAGAATGTTTTACAATTTTTGCTTTGCAGTGGGTCCCTCAAGACAACCTTACGGCTCCTATATCTTATGCTATGTACTCCTGCAACAGTCAACTAGTTTATGCATCCTTTTGCGATGGCAACATTGGTATATTCGATGCAAATAGCTTAAAACTGAGATGTCGCATTGCCCCATCTGTCTACCAACCATCGGTATCAAATAGGTAAGAACAGCAACTCATAAATGTGGGCTAACCAATTTGTGCAGTGATTTCTTAGATGACTGTTACTTTATTTTGAGATAGAAGTGGCCTTTCAGAGTTTCCTTTCATGTCATATAGACTGTTCTAATATGATACTTATATTACATATATATATAGGGTTGGGTTTCGGTGAGAAGTTAAGGTTAAGGTGAGAAGCGTGAGAAGTGGTTATCAACCGTTGGATGAGAAATGGATGCACATTAGGATGAGAAGCACCGGATCAATTCCCTTCTAAGGCGCAATTCATGGGAGGGCATGGGATTAAGAGTGATCAACGGTTCAGTCAATTTCTCACGCTTCTCACCATTAACTCAACTTCTCACACGATCCTTCACCTATATATATATATATAGTGGTGCTAAGCTCATTTTGCACACATGTTTGATATTTTTCAAAGTTAGAAACCCATTTACCGTCTAATACCCCTTTTACCTTCCTGCAAATCTAGAAATCCTTCTCTCTCTCTCTCTCCCTCTCCCTCTCCCTCTTCCTCTCCCTCTCTCCGTCTCAAGATGGAAAGATGTGGTTAGGGGTGTTAGCGAGTCGAGCTTTTAACGAGCTACTCGAGCTCGAGCTCGTTTAACTCGAGCTCGAGCTTTATTATTGTCGAGCTCGAGTCGATCTCGAACACAAAATAAAACTCGTTTAACTTATCGAGCCGAGCTTTATAACACCAATGTTCGACTCGGCTCGTTCGAGAACTCGATTCAACTTTACGAGTCGAGTCGAGCCGAGTCGATCCATTCGAGCATACCCTTTTTCGAGCCAAACATGCTCATATATTTATTAAGCATAAAATAAAAATATACAAATTATCGAGCTCAAGCCGATAAACGAGTTAATCGATCGCGAGTTCGAACCCATAAACGAGCTTCGAGCTCGAGCTCGATAACTCAAAATATATTCGAGCTCGAGCCCTACATTGAAAAGTTAATCGAGCTCGAGTCGAGCTCGAGCCCAGTATTAATTTTTTGAGCTTGGCTCGATTAACCTCCTACTCGACTCGACTCGGCTCGTTTACACCCCTAGATGTGGTTAACCCCACCCACGATCCCAATCTGAAAGGGAAAAAAGAAAAATAGAAAGGTGCAAAATATCTCAAATTATACAATGTTGTACACTCATGATAAATTGGTTGGATTACTTGAATTTGCTGAATGATTACAATCTCCACAGGCTTTCGAGAGACCTGAGACTCTCCCAAAAACGGTTTCCCGCTCAATTGAATTCACAAAACAGAATGAATCCCCCCTCACTATCACACCCCTTATTTATACCTAATACACCGACTTACTACCCATGCATTGACCTCTTGTACCGAAGCACAAATTACTTGTACACTCCTACCACAGCCTAACAACCCTTTTGACTATGCCAACCACTATTGACTATTTGACTACCGTATCCAGGGTATAACAATACCCGCCCCCCAAACTTCCACCTTGTCCTCAAGGTGGAAAATAATCAAAAAGAAATTCATTCCAGCCGTTAACATCGAAGACGAGTAGCGGCCTCCCGTAAACGTAGGTATAACAGAAAAAATTGATTGTGCCCCATCTAAGCGCTCTCTAATTCGCTTCACAAGACTGTAAATCCCTTCGATTCAACTTCAAACCCAACAAACTTGTTTCTTTGGTTCCCAGCCGCCAAGGACCTTGATTCTCACGCTCATTATTGAAGTTCACAACCTCTGAACGGGTATCCAACCCTCATTTGTTCCATTCGGTGCAAGATACGAGGTATGGTTAATACCAGCCAATTTGCTAGCCACAGAATTATATCGGTTTAAAAATCCCTCCGATCGTCCTATCTCAGTAGAATTCTCATTCCATCGACCCTGAGTATTTGCACCATCACCCATTATTCTCCTGTTTCCAACCAAAATCAACTCATCTATCCTGGTAGTAGTTGGATTGACTAGGCCAAAATGCACTAAGACATACAACAACCACCCTTAAAATCAAAGATATGAGTGCAAACCCCTCGTAGCTGTCACCCATTTTGTTCTCAACCTCGATTTTTGGTCCCACATCTGTGGCACCATCGCCATCCAGTAGCTCTATCCTCGCCTCCATTTTCCTATTGAATTCAATTTCCGATACCCAATACAAAGCCTCAACGAAATCCCCTTTTAAGAACGATGGCCATGGTGGACGCAACGGCAGAGTTATTAACGTCGGTGGTGGTTCACGGTGAACATCGCCCCACCAAATTATCCTCAAAGCCGTGGAAACTAGAGGGTTACACAAAGAGACGATGCGTTCTTTTACCTTCGGGACGGGCTCGGGCCCAATGGTAGATGGAATGGGCTTGGGTTCCTTCTTTTCTTTCCTCTCTTTTCTCTTCTTATAACTCGTCGTTAACCAGAACACAAACCCACAAACCCTGTTTCCTCTTGATTCAACTTTGATTTTGGATTCCAGTTCAGATCTCGAGTTGGAATTGGATCAGATTTTGGGTTCAAATTCAGATTCAGACCTGGATTTTGATCTGATTTTGGGATAATCACGATTTCAATCTCCCCCGCTAAGGGATCCTGCATGATCATAAGGGATGAACTAATTATATCAGTTAGGGCCCTCATAACAACATGGGATTTTTCTCCAACCAGAATCTCCCCAAACTCCACAATATCACTTGGAACAAGTCCCCCCCGAGAGTTGTTGAAATGAAGAAACAGAGCAATCTTCAGCCACTTCGATACCCATTGAGGAGAAGACTTGATCAAATACTTAGATAAAAAGTATGATATCAACCAGAAACTTTAGATGGACAATTGCAGGAACTAGACCAAAAAAATTGACCGAAACTCGATTTGAATGCAACACCTCCAAAACTTTGATGAATAGACCAAACACTGTCAATATCCCTTCAGTCTTTGACGAAGGACCGAAATACTTTACAAAATGATTTCTGTCTATTTCTGCACTTCGATTCAAGGAAAAAGTCATAGATATAAATCTTGTCTCATTTGATCTTTCTCCCTTCATGATACCCCTCAAATCAACACCGAATGTCCCCCTTAGGATCGATTTAACAGTTTTTACAAAAGGAACAAAATACGGAGTGGCACAGTGAGAAATCGTACCCAGAAAAAAGGGTTGATGTTTTAACGCAACCGGGCTTAGCTGGATTGGGCAGGGCAGTTTCGCTCTGTTGTATCTTCCATCCTTGAGACCGTCCAAGTTGCCATACTTCTCTTAGGGATTGAGGATCCCTTGCACGAAGTCATTTTTGCTTTTACGCCAGAGTCGACATGGCCAAAAACCCTCCGGTGAATTAACCTGAAGCTGTTGGGAGTACCCATCCGGAGGGTCCGGATCCAGATCTGGATGCGAGCCTGAATTTGGATGCAAACTGAATTTGTAGGAATCTGCTCTTATTCCTTCCTCGCTTTTGCCAGAAGATGCAACTCTTGGGATTTTAAATTTTAGGGTTCTTGATTCATCTCCTACGAAATTTGTGGTTACCTAATAAATTTTCGATCGATGATGCATCATAACCTTCGATTCTTTGATTTCAACGATCAGGCCTTGATTATCGATCTCCTCTAACTCCGACAAATCTCTTATTTCCGTCTCTAATTCTCTTTCCGTCGTTGTCTTCTCCTTCACCTGTTCTTCACATTCTTCCCTCTCTTCTTTCTTCCACAATTCTTCTTTTAAAAAACTCAAATCTGATTTCAATGAACTTAGGGTTACCAACATCTCTTTGGTTGTTGACAGAATACTCCTCAAGATCTCCTGCTCTGATACCATTTGTTGTACACTCATGGTAAATTGGTTGGATTACTTGAATTTGCTGAATGATTACAATCTCCACAGGCTTTTGAGAGACCTAGGACTCTCCCAAAAACGGTTTCCGCTCAATTGAATCCACAAAACAGAATGAATCCCCCCTTATTTATACCTAATACACCCGAAGCACAAATTACTTGTACACTCCTACCACAGCCTAACAACCCTTTTGACACAACCAACCACTATTGACTATTTGACTACCGTATCTAGGGTATAACATACAACTCAATAATAGCAATAGATTGATGCACCTATACCCTTTTTTTTTTGAACGTCAGATAACACACACACGTTCCCGGGGTATCCGGCTCCCACTTAAGGGTGCCACCCGACTAATCCCGGTCGACCACGACCCGACCCAATTAAGGGTACGCAGGCCCATGATCTGGATATCGCCACATGCTCACCACGGGGTTCGAACCCGGGTAGTCAGGGATACCATCCACTGACAACCCCCCCCCCCCCCCCCCAAGGATGCACCTATATCCTTGTTTGAACTAAATTTATTACACGTCAAGAACATCCAAAATGGCAACTCAATTCCGTCATTACAGAGTCAATATCTCTGGGGAAGTCAAACACAATTGATGATATCAATCTAGCAATAGAAAACATGACGTAATTAAAATTACTCCTGTAAGTAACATCCAGAATCAATTTTAACAGAGGATTCAGATCATGCTAGAGATTAAGCAAGAAATGTTTCAATCAGTTCATGCTTCTAAAATCACATAAATCCCAAAAATCTTCATGTAAGTGATAGGAATCATGTAAAAGACTCTATTAAGCAAACAAGAACATTCACCTGGAAAGAGAGGAGATGATCACTTGTCTTGATGATTGCTTGAAGGGGATTTCTTGCTGGGAAGGGGGCTATTACCGACTCAAGTATGAAGGATAGTTTTGTCTTTATACTGGTTGTATGCTAGTTGAAGTTTGTTGATAGTTAGTATTAACTATGGTTAGTATAGATAGATGGTAACCATAGTTAGTAAGTTCTCTCTTTGTGTATATATATATATACTCACACACACACACACACACACGTATACATAAACTTTTTCCCTCAATTGCAGTTTGAAATAAGGGCTGATGTTAAGGATGAAAAAAGAGCATCCCAAATTGAATGTAAGCTTATGATTAATCAACTGATTATATTGCCTAAATTTATTTTGCTTCATCCAATTACTATACGGCTCGTTGCCAGTTTCTCATAACAACATAAAGTCTACATCAATATTCCTAGAACTCTAGGATAAAGGAGTATATTGAAAGCTCGCCACCTTCATCTAATAGTGTTCTTGGATAAAGGAGTTGATCTTTTTAGCTATTTAGCTGTTTTCCTACTCTCACATTCCCCACAATTTGGTTTTCTTTTCTTTCTTTTCACTTGACGTTTGAAGTTGTTAATGCTAATACAGCTTGAACTTAAATTTCAATCATTATATTTATAAGTTGTCAACATTATCTTCTTGTTTCTCATGTACCTGCTGCTTATATTTGTTTTTTTTTTTGGTATATGCATTCCTCGCTTTCACACACTTTTTACAACCCGGGGGTCTTCACAGAAATAACTACTCTACTCTTTTGAGCAGAGGTCTTACATCTTACCCCTCCCAACCCCACCTCTAAGTAGTTTTGGCCATTACATCTGGTATAATTTGGGAGTGTTTTCATTTTGACTCTTTTGTATGACTTTTGTGGTTGAGTTTCCTATTTGACATCGGGTATTTGTTTCATGGGTCGAGTTTGATTTGACGGGATTTTGTAAGACTAAGCATGAAATATATGCAGAAACCAAGGTCCAGCTGCATACCCAGTTGTAGTTGCTGCACATCCACAGGAACCGAATCAGTTTGCAATAGGACTAACAGACGGATCTGTTAAAGTAATAGAACCGTTAGATCCAGAAGGAAAATGGGTCGTTGACTCTGCACCATCGGATCAAGTTCAAAGATGACTGCAGAATCCTGTACAATCAATAGCAGCAGCAGCGTAGATTATATGATAAGATTGGGTTTGAAACTAGGTATGCTTCTTACTTGGCGCAGCCCTTTTATTCTTTAACAAAATCTCCAATGTGATAGTGAATTTGACAATGTGACAACGGTAGCTAGCTTTTGGACCTGTATATAGTCTAAGCAGGATTTCGCGGTGGCTTTTGCAGAATATGTAGAACAAATCACGATCTGCAAGTGATCCTTGCAGTTATATACTCATTCGTAGTAAACTAATCGTTCTGGGAATCATGGCAACTTGCATGGTACCTTTGCTTCTATTATTTCTCGGATTGAAATCGTTCTAAGTGATTCCTAGTTGGTCCATATTATTTTCCCAGATATTTTTTAAAATTGAATAAAACATTGATCAAGTTGGAAAAAAAGTTGAACAAAAGTGGTTGAAATTTTGGACAAATATCAAGCAAGTTGAAGGATGATTTGGAATTTGGGATTATGATTTTTGATGAATTTGGGACTTTTACCGATTTAGGGAACGCAGAGAATTGAGATATGAAAACTAAAATCTTGATGTCTTTGATGGACTTTTTTTAAGTGGGAAACAAAATATGAGCCTACAATATGAAAACAAAAATAATTAATACATGTGTATTTTGGTAGTCGGTTCAGTCCAAACCCCAAAAAAACACGTTTAAAAATGTAGACCGGATTGGACCAAACTAGGGGTGCTCAAATTTCCGACCAACCCGGCCAACTCAACCTGAAAAAACGCAAAAAAACTCAAAACGAGGTAACCCGATACATAATCGATACAAAATTTTCCCAAATCGCATCTATTGGGTTGGAAACGGGTTGGGCCCAAAGTAACCTGACCAACCCGACCAAAACTTACGTTTTTATTTTTTTAATAATGGTTTTAGACTTTTGTTGTCTTTTCTTTCTATCAATTTTCAAGTCTTTCTATCTTAGCCGTAGTTTAGATTTGTCCACGATACCACACCGATTAAAATCGCACGAATATGACCTTCAAGTCTTCAAAAATCTTCAAAATCGATAGAATCAAGAGGCAAGGGATACTTTTCTTCTACTCTTCTCTTATTAACTTTGATTTTAGTATTTTTAAACGGAATCACTTAGTTAGATTGTGAGATGATGTATTAAATTTCAACCTGACCAACCCGATCAACCCAACCCAACCTGCACGGTTTGGGTTGGGTTGGGTTGCACTTTTAATTGGGTTGTGTTGGGTTGGTTGAGATTTTTCAAACCGTAAACATTGGGTTGGGTTATTCAAGTGTCTTCAAACCGGCCAACCCAACCCGTGAGCACCCCTAGACCAAATGGTTTGATTATTTTTCGGACCAAACGGTTTGATTATTTTTCAGATCAAACCAAACCGATAGACTGCCAAATTGGTTCGACTAGTTTGAGTCGTCTGAAAGTTTTTTCAAACACCCCTAATTGAATTGTGTATATTATCAATATCATTATGTGTTATTGTTATTATATGTAAAAGGCAATTGATTTGTTTCCAGAAATGAAATTAAATGAAAATGAAAATGAGAATGAGTTTTGGTTCCTCTAAATTTGTGAGGATTGTTCATTTCCTAGTTTTTGGTAATGGTATATTAAATTGCATAGCATAATTTTCAATTTCAGTCTCCAACCTCTATTTACCTCACTCAATCACCCCGTAACATTTATTATTGTTACAACCTCCTTCTTAAAATAAATATTTATTATGAAAAAACCATGTAATTTTAGAAATGTATAATTCTTATATTTTTTTAATTAACTAAACTATAATTTTACTTTTAATAACAGAGACGGAGAAAAATTTTCCGTCTCATAATTAAAACACCTACATTTGTAAGTGGATACTTATTTTGAAACAAATTAAAATAGAAATTGTAATGACTTCACTTAGTCGAAGACCCACCATCGTATGAGCCAATAAGACTACCTATAAAATAGTAGTTTATTGGGCTCAAATTCAACGTAAGACAAAATAAAATAGTTCAATTTGGGCTGCCAAAAATAATGCTCATGGGTTTATTCTTTGAAATGGCACAAAAGTTTGCAATCTTCAAAACAAATGCTTCTCTAAGCTCCATCATTGATCCAAAACTCCAATAAGCATAATACCATGCGTTACATGCAAATCTTCAATGGACTTTAATTCATTTACTTGAATCTCCGCAACTAAGCTCATCAAAGCTTCCTTGATCAGTTTCGATCTTGATCTTGTAACTGGGCCATCTTGAATCGCCAAGGGATCTTTCATGTGGTTGGATGGTCCTCCATAACGACCACTGGAACAATCAATTACGAAATACAAATTACCAACTCTAGAAAATTGGAAATTTGTAGTTCAATACAAAATAGAAATTACCTAATCGATCGATGTTTGAACTCTTCAAAACCGAAGCATGCATCGTGCGTGAACGAAATGAAGAAGGAACAAAGTGAAAGTCGGCCATGGAACACTAGAATTAGTGACTTACCAAGTCACCCGATGTTTGTAAATTGTGAGTCATTTAGGGCTTTCAATGCCAACATATACTTTATGTTTGGGCTTGAGATAAATTTGGGCCTAACTTAAGTAAATGGTATACAAAAAAAATAAAAATATATATGTATTTGGCGGATTGTTTGATCCAAACTGCCCAAAAAAACCTCCAGACCGTAGACCTGACCGCCCGGTTTGGCAAATTTTCAAACCAAACTGGATCGTCAAACCACTCAAACTGCCAAAAAATGGTCCGGTTTGACTTGGTTCGACCTGTTTGAGCGGTCCAAAGGTTTTTTTAACACCCCTAACCTACATACATGCAATTCATAAAAGTTATAACGCACGACATAGTAAACAAAAGATTACTTGTATTATATCAAAAAAAAATCACAAGTATAGGCTCGACTATTAAAAAGTCGACCTCTAAAAAGTAGAGCATAGAAGGGAAAAAAAAAGCTAAAAAATACTAAGGAGCATGATGCTCTGGCACATCTACAACGACATCGTCACCACCCTCATCTTTGACGTCCTTTTCGTCATCGGAATCAAGGTCTCCTTCAAACCCTACACTCTTTAGAAAAAACTCAAGTTCCTCTTGAGCGAAACTCATGGGGTCCTTCCCTTGGAGGTGATGACGCATGATCGCAGCATGCACCTTTTGACACTTGAAGGCATTGATCGCCTGACGCTCCCCCCTCAGATCCGATATATTCTTCTTGGCCTCCACCAATTGAGACCTAAGGACCCCGACTTCTTTTCCAGTCATAGCCAGGGACTCCTTAGTTGTCATGACCTTTGCTTTGGTCACTGTCTCCCAAGACAAGGACTCCTTCAGATGTCCTTACACTTCTTCCATCGCCTGCTCCTCCACCTCTAGACAGTCGAGAGCATGGTCTAGACGTACGGAGAGAGACTCACACATGGCCGATGTCACATGTTCCTTGGTGACAACCTCCTCCTCCTCCCGCGCCAGGACCTTGGATGCAATATCCTTAAACCTATCCATTTTGGTGTGGAAGGTCAAAGAGGTTTGGAACGCCTGAAAAAAGAAAAAGTAAACAACGGGCATCGCATGTATCACGTGATCACAAACTTACGACAAAAAAAAATGTGATGTACTTACCATAAAGGAAAGCACGGTCGAATGAGCCTCCACATCATCTATTGCAACGTCCTGTAAACGCTCGTGGAAGATCAGGAGCAAGAATATGTTCATCGTAGGGAACATCTTCTTTCGGTCCATCGGCTCGGACTGTATAAAGTCGACAGGGACCATGTCCTTCATAGAGATCGTCAATCCCGCGTCCCTCTCGATCTTCTTGCCCTTGTCCCGAGCAGCAGAAGCCTCAGCCTGAGGTGGTATCACCCTCTTAACATGGGGCACAACACGAAAAGGCGATGTGATCGTCACTCCTGCTCACATCTTCATCTTCCTTGGATTGGCAGCCGAAGATTGGGAACTAGCAGAGAAAGATGGTTCCTTCGAGGAATCCATCCTCATCCTCTTCACTCCTGAGCGGGGAGTCGCAACTTTAGTCTTTGAAGTAAGCTCAGGAGCAATCTCCATCACCACTTCATCCCCACTAACGTTGGTCACCTGCTTTTTGGCAGAACCTAGCAAAAGAAAACTTAAGTTAGTTTCGACCGCTAATGAACAAATGTCAAACGACAGGAAGAAAACTTACCAAACGTCGTTTCTTCCTCTTCCTCTTTATCGACCTCTACAGTAGGAGGCCTCGAAGTGCCAATGATGGCAACTTCTTCCTCATCCCCCTCGGTCGAAGGACTCGACCCTCGAGCTCCAGGAAACTCACGATCTTCGTCGTAGATTCCCTCAAAGGGCTAAAGTTGCTGAAGTCGAACTCTGCCAAAAAGAAAAAAAAGATAATCTTTAAAGTTGGAAAATTCAATAAGCACAAAAAATGTATATACACAAGTATGAAAACTTACCATCGATATTCCAGTCGTGGGTTAACCAACGTTACTAGTCCCTCATCAGTGACGATATCAGTCGACCGAAGACATAGCGCACCTTCCACACACGATCATTGACAGTCGTATTCTGGATCAATGTCCGAGAACATCGATACTTCGAAAAAAGGTTGTACCTGTTGTTGGTCTCTGGCTCAACGGAATAAGTGATAACTCTCATTCTTGAGAGTTATTTGTTACTCTTTTCTAGTATTTTATTTCTCTTATACCCACTTTTGCTTCCTTCTATCTTCATTTGGTCCATAATGAATGCAGGTCGTGATAAAAACACCAAAAGTAATTGTTGATCCAAACTCTCTCAGTGATTTGATAACGACCCTCTTTTATACTTAGTGAAAATTACGTTATTATATGTATTAGTGTTTCATCATCAGCGATCAGACTGAGTCTGTTCAGTTATCGCTGATGACCTTTCTGTAAACATTTAATATGTATTAGTGTTTCACTTTCAGCGATCAAACTGAGTCTGTTCAGTCATCACTGATCGTTTCCTATGTAACACAGTTAACGTAATCCCTGAAGACAAGTCTCGCGTCAACATAGTTCATAGCTGAATCGAAGACGAAGCCACTGAACAATAGATAAGTCTACTAGTGACCTGATGCGGATATCAGCGAAGACCAGACAAATCTACTTACGCGAAGAAGCCTGAGGAAAAGCTTCAGCGATAGCTGAACTTTATCTCTGGAAGAAGAGATACTCAGCGATCAACGATCACAAAGCTTATGCCTCAAGTTTTCTTTTGTCTTACCTTGCACAACCAGTACGATGTGTCAGAACGGACAAGTCTCTGCCACAAATCGTACACCAACTCTGTCAACTACACTGTTCATAAAGTGGCCAAAAGCATGTCTCCAAAAGTGAGACTACCAAAGCCAATCTATGAATGCCACGTGTAAAGTACCCTGCCATGCATTTAATGCATAGGGTATAAATAGGAAGCTCACTCCTTCATCTGAAGGTGTGCTCAATCTTTGAACTCCAAAATAGAAACCCTTGTTTTCTATCTCTCTAAAAATCCCCCATTCTCTGAATTTCTTGTGCAACCATCTTAGTGTTTCTTAAGTTTGTTTAGATTGAGTCTGTCTTAATCTTATTCCGCAACAAACTTGTAAATTGTATTTTGATTTATCAATAAACAATTTATTAAACTTTAATTTCTGTGTTTGTATTCAACCCCCCCCCCTTCTACAAACTTGTTAAGCACCTTCGGGACCAACAAGTGGTATCAGAGCGGTTTGTTTAATCTAATAAACAAGATCTTGCTGTATACTCTTCCTTGCTATTCTAAAATGGCACTAAACACAAACACAAACTACTATGATAATGGTTCACTTTCTAAACCTCCTCGATTTAGCAGAGATAACTTTTCTCTATGGAAAAATCGAATGATGCTATTTCTTGAAGGTGCGGATCCTACTATACCTGAATATATAGAAAACGGACCCTATGAACCTGTTAGAATTATAGTTGCGGTTCCTGCTACTGCCACCACTGAAGCTGTCCCTGAACGATATGTCGTTAAGGAAATAAGACAGTGGAGTGATGAAGATAAAAAGAAGGTAGGCATAGATGCAAGAGCAAAGACCATTATATCAATGGCTCTGCCTGATGAAGTTTTCCATTCCATCATGCATCTAAAAACTTCTAAAGAAATGTGGGAAACCATATGTGTTCAATATGAGGGCACCACTGAAATCCAAGAGACCCGAAAGATTAACTTGGTAAGACAGTATGAAAGTTTTATCGCTGGTAAGAATGAATCTCTTTCTGACATTCATCAGCGGTTTAACTGCCTGATCATTGACCTAAGAACTGTTGGAAGGACCTATTCTAATTCTGAGGTCCTAACAAAATTCTTGGAAAGTCTTCCTGAAAGCTGGGACAGTTATTCAATATGTCTTAAGCTGACAAAGGACTTACATACTCTCTCTCTAAGCACTCTGTATGGAATATTGCTCAACTATGAGCAATCTAATCTCCTGAAGAAGAATCTTGTAAAAGATTCTAAAGACTCCAAAAGCACTGTTGTTGCTTTAGTCTCATCAGAGATAATTCCATCCCAGCGATCTACTCTCACCATCACTGAGTTAGATTCTGAATCTGAGGATTTATCAGACCCTGATCTTTCAGAGTTTAATGAGTCCTTAGCACTCTTGACAAACTCTTTTAAGAGATTTGCAAGAAAGAGTAACTTCCGAAGAAGTAAACCTCTCTCTCTTACTGAAAAGCCAAAATCAACTCCGGTTGATAAGGCTACAGCCACTTGCTATAACTGCGAAAAAATTGGACATTTTGCTAGTGAGTGCAGGTCTAAAAAGGTCTTCAAACCTTCTACCTCAAGAAGATCCAGTGATGACAAATACCATAAGCTGAAAAACAAATATCAAAAGCTGAAAAGCTATCAGCAAAAAGGTAAAGGTCTCATCGCTGAAGAACATGACTGGGCTGAATCAGAAGAATCATCTTCTGATGAAGAAGAAGTCGCTAATCTTTGCCTCATGGCTGAGATTAAAGAAGAAGTAGAAGAACCATCTGAACCTTCTATGAGCTACATATCATCTCAGGTATCCATCTCTACAAATCCCTCTCTACCTGAAGCTGAGAGAAGTCGCGCTGTTGATGTGCTGACGATTGACCTTTATAATGCTCTAAACGACAAAACTCAAGCTGAAAATAAAAATGTTTATTTAACACAAGAGCTAGAGAAATGTCATGAAAAGATCAGTGAACTAAATCTTTTAGAAGAAAAGCTAAAAGATCAAGTCATTATAAATGAAATCATCAGCATTGAACGCGAACAAGCCATCGCTGCTCTAAAAGCAGAAAAGGCTCATGTTGAAAAATGGTGCAAATCATCAACAAAGATCTCTGAGATAATAAATGCTCAAACTCCTGAAAGTGATAAAACTGGTCTTGGTTTTTGGACACCACAGGATGATCCTAAAGAAGAAAGTTCCTCGCTTAAGTTTGGAACTTTTGTCACATCTTTCTTTGACACTTCTTATAATCAATTCTATCCCTGTTCTTCTTCTAATCCCATCCCTGAGGAGATATCTGCAAAATCTAAGCCTGCAGATAAAGGAAAGTCTATTCTCCCTCCTCAGAAGGCTTCCAAGAAAACAAAACTGAAAGTTCCTTCCAAACCTTCAGTGGATAAACCTTTTAGCTCAGTGACAGAAATCTTTGATATCTGTCCTCCAAAGCTGAAGGTTGATCTAAAGCCCGTGAAATCTGAAGAAATAAAAATTCCTCCCAGATCTCGTGCTAAAGGTATTCTTGGAGCTGGACCTGCTCATCTTAAGTTTTCAAAACCTTTTGGTTATAAATCCACCATCAGATATAGAAAATGTTATCACTGTGGATTCACTGACCATATTGCGAGCAAGTGTCCAAATACCACCGAAGCTGATAAAACAGCCAAAGTGAAGAAAAATACCACTAAGGTTAAGAAATTAACCAAAGTGAAGATTACCACTGAAGCTGAATCTTCCTTATCCACTAACTCTGAAGGACCCATTGAAAAGTGGGTACCAAACAAAGCTTAATCTTCCTTATGTATGCAGGGATCAAAGGGCATCTGGTATCTCGATAGCGGATGTTCTCGTCATATGACTGGACAAAGAGACCTGCTCACTGAATACAAGGAAGAGAAAGGTCCCTCTGTAACCTTTGGTGGAAATGGAAGAGGATTTACCCGTGGGTTTGGTGTCCTCAGAAATGGGACAACTACCTTTCGAAGAGTCGCTTATGTAGATGGACTGAAGCACAATCTTCTAAGCATCAGTCAGCTATGTGACAAAGACTACGAAGTTCGCTTTTCTAAGAAAGCATGTTCAGTGGTAGATGAAAAAGGAAAACTTGCTCTCAGTGGTTATAGAAGAGAAAATGTCTATGTAATAGATATGGACTCTACTATCACTGATAACTTATGTTTTCTCTCTAAGGCCTCTTCTGATGTCAACTGGCTATGGCATAAAAGGCTCTCTCATCTAAACTTCAAAACCCTGAATTCTCTCTCATCTAAGGAACTGGTTTCTGGTCTTCCTCAGCACTCATATGCTAAAGAATCTCTCTGCTCAGCATGTGAAAAAGGAAAACAAACAAGAGCTAGTTTCAAGTCGAAACAAGTTTCCTCAGTAACAAGTCCTCTTCAGCTCTTGCATATGGATCTATTTGGCCCTGTCAATATCCAATCAATAGCTGGAAAGAAATATACGCTTGTCATTGTAGATGAATATTCTCGCTACACCTGGGTTATTTTTCTTCGCTGCAAGAATGATACTCCAGAAGAACTAATATCTTTTGTCAAAAAGATGGAAGTGCTGAATAATCTTACTGTTCGATCAATAAGGAGTGATCATGGAACTGAATTCAAAAATAGTTCCCTGAACAATTTCTTTGAGAACAAGGGAATCTCTCACAACTTCTCTTCAGTAAGAACACCTCAGCAAAATGGAGTCGCTGAAAGAAGAAACAGAACGATCATAGAAGCTGCTAGATCAATGCTCAGCGATTCTCACCTCCCTACTCAATTTTGGGCAGAATCTGTAAACACTGCATGTTTTACTCAAAACAGATCGCTGATAATAAAGCGATTTGGGAAGACAGCTTATGAACTCTTTCTTGGAAGGAAGCCTTCTATCAGTTTTCTTCATATCTTTGGTTGTCAGTGCTTTATCTTAAACAACAAAGATCAACTTGGAAAGTTCGACCCAAAAGCCGATGATGGAATATTTTTAGGATATTCCTCCATCTCAAAAGCCTACAGAGTTTTCAACAAAAGAAGACAAACCGTAGAAGAAACCATTCATGTCACGTTTGATGAAACGCGCTCAGCGAACTCTAAACCAATCGCTGACAATGAAGAACTGAATACTTGGATGATCTCTCACTATAAAGGAACTGAACCTTTCTTCTCAAACCAACAGCACACTGAAACTCCAGCTGCTGATGAAGAACCAAGTATCATACCTCCCACCGCTGAATCCAACTCATGGATTTCAGCTGAACCTCTAAACACACTTCTACCATCAAATCCATCTACGTCTGAAAACCCTTCTGAAAGTATTGGTGTATCTAATGTTCAACAATTACTAGCTGATGAACCTCAAGCATCTTCATCAGTGACTGCTCCTATTGTTGATCCTATCGCTGAAATAAGCAATCTTGCTCCTGCTCAGCGATGGACCAGAGATCACTCCATAGATCAAATTCTTGGTAATCCAGATGCAGGTATTCAGACACGACGAAGCTCAGGTAATATCTGTCTCTTTGTAAACTTTCTCTCCTTAATTGAACCAAAGAAGACTGATGATGCCCTCAGAGATCCAAACTGGGTCAGCGCTATGCAAGAAGAGCTGACTGAATTCTCTCGAAACAAAGTTTGGAATCTCGTTCCTAGACCATCTGATAAAACTGTAATAGGCACCAAATGGGTGTTTAGAAACAAGTTAGATGAACATGGAATTGTAACCCGCAACAAGGCTCGACTTGTTGCTCAGGGATACAGACAAGAGGAAGGCATAGACTATGATGAAACCTTTGCCCCTGTGGCCAGGCTCGAAGCAATTCGACTATTCTTAGCTTATGCAGTCTATAAAGACTTCATCGTTTATCAAATGGACGTAAAATCAGCTTTTCTGAATGGAAAACTGAATGAAGAAGTTTATGTAGAACAACCACCAGGGTTCTATGACCCTAAGCATCCAAATTATGTTTATAAATTGGATAAGGCTCTCTATGGTTTAAAACAAGCCCCTCGTGCTTGGTATGACACTCTCTCATCTTTTCTTATCTCTGAAAATTTTGAACGTGGCAAGATTGATAATACGTTATTTTTCAGGAAGATAAAAGGTCATATAATTCTTGTACAAATATATGTCGATGACATAATATTTGGTTCTACTAACCCATCTCTATGTACTCGCTTCGCTGAAAGAATGAAGAAAGAATATAAAATGAGTATGATGGGTGAGCTGACATATTTTCTTGGTCTTCAGATTAAACAATCTGACAAAGGTACTTTTATCTGCCAAGGTAAGTATGTTAAAGACATGCTGAAGAAGTTTGATTTAACACAAACTTCAGCGATGAAAACTCCTATGGCACCACCACTGACACTTAACAAGGATCCATCTGGAAAACCTGTTAATGTCACTGCCTATAGAGGAATGATAGGCTCATTGTTGTATCTTACAGCAAGCCGACCTGACATCATGTACTCCACTTGTTTATGTGCACGCTATCAATCTGAACCCAAGGAATCCCATCTGATCGCTGTAAAGCGAATTTTCAGATATCTGAAAGGAACTCCTAACCTCGGTCTTTGGTATCCCAAAGACTCAGGGTTCGATCTAACTGGTTATTCTGATAGTGATTTTGCAGGCTGTAAACTTGACAGAAAAAGTACCACTGGTGGATGTCAACTCTTGGGAGGAAAGCTAGTAAGCTGGACAAGCAAGAAGCAAAATTCTGTGTCCACTTCAACAGCTGAAGCTGAATACGTAGCCGCTGGAAGCTGTTGTTCACAAATCCTATGGATGAGAAATCAACTATTAGATTATGACATTCAGCTGTCAAAGATTCCTATCTATTGCGACAGCACTAGTGCTATCGCTATAGCAAATAATCCAGTGCTACATTCAAAGACAAAACACATAGAGATCAGATATCATTTTATCAGAGATCATGTGATGAATGGTGATATTGAACTTCACTTTATCCCTACTGACTTTCAGCTTGCTGATATTTTCACCAAACCTCTTGATGAGACAAGGTTCAACTTTCTCATCAGTGAGCTTGGAATGCTGAACCTCGAAGAATAATTCTTCAGCGTTCATGTATTGTGTCAGTAATCAAAAGTTCCCCTCATCATTCTCTCTGATAAACATTCTGACTCTCAGGTATGTTCTCTCTCCCTCAAAGATGTTTTTCTTCAAAATATAAACTTTAATCACTGAACTTTCTTCAAATGATTAAAAGCTTTTTTTTGAAAAATACATTAATCACTGATATTTCCAATCAGTGATCTTTTAAAAGGAAAATCTATCCCTATCTTTACAATCAGGGATACTTTTAAAAAGGAAAATCTATCACTGACTTTTCTTCAGTGATCATTTGAACGGACAAATGAACAGTCTCTCTCCTCTATGACGTCATTTGAACCGACAATCCACGACATGCCTTTTCTGACACGTTCGTCCGTTGCCCTCCTATCCAATCAACTTCGTGGAACGTGTCAATGTCATGATGATTTCTTTTCCCGCTTCATTCTCTCTCTTATCTCTCTTCTCTCTCTTCGTATAAAAGGAATTCTTCTCTCCTTTATACGGTTTACGCTTTCAAAACTTTCAAAGCAAGAAACATTCTCTCAAGAACACTCAAGCAAGTAAACCCAGAATATTGAATCTGCAACTCTTTTTCTTCAAGATACACAGGTTTATTTCATGTTTATATGCTTTGTTCATATGCTTTTTATTCTTTTAAAATCCTACTCGCTTTCTATGGATTTTATAAAACGTTTTTTTTTAAAACTAAAGATCATTCCTTCTGATTTTATGTTTTTAAATAAAAACCTTTTGGTTTTAAAGTGTTCTTCATTCTTTCTACCCAGAACACTATTTTTTTTCTCTTAAAAATAACTTGATAATTTTCCAGTTTCCCTTCTTCTATGGAAACTGGTAATCATATTATTTTTAATCTAAATCATTTCTTCTATTATGCCTCTTTCCATAACAGAAATGACACAGTCTTCAATCGTTGCTTCCAAGCATGTACGATTCGCTCTCACTGAAGTTGAGATTACTAAATGTAATCATTTGGCCAGACTCGACTTCAAAGCTGACAAATACCCACATCTGATGGAAGCTGCTAATTTCCTCAAGCAGTCATGCATAGCTTACGCGATCATTGTGGATCCTAAGCCCTCCAAGACTCTACTTCAGCAGTTCTGGTTCACTGCTGATGCAACTGAACTTACCAACAGGAAAGGCGAACGAGTCCCTGCTATCTCGTTCAGCACGGAATTAGGGCCAGGGAGCATGACCGCTCTTAGCCTCAGGAAATCTTTAAGATTCCCTGACAAACCAAAGAGTGGATTCGACGCACTCCCCACTGATGATGAGCTGATATTCTTCCTGGACGCAATGGGCTATTGTTGGGAAAACAAACCAAGATCGTCTATTCCTAACAAGAAGCTCACCAAGATTCTTAAAGCTCAGATGCCATCACAACTGAACTTTATCTTCTCGCACATAATTCAGTGCATGAGTGGGAAGAGTGGTTCGCTGGATCAAGCCAGCAAAACACAACTGCAGATGGCATACTCCGTTATCGCTGGTCAAAACTTTGACTACGCCACAGCCATCTTTGAAGATCTGAGGTCGAGATTAGAGAAGCCTGAACGAGATCCCAAGATCTCGTACGTACGTTTCATATGTACGTACATCAAGTTCCTCTATCCCAACACCTATCCCACCAAAGATGATGGCACCTTTGCCAGGGTTGGTCAACGATCACTGGAGGTCAAGCCACTCGCCGACGAGGTAAGTATCTCTCTCCTTCGCTCTCGTCTCTCTCTCCATTCTTCTTCATCTTCAGCGACCACGCAGACGGTTCCTTCGTCTGCTATCCCTGTCGCTACCACTACTTCTAAAAGACCATCAGCTAGTCCAATTGGTCCTTCCAAAAAGGCCAAAAAGACTAAGGAAAGTACACCTTCTAGTACTATACCTGAGGGAGCTTCTCAACAAGCTACCTTAGATGCTTTTGTGGGTCTTTCCTCCACAACTTCAGCAGTCACTCATACTGCCGTGTCAGCGATCTCACTCGCTGTCACATCATCAGTAACCCCACCTACTATCTCATTCCCTGAGATTAACCCCATCCCTACTTCTATCCCCAAAACTCTTCCCTTCTCTCCTCATTTGGTCTCTGAACCTGCCACCTCTTCTTTCCCTATAGGACCTGAGCATCAAACTTTTGAGGAATCTATGCAGTTCTACAAAATGTTTGATACGTCAGGTACACCTATACTCCTAAACACTTCTCTCCCCCCCTCTCCAAATAAGCCCATATCTGAACTAACATTATTTTCAGGTCCTAGCTTGGCGACTGTTGACACGCATGTCAACAGTCTAGGAGAAAAGGTGGATGCTCTCACCAACACCATCAATGAAACCACCAACGCCGTAAATCAGGCTGGTGAGGAGCTGAAGAAGTTGACCGCCACTTGCTCATCTAAAGCTGAGAACTCTCAACTTTCAGCTCTTGAAGAACAAGTCGTCCAACTCAGAGAGTCCTCTCGACTCTTTCAAGGACGATTTGAGTCTCTTACAGCTGAAGTTCAGGATCTCTCTTCCAAGGTTGACCTCTGCACGTCCCTTCTTCAGCAAGTTCTACAGAAAGTGAATGAACCAGCTCCAGCGCTGCCTCCCTCCTTCACTGAAGATGATCGTACCAACCTCAACATCGCTGTGGAATTCATTCATGATGCCACATGCGACATACCTACGGTTGAAGACCGAGTTAAGCGTCTGGAGGCTGACGTTCAAGTGCTAAAAGCTTCAACAGCTACTCCAGCAGCTGAACAATCCCCTACCGCTGATAATGACAAAGTGGGGGAGAAAACTGAAGAAACCTCTATTGCTGCTGGGGAAGCTAAGGAACCTCCCTCTCAATCTGAGGGGGAGAAGGCAAAAGAATCCTCATCGATTCACTCCATTCTCTTTGAAGAGGATGAGGAAGAAGACGATGAAGAGGAAGATGATCTAGATCTTGATGATCAAGAAAAGGATCAGCCCTCCGATGACGACGACGACGATGAAGACCAATCTATGTGGTTCTCTAAGCCGAACGTCGTATCAGGGACAACTTCGCAAGAGGTTGTCAAAACAGGGGTGAGAGGTGATACATCTTCAAGTGTTCCTTCGCAAAGCAAAGACAAGCAACCGATCGCTGAAGAATGCTTGAGGACTGGATCACAATCTGAGGGGGAGCATCCTTCTCAGGTATGTCTTTCAATTGTACCACTTTTCTACTCTTTCCAAACCCCTATGTCTTTCTAGCCTTTATCTCTCTCGTTCTAAAAATACACTTATCCCTTCTTTCCTTCTTTTTCTAACCAGACAGTTCTCACCCCTGCTTAAGGGTTCTGAACTACAAATAATACCAGCGACTATCGCTGAAGAAATAATCCCAATCTCTATCGCTGAGATTGATGAAGAAGAAGAAGAAGATTCCCTGGTCCATCCAGGAAGGCCCTCTCGACCATCTCATTGGTCAGAGGAAGTGGTGAAGAAAAGAGTTGAAATGATCGCTCAACTAGAAAGTCAACGGCTGAAAATCCCTCTTCAAATATCCACAGAGCTCGACTTCCTCACTGACGCTGAAAGAGAAGAATCTGCCAAAGCTGAGAAGCTGATCGCTGAATGCAAACGAGATGCCCAACTCGCTTTAAAGATTCAATCCTCTCAAGTTAAGGACAAAAAGCTGAAAAGCAAACCTGTGGAAGTTCAAGCAGCACTACTGAAAGAAATTGAAGAGGAACGCTTCAAAGAACAAGAGATCAACGATAAGTCTATCGAATGGTGCAAACAAAAGATGGATTATCGTTCTGATCTTCTTCCAATATCAGCCGTGACTATCTCTGGTCGCAAGAAGAAAGATCAACTCTCAGTGACCATGGAGATTACCAGAGAGGATGGAACCCAAAAAGCAATGTACGTATCAAAACTTGAAAGCTTCGGATTTACGGAATGGTTAGAGTTCTGGGATGCGCTGAAGAAATCCAAATCTACATACAGAGGCTACGTTGAAGGACTCCTTGAAGCCCTCATAAATAGAGTCGTTTCTGTACTAAAGCTGCCATCTCCTCTTCCTCCCAAATCTTTGAAACTCAAGAGAAAAATTGGGTCCTCCTCCTCTGAAGATGTCGCCATCATCAGGAATGAAACTTCTATCAAATTTTCAAGAGATGCACTGTTTGGTCCTCCTCCTGATCTTTCAGTTCTGGACTTATCTCTGCCTCCTGGTGGTCCCTTCCAAGCTGGTCAAGTAATCGACAAGCCTTATGGAATATTCTTCAGAGATGATGATGAGGAACTCAGATTTCAAAGAATCTCTGAGATTCCTATCTGTCCTCTGAATCATCTCAAGGATCTCTTATGCTTATGGTGTGACTTCTTCCCTGCTGCTGAAAAAATTAAAGAAATTATCAGTCAAGAATCTTTGGAACGAAGACAGAAAGGAGAAGAAATACCTGAGTATATGATCAATCCTCCCAAATCTTCTTATAGCTGATAGATTAGTTTTCTTATCTGCAATCTGTTAGTTATACTTACAGTAGTTAGTTAGTCACTTGTACTTATGATTTTCATATCTTGTAATTCTATCCCTGAATTAAATGAAAATTGCAGTGATGTACTTAACCCTATCAGTACTGTAAAAGATCCCTCAAAATAGTAATTGGGACATGCATTCTATGAGTCCTTTTTATTCCTATATTTTGAATTAAAAAGTAATTTTCTTTTGTTACTTTGTCATTATCAAATAGGGGGAGATTGTTGATCCAAACTCTCTCAGTGATTTGATAACGACCCTCTTTTATACTTAGTGAAAATTACGTTATTATATGTATTAGTGTTTCATCATCAGCGATCAGACTGAGTCTGTTCAGTTATCGCTGATGACCTTTCTGTAAACATTTAATATGTATTAGTGTTTCACTTTCAGCGATCAAACTGAGTCTGTTCAGTCATCACTGATCGTTTCCTATGTAACACAGTTAACGTAATCCCTGAAGACAAGTCTCGCGTCAACATAGTTCATAGCTGAATCGAAGACGAAGCCACTGAACAATAGATAAGTCTACTAGTGACCTGATGCGGATATCAGCGAAGACCAGACAAATCTACTTACGCGAAGAAGCCTGAGGAAAAGCTTCAGCGATAGCTGAACTTTATCTCTGGAAGAAGAGATACTCAGCGATCAACGATCACAAAGCTTATGCCTCAAGTTTTCTTTTGTCTTACCTTGCACAACCAGTACGATGTGTCAGAACGGACAAGTCTCTGCCACAAATCGTACACCAACTCTGTCAACTACACTGTTCATAAAGTGGCCAAAAGCATGTCTCCAAAAGTGAGACTACCAAAGCCAATCTATGAATGCCACGTGTAAAGTACCCTGCCATGCATTTAATGCATAGGGTATAAATAGGAAGCTCACTCCTTCATCTGAAGGTGTGCTCAATCTTTGAACTCCAAAATAGAAACCCTTGTTTTCTATCTCTCTAAAAATCCCCCATTCTCTGAATTTCTTGTGCAACCATCTTAGTGTTTCTTAAGTTTGTTTAGATTGAGTCTGTCTTAATCTTATTCCGCAACAAACTTGTAAATTGTATTTTGATTTATCAATAAACAATTTATTAAACTTTAATTTCTGTGTTTGTATTCAACCCCCCCCCCCTTCTACAAACTTGTTAAGCACCTTCGGGACCAACAGTAATTTTATGCAGAAAAGGCCACTGTTTTGGGAGTAGGCACTACGTGCCCTCGGTGGGCACCCGAAGATCCATTGGACAAAAGCTTTACCCAAGTTCTTTTGGTTATATGGAGGATTTTAGCAATGATTGGGGAATATTGGGGGATCCTTGGAAGATATGAAGTCCATTTACCCATTGGATAATAGCATTATTACCCAATGGGTATTGTCCAATTTTTCCAATATAAATGCAAGGCTTGGGAAGGCTATGGAGCATCACTTCTATCATCACATCTTCAAGACTCTAAATTTTCTCTCCTGAAAGTTAGAATTTAGACTTGAATATTAAAGTAGTTTTAATTTCTTGCATTTACTTCCGTAGAGTAATTTTAATTTCTTGCATTTACCTCGTACTTTAATTTTCGCATTTTATTTCCTATCTCGTTTGTATTTTATTTCCTACCAAGTGCCCACTGTCACCACCACCTCCGCTTGTGAAAACAACGATTAAAACTACCGATGATAAAGAAAAGGGAATACGGGACTATGCAACACCCGGATTTGATCAATTAAAATAAGGGATTCTTAGGCCCAACATCACTGCGCAAACTTTTGAACTGAAACCGGTAATGTTTCAAATGATCCAAGCAATGGGTCAATTTGGAGGATTACCTTCGGAAGATCCGCACTCTCACTTAAAATCATTTTTAGAAATGACGGGCCGTTTTCTTATTCCTGGAGTTCCCACAGAAGCCTTATGGTTGACACTCTTCTCTTACACATTGAGAGATAGAGCCAAAGCCTGGCTAAATTCTCAGCCATCTCATTCAATTAATACCTAAATTTCTAAAGAAATACTTTCCTCCCACTAGGAATTTGTGTGTGTCCCAATGTGTGAAAATCAGATCAAGATAACAACAAGATTCATGATGCCAAATTCTAT
The DNA here is from genome assembly GCA_954870635.1 of Arctium minus. Lineage (NCBI taxonomy): Eukaryota > Viridiplantae > Streptophyta > Magnoliopsida > Asterales > Asteraceae > Arctium > Arctium minus. Next base: position 37,984,083 of record OX941087.1, on the reverse strand, counting down.
TTCAATAAATCTCGATTTCACAGATACAAAACTCTCTGATATGAAATATTTCTCTCTCTAAACTCTCTGTTGGTCCCGAAGGTGCTTAACAAGGTTGTAGAATGGGGGGTTGAATACAAACACAGAATTTTGAAGTTTAATAAATTGTTTATTGATAAATCAAATTACAATTTACAAGTTTGTTGCGGAATAAGATTAAGTAAAACCTAATATAAACAAACTTAAGAATCACTAAGAAAGGTTGCACTAGAACTAGAGAATGGGGGATTGGGAGAGTATACAAAACAAGAGTTTCTATATATTTAGAAAGATGAAGGCTTAGGGCAACTCTCAGATGGAGTTGTAATCTTTCTATTTATACCATATGCATTAAATGCATGGCAGAGTACTTTACACGTGTCCTTCATTGGTTGGTTGCATGGATCTGACTTTAGGAGACATGCTTTCGGTCATATGATGAACAAGGTAGTTGTCAGAGTTGTTGTACGAATTGCTGCAGAGGTATGTCTATTCTGACAATCGTACGATGTGTGCAAGGGTAAGACAAAAGAGACTTGAGGCATAAGCTAAGTGATCATCAATCGTTGAATATCTCTTCCTTCAGAGATATAAAGAAGTTCAGCTATCGCTGAAGCTTTTCCTCAGGTTTCTTCGCGTGTGTAGACTCGTCTTGGCTTCACTGATATCCGCATCAGGTCATGAGTAGACTTATCTTTGTTCAGCAGCTTTGTCTTCGATTCAGCAGTGAACATATTTTGTTGCGAAACTTGATCAGTTTCGATCTTGATCTTGTAACTGGGCCATCTTGAATCGCCAAGGGATCTTTCAGATGGGATCATCTCGGGAATGAAAGCTATGGAGTGTAACCATTTTGAAGACGACCTTGGATGATATAACTTTTGATTATGTAAATATTGTAGTATAATTATGTCGTCTTGAATTTGCTCTCCCGAACCTTTATTTTGATGGAACTTTGTAGCAGCTCTGTTTTCCTTTTATGTTAGCTAGTTATGTTATTATGTTTTCATTCGTAACACACCGTCCTCCGGTCACGTGGGACGGGGGTGTTACAAATTATGGTATCAGAGCAATAATGACTCAAAACCGAAACATAAAGTGATATGTCACCAGTTAACACAAAATATCTCAACTGGTAACTAAACGTATCATCACATCAAGAGTAAAGAAGAATTAAGAAAATCAACTGGGTTCGAGGGTTGTACAGACCACTCGAACAATAAGAAATGAGTATAGGGCAATACACTCAATTTCTTTCCGATAACCGGCTCCCGAAAACGGTTCCCGAAAACGGCTCCTAGGATCGATCCATTCGCCCTCAAGTTGGCCGGTACCAGGCCAGACCCACTTATTGACATTGGGGTACTAATAACAAGGATGCCATGGCAATTTATAGCCGCCATGGAGGCGTCACAACATCGTTACCCTCGATGTCGTGCCTTAAAACACGAAATATTCAAATCGTTGAAAACATGTCAAGTCGATGTGTAAAGAGGAATTTCAAAAAATATGTGACTTTCAATCACTACATATCAAAATAGAATTCCGAAAACGGTTCTAATCCAAAAACAATTCAAATCCGACAACGGATCAATCATCAAAACCAATCAAATCCAAAGGTAGTTCAATTCAAAATCCGGTAGCCAATAATGAATATATCAAAGAAATGTCATGGTGATAACTGCAAATAATAACCATGATCATAAACATTAGGAATGCCGACAATTAGATGAGTTATCAAACTCACAATATCCCAATATTATTTCGCGAAGTAAATATGAAGAATTATAAGCATAATCGAGTAATAGATGCCTAGATGGTAAACGGAATACGATATTACCTCGATAATAGACTAATGTCTAAAGAGATTCACAAGAATCGGATATCCGTACCTTATATGGTAATCGGAGTAATGCTTCACGTTTCGGATGTTCCGGCTTTAAGCCCCGTCACTCCAAGTTACCTTAGAGTTTTATATAAGCATATAGCCTCTATCCCATTGTTAAGACCCCTTTCTTATCTTAATATTGACCCTGAATAAGATTAAACATGATTGGGATCTGATTACATGTGTTACAAGTCCTTAAAGCACACGGTACAAACAAATAATGCAACATATATAATCCCCTGCACCTGACAGCTTTGAACCAACTCGATTTTGAGTCTTTTTATCATACTTAGAGATACATTCAGGTGTTAATGTCTAAACAAAAGTTGTACCTCTACTTGTTAGGGTTCTCATCGTTTTGGATTCATCCCATTTGAATCAAATACCAATTTTATATGAATTTTCTAAAAACATTGCACAAATCCCGTTTTTCACAAGATCAGCTCAAGAAACTCACTGTTTTGAGCCTTATATAGTTAAAATCAGCTCTTGACCTAAACTACAAAGTTGAAATAGACACATAGACCTTTCCAACGGTGTATTACACACCTCAATCTAATTAACGAGCGATTTTATATGATTTTTCAAACATTCTGCAAATTCTGAAACTCCTATTAACAGCTCAAAACACACTTCTTTTTCATAAGATTGCTACCAAAATCATCATAAATCAACTAGGTATCATTCCCATATCACAAACAAATATTTACAACTTAATTTACAACTTATTTAATCAACAATTTGATGTACATACCTTAGTTTGTCTTCTACAACTAGCACTCCTTCAAGATTTAATCATCAATACCTCAATATGATTCTGGAACAATCAATTACGAAATACAAATTACCAACTCTGGAAAATTGGAAATTTGTAGTTCGATACAAAATAGAAATTACCTAATCGATCGATGTTTGAACTCTTCAAAACCGAAGCGTGCATCGTGCGTGAACGAAATGAAGAAGGAACAAAGTGAAAGTCGGCCATGGAACACTAGAATTAGTGACTTACCAAGTCGCCCGATGTTTGTAAATTGTGAGTCATTTAGGGCTTTCAATGCCAACATATACTTTATGTTTGGGCTTGAGATAAATTTGGGCCTAACTTAAGTAAATGGTATACAAAAAAATAAAAATATATATGTATTTAGCGGATTGTTTGATCCAAATTGCCCAAAAAAACCTCCAGACCGTAGACCTGACCGCCCGGTTTGGCAAATTTTCAAACCAAACTGGATCGTCAAACCACTCAAACTGCCAAAAATGGTCCGGTTTGACTTGGTTCGACCTGTTTGAGTGGTCCAAAGGTTTTTTTAACACCCCTAACCTAGATACATGCAATTCATAAAAGTTATAACGCACGACAAAGTAAACAAAAGATTACTTGTATTATATCAAAAAAAATCACAAGTATAGGCTCGACTATTAAAAAGTCGACCTCTAAAAAGTAGAGCATAGAAGGAAAAAAAAGCTAAAAAGTACTAAGGGGCATGATGCTCTGGCATATCTACAACAACATCGTCACCACCCTCATCTTTGATGTCCTTTTCGTCATCGGAATCAAGGTCTCCTTCAGACCCTACATTCTTTAGAAAAAAACTCTAGTTCCTCTTGAGCGAAACTCATGGGGTCCTTCCCTTGGAGGTGATGACGCATGATCGCAGCATGCACCTTTTGACACGTGAAGGCATTGATCGTCTGACGCTCCTCCCTCAGATCCGATATATTCTTCTTGGCCTCCACCAATTGAGACCTAAGTACCTCGACTTCTTTTCCAGTCGTAGCCAGGGACTCCTTAGTTGTCATGACCTTTGCTTTGGTCACTGTCTCCCAAGACAAGGACTCCTTCATACGTCCTTACACCTCTTCCATCGCCCGCTCCTCCACCTCTAGACAGTCGAGAGCATGGTCTAGACGGACGGAGAGAGACTCACACATGGCCGATGTCACATGTTCCTTGGTGACAACCTCCTCCTCCTCCCGCGCCAGGACCTTGGATGCAATATCCTTAAAACCTATCCATTTTGGTGTGGAAGGTCAAAGAGGTTTGGAACGCCTGAAAAAAGAAAAAGTAAACAACGGTCATCGCATGTATCACGTGATCACAAACTTACGACAAAAAAAATGTGACGTACTTACCATAAAGGAGAGCACGGTCGAATGAGCCTCCACGTCATCTATTGCAACGTCCTGTAAACGCTCGTGGAAGCTCGGGAGCAAGAATATGTTCATCGTAGGGAACATCTTCTTCTGGTCCATCGGCTCGGACTGTATAAAGTCGACAGGGACCCTGTCCTTCATGGAGATCGTCAAACCCGCGTCCCTCTCGACCTTCTTGCCCTTGTCCCGAGCAGTAGAAGCCTCAGCCTGAGGTGGTATCACCCTCTTAACATGGAACACAACACGAAAAGGCGATGTGATCGTCATTCCTGCTTGCATCTTTGTCGCGGCTTTTCGTGTTTACGCCTTTTTTTTTAATGCAAGAAAATAGATCTCGATGCAAGTATACATCTTAATCTACTGTCGTTTGTAATAAGTAATAATGGTACAAAGTACCGAATATCGATCCCACAGGGAAGTGTGGAAAAGTTCTCCTCGAAAGTCGGGTTTGTAAAAGCGAGTCTTAGATGGCGAATTCGAAAACAATATTTTTGATTGGGGGGTTTACTAACACTACTGAACGGTTAATTAAAAAGAAGCACACGGTACAATGTTTTGTTGAGGCAAGATTAATAATTGGATAAAATGATGAGATCGCATTCCTTTGTTATCTTAAAGTCGATACTTTATGTAACTTAAAATAAGTCGACATACAATAAACCAGTTGTCAATTGATTAATTGCAGTTCACCATAAAATATAACTTTAATTTAAATAACGTCGGACAATCATGCAATACGGTACACCATTTTAACTTTTGATCAGTCTCGGTCCCAACTTAACTTCGTACAGATTATAAATGTAACAGAAACGGAAATGTAAATTTTAACTAAAGGAGACGGTTGGCGTTTTCAAACACTCAACGATAGAAATCGTAGGAGTGTTGTGCCAACAACGTGTCCTTGGATAGAAAATATTATGTTTAACTAAAGAAGACGGTTGGCGTTTTCAAACACTCAACAATAGAAATCGTAGGAGTGTTGTGCCAACAACGTGTCCTTAGACAGGAAATATAATCACTTGAAATATAAGACTGAAAATAAATGACGTAAATTAAATTGCAGAAATTAAATGACAGAAAGTAAAAGACGGAAAATTAAAGTACATAAATTAAATTACAGGAATTAAAGTGCGTGAATTAAAGTGCGTTAAAATAAATAACGTAAAGGAAAACTAACCAATGCACACTTGATTTTTATAAAAGTGGAAACATAAAACGGATTTAATAAACTACAACAAACCGTGAACCAACAAAAGTTGGGAATCCGAATTTATTATTCGGACTTCCGGTTTGTAATAGAACTAAAGCCGCAATGAGACCAAAATAAAAACCAAGTTGTATCGAACCAACGAGAAGCGTAATACTAGAATAACAAGAGATGATTATGAAATACCGTAATTTTAATTAAAAATAGACCTATATTACTAAAACCCGGTTAGATTCGTGAGCCAAAGCTTTCAACCGTTAGCTATTGGCTCAATTCCTTAAACCGGTTACAAAGACGATAGATCAAAGGAGGTTCCTAATGATGATTAAGAGACATATCTAGATTCATTGAATCTAGACTTAAAAAAAGAAAAGAGAGAGACAGAGAGAGAGAGCCGTGAGAGAGAGAGAGGAAGAGAGAAAGATGTAGGTGAAAAAAAATGAGTTGTTGGTGAATGGGATGGTTTCTTCCTCAACCAAAACCATCAATATATAACCAAAAAAATGGGTCATGGGCTTCCAAAAATAAAGGCTTCCAAATAAAAGCTCATCAAGAAAAATAGCCCAAGAGTTTCTTTTTTTCTATCTATAATTCAGTCCATGAGACATTTAGCAGCCCAACAAAAATCGAGTTCGGTCCATAAGAGAAACGACCCTCTTCTTCGTCTAGCATCATCGGTCAAAAAAGGAGAAGTCCGTCTTCGTTTCCGCGTAATAGCTAAATTTAGACTCCTCACGACCTCCTAATTGATCCTGAAACGAACATATATATAAAAATAAGATTTTCGCGACGTTTTCTTTCAAAAAAAATATAAAAACGACAAAAAGCGTAAAACATTTATTTAAATGAAAACCCTAAAAAAATAGATAATAAAAAGACTCAATTGAGAAAATAAAAATGCTCAAAATTATAAAAAGTGAGTAAAAATAGGGTGAATAAAATTACCTTATCAATCTTCATCTTCCTTGGATTGGCAGCCGAAGATTGGGAACTAGCAGAGAAAGATGGTTCCTTCGAGGAATCCATCCTCATCCTCTTCACTCCTGAGTGGGGAGTCGCAACTTTAGTCTTTGAAGTAAGCTCAGGAGCAATCTCCATCACCACTTCATCCCCACTAACGTTGGTCACCTGCTCTTCGGCAAAACCTAGCAAAAGAAAACTTAAGTTAGTTTTGACCGCTAATGAACAAATGTCATACGACAGGAAGAAAACTTACCAAACGTCGTTTCTTCCTCTTCCTCTTTCTCGACCTCTACAGTAGGAGGCCTCGAAGTGCCAATGATGGCAACTTCTTTCTCATCCCCCTCGGTCGGCAGGCTCGACCCTCGAGCTCCAGGAAACTCACGATCTTCGTCGTAGATTCCCTCAAAGGGCTAAAGTTGCTGAAGTCGAACTCTGCCAAAAAGAAAAAAAAGATAATCTTTAAAGTTGGAAAATTCAGTAAGCACAAAAAATGTATATACACAAGTATGAAAACTTACCATCGATATTCCAGTCGTGGGTTAACCAATGTTACTCGTCCCTCATCAGTGACGATATCAGCCGACCGAAGACATAGCGCACCTTCCACATACGATCATTGACAGTCGTATCCTGGATCAATGTCCGAGAACATCGATACTTCGAAAAAAGGTTGTACCTGTTGTTGGTCTCTGGCTCAACGGAATAAGTGATAACTCTCATTCTTGAGAGTTATTTGTTACTCTTTTCTAGTATTTTATTTCTCTTTATACCCACTTTTGCTTCCTTCTATCTTCATTTGGTCCATAATGAATGCAGGTCGTGATAAAAGCACCAAAAGTAATTTTATGCAGAAAAGGCCACTGTTTTGGGAGTAGGCACTACGTGCCCTCGGTGGGCACCCGAAGATCCATTGGACAAAAGCTTTACCCAAGTTCTTTTGGTTATATGGAGGATTTTAGCAATGATTGGGGAATATTGGAGGATCCTTGGAAGATATGAAGTTCATTTACCCATTGGATAATAGCATTATTACCCAATGGGTATTGTCCAATTTTTCCAATATAAATGCAAGGCTTGGGAAGGCTATGGAGCATCACTTCTATCATCACATCTTCAAGACTCTAAATTTTCTCTCCTGAAAGTTAGAATTTAGACTTGAAGATTAAAGTAGTTTTAATTTCTTGCATTTACTTCCGTAGAGTAGTTTTAATTTCTTGCATTTACTTCCGTGGAGTAGTTTTAATTTCTTGCATTTACCTCGTACTTTAATTTCCGCATTTTATTTCCTATCTCGTTTGTATTTTATTTCCTACTAAGTGCCCACTGTCACCACCACCTCCGCTTGTGAAAACAACGATTAAAACTGCCGATGATAAAGAAAAAAGGATACGGGACTATGTAACACCCGGATTTGATCAACTAAAATAAGGGATTCTTAGGCCCAGCATCACTGCGCAAACTTTTGAACTGAAACCGGTAATGTTTCAAATGATCCAAGCAATGGGTCAATTTAGAGGATTACCTTCAGAAGATCCGCACTCTCACTTAAAATCATTTTTAGAAATGACGGGTCATTTTCTTATTCCTGGAGTTCCCACAGAAGCCTTACGGTTGACACTCTTCTCTTACACATTGAGAGATAGAGCCAAAGCATGGCTAAATTCTCAGCCACCTCATTCAATTAATACCTAAATTTCTTAAGAAATACTTTCCTCCCACTAGGAATTTATGTGTGTTCCAATGTGTGAAAATCAGATCAAGATAACAACAAGATTCATGATGCCAAATTCTATTTCAATAAATCTCGATTTCACAGATACAAAACTCTCTGATATGAAATATTTCTCTCTTTAAACTCTCTGTTGGTCCCGAAGGTGCTTAATAAGGTTGTAGAATGGGGTTGAATACAAACACATAATTTTAAATTTTAATAAATTGTTTATTGATATATCAAATTACAATTTACAAGTTTGTTGTGGAATAAGATTAAGTAAAACATAATCTAAACAAACTTAAGAATCACTAAGAAAGGTTGCACTAGAACTAGAGAATGGGGGATTAGGAGAGTATACAAAACAAGAGTTTCTATATATTTAGAAAGATGAAGGCTTAGGGAAACTCTCAGATGAAGTTGTAATCTTTCTATTTATACCATATGCATTAAATGCATGGCATAGTACTTTACACGTGTCCTTCATTGGTTGGTTGCATGGGTCTGACTTTAGGAGACATGATTTCGGTCGTATGATGAACAGTGTAGTTTTCAAAGTTGTTGTACGATTTGCTGCAGAGGTATGTCTATTCTGAAAATCGTACGATGTGTGCAAGGGTAAGACAAAAGAGACTTGAGGCATAAGCTAAGTGATCATCAATCGTTGAATATCTCTTCCTTCAGAGATATAAAGAAGTTCAGCTATCGCTGAAGCTTTTCCTCAGGTTTCTTCGCGTGTGTAGACTCGTCTTGGCTTCACTGATATCCGCATCAGGTCATGAGTAGACTTATCTTTGTTCAGCAGCTTTGTCTTCGATTCAGCAGTGAACATCTTTTGTTGCGAAACTTGTCTTCAGGGATTACGTCTAACTGTTTACATGAGAAATTATCAGCGATACTGAACATACTCATATTTGACCGCTGATAGTGAAACACTTATACATGTGAATGTTTACAAGAAAGATCAGCAGTGATAACTGAAAGACTCAGTATGGCCGCTGATGATGAAACACTAATACATAATGTTAAACGTAATTTTCACTAAGTATAGAAAAAGGATCATTATCAAATCACTAAGAGAGTATGGATCAACAATCTCACCCTATTTGATGATGACAAAGTAACTATGAATAAAATTACTTTAATGTCAAAATAAAGGATAATCAGGACTCATAACATACACGTCCCAATTACTATATTGAGGGATCTTTTACATTACTGATAGAGTTAAGTACTTCACTGAAATTTCATTAATTCAAAGAAAGAGTTACAAGAGAGATGAAAATTTTAAGTACAAGTGAAGAACTAACTACTGTAAGTCTAACTAACAGATTACAAGGAGAGAAAAAATCTATTAGCTATCTAGATAGGATTTCAGGACCTTGATCATGTAATCAGGTACTTCTTCTCCTTTTTGCCTTCGATCAGCAGATTCTTGTCTAATGATTGTTTTGATCGGTTCAGCTAGAGGAGAGTAGGTACACCATAAGCACAGGAGATCCTTGAGATGATTCAGATGACATATAGGAATATCAGAGACTCTTTGGAATCTAAGTTTACCTTCATCATCGTTGAAGAAGATTCCAAAAGGATTTTTCAGCACTTGTCCTGGAATGAATGGTCCACCAGGAGGCAGGGATAGATCAAGAACTGAGAGATCAGGAGGAGGCCCGAATAGTGCTTCTTTTGAGAACTTGATGAGGTTTCGTTCTTGATTGTAGCGACATTATCAGAGGATGAGGAGACAGGCTTTCTTTTGGTTTGCCTTGGCTTTGGAGGAAGAGCAAATGGCACTTTTAATACAACAGTGACTCTGTTTATGAGGGATTCAACGATACCTTCAACATAGCACCTATAGGTTGACTTTGATTTCTTCAATGCTTCCTTGAACTCTAACCATTCCATGTAGCCAAAGCTTTAAGTCTTGATACGAACATTGCCTTTAAGCTTCCATCCTCTCTGGTTATCTCCATTGTTACTAAAAGTCGGTCCTTCTTCTTTCTCCCGGAGATGACAACAACTATGATCTTCATTGGGTCAGAGCGATAATCAATCTTCTCTTTGCACCATTCTAGTGTTTTATCGCTTATCTCTTTTTCTTTTATGCGCTCCTCTTCAATCTCTTTTAGCAGTGCAACTTGAACCTTCACTGGATTTTTCTTCAATTTCTTGTCTTTGAACTGAGAAGACTGAACCTTGAGAGATAGATTTGCGTCTCGTTAACATTTAACAATTAGCTTCTCAGCTTTGACATATTCTTCGATTTTAGATTGAGTTAGGAAGTTAAGCTCTTTTGATGAGGATTGAAGAGGGATCGTTAGTCGCTGACTCTCTAGGTGAGAGATCATCTCCGTTCTTCTTTTGAGTTCATCCTCTGACCATTGAGCTGGTCGAGAGGGCCTTCCTGGATGGAACAGGGCTTCTTCTTCTTCTTCTTCATTAACCTCATTGAAGGAGGTTGGGATTATTTGATCTTCAACTGATGAAGCTGGGATTATTTGAAGTTCAGTTCCCTTAAGTAGGGGAGAGAACTGACTGATCAAAAATGAAAAAGGGAGTTAATGTTTATTTATATAGAAGAATAAAGATAAAGGCTTAGAATGAGAGAGGGGTTTGGTAGGAAAAGAAGGAGAGAGGGACAATGGATAGGCATACCTGAGAAGGATTCTCCTCCTCAGATGGTGAAACGAGTTTCAGGTTTCCCTCGGCAGCTATTCCCTTCTGCTTGCCTTGGGATGAGGCACCTAAAGTTGCTTCGCTTCTCCCCTTGCTTCAAAAATAACAACGCCTTTGACAGCTGGTGTTGATGAGACATTTGTAGCTAAGAACCAAAGAGATTTATCCTCTTCATCATCAACAACATCATTGTTTTTCTCTTGATCGGGGAGATCAAGATCTTCATCGTCTTCCTCCTCCCCCTCTTCTTCTTTTTCATCAACCAAAGCAAGTGAAGAAGAGGGAGGGGCTTGATCTTCTTTCGCTGAAACCTCAACGACCTTCTCCCCCTCAACTTGAGAGGGAGGTTCTTCCGTTGCCTGAGCCTCAGCTGCATCTACATTTTCTTCATTTGATCTCTCCCCCTATTTGTTATTATCAGAATGGGGAAGCTCAGCAGTAGCAGTGACAACATCAGTAGCAGGCGTAGAACAGGCACCAGCCTCCAACTTTTCCAAATGTACTTCAATCTATGGAATCTCTGAAGTAGCCTGATGAATGAACTAAACAACTATATTCAATGAAGTCTGGTCATTGTCAGTGATGGAAGGTGTTGGCGTTGGAGCTGGTTCATTCAGCTTTGTTAGGACTTGTTTGAGCAGAGCTGTGTAGGAGTCAATCTTTGAAGAGAGACCCCGAACTTCAGTCGTGAGTGTGCCAAATCTTCCTTGTAGAAGTTGAACTTGTTGATGATTAACAACCAAGTCCTCTTTCATTTTGACAATCTCTTCTTGAAGAGTCGTAATTTGAGAAGCTTTAGCCTTAGAAAGAGAAGCAGCAGTAAGTCTTTTCAGCTCCTCGTCAGCTTGGTTGACAATGCTGGTGGTGGTGTTGAGGGAAGTGGACAGAGACTCCACTTTGTCAGTGAGTTTGTTGACGCTGGCTTCAATAGTTCCCAAAGTAGGACCTGCAACAAAAGTTAGTGGTTGAGCAAAAGGATGCTCAGGCTTATATGGAGAGGTGGGAGAAATGTATATGGGTTTAGGAGTACCTAATAGATCAAACATATTGAAGAATTGCATGTCTCCTTCAAAGTTTTGAGGGCGTGTTTGAGTACCATGTCCTATGTGTGTAGCCTTAAGGGGTTGCTGCGAGATATTGGGAGGGTTATTGACCAAAGGAATATTAGAAGAATGAGTAATGGGGATAGAAGTAGAGAGAGCATTGGTGATAGGGGGAATTACCTTAGTTGGTGGATCTTGAAGAACTGGGAGAATTGGGGTTGTCGCCGGTGTTGTGGCAACGATTGGCATCACTGACACGGTTGTTGTGGTAGCTGATGTGGAGGAGCGACCCACAAATTCATCTAAAGTAGTTTGTTGAGAAACTACCTCAGGTATTATTCCAGAAGTGGTTGACTCCTTGATCTTTTTGGCCTTTTTAGCAAGACCAGAAAGAGTAGTAGATTGTCTCTTGGAAGAGGTTGTAGCGGCAGGGATAGCAGAAGAAGGCCTGCGTGGCCGCTGAAGTCGAAGAGTATAGAGAGAGACGAGAGCGAAGAGTAGAGAGACTTACCTCATTGTCAGCTGGTTTGATCTCCAGCGCTCGTTGGCCAATGCGTGAGAAGGTACCATCATTGGAGGTGGGGTACTTCTCAGCGAGGAGAAACTGGAGATAGGCGCAGATGAAACGAACGTAGTGAATCTTGGGATCTCTTTCAGTCTTCTCGATCTTTGACAATAGATCGTCAAAGATCGCTCCAGCATAATCGAAGTGCTTTCCAGCGATCACCGAGTATCCCATTTGGAGTTGCATCTTGCTGGCTTGGTCCAGCGATTCTATCTTGCCACTCAAACTCTGAATAATATGAGTGAAGATGTATTTGATCTGAGAAGTCATGTTTGCCTTCTGAATCTTGGTCAACTTCTTGTTGGGAATCTAGGAGCGAGGCTTGTTGTCCCATGAATATCCCATGTCATCCAAAAAACGGATGAGCTCAGCATCAGTGAGTAGAGAGTCAAAACATGCGTTGGTTTTTGCAGGGAATCAGAGAGCCTTGCGAATACCAAAGGCAGTGAGCATACCAAGACCATGTTCAGTCATGAAGGAGATAGCAGGGACCACCTCACTTTTCTTGTTGGTGACAAAGCTCTTTTCAATAGTGAACCAGAACTGTTGAATGAGTGTTTTGGATGGCTTGGTTCTACGATGAGAGCATAGGCAATGCATGATTGCTTCATAAATGCATCAGCTTCCATCAGATGTGGGTATTTGTCAGCTTCAAAATCCAGACGAGCCATATGGTTGTTCTTGGGGATTTCGGATTCATTCAGTGCGAACTTGACAGTTTTGGAAGCAATGAGTGTAGCTTGAGCCATTTTTGAGTATGAAGAAGTAGAGTAGAATGAGGATTTAGAGTCTAAAAACGATAAAAATATTTTACCAGTTTCTCATTTTGGAAAGAAACATAGAAAAATAGGTTGTTTTTAGAGTAAAACAGTGTTCTTTATGAAAAAGAAAGAACAGTTTTAAAAACCAAATGTTTTTGAACAAGTTTAAAATCAAAAGAAATGATTTTAATGTAAGGAACACCTTTTAAATAAAAAATAAGATGATATTTAAGATTCAAGAATGGTTTGAAGAGAAAAGAATGTGAAGAACAAAAACCTGATGATCTTCTTGAAGATTTGAAGATTAGAGAGTTTTTGTCTGCTTGAATGCTTTGAAAGCTTTTTCTTGCTTGGGAAGTTTTAAGTGAGCGTAAAAGATAAGAATTGAAAAAAGACATTCCTTATAAATGAGGAGAGAGAAAGAAATGAGGTGGGAAAACAAATGCTCATCATGATATGGACACGTCCCACGAAGTTGATTGGATAGAAGTGCAACGGACGAACATGTCAGAGGAAAAAGGCATGTCATAGATTGTCGGTTCAAATGACGTCATAGGAGAGAGAGAAAATCGTTTCATTTGCCTTTTAGAAAGTATCTCTGAAGAAAATTCAGAGATAGGTTTTCTTTTGAAAGAATCACTGATAATAGATTGTTAGTGATAAATTTTATTTTCCAAAAACTTTTAACCACTTGAAGAAAGTGAGTGATTAGGATTTGATTTTTTGAAAAACTTACTAAGTATTATTCAGTGATAGAGAATGAGGAAACATACCTGAGAGTCAAAACTATTTAGTCAGAGTGCATATGATAAAGGGGAACTCTGTATTACTGACATAATGCATGAAAGATGAAGAGTCGATCTTCAAGATTCAGCATTCCAAGCTCACTGATGATAAAGTTGAATCTTGTCTCATCAAGAGGTTTGGTAAAAAGATCAGCTAGCTGATAGTCAGTAGGGATAAAGTGAAGTTCAATATCACCATTCATTACATGATCTTTGATAAAATTATATCTGATCTTTATGTGTTTCGTCTTTGAATGTAGCACTGGATTGCTTGTTATAGCGATGGCACTAGTGTTGTCGCAATAGATTGAAATCTTTGATAGTTGAAGGTCATAGTCTAATAGTTGATTTCTCATCCATAAGACTTGAGCACAACAACTTCCAGCGGCTATGTATTCAGCTTCAGCTGTGGAAGTGGACACTGAACTTTGCTTTTTACTTGTCCAACTTACCAGCTTTCCTCCTCGAAGTTGACATCCACCAGTGGTGCTTTTTCTATCGAGTTTGCAACCTGCAAAATCACTACCTGAATATCCAGTTAGATCGAACCCTGAATCTTTGGGATACCAAAGACCGAGGTTAGGAGTTCCTTTCACATATCTGAAGATTCGCTTTACAGCGATCAAATGGGATTCCTTGGGTTCAGATTGATAGCGTGCACAAAGACATGTAGAGTACATGATGTCAGGTCGGCTCGCTGTAAGATACAACAGGGAACCTATCATTCCTTTATAGGCAGTGACATTAACAGGTTTTCAGCGGGATTCTTGTTAAATGTCAGAGGAGGTGCCATATGAGTTTGCATCGCTGAAGTTTGAGTGAGATCAAACTTCTTCAGCATGTCTTTAACATACTTACCTTGGTTAATAAATGTACCTTTTTCAGTTTGCTTGATCTGAAGTCCAAGGAAGTAAATTAGTTCACCCATCATACTTATTTTATATTCTTTCTTCATTCTTTCAGCGAAACGAGTACACAGAGATGGGTTAGTAGAACCAAATATAATGTGATCGACATATATTTGCACAAGAATAATGTAACCTTTTATCTTTTTGAAAAACAAAGTATTATCAATTTTACCACGTTCAAAATTTTCAGAGATAAGAAAAGATGAGAGAGTGTCATACCAAGCACGAGGGGCTTGTTTTAGACCATAGAGAGCCTTATACAACTTATATACATAATTTGGATGCTTAGGGTCGGAGAACCCTGGGGGTTGTTCAACATAGACTTCCTTATTCATCTTTCCATTCAGGAATGCTAATTTTACATCCATTTGATATACTTTGAAGTCTTTGTAAACTGCATAAGCTAAGAAGAGTCGAATTGTTTCGAGCCTAGCCACAGGGGCAAAGGTTTCATCATAGTCTATGCCTTCCTCTTGTCTGTATCCTTGAGCAACAAGTCTAGCCTTGTTGCGAGTTACACTCCCATGTTCATCTAATTTGTTTCTAAACACCCATTTAGTGCCTATAACAGTTTTATCAGATGGTCTAGGAACGAGATTCCAAACTTTGTTTCGAGCAAACTCAGTCAGCTCTTCTAGCATAGCGCTGACCGAGTTTGGATCTTTGAGAGCATCATCAGTCTTCTTTGGCTCTAATAAAGAAAGAAAGTTGACAAAGAGACAGATATTACCTATACTTCGTCGAGTCTGAATGCCTGCATCGGGATCACAAAGAATTTGATCTATGGGGTGATCTTTGGTCCATCACTGAGCAGGAGCATAACCGCTCACTTAAGGAGTTTGATCAACAATAGGGATGTTCACTGATGAAGAAGCTTGAGTATCATCAGCTATTAATTGTTGATTATCTGACAGATCATTGTTCACAGATAGGTTTTCAGATGAGGGAAGATCTGATGGAGGGAGTGTGTTTAGAGGCTCAACTAAAACCCATGAGGTGGATTCAACATTAGGTGGAATGATGTTTGGATCATCATCAGCGACTGAATGATCTGTGTGTTGATGGTTTGTGAAGAAGGGTTCTATTTCTCTATAATGAGAGAACATCCAAACATTTAGCGCTTCATTGTCAGCGATAGGTTTAGAAGTTGTTGAACGGGATTCGTCAAAGGTGACATGAATTGTTTCTTCTACAATTTGTCTTCTCTTATTTTAGACTCTGTAGGCCTTTGATAGGGCGGTTTACTCCCCCCTAATCTAACCGCAAGTGTACGGGTCGAATTAAGTAATATGTACTTGGAAGTACGAGTATCAAACCAAGGGAACTAGGAACTGAGTATCACAATTACTATAATCACTATTTACTGGACGATCCAATTGATGAATTGTTGATGATTAAATAATAACTAAATTAATGAAAATAAACTCTAGAGTAAAAACAAGAACAAAGTTGGAAACTTTTTCGGGAAGAAAGCAGTTGAGGGTTGGAATTCCAATGGTTTTCACAAAGAACACACCACTTATGATTGTTATCAGACTAATCCAATTAAATGAATACACAATCACCAAAATAATTGTTATTCTCTCTCGAGCAACAACAAAGTTATCTCTAAAAAGATAAGTTTCATCTATCGATCTCAACCTATGAGTTCAGAAATTCATTAAGAACAAGATTGTAAAATAGCTACTAAGGTTTACTTAGTATATCTCTATCCAATTTCTCACCTTAGGCATACAAATCCAATTCAAGTTATAAGCTAGTTCTCTCAAATCTAATCCATAACAAATAAATCAATTTGTAAGTTGATCAGGCTCACAAAAGCATTAAGACCAAATTCATATGCTTCATTAATTAGAAAAACTGATAAAAGTCACAAGATTTCGTGTTCATATGCTTAAAAACCAAAGTTCATCCAACCCCCAACATCTAAATATTAGTTCATGTTGGGGGTGTTAAAACTCAAAGCAATAGGAAGAAAAATCAAACTAAACATGGTCTCTTGAATAAAAGATATAGATATGAACAAACTCCCCTTTGTTGAATCACAATACCTACGAATAATGCTTTGATCTACGTTAATCTTGTGTTCCCGGATGATTTCTCCGCGTTGATTGGCTTGAAAACCCATGGAAGATCGTTTCTAGTCGCCCCAAGATCACCCCTTGTCGTCCTCTAAGTGTATTGGTCGTTGAATAATGAAAACCCTAGGTAAAAAGGGCTTTAAAAATGAATCAGCATGCTACCGGTACTTACACCGAGACTTAACTCTCGGTCAAAGTCTCGGTGGGCTCTGATTCTTATAATTTTCACTGGTGCTAGTTGTACCGAGACTTAAGTCTCGGTAAAAGTGTCGGTGAGCAAATTTTTTCCAAAATCAGGTTGATGCTAGTTACACTGAGACTTAACTATAGGTAAAAGTCTTGGTGAACACTTTTTCTCCAAAATTGCACTTTGATGCATTTTATGAGCCTTGAACCAAGATTTGACTTGCACGAGCTTTGCTTTGCCATTAAACTTATCGGGTGTGTCATTCTCGTCTATAATTAGCTTCTTTTGGACCAAATTTCTCAATGTATTCCCGAAATATCGATACCTGAAAAACTCGCGAATAAATGTGAAAAGACGCTTTGTTTGTTTGGAGAAACAAGCATAATTACTCGAAAAGTGGCTCTAAAATAACGCCGAAATTGGCGTTATCAACAACCCCAAACCGAGCGTTGTTTGTCCCCAAGCAAATTAGCGACAAAGATAAAAATAAGAAAAGATCAAAAGCAAGTTGATTCTGCAACAATGGCCTACGGGTATACTTATCATGAAGTTTGAACTATTATTGTGCCAACTAGTTGTGAAAAATAACGAGAAGACGGTAAGAATTCAACCATAGCACAATTAACAACAAACTAAACATTGAAAATTGAACTGAAAACAACGACACCATACTGAACTACAACTATTCAATTACACTTTCAAAGAGGATTTCGCCTCGACCCTACCTCACGGGATGCCCTCGATTAGCTCGAATCCTAGGCTATCACACATATATTTCATGCAGGTGGAATTTATAGACAAAGAAAATCATTAATAAATGCATGATGTATAAGTTGAAAAACGCATAGATGAAGTCAAGGTGATCTCAGAAGGGAATCAAGTAACAAGACAAGAAGTATTAGCAAGAGAATTAGTCTACCTTTATCACATTTTCCAGAAGATCATTCATGTCTTTTAATCGGTTGTAATGGGGTTGGGGGTTCTGACTAAGAAACAATGGGTAACGTGGAACAAAAGCCCAGGTATGTCAATAATTCGTGATGTCCTTCGACTTTCCACATTACTCACCCTTTTTCCTTTCTTTTTCACTTTCCTTCTTCCACCATTACACCCTTTGGGTGCAATTCGCTATCATGTTGCTCTTTTTTTTTCATTTTTCATTTTTCATTTTTTTCACTTTTTTTGCTCGGGTAACTACCCGTTCTCTCTCTCTTTTTTTACGGGGCACCATTGGCCCTCTTTTATTATCAGCTCTATGGTCTGATTGGCTTTTATTTCTTTTCCCAATCCCTTTCTTTTTTCATTCCTTTCTATCTACCATTACCATGATTACTAACCGCTTGTGATTGACACATCTTAGGACAAGGGTAGGGTAGTGTTTAGGCTGGGGTCAAAAATGGGTTGAGAAACGAATATTTAAACGGTAAAAGGCTGCAAAAGGGGTTGGATGCACACAATTAAAACAAGGGAACGATAGCTAAAAGAATTAAATCATAGAATCCACACACAATGCCTCAAAACATGTCTTAAGGTCCACACGAATAGGTGACTAAACCTTTACTCAATATCCTGATGGATGTCTTTGCTACTTGATGCAATTTATAGTGAGATCAAGCTATAACCACAACGAAAGAGTAACAGATAAGTGTATCGACTATTTTGCATATATCTCTCAGAATCGAAGCGGTATTCATTAGGCTCAACATCTCACAGGTGGTCTCCACTAATGTCTCCTAATCATGCAATCTCCTAATTATTGATCCAAACTATATCACCGTTCTCAGATTCGCAAGACAATATAAATTTTGTGAAAATTGTGCTTTTCATAGAATCCCGTGTCCTCATCCTAAAAGAAAATTTTAAAATGTTGGGCCAAAACAGTGTAATGCAATTATACAATAATGAGTATACCTGTGCCTATATTTTAAAATGTTGGCCCAAAACAGTGTAATGCAATAATGAGTCTACCCGTGCCTACAAACCCAAACCTTACCAACACATTGTCCTTAATGTGTCAACTTGGTTTTGAGTAAAGACAATAAGATGTGTAAAAATCAACAATAGACATATAATGCATACATGATGCCCAGATACATGACAATTAGTGTATAACGCGATTATAACACGTTTTGGGTATGGATTGTTATCCATGTTTTTGGGTTTTGCATACTGAACTTTATCCATGCTTTTGGAATATTTTTGGGTGTGAAAGTTTATTCACGTTTTCAGTATCTGATTATTAAAGTGTCAGTTATGTATTACGCAAGTTTTGGGTTTTGGATTTATATTAGAAGAAATGTTTTGTTTTGTGATTTTAATCACGAAGAGGGTGAATGTTGAAAAAGAGATTGTTTCCAGATTTAACGTATTTCATTTTGGAACTCACGATTTAAATAACGTTCTTAAAGTTATTGTTTTATATATATCTAATGAAAACTCTTGAGCTCACTAGGCGTTAAGCTTAACCTTTTTTATTTTCCGGCATGTGCATCAGGTCCTAATTGGGATTTGGTTCTAACGGTGCTAAGAAGAGATGAGCACTAGATTTACTCGAGTGTAAGTATATTGGCAAAGCCTTCCGCAGTTGGAGATAATGGCTACTATTGGGTTTTAGTAACACCCGTACCTATTGTAGATCGTGTATAAGGATTGAAATGTATTTGTCAAAGTTAAACCTTAAATTATTGTTGTAGATGATTCAGTTATCAACGTATTTGGAAAATTTTAAATCAGTTGCTATTTTGAGAGTTGAGGGTGTTACAAGTTGGTATCAGAGCTTAAGTTTGAGAGAATTAGGTATTGATTTTGGATGCCTAGACTCAAACTAGCGTTATTTTAAGTGATTGAAAGTGAAGTTGCACCATTAGGTACCTTAAGATACAATATTCTGAGGTTGATGGAGTCACTAGGAACGGGAATCACGTCGAGAGTAGCAAGGATGACCATGTACAGTACGTTCATAATTGCACCTGACCAGTGTTATGGTGAACCTACATGTTACATGTGTATGCTTTAACTACCTTGATATGATGACCGTTGGGGTAGTAAGTGAGTTTCTAAGCATGTTGTCCTATTTCCACTCGGGAATGGACAATGATTGTAAACTCTAGTACGGTCTTTGATGCTCGGGTTTGACTTAGAGACACGTGACACATCTCTCCACATAATTGGCCACGTCTAGCTTCATCACCGGCCACCAATAGTTCAACTTTAAGTCCCTATACATCTTGGTGCTACCAGGATGTATATAATACTTCGATTTGTGTGTTTCTTCAAGAAGTAGGTCATGGTTTCCCCCAAACTTCGGCACCCATATTCTCCCTTGAAAGAGTTTAATTCGTTAAGAGTTCTCTTTGCTTCACCATGACTTCGGATTTGAGATTCTCCTTCTTGAGTGCTTCCATTTGACTCGCCTTAATGTTTTCCAAGAGGCTCGATACTACATCGATCCTGGTGAGGGTTAACTTGACACCACCATCATGGCTCCTGTGACTCAACGCATCTGCCACCACGTTGGCCTTGCCGGGATGGTAGAGCAAATCACAATCGTAGTCCTTTAGAAGTTCAAGCCACCTCCTTTGTCGCATGTTGAGCTCTTTCTGATCGAAGATGTACTTAAGACTCTTGTGATCAGTGAAGAGAGTACACTTCGTCCCATATAAATAATGCCGCCATAGTTTCAATGCAAAGACCACCGCCGCCAATTCCAAGTCATGAGTAGGGTAGTTCTTCTCGTGATCTTTTAGTTGTCGCAACGCATAAGCTATCACTTTTCCCCGTTGCATTAGCACACACCCTAAACCCATCTTGGAAGCATCGCTATACACCATGAAGTCATCCGATCCCTCGGGCAAGGATAGGATAGGGGCTTCGCACAACTTCTTCTTGAGCGTCTGAAAGGCTTGATCTTGCTCATCGGTCCAAAGAAATTTGGCGTTCTTTCTTGTGAGTGAGGTGAGCGGCGTAGCTATCTTGGAGAAGTCTTGAATGAAACGCCGGTAGTAACCTCCAGTCCCAAGAAACTTCGGATTTCTGTCGGACTCGTTGGCGGTTCCCAACTCATCATTTCCTCGATCTTTGTCGGATCTACCTTCACTCCATCTTTAGACACCACATGCCCCAAGAATTGCACTTCTTGGAGCCAAAATTCGCACTTCGAAAACTTTGCAAACAACTTTTCCCTTCTTAGAACTTCCAACACTTCCCACAAATGTTTCCCATGCTCGGACTCGTCCTTTGAATAGATTAGAATATCGTCGATGAAGACAATCACGGATTTGTCCAAGAATGGGCGACACATGCGGTTCATCAAGTCCATGAATACGACCGGAGCGTTGGTCAAGCCGAAAGGCATTACCAAGAACTCGTAGTGACCGTATCGCGTTCAGAAAGTCGTCTTCGGAATGTCTTCCTTCTTCACTCTCACTTGATGGTATCCGGACCGAAGGTCAATCTTTGAGAAGCATCTCGTGCCTTGGAGTTGATCAAAAAGATCGTCGATGCGAGGTAGAGGATACTTGTTCTTTATCGCGACTTTGTTCAACTCTCGGTAATCAATACACATCCGCATGGATCCGTCCTTCTTCTTCACAAACAATATCGGGGCTCCCAAGGTGACGAACTCGGTCGGATAAAACCCTTCTCCAATAGCTCTTGAAGTTGCGTCATCATTTCTTGCATTTCCATCTAGGCTAATCGGTAGGGGGTACGGGCAATTGGAGCCGCTCCCGGAGTGAGGTCGATTTGGAACTCCACTTGTCTTTCCGGTGGTAACTCGGGTAAGTCTTCCGGAAAGACATCCGGGTAGTCTTGTACGATCCTCATGTCCTCCACCGACTTATTCTCTTTCTTCGCGTCCACCACATAAGCCAGATACGAAGGGTAACCCTTCACTAGAAACTTGCGAGCCTTAAGAGAGGAGATGATAGGGTTGCTTTTCTTCCCTTTCTCCCCATAGATGGTAACCACTCCGCCTCCCGACGAAGGTCCTTGGATCATCTTATTAGAGCAAAAGATGTCGGCCTTATGCCTTGACAACCAATCCATGCCTATGACCACGTCGAACCCCCCTATAGTCATAGGTAGCAAGTCTACCCCAAATGAATTCCCATCGATCTCTATAGAACAATCACGAAAACAGTCTCGGATGATCACTTGATCTCCATTTGCTACTTCTACTACTAAAGCATCAGGAAGGACACTACTAAGAGTGACGAACTGTTTACAGAAAATATCTGATACAAAGTAACACGTATCACCCAAATCAAACAATACACGAGCGGGCAAGGAGTTTACTAAGAACGTACCTGAAAAAACATCAGCGGTCTCCTTTGCCTCCTCGGTAGTCATCCGGAAAGCTCGGCTTGGCGCCCTCGACGGTCGATCGACTCACGCCGTTGATACAAAGGAATTTCCATGGTTGACACCCACTAGTTTCGGGAAATCCTTCATCATATGGCCCGGTTCCCGACACTCGAAACACACTAGTCCCCGGATAGGACATTCTCGAGTCGCGTGCTCCTTCTTGCAGTACTTGGCACAACCGACCGGACCCGAGTAGGTTCTTGGTTTGCATGGGTCGGATTGCTTGGTCTTGCACTTGTGGCATCACCGATCTTCCCTCCGATTGCCATCAACTCTTCCACTCACAAACGACTTAGACTGTCGAACGGGCCCAGATGGCCCTTCCCATTTACGCTTCTCCCCAACCTGCCTTCTCTTTTCTTTCTCCGCAATCATGTCATCTTCTATAAGCAAGAACTCTTCGATGACCTATTGCAATGTCGATCCTCTAGCATTTCTCACCGTCGTCCTCATCTCGGCCGATAACCCTTGTTGGTAAGCCTTAATCTTCGACCTCTCATCGGGGACCAGATGCCCCACCAAATTTAACTTTTCCAAGAACATCTTGGAGTAGTCGGTAACGGACAAAGTCCCCTTCTTCAAATCTCTGAACTCTCTTTCAAGTTTTTCCAACGAACTTTCACTACAATACTTGTCCTTAATCTTTTCCTTGAAAACCGGCCAAGTTAACTTGGCTAAAACTTCAGAAGTGAGGGCGGGTCGAGTGAGATTCCACCAGATCAAAGCCTCTCCCCTAAGCAGTTGAGAAGCGAACTTGACCCGTTGCGAGATGTAGCAATCATTAGACTCGAAGGCCATCTCCACCTCCTTAAGCCAGTACATGCAAGCAACCGGGTTGTCGGAACCTGCAAACTCATTCGGGTTGCACCACATAAAAGCTTTGTAGGTGCATCCCTTGGCCTTTCCCTTGTTCCCGTTTTCCACCTGGTCTTCAGTCAACACAACGGCCAGTCCACCACCTGACCCCATTACGATGTTTTCCGCCATTGTCTCAGGTTGTCGGTGACTGGCATCTCAATCTTCCAGAAGTTTCATATTCTACTTTGACTCTTATCAAGGAAGGAGGCCACCAAACCAAAGGGGAGGTCTTTGCTTGCTTTTCCTGTTAGAGATGCTCATAACAGGCTTTCCCTCTGTAGAAGACTTCTTCTGAATGGCAGTAGGCCAAGTCGGTAGCCTTTTCTGAAACTCTTGGGAGAAGGGTTGTAGGATTAGAAAAAGGCCTAACTGTTGTTGAAGGAATAGAGGTTGTTTCGGCTCTTGGAGTAAGGGGAGAAGGGCTTAGTGCTGGTGAAATGCTTTTTGAGACTTACCCCACTCAATGGAAATTTATTTAGGCAAGATCCCACGGATTAAGCCTCAGATGCATGTAAATTTGAAGTAATACTTTGTGTTAAATATGAGTACCATGTCTTGTGACCAAATTCATGTAGTTGTGTCGAGCTTCTAGCAGTTGTTCTATTGTCTGTTTCCGCTACTTATTATGTGCTTCTATCCTTTATAGTCGAAAGAACTCTTGTTGTTGGGCCATGGCCGACTTCATGGCCAGCATCATACTGTCTCTAATTCTGGTCTCCATAGTCACTTCCTCCATGATAGCATTGTTAGCCGTAATGTTCGTACGTGGGATATGCTCGGGTCCCCTTCCCAATATAGTGGGTATGGGAGGTCCCCTGGAGGTTTCGACCAAAGGAGGTCGGTCAGCAGTAGATTCCACTTCCACATGACCCTCTAGCGTATTCGGTAACCTGCTCTGAGTGTTTACCATCACTAGTTGCCATCCATGAACGAGAAAGAGATTGAGAAAAGACTAAGTGAGTTGAACTCATTGTACGTACTAATACGCATTTCAATTATCATAATAACGACATTTGCAAGCATACTCATGTAACAATGTATTCATAATAGTAGTAGCTAAGTGAAATTATGAACAGATCATACACAAGGATTCTTGTTACCACAATTACAATTCTTAATTTGCGTAATTCCGTAAGTCCTAACACTTTCCCCACCTAGGACTTCTACCCCAAGTGGACAGTGAAGCAATAAAGTCTAAAGCTTAAGTCTAGATACGCTAAAACAATACCTAGTTCATTTAAACTAAAGCTCTGATACCAACTTGTAACACCCTAAAAATAGGGATAACAAAAACTTTCCAAAAACGGAAATGTGGTATATAATTTGTCATAGCAAGAGCCTCCCAAAAATGGGGAACTATAAAAAACCTGTTAATTACAATTGTAATGTAACGGAAATAAGCAACAACCATCTAATTTAATTTCTAGAGTAGAAAGAAGATTACAAAAGGGGTGTTGTCTAAGTCCAAACAATGGCTTCACCAAAAATGCATCCTAAGCACTTTCCCCCAAGCTCTCACCACGGACCGACTAGGCCTGCTTAGAAACGGCGTCGCTAGAACCTGAGATACACATCGACACCAAACAAGTGTTAGTCCAAAAATCCTAGTGAGGTTGCACAAGAAATAGCATATAGGAGCATTTACAATTCTTATCAGCAGTTAACCAAATTTCATTAATTGTGGAGTCAATAGGGGAGACCTATAGCACCAATCAAGTTCCACCCAAAGAGTCGATATACCTTGATGCCAACTACTAAGAGTAACATCCGAAAGGCCCGGCACATCCGAGGACTACAACCATGGCATTACCCCGAATGGCGGAGGTCTAGGCACATACCATCACGGTGGCACCCAAGACTACATCCTCCTAGTATCTACTGACTTGGTTCGTCCAACATGCATTATAGGAGGTTTCAAGGCACAATATACCAAAGATATTTCAATACCAACCATGGGTACAATATCACCATCCCAATCAATATAAAGTCCACTACAAGGCTAGTATGACCAAAATCTCATCATATAAACATGATATCATCAAATAGTGTCTCAAATAGAAAGTCATCCCTATGATAATTTATGCATTCCGTTTAGTCATGGCAAGACATATATAGACATGTAAACATAAGAAAAAACCCCAAATACTTAAACATGTAGAGATGAGCATTTCAAGTAAGGATACAATAATAACAAGTAGAAGATTATGATGTGTATCTAGTTTTGACAAAAGTTTAGTAAACTCACAATCTAGGTTTTTGATTAAAACCTAGAAAAGATGAAAACCCTAGAAGTTGACCAAAGATGGATTTGATGGAGAAGAGTGAGAATCCTTGAAGAACACTCCAATAAATGCACTTGGATGGAGCTTTGAAGAACAATTAATGAGACCACCAACCCAAACCCTAGATTGAAGTGAAATGAGACTTGGATGCTTCAAAAATCGCCTATGAGAGTGTTTTCCCCGTTTTAGAATGATGAAGTGAGAAATGAGGTATCAGATTGCATTTAAAATAGAAGATTGGACCACGCGGGCGACAATGCCCAACGACTTTGCCCTCGGCATTGTCGTCGAGGCATTGTCGCGGTCTCATCACCACCCACGGTACACAACCTGCGACTATGCCCAACGACTTTGCCCTGGGCATTGTCGTTGGGGCAATGTCACTGAAGCACCAACACTTACGGTACACCCTGGGTGACTATGCCCAGCGACTTTGCCCAGGGCAATGTCGCCCCCCACCCATAGGGCTTGATTTTCCTAACGAAAGGCAGCTGACTCACGCGCGACTACCATTACCAAATATAACAATACTACTAGAGTCACGTAAGGTCATATGCATACAGATAAAAGCCTCAAATAGAAAAATAATATGAAGAATACAACTAACTTCAATTAATCAAGTAAAATGCAAGGCTTAACGGATTCCCAATACTTACCTGAAATCCGGGTGTTACACATTGCCCTACGACAATGCCCATGGGCAAAGTCGTTGGCCATAGTCGCGTCGTGTGATCTGGACCCTTTAAATCTCAACAGCTCGTTTTTCTTTCCATTGTCTCCTCAAAATCAGTTCTAGGTCGAGAATGTTAGGGTTTTTGGGAAATTTCTACTCCTCTAAACCCTCTCATCATTTATTGCAAAGGTTTGGTTGGTGGAAGCATTGATTGATCATCTTCTCTATATTTGGGAACACTTATTGAAGCATTCAAAGCTAGTCTCAAACCTCCTCTCCTCATACCATCATTTATAGGGTTGCAAGGTTTCTAGGTTTTCTTTAAAAACCTAGTTAGTGAGTTCTTAAACCTTCTTTAAACTAGATACACACCATAATATGTTATTTATTGTTGTCATTTCTCTATACATGGATTACACACAAGTATATGCATATATCTTGACTTTCTTGTTGGGTTTTGTTGGATCATAAATTGTATTCAAGATTAAAGTTAAGGTTAAGGGTTTAAATTGCAATTGTGTTAAAGTTAATTAGAGGGTCTAATGTGTAATAAGTTAATAGTTATTTGTTAGTTGGGCCCAAGCCCATTAGGCTTATACGCCTAGATATAAGTAGTTTTTAGTTATTAGGTTTTTAGGTGAATCCTCATTATTACTTTCAATATTCATTAGAGAGGTAGCCGTATTATTATCTGTAATTGCGTATCAAGGTATCAAGAACACACACAAGGTTTTTCATTGATTAATCAAGGGATCGTGGTATGTTATTATGATTTATTATCTCTTGATATATATTGTGTTGTGTGTTTAATTATCAACTAGAATATGGGTTTAACAAGTGGTATCAGAGCCGTGTGAATCAAGTTTTTGGATTTATCGATTGTTCACTGTGTTCATCGATAACTCACTGTGTGAATAATGGATTTCATGAATTAATGAGTTTTTATGCATAAAGTTGATTTGATTATATGTGTTTTATGCTTTAGAACATTATCTGATAGATTAATGGCACTCTAAATCATCAATTGATTGGATTTTTGATAATTCTTGGATCTGGGTTCTTATATATATCGACCTCTGTCCCATTCAAATCGAAGCATTAAAAGTTGTTTTTAATCATTGATTTTGATTGTAATTTGATCGATATATGTTTGTGGTTACAAAAGTATGCCTTTGGCATTGAATTTGAGTTTTTATGTGGCTTTCTGGACTGAAAATCGTGTTCCGGGTCGAAACCTTGAAGAACACCGGTCGTTATTCAAGCAGTCCGGTCCCGGTCAATATACCGGTCGAGTAAACCTCGGTCAAACTCTCAATATCGGTCGCCCGGTAAACACACAGTCCATATCGGTCAGTATCCCGGTCGACCGCATCATACCGGTCGAATAGATCCGGTCGACACCACCCCGATCGCTACAGTACCCCCGGTCGCTACAGTATCCCCGGTCGCTACAGTACCCCCGTTGCTACAGTATCCCCGTCTGCTACAGTACCCCCCGGTCGAGGTTGGACATCGGTCGACGCAACACCCCGGGCGCACATCACTCCGGTCAAGAACACCGGTCGTAGGTCCGGTCAAGGTCCTTGTCAAGCAATACACCGGTCACAACATTATACCGGTCGAGCCTCTGTTTTGCGCCAAATTTTCTGTGATTAATTTATTGAGTTTTATACTGTGCTAATTCTGCATTTGATTATTTTTGGAAATTTATTTTTCTGAAATTTTTTTAGTGTAGTTTTTATCCAATTCTTGATTCTAAGATCTTACAAGTTGATTTAAGTGGTACATATATTATCATGCCTTACATAGACGAGAAGGGAAATACGATGTTGACCAAGAGAGACTGTGCATTAGAATATATGCCAGAAATTCCAGCACTGGAAGCTGAGAATGAAAATCTGAAGATTCGGAACTCATTTCTCCTTGATCAAATTAATCAGTTGCAAGATGATAAAATGCTTAAAGAAAGATTTTGTTTGCTCAGAATGTATCTCTAATTCTAAAATTAATTTTGTAGGAATTATTGAGTCGAAAGAGAAAGAAATCTTAAATCTTCAAGCTAAAGTAAAAAGTCTTAACTCAAGTTCTACATAGTCAAAAAAGGATTCAATGCAAAGAGAGCTTGAGGAGCTTAGAAGGAGAGTGTGTGTCCCAATAAGCAATCATTCAATCAAGTAAACATATATTCAACACAATAAAGCAAACCTGATATTGATTAACCAAACAATTCAACAGGTTACAAGCTTGAAATCGAATTCTCTCTATCTGCTTCTCTCTGTACGGCGCACCACCACACCATGCAGTCTCTCTCTAATAATAAAATTCTCAATTAAGATCTCTAACCTAATTACCACTAAATTAAACTAATTTATACTTAGGCTTGATTAGCCTAATGGGCTTTGCAAGGCTTGGCCCAAAAACAAAACAAACTAAATAACTAAAAACTAATAAATAAAATACGGAAACATACTTTGACTATTTATTACAAAAGGACCCTAGACTATTTGTTGAGACGACTTTATCAGCTTTAACTTCAGTCTTCCATCTTCAGATAATTATGATCTTGAATCCAATAAATATGTGCTTTAACAGAGAGCAAGTGTTGCAAGTGATACTAGTAATGGACTGAGAAAGATAAATTCTCAAGTCTTTGCGGAAAGAGATAAACTGAAAGATAAAGTCTTCAGTCTTGAGGTTGAGATTGATATGCTGAAAGAAAAGGCAACCCAAGACAAAGACAATACAAAAGTCCAAGATGAAATGTTGAAGATTGAGAAAGAAAGAAAAGAATTTGCTAAGAAATTCTCTGATTTCTCCAGAAAAGCCTTTGAAGAGAATAAATCTTTAGAGCTTAAATGTGTTAAGCTTTCTCAACAAGTTTCAGACTTTGAGAAGGTTCATTCTTGAGAGAGAAAAGGTTGAGAAATAGAAAAAGATATATGAGTAGAAGAAAGTAAATATAGACTTTTCTGAAGAAAAGAAAGTATTTGAAACTGAGATAGCTAAGCTGACAAGAGAGCTATCTGAGCTATCAACAATAACTCTGAAGGAAAAGAAGACGAATTATGAATTGCAAAAGAAGTTTGATCTGATTGAAAAGGAAAGAAACAGCTTGTCTTCAAAGATAAATGAGCTTGAAGAGATCGTATTCAAGGTGAAGCTAACTGAGTACAAGACGCGAGAGTCAATAGCTCAATCACCGAGAGATGATCAAACTGATTCAGATTGTTCACTCAAAAAGGCTTCGAGTTCACATTTTTCAAATGTTTTCTATAATCCTTTCTGTGATTTAGATGATGGTCTTACTTCTAAATCTACTGATCAGATTCGTTTTTCTAACCTTTTCTTTAATAAAAATGTAGATGGTTCAGGTAACTTAAAGAAGACTAAGTCTCGAAAGAAAAGCTTCTGGAGAAGGGATGATGAGAAAGATAGAGGAAATTGGATCTGGAAAGTTAAAGGATCTTCAGAGGAAAAGAAGACCGACAAATCATTTATGCATACATCAAATGCTAAATGGAACTATGTTTCACAAGGTAAAACTTTTGGCAAACCTGATCTGGTTTACACTATCAATCAACTGATGAGGTTAGCACAAAAGAAAATTAGTTGTTCCTACTGTAGCTCAAATAATTTTGTAAGCAAAGAGTATGTGAATAACTGGTATGGTTCTTATTTTATATCTCCCACTAGAACTGCAACTAACCCATTATGACCCAACTATCAGTAGGTACCAAAAGCTAAATCTGTGTTGCAGGCACCCAAAGTTTAAGGGGGAGAAAGAACAATGATTTCTGATTACTACAAATCAGGATTCTTGCCTCATTGTCAACAAGATGACTTCTAAGTACAACAGCTTAGGACTCGATCTTCATTGGTAAAAATGAATGATACTATTCTCATCGGAGAATAAGTAATAATGGCTTCTAATCACATCTGATTAGAACTCGCACTTCAGTGTTTTGTGTTCTTTTTATTTGCTTTAAAAAAAAATCTTAAGTTGAGGGGGAGCTTAATTGTCAAAGAGCTTAATTGAAAAACTCCTTTAGAGCTTAATTTAGAGCTTAATTGTCAAACTCTTTTTAGTTTGAGGGGGAGAATTGCATTGTCAAACATCTTATGTTTTGACTTCTCCAAATTTTTATTCTTCATGTTTGTATTCCTTTGTGCTTTCATTTACAAAAGACTGTTGAACATCACGTTCTTTTAGGAAAATACAAGGGATTCAGTGTGTGAGTTTAACAGAACTTCCATGGATTCACGATAACCAGTGTTTCCTATCCAAGAAGTATTCCCTGAGTGATTGAGGGGAGAGAGGTCAAAAGATTGAGTAATGGTGTGTGAAGAGGTGAAATGGAAAAGAGAGATTGGTTAGATGTGAGATTTAAAAGATTAAAAGAAAGAGGGTGAGAGAACAGAGTAAAAGAATATCAAACTCTGCACCAAACTTCTTTCTGAGTCGGACAACCACATAATCTGATTGGTTCACATTCTTTGGTGACCATCATTGAAATAGGCAACTATCCCTTGCCATCTCTTGCATACAACCCCACCAGCTACTCATTCTTTTCTCAAAAAGAGAATGTTTCACATTTTATGGGGACGCAACACATACGATATTGGTTTTTCATTTGGAAGATACTAATATTGAAAAAGAAGGAAAGTTGCCCCACCTTCGACCTTTTCTCATGCACATTGAGTCTTTGTATAATTTGTTGCTATCTCAACAAGTTTATATACTTTGAGCCTATATTGAAAAGCAATCATCTGTGCTTAATTTCTTTCATACACATGCATAAGCACACATAAATTTGTTTTCTGTCAGAACGTTCATAGATAACCATGTGTTATTCGATGATTGAATGGAAGTCCTGGGGAGCCAACATCAAAACCAACTCCTTATATAGTAACTTTGTGTTACTCGGTAACTTTGTGTTATTGACAGGCATTCTAACTGAGTAATTTTTTGATTCAGGGTTACCACATTTTTTAATTATTTGAATCTGAAAAGATTAAAATAATCACTCTTTCCATCTGGGAAGACTGCTCTTATTTCCACACAGGGATCTATACATGAAGACAATGTTTATTTACTGATTTTCCATAAAGGGGGAGATTGTTTTACTATGTTTTGATGATGTTGATTCTCACCACTAATCAAAAAGGGGGAGAATAATCAAAAAGGGAAGATTACAAGAATTTTTGAAGTTTTGAAGTAAAGACTGCTGAAGATCTCAAAGATATCAAAGTGTCTGAGCTTATTTGATCTATCAAAAGCCTGACTGAAGATGATCGTCAGAAGGACACTTTATTTGAAGAAAGAGAAAGTTGAAGACTGTGTAAAGCTACAAGGTTTGAAGCTGTCAACGTCATATCTACTACAGTTTTCA
Source organism: Arctium minus (assembly GCA_954870635.1). Classification (NCBI taxonomy): domain Eukaryota; kingdom Viridiplantae; phylum Streptophyta; class Magnoliopsida; order Asterales; family Asteraceae; genus Arctium; species Arctium minus. The sequence goes on along the minus strand of OX941087.1, from coordinate 37,952,566 downwards.
AGAGAAGTGAAGACCCGAAGACTATTGCAAAAAAAATTTAATCTTGAATCCAAAGGGGGAGATTGTTGGATCATAAGTTGTATTCAAGATTAAAGTTAAAGTTAAGGGTTTAAATTGCAATTGTGTTAAAGTTAATTAGAGGGTCTAATGTGTAATAAGTTAATAGTTAGTTGTTAGTTGTGCCCAAGCCCATTAGGCTTATACGCCTAAGTATAAGTAGTTTTTAGTTATTAGGTTTTTAGGTGAATCCTCATTATTACTTTCAATATTCATTAGAGAGGTAGCCGTATTATTATCTGTAATTGCGTATCAAGGTATCAAGAACACACACAAGGTTTTTCATTGAATAATCAAGGGATCGTGGTATGTTATTCTGATTTATTATCTCTTGATATATATTGTGCTGTGTGTTTAATTATCAACTACAATCTGGGTTTAACAGGTTCATTACAAATGGGTTCAAGAACTCTTAATCTACATGGGTGAGGTTCCCAAAAATGTTTATTGGAGACTCTTCAGTTTTAAATATATTGGAATCATACTTGTATGGGTTATCTTTGAATAATGGTCTATGTGGGTGGTTTGACCTAATTTTTGGGTAAGTAGGTCGTTTGATGACTAAGTGATAATGAGATGTTTAGTTATTTCTTGATGAATAAATTGTCATGGAAATGAGGTGATATATTACTTGTGTACACATGAAGTGAAAATATGGCTATATTGGTAATAATAAATGTATATGAGCCCTTTCTTTTGAGACTATACACAATGTGTGGATAAAAACGTAAGGTATTAAAAATATTTACATACCTAATTATAAGGGTAGTAAATGTAACGTATAAATTAAAAAATTTGAATTAAGGAGAAATTTAAGGAGTGAATGTGGGTGTGCTAATTGAACTTATAACATAAATTGTAAACTGCGTCCAAATACATGTTTAGGCAGAAAAATACTGAAGTCGGATCACCAGAAGACGACACGTGACATGCTAGTTATTTATTTATTATATGTATAGATTGTACAAATAAATAAATATTTTCTATTTTACCGTAAAGCATCTCTTGTAAGAAAACCTAATTTTTATGAGTTTCATTGACCTTTTCAATATCAATAATCAATAATCTATACTTATATATAAATAATCTATACTTAATATCATAACATCAAGAAAATAAAATTAAAAATGAAAAATTGTTAAAGGAAGAAATAAATATAACAACAATAAATGGAGAGAATGAATCTGTAATTCTCATTAATCAAATGCCCTTTAAATAGGGATGAGTTACAAGTAGATAACCACGAGATATTTCAGTTCTAATCTAACTCTGATATATTTATCTCTATCTCTATCTTTATCTCTATCATCATATCCTTTAGACGATGGCACATTTATCCTACAACACTCCCCCTTGTGCCGAGTTAAAGGAGTGGTGGTGCACAGTTGTTGCCTCGTTAAAACCTTACGCCAAAATAAAACCCAGTGGGAAAAAATAAAAATATGACGAAGGAAATAGTACAACACACCAACTTCTTTGCAATACATAGACTTTTCCTTCAATCTAGTTTTCTCTTAGATTCGTACTTTAATCATGAGAGTTAAGAAAATACGATGGTATATAAACTGTTGCCTCACTAAAACCTTACACCAAGGAACAAAACCCAATGGGAAAAATAAAACCTTGGTTGAAGGAAAGAGCACAACATACCAATATCAAATATATAGTAGACTCCCCCTTTTGTCTACTACTCCCCCTGATTTGTGCATTAATCGAGGGAGTTTGGAAAACATTTCCATTTACTTTCTACACGTTTTCCAATATATGGTTTTATGGTAATGAATTGGTAAAATATGTCACATTCTTCTGACACCTTACTTGATTCACTTGAATCTAAAGGAGAGTCTTTTATTGCTGATTGTATAGAAACTTAAGAAGAATATGCTTTGTGTTATTACCTTGATGTATCTTATGTTCATTTCTTCAATATATGATGCATCATTTCCATATATGCAAGTAGGATTCTGGTTGAACCCAAAATTACTAACTCCTCTAATATATGTAATGATAGTCCTTAATCATATACATTATTTTATTATCTCATGGAGAGTAATATTCTTGGATTAGTTCAAGGAGATAGTTACAAAGGATTGCTTAGTTTACTTCCAAGCAATCGACGTGTTCCTTGTGGTAATTCTTTATCCAGTTTGGGAACAACCTTTGTATGGGTCAGACAGATACCTAATATCAGCAAACACATACCAAGACATTGTTTGGTGTTTTTCTATAAGAGCTAGTACTTTTGCTGCTTACATTCTAAGTAGGTATTGAAATTCCATTATCAATCCAATTTTTCTTTCTATAGGGAAAGTATAAACCCATGTCAATGGTTCCAAAATATTAATTTGATATCATTCCAATGACTTTGCGTTGACGCTGAGCTAAATCTAGCTAACAAGTTCATTGAGAAATATAATGTATGGTCAAGTGTATTATGCTAAGTACGATAATGCGCATATTGTACTTAGATAGGGAATTCCAGCTCCCAACATTTTTCGTCATCATCCTTTAGACGAAATGGATTTTCCTTATATCTGACACTTCAACCGATTATGGGAGTGCTAACCGAATACGCTTTGTCCATATTAAATTGCCTGATTATTTTCTGGACATATGCGATCGGTGAATTAATATTTCACAAACTCGGTGTCCTAGCTCAAATATCTAGACAAAACCAAGTCTTCCCAAGATCTTTCCTCTCAAAATCAGATTTTAAGTAGCTTGTGGTTCCTCTCATTTCATCAAGAGTGCCTATTATGTTCACAACATTGACATATAGAGCTACTTTGAAAATCTGGAACTTGTTTTCCATAATAAATATGCAAGAGAACAGTTCACCGTTCTTATATATCCTTTCCCAATCAAGTATTCCATTAGGCGGGTATACCACATCCGCTTAGATTGCTTTAATCTATAAAGTGGGCATTTCAATTTTATTGCAAACGCATTTCGTGGTTTAGAGTTACTTGATTTTGGTAATGTAATATCATCAAGTACTTTATATATCTCTAAATCTAGATCCCCATAGAGATACGTAGTAACCACATCCATGAGTTGCATTTCCAGTCCTTTGGAAACTATGCTAATAAATTATTTGGATGTCATAACATCCATCATGAGAGAGTAAGTCTCCTCGTGGTCAATCCAGAGCGTTGTGAGAAACCTTGCGCCAAAGGAGAGCCTTACATATTATGACTTCGTTATTCTCATTACGCTTTCTGACAAAGACTGAGTTATGTCCTACGGGCTTTACACTTGGTGGGTTAGCACTACCAGACCAAATACCCGATCCTTTGTCAAATAATATAATTATTTCTGGATTGTTTCTTTACATTTAGGTCAATATGCTCTTTGTTGATATAATTCAACCGAGCCTGGTTCGATGTCGTCGTGCTCGATCATTTTATGAGCCATTGTATATGCGAATAAATCATCAATGATTATATATGATCTGTCCATCGACTCATATGTACTCTCATAGTTCATTTGAGATTAATATTCATCTCTAAAATCAATATTAATTTTGGAGCGTCCTCCAGTGATGATTCATGGACATAATTATAATTAGAGACAATCTCATGAGAGTTTTGTGTATTGATGATAAATGGATGTGCCTCACTATTCTCTTCCTTTAGAATAGTATGTATCGAACCAAGTAGCTTCCACCACTTCCATTTGGTAGCTACGACCTCAACCACACCTCCACTATGTGTGATTGCAACGCACTTTCCAACGGCGTTGTGCCCCTGTTGGGGACTTTTTAACCTTGCGAGTATATTTGCAGCTCGTATATGTGATCTTGTCACTTTTGGAATATTAAACGTATCAGGTATCGAGTCTGATTCGTTTGACTTCAACATTACGTTGTGAAGTTTTGGGGATCAAAATGAGACAGAGTGGGAATATTCAATGACACTTCCTGTCGTTCCCATGGAAAATCATTTTTCCTATCTCCCCCTAACGACGGGAAGACTGTCTCATGAAAGTGACAACCCGCAAATCTAGCGGTAAAGAGATCACTAGTCAAATATTATAATTAACGGATAATTGTTGGAGGTTCATATCCAACATTTACCAAATCGTCTTTAAGGACCCATTTCGATGCGTTGTGGGGGCGCAATTGGCACATATAATCAAACATGCGTAAATGTAAAGTATCAGGCTTATATCCAGTTACCAACTGGTACGCATGAGACTGGTTAGCAAGCAGTGGGTCTAAAAACGAAAAAAAAACTGCATATAATAATTGCATAATCCCAGGTAGATGTGGGTAAATTGGTGCGCATTACTAATACCCTAGATGTCATCATATTCTTTTGATAACAACTTCTATGAGACCATTTTATATATACACATGGGGTATAGGAAACTCTACATTGATCCTAATACATATGCAATTAACATCAAATCCTTATGATGTAAATTCTCCAGCATTCCAAGTCATGTAGACTTGATGAAATAATAAGGGTGGTGAGCCCTTAAATGTATAACTAGTGCTATGAGTGCATTATTTCATGTGGACAATAATACGACATGCGTTCATCGTGTCGAAACCAGAACCATAAAGTACTTTAATGGTCCGCATTCTGGATGTTTATGTCCATAAAAATCACCTTGTAACAATGGAATATTTTTGTATAATGTCCTTAGCTTTAGTACGATCTCATTCCTGTATTGGCTAAGGATTAGGGTATATACAAAAGTTTATGTATTCGAGAGGGCATATTATGATAGCAATGTTGTTTCTTATGCTTCAGAAGTCAACAGTTGCAATTTGCCTCATTTTGCCTTTCACTCGAAAGAGAATGTGTCTGTGTATTTTGCAATACACGGATCACTATGTCATAACCACGGTGTCCCACATGGTCATGTCAAAACATATATATGTTATTGCCCCCAAAAGTTCTTTATTGGTGACAAAATATGTTTCGATGACCCAGTAATCTACTAGTTTGACATATTAGTTTCCATGATATATGTTTCCTTTCATATTCATTGGAATTTATGTATATATGCTCATTTTCATTTCCATTTGATACAAATATCTTTACAAGGTTCCTATTAAACTTGTTCCAACAAGAGAGTGACAGTTCATCGTCTAAGTAATTTGGTTGGATGTATTATAAAACAAGTATTAGTCTATCTTTTTTTTTCGATTGTGTGATAGGTCAAAAAAAATCAATTCTTCTCGATACATTCCTACACGGAACGGAGAATATTGAAATTTTTTGTATTTGTTTTGATGTATTTCTTTACATATATAATGGTTACGTATTCGATTTTACTTTAGCAAATAAATTAATTTTGGTACTTCAAATTAATTTCAAAGAAACATATGCATAATCAATATTAAATATTAAAACAAATATGTTATATTTCATTTTCAACGTGTTCCCTTTTTGATAGAAGCACTTTTTAGTGCATATCTTATTTGATTGTCCATTATCACCTGGGTAGTAGTTGTATCCTACACCAGGTGTTGAAAAATCCTTCCTGACTCTTACCAATACCCTGACCCTTTATAGGGTCTCGTCCACATGGTGCATAAATGTCACATGTGTGAAATTGTTTTTTAACTCATAATCCTTTGGAGTTGTTTCCACCTCTAACACTTTCACTATCGATATCGGGAATTTTCTTTATCCCGACATATGTGGTGTTATTCGAAAGAACCTTGTTATGTCTCTCAACCACTTTCATTAGGATGATGAGTTTGTCTAAAGGTTGCATTCCAACTTATATTTATATTTACTTATATATGAAAGGTGGAAATAATGTTAAAAATCATGTCATCTTCTGTGAGTTCCTTGCCACAGAGATTGAGATGCGTTTTGGATATATTTCTTTGTTGACATCAGTTACCTTTTTTGTAATCGAGTAAGTGGGTTTCATTCCAATGTATGATTAGTTCGGTAAGTACATATTCATGAGTACTCCCGATTATCCCTTTCGGGACATCCCACGTTTCTTTGGGGGTTTCTAGTAAAGGTATTCCTATGAAATTTAGGATTTATATGTCGTCTCAAAACATGAAGGTATTTGCTTGTACCTTTTCAAGAGGTTGGTTTTAGAGTCAATAGGGAGTTGGATTTTAGGTATTTTCTTGTACCTTTTCAAAAGGAGGTTTATATACTCATTCAGATTCTTTTGAGTTTACGACGTTGATTTTTGAATGAGTTGTTTCAACCATTTACATATATAAAGGATAATATATATATATATTTTTTATAAGAAAATGGATTATGGTTATGAAATTTCATTATCATAACAATATTGGATTTTGTATGCTTTAATTTTATTGATAATACTTCATCAATATTTCAATTTGCGAAAAAGAAATCACTCAATCTATTGGATTTCCAGGTAGTAGGGGAATCACATGGATTTCTTAAATCCCTACAAACCTTAAGGCTGTTTACACCCGTTTGACAAAATCCAGTCGATATTTTGCGATTTATTTAATTGGTAGATTTCCAGGTAGTAGGGGAAGCTGGTAGGAAAAAATATATAGTTTAATACGTGATATTAATTCATAATTGACATTTATCATCATTATCAATTCATCATGCATCAACATAAACTTTTATGAACATTACTATGCATCAACAGAGAAAATAATCATTTATCTAGAAATGGTATATGGTGGAAGATATTGGCTAATACATGTTGTGTCATCAAACATTAGCTATGCCACATATTCAAAGAGCTTAAAATATAAAGATGCTTACCTGAATTGTAGAGTCGATTGATAAAGTTGCAGATACACGACGAACATCGTGCTGATAACGTGTTAAAGGAAGAAATAAATATAACAACAATAAATGGAGAGAATGAATCTGTAATTCTCATTAATCAAATGCCCTTTAAATAGGGATGAGTTACAAGTAGATAACCACGAGATATTTCAGTTCTAATCTAACTCTGATATATTTATCTTTATCTCTATCTTTATCTCTATCGTCATATCATTTAGACGATGACACATTTATCCTACAACAAAAATGTTATTTTATAAAACTTCATGATAAAAATCAAAATTCTTGTATAAAAATTTAAAGCGGATGAGTTTTTTATAAAAACTCTTGAAGTAAAATTGATATGAAATAGCAAAAAGAAAATTAAGACAATTTAGTGATTATTTGTATCAAATTCCATACTAATTTCAACAAATCTCATATTAATCACGACACATTAATTCGTATATATTTATAATATTTAATAATATAATTAAATAAAAAATTATTCAATATTATACTCATTTCGAAGGTATTGACGAAGCGATTACAATGGTTTAATTTGTAAAAAATAAAAATGTTTTTAATGAATTTTAGTTCATATACATTGTTTATGTTTATATGATAAAAATCTAAAATGAAAAATAAAAAAGTAACGGATTAAAAGTAAACTACATACCTAATTATAAGGGTAGTAAATGTAAGGTATAAATTAAAAAAATCGAATTAAGTAAAGATTTAAGGAAAAATGAATGTGAATGTGCTAAATGAACTTATAATGTAAAATGCGTTCATATACATGTTTAGGAGGGAAAAATGAAAAAATAGGCTCATTAGAAGGCGACACGTGTTCTTCTAGTTACTTATTTATTATATATATAGATATATAGATTTTATAAATCCAATCATAAATCAAAATCCTTAAAATAAATTACATATTAAATAAAAATATTTATGTTTATCTAAAAATATTAAATTTACAAAAAAAAAATAGCGTTAAAAGATCTCAAGTTTAAGAAAACAAAGAAAATCAAAATAGATTCACATATCTTTTGAGTTGAAATTAAAATATGGAGCAAAATATTGAAAATTAAGTTCGGTTAACGTAAGATTATTAATATATAGTCAAACAACAAATAATTAAAATAACAATAAAATAATTTATAAATTAATATTAAAAAAACTATCACTGCAACAAAATTAGATTTATATGACATCAAAAAAAGTTAAACATCCTAATAAAAAAGTTTATATATATACATATATATATAATATATATATATATATATAGAGAGAGAGATGAATGTTCAAATGAAAACTCATTTTTCATTGTGCATGTGAGGACAAATCTCAGTCACTCGATCTATTTTGATCAAACAACTCATATTAAATAAAGTTTTTAATTTTAAAATGCTTAGGGGTAAAAATGGAAGAAAATTTAAACACACGTCTACCATATTTGACTTTTTATTTCTTTTTTAATTAAATTTTTTTACCTAATTAAAGTTCAAAATAAATTATCTTAAAAATTATTAATATTTTAATCAAACAAATTACATCAAAAAAACGAGAATTCCGTGCTATTCGATATGACATGCATCTCGATATAGTTTTTTTTGTCGATTTAACCGTTTTTTATGTGAAATACTATATATATGTTATATTCATTATGAATATTTATGTACGTTAAAGTTTGTACAACGCCTCGACACCGTAAGTATGTAACTCGACATCACCTTCTTCAACGCTCTTTTCAACGTCGTAAGGCATCACGTTTTTCAGCATCGTAACCCAACACCCATCAAGACGAATCGATAACCTATCGAGTAATTCTGTTGTGAATCAGGGAACAAAAGATAGCGCGTCACGTCTCCACATCTTCACAGGTCATTCATGTGTTATTCATCATGAATAATGTATCATTTAGGATGAATAATACAACATTCAGGGTGAAAAATTCATGATTCATGAATTCGTGTATTATTCATCGTGAATGTTGTGTAATTCATCCTGAATACTATATTATTCATCATGAATAATGAATGAACGTTCACATTTGTTATTAATACTGAATGTGGGACATCCGGGGACGCGCATACATATTCATAATGAATTAAACCAAATTTCGGTTGTGAATTGGGAAATAAAAGAGAGTGTGCCATATGTCTACACCTTCACGGGTCATTCATATATTATTCATATATTATTCATCATTAATAATGTATCATTCAGGATGAATAATGTATCATTCGGGATGAATAATGTATCATTCGGGATGAATAATAGAACATTCAGGGTGAATAATACACGATTCATGATAAATAATACATGAATCATGGATTCGTGTATTATTCATCCGGAATATTGTATTATTCATCATAAATAGTGAATGAACGTTCACCTTTGTTATTTATACTGAATGTGGACACCCGAGGACGTGTATGCATATTTATAATGAATATAACACATATATAGAATTTCACGTAAAAAACAGTTAAAACGAAAAAATCCTGAATATTGTATTATTCATCCTGCATACGGTATTATTCATCATGAATAGTGAATGAACGTTCATCTTTGTTATTCATACTGAATGTGGACATCCGAAGACATGCATGCATATTCATAATGAATATAACAGATATATAGAATTTCACGTAAAAAACGGTTAAAACGAAAAAAAACTATAGCGAGATGGATGTCATATCGAAGAGCACGAAATTCTCTTTTTTTTATTGTAATTTGTTTGATTCAAATATTAATAAATTTTAAGATAAATTATTTTAAAGTTTAAGGGTGTAATTTTTTTTAATTTAAAATAAAAATAAAAAGTCAAAGAAGGTAGGCGTTAATTAAAAATTACAATTTTGTTTTTAATCACTTATCAATTAACCTTATCATGTATTAGCCATTGATTAGTTTTCTAAGTTTTGAACGATGGTTAAAATTTGTCCTCATATGCACAATGAAATATGAGTTTTTATTTGAACCCACCCCTATATATATATATATATAGTGGAAGGATATTTTGCAACTCTTAAAAAAAGTTGCAACCCACATCTTAACCGTTGGATTCATGACCGACGGTTATTTTATTTTTATTTTTTTTAATTAAAAATATTGGGCCCCATATCTATTGTAACTGTCGATCATGAATCCGACGGTTAAGATGTGTGTTGCAAGGTTTGCAACCTTTTTAGGGTTGCAAATTAAACAACCCATATATATATATATAATTGCTAATGCGCCGCTTTGTATTTTAAGTGTTCTAAAAATTTGCTAAAAGTCCATAAAGTCTTATAAACTTATTGCAACGATTTTAGATAAAATACTTTATTTTTTGATCATATAACTTAAGTCTTGTAATGTGGTTTATTAGGAGGCTTTTTTTTGCGTCATATAAAACTAATTTAGTCGTAGTAATATTTTTTTTTCGTAATTGTTTGAATCATCAGTATTTATTCAATCTTAACTTATTATTTCTGTTTTGTTGTTCTTTTAATTACTTGTAGTTTGACCATATATTAATAATCTCATGTTAACTAAACTTAATTCTCAACTCAAAAGATATGTGAATTTATCTTAGTTTTCTTAAACTTGAGATTTTTTAACGCTAACTTTATTTTATGAACTTAATAGTTTTTAAATAAATATAAATATTTTATTTAACTTGCAATTTATTTTAAGAATTTTGATTTGTGATTGAATATATAAAATATTTTTTAATAAAAAATAGAATAAATCATGAATGATATTAAATATTAGAGTAGAACACTTCTCAGAGACCCATTAGCCCTTCCTAACGATTGCTAACTAACGTTATTAAGCGGAGGGACCATAGGTACTATGAAAATTAAAAATTATAGACCATCGACGTATATAGTTTGTTTTAGGGAGCAAATCCAAATTTTGAACAAACCACAGTCAACAGAAATCACCAGTGTAATTCACTATAAAATTAATTTAACATGATATAAATCATATAATAGTAAACAATGTATAATAGAAATCAAAATAATAATAATAAAAAAAATAGATTTGCATCATTTGAATTGGGAGAGATTGAAGGGGATGCAAAAGCCCAACCCTAAATATTTACACATGAAATCGTTCATTGGGCTAATAATTACTGGCCCATTGTAGGCGTAAAGACGGTGGTTGTACTTTTTGTGGCCGAATGAGCTTGCCAAAACCCTATTCTCGACTTCTCTCGATACAAGAAGCATAGCGGCAGCTAATTTTCATCATCATCGATTCAGGTATGACACATTGATTCTATTTTTACGTGTTTTTGTTTGTTTAGTCTAATCTAATGTGTTACTATCGTTCTGTCCATGTTTTCTTGGATCGGTTACTAATTACATCGTATTTTCGGTAAAGTTTATGTAATTTGAGATGTATCGATCGGAGATTGGTTTCCTGTAGATCTCTGTTTTGCGTTGATGGATAAGTTCTAGAGTCGATATATATGCGATTCGAAGATTGAATTATTATACTCTCATCAGTGGTGGTTTCTGATTTTCTTTTTCATTGTCGGCGGGTTAATTGCTCAAGGGACGAGAGAGGGTGAGTGTTCGATGCAATACATCTTTTAAGATGAAAAGCTTACTTTAATGTTCTTTGTGCTTGATCTGAATATCTTTTCAAAGAGCGGTGCCTTTTGCTAAACATAGCGGTGGCTATGAACATACTCAATGGATTCTCTATTAGATATAGGAGACTTTTGATTGATTCTTTCCTTAATCTTGTTAAAATCTGTATTCATCTTAGGGCACTGTTTGGGATGGAAATCTGTTTGTTGGTGAATTATACTTTTCAGATTACCGCATCCCACTGTTTTTGCAGCCTTAATATCAAGGCATCTGCATTTTCTTAATATCTTGCTCATACAAGTGTGTTGATAGAGAGCAAGGTAACTGCATGAAATATCTTACTACGAATGAATTGCCTTCTTTGCAAGAGCCTAAATCCGGGTGTGAGCCTTATTGAGAAGGCCCTTTACTAAAAACAATCAAATAGATGGGATAACAATCCTCAAGTCACAGTTTCCTTGTATAGTGCTAGTGCTGGTTTCATTTGTGCACAATTCTATTTTATTGCTAATCAAATATTTAACAGCTAACACTAATCATTTGTTTTGTGTGATAACCTGTAGAAGGATCCTGGGGTTATCATGGCGACTTTTGCTAAACCAGAGAATGCTTTGAAACGAGCTGAAGGTGAGTGTCTTACTATTGATTTATTGTAGCTTTAAAGCTTGATGCAATACTTTTTTTTATGGTATAGAGCTTCCATCAATCATCAGCGTTTTCTTTTTTAACTAATACATGAACAGTTGAACACTCATAAGCTGATTAATCCAGCGTTTTAGAAGTGATCACTTAGGGAAGAAGCTGTCTAGGCATTAAACATTTTCAACCGCTTTAATTAGTTAGGCTTGTTTAATTAGCTCCATATTTGATCCCAATCTAGAGGCGAGAGTTGTAGATGATATGAAGTTCTCTGCAACTAATGCAGGCTCAGTTGACTTGAACAAAGATCCATGTGAGGTTTCTTAACATAGATGACTTTCATACCTGAATGCAAAGCTTCAATATGAAATATCAAAATGATTTTTCAAGCAAAAAGGAAAATCCTCAACTGAAATATTATATCAAACAAAATAAGGGTTTTGGTAACTGCATGGTTGTGTTGATTTTTAATGCATTTTTAAATTGAAGTATTACATCGACTATATAGTCGTATGTAGGTTTTGAAACAATTTGCATCTGGGTCTCGGTTGATATTAAACAATTCATTCCCACACATGGAAAAATAGAAAAAAATAGTTCAGGAAAGACAACCTGTCCGTATGTAATTGCATAGAGCATCAAAGAAAAGTGATAAAAATGTTGTTTGGCAAATACTCTGGTGGCAGATCAGTTCTTTTTATCTAAATAAATTCTCATATGTTTACTTAATCCAAAAGACTTGTGTAATGTATATTTATAGGAAATGCATATGCGTATGTTTATGCTGTAACTGGACTGGCTAGCTTCGATTAATGTTTTCTAAGAGAATGACAATTCTTTTTGCATTCTCTATCTCTACTTTCATTTTGTTATTAATTTGGTTTGTCTAAATCCTTTGGGGTCAAGTGACTGTCTAGCTTTGTTTGACGAGTTAAGACACCCATAAGTATGCTTTCCTCTTCTCTATGCATTCTCAGTTTTTCATGCATTTGGTTTGTCTAGTCTATAGTACCCATTGCATGCTTACATGGTTGATGTTATCTGCGTGTCACTATTTCGCCGTTGCTTATTCATCTTTTTGTTTAACCACTGAGTGCATGGCATTGTCAAATGTTTGCATCTGCTAAACTCTTCTTTGCTTTTGCATTCTCAAACTCAGCATTTTGGTTGGATGTAATTTGGAAATATGTATATCTTTCATGCACAATTGTGCAATAGAAGTTCAAGTGTCTGCATATATGACTAATCCATCCTTGTTAATGCTTGATTGTAGAACTGATAAATGTTGGACAGAAACAAGATGCCCTGCAAGCTCTTCATGATCTTATTACATCAAAGAGGTACAGGGCATGGCAGAAAACTCATGAAAAGATTATGTTCAAGTACATCGAACTTTGTGTTGACATGAGGAGGGGTAGATTTGCCAAAGATGGTCTGATCCAGTACCGCATAATTTGTCAACAAGTTAATGTTAATTCGTTAGAGGAGGTCATAAAGCACTTTATGGATCTTTCGACCAAGAAGGCTGAGTTGGCTCGAAGTCAGGCACAGGCTTTAGAAGAAGCTCTGGATGTCGATGACCTTGAGGCTGATAAAAGACCAGAAGATCTAATGCTGAGCTATGTTAGTGGTGAAAAGGGAAAGGATCGTTCAGATAGGGAGCTTGTGACCCCATGGTTTAAATTCTTGTGGGAGACGTATAGAACAGTTCTTGAAATTCTGCGAAACAACTCCAAATTGATGGCTCTCTATGCGGTAAGTTTTTTTATGGTCTCGGAACTCGAGTAATTTGGATGTTGCTTATACTTTTTTCACTTTAATCATTACACTTGCATCTCTCATGGATGAATGACCAATTGTTATTAGTAACTCTTATCTCAATCTTTACTTAACGAAGATATAAAAAAATTCCCCGCTTCTTGTTCTGATACTAGCCTTGTAATGAAACTTGAAGATGTCCTGATAAAGTTTAACGAGCTTATTTTCTGGTTTTGCATCTTCAGAAAATATGTTCAAAATTCCAGGTTATCCCCTCTGTGTTAACAGCTACCTTCCCATACTTGCTTAACAAGAGACACTGAATTAGAAGTTCGTTCGATTTATTCTTGGCAAATTTAGATTCCACATGAAGTCTGTAATTTGAACTCCATTGACTGCAAGTTTTTGTTAACAATTAATAAATAAATCCCTGTGACATTAAATTTTATCATTTTATTATTTTCTTAAGAAAGAGAGGCTGATTTGCAGATATTATACCTCTCAATTAGTATTTTATTATCTTGTAAGTAAGTTATTTATAAAGATAGTTATTCCTTGGGTTTCAGATTTTCAGATGCACTGATTATCCCCTACATTACTCTGTTGGCATATTTTTTCCATCTGTTTGGACCATCATATTAAGTTTACAATGTTCTCCTGTTTCACATATTGGTAGGTTTTTAGTGGCTATATAGAGAGATGAATTCTTGATATGACATGAGGAATTAGTTACCTTGAATTATATTTGACTTTATTGAATCCTGCTCATTCAGGAGTCAGCACCAGATTAACAGAGTACTATGTTTGATCACTTGTATGCAGGATACAGCACATCGTGCTTTCCAGTTCTGCAAACAATACAAAAGGACAACTGAGTTTCGCAGGCTCTGTGAGATAATCAGGAATCATCTTGCAAACCTAAACAAGTACCGAGACCAGAGGGACAGGCCTGACCTAACTGCACCAGAAAGTCTACATTTTTATCTTGATACAAGATTTGAGCAGTTGAAAGTTGCAACTGAGCTTGAACTCTGGCAGGTCTGTCTTGCTTTGTTCAAGTTATTTATGTATCAGAAAAATGTATTTGTTTAAATGTAACTATGGTTGTCTTTTGTGTGATTGTTTCTTCAGGAAGCCTTTCGTTCTGTAGAAGATATCTACGGATTGACGAGCATGGTTAAGAAAATGCCGAAATCTTCCTTGATGGCTGTATATTATGCAAAGTTAACTGAGATCTTTTGGATTTCTTCTAGCCACTTATATCATGCTTATGCGTGGTTCAAGCTTTTCCAACTTCAAAAGAGTTTCAATAAGAATCTGAACCAGAAAGACCTGCAATTGATAGCATCTTCAGTTCTCTTGGCTGCACTTTCAGCTCCCCCCTATGATCACCTGAAAAGTGCATCTCATTTAGAATTGGAACATGACAAAGAGCGAAATCTAAGGATGTACAATCTTATTGGATTTAATATTGACGCCAAGCTTGAGACAAGAGAAGTGGTATTAGTCAATCTTGATTCTTGAAATTTATTTCTACTTCATCTTGGTTATTTATATATTATCTTCTCATTCACAATTTTTTTTCTGCAGCTCTCTCGGTCTTCTCTTCTTGCTGATTTGGTAAGATCAAGTTCATTTTATGACATTCTAGAAGTGTTGAAGTTGTCTTGCTGCTTTTGTGCCTTTTTTTTCTTTTGTTTTCTGCATTTCTGTTTCATTTTATGTCTTGGACACTTCCAAGAGCTACTGATTGTTAGTTGGTTCTACATGTTTTAACTACTATAAACCTTTAGGACACCAGTTATGTACTTCTTTTTACAAGTTAACATTTCTTAACTTTGAATATACATACCACAATTATTTTGTGATCTCTCAAAATATATGCAACTTATCTTGTTTTGAACTCTCAAAATAAATAGAGCATCTTTTTTGCCAAATTTATATCCAAAATATTATATGGCTTATTTGTATAGACTTGATTACCAAAATAAATGGTAGTGACTTGATTATACCTAAACAGTTGGTATTGTATGTTTTATGTTTAATTATGACAGCAATTTTATATGAAGTTGAGTGTTTGGTGTGCTTTTAGTGGATTTTTTTAAATCTTCAAAGCTAAAACGGGATTCAGTCTAATATAACAGTTGAATTGGAGAATTAGAAATGCTGTATTTATCTAGGATATAGGAAATATTGGAAAAGAAATGGCAAAGATACTTAACCTGAGCTCTACTTTTACAAATTTTAGCCTTCTTTCGAACAGATGAAATTCAAACCAGAGTTTATAAGAATAAGCTGTATCAGTTTAATATTACTGATCATTATCAAACATGCCTATAATGTTCGAGTTCTGTTATTGTTTGTTATGCGTTTAATGACTGGGAAATTTTGGTAGCTGATCAAGCTTATTATTTGTTGTGCCATAAATTAATAAATAAAGAACCTAATAACAAGCTAGCTTTTGTCATTTGCCATCATGTTCGATGCAAGGAGCGTAATAATGTTCATTTTTCAACTCAATATGTTATGTTGATATTTTAAAACAATCTCTGTTTTTGTTTAGTTTATCATAACGTTTAAATATATAGTGCACAAGGTAGTCAAAAGCCGTTTATGATAGGTAGATTTATGAAACCAGGTTTATCAATTGCTTGTAATGGTGCTTTCAATATCTTTCCCACACTAATTGTGAGATCAGTGACCAGTTTTTTTTTTAAATTTTTTGTTGTAGATTGTCTAATATCATTTATTTATTAGGTTTCTAAAGGGGTAATGACCTATGTAACTCAAGAAGTGAAGGATCTCTACCATCTGCTAGAAAATGAATTTCTGCCTCTGGATTTGGCATCAAAGATACAACCTTTGTTGACAAAGATAGCAAAACTTGGGGGGAAGTTATCTTCAGCATCTTCTGTACCAGAAGTGCATCTGTCTCAGTACATTCCTGCCTTGGAAAAAGTAGCTACCTTAAGATTGCTGCAACAGGTAAAGAATTGGTTTTATTCCCCTTAGTCTAAGATATATGGTTGTATACTCTTTGTAATTTGGTGTGTACTTAATTTGCTTAATATTCTTTATCCAGGTCTCTCAAGTGTATCAGACAATGAAAGTTGAGACTTTATCAAAAATGGTTCCTTTCTTTGACTTTCCGTCTGTTGAGAGGATATCTGTTGATGCTGTCAAACATAGTTTCATTGCTATGAAAGTTGACCATATGAAGGGTGCAATTATATTTGGTGACTTGGTTAGTTTATTTTGTTTTACTTAATTTTGTTTACCTTTCTTAATTTTTTTGCTCGTCTTTTTTGTTTCTGATTCTACTCGTTGACTAATATCATCTCTTCTTGTTTCCAGGGTTTTGAATCGGACATTCTACAGGATCATCTTAGTGTTTTGGCTGTAAACTTGAATAAATCAAGGTTAATGATATATCCTTCTGAAACAAAAGCATCAAAGTTGAGCGCTATGCTGCCAAGTTTGGCGGATATTGTAGATAAAGAGCACAAAAAGCTTCTTGCCCGGAAATCTATTATTGAGAAACGCAAGGAGGAACAGGAACGTCACCTACTTGAGATGGTATATTCATGTCTCTACTGGTTTGCATTATGCTTTTACATTTGAGTTTTCTTTTTCATTGGTTAAATTACTTTTTCATGTTTGTGAACTTTGTTTTATAGGAACGAGAAGAGGAGACAAAAAGACTAAAGCTTCAGAAGAAAACTGAAGAGGCAGAGCAGAAAAGACTTGCGACTGAATTTGAAGAAAGGAAGCACCAACGCATTCTTAGGGAAATTGAGGAACGTGAGCGTGAAGAAGCACAAGCTTTACTTAATGACGTTGGAAAGCGTATTAAAAAGAAAGGAAAGAAGCCCATCATTGAGGGGGTGAGTGATTTTTATCCTAAATTCCCATTTTCACCCCTTGACCGAGTTGACCATTGTTTTTCCTCCACAGGAGAAAGTGACGAAGCAAACTTTGATGGAGTTAGCGCTACAGGAGCAAGTTAGAGAGAGGCAGGAAATGGAAAAGAAAATGCAAAAACTAATTAAAACTATGGATCACTTTGAAAGAGCAAAGAGGGAAGAAGCAGCCCCTCTGATTGAAGCTGCGTTTCAAAGCCGTTTAGCTGAAGAGAAATTGCTTCATGAACGTGAACAGCAGGTATTATTTGCATTTACTTTATATTAGGAATGTAGATTAAGAAAATGAACCTGTTCTGCTATTTTAACTCATTTAATTGGGTGAATATTTGCAGCTTGAGGTTGAGCTGAGCAGAGCGCGTCATGATGGCGACGTGAAGGAGAAGTATAGGCTTGCTCGGGTTATAGAACATAAGGTCAGTCTTAAATTTTGCACATCGTGGATTTTTTTTTCATTTTTTTCTTTTTTAGCAAATCATATTTACTATATTATAAGGATTTACTTTATTTTTATAAAATCTTTTAAAAGTCAAGTTTACAATTTATTACTGCAAACGTCCAACTTTTTAAGGCTCCACGTTTGAACTCCATAAAACCAACTGATCAACACATTTAATGGGCACTACTAATATGACATGCAGATAACCAATTGATAAGTATGTTCAAGTTTGGATTTTCGTTCTAATGATGAATTGCATTATTGCTTATTATTTGGTTTAGAATAAAAGTGAACGTTCTGCTATATTGCGTTGGTACGCAACTAAT
Source organism: Arctium minus (assembly GCA_954870635.1). Classification (NCBI taxonomy): domain Eukaryota; kingdom Viridiplantae; phylum Streptophyta; class Magnoliopsida; order Asterales; family Asteraceae; genus Arctium; species Arctium minus. Next base: position 37,934,101 of record OX941087.1, on the reverse strand, counting down.
AAAGTAATTATTTATGCAGCTTCTATTTCTTTTGTTTCAATGTTTTTTTAAGCTCAAGCATTTAGCTGGAAAATAAGTGGTCGATTACTTAACAATACATGCAATAATTCCTGTTGATTTTATAATTCAAACTTTTTGCTTACACCATGATATGCTAGCACAAGTTGTATGAATGGTTTATTGTATACCACATGCAGATGGAATTTCAAGAAAGAGTTGTGAACCGCCGCCAGGCGGAATACAACAGAATGAGAAGCGAGAGGGAGGAACGACTTAGCCAAGTTTTGAAGGCACGAAAAGAGGAGAGGGAGATCAAGAGGAAAATGTTGTACTATGTGAAAACTGAAGAGGAAAGGCTGAACCGGTTGCGTGAGGAGGAGGAAGCTCGCAAACGTGAAGGTAAAGTTTTCTAGATGCCATTTCATCATATTCTCAAGGGCAAAAATTGCATGAGATTGCATGATTCCTATATTGTGTAGAGTGCTTTCAAAACTTTAATTTTGGTTATTTTGAGAATATGGACATGTTAGAGAATTTTTTGATACAACAAATTCTTTAAGGACGTCTAAAATGGGCGGGTCTTGGACTGGTATATTACCGCATCAGCTTGGAAAGAACCGGTTTATATGACCAAAAAGTGGACTGGTTCGATCACCACTTTTTGTGGGCCCAAAAGCTATTTTACTCATTTTACTCATTTTTTTATTGTAAATTTTAATTGTTAATAATAGATTGGTTCATGATCAGGGTAGAAGGTTTATCATGATGTGTCAGGAGTCATGAACGTGTAAAATAGAGAGAACAAAGAGAAGATAAAATTCTTCACCTTTCTTGAGGGCAGAAATTGTTTATATTCATTTGTCTAAATATTTGCTCAGAAACTATCGATCAAGATACCTTCATTTCATGGCCCGTCAATGCTTCTAAGCATATCTTGAGGGCAGAAATTGATACTTTTGGTGTATTTGTGACGTGCAGAGGCTGAAAGGCGGAAGAAAGAGGAAGCTGAGCGTAGGGCAAAACTGGATGAAATTGCCGAAAGACAGAGGAAAAGAGAACAGGAACTGGAAGAAAGAGAGAGGCTTAGGAAGGAAGCCATCTTAAGGGGAACACCAATTGATGGACCAACCAGGCCTACTGAGGTTCCGGCTGCAGCACCTGCCGCCGCTCCAGCAGCAGCAGCAGCAGCACCAGCGGCAGCAGCTGCTGCTTCAGGTTCTGCTGGTGGGAAGTATGTGCCAAAATTCCGTAGAAGTGGGCCAGCAGAACCGGCAGCACCGGCAGCGGCGCAATCTGATAGGTGGGGCAGTGGGAAGCCGGATGAACGTGGGGCCCCACCAAGCGACAAATGGCGACCTTCGTTCGGTAGCAGTGGTGGTGGTGCTGCTGCAAAGAGTTGGTCGTCATCGAGGTTCTCGCGGTGAAAAGGTTGAAGTTGTTGGGTTATTGAGAGAGTGAGATTCTTTTTGAATTAGAATAGACCCGTTGTAATAAGACGATGGATGTGTTTGTGCATTTTTGTTTTGAAAGCACTTGTGGATTTGGCAGACTCGTAATGTTAAAAATTGTTTTATTTACCGTCTATTTTTCAAATTTACTCGCGCCAAGGTCTATTAAAACTTTCTGTTTTTGATATAGTTAGGGGTTGTTTGTTTTTTAAAAAATACTTTTTAATGGCTCTTGAGTCTGAATCGTTCAGACTTTTTAAGATTCAAACCGTTTGTTTTTTCTAGTTTTTAGAACCTCTTGACCCTTAAATATATCTGAAATAAGTAGTGACCTAATTTATTAAAACCTTTTATCGTCGCTTCAATTCATATGCTCTTATTTATCTAAAGACGTCTCACAAAAATAAATAGTCTTATTGATTTAGATTTCAGACTTCAACACCACTCTTAGGTGGCGTTTGTTTTTTAAGAAGTGCTGAAGTCTGATTTTTAATAGGTGGCGTTTGTTTTTTAAGAAGTGCTGAAGTCTGAAGTCTGATTTTTAAAAGGTGGCGTTGAAGTTTGAAATATGAATTAACAAGACTGTTTGTTTTTCTAAACTGACAAACGTCTGAATATGTATAATTGTCTATTTTATCCCTAAAAAATTCAACTTAAATATGTCAATTGAAATGAGAATCGATGATCGAAGGACGGAACGGGAAGAACAAACAAAAGAAGGCTGCTAACAGATTTGCGAGATTGTGGAGTTTTAATTATATCTCAAATACCGAAACGCCGATTTAAGCGATTCAAAATGTTTTGGAAAGCCAACACACAAATCTACAATATTCATGTTTTGCGTTTTTGCAAATTCAGGGTGCATTTGGGCTAAAACCGATGTTGAAATTGAAAGAATGATGTTGGATGAAAATAAGAGGTAATTAAGTGGCTGGGTTATCACTTAATTATTCAGAGGACATTAAGGGTTAAGAGACTCTGAAAAGAAAGAAAAAACAAACGGTAAAGAATCAGACATAAGTGACAATTAAGAGCTTATTTTGAAAAAAAAACAAACGCCACCTTATTAACCAGAAGTGAAATAAGACTTCAGACCTCTTAAAAAAACAAACGCCACTTTAGTGTTTTACGAATTTAGAGATGTGCAAACTGGTTAATAGGTTGGTTCCAAGATTGGTCGTTTGAACCCATCCTTTCATAACCGTTTTGATCAGTGTTGTTAATCTGTCTTTTTCTTGTATAAGAACCATTTTCAATTGTTTTTTATTATACAGCTAACAAAAATTTGGATTGTAATAGTTTCTTATTCTAGACTTGTATCATTTGATGATGTTATGTGAATTGTGTTGGACTACGAATGAAAACACAAACACAATAGCTGCAAGTACTAGATAATTTATTCAATAGACTTGGGGCTCTTTAAATAGCCATACAAGGAAAACAGAAAAGAAATCCCTACGACTAAGGAGTTGGTTACGCAGTAAGACTAGGTCTGCCAACTCCACTACTCCAACGACCTACAAATTATTAAAAGAGAAAAAACAAGGAAAATACCAAGTCAAACCTAACAATGCCTCTCCTAAACTGAATGTGGTCGTATTCAGTTTACATCTTCACGAACTCCAAGTTCTTCATGTAGCCTGATGAATCTTTCCGGCTTGAGAGGCTTTGTCATAACGTCTGCCAGTTGATCTTCTATACCACAACGAGAAAGATCTACTACTCCTTCTTTTGAAAGGTCTCTTAGAAAGTGGAACCGCACATCAATGTGTTTGTTACGACCATGAAGCAAGGGATTTTTTGACAACTTTATGGCAGAGCTGTTATCAAAACAAAATTGTTGTACCTTGATATTGCACTAGCCCAAATTGTTCAAGAATCCTTCTCACCCAGACACATTAACAAATTTGCTGCAACTATGAATTCTGCTTCAGTTGTGGATAAACTCACAACCGGTTGTTTCTTGGACGCCCAAGATACTGCCGCTCCGCTGAATAAGAACACGTATCCACTTGTGCTTTTTCTATCATCTAAGTCACTTGCATAATCACTGTCGGTATAAACATATAGTTCTTCACCCTTTCCTCTCTTGTAGAACAACCCAAACGACGTAGATCCATTCAAATAACGCAAGACTCTCTTTGCAACCTGCATATGTTGTTGTGAAGGATCTGCTATAAACCTGCTTAATAGGCATTTCACATACATCAAGTCAGGTCTTGTTACTGTGATATACAACAAGCTTCCAATGAGTTTCTTGTATAAAGTTGTATCCACTTTGTCACCATCACCGTTCTTTGCCAGTATTGAACCTGGTACAATTAGGTTTTGAACAAAATGTGCATCTTACAAATTGAATCTTTCCAGCAACTTTTCAGCGTATCTCATTTGATTAATGAAAATTCCGTCTAATTTCTGACTTACCTCCACTGTAACACCCAGTTTTTTCGCAAAGTAAGTCTCCGTCCTTCGTTGGTAATCTCTCCGCCTTTCGTCTATCTTTTTGAGTGAAATGTTGTGCTCTCGAACCTTAAGTCGACTCATGCGAGAATCTCGAGTTTTGATCCTTTTCTGGGTTCGGTACGAGTGGCGCGATTGTGACTCGCGATAGTGACATTGTCACTATCGCGTGGCACAATCGCCGGGGGATTACCACCCGCGGTACAATCCCCGCGAGAGTGCCCTCGCGATAGTGACAATGTCACTATCGTGTGGCAAGGTCGCCCGCGGCCCCTGTATCCTAAAATGTCAGAATTTTCACCTAATCTTCTCATTTCTCACTTCTAATTCCTTCCCATTTTCTCCCAAACCATTTCCTCTCTTCCCCACAAACCCTAACCCATTTTGAGGGTTTTCTCCTTAATCCACATGATTCTTCATCATCTAGTTAGTTGGGATCTTGAACCCCAAAACCTTCATCTTCATCTTCCTCACCAAGCTCTTGCGGGTTTCATCTAACTTTTCATCATTTGAAGATTTGAAAGCTTATGGTTCGTTTTGGTGACCTACATGTGTTTTGGGTTGGTGGATTCAAGCTATTAGTTGAGGTAATCTTCTCCTTCTTCAAGTATAGGAAATTAGGGTTTTTGGGTATAAGATGAAATGTTCGTGTAAATACTTGAGGAACAATTCTAAGGGTTGAATATGATTATTTGTGGTTGGAAATGTGTGGATCTAGGTTTTGGAAGCTTGAGTTGAAGAGTTGGAATGGATGTCTTCGGAAAGCTTTGGGTGGGATCTATGCTTTTGGAGGCCAATGGTTGGGGATTGAAACCTAGGTTTAACTTAACCTAGCAAGGTGAGTTCAAGTTGACTTGCGAAAACTATGTACATGCCAAAATGTGTATTTTGAAGTAAAAATGCGTTTTACTTAGTACTTGTTAAAGTGTGAGTATTTCGGTAAATTTTCATATTTGATAAACTTGGGTTGTGTTAATCTCTTGGAAAAGCTTATATTTGGGATTTTGTATAAGTAAGGTCTATTTTATGATTTATGCACCTTTGATGATTTTCGTACAAATGAGGTCCAATTCATGATATATGCATTTTTGTTATATTTGGTTTCATAAACCCATTTGGAAAATGATATGTCCCAACCCGCGTCGAGTTTTGGGTAAATCACATCTTTTAAGTATATGTCTGCATAAACGCCATTTAGATGCGTTTCATCATTTGGGAAAACGTTAATTGTTGGTCAAATGGATTTTGGGCATTTTAGCTCGGTGTTCGCTTAAAAGAGTCTTGGGGACATTTGTCCGGTTTTAATGAATCGACGTAGAGTCCCATTTATGATTTACATATTAATGCACCTTGTTGCATACCGTTGTTAATTACATGCTCGAGTGCGTGAGTCATTCAGGTGTAGTCATGTAATCTTAGACTGTGTTGCATTGGATCCATAGGCACGTAAGTCAGTCTTATTTGATGGTCAATTGGGTGGTACGGGGTTGGACTCCGAGACTCATGTTTTATGACCTTGTCCTTTCAAGTGTACACTAGGAGGTCTGAGTCCGGGTTGTGCTATCATGACGATGGGTAGTCCGTTGATGGGCGTTTTTGGGGCCTTCGCCTTGTTGGGGCAATGCCATAGTTGTATCTCCCTTGTGCCGAGCCTTTGACGTATTCTCGTAATATTTGCTAAGGTCAGGTGTCTCTTTTGGTGTAGCTTGAAGGGAGTCGTAGGGGCACTTGGGCTTGCGTGTCGTGAAGTGTCATACGATTAACGTTGTTTGAGTGACATACTTTTGTGTTCCTCCACTCTCAACGGATACGGGTATCCCCCGTTGTCGGCCCGTAGTATTTAGTTGTCCATGCTTTAATATTTGGATTTCATTCTATTTATGGTCGCGTGAGTATTAATTCGAGTTACATGTTTTCGATGACGTACCATATCTTTATGGATTGTTTTCCGCTATTTAAGGGTCGAGTATTATGCCCCACCCGTGTTTGGGTGTTTTGGGATATGAAGTGTTATCCACGTCTTCACAAATTGGATGTCGAAATTATAATCCCGTTTTGGGTGAGTTATGGGTTGCATCGTTTTATAAAGAATGTGTGTTTGGGAGCATTGTCTTTAAAAATGCATATTATGGGGAAAATGTGTCGTTTCCATTTTTAAAGTAAACTATTTCTAAGGATCTTGATTTGAACTGAATTCCTTTCTTTTAAATATGTATTCATTCATGTTAAAACTCTTGAGCTCACTAGGCGTTAAGCCTAACCTTTTTATTTGTCGGCATGTGCATCAGGTTCCTGTCAGGGGTTCGGTTCTAGCAGTGCTTTGAGGAGTTGAGCCTTAGCTTATTGCAAGAGTAAGTAGTTGGTGAAGTCTTCCGCAGGTTGGAGATAATAACCGTTATTGGGTTTAGTAGCACCGTCCTTATCATAGATTGTATGTATAGAATGAATGTGTGTATCGAGGTTAATCCTTAAATTGTGTTTGTAAACGAAGCAATTATTGATGTATTTAGAAAATTTGAAATTAGTTGCTATTTCCAAGATTTGAGGGTGTTACAAGTTGGTATCAGAGCTTAAGTTTGAGAGAAATTAGGTATTGACCTTTGGATGCCTAGACTCAAACTAGAGTTCTTATAAGTGATTGAAAGTGAAGTTGCACATTAGGCACCTTAAGATAAGATATCTTGGGGTTGAGCGAGTCGCTAGAAACGGGAAACTTGTCGAGGGTCGCAAGGATGATTATGTACGGTACGTTCATAATGGAACATGGCCAGTGTTATGGTGAACCTACATGCTACATATGTAAACTTGAACTACCTTGGTACGACGACCGTTGGGGTAGTGAGAAAGTTTCTAAGCGAGTGGTATAAGGAAGGGTTGATGTTTATAGCAATGTCACTTTGGAGTGATAGTTGAGTGCGATGAACGTATTAAGTTGAGCATCTTGAGTCAAATTCATTGGTTGGATTAGAACCATAAGTTTGTTAGAATGACTCTATTTCGAGGAGAAATTGTAAGTTAACCAATTAATGAGATTGTTGCTCTAAGATGTTTGATGCATCCGGTTGACTATAGTGTGTCAGGTTATTGAGAAGCGTAATCCTAAGATGTGAGTGCCGACCAAGTTCATGCAGTAAATTTATTTCTAAAATAAGTTTGCATAAATTGTTTCTCATCTTCGCCAAACATAAAGTGATTTACATTATAATGTCTTGGTAAAGCTTTTAACACTCATCAGATTTTAAACCGTGAGTTTAAGCATGCATGAAAATTACTTTGTTGCACGTGGTTGCAAATATTTTGTTGGAAAAACCTCTTCACCTCGTTTCGTGTTTAACACTATTTTCGGAAATTGTAATATTTGTGTTTTAATACTATTTGGGTATTGGGCAAGTAGCTATGAGATTTTAACCTTGACATTGGAACTCCTCCACGCATGTCAATGGTTTTAAAGGAAAAGTTATTCCCATGTTCTTGGGTCAGAGTTTTCTTGGGAATTCTAGTTTGCGCGAGTTTTGTTAAATTTCATGGAGTATTGTTTTGCGATGTTCTTTTCGACGCGTAAATAAACTTTGAGATGCGTGGGTTTTAATTTTATTGCGTGTAATTTTACGAGCTTTTGGGTGTCGTATCTCATGAGAGTTTTGTTGAAAATGGTCACTTTATCTTAAGTGGTGGTTTTAGAGTTTTGACATTATTGACTTATTATCGTCTTATACTCTTTATTGAGAAAGGAAAATTTTGACACCCCTTGACTTTAGCGTTAATAATTTTCATGAAAATTCAATTAAAACCAGTTAATAATTTAGCGTTAATAATTTAGAGAACAAAAGACAAAACCAGTTAAAGTGGATTTATCACAGTATTCTGAAAAACAGAAAAGTCGGTATAAAGCAGACAAGCAAACAAGATTTCTTTTACTTCAAAGCATTCCTAATGAGATTTACATCAAGATTGATAGCTACAAGGATGATGCTAAGAAGACGTGGGATCAATTGCAAAAGATGATGATGGGATCAAAGATCGGGAATCAGATGAAAGTGGCTAACTGTATTAACAGTTATGAGGAATTTAAAGCCAAAGAGAATGAAATCTTGGAAGATACTTATGAACGGTTTACATTGCTTCTAAATGAATTGACAAAGAACAAAGTGAAAAAGAAGAAGCTTGAGAATAATGTCAAGTTTTTGAGCATCCTACAACCAGAATGGAAGAAGTATACTTGTAGGATGAAGCAAATGAAGGATTTAAAGGAAATACCGTTACATGAGGTTTATGAGACTCTGAGGCAAAATGAAGAAGAAGTGGAGGAGAAAAGAGCTGAAAAGAAGAAGGCAGAAAAGGTTCCTGATCCTATTGCTTTGGTAGCCGGAGAGAAAAAGAAAGAAAAGAAAGAGAAGAAGAAAAAGAAGAAAGTGCTTACAAGTTCTGAATCTGAATCTGAATCAGATGGTGATGATGGAGAAAGTCTGAAACAAGCCATGGTTTTATTGACCCGTGCTTTTCAAAAGAAATTCTACAAGAAGCCGGGATCAAATTCTCAAAGATATTCTTCATCAAGCTCCAAGAATCATGAGCACCGAGAAAGAGTGGAAGGAAAGAGATATGAAGAGAAACGGTATATAGAAAGAAAGCCGGAAGAAAAGAAGAAATTCGTGAATGATTACACCGTTGCTGAAAAGCCAGCAAATGATTCAATCAAATGCTACAACTGTGGCAAGATGGGACACTTTGCTAAATATTGTCGAAAGCCGAAGGTTCGAAACTCTCAGTATTATCAGAACAAACTGCTATTGGCCAAAAAACAAGAAGCTGGCATAGCATTAATGGCTGAGGACGAATTTTGGTTGGATCATTCAGATGGTGAAGAAGAAGAGAAAGAAGAAGTTGCTCATCTCTGTCTAATGGGAAAAGAAGTGAAGTATGATGAGTCAGATGACGAGACAACTGATGAGGTATTAAATTTAACTGAAAATGATTATATAACCAAAATGGAAGCTATGATGGTTGAGCTTAATGATCTTCAAGTAAAACTGAAGAAAGAAAAAGCCAGAGTTGCTAAAAGAAACAATAAGATATTTGAACTCAATAAGTCTGTTATTGGGAACAAAGATCTGATTGATTCTTTACGCAAGTCTGCTTCTGATTCTAAACTTCAAGTAGATTGTTTTGAAAAGAAGATTTCTGATTTTGAAGTTAAAATTTCTAAGTATGAGTTTGAGAAGAAAGAATCTGCACTAACTGTTCATAAACTGCAAGTTGAGAACAAGCTTTTGAATAAGAAGGTAAATGGTCTGGAAGCCAAACTCTATGCAAAGGCCAAACAGATCAAACCATTTTTCTCAATGCACCTAACGAAGAGGCTGATGTTAAGGAAAAATGGGGACTTGGTTTTGAAAACCCTCATTACCTTAAGAAAGCCATCAGAAAACAACCAGCACTTTATAATTTTGATTTTCTTGCTTGTGCTGGTAAACATACTCATTTAAAACCCAAATTTGTTACCAAATTATCAGAAGAAGATAAGGCCAAAGAAACTGAAAATAGAAAGAATGTAAAGAAAATGCAACTACCATTTAACTATGCAAAGTTAAATGATAGTTATCTTTCAGAAACACCAAAAGTTCTTTCAAACGATTATTTTGCTAGTTATTCTGTTTCTGAGATGAAGGCAAAACCTGCTATTGCAAAGGTTTATGTTCCTCCACTCATTCTTGAAAGCAAAATAATTGATCTTGAAAATGTTTTATCTGATGAAAAACTTTTGGTAGATATTGAACAAAGTGTGTTTTCTACAGTTTTAAAAACACTGTTTTTAGATCTAAATCTACAAAGTGTTCTACAGTTTCAAAGGCACCTCAATCTTCAACTGATAACTTTGATGACTTATTTGCGTCTGCAAATGATTTTTTAAACTCTGATGGTGGGTGCATAGAAGAAATTGATATGTTTGACTTCAATGCTTCTCTTCCTGATCATTCTACTTGTCTTATACCTGAAAAAGTGTTACCAAGTGTTCTTAAAACTGATGAATCTTCTACAGTTTCTGTGATTGCTGAATATTATTCTAAAGGTAAGAATCATAAGAAACAGCAATCACAGAAACGGATTAACACTGGTAAACCAAAGAAAACTCATTTTCAGAAATCTGATTTTCCTAATAAATCTAAATCTTTTGTTTCAGATATAAGCAAGAAAAGGTCGAAAGCTCGAACCGAATGGTGACCAAAAAGGAAGGATGATGAGATAGCTGAATCAGTTTCTGATAATTCTTGTAATAGATCAGTTAGTAGTGATAATGATGTAGTTGATCAATTTGCTTCAAATAAACAAAACCTTGTAACTTCTTACAAGCGGTATTCAATAAAGCAATTGATTCAATTATCTCCTATTTCTATTACATCTTATTATTATCGGAGAAATGATTTTGCTTACTCTCATAATTCTTCTGATTGGTTTGGATCTTATCATGTGTATTCTTCAAGAACAAATATTTTTAAAGGTTTTCAAAAGAACAGAGGGTCCATTTTCAAGTGGATACCAAAATCTTGTGCTAATCTGTTAGGACCCGTTTTTAAATGGGTACCTAAAGTTATTGTTTCCTGATTTCTCTTGCAGACCCGACATATGTGGTACTTGGACAGTGGATGTTCCAAGCATATGACTGGGCAAAAAGCTTTATTGTCTAATTATACAGATTCAGTGGAAATGTCAGATTTGGAAACGATCAGCTTTCACCAATCTTAGGATATGGTGACATCATTCAAGACAACATAACGATCAGTAAGGTGAGTTATGTCGAAGGTTTAAGGCACAACCTGTTTAGCATTGGTCAATTCTGCGATAAAGGGTTAGAGGTCAACTTCAAATCTAAGAGTTGCTCGGTTCGTACTGAAGACGACACAGAACTCTTAGGTGGACATCGCAAGACAAACCTCTATACCATCAACCTGTCCAAAGTTCAGATTGACAATCAAGTTTGCTTAATGACAAAAGCTTCAATGCAACAAAGTTGGCTCTGGCACAGACATTTATCACACTTGAACTTTCGTTATATCAACAAGTTGGTCAGTGGGAAATTGGTAAAAGGACTTCCTGAGCTGAAATACGAGAAAGAACACTTATGTGCTGCTTGTGAGAAAAGTAAGATGAAGAGAGCTCCGCATAAACCGAAGCCTGAACCAAGCACTAGTTCTCCGTTAGAATTGTTACATATGGATTTGTGTGGTCCAATGAGAACCTAGAGTTTTGGTGGAAAGAAATATGTGTTGGTTATTATGGACGATTACTCAAGATACACGTGGGTCAAATTTCTTCGATCAAAAGATGAGACACCGTAAGTTCTCATTATTTTCTTAAAGACGACCCAGGTGAAAATGCAGCGACAAGTCAAGTTTCTTCGTACTGATAACGGCACAGAGTTCAAGAACAAGATTGTTGACGAATATCTCGAATCGATCGGGATTTCACATCAGTACTCTGCTGCTCGTATGCCTGAACAAAATGGAGTAGTCGAAAGGCGAAATCGGACTCTAGTCGAGGCCGCTCGTACTATGCTTAGCCAATCCGATCTACCTCTATTCTTGTGGGCAGAAGCTGTGTCGACTGTATGTCATACTCAAAACCAGTCCATAATACACCGCCGTTTTCAAAAGACTCCATATGAGCTGATCAACAACAGAACACCGACAATCAAGTATTTTCATGTATTTGGGTATAAGTGTTTCATACTTAATGACAGGGAGAGTCTGAATAAATTCAGTGCTAAGGCGGACGAGGGTATCTTCATTGGTTATTCTTCAACATCGGCAGCATATCGTGTTTATCTGAAAAAGTCAAAGACAGTTGTCGAGAGCGTCAATGTAACATTTGATGAATACATGGCTTCTGAACAACTTAGTTCAGAACCCGTGATCACTGGAGTATTAGCTTCTGGGCAGATCAGTCCAGAACCTGCTTCTACATCGAATAATTCGAATAACGCTTCTACTTCTATTTCACATTTAACTGATTTAGATTTGTTATTTGAATTCTTTTATGATGAGTTTCTAGGATCTAATGTAACTAAATCTGTTGTGACTGACAGGTCTGAAGACACAAGTTGCAATCATCCAGTCACTTCAGAAATCATAACTGAACAAGAATTCCCCGTTCAGTCAGAAACTCACATTCCAACAATTACTCCTACAGTTGAAGATACACAAGTAACTGATGAGCCAGAAGTAACTGTTTCAGTTGGGTGTGATATATTGTCTACTAAACAGCCAGAGTCTGCTGTTCCAACTGATGCTTCTGCACCTGAAACTTCAACTGCAAACCCCCCCTTCTATTATTCAAACTGAAGAGCCTGATAGTGGATTTATAGATGATGATCATATTCAATCAGTCTCTACTCCACTACCTCATGAGCATCGCTGGACCAAATAGCATCCTTTACATCAAGTAATTGGAGATCTCAACAAGCCTGTATAAACTAGGTCAACGACTCTTAATCAATGTATGCATGACTCATTCCTCAGTAAGATTGAGCCCACGCGAGTATCATAGGCTCTTGCTGATTCGGACTGGGTATCTTCTATGCAAGAAGAGATCAATCAGTTTGAAGCCCTAAAGGTTTGGAGATTAGTTCCAAAGCCAGAAGGTAAAACCATGATAGGAACTAAATGGGTATTCAAGAATAAAAAGGATGAAGATGGTATCGTCATAAGGAACAAAGCTAGACTTGTTGCCAAAGGTTACCGGCAAGAGGAAGGCATAGACTATGATGAGACGTATGCTCCAGTAGCGCGTATAGAAGCAATCCACATGTTTCTAGCCTACGCAGCTCATAAGAATTTCACAGTCTTTCAGATGGATGTGAAAACAGCCTTTCTGAATGGCATTCTTAAAGAGGAAGTGTACGTGTCTCAACCAGAAGGGTTCGTCAATCCAGAGAATCCAGATCACGTCTACATCTTGGACAAAGCCCTGTATGGTTTAAAACAAGCCCCTCGAGCATGGTATGACGTTTTATCTAAATTCTTGGTCAAGTCCGGTTTTTCCAAAGGTAAGATAGATACCACTTTATTCATCAAAAAGGAAAAAGCTGATATTATTCTTATTCAAATATATGTTGATGATATAATATGTGGTTCTACAAATCCAAAATTTTGCAAAAACTTTTCTAACCTGATGGTGTCACGTTTTCAAATGAGTATGATGGGAGAGATGAATTTCTTTCTCGGATTACAAGTTAAACAATTTTCTACGGGGATTTTCATTAACCAATCTAAGTACATTTTGGACATTCTTCGGAAGTACAAAATGGAAAATTGTAAACCAATTGGAACCCCGATGGCACCAGGTACTAAGATCATCACTGATCCTTCGGGTAAAAGTGTTGATGTTAGGACTTATAGAGGTATGATAGGATCGTTAATGTATCTTACATCAAGTAGGCCAGATATTATGTTTTCAACATGCTTATGTTCTAGATATCAAGCTGCTCCTAAAGAATCCCATTTGGCTGCTGTCAAACGGATTTTTAGATATCTGAAGGGCACTGCAGACCTTGGTCTGTGGTATCCTAAGGATACTGGGTTTCAACTGACTGCCTATTCAAATGCAGATCATGCAGGTTGCATGTTGGATAGAAAGAGTACTTCAGGTCACATTCAATTCCTTGGAGACAAGCTCGTTAGCTGGGCATCAAAGAAACAATTATGCGTTTCCACATCGATTGCTGAAGCAGAGTACGTAGCTGCTGCCAGTTGTTGCTCTCAAGTCCTGTGGATGCGAACACAACTAAGAGACTATGGATTCAAGTTTGATAAAATTCCAATTTATTGTGACTCGAAGAGTGCAATCACGATATCTGCTAATCCTGTCCAACATACGAAAACCAAACATATTGACGTCAGGTATCATTTTATTAAAGATAATGTAGAAAAAGGAACAATTGAACTTTATTTTGTAAAAACAGATTATCAACTTGCAGATTTATTTACCAAACCCTTAGATGAAAATAGATTTAATTTTCTTGTCTGTAAGCTTGGTATGTTAAATCTTAAGACGTAATCGGTTGTTACCTAATAAAGTTACATATTGTTATTTTTTCATCATTTTTCTTTATTATTATGTTTGAAGGATATCTGCACTTTAAATGTTTGCTCATGATCTCAGGGGGAGTAAGAGAAGATTAAAGGTGATCTACATTATTTTGAGGGGGAGCATAACTAATTTCTGCATTTTTGTTTAACTGACAAATTTTTGTGATGCATGATTTTAAGGGGAGCATATAATATCAAAAGGAGTAAGACTATGATTTCTGATTACTTAAAATCAGAACTCGTACTTTAATCGTTTTATTGCTTTATGTCATTTACATTTGAATAAATTTTGTGAATAAAGTTGCTTTGACTAGATTTTGAGACGTGTGCAGGATGAGAGGAAGCTATCATGATCATATCCTTATGATTTTTCAGCTGACTTTCTGAGAATTAAGATTGAGCGAAAAAGATAAATTTCTTATCTTAATCTCAAATATATCTGAAAGGAGGACAACTTTCAGATATAGAAAACATGTTCTGAAATGTTCAAACCACTTCCTGATTTTTAAACAGATTTTATAATTTGGAAGTGTGATTTTAAATGTTTTCATTTTATTTTTGTGCTTAAATGATAAATAAACCGTGTGTTTCCAAAGATAAATACTTGCGTGTTGTCTTTTCATATACTTTCAAGTATTCACACACACCGGTTTAATTTCTTGTTCAAATTGTTCTTACCATGTCTCATATTTGAAACATAACTTTTTCGATGGTAAGACACCCCGCTTGTACTTTAAAGAACTTTGAGCGATATTTCATTTCGAAACGTCATTTCGAGAATGTCTATATTTTTGTTTCGTATAGACAATATCCGTTATTTTTGACCATAAGCCTTAATTGCTATATCATTTCATTTCTGATCATTTTCATACAATGTCAGATTTTCAAACAAGTCTTTTGTATTCATGTTCATTCATTCAATATACTTGTTTGAAAATACTTCAATGTCTAAAAATACTCAAATCTTCATGATTATATTTTATGAGCATACATTCGTCTGACATTTGTATATGAGCTTTAACTGATAAAGTTAAACCATCTTGAGAAACACATGCTTATTAGGATTATATGGGTTCTTTGTGCTAGGACTTACATGAACTTCTATGAAATCACGTTAACCAGTGATTTCGACCCAAGAAGTTAATCCATAGAGATTGAGTGTGAGGAGTCTAAAAGAAATGAGTGTGGGTGTGATGAGGTAAAATGGAAAAGAGAGTTTGGTTAGTAGTGAGCTTAATGATTAAAAGAAAGAGGGTGTGAGATCAGAGTAAAAGAATATTATACTCTGCACCAACTACTTTCTGAGCCGGGCAGCCACATTACTAGCGTTTCACAATTCTTTGGTGAACGTTATTGAAACAGGAAAATAGCCCATGCCATCTCTTGCTTAATACCCCACCAACAACTCATTTTCTTCTCAAAAAGAAAATGTTTCACATTTTAAGGGGATGCAGCATATTATCTATCTAGTTTTCATTTGGAAAATCTGGATATTGAAAAAGAAGGAAGTCTGCCCCACCTTCACACTTCAATCATGCACATTGAGTCTGTGTTTATCTACTGTTGTCTCAGTGGTTTACACTATGTTGAGCCTTAAAAAGCAATTATTCGTGCTTAATTCTTTCTACACATGCACACACAAAGAATTTGTTTCTTTGTCATAACATTCATAGAAATTGCCTTTGTGGTATTTCGATGATTGGATGGAAGCCCTGGGGGAGTGAACATCAAAAAGCTCCTTTATATTGTGTATTCGTTACACACAGTGACTTTGTGTTACTGACAGACATTTTAACTGATTCATCTGTTGATTCAGGAGTTACCTGTTCTTATTTTGTCTGGATTTGCAAAGATCTAGATGAATATTTGGCTATGGATCACAGAATCAGAGGCTCAGTTTGACAGATCAGAATGGTCAATGACATTTCTTGGAAGAAAAGTTTTGATGATATAGATGCTCAAATCATCAAAAAGGGGGAGATGGTATCAAGAAATGATAAAGTTTTGAGAGATGATTTTTAGAAATGTCCAAGTCAGAAAAGTTCAAAGTAAAAATTTGAAGACTTGAAGAAGATCAAAGAATTTCTGAAGATTTGAGGAAATTTTCTTTGAAGATTATCTGCTAAAGCAATCCGAGCTGATTCTGAAGATAATTTCTTTCCAAAGTCTGAAAGTATTTTGTGAAAGTTTTGGGGAGATTGTTAATCGTTTGAAGACAGTTTTGGAAAGAATACCGTCAAAGAAAAAGGGGAGATTGTATACTGACAGAGCTTAAAGTGAAGACTGAATTGCTAGATCTTTCAATAGTGATCTTGAATCCAAAGGGGGAGATTGTTAGAGCAGAAATATATTGGATACAAGATCAAGAAGACTGAAGGTCAAAGTTCAAGAAAGTCAAAGCTGAAAGAAAGTCAACTCTCATCAAAGTCAAAGTCTTTTGTTCTCTTTCCTCAGTACCATCTTCACTATCAGATGATTCATCATCAGGTATTTGAACTGTTATTGGTACCATAGGACCTTCTGTGATTGACAACATAATATTTTCCCCATTTGCATGTTTGTCTATAAAATCCAGAAATCTGTCTTTCCACTGTTCGTACTCTCCTTTGAATAGAACAGGAGGTTTGACATCAGTGCCAATGGAAAGTGCATCTTTGGAAGTCATCTTGATAAAACCTGTTTGAAAAATATTTGCAATAAGAAACTAGAACTGATCGTTAGTCCAAAATATGAAATCACAAAAATACAAGAAATCTTGAAATAGAAATTCAGGAATTTTGATCACAATCAGAATTTTTTTCACTATTAAAGACCATATTACAGTTTTAAAATTTTCTCAGGAAAAAAATTCTAAGTAAACCAAGCTTTGCGTGCCAAGTGTGATGCACAAACCACTCTTTGCGTATCTAATGTGTTGCGCAAACCACGCTTTGCGTATCTATTGTGTTGCGCAAACCACACTTTGCGTTTCGAGTATGTTACGCAAATCAATTCTTGTGACGAGTAGCTTTGCTTGTTGAGAAGGTTATGCAGATCTGTCTTTGCGTATCGAGAAGCGTACGCAAACCTTTCTTTGCGTATCAAGACGTGTACGCAAACCTTTCTTTGCGTATCAAGAGGTGTACGCAAACCTTTCTTTGCGTATCAAAAGGCGTACGCAAATCACACTTTGCGTATCAAGTAGCTTACGCAAATCAATTCTTCGCGTATCACACTTCAACTTTTCGTTTCACTTCATATACGCAAACCTCAGAAATAACACGATGAATTTTCTAGAATAATCTTGCGCAAACCTAGGATGAATCTTGCGCAAACCTCGACGAACTTGCGCAAAGTTTGAATCTTGTGCAAATTTCAAAAAACGAACATATTTCCACCAAAAACTACTCTAGACCTCTAATTACAGTACGAAAATTTGACAATTTGCTCACCTAAACATCTAGATCACACTTCTAACAACTAATTTCGATCAAAAACACAAAAATGTACAAATCGATATGAATACAGTGTTCTTGACTCGTGAACTCCAAACTCAACAAAAATCAAAATCAAAGATCAATTACAGTGCAATTCTTGAAATTACCTATACAGACTCGATCGATTACACTTTTCTAACAAAAACTAATCGATTACAACTCCAAAAACACACTAATACTCAAAATCAGATCTGGACATGAAGAACACAGTGTCGAACATTTTCTTGATTTGA
Organism: Arctium minus; assembly: GCA_954870635.1. Lineage (NCBI taxonomy): Eukaryota > Viridiplantae > Streptophyta > Magnoliopsida > Asterales > Asteraceae > Arctium > Arctium minus. Next base: position 37,916,399 of record OX941087.1, on the reverse strand, counting down.
TTTCAATTTGAATCTGCTCTGATACCAATTGTGTGCCCAGATTCTACTTCCTAAATGCAATTAATCAAACAAACAAGGATATATCAATCAATTACCTGTTTGATTTCAATCCACTTCAAGATTACAACTTTCTCTCTCTAGAACTCTCTTTCTCTCTCTAAACGTATTCTCTCTCTAAAATACAACTGAATTATATGCTCCACTTCTGTTAACTACAAATTACAAAGGAAAGGAAACTATTTATACCTACAACTAAAACAAGAAAAAAAACAAATACAAATACAATACATTGACTTTTATTACAAAAGACTTTGACTTTGATGAGAGTTGACTTTCTTTCAGCTTTGACTTTCTTGAACTTTGATCTTCAGTCTTCTTGATCTTGTATCCAATATATTTATGCTCTAACAGGGTTTATGGTGTCTTATTTTACGGCACTTTGCGCCGCGTATATAAATTTTGAGGAACGTGTACATGTGCATTATAGTGTTCGTTAATTGATGGATTTTGTTAATAGATGTCTCTCCACATGTTATTTTGAGAAATTTCATTATCATGCGATTTATGTTATTTCAGATAGAGTTTTTGTTCTGAACATACTTCTGTTATTGATTTACTGTTAGAGATTTTCTGCAATGCATTAAACGAGTATCAGTATTCATGTCGTTATAGTTACTATTTTGGGTCAAATGTGTTTCTCTGTACGACTCAAAGCTCTAAACTCGATTTGAAACTTATTTTGCATTCCCATCATTTTACCGAGCTTTGGGGAATAAACTGATGCATATGGGACTTGTTGAAAATTTTATGCCACGACTTTTTTTTTGGTTAAAGAGGAAAATTTTAAAGTTAAAATTGTGAAGTTCTCTTTTGGAGTTGTACAAACATTTATTGCACGTGTTGGGGTGCAGGAATTTATTTTCATGTTTATAGTGTAAATTTTGCTACACACTTTTTGTTACCGTTTTATTTACGTAAATATTGATCAAACGAATTTGGAAATGGCTTTATATGTGTAGCGTCGGTGATCAATTTTCAACCTATCGAGTGATCGGTAGTGGATTTTACCGCACAATCAATTGTTATAAAGCGTATGTATTTGAAAGTTTTATAAAAGTTTAAATTGGCATAGTAATTGAAAACCTTGAACTCGTTAGGCCTATAGATTTAAACCCCGTCGTAAAAAGGAATTATATTTAGGGACTAGAGGAGTCCTTGGGATTTGAAGCGTCGGATGATCTGACTTGCGGTCAGTCTCGAATTTTGGGTTTCGGTTTTGAATCTGTGCACGCTTGTATAATGGAGGTAGTAGATTTAAGCATTCCCAGTTAATTAAGGGGTGATTTTATACTTCGGTAATCATGCGGGATAAGGTCTCATGTGATTATCTGCGCTTTAATTGGGTTCGATTTGGTGGGTTGCTCGTTGGTGTGACATCATGGTATATGTTAATAGTGTACTGTCTTAGTGGGTTCTGCGATCAAAGGAAATCCTTGTGGTCCGTTTGTTAGAAATGTAAGAGCAGTAATAATAGTCCTCTGTTGGTGTCAACCTTAATACGACAATACTTATGGACTAAAATGTCGGACGGAATGTCCACATTCTCACTATCATCAGTTGGTATTAGGCGTCGACTTGTTTTCTTGAGGTCTATGAATCTGGGAGGGTTGGAAGAATCCAGGTTGGATCATGAGAAATGTTGACCCTCAGTGGTAGAATGTAAAGGTGGATTAGAGGTTAGTATTTAAGTATCGACGTGTATATGTTTTCCTGATATGGTAAAAATCGTACTAAGGGAATGTTCTGAGGTTGGGTTTGGGACGGAGTTGAGTATTGGCCGGATCTGTGTTAACCAGTTACCTGGAGAGCGCGTTAGCACGCCTTAGAAGGACTGTTTTATCAATGCTTAGAATGGATCAGTAGAAATATGAGGATTTTGGGAGTTTGGTGACGATCTTTGGCTTGGGTTCGGAACCATGTAGATCCGAAGTGATTTGGCCGGTGAGAAGTTGAGGTCACAAACTACCTTGGAGGTAGTAACTGTCATTCTAATGTTGGGAGTCGACCGTAACCTTGTGGGTAAAGGCTACTTTGGTGAGTTAAGTGTTCGCCCGATTATTAGTGTAATGTGCCCAAGAGGGGCGGTTGACGTGAGTATCAGTACAAGGGTCATGATAGTAGTGCTGGCAAATAGGATTAAGGACAATATTTCTGCGGGTAAGGTTTCATGGGAATCTAGATTTCGAGGACGAAATCATTCTAAGGTTGGGAGGATTGTAACACCCGGTTTTTTTCGCAAAGTAAGTCTCCGTCCTTCGTTGGTAATCTCTCCGCCTTCCGTCTATCTTTTTGAGTGAAATGTTGTACTTTCGAACCTTAAGTCAACCCATGCGAGAATCTCGAGTTTTGACCCTTTTCTGGGTTCGGTACGAGTGGCGCGATTGTGACTCGCGATAGTGACATTGTCACTATCGCGTGGCACAATCGTCGGGGGAGTACCACCCGCGGTACAATCCCCGCGAGAGTGCCCTCGCGATAGTAATAATGTCACTATCGCGTGGCAAGGTCGCCCGCGGCCCCTGTCTCCTAAAATGTCCAAATTTTCACCCAATCTTCTCATTTCTCACTTCTAATTCCTTCCCATTTTCTCCCAAACCATTTCCTCTCTTCCCTACAAACCCTAACCCATTTTGAGGGTTTTCTCCTTAATCCACATGATTCTTCATCATCTAGTTAGTTGGGATCTTGAACCCCAAAACCTTCATCTTCATCTTCCTCACCAAGATCTTGGGAGTTTCATCTAACTTTTCATCATTTGAAGATTTGAAAGCTTATGGTTCGTTTTGGTGACCTACATGTGTTTTGGGTTGGTGGATTCAAGCTATTAGTTGAGGTAATCTTCTCCTTCTTCAAGTATAGGAAATTAGGGTTTTTGGGTATAAGATGAAATGTTCGTGTAAATACTTGGGGAACAATTCTAAGGGTTGAATATGATTATTTGTGGTTGGAAATGTGTGGATCTAGGTTTTGGAAGCTTGAGTTGAAGAGTTAGAATGGATGTCGTCGGAAAGCTTTGGGTGGGATCTATGCTTTTGGAGGCCAATGGTTGGGGATTGAAACCTAGGTTTAACTTAACCTATCAAGGTGAGTTCAAGTTGACTTGCGAAAACTATGTACATGCCAAAATGTGTATTTTGAAGTAAAAATGCGTTTTACTTAGTACTTGTCAAAGTGTGAGTATTTCGGTAAATTTTCATATTTGATAAACTTGGGTTGTGTTAATCTCTTGGAAAAGATTATATTTGGGATTTTGTATAAGTAAGGTCTATTTTATGATTTATGCACCTTTGATGATTTTCGTACAAACGAGGTCCAATTCATGATATATGCATTTTTGGTATATTTGGTTTCATAAACCCATTTGGAAAATGATATGTCCCAACCCGGGTCGAGTTTTGGGTAAATCACATCTTTTAAGTATATGTCTGCATAAACGCCATTTAGATGCGTTTCATCATTTGGGAAAACGTTAATTGTTGGTCAAATGGATTTTGGGCGTTTTAGCTCGGTGTTCGCTTAAAAGAGTCTTGGGGACATTTGTCCGGTTTTAATGACTCGACGTAGAGTCCCATTTATGATTTACATATTAATTCACCTTGTTGCATACCGTTGTTAATTATATGCTCGAGTGCGTGAGTCATTCAGGTGTAGTCATGTAATCTTAGACTGTGTTGCATTGGATCCATAGGTACGTAAGTCAGTCTTATTTGATGGTCAATTGGGTGGTACGGGGTTGAACTCCGAGACTCATGTTTTATGACCTTGTCCTTTCAAGTGTACACTAGGAGGGTTGAGTCCGGGTTGTGCTATCATGACGATGGTAGTCCGTTGATGGGCGTTTTTGGGGCCTTCGCCTTGTTGGGGCAATGTCATAGTTGTATCCCCCTTGTGCCGAGCCTTTAACGTATTCTCGTAATATTTGCTAAGGTCAGGTGTCTCTTTTGGTGTAGCTTGAAGGGTGTCGTAGGGGCACTTGGGCTTGCGTGTCATGAAGTGTCATACAATTAACGTTGTTTGAGTGGCATACTTTTGTGTTCCTCCACTCTCAACGGATACGGGTATCCCCCGTTGTCGGCACGTAGTATTTTGGATATTTAATTGTCCATGCTTTAATATTTGGATTTCATTCTATTTATAGTCGCGTGAGTATTAATTCGAGTTACATGTTTTCCATGACGTACCATATCTTTATGGATTGTTTTCCGCTATTTAAAGGTCGAGTATTATGCCCCACCCGTGTTTGGGTGTTTTGGGATATGAAGTGTTATCCACGTCTTCACAAATTGGATGTCGAAATTATAATCCCGTTTTGGGTGAGTTATGGGTTGCATCGTTTTATAAAGAATGTGTGTTTGGGAGCATTGTCTTTAAAAATGCATATTATGGGGAAAATGTGTCGTTTCCATTTTTAAAGTAAACTATTTCTAAGGATCTTGATTTGAACTGAATTCCTTTCTTTTAAAGATGTATTCATTCATGTTAAAACTCTTGAGCTCACTAGGCGTTAAGCCTAACCTTTTTATTTATCGGCATGTGCATCAGGTTCCTGTCAGGGGTTCGGTTCTAGCAGTGCTTTGAGGAGTTGAGCCTTAGCTTATTGCAAGAGTAAGTAGTTGGTGAAGTCTTCCGCAGGTTGGAGATAGTAACTGTTATTGGGTTTAGTAACACCGTCCTTATCATAGATTGTATGTATAGAATGAATATGTGTATCAAGGTTAATCCTTAAATTGTGTTTGTAGACGAAGCAATTATTGATGTATTTAGAAAATTTGAAATTAGTTGCTATTTCCAAGATTTGAGGGTGTTACATCCACACAAAGGAAATACTTTATCTTTCCTAGATCAGTCATATCAAATTCCTTCTCCATGGTCGACTTAAACTTTGCAAACAATGACTAGGAATTTCCAGTAAAGATCAGATCGTCGACATATAGACTAACAATTAAAATTTTGTTACCTTCCTCAATTTTGACGAACAATGTATGCTCGTAACTGCATCTTTGAAAACTTATTTTCACAAAGTGTGCCTCTATTTGCTATACCATGCGCAAGGCGCCTGCTTCAATCCATACAACGCCTTATCAAGTTTGTACACTTTATCTTGCTCGCCTTTTTGTACAAAACCTGAAGGTTGTTCTATGTAACACCCGTAATTTTCGATAAAGGTTATCGCTTATGTGAGTATGTATGTATTTATGGGGAATTGACCGTTAGGCCGTGATTTATGAGTATGAATCGTGGTGTTTTGAATCCTACGTGTGACGAGAACGTTCAGAGTCGAAAAAGGGAAGTTTCGGGGTCCTGCACTACTTGGGGCGACATTACCCGCGACTGTGACATGTCATTATCGCGGGGCATAGTCGCTGGAAGGGGAGTACCCACGGTACAGACCCGACGATTGTGACCGGCGATAGTGACACTGTCACTATCGCGTGACACTATCGCCCGCGGGCTCCAGGATGCTATTAAGTCCGATTTTTGGGCATTCTACTTCATAACTCCCCACTCTCTTTACCCTAAACTCTCCCAACTATCCCACCCTCACTAATGTCGGTTTTGGTGGCATCAAAGGGTCAATCTCCCTTACTTATCCATGTTTGGACCTCATCAAGGGTGAGATTTGGAAGTTATACCTTGAGTTCTTCATCTTCTTCTCCATTTCAAGAATCCTTAAGTTTTAGGGTTTTCACCAAACCCTCTCCATTTCTTCTAAAGAGCTAAAGTTTGAAGTCATTCTAGTGACCCTAGAAGTATATTGATGTTGGATTCAAGTTTGGGTAAGGTAATCCTCTCTTCTTCTCATTTATGAAAATTAGGGTTTTGATCTAAGTTGATATCTTATGTAAAATGTTTGGGGGAACGATTCTAAATGGTTGGGTATGAATCTTATGGTTGGAAACTTGTGGATCTAGGTTTTTGGAATGTTTTGCTTGTGGATTCAATATTATCCAAGGAAGCTCAAGTTGGGAAAAATCTAGATTTAGCCAAAATCTAGCAAGGTGAGTTCAAGTTGATTTATGAAAACGGTGTACATGCTAAAATGTCCATTTTTTTAAATGTTATACGTTTTACATGAAATTATCAACTGTTGGGCTATTTGGTGAGTTTTGATCATTTGAAGTGTTTAACTTTATAAGCTTTGTAAAACTCCCACATTTGGGATTTTTGGGCATTTTGATGAATAAATCATAAGTAATGGTATTCTGATAACTTATGTTATGAAATGTGATCTTTTGAGTATAAATGCATTTTTATCGCATGTTTCGGAGAAATACTTGTTCTTAGGTGTTATGGGACGTTTTTGAAAGAATAAATAGTATTAACTCATTTGGAAAATGAATGGTCCCAATCTAAATTATGTTGGAGTTATTCATGTATTTTAGAGCATATATTTGCATAAACGCCAGTTAAACGCGTTTTATTGTCGTGACGACTTTTATTTATTAGTCAATTCAATTGTTGGGTTTCTGACACAATTGTGACTTAAAAGAGTATTGAGGACATTGGTCCGATTTAAATTGCTCTATGTCGATCTTTTGGAGCTATATGCATATGTGGCATATTTGCTTGTGAATTACATGTTTTGAGTGCGTTTGTCGTTCATTTGGAGTCATGTAATGTTTTAGACTGTAATGCATTGGATCCATAGGCATAAGAGTCAGTCAGCTGATTTATTGAGAATTCTTCTTAGACCATTGGGAGCTCGATGTATAGATCGTTGGTGGTTGAACTCGATAACCTTGGTTCTGTGATAGAAGAAGTGGATCCTTTTTAGACCATTGGGAGCTCGAGGTATAGATCGTGGGTGGTTGAACTCGATAACCTTGGTGCATAGATAGAAGTAGTGAGTCCTTCTTAGACCATTGGGAGATCGAGGTATAGATCGTGGGTGGTTGAACTCGATAACCTTGGTGCTGTGATAGAAGCTCCATAACATTAGATGTGACTTACTTTGTGTTTCGTCACATTATATGGAACCGGGTCTCCCCCGTCACCGAAAGGTGTTGTTTTGGGCATTGCATTTTAGTATCCGTGTTTTCGGTGACGTTTTATATATATATATATATATATATATTTATATATGAATTTTATCCATGATTTATGGGTTGAGTATTATGCCCCACCCGTGTTTGGGTGTTTCAGGAAATAAAGTTTTATCCGCGTTTTTATAAATCGGGAGTTCAATTTCTATTTACGTTTGAGTGAGTTGTTTTGGATTGAACCTACTTCATAAGGAAATGTTATATGTTGGGATATTCGTCTTTAAAAATGTGTGTGTCATTGGAAACGGGTCATTTCACGTTTAAGTAAATCCTTTTGGAAGATCATGATTTACATTGCATCTTTTCCTTTTAACAATATATTTATTCACTGTGAAAACTCTTGAACTCACTAGGCGTTAGCCTAACCTTTTATTTGTCGGCATGTGCATCAGGTTCTGGTTGGGAATAGTCCTAGTAACACTATGAAGAGAGGAGTGCTAGTAGTGTGCTCGAGATGTGAATAGCATTTGGTGAAGTCTTCCGCTTTGGTTATGAGAAGAGCAGCTTGCATTGGGGTTAAGTAGCACTCGACTTCGGTTTAGCCCTTGTCTAATGTTGGGGTTTATAATTGTTTTGAGATTAATTGTAGGATTTTATATTGGAGGTATAAAGGACTTTTGATTTGTATTTGATATTATATCAAAATTTTAATTAGTTGCTCTTACCAAATTTGAGGGTGTTACATTCTACATAGACAACCTCTTTCAGTTCTCCATGTAGGAAAGCACTTTTCACGTCTAGTTGGTATACGATCCACCCTCTTCCAACAACGAGAGCAAGAAGTAGGAGAATGGTATCCCATCTAGCCACCAGTGCAAACACCTTGTTGTAGTCTATTCCTTGTTGTTGTGTATAACCTTTGGCTACTAGTCGGCCTTTATACTTGTCAACTTCGCCTTTCTCGTTGAATTTAGTCTTGAATACCCATTTAACACCAATTTTCTTTGAACTTGCAGGTAAACATGTTAGATGGCAAGTTTTGTTTCGTTCGATCGCTTATATTTCAATCTTCATAGCTTCTCTCCATTTTTCACTCTTGACAACTTCTTCATATGTTGCAGGATCTTCAAATGTGGTGAATAAAACAAGATTGGTTGTAGTCTCCTCATCAGATAATCCTTCCCTTGATGTATAATCTTGAAGGTACGTAGGAGGTTCGTAGGTTCTTGTACTTCTGCCTGTTTCGCCATTTATTTCATCAGCTTCTTCAAAGTATGTACCGCTACTGGTTTCATTTTCTTCAACAGGATCAACTTCTTTTTCACCTTCACTTTCTTCTCAGGCTATCCCTTTCTCTTTGTTTGTACTCTCCCAGTTCCAGCCCTTGTCTTCTTCGAAAACGACATCACGACTTACTATCACTTTGTCTATTGTTGGGTTGTACAAACGATAAGCTTTGGATTCATTGCTTACTCCGAGTAGCACACAAGCGATGCTCTTATCATCAAGTTTCTGCCTTTTCTGATCAGGAACATGGACATGAGCCAAGCAACCAAAAACTCGAAAGTAATCTACATTAGGCTTCATCCCACTCCACATCTGCTCGGGTGCCTTTCCTTGCAAATAAGTTGTAGGACTTCTGTTTAACACATGCGCGACCCATTTGACAACTTCTGGCCAGTAGCTTTTAGGGACGTTTTTGTCATCTAAAATACTGCGAACCATATTCATCACGGTACGTTGTTTTCGTTCGGCCACCCAGTTCTATTGGGGTGTGAGTGCGGCTGTGAGCTTCCAGTTGATACCAGCTTCCCTACAGAAAGATTCAAACTCATTGGAGGTAAATTCACCCCCTCTGTCAATATGCAAACATACTAAATCTGAACCACACTCCTTTTCAACATGGGTTTTGAATATCTTAAAGTGGGCTATTGTTTCAGATTTGTTCGAAAGAAAATAGACCCACAATTTCCTGCTGTGATCATCTATAGATGTGAGCACATACCTTCGGTTACTGTTTGAAGCGGGTGTGATCGGTCCACACAGGTCGAGTGGACGAGTTGTAGTTTCTTTGATGCACGCCATAAGCTTTTCTTCAGAATTGGCTGTCGGAATTGTTTTCTTACCAGACAGCTCGTGCATGTCTCCAGTTTTCCCTTCAGATCTGGTATGCCTCTTACCATGTCATGGTATTTCAGAGTTCTCAACCCTTTGTAACTTAAATGAGCATATCTTCGATGCCATAGTTTGATTTCATCATCAGTTGATGCTTGTAAGCAACTGACATTTGCACTTTCAGCTCCCACTTCAACAGATAATGCAAACATGCGATTGCTAGACATTGTTGTTTGCATAATCAGGCCTCTCCGAGGGTGGAACAACTTGCATACATCATCTTTGACAAGGATAGATATACCCTTTTCTTGAAGTTGACCGAGACTTAGTAGGTTGCTTTTCAGACCTGGCACATATTAGACATTTGTAATAAAATGAGTGCAACCATTTATTTTAAAATAGACGTTACCTTTCCCGGCGACCTTCATTATGATGTCGTTCCCAAGCTTCATAGAATGTCGGAATTCATCGTCTAAGTTCGTAAACCGTACCTTACTCCCGCACATATGGTTGTTGCACCCGAAATCCAAAAACCATGTTTCCTTCTTTATGACTCTATTTGTCTCCATAAATTCCATCAACAACATCTCCTCCTCTTCATCAGCCTCCTTATAATGTGCCTTGATCCATTAGAGACATTCAGATGCAAAGTGTCCAGTTTGATGCCACCGGTAACATTCAACAATTGCTCTGTTTATAGACCTTCCTCGGCCTCTTCCTCTTCCTCGCATACCAAATCCTCTACCCCTATATTCTCGGTCGTATGCCCGGTGTCCATGTGTTGCAGATGCTTTCAACACTTGTTCGTCGCCTCCATTCGAGTTTTTTTGAACTTTTGTTCATGAACCAACAACGAGCTCTACAATGCATCCACCAAGAGACTGTCGATGTCTTTGGATTCTTTAATTGAACATACAATGTAGTTAAAATTCTCCGTTAAGGTACGAAGAATTTTTTCTACAATTTTAACATCGGGCATGTCCTCGCCACAGTTCCGCATATCATTGGCCACAACCATAACTCTGCCAAAACAATCTGTCACCGATTCCCCAGACTTCATCTCTAACAGCTCGAAGTTTTTGTGCAGCGTTTGGAGTTGAGCACGTTGAACCCTTGCATTCTCTTAGTTCTTGACCCGCATCGAGTCCCACAACTTCTTGGAAGTCTCCTTTTGTGTAATCGTCTTCAAGATAGTCTTGTCAATCGTACTGAAGAGATAGTTCTTTGCCTCAAGATCCTTCAACCCCGTTTCATCTAAAGTTTTCTTTTGTGCTGCATTTAGTCCCTCTTCAGTACCAGAAGCAACGAAACCAGTCTCAATCACGTACCAATATTCTTTAGACCTTAATATATTCTCCATGAGGAGACTCCAGTGATCATAGTCTCCATCAAATTTGGGGATACATGGTTGAGCAAGGTTGTTTGCCTCTGCCAGCTCTCTTAAATTCCTCACTCTCTTTCACTCGTGTATCTCCTCCCTCACTCTGCTTACTGATCATGCCTTTGGAATGGCTCTGATACCAATTTGTTGGACTACGAATGGAAACACAAACACAACACAGTAGCTGCAAGTACTGGATAATTTATTCAATAGACTTGGGGCTCTTTAAATAGCCGTACAAGGAAAACAGAAAAGAAATCCCTACGACTAAGGAGTTGGTTATGCAGTAAGACTAGGACTGCCAACTCCACTACTCCAACAACCTACAAATTATTAAAAGTGGAAAAACAAGGAAAGTACCAAGTCAAACCTAACAAATTGTTGGTTTTAAAATGAATGATTGTCCTTCTCCGATCCTTACTGTACAACCTGACAACGGACAACTAATGTGTTCCACTTATTGAACAGGATTCTATGCTCAGTCCGTGTTCCAACTAAACAATAAAAAAATTTGAAATGATTTTTTATTAATTTGATGCATCTTCTCTGAGTTTTATTTGTATATGGTGTTACGAAATACCGTTCTTCTTTTTTGCAAATGAGTGATCCTGGACTTTTTGACAGTTAAAAAATATATTTAACAAATATAATGAAAATAATTTGAACCTTGAGATTAAGGAATTGTTTCTCACTAGTTTTAAGGATGCCTCTTATACATATATTTTAATTAGTGGGGAGCATCGGAAGCGGGTATCCACCTTTGGAACATAAACCACTTCGGAACTGCCGGTTCCGAAATCGGAACCGATGTGATTGGTTTCGATTCCGATTCCTAAAATATGGAATTGATCGAGAATGGTTCCAGTTCCGGTTTTCATTTTTTGGAACCGTTAACCGTTCGGTACCCGTCGAGATTGGTTCCAGGACCGAGTACCCGGTTCCGCTGGGTACCCAGAACCGGAACCGACGGGTACCTGCCATTTTTATAATAAAATATATTTATTTATTTATAAAAATTTAATAAATTACCTTATAGGGAAGCACCATTTGTAATATTTATTAGCATCAACTAATTTAAATGATGTAAATGTTTTGGAAACATCGTTTGTACTATTTATTTGTTTTGAAAGTACCATTTGTAATATTTATTTGTTTTGTAAGCATATATTTATTAGTTTTTAGTTTTTATCGTATTAATTTTCACGTTTGTGATATTTATTTTTTATGTTGGGGCTTTGTAATATATTAATATTTAATTTTTATAATATAAATGTTAAACAAATTAAAATATTAGACAACGGGTTCCGGTACCGGTGGTTCCGGGACCGGTTCCAAATCTAAAGAACCCGTGTAACCGGTTCCGATTCCTTCATTCATTCCAGGAACCGTCGGCAGGGTCGTTCCTAGGGTTTTTGATGCCCTGTGCGAAAACGCTAAAAAAATGCTCTATACCTATTTTTTTAAGCCAATGAAACGACGAAACATGCGATTTTTTAAAGAGTTTGGAACCTGGTTAAGCTAGATGACTCATCCTCACATTGACTTTTATTAATTATAATTAAAATAATTCAAACGGGGGACATAATTAAAAGCCAAAACCCCAAATTACAAAATATAGAATAATAAAAGGATAAAACCTGAATTAAGATCGTGCTTCCTTCTTTTTTAGTTTTCCCTTTTTTCAAATTGAAATTAGCACAATAGAATCTTTACTTCAATATATGGAACTTAAACTATAAGATAAAGAAAACTATAATTAATTTTAACTAAAATAGAAAATTAAATCGAAATTAATGTCATAGTAAGTAAAGAGCAAAACTCAAAAAGTTACAGGTCTAAAGTCTAAAGTCTAAATTTAATGATAAATTGTAAAATTCGTAATATATGCTATTGTGCATTGCAAAGAACAAGTGCCCAATGAGGCAATATCACAATATGTTGTTATTGTTGTGCAATGTGCTCCAACTGTGCTGATACATTAATGTGTTCATGTGCATTAATTGCAAATTTCAATATGCAAAATGAACCGAACGAACACGAAGGAGGCTTGTTGTGTTCGTTCGTTTAACTTAACCGAAAAAGTAAACAAACACGAATGGTAAAAGAACGAAATTTGTTGTGTTCTTGTTCGTTCGTTTAACTTAACCGAACAAACGAACGAACGGTAAACAAATGGAATTTTTTGTATTCTTGTTCATTCGTAAAAAAATGTGTTTGTTAATGTTCGTTCGTTAAGATGCTAAACGAACGAACGTAAAAGAAAATGAAAGTTTTGTGATCATATTCGTTAATTAAGAAAACTAGTTTGTTCATGTTTGTTCGTTAAAATGTTAAATAAAAATCAGCTTGAGTTGTTGAAATGTTGGGGCTTTCACCGGTTCACGATGCACATTCACTATCCATTACTACTTACTACCAAGGCCTTGGTCCGTTTATATAGTTAAGGCTTAGTTGTCCAATTCCTAAATTATTAAACCAAAAACAAGTAATGACAACTTGATGCCCCCTCAGGCTTGTGTGGTGGCACGGGCTGCACGTGGGCAGGACCGACCCTGACCGTCGATTCCGATGCCGAGACCAGTTCCAGGAATTTAGGACAGGTACCCGCCTACACTCACCCTTACTTTTTAACTTGAAAGAAATTTTAAACCTTATATCAAATAAAGTGAAATAGTTTATTTGTAGGAAATTAGTGGCGGAAAATTTTGTTTTATTGTTGGTGAAGCACATGACGAGCTAACACATATTGAAAATACCAACTTTCTAAAACCACATCTATTAATAATTTAATATCATTTTTAAACTTGAATAAATCTAAATCTGAATTAATACATTTGAAATAGTGAAACTATACGCAATCACTCATCTGATATAAAGTCAATTTAGAAAACATCATAATCTCATATACACGCCGATAATCCCAAAATGAAGAATTAGTTATGTCCCTTTTTTCGTCTTCATCATCCCTGAGATACATACTATATTAGTTTTACGCTAAGTGAACTTATGATTTTATCTCTATACATATAATAAATAAGTAACTAGAAGGACACGTGTTGCCTTCTGGTGAGCCAATTTTTTCATTTTCCCGCCTAAACATGTATCTGGACGCATTTTACATTATAAGTTCATTTAGCACATTCACATTCATTCCTCCTTAAATCTTTCCTTAATTCAATTTTTTTAATTTATATCTTACATTTACTACTCTTATAATTAGGTATGTGGTTTACTTTTAATCCATTACTTTTTTATTTTTCATTTTAGACTTTTATCATATAAACATAAATAATGTATATGAACTAAAATGCATTAAAAACATTTTTATTTTTTACAAATTATATCATTGTAATCGTTTCGTCAATACCTTCGAAATGAGTCCAATATTAAATATTTTTGGATTTAATTATATTATTAAATATCATAAATATATACGAATTAATGTGTCATTATTAGTATGAGATTTGATACAAATAATCACTAAATTGTCTTAATTTTCTTTTGGCTATTTCATATCAATTTTACTTTAAGAGTTTTTTTATAAAAACATCATCCTCTTTAAATTTTTATACAAGAATTTCGATTTTTATCATGAAGTTTTATAAAATAACATTTTTAATTTTATTTTCTTGACATTATGATATTTTTATTTTAAAAATATTAATTATAGATGATGAAAGTATAATTAGCAATAGAACAAAAAATGTTGTATATAAAGAAGTATTTGGTAATTTATGATACGCGATTCTTGTTTTATTATTGTAATATTTTAACTATCCACTTTTCCATAATTTCATTTACGTTCTATCATAAATTTTGTTTTATAAATTTTTAATATTTATTCATATTTTTTATTAATTTTTTGCAAACATCCTTTGTGAAAACTGTCTAAAACAATGATATTTTGTAACCAGTTGCAAAAAAAAATTTGAAGTGAAAAGCTTGGAAAAATAGCATCGTACTTTCGATGATCATTTATATATGTAAGATATGTTTTTTAACATGATTTAATTTTTGGGGACGAATCTAGTTAAATAATATATATGAACATTTATAATTTCTAGAACAACAAATATCGTATCAGAGAGACCCATATAGTTTCTAGATATAAAACTTGTATTGATATCAAATATCATAATCAATTGACCACATGTACACGTACTACAAACTGTACTAAAACTCGTATTGATTTAACACAGTAAAATTTGTAAAAAGAGGCGACTGATTTAAAACTTTAATTAAACACTAAGGTGGCATTTGTTTTTTAAGAGGTCTGAAGTCTTATTTCACTTCTGATTAATAAGAGGTGGTGCTGAAGTCTTAAATCTGAATCAATAAGACTGTTTGTTTTTGTAACGTCTGGAGGCGTCTTGAGAGAAAGAATAACATATGAAATGAGGCGGAATAAGATATTTTAAGAAATTAGGTCACTAATTCTTATTTAAGATGTATTTAAGAGCCATTAAGAGGTTCTGAAAATTGAAAAAAAAAAACAGTTTGAATGTCAAAAGGTCTAAACGATTCAGACTTAAGAGCCATTAAAAGGTATTTTTTAAAATACAAACAACCCCTAAGATTACTCCATTTTCATCCTTAAGGAGGATGCTTTGGTTACTTACAAGGCAACACCAACAACTTTCCACCCAAACATTAAACCATAACTATGTATGAAAAGGTTCCTACTAAACTGAAGCCTAAGTCGTTATTTCTATATATACGGAAGACGTCCCAAAGAGCTAAATCTTTCCGGTGCCACTAACTAGCACTCAACTCTTCACAAGTGTCGCTAGAAGCGATCCCACGAGGATTTGATGCACATGCCACACAAGAAAAAAGTGTTAGGTTTAAATCTTAGTGAGATCAAACAATTTATACTTTAAATATAAAAAGTAAAGTCGAACAAACGTTCTTTAAATAATGATTTTTCCTCAAATAGAAACATGGTTACAAAATACACGAATCCCTTTTCAAAATTGTGTTTTACTCAAATACTGAAAAGACAAACGCATCATTCAATAATAGGGGAGACTCGTTTCCATTGAATGTGGTTGGATTCAAAAGTAGATCACGTATCAAAATTATCGAACTATACCTCAAATTCATTGACTTTAGTGCCCATTAAATCAAGTGTCAGCTCAAGTCCCCAATACCTTAAGTGTTTACTCCATCGAGTTCCACCTCAAGGCCACCGTATCTTTAGTGCACACTTCTCCGAGTGTCACCTCAAGAATATTGAATACTAGTGCCCATTTGTTCTCTAATTGAGTGTCACCTCAAGGTTCCCATTTGACCTTAAGTGTCTACTCATTAACATTCAAGATACGAACCTCAAACTTCCTACTTGATAACACAAAGCAATTAACCTTCATGCATAAGGGTCAAAGCATTAAAACCACAAACTTGACAAATTATACCATGGTGGATTAAACAAACACAACAACATATATACTCCAAGTAATTATACAACTATAAGCTTCTAATGGTCACATACACAAATGAACACCCAAAAGTTGGTTCAATCCCAACACAACGTTTAACATGATATAAAATCAACTAAAGACCATAACCCATGGACTTACGTCTTAAAACGTCAATTTGCCCAAAGATGTGCATTTTTCAACATTTGTACAAGTATACGTGTAAAGTGCCCAAATGGTTCCAATAAACCAATGGTTATAAAAACACCAAACATTCTGACATATGATTTTATCGTTTGAGAAACTCAAATGCTCAATAAATATGCATTTTCTCACAATATAATACAGTTCATGTATCAAAGCATGAAATGAGTCAAGAAACCATTATATGTTGTGATAAACTATCAAGAGAAAAAATAATAACATTTATATCATCAAAATGTCCAACAATCCAAAATAAGTATTTTTACAAATCGTTATGAAACCAAAGGGTGCAATAAATCCAAATAAACACCATTATATGTTAATCGTCAAACATAACCCTTTTTATGATTTGTTAATCAAAATGTCCAAAACCCCCGAATGTAAACATTTCTCAAGATTTTATAAAATCAAATGTATCAAAGATGAAATTTCATCAACACAACCAACACATTTGATAAATCTTAAGGAAAACACTTGAAGACTCTAAAATAGACATTTTTGGCATGTGCATAGTTTTTTTTGGGAAGGGTGTCCTACGCTATGCCTAGACTAATCCCTTGACAAATTATGACTGTAAGACATCAGCCCTGATTAAACCTCAGTGGCCACAATTGTTGTGTACGCTTGGATTCGAACCTTGGGCAGATGGGATATTCCACTACATCCCCCAGGGCCTTAACCAGTACGCCACAATCCTTATGGTTATAATGTGCATAGTTTTCACAAAACAATATCAAACTCACCTTGATAGAAGTTAAACCTAGTTTACAAACCCAAGCTCTACCTTCCAAAATATCAAGATTCGCGATCCATAAGCAGAACTCTTCAAGAAAATCCTCAAGACCAAAACCAAAAGACACCAAATATTAATACTAACTTCAAATCCAACGAAACCCCAATCAGAGATCTCAAAAAATTCAAGAAAACTTACCACTTCAAAGACTTGAGGCCTCCTAACTGAAACTCTAAGGTGGAGACTTCAATCTTCTAAGTACAAGGTTCCCCTCGCTCCCAAAGAGCTCCTAAAGTGTAACACCCGCAAATTTCTATCTGTGTAAGCCAAACCTTTGAGGAATCCTTGAGTTCCGATCTCAGAATCTCATCCCCTACGCCTTATCTTTTAGCCTTATCGCATCGTGAGCACTCCGGGTGAAAAATGGAGGAAATCGGGGCGCAGTACACTCTGGGCGATAGTGCCCTGGCGAGAGTGCCCTGGGCACAATCGCCGGGCATAATCGCCAGCGGAGTGGTGCCCGCGGTACAGATTGGGCGATAGTGCCCTGGCGAGAGTGCCCTGAGCACAATCGCCGGGCACAATCGCCGGCGACCCCTGGTCGTTTTAAAATCGATTTTGAGCAGCCTTCCTCATTATTTCTTTCAACCCATTCACCCTTTTCTCTCTAGAAACCGAACCCCAAACCCTAAAATCGGTTTTATGCATCCAAGACACCAAATTTGTGATGTTCCAAGTGTTCCTCCTTCCACCCACCAAAGATTGGAATCCATGGTCAAGAAGCTTCGTCTTCACCTTCAATCTCAAGTCCATTTTTGGGTTTTCTAGGTTTTCGTCAAAACCTAAATGGTAAGTTCATCCCTTCCACTTCCAAACTTCTTTATGGGTTATAAATGCTCGATGGATGTCAACCTAGTGCTTGATTCCTCTAATTTCGTTTTGAAAGATTTGGGAGTCTTGGGCCAAAATTAGGGTTTCGCCCCAAAATAGAGATTTGGATGATTAAGTGTTTGGGGAACGTTTCTATGTGGTTGGTTATACGTTCTGATGGTTGGAAACTTATGGATCTAGGTTTTGGAAGTTTTGCTTGGAGATTCAAGTTTCTTCAAAGGATCTCAAAGCGGGGTAAAATCTAGATTTAGCCTAAATCTAGCAAGGTGAGTTCAAGTTGATTTGTGAAAACGTTGTACATGCCAAAATGTCTATTTTAAAGTGTTTTATGTGTTTTCATGAAATTATCAAATGTTGGGTTATTTGCTAATTTTTGATTATTTGAATCATCTAACTTTACAAACCTTGTATAACACCCACATTGGAGATTTTTGGGTGTTTGATATATGTGTCACAAATGAATGTGTTTTGAAGTCTTTTTACATGAATGGATCTTTGGTCAAAGAAATACACTTTTAAATGTTTGTCGAGTCTTATTCATCGTCATGAAATGGAGTGTTTTATGAAGTATCATTTGCACATTTATGTGAGGTAACTTGAAAGAATGTTTATAGTCTCATTTTATAATTTTCGTTCTTATCAGCAGTTAAATTTGGAAAACGCATATTTTGTGTTATGAGTTCATTTGGAAAATGGATTGTCTCAACTAATGTTGAGTTTTGAACTAATCTCACTTTTGGTCGTGATGTTTGCATATCCGTTGGGTGAGTGCGTTTTATCGTGTTTTTATTCCATTTATTAATGAGTCAATGGGTTGCTAAGTCTGCGGCTTGGCATTGTTATTTTGATGGGGTTTTTGGACAATAGTCCAGTTATGGTAGCTCGACTTCGAGCCTTGTTGGGCCTTATGTGTATTATTTGGCTTATTTGATGCATTGGGAGTCATGATCCCGTATTTGGTTTATTATTGTCCGGCGTTGGGACGATTAGTTTTCCACGTCGAGGCACGTTAGGCACCGGATGTGGGTGTAAGACCTTCGTGCTGCACGTTAAGGTACCGGATGTGGGTATAAGTCCTTCGTGCTCAAGTATTACGATATTGGATGAGGAGCTCGACCTAGCAATCCCTCGGGGTTGAACTTGAGTTTCCGTGGGTGTATGTTTAAAGCCACTGAGCCTGACATCCCTTGCGTGTACTTTTGTTTATATGACTAGTCATAACAACATAAAATGGGCTTACTTTGTGGACCGTCACATTTTATGGAATCGGGAATCCCCCGTCACCGAAAGGTGTTGTTTTTGGGTATTGAGTTTTATTATCCAAGTTTTCGGTGACGTTTTGTACAATTGGGTTTTACCCTTGATTTATGGGTTGAGTATTATTCCCCACCCGTGTTTTAGGGTGTTTTGGGATATAAGGTTTAACCGTATCTTCAAAAATGAAGAGTTCAATTTATACCTACGCTTTGAGTGAGTTTTGAGTTAAAAACTAATTTATGAATGGGCGGCCTATGTTGGTATCATTATCTTTGAAGTAGTTGGTTTGGAAAACGTTTTAATTGGTGTTCTTGACCTAAAATGCATGTTGTTGGAAATGAGTCGTTTTCACATGACGTATCATATTGAAGGACTATAACTTTTAACCGCATTCTTTCTTTTAAACTATTATTTCATATATGTTGAAAACTCTTGAGCTCACTAGGCGTTAAGCCTAACCTTTTATTTGTCGGCATGTGCATCAGGTTCCAGTTGGGGTTGGTTCTAGCATCCATGAAGAGTTGAGCCTTAGCTTTGTGCGAATGTGAGTAGTTGGTGAAGTCTTCCGCAATTTTTGGAGATAGTGACTATTATGGGGGTTTTAGTAGCACCCGTTCTTATCACAGGATTTTGTATAGAATGAATGTTTGTATTGAGGTTAAATCTTAATTTGTGGTGGTAGATAATTCCTTTATCGGTGTATTTAGAAAATTTTAAATAAGTTGCTATTTCTAGACTTGAGGGTGTTACATAAAGGCTCCAAGATTCAACCCAAAGTCGGATCCAACATAAGGGAATGGAAAGAGAGGATGTGAATGTGAGATCCAACCATATAAACCAACACCAAAACCTCACCCTGAAGAGCTCCTAGAACAGATCTTGAACTTCAAAATTGCCCAACATGGCTAGAGGAGGAAGTAATTGAAAGAAATGAGCAAAACCCTAAAAAACCGGGCTCCAAAACGCACATAGTTAGGTGTGTGCAAAACCCGAATAATCCGAATCCGAATCGAAAATAAGGTGTTTGTGTAAAACCCGAAATCCGAAAATCCAAAACCCAACTTTTGGGGGGATATTTGGGTTCGGGTTGGGTTTGATCTTTGGTGTAACACCCGGGAATTTCGATACCCATCTGAGTGGCAACTTGTTTGATTTATCTAAGGTCTTGTTCTATGAATAGAAGTTTAGACCCTCAAGCGTATCAGAGACGTTTGATTTCAGAAATGAAGAAAAGGGACCCTCGGTACTAGTTGGGAAACTATGCCCGCGATTGTTACAGAGTGTCAATATCGCGGGGCACAGTTGCAGGGGGGAGGAACCTCGCGGTACACTTTTGGCGACAGTGCCAGGGATAGTGCCCTGGTCACTATCGTAGAGGCATTCTCACGCGTGGAGCCGGGTAAAGTCGCAACTTGGGGGATCCAGGTATGAATTGGAGCAGACACGATTTTCAGTCATTTTGTCACTTGGGAGCAGATTTTGGGCGATTTTTCCTCAAGACTTAGGTAAACTTCCCAACCTCCTCATCTCTCTTTATTAATGTCTTTCTAGGAGCTTCCATGAACATTTAATGTTCTTCCATAAGTGTTGTTGAGTATTTAAGGGAGCCATATTCAAGTGTTGATCAAGTCTCAAAGAGTTCTTCATTCTAGGGTTTAGAGTTTTTATAAAACTCTACAATGCGAGTTCATCCTAACATTTCTAAATTTTATACATGTTAAAACTTTACATTTTAAACTCTTAAACATCTCCCTACTTACATTTCCTTATTTGATGGGTTTTGACCTAACTTGAGCATCTTGGAGGGTTTTACGGTTTCCACCCTATTTATGAGAAATGTTGGGTTTGATTTTATGTGTTATAAAATAAAGTTTTATATACATATTTATGGCGAAATACTTGGAAAACCTATCTTGGACACTGTAACACCCTAAAATTTAGAGTAATTTAAAATTCGAAAATTTGGCAATATGACGTTTGTATTTGGCATAAACCACCCAAGAAGGGCAAATGTACAAGACATTTACAAACCTGTGAACGGACATATAAATCGACAACAAACTAATCTAAACATATGCTATCTAGATTACATTGGTTGTCAACCCAAAATCACCAAAAGAAGGGACTTAATCAAATGCCCAATGCCATAAACTAATCATCTAAAAAATGCCTCAAATCCATGCTCGTCACTCAAACCCTTGGCAACCCACCGCTAAGGGAACCTGTTATACACATCATTTGAGAAAATGTGTTAGGCTTAAAGCCTAGTGAGAACATACAGTTTATAATTCGAAGAAATATAGACAATTGTAATAAAAGGAAATATTTGCAAGAGAGTTGAGTTTACAATTGAAATCTTTTCCACATAAGGACTGTTCGGTCCAAAATTCATCTTGCGATGACAGGGGATACCCGTTTTACCAAAGATTGTAGCGGAACACCGAGTAAGCCACAATCCGAGTTATGAGCTAAATACTTGGAATCCATGGCCACGAACAACGTCGGTCCGTACTAAGATGTGGGAGAGGTCACCCGAGGAAACCAAGTCATACTCGTTCACTAGGACTACATTATGATACATGGCTAGTAACCGATCCCACATAACCGTAGCAAAGGCCTCCGAGGATCAAATGCATCCATAGCTACAATGGGGAAAAACATCCCAATAATATAAGCCGACTCAATACCTAGGGATCCACTAGTAATAGTCTAGACTTGTCACAATTTCATTTGTGACTAACCAAAGCTAAACACATAGCTTCCAATAACATTTATTTCAAAATAAGCATTTCCAAGTTTAACTGCTGATAAGAATGAAAATCATAAAAATGAGATTATATACATTTCTTCAAGTACTTCACCGAAATGTGCAAGTAGTACAATAATTTACTACACATAAAATGGAACTCTTCTTTTTAGCAAAATGTAGCAAAAACCCTAAAATATCCCAAAACTCAAGTTAGGTCAAAATGTAATAAATATGAATCCAAAACCAAGGAGATATATAGGAGTTTAAAATATATGTTTTGACATCTATAAGATTTAGAAAAATGGTAGTATAAACTCACTAAGTGGGTTTTAGAAGAAAACCTAAACCCTAGTTGATCCTTTTGGAGAAGATGGCAATGGAGTGATGCCTTTCATGCCCAAACTTGAATCCTTGGTTGCTATACCCAACTTCTAACAATAAATGAGGTAGATTTGGGTTGGTGAACCCTAATTTCGGATGGAGGATTTATGAGGGTTGAGAGAGAGAGAGAGAGAGAGTAAAGAGGGTAGATGAGAAGTAAATGAGGTAAAATGGGGAAGAAACCCGTATTTGGGTGTCCAGGAGAACCCCACGGGTTATGTCGCAGCCTTAAGTCGCGGCATAAGCCGCCCGTGTTTCTGAGATGGAAACAGGACAGTAGGTTACGCGACTTGTGTCGCGGTTTACAAGTCGCGCGGTAACCCGCGTAACTCACTACTTCACAAATCCAAACTTAAGTTTTGACACACGAACTTGGCTAAAACACGCGATACGCACAAGCAGGGTAAACGCAAGATAACTAAGATTTAACAATACACAAGGCTAGAAGTCTTAACGCTAGAATTTATACAACGAAAATTTCGGGGTATTACAGACACATTTATAGTTTTATTCGATTGGATGATCTTTTGGTACAAGAGGGAGTTTGGAATAAAATGGATGGATTGTCTCAAGTATAAACTAAGGTCGCTCTAGGCCTTATGTTTTGGTGAAAGTGATATGAGAGCACATGACGTTAGAAATGAAATGGTTTTATTTGGATACATTTATAAATTTGGGTCTATTTGATAATGTTTAAATAAAAGAAGTGTTTCATGGAATTCATGGTATTGAGAAACTATATGTGTGATTATAGTTTGGTCATGAATGCAATTGTGACAAGCCTTAGACTATTACTAATGGATCCATAGGTATAAAGTTGGATTATTTGTGGGATAACTCCCATTTGTAACTAGTTGAGACATTGAGTCCTCGAAAGGCAACTTGTTACGGTTATGTGGGACCGTATACTAGATATGGACCATAAATGTAATTAGGATCATTAGGTGCCCTCCCCCACATTTGAGTACGAGTTGACGAACTTGTGGCCTTGATCCTAGTATTGAGCTCACAAGAATAGCTTACTTTTGTGTTCCGCTACAATCCTTGGAAACCGGGTCTCCCCCGTAATCGTAAGATGCTTTTGGACGATATGGTCCGTATGTGGTTTATTTGGAGAACAAAACTGTGAATATAAAATCCCAAACAAATCAAGCTAATCTCATCAAAATATGACATTCAAGAAATAGAGAGAGAAAGTAGATCTTGAATTAATCACACGTCTCTTGAATTACAAATTGAAAGCTCTTACTACAAATCTTACAAAGCAAAAGAAACTAAAACCTATTTATACCACCACTCTAATACAAAGACTTAACAACTAAGGAATTAAACTACATTGACTTTGACAATATTGACTTTACACTTTGACTTTCCTATTAAATATTGGATACAATATTTTGACCTACCTGTATCTTCTTTGAAACTTTGAACTTTGAAACATCTTTGAAAACACCGAGGAATCTTTCAAAACTGTAACTTCATCACTCTGATCTCTTGACAGTCTTCAGAAAAACAAACTTTCTCGAATCAACTATCTTCAGAATCTTTTAAATTCTTTGACAAAACTTTCAAAATCTCTTTCCAAGTCAATCTTCACTTTGACATCTTCTTGATGGCTTTGAAATTGATCTTTCAGAAATTTCTCCCCAATTTTGACATCTCGGCTATGAAATTGAACTTTGTAAAATTCTCCCCCTTTTTGATGATTGTGAGCATCATGATCATCAAAACTTCTTCAATTTCAGCACTGTCTTTGATTTCCCCCTTTGTGAAAACTAAAAATCTCCCCTTTATGATACTTTAACATTCTCCGCCCTTTGATCTGAGTATCCGTCAATTCATGAAATGTATATATCCGAATCTTTTCAAATTCAGACATAATGAACTTTGTAACCCTGATTCAACAGATGAAACAGTTAGCATGCCTGTAAGTAGCACGGAGCCACTTTGTACAACGGGTGTACATTGGAAAGGAGCTTTAGTGATGTTTACTCCTCCAGGGCTTCCATTCAATCATCGAAAAACCACAAAGGAATTTTCTATGAATGTTATGACAAGAGAACATATTTCTTGTGTGTACGTGCAAGTGTATGAATGATTGAAGCTACTTAGATTGACCAGGCTCAAATTGTGTAAACTGTTGAGACATCAACAGATATTACACATACTCAATGTGCATGAAAGAGGTGTGAAGGTGGGGCAACTTTCCTTCTTTTTCAATATCTGAATCTTCCGAGTGAAGACCAGATAGCAGATATGTTGCGTCCCCAAAGAAAATGAAACATTTCTTTGTTAAGAAAGAAACGAGTGGCTGGTGGTGTTATAGCAAGAGTTGGCATGGGCTCATTGCCTTTTTCAATGATGGTCACCAAAGAATGTGAACCAATCAGTAGATTTGGCTGCCTGAATCAGAAAGTGGTTAGTGCAAACTTCTGATATTATTTTAACTCTGTTCTCACACCCTCTTTCTTTTTATCATTGTGCTCACTTCTAACCAAACTCTCTTTTCCATTTTTCCGCTCCACACAATGAGAAAAACTCAACCGGATGAGTTATCTCCCCCACTCTTTGATTTTGACCCCTCACCCCTCAATCACTCTAGGATAACTTCCTGGGTAGGAAACACTGGTTACGTGAATCCATGGAAGTTCTGTTTAAGCTCACACACAAATCCCATGTAAATCCTATAAAGAATAGTTGCTCAACAGTTTAACTGAAAAGTTAAGCACAACATATATGAAAACATTGTCAAAATGTATGCTCATGAGATTGGAGCAATTGAACTTTGAAGAATTCTCAAAACAAAGATATTGAATGAATGAAATGAAATCAAGAGAATTGTTTTGAGAATCTGACAATGTATCAATCAGATCAAATGAAATGGTTAGGGTAATAAAGAATTGGATGGTTTGTTTATATGAACGAATATAAATAATTTAGCAATGAACGCTCAAGTTTAGAAATGATGATTGATGCTCAACAACATTGAATTTCAAACGAGGGTATTACCATCGAAAAATTGTTTCGTTATGAGACATGGTAATAACAAAAATTAAATGAAGTACTGAACCTGTGTGTGTGAATACTTTGCAGTATATGGATAAGATAATACACAAGTATTGATCTTTGGAAACACACGGTCAGTTAAACATTAAAGCTAAAAAATGAAAAACATTTAAAATCACACTTCTAAATTCATGAAACCTTTTGAGAATCAGAAGTGGTTTGAACATTTCAGAAACTGTTTTTCATGCTTGAAAGTTGTTCTTCTTTCAAACAATCAGAGATCTAGATCAGAAGATATTTACCTTTAAGCTCCTCCTCAAATCATGATAGAATGATTTAAGTCTATTAAGCTCCCCCTGGATATTTGCAAAATATCCATGTCTGAACATTTAAGAACGGGTCCTGATCTGTTGTAATCAGAAGCCATCACCTTTACTCCCCCTATAAATTATGCATCTAAAATCTGTCAGTGAAAAATCACAAGATAGAGATCAAATACAACTCCCTTTTGAATTGTAGACCGTCATATCTTAAGTATATTGTCAATGAAAAAGCACAGGATAAAGATCAATACAACTCCCTTGTGAATTGTAGATCGTCATATCTTATCGAATGCAAAATAAGAATGTACTCCCCCTTGAAGGTTGATTTCCTCATTTGAGTATTGGAGTATAATCTCATGGCAGGAGTAAGGTCTTTTGATCACTGAAGTACGAGTCCTAAACTGTTGTGTTTAGAAGTCAAGCTCCGTTGAAGTACGGGTCCTAAGCTGATGTACTTAGAAGCCTTGGTTCTCTTACTCCCTTGACTTGAGGTGCCTGCAACACAGAATCAGTTTTCGGCTTTGGTACCCACTGGTATTTGGGTCCATGAATGTTAGTTGCAGTTCTTGTGGGGTTAATTGAGTAAGAACCATACCAGAAATGATCACTCGTTTTGTGAATAGGATCATGTGTACAACAATAAGAACAATAGTATTTCTTACTTGACAACCTGATTAATTGATGTCTCGAGTAGATATGATCAAGTTTACCTTTATGCGCATTGTTCTTCTTGGCTTTGTATGAATGGACACATGATTTCTTTCCTTTCAGCTCATTTTTCTTCTCATCTTCAACTGGTTTCTTCTTCCAGACCAGTTCCTCTTCTTTGTATCTCCTTTTTCTTTGATGTGTACCTGAACCATCTATATTTCTATCATAGAAAATGTTAGTACTACGAATCTGATCAGAAGATTTAACTGACCTCTTGGAAGAAACAGTTTTCTGTTTTGAACTTGAAGTTGTCTTTTCAAGCTCTTTAAGCTTTGAAGCAAAGTTGTCTCTTTTTTTGACAAGTAAGTCAATCTTTTCCTTGAATTCAGACTTCGTTTTCTACTCTTTCAGTGCATTCTCAGATAGTTCATATAGCTTCTCAGTAAGCTTTTTGATCTCAACCTCAAACATGCTTCGTTCTTCTTCAAATTCCTTCTCAGCATCCTTTCTTTGGCCGAATATTTCTTTGAAGAATCCCACATTATTTTGTTCAATGGTCTTCTTCTCTTTGGCAAATTTTTCCCTTTCTAGAATGAGTACTTTCTCAAAATCAGAAACTTGCTGAGAAAGCTTTATACATTTAAGCTCAACTGCTTTCTTTTCATCAACACTCTCTCTTGAAAAATCTGAGAACTTCTTTGAAAACCCTTTCTTTTCACTCTCAAAATCAGATTTGTCTTTAACCATCTTGTCAGGATCGAATTCTCAACAAGAATTAATTCTCAGAAACAATATCAAAGAAGTTTGCGGAATAACACTTTGATATTTAATCAAACAGAAAATCAAAACAGAATATAATCAACAAACTGTAAACTTGTATTGAATGCTTTGAAGTTACAAGATTACACACTCAACCTCAATATTGATGAACAGGCTCACCAATACGAATTCTACTTCTCTAGAATTAGGATCTATGTCTTGAGGTTGATTTTCTCTCCCAAAGAATAAAAACAAAAGTTCTCCCTCTAATCTATTCTATACATTCTATACATATACTAGTCAAAAGATAATTACAATAATTAAACAAATCTTCAGTATATCTTCCATGTATATCTCAAAGCTTCCATAATCTTCAGATTATCCAGCTGTCATTCTTTCCATCCGAATCTCTTAAGCAGCACTAACCATGATCAGCAGCATTAACTTCTTCTAGCAGCATTAACTACTAAGCAGCACTAACTACTAGCAGTACTAACTAGCTAAGCAGTACTAACTTTGTTCAAGCAGCACTAACTTTGACTAGCAGTATTAATAGTACTAGCAGTAGTAATACTCAGCAGTATTAACCTTAAAGTCTTCTAGCAGTATTAACTCTGAACCAGCAGCATTAACCATACTTGAGTTTTTCTTCAGTTCCCAACAATCTCCCCCTAACTTGACTTTTAAGAAGAGAAGTCAAGTTCTTCAGATGCTCCCAAAATCTTCATTGATCTACTCCAATATTAGGATCCAGTCCCATACTCTGATTGATAGTCCTCTGAATTAGATACTTGGCCATTTCTGAATTTGGTGCACAACCCAACTTCTTATTCAACATGGCATGAAGCTTAAGATTTGTATGCTTGTAGACCCTATCCACCAAGTAGTACTCCATGTGGAAAGTATCCAATGCTAGTTCATAGACTCCACTCCTTTCATAGAGAGTCCATCCTCTAACAGTTTTGAACACATCTCTGATTAAGTGCTTCACTACTTCTGGATTGAATAACATACACAAGTATTCCATGACCAGCTTCACTATAGGTAACCCTGGAGCTGTCAACTGATCTGCATAAATTTTCATCCCCACTTCAAACATTTCTTCCAAATCAGATCTTGAACACTCTCTGACAATTTTGTTCCAGGTGTTGTATACTTCATACTTCTCATCATTTCTTTTCAATCTGATGTATTCTTTGCCATCCACCTCCATAATATCCCAATGGATAACTTCAGGAGGTTTAAATCCAACAGGTTCAACTGAAATAGGCTTTGGAATTTTATCCATTACTACCATGTACATGTTTACATCTGAACTCTGTGGTATTTCTTCCTGAGTTTTAGCTTCATTCTGAGGTGCCTCTTCTTCTTCAGTAACCTTTTGCTCTTCTTCTACTCTAGGCTTCTTTACACTTTTCTTTCTTTTAGCCATCATTTTGGTTCTTTTCAGAGTCTTTTGAACCTGCACTAAAGTAGCTTCCTTCTTCTTTTCTTCCTTGTTTTCTGCCTTTTCTTTGATAGGAGTTCCCTCTTCACTTTCAGGGAATGGTTGATGCATATTCACATCATGTCTCTCCTTTGCCTTCTTTTCAAACTCCACTATATCCTTTTCATTATTTTTCAGCTTCCCCATTTCTTTCTCATAAAGATCCCTGATTTGATCAAAAGTCATCTTCACAAACATTTCTTTCTTTACCCCAATTGCACTCCTTAAGAAAGTTATCATTTTGTTTCTTTCCTGAGTGGCAAGGTAAGTTTGTGAAGGTCTTCTTTTCTTTGCACTTGATTTGACTATCATGGCCTTTCTTAAGCTTATTGCCCTTTGCTTAGCTTTCTCTGTTTCAAGCCCTTTCTGATAAGCTTCATTTAATTCAGCAGCTAGAGCCTTTGCCATCTCCCTGTCTTTTTCAACCTGAACTCTTTCTTCTTTTTCAATATCCTCCTGCATCTTCCTGGCTAGAGCTTCATCTGATTCAACCAACCTTTGCTTCTTTACTGGTTGATCAGATTCCACCATCTTTGCTTTTCCTTTGTCTTTGTTCATTGGCTTCTTACTGTTATCTTTATTGCTCACTTCTCCTTTTTCTCCCCCTTCATTTATGACCACTCCCTTTGTTTTGAGAGTGTCATTCTTTGCTTTGATGAGCATTTCAGCTACTTCAATTTCTGTTGGAGATAACTTTGTTACTACTGCTTGTGAAGTTTCAGCAGCACTAACAGTTTCTTCTTCTAACTCCCCCTCAATACTGTTCTTCTCCCCATCATGCTCCCCCTCAACTTTTTCTTTTTCCTCATTCAGGTTTACTTCAGCCTCTGACTCCCCCTTTTTGGGAGCATCAGACACTGGTTCCCTTCTCTTTAGCACAAATTGTTTCCTTTTCTTCTTTTGAATCAGCCTTGTCACCATCTTCTTTAGTTTTGCAATCTGGACTTGTTGTGACAGGATCACCAACTTCATCTCCTCTATTTCTTTTCCTTGTTTCATAACATCTAGGTTGATGTTTGCCATGGTTTCCATCAATTCCTGGTAACTATATCTGTCCTCACCTTCTCTAGAAGTGTTACCCTCCTTTGAAGGATCATTGGATCTTTTAGTAGTGGAAGTCTTCTGCCTAGCAGAAGCACTATCCACCCCTGTGGTTTCTTGGCACCAGGGACCTTCAAATGATTGCTCATTTAAAGTTGCCATGGGGGAGGTCTTATTGATGTTACCACTTTCCTCCTCTGTGCTAGCAGGAGTAGTGGCAGCCTCATCACCCATATGCTCTACCTCCTCCTCAGAGAGCACCTCCTTTGGGTTGGGAGACACCCTTGTGGTTTCCCTTTGGATATTCTCTAGGGGAGAATTCTCCCTTAGAGGGCTTAAAGGCTGAGTGGGTAATGGTACAAGATGGGAAGGAGCCTTCTTTACCTGTTTCCTCTTGTAAGTTTGGGTGATAGGAGAGGTTGGTTTTTCAAGAAGGGACTAGGGAATTGATTTTGAGAGGGAAGGTTGGGATTGGCTAGCAGTGGGTTGGTCTAATGGGGGCCTTGACCCTGCTGCCATACCTTCATTGGTTTGGGACACCACCATCATTGTAGAGAACAATGGGGTGTCAACTCCTTCAGAGTCCCCAGCAGATCTTCTCATATTTGAGAAAACCTTGCCTTTGGGGGGTTTAGGTACATATACCCCAACAGGTTGAGGTATATCCGTCAATTCATGAGTAATAACTTCTTGAACAAACCTGGGATACATAAAGAAGCTCTTTTTGTTTCCCATGTTTGAGACAAGATCACTGAAAATCATTTTAGAAAAATTATACTTTCTGGCAGTGGCCAAGCACACCAAAGCATAAGCAATAGTGCTGCTGAACTCACTCCATCCAGTAGTCTTTTTGGAGATACAATGCATAAGAGTATGGACTAAGAAACGCCATTGGGGTGAAAATTTTGCTTTAGAGAATTTGAAAACTCCCAATGGGCCTCCATACCCCATTCTTGTAAGATTTGAAAACAGTTCATCGTTTGGGATAGAGGTTATACCTGAGGCATCGTCTAGACGTAGACTGATGCGAATAACCTCTTCAGTAACCGTTAGTGATTGATCACAGATTCTTGTCTTGATCATCTGCACACCATTCTCAACAACAATGGTTGCATTAGCCCAGAACTGCCTTTGATGCTCGATATAGATTGTAGGGGATACAATAAGAGCATGAGCAATGTGGCTTGACTTGAGGAAATCCACAATCTGATGAAATCCTGCAGCTTTCTTTGGTTTTTGTAGCATCGCAATCTCATTGTGCTCGTCAATGAAAGTCATTGATGCCATTGATCTTAGTGAAAAGCTTGCCTGAAGACTTCAAACTTGAGAGAGAAAAGGTTTAGAGCACAAGAGAACAGTATGCAAAGAGTCGTTATGAACTTTTAGGCGGGCAAAGAGTATTTATAGTATTCGGAACATAAGCAGTATTAACCTAGAGCAGTATTAACTAACGAGCAGTATTAACTAACGAGCAGTATTAACTGAAAGCAGTATTAACTACTAGCAGTATTAACTACTAGCAGTATTAACTGAAAGCAGTATTAACTATTAGCAGTATTAACTGGAAGCAGTATTAACCACTAGCAGTATTAACCACTGAAAGCAGTATTAACCACTAGCAGTATTAACTGAAAGCAGTAGTAACTACTAGCAGTATTAACCACTGAAAGCAGTATTAACCACTAGCAGTATTAACTGAAAGCAGTAGTACCTACTAGCAGTATTAACTGACTTGCTCCTTTTAAACTTGCTAAACACTGAGTACTGCTATGCATATCCTGAAAAAGAAGATTAGTAACTCCAAGAATAATATACAGGTATAAAACCACTTTTTGAGAAGGGGATTATTCAGAGTTGATCATTCCCACACTTGTTACCAAGAAAGTGAATCTACCCACATCAAAAGCTTTAGTGAATAGATCAGCAAACTGATTATCAGTGTGAACTTTGACAACTTGAATAAGTTTCTTTTCATTACAATCTCTTATAAAGTGATACCTGATCTCAATGTGCTTTGTTTTTGAGTGCTTGACAGGATTATTCACAATGCTAATAGCACTGCTGTTGTCAATAAAAATTGGAGTGTGTAGAAAGGTTACCCCATAATCCAACATTTGATTCTGAATCCATAAGACTTGAGAACAGCAACTTGCAGCTGCTATGTACTCTGCCTCTGTTGTAGATGTGGATACTGTGGTTTGTTTCTTTCACTGCCATGAGACTAGTCTAGCACCCAAAAACTGACATCCTCCAGAAGTAGATTTTCTGTCCAAGTTTGCCCCACCTAGATCACTGTCTGAGTATGCTATTAGGTCAAAGGGTGAGTCATGAGGATACCAAAGTCCCAATCTGGGTTGCCCTTTGAGATATCTGAATATCCTCTTAACAGCTTGAAAGTGAGATTGCTTTGGCCTAACTTGGAATCTTGCACATACACAGACTGAAAACATTATATCTGGCCTTGATGCTGTGAGATACATGAGAGAGCCAATCATAGATCTGTAATGATGCACATCTATATCCTCCCCCTCAGGATCTGCAGATATTTGCTTGTGTGTTTCCATAGGTGTGCTTGCAGGTTTTGACTCTGAGAAACTAAACTTGGTTAGAATGTCCTGCACATACTTGGATTGACAGATGAAGATTCCATCTGACTTTTGTTGAACTTGGAGTCCAAGGAAGAAAGTAAGTTCCCCCATGGAACTCATTTTGAACCTTTGATGCATTAAATCCTCAAACTCCTTGCACAAGTTGTTTCTTGTAGATCCAAAGATAATGTCATCAACATAGATTTGTACCAGCAAGATATCCTTCTTCTTTCTCTTGATAAATAGAGTCTTATCAATGACTCCTCTTTCAAAGTCATTTTCCAAGAGATAGGATGACAGAGTGTCATACCATGCTCTTGGAGCTTGATGTAGTCCATAAAGTGCTTTCTTTAATTTGTATACCCTGTCTGGATAGCTTGGGTTTTCAAACCCTGGTGGTTGACAGACATATACTTCTTCTTCAATTGAGCCATAGAGAAAAGCACTTTTTACATCCATTTGATAGACTTTGAAATTCATGTAAGAAGCATAGGCTAGAAATAGTCTGATTGCTTCTATCCTAGCCACAGGTGCAAAAACTTCTTCATAATCTATACCCTCTTCTTGAGTATATCCTTGAGCCACCAGCCTTGCTTTGTTCCTTATGACAATACCTCTTTCATCTCTCTTGTTTCTGAAAATCCATTTTGTGCCAATTGCTCTGTGACCTTTAGGAAGGTCTACTAGATCCCATACATCTTGGAGCTTGAACTGTAACAGTTCTTCTTGCATTGCTTCTATCCAGCTAGATTCTTTCATAGCATCATGTGCCTTTTTAGGCTCAAGCTGTGATAGAAAACAAGAAAACACTGTATGCTGTTGATCTTGCATTTCCTGAAGCCTTCTTTGATGTCTAGTCATCATAGGAGAAGAGATATCTCCTATTACCAGCTGTGGATGATGATTCTTTTGAACTCTGGTGTTATGACTAGGTTCTCCATTCAGTCCAGCCTCAAGATTGGATTCATGCAACTCAACTGAAGTGTTTTCAGATGCCACTTCATTATTTTCTTGAGTCTCCTCATCTCTAGTTTCTTCTTCACTCTGACTTGGTCCAGTAAATGATTTCCTTTCACAGTCTTCAACAGAATTTACTGTGGGTATGGGAAAAATCACAGATTTAGATATACTTTCTTGAACTTGTGTGATTCCTGATCCTCCACTTCCTGTTCCTGTATACTCATTACTGAAACCAAAAGAGTTAGTTAGTGAATCAATGTCAAATAGCCACTGAGGTCCAGACCCAACAGGATTTGGTGTGTTCTCATTGCATTTGACATTGTCACTTTCTTCAATTATTCTAGAAGAAGAGTTAAAAACTCTGTAAGCCTTACTCTGAGATGAATATCCAACAAGAAATCCATCATCTGCTTTGCTATCAAACTTACCTAAGTGAGATTTGGTATTGAGAATTGTACAAGGACACCCAAAAGGTTTGAAGAAGCCAATGAAGGGTTTTCTTTGATTTAAAAGCTCATATGGGGTCTTGTTCTTTTGCTTGACCACTAGAACTCTGTTTTGGACATAACAAGCAGTATTAACTGCTTCAGCCCAGAAGGTAATTGGCAATTTTGAATCAGCCAACAGAGATCTAGCAGCCTCTATTAGTGTTCTATTTCTCCTTTCAGCAACACCATTCTGTTGAGGAGTCCTAGGAGCACTATATTGCCTCTCAATACCTTTTTCTTCACAAAAGGTGTTTAGATCATGATTTTTAAACTCAGTTCCATTATCTGATCTAATGACTTTTACTCTTTGATTAGTTTGGTTTTCAATTCTTAGAATAAAGGATTTGATAAGACCACTTGTTTCATCCTTAGTCCTTAGAAAATATACCCAAGTAAATCTGGAGTAATCATCAACAATAACCAAGCAGTAAGATTTCTTGCCTATACTCATAACATTTGTAGGACCAAACAGATCCATATGCAGTAACTGGAGACAAGAAGAAACAGAATTTAACTCTTTGGTCTTATGAGAAGTTTTGTGCTGTTTGCCTTTAAGACAAGCAACACAATGATCATCACATGAAAAGACTTTTGAAGGTAAACCTCTTACAAGGTTGTTTTTAACAAGATTGTTCATAGTCTTGAAATTCATGTGACACATCCTTCTGTGCCATAGAGAGGATTCATCTACAGAAGCTTTTGAAACAAGACAATTCAGAGATGAATCACTATCAACATTGTTCATATCAAGACAGTAAACATTGTCCTTTCTTGGAGTTCTAAGTAGTATCATGCTTTCATCAACTACCTTGAACCCTGGAGCAAGAATCATACACTCAGTATTAGTAAATAATATACTATGTTGTTTGTCACAAACCTGTGATACACTTAACAGGTTGTACTTTAATTGATCAACATAGTAGACATCCTCAAATGTCATCTTACCTTTGGTGACATTACCTTTTCCACTTATCTTACCACTAGTAAGATTATCTCCAAATGCAACATGTCCTCCATTGATATGCTTGAAGTCCTGAAGGCATGACATGTTGCCTGTCATGTGCCTAGAGCAACCACTATCAACATGCCAAATGCTCTTTCCCTTGAGCTGTTTGTTGCCCTGCACATTAAATAAATCAATTAGTATGAATTAGGAACCCAAGCCAAAGTGGTCTTGGGTACCCCTTTCTCATCAAAATACTTGCATTCTTTCTTGACAAGATTTTTGAACTTTAACTCCTCATTCTTGGAGTACTTTGTTACAATAATAGGCTTGGAAATATTTTTGCTAGAATCAGTATTGGTTTTAGAAGTACTAACTGCCTTGGCAGCACTTGCATGCTTAGCAGTACTAACCTTGTTAGCAGTAGTAACTGTGTTAGCAGCAGTAACTGTGTTGGCAGTATTAACCTTTGAAGAGGTATTAACAGTATTAGCAGCATTAATATTTTCAGCAGTACTAACACTGTTAGTACTTCTAGGTACCCACATTTTGACACTTTCTTTTAAAATCTTTTTCTTTAAAGTGCCTTTACTTTCAATAGATTTCTTTATCACATGTTTCTTTCCAGCCTTCTTATAACCCACAGATTTTTGCACAAATCTTTGAAAGTTCATCTGTTGGTTAATAGGGTTAAAGTAACAATACTTAGCCAAATGATTCAACTTGCCACATATAAAACAAGGTTTTGGTCTATTGATTTTATTCAGATCAACTCCTTGTTTCTGAGCCCATTGATTATTCCAGTTTCTTTGATTTCCTCTTTTTAAACCAGAATTTAGGCTTTTGGCTTTATTGCAATCACACTGTTTACAAGATCCAGGATTCACAACTGTGGTTTGTTTGTAATGGACCTTGTTATCATTTCCTTTAGTCTTCTCTATCTCCTTGGACTTGACCCAGATTTTCCCACATCCCTCATTGGTGATAATATTGTTTTCTAATGGTATCTTTTTACTCACATTATTATCCCTGTTCTCACTGGCTCCTTTCTCAGTCAAATCCTTAACTACTACCTCATCCAAAGGATCTATCTTAAAAGCTTCTTCAGACAAGTCCTTTTTCTCCTTAGTTTCTAACAAGTCTGATGTAGGAGAAATATAGTTGTTATTGTAAGGAGGGGGTGTATTGTTGTATCCAATACCAGGCTTCATCTTATCATGTATCTGAGCCTTTAGAAGAGAGTCCATTGCTTTTGAAGCATAAGAAAACTTGTCTATGTCAAGCTTAACTTTTGACAGTTCCTCTTTCAGTCTATCATTCTCTTCTAAGGACTTAGACAGTTTGGTTTCTAACTCATTCTTTTCCCACTTCCAATAGTTTGTGTCATAAGAGTGTTGAAGTTCATTAGCTTGAAAGCCTTTGATTTGCTCTTCAAATCTCTCTACTATCAACACATAATCTCTTCTGTCCTTTTCTAATCTTTTGAGGTCATCACACATACTTTGATTGTGATCCCTGTATCTTGTAACAGTGTCAATGCAAGATTTAGTGCAAAGATTAGAACTTACCTCAGTGGGGAGATCAGACACTTCTGCCATAAGAGCTTGGTTCTGAATGGCTTCCTCAGCTTGATCACTCCAGTCAAATCCCATTCCTTGTTGAGAAACAAGGGCTTGAGCAGGATTCTTGTTCAGATTGTATCCTCCATTCTGAGCTTGTTGATGGTTGTTGTTTGGAACAGCACTCCTGCATTCTCTAGCAAAGTGTCCTTTCTTGTGACACTTAAAACATTCCACCTTGGTTTTGTCAAAACCAGCTCCATCTTCTCTTCTTTGAGAGAAGTTATTTCTTCCAGTTCTTTTAATGAACTTTTTCACCCTCATGGATAACATGGCCATCTGCCATTTAATATCCATCTCCTCCAGATCATCAGGGTGAATTTGATCAAGATCATCATTAATCAGAGAATTGCTGCTATGACTGGACAAAAAGGCTTCAAAGATAGTTTCAGTGCCTTTTTCTGAACTTACTCCACTGGCAGTACTAACTGCTTCAGGGTTGGCAGTAGTATCAGTGGATGCTGAAAGAAGTGCAACATTGTGAATATAACCAGAGGGCTTCTTCTTGGTTTCTACCTCAGTTTCAAAAACTCTTAGATCATTGTATAGATCATCAAGTTCTTTCTCTTCCAGATTGTCACTCTGTCTATATGAGACAGTGTACATAGTCCATTCATCCCCAAGAGATCTGAGGAACTTTCTGTTGATATCATCTTGTTCCATCTTCACCCCTACAGTAGCCAGTTCACCTATGAGTTTATTGAACCTATCAAAAGTTTGAGTCATAGACTCATTCTTTGTGGAAGTGAAGTTCTCATACTGCTGCTTTAGAACATCTCTTTGATTTCTTTTGATGCTCTTAGTTCCAGCAAATCTTTTCTCTAGAGCATTCCAGAGAATCTGAGCATCAGTGCAGTTGCAAAATTGATGCTGATATTCATTGGGAATGGCCAAGAGCAGAGTGCTCAAGGCCTTCATCTCTGTCTGTCTGATCTTCCTCTCACCATCTGTCTTTGGTGGAGGTCTTTTCCTATCTGGTCCTATCCTTCCAGCTTCAGAAGGACCAATCTCAATGATATCCCACATTGAGTAGTCAGTGAGAAGAATATATTGTCTGATTCTGATCTTCCACATGTCAAACTCACTTGGTTTGAGCATTGGAACCTTAGAAACCAAAGTACTGCTTGATTCTGTAAGATTTTCCATGATGAATAACTGTTTCTGAGAGAGTTAGGCTCTGATACCACTTGTCAGGATCGAATTCTCAACAAGAATTAATTCTCAGAAACAATATCAAAGAAGTTTGCGGAATAACACTTTGATATTTAATCAAACAGAAAATCAAAACAGAATATAATCAACAAACTGTAAACTTGTATTGAATGCTTTGAAGTTACAAGATTACACACTCAACCTCAATATTGATGAACAGGCTCACCAATACGAATTCTACTTCTCTAGAATTAGGATCTATGTCTTGAGGTTGATTTTCTCTCCCAAAGAATAAAAACAAAAGTTCTCCCTCTAATCTATTCTATACATTCTATACATATACTAGTCAAAAGATAATTACAATAATTAAACAAATCTTCAGTATATCTTCCATGTATATCTCAAAGCTTCCATAATCTTCAGATTATCCAGCTGTCATTCTTTCCATCCGAATCTCTTAAGCAGCACTAACCATGATCAGCAGCATTAACTTCTTCTAGCAGCATTAACTACTAAGCAGCACTAACTACTAGCAGTACTAACTAGCTAAGCAGTACTAACTTTGTTCAAGCAGCACTAACTTTGACTAGCAGTATTAATAGTACTAGCAGTAGTAATACTCAGCAGTATTAACCTTAAAGTCTTCTAGCAGTATTAACTCTGAACCAGCAGCATTAACCATACTTGAGTTTTTCTTCAGTTCCCAACACATCTTTTGCTCTAAATCAGATATTCTCTTTTGAAGCTCATCATTAGAATCTTCCAAACTTCTAATCTTCTCTTCATAACTCTCAACAGATATGGCTTGCTGAATTTTATCTTCCAACTCAAAAATCTTTCCTTTTAGCTCAGACACAACCTTTGGCCCTAACATCGTCCATTCAAGATAGTCCCATAACTCCTTTCCTGTCGACTTGTATAAATCTTTTCCTGTCGACTGGTAGGTAATTATGTGACCAGAAATATCATAAGAAATACTCTTAAACAAAAAATTTCGAGCTAAATTATCAGCTCTCTTTATTTTTTCCTGTTCCTCCTCAGTACATACTTCTGTCGGAGTTTGAGGTTTTATCTCTCCTTCAGTCAACGATAGTCTGATATAGCAACTCAGCTCATGTTTATCTACAAATTTGAGAAAATCAACTTTCCACTGCTCGTATCTTCCTCTAAGTAATATTGGTGAACTCATCCTGTTTCAAACAGAATTTGAAAAAATGATCGTTAGTCGGAATGAATGCAAATACAAAATTCAGACAGTCTAACTGAAAGTACAAAATTTCCTCTCTCAAAAAATATTGAATGAGAAATCAGCTTGATAAGAATGATCGTTCCTAAACAATTCAGAAAATTTTGACTGAAAGTCAAACTTAGATCTGCACAACAAAATCTCAGAAGTTACTTGAATCAGATCACTTGGAATTGAAATTCTCAAATCTCTTGGACTTGAATTTGCAGATAACAAACCAATTGACTTGAATGATGCAAATTGATTGAATTGAATGGCGCAAATAATGTTTTCTCGAGTAGAAGGTGACGCAAAATTTTGATTTGCGCTATAGGCTTGAGGCGCAAAATAAGGTTTGCGTGAGTAGTGAAAGGCGCAAAATTGATGATGAAGGTGGCGCAAAACAACTAATGTTGGTACAAAACCAATTATCAAGATGGAAACTTGCAGATCTTTAAACAATCTACCGTCCCACAATCTTGTAAACAACCAATCAATTTTTAACCACAAATGAACTTGCAGCCATCGAATGATTATGAAATTCCATCGACTTACTAAACTTGAATCCACTCAATTTCAATTTGAACTTCAATTTAATCCTGCTGCATCTTCCACCGATTGCAATTAATTAACCGACCCATTAACAACTAACTTATCCAATCAGATTTTGCCCTAGCTTTAATCAGATTCGCGTTACCCTCATATAACTTTGCGCTAGATTCAAGAAGGTTTTGCGCTAGTTTCATATAAGGTTTGCACCAACTTCAATCCAAATGGATTTCAACCTCACCGACCCACTACCACTTTGACAACCAATCAAAGTTTTCAAAGTGATCTGCGTTAACACCGATTCATGATCAAGTGGTTTCCATCGCCGACCACATACAAGATTCCACCGCCGGCCATAATTTCAATTCACCGGCCATTTATTTATTCCACCGACCCACTATTGAAAACAATCCAATCACAATTTGAAGCTTTCCATCGATTTCAATTTACAAAACAAACTCGCCGATTTCATGAATAAATCCGCCGATTCTTGATTTGCGCCAGATTCAAACAACTTGCGCCAGTATCATAAAACTTTGCGCTAGTTCATATCCTTTTTAGAAAATCGGCCCAGTGTTCTTCAAATCAAATCAAATCTCTTCAAACCTGCAAATTGATTCTCAAAATTGTATCAATACCATCGAAAATCAATACTAAACACAAATCTAATATCAATTTCAGATTAAGAATAACAAAACACATAGATTTGATTCAAACAGTGAATAATCAAAAGTCGACTACGTTCTTGATTTTTCCAGAAATCAATCCACAATTTTCTGTAATTTTATTAAACAGATTGTATCACTATGATCAAAAACAGAATTAGAAGACATATCCACTACTAATTTCAGATTAACAACATCAAAGCACAAGGAATCGATAAAAAAAAATTCTGCAAGTTCTTGAAAATTTTCAAGGAAATCCAACTTTTTGATCCAAAAATTCCAGATTTCAATCCAATTTTCTGCTCAAATCATTTCTGAAAATGTTTGGTACGGCTCTGATACCAATTGTGAATGTAAAATTCCAAACAAATCAAGCTAATCTCATCAAAATATGACATTCAAGAAATAGAGAGAGAGAAAGTAGATCTTGAATTAATCACACGTCTCTTGAATTACAAATTGAAAGCTCTTACTACAAATCTTACAAAGCAAAAGAAACTAAAACCTATTTATACCACCACTCTAATACAAAGACTTAACAACTAAGGAATTAAACTACATTGACTTTGACAATATTGACTTTACACTTTGACTTTCCTATTAAATTTTGGATACAGTATTTTGACCTAACAATAACTACTCCTCATGTTTAAAAGTCGTTTATTGTCAATTTTACATTCTATTCGATTATATAATATGTTTGTTCTCAATAGACGTAAAAGCCTAACATTTTTTCTTAAATGACATGTATATTAGGTTCCTTTAGCGGCAAGGATCCAAGGTCTTGAGCAGAGAGATGGATGCCATTAGAGGCACTTTTGGGGATAGACGACTTTTGGGTTGGATTCACGTGCATGTTGTTGATAGATTCTTTTGGAAGATGATATTGACACCCATTCATAATCTAAGCTTAATGTCGTTTACATTAGTAGGTTGTTATATATAATTTTCATTATTTGAGATGTAAACATTATTGCTATTTCCCACTTTTGGGTGATCCCAATTTTATAGATGTCATGTTTACGTCATTATTCAGGTTTAATATACCTCTATTTTTAGGGGTGTTACATTTGGCCACCGACCCGTTCGAAAACCCGAGATAATATACGTATATATTTTAAATATTATATAAATATATTTATTTATCTGATTATCTTTTGAAAATCATAAATTCTAGTCGGTCGAAATATTTTCTTATTTCTAATCGTACTATCGATTTCATCAATCTCTCAATTGATTGAATTCATACTCAAAATCGATTGAATTTATATATACTTTTTGCATTATAATAATACTTAAAACCCGGCCAAAACCGAGCCCGAAGCAATCCAAAATCCAAAACTCAAAATTCGGGTCTTGATTTCCATATTTGAAATCTGATCGGGTTTTTGTTTTGCCCACCCGAACTCGCCTGCCCCGCCGATGCACACCCCTACACAAAGTGCTTCTCGCGACCTTGGCTATTTGAAATCGCGCGCCAAGGCATGCACTATCGAGACCCTTCGACCATAGAAACATATGCGGCCTTGGCCGCCACATCATGTCGTGTAAAGCATGAAATTTGGCCAGAAAATTTTGATTTCGCTCCTTATCAATGCCACAATTAACCAACGTGATTAAATCATCATCACAGAGTCATAAATCAACATTTATATGACCTAATTACTTGGTAAAACCCCGAATTCATAGGTTACCAAAATTTCGGGGTGTTACAATTGAAAAGTGTGCTGAAAACCATATAGAACAACATGTAGCCATGTAATGAAAAAGCTAGATACAAAACATTTATGATTTGTTTACAGAACGACATAGTAGCAATATCGCTTTGTCGCATATGAACCTACCGAGTACAGTTACCGTAGTATGTACTCGTAATATTTGAACATATCAAGCATAGAGGTACCCTCAAAGATACATATATTGATTATATTCATCTTTGTGGTGCCCCGTCTGTTACTACGTAAGGTTCTAAATGGTGTGAAGCATGGCATGGCGGCGAGGCCAAGCCTCAAGCCTTAGGAGCCACGACGAAGCCATGTCGTTTTCAAGGCGTGACTTATGGCGTCAAATTTCTAATTAATATATAATATTATATATAGAAACATATGTTTGGTGTGTTACTTAATGAGTCAATAGTAATAAGAAAGTTAAATTAGGTTATACATATTAAAAACTTGCAAATAAGACATTAAAAACATAAAGAAAAAACAAATATCGCA
Organism: Arctium minus; assembly: GCA_954870635.1. Lineage (NCBI taxonomy): Eukaryota > Viridiplantae > Streptophyta > Magnoliopsida > Asterales > Asteraceae > Arctium > Arctium minus. The sequence goes on along the minus strand of OX941087.1, from coordinate 37,874,554 downwards.
TTACAAAAACTGCGCATTAGGCCATGCTGTGCCATGGGCATAACGTGGCGTGAGACACAAGCCTTGGTACCATGGCGCGCCATGGTGGCTGTGCGGTGAGTTTTTTAGAACAGTCTTACTAGTGGTGCCCCATTGGTTACTACCGGTATCCCAGTACATAATCTTCTACACATCCTAAAACATTTCCAAGCATAACATGCTTATACTAAAATATTTAACATGCTTTTAAAACTATAAGCATACCATGCTCACATATTTTATGAAAGCATTAAACATATATGAACATATTGTATACCATCTGAAATATAGTATTTACTCTAAGAAACTATATGATAACTTAAAAATAACTGAAAAAACTGAATCAATACTATTGTATACATTCCAATTTCAAACACATGAAAAACTCACCTGGTTTGCTTAATCAAATTTTGATTCATCACCTTAACTTGCCTAAAAATTTCTAAATTACCTTACGATATGTGTGGTTGAAGGAAATGAAACCATAAGTAAATTTATAATGAGATTGAAAGCATGAAGTGACAAAGTGAGATGAGCCAACTTGGTTAAGTGGCATGCATGCAATCCACCCTTTTGATGAACAATGCTTGAAGCTCGATATTTACCATTATGTTTGACTTTTAATATATTATAACTTTGGATTAATGTCTTCATCATGATTCTTAATATATTTCAATTACAATAAATCAAACTAAACTTGTATATGTGACATATTTGTATAATTTTTTTTATAATTTCAATTTTTGGACATTTGTGTTTTGCACCTGCTATTATGTCAAACATTCTTTCTCTCATAAATGTGTCACGTGTGGCACTATAAAGCAAGCAACAATCAAGGTCAAGACAAAATTAAGCACAACTCGAACTAACACCACTGTGGATCTAAATATTTGTGTGAACATAATCAAGTATTTATTTTGAAATATGTTTAGCAACACCAAAATAATACTCACATTAAACCTTCCTAAACCCATACGTTGCAAGAGCTATGGAAATGGTAAAGTTTGTGATAATGTCCCAATTATCAAGTTCTTACTAAAACAACACAAACAAACAAGATTACAAACAGTTTGATTACTCAACCTGTTATTGTATTGCAATTCTGGATTCGTACAGTAAACTTTCTCTCTCTAGTTTTCTCTCTCTAAAGCTCTGTGTATTCTTCTTGTTACAGTTACAAGTATTCTCACAACACAAGCCATCTATCTATTAAACAGAAACAAACAAATAACACGCACTAAAATCATAAAGTAAAGACACTTTGACATTTGACAAATTACAACTTTGACTTTGACTTTCTCATTGAGAGTTGACTTCCAGCTTTGACTTTGACCTTCAGCTTCTATGATCTTGTATCCAACAAATATGCTCTAACAATCTCCCCCTTTGGATTCAAGATCATCTCAAAAGATTTTGTAATTCAATCTCCCCCTTTATCAGTCTTTAACAAATTTATCTTCCCCTTTGTTGAACTTTAGCAGAATAGACATTTAAGCTCAATCTCCCTCTTTATACTCAAAACACTCTTCACAATTTTCTGTATTCTCCCCAAAGTCTGTCTTCAAACAAAGTAACAATCTCCCCCAAGGTTGTAAAAACCTCTTTCAGACATTGGAAAGAAATTATCTTCAGATTTAGCTCAGCTCGCTTTAGCAAAATGTCTTCAAAGAAAATTTCTGGAAAATCAGCTCCAAACTTTCTTTCTTAAACCAACAATTCTTGATCCTTTCTTCCATCTGTAACATTTCTTGACTATCTTCTCCCCCTTTTTGATGAATGAGGCATGAAATCATCAAAACTATATAAGAAATGTCTTTGATAATTTGATCTGACCACTGATCTTTGAATGCAAGAGCCTCTGATTCTCCATCGATCCAAAATATATTCATTCGAATCTTTTCAAATTCAGACAAAATATGAATGTAACACCTGAATCAACAAATGAATCAGTTAAGATGCCTGTCAGTAACATGAAGTCACTTTGTGTAACGAATACACATTGGAAAGGAGCTTTTGTGATGTTCACTCCCCCAGGTCTTCCATTCAATCATCGAAACACCACAAAGGAATTTCTATGAACGTTATGACAAGAAAACGTATTCCTTGTGTGTTCGTGCATGTGTTTGAAAGAATTAAGCACTTGATGATTGCTTTATATAGGCTCAAAATTGTGTAAACCACTGAGACAACAGTAATTAAACACAGACTCTATTGTGCATGATCGAAGAGCGAAGGTGGGGCATACTTCCTTCTTTTTCAATATCCAGATTTTCCAAATGAAACCAGATAGATTATGTGTTGCTTCCCCTTGAAAAATTGAAACATTTTCTTGTTGAGAAGAAAATGAGTAGCTGGTGGGGTTTTTATCAAGAGTTGGCATGGGATAGTTGCCTGTTTCAATAATGTTCACGAAGAATTGTGAAACACTAGAAATGTGGCTGCCCGACTCAGAAAATGTTGGTGTAGAGTTTGATATTCTTTTACTCTGTTCGCTCACCCTCTTTCTTTTTAATCATTGATCTCACTTCTAACCAAACTCTCATTTACATTTTACCTCATCACTCAACCCACACTCAGTATTTTGACTCCTCAAGGATTAACTTCTTGGGTAGGAAACACTGGTTAACGTGAATCCATAGAAGTTTCATTGAAGTTCTCACACAATGAACCCATGTTGTCCTATGAGAACATGTTGCTCAACTGGTTTAACTTTACAGTTAAAGCAAAAAATATGAAATACAAGTCAGATGTATGTATGCTCAAAAATGTAATAATCATGAAGATTTGAGCATGTTAAACATTGAAGACTTTTCAAACAAGATAACTGAATGAATGAAATGAATATAAGAATTGTTATTCCCAATTTCATCAAGTTCTAATTGCTACAAACAATCAAGATGAGAATTAATCGTAATCACATGTCATTGATTTGAAAATCAAAGATTACAAACTTTCACTTTCTCTCTCTACTTTCTCTCACTAGAATAATGTTCTAATCAAATCTTCTCTAATTTTCTCACATATGAATGATACAACTGAATTCTCTTACAATGACTTACTTAAAAACTCATTACAAGGACACAAGGTATTTATACCCTCACACAATTACAAAGAAACAAAAACACAAACTTTGACTTTGACATTATTACAAAATGACTTTGACTTTCACTGAGAGTTGACTTTCAGCCTTTGACTTCTTGACTTTGGTCTTCAATCTTTATGATCTTGAATTCAACAAATTTGTGCTCTAACATTCTCCCCCTTTGGATCAAGATCATTACTAAAAAGATTTAGCAATTCAATCTTCTCTGTAAGCTCAATTGGAATAAACTCCCCCTTTGAACAACCTTTATCTTCTCTTGTAATCTCCCCTTTGATACAAAAATGATTTTCTCAATCAATCAACATTCTCCCCTATCCATATGAAAATTTTGACATTCTCCCATTTCTTTGATAAGCACAATCTTCAATACTTTGTTCTTCAAGAATAATGGCATTCTCTTTCAAATTAAAATCAGCAAAAATCAGCACATCTTTCAGCAATCTTTAACAATGTTTCTTCAAACTTTGCATTTCTTGAATCAAACATTTCGTTAACTCTTCTCCCCCATATCTGATTCAAACTTTTCTTTCCAAACATTTGTTTCTCCCACATTTCTTGATTAGTTCTCCCCCTTTTTGATGAATAGAGCATCTATAACATCAAAACTTTCTCTAAGAAATGTTTGTGACCATTCTGATCTGTCAAGAACCTCTGATTCATCAATCCATAACCAAGTATTTATCTAGATCTTTTCAAATCCAGACAAAATATTCGTGTAACACCTGAATCAACAAATGAATCAGTTAATATGTCTGTCAGTAACACGAAGTCACTGTGTGTAACGAATACACATAGAAAAGAAGCTTTTTGATGTTCACTCCCCCAGTACTTCCATCCAATCATCGAAACACCACAAAGGAAATTTCTATGAATGTTATGACAAGAAAAAAAATTCCTTGTGTGTTCGTGCAAGTGTAGAAAGAATTAAGCATATGATGATTGCTTTTATAAAGGCTCAAAAAATAAATTGTGTAAACTACTGAGACAATAGTAGATAAACACAGACTCTAAGTGCATGATTAAAGTGCGAAGGTGGGGCAGACTTCCTTCTTTTTCAATATCCAAATTTTCCAAATGAAAACCAGATAGAATATATGCTGCGTCCCCAGAAAAATATGAAACACTTTCTTTTTAAGAAGAAAATGAGTGGCTGGTGGGGTTTTTATCAAGAGTTGGCATGGGCTAATTGCCTATTTCAATAATATGTCACCAAGAATTGTGAAACATTAGTAATGTGGCTGCCCGACTCAGAAAGTAGTTGGTGCAGAGTTTGATATTCTTTTACTCTGTTCTCGCACCCTCTTTCTTTTTAATTATGTAAGCTCACATCTAACCAAACTCTCTTTTCCATTTTACCTCAACACACAACCCACACTCATTTCTTTTTGACTCCTCACACTCAATCTGTAACACCCGGAAATTCTCAAGGTAAGTATTTGTTTCCTTTAATTCATTAATTGTGCCTATGTGAATATATGAGCCTTTGGATGCTAATTTATCGTAGAACATATATGTTTTATCGCTATTTTCTAACTAAGGTTATACTGGTACTAGTTGGGAGCTTAGAGGTGTGAGGAACCTGTCGAAACAGCAAGCTCACTGTGATCGGCGACAATGCCGGCGACAATGCCCTTGGGCAAAGTTGCGGTGGCAAAGTCGCGGTGGGGGAGGTACCCGCGGTACGACCCCGGCGACAATGACCCTCGCGATTGTGACCTTGGCATTCTCGCCTGTCACAATCGCCGACTTGGTACCGAGAGGTGTAGGATCTCGGCGACTATGCCCGCGACAATGCCACATGGCAAAGTCGCCGGGCAATGTCGCCCACGACGTCCAGTCTTCTGTTTTTAACCCAAATCTGTTGCCTCACTTCTCACTTCTTCATTTGAAATCGGGAACTCTCTCATTTGGGCGATTTTTGGGCATTCCAAACTCATACACATTTATTGCTAGGGTTTGGGGTTGTTGGGGTGATTCTTGGCTCATCAAGTCTCATCCAAGTGCATTTATTGAAGATCCTCATCAAGTCATTCCTCTCTTACATCAAGTCTCATCTTCAACATCTAGGGTTTTCTTCTTTTCTAGGTTTTGGTACAAAACCTAGATAGTGAGTTTACTAATCTTTTGTTAAAACTAGATACACATCATTATCTTCTACTTGTTGATGTCAATGCATAACTCAAATGTTCATATTTAATTTTTCAAGTATTTTGGGAGTTTTTACCCACGGATTTATGTATATGGAAGTTACCATGTGTTATATGTGTATATCTTGGTATGTTGATGATTCCTTCTTGGAATGCCTTTTTGGAGACCTTACATTCTCACGAAGTATTTGGATGGATATTATGTCATATGTTGGATTTACATGATTAGGATGGTTATAGTGTGTTCTTGGTGGATATCCGAAATGTTGACGAATTGAAACACATCTTGAGACCTCCTAAAAGCATTATGTGGACGAACCAAGTCTGTGATTCACTATAGGAATGTAGGTGGGTGACATTTGGAGAATTTCCTAAGGCGGTACTCTCCTATGTACCTAGACCTCCGCCGTCGGGGAATTTCCTAAGCGGTAGTCCCCGGTGCGTGACGGGCCTTTGGGTTGCCTGAGAAAGTGGCTTCAAGGTGCATTGCTTCTTTGGGTGAACCGGATTGGAGATATGGGTCGCTCCCGTTGACTCCACATCTACGTGATTAATTGTTTAACTGCTGATAAGAACTGTAAATGTTTTCTGGCATGTTTTTACTTGTTCAACTCACTAGGATTTTTGGCCTAACACTTCTTTGGTGTCGATGTGTATCTCAGGTGTTAGCGGTGTTTCTCCTAGGCAAGTTTAGATGCTTTGGGCGAGAGCTTGGGGATACGACATTTGGATGATTTTGAGAAACCTTGGGTTTATAGATGACACCCTTTTTGTAATCTCTTTTCTAGATGTATAAATTAGATTAGTTGGTTGTTGTTTATTTATCCGTTAAATTATAATTGTGATTAAACAGGTTTATTTGTACTATTCCCCCTTTTTGGGAGGCTCTTGCTATGGCAATCTATATACCACTTCTCCTCTTTTGGAAAGTTTTTGTTATCCCTATTTTTAGGGTGTTACACAATCACTAAGGATTAACTTCTTGGGTAGGAAACACTGGTGAACGTGAATCCATAAAAGTTCATTTAAGTTCTAGCACAAAGAACCCATAATCCTATGAATCAAATGTTGCTCAAAAATGGTTTAACTGTATCAGTTAAAGCACAAATATACAAGTCAAATGTGTATATGCTCAGAATATAATCATGAAAAATATGAGCATTTTTAAACATTGAAGTATTTTCAAACAAGTAAATTGAATGAATAGATAAGAATGCAAGAGACTTGTTTGAAAATCTGACATTGTATGAAAAATGATCAGAAATGAATGATATAACAATCAAAGCTTATGGTCAACAATAACAGATATGTGTTTATACAAACCAAGATATAGACAAGTCTTGAAATGAACGTTTCGAAATGAAATTACGCTCAAAATTCTTTGAAGTACAAGCAGGGTGTCTTACCATCGAAAAATATGTTTCAAATTTGAGACATGGTAAGAACAAATTGAACAAAAATTCAAACCGGTGTGTATGAATGCTTGAAAGTATATAGAAAAGACAATACGCAAGTATTTATCTTTGGAAACACACGGTTTGTAAGCATGTAAGCACAAAATAAAATGGAAACATTGAAAATCACACTTCCAATTCATGAAATCTGTTTAAGAATCGGGAAGTGGTTTGAACATTTAAGAACATGTTTTCTATGATTGAAAGTTGTTCTTCTTTCAACCATTTATGAGATTAAGATAAGAAATTTAACCTTTGTCGTTCAATCTTATATCTCATGAAGTTAACTGAAGTCATAAAGATATGATCTTGATATATTCTCTCATTCTGCACAAGTCTCAAAGTCTAGTCAAAGCAACTTTATTCACAAAATTTATTTAAATGTAAATGACATAAAGCAGTAAAACATTGAAAGTAGGAGTTCTGATCTGAAATAATCAGAAGTCATCATCTTTACTCCCCCTGAAATTATGCATCTAAAATTTATCAGTGAAAAAACAAATGATAGAGATCTACAATTCTCTTTTGAATTGTAGTTCGTCATATCTTTCGAATACATATTTCCATAAACATATATACTCCCCCTTGAAGGTTGATTTCCTCATCTGAGTATCTGAGTACACTCTCTTATCAGCCCGGGAGTAGCATTTCTTTTTCATCATTGAAGAGCGAGTCCTAAACTATTGTGTTTAGAAGTCAAACTCCGTTGAAGTACGGGTTCTAAGCTGATTTACTTAGAAGCCTTAGTTCTCTTACTCCCCCTTGACAATAGGTGCCTGCAACACAGAATCAACTTTCGGTTTGGTACCCACTGGTATTTGGGTCCATGTGTGTTAGTTGCAGTTCGAATGGGAGTAACTAAATAAGAACCATACCAGAAATGATCACTTGTTTTATGAACATGATCATGTGTACAGCAATAAGAACAATAGTATTTCTTACCTGACAACCTGATTAATTGATCTTTCGTGTAGATATGATCAGGTTTACCTTTACGCACATTGTTCTTTTTAGCTTTATGTGAATGTACACATGATTTCTTTCCTTTCAGCTCATCTTTCTTTTCATCTTTCTTCTCTTCATCATCCACTGGTTTCACTCTCCATACCAGTTTCTCTTCTTTATATCTCCTTCTTCTATGTGTACCTGAACCATCTAATATTCTATCATAGAAAAGGTTAGTACTACGAATCTGATTAGAAGATTTAACTGACCTTTTGGAAGAAACAGTCTTATGAAGTGAACTTGCAGTTGTCTTGAATGAGCATTCCGAATCAGCTGAATCATCTCTAGGTGTGTGGATTTGTGACTCTGGAGTCGTGTGCTCAGTCACCACCACCTTTGAAACAATCTTTTCAAGATCTTTAATCTTTGAAGCAAAGTTGTCTCTTTCTTTGACAAAAAGGTCAATCTTCGTCTCGAATTCAGACTTCGTTTTCTTCTCTTTCAGTGCATTCATGGATAGTTCAGATAGCTTCTCAGTAAGCTTCTTGATCTCTGCTTCAAACAAACTTCTTTCTTCCTCAAAGCCTTTTTCAGCAGTTGTTCTCTGACCAGATATTTCTTTGAAAATCCCAACATTCTTCTGTTCTATGATCTTCTTCTCCTTGTCAAACTTTTCTCTTTCCAAAATAATGACTTTCTCAAAATCTGAAATTTGTTGAGAAAGCTTTATACATTTGAGCTCAACTGTCTTCTTCTCTTCAACACTTTTTCTAGAAAACTCGGAGAATTTCTTAGCAAACTCTTTCTTTTCTTTCTCAAAAACTGATCTTTCTTCAACAATTTGCAATTCTAATTCAAAGATCTTATTTTCATTAGCACACCCTGTTTGCTGAAACTGGACAATGTGATCTTCTAATTCTGAGATCTTGCTCTTTAACTCAGTGTTTTCAGCTTCCAAAAACAAGACCTTTTTTTTCATTAAGCCTAGAAGTCTGTTTCAGAAGATCTTCATTTAACATGTTTAATGCACTAACTTCTTCTCTCAGTATCTTCCTTTCATCATTGTATCTCTTTGATCTCTTTGAGTAGTAGTCAACTGAGGAAGCAAGATTTTTGTTCTCTAATTTGAGCTTTTCAATCTTCTTTTCATCATCACCAGAAAAATATCCCATCTTGGATTATCTGTTACAAAAAGAACTTGAACTTGATCGTTAATCCAAATGAAATCTCAAAAATACAGAAAAACTTGAAATAAAAAATTCAAAGATTTTGATCACAAAAAGAACTATGTCCCCCTCCGCAGACTTAGCACGGGGGGTCTTTTCGTAAGCACGGGGGTCTTTTTGTTAGGAAAATCAGATTTCTGAGAATGTCTTTTCGTAAGCTTACTAGTGTTTTTCCGTTTCTGTGAGCGCTGTCTCTTTTGCTTCTTACCTGACTGATAGTAATCAGTACTCACAGAAACTGGTTCACCAACCTTAGTCGATGATTCACCAATTTCATATACACTTGGTAACGCTTCACCATTTATAACAAAAGTATAATGATCTGGAAGTTTAGCATTAAGGTCAAACATATCAATCTCATCAACACACCCATCATCAGAATTTAAAAAATCATTTGCAGACGCAAATAAGTCATCAAGATCAACTTCTGAAGTTTGAAGTGCCTTAGAAGATGTTGAACACTCATTAGATTCAGTTTTAAAAACAGTGTTCTTTAATACAGTAGAAAACACATTTTGTTCTAAATCACCCAAAATTCTTTCATCAGATAAAATATTTTCAAGTTCAATTATTTTGCTTTCTAATACGAGTGGAGGAATGTAAAATCTTAGCTTTAACAGGTTTTGCCTCCATCTCAGTAGTAGAATAGCTAGCAAAATAATCGTTTGAAAGAAACTTTGGTTTTTCAGAAAGATAACTATCATTCAGCTTTTGATAGCAGAATGGTAGTTGCATTTTCTTTAAATCCTTTCTCTTTTCAGCTTCTTTGGCCCCAACCTCATCCGATGACTTGGTAACAAATTTGGGTTTCAAATGATGATATTTACCAACAGCAAAAAGAAAATCAAAGTTATACAATGCTGGTTGTTTTCTGTTGGGAATTCAGAATTTGTTTAAGTATGGTTAATGCTGCTAGCACAACATGGTTACTACTTCTGTGAAAAGTTAATACTGCTGAGACAGATTAATACTGCTAACCAAGATTAATAATGCTTGATGAAGTTACTACTGCTGAACATAGTTAGTACTGCTAGTAGTTAGTACTGCTAAGGGGTTACTACTGCCAACTTCATTAATACTGCTGAACATGGTTAATGCTTCTGAACATGGTTAGTGTTGCTTATGAGATGAAGACTTCGTATGGCAATGAAGACAGCTGTATTGATTGAAAATATTCATGGAAAGCTTGGATATAACTATGGAAGATTATACTGAAGATCTTTTATATTTTGTAATTATCTTTTATCTTTAGTATATGTATAGAATTAGTCTGAATAGTTTTGATACACAATAATTCTGAGTTTTTGTTTTTCATAGAGAGAATTAACCTCAAGGTTTAGAACCCTAGTTCTAGAGAAATAGAATTCGTATTGGTAAGCCTGTTCATCAATATTGAGGTTTTGTTTGAAATCTTGTAACTTTAATCATTCAATAAAGTTTACAAGTTGTGAGTTCAAATTTACTGTTCTATTGATATTCTGAATATTAAAGTGTTATTCCACAAACTTCTTTAATATTGTTTCTGAGTTCATTATTCTTGTTAAGAATTAGATCCTGACAAGTGGTATCAGAGCACAGTATTTTCAGAAACCTTCAATCACCATTCTTTCTCAGAAACCTTCAATCATCATGGACAGTTCAAGTGATAGTGTTCTGGTCTCAAAGGTTCCAATGCTCAGATCTAATGAATTTGACATGTGGAAGATTAGGACCAGGCAATACATCCTTCTCACAGATTACTCTATGTGGGACATCATTGAGAATGACCCATCTAATGAAGGAAAGATTGGACCAGATGGAAAAAGAATTCCACCAAAGATAGATGGAGAGAGGAAGATAAGGCAGACAGAGATGAAAGCCTTGAGCACACTACTGTTGGCTATTCCTAATGAGTATCAACACCAATTCTGCAACTACACTGATGCACAAATGCTTTGGAATGCTCTAGAGAAGAGATTTTCTGGTACCAAAAGTACCAAGAGAAATCAGAAGGCTATATTGAAGCAACTGTATGAAAACTTCATGTCTACTAAGAATGAGTCCATGACTCAAACTTTTGACAGGTTTAACAAGCCGATTGGTGAACTAGCTACTGTTGGAGTGCAGATTGATCAAGATGATGTAAACAGAAAGTTCTTAAGGTCCCTTGGAGATGAATGGACCATGTATACTGTCTCTTTCAGACAGGATGACAAGCTGGAGGACAAAGAACTAGATGATCTTTATAATGACTTAAGGGTGTTTGAGGCTGAAGTTGAAGCCAAGAAAAGACTATCTGGATACACTCATAATGCTGCTCTCTTATCATCTTCTTCTTCTACTGTTTCTGCTGCTAATACATAATCAGTTAGTACTGCTTATGTATCTAAGCAGGATGTATCTAATGACTCTGTATTAGAAGCTTTTCTTGCTAGTCATGCTAATTCTGGTTTAATTAATGATGATCTTGAACAAATTAATGCAGATGACCTTGAGGAGATGGATATAAAGTGGCAGATGGCCATGCTAACTATGAGGGTCAAGAAATTCATAAAGAGGATTGGCAGGAACAACTTTTCTCAGAGGAGAGAAGATGGTGCTGGGTTTGACAAGTCAAAGGTGGAGTGCTACAAGTGTCACAAAATGGGACACTTTGCAAGAGAATGCAGAGGAGGAATTCCTCAACAAAATGGCAATAACCATCAGCAAGCACATTCCTCAAGCTTCCAAAACAACAGAAACTCCACTCAAGCTCTTGTTTCTCAAGAAGGAATGGGATTTGATTGGAGTGATCAAGCAGAAGAAGCTGTTCAGAATCAAGCACTGATGGCAGAAGTCTTAGAATCTTCCAGCACAGATATTCCAACTGAGGTAAAAACTAAACTGTGCACCAAGGATTGTCTTCAGACTGTACAAAAGTACAAGGATCATAACCAAAGCATGTATGATGACCTTAAAAGGTTAGAAAGAGATATAAGAGAGTATAAGGTGATTGTTGAGAAGTTTGAAGATCAAATCAAGGCTTACAAGGCCAATGAACTTCAGCACATGTATGACACAAATTACTGGAAGTGGGAGAAAAATCAATTAGAGAGTCAAATAGAAAAGTCTAAAGAAAAGTGTGAGAAGATAAAGAGTGAGTATGAGAAAGCTAAGCTTGACATTGAGAAGTTCTCTTATGCTTCCAAAGCAATGGACTATTTGCTTAAAGCTCAAGTTCATGATAACATCAAGAGTGGTATAGGATACAATGCAACACCTCCACCTTATAACAATAATTACATCCCTCCCTCCTCAGATCTCTTAGAGAACCAAAATAAGGAGGAATTACCTATAGGAGCAACAGAAGTAGATCCTATAGATAGTGTGGTGGTTAAAGAAGAGAATGAGGAAGAGAAGTCTGAGAGTAAGAATGCAGAAGAGATTCCTGTAGAAAATCATATTCTTACCAATGAAAGGGGGGGTAAACCATTCATCAAGAGTGAAAAGGTGGAGAGCTCAAAGAAAGAAAAGGGTAAGGTACAGGGAGTCCACTATATGCAGACCACAATTGTGAATCCCTGGACATGTAAACAGTCTCAGCCCCAAAAACATGATAAAATAATGGGTAATCAAAGAAACTGGAATAATCAGTGGGCACAAAAACAAGGGGTTGATCTGAGTAAAATCAATAGACCAAAACCTTGTTTTATTTGTGGAAAGCTTAACCATATTGCCAAATACTGTTATTTCAATCCTATGAACCAGCGGATAAATTTTCAAAGACATATACAAAATCCTGTTGGTTATAGGAATCAAGGAAGGAATCATATGGATGAAAATGTAAAAAGAACACCTTCAAAAGCTCTTGCTCAGAACAAGTTTGCAAAATCTAAGAAAAATACTCCAACTAAGCCAAGGAGTAACTTAATGAAAAAGAGAGCAAACAACTTTGTCCAAGTATGGGTTCCAAAAATAAAGAAATCTGTTAATACTGCTATTCCAAATAGTACTGCTGACAGAAATAATACTGTTGCAAGCAATACTACTGCTAATAATGTTAGTACTGCTAATCCAATTAGTACTACTAATAAAGTTAGTACTGTTAACAAAATTAGTACTGCTAATCCAATTAGTACTACTAATGATGTTAGTACTGCTAAAAAAGTTAGTATTGCCAATCAAGTTAGTGCTGCTTCCAGTAACAGACCCATAATTGTGACAAAGTATTCAAGCCATAAGATTCCCCAGTCTGAAAAGCTCATCAAAACTGATTGTGAATATGTTGATGAGAATGGGAAACCCAAGACCACTTTGGCTTGGGTTCCTACTAAAAACTAACTGTTATACTTTATGTGCAGGGAAACCAAAGGATACTGAAATGACTCAGAATGAAGAGGAGAGAGGTGAAAAGGAGGACCAACTTTTGACTTCAGAACAGCTAGAACCTAAGATGCCTGCATTGGCAGAAGATGATACTGATGATGAGAACTCCTCAGTGTTTGGTGGCAACACTCCAGAAAAGAATGACACCAATCTTGAAGTCAATCTTCAGGAAGAGGCTGTAAATGCTACAAGGACTCAAAAGAATCATACTCCTCAGTTGGTGATTGGTGACATCAATTCTCCAATCATCACAAGGAATCAGAGTAAGTTGGGAGGATTAAAAGACATACAACCAGGCTTACTATCTTGCTTTCTATCTCAGGTTGAGCCCAAAAAGGCACATGATGCAATGAAAGAACCAAGCTGGATAGAAGCAATGCAAGAGGAGCTGTTGCAGTTTGTACTGCAAAATGTATGAGATTTGGTAGAACTGTCTAAAGGACACAGAGCTATAGGGATAAAATGGATTTTCAGAAACAAGAAGGATGAGAGAGGGATAGTGATCAAGAACAAGGCTAGATTGGTAGCACAGGGGTACACTCAAGAAGAAGGAATTGATTATGAAGAGGTTTTTGCACCAGTGGCCAGGATTGAGGCCATTAGGCTATTTTTAGCCTATGCCTCTTTCATGAAGTTCAAAGTCTACCAAATGGATGTGAAAAGTGCTTTTCTGTATGGTAAAATTGAAGAAGAAGTATATGTCTGTCAGCCTCCAGGGTTTGAAAATCCCAGATATCCTGACAGAGTATACAAACTAAAGAAAGCACTGTATGGACTACATCAAGCACCAAGAGCTTGGTATGACACTTTGTCTACCTATATCTTGGAAAATGGTTTTGAGAGAGGAATAATTGACAAGACTCTGTTCATTCAAAGGAAGAAGAAGGACATCCTGTTAGTACAAATCTATGTGGATGACATCATCTTTGGATCCACAAAAGATCAATTGTGCAGAGATTTTGAAGAATTAATGCATAAGAGATTCAAGATGAGTTCTATGGGTGAACTTACTTTCTTCCTTGGGCTACAAGTTAAGCAGCAACAAGATGGAATCTTCATAAGCCAAACCAAGTATGTGCAGGACATTTTAACCAAGTTTGGATTCTCAGATTCTAAGCCTGCAAGCACACCCATGGAGACACACAAACAGATAACTGCAGATCTTGAGGGGGAGGATGTGGATGTTCATCACTACAGATCCATGATTGGCTCTCTCATATATCTCACAGCTTCTAGACCAGATATCATGTTCCCTGTTTGTGTGTGTGCAAGATTTCAAGTTAGGCCAAAGCAATCACATTTTCAAGCAGTCAAGAGGATATTCAGATATCTCAGAGGTCAACCCAGATTAGGATTGTGGTATCCTCATGACTCACCATTTGACCTACTTGCATATTCAGATAGTGACCTAGGTGGAGCTAACTTGGACAGAAAGTCTACAACTGGAGGATGTCAGTTTTTGGGTGCAAGACTAGTATCATGGCAGTGTAAGAAGCAAACCACAGTGTCCACCTCAACAACAGAAGCCGAATACATAGCTGCTGCAAGCTGCTGCTCTCAAGTGCTATGGATTCAGAATCAAATGATGGACTATGGTATGACATTTCTTCATACTCCTATTCTCATAGACAACAGCAGTGCTATTAGCATTGTTAATAATCCTATCAAGCATTCAAAAACAAAGCATATAGAAATAAGGTACCATTTTATCAGAGACTGTAATGAGAAGAAGCTAATTCAGGTTCAGAAAGTACACACAACTAACCAGTTTGCTGATCTATTCACAAAAGCTTTTGATGTGGGTAGATTCACATTCTTGGTCACAAGTGTGGGCATGATGAACAATGAATAAGTATATTCTCATTCTCTTCATGTACCTAAATAGACTCCTCCTTAGTTACTTTCTTTAAATTGGTGCTATTAACCCCTGTGTGTTTAAGTGTTTCAGGTTGTTTTGATTGGGTACTTAATTATTCTAAGGTAGTTAATACTGCTAGTTTGTTAATACTGCTAGTAGTTAATACTGCTCTCAGTTAATACTGCTAGTTAGTTAATACTGCTAGTAGTTAATATTGCTCTCAGTTAATACTGCTAGTTAGTTAATACTGCTAGTAGTTAATACTGCTAGTGGTTAATACTGCTTATGTCCCGAATTGTATAAATATCCTATTTGCCCGCCTAAAAGCTCATAACGACTCTTTGAATACTATTCATCTTCTCTCTAATCCTTTTTTTTCTCTCAAGCACCTAGTAAGTTTCAGGCAAGAACACTCAAGCTCAATGGCATCCATGGCGTTCATTGATGAGCACAACGAAATCGCGATGCTTCAAAAGCCGAAGCAGGCTGATGGATTTCACCAGATAGTCGATTTTCTCAAAACAAGCCATATTGCGTATGCCCTTACAGTGTCACCATCCATCTACATTGAGCACCAAAAACAATTCTGGACAAATGCCACCATTGTTACTGAAAATGGTGTGCAAGTTATCAAGACAAGGGTGTATGACAAACCCTTGACAGTTTCTGAAGAAGTAATTTGCATTAGTCTACGTCTAGACGATGCCTCAGGTATCTCATTTATCTCTAATGATGAACTGTTTTCAACTCTTACTAGAATGGGGTATGGAGGCCCATTGGGTGTTTTTAAGTTCTCAAAAGCTAAATTTTCTCCCCAATGGCGGTTCTTTGTCCATACCCTGATGCACTGTATTTCCAAAAAGACTACTGGATGGAGTGAGTTCAGTAGTACCATTGCTTATGCTTTGGTCTGCTTGGCCACTGCCAGAAAGTACAATTTTTCAAAAATGATTTTTAATGACCTTGTGTCAAACTTGGGAAACAAAAAGAGTTTCTTTATGTACCCAAGATTTTTCCGGGTAGTTATAACCAATGAATTGACGGATATACCTCAATTTGATGAGGTATATGTACCTAAAATCCCCAAGGGAAAGGTCTTTTCAAATATGAAGAGATCTCCATTGGACTCGGAAGGAGTTGACACCCCATTGTTCTCTACAATGATGGTGGTGTCCCACAATGAAGAAGGAATGGCTTCAGGGTCAAGGCCCTCATTAGACCATCCCACTGAAAGCCAATCCCAACCTTCAATCAGCATATCAATCCCTCAATCCCTTCTTCAAAAACCAACTTCTCCAATCACCAATACCTACATAAGGAAAAAGGTAAAGAAGGCTCCTTCCCTTCTTGTACCTTCACCCACAAAGCCTTTAAGCCCTCTAATGGAGAATTCTCCATTAGAGAATATCTATAGGGAAACCACAGGGGTGTCTCCCAACCCCAAGGAGGTGCTCAATGAGGAGATGTATGAGCATATGGGTGAGCAGGCTGCCACTGCTCCTGCTAGCACAGAGGAGGAAAGTGGTAACATCAATAAGACCTCCCCCGTGGCAACTTTGAATGAGCAATCATTCAAAGGTCCCAGGTGCCAAGAAACCAAGGGGGTGAAGGGTGCTTCTGCTAGGCAGAAGACTTCCACTACTAAAACATCCCATGATCGTTCAAAAGGGGGTAACACTCCTGGAGAAGGTGAGGACAAATATGACTACAATGAATTGATGGAAACAATGGGCAACATCAATCTGGATGTCATCTAGCAAGGCAAAGACATAGAAGAAATGAAAATGGTAATTCTGTCTCAACAAGTACAGATTACCAAATTGAAGAAAATGGTGACAAGATTGGTGCAAAAGAAGAGGAGAAGGCAGTTTGTTTTGAAGAAGAGGAAAAATGCTAATGATGCTTTCAACAAGGGGGAGAATCCAGAGGCTGAAGTAGAAAAGAAAAGTACATCTGAGATGGGATTTGATGTTAAGGGGGAGAAAGCTGCAGAAACAGTAGCACAAGCAGCAGAAACAGAAGTTCAAGCAGCAGCAGTAACAGAACAGGTAGCAGCAGTAACAGGGTTATCTGTTGAAGAGTTGGAAATAGCAGAAACATTGGTAAAAGCCAAGAATGACACTCCTAAGGCTACTCAAAAGTCCAAGGGAGTGGTCATTAAAGAAGGAGGCCTTGAAAAGAAGAGAAAATAAAGAAGTGAGGCAGGTTTGAAGGATGCAAAGGGTAAAGCTAAGATGGTTGAATCTGAACAACCCTCAAAGAAGAAGAACCAGGTGTCCTGGTCTTCCTTTCATAAACTTGAATACTCTGTTGATCAGGAAGATCACTATCATCATCATCAGAATCACTTTCATCCTTATCATTATCACTAGCAATAACAACAACATCATTAGCATCATCAGCATCATCAGAAGGAACAGGAATAGGAGACTCAGTAACAATTGCAGTTAGAACATTCTCAATTTGTTGAGAAGCTACATCCTCTTGAACTATGTCTTTTTCAACAAATATTGCAACTTCTTGCTCATCTTCAGCCTCTTTTTCAGCTTCAGGCTCTTGTTCATGAATAGCTGCTTCAACTTCAACATCTTTTTCAGCACCTTGATTGTCATTAGAAGGCTCATCTTGTACAGCTTCCATGAACTCATTCTCCATACAATATTCTATGACATCCTCATCTGTAACATCAGCATAATTGGCAATAAGAGCATATGGAATAGTCATAGAATAGTTGAAAGACTTCTTCTGCTTCTGAATATAAGTCATTTCCGAGTCTGGAACCTGAGGCCAAGATAACCTGTGAGGAATAGTTGGATTGCTACGGAGCATGCTTCGAATAATAAGCTTCAGAAATCTGACAAACGGAATGAACTTCCGTTTCTTGTTGGTGAACTTGTCATGTACCACCTCTGAGAGTTCGGTCCAAAAAATAAACGTGTAGTCGACATTCAAGTCATAGACGACTGCATGGAACAATCGGAGATACAATAAACTTGCACTGTCTGTGATAGAATGCTTCGATGTCAGGCACCTGATGAGAACTGAGAACAGTGCATACCATACTGGAGGTAGATTAGACTTGTCAAAGTCTGTAGTTTTGTTCAAAGTACCAACATATCCAAGATTCCGATCCCTTCATAGACTTCCTCTTCAGATGGAAAGCTGTCATATGTAGTTCGACCTGGTCTGGAGTTCGGCTCAGGAAGCTCCAGTATCAATCTCAGTCGCTTGTATGAGAGGAATGATTCAAATTGATCGATTTGAAGATCAAAGTGATGCGGACGAGCCATTTCATTCTTTGTTATTGTATGCCAAGCCTGCTGTAGATATACTTCAGGAACATCTGCGCAGTAAGAAAGAGCAGGGGCAAGTGGATGACTTTTGAGAATTGCTCGTATCACTGGATGTATCTTGATTCGGTCAAAGTCCACGTGATAGTTGTTCGGCTTGTATGGCATATACATGATGGTTGGGAACACATCATTTGGTGTACGTCGAGAAGCAGAAAGATCGGCTCCAACAGAAGGATGTGACGGCATGGGAGTATCATGAGAAGCTCGATCAGATGGATCATCGAGAATGGCATTCTCGTCTTGAATCATTGGATCAGTATTGGTTTTGGAAGACATAATAGACCTGGAAAACAAAATAAAAAAGATTTAGACAAAAAAAAATATTCTAAGTATGGTTTGTGTGCCAAGTTAGAAGCGCAAACCAAGGTGTGCGTTTCAGACATGAGACGCAAAGGTAAGTTTGCGTGTCTAACATGGTCCGAAAACTATACTTAGAAATACAAACAAAAACACAAGGAAGGTTTGCGTATCAAGTTAGAAGCGCAAAGTAGACTTTGCGTTTCTAGTTAGACGCGCAAAGTTCACTTTGCGTTTCTAACTAGACGCGCAAAGTAGACTTTTTGCGGGACAAACATACTTGAAATCAAAACCTTAACAAAACACGAAGTATAAACAAAAAAGAAAGTTTGCGTGTCAAAGAGGAGACGCAAAGTACACTTTGCGTGTCCTAGTTGATACGTAAACAACACTTGAAAGAAAAATAGGTTTGTTTAACAAATTAGAAGCGCAAAGTATACTTTGCGTTTCTAATTAGACGCGCAAAGTTCACTTTGCGTTTCTAGTTAGACGCGCAAAGTTCACTTTGCGTTTCTAACTAGACGCGCAAAGTTCACTTTGCGTTTCTAGTTAGACGCACAAAGTTCACTTTGCGTTTCTAACTAGACGCGCAAAGTAGACTTTGCGGATCTATCAAACTTGAACTCCAAACCTAATTTTTTGTGAGTCAAAAATCCCGAAAAACACAAAAACTAAAATTAAAGCAAGATAACAAGAAATTAAAGTAAAAGAAAACATACCTGAAGATCGTTTAGCAGTTCTAAGCAAAACCCAATACTTGATTTAAGAAAAAAATGCACGAAATCACAATCTGAGTATTTTGAATGGAACGAGAAATACGAACATCAGATTTTGGAAAACTCTAATCGATAAACAAGTGTAACTTAACATCAATATACGAAGGGAATAGAATCAAAACATACCTTTATTTCTCGAATTAAAATATGAAAGTAATCAGATTGGAACCGTGAACTCAGAGAGCGACAGAGAGAAATGGAGCCGAAAAGACAAAAGACTAAGAACAGGTAGGCGGGAAAGAGAAAAAATGAAAAGAAAAACACTATTTAAACGTAGAAAACTAAAACAAATCTAAAAAAAACATAAAAATAAAAATAAAATAAAATAAAAATGTAAAAAAATATACCTGAAATTCTTTTGCTCCCCCTACACAAATGCACAAAAATTTAACTGTTAATATAGCAAATGTGTAGAAAAATCTGAGAAACATACCTGTTTAACTTCTGATCAGCACATATAAGTTTCTTCCTTACTCCCCCTCAACCACATAAACAATCAGATAACTTTTTTCATATTAGCTCTCCCCCTTGAAAATTGCACAGACCATATCCAAAAAATATAGATACTCAAACATAAAGACATCAGTATGAAAGATGACCATATTGAATATAAATTTTGTAACAACTGAACATATAAAATTTTAAACACTAAACAAATTAAAGTCTACTCAGTAAAATTTCATAGATTTATCAATCAGTTGAAATCAAGCATATGTTGTTGGATACAAGACCAGGTATAATTGCATATCAAGTTCAGACATGTTCAGTTTCAAAAACTTCCATTTGTCTATTCAGTGTGCTCGCATGTGAACTTCAATTAGCTTCAAGAAAAATGCAGTTCTAAAATTAATATAGAAAACTTTGCATGAACTGACACTAAGTTATCAAAAATTAAGACTTTCACAAATTTACAGGTTTATCACAACTCAAACATATCACCAAGTATCATGAGATGTGTGCTCATTGGCATATTTTTAGCAGTGTGCACATTGGCATCTTAACATGAGTGTGCTCTTTGGCATCTTTTAAGAGCGTGCACTTTGGCATCTTTTAATCAGAGAGTTCATTAAGTAAAGAACATGCCGTAAACGTAACTTTCTATCTGACCCTATTGCAGGATTTGAGTCAGCCACTCCTAGACCAGTTGGCCTTAGGGGACTAGGTGTCAAGCACCCCTTGGAACTTACTTTCCCGGATCAGAAAGGCTACATCGACATATTCTAAACCCATTCATACCAGTAAACCATGACTTTCTATCTGATTCTATAGAAGGATTTTTGTTCGATCACTCCCAGACCAAATGACCTTAGGGGACCAGATGTCGAGCATCCCACGGAACTTACTTTCCCAAACCAGAAAGGTCACAGGTACAAACTTTTAAATACAGAGATTTCTGTATTTTAAGAATTTATTATTCATCTCAATTACTCAGATCAACGTCTAAATGCTTAGCCCATATTTTCATTCCGATCTATAATTCTGATCATTTAGGTAGTCTAAGCAAAGTAAACTATAAAAATTTAGACTCACATATCTTTAAAGCAGTATTAAAAGCTACAAACATGTTGCTGACTTTTTGACTTTTGTAAGACATGAAAGTTGAACATATAAAACTTTAATATAAACAAATAACTTGTTAAAGACCCTAAACATACGTTTTATTCAAAAGAAAGAAAATCTGTAAAATTTTATTTTATAGAATAAAATTTGTAAAGATTTAAACTTTTAAATTCAACATGCCTAATTTTGAAAGCAAAAAGTTGAAACGTTTTTCATCTAAGGCTTTTGTAAAGATATCAGCAAGTTGATATTCAGTTGGTACAAAATATAATTCAATAGTACCTTCTTCCACGTGATGCTTTATAAAATGTTACCGCATGTCTATGTGTTTGGTCTTGGTGTGCTGGACTGGATTGACCGATATCGCAATTGCAGACTTGCTGTCACAATAAATTGGCACTGTCTGGTACAACATCCCATAATCACGAAGTTGTGTTTTCATCCAGAGCACTTGAGCACAGCAACAAGCTGCAGCGACGTATTCAGCTTCGGCTGTTGATATTGAAACACAGTTTTGCTTTTTCGACGCCCAGTTTATCAGTCTGTCACCTAAAAACTGAAGATGACCAGAAGTACTCTTCCTGTCCAATTGATTACCACCAAAATCTGCATCTGAATAAGCAAATTATAGTCAGAACTTTTAGGATACCATAATCCTAAATAAGGAGTTCCTTTAATATATCTAAAAATGCGTTTGAGTGCTAAAAGATGAGATTCTTTTGGTTTAGCCTGGAATCGGGCACACAAGCACGTGGAGAACATTATGTCCGGGCGACTGGCAGTTAGATACATCAGTGATCCGATCATCCCTCTGAATGTCTTTTGATCCACAACTTTTCCATCTGGATCGAGTCCGAGTTTGGCACCATGAGCCATCGGCGTTCCGATTGAAGTAGATTTGTCCATTTTGAATTTCTTCAAGATGTCAAATATATACTTTGACTGGTTGATGAAGATACCATCAGGAAGTTGTTTCACTTGTAAGCCGAGGAAGAAATTGATTTCTCCCATCATGCTCATCTGAAATCTAGAGGTCATAAAATCAGAAAACCATGTACACAAAGATTTGTTAGTTGCACCAAAAATAATATCATCTACGTATATTTGTACTAAGAAGATATCAAGATTAGTTCTATAAATGAAAAGAGTAGTATCGATAGATCCTTTGGTGAAGCCGGATTTGACCAAGAAAGCTGACAACTCGTCATACCACGCCCGTGGAGCTTGTTTCAAACCATACAATGCTTTATCGAGAAAATATACATAATATGGACGATCTTTGTCAACAAATCCCTCTGGCTGAGATACATATACTTCTTCTTTCAGTATGCCATTGAGAAATGCCGTCTTGACGTCCATTTGATATACTGTGAAGTTTCGATAAGCAGCGAAGGCAAGAAACATTCGGATAGCTTCCAATCTGGCAACGGGTGCAAACGTTTCATCGTAGTCAATACCTTCTTCTTGTCGATATCCTTTGGCTACCAACCTTGCTTTGTTCCGCACGACGATACCATCTTTATCCTTTTTGTTCTTGAATATCCACTTTGTACCAATTATGCTTTTTCCTTTCGGCCTTGGTACAAGTCTCCACACTTTGAGCGCATCAAATTGATTGATCTCCTCTTGCATAGAAATAATCCAATCCGGGTCTTCCAATGCTTCAGAAACTTTTGTAGGTTCAATCTTACTTAGGAAGCAAGTGAAGAGACATTCGTTGGAAGTAGCCGTTTTGGAGCGTGTAGAAACATTGGCTTGAGGATCTTCAATAATTTGATGAATTGGATGAGATCTTGTCCATTTTGTTGTATGAGGGAGAGGATTAATTACATCTTGAACCACTTCTAAATGAAGAGAGGGAGGTTCAGAAACTTCTACATCAGATGAAGAGATAGAAATAGATTCCATTTGAGGAGGAGGTATCTCAACAATATCTGAATCAGATTCGGGAACAGTTTGTTGAATAACATCATTCTGTACTTCTTCCTGAAGTGATTCACTTTGAACAGGTTGATCTTGAATTGACTATTCTTGAGGATGTTCTTCATGAATAAGCTCAGCTTCTGATTGAACATTGTTTGATTGAACAAAATCTTGTTGTACCGGTTCTTGTTGAATAGGAGAGACTGGAGCAGCATCATTGTCAGAGATAGATGCAGCGGAATTTGGAATAGATGAGCTCTCAGTTTCTTGATTCAAAACATTAGAAACATTTGCAGAATTAGACCTAGGCACATCATCATAAAAATTTTCAAACAAAAAATCAAGATCAGAAAGATTAGGAGAGGGAGTAGAAGAATCCTGGTTATCCGGTGAAAGAGCAGGTTTTGAACTGATTTGCTCAAAAACTGAATTTCCAGTAAAAGGGGGTTCTGAGCCTGAGTGACTAGAAACCAAATCAGCAGTTTCGTCAAATTTTACATTGACACTTTCTATGACCTTTCTTGCAGAGAACAGAAAAACTCTATAAGCAGCAGAGTTTGAAGAATAACCCACGAATACACCCTCATCTGCCTTTGGACTAAACTTGTTGAGATTCTACCTGTCATTCAAAATGTAGCATTTACACCTGAATGACTTGAAATACTTGATATTCGGTTTGATCCCGTTCATAAGTTCATACGGTGTTTTGTTGAAACGACGATGCATAATTGATCTGTTCTGTGTATGACAGGCAGTTGAAACTGCTTCAGCCCAGTAAGACAAAGGTAGACCTGAATAAGCAAGCATTGATCTGGCGGACTCAACAAGCGTTCTGTTTCTTCTTTCAACAACGCCGTTCTGTTGCGGAGTACGTGCAGCAGAAAATTGTTGTTGTATTCCTTGAGATTCATTGAATGCCTGAAGAGTACCGTTTTTGAATTCAGTGCCATTGTCAGATCTTACCACTTTCACTTGCTTCTGCTTATTTGTCTGAGTTGTCTTGATGAGGTTGATGAGTACTTCAGGAGTCTCGTCTTTTGACTTCAGAAATTTTACCCAAGTATATCTGGAGTAGTCATCAACAACCACCAAAACATATTTCTTATGTCCTAAACTCTTTGTCTTCATCGGACCACACAAATCAACATGCAAAAGATCAAGAATAGCCGAAGTGCAGTGTTCAGGCTTAGGCTTTTGAGGAGCTTTCTTCATTTTTCCTTTCTCACAATCCTGGCATAGATGGTCTTTCTGGAAACGGAGAACTGGAAGACCTCTCACTAAATCATTCTTGACCAGGCGATCCATATACTTGAAGTTGAGATGAGCTAATCGTCTGTGCCAAATCCAACTTTCTTGAATTGAAGCTTTAGAAAGCAAACAGATATCTGAAGGAATTTTGATCTTGGAAAGATCAATGGTATATAAATTTGATTGCCTTTTTCCCACCAGAAGATCCTTGCCATTATCATTCTTCACTGCAACTCTTTTGGATTTGAAGCTGACTTCAAGGTCTTTATCACAGAATTGTCCTATGCTGAAAAGGTTGTGACTTAGACCCTCGACGTAGCTTACTCTTTTGACAGTTATGTTACCCTGAACTAGATCACCATAACCAAGAATCGGAGTTGTCTCACAATTGCCAAATTTCACACGACCACAACATTTATCTTTAAAATTAGATAGAAGAGATTTGTTGCCAGTCATATGTTTTGAACATCCCGAGTCCAGATACCATAATTGACTAAGCTGCACACACAGAAAATACACCTTTTTAGGTACCCATATGCTTATGGGTCCCTTGTTAGATTTATGCTTTTTATTTTTCATAGATTTATTTTTCATGCACAAATGAAAGCAATTATCAATAGAAGATAAAACACAATTATCAGAATCAGAACTAGAAGAAGCATATGAGATATTCTTTGATATATCAAACATTTGCTGAAAAGAATATTTTGGGTTTTTATTACATGTAGCAAATGTATCAGAATCACAAAGATTGTCTACACAGTTAACTCCTAATAGTTCAGATTCTAAAATTGGCTGTTTCATCCTCCAAATCTGCCTTGATGTCTTCCTCACAGTCCGATTTGAAGAAGAAAAATTAGAAACATTAGAATTTTCAGATAAGACTGTATCATGTTTCTTTGACTTCTTTGATCTTCTTCTTTTACGCTTCTTTATATAAAATTGAGCATTTAGCAGTAAAGAATTATCAATAATTGAATCAGAAGAAGAAACTTTATCAAAGAAATCAGTCTTAGCATTTGATATTGAAGAACTAGCCTCGGAGTGAAAATTTTCTAAATTGCACAAGTTTGGAGGAGGTTTGCGCTTCCCATTGGAGGCGCAAACTGAACTTTGCGCGTCCAACTGCACGCGCAAACTTTCAGTTTGCGTTTCCAATGTGGAACGCAAATGGCCATTGTTTTTCAAAACTTTAGAATTTTCCTTAGAATCTTTTGACAATCCAGAAGAAATTTTATCTTCAAAACTTGTTTTCATTATAAAAAGAAATAAATCGTTTTCTAAACAAGTTTGAAGATTTTGTTCTTCCAATCGATCTTCAAGATCAACAATTTTTTCTTCTAACACTAATGGGGGAATGTATTTCTTAGTATCATGAGACACCGGAGATACATTTTCCTTATCAGTGTTAGCAAAAATATCCACAAAATCTGTTGAAAATGAAGATTTATTGGAAGATTTGACATTTAAAAGATTTTGAAATTTTCTGGATTTCTTAGATTGATCAGGAAAATACTTTGCATTTTCAGAAGTGTAAACAAATGGCATTTCCATCCTCTTGTTTTTCATTCTTTTCACATTTTCTTCTTCCAAAATTTGTTTCTCAGTTGTCCAAAAGAATTTAAACTGAGGAGCATATCTTGCAAGAGTAAAGTAATCATATTCATATAAAGTAGGAACTTCATTTTAGCATGATTTAAAAAATGCGGGTTTTCAAAACCAAGTCCCCACTTTTCTTTTATGGCTTCTTCACTCCTTGGTTTATTCATGTAAATGGTTTGCTCAGACTGTTCTCTTTTATACAATTTCCTTTCTAAAACAATTATCTTGTCAGAAAGAATTTTATTTGAAGAAGTCAGTTCAGTCAACGAATCACGATAAGTCTGATTTGAATTTTCTAACTCGACCAACTGCTTATTAAATTTCTCTTTTGTGTCAATTAAAATTGACTTTTCATCTTTTAAAGAAATTTGCAGTTTTTCGATTAAATCAGACATTTCTTGATTTTTAAATTTTTCAGAAACAAACTTTGAGCGCAAATCATGCAAAGCAGTGATAAAAACATTCATTTGAGATAAAAAGAAATTATAGTTAAACTCAGATATTACCTCAGAACCGTCAGATGATGTATCCTCTTCCTCATCATCAGATTTGTCATCTCCTATAAATCACATGGCCACAGTTTCCTCATTTTCAGCCTCGTTGTCCGAATGATCCAACCAGTATTCTTCTTCGGCCAACAGGATGGTTCCACTTTCTTTCTTTTCAGCAAGAGCCAACTTCTTTCGGTAAAAAGCAGCATCCTTTACCACTTTGACTCTGCAGTCCTTAACCATATGTCCAGGCTTTCCACAGTTAAAACAGTTAACCACCTTTTTCTTATCCTTCTTCTGTTCAACCACCTTAGCTGGTTCATACTTTGGAGTGTATGTCTTTGAAGGAGCACCAGGTTCTATCTTTTTAGAACCAGAAGTGAACCGCAAGTTGTTTGAACCAGATTTGTGCTTGAATCTCTTCTGATAGTGCTGAGTCAAAAGTATCATGGCCTTCTCTAGAGCTTCGCCATCATCATCCGTTGATCCATCATAAGCTGTTTCAGTCAAAGCTTGCTCAGCCAGTTGGCTAGCTAAAAGAGCAATAGGATCTACTGACAGAGGCTTGTTCTTCTTATCCAGTTTCGCCTTCTTCTCCATTACCATAGATTCATCTGTCATCAAGATTTCGTATAACTCCTGAATTGTCATGGTTGAGATTCTGACATCGTTTCTCACTCTGTGGCATGACTTGTTCCACTCAGGTTGTAAAGCGTTCAGAAACTTCAAGTTAGCCTCCAATTCAGTCTTGGTAACTTTAATCTTGTAGAGATCATTGATAACAGCCCAGAATCGATCAAAAACATTTTTCAAACTTTCCCCATCCTTGGCCTTGAACTTTTCAAAGTTGTTCATGTACCTAGTCTGACGCAACTGAGTAGACATAGCAGTACCAAGCATAATCTTCTCAAGTTGTGTCCACATCATCATTGGGTTATGTTTGAAGCAATCGATTCTGTTATAGATGGAGTTGGGAAGAGCAAGGATCAGATTTGATTTGGCCTGGCTATCAGCTTGATGTCTTAACATCTCATCAACATCATATTCCCTTAAAGCTTTTTCAACTGAAGTAGCAACTGAAGTTGCTGTAGCTGGAACAACTTTCCTTGGTATTTCCATAGGATCCTGAGTCAGTGATTTCATCATGTTCTCCCCATTCGGTTGCCTTTCAATAAAGTTGATGAACCGATCCTGCCACTGTTCGAGTTCATTCTCATTGATAAGAACTGGTGGACGAGTATCAGACCCCAAAGACATCATGAGGTCATTCTTGTAGATTTGTGCTTGCAAATACATCTTGAGAAAAATCAGAAAATTTGGAAAAATTTCTAAGTATGAGAGACCCGCAAACTAGAGGTTTGCGTTTGTAATGAGAAGCGCAAAGAAGGTCTTGTGTTTGCAGAGGGAAACGCAAACTGAGCTTTGCGTTTGCTTTGAGACACGCAAAGTGTTACTTTGCGGGTTGAGACTTTGTGTTTGATGCACTAAGACTTTTCACTTGAAGAGAGAAACGCAAACTGATGGTTTGCGTGTTAGACTAGAACCGAGAAACTTGAAACTTTGAGCTTTGCGTTTCCAATGAGAACCGCAAACCTGAAAAAAAATCACTAATATAAGAGTTAGATCACAAGATATATGAATGCATGAATGAGGCGCAAAGTATTATGAATATATGAATGAGGCGCAAGATTATATGAATCACACGCAAACATATATGAATGAAACGCAAAGTTCAGAAACACTATTAATTCTTGCAAAGACTCTGAATGACACACAAACTTTATGAATGACACGCAAACTTCAATGAATGAAACGCAAACTTCACCAACTCACAGATTTTCGCAAGAACAAATCAAACTAAGAAATTTATGCAAAGAGAACACACACTTAATATCGAAAACACCTTTCTAACAACTTTTGATTAACAAAATCGATTAAAATCAACAAAATCTAAAAATTCTACAAGGAACAGAACAAGAATGGCGTTTTTCCAGAAAATACCACAATCACCAAATTAACAGACTAAACAAGATTTTTATACAAAAATACAAGAAGCAACAATGATCGATTATCAAAATTGAAACTAATGAACCAAAGATCAATATAATTCGACCACAAACAGATCCAAATTTTATGAGAAATCAAGAAAACGAGATTTTCTTGAAAAATTCAAGAAAATCAATCAAATTTTCGATTTCAATCACAAATTCAGATACAGAAAAACAATCTCTCAATTCTCTCAAGATTCAGATTGCTCTGATACCAATTGAGAGTCCAAGATCACTGATTCTTTAGAGAGAGAAAGTAGAGAGAGTATTGAAGCGCAAAGTATGAAAGTCTGATTAATGTGAGTGCCAAGGTTACAAAACAAAGGCTCTAAGGGGACTTAAATACCCCTAGCCTTTACAATACAGATAAGAACATTAAGCACAGTATTGGCTAGAAAATAAATACAATGATTGCTATAAAAACAGATCTAACAGATAATCTGGACTTTCAAGTAAAATTTCAAGTCAAACAGATGATTCAAGAAAGTTTGTTTGCTTAAAGACAGCTCACAGATCACAGAGATGAAGATACAAGTATTGAAAGATTGAAAGATTCCTTAAGTTCAAAGAAGTTTCAAAACTTTCATATTTTTGTTCAAAACTTAATTACTTTTCAAAGACAAGGTGAATGACTTTTCTAGATTCTTCAAAGCATCAAGGATAGAAGATTATCAAAGCTTCAAGTTTTAAAGCTGTCAGAGTAAAAGTTTTTTAAGAATCAAGAGCTGAAGACTATTGTCAATTTTTTGTTAAATCTTGAATACAAAGGGGGAGAATGTTAGTGTACAGTTGTATCCAAGATTTATAGTAGAAAAGTCAAAGTCTGTAAAGTCAACTAAAGTCAATGTTTAGATAAGTCAAAGTTGTTTCCTTAGGGGGCGTTTGGTTCGCAGATTCTAATGGAATTGGAATGTCCAATTCCTTTGACCAAATTCAATTCCCTTGTTTGGTTCATTCTTTTCTATGGAAGGAATGTGTGAATTCCACCAAATTCCACAAATGAAGGATTTGAACATTCCATCCTAAAACCCAAGGATTTCAATGGAATGGAATCTTATATTTTGATAATTCCAAATTTACCCTTTACTCCAAACTAAACCCTACTAATATTGATTATCAGCAAACACCAACTATCTCTCTCATCTCTATCTCCCTCTCTCTCCTCTCGCTATCTCTCTCCTCCCTCTCTCTCCTCTCTCTTTATCTCTCTCTCTTCCCACTCTCTCCTCTCTCTCTCCTCTCTTTATCTCTCCTCTCTCTCACCTCCACTCTCTCCTCTCTCTCTCTCTTCCCTCTCTCTTTATCTCTCCTCTCTCTCCTCTCTCTCTCCTCCACTCTATCCTCTCTCTCTCTCCTCTCTCTTCCCTTTCTCTCATCTCTCTATCTCTCTCTCCTCCACTCTCTCTTCTCTATCCTCCCTCTCTCCTCTCTCTCACCTCCTCTCTCTCCTCTCTCTCTCTTCCCTCTCTCTTTATCTCTCCTCTCTCTCTCCTTTCTCTTTCTCTTTCCTCTCTTCCCTCTCTCTCCTCTCTTTCTTCCCTCTCTTTATCTCTCCTCTCTCTCCTCCACTCTATCCTCTCTCTCTCTCCCTCTCTCCTCCACTCTCTCCTATCTTTCTTCTCTCTCTCTCCTCTCTCTCTCTTCCCTTTCTCTCCTCTCTCTATCTCTCTCTCCTCCACTCTCTCCTCTCTCTCATCCACTCTCTCCTCTCTCTCATCCACTCTCTCCTCTCTCTATCTCTCTCTCCTCCACTCTCTCCTCTCTCTATCTCTCTCTCCTCTCTCTCATCCACTCTCTCCTCTCTCTCCTCTCTCTCTTCTCTCTCTCTCTCTCTCCTCCTCTCCTCTCTCTCTCCCTCTCCCTCTCTCTCCTCACTCTCTCGGCATCATTCATGTGCTAAAATAATAAAAACAATTTTTGTTAAAAAATAAACTATTTAATAACTATTTTATTAAAGTAATTTTTGTTTAAAAAATTAAAATAATCAAAAAGGGTATTTTGGTCATTTACCAAAATTTCATTCCAATTCCGAAGCTACAATCTGTGAACCAAACAGAAAAATTCCAATTCATTTAACAGATTCCATTCCAATTTTGTCAACCAAACAGGTGGTCAAACCTGACAACATTCCATTCCAATTCCATCAAAGTCAAATTCCTTTGACAGATTCCATTCCATCCAAAAACATTCTGCGAACCAAACGCCCCCTTAGTGTTGTGAAAGAAAGTGTGACCAAGCATTGTGAGCGTTCTTTGTAATCATTAGACTTCAAGAGATATACGACTTCCTAACTTTCTCTCACTACTTTATATCTCTAAGATCTTGATTGATATTGTGTAATTGATTGATATGGCTTGAATGTGACCTAACATAGGTTATGCCTAAACTAATCCCTTGGCAAATTATGACTGTAAGACATCAGCCCTGCTTAAACCTCAGTTGCCACAATTGTTATGAACACTTGGATCCGAACCCTAGGCCATTGGGATATTCCACCACATTCCCTAGGGCCTTAACCAGTACGTCACACCCCTTGTGGCTTTTTTTTTTACCCTTTTTGCTAGTAGATGTTGGATCTCAAATCCCCACATTTGGAAGAAAGATTTGGGTTTGGAACCTAGGTTTAACTTAACCTATCAAGGTGAGTTCAAATTGCTTTGTGAAAACTATGTACATGCTAAAATGTTCATTTTGAAGTGTTAAAATGTTTTCTTGGTATTTATCAAATATGTCGATTATTTGATGTAATTTTGCATCTTGGGTATATTTAGTTTTATAAATCATGTAAAATGCATATATTTGGGTTCTTGGACATCTTGATAAATAAATCATAAATGTGGGTTATTTTGATGGTTTATCT
Organism: Arctium minus; assembly: GCA_954870635.1. Lineage (NCBI taxonomy): Eukaryota > Viridiplantae > Streptophyta > Magnoliopsida > Asterales > Asteraceae > Arctium > Arctium minus. The sequence goes on along the minus strand of OX941087.1, from coordinate 37,843,301 downwards.
TGTAAATAGAGATTATTTGGTGATAATGCATTTTTAGTGTATTTGGTTTGGAATATGCACCTTGTTATGTTATGGGGCATTTTGGAAATATAAATGGTATAATTTCAAATGGACATTGGCTTGTCTCAACCAATGATTGGTTTTTGAGTTAATTATGTGTAACACCCTAAAAATAGGGATAACGAAAATATGGAAAAACGAACATGTGGTATATAAAAATTGACATAGCAAGAGCCTCCCAAAAATGGGGAATAAGTAAACCTGCTTAATTATAGTTGTAATTTAACGGAAATAGACAACAACCAACTAATTTAATTTCTATGATAGAAAGGAGATTACAAAAAGGGTGTCTTCTATAGACCCAAAACAAAGCCTTCACAAAAAGTGTGTCCCAATGCACCTTCCCCAAGCTCTCACCCAAGCCCGACTAGACCTACTTAGAAACGGCGCCACTAGAACCTGAGATATACATCGACACCAAACAAGTGTTAGGCCAAAAATTCTAGTGAGTTTGTACAAGTAATAACATCCCAATCAAATGCACAATTCTTATCAGCAGTTAACAATAAGTTCATCAAATGTGGAGTCAACGGGGGAGACCCATAGCACCAATCAAGTTCCACCCAAAGAGTTGATACACCTTGATTCCAACTACCATGAGTGACACCCAAAAGGCCCGACACATCCGAGGACTACAACCCATGGCATTACCCCGAATGGTGGTGGTCTAGGTACATACCATTACGGTGGCACCCAAGACTATATCATTCTAGTGTCTACCGACTTGGTTCGTCCAACATTATTATTAGTAGGTCTCAAGGCACATAATTCCCATGAATAATCACAATACCAACCATGGGTACAATATTAGACCATACCGTTCATACATCGCACATAGTCTATGAAAGACTAGTGTGAATATATTATTATTAATGAAGTCATACCCCACTGTTAAGTCAAAATATTGTATCCAAGATTTAATAGGAAAAGTCAATGATGTAAAAGTCAACAAAGTCTATGTCAAAGTCAAAGAAAAGTCAAAGTTGTTTAAGTTTACTTTGTCTTTAAGTCTTGTAATAGATTAGTGGATATAAATAGGGTTTTGCTTTGTAAGATTTGATAGGCACATAATTGTAATATTCAGATTTGTGAGATTTATGAGATCTAGTTTCTCTCTCTAGTTTCTCTCTCTAGTTCTTGAGATTGTCACATCTTTTATGAGAACTGTGCTTGATAGATTGGGAAATTGAATTCACAATTGGTATCAGAGCTATACCAAACATTTTCAGAAAGTTTATCTCAGAAAAGATCAGTTGATTTTTTTTTTGGAATTTTGGATCAAAATCTGAAATTTTTCAAGAACTCAAGAACACAGAACGTATTTTCTGGAAAATCGATTTTTGATCAAATTCGATTTATTTTGTTGGTTTTAGATTGTAAGATCGATTTTGTAGTGATCGATTAGTGTAATTGAACATCTTATATTCACACTTGCACAAGAATTAACCATGAATTAGTGTTCAATTTGAATTTTTGTATGTTTTTGAAAACACGAACCAAAATGCACTGTAATTGATCGATCGCACTGTAATCTTCATTGTTTTGATCAATTTTTGTTTGATAAAAGTGATTAATATCATTTTTCGGACCTATTGTGATCGTTGGCAGAAGATTTGGAAGAAAAGTTCGAAGTTTGGATCGATGTCTTGTTAATAGAGTCAAGAACGCCCAAGATCCGTAGAACACGCAAGATTCTTAGCAAGAACACGCAAGCTATCAAGAACACGCAAAAAGAAGGATTTTCTTAAATTTGTGCGATCAATGCTTAGCGCGTTTCTAACTTTGCGCGATCAATGCTTAGCGCGTTTCTAAATTTGCGCGAACAATGCTTAGTGCGTTTCTAATTTTGCGCGATCAAAGCTTAGCGCGTTTCTAACTTTGCGCGATCAATGCTTAGCACGTTTCTAACTTTGCGCGATCAATGCTTAGCGCGTTTCTAACTTTGCGCGATCAATGCTTAGCGAGTTTCTTACTTCACGCAAATAATGCCTTGCGAGTTCTGAGTTAGCGCAAGACACATCTAGCGAGTTCTGAGTTTCGCGCTACAATGCCTTGCGAGTTCTAGTTTCGCGCTAATCACATTTAGCGAGTTTTGAGTTTCGCGCAACATTGTCTTGAGAGTTCTATCTTCGCGCAAACAACTACTAGCGAGTTTTACGTTGAACAGTGTTTAACAAATTCACTTGGTCTGCGAGTTCTTGTGATCTGCGAGTTCCAGAGATAGAAAATTTCTGAGAAATTATTTTCAAAGTGGTGATTTGATTTTGACTTTCAGTCAAATTTTTCTGAATTGTTTGGGAACGATCATTCTTATCAAGCTATTTTCTCATTAAAGATGACATCTATGCTGAACTTGAATCAAAGGTTGCAAAGCTCAAACTAGAGGATGTAAATCTTGGTTATGCTGTTGATTTTCACTCGAAAAAGTCAAAAGAATATTATGCTGAAATCATCATACTGAAAGAAGAAGTTAGTGCATTAAAAACAAGTAATAAAAATCTTCTGAAAAAGACTTCTGGGCTGAATAATGAGAAAATTCTGAGTTTGGAGTCTGAGAACACAGAGCTGAAGAGAAAGATCTCAGATATGGAAAATCAAATGATTCAAATTCAGAAAGCATCCGTTGAAAGTTATGAAGAGCAGATTAAGAGTCTGAATGATGCTAATGTTGAGCTTCAAAAGAGAATATCTGATTTAGAGCAAAAGATGATTAAAGACAAATATGATTTTGAGAGTGAAAAGAAAGGTTTTTCAAAGAAGTTCTCAGATTTTTCAAGAAAGTGTTTTGAAGAAAAGAAAGCAGTTGAGCTTAAGTGTATAAAGCTTTCTCAGCAAGTTTCTGATTTTGAGAAAGTTCTCATTCTAGAAAGGGAAACGTTTGCTAAAGAGAAAAAGGCCATTGAACAAAAGAATGTGGGATTCTTCAAGGAAATATCCGGCCAGAGAAACAATGCTGAGAAGGGATTTGAAGAAGAAAGAAGCATATTTGAGGCTGAGATTAGAAAGCTGACTGCCAAGTTATCTGAACTATCTGAGAATGCACTAAAAGAGCAGAAAACGAAGTCTGAATGCAAGACGAAGATTGACCTTCTCATCAAAGAAAGAGACAATTTTGCTTCAAAGATTAAAGAGCTTGAAAAGACAGCATCAAGTTCAAATCAGAAAACTGTTTCTTCCAAGAGGTCAGTTAAATCTTCTGATCGTATTCGTAGTACTAACCTTTTCTATGATAGAAATTTAGATGGTTCAGGTACACATCGACGAAGAAGGAGATACAAGGAAGAGGAACTGGTCTGGAAGAAGAAACCAGTTGAACATGAGAAGAAAGTTGAGCTTAAAGCTAAGAAGTCATGTGTACATGCATCCAAAGCCAAGAAGAACAATGCGCATAAAGGTAAACCTGATCATATCTACTCGAGAGATCAATTAATCAGGTTATCAGGTAAGAAAAATTATTGTTCTTATTGTCGTACACATGATCATGTTCACAAAGCTAGTGATCATTACTGGTATGGTTCTTATTCCGTTACCCCCACAAGAACTGCAACTAACACATCAGGACCCAAATACCAGTGGGTACCAAAGCCGAAAACTGATTCTGTGTTGCAGGCACCTCAAGTCAAGGGGGAGTAAGAGAACCATGGCTTCTAAGTACATCAACTTAGAACCCGTACTTCAACGGAGTTTGACTTCTAAACACAACAATTTAGGACTCGTACTTCAGTGATAAAAAGACCTTACTCCTGTACTTTTTGCATCCGATAAGATATGACGGTCTACAATTCACAAGGGAGTTGTATTGATCTCTATCCTGTGCTTTTTCATTGACAATATACTTACGATATGACGGTCTACAATTCAAAAGGGAGTTGTATTGATCTCTATCTTGTGTTTTAACTGACATATTTCAGATGCATAATTTAAGGGGGAGTAAAGGTGATGGCTTCTGATCACATGACAGATCAGGACCCGTTCTTCACTGTTCAGACATGGATATTTTGCAAATATCCAGGGGGAGCTTAAAAGACCTAAATCATTTTATCATGATTTGAGGGGGAGCCTTAAAGGTAAATATCTTCTAATCCTAGATCTCTGATTGTTTGGAAGAAGAACAACTTTTAAGCATGAAAAACGGTTTCTAAAATGTTCAAACCACTTCTAGTTCTCAAAAAAATTCTCTTGACTTCATTTCATTCATTCAATATCCTTGTTTTGAGAAATCTTCAAAGTTCAAATGCTCAAATTTCATTCATATTTTTAAATGAGCATACATTATGACATTGTTATTATTTTGTGCTTAACTTTTCAAGTTAAACTGTTGAGCAACTATTTTTTATAGGATTTACATGGGATTCGTGTGTGAGCTTAAACAAAACTTCCATGGATTCACGTAACCAGTGTTTCCTACCCAGGAAGTTATCATAGAATGATTGAGGGGTGAGGGGTCATAAATCAAAGAGTGGGGGAGATAACTCATTCGGTTGAGTTTTTCTCATTGTGCTGAGCGGTAAAATGGAAAAGAGAGTTTGGTTAGAAGTGAGCTTTAATGTTAAAAAGAAAGAGGGTGTGAGAACAGAGTTAAAAGAATATCAGAACTCTACACCAACCACTTTCTGAGTCGGGCAGCCACATCTACTGATTGGTTCACATTCTTTGGTGACCATCATTGAAACAGGCAGTGAGCCCATGACAACTCTTGCTATAACCCCACCAACCACTCATTTCTTTCCCGAAAAATAAATGTTTCATTTTCATTGGGGACGCAACACATATGATATCTGATCTTCACTCGGAATATTTAGATATTGAACAAGAAGGAAAGTTGCCCCACCTTCGCACCTCTTTCATGCACATTGAGTCCGTGTAATATTTGTTGTTGTCTCAACAGTTTACACAATTTGAGCCTTATGAAACACAATCATTGTGCTAAATTCTTTCATAACACAAGCACGAACACACAGAAAATTTGTTTTTCTGTCAGAACATTCATAGAATTGCCTTGTGTTTTTCAATGATTGAATGGAAGTCCTGGGGAGTCATCATCAAACCAGCTCCTTAAATTGTACATTCGTTGTACACAGTAACTTTGTGTTACTGATAGGCATTCCTAACTGTTTCATTTGTTGAATCAGGGTTACAACGTTCATTATATCTGAATTTTTGAAAAGATTTGGGTATATACAGTTCATGATTCAGCTATTCAGATCAAAAGGGCGGAGAATGTCATATTATCATAAAGGGGAGATTGTTTGTCATTAGAAAGGGGGAAATCAAAGACAATGCTGAAATTGAAGAAGTTTTGATGATCATGATGCTCTCAATCATCAAAAAGGGGGAGAAATTTTACAAAGTTCAATTTCAAATAAATTTCAATGTCATGAAGAAAGTTCAAAGTGAAAAAGTTCAAGAAAGTTCAAGTCAGATGAAAAGAAATCATTCCGAGATGATTCAAAGTCAAATTCAGATAATTCGAGAAAGTTTGTTTTTCTGAAGACTGTCAAGAGATCAGAGTGATGAAGATACAGTTTTTGAAAGATTTCTCAGAGATGAAAGAAGTTTCAAAAGTTTGCAAAGAAGTTTCAAAGATTTCAAAGTTTCAAAAGTTGCAAGGATTTTGTTTCATGTTCAAGACATGTTGACTTTCAAAGCTACAAAGTGTTAAAGACTTTTCAAGATTCTTCAAAGGCTGAAAGACTGAAGATTGTTAAAGCTTCAAAGTTCAAAGTTGTCAAAGACAAAAGCTGAAGAATCAAGTGTTGAAGACTAGTGTCAATTTTTTATTAAATCTTGAATACAAAGGGGGAGATTGTTAAGTCAAAATACTGTATCCAAGATTTAATAGGAAAAGTAAATGATGTAAAAGTCAACAAAGTCTATGTCAAAGTCAAAGAAAAGTCAAAGTTGTTTAAGTTTACTTTGTCTTTAAGTCTTGTAATAGATTAGTGGATATAAATAGGGTTTTGCTTTGTAAGATTTGATAGGCACGTAATTGTAATATTCAGATTTGTGAGATTTATGAGATCTACTTTCTCTCTCTAGTTCTTGAGATTGTCACATCTTTTATGATAATTGTGCTTGATAGATTGGGAAATTGAATTCACACCCACCTTATGAGGACTCAAGTAATAACCACCCCAATAACATGGTAAATACCTCGTCAAGCAATAACAAATCAACTTATCATCATATATTTAACAAATAAACTTTATCCCAAAATTAGGGCAAACCACCCATATAACCCATTATTCAAGATTTACCCATACAAGTATACTTCTAGTTTATTTAAGAGTAAAGAGCCCCAATCAGTTCATCTATAAAGTTTATGAGGTCTCAAAGCTAAACATATTGAACCTCACAAGAAACCAAAATAAGTGTATGAATAGTTCATAAATAAAGGAATGACAACAATAAGTAACATGTTATGATGTGTATCTAGTTTTAACAAAGTTTAGGAACTCACCAACTAGGTTTTAAAGAAAACCTAGAAACCTTATGAACTCTAGAGGTGAAGATGATGGCAATAGAATACTTGAGACTAGCTTTAAATACACCAAGAAGAGATCCCAAACGTATAGGAGAAGTTCAATCAATGTTCCCACTAATCAAGCCTTTGCAATAAATGATGAGAGGGTTTAGAGGAGAAGAAATCTCCCAAAAACCCTAACTATCTCGGTTTAGAACTGATTTTGTGGGAGTGATGTGAAGAAAAACGGGTTGCTAAGCTTATAAGGGACCAGACCACGCGGGCGACTATGCCCTGCGACTTTGCCCAAGGGCATTGTCGCGGGCATTGTCGCGGCGTTTCAGTACCTTTCGGTACATCCCCGACGATTGTGGCAGGCGACATTGCCAATGTCACAATCGCGAGTCACTATCGCCAAGACCATTCAACAACCTCCCTTCTCCCAGTGACTTTGCCTTCTGCGACTATGACCAGTGTCATAGTCGTTGGTCATAGTCGCTCAACACTGGCCCGCAGCTAGAATTTTGCCATTTTTGCGAGTTGGAGCATTCGAGGTCGGATGGCAATCTTCCGGGAACTAAACTCCTCCATTACTAAGGTATAATTAGAGCAAAACATAAACGAATGAGTTTTAAGGCTCGAGATTACTTACGATAAATTTATGGGTGTTACAATCCTCCCCACCTTGGATAGGATTTCATCCCCGAAATCTCACTCTACGAAAACAAGTGGGGGTAGCTCTTTCTCATATCTTTTTCCGATTCCCAAGTAATGTTGGCACTGCGGTGGTGCTTCCATTGGACTTTGACCATGACCACGTCTTTATGTCGCAACTTCTTCACCTTTGACTCCAATATCGCTTCCGGTTCTTCCACGCAACGATTTCCATTGTCTACTCAGATTTCCGACAAGGGAATCACACTTTCCTCTTCGGCTAGGCACTTCCAAAGGTAACATACATGGAAGGTAGGATGTATTCCATCTATTTCCGGTGGTAGGTCCAACCGGTAAGCTTGTAACCCAATCTTTTCCAAAATAGCTAAGGGTCCAAGGAAATGGGGACTAAGCTTCCCACGCTTCCTAAACTGGATAATCCCCTTCGATGGAGATACTTTCAACATAACGCGATCGCCCACTTGAAACTCGACCTGTCTTCTTTTCTTGTCCACGTAACTCTTCTATCGGTCTTGAGCGGCCTTCAATCTTTCTCGAATTTCTTTCACTTTGTCCGCCGTCTCTTGAACTATTTCCGGCCCGACGAATTGCTTCTCGCCCGCTTCAAGCCAACAAACTGGGGTTCTGCACTTCCGTCCATATAACGCCTCGAATGGTTCCATTCCAATAATAGAATGGTAATTGTTATTGTAATCAAACTCCACCAAAGGTAGGTGTGAGTCCCAACTTCCACCAAAGTCGATAACGCATGACCTCAACATGTCTTCGAGGGTCTGAATCGTCCTCTCGCTTTGGCCATCCGTTTGAGGATGGTAAACCGTGCTTAAGTTTAACCTCGTGCCTAACTCTTTCTGTAGACTAGCCCAAAAATTAGATGTGAACCGACTGTCCCTATCCGACACAATGGATTGTGGAACTCCATGTCTTGACACCACCTCATCAATATATAGCTTGGCTAATTTCTCCATTGGCAAAGTCTCCCGCATAGCAAGGAAGTGCGCGCTCTTGGTTAGACGGTCAACAATCACCTAAATAGTGTCATGGCCTCGCACGGTCTTCGATAGCTTTGTCACGAAATCCATGGTGATGTTGTCCCACTTCCATTCGGGAATGGACAATGGCTGCAAACTCCTATACGGTCTTTGATGTTCCGCCTTGACTTGGAGACACATGACACACCTCTCCATGTAGTTGGCCACGTCGAGTTTCATCACCGACCACCAATAGTTTAACTTTAAATTCCTATACATCTTGGTGCTACCGGGATGTATAGAATATTTTGACTTATGAGCCTCATCAAGAAGTAGATCTCGATTTCCACCAAACTTTGGCACCCATATTCGTCCTTGAAAAAGTTTAAGCCCACGACTATCTTCCGTCAGTAATCTGTTTTGCTTTACCATGACCTCAGATTTGAGATTTTCTTCCTTTAGCACTTCCGCTTGACATGCCTTGATGCTTTCCAACAAACTTGATACTACGTCGATCCTAGTGAGGGATAACTTAACACCGCCTTCATATCTCCTCCAACTCAACGCATCCGCCACCACATTGGCCTTATCGGGATGATAGAGTAAGTCGCAATTGTAGTCCTTTAGTAGCTCAATCCACCTTCTTTGCCGCATGTTAAGCTATTTTTGATCGAAAATGTACTTAAGGCTCTTGTGATCGGTAAATAGAGTACACTTCGTCCCGTACAAATAATGTCGCCATAACTTTAACGCAAAAACCACCGCCGCCAATTCCAAGTCATGAGTCGGGTAGTTCTTCTCATGGTCTTTTAGCTGCCGCAACGCATAAGCTATTACTTTTCCCCGTTGCATTAATACACACCCGAGACCCAACTTGGAAGCATCACTATACACCACAAAATCATTCGACCCCTCGGGTAGGGATAAAATAGGAGCTTCACACAATTTCTTCTAAAGAGTTTGAAAGGCTCGATCTTGCGCGTCGGTCCAAAGGAATTTGACATTCTTTCTCGTGAGGGAGGTGAGTGGCGAAGCTATCTTGGATAAGTCTTGAATGAAACGTCTGTAGTAACCCGCCAACCCCAAGAAGCTTCGGAACTCCGTCGAACTCGTTGGCGGTTCCCAACTCATCATCGCCTCGATCTTTTCCGGGTCTACCTTTACTCCGTCTTTAGACACCATGTGGCCCAAGAATTGCACTTCTTGAAGCCAAAACTCGCACTTCGAGAACTTCGCAAACAACTTTTCTCTTCGGAGAACTTCCAACACTTCCCGCAAATGTTTCTCATGCTCGGCCTCGTCCTTTGAGTAGATCAAGATGTCGTCGATGAAAGCAATCACAGATTTGTCCAAGAAAGAGCGATACACGCGATTCATCAAATCCATGAATACGGCCGGAGCGTTGGTCAAACCAAAGGGCATCACTAAATAATCGTAGTGACCGTATCTTGTTCGGATGGTCATCTTCGGGATGTCCTCCTTCTTCACTCTCACTTGATGGTATCTGGACTGAAGGTTGATCTTTGAAAAACATCCTGCGCCTTGCAGTTGATCAAAGAGATCATCGATTCTAGGTTACGGGTACTTGTTCTTTACCGTGACTTTGTTCAACTCCCGTTAGTCTATGCACATTCGCATAGATCCATCCTTCTTCTTCACGAACAAAATCGGGGCTTCCCATGGTGACGAGCTCGGTCGGATGAATCCCTTATCTAATAGCTCTTGAAGTTGCATCATCATCTCTTGCATTTTCGTCTGAGCCAAACGGTAGGGAACACGGGCTATCGGAGCCGCTCCCGGAGTAAGGTCGATTTGGAACTCCACTTGACGTTCCGGGGGTAGTCTGGGTAAGTCCTCCGGAAAGACGTCTGGGTAGTCTCTCACGATCTTCACGTCCTCTATAGATTTCTTTTCTTCCTTCGCGTCCACTACGTAAGCCAGATACGAAGGGTAACCCTTCGCTAGGAATTTATGGGCTTTAAGAGAGGAGATGATCGGATTAAATCTCTTTCCTCTCTCTCTATAGATGGTGACTACACCCTTTCCCAGCAAGGGCACTTGGATTAACTTCTTAGAACAAAGAATGTCGGCCTTATGTCTCGATAGCCAGTCCATGCCTATGACTACATCGAAACCACCTATAGCCATGGGTAATAAATCCACCCTAAAAGATTTTCCATCGATCTCTAAGGTACAATCAACAAAACACTCACGAATAATCACTTGGTCTCCATTAGCCACTTCTACTACTAAAGCATCGGGAAGAATACCACTAGGAGTGTCGAATCGCTTACAGAAAGTGTTCGGTACAAAAGAGGTTGATGCACCCGAATCAAATAACACAGGAGCGGGCAAGGAGTTTACTGAACGTACCCGATACGACATCGCCAGTCTCTTTCGCCTCTTCGGTGGTCATCCGGAACGCTCGACTCGGCGCCCTCGAAGGTTGTTCGATTCTTGCCGTCGATCCAAAAGAGTTTCCACGGTTTCCACTCGCTAGTTTTGGACAATCCTTCTTCATGTGACCCGGTTCCCGACACTCGAAACACACCGGCCCCCAGATGGGGCAATCTCGGATGTCGTTACCCTTCTTTCCGCACTTGGCACACTCGACGGGTCCCGAGTGAGGTCTTGGATTACATGGGCCATAATGCTTAGCCTTGCATTTATGGCACCACCTTGACTCTCGGCGGTTGTCTCCGAGTCTTCCACCCACAAACGGTTTAGACTGACGAACGGGCCCAGATGGCCCTTCCCACTTCCGCTTCTCCACAACTTGACCCTTTTCTTCTTTTCCTTGCGCAATGTCATCTTCCATAAGTAATGACTCTTCAATTGCCTCCTCTATCGTCGACACTTTGGCGTTCCTTACCGTCGTCTTCATCTCGGCCGGTAAACCCAATAAATAGGCCTTAATCTTCCCTCTCTCATCGGGAGCCAGATGCTCCACTAAACTCAGCTTCTCTAGAAATTGCTTGGAGTAGTCGAAAATTGACATGCTACCCTTCTTGAGGCTGCAGAACTCTTGTTTGATCTTGTCCAAAGCTCTTCACTGCAATACTTGTTCAAGATTTTCTTCTTAAACGTTGGACACGAGAGTTTGACCAACACTTTCGGAATTGATTTAGATGGTCTGGGTTGATTTAGAAGATGGATATTGAAGACCACAGCGCCAATGATTACTAAGGGGATATTGTTAAGTCAGATTTTATAGTAATCATTGTATTTATAGGCTTGGTCTAATACTATGTTTAGAGTGCTTTTAGATGTTGTATTATCCAAGGGTATTTAAGTCCCTTGTGGCTTTGTGTTTTGTAAGGATTCACGCATTCATTCAATATTGAGTTTACATTTTGGCGCTTCTCTCTCTCTCTCTACTTTCTCTCACTAGATTTAGAGTGATCTGGGATTGTCAGGGTGATATTCCACCAAGTCAAAGCTTCACCCTTAAGTAGATGAGAAACAAACTTAACCTTCTGTGATTCATCGCATTTGCTTGCCTCGAACGCCATTTCTATTTCTCGGATCCAATAGATGCAACTAATGGGATCTTTAGCACCTGCAAATTCGGGTGGCATGCACCCCATAAAAGCTTTATAAGTGCATCCTGCTTCCTTTCTCTTCTCCCGAACGATAGTATGCTCTTTCGTTCCTACGACGGCCGGTCCACTACCCGACCCCATCACGGCATTTTCCGCCACCGTCGGTGACTGGTGTCGCGGTCTTCCAAAAGTTTCATGAAGAACTCTTGTTGTTGCGCCATGGCAGAATTCATGGCTAGCATCATACTGTCCCTGATTCTCGTCTCCATAGTCACTTCCTCTATGATCGGGTTGTTATCGACAAGGTTCGTGCGTGGGATATGTTCGGGTCCCCCGCTCAAGATGGTGGGTATGGGAGGTCCCATCGAGGTCTCGACCAAAGGAGGTTGATCGACAGTAGATTCCACTTCCACACGACCCTCTTGCGGGTTTGGTAGCCTGCTCCGAGTGTTTACCTTGGTTATCTGCCGTACATGCACGAGAAGGAGGTTGAGAAAAGACTAAGTGAGTTAAATTCATGGTACGTACCACTACACATTTCAATCATCATAATTATAGTAATTCAAGCATGCTCACGTAACAACACATTCATAATAGTAGTAGCTAAGTGAAATTATGAATGAATTATACACAAGGATTCTTGTCACCACCATTACAACTCTCAAATAGTGTAATTCCGTAAGTCCTAACGCTCTCCCCACCTATGACTTCTACCCCAAGGTGGACAATATATTAACAACGCTTAAAACTTAAGTCTAGATACGCTAAGTCAATACATAGTTCACTTAAACTAAAGCTCTGATACCAACTTGTAACACCCTAAAAATAGGGATAACAAAAATCCGGAAAAACGAACATGTGGTATATAAAAATTGCCATAGCAAGAGCCTCCCAAAAATGAAGAATAAGTAAACCTGTTTAATTATAGTTGTAATTTAACGGAAATAGACAACAACCAACTAATCTAATTTCTATGATAGAAAGGAGATTACAAAAAGGGTGTCGTCTATAGACTCAAAACAAAGCCTTCATAAAAAGTGCGTCCCAATGAACCTTCCCCAAGCTCTCACCCAAGCCCGACTAGACCTGCTTAGAAACGGCGCCACTAGAACCTGAGATACCCATCGACACCAAACAAGTGTTAGACCAAAAAGCCTAGTGAGTTTGTACAAGTAATAACATCCCAATCAAATGCACAATTCTTATCAGCAGTTAACAATAAGTTCATCAAATGTGGAGTCAATGGGGGAGACCCATAGCACCAATCAAGTTCCACCTAAAGAGTCGATACACCTTGATGCCAACTACCATGAGTGACACCCAAAAGGCCCGACACATCCGAGGACTACAACCCATGGCATTACCCCGAATGGCAGAGGTCTAGGTACATACCATTACGGTGGTACCTAAGACTATATCATCCTAGTGTCTACCGACTTGGTTCGTCCAACATTATTATTAGTAGGTCTCAAGGCACATAATGCACATGAATAATCACAATACCAACCATGGGTACAATATTAGACCATACCGTTCACACATCGCACATAGTCTATGAAAGACTAGTGTAAATATATTATTATTAATGAAGTCATACCCACCTTATGAGGACTCAAGTAATAACCACCCCAATAACATGGTAAATACCTCGTCAAACAATAACAAATAAACTTATCATCATATATTTAACAAATAAACTTTATCCCAAAATTAGGTCAAACCACCCATATAACCCATTATTCAAGATTTACCCATACAAGTATACTTCTAGTTTATTTAAGAGTAAAGAGCCCCAATCAGTTCATCCATAAAGTTTATGAGGTCTCAAAGCTAAACATATTGAACCCCACAAAAAACCAAAATAAGTGTATGAATAGTTCATAAATAAATGAATGACAACAATAAGTAACATGTTATGATGTGTATCTAGTTTTAACAAAGTTTAGAAACTCACCAACTAGGTTTTAAAGAAAACCTATAAACCTTATGAACTCTAGAGGTGAAGATGATGGCAATAAAATACTTGAGACTAGCTTTAAATGCACCAAGAAGATATCCCAAATGTGTAGGAGAAGTTCAATAAATGTTCCCACTAACCAAGCCTTTACAATAAATGATGAGAGGGTTTAGAGGAGAAGAAATCTCCCAAAAACCCTAACTCTCTCGGTTTAGAACTGATTTTGTGGGAGTGATGTGAAGAAAAACGGGCTGTTGAGCTTATAAGGGACCAGACCACGCAGGCGACTTTGCCCAAGGGCATTGTCGTGGGGTTTCAATACCTTTCGGTACATCCCCGATGATTGTGACAGGCGACATTGCGCGAGTCACTATCGCCAAGACCATCCAGCAACCTCCCTTCTCCCGACGACTGCCTTCTGCGACTATAACCAATGTCATAGTCGCTGGTCACAGTCGCTCAATACTGACCCGTTGCTGGAATTTTGCCATTTTTGCGAGTTGGAGCATTCGAGGTCGGATGGCAATCTTCGGGGAACTAAATTCCTCCATTACTAAGGTATAATTAGAGCAAAACATAAACGAATGAGTTTTATGGCTCGAGATTACTTACGATAAATTTCCGGGCGTTACATTATGTCTTTAGAGCATGGGTTTACATAAACGTTGATTAAATACATATTTATTGCTTATAATGACTTTCATGTAATAGTCAAATTGAGTTGATGAACTTTTGGCTCGATTTTGACTCAAATGAGTTTTGGGGGGACATTTGTACGGTTTAATTTGCTCATTGTTGAGCTTTTGGAGTTATATGAAGTTATAACATATTTATTTGTAAACTACATGTTTTGAGTGCATATGTCATTCATTTGGGGTCATGTAGTTTTGACTGTAATGCATTGGATCCATAGACATGTAAGTTAGTCTTGTGATAGTGGTTGTGTTGGCATTGCGGGGTTGGACTCTAGGACTTTAGGTATTATGGGGTTGGACCCCGAGATCCTTGTTTCTGAGTTTTTTTTCCTAGTTGAGTAGGCACTAAGGACTTGAGTCGTGAGGTGCTACCCGAAGTGGTAGCCACTAAGAACCATGAGCCTTGAGGTGCTATCCAATAAAGTAGGCACTAAGGTCATGGTCCTTTAAGTGATACTCCAAAGAGTATGAACTAAGATTATTGAGTCTTGAGGTTCTACCCGCAGTGATAGGCACTAAGAACCATGAGCCTTGAGGTGCTACCCATGGGGGTAGGCACTAAGGACATGAACCTTGAGGTGTTATAACATGGGAATAGACACTAAGGTCAATCGAATCTTGAGGTGATACTTGATAACGTCGATTGATGGCTTACTTTGTGCGTGCCACATTGGATATGTGTCTCCCTGTCACCGATATGTGTTATTTTTAGATAGTGTATTATCCATGTTTTAGTGTTATTTAGGTTTGGAGAGTAACCGTAATTTATGGTTTCGGTATATTGGATGTCCTCCATGTATTAATGTTTTGGATAATAGAGTTTTATCCATGTTTTCAATATTTGATATTAATCCATATTCACATTTTGTGTGAGTATTAAGTTTTGGTTTCATATTTGACGGATGTTTAATTACCGATGTTTCATCACAAAAATAGAGGTTCTGGAAAGATGTTGCTTTCATGTTAAAGATATTTTATTTGAGATTATTATTTAAATAAGTAGTCTTTCAGTTTTGCCGTTTTATATAAATAATGAAATTTGCTTGAACTCATTAGGTGTTAAGCCCAACCCTTTTTATTTGTCGGCATGTGCATCGAGTTCTCGTTGGGGAATTACTAGCGTCACTATGATGAGTTGAGTGCTATTTAGAGGCACGAGAGAGTTAGCTAATTGGAGACGTCTTCTGTACTTTGGAGATGGGGGCAGTTTTTTTTTGGTTTTAGTAACACCTGTCCTTAATCTAGACCTCGTGTAAGGTTGGAAGTAATTATTTTGATATTAAATTGTAGAATTTTTATTTGAGGTAACCAAGTATCGGTTTAGAGAAAAGAATTTACCCTTTAATTGATGTTTTATTGAAAAATTTAAATTAGTCGTGCTTTCTAGATTTAAGGGTGTTACCGCAACCAACATGATGCAAATTGCCCAAACAAAAACAGATCCCCAAACCAAAATGCACCCATCCAAACAAACTAATTCTTATAAATCACATTCCTAAACAAATTCCCACTATATCATTCCCCATTGAAACGTGATTTGTCAACTATTCAACAAACATATGGAAACAACCATACTAGATGTCATGCGATGCACCGAAAGCGGATAATCAAGTACGAACTAAATGAGATCATCAATAATCACAAACAATATCATGCTCGATGTCTCACTTACTCTTTAATTTAGAAAAAAAATCATCTAATGGCTGAGTTTCTTGCAATAACTACACACTTAACTTCTTTGAACTTGCTCCTCGAATTAGGATTCCACAAACCATCCTCCGAAATCTATGTCAATAAATATAACTTCTTAACTTCCCCCAAACTCAAACACCTCATTTGATCGCGACGCTCTTCATTGAGCATACAAATATTGACATTTGTCAAAGTGATGGCATGAAGACCATTTGTTCTCATAATTACATCATTGCTATTTGGTCCTTTTCAATTATCAAATCTACAACCTTTGTTCTCATAAGTAGATCGTCATACACATTCAGACGGGTCTTAATTGAAGTACCCTCCATCATGTAGGTGAAGAACGTCTTCAACAAAATTAAACAATTTGTAAGCATATTCTAACGGCTATATTTAACACCGTTTGACTAATGAATTCAAATGGTGTATAGTTTCTTTTTGATAACGGGCAAATTGCACGAAAATATAACGTACTTTGCCTTAATTCCTATTTTAGGTAATATACTTTCAAAACATCCGTTTTGATACCTAAGATGTGAAGTTTCAAACATTTAAGTACACTAAGTAACCGGTTTAAGCATTAACCGGTTACTATGCTGATGTGGCCAGTGATGTGACATCCATCTCAATATTATTTGCTGACGTGGCTAGTAACATGGATTTTTAATCTAAAATTAGTTTTAAATTTATTCTCAGTCTTGATATTTCAATTTTATAAATATATAAGTTACAAAGAGTTATAACATATAAATTTTAATAAAATAAATTAATTTATTACTAATTTGAGATTAAAAATCCATATCAGTACCTACGTCAGCAAATAATATTGAGTTGGATGCCACATCACTCCCCACATTAGTATGGTAACTGTTAATATTTAAACTGGTTACTTAGGTACTTCACATCATAGGTACCAAAACAGACATTTTGAAAGTACGTTACACAAAATAGGAACTGAGGCAAAGTACGTTACCTTTTCATGCAATTTGCCTTTTGATAATTGAACCAAAGTGCAAAATAAATTGTCGTTTGATTAAAACTGCATATTATTGAATAATTCAGGGACTATTTTTGCAATTTATCTGAAAGTAACAACGACCCGAACCCGTTTCTCGCCCTACAAATCCTAAAACCCTTGTTCAACCCTCTTTCTTCAATCGAGTTCTCCCATCTGAAAACATGAGTTCACTCGCAAGGAAGCTGGCAAGATCGTTACGCGTCTCCCTTCCTTCAACATCCAATCCTTCATTCGGTATCTCTCTTGCTGTCTATTTCGTTTAGTTTTCGTTTTTCACAAATTCAACTAAATCATGGGAAGTCATAATGAATTGTTTAGAACATACGTAATGATGCATTGATTATCCAGCAGTGGGCGTGCAAGGAAGCCTGAAGAGATTTTACTCATCATCTGCTCCGGTGGACAGTGGTGATGAGGGAGATGGTATTGAAGGTGATATAATTGATGATGATGATTTTCTTCCTGAAAAGCCAGAGTTACAGATGCAAGGGGTTGATCCCAGAAAGGGTTGGGGGTTTCGAGGTGTGCATAAGGTACTTAAAATACTGCTTAAGATCCTATACTAGTTTATGGCATTGAAGTATCTATGTTTGGGTGAATAAGAAGCTAGAAGTTGTACTGGAGGGGGCGAATTTCCAAACCAAACCAAACCGATTTAAAATCTCACTCCAAAGTAGGGTATGGAGGGGTGAGATCTATGCAGATGTGACCTCTACCCCAAACAGTGTACAAGGGCTGTTTTCCTTTTAGACCCCTTGCAAGAGTGTTAGCATACAGTGAAAGAAGCACATACCAAAAAAGTAACTGAAAACATATGGAGAGTTAAGACTGGTGGAACACATACACATAGTCACATACAGAGTAAAAAAGGCAAACCAACATCTCTAGTCTACATTGCCAACCCTCTAACCCCCCCCCCCCCCCCCCCCCCCCCCCCCAATCCCCTGAAAAACATGCTAAAATTAATCATTTTATACCTTTTTACTTAAAACTTTAAATACATATGTTAATTGCTAAAATTGCAGTGGGCAGCTGCCACTGTTTTATGTGATAGTTACAGTTGCATGAGGTTCTGAGATTCTGAAATGATGGGTATGCGAGTGTGCATTTATCCAGATGTGTATGTGTTTATATATATGTATGAAATTTAGGAAATCACCTTGAATTGTGATAATGCATATAGGAAACGTATATATAGGTTACAATTTACATCCTGATAACTATGTAAATATAAGATAATCAAAAGTAATTCTACAACTATCAAAGCTACAATCACGGAGAGTTATCCATTTCCCTTTCTAGATTATTCTTGCCAACAACTATACAATTTACCATGTAAATTTAGAACCAGACTAATAGCAGAAATGATTTCATGATCTATACAATTTACCATAAACCAAACCAAAGACACCCAGGATGTATGCAAGAGAAAAGAGTAGAGTTTCCGTGAAGATCCCACTGGCTTCTGAAGAAGTGTTTGCAAAAAGATAATTTTTTTTACCATGTAAGATAAAAATACATCAAAACGTAATTGATGCTCTTATCTTTATTTAGTTTATCAATATTGGTCCAAACTATGAGAAAATTAGCTTGTGCGCTCTCGCTTCTCAGTTGTTCGAATTCAAAGTTATAAAACTTGAGTTTTGTTTCTTAAATTTCAGCCTTTGTTTATAATTTTTCAAATTGTGAATTTTCATTTATTTATTTTTTGTCAAAAGAAAGACCAAAATTGTCCCTTATTCCGATTCTCATATTGATCAAGGTCAATAATTCGGGAAGATAGTCAAAGCACCCCATAATAGCTGCATTTTGAAGCTCCCAAAAGGGATATTATCCAGCAAGGAGGAGAAGCAACCTTTGCTTCTTAGTGGAGTACTTACCAGAAGGAGCTTAATACGAAGCATGTTATTTGCTTCAGGCTATTATATGTAAGCAATAGGATCATTTTTCAGCAAATGTAGTTCTTGTTGTTGTGGGATTATATTCAACAATAATGTTAAAACATCAGCAACCACTTTCCTTGTTGATAAAATTGAAGGTGAGTGCGCTAAAATTCAACATGCGAAAGATGATGGAACTTATTCATGGCGGATTCCTTGTTTAAGTTGTTCGTCTGGTTCAGGTCAAAAACAGTAATGCATTTGCATCAATCATTTTGTTGTTGGCCGTGTTTTCTGTTTTTCAAGAAGTTGAAGTTGATTCAAATACACCTCATGGCTTTTTGGCAGTTATCAGGAAATCAATAAAAGGTTCTCATTCATACTACTACATCTATCCGAAAAGAAGAACCCACTTTTTTAGCGTGAAAAAGCATTATCCTTCTAACTTAAAAACTGGTAAGAATCGTTTCGGGTGTATAGTAGGTATTCATGACTACGTTGGACACTTGGACTACAGAAACTAAGTATTACAAAATAAAATTTTGAAATTTAAAATCTAGAAAAAGCAAAGTCAAATTTGAATTTGGAAGTGCTAGTCTAGAAGTTCCAGAATCAAAGAATGGACTTTGATTATGGGATTGAGTGATTATTATCATCGTTCTTGTTGTATTTAATTTATTTATTTTTCTATGGACAGGCAATTATATGTGGAAAGGTTGGGCAACCACCTCTGCAGAAGATCCTGAGGAATGGTAGAACTGTTACTATCTTTACTGTTGGGACAGGAGGCATGTTTGATCAAAGAACAATTGGAGCCAAAGACTTGCCAAAACCGGCTCAATGGCATCGTATTGCTGTACACAATGAAGCACTCAGTGCTTATGCAGTTCAACAACTCGCCAAGAAGTATATATATATATACATATATATTTACCAAAATTTAGTGAACTTGATTTTCTTGATTACATGTGTTTGGCATCTTTATTTTCTTCTGATGTGGGATCTCTTTACAGCTCTTCAGTTTATATAGAGGGTGATATTGAAACCAGAGTTTACAATGACAGTATCAATGGAGAAGTTAAAAACATACCAGAGATCTGCATTCGTCGTGATGGTACATCTCCTTCTTAGTAAATCATTTCTTTACTCTAATTCATGCAACGCGGTATTCTATTTTAATTTACTGAACTAATAGGACTGACATGCATGCATGTTCAGTCACTTATTTATTTATTATATTCTATTATTGTTTGTGTTACCTTAAACTTCCAATAAGGCTTCTCATCATCAGTCAAAACTACAAAGTTCAATTCACCAAGAAACAACATGCTTTTCACAAACCTCTTTCCATGTATAGACTTGATCTATGGATAACATGAGGGTTTGTGACTTACATGATAGATCGCTAATGATGATGCAAGAGCAGTAGAAACTAGAAAATTTGATTTTTTTTGGCTGTAAATTTGCTATTTCCTGGCTGGTATGAGACTAAAGTTTGGTTTTTTAACTTCCATTATCTTTCATTATGTGGACTCTGGTTTTAGATAACAGAGCTGTGGGAATGACTGGCTGCCTAGTTTTTAGCTTTAGGAAGGAGGGAAAGTTGTTGGCAATGCATAGTATTATTGAGTTGAGTGTTTCCAGGATGTAAGAGAGATCTCAAGGTGCTTCATCCATTTTCAATTTTTTTGGCGAATGCATATATCAATATGTGAACCTTTAAACAGGGTTGGTGCACATAATACCTTTGTTCTTTTTTTTTTACTGATGTTGCAATTAACACGCCTTCTTTTGCCTTCCTTAATTATCTAAGTTAGCTTCAATTGCAATGTTTGCAATAAATCAATGGGGTGGATTATGTTAAGAAAACAAGAAGAGAAAAAGAAGAGGGGATGCTTTTCAAGTAATAAAATAAAAGAAAGGTCCGCAACACTTTTGCCAGCCCTCTTTAACCCAAGTTACTTGACCGCACCATGACTACTCATAACACCTCATTCCCTTGTTATGTCCTAATTTTGTTCACATATTACTCTGATTTTTTGTGGCTTACTTTACACCCCCCCCATCCAACCTGCTACCTCTATCTCTCTCCCTGGTGCTAAATCATTGTGATACAACATATGGACTATAAATTCAATCAGATCAGATAGTAGAACCAATTCTGATATTTGATGTGATACTAAGGGCGCGTTTGGTTTGCCGAAATGGATTGGAATCGGAGGGATTTAGATTTCAAATTCATTCCAATCTCGTGTTTGGTTTGCAGTATTGTCCGGATTTGAAATCCTAGGATTTCTTTGAAATCCCTCCAACATAGGATTTTGAAATCCGAAGGGAATGGCTAGGATTTCAGAGGATTTCGTAGGGTTTGTATATAATAATGTTTAAAAATATGTTAAAAACACTTGTTTTCTAATAATTAGTTAAATAAAAGGTAATTTAATTACTTTTATATTTTTTCATAATTTTTTAATATTTTTTTTTATAAATAATGGAATTCAAATCCGTTCCAATCCTACGAACCAAACACACAGAAGGATTCCAAATCCTTTCAAATCCAAATCCCTCCAAATTTAAATCCCAATATAAAATCAAATCCATTCCATTCCTACAAACCAAACGGACCCTAAATCCTTAATCAACTGAGAAGACATAAAATTTATTTTCTTGAATTAGTACCTCACTGAATTAGTTTCGCCTTAAGTGCTATAATAATTCGAATTATTTGTGCTAACTAGTTAGCAAACTCAACTACTAAGTAGCCAACAAGTAAATAGCAAAACCAATCTGTTTTATAATACATGTTGTATAAAGTGGATCTAAAATTGTAAATTGTAATATGTGAAAGTGATCTAAAATCATCAAACTATTAGAAAGAAATCCATTTTCTTTCTAATACCCTAGAAGTTGCTATTAATTACATTGGTTAGAAGAAGTGAAGGGGTAGGATGGGTAGTTGTTTTTATAAGGATGTAATAACATTAGTCACTAGGCGCAGGGGCAATTATGGATTTGTTAGTATGCTGTTACAAGGGGTAAAAAAAGGAAAAGTAGCAGGAGTGATCTATTAAAATAGGTGTGAGGAGCATAGGAGTGGGTATTCGATTTGTAAACACTGAATTTGGCGTGAGCCTAGGGAGACCTCAACTTCTCGAATTGCTGTAAACCATTAATCATTCGGCTGCAACATCAATTTCATTTTGTTTTCATCTTAGAGTGTAACAATTGGTATTAGAGCGGTGAGATTTTGGGAATGGCGACCAGAAGTGTGACGAATCGGGTAGAAGATCTGGAATTGAACATGAGTTCGATGAAAGAGGTTATGCAGACGATCAAGAAGCAATTTGATTGTATAATCAAATTGCAGGGGGAGAAATTGATCCCATCGAACAATCTGATACCTCCTTGTACGTAAAAAGACGAAGTGTTCACACCAAGGCAACGAGCAAAAGGGGAAGGAGGTACCTCAGATGGGTGTCTGTTTTCTGTAATCAGAGGAAAGAGATTGGAGATTCCGATTTTTAATGGAACCAATTTGGATGGCTGGATTTTGAGGGTGGAATAGTGCTTCACGGTGAACAAACTGAGTGATGAAGAACAAATTGAAGTATCGACCCTTGTGTTTAAGGGCATTGCCCTCCGCACGGGTTTCGTTGGGAGAATTGTCACGGACCATTTAGGAGATGGGATGACCTCAGACTGATGATGTTGAGACAATTCAAGTCGACTGTGGAGGAGAAGATTGAAGTGGTGCATGTAGTAGTTATTCAAGCTTGTTGAATGCCAGGAAGTTGGATAAGTGCTTAGAAATCAAAGATACAAGCAGAGAGAGAAGAGATAGAAGAAGGAAAGGAGGGAGAACAGACAGAAAAATAGGATCGAGACCTGAGGGGAAGGGGTAGGTTACTAGACGGCCATCTTGAGCCACTGCTGCCGGCGCTGTTTCCTATGCCATCATCGCCACCATCACTACTGCCTCCGTCATCATATAAGTCTGGGTCAATGGTGCTTCGTTCGTCAAGGGTAACTAATTCCAAAAAGAAGATATCGATCCCTAGAAATCCCATTTTAATAATTTTACTATAGTCCAACCCTAACCTAGATGGCCCAAAACCATTTTAGGGATTATTTTTTGGCCAAAGCCCATGATGGACTTAAAGTAGTCCATCAATTACACGCATATTTGCCTTACGACGATGAGAAATGGAGTTTGGTTGGGCAATCTTCATCGAAAACCGTCATCGCCGCTACTAACACCCCCTCGCTGCCGTTACCACCCCTTCCACTGCTGCAATTGACGCCATGACTATTGGTGACACGATTAATACCCAATGCCCAAGAAATTGAGAAAACAAGTCAAAAGAGCGAGGATGAAAATCAAGGGGTGGTGTTTTTTCTAGGAGCAAAATTAGGTGGAGATTTTTTAAAGAGAAAAATCAGGCGATGGAGGTTTCCTAAAAATCAACAATTGGTGGGGACAAAAACAGCAAAATTAGAAGGATTCAGCTGGGTGGGAGATTTTTATAGGGAATCTCGCACTCTACCACCACGAGCCTTCGATGGCAAAGCGGAGTTCAAGTCACCGATCAATGTCGGATATACTTGTGGTCGATACATGTTATGTCCCTTGGAAAATGAGAAATTTGGGAAGATCCTTGGTGGAAATTATGGCTTTTTTGAGCGATATGGAGACAAAGCTCCTGTTCGTGCACTTGATGAGGTTTGTAAAATGACACTTATCAATTCCTTTGGCACATTTGAGGGCTTATGGGAAGCCTACAAAGACATTTTATGCATTGGTGGAGATTCTATTCAGCAGCTAATTGTAATCGTGAGCCTAGCTATGAACATTCCCAAGTCTATAGTTGGATCGTTGGAGCCTGGATTAAAAGGCATCAAGACAAGCATCTCAGTCAGGTTCGCATATGCAGTAATCTCAGTCAGGTTCGCTTATGCAATTGTTGATTCGGTTGCATCCTACTTCAACTATATTACTATTGCTGAGGCTTTGACTTCATCTGCTGTAGTCAACTTGGCTCGGCTTATTGCAGAGTACGCAACCTTACTCCCCGAAATATGGAAAACTTTGTGTCGGATTGTTCTATTGAAGGACAACAGAAACCCGTGGAGCTTTTGTAGACAAACACTAAATTTTTCGGATGAGCACGTTATGGATCAAGATATGTTTCATTTTTTCCAATCTCGAGGACAAGGTAAAAGTTGGGGGGCGGGTATTGTTATACCCTAGAAGTTGCTATTAGTTACATTGGCTAGAAGAAGTGAAGGGGTAGGATGGGTAATTATTTTTATAAGGATGTAATAACAGTAGTCAATAGGGGCAGGGGCAATTATGGATTTGTAGTATGCTGTTACAAGGGGTAAAAAAGGAAAAGTAGCAGGAGTGATCTGTTAAATAGGTGTGAGGAGCATAGGAGAGGGTATCTGATTTGTAAACACTAAATTTGGCTCGAGTCTCGGGAGACCCCAACTTCTCGAATTGCTGGAAACCATTAATCATTCGGTTGCAATATCAATTTCATTTTGTTTTCATCTTATAGTGTAACAATTTTCTCACGAGCAGAAAGGAAAAACAAAGGGAGAAAGAAAATCAGAGTATCACACCTTCTAATTCCCTTGGGGGATATGGCAACATAATTTACAAACATGAACTCATAACGACATTATATCACAACTTAAATAGTATGCAACGAAATATCTTGCAAACATCTTAATTGGAAATAACATCTAAAGACTTTGACAACTCATAACGACATACAAGCACAACAATTAAATATTGGAAGTGTAAACACATGACATAAATATCGTCTAGGCATCGACTATGCTAAATCTTCTCCTTGCCCTTGTTCACCACGGCCTTGCCAGCACACACCACAATTCAGCTGTTAAGCTTGTGAGTTTATGGTTTATCACATAAAAAAAGGTCAATACAACTTCCAACAATTTTGGCAAACAAATTATTCCCACTTGCTATCATAATCAACACTTTATACTTCTCACATACACAAGCAAACAAAACAACTGGAAACTTTTCATGAAGTTGTTATGCATACACATGGTTTTAAAAAGCGTGTGAGGTGTACGCAGGCGGTCCAAAATCGCACCTGAGGCGGCGTCTCTCAATTCCCATACGAGGCGTACGCCTCGGTCATCTGAGGCGGTGATTGAGGCGTGAGGTGGTAGAGAGGCATACGCCTCAATACCGAGGCTAAATTATTTAAAAAAAATGACTAGAACCTTCTCTATTTCTTTTTTGAAAACCTTGTTCTTCTCCGGTTCTCCTAAGCCCTATCTAATATTCGTCTATTGTCCTTCGCGAGTTCCAGTTTTCTCTCGTTTTTTTAACATTTTCTTCTTCGATTCTCTTCGGTTCACATAAGTATTATGTATATGTTTCTACTAGATACACTTCTTTTATATTTTGTCTCTGCTACTTGTGAGGGTCACAGTCACTTCTACTCAAACTTTGTTGATATTTAATATTTTTTCTTTGAACTGTCAACATATTAATATAAATTTTTTTCTTTGTTAGTAAATGTACATCTATATTTTATGATTGAAAAAAGTATATATAAATTCTTTTAGTAATTTAGTATGATATATATATATATATTGTGTCTAGTACTCAAGTGTCAAGTGTGTGTTGTGTATATATTGCATATATTTTTTGAGCAAAAGTAGTGGAATTAAGATTGGTGTGTCTATATATATTTTTGTGTAGTGTATATATTTCCGCCTCGGACCGCCTCGAGGCTTACGCCTCGCCTCATTGAGGGAAAACGCCTTGAGGCATGATTCCGCTTTTTAAAACCTTGTGCATACATAAAAACAACATTCACATGGGTCTGCTCACAAAATAGTTAAAACTCCCTTGAGATCTCATTTTCTCGCTGCATGGTGTGGATCACCACGTCTCCCTTAGATGGGCTCGTTGGTCATCTCCTTTTGGACACACCTTGTCCTTACAAACCTTACCAAAATTACGCGTGTCCCGGTCCACATACATACTAAAAACGTTTTGATGATTATAGGTTTGAGTGATTATTATTGTTGTTGTATTTAATTTGTTTCTTTTCATGAAATAGTTATGCATACATAAACACAACATTTACTTGGCCATGCTCACAAAATAATTAAAAACTCCTTTGAGATCTCATTTTCCTGCTGTATGGTGTGGATCACCAAGTCTCCTTATGACACGGCTTAGAAGAGCTCGTTGGTTCTCCTTTTGGACACACCTCATCATGACAAACCTTACAAAATTACATGCGTCCCGACCCACATACGCACTAAAAACATTTTCATGCCATAATGTAGCAAAGTACATTTGGCATGCTAATAGCATAAAACAATAAACCCATACCATACATCATCTTTCAAATGCTGAAAACATAGGTGTGCATGTCATTTAAAATCACATGAAACGCACCATTCGTGCAACTCTTTGTATCTTGCAGGAGTTAAAATCTACAGTCACAACATACACACTAAGGGTTTGTTTGACTCTTTTTCATGAAGCCCTGTATCTATTAAGCTGTCTAGATGAATCAATATAGATTGTTGTTTGATTTTGTTCTGAATAAATAGTCTGAATAACAAACATTACCATTTTAACCTTGTGTCTACGTAAGTGTTGAATGAAAAATTAAATTGTGTGATAAATCTTCTGGATTACAAAAAAAATGTATGAATTATTTACAATAACATAAATAATATAAATTCAACAACTTCGTCATACAAGTTAAAATATATTCAAAAGAATTAAGCATCATTGTTTGATTACAATTTTTGATATATGCATTTGCTTAATGCATTAAGATAGGGTGGGCTGGCTTACCATGTTAAGCCCATATCTTAGTATCAAATTAAAATCAAACCAAGCATTTTTAATAAAGCTTAATCAATCAAGCTAACCACCCGTTAAGCTTATTAAGTCGAAATCAAACACCCCTTAAGTGTCTGAACACTTGCAATAACCTGTCTAATATTAAACAACAATTTGCCCAACGTCGTTTGACCCATAGGGGGTGATAATAAGATTTTGCTGCGGTCAAGGACTATTGATTGCTTAGCTTCAACTATGTTAATAAACAACGATATGAGCAACCCCTTGATGTGATGCTCATCTTGCAGGAAAAATTCGTCTGTTCAAAACAGGAGAAAGCATTAGCAGTATTTCCTTGGATGAACTACGTAAGTGCTGGCTGTCATGATTATCCAATTTCAAGGAGATTCAGATGATTTCTAGAACGAGTCTTCTTCTGATATGTGTGATTTGACCAAAACCCCATTTCCGTTTGTTGGATACAGGCGAAGGATTGATTTAATTGACGGTCATTCGGTACATGGCAAACGTCAACTTCACTGAAGAACCGTATGGGCTTTTCAAAGGTGAAACAAATTTAAGGAAAGCTTACAAAAGGGCACAGATAAGTGAGACAAATTTTGCAACCAAACCAGGAGGATGGGTTGCCTTAAATCTTGATTTAAGCCACATTCTCGCTTTTAAGATTTAATTCACATGTATCTGCAATGTGGTTTCATGTTCTTTTTTAGTTTTTTTTTTGTTTCTTTTTCCCACACCCATTGATTATGCTGTGATTAGTAATAGGATTCGAGTATGCCATCTGCCTCTGGTGTGGTTAGAGAATACACCAATGACGCTAACCTGGCTTTTGGATAACAAAAATCAGCCATATGGGGTCTTTATGGAAACAATTTCTATTTTTCGAGATGGAGGTAATGTGTGCCTACATCTTACCCTTCCAAAGCGCTACTTTGTGTGGGATTTACTATGTTCATTTGGTTTGGTTTAAATCAACCACCTTGTTGAAGTAGTTTATGCTAGGAATCACAAACAGGATGTATATACAATATGAGCCCATAGTCTCTGCTCTATACCCCCCCTTTCCCACTTGTGCGAAAAAGTGTATATCAATATCTAGAGCGTTTCTATCGTGCCACTCTCACGATCATGGCGAGGTAAATCATCTAGTGGATGGTGCCTGAAGTCAAACCACATACCTTTCTTTCCTTGTGCAAGGATGTCCATCTCCAAATAGACCTTACCTGCTAGGCTAAACTTGACTACCCCTCCCCACTTCTCTCCTATTTTGCATCCATGTTGGCCATGGATAACTAATGGGCAAACTGGTTAACAAACAATTGTTCCCTCAGGACTCATAATAACAGTTTGCTTTTATAGTATTATTATTTAACTAATTTATACTTTTGGTTCTTGTGGTTGTCACCCACTATCAAGTCTAGTTCCTACATTAAAACTAATTACACTTTTGATCAATGTGGTTTGCCACTTTGTTTTGTTTTTGGTCGTTGGATAATGGTGTTAACAAAGTCCGTTAAGTTTAGGAAATTTTGCTCTTTTTTCATTTATTTAATTTTTTATTAGAAATAACACAAAAATATTATTGTATTACATGTACCCACCTCACCCCTTCTCTTTTCCAACCGTAAACCCCATCGGTGGTTGTGTCACTTGCTCATACCATTCAACCCTTCTACAAACTTGGATCTCCTCCCTAGATTTGGGTTTGTAATAGGCAAACAACACTTTTGGTGCCCCTTTCTTGCATGCATACCGTTTTCGGTGCTCCCTTCCCCTTTTACACACACACACAAACACTGGATCCAGGAGTTTTTAAATCTGTTAACAAATTAAAACTGAAACAAATCGGTGACTTCCTTTCATGTTTCACACATACACCATTGAAATAAGCCTCAACGAAAAAAATACAACAATCAAAGAGAAAAGAACAAACCTAAGGTCTTTGTGAGTTTTATCGTTGTCCATGTTTTTCATCTGAATACAACAAAATGAGATATGTGATGATGGTTCTACAAGCACCATATTTTGTATCACATACAACCACTATATTTCTGACAAACATGTATAGAGATGGAGATGATCGATGAGTATGTGGGGAAGAGGTGTTGAAGGTGTAAACACACATACATAGAGATAGAAGACGATGGCTTTGCCATTGTGGGTTGCTGGAGGGCTAGGGGAGAGAATTTTTTCAAAGTTGGGTCGATGAGGGTCATGGTAGTTAGGGTGTGTGAAAGGTGAAGTGGGCATTAGGATTGGCGCGTAAGGGGAATGGGCACCAGAAATGGTATGTTTGCAAGGAGAAAGGGGCTCAAAAATGTTGTTTGACTATTAAAAACTTAGATCTAAAGAGGAGGCCGAAGTTATAGAAGGATCGGAGTAGACGACAAGGTTTACGATTGGAGGAGAAAAAAGGTGAGGTGGTATACGTAATATAATATTAGTTTTGTTTAATTTTTTAATATAAAATTAAATAAATGAGAAAGAAAGCAAAATACTTTGAAGTTAACGAACCTTGTAAATGCTGTTAGTTATAGGGACCAAAAGTGAAACAAAATGGCAATTACAATGATCACAAATGTAATTAGTTTAAAGTATAGCGTCGACTAAAAGTGTAATTAGTTTTCTAACAATTTCTTTCGTATATATAATTCAACTATATTATTATATTGATATATTCTAAGCACTTGTTTTGTTAAATTTATTTGTGTATATTATTATAGATAGAATAAATAAAGAGTAAATTACATGTTTCGTCCCAATAGTTTATAGAGTAAATTACAAATTTCCTCCTTGTGGTATGGTGAAATTTTGGATTGGGTCCCTTAACTGAAATAATTACAAGGATGGTCATTATTGTTTCATTTTTGTTATGGATCAAGTCCCTCATGTTAACGGTCGTTCAAATCTCCATTAACTTAAAAGTATTTTAATGTTTTAGTTGTATTTATGAAATTTGTAATTGTTTAAAGGGCTTGTTTTGCCAATTTCTAAAACTTAATAAAGATAATAAATACTAATAATAAAAAGAAAAACAAAAAACAAAAATTGATTTGGTGAATAAAACTGATCACTCCCTCACCCCACCTCCCATCTAGCCAGGTTTTTTTTTCCGGATTTGGTGAACCTTAGTCAGGGCCGACCTTGGGCCTAGGCCAGTGGGGCCATGGCCTAGGGCATCATAAATTCATGGGGCATCAAAATTTTCTAGCAGTCCATTATATATATATATATATATATATATATATATATATATATATATATATATATATATATGTATATTTGGGCCTTAAATTTTTTACCATTACAAGCCCAAAAGCCAAAACAAGCCTACACCGCTACTCGCCTAATTCTAATCGGCTCATGAGTACAGACCCTCAAATCTCAATCACGCCTCATTCTAATCGACAATCATAGACGCTCTCTATCTCAATCACGCTCACGCTCTCTCTCAATCAGACAATCACGCTCAAGCTCTCAGCGATTCAGCCTCTCACTATCGATTCTCGATGCTTTCACTCTCAATTCTCGATTTCTTGGTCACTCACGACTCAAGAAATCAACGCAGACAGGGCTTCACGCTTATCTGGATTCTGGGGAAGGGGGCAGCACCACAGAAGGCAACAACCAACAACAACCACATGTTTAAGGTATTGTATTTACTGTTTAGTGTTTACATTATGTTTACTGATTTGTCTCTATTTAGGCCTTTAGGGTTAAATCATGGTTAGACAATAAATCCTTATCATAAATCAGTTTAATAGGTTATTTTACAATTATAGTTTAATGGGTTATTTATTTAGTTGTTGTTTACTTGTTTAGTTGTTATTTTGTGATGAATGATTGAATGTTAACTTATTAGCAATTTTAAGTATTGAGAGTAAGTTTTTAGGATATATTAACTATGATAAAGTCATTGATATTTTTGCTTCAAATCGTTTTAGGTAATATATTTTAAGTTTTATTATTCGGGGTTTCGGTTTATGTCCCCCATTTTGTATCCTTTTTGTTTTATTTAATAAAGATTCGGTTTGGGGATGAGCCGCCTAACTTGACTACTGACTAGGTTCCAAACCCCTTTAAATTGTTTTTCGTTTGCGTAATAAAGGGGCATTTATTTTGCCTTTCGCCGTGGGCATCCAAAATCTCAGAACCGGCCTTGACCCTAGTCCCTCACCTCCGGCTCAACCATCTTCGGTCCTTCTCCTTTCTCCGATCTGGTGAAAAAATCAACCCAGATCTAGTCATTTCTTCTAATGAATCCTTTGGTTAAAGAAATTGGAGGAAACATTCCAAAATCGACGAAAATTGGAGTTGCTTATGCTGTTGGTGTTCTGAACAACATCTAGACGAGGATTTTGCTTACCAATTGGATGATCCTACCCAATTGGATACGTTTTGATTCCTTTTCGTTCCGAGTGTACATTCGCTTGTGTATCAGGTTCATCTCATCATCATCTGCTTTCTAGAGGATAAGAATAAGAATGTGCAGATAGCTTTTGATCCCAAAACCATGGTAGTTTAGCAGCAATCCAAGGCAGGTCATAGCTTTATACTTTTGCAATGTAGTTGAAAAACTCACATAAACCTCAGGATATTGATATCAACAGAGGAGATTTGTGATTAATCATTGAACTCAAAAAAGTTATTGGGTTGAAGGAATCGAAGCTACCGTTTCTGCATCTACCTCGAAGAAGGCATTTGAAAATCGAACCTACCGTTTCTGCTATTGTGTTCTTGGATTTAACAAATCAAAGAAAACATTCTTGACGAGTTCTTAACAGACTTGTTGATTATAATTTCATATTTTATGTATTCTTGATTTTATTCTTCAAAAATCAGTTTGTATTGTTGATTTTGTTCATTGGTTATTTTTTCTGGGGTTGGATCTTTGTTTTTGTCTTATTTTGGTATTGTTTTTGGGTTTGATTTTTGTTCATGGGATATGGGGATGAGATAGGAGAGATTGGCAAAATAGGTATAGGTTTTGGGTTTAGAAATTGGCAGAACGGGTGTAGGTGTAGAAGAGATGGAATCTGGGTTTGATTTTTGAGTTCTAAAAATAGGCAAAACAGGTTCTTGAAAAAATTACAAGTTTCACAACAGAACGAAAATGTGAAATTGTCTCTAAGTTAACGGATATCTTAAACGGATGTTAACATAAGAGACCTAATTCATAACAAAAATGAAACCACAATGACCATCCTTGTAATTATTTCATTTAAGGGACCTGATCCAAACTTTCACCAAACCATAGGGACAAAATTTGTAATTTACATTTATGGTGGAGGTTCAAACGAAAACACTCTCATTTTACGAAAATGCGAGAATATTTACGGGCCTTAAATTATTTATCTCATAATTAAAATTAAAAGAAAATAAAGTAATTAATTAAGGATAATCATGTGATTTTGTATTTATCTGTAATATTGGTGACTTCTTTATCTCTAAATTCACGTAAAGATAATATATGCACAAATCACAATGTATCAAATCATTATCACGTTATTATCACAGCAAAATCACATAATAAGCAGACATACTGGTGATTGTAGAGGTGATGATCACTAGTCTTCGATTATCACAACATTATCACATGGTTATCACAACAAAATAACATAATTATCATAGCAAAACCACATCATAAGGAATCTTCAATTTATCAAAGCATTATCACATTATTATCACAACAAAATCAGATCATTATCACATCACTATCACATGATTATCACATCATTTTCGGCAACAGAGAAATCAATGTAAGAAGTCTCATATGATACTAACAATATTTAAGGGATAAGGACAATATAAGATAATAGAAAATTGTGGGAAAATACTAATTTATTTTTATTTGTTTTAATGTTTATTATGTGTAAATTAATTTGGAGGTATGAAAGTGTTCTTGCATTTTCATGTAAAAATAGGGGTGTTCTCGTTTGAACCATTTCCTTACATCTATATGGTTTACAATTTATAATGCATTGGATCCTTTTAGTTCTGTTAAAAGTTTTCTGTTAAGTAGGTAAAATAAAAGAATATTTTAATCATTTTTTGCTCCTTTTTCTATTAAAACCCATAGGGACTAAACGTGTAGGTTGCTCTATTTATATTGTATTTTAATAACATATATTAGAGTAAAATTATATTACTTACATAGATATATTAAAATATATGTAATATATAATATAGTGACATGTGTCATGATTTTATTGGGTGTAGTAAATAATTGTTATTAGAAAAAGGCGGAAATAAGTAAATGACTAAAATGTCCCTTTATTTAACTTACTTAACAATTTTTTTTAACGGAGTTAGCATCAACCAAGTACATGTGATCTTATATGATTAGGGATTTTTTTTTTGAAAAAATAGAACAATTCATAATGAATCACATGTGATTTTTATGAAAATTGTAATTTTTTAAATATTACTTTAAATAAAAAAAGAATTTTTTAGATGAAAATTAAATATGTTTATTTTAAATGAATTAAATAAAAAAAATTATTTAATAAAAAATTAAATCTTATTAAATTTATAAATATGGTAAAAGTAGAGTCTTAAATAAATACCTAAAATAACTTTTATATAACTAAATTAATTTTATACCCTTATTTATTTATTTTTAAAATTAACTATTTAAAGTTTTATTTAATAAAATTATTGACCTAGAATTATTCTCTTATTCTTTTAAATAGTTAGTATTCTCATTTAATTCTCTATCTAAATAAATATACTTCAATCAAATAATCTTCTATTTATTTAGTTATAATACAAACTAAAAATAATGTAAACTTCTAGAACTTGTACAAATTAATTAAAAATAAATAAATATAAAATATAAAAAATTGTTTAAAACTTCAAAGATTCATTGTCATCTTATAATTTAATATCAACATCTTCGACATTAAGAGCACATCTAACAACATCTCCAACAACTTCTTCAAATTTTTTCAAAATAAATAACCAAAAGTCAAATTTTAAAAAAAAAATTACAACCATTTCAACAACTTTCCCATTTTAGAGATAAATCATTAATTATATTATTAAAATATTCTATATATTTAATAAAATATTATTTTACTCACATAAACAAATTTATTTTAAAGTTTCTCATTGGTGGAATATAATAAAAATAATTTCTCTCGGTAATCATTTTTGGGATATCTCCAAATTTGAAGAAAAATGTATTCTCTCTCCTACTTTCTCCATTTTGGAGAAAATTTTCGGGAAGCTGTTGGAGCTTATTTTACACATAAAATCTTCATTTTCTTCATTTTCTCCAAAATGGAGAAGCTGTTGGAGATGCTCTAAGGGGGCGTTTTGTTCGCAGAATATTTTTGGATGAAATGGAATCTGTCAAAGGAATTTGACTTTGAAGGAATTGGAATGAAATGTTGTCAGGTTTGACCACCTGTTTGGTTGACATAATTGGAATGAAATCTGTTAAAGGAATTAGAATCTGTCTGTTTGGTTCACGTATTGTAGCTTCAGAATTGGAATGGAATTTTGGTAAATACCAAAATTTAACCTACAAAATTTAAGTCTATAAATACCTAATTAATGGTAGTCGAAACAACCTCTTGCTTGTTTGGTAGATTTATTAATTACTATTATAAGTATTAGTGAAATATTTCTTTTTGTTTTTACTTAGCCCCCTACTCGATGCCTCTCTACCTTTCCTAAAACCTTCTCTTACTAAGGGTCTGTTTGTTTGCAGCTTAATGAGCTTAATGAGACTCACAGCTTATTCAGTCATCTATATATGACTGTTTGGTAGTGGCTTAATGATATAGAAAGTGGCTTATTCAGTAAGATTTCAAGGGGGAACTTTATGCAGAAAGCCAAGTTTTTTCCAAACCAGACCTCTCATTAAAAAAACACGTTCTTTCCATCTATGAAAAAACTCTCTCAAATAAAACCTTCTAAATCTATACAGACAGATTAATCCACACAGACAACTTTATCCATACAGAATTTAATGGAAAACCAACCAAACAGCCCCTAAATTTATCATTATATGTTTCAAATAAATTCTTAAATGATTTTTTTTGATCTGGTCAGATGGTAAGGTTAGATCTTCTTCAATTAAATTAATGTGTTGGCAATATAGTTTATTAATACTTCTACTCCAGTAACGTTTATGGTGGGTTTAAAGGTGGCTACCCATATAGATATTTGTGACAACTCTTATACTCCCTCCGTCCTAATATAAATGTCTACATTTTTGCTAATGTTTGTCCTAAAATAAGTGTTCGCTTTCAAAAACTAGATAACTAATTAAATTCTCACATTTACCCTTAATTAATGTATAAATATATAAGAGTTGTGAAGAGAGAGAAAAATTAAATAAAAGTAAAGATGTCATTTGGTAACAAAAATATGTAATAATTTTGCATGTCTAAAACTATGTACCAAGTTAATTGTAGACACTTATTTTAAAACGAAGGGAGTAATATTTGATTAGTTTTGCTTTCATGTATGTAATTAGACCCACCTAGTGCAAATGGTTTTCATATTCTTTATTTTATCTATTATTATTATTATTATTATTATTATTATTATATGTATATAAGTATATATACATGTTTAAACATTAAACAACTACTTAGGATAATATACGTTAGATAATTGTTTGGTTGCATTTTTGAATACTTCTAACATTTCATTAGAAATTTGGAAACCATCCAATCGTGAATACTAACACCATGATCGCCATTTTTGCTTATATAATCGTTCAAATATTAAAACAGTCGAGTTTCATCTTATAAATATATCAAATACCGGTTTGTAAGGCCTAAAACTTATGTCATAATGAAAAGTCTACATGCTTAATTGACTATTTTACCCTTATATAAAATCAATTTTAGCATTAATCTAATTTTTTGTAGACTTTTGGACTTGTTTGAACACGAGACATGGTGTAACACCCATATTTTGTATAAGTTGTAGAATTAAGGTTTTGGGATTTTTGTAATGCTTGATATTTGAATTTTCTTGGGAAAATTGATGTGCGGTCGCAATTTAATTCTAAAATTATGATGTTGGAGGTTCGGGATCAAAATCTAGCACGTTTGGGGTTGTCGGGAGGTCCGAGCAACTTCCTGGGCAGCCTAAGCCACAACAAAAGGTGGCCGAGTGTCGAGCTCGTAGTGTGCTTGTGAAACAGTAGCCGACGTGGGTTGCGACATGACAAAAAGGTGGGTGAAAATTCGAGCTCTGTGTGTGCGCGTGCAATGGAGGTCGATCGGATGCGGGTAACTTGGCCGGGCGACCTAGGCCACACATACTGTCTTTTTATCTTTAACAATACTCCTCGACAACACATTTCCCCCAAAAGCCCTGGAAAACAAAGTGTCCCAATAAGTGGTCTATTGCCTATTGGGGATTGGGGTACGTTCCAGGAGCCTTCAAATTCTTTTTTTGAATTGTAGTATGTGATTAATAATTTTTTTGTTTGGATATGTAAATTAAAAGAATATAATCATATAACATATTAAAATCATGATCAGATAGAATTTTGATTTTTTTTAATATACCTTTGATTGAAGACAATATAAAAAATGATGTAATAAAGACTAGATGACGACTTAAAACTTATTTATATTATATGATAGTAAAAGCAAGATGAGGACATGATGGTGTTTCCCTTTTGAAGATTGGATAAAAGCCGCACACGTTGCTCAGGTCCCCTTAGACGAAGCCTTGCCCGATTTTCCTTCTTCTCAATTCATTCTTTCTTCACCTTATCTCCTTCTTACTTCATTTTTTACCACCGTTTTTTCTCTCTCTTCGTTGATTTCAATTTGATGATCATTTAAGGTTTAAGTAATTGTCACTTCATGTATTTAATAAGATCTTGAATGAAGCTTCAAGTGAGGGTCAAAGCTTCAAAGATTTCTCTCCATTTGTTGCTTGGTTTCTAGGTTTTAGCCAATACCTAGCATTATGAGTTAATCATACTCTTTTATAAAACTATATACATGTCAAAATGCCATATTTTAGTTTCACAAACTCCCATTTTATATATTTCTTGTAGTTAGTGTATAACACCCTCAAATTTGGAAAGAACAACTAATTAAAAATTTCGATATTACATCAAGTAAAGGATAAACCTTCTTCCTACAAATCAAAACTCGATATACCTCAAATTAAAATCTATAATTAACTTCCAGAATTATAAACTCAAGTCTTATACAAAAGACTAAATCGAGGCCTGGTGTTACTAAACCCAAACCAAATTGCTATTCCCAAAGTGCAGAAGACTTCACCCAAGCTACTCTCTCTTGTGCATATAATTCAACACTCATCTCTTCACAATGTCGCTAGTATCATACCCCCAACCAAAACCTACCTGATGCACATGCCGACAAATAAAAAAGTTAGACTAACTCCTAGTGAGTTCAAGAGTTTTCAACATGAGTAATTATATCATTAAAAGGAAAGAATGCAATGTAATTCTTAATCTTTCATAATGATTTACTTTAAATATGAAAACGACCCGTTTTCCAATTACACGCATTTTTAAAGATGAACGCCTCAATGCCAAACATTCTTTCATGAAGTGGTGCAACCCAAAACTCACTCAAAACGTGAATAATGGTAAATGCTCAAATATTGAAATTCGAATAGAACATTATTATCTAAACTAACAAAATGACCTCCATTTATATATATTAAATCATCAAGGAAACATATAAACATGACTTATTTATCAAAATATCCCAAAAATTCCACATATGGGGTTTTCACAAGATTTATAGAATCACGTACCCAAAATAGATGAAACTCGTCACATAAACCCACATTTGATATTTATCAAGTAAAACACATAAAGACTTCAAAATGGACATTTTTGGCATGTACATAGTTTTCACAAATCAACTTGAACTCACCTTGCTAGATTTAGGCAAAATCTATATTTTCCCCAACTTGAGCTTCGAAGTTGTAACCTAGGCAACAAAAAAGGGGCCCGATACTTCAACTAGAGGAGCGACCTGTTGGTTCACCAAACCCCGACTCAACTCCTTTGAAGAAACTTGGATCCTCAAGCCAAAACTTCCAAAAACCTAGATCTATAAGTTTCCAACCATAAATATTCATATCCAACCATTTAGAATCGTTAAAATTTTACATGAAGATCTCAACTTATATCAAAACCCAAATTTCCATAGATGAAGAAAATAGAAGATTACCTTAACCATAACTTGAATCCACCAACCAAAATACCTCTAGGGTCATCAAAATGAACCATAAACTCCCAATCTTCAAAATGGAGAAAAAGGGTTGGATGAAACCCTAGAAACTTGATGAAGAAGATGAAGTGAAAGGGGTTCTAGAAAGGTTAAGATTCATAAAAATGGTGTGGAGTTTGATTTGGGAGAGAAAGATGGAGAAAGGAGAAAGGATTTGGGTTTTTTAAGGAGAAAATCGAAATGAGGGAGATCAGATATAGATATGGGAGTAAAAGTAGGATAGAGTGGAGGGAAAAGTTGAAGGTGAAAAAGGGTGAAAATTTCGTCAGACTCAATCGGACGTCCACTTGGAGCCCTATGCGGACGTCCACTTGGAGCCCTATGCGGACGTCCACTTGCATCAGGACTGAAACTTCTGTTGATTCCGTGGAACCACACAGACATTTGCCCTATGCGGTCCACTTGCTTCCTTATACGGACGTCCACGTAACACTGGTCGCCCGGTTTATTGCCCGATCACTGTTTTGGTCATAACTTCTTCGTTTTACCTCCGAAAAGGCCTGTTGGATTCGTGTTTGAATTCACCATCAAACAAGACAATAAAATATAGGATTAAATCCAAAATTCTATTTCTTCTATTTCTCTTGAAAGATCGATTTCTATACTGACTTGAAATTATACTTATCCGAAAACTACGGGTGTTACAATCCTCCCAACCTTAAAATGATTTCGTCCTCGAAATCTAGCTTCCACACAAACATTGAATTCCAAACTCAACACTTATCAGGTTTTCTTGGTTCCCATTTGTAGCTCAGTTTTCTTTCTTACGTTAGCTAACCTTGACAATAGAATTCCTCGAAACATCGATGTTATGCGATTCTATTTCTTGCACAACTCTCAAACTGAGTATGGAACATGAGATTACCCAGACCCACCACGCAACATGGAGCACAAGTCCGATAATTGTCCTGTCGTCTACTCATCCCAGGGAGAGTAACAATCTAATGATACCCTCCCCAAATAACATCAAGACCATTATTTCTCACCCTCCAAGGATGTGTCTCTAGCCCATTTAAACTTAAATTGACATTAAATACTACTTGAAAAAACCGCCATGCCAAATCTCACGCTGACTTTCACATCCAATATCCACCTCGATACGTTACACTCATACAGTGTGAACATTGAACCTTACTGCAACAATTTCTAACTGTATGATCTCGGTTGCCTCTCAAACTTAGGTGACATGTACTACCCCAAGGGTAGCTTGTGATCTTCATTGTCTAATTCGTCCCAACCCAACACGATTCTGAATTCGTAATCCAATGATCAACACCAAACTCAAAGAGTTCCAAAAATCCTTAATAATTCACCCTTGGTATTGGCAGATCCTTCTTTCCAGGGACGTGCCAATACGATCTCCACGGAGTCAGTTTATTCAAATTAGACTATTGCGCAACTCCAACTATACTCAAATATCATCATTCAGTCGATAAAGCCTTTACCATAACAAGAAAAATCTTAATCACCGATACTTAATTACCGACCTCTAATCTCCTTAAAGTTCTACCATTGAGAGGCTAACATTTCTTACGATCCAACGGGAGCACTTCCAAACATTCCAACGACCATTAACCTCAAAACAAGAAGTCGATGCCTAAAATCAAAATGGCCATATCGAAAACGTGGGTATGCCAAGAAGTTTTCATTCCTGGTTGCACTACGTCATGCCCCAAATAAAGATTTATAGTTGACACCTGGCATGGAAATAAAACCTCCTAATCTTACAACTTTAACGAGTGAACCATATCTCCTTTATTCACGAAGACTCGTTAAGATGGTACACCACCAATACGTAACATGCTGTCGAACAAACAATCCATCAATTCAAATCCAACCATACGTAAGCAACCACATAAGGCTTTAACCCGAAGACTTACCGAAAGGGAAAGGTCACCACTTACTTATATGAGGTAATAACATAAATCTACTACTTTAATTATTCATACGTGAACAAACTCATGAGGCCGAATTCCTAAAAATTCAATCCTGCCCACCAATTGGGTCATCCGACGTTTCAGTTCCCAAGGACTTCTCTACTCCCTGATCACAACTCCTATCACAAGAGGGTTTAAATCTATAGCCCCGATTGAGTTCTAGATTTTTCAAACTAATATGCCAATTTGAAATTTTATAAGGCTATCAGACGCAAATTCTTTATAACAAGTAATCATACGTGTAAAAATCCAATACTGTTTACTCGGTAGTTGTGCAAAGTGGTCACAAACGCTACACATATAAAACCATTTCGAAAACCATTTGATTATTATTCAAGATAATAATGACAACAATGAAAGATGTTCAACAAACCCTTCAAAGGAACCGCTATGGTCCCAACATGCATCTATTTGCGCCATGTATGAAGAATAATTTTACGTACTAAAATAGTGTATAACAAGGCTTTTGTACAAAACTCCAGAAGGGGAAGTTCACGTAATCAAGTTCCAAAAATTTCTCATGTAACCATATAATGACATGGAATAAAATTTCCCAACGAGACTAGCATACATCGGTTTATTTCCCAAAGCTTAGTAAAATGATAGGTGCATGCAATTTGGTCAAACGTAAACTAATTTAGATCGACTTCAAACTTTAAGCCACACGAATAAAAAGATCTTTGTCCCAAAATAGTGGCTACAATGCCATGCATACCAACAAACCAATATAACGTATTTGCGTGAACCGTTAAAAGTGGTGTCAACAACCGAAGAATGTACAAAGCAAAAGTTTAACACAAACCATCATAGGTCCTTCTTATGCTTACTCACACAAAAAATATAAATCAATTCAAATACTAAGCAGTGTACAACGAAATATACTTGTATAAAACTTAAAATTGCAATTATGCGATACTAAGACTCTCAAGTCGTCTCTTGGGTTGCGAAAAGACATGTGCAAAACTCGCATGAGACATGACGCTCAATAAAACTCATAAATTTACATGCACCATAATTAAAGCCTACACATTTCAAAGTTCACTCATGCGTCGCAAGACGTCGTAAAATAATACTCCATAAAACTCAACAAAACTCGCACAGAATAAAGTTCCCAATAAAACTCAAACACCAAAACATGGAAATAACTTTTTCCTTTAAAACCTTAACATATGTGGAGGAGATCCAATGTCAAGGTCATAAATTGCAGTTACTTGCCCGAGACCCTAAACAATGTTAAAGAATGGATACTACAATATCCGAAAATAGCGTTCGACAACAATAGGGATAAAGAAAATCTCAACAAAGTTTGCAACCATGTGCAATAAAACAATTTTATGCATGTTTAAACCCATGGTTTTAAATCTCGTGCGTGTTAAACGTATTTCCAAGAATTCAAAATACGACTCGCATGATGATTTGGGAAAGCATGAAATACTTTATGCAAATTATTTTAAAAGAAAGTTTCGTGCATGAATTTTGGTCGAGACCCAAAATCTTAGGACCGAGGTCACCAAGCCCAACGATTACACTACCGACATCCGGATGCTCAAGATCTTAAGGTAAGGATAGACAACTAAATCGGTTAACCTTACAATTTCTTCTTGAAATAAAGTCGATTCAATAGGCCTATGGTCCTAATTCAGCCAATAGCCTCAACCCAAAATGGTCAACTTCATGTATTCATCATACTTAACCGTCATTCCAAGTGACAGTGCTATAAACATCAACTTCTTCTAACTACTACTCCTCATAAATTCATCCACTACCCTATTGGTAATCACATAAAGGCGATTCAAGCACACACGTGTAACATGTAAGTTTACCATGATACTGGCCAGGTGCAATTATGAACGTACCGTACAAGATTATCCTTGCTACCCTCGTCATGATTCCCAATTCTGGCGCCTCTATCGACCTCAAAGTATCCTATCTTAAGGTGCCTAATAGTACAATCTCACTTTCACTTAGAAGAACGCTAGTTTGGGTCTAGGTATCCGAAATCAACACCTAAATCTCTCGAACTTAAGCTTTGATACCAACTTGTAACACCCTCAACTTTGGAAAGAGCAACTAATTAAAAATTTCGATATTACATCAAGTA
This sequence comes from Arctium minus, assembly GCA_954870635.1. Lineage (NCBI taxonomy): Eukaryota > Viridiplantae > Streptophyta > Magnoliopsida > Asterales > Asteraceae > Arctium > Arctium minus. Next base: position 37,801,194 of record OX941087.1, on the reverse strand, counting down.
AAGGATAAACCTTCTTCCTACAAATCAAAACTCGATATACATCAAATTAAATTCTATAATTAACTTCCACAATTATAAACTCAATTCTTATACAAAAGACTAAATCGAGGTCGGGTGTTACTAAACCTAAACCAAGTTGCTATTCCCAAAGTGCGGAAGACTTCACCCAAGCTGCTATCTCTTGTGCATATAAGTCAATACTCAACTCTTCACAGTGTCGCTAGTATCATACCCCCAACCAGAACCTGATGCACATGCGACAAATAAAAAGGTTAGGCTAACGCATAGTGAGTTCAAGAGTTTTCAACATGAGTAAGTATATCGTTAAAAAGAAAGAATGCAACTTAAATCTTAATCTTTCATAATGATTTACTTTTAAATATGAAAACGACCCATTTTCCAATTACACACATTTTTAAAGATGAACGCCTCAATGCCAAACATTCTTTCATGAAGTGGTGCAACCCAAAACTCACTCAAAACATGAATAATGGTAAATGCTCAAATATTGAAATTCGAATAAAACTTTATTATCCAAACTACCAAAATACGAGTAAGACTCAAGCCCCAAAATTATAACTTATGGAGAACACCCCATACTCAAAACGTCACCGAAAACAAGGATAAAAACTAAATACCCAAAATAACACCTTTTGGTGACGGGGGAGACCCAATTTCCATGGTTAGTGGCGGAACACAAAAGTGGACCCCTTTCCATGTTATTGAGTTCACCAAACTAGGATCAAGGCCACGAGCTCGCCGGCTCATACTCAGATGTGGGGGAGGGCACCCAATGATCATAGTGATACTCATTTACTAGGATTACATTTACGGTCCATGGCTAGCATCCGATCCACATAATCGTACCTAGTTGCCTTCCGAGGACCCAATGTCTCAACTATTTTCAAACGGGAAATAATTATATCCCATAAAAACTGACTCAGAAATTACATCATAGGGTCAATGACATGTGTTTAACTCCAAAAGCCCGCACCATAAAGCCCTCAATGACCTCATGACTAATCCTGGTCCCAACATGGAAAACAAGCCCCCTATTTAAAATAATAAAGACCGACTCACATGCATATGGATCCATTACATTATAGTCTATAACATTACATGACTCCAATTGAATGACCAAAACACTCAAAACATGTAATTCTCAAATGATACACAATAAACGCAATCATACTCAAACTCCACAATGGGCTATTAAAACCGGACAAATGTCCCCAAGACTCATGTTAGTCAAAACCAATCCAAAGCTCAAAAATTTACTTTATCGTACAATAAAAATCAGTGTAAACAATAAATCACATTTAACCAACGGTTATGCAAACACAACGACCAAAAGTATGATTTACCCAAAACTCATCATTGGACCATTTTCCAAATGAACTCATAACTTTATATTTCCAAAATGTCTCATAACTTAATAATATGCATTTTCCAAATAGTTTATAAGATCAAATACACTAAAATGATATTTACATCAAATGACCTCCATTTATATATATTAAATCATCAAGGAAACATATCAACATGGTTTATTTATCAAAATATCCCAAAAATCCCACATATGGGGTTTTCACAAGATTTATAACATCTCATACCCAAAATAGACGAAACTCGTCACATAAACCCACATTTGATATTTATCAAGTAAAACACATAATTATTTCAAAATTGAAATTTTTGGCATGTACATAGTTTTCACAAATCAACTTGAACTCACCTTGCTAGATTTAGGCTAAATCTAGATTTTTCCCAACTTGAGCTCCTTTGAAGAAACTTGGATCCTCAAGCCAAAACTTCCAAAACCTAGATCCATAGGTTTCCAACCATAAATATCCATATCCAACCATTTAGAATCATTCCCCAAACATTTTACATGAAGATCTCAACTTATACCAAAACCCTAATTTCCATAGACGAAAAAAGAGAAGATTACCTTAACCATAACTTGAATCCACCAACCAAAATACCTCTAGGGTCACCAAAATGAATCACAAACTCCCAATCTTCAAAATGGAGAAAAATAGATGGATGAAACCCTAGAAACTTGATGAAGAAGATGTAGTGAAAGGGGTTATAGAAAGGTTAAGGTTCATAAATGATGTGGGGTTTGATTTGGGAGAGAAAAATGGAGAGAGGAGAAAGGATTTGAGGTTTTTTGAGGAGAAAATCGAAATGAGGGAGAGGGAGATCAGATCTAGATATGGGGGTAAAAGTAGGACATAGAAGAGAGAAAAGTTGAAGGTGTGTTGGGAAATTCAGAAATGCTCAAGTATGGTTAATGCTGCTTCAACATAATTACTACTGCCAGTTGAAGTTAATGCTGCTAATACAAGTTAATACTGCTCATCAAGATTAGTACTGCTAGAACAAAGTTAATACTGCTGAGCATGGTTAGTACTGCTGAACTTAATACTTCTCAGAGTATTAATACTACTGAAGATTAATGCTGCTTATATGATGAAGATTCGTTTGGCAAGGATGACAGCTGGATTGAAGATATCTATGGAAGCTTAGAGATAATGATGGAAGATTATACTGAAGATCTTTTATTATTTTGTAATTATCTTTTATCTTCAGTATATGTATAGAATAGTTTTGTTTTCTTCAGTAACATTCATTCTGAGTTTTTAGCTTTGATAGAGAGAATCAACCTCAAGGTTAGAACCCTAATTCTAGAGAAGTAGAATTCGTATTGGTGAGCCTGTTCATCAATATTGAGGTTGTGTGTAAAAGCTTGTGACTTTCAATCATTAAATAAAGTTTGCAAGTTGTTCATCAGATTTACTGTTTGTTTACTGTTTCATTGAATATCAAAGTGTTATTCCGCAAACTTCTTTGATATTGTTTTCTGAGAGTTTATTCTTGTTTAGAATTAAGATCCTGACAAGTGGTATCAGAGCTTGTAGTCTCAGAAAACTTATTCATCATGGAAAACGTTGTTGAATCAAACAGTACCTTGGTCTCAAAGGTTCCAATGCTCAGACCCAATGAATTCGACATGTGGAAGATCAGAATCAAGCAATACATACTCCTCACTGATTATTCTATGTAGGACATCATTGAGAATGGCCCATCTGAAGCAGGAAAGATTGGTGCTGATGGAAAGAGGACACCACCAAAAACTGATGCAGAAAGAAAGACTAGACAGACAGAGATGAAAGCCTTGAGCACTTTGCTCTTGGCTATTCCCAATGAATATCAACACCAATTCTGCAATTGCACTGATGCACAGATGCTCTGGAATGCTCTAGAGAAGAGATTCTCTGGTACCAAAAGTACCAAGAGAAATCAGAAGGCCATACTGAAGCAACAGTATGAGAACTTTATGTCAACCAAGAATGAGTCCATGACTCAAACTTTTGACAGGTTCAACAAGATAATTGGTGAACTGGATACAGTTGGAGTACAAATTGATCAAGATGATCTAAACAGGAAGTTCTTAAGGTCCCTGGGTGATGAATGAACCATGTATACTGTCTCTTTCAGACAAAATGATCAACTGGAAGAAAAGGAACTTGATGATCTATACAATGATCTAAGAGTTTTTGAATCTGAGGTAGAGGCTAAGAAGAAGCCTTCTGGGTTTGTTCACAATGCTGCACTCCTATCAGCATCAATTGATTCTACTTCCAACCCTGAATCAGTTAGTGCTGCTAATGGAGCAAATCAAGAGAAAGGCACTGAATCTGTGTTTGAAGCCTTTCTGTCCAGTCATGGAAACTCTTCTCTAATTAATGATGACTTGGAACAACTCCATCCAGATGATCTTGAAGAGATGGACATTAAATGGCAGATGGCCATGCTCTCTATGAGAGTAAAGAAGTTCATCAAGAAAACTGGGAGGAACAACTTCTCCCAAAGAAGAGAAGATGGAGCAGGTTTTGACAAGTCAAAGGTGGAATGTTATAAATGTCATCAAAAGGGACACTTTGCTAGGGAATGCAGAAGTGGAGTGTCTCACAACAACAACCACCAACAGGCACAGTCTGGAAGCTTCAATAATAACAGAAACTCTGCACAAGCACTAGTCTCTCAACAAGGTATGGGGTTTGATTGGAGTGATCAAGCTGAAGAGGCTATCCAAAACCAAGCTCTAATGGTAGAAGTGTCTGATCTCCCAACAGAGGTAACTTCTAATCTTTGTTCTCAAAATTTCATTAACACTGTTAAAAGGTACAGGGATCACAATCAGAACATGAGTGATGACCTTAAAAGATTAGAAAAGGACATAAAAGATTATGTGAGGATTGTTGAGAGGTTTGAAGATCAGATTAAGAGTTTTCAAGCTAATGAGCTTCAACATTCTTATGACACAAACTACTGGAAGTGGGAGAAGAATGACCTAGAACTCCAACTGACCAAATCTAAAGAGGAGAGTGATAAGTTAAGAGGAGAGTTAGCTAAAGTCAAGCTAGATGTAGAAAAGTTTTCCAATGCTTCTAAAGCAATGGACTCTTTACTACAAACTCAGATTCATGATAGACTGAGAAGAGGAATAGGGTATAATACCACACCACCACCCTACAACAACAACTACATCCCTCCTAGTTCAGACTTGTTAGAGACAAAGGATAGGAAGGACCTGCCTGAGGGAGCCACTGAGATAGATCCTTTAGATGAAGTAGTTGTTACGGATAAAACTGAGAAAGAAACTGTCAAGAATAAGGACAACACTATGAGTGGTGAGATTCCTATAGAAAATCACATAGTTACCAATGAGGGATGTGGAAAGAATTGGGTCAAGTCCAATGAGATAGAGAAGACTGAGGGAAAGAATAAGAAGGTTCATTATAAGCAGACCACTATTGTGAACCCTATCCCTTGCAACAAGTGTTCATGCAATAAATCTGAGCCTCAACAACATGATAAAAAGAGGGGTAATCAGAGAAACTGGAATAATATGTGGGCACAAAAACAAGGGATTGATCTGAGTAAAATCAATAGACCAAAACCCTGTTTTATTTGTGGAAAGCTTAATCACATTTCCAAATACTGCTATTTCAATCCTATGAACCAAAGGCTGAATTTTCAGAGACCTACTCAAAAACCTTTTGGTTATAGGAAGAAAGAAAAGAACCATGTGGCTAAGAAAGTTGTCAAATCTAAAAGCCACATGAAGAAAAAGAATGTGGAGGACAGTGTCAAGATCTGGATACCTAAAAGCACTAAAACTGTTAGTACTGCTACCACAAATAGTGCTGCTGACAGTGATAGTGCTGCTAGAAGCAATAATACTGCTACCAAGGTTAATACTGCTAACTCTGTTAGTACTGCCAACAAGGTTAGTACTGCCAAACCTGTTAGTACTACTAACTTTGTTAGTACTTCTAAAGATAGTGCTGCTTCTAGTATTAGTGCTGCTAGACCAATAATCTTGACAAAGTACTCAAATACTAAGTGTTCTGATTTTAAAAACCTCATCAAAAAGGAGTGTAAGTATTTTGATGAGAAAGGGAGACCCAAGACCACTTTGGCTTGGGTTCCCAATCAATACTAATTGTCTAATCTTATGTGCAGGGCAACCAACAGCTCAAAGGGAAGAACATCTGGCATGTTGATAGTGGTTGCTCTAGGCACATGACAGGGAACATGTTTTGCCTCAAGAACTTCAAGAATATTGATGGTGGGCATGTTGCTTTTGGGAATACTCCAGATGGAGGTAAAATCAGTGGTAAAGGTGATGTGACCAAAGGTAAAATGACCTTTGAAGATGTTTTCTATGTTGAACAGTTAAGGTACAACCTGTTAAGTGTATCACAGGTTTGTGACAAACAACATAGTATACTGTTTACAGATTCTGAATGTATTATCATTTCTCCTGGATTCAAGGTAGTTGATGAAAATATGATACTACTAAGAACCCCCAGAAAGGACAATGTATATTGTTTAGATATGGAAAGTGTTCCATCTGATTCATCCCTAAATTGTCTTGTTTCAAAAGCTTCTCTGGATGAATCATCACTTTGGCACAGAAGGATGTGTCACATGAACTTCAAAACAATAAATAAGCTGGTTAAAAACAACCTTGTAAGAGGCTTACCTTCTAAAGTCTATTCATGTGATGATCATTGTGTTGCTTGTCTGAAGGCAAACAACACAAAACTTCTCATAAGTCCAAAGAGGTGAACACAATCTCTAATTCTCTTCATTTATTGCATATGGATCTGTTTGGCCCCACAAATGTTATGAGTATTGGTAAGAAGTCATACTGCCTAGTTATTGTTGATGATTACTCTAGATTTACTTGGGTATATTTTCTAAGGACTAAGGATGAGACAAGTGGACTGATCAAATCCTTTATTCTAAGAATTGAAAACCAAACCAATCAAAAAGTAAAAGTCATTAGGTCAGACAATGGTACTGAATTTAAAAATATTGACCTAAACACCTTTTGTGAGGAAAAAGGAATTGAGAGACAATACAGTGCTCCTAGGACTCCACAACAAAATGGTGTTGCTGAGAGAAGGAATAGGACACTGATTGAGGCTGCTAGATCTCTATTAGCTGACTCTAAACTTCCAATAACTTTCTGGGCAGAAGCAGTTAATACTGCTTGCTATGTCCAAAACAGAGTACTAGTAGTCAAGCCTAAGAACAAGACACCTTATGAGCTTTTTAATAAAAGAAAACCCTTTATTGGATTTTTCAAACCTTTTGGGTGTCCTTGTACTATTCTCAATACTAAATCTCACTTGGGAAAGTTTGATAGCAAGGCTGATGATGGTTTTCTTGTTGGTTACTCATCTCAAAGTAAGGCCTACAGAGTTTTTAATACTTCTTCTAGAATAATTGAGGAAAGTGACAATGTCAAATGCAATGAGAACACACCAAATCCTATTGGGTCTGGTCCTCAGTGGCTGTTTGACATTGATTCACTAACTAACTCTTTTGGTTTCAGTAGTGATGATTATGCAGGTTCAGGAAGTGGAGGATCAGGGGCTACACAAGTTCAAGACATTATACCTCAGTCTGTGATCTTTCCTATTCCTATAAAAGAACCTGTTGAATTCTGTGAAAAGGAGACAATAACTGAGCCAATACAGAGTGAAGAAGAAAGAAGAGAAGAGGAATCTTCAGTGCATAAAGAGCTAGAAGTAGCTGAGGTGATCCCCTCAGCTGACTTAAATGATTCCAATCTAGAGGAGGGAATCCATGAAGAACCTAGTTTTCAGACTAGAACACAAAAGAATCATCCTCCAGAGCTAGTAATAGGAGACATATCTTCTTCTATGATTACAAGGAATCAAAGCAGACTTCAAGAGCTGCAGGATCAACAACACACAGTACTCTCCTGCTTTCTATCCCATATTGAACCTAAGAAGGCCTATGATGCAATGAAAGATTCAAGTTGGATAGAAGCCATGCAAGAAGAGTTACTTCAATTCAAGCTACAGGATGTTTGGGACTTGGTGGACCTTCCAAAAGGTCATAGAGCTATAGGCACCAAGTGGATTTTCAGTAACAAAAAGGATGAGAGAGGTATTGTGATCAGGAACAAAGCCAGGCTTGTGGCACAAGGGTACACTCAAGAAGAGGGCATAGATTATGATGAAGTATTTGCTCCAGTGGCAAGGGTAGAGGCAATTAGGCTGTTCTTAGCCTATGCCTCATACATGAAGTTCAAGGTCTATCAAATGGATGTAAAGAGTGCCTTTCTATATGGTACAATTGATGAAGAAGTATATGTCTGTCAACCACCTGGTTTTGAAAATCCTACATATCCTGACAGAGTATACAAGATGAAGAAAGCACTCTATGGTCTACATCAAGCCCCAAGAGCATGGTATGACACTCTGTATACCTATCTCTTGGAGAATGGGTTTGAAAGAGGCATCATTGACAAGACCCTTTTCATTAAAAGAAGTAAGAAGGACATCCAATTAGTTCAGATCTATGTGGATGATATCATCTTTGGATCCACAAAAGATCAGATGTGTAGAGACTTTGAAGAGTTGATGCACAAGAGCTTTAAAATGAGTTCAATGGGTGAACTTACCTTCTTCCTTGGGCTTCAGGTGAAACAACAGTCAGATGGGATCTTTATCAGTCAATCAAAGTATGTGCAAGACATCATGAATAAATATGGTTTAAAAGACTCAAAGCCAGCAAGCACACCAATGGAAACTCATAAACAGATCACTGCTGATCTTGAGGGGGAGGATGTTGATGTCTATCTATATAGATCAATGATTGGATCTCTAATGTATCTCACAGCCTCAAGACCAGATATCATGTTTCCAGTATGTGTATGTGCCAAATTCCAAGTCAAGCCAAAACAATCACATCTTCAAGCTGTGAAGAGGATATTCAGATACTTAAAAGGGCAACCTAGATTAGGTCTTTGGTATCCATATGAATCTTCATTCGAATTGATTGCATATTCAGATAGTGACTTGGGTGGGGCTAACATGGGCAGAAAGTCTACTTCAGGGGGATGTCAACTTTTGGGTGCAAGACTAGTATCTTGGCAGTGCAAGAAACAAACCACAATGTCCTTATCAACAACAGAAGCTGAGTATATTGCTGCTGCAAGTTGCTGCTCTCAGGTTCTATGGATTCAAAATTAGATGCTGGACTATGGGGTAACATTTCTTCACACTCCAATCTTTATTGACAATAGCAGTGCTATAAACATTGTTAACAATCCAGTCAAGCACTCCAAAACAAAGCACATTGAGATCAGTTATCACTTTATCAGAGATTGCAATGAAAAGAAGCTCATTCAAGTTGCCAAAGTTCATACTGACAACCAGCTTGCAGATCTATTCACTAAACCTTTTGATGTGGGTAGATTCACTTTATTGGTCTCAAGTGTGGGCATGATCAACTCTGAATGAGCTCATGTTTTTAAAAGTGTTCCTATACCTGCTATTTTGGTTATTTGTGTGCTGCTAATCATCTTTCACAGGAAGTTATTGCCTTGATCAGACCTTCATAAGCTTCAAAAAGAGTAAGTATAGTTAATACTGCCAGTGCTGTTTTAATACTGCCAGTGCTCAGTTAATACTGCTAGTGGTTAATACTGCTCTCAGTTAATACTGCTAGTTAGTTAATACTGCTAGTGGTTAATACTGCTCTCAGTTAATACTGCTAGTTAGTTAATACTGCTAGTTAGTTAATACTGCTAGTGGTTAATACTGCTCTCAGTTAATACTGCTAGTTAGTTAATACTGCTAGTGGTTAATACTGCTCTCAGTTAATACTGCTAGTTAGTTAATACTACTAGTTAGTTAATACTGCTAGTGGTTAATACTGCTCTCAGTTAATACTGCTAGTTAGTTAATACTGCTAGTGGTTAATACTGCTCTCAGTTAAACCTCAGGGGTGTCTCCCAACCCTAAGAAGGTGCTCAATGAGGAGATGTATGAGCATATGGGTGAGCAGGCTGCCACTACTCCTGCTAACACAGAGGAGGACAGTGGTAACATAAATAAGACCTCCCCCATGGCAACTTTGAATGAGCAATCATTCAAAGGTCCCAGGTGCCAAGAAACCAAGGGGGTGGATAGTGCTTCTGCTAGGCAGAAGACTTCCACTACTAAAAGATCCAATGATCCTTCAAAAGGGGGTAACACTCCTGGAGAAGGTGAGGACAGATATAACTATCAAGAATTGATGGATACTATGGGAAACATCAACCTGGATGTTATCAAACAAGGAGCTGACATAGAAGAAATGAAGCTGGTAATCTTGTCCCAACAAATGCAAATTACCAAACTCAAGAGATTGGTGATGAAGCTAGTCCAGAAAAAGAAGAAGAGACAATTTGTGCTAAGGAGAAGGAAATCAGGGGATGATGCTCCCAAAAAGGGGGAGTCAGAAGCTGAGTTCACAATGGAAGAAGCTACAGATAAGGGGGAGAAACAAGGAGTTGAGGGGGAGCTTGAAGGAACAAGTACAGAAAGGGTACAAGCAGTGGAAAAAGATTCAGAGGATGTACAAGAAGCAGAAACTGTTAATGCTGCTGAACTAAGTGAAGCAGCAGAAATGGTGAAAGAAGTATTAAGTGATCTTCAGAGCAGAAATTTGGAAGAACTTGAGACATTAGAAGCATTAATCAAAGCCAAGCATGATACTCCCAAGGTCTCTTCAAAGGCCAAAGGAGTTGTCATCAAAGACAATGTTGAAGCTGTCAAGAAAGTTAGCATTCAGAAAGTGATGAGTAAAGAGAAAGGCAAAACAAAGCTAGTGGAATCTAATCAACCAATGAAAAAGCAAAAGCTGATTGAGTCAGATGAAGCTCTGGCTAGAAAGATACAAGCTGAACTTGAAGAAGCAGAAAATGTGCAAGTGGAAAAGGATAGAGAGATAGCAAAAGCAATGGCTGCAGAACTGAATAAAGCCTATCAACAAAGTCTTGCAACAGAACTAGCCAAGAAAAAAGCCACATCTCTGAGGAAGACTGGAAAGATCAAAATGGCTGCAAAGAAAAGACAAAGACAACCTTCAAAAACATACCTTGGTGCTTAAGAGAGAAAGAAAATGATTACTTTCCTCTAGGGTGCTGTAGGTGTCAAAAAGGAAATGTTTTCAAAGATGTCTTTTGAGCAAATGAAAGGGCTGTATGATGCAGAAATAATCAAGCTTCAAGGGAATGAAACGGCAAGGGTAGAAATGGAGAAAAGGATGAAAGAGAGCAATGACTTGTTGATACAAAAACCTTTTCCAGATGAGCAAGAAACTCCAAAGAAGGAGGCCACTCTTGGTGAAAGTCTAAGGATTCTTAAAAGAACCAAGATGGTGGCAAGAAGAAAGATAACCAAGAAGTCTAGAATAACTGAAGGAGAGGCTGAGAAGGTTGCTGAAGAAGAAGGGGCACCTGAGTCATCTGAACAGAAAGAGCCTTCAAGTACTAATGATGTAAAGATGTACATGGTAGTGATGGACAAAGTACCTGAACCAATTTCAGCAGAACCTGTTGGTGTAAAGCCTCCTGAAGTTATTCACTGGGATACATTGACAGTGGATGGAAAGGAATACATAAGGCTCAAGAGGAAGGGTGAAAAGTATGAGGTTTTCAACACTTGGGCCAAGATTATCAGAACATGCTCCAGGTCTGATATAGAAGAAATGTTTGAAATAGGGATGAAGTTGTATGCAGATCAGTTAAAAGCTCCAGGGATTTCAATCACAAAGCTGGTGATGGAGTATCTGTGTATGATGTTCAAACCTGATGAAGTGGAAGGAGTCATAAGAAGTGTGTTTCAAACAGTCAACAATTGGACTCTATATGAAACTAGTGGAGTATATGCAGTGACTTTGGATAGAAATCACATAGAATACTTCCTAGTGGATAGAGTATACAACCACAGCAGACTGAAGCTTCATGCAATGTTGAAGAAGAAGCTTGGATGTGTTGAAAACTCAGAAATGGCCAAGTATCTGATTCAGAGAATGATCAATCAAAGTTTAGGGCTAAATGTTGATACAGGGATCTGAAGAATGGTATTTTGGGAGCATATGAAGAACTTGACTTCTCTTCCTAAAAGTCAAGTTAGGGGGAGATTGTTGGGAAATTCAGAAATGCTCAAGTATGGTTAATGCTGCTTCAACATAATTACTACTACCAGTTGAAGTTAATGCTACTAATACAAGTTAATACTGCTTATCAAGATTAGTACTGCTAGAACAAAGTTAATACTCTTGAGCATGGTTAGTACTGCTGAACTTAATACTGCTCAGAGTATTAATACTACTGAAGATTAATGCTGCTTATATGATGAAGATTCGTTTGGCAAGGATGACAGCTGGATTGAAGATATCTATGGAAGATTAGAGATAATGATGGAAGATTATACTGAAGATCTTTTATTATTTTGTAATTATCTTTTATCTTCAGTATATGTATAGAATAGTTTTGTTTTCTTCAGTAACATTCATTCTGAGTTTTTAGCTTTGATAGAGAGAATCAACCTCAAGGTTAGAACCCTAATTCTAGAGAAGTAGAATTCGTATTGTTGAGCCTGTTCATCAATATTGAGGTTGTGTGTAAAAGCTTGTGACTTTCAATCATTAAATAAAGTTTGCAAGTTGTTCATCAGATTTACTGTTTGTTTACTGTTTCATTGAATATCAAAGTGTTATTCCGCAAACTTCTTTGATATTGTTTTTTGAGAGTTTATTCTTGTTTAGAATTAAGATCCTGACAAGGTGAAAAATGGTGAAAATTTCGTCAGACTCAATCGGACGTCCACTTGGAGCCCTATGCGGACGTCCACTTGTATCAGGACTGAAACTTCTGTTGATTACACGGAAGCAACCACATGGTCATCCGCCCTATGTGGACGTCCACTTGCTTCCCTATGCGGACGTCCACGTAACACTGGTCGCCCGATTTATTACCTGATCATTGTTTTGGTCATAACTTCTTCATTTAGCTCCGTTTTTACTGCGGAAAGGCCCGTTGGATTCGTTTTTAAATTCTCAATCCAACAAGACTATAAAATCTTGGATTCAATCCAAAATCCTATTTCTTCTATTTCTCTTGAAATATCGATTTCTACACTGACTTGAATTTATACTTACCCGAAAATTACGGGTGTTACATAGTGATTTTGGACCATTTAGGTCAAATTTTGGGAAATTTGAGAGTGTCATATCTAGAGGTGTGTATCAGACGGGTAGGGTGGACAAACCAAAAATCTGACCGGATTTCGGATATGGAAACCAAGCCCCGAATTGTGGGTTTCAAATTTCGGATTGCTTTGGGTCCGAGTTGATTGGGTTCAGGTTGAGGTACGTTGGGTTTGGGTATAGTTATAATGCAAATAATATATATATATATATATATATATATATATATATTCAATCGATTTTGAGGATAAATCAATCGATTGATAGGATTGATGAAATCGATAGTAGATTTAGATATTAAAAAAGACTACGACCGACTAGGATTTAGGATTTTTTAAACGATAATTATATAAATAAATATATTTATATAATATTTAAAATATATATATGTATATGTATTTCAGGTTTTCGGACGGGTCGGGTGGCCAGAAATCAAACCCAACCTGGACCTAAATATTTCCCAAAAAGTAGGGTTTTGGATTTCTGGATTTCGGGGCATTCGGGTTTTGCATAAACACCTTATTTTCGGTTTGGGTTCAGGTTTGGCATTTGGACCATTCGGGTTTTGCACACAACTAGTAATATCTTTTGATAAATTAAATATGAGAGTCTCTTTTATATGTTACGAGGATGATGAGTTTAAAGTATAAATGAATTTGGAACCTAAACTCATGGATCTTAGCATACATTAGGTTTATTGATAAAATGGGAATATTGCCCACTTGATCACTTGTTATACATGAAAGTTTGTGTGTTTGATATGGTTCAATCATATCTAGAAGATATTGAATATTAGACTGTAATGCAATGGATCCATAAGCAAAAGAGTCGGTTTTGGTTGATTTAATTGGGATGAACATTCCTGTATTGTAGCTATAAAAAGGCATTGGGTCACTAGAGACAATATGGTACGGGCTCTTGGAGTCGGTCATCAGCCATTGACCACATAATGTAATTTCTAGTGAACGAGCTTAACTAGGATCATTGGAGATCTCAAGCTATAGGCCATAAGTAGTTGAACTTGATGACTCATAAGATATAGACATGTGTGGTTGAACTTATTGACCATTGACCCTGTAGTGAGGCTAATTAACATAGATACGTGGCTTACTTTTGCGTTCCATCAATATCAATGGATAAATTGGGCCTCTCTCGTCATTGCAAGATGTGTTTTAACTTAATGGTCTTGAAATGACATATTTGAAATGGATGACCTTGATAAATTTATGTTCCCGGTTTAAATGCTTTATAACTTTATTTACTAACCGTTTGAACTCACTAGGCATTAAGTCTAACACTCTTTCTTAAATGACATGTATATCAGGATCTCTAGGTGGCAGGGTCAGAAATGTCTAAGCGAAGATTTCGGTGTCAATAGAGGCATTTTTGGGTTTGCAACTTTTGAATTTCTTACAAGTTGATTGATGATATAACTATTTTGGCGGTTGTAGCAATACCCGAATGTAATCTAATTTCTCGAGTTGATTTACATTAGGAGTTTGTTGGCTATAACCCAATTATTGTCTTGTAAACATTTTTCACAGTCCCTTTTTTGGGTGAAAGTAATATCTTTACATTTATTCCATTTTATTTTGTGGTTTAAATTCCCTCCTATTTTAGGGGTGTTACATGTTTGTATCAGAACATTAGTTTAAGCGATCTATGTATGAACTTAAGATGCCTAGACTGAAGATGGAATTTTAATTTATGATTTGTAATATATGGGTAGAATTCATAAGATAGGAGATCTATAGGATTGACGAAAATTCATTAATTAAGAGTTACGATGATGGTAGAAAAGAATTATTATATGTGATAAATTAAGAATTTCATGTGGCCAATGCTATTATGAATATAATGTTACATGAACGTGCTTGAAATTGCTGTTGTTATGATAATTTAATGATTGTAGTAGTATGTTACAATTGTTAATCTTGTAAAGATTTAACTCATGTGTTCATTATCTTGTGTATGGCAATCTTTAATGGTGAACACTCAGAGTAAACTGTTGGGCCAAGATGAGCGCGTTACAGTTCTGGGGCAAGCGAGAGGACCCAAAAATTCATTACCTCCTCCCTTTCTGCCATTGTTGGGGGGGGGGGGAATGTGCCAAGAGTGGTGTTGGCCTCCTCCAATCCTATAATTCAGGAGGTGAACCCACAAACTGAGACGATGACGAGTGTGATGCAAATGATGGATTCCGCCACGGAATGACAATGAGATATGTTTGTAAAGTTGCTGGAAGAAAGAGATGCAAGAAGTCGAAGGGCTAAAATGGTTGAGGAGAATGCTATCGGTGGTTCTGGGGCACCAGTAATGTGATTGACATGGACGGGAATGTGGTAGCAAGTGTAGGACGGGGAGAAAAGGTTTGTTCATACAAGACCTTCTTGTGTATCAAACTGTCGGAATTTTCTGGAACTAACGATCCAGTTACATGCATGAATTGGATCAAAGAAATTTAGCAAGCGTTTGAATCGAGCGAATACGGGAAGAAACAGAAGGTGAAGTTTGCATCCCAAATATTGAGGGGCAAGACCCTTAGACTGTAAAACGTCATGAGATCCGCCCTCTGAGTTGCGTTTATTCCTTTACTCATGTGGGATGTGTTCAAGAAGAAGTAATGGACACACACTGCAATGAAAGGGCTTTGGACCGAATAGAG
This sequence comes from Arctium minus, assembly GCA_954870635.1. Classification (NCBI taxonomy): domain Eukaryota; kingdom Viridiplantae; phylum Streptophyta; class Magnoliopsida; order Asterales; family Asteraceae; genus Arctium; species Arctium minus. The sequence goes on along the minus strand of OX941087.1, from coordinate 37,785,938 downwards.
GACGAATCCCTGGCCTTTAAGAAAGAGAAAAATCAATAGATGACTACTCATTCAGTTTATTGAAAAGATAGATTTGGTGGGCTATTTGGCTGCGAATGAGATAACCAAGATCTAGGCCTATATCAATGGCCTACCGACCAAAATGAAATATTTGGTACGAAATGCCAAAGTGTCTACACTTCAGGAGGCAATGAATGAAGCTCCATTAATGGAGGATGACCTTGCTCATGACAAGGAGTATAGGGCAGTTATTGGAGAGAAGAGGAAGCGGAAAGGCTAGTCAGCATCTTTCCAAGATCATTCGTTGGAAACCGAAAGGACGACTCTATGCGGGAGGCCTGATGGTGTCCCAAATGTCAAAACAATCATCTTGACCCATTCAACTTGAGCTTGGGCAACTGCTACAAATGTGGGAAACCCGGTCATACCATAAAATATTGGCCGGTAACGGTGCCCATTTATTAAGGATGTAAAGAATCGAGCCACTTCAAGAATGACTACCTGAAGTTGAGGACGGGAGGAAGTCAAGGGAAGAAAGAGAACCATTCGATTCAAGGTAGAGCATTTCATATGACCTCCGAGGAATCAAAGGCATCGACAAATTTGGTTTCAAGTTCTTGTTAACTTCGTACCTGCTCATATTCTGTTTGACTCTGACGCGTATTGTTCGTTTGTGTCGAGTTCTTTTTGTCAAAAATAATATGTGCCTGCTAGTAGCTTAGATGATACCATGATAGTTAAGATAGAAAATGGTAGTCAAGTCTTGATTCACAAGATTCTAAAGGTTTGTGTCTTAGAGATCGAGGAAATTTTTTTTTTGGTCAATCTGTCACCGATGGCTATAAGCGGGTTCGAGGTAGTGATCGGGATGGATGGGTTGGTAGAGAACCAGGTGGAGGTTCTATGTTCCAAGAAGTTGATTCAGGTTCCGATGTCGGGTGTTGATGCTGTGCTTATCTATGTATAGAGAAAAAAAGGGGAGATCACCGTTATCTCCATGGCGAAGGCACACAAGTGTTTGGTTAAGCGATGCTCCTATTTGGCATATGTGTTGGATGCCAAGTTAGAAAAGAAGACACTTAAGTATGTGAGAGTCATTCATGGATTCCCTAACGTATTCCTCGATGACTTGCATGATTTGCCACCCAACTGACAAGTAGAATTCTAGATCGACCTAGTTCTAGGTGCGACTCCCATTGCTAGAGTGCCTTAACACTTGGCTCCATCATAGAGATGTAGAAGAAGATGTCACAACTGTAAACCTCCTCGAAAGGTGTTTGTGAGACCGAGTTCGTCGCTTTAGGGATCTTCGATTTTATTCATGAGGAAGAAGGATGACACAAAGAGTGTGTATCGATTATTGAGAATTGAACAAGGCAATTGTGAAGAACAATTATCCACTTCATAAGATTGAATATTCATGATATCGATCTTCGTTTGGGGTATCATCAGGTGAAGGTGAAGAGTAATGACATTAAAAAGACGAATTGTAAGATGCGTTACAACAATTGCAAGTTTTTGGTAATGCCGTTTGGATTCACAAACATACCATGGTGTTTATGGATTTGATACCGCGTATGTCGATCCTTCATTGACGAGTTGGTGTTCGTGTTCTTTAACGACATTCTCGTCTATTCCAAGCACGAGTCGGATCATGAACATATACGGGAAGTCCTAGAAGTGTTGATAAAGAAGAAATTGTATGCCAAGTTGTCCAAATGCGATTTTTGGTTATAGGAGGTTCAGTTCTTAGGTCACGTAGTCACCCACGATGGTGTGAAAGTGGACCCCTCCTAAATCGAAGCAATGGTGAACTAGGAACCGCCTAAGAGTCCATCTAAAATCCAAAGATTCTTGGGTTTGGCAGGTTACTATCGGAGATTTATCCAAGATTTCTCCAAGATCGTCTCATCCTTGACGACCCTAACTTGGAAAAATGTGAAGTTCGTGTGGACCGAATTCAAGAAAAAGTGTTTCGGACGCTCCAAAAGATTTTGTGTCAAACATTGATTCTATCCTTACCCAAAGCATCCAAAGACTTTGTGGTGTATAGTGACACATCCAAGATTGATTTGGGTTGCATCTTGATGTAACGGGGAAAAATGATCGCTAGTGCGTCAAGACAACTCAAAGATCATGAGAGGAATTACCATACCAATAATCAGGTGTTAGCGGCTGTAGTGTTTGCCTTGAAATTATGGTGACACTTCCTCTACGGTACTAAGTGCACATTTTTTACCAACCAAAAGAGTTTAAAGTATGTCTTCGACCAATAATAATTGAGCATGATACGACATATATAGTTGGAACTGCTCAAGGATACGACTGTTAGGTACTTTACTACCCTGGTAAAACGAATGTGGTGACAGATGTGTTGGGTCGGAAAGAGTGCATCAACAGTGTTCAGGCTACACTAAACGAATCGATCATGTCAAGCTTAATCGAGTGAATCAAGGTGTCCCAAGGAGAAACATTTTTAGAAGAGAATATCAAGAGTGAAGTGATAGTGAAACAACACTTACTTTTATCAAAAGATGGCCGTGGTTTGAAGCTTTCTCGGGGGCACATGTAGGTGCCAAGATTGGGGGTAATTGTTAGGTATGGAAATGAGACCCACCCCATTAGGGAACCCGATGTACCCACCTCGTCGGGAATGGGAACATGGATCCCCAATAGTTAAAACCCGGGATGGGGACGAGGCAGAGTAATATGATCCCCGCCCCGCCCCACCCCGACCCGTCCCCGTACATTAAATACATTATATATTTATTATTAAATATACTGTATATTTATTATTAAAAATATTATTTATAAATATTTTTAGATTTTAGAAAGAGTATTTTGATAAACACTCAAGATCTAAGAAAACTAATGTATGGAAAATCTTAAAAATCCAAGAACTCTAAGACTTGTTCATGGCTTTTTAAAGAGATAGAGTTTTTCCCTTTTCTTTTAATGTTCAACCTGACTTCTCAAGAGATAATATGAATATATATTAATCAAAAACTAAAGGGTTGGACCCTTTTTTGTTTTTATGTGGAGAGAACGTTGACCAATTCAACTTCCCATGTGAAAACCTCCTAAAATAATGCTAGATGTCCTTCGTGATAATATTTAAAAGGATTATGGTCTTACCAAGAAATGCATGGGACAACCAAGGTGGCAAACTGCTTTAAAATATTAATATCTTAAATCAAGACAAGTTGACTTTTCATGATCAACCATTATATAAAATACATATACTCTGTCTTACATGATAATGTATATGTACAAATACAAATACAAATACAAATACAAATACAAGATGCAAGATATGGAATGACTCATGTATAATTAATTTATATCATTCTATACAATGTTTATTTACAAGTAATAAACACTTGTGTTATGCATATGCTTGTAATATCATTATTTCTATCAAAAGACAAATAATACAATATATTCATTAATAATTATCGCAATATTATTATTTTACTTTAATAATATATATATATATATATATATATATATATATATATATATATTCAATACTAAATTGTGTTGATCATAATTGAATCATATTAAATTATGTAACTGGCATCTATTTACTCTTTGTGTGTGACCCTTTGGGTTCATTATTAGCATTATCGGGATATGTTGTATCATGGGCATATTCACCAACATATACGATTTGGATGGTGGTGGAGTTTTTGACTATGAGTTGTAACTTCTTTGAAATGTAGGAGACTTTGCCGATGGATAAGCTTGCTAAGTTATGTATTGATGAAGTCATCTCAAGACATGGGGTACCAGTGTTGATTGATTCCGATCAGGACAGTTGTTTTAACTGCAATTTTTGGGACAACTTACAAAAGGAGTTAGGTACGAAGGTGAAGTGACTTATAAACCTCAAAACCTATGGTCTAATTGAGAGGACCATTCAAAATCTTGAGGATATGCTCAAGTCATGTGTCATTGATTTTGATTGGAATTGGGATTCTCACCTACCACTCGTGGAGTTTTCTGACAACAATAGTTACCATTCTAGTATCGGAATGGTACCGTTTGAAGCCTTATATGACTAGAAGTGTAGGACTCCCATGTGTTGGCTTGAACTGGGTGAGAAGCAATTTGTTGGTCCTTAGATTGTATAAGATACAGTCGAGAAAGTGAAAGGCATTCAAGAGCGTTTGGAGGCTACTCAAGACCGACAAAAAGAGCTAAGCCGACAAGATGAGGAGACTGATGGAGTTCCAAGTGGATGATTGAGTGATGTTAAAGGTGTCCCACTGGAAAGATGTGTGTCCCGATATGCAAGTGTTTCAATCACAAATTCACAAATCTCACAATGTATTGATGTAGAAATCAAGATTACAACTTTGTCTCTCTACACAATGTTTCTCTCTCTAAAAGCTCTCTCAATACAAAGACATGAATTAAGTTCCCTAATGACAAATACAAAGAACTTACTATTTATACCTACAACTATTATAAAGGAAAATAAACTATTACAAAGCATTGACTTTTACATAAGAGACTTTGACTTTTCACTTAAGGCAAGTTGACTTTGACTTTCTTCATGAGGCTTTGACTTCAATCTTCATGATCTTGAATACAAAAATATTTTGCACTAACATTCCACCCCTTTGTATTCTAGATCATACTTCAAACGTATTTCAGCTTTAACGAACATTCTCCCCGTTTATAACAATCTCCTCCTTTTGGGTAAATTTCCGCAAAGACATTCTCCCCCTTTCTCTATCTGTTATGACAGAAAGTCTTAGTGGGTTGAAAGTTATGTAAAGTATTTATGGAGTTTAATTGTTTTATCTAAAAGCGTTGTAAAAGCCTTAATTATTGTTAATTGGGCTTGTTTTGTTTAATGGGCCTTGGGCTTTAGGTTTAGGCCCTTAGTATTTAAAGGTTGTTTAGTGTGGTTTAAGGTTAGCCGTTTTTCATGATACAAGATTAGTGGTGCGCTTAATAGTTTCTAGAGAGAGTTTTGGTTTTATTCCTATGTTTCTAACTCTTTTCAATCATTCAATATACTAATTTGTGATTTCAATACATTGTTACTTTTTCAACTGGGATTCACAATTGGTATCAGAGCGAAAAGACGAAGATTTGATTCATAAAGGTATTAATTTTTCCTCTGATATTTCTTTTCGATCGACTTCTGTGTTTGGTTTCTGGGTTATTTGATTTCTGCAAAATCGTTGAGTTTGTTTGATTCCAATCTCATTAGTTGTGTTCGATTAAAGTTTTGATAAAGTTTCATGTTCTGATTCGTAGTATTGAAGTCAATTTTTGGGTTTTTATAAATCTGGAGTTCTATGGTCAGTGTTCTTGAATCTCATAATTTTTGTTGAAAAATTATCACTTTTTGGTTCAAAATCGAGTTGAGTAGGTGTTCTTAGGGTTAGATCTTTGATTGATAGTGTTTAGGGTTCATAAGTAGGGGTGTCAAAAATAACTGAAACCGAATAACCCATCCGAACCGAATGAAATTTAGGTTAAATGGTTTGGGGTTATTCGGTTTTCGGGTTAAACGGTTTGGTTAACCGAATAAGGATCCTTATTTGGTTCGGTTTTCGGTTAAATTTTTCCTAATTCGGTTAAACTGAATAACCCGAATAACACATTCTACTAATATTTTATATATATCAAGTTCATAAAAAACAAACCAAATACATGTTATACAATTATTATTTTACATCTTTTAATGCTATATATATATATTTTATCATATTACGTTTTTTTGCTTGGTTTACAACATCGCATGAAGAAAAATAATGTCATTTGGTAGATATTGGTTATTGATAGATGATGTTTTTACTTAATATAAGTCAATTGTTGAATATGAATGGATGATACAATTATATATTAGAAGCAACAGACACTTAATTTGTGGAAATTATTTGAGCAAATGTCTAACAAAAAGATATAAATCCTTATTCAGTTTAACCGATTATCAAAACGAATAACCCGAAAATCGAATAATCCGAAACCAATTAAACCGAACCTTATTTGGTTTGGTTATCGGTTATTTTTCAAAAGCTTGAAAACCGATTTACCCAAACCGAATAAACCGAAAACCCATTTAATCGACCGAATAACACCCCTATTCATAAGGAATATTTGTTTTCGAAAAACATTGATTTTTGATAAGTTTCGGTTGATTAAGGTTAAACCCGGGTGATCTCCTTACCCGACCCCCCTCTCGATCTGGCTCCTTTACCCGAGCATCCATTCCAGCTGGGCGCTCCTTCCAACCCGGGTATCTCCTACCCGGGCCCGTCACGCCCTTTGATCATATCCGGGCGACACCCTTCCTTACCCAGGTGATCTCCTCATCCGGGTGCCCTCCTTCCAGAGCCAATCCCTGGGTGATCTCCTCATCCAGGTGACCTCCACCGGTATCCCCACCCAGGACCAAAGTAACCCCGTTTGACACCATCCGAGAGCATAGCCACTTAGTTGCTACCTGGACCCGGTTCACTCCCAGCTCTCTCCCGGGACCTCCGTCACCCGGGTCCTCCCTCACCCGAGACCTCCCTCACCTGGGTCCCCCTAACTCGAGTCCTCCCTCACCGGGGTCCACCCTCACTCTGACCCCGACTCCACCATCCCCGGATCGCGGGCCGTGACCCCTCGGACCGCCTGGACAGCGGTTGGTGACCCCCGGACCTCCCGGAGCGTGACTCGTGACCCCCAGACCGTCCGGACCACGGCTCGTGACCCCCGGACCGCGACTCGACTCCCAGGCCGTGACCGCCCAGGCCGTGGCTCGTGACCCCCCAGACCGCGGCTTGGGGTCGTGACCTCCCCGGACTGCGGCTCGATTCTGGGGTCGTGATTCCAGACCGCATTCCCTACCGGTTCTATACCCACCAAGATTCGGGTCCCCTTAATCCGGATCCGGTTAATCTCCTGGGTCTTACTATTTCTTCATCCGGGTTTCATGATTACTCGGACAAGACTTATCCGGGGATTCCCTATAATACCATACCGGTTTTTCCTTAACTCGGATCAAGGTATCCGATCTCTATCCGTGCTAAGTTGCAGGAGGGTTTTTGTGTACTCTATCTGATTTTTTTTGGATTAAATCACAATTGTCTTACGATAATTTTGTTCAAGTAACAATGGGAAGAAAATTTATGTATGTGAATGGTAAATTCATAAAGGCTTATGATGATCCAGATCCTGAGGAAGATCTGAAAATTATTGAAAAGAAAAACAAAGATTCAGATGATTCATTGAAAAATGAAATCAGTGATTTAAAGAATAACAATCTCGAACTCAAACAAAAGATTTCCGATTTTGAGAAGAAGATCGAAAAAGAAAGAGTTGAATTTTCAAATGAAAGTAAGAATTTTGAGAGAAAGATTCTCGAGCTTTCAAAGAAAGTTTTTGATGAAAGAAAGGTTTTTGAGTTACAAAATGCTAAACTTTCAAAACAGATTTCTGATTTTGAAAAAGTTTTGATAATTGAGCGAGATATTTTTGAAAAAGAGTAGAAAAGTTTTGAAACTGAAAATAAAATGCTTGAAAAGAAAAATGTTGTTTTTTTCAAAGAAATATCTGATATACGCAATAGTATTGAAAATGATTTTGAAAGTGAAAGGAATATTTTCGAAACTGAAATTCAAAAGCTTTCAAGGAAATTATATGGATTAGCAACATATATTTTGAAAGAGCAGAAGTTAAATCTGATTTACAAAAGAGATTTGATTTAATTCTCGAAGAAAGAAATGTTTTATCAGTAAAAGTCAAGAAACTTGAAAAAAATTAATTTTAAAGCTGATTTATTGAACAAGCTAGTCCCGATACTGTTGTTCAATCTCCTTATTCTTCAAGTTCAACCTCTACAACTATTTCTTCGAAGAGTTCTATCAAAGCAAATGAATTTTCAAAAGATCAGATTCGCCCTTCCAATCTTTTCTATAATTCTCTAGTTGATAATACTGATAATCAAGTGTTTCGAAAAGTCAAAATGGTTTGGAGAAAGAAATCAACTACATAAGACATAGATGGAAACACATCTTACAAATCTCCTGTAGTTGATACAAATTCATTTACTTCTAAGACTGATTCACCTACTTATTTCTATTCTACAACTAAGTTGATTAGTCTAAACCGAGTAAATATCTGTTGCACTTATTGTGTCAAGAGTGACTTTGTGGATTCAAGGTATGTTAATAGCTGGTATGGTACTTATAGTATCCCCAATCCTTAGTTTAATAGCTTCAAAACTAAGGCACATAACCATCAAGGATCCATCATAGCATGGATACCAAAATCTGTCTAATCTGTTTTGCAGGAATGTCATGTGTGATTTAATTCAGATCATTCACATCACGTGACTACAATCAAGGGTTATGCCATCTTTTGAGTAGGGGGTATTATTCGGTCGGTTAAATGGGTTTTTGGTTTATTCAGTTCGGGTTAATTGGTTTTCAAGCTTTTTAAAAACTAACCGATAACCAAACCAAATAAGGTTCGGTTTAATCGGTTTTGGGTTATTCGGTTTCGGGTTATTCGGTACGGTAACCGGTTAAACCGAATAACGATTTATATTTTTTCGTTGGACATTTGAACAAATAATGTATGTTGCTTATAATATATAATTATATCATACATTCATACTCAACAATTGACTTATATTAAGTAAAATACACCATCTATCAAAACCTATTTCTAGCATATGACGTTATTTTTCTTCATGCGACGATGTAATTCATGCACAAAAAGTAATAAAAAGACATTATCTACTCTCAATAAAAACATTATATATCAACAAAATATGTAAAATAGTAATAGTATAACATGTCTTAGGTTTATTTTTTATGAACATGCAATATATAAAATATTAGTAGAATGTGTTATTCGGTATAACCGAATTAGGAAAAAATTAACCGAAAACCGAACCGAATAAGGATCCTTATTCGGTTAACCGAACCGTTTAACCCGAAAACCGAATAACCCGAAACCGTTTAACCCAAATTTCATTTGGTTCATATGTGTTATTCGGTTTTGGTTATTTTTGAGACCCCTACTTTTTGAGGGGGAGTACCATGTTTTTTTTTATTTTCATTTCGACTTCTGAACATTTCAGTTCAGGACTCGTTCTTAAAAGATTCGACTTCTGAACACTTCAATTCAGGATTCGTCCCTAAATGTTTGACTACTCAATGTTTACATGAATGTTTCATTTTGGAGAATTAAAGGAGTGTTAGGACTTATACAGTTTCTATAGTTAATCTAGAACCGGAATGACCTACCCAAGAAACACATCCAATTCATAGATATCAGTGAGGAGTCTAGATTGATAGATGAGTTCAGAGTGAAAAGAATATGGTGAGGTAGTGACAGGACTTAAAAGATTTATTGGTCCTTACCAAACCGAGTCAGTTATCCGGGTTACCACATAATCTAGTCATTCTCGTTCTTTGAAGATGAATATTGAAATAGACATGGATCTAGTGTCAATAACTTGTGTCACCCCACCTAGCCACTCAAGTATCCCCCAAAAGATACTTGTTTCATATATGCACGGAGAATTAGCACATAATCTATCTATTCCTCCCTCGGATGTCTTAGATATTGAAAAAGGAAGACATCAGCTCCGGTCTCCGAACTTCATATTCTACTCATTGTGTCTATTGATTTCTTAACCTGTGTCCCAGGTTCAATCAATCTTTGATCCAAATCTTTATGATTATATTTCTTTCACGCATGCAAGAAACTTTGTGATTCTCCTTGCATATCTTTGTGATATTTCCAGAACAGTTTGATAAGTAGATTCTTAAATTTTTACTTCAGTGATAACTGGAATTCCTATCAGAGATACACCGACGCCATCTCTGAAAATAGGCCACACAATTATTTCAATTGCTGTAATAACAGTGACTAATGTGTTTCTGTGTTAGTTGTTTACCCCATTTTGGATACTTAAATGCTTGATCTGATATTTTGCTACTCATCCAGTAAGTCTTTGAAGATACATGATGCTCGGGATGCTCCTAATCATCATGAGGGGGAGAAACGATATAAAGATTCAAAGACACTGATTATCGTGTTGAGGGGGAGTTAGCAAAAGTTGAGGGGGAGCAACAGAATTTCTTAAATCTGAGGTTGAAAAGCCATTAGATTCAAAGATTGCAGTTCTTCTATCCCTTATCATATGGTAGTTGCCACAAGTTGATTCCTCCTACGAGCTCATTGAAACAAGTTCTTAAGCTGAAAGCATGTTCAACTCGCGGTTCAAAGACAGATTCTTTGTTTTTAAACTGAAGATGCACTGTGGAATGTCATGTAACTCACACGTTATCTTTCTTTTGTGCTGATTCGATGTGTTGAGTTTCTATAGTTGAAAGTTGCTCAATTGTACATTCAGTCGAGACTATTGTACATTGAATATAGATACAAAGTTGAAAGCATGAAGACCAAGAGATTTATTGAAGGGGGGGGGGGCTTGGAAAGACATGAAGACAAGCAACACCAAAGTTTTTCAGAGATTCAAGAGGGAGAGAAGATCAAGACTTGAATATTTTAAGATGATAAATGCTTTATACAACTTTAGGGGGAGATTGTTATGACTGAAAGTCCTAGTGGGTTGAAAGTTATATAAAATAAAGTATTTATAGAGTTTAATTGTTTTATTTAAGAGCGTTGTAAAAGCCTTAATTATTGTTTATTAGGCTTGTTTTCTTTAATGGACCTTGGGCTTTAGGTTTAGGCCCTTGGTATTTAAAGGTTGTTTAGTGTGGTTTAGGGTTAGTCGTTTTTCATGAGACAAGATTAGTGGTGCGATTAATAGTTTCTAGAGAGAGTTTGGGTTTAATTCCTATGTTTGTAACTCTTTTCAATCATTCAATATACTAATTTGTGATTTCAATACATTGTTACTTGTTCAACTGAGATTCACACTATCAAACATCATCTTTAACAGAAAATGAATCTTCTAACAAAATTCGGCTTTAACTGTCTTCTCTCTTGAAGTCAAACAATACTGAAAACAATCTCCCTTTTGAAAAGAATTCAACCTTTAACATTCTTCCCCAAAGTCTTTCTCAAAAAACAAACTTTATCATCTTCGAAATAATAATCTTCCCTTTCTGAATCAACCTTATCTTCAGCAAAGAACTTATCTTCAACTTTAGCTCACTTTTCTTTTTAGACAAACTTCAAAGAATATTTTTGGCTTTTTCGTTCTATATTTTTCCCATAATCCATTTCTTGATATCTTTCTCAGAAGCTTTCTTCATTTCCTCATGTTTCTCCCCGTATCATCGAAATTGAATCTTCACAACCTGTCATTTCTTTATTTCTTCCGACATTTGCTTTTTCTTTCTATTGCTTTCTCCCCTTTTTGATGATTGCGAGCATCACCATCATCAAAACTTTGTAAGAAAAATCATTCTTTCCATCTTTGAGACAAATGACCAACTGATCTTTCCTCTTCGAAATAAGTAACATCCGTCAATTCAAAATGATTTCGAATCTTTCCAAATCCAGAATTGAGTTGTAACCCTGAATCAACTAATGAATCATTTATCATGCCTGTAAGGAGCACGAAACTACTTAGTACAATGGATGTATTGTATAAGGAGTTTTATTGATGTTCACTCCCCAGGGCTTCCATTCAATCATCGAAAAACACAAGGTAATTCTATGAATGTTCTGTCAGAAAGACAAATTTTATGTGTGTACGTGCTTGTGTATGAAAGAATTCAATAATTTTATGCTTTATCAGGCTAAAAATGTGTAAACTATTGATACAACAACAAGTTTTCCACAGACTCAATGTGCATGATTGAAGTGCGAAAGTGGGGCAAACTTCCTTCTTTTTCATTATCCAAATCTTCCGAATGAAGATTAGATAGATTATATGTTGCGTACCCAAGAAAATTTGAAACATTTATTTGTTGAGAAAGAAATGAGTAGCTGGTGGGATTAAAATCAAGAGTTGGCATGAGCTCACTACCTGTTTCAATGTTGTTCACGAAAGAATTGTGAAACAACAGTAATGTGGTTGCCCGACTCAGAAAGTGGTTGGTGCAGAGTTCTCGTATTCTTTTAACTCTGTTCTCACAATATGAATATCACAGTCAGTGAATGTATGCTCCACAAAAATATCATGATTATTAGAACATTTTGAACTTTGAAGATTTCTCATAACAATGATATTTAATGAATTAAATGAATTCAAAAGACTTGTTTGAAAATCTTACAATGTACCAGAAAGATCAAATATGAATGATAAACATGAAAAGCTTAGGTCATGAAAGAATTGGAATTTGTCTATATGAACAAATATAAACAATCATGAAAAAATCGCTTATGTTTGAATGAAAATGATGTTCAGCAAACATTGAAGTGCAAACGGGTGTATTATCATCGAAAATTGTTTCATTTTGAGACATGGTAATAACAAATATCAACAAGAAAGATTGAACCGGTGTGTATGAATACTTGACAGTATGTAGAAAAGATAATACATAAGTATTAATCTTTGGAAACACATGGTCAGTTAATGTAACACCCTAAAAATAGGGATAACAAAATTTCCAGAAAATGGAAAAATAGTATATAAATTTGCCAAAGAAATCGAGCCTCTCAAAAATGGGGAATAAATAAACCTGTTTAATTACAGTTGTAATTTATCGAAAGTTAGACAACAACCAACTAATCTAGTTTCTAAACTAGAAAGAAGATTACAAAAAAGGGTGTCATCTATAGACCCAAACGTCTTCACAAAAAGTGTGTCCAAGTGCACCTTCCCCAAGCTCTTACCCACGGGCAACTATACCTGCTTAGAAGCGACACCACTAGAACCTGAGATACACATCGACACCAAACAAGTGTTAGGCCAAAAATCCTAGTGAGTTTGTACAAGAAATAGCATGTAAGTCCAATTACAATTCTTATTAGCAGTTAACTAAAGTTCTTTAAATGTGGAGTCAATAGGGGAGACCCATAACATCAATCAAGTTCCACCCAAAGAGTCGATATACCTTAATTCCAACTACCACGAATGACATCCGAAAGGCCCGGCACATCCGAGGACTACAACCATGACATTACCCCGAATGGCGGAGGTCTAGGTACATACCATTACGGTGGCACCCAAGACTACATCCTCCTAGTGTCTATTGACTTGGTTCGTCCAACATAATTTATAGAAGGTCTCAAGGCACATTTTCACCAAGAATATCTCAATACCAACCATGAGTACAATATTACTATCCCCATTTAATATAATGTCTATAACAAGACTAGCACAATCACCATTTTAATCATGTAGTTATGATACCACCAAATGGTGTCTCAAGCAAGAAATCATCTCAATAATAAGATATGTATTCCATCTAGTCATGACAAGTTACATATAAACAAGTCTTTATAGAGAAAACCCCCAAATACTTAAGCATTAGAAATGAACATTTCAAGTTAAGATGCAAGCTAGTAACAAGTAGTAGATTGTGATGTGTATCTAGTTTTAACAAATGTTTAGTAAACTCACAATCTAGGTTTTGGTTAAAACCTAGAAAATAGAAACCCTAGAAAATGCCAAGGGAAGACTTGATGGAGAAGAGTGAAGATCCTTGACAAATACTTCAATAAATGCTCTTGAATGAGTGTAGATGTAGATGATCAATAAATGAACCTACCAACCCAAAACCCTAGAGATAAGTGTGGAGGTTGTTGAGTTACCCAAAAATCGCCCCAAGATAAGCTCTCCCGTTTTTAGATGAGAAATGGTTGAAATGAAGTATTAGATGGAATTTAAATCAGAAGACTAGGCCACGCGGGTGACATTGCCTAACGACTTTGCCCATGGGCATTGTTGCCGAGGCATTGTCGCAGGGGTTCCCCATCCTTCTGGATGGCTTTAGGCGACATTGCCCAGCGACTTTGCCCAGGGCATTGTCGTCGGGGCATCGTCGCATAAACACCCCCCGCTGCTGTGGTTTTCAGGTTTTGCACGAAAAGGTCTCCAATCAACACCTAAAATAAGACCTTTATTAAAAGTAGCAATTAACATATATATCCTACTTCATTAGGCACATAACTATAAGATTAAAGAAGTCCCTAGACTTACCTGAAATTCCAAGTGTTACAATCCTCCCCACCTAATTTGGATTTCGTCCCCGAAATCTCATTCCGAAATAAATTATCGTGGATAACGATGTTTCATGTCCTTCTCGGACTCCCACGTGATGTTAGCACCACAATGGTGCTTCCATTGCACCTTGACCATGACCACGTCTTTATGTCGTAGCCTCTTCGTCTTTGATTCCAAGATTGCCTCCGGTTCCTCCACGCAACGATTCCCATTATCCACACGTATTTCTGACAAATCACACTCTCTTCTTCGGCTAGACACTTCCGAAGATAACACACGTGGAAGTTAGGATGGATTCCATCCATCTCGGGTGGCAGATCCAACCGGTAAGCTTGTAGCCCAATTTTCTCTAAGATGACAAAGGGTCCGAGAAAACGGGGACTAATATTCCCTCTCTTCCCAAACCGAATAATCCCTTTCCATGGGGATACTTTCAACATGACGCGATCGCCCACTTGAAACTCGGCCGGTCTCCTTTTCTTTTTCGCGTAACTTTTCTGTCGGTCTTGCACCGCCTTTAATCCTTCTCGAATTTCCTTCACTTTGTCCGCCTTCTCTTGGACTATTTCTGGTCCGGTGAATTGCTTCTCGCCCGTTTCCAGCGAACAAACCGGAGTTCTACACTTCCGCCCATACAACGCCTTGAACGGCGCCATTACGATACTAGAATGGTAACTGTTATTATAAGCAAACTCCACCAAAGGCAGGTGCGAGTCCCAACTTCCTTCGAAATCTATAACACACGACCGCAACATGTCCTCGAGCATCTGAATCGTTCTCTCGCTTTGACCATCCGTTTGAGGATGGTACGTCGTGCTCAGGTTTAATCCCGTGCCCAATTCTTTCTGTAGACCGGCCCAAAAGTGAACCGATTGTCTCGATCCGACACGATGGAATGCGGAACTCCAAGTCTCGACACCACCTCGTCGATATATAACTTGGCTAATTTCTCCATTGGCAAAGTCTCCCGCATAGCAAGAAAGTGCGCACTCTTGGTTAGAGGATCTACAATCACCCAAATGGTGTCATGACCTCGCAAGGTATTCAGTAGTTTTGTTACAAAATCTATGGTGATGTTGTCCCACTTCCACTCGGGTATGGACAATGGTTGCAAACTTCCGTACGGTCTTTGGTGTTCCGCCTTGACTTGAAGACACTTGACACACCTCTCCACGTAGTTGGCCACGTCTAGTTTCATCACCGACCACCAATAGTTCAACTTTAAGTCTCTATACATCTTGGTGCTACTGGGATGTATTGAATATTTTGACTTATGCGCTTCTTCTAGAAGTAACTCCTGATTTCCACCAAACTTTGGTACCCAAATTCGACCTTGAAAGAGTTTAAGTCTACGACCGTCTTCCGTCAAAATTTCCCTTTGCTTCATCATAATCTCGGTTTTGAGATTTTCTTCTTTGAGTGCTTCCATTTGACACGTCTTTGTTGGATCCCAGATTTAATCTCACAACAATGATATAAACAATAAGAGTAATAACAGCGGAAGCAATATAGTTTAATATCAAAGGAGATTCAAATATCACAGTTCATAAAGCAGATAATAGATAAACAAGATATTCTTGGAATAAAATATTCAACTTATATTATCAGTTATAAGACTTCTTGAGTACACTTTGAACAATAAGGTGATGGTCCTTTTTATAGGACCATAAAGTAAATAGTGTACTTATCTGACAAATAGAAGCATGGCTTGAACAGTATCTTACATAAGAGGTAAGATCAAGATATTGAACAGTGTCTTACCTAAGAGGTAAGATCAAGACATGCTTGAACAATGACCTATTCTAGAAAGTAAATCTTATCACAAGGTGACGTGTCATCTGTTCTTCTTTGTCAAGAGATTCAGAGTGATCATCTTCAGAGCTCTGAACTAGGATCTCTGATGAGGAGCTCTCTGATGTCTTTCCGTGAGACTGTCTCAGAACTGACTTCAGAGACAGACAACTTTCTTCAGACTGACTCTGAACTGACTTCAGAGACAGACTTTCTTTCTTCAGACTGGCTCTGAACTGACTTCAGAGACAGACTTGTTGATGTCCCTTGAAAGTCTTTAAATGAAGACTTAGTTATTTTCAATACTTTCATTGGTTCAGATTTGGGGCTAACAGTCTTGATGCTCTCCAACAGACTCGATACTACATTGATTCTAGTGAGGGATAATTTGACACCACCATCATAGCTCCTTCGACTCAACGCATCCGCCACCACGTTGGCCTTACCGGGATGGTAGAGCAAATCACAATCGTAGTCCTTTAGTAGCTCAAGCCACCTTCTTTGCCGTATGTTGAGTTCTTTTTGGTCGAAGATGTACTTAAGGCTCTTGTGATCGGTAAAGAGAGTACACTTCGTCCCGAACAAATAGTGCTGCGATAATTTCAAAGCAAAGACCACCGCCACCAATTCCAAGTCATGAGTCGGGTAGTTCTTCTCGTGGTCCTTTAGTTGACGCGACACATAAGCTATCACTTTTCCCCGTTGCATTAGCACATACCCTAGACCCATCTTGGAAGCATCGCTATACACTACGAAGTCATCCGATCCCTCGGGCAGGGATAGAATAGGAGCTTCACACAACCTTTTCTTAAGCGTTTGGAAGGCTTGATCTTGCACATCAGTCCAAAGAAACTTGACATTCTTTCTTGTGAGTGAGGTGAGCGGCGAAGCTATATTGGAAAAGTCTTGAATGAAATGCCTGTAGTAACCCGCCAACCCCAAGAAACTTCGGATTTCTGCTGGACTCGTTGGCGGTTCCCATCTCATCATCACCTCTATCTTTGTCAGGTTTACCTTCACCCTGTCTTCAGACACCAAGTGGACCAAAAATTGCACTTCTTGGAGCCAAAACCCGCACTTTGAGAACTTCGCGTACAACTTCTCTTTTCGGAGAACTTCTAGCACCTCTCGTAGATGTTTCTCGTGTTCGGCTTCATCCTTTGAGTAGATCAGGATGTCGTCGATGAAGACAATCATAGAGTTGTCCAAGAATGGGCGACACACACGGTTCATCAAATCCATGAATACGGCTGGAGAATTGGTCAAGCCAAAAGGCATCACCAAAAACTCATAGTGTCCGTAGCGCGTTCGAAAAGCCGTCTTCGGAATGTCCTCCTTTTTCACCCTTACTTGGTGGTAACCGGACCTAAGGTCAATCTTTGAAAAGCATCCCGCGCCTTGGAGTTGATCAAAAAGGTTGTCGATGCGAGGTAAAGGGAATTTGTTCTTTACCGTGACTTTGTTCAATTCCCGATAGTCGATGCACATCCGCATGGACCCATCCTTCTTCTTCACGAATAGAACTGGAGCTCCCCAAGGTGACGAGCTCGGTCGAATGAATCCCTTCTCAAGAAGCTCTTGAAGTTACGTCATCATCTCCCGTATTTCTATCGGGGTCAAACGATAGGGTGCACGAGCTATCGGAGCTGCTCCCGGAGTGAGGTCAATTTGGAACTCCACTTGTCGTTCCGGCGGTAACCCGGGTAAATCTTCCGGGAACACGTCCGGATAGTCTTGTACAATCTTCACGTCCCCCATCGACTTATTCTCCTTCTTCGCATCCACTACGTAAGCAAAATACGAAGGGTAACCCTTTGCTAGAAATTTGCGAGCCTTAAGAGAGGAGATGATAGGGTTACTTTCCTTCCCTTTCTCCCCGTAGATGGTGACCACACCGTTTCCCAATAAAGGCACTTGGATCATCTTTTTGGAGCAAAAGATGTTGGCCTTATACCTTGACAACCAATCCATACCTATGACTACGTCGAATCCCCCTATAGCCATAGGTAGCAAGTCTACTCCAAAGGAATTCCCATCGATCTCTAGAGTACAATCACAAAAACGATCCCGGATGATCACTTGATCCCCATTATCTAGTTCTACTACTAATGCATCGGGAAGAATACTAATAGGAGTGACGAACTGTTTACATAAATTATTTGATACAAAGGAACACGTAGCACCTAAATCAAACAACACACGAGCGGGCAAGGAGTTTACTAGGAATGTACCCGAAACAACATCAGCGGTCTCCTTCACCTCCTCGGTAGTCATCCAGAAAGCTCGGCTTGGCGCTCTCGACAGTTGCTCGACTCGTGCCGTCGACCCGAAAGAACTTCCACGGTTTCTACCCACAAGCTTTGGGCAATCCTTCTTCATGTGTACCGGTTCTCTACATTCGAAACATACCGACCCCCAGATAGGGCACTCACGAATGGCATGAACCTTCTTTCCGCACTTGGCACACTCGACAGGACCCGAGTGAGATCTTGGATTACATGGGCCAGAGTGTTTGGTCTTGCACTTGTGGCACCATCGATCTTCACGCCGATTGTCTCCAACTCTCCCACCTACAAACGACTTAGATTGACGAACGGGCCCAGATGGCCCTTCCCACTTTCTCTTATCCCCCACTTGTCCTCTCTCTTCTTTCTCCGCCACCAAATCATCTTCTACCAGTAAAGACTCCTCGATTACATCCTGAAGTGTCAACCCTCTAGCATTCCTTACTACCGTCCTCATTCCGGCCGGCAACCCATGCTGGTAGGCCTTGATCTTTGATCTCTCATTAGGGATCAGGTGTCCCACCAGATTTAGTTTTTCCAAGAAAAGCTTGGAGTAGTCAGCGACAGACAAAGTCACTTTTCTCAACCCTCTGAACTCTTCTTCCAGTTTGTCCAACGATCTCTCACTACAGTACTTGTCCATGATATCTGTTTGAAAACCGGCGAAGTTAGCTTAGCTAGAACTTCGAGAGTGAGGTCGGACCGTGTGAGATTCCACCAGATCAAAGCCTCACCCCTAAGTAGTTGGGAAGCGAACTTAACCCGTTGTGAGACATTACATTCACTAGACTCAAAATCCATCTCCACTTCTTTGAGCCAATACATACATACAACTGGATTGGTGGAACCTGCAAACTCCTGCGAGTTGCATCCCAGAAAAGCTTTGTAGGTACATCCCTGGACCTTTCCTTTGCTTCCATTCTCTAGTTGATCCTCAGTTATCACAACGGCCGGTCCACCGCCCGACCCATTCACGATATGCTCTGCCATCGTCTCAGGTAGTCGGTGACTAGCATCTCTATCCTCCAGTAGATTCATAAAGAACTCTTGTTGTTGTGCCATGTCTGAATTCAAGGCTTGCATCATGCTATCCCTTATCCTTGTTTCCATAGTCACTTACTCCATGACTTGATCAACAGGTTCGAGATTCCATCGCGGTATGTGTTCGGGTCCCCCGCCTAGGACATTGGCCGCGGGTGGCCCTTCAGTATCCACGACCAAAGCAGGCTGATCGACAGTAGACTTGTCTTCAACATGACCATCCATTGGGTTTTGCAGTCTGCTCCGTGTGTTTACCATGGTTATCTACCACACACGCACGAGAAAGGAGGTTGAGAAAAGACTAAGTGAGTTTAAACTCATGGTACGTACTACTACACATTTCAATCATCATAATTACAGTAATTCAAGCATGCTCACGTAACAACACATTCATAATAGCAGTAGCTAAGTGAAATTATGAACGAATTATACACAAAGATTCTTGTCACCATCATTACAACTATCAATTAGTGTAATTCCGTAAATCCTAATGTTCTCCCCACCTAAGACTTTTACCCCAAGGTGGATAACTTAACTATATGCTTAAATCTTAAGTCTAGGTATACTCAGGTTAATATCTAGTTCACTTAAACTAAAGCTCTGATACCAACTTGTAACACCCTAAAAATAGGGATAATAAAATTTCCGGAAAATGGAAACATAGTATATAAATTTGCCAAAGCAATCGAGGCTCTCAAAAATGGGGAATAAATAAACATGTTTAATTACAGTTGTAATTTATCGGAAAATAGACAACAACCAACTCATCTAGTTTCTAAACTAGAAAGAAGATTACAAAAAGGGTGTCATCTATAGACCCAAACGTCTTCACAAAAAGTGTGTCCAAGTGCACCTTCCCCAAGATCTCACCCACGGACAACTATACCTGCTTAGAAGTGGCACCACTAGAACCTGAGATATACATCGACACCAAACAAATGTAGGCCAAAAATCCTAGTGAGTTTGTACAAGAAATAGCATGTAAGTCCAATTACAATTCTTATCAAAAGTTAACCAAAGTTGATTAAATGTGGAGTGAATAGGGGAGACCCATAACACCAATCAAGTTCCAACCAAAGAGTAGATATACCTTGATGCCAACTACCTCGAGTGACATCTGAAAGGCTCAGAACATCCGAGGATTACAACCATGGCATTACCCCGAATGGCGGAGGTCTAGGTACATACAATTACGGTGGCACCTAAGACTACATCCTCCTACTGTCTACTGACTTGGTTCGTCCAACATAATTTATAGAATGTCTCAAGGCACATTATCACCAAGAATATCTCAATACCAACCATGGGTTCAATATTACTAACCCCATTTAATATAATGTTCATAACAAGACTAGCACAATCACCATTTTAATTATGTAGTTGTGATACCACCAAATGGTGTCTCAAGCAAGAAATCATCTCAATAATAAGATATGTCATCTAGTCATGGCAAGTTACATATAAACAAGTCTTTATAGAGAAAAACCCCAAATACTTAAGCATTAAAATGAACATTTCAAGTTAAGATACAAGCTAGTAACAAGTAGTAGATTTTGATGTGTATCTAGTTTTAACAAAGGTTTAGTAAACTCACAATCTAGGTTTTGGTTAAAACCTAGAAAATAGAAACCCTAGAAAATGACAAGGGAAGACTTGATGGAGAAGAGCGAAGATCCTTGACAAATACTTCAATAAATGCTCTTGAATGAGTGTGGATGATCAATAAATGAATCTACCAACCCAAAACCCTAGAGATAAGTGTGGAGGGTGTTGAGTTACCCAAAAAGATAAGCTCTCCCGTTTTTAGATGAGAAATGGTTGAAATGAAGCATCAGATGGAATTTAAATCAGAAGACTGGGCCACACGGGTGACATTGCCCAGCGACTTTGCCCATGGGCAATGTTGCCGGGACATTGTCGCAGGGGTTCCCCATCCTTCTGGATGGCTTTAGGCGAAATTGCCCAGCGACTTTGCCTAGGGCATTGTCGTCGGGGCATTGTCACACAAACACCCCCCGCTGCTGTGGTTTTCAGGTTTTGCACGAAAAGGTCTCCAATCAACACCTAAAATAAGACCTTTATTAAAAGTAGCAATTAACATATATATCCTACTTCATTAAGCACATAACTATAAGATTAAAGAAGTCCCTAGACTTACCTGAAATTCCGAGTGTTACAATCCTCCCTGCCTAATTTGGATTTCGTCCCCGAAATCTCATTTCGAAATAAATTATTGGGGATAACGCTGTTTCATGTCCTTCTCGGACTCCCACGTGATGTTAGCACCACAATGGTGCTTCCATTGCACCTTGACCATGACCACGTCTTTATGTCGTAGCCTCTTCGTCTTTGATTCCAAGATTGCCTCCGGTTCCTCCCCGCAACGATTCCGATTATCCACACGTATTTCTGACAAATCACACTCTCTTCTTCGGCTAGACACTTCCGAAGATAACACACGTGGAAGGTAGGATGGATTCCATCCATCTCGGGTGGTAGATCCAATCGGTAAGCTTGTAGCCCAATTTTCTCTAAGATGACGAAGGGTCCGAGAAACGGGGACTAAGATTCCCTCTCTTCCCAAACCGAATAATCACTTTCCATAGGGATACTTTCAACATGACGCGATCGCCCACTTGAAACTCGACCGGTCTCCTTTTCTTGTCCGCGTAACTTTTCTGTCGGTCTTGCGCCACCTTTAATCTTTCTCGAATTTTCTTCACTTTGTTCGCCGTCTCTTGGACTATTTCTGGTTCGGTGAATTGCTTCTCACCCGCTTCCAAATTATACTACGCAAATATGGATTATGTAAAGATTAAGTTTTAAGATTCAGCATGCCTAATTTTGAAATCAGAAAATTAATCTCTTTTCATCAAAAGGCTTAGTGAAAAGATCTGCAAGTTGATAATCCATATTCACTAAGTACAATTCTATTGTACCTTTCTCAACATGGTCTTTGATAAAATGATATCTGACATCTATGTGCTTTGTCTTTGTATGTTGTCAATATTAGCTGATATTGCAATAACACTCTTCGAATCGCAATATATCGGAATCTTGTTGTACTGGATGCCATAATCTCGTAGCTATGTCCTCATCCACAATACTTGAGAATAGCAGCTGGAAGCAGCTACGTATTCTGCTTCCGCTATTGACGTGGATACACATAATTGTTTCTCTAACACCCAGCTAACAAGCTTGTCTCCCAACAATTGAATGTGTTCGGAGGTGCTCTTCCTATCCAACATGCATCTAGCATGATCTGTATCTGAATAACCTGTCACTTCAAATCCTGTATCCTTAGGATACCACAAACCAAGGTCTGCAGTGCCCTTCAGATATCTAAAAATTCTTTTAATAGCCGAAAGATGGGACTCTTTGGGCTTGGCCTGATGTCTCGCACACAAACATGTTGAGAATATAATATCAGGTCGAATTGCTGTTAAGTACATTAAAGAACCTATCATACCTCGGTAGATCTTTAGATCAACAACTTTCCTGTAAAGTTCAGCTTCGATCTTAGTACTTGGTGCCATCGGGATACTAATTGGTGTACAATTCTCCATTTTAAACTTTTTCAAGATATCATAGATGTACTTAGATTGCTTTATAAAATCCCCGTAGAAAATTGTCTGACTTGTAATCTGAGAAAGAAATTCATCTCTCCCATCATACACATCTGAAATCTTGACACCATCAAGGCTGAAAAATTATTACAATACTTAGGATTAGTAGACCTAAAAATTATGTCATCTACATAGATTTGTATAAGAATGATATCTCATTTTTCTTTCTTAATAAAGAGAGTAGTGTCAATCTTACCTTTTGAGAACCCTAACTTGAGTAGAAACTTGGAAAAGACATCATAACAGGCTAGAGGTGCTTGTTTGACAATAAAGGGCTTTATCTAAGATGTAGACATGATCTGGCTTATCAGCACTGGCAAACCCTTCTGGTTGAGATATATATACTTCTTCTTTCAGTATGCCATTCAGAAAAGCCGTTTTCACGTTCATCTGATAGAAAATAAAATTCTTGTGTGCCGCATATGCTAGAAACATTCTAATCGCCTCAATGCGTGCACTGGAGCATATGTCTCATCATAATCGATCCCTTCCTCTTGCTTGCATCCTTTAGCCATAGGTCAGGATTTATTCCTGACAACTATCCCATCTTCATCCTTTTTATTCTTGAATAACCATTTTCTAGCGATAATAGTTTTACTTCAGGTCTGGACACGAGTCTCCATACTTTCAGTGCTTCGAACTGATTCAACTCTTCTTGCATCGCAGCTATCCAATATGGATCTTCAAGAGCTTCTGATACTCAAGTAGGCTCGATCTTGCTCAAGAAGAAATCCTGTAAACACTCGTTCGCTGTAGTAGACCTAGTTTGCATCGGTTTAGATGGATCTCCAATAATCTGGTTAACCAGAAGCTCTTTGGTCCACTTATGTGTGTGAGGGAGTGGAACATATGTAGATTGATCATTCTGATCGTCTATGTATCTATCAAATATGGGTTCAGTTGAAGTTACATCTACAAAAGTTTCAACTGGTTGAACACTTGTTGTTTGTGGAATAGGCAAATCCGTACTAGCAACCGGTTGTACATCTTCTTGTTGTTCAACATTAACTGATGGAGTTTCTTTCTGAACTAGGGGAATAAGTTCAGTAGATACATCTGAAGCGATTGGTTGATGTTCGCTTGAATCTTCTGAACTGTAAATCACTACAGGTTTAGAAATTTTAGATCCTAGAAACTCATCATAAAAATATCCAAATAATAAATCCAAATCAGTTGAATATGATGTAGAAGTTGAAGCTTTATCAGAATTAGAAAAATTAGAACCAGGTTCTGGACTGATTTGCCCAGAAGCTAAAACTCCAGTAAACACAGGTTCTGAACTGCTTTGTTTAGAAGCCAATTCCGTAGCTTCATCAAATATAACATTAAAGATCTCCACAACTATCTTCAAAGTCTTCAAATAAACTTTGTATGATGCTGACGTTTGAGAATATCCAACGAAAATCCCTTCTTCCTCTCTGGGACTGAACTTGTTTAGATTCTCTTTGTCGTTGAGCACATAACACCTGCATCGAAAAATATGAAAATGTTCAATGCTTGGTGTTCTATTATTAATAAGAGCATATGGCGTTTTACCAAACCGACGATGAATGATTGAACGCTTCTGTGTGTAGCACGCAGTAGAAACAACTTCTTCCCATAGAAAAAGTGGTAACTCCGATTGGCTTAGCATAGTTCGAGCAACCTCAACTAGAGTTCTATTTCGTCTTTCGACGACCCCGTTTTGTTCAAACATTCTAGCAGCAGAGTATTGATGTGTTATCCCGACAGATTCGAGATAATCTTCAACCATCTTGTTCTTAAACTCTGTGCCATTATCTGACCTTTTAAACTTTACTGTTCTTTGCAGATCAACTTGGATGCTTTTATGAAATGAGATGATTATTTCAGGAATCTCGTCCTTTGATCATAAAAACTTCACTCAACTATATGTCAAAAAATCATCCACTATCACCAATACATATCTTTTGCCATTGATGCTTTAAGTTCACATAGGACCACAAAGATCCATGTGCAACAATTCCAAAGGAGATTTTGTGTTTTGTTCAGGTATCGACTTATGAGAAGCTATTTTCATCTTCCTTTTCTCACAAGTATCACACAGATGTTCTTTTTCGTACTTCAGTTCAGGTAGACCTTTAACCAAATTACCTTTCACAAGCTTGTTTATGTATCTGAAGTTCAGGTGAGAAAGCCTTGTATGCCATAACCAACTTTGCTGCATAGATGCTTTTGATGGTAAATACATTGCATTTTCTGGCTTCACATTGCACAAGTTGACTATGTAGAGGTTGGACTTTCGATACCCACCAAGAGTTCCTTACCATCTTCTGTTCTGACACAACATCTCTTGGCTTTGAATTTAACCTCCAAGTCTTTATCACAGAATTGTCCGATGCTAAATAAGTTGTGTCCTAATCTTTCAACATAACTCACCTTCTTGATCGTTACATTCTCTTGTACAACATCTCCATATCCAAGTATCGGCGAAAAAAGATCATTACCAAACCACACATTTCCGCATAATTTCTCTGTATAATTAGAAAAAATATCTTTCCTCCCGGTCATATGCTTGGAACACCCGGAATCAAGGTACCACATATGACGGGTCTGCATAAAAGAAATCATTCAACAACTGGTTTTGGTACCCACTTGTAAATGGGTCCTTTCGGGTTATTATCTGATTTTGGCACCCAATGAAATTTGGGTCCGCTTTTCCTTCTAAAATCATTTGATCTCTTAGAATGATATATATATAATAAGAACCAAACCAACTATCAAAAAAACTATGATCAAGAAAATCATTTCTACCATAAGTAGAACCAAAATATGAGCATGAGATAATTGAATCAATTGCTTTATTGTGTAAATCTTGCATGGAACTACAAGTTTTTTTTATTGGAAGCAAATTGATCAATTACATCAGAACATGTATAAGTTGTCCTATTACAATCAGAAGTAGAAAATGATTTTGCCGACTCCACATCTTCAGTGGATTTCTTCTTTCTCCATTCAAGTTTTACTTCAGATCTTTTATATCTCATATCTGAAACAGAATATTTATACATGTTAGAACTATGATATTTCAGAGTTTGTTTCTTCTTAGACTTACAAGTGTTTTTTTGTTTCTATGAGTGCTTCTTTTTCTTACCTTCAACATAGTAAGCACTAACATGAACTGGTTCATCAACCTTAGTTGATGATTGACCAATTCAAACACACTAGGTAATTCTTCAGATTTAACAACAAAGTTAGAATGATCTGAAAGTTTTGTATTAAAATCAAACTTATCCATACATTCATCAGAACATTCCTCAGAATTAAGAAAATCAACTCCATCACATAGATCTTCATCATCCAAAGATTGTGATGCACTGGAAGATTTTGGAAACATTAAATCATTAAATTCTTTTGAACATTGTTTTTGAGAAGGCGTTTGTTCAACATCTGAAGGTTTCACATTACAGAAAATGTTTCCCACGAAAGCTTTGCAAGAAGATACATCTGAATCAGTAGAGTTGTTCTCACAAACTCTGTCTGACGCAAATTTATCTTATGCTTTAATCTCATATTTTGAATCAATGTTCAGTAAAACTGTTGAAAATACAATCTTTTCTAACTCAACCAAAATCATTTCTTCTTCTAAAATTTTCTCAAGCTGAAATTTTTTGCTTTCCAATAAGAAAGGAGGAATATAAATCTTTCCCACAACAGGATTTGCCTCCATCTCTTCATTAGAAAAGCTTTTAAAACAATCATTAGAAAGAAGCGTTGGTTGATCAGAAATGTAACTATCATTCAATTTGTCATAACAGAATGGTAGTTGCTTCATGACTGCGTTTTTCCTTTTAAGATCTTCGTGTGCTTCCACATCTTTAGATGACTTAGTCCATCTGACTTTCAACTTGGGGTGTTTTTCGTCCAACTGTAGAAAATCAAAATCATAAAGAGCAGGCCGTTTTGAAATTCCTTTCTTCAAATAATATGGGTTGTCATACCCAATACCCTAGTAAGCGTTGAAATATTTAAATTTCTTTGGCTTGTTTAGATGAATGGTTTGGTCAGTTTGTCCTCTAGCGTAAAGGTTTTCTTCCAAACCACTTATCTTTGCAATCAAAGATTTGTTTACCATTTGTTTTAAAAATTCAGCTTTAGATAAATCAGTTACCTCATCGGATGTGTGTCTTCATCAGATTCATCATACTTAGCTTTCTTTCCCATCAGACATATGTGGGCAACTTTATCTTTCTCACTTTCTGAATCTGTCTGATCAAGCCAGTGGTCATCCTCACCATCAGTGCCTTCCCAACCTTTTTCTGCTTTCCAAGCAGCATCTTGTTCTTATAGTAATCTGAGTTGCACACTTTTGGCTTTCTGCAATCTTTGGCATAATGACCAATCTTACCACAATTAGAGCACTTAACTGGCTCATCTGGCTTTTTCTCCTGATACCTGTTCACATACTTTTTCTCCTCAAACCTTCTGTCATCATATTTCTTACCATCAAACTTTTTACCTTCAACTCTCTCTTTGTGCTCATAGTTCCTCGATCCAGATGAATATCTCTGACTGTTAGACCCCGACTTCTTGTAGAATTTCTTTTGAAATGCCCGAGTCAATAGAATCATAGCTTGCTTCAGGTTTTCTCCATCATCTGAATCAGAAACAACGACTTTCTTCTTTTTCTTCTCTTTCTTCTTATCTTTCCTTTCCACTACTAAATCAACCGGATCAGGTACTGGTTTCTAAACTTTCTTCTTCTCGCCCTGATCTCTTCAACCTCTTCTTCATTCAACCTGAAGGTTTCATACCCTTCATGTAGTGGAATTTTCATTGAGATCTGTTTCATCTACCTGGTAAACTTTTTCCACTCAGGCTGCAGAATGCTGAGAAATTTCATATTATTCTCAATCTGTTTCTTCTTCACTTTATTCTTTGGCAGCTCATTCAATAAAGAAACAAATCTGTCATATGTTGCCTCTAGACTATCTCCTTCCTTTGCTTTAAACTCATCGTAGTTGTTGATGCAGTTAACAACTTTCATCTGATTCCCAATCTTTGAACCCATCATCATATTTTCCAACTGATCCCACATCTTTTACAAGGAAACTGTCAATCTTAATGTAGATGTCATTCAGGATACTTTTGAGTAGGAGAGATCTAGCTTGCTTGTCAGCTTTGTATCTTTTCTTTTGTTCAGCTGAATAGTTTGAAATATCAAGATCAATTTTCTTTGTGTTTGGCTCTCTAGGTTCAACACCATCTTCACTGTCAGAAGAGTCAACATCTGGTACTTCTACTATGATAGGCTTCATTACACCCTCATCCAATGACTGCTTAATATACTCACCGTTATCATGACGATCAATAAAATCAAAAAATCTATCTTTCCATTGCTCGTATTCACCTTTGAATAGAACTGGTGGTTTCACATCAGTACCATCGCGAGAGCATCCTTTGAAGTCATACCGAAAACACTTGCTTTGAACGTTAACAAAAATTAGAAAAAATTGTCCAAACCTGAACTTGTCGCAGACTATAGTAACCACTTGTCGCAGGCCACTGAAACTCTACTTATCGCAACTCACAAGAACCGAGAAGTAACTAGTCGCAGATGCTTGGATGAGAGAAGTTACTTGTCCCAAGTGCTTTGACCCGAGAACTTGATTGATGCAACACTCTTTATCCGAGAACCTTACTAGTCGCAAACTTCGAGACCCGAGAATCTCACTATTCGCAAGCCAAATGATCCGAGTACTGAACTTGAGGCAATGCGAAGAACCCAAGTTTTGAACTTGTCGTAGACCGCTACACCCGAGAAGTAACTAGACCACGTAGTTGCTTGTGTCAAGTTAACTTGTCGCAAGTAGGTTGATCCGAGAAGTGGACTTGGCATATACACCTTGAACCGAGAAGTATACTTGTCATATGCTTCCCTTGAGTCAACCTTACTTGTCTTACCTCAAGCTTGCGAGTTTCATACTTAGAAACATTTCACCAAAACTTCAAAAAAATACACGAGAATCTTGTGTCAACCTTCTTGAATCTTGCGAGAAGTTGATGAATCTTGCGAGTTCTTCAGATCTTGCGAAAAGTCGATCTCAATACACTTTTTTGGCCATATCTCGATTAATACTCCGAGTTTGATGATGAAACTTTGCAGATTTGTTCTCGATATGAATCTGAACACAAATTTAGTTGATGATCTCAACTAAAAACAATTACAAATCGAAGTTTGATCAAAACACAGTACTTTCACTTTTTCGAACAAAATCTTTACAAAAATCCCCAAATTCACAAGAATTGTTGTGAATTGTACAATACAATCAATACAAGAGTTGTTCTGAAACAAAATTTGAGTACAATAAAACCAATGCACACTAAAAAATATAAAAACCACTGAAATTCGATTCTACACAGTATGAACTTGCGACTTTCCAAAATTGGCAACAATTTGAAGATCTTGATCAAAATTTCTGAATTTTGCTAGGTCTGATACCAATTGTGTGTCCCAATATGCAAGTGTTTCAATCACAAATTCACGAATCTCACAATGTATTGTTGTTGAAATCAAGATTACAACTTTCTCTCTCTACACAATGTTTCTCTCTCTAAAAGTTCTCTCAATACAAAGATATGAATTAAGTTCCCTAATGACAAATACAAAGAACTTACTATTTATACCTACAACTATTACAAAGAAAAATAATCTATTACAAAGCATTGACTTTTACATAAGAGACTTTGACTTTCCATTTAAGGAAAGTTGACTTTGACTTTCTTCATGAGGTTTTGACTTCAATCTTCATGATATTGAATACAACAATATTTTGCACTAACAAAAGATATCATAAGTTTTGGGAAACGTGGAAAGCTCAATCATAGTTTCATTGGACTGTTTACCATTTTTAGTCGAGTTGGGATCCAAACCTACAAATTGGAGTTGCCACATGAGATGGATGAGATTCACAACACTTTCCATCTATGCTACTTATGAAAGTCTTTGACGAAAGAAGAAAGCTTGATCCCTCTTTCAGAAATTCACGACAAAATAACCATTACATTGAAGAACCAGAGGTTATCTTAGAAAGGAGTTGTAAAATCAAAGTTTTGGGATTTTCATAATGCCTGATATTTAAATCTTCGGGAAAATCGATGCTTGGTCATGATTTAATTTTATAGTTATGATTTTGGAGTTTCAGGATCAAAAACTAGCGCGTTTGGGGTTGTCAGTAGGCCTGGGCAACTTCTGGGGCAACTTAAGCCATGGGAAAAGTCGTTTGAGCCACTGGAATGTGACCAGGTGTGGAGCTGGTCGTTTTTTAGCGCGACAAAAGGCTCGTGAAAGGTTCAGATTGTGTGTGTGTGTGTGTTATGGAGGTCAATCAAATGCGAGAGACTTGGTCGGGTAACCTAGGCCATGCAAAAGTCGCATGCGTTGCCTAGGTCCCCTTAGCCTTTCTCGATTTCTTTATTCTGAATTCATTATTTCTTAATCTTACCTCATTCTCACTTCATCACTCCCACCTTTTTCATCTTCCCTTCATTGATTTCAATTTGGTGATCATTTAAGGCTGGAGTACTTTTCCATTCAAGTAGTTAAGAAGATCTTGAGTGAAGCTTCAAGTAAGGGTCAAAGCTTCAAATATTTCTCTTTATTTTCTAGGGTTTGCTTGGTTTTTAGGTTTTAATCAAAATCTAGCATTGTAAGTTCATCATACTATTTTATAAACCTATATACATGTCAAAATTTTATATTTATTCTCTGAAACACCCATTTTATATATTTCGTGTATTTAGTGATTTTAGACCATTTAGGTCAAATTTTGGGAATTTTGAGTGTGTGATATCTTGTTGATAAATTAAATGCAGTAATCTCTTTTGTATGTTATGAGGATGATGATTTTAAAGTATAAAGTTTTTTGGAACGTAAACTAATGGATTTTTAGCATACACTGGGTTTATCGATAAAATGGGAATATTTTCCACTTGATCACTGTTGTACATGAAAGCTTGTGTGTTTGAAATGATTTAATCATATATAGAAGCTATTAAATATTAGATTGTAATGCAATGGATCAATAGACAAAGGAGTTGGTTTTGGATGGTTTAATTGGGGTGAACATTCCCGTATTGTAGCTATAAAAAAGGATTAGGTCACTAGAGGCAATATGGTACGGTCCCTTGGAGTCGGACATCAGCCATTGACTGCATAATGTAATTTCTAGTGAACGAGCTTTACTAGAGTCAGTAGAGATCTCAAGCTATATACCGTGGGTGGTTAAACTTGATAAATCATAAGCTATAGACGATGGATGGTTGAACTTATTGACCATTGACCCGCAGTGAGGCTCATTAACATAGATATGTGGCTTACTTTTGTGTTCCGTCACAATCAATGGAAAAATCGGGTCTCCACCATTATTAAAAGATGTGTTTTAACTTCATGGTCTTGAAATGACATACTTGAAATGGTTGACCTTGATAAAGTTATGCTCCCGGTTTAAATGCTTTATAATTTTTTTTATTAACTATTTGAAAAGTCACTAGGCGTTATACCTAACACTTCTTCTTAAATTACACACACACACACACACACACACACACACACACACACACACACACACACACACACACACACACACACACACACACACACATATATATATATATATATATATATATATATATATATATCAGGATCTATAGGTGGCGGGACCAAGAATGTTTGACTAGAGTTAGGTGTTAGTAAAGGCATTTTTGGGGTTGCAAATTTTGGATTGTTTATAAGTTGATTGATGATAGAACTATTTTTGCTGTTGTAGTGACACCTGAATGTGATCTAATT
This sequence comes from Arctium minus, assembly GCA_954870635.1. Taxonomy (NCBI): domain Eukaryota; kingdom Viridiplantae; phylum Streptophyta; class Magnoliopsida; order Asterales; family Asteraceae; genus Arctium; species Arctium minus. The sequence continues at coordinate 37,754,279 of OX941087.1, read as the reverse complement.
TCTAGAGTCAATTTAACTTAGGAGGTTGTTTGATACAACCCAATTCTTGTATTGTAAATAATTTACATAGTCAACTTTTTTTTGGGTGAAAGTAATATCCTTACATTTATTCCAATTTATTTTGCGGTTTAAATTCCTCTTATTTTAGGGGTGTTACACATGGTGTGTGTCAGTTTTTAAGTTTAACCTTTAATTTCTTAATGTCGGAGGGGATAGAATAATAACACATCTCGATATCATATACTTGCATATATTTCCTCAATCTTATTGGTCCAGATTCATCAATCACGTCAATACCTAAGGGACTGTGATAATATAAGTCCCACCATATGATATTATTGGAATAAGGGAGCTATACACTCACCGGAAAATAACCGTATTCCTCTAAGAATCCATATGAAACGGAATATGATGAGTGTTTCAAAATTTTGCTTAAAACAAACTACAACCCTTTGATATCGTATCTAAATCTAAGCCAACGTACTCAACTTGTTGCCTCCACGGTATCCATGAAAAAACTCTAAATCCAATTGAACTCCTATGCCAAGAGAGAAGACCCTCTTTCTTCCCTGAATGCTAGATATTGCTTCCAATTCCTTAAGGAAGGAAAGAGCAACTTGTGGAATATATATAGAGAGAATTGATCTAGATGAACAATTCTTGCAACCATCTTCTCTCATTGTATCACAATGGGTCTCTATTATATAAGTGCAATGATGGTCCTTATAATAAACAAGTATTATAAGTACTGCTACACGAAGAATGGTTGATGCTTTTAGAAGATCTCATATCTTCTAAAGCATGCCTGTCCTTTTTACACATATTTTATATTGACAAGTCACCACTTGTCAATTCATACCGCATGCTTGTCAAACAAGCTAGCCTTTGATTTGATTATATTTAATTAGATTAAATATCACAAAATTAGATTTACATATAATAGTTGTAGCTGCTTGAGATGTGTGAGAAAAGCTTCTATCTCAACTTGAATACAATGTACATATTTATATACACATAAATCTGTAACGACCCCTATAAAGATAATACAAAATCTATATTATAAAGAGAGAATCAACAATTATGAAAAAGATCCATAAGAATCAACTTATACTGATTATATGATATCTCTAGCTGGATTTCCTACACTCTCCCTTAAGCTAGGGTATATATGTTCTCCAAACCAAGTAAGGTACTTTGTCGAGTGAGATTGGGCCAGAACAGAGTCGTCGTCAGAATGTCAACAACTTGCCGCTTAGATGGAATATGTGTGAGTAAGATTGTCTTGTTTTCAACCTTTTCATAGATGAAGTGTCTATCAATATCCACATTCTTGGTATGATCATGCTACTGGATTTTTGGCAATTGCGATTGCGGACTAGTTGTCACACATGATCCTAATAGAGTCCGAGGTTCCAACATTAAGTTCTCTCAGTAATCATTGTAGCCAAATTCCTTCACAGATGCCTAAGACTACAGCTCGGAACTCTTCCTCAACAGTGCTTCGTAGTACCACCGGTTGTTTCTTGCTGTGCCATGTCACGAGATTTCCTTAAACGAATGAGCAGTATCCAAATGTGGATCTTCCATTATACGGGGATCCACCCCATTCTGCATCGATATAGACATCTAGTGTCCAATTGACAAATTTTCTGAACCGAGTCCCTTCTCTGGATCTTTCTTCAAATATCTTAGAATGCGGTTTACAACCTTCAAATGATCTATTGATGGATTGCTAAGAAATTGACTCACAATGCTGACAACAAAACTTATATCAGGATGAGTGTGAGTTAGATATATTAGCTTACCTACCAGCCATTGATATTGCCCTTATCAGTTGCCGATTCATCTGTCCGAGGCGTTAGCTTGGTATTAGGATCCATAAGGGTCTCAAGTGGTTTGCACCCAATCATGACAGTCTCTTGTAAGAGGTCGAGTACATACTTGCATTGGGAGATTGAGATGCCTCGACAACTCCTGGTTACTTCCGTTCCCAGAAAATATTTAGAAAACCCTGGTCTTTAATCTCGAACTCTTTGGATAATAGCCTTTTAAGGCTCCTCATTTCTTCTTGATGGTTCATGTAAGAACTATGTCATCAATATATACTATTAGGGCTATGATTCTCCCATCTAGGAAGTGTATGACGAACAATGTATGATCTGCTTGAGTTTGGGAGTATCCGTCATTTTTGAGAACTTTAGTGAATCTGTCAAACCATGCTCTACTGGGACTGTTTAAGTCCATATAATGTTTTTTTCAGCTTGCAAACCTTCCCATGGTTCTCCTTGTTCTCAAATCCAGAAGGGATGTCCATATAGACTTCCTCGATATGATCTCCGTTCAAGAAGGCGTTCTTGACATCAAGTTGGAATAATGGCCAATCTTGATTAACTGCAAGAGACAATAAAACCCGAATTGTGTTAAGCTTGGCTACAGGAGCAAAGGTTTCCTGGTAATCAATTCCATATGACTGAGTAAACCCTTAGCCACTAGACGGTTTTTGTATCTGTCTATACTCTCATCTATTTTTTGTTTAACTGCGAAAATCTATTTGCAATCCACTATTTTCTTCCCAGGTGGTAGATTAGTTACCACCCAGGTTCCATTGCTTTGAAGAATAATATACTCTTCTAAGGTTGCTTCACGCCATTTCTGAATCCTTAGAGTCTTATAAACCGAGTTGGGTAACGTGACCTTGTCTAGGGATGTTACAAATGCCGAGAATTTTGGAGACAAATTTTTGTAAGAGATGTAGTTACGAATGGGATGTTGGGTGCATGATCTTACCCTTTTTATTTGGGCAAGGAAGATCTAATGTAGGATCACAAGTAGAACTTTCCTGTGAATAAGAAATTTCTTCATCTTGTATGTTTTCTCGTTCCACTTGGCCGTGGTAAGTTTCTTGATTTTGCTGTTTTGTTACAAGCATGTCTGGATTTTTCCTTGTTTTATAAAGACAGCATGCTCAGGAAGAAGAAGGTGCTTAGAATAGACTTTGGGTGACTGATCGAGTATAAAATTTGATTGAGAATCATAGGATTGAGACATAGTGTGAGTCAAGTCTCGATATGGAAAAGTTAGAGTACTAGAGTTATGATGGAAGAGATAAGGTGGAGTTAACTTAAGTTGGTGAATCTGAGTTCATGAAGTATGTCCAGTCCAAAATTCTGAAATTCATGTATGTTATTCTTCCCTTGAATTGGGGTAGAACGAAATATTTTCTAGAAAGGTAACATCCATGGTATTGTAGAACTTACGAGTGATAGGAGAGAAACACTTGTAGCCCTTTTGATTGGCTGAATATCCAAGAAGGATACATTTAAGTGCATAGGCATCAAGTTTACCGCGATATTAAGGGTAGATATGCACGAATGTAGTGCAACCAAACAACTTGAAAGGAACTTGTGATACAAGATGAGCAGTAGGAAATAAACTTTGGAATTTTCGCAATGGTGAGTTGAAGTCTAGGACTAGAGAGGGCATGCGATTAATTAGGTATATTGAAGTGAGAATGGCTTCACCCCAGAATCTCGTAGGAACATTTCCTTACAAAAGTAAAGATCGGTCAACCTCAAGGATGTGACGATTTTTACGTTCTGCCACACCATTTTGTTGTGGGGTGTGGACACACAAACTTTGATGAACAACACCACGACATTGAAAATAGAAACCAAGACTATAATTGAAGAAGTCTTTGGCATGATCAGTTTTTAGGATTTGAATTTGAGAATTGAATTGATTTTGAACTATGACATGGAAGTGCATAAATATGTGTTTGATTTCGGATTTTTCATAAGAAATGTCTAACACAATCTAGTATGGTCATCAACTAATAATAAAAACCATCTAGCACTAGTTATGCTTGGAATACGGACCAACCCCCAAATTTCACCATGGACAAGGGAGAAAGGGTGACTTAGTTTGTATGATTATAGTGAGTATGTATTACGAGTATGATTGGCCATTTGACAAACCTCGCATTAAAATGACTCAGGATTTTTATTGATGAAGAGCGACAGGAACAAACATTTCAAATATGAAAAATTCGGATGACCTAGATGAAAGTACCACATCATGATTTAATTTTCTTTATTAGATTGATTAAGTGACTTAAAAGTATGACTCAATGAATTATGATTACTGACCAAATGAGTTGAAGTTGTGTTGACATCCAAAACATAAGGACGTACATGCACATCAGCATTGCCAATCGTCTTCCCTGAGCTCAAGTCTTAAATATACAAGAATTAGGAAGGAGTTTAGTTGCACAATTTAAGTCATGAGTTAGTTTGCTAACTAATATGAGGTTATACTCGAGTTATGGTACAAATAACACTGATTTGAGTGTAAGGGTTGCTGAAAATTTAAAGATTATTGTTCCAACCACTTTGGTGTGTGTACCATTGGCAATACATACGGTTTGAAGGCTGGTACAAGGAGAACAAGTTGAGAAAAGTGATCGGTCATCCGTCATGTGGTCGGATGCACCTGTGTCAACAATCCAGGGCGAGGAAGGTAATTTTGTGGTATGAAGTGCAGGGCTGTTGGAGCTCTGAACAGGGTTGTTTTCTGAGGTAGTTGAGCCAAGACGAGATGTTGAAGAAGTCTTGGAAATGGAAGTGGACAAATCCTTGAATAATAGATCTAACCCCCCATGAAGAGAGATTTTGAGAGATAGGGATGAGGAGATTAAAGAAGACGATGGCTTGAGAGAAAAAGTAGGATTTATAACCTACAACTCTGAGACCATGAAGCTGGTTGAGATGCTTGAGAAAAGCTTCTATTTCAACTTGAATACAATGTACATATTTATATACAAATAAACTTGTAGTCGCCCCCATAAATCAACCTCTAAAAGATAATACGAAATCTCTCTAATAAAGAGAGAATCAACATTTATGAAAAAGATCCCTCATAACCGGTATACTTATATTGATTATATGATATATCTAGCTTGATTTCCTACAATAATTATTCTCCTTATTCAGATACACATTTAATGCATGTGACCTATTGGGACTTTATCACGTTGGCAATAATTATAAATCCTATTTATAAATATAAAAGAAGAGCGACCTCTATGATACATTATAGTTACCCAAATAATAAAGTTTGGGGATTAAGCTAATCAACAAACTGTGTGATCATTATAAGTATAGACATTTATGTTCCTTTGTTCTCGATATCCAGATTGAACACGAAGCATGGAAGTGTCATCCTCGTTATGTTCGATCTTTAGTTTTTCGATTCCGGAATATACTGATAAGGCAGAAATCAGTATCTTATACTGACTATCTGAGCATGCATGCACTTTGTCAGTAGTCAATACTATCCAATCGAAGGGTTTAGGAATATCACTCTTGTCATCCAAAAACGCAAGATCCCATCTTGTACCCGTATGTAGATTCTATATCTCCATATGAATCCCTACATATCTTAGTTGTACCATATTAATTCTACCTAGACCTAAATTAATATTTGAGTAGGGACATTTTGGAATACAATATTCTAAGGTTATTATTATGTTTAATATAACAAAAAATAATAAATAAACATAACAATTGGACATTGCCTTTTATTTATATATATATCATGACACAATGACCAAACAGAATCATCCGATGATTGTCTTTAGGGCATATACACATAAAATATATTCATACCCTAATGACTATTCTATCACCTAGTAATGATGTGATTAGTTTTGGCATCAAATTAAATGGCTCACACATAGTAGACTCAAGTTCGTCAAATCAATAGACATTATATACAATGATCATAGGAGAAACACTTTTGACACTCATATGTCATCCCATTTAGTGTTCTCATGACGAGTATATCCGTTATACAAGTTCACAACTTATACACATGTATGAACTTTACATCAACCATATAAACTTCTACATATATTAGTCTTTGTTTTACTACTTCAACCCAAGTCTAAAGTAGTACTTGACTAGACACTTTTAGGAACTAAATATTCTAGGGTTATTCATGTTCATTATTCAACACCAATCCAACTATTAGAACGACATAATAATCAAATGATCCTTTAATGAAATTGTAACTCAATATTTCAAATTACAGTTATCTAATAATTGGCTTTTGAGCACATTACTATCAGATCAAACCTCTTTCTAGACAAATATGGCGAATGACACCAATTTAGAGTGTTTTATTTGATGATCGTCTAAGAGATAAATCTTAAAACTCTATAAGAAACGACACCACATCAAATGAAACTTCTTAGTCAACACTACACTTGACTTCAAGTGAGATACAAGAAAAAGGTATGAACATATGTAAGTGTTGGTTGTTAGTGTAGTCTTTTGCACAAGTGGTGTTGACAGTGGGTACGGTATGGTGCGGCTTATGCGATTTGCATTAAAAAATGATACATGAAAATATGACAAAAAAGTTTCATAATTCATACTCCATAGTCCATACCGTACGTAAGTGCAAAGTTAAAAAACACAACATAATTAAGTTGAATAGCAAAAGTGCCACTTAGTTGTATAAACTCCGAGAGACAGAGATGAGTTTCTATATTCATATCAAGTTCTAATCAAACTTTTAAAAATAAATCTTAAAAAAACTACAAAACAAACAATCGAGCTTCATCTTTCAACTTTTCATCGAGCTTGAGAGTTGAGAGTAAGAGCTTTGATGTTTGAGAATCGAGAGTCGATTTTGGCTTCTTCTCTAGTTGTCTATGTTTGGGTTCAACACAAATAATGGACTTACGTTTGAAAGGTGCAATATGGGCCTACAAATACATGGACTAATCAATTAGTAATTAATAATGTATTAAGCAAATCTATAATAATTATTTAGTAATTAATAATGTATTAAGCAAATCTATAATAATAATTTTTTATTTAATAAAAATTATATACATACATATATACATATAAACTAATACAAACACTTTGTTGCGGGTGCGCTATGGGTAGTTGATTACCTCAAACCACACCGTATAGAGTGGTATCAAAAAAATATAAATCGTAAACCGTATCATGAAGATCCCAAACTACACAGTTTGATATGGTGTAGGTAGGTTATACGGATTGAGCAGTAAAATTAGGGGTGTTCGCGGTCTGGTTTGGGCGTTTTAAGCCCTCAAACCACAGCCAAACCACAAATGACGGTTTAGAAAATTCTCAAACCGAGCGGTTTGGTATCAAGTGACCAACCGGTCAAACCGGACCACAAAAGGCGGTCTGGCCTGACCGGTTTAAGCGGTTTGTGCCTCTTATGGGCTTTAAACTAAAAAAACATAAATTCTATATCCAAAATAAAATTTCTACCAATATAACCTTATTAAAAAATAGTATATCGAATTATAAAAGAACGCTTATATACTAAATTAAAAAAAATGGAGCAAGTTGAAAAAAAATTAAACAAATCCACCAATAATAGTTGAATTTTGGACAAATATTGAGAAAGTCGAAGGACCATTTGGATTTTTAACGAATCTTAGAACTTTGTCAATTTAGATAACACAATCAATTGAGAAAATGAAAACTAAAGACATAATTTTTTAACAAACTTTTTTTAATTGAGCCATAAAAGTTGAGCCTACAACATGAAAACTAAATATGATTAAAACATGCCGTATGTTTGGCGGTCGGTTCGGTCCAGACCGCTCAAAAAAGGGTTAAACCGCAGACCATACCAGACCGAGCGGTTTGACTATTTTTCGGACCGGACCGGACCGTAAGACCGCTCAAACCGCCAAAAACGGTCCGATTCAACTTGGTTCGACCGGTTTGAGCGGTCCAACGATTTTTTTGAACACCCCTAAGTAAAATAAGTACCCCTAGCACATAATATCCTTTGGTCTTTTGATAAATGTGATCATTTGAACAAGATTTTCGGTTCTCTTTATGGTTGACAAGTGAATGACCTATTAAATAAACAAAGCTAATTTGGTACATAGTAAAAATGTAATTTCTTGTAGGGGTGTTCAAAAAAATAGGATAACCGATAAACCGAGTCGAACCGTTTGATCCGAAACCGAAAAAACCGATAACCGAAATAATCCGAAAATAAAAAAACCGGATATTCACGGGTCGGTTTCGGTTTCTAATTTTCGGTGCCCACAGGTACCCAAACCGAACCGAATATAATGTATACATAATATTTAATTTATATTACTTACTTATTTATTTATTAACCTAAAGTTAAATGAGTAAAAATCTTTTACTTTTTGCTATCAATCATTACGGTGGATGACTAAATTTTTAAATGCTATATTTTGGTACCATTTTTATATTGTAAATGATAAATTTTATAACTTTGGGTAACCGTGGACCGAACCGCGGGTAACCGTCTTATTTCGGTTCGGTTCGGCTCAGTTAGGTTCAACCCGCGGTTTAGTTTCGGTTCGGTTAACTAGGTATCCACCTTATGCGGTTCGATTCATATTTTCATTACTAACCGAACTGAACCGAACCGTGAACACCCCTAATTTCTTAAGCGGTGTACGTGAACCATAAAGGCATTTAAAAGGTTCACCAACCAAATCAAATTTGATGGTATCAGAATAAAAAGATTTGAAAGTTTGTCATATTAATGGGAAAAGAAATTCTTAGTAGACAAGACAAACTTGATTGCGTTTATTTTTACTAATTTAAAAATGAAGTAACTAGGGGTGTTCCTGGTCTGATTTGAGTGGTTTGATCTCTCAAACTACAAACCAAACTGTAATAACGGTTTAGAAATTTTCCAAATCGAGCGGTTTGACAACAAATGACGGTCAGACTGAACCACAAAAATGCGGTCTGGTTTGATCTGTTTAGACGGTTTGGACCTCTTATGGGCTTTAAACTAAAAAAACATAACATTTATATCCAAAACGAAATTTCTGCCAATATAACATTATTAAAAAAAATAATATACCGAATTATAAAAGAAACATCTATCTCTAAGATTAATAAAATGAAAAAAAAAAAGTTAAACAAATCCATCAACATAGTTAGAATTTTGGACAAACATTGAGTAAGTCGAAGGATGATTTGGAAATTTGGATTTGATTTTTGAAGGATTTCAAAATTTTGCCAATTTAGAGAACACGATAAATTGAGAAATGAAAATTAAAAACTTAAAACATAATGTCTTAGACGAACTTTTTTTATTGGGCCATAAAAATTGAGACGACAACATGAAAACTAAATATAATTAATATATTTATACTTTTGGCGACCGATTCCATCTAGACTGCTCAAAAAAATTTCAAACCATATAACGGACCGAACCGAGCAGTTTGACTATTTTTCAAATCGGACCAGACCACCAGACCGCTTAAACCGTCGAAAATGGTCTAGTTTGACTTGGTTCGACTGGTTTAAGTCGTCCAACAATTCATTTGAACACCCCTAGAATCAACGAAAAATTTAGAGTTAATTACATTATGGTCCCTATACTTTGGTTGTTTCTAGTTTTGGTCCCTAAAGTTAAATATGTACACTAGTGGTCCTTATTTTGTGTTACAAAGACGAAAAACGTTCCATGAGTTAGCACCATTAATAATGTCCCTCAAGTTAACACAATTAATGAAATGTCTATTAAGGCAACCATATTTCCCTCATGTGGTCTTTTTACCTATTTCTTCTTCCTTAAGAACATTCACCGTGATCCACCACTACCCACCATCCATCACCACCATGAAAAACAATGACCACCATTTTGGTCACCACCTCCATCGACCACCATCCACCATCGTGTGCACCATAGCCAACAACCGTTACAACAGAACCGGACAAATAAGCAAATCAAAACATAAACACAAATAATCAAACACAAATTGAAGTTGTTCATTGCATGCATTATTGTACAAAATGAGACCGTTTTAAACCCTAATTTAAATCAGAACTCTAATCTAAGTCAAATCATAACCTAAATTTGCGCATTCAACAGTCACCATCCTAGAAGAACTAGACCTATGTTCATTTGTGTTTGTCCATGAAATCCACGAGATGCACAAAATCTAGAAGAATCAGAATCCATAAAATCCGACTTTTTGTCGGTTTCAGCAAGACCCATATAAAAAAACCAGAGCAAGCAAGAAGAAGAAGGGTAAAGTAGATCGAAAACCTCATAGATGGTTGTTGAACATTTGCTTTTTAGATATCTAGATCGAAAACCTGCTTCACCTTTGCTTCGAGAACAAAAGAGGGTTGGAGAACTGGGGTCATTGGAGGGGATGGGTCGTTCACCAGATAGTGCAAAACACTTTATTTTCATGCTTCTCTGTATACGAAAACCTTTAAACCTAAACATGATCTACAAGATTTATTAAAGACTTGCATTGCACACAATATCCATATAATTTTAGCATGAAACAGTTTTGAAAAAATTATTTTTGAAGATGTAACTTATATTATGCAATATGTAATTCTCATGGAAATGACATAATTTTCCTTTCTCCTCATTGATTGCGTGTTCACTTATATTGGACAATCCTAGACAAGATGCGAAGCCATTTAGAACCGATGTTTCCGTGTATACATCAAACAAACAATTAATAGTTTTTAAAGAGATTTCCATTGCATATGTATAAACACATAAGTGAAATTTTAAATGACAAATCATGAGTTTTCTTTTAAAAAATGTGATACCAAAATTGCAACAATATGCTAAAAATAAAAGATCCACTTAATTTTATGCTTAGCAAAATTAACCAATTAAATATTTGCAACACCATTCTTTATCATATAAGATATCAATCATAAGATAAAACGAAAACATACTAACTCACAAAGGTAGCCATTTTAAACAAATAGATACAAATTAATCAGAAGATGTTTATACAAAGAACGATTTTACAAACTTATATAGCATTCAATCACAAAAGCTCAAAATTTACCAACCTTGATCTTCAGAAAACAAAACTTTGTATTCAATGATGATCTTTAATTGAATATGGGCAAAAGAATATGAATCCTAAAACATCAGCTCATACGAGTTTATATACCAAGATTCTTTTAAAATAAACCTTCAAGAAGCACCAAGCCATAACGAGTATAACATATGTTACTGATGGAGGATAAAAAAAATATTTCTTTTAAACTCATCAATCATAAATAAGAATTATTTAAACGCAACTCTTTTATGGACATAGACTATTTTAAAACACACCGGTTTATAAATTTCTCATCCAAAGTTTTCTAATTTGAAATAATTTTATGACATAATAGGTTTTCAAAGCTTAAACATGTAACTAATCTATTAAGCAATGAAAGAATGGGTCAACATAAAACTTGAGAAATGTCAGCATGAGTCGAATAATGATTCATTATCTACACAAACATGAACAAGGTTTATCTTGGAGATCAAACATGCAACATTTCGTTATTTTGACATAATTAAAGTTTACCTTAACGTCTTCTCAAGACAAAACAAACGACATTAAAATGTCACTCTTTATTTAGATGTTGGTGATAAGATCTAGGGAATTAAACATGTCCTGGTGTAGCTCATCTTCTTTTGTGAAACTAAGAACTTCATAGATTCACTTTGTTGTCTCTGGAAGTCTTCACCGACTTCAGTTATTTGTCTCAATATTTCTCATTGATATAGTTACTTCCCAATATAGAGAAAGATAATAAAATCATACCTTAGTAATTTCCAGACTATGTTATATGAGTTTGAGAGGAAAAGATGATTTTCCATTACAGAGAGCTGAACTTATATACAACTTACAAGGGAAACAAAAATGTACATATCCCTGTAATTAAGCCTTATCAGAAGAATAAATACTAAAAATAAAATATTACAACAACTATTTTAAACAAGTAATTAATTCTGATTTGATTGTGAATCAGTTGATTGAGGATTGATATACTTTACACGCCCCCGCAAGATGGACGACCGAGGAACAAGTCCAATCATGGAGAGTAGGTGATGAAACCAAGACTTTAGTAGAGGTTTAGTAAGAACGTCTGCGAGTTGGTCATCGCCAGAGATGTGGATAACATGAATGGATCCCAAATGAACTTGCTCATGTACAAAATGGAAATTTAATGCAAGATGCTTCATCCTCGAGTGAAAAATCGGGTTGGCCGAGTAGTTTGCGGCTCCCAGATTATCACAGTAAATGGGTGGTTATGGAAGAGAAGTATACCCAAGTTCAAATAACAGCGAATTCAACCATAGGACCTCTGCCGTAGTATCTTCTATTGCTCTAAATTCAGCCTCAGTTGATGAATGAGCCAGATCTCGTTACTTCTTCGAACTCCAAGAAATGGGATTTCGACCAAGATACACAATATAACCTGTAGTTGAAGTATGTTGATCTTTGTCACCGCCCCAATCTGCATCAGAAAATGCATGTAGTTGTAATGGTGAATTGCAATAAAACATAAGACCATGATGAGCAGTACCACTTAGATAGCGAAGTAATCGCTTAAGAGCATTCCAATGATCATTAGTCGGGATATGCATAAATTGTGATAACTTGTTAATTGAAAAGGCAACATCAGGTCTGGTAAGAGAGAGATATTGAAGGGCACCAACAAGAGATCGATATTCGGTGGCTGATGGGAGAGGTGGGGCACCATTGAAGGTAAGTGTTTTGAATCCAACATGTTAGAATGAGTGAGAATATCCGAAATTTACTTTGTTTGATTTAAGAATAAAACTGTGGATGTGGGCACTATTTCAATGCCAAGGAAGTATGAGAGAGGGCCAAAATCCTTGAGTGAGAAATGTGCAGAAAGAATGGAGATGAATTTAGTGAGATTCGGAAGGGACAGGCCAGTGATGATAATATCATCTACATAAACCAATAAATAAAGAGAGACAGATTCATTTTTGTAAAGAAATAGGGAGGATGCTGAAATGGTGTTATGGAACCATAATTTAGAAGGAAGGATTTTAATTCATTGTACCAAGCCCGAGGGGCTTGTTTGAGACCATAAATAGCCTTTTCAAACTTGCAAACATGATTGGGGTATTAGTGGTTAATAAATCCATGAGGTTGGACCATGAAGACGTCCTCGGTAAGAGTTCCTTGGAGAAAAACATTATTGATATCAAGTTGGCGCAATGACTATCCTTGAGACACAACAAGAGATAGAATAAGCCTGAGAGTGGTGGGTTTAATGACCGGGCTAAAGGTCTCCGAGTAATCGAGACCAGGTCTTTGATGAAAACCTTTAGCTATAAGTCGAGCCTTCAATCGTTCGACTGAACCATTGGCATTGTATTTAACTTGATAAACCCATTTACATCCAAAAACATTTTGATAGGAATGGGGAGTTACAAGACGCCATGAGCCATTGCGAGTGAGGGCTACAAATTCGTCACACATTGCCTTACGCCATTGGGGATTTTTCGGAGATTGGGAAATATTACGAGCCTCGCTTGGTTGAGAAGCCAAAGCAAGATGAAAATTGTACTTTGGGTTAGGTTTTTGAATATGGTTTTGAAGGAGAGTGATAATGGTTCGGGTAGGAGGAGATGGAGGGGGAGGGGGAGGAGATGGAGATGGAGATGGAGATGGAGGGGGAAGGGAGGGAGGAGTAGTAGTCTCCTCGTCAGAGGGAGTAGGGGGAGTGAACCACAGACTGATAAGATGCGGTAGTGGCATAATGTGTTGAAGTGGTGCATGATGATTGTTGCTCAATAGGCAGGAGGATGGGAGACTAGTCATCAAGTTTAACAGGTGAGAGAGAGGGGGAAATAGGATGAAGAGACATGAATGGAAATTCATTTTCAATGAATTTAACATGGCGAGAGGTATATAACTTGTTGGTAGCGGGATCAAGACAATGATACGCACTTTGAGAGGCCGAGTAACCTACAAAAAATGCATGGCTTAGAACGAGGTTCTAGTATGCGAGAGGTGTATAGTCTTAGTAAAGGGTAGCAAAGACACCCAAAGCTATGTAATTTTGTGTAATTGGGAGGCTTTTGGAACTATCAATAAATTTGTAAAGATCGAAACCAATGAGAATAGCTTCAATCTGTGTTTTCCAAGCAAGATAGTTTGTAGTTGTAAGTTTGATAGAGTTTTTGAAAAAGATGAGAGTGAGAGGTTTATTAGGCTCATTCATATTGGGAATAAGAGATTGTTCATTTGGACCAGACATGGTGTAGGGTCACAGGGAGAAGAATGCACACAAAGAGGGATATTGAAGAAGAAAAAATTGGACAACTCTCAGAGCAGAGGAACAGAGACGAGATCAAGAAAAAGGGCCAGGAACTTGTTGCTCTGATACCATATGAGTTTGAGAGGAAAAGATAAATTTCCATTACAGAGAGTTGAACTTATATACAACTTACAAGGGAAATAAAAATGTACATATTCCTATAATTAAGCCTAATCAGAAAAATAAATACTAAAAATAAAACATTACAACAACTATTCTAAACAAGTAATTAATTCTGATTTGATTGTGAATCAGTTGATTGAGGATTGATATCCTTTACAAGTTACACCCCATTACCATACACCACACATATCAAAACAATGTTTGTATGTCAATTTACTTTGCAAATCCATGTAATGGAACAAAGACCCACTATCAAGTAGTTAGATATATTCACCAAGTAATTCAAAAATACCAAAAGGTAACATCTTGTTTAAAAGAATTAGTTCAAGCATAATAATATAATACATCAAGAAAACATTATTAGGTACTCAAATAAGCTTAAGAGACAACATGTATTATGTCAAACAATTCTCACATAACCAATTTGCAATGAAGCACGTTAATTTAATGACAATTAAACATAAGTCAATTTCCACATTTCTTTGCAAAGCGTAGACATGCTAAAAACAAATATATGCTAATGAATAAGAGATAATTAAGCTTATGCATGAGTTTGTAACATTTTAAAACATCCACAAGAGATGCGATTTACGTTCACACAATGAAAATAAACATGTTGAAGCGAACAATAACTGCTTATCATGATTATATAAGCACGTGAACATGTATATGAGATATATAATCTATCAAATAACATTAAACAACATAGTATTGTTATATTTCATAATGTGAATACATTTTTCTCATTATGTTCTCAACAATTATATTTGCATCATGGCATATATAAAAACATCAATAAAATGATTTATAATAATTTAAGATAACTTAGCATTAACTTCTAACATTACAACATTACTTGACAACACATTGAATAAGATAATCATGCAAGAAACAAAAAATTAAATTTTTTTATGTTGCTTCCGCGGATGATCATGCGACAGTCCCCTTGTGGAAGTCCACATTGATCGTTTTTTTTTTTAATTTTCCAAATTTTAGAATTGTGACATTAGCATTTTTCAAACGATGACATGTTCATGTTTGCAATCAAATACACGTCATATAACCACAATTCAACTTTTTATCGTTCCAAGGTGTTCGGTATAAAACATCCCTCCAGGATACACTTTGATACCCTCTTAATTCTACGATCATATTCATCAAATACATAATAAGGAGCATATATTATCCTTATAGGGTTTGGCGTCGAATACTTTGGATTATACATATACATAAGGTTTTTCATATAATTCACGTTTCATAATTGAAAGGTTTGTATGCTACTAACAAAAGAGGAGTAGAAGCACTTTGATTAGGTTTGTGTAAAATTGGTTTTTCAACCTGTGGTGGTTCATCCACTTCTAAATATTTTACTAACATAACCTTTTTGAAGGTTGAACAATTTGGTCATAGTTCAAAAAGACGAGTTATGGGAGATGCGTCTCACGATAAGATCTCTAGTGTTTGTGTAAAGTATGACTCATGCCATGGCACCTTGAGACGTGTGATGACACGCCTTTTTTACAAGGCGTGACTTCTTTCAGTTTTTTAAAATTAATTTTCTTATTTTTTAACTTTTGTGTTTTTAACTTTAGATTTTATGTTATTACAAACTTACCTAATCATATCACACAAAGTGTCGTGGATTCACACATGTCAAAAAAATCACGGTTAGAATGATGTTAAACTCTTCAAAGTATGATTTTGAATATTTGATCACAACCTCTTTATATAATACTAATTAATATATATGATTTTCTTCTTCTAATATGAATATAAATTTTTTAATATAATTTTATAATTGAATAATAAATAGAAAAGACATATATATATATATATGACATACAAATATGTTGCCTTATGTCACGCCTTGAAAAACGTCACACCATCATCATAAGTCATAACGTGTAAGACTTTAAGTTCGCTACCATGCTTCACGCCATTTTAAACATTAAACCTTAAATTTGGTTCACATTTATTTTCATTAAAGACTAATTAACTCTTATCGTTGTGGGGTTCTTGAACTTTAAGCATCATGACCAATATTTTATTGCTTTCCTTTAAAATAAGATGATAACACATCATTTATTTCAAGATCCACGCATTGTGCGTTTAAGCAAGCAAATTGAACATACAATACTAAGACACGTATTCACAGACGATGCGATGCAAAACATCTTGAATCTAAAGCTGAGAACTCGAAAGTTTAATCTTGTTTCATATTTAGTTTTATTCTCCATCACACAATACCAATAATAACCATAATAGAATTTTTTAAAGGTGTATATATATATATATATATATATATATATATGGGCAAGTTCAAACGATAAGCTAAACATGTTGCGAGAACGTGAGAAGTGTGATATCATATATGATTAAACACAAGTTACATTGGCAATACATGCATATGTATGATTAAACACACCGACTGGTCGTGTAATCATATATGATATCACACTTCTCGTCTTCTCGCAAAATGTTTAACTTCTCGTATGATCCTGCCTCTCTCTCTCTCTCTCTCTCTCTCTCTCTCTATATATATATATATATATATATATATATATATATATATATACAAGGTTCTAAATGGCGTGAGGCATGGCGTGACTGCGAGATCAAGCCTCAAGCCTTAGGAGTTATGGCGAGACCATGGCGTTTTCCAAGGCGTGGCTTAAGGCGGTAAATCTGTATATAATTTATATGTATATATGTGTATGTGTGTGTTTTTATCAGTGTCTTGAACAATAATGAATAAGTTATTAACAATTTAAATTCATATAAAACGATGAACAAATAAATTTCTAAATTATAATCGATACTAATGGGTAAATTCCAATGGAATTTTGAAGTACACAAATTCGAAGAATAAAAAATACACAAATTTGTAACGCCATAACGCACCATGGCGGACCATGGCGCGCCATAACGAGCTCGACACCTTATCTAACGCCAAGGGGTAAAACGTGGCGGCAATGCCATGTCTCGACGCCATGGCGCATTTTTAGAACCTTGTATATATATATATATATATATATATATATATATATATATATATATATATATATACTAGTTGTGTACCCGCGCAATGCGGCGGGAGCAACAAATGTAAGCAATTTTGAAGTTGTGGCGGTTTTATTAAAGAGATTTAAGACTTCACGATGATAGGATTTGCATGAAGTTGTTGTAATCAAAGATGAGAGAATTGGGAGTCGAGGTTCTACAAAACCAGATTTAATAACACTTCATTTCTAATAGAAATGGTGTTTTCTTTCACAACTTAACTGCTCTGACCACTTCTCGTGATGTGCAACATCATCCCTAATCCAAAAGAGATGTCAATAGTAGCTTTTGGTTCGATCTAGTCCGACTGATTTATAATTCGTATTAATATATTTAGACGTAATTCATGCAACTACTATTTTTCCCCGTGTAAAACCCAAGATTTATGTCGAGCTGATGTACCTTTGAAATGGATCAAAGGTGTCAGGATCGAATTCTTAACAAGAATAAAATCTCAGAAACAATATCAAAGAAGTTGCGGAATAACACTTTGATATTCAATGAAACAGTAAACAAACAGTATATGATAAACACTTTGCAAACTTGTATTAAAATCACAAGATTACACCCTCAACCTCAATCTTGAAGAACAAGCTCTTTCAAGACGAATTCTACTTCTCTAGAATTAGGAACTATGCCTTGAGGTTGATTCTCTCTAGAACAAAACTTTAGAATTAAATCTGTAAATTTTTATATATCTAAACTATTCTGTCAAATCTATACATATACTGAACAAAAAGATAATTACAAATAAATAAAATATCTTCAGTATATCTTCCATGAATATCTTCAGAATATCCTTGTTTATCTTTACCCACGATCATTATCTTCACATTACCATATAAGCAGCATTAAGTCTTGGCAGCATTAACTACTAAGCAGCACTAACCACTAGCAATACTAACTAGATAAGCAGTACTAACTTTGTTCAAGCAGCACTAACTTTGACTAGCAGTATTAATTCTACTAGCAGTAGTAATACTCAGCAGTATTAACTTTGAAATCTTCTAGCAGTAGTAATTCTGAACTAGCAGCATTAAAGACTTGTTCACATCTTCAGTTCCCAACAATCTCCCCCTAACTTGACTTTTAGGAAAAGAAGTCAAGTTCTTCAGATGCTCCCAAAATACCATTCTTCAGATCCCTGTATCAACATTTATCCCCAAACTTTGATTGATCATTCTCTGAATCAGATATTTGGCTATTTCTGAGTTTTCAACACATCCAAGCTTCTTCTTCAGCATTGCATGAAGCTTAAGTCTGCTGTGATTGTATACTCTATCCACTAGGAAGTATTCTATGTGATTTCTATCCAAAGTCACTGCATATACTCCACTAGTTTCATATAGAGTCCAATTGGTGACTGCTTGAAATACATTTCTTATGACATGCTCTACTTCTTCAGGTTTGAACAACATACACAGATACTCCATCACCAGTTTTGTAATTGAAATCCCTGGAGCTTTTAACTGATCTGCATACAACTTCATCCCTATTTCAAACATTTCTTCTATATCAGATCTAGAGCATGTTCTGACAATCTTAGCCCAAGTGTTGAATACCTCATACTTATCATCCTTCCTCTTGAGTCTAATATACTCCTTTCCATCCACTGTCAATGTATCCCAGTGAATAACTTCAGGAGGCTTTATTCCAACAGGTTCTGCTGAAATTGGTTCAGGAACTTTGTCCATCACTACCATGTACATCTTTAAATCATCAGTTCTTGAAGATTTTTTCATTTCAGATGACTCAGGTGCCCCTTCTTCTTCAGCAACCTTCTTATCCTCTCCTTCAGCTATTCTAGGCTTCTTGATTGACTTTCTCCTTGCCATCATCTTGGTTCTCTTTAAAGTCCTTAGACTTTCACCTAGAGTGGCTTCTTTCTTTGGTGGTGTTTCTTGCTCATCTGGAAAAGGTTTTTCTATCATGAAATCATTGCTTTCTTTCATTCTCTTCTCCATCTCCACCCTGGCAGTTTCATTTCCTTGAAGCTTAGTCATTTCAGAGTTGTACAGCTCCTTGATCTGCTCAAATGTCATCTTGGAGAACATCTCCTTTCTGACTCCTATAGCACCCTTGAGAAAAATTATCATCTTGTTTCTCTCTTGAGTACCAAGGAAAGTCTTTGAGGGTTGTCTCTTCTTTGCAGCTGTTTTCATCACCACAGATTTCTTCAAAGATGCTGCTTTCTTCTGTGCAAGTTCAGTTGCCAAGCTTTGTTGATAGACTTCATTTAGTTCAGCAGCTAGAGCCTTTGCCATCTCCCTGTCCTTTTCAAACTGAACTCTTTCTTCCTTTTCAATATCAGCCTGCATCTTCCTGGCCAAGGCTTCATCTGATTCAACCAACCTTTGCTTTTTGACTGGTTGATCAGATTCCACCATCTTTGCTTTTCCTTTGTCTTTGTTCATTACCTTCTTACTGTTATCTTTCTTGATCACTTCATCTTGTTCTTTGATGACTACTCCTTTGGTCTTTGAAGTGACCTTGAGAGTATCATGTTTGGCTTTAAGTAAGGTTTCTGCAATCTCAAGATCTGTTAAAACTTCTTTCACAGTTTCTGCTGCTTTGCTTATTTCAGCAGTACTAACCATTTCTGCTGCTTTGATTGAACTAGCAGCATTAATGATTTCTGTTGCTTGCTCTGTTACTGCTGCTTGTTCTTTTATCTCTGGTTGCACTGATTCTCTTTCTGTTTCTGCTTCTTGCTCCCCCTCAACATCAAATCTCTCCCCTTCACCATCATATTTCATCCCATCACGCTCCCCCTTTTTGGGAGCATCATTCCCAGATTTCCTTCTCCTGAGCACAAATTGTCTCTTCTTCTTTTTCTGTACTAGTTTCATCACCAAGGTCTTGAGTTTGGTAATCTGCACTTGTTGGGACAAGATTACCAATTTCATGTCTTCAATTTCTTTCCCTTGTTTGAGAACGTCTTGGTTGATGTTGCCCATTGTTTCCATCAATTCATAGTAAGAATATCTGTCCTCACCCTCTCCAGAAGTGTTACCCTCTTTTGAAGGATCATTGGATCTTTTTGTAGTGGAAGTCTTCTGCCTAGCAGAAGCACTATCCACCCCCTTGGTTTCTTGGCACCGGGGACCTTTGAATGATTGCTCATTCAAAGTTGCCACGGGGAAGGTCTTATGTATGTTACCACTGACCTCCTCTGAGCTAGCAGGAGTAGTGGCAGCCTTCTCTCCCATATGCTCTTCCTCTTCCTCAGAGAGCACCTCCTTTGGGTTGGGAGACACCCTTGTGGATTCCCTGTAGATATTCTCTAAGAGAGTATCCTCCCTTAGAGGGCTTAAAGGCTTAGGGGTCAATGGTACAAGAAGGGAAGGAGCCTTCTTTACCTGTTTCCTTTTGTAAGTATGGGTGATTGGTGAAGTAGGTTTATCAAGAAGAGACTGGGGAATTGATTTTGAGTGGGAAGGTTGGGATTGGCTAGCAGTGGGTTGGTCTAATGGGGGCCTTGACCCTGCTTCCATACCTTCATTAGTTTGGGACACCACCATCATTGTAGAGAACAATGGGGTGTCAACTCCTTCCGAGTCCAGAGGGGATCTTTTCATGTTTGAAAAGACATTACCTTTGGGAATTTTGGGTACATATACCCCATCAAAAGGAGGTATATCCGTCAATTCATGGTTAATAACTTCTTGGACAAACCTGGGGTACATATAAAATCTCTTTTTACTTCCCAAGTTTGAGACAAGATCATGAAAAATCATTTGAGAAAAATTATACTTTCTGGCAGTGGCCAAGCATACCAAAGCATAAGCAATGGTGCTACTGAACTCACTCCATCCAGTAGTCTTTTTAGATATACAGTGCATAAGAGTATGGACAAAGAAACGCCATTGGGGTGAAAATTTGGCTTTTGAGAACTTGAACACACCCAATGAGCCGCCATACCCCATTCTTGTAAGAGTAGAAAACAGTTCATCATTAGAGATGGAAGTTTTACCAGAGGCATCGTCTAGACGTAGACTGATGCGAAGTACCTCTTCAGTAACTGTCAAGGGTTTGTCACACACCCTTGTTTTGATCATTTGCACACCATTCTCAGTAACAATGATGGCATTTGCCCAGAATTGCCTCTGATGCTCTATGAAGATGGTAGGAGATAGAGTGAGAGCATGGGCAATATGGCTTGACTTCAAAAAGTCTACTACCTGGTGAAAACCTTCAGCTTGTTTTGGCTTTCGGAGCATCGCGATTTCATTGTGCTCGTCTATGAACGCCATGGATGCCATTGACCTTGAAGATTCTTGCCTGAGAACTTTGAACTTGAGAGAGAAAGAATTTAGAGCGCAAGTGAACAGTATGCAAAGAGTCGTTATGAGCTTTTAGGCGGGCAATGAGTATTTATAGTATTCGGGACATAAGCAGTATTAACCTAGAGCAGTATTAACCAATAGCAGTATTAACTGAAAGCAGTATTAACTACTAGCAGTATTAACTGAAAGCAGTATTAACTACTAGCAGTATTAACTGAAAGCAGTATTAACCACTAGCAGTATTAACTGAAAGCAGTATTAACCACTAGCAGTATTAACTTAAAGCAGTATTAACTACTAGCAGTATTAACTGAAAGCAGTATTAACCACTAGCAGTATTAACTGAAAGCAGTATTAACCACTAGCAGTATTAACTGAAAGCAGTATTAACTACTAGCAGTATTAACTATACACTTGCAGTATTAATAATACTTACTCTTTTCAACTTATTATGAACTGAGGACTGCTATGAATTCCCTGAAAAGAAAGATTAGGACCACCAAGAATACATAATATACAGGTATTGAACCACTTTTTGAGAAGAAGTTTATTCAGAGTTGATCATTCCCACACTTGTTACCAAGAAAGTGAATCTACCCACATCAAAGGCTTTTGTGAATAAATCAGCAAACTGGTTGTCAGTATGAACCTTTACAACTTGAATAAGTTTCTTTTCATTACAGTCTCTTATGAAGTGATACCTGATTTCAATGTGCTTTGTCTTTGAGTGCTTGACAGGATTATTCACAATGCTAATAGCACTGCTGTTATCAATAAAAATTGGAGTGTGTAGAAAGGTTACCCCATAGTCCAGCATTTGATTTTGAATCCATAAGACTTGAGAACAGCAACTTGCAGCTGCTATGTACTCTGCCTCTGTTGTAGATGTGGACACTGTGGTTTGTTTCTTGCACTGCCAAGACACTAGTCTTGCACCCAAAAACTGACATCCTCCAGAAGTAGATTTTCTGTCCAAGTTTGCTCCACCTAAATCACTATCTGAGTATGCAAGTAGGTCAAAGGATGATTCATGAGGATACCAAAGTCCCAATCTGGGTTGCCCTTTGAGATATCTGAATATCCTCTTAATAGCTTGATAGTGAGATTGCTTTGGCCTAACTTGGAATCTTGCACATACACAGACTGGAAACATTATGTCTGGTCTAGATGCTGTAAGATACATGAGAGAGCCAATCATGGATCTATAGTGATGAACATCCATATCCTCCCCCTCAAGATCTGCTGTTATCTGCTTGTGTGTCTCCATAGGTGTGCTGGCAGGTTTTGAATCTGAGAAACCAAACTTGATTAAAATATCCTGCACATACTTGGACTGACAGATAAAGATTCCATCTGACTTCTGTTGAACTTGGAGTCCAAGGAAAAAAGTAAGTTCTCCCATGGAACTCATTTTGAACCTTCGATGCATTAGATCCTCAAACTCCTTGCACAGGTTGTCTCTTGTAGATCCAAAGATGATATCATCAACATAGATTTGGACCAGCAAGATATCCTTCTTCTTTCTCTTGATGAATAAAGTCTTATCAATGACTCCTCTTTCAAAGCCATTTTCCAAGAGATAGGAGGACAGTGTGTCATACCATGCTCTTGGAGCTTGATGCAGTCCATAAAGTGCTTTCTTCAATTTGTATACCCTGTCTAGATAGCTTGGGTTTTCAAACCCTGGTGGTTGACAGACATATACTTCTTCTTCAATTGAGCCATAAAGAAATGCACTTTTCACATCCATTTGATAGACTTTGAATTTCATATAAGAAGCATAAGCCAGGAATAATCTAATTGCTTCTATCCTGGCCACAGGTGCAAATACTTCATCATAGTCTATTCCCTCTTCTTGTGTATACCCTTGAGCCACCAGCCTTGCTTTATTCCTTATCACAATTCCTCTTTCATCTCTCTTATTCCTGAAGACCCATTTTGTTCCTATTGCTCTTTGGCCTTTAGGAAGGTCTACCAGATCCCAAACATCTTGCAGCTTGAATTGCAGTAGTTCTTCTTGCATTGCTTCTATCCAACTGGATTCTTTCATAGCATCATGTGCCTTCTTAGGCTCAAGCTGGGATAAAAAGCAAGCAAGCACTGTATGCTGTTTATCTTGCAATTCTTGCAGCCTGCTTTGATTTCTAGTCATCATAGGAGAGGATATATCTCCTATTACCAGTTGTGGAGGATGATTCTTTTGAATTCTGGTGTGATGATTAGGTTCTTCATTAAGTATCTCCTCTAGATTTGAGTCATTCAGCTCAACTGAGGTGTTTTCAGCAGCTACTTCTGATTCCTTATTGACTTGAGTCTCCTCATCTCTACTTTCTTCTTCACTCTGACTTGGTGCAGTAGATGGTTCCTTTTCACAGTCTTCAACAGGATCCACTGTGGGTATGGGAAAAATCACAGATTGAGATAAACTGTCTTGAACTTGTGTAGTTCCTGATTCTCCACCCCCTGATCCTGCATAATCATCACTACTGACACCAAAAGAGTTAGTTAGTGAATCAATGTCAAATAGCCACTGAGGACCAGACCCAATTGGATTTGGTGTGTTCTCATTGCATTTGACATTGTCACTTTCTTCAATTATTCTAGAAGAAGAGTTAAAGACTCTGTAAGCCTTACTCTGAGATGAGTAACCAACAAGAAATCCATCATTTGCTTTGCTATCAAACTTACCTAAGTGAGATTTGGTATTGAGAATAATACAAGGACACCCAAAAGGTTTGAAAAATCCAATAAATGGTTTTCTTTTATTTAAAAGCTCATATGGGGTCTTGTTCTTTGGCTTGACTACTAGAACTCTGTTTTGGACATAACAAGCAGTATTAACTGCTTCAGCCCAGAAGGTAATTGGCAATTTTGAATCAGCCAACAGAGATCTAGCAGCCTCTATTAGTGTCCTATTTCTCCTCTCAGCAACTCCATTCTGTTGAGGAGTCCTAGGGGCACTATATTGTCTCTCAATTCCTTTCTCTTCACAAAAGGTGTTTAGATCAAGATTTTTAAATTCAGTCCCATTATCTGATCTAATGACTTTTACTTTTTGATTAGTTTGGTTTTCAATTCTTAGGATAAAGGATTTGATCAGTCCACTTGTCTCATCCTTAGTCCTTAGAAAATATACCCAAGTAAATCTGGAGTAATCATCAACAATAACCAAGCAATAAGATTTATTGCCTATACTCATAACATTTGTAGGACCAAACATATCCATATGCAATAACTGGAGACAAGAAGAAATAGAATTTAATTCTTTGGTCTTATGAGAAGTTTTATGCTGTTTGCCTTTAAGACAAGCAACACAATGATCATCACATGAAAAGACTTTTGAAGGTAAACCTCTTACAAGGTTGTTTTTAACAAGTTTGTTTATAGTCTTGAAATTCATGTGACACATCCTTCTGTGCCAAAGAGAGGATTCATCCACAGAAGCTTTTGAAACAAGATAGTTCAGGGATGAATCACTATCAACATTGTCCATATCTAGACAATAAACATTGTCCTTTCTTGGAGTTTTAAGTAGTATCATGCTTTCATCAACTACCTTAAACTCTGGAGCAAGGATTATACACTCTGTGTTAGTAAATAATATGCTATATTGTTTGTCACAAACCTGTGATACACTTAACAGGTTGTACTTCAATTGATCAACATAGTAGACATCCTTAAATGTCATCTTACCTTTTGTGACATTACCTTTGCCACTTATTTTACCACCAGTAAGATCATTTCCAAAAGCAACATGTCCTCCATTGATATGCTTGAAATCCTGAAGGCATGACATGTTGCCTGTCATGTGCCTAGAGCAACCACTATCAACATGCCAAATGCTCTTTCCCTTGAGCTGTTGGTTGCCCTGCACATAAGATAAATCAGTTAGTTTGAATTAGGAACCCAAGCCAAAGTGGTCTTGGGTACCCCTTTCTCATCAAAATACTTGCATTCTTTCTTGACAAGATTTTTAAATTTTGACTCCTCATTTCTGGAGTACTTTGTCACAATGATAGGTTTGGAAACACATCTGCTAGAAGTAGTATTGGTTTTAGAAGTACTAACTGCATTAGCAGCACTTGAATGCTTAGCAGTACTAACCTTATTAGAAGTAGTAACTGTTTTAGCAGCATTAACTGTGTTAGCAGTATTCATCTTTGAGGAAGTACTAACAGTATTAGCAGCATTAAAATTTTCAGCAGTACTAACACTGGTAGCAGCAGTAATGCTTCTAGCAGCACTATCTCTGTCAGCAGCAGTAACAGTTTTATTGCTTTTAGGCACCCACATTTTAATACTTTCATTCAAAACCTTTTTCTTCATGGGGCCTTTTTTAACAGGTTTCTTAACCACATGTTTCTTTCCAGCCTTCCTATAACCAACAGGTTTCTGCACAAATCTTTGAAAGTTCATCTGTTGGTTAATTGGGTTAAAGTAACAGTACTTAGCCAGATGGTTTAACTTTCCACATATGAAACAAGGCTTTGGTCTATTGATTTTACTTAGATCAATGCCTTGTTTTTGTGCCCATTGGTTGTTCCAGTTTCTTTGATTTCCCCTTGGTTTATCATGTTTTTGGGGCTTAGAAGTATTACACTCACACTGCTTGCAAGGGATAGGGTTCACAACAGTGGTCTGCTTATAATAAACCTTCTTGTTCTTTCCCTCAGTCTTCTCTATCTCATTGGACTTGATCCAATGCTTTCCACATCCCTCATTGGTGATTATGTGGTTTTCTATAGGAATCTCACCACTCACAGTGTTGTCTTTATCCTTGACAGCTTCTTTCTCAGTTTTATCCGTAACAACTACTTCATCTAAGGGATCTATCTCAGTGGCTCCCTTAGGTAGGTCCTTCCTATCCTTTGTTTCTAACAAATCTGAACTAGGAGGGATGTAGTTGTTGTTATAGGGTGGTGGTGTGGTATTGTACCCTATTCCTCTTCTCAGTTTATCATGAATCTGAGATTGTAGTAAAGAATCCATAGCTTTAGAGGCATTGGAAAACTTTTCTACATCTAGTTTGACTTTAGCTAGTTCTACTCTTAGCTTTTCACTCTCTTCTTTGGATCTGGTCAGTTGAAGTTCTAAGTCATTCTTCTCCCACTTCCAGTAGTTTGTGTCATAAGAGTGTTGAAGCTCATTGGCTTGAAAACCCTTAATCTGCTCTTCAAATCTCTCAACTATCCTGACATAATCTTTTATGTCCTTTTCCAATCTCTTAAGGTTATCACTCATGTTCTGATTGTGATCCCTATACCTCTTAACAGTATTAATGCAATTTTGAGTACAAAGATTGGAAGTTACCTCTGTTGGGAGATCAGACACCTCTGGCATTAGAGCTTGGTTCTGGATGGCCTCTTCAGCTTGATCACTCCAATCAAACCCCATGCCTTGTTGAGAGACAAGAGCTTGTGCAGAGTTTCTGTTACTATTGAAGCTTCCAGATTGAGCTTGTTGGTGGATACTGTTCTGGGGCATTTCACTTCTGCATTCTCTAGCAAAGTGTCATTTCTGATGGCATTTATAGCATTCCACCTTTGTCTTGTCAAAACCTGCTCCATCTTCTCTTCTTTGTGAGAAGTTGTTCCTTCCAGTTCTTTTGATGAACTTCTTGACTCTCATAGAGAGCATGGCCATCTGCCATTTAATGTCCATCTCTTCAAGATCATCTGGATGGAGTTGTTCCAAGTCATCATTAATGAGAGAAGAGTTTCCATGACTTGCTAGAAAGGCTTCAAATACAGTTTCAGTGCCTTTCTCTTGAGTTGCTCCATTGGCAGCACTAACTGATTTAGAGTTGGAAGTAGAATTAGTTGATGCTGAAAGGAGTGCAGCATTGTGAACATATCCAGAAGACCTCTTCTTAGCCTCTACCTCAGATTCAAAAACTCTTAGATCATTATATAGATCATCAAGTTCCTTTTCTTCCAGTTGATCATTCTGTCTGAAAGACACAGTATACATGGTCCATTCATCACTCAGGGACCTTAGAAACTTTCTGTTCAGATCATCTTGATCAATTTGTACTCCCACTGTAGCAAGTTCACCAATAAGCTTATTAAACCTGTCAAAAGTTTGAGTCATAGACTCATTCTTGGTTGACATAAAGTTCTCATATTGTTACTTCAGAATGGCTTTCTGATTTCTCTTGGTACTTTTGGTACCTGAGAATCTCTTCTCTAGAGCATTCCAGAGCATCTCTGCATCAGTGCAGTTACAGAACTGATGTTGATATTCATTGGGGATAGCCAAGAGCAAAGTGCTCAAGGCTTTCATCTCTGTCTGTCTAGCCTTTCTTTCTGCATCAGTTTTTGGTGGAGTTCTCTTTCCATCTGCACCAATCTTACCTGCTTCAGAAGGACCATTCTCTATGATATCCCACATAGAATAGTCAGTGAGGAGTATGTACTGCTTGATTCTGATCTTCCACATATCGAATTCATTGGGTCTGAGCATTGGTACCTTTGAGACTAGAGTACTGTTTGATTCTGCAAAGTTTTCCATGATGAATGAATAGATGTTTCTAAGAGAACAGGCTCTGATACCACTTGTCAGGATCGAATTCTTAACAAGAATAAAATCTCAGAAACAATATCAAAGAAGTTGCGGAATAACACTTTGATATTCAATGAAATAGTAAACAAACAGTATATGATAAACACTTTGCAAACTTGTATTAAAATCACAAGATTACACCCTCAACCTCAATCTTGAAGAACAAGCTCTTTCAAGACGAATTCTACTTCTCTAGAATTAGGAACTATGCCTTGAGGTTGATTCTCTCTAGAACAAAACTTTAGAATTAAATCTGTAAATTTTTATATATCTAAACTATTCTGTCAAATCTATACATATACTGAACAAAAAGATAATTACAAATAAATAAAATATCTTCAGTATATCTTCCATGAATATCTTCAGAATATCCTTGTTTATCTTTACCTACGATCATTATCTTCACATTACCATATAAGCAGCATTAAGTCTTGGCAGCATTAACTACTAAGCAGCACTAACCACTAGCAATACTAACTAGATAAGCAGTACTAACTTTGTTCAAGCAGCACTAACTTTGACTAGCAGTATTAATTCTACTAGCAGTAGAAATACTCAGCAGTATTAACTTTGAAATCTTCTAGCAGTAGTAATTCTGAACTAGCAGCATTAAAGACTTGTTCACATCTTACCCGGTAAGAACAATCTTCAAGGGTAAAAAGAAATCTGATATAAAAGAAATCTGATGTGTCCCTTTTGATGTAAAGAGTCATCAAGTTGCAAGCACACCTTCAAGGGTTTAGATCAGGTCCAACACTGAAATAAATAAATAAAAAAACTTGAAGTACAATAGATGAATACAACATTCGAGTCATTTACTAAACCTTATCCGATAAGCATTTTACCGTACCTAATGAACATGATTAGAACTGAAAATCTTATCAGGTAAGAACAATGATAAAGACGTCGAGTCTTACCCGGTAAGAACAATGATAAGGATTGAATATCGTGCTCTTTTCTCTTTTCATCTGTATTTGCAAGGCTAAATTCATCTGTAGCTTTCGAAAGCTCATCATATGAGAACCCCACAGATTTGTCAATTGTTACACCTTTAACGCCGTCCGATGTAACTTGCCGATGTAACTGCTAAATGTGTTCATATAACTCCCCACATTACCCATATATTTTTAGAAGTGCACTATTGTTTTAAAAAAACTATTATTGGAAGAAAAAAAACCAAGTAACCTGAAAATGTTGATTCATGCTGCTTTTGTTTGAATGCATTCAAGAACCAAAAATAAGTATATATTGAAGAAAAAGATGTATAGAAAAGAGTGAACTGTTGGAACAAAAGCAAAGCAAACTAATGGATCAATTCTAAAGAAAAGGAAAACAAACCTTTATGATCGATTCCATTAGAGATCGAGTCCGTTAGAAAAATTTAGAAACAAAAGGATCGATGGAATGGTAAATTCTTAGATCCAATATCTGGCTTTTTGAAACATGCCAAATTCTTAGATGCTTATAATTCAGTAATGATGATGTGAATTTTATCTTGGTCGTCAGTGTCTTATTTCACTCCTACATGATGGAAAGATGTACCCGTGCAATGCAACGAGGTGTAAAATTCTATTGTAAACCAACAACGAAAACTCAATTCAATTCATATGTCGATCCTGGTAGACATATAAACAAAACCCTTTTGTTGGTATTTGGTAAAGATCTTAATATCCTCTTTAATTATTCACATCATCCACTTCTAAGTTTGACTAACAACTAAATAAAGTTGTTGATCATTATTGAAGTAGAATTACAAAATACACTGACAGCAAAACACAAACCATAAAACAGAAAGCAAAACATAAACCAAGCCACCATGATCAATTTAGGGATGGGATACTTGGCCATAGAAATGTTGGTTTATAATATACGCAGGGATATACATATAATAAGTAGGCTATGGTTGTATAAGTTTTATTATGAGCTTTGGTCCCTTGTTGAAGGCGCATACAGTAACTGAACATTTAAAATGTAGTAGTATTTTCAGTATCAAATGCCACCTCCACAAATTGTTACTTGAGGCACCCTCACATGAAATGTGATTCAACTTATTTTTCATTATGTTTGTTCGTATAAACGCATCTAATGTCTAAGAATGTAACATACATGAAGTATCTGATTCAAAAATGCTATTCAAAATTGATAATGTAAAAGTCCCAATTCAATCAAGCACAATCTCAATACAAGATACGATAATCAAGATTCTAGAGAGAGAGTAGAGAGAGAAACTAAGTCGTATGTATATTGATCTGACAATTACAATGCACCAAGTTACAAACACTCAAGATACTAACATATTTATATAATGAAACTTCTCTCATGATACTAAACTCTTACAAGCTTACTTCTCTTAAACAACTAAGATTGACTTTGTTGACTTAACAATACATTGACTTTTCTCATTAAATCTTGGATACAATTTATACACTAACATTCTCCCCCTTTGTATTCAAGATTTAATAAAAATTTGACAATCGTCTTCAACGCTTTGATTCTTCGAACTTTGACTCTGACAGCTTTAAACTTTGTAGCTCTGACAGTCTATAGTCTCTGATGCTTTGAAGAATCTTGAAAAGTCTTTCACATTTAGCATCTTTGGAAAGTCAACAAGTCTTGAACACAAATCTGAATTCTTGAAACTTTTGAAACAACTTTGAACTACCGATTGAGGAATTTTTGATCTTGTATCTTCATCTCTCTGATTTCTGGATCGTCTTCAGAAAACCAACTTTCTCGAATCATCTTTACTTGTCTTTGAATCATATCGGAATGATTTCTTTTCATCAGACTTGAATGAGTTGAACTTTCAGAATTTCTCCACAAATCTTTTTGTAAGATTGACTTTGAAATTGAACTCTGTAAATTTCTCCCTCTTTTTGATGAATTGTGAGAATCAAAATCATCAAAACTCATTTCAAAGTCAGTTTGGTCTTTGAAACTTCTCCCTCAATTAAACAATGTAGAACAGTCTTCATGATCTCTTTTGGTAAAGTTTGAACATTCTCCCCCATCTGATCTGGTAAAGAGCCGTCAATTCATGAATGTATTTATCCGAATCTTTTCAAATTCAGATAAATTATGAGTTGTAACCCTGAATCAACAAATGAAACAGTTAGGAATGTTTGTCAGTAGCACAAATCCACTGTGTACAACGAATGTACAATTGAAGGAGCTAGTTTGATGTTGACTCCCAAGGACTTCCATTCAATCATTGAAAAACACAAGGTATTTTCTATGAATGTTCTGACAGAAAAACAGATTTTTTGTGTGCTCGTGCTTGTGTTTTGAAAGAATTAGTACAATGATTGTGTTTCATAAGGCTCAAAGTATGTAAATCATTGAGACAACAATGATTATACATAGACTCAATGTACATGATAAAGGGTCGAAGGTGGGGCAACTCTCCTTCTTGTTCAATATCAATATCTTCCAAATGAAGAACCAATAGCGTATGTGTTGCTTCCCCAGAAAATGTGAAACATTTTCTTTTTGAGAAAAGAATGAGTAGCTGGTGGGGTTGTATGCAAGAGATGGCATGGGCTAGGTGCCTTTTTCAATGTTGTTCACGAAGAAATGTGAAACAACAGTAATGTGGCTGCCCGACTCAGAAAGAAGTTTAGTGCAGAGTTTATATTCTTTTACTCTGTTCTCTCACCCTCTTTCTTTTAAACATGTAAGCTTACTTCTAACCAATCTCTCTTTTCCATTTTACCTCATCACACACCACTCTCAATCTTTTGACCCCTCTCCCCTCAATCACTCAGGGAATACTTCCTGGGTAGGAAACACTGGTTATCGTGAATCCATGGAAGTTCATTTAAGTTCTCACACTGAATCCCATGTATTTTCCTAAAAGCATGTATCTCAATGATTTTCTTGACAATTTAAGCACACGAAATCATTTGTCAGTATGTGTATGCTCATTAAGAATCAAAATGAAATTTGAGCATTTTAAACATTTAAGATTTCTCAAAACTTTTTATATGAATGAATAATCATGAAAGAATAGAAATGTTTTGAGAATCTGACAATGATTAAGATCAGATCAAAATTCATGAAGAATAATATTTTGGGAAATCAAAGACGTAGTATGTTTATATGAACAATATATAAACATTTTAACAATGAAAGCACATGTAATGATGAAATGACGTTTGATTCAAACAACAATAAATACAACCAAGAGTATACATGGTAATAACAAAATCAAATATGAAGTACAAAACCAGTGTGTGTGAATACTTGACAGTATATAGATAAGATAATACACAAGTATTAATCTTTGGAAACACACGGTCAGTTAAACTTTAAAGCTCCATAATGAAAAACATTTAAAAGTCACACTTCCAAATTCATGAAATCTTTTGAGAATAGAGAAGTGGTTTGAACATTTAAGAAAACGTTTTTCATGTTTGAAAGTTGTTCTTCTTTCAAACAATCAAAGATTAAGATCAGAAGATATTTACCTTTAAGCTCCCCCTCAAATCATGATAGAATGATTTTATTCATTTAAGCTCCCCCTAGATATTTTCAAAATATCCTTATCTTTAACATTAAAGAAGAAGTCCTAAGTTGTGTTACTTAGAAGTCATAGTCCTTTAACTTTGAAGTGCGGGTCTTGAACTGTGTTATTCAAGAGCCTAAATCTTGACATTTAAGTCCGGGTTTTGAACTGTTATGTTCAAAAGCCTTTGTTCTTGCTCCCCCTTAAACTTTGGGTGCCTGCAACACAGATTTAGCTTTTGGTAGCCACTGGTATTTGGGTCCTGATATGTTAGTTGCAGTTCTTGTGGGGGTTACATAATATGAACCATACCAGTAATTAACAAAATTATTACTTACAAAGTCATGTGATCCACAGTAAGAACATCAAATCTTCTTTTAAGCAATCCTGATCAAATGATTAGTAGAGTAAAACATATCAGAATTACCAAAAGATTTACCTTTGTGTGCACTTTTCTTTTTGGCATTTGATGTGGAAGTAGATGCTTTGTCTTTCTTCTTCTCATCCGAAGAACCTTTAACTCTCCAGACCATCTGTTCTTTCTTAGAATGCTTTCCAAGAGATTTTACATAAAAGCTCGCTAGACTATCAACAGACTTGTCATAAAATAGATTAGATGGTCGAATCTGATTTGATTTGACAATGTTCGGTTTGACACTTTTCTTTTTGAAAACATTTTCATAAATAGAACTTGAAGTTGTTTTGAAAGAACAGACTGATTCTGTTGAGTTATCAACAGGTAATTGATCAATCACATCAGCTGAAACTTTATGTGACAAATCAAAATTTGCAACTTCCAAGTCCTTTATTTTTCCAGTCAAAATGTTTCTTTCAGCAATAATTGTATCAAACTTTTGCTTCAAATCAGATTTAGCCATCTGTTCTTTTTGAACATCTGATGACAGGGCTGATATTTTGGATATGAGCTTAGATATTTCAAATTCAAAATTTAAACGTTCTAGTTCAAAATCTTTTTCCAAGTTCTTGGTCTTTTCAGATTTTTCCTAGAAAATCCCAGTATTTCTCTTTTCAACATTTTTCTTTTTCAACATCATAAGACCTTTTATTTTCTTGAAAACATTTTCTTTCTTTCTCATGTAGGTCTTGTAATGTAGAAATCTGTTTAGGAAATTCAAGTATTTTATCTTCAAGAACTCTTCTCTCCTTTGCAAAAGTATCCCTTTCAGTTATAATAATCTTTTCAAACTCGGATACCTGCTTTGAGAGTTTAATGCATCTAAGCTCAAGATCCTTTTTCTCTTGTAAAGTTTTCTTTGAAAGATCAGACAGCTGTTGAGTAGAAGCATTCTCTAGATTTGATTTGAATTTATCTGCTTGCAGACTTTTCAGTAGTTCAGTATTTTTTACTTCCAAAGCAGATATCTTTTCTTCAAAAGCCGTAAACTTTTGTTAAAGCTCAACTGATTTAGTTTGTTGTTCCAATGATCTTTGTTCAGTTGTCTTAAGTTGGCTTTGAAGATTCACAATCTTTCTCTCTTTCAGCTTTAACTCTTTCTCACATGTCACAATAGTATTCTCTTTTAAAGCAATCATTTTCTCTTTATCTTTAATCTCTTTCTCTTTTGCACTGTTGATACCTGCAAAATCATATTTAGCATTATTAGCACATTTTATACAATCAGGAGTTTTATTAGAATTTGACAATTTAAATTTAAGCTCCTGAATCTGTTTAAGAAGTACTGAATTCTAATTTTTCAGTTTATCTCGTTCAGCTTCTATTGCTGGTATCTCAGGCATGTACATTATCGCACAGTCTCTCCCTGACAAAACTGTAGACATCTTGAATAAAAAATTATTAGTCTTGAATGAATGATCGTTCCCAAACAATTCAGAAAATTTGACTTAAAGTCAAAATCAGATCACCACTTGAAAATAATTCTCAGAAAAATTCTAACTCTGGAACTCACAAACGATAGAAACTCGCAGAACATAAAACTCGCAAAGAACTGTTCAATGGACTTCACGCTAGACGTTATATGCGCGAACAAGAAACTCGCAAACCACTACTTGCACGAAATGTGGAACTCGCTAGAAGAGTTATGCGCGAAGTAGCTTCTCGCAAGGTGTGTTATACGCGAAGTAGACTTAGAATAATTTCAAACTTTGAATTTCTCACAAGTAAGTGCAAACTCGCACGTCAATAGATCCTTGCGCGTTCCATACTTAGAAAATTTTGACAATCTACATCTCGCTAAATGTAAATTCGCACGTCTTAGGAACTCGCATGTTACTGTTCATAGAACTTCTCGCTGGAAGCTTTGTGTGCGAACGATGAACTTGCAGAATGCTTATGCGCGTTTTATCACTTCTCGCAAGAGCTTTATGCGAAAACAAACATCAAAGTCTCAAAGATCATCGTGCGTGTTCTTGGTAGCTTGCGCGTTCTTCCTTAGCGCGAACCGTAGATCTAGCGCGTTCTTGACTCTGAACTTAGGGATTCGGCCCAAAAACTTGAATAACCTGCAAATCGCTTTACAATTTGAACCAATATGTTCGAAATTCAATTCTAGACACTTTTCTAAACAACAATTTTATCTAAGACTCAAAATTACAATGCATTGATTCAAATTACAGTGATCGATATATTTTTCAAGAAAATCCAAATTTTCACAAATTGAAATCGATTTAGTCCAATTTTCATGATACAATCAATACAAGAAATACTCTAAAACATAAATCGAATACAATGAATCCATTATCTTGCATCAAAAACGATTTTCAATGAAAATTTAATTGAACAGTAAAATTCAGAAAATGTCTCTGCGTGTTCTTGAATTTTCAAGAATTCAATCCAATCAAATGATGAAAATGTTTCTGAATTTGATTTGGTCTCGCTCTGATACCAATTGAAAATGTAAAAGTCCCAATTCAATCAAGCACAATCTCAATACAAGATATGATAATCAAGATTCTAGAGAGAGAGTAGAGAGAGAAACTAAGTCGTATGTATATTGATCTGACAATTACAATGCACCAAGTTACAAACACTCAAGATACTAACACTATTTATACAATGAAACTTCTCTCATGATACTAAACTCTTACAAGCTTACTTCTCTTAAACAACTAAGATTGACTTTGTTGACTTAACAATACATTGACTTTTCTCATTAAATCTTGGATACAATTTATACACTAACAAAAATCGTCGCTGCCCTTAACAACTTTGGCTATGGCTTAAAACAATCTGGAAAATGTCACCTGCAAAATGGTGGGTGCTTAAATCCACAGAACCCAGATAACCTTGGGCTAATCATTTTGAACTAAGAAAGTTAATGGAAAAAAATTGGATCATAGAACCATCAAAACAATCGTAATAGAAGACAACCACTTACGCATCAACATCATGTACTTTAGACACCAATATCTCCAACCCTTTGATTCCATCTTTATAAGCTTCTTCAATAGATGAATACCGATCAAGCCTCACCCAGTGAATTACAATACGCTTTCTGAGGATCAAAACATTTACCAAAATCAGAGGCCACAAACAAACGCTTTATGAGGATCAAAAACATTTACAAAAATCAGAACAAAGTTCTTATTTCTTGTACAAGAACCCATCGAACCGTATTTAATTATGATGTGAGTACCTTTTGCACTTGATCAAACACAATGACATCTTCATACAATCCAAGATGAAGGTCTGGTAGATTCCTGTCACTACTGGTGCATCTATAAACAAGAGCTTCTTCTTCTCTATGCATCGAACTGTGTCATACAAAAAATATATGTGGGGCTAATTACTTATATGGGTACAGATCAACATTCTCTTGTTCAATGAATACAAAATACAAATAACCAAAAGCGATTTCAAATTTTTTGAAAATCTAACATTGAGAAAAATCAGGTCAATTCTTACCTGGAGAAAATCGAACTCGAAATGTTGAAGATGGATAAAAATTAGGTCGATCGATCTCGATCAGTAATGTGGACAATCGGTCAGTTCCATGGAGATGCAAGTAACACTCTTCTAGACAACGAAAAAAACAGAAAGAAAAAAAAATAAGAAATCGTAGAGAAATTGAAATAGCTAGGGTTTGACAGTAGATGAGAAGAAGCAACGAATATGCGGTACCAGAGAGCGTACTGAATATCTTGACCAAGAAATCGTCCTTCTTGAAGTGGGGATTCAACATGAGTATAGAATCTCAGAGAGTTTGAATGTTCAAAATTTGAATTTTGAAAGTTTAATTTTGAATTTTAAAAGTTTAAAGTATGGGCTGAGTAGTATTGTTGTACTGGTCTGGGTCTGTGAGACGTGAAAGAAGAAGAGGAAGCGTGTGGTATTCAAAGTATGGACTGAGTAGAAAGGGCAGGTCATTGTGTAAGAAAAAACAAAAGGGGTTTCACTTGTACATCATGCATAATAAGTTGTAATTAAGAGTTTTTTGAAATTTTAGCATAAAATGGTTGTGACTTGTGCTTTGAAGATAGTATTTAAGACTTTTGGTTAGAATGCATATTAATGTAGTATAGATAGGGTTGGGTTATTTTGTTAACCCAATTTATTATACTAACCTTATGAAACCAAGTAATAGCCCTTGATCTTAGAATGAATGGTGGAGATGAATCAGACTTAAATAAATAAATTATAAAAAAGTAATCGAGTAATTAATATACTGAATATATGTGTGTTTGAGGGTATTGGGGGAAACCATCTCTTTTTCAATTTGTAACCCAACA
Organism: Arctium minus; assembly: GCA_954870635.1. Taxonomy (NCBI): domain Eukaryota; kingdom Viridiplantae; phylum Streptophyta; class Magnoliopsida; order Asterales; family Asteraceae; genus Arctium; species Arctium minus. The sequence continues at coordinate 37,716,885 of OX941087.1, read as the reverse complement.
TAGTAAGTAATATATGTTTGAGTAATTAATATACTGAACAATGTATGAAGACATAAAACATATTCATAAACAAATATGAAACACTCCAACTCTATCAAACATGGAGGTCATTTGTTTGAATGCACATGATCGATGAACTTTAGTGTTCTTGGTGTCCATTTGAGAAATGTATGGAATGAACAATAATGAACATCAATGAAACACTTTTACTCTATGAGCACATGCACTCACTCATTTTTAATAAATATGCGTTACGTTCATGGTTGTTCATAGGAACACTCCAACTCTATCAACTGTGGAGGTCATTTGTTTTGAATGCACATGATCGATGAACTTTAGTGTTCTTGGTGTCCATTTGAGAAATGTATAGAATGAACACTAATGAACATGGTTGTGAACACTTCGACTGCAGGACATGGAGATCTGATTGGTTTGCATGTTCATGAACACTAAACTTTTGGGTTCACGTGTATTCATGTGTGGCAAATAATATATGCTTTCTCAAGGTCAAAGTTTACTCATGTTCATCAAATAAAATCAAGGTAAATATAAGATTTGTAACCTATGGCTAAAATCAAGGAAAAATATAAGATTCGTAACTCCTCATTAAATGAATGTTACAAATATATAAAATACCATTCATACCACTATATATATATAAGAATTAGGAGGTTAACATAATAACCTCCCTCCCTCTCTCTCTCTCTCTCTCTGTATATATATATATATATATATATATATATGGGAGCGATCAAATGGAAACCACTCTAATTTTGAAAACCGTGGAAACCCTCGATTTCATTGGTTAAGTTAATGAAATTGTTTCATGAAATTGTTTCATATAATTCTTTTATTGATGAAATTGTTGCATATATTTATGTTTTTTATGTAAAAATGAAAAAGTATTATCAGACTGCAAAAATACATGCAACAATTTCATCAGAATGAGAAAAATAGATGAAACTACATAAAAAACACAAATATATGAAACAATTTCATTAATAAAAGAATTATATGAAACAACTTGATGAACCAATTTCATTAATTTAACCAATGAAATTGACGGTTTCCAAAGTTTCCAATCTAATATGGTTTCCAATTGAAACCACCTCTATATAATATATATATATATATATATATATATATATATATATATATATATATATAATGGTGTAAAATGTACAAGTTTAGAAAAATCTCGATACATTAAATCCAAAAATATTCAATATTTGGCTCATTTCGAAGGTATATATTGACGAAACGATTACAATGGTATAATTTGTAAAAAAAGTGTATTTTTAATGCATTTTAATTCATATACGATTATTTATGTTAATATGATAAGGGTCTAAAATGAAAAATGAAAAATTAAGGGATTAAAAGTAAACTAAATTACTAATTATAAGGGTGTTAAATGTAACTTATATATTAAAAAAATATTGAATTAAGAAGAGATTCACAGGGAATGGGTGTGCTTTAGATGTTGTACGGCATGCTATTATCTTAAAAGTTCAAAAAAACTGTTATAGAATTTTAATAAGATAGTATAGATATCACAAGTAGAACATGCATCCTTCTAACGAGCTTATAGTTCATGTTAGTAATTTATCATGCATGATAAGTAACACATTTTAGTTTTCCAAATAAGAAATTCTTTAAACTTAGCATTTTCTTTTCATCGATATATCATCTAGCAAGTTTAGACATTTAATCAAAATCTCTTTTAAATAGTTCACGAAAATAATTTTCATTGAGAATACCTCACCATTATTTTGTGCCACTAGACAAACATTTTCTTTCATGCAATCTTTGGAGGTAGAGTATTGAGATTCACCATCATCTTGAGTATCATCCTCCACATGGAATGGTGAGAATTCGTCAACTTTTTGGTTGACATCCTTTGAAATGGATAGTGTGGTTTCCTCAGCATTATGCTCTTGAACTTCTCCATACAGAGCACCCAAAAAGAATATTTTCATGTGCTTTAACTGACAAAGTTAAGTCATTGACCAACTTTATGCTTCTTGGACAATATACATGGGATCAGTGTGAGGACTTAAAAGAACTTCTATGGATTCACGATAACCAGTGTTTCCTACCCATGAAGTTATCCTTGAGTGATCGAGGTCATGAATTCGCAATTAATCAATGTAGAAAGATTGAACAAAAGGTAGATTGGGAAGGAAATGATTGTATTATTCACAATCTAGAGAGAGAAAGAGTTTCTCTCACTAGAAACACTTACAAGCTTTAAAGTCTACATTGTGAAATGAAAGTTACAAACAAACTACAAAACATCTCCTATTTATACCCCAATCATCCATGTTACACAATTTAGCCCAACCCATTATGCTAATGACAAAGCCTTTTTCACTAAGGATGACTTTACAAAACTTTCTAAAAGATCATCTATATTGAAAGTCAAAAGCACAAGTCAAAGCCTCAAGAATGCAAAGTCAAAGTCATCAAGTGGAAAGTCAAAGTCAAACATGTCAAGTTTGTTTGTGTGTTCTTTGTATTGTGTCTAGGTATAAATACCTTCATCTTTGTAATTGTGGAGAGTGAAACCTAATTGTGTGCGTATTGAGTAGCATATTTTTATATTCTAGAGAGAGAAAGTGATTGTAAACTGTTTGATTGAAGATCAATGACATATGAGATTTAAATCAAAATTCATTGTTTATCTTGATAATCTTGCATAAACTTGGAATAACAAAAACCTTCCACATTTTGTTAGATCTCATTTTGTGCTTCCACTCATCTTCTCAAATTAGATATGTAAATTGAGAAATCTAGAACCTACAATGAACTTGTATTTGATATCAACCGACCCATGTTTAAGGTCGACTTTAACCTTCTGTAGACTATCAAACCAAACCAAGTACATTTGAACAACACCACAATGCAACACCCTACGTGTAATATTCCACCTCTAATACATCGTACAACAATCCGTAATAGTCAGGATGGGAGTCATCATAGCAAGCTCCCTTCACACATACGCTGCTATTATGTGTAACCCTCCTAGAAGCATGGGTTACCATATGGAACTTGTAACAGTTGACGATATATCCCTTATGCGACCAAGCATATCGTCATGGTCTATGTGCAAGGGATTTCAATTGTACATTGGAGTCGCATGACCCGAGCATGACCTATTATAAAATTATATAAGAAATTAAACACATACGTATAACATTACATACGTAAATTTCATATTGGTATGATTACGTATTACTCGAACCAGACTATAAACCTTTTTTCCCAAGCTCTATCTAGTGCAACCACATAAATATTAGGCTTTGTTTGCCGTATACATTCATCTAAGGTCGGGCAAGGTTGAACTTTTTCATAGTTCAACAATACATACACGTGGATCTTATGAACCTCGACTTTAGTCAAGATGATCTGTTTCCCATCCTTCTCGAATATTCTACGAGATGGAACTTTGAATATGCTTACTCAAACATCGATACCTGAATAACTAGCAATATCTAGGGAAAAGTTCTTGACTCATGATTATGTCGAATTTCTATTTGTGGATAAAAATACAAGGAGCAATAGGTGAAAAATTCATTTACTAGATAAGATTCAACGATAGATCTCTCCATCATTGCTTTGTTTCTAACAGTTCTCTTCAATGACCCAAGCTTCTTCAACAAGTGCTAGAATCAGTGTTAGAAAAGAAATGAGTGATGAACATATTGATTCTAAGAAAAGGTTTATTTACCTCATGTAGAGAAACATTCATCTATATTGGATCGGGGAACCTTTATGGCTTCTCACTTCAAATGTATCACTAGCTGTTCCATAGAATTAAAGAATTTGGGCAAGAAGACTTTTTCCATTTGTACAAACAATACTTGTTTGCAATGGATCCAAGTCTTCTACGTGTAACACCCTTGAGCATATTCCCTGAAATATGTGCACAATTCCGTTATCGCATCCCATATCGGAGTTAATATCATCTCTCATAAGGCAATAGGGAGCAATTGTTTCATAAACACATGACAATCGTGACTCTTGAAGCTATAAAAGTTGAAATCTACAAGGTTACACACCCCTATATACGAAACATACCGTTCGGAAACTTCAACTTCTTTAACCATTCACACACTTGTTTTACCTGATGTTTGCTCAAATTGTACGCCGACTTCAGTTTCACTAATTTATTGCCTGACATGGCAATGTGCAAATCCCTTCGGTCACAATAAATATCTACATCCCTCCTTCCTTTTGTATTATCTTTCGTTTTCGGTTTTTCCATGGCAGTGTTAAAGATATTCATGATATATAGTCTTCACTTTAACTAGAATTCATTAATTAGTTGGAAGAAACGTGGTTCTTATGAGAGCTACAAACTTAAGTTCTAGCTTTGTGGTGAAAACACTACCTAAATTACAAACAATGAGTGAAAAATAACATCAAAACCTAATAATCATATTGAACAATCAATCTCAAAACTAAATCAAACCTAATGTTTGCCTAACAATTGATAACCCAAACTATAAAAATGAACCAAAACTAAAAATCAATTTGAATAACATATTAAGCATATTCAATAATCAATCTCAAAACTAGCAATAAATCAAAACATAATCAAAGCTACTTTAGTTTTAGCCCAACAATTGGCAACCTAAACTATAATGAATCAAAAATAAAAATCAATGAAGATAACCAAAACATATGACCTAAATTTCAATATTCAAAACAAAAACGCAATTCCAAAATCTATCTGAACATAAATATATATATATATATATATGAGGGATCATTTAAAAACCACTCTTATGATGCAAATTTTGCACTCTATATTGGCCAATCACATAATTTATTTTATTTAATTGTTAATTTTATTGATAAGGATAATGTCTGTTTATAATAAAAACGTGATATATATGGTAGTAATCCCATTGCTTTTTTTTGTGTGTGTGGATAGTAACCAAATATTTATGGAATTGTTTTTAAACGTATGAAGGCAAACACAACCATCCGCTACCACAATCCGCTATGAAAATGGCTCCCATTCCCTCCGTCGCCTCCTCCATACTACTATCCAGATCAATTTCAAGCTCCGACCACCACCACAACCACAACGTGATCATATCAGGATCCATGCTTTCTTCTCCAAATTTGATCACCATCACCTTATCATCCACTGCCCCGTTTCCTACCATCACATTAGACCTCACCTCCGAACACCATGAACTCTAGAAGATCGTTCCGGTATGCACATCCATAAGATCGTTTCGACCACCGGAATGAAGACAACCCACATCAGAAACGGTGAACTAGTGGTTGTTCTAAGAAGGGTAGTCGCCGTTTTCCTTCTCATAACCATTGTCGTTCATATCCGTTTTCATCTATGTTCATTTCCATTCATTGCGTTCATCTCCATTTAAGCTCCGTGTCATATCCGTTTCATCTTCGTTCATCGCCGTTCATCTCCGTTTTCATCTCCTTTCATTGCCGTTCATTTTTGTTTCATCTCCGTTTTTCTTTTATAATTAATAAGATAATCATTTAAAAGTTAATGAATTCAACCTTTTTTAGTAGATTATATATAGTACTCTAAATCGAAAACTGTGGGTCCACAACAATACTAATATCAAGTTCTTAGAAACAACACAATAACGATTACCAACCTGTATTGATATATAGAAATGGTTACAAGGTTGATCAGATTAAAGCTTGGATTTGTGTTCTCTGTTTTTCTCTCTATTACACCTTTAAGTGTGTGTTTTTGTGTTTATAATATCTAATCTGATCTTGTTAGAGAGATTGAGAGATCACCTAATATCTAACTAGTGTGTTGAACACACTTCCTACAACTTGCAACAACAAGTTGCATTATAAAACAATAAAACTAACTTAATATCTAACATTTAGATATTCTATCTAACTAACTAACTTAGATAATAACTAACTAAGTTAACTTTATCTAACTATGATAAACTAGATCTAATATCTATTAGAAATAGATATTTAAACTAAGTTAACTAATATAATAAACAAACAATTACATTGACATTTATTACAAACGACATAGACTTTAATATTGAGAGTCGATGTTTCGGCTTTAGCTTCAGATTGCGATCTTCAGATTGGATGATCTTGAATCCAATGAGACTGTGTCTTAACAATCTCCCCCTTTGGATCAAGATCATTACGAAAATGATTTTAGCAATTCTGTCTTCTTGTTTAGCACAGAAGATGCAATCTCTTTCTCTAGCTCTTAAATCAACATGTCTTTTTCTAACAATCTCCCCGTTTGAAGAGTGGACGTGATTCTTGAAACATGTGATCTTTGCCATTTCTTTGAAACATGTGATCTTTGCCATTTCTTTTGTAGTCATTCTCCCCCTTTTTGATGTTAAGTGCAACGATTTCATCAAAACCTTTTGTAAGAAATGTCTATCTTTTGGTTAGAGCCCCTGATTCGTCAATTCATATGATAGTCATCCAGATCTTTGAAAATCCAGATAAAAAATAGTCGTGTAACACCTGAATCAACTAATGAATCAGTTAACATGCCTGTCAGTAACACTAAGTCACTGTGTGTAACGAATACACATTGGAAAGGAGCTGTTTGATGTTGACTCCCCCAGGGCTTCCATTTAATCATCGAAACACCACAAAGGTTATTTCTATAAACTTTATGACAAAGAAACTAATTCCTTGTGTGTTCGTGCTTATGTTAGAAAGAATTAAGCACTTGATGATTGCTTATTTGGCTCAAAATTGTGTAAACCACTGAGACAACAGTAAGTTAAACACAGACTCAATGTGCATGATCGAAGTGCGAAGGTGGGGCAGACTTCCTTCTTTTCAATATCCAGATTTTCCAAATGAAAATCAGATAGCAAATGTGCTATGTCCCCTTTGAAAATGTGAAACACTTTCTTGTTGAGAAGAAAATGAGTATATAGTGAGGTTTGATCAAGAGTTGACATGGGTTAATTGCCTGTTTCAATAATGTTCACCAAAGAATTGTGAAACACTAGTAATGTGGTTACCCGGCTCAGAAAAAGTTGGTGCAGAGTTGTGATATTCTTTTAACTCTGTTCGCACACGCTCTTTCTTTTAAACAGTTTGCTTACTCTAATCACACTCATTTCTTTTCCCTTCTCACACTCAATTACTAAGGATTAACCTCTTGGGTAGAAATCACTGGTTAAGGTGATTCCATAGAAGTTATGTTAATTCCTAGCACAATGATTCTTGTTTTCCTATGATGCACGTGATGCTCAGATTGGTTTAACTATTTCGGTTAAAGCACAATTTAGATCATGAAAACATTTAAAATACACTCCCAAAATATAAAATCGGTTGAAAAATCGTGAAGTGGTTTGAACATTAAAAACAATGTTTTCCGATGATTGAAAGTTGTCCTTCCTTCAATCATATATGAGATGAAGATTTAGAATTATACCTGACGTACGATCTTCAATCTCATGAAGTTAAGCTTTAAGTCATAAACATATGAACTTGTAAGCTTCTCTCAAAAATTCTGCAAAAGTCTTGTGTCAAGTTAAAGTAAAATTTATTCACTTAAATTGAAAAGACAAAAAGCAGTAAAACTTTTTAAAGTACGAGTTCTGATCAGAAATAATCAGAAGTCATATCCGGAGATGGGATGCCAATTGAAAAGTTTGTCCTTTCATCAATTTCTTTTCCATTAAAAAATCGAAATAATTTAATTATTACCATAATTACAACAAATGCATCTTAACCATTGACGGATTCAATCTTTGGTGAAAAGATGGGTTTCATAGTTGGTCATTTGCAAATGAAACCACCTATATATATACATACACATATACAAACATATAGGAATATACAAATAAAAATTCAAAGAGATGAAAAAAAAAAACTTACATATGGGGTGAGGTTCTAAAGAAGGTTGATGGTTGCGATGGTGGTGTTTGTGGTGGCTCAAGACCATCGACTGCACCAAGAAAAAAGAGGGGGATGGGGAGGCTTCAGTTGACAGAAAATGGGGGGAGTTGGTGGACGATAGCATCTCTTGGTGGTGGTGGTTGGACAATCGCTTCAAACTCGGTGGTGGCCACCAAACAAATTTAGGAGAAATGGGCACAAACGGAGAAATGGGCACAAACGGTGGTGGTAGTTCTAGCCGCATTTTTTAATCAAAATTTTCAAACTTCCAACGGATTTCCGAAGGACTTAAAAAATAAAAAGATATTATAATTATCTGTTGGTGATTGATCGGTAATTACTGACAGATAATTAAAATGTTTTTTAATTTTTTATGTCCATAAGAAATCCATCAGACATTTGAAAAAATTTAAAATTATATCATTAATTAAATATTATAAGTTATTACCTAAATTTTAATTATAAATTATTAATTAATATTAAGTGTAATTCATTAATGTTAATTATTATTTATTTGTTATTATAGATAATTTTAATAAAATTCTATATATAATAGTACATGATCAAATAAAACCAACAAACAGTGCATTTCATACACACACACACATATATATATATACATATACGTACTCACATATACATATACACACATACACATTTAATACACACTGTAACACCCCAAATTTTAAGTAACTTACTACCATCATTTGTAAATTTCAACCTTTCTCGTGCGGTAAAGGTTTAATTTGATTGTTATTTCCTATCTTTCGCTTGCTCAATATCGTGTGTGGGACGTTTTATTTTGGGTCAAATCCTTTGGAGTTGAATCGGGTCGAACTCGGAAAAAAATCGGACAAACAGGTCACAGGGCGAGAATGTCTTTGACATTCTTGTGGTGTCATAATCGCGTGGGCCAGATAAGTCTTGGTATCATTTGGGAGAGAATGCCCGAAGAGAATGCCCTTGGCATTCTTGCGGTGTCACAGTCGCCGCAGGCGATTTAGCTTCGGTACAGATTCGGCGAGTACGCCCGGCGAGTATGCCAAGGGCATACTCGCGTGTCATTGTCGCCGACAGGCAATTTGGTCTAAAAATCAGATATGTTTTAAAGGGGCTTTTGAGAGTCATTTATCAAAAACACAAAGATACGTTTTCTCTCATCCTTGAAGGTGATTTCAGTTCCCTCTTGCTATCTTTCTTCATTGATTGCAAGACCAAAGGAACCAAGTGAAGTTATTGCATCTCTAGGGTCCCATCACCATTTATTGCAAGGTTCTAGAGTGTTAGAGCATCTCCAACAACTTTGCTAAACTAAACCACAAGGTTGTGGTGTGGTGGTAAGAGCTTGGGGACTTCATAGCGGTTGCCCGGGTTCGAGTCCCACTCGCAGCATTGTGGCCACTGAGGATAAACTCAGGGTTGCATGCTTAGCAGCTGGGCCAAAGGCTACCCTTATCAAAAAAAAACTTTGCTAAAATATAAAAAAATGGGTTTTTGTTCTCTAAATCTCTCCAACAACTTTGCTATCTTGTTTGCTATAATAGAGAAAAGTTGAAAATTTTCCAAGTTTAGAGAATTATCTAAAACTTGATGGTAGGAGAGAGAAATGATTATTTTATTCAATCCCCACTAATGAGAATCAATTTTTATTATTTTATATTAAGTTTTTTTAAAGTGTATTGGGATGATAAATTAGAGAATGTTATAATAATATAAGTTGTTTTAAAATCTCTAAAATAACAAATCTGTTGGAGTTGAATACAATATTTTTTAAAGATTTTCACTTTTGGTTCTCTATTTTAGAGAAATTATAGGAATGCTGTTGGAGATGCTCTTAGGAGCTCAACTCTCCTCCTCTTCTCCACTAGGTTCTAGGGTTTCACTAACAACCCTATTGTGTGAGTCATCCTCGCTTCTTACACTATTTATTATGCATAACAACTTATCTTTACTTATGATTATCTCTATGTCTCTATTAATACTTGTATGATGGGTTGTACAAAGTTCATGTGCAAAGGATTTTAGGGTTTTGACCTTGATGATGAAAAGGATAAGTAAGTGTCTAGAAGGAGTTGATATGCAATAAATATGTCCCCATGATGAATATTCCCCTTTATATATATATATATATATATATATATATATATATAAATGAAATCGGAACCTAGGTCAAGAGAGGTTTTGGGAACTATTGACAGATGATGGAGTAAGATTGGAAATGTACTTGTTGTTTATGTAGTATTTATTTTCAAAGGTATATATTTATATATAAATGGTTGAATGAAGGGGATAATCATTATGATTTTTTGTTGGCACAAAATGGGTAATGATGATATGGATTCTCATGAAATTTAGACTAAAGACCTGGTTAGGGTTGACATCCATCTAGACTAAAGACCCGGTTTGGGTTGATGTTCGCTAAGACTAAAGACCCGGTTTGGGTTGATGTCCCAAGTGGCAAAAGGTTCGGATAGTGTTGATGCCTAATGATGGAATAGGTACCTTTGAGGACCCATATATTTATGTATTGTATCAATGTGGAAGATCACCAAGTTTACATGTTGCTTTTCAAGACTTTAAATTTATATTATTTAATTGATGATCTCACTAGGCAAAAGCCTAACATTCTTTCTTGAAATGTCATGTAACCAGGTTCCTTAGCGACGGGGTTCGCTAATGATGAGGGATAAGAGTGTTGGCCGTTAGCGACAGCTGTTGGAGATTGGGTTGAGTGGAGACTTTTGCGTACAGATTTGGATAAAAGTCTTTTGGGGAATTGTTGACAATTGTATTAATCTAGATCTAGATAGTGTATATTAGTGTATTGTCATTGTTGATTCCTACTTATATAATTGTAAACGCTATTTACTCTTCCCCTTTTTAGGTTTTATAATTAAAGAAAGGTCAAGTTGATGACTCTTGTCAGACTTAAATTGCCCCTATTTTTAGGGTGTTACACACACATACATCACCTTCTTTTGCTAACCAATTTATTAGTACTAACTTACCGACTAATCTCCACCATCCATTTTGTTTCCAACCATAAATATATCTCATGCCACTTAACCTTATCAAGGGCTAATTTTTATCATTTCCGTTGGTTAAGATAACTAGTTTGTTTTATTTTTTTATTTTATGGGCAGTTACCAAAATAAGATCCCTGAATATATGTAATTTGAATATAAACAGTAATTAGTTTCAGAGATATTGATTTCGACGATTAATGTGTTCATTTTTTCATTTTTATTTGTCAAACTGTTAAAATGTTCATATTGTCCATCAATCAAAACACATATGTTCATCACTGAAACTCAGTCGGACATTCATATGATTCATCCATGAACATGTTTCATTAGTGAAACTCAGTCAAACATTGATATGTTTCATCCATGAAGATTAAATAAAAGTCGGCACATGCTTTATATATTAAACCAACATCAAGTTATATTTTAATTACTTTTACCAAAAGAGGTTAAAAGACTTAAGATGGTCCTTGTTTCATAAGTGAACCAAAACTATATACCGACAAACAACACTCGTTTTCACATATCATGTTCAATACTAAAACTTTTTCGCATATCAGGTTTAGTACTGAAACTTATTCTAGCAAATGACAGTCTTTTTCATTTCAACCCATGAAATTAGTTTAAATGTTCATTTATGAAATAAGTCAAATACCGATACATGTTCGTACTCCTAGGGTGGATGAAGTTTTTGAAACTTGTACGCCTTTTCTAGCAACAACTCTTGAGTGTTCCCAACCTTGGGTACCCATATTGGACCTCAAAATAGCTTCACCCCACGACCATCTTCCATCAATAAGTGATGTTGTTTCACCATTACTTCCACCTTTAAATTCTCTTCTAGTGATGCATCGTCCTGACATGTTTTAATTCTCTCGATTAGGCTCGATATCACATCGATCCTTAAGAGTGATGTTTGGACGCTTCCACTATACTCTTTTCGACTTAAAACATCTGCTAATACATTTGTTTTACCGATGTGGAAAAGTAATTCCCAATCATAGTTTTTTAGTAGTTCTAACCACCTCCTCCGATGCACTTTTAGTTCCTTCTGATCTAAAATATATTTCAAGCTTTTGTTTTTGGTGAAAAGCATACAATTTGTGCCATAAAGGTAGTGATGTCCTAGTTTCAAGGGGAACACCATTGCCACCAACTCTAAGTCATGAGTTGGGTAATACTTCTCATGCTTATTGAGTTGATGGGATGCATAAGCAATTAATTTCCCTCTTTGCATCAACTCACACCCAGTTCCATCTTAGAGGCGTCATTGTAGACTATAAAATCCTCAGATCCTTTAGGTAGAGATAGGAACGATGCCTCATATAATTTCTTCTTTAGAATTCTAAATGCTTGATCTTGAGCTTCGGACCATACGGATTTGACATTCTTCTTTGCCAAAGCTATTAACGTTGAAGCAATCTTAGAGAAATATAAGATGAAACATTTGTAGTAACTGATCAATATCAAGAAGCTCCTAATCTCAGTTGGGCTTGTTGGCGGCTTCCAATTCAACATTGCTTCAACATTCACCGCGTCCACTTTCACTCCATCTCGGGTTACCACATGACCTAGAAATTGAACTTTTTGTATCCAAAACTCGCATTTGGAAAACTTTGCAAACAGTTCTCTTTTTGTATAACTTCAAGGACTTCCCGAAGATGATGCTCGTGCTCGAATTCATTTACAATTAGACAAGGATGTCGTCAATAAATACGATCACCAATCTATCTATGAAGGGACGACATACTAAGTTCATCAGGTCTATATATATGGTTGGATCATTTATTAAACCTAACGACATCACTACGAGTGTCAAAAACGTTGTCTTTGAGACATCGTCACCCCTTACTTTCAATTGATGGTATTTGGACCAGAGTTCAATCTTTGAGAAGCACCCCACCCCTTGCAGTTGGTCAAAGAGGTCGTCAATCCTAGGAAGCGGGTACTTGTTCTTAACCATCAACTTGTTCAATTCTCTATAATCTATGCACATCCGCATGGAGCCATCTTTCTTCTTAACAAATAGTACCGAAGCTCCCGAAGGCGAAGAGCTAGGCCTCACAAATCCTTTCTCACGGAGCTCTTGCAGTTGAGCCATCATTTCGTGCATTTTTGTTGGTGCCAGATGGTAGATGGTAGGGTGCATGGGAAATTAGTTTTTCGCCCGAAACAAGATCAATATAAAACTCTCCTTGTCATTCGAGCGGTAAAACGGGAAGCTTATCCGAGGAAACATCTGGGTACTTATGAGCAACTTCAGCCTCATCAAGATTTTCCTTTTCCAACTTTGCATCTAAGACATAAGCCAAAGTAAGACTGGTCTGGGATTTTTTGGATTGGCATTGACCTAGCTTTCACTAAACTGGGTTTTTTTCTATTGGTTTGATTATTTTCTATACCCTAGATTATGTCTTTATGATATACAAGTTTTCATATTTGTCCTTGGGTTTTGACAACAATGGATGGGACGACATGTATTTTTTCATGTTTTGTAAGGCTTTCTCGTGTTCGCCTGTCCATTCAAACCCTTTGTTTTTTGGAAAAACATTGTAAAATAAATGATATTTGTTCGTGGATCGAGATATGAACCTGCTAAGCGTGACAACACTACCTGTGAGGTGTTATACCACTTTCAAATTTCTAGGCGATTGAATATTGATGATTGCCTTTATTATCTCAAGGTTGGCCTCAATTCGTCTACGGGTGACCATATGACTGAGGAACTTTCCTACATAAACGGCAAAAGAACATTATGTCGAGTTTACCTTCATTTAGTATTGGCGTAAGATGTCCAACGACTGACTAATATGGTCTATATGATCTCTCGCCTTTATTGACTTGACCAACATATCGTCGATGTAGACTTCCATGGCATATCCGACATATCCTTTGAATATGTGATTTATGAGTTTTTGATATGTGAGCCCGCATTTTTAAGACCATAAGGCATTACTTTATAACAATATATTTGTTTGTCAGTATAATGCATCTTTCTCTTGGTCATATGGATGCATGAGTATTTGATTATATGTTAAGTATGCGTCCATGAACGTAAACAGTTCATGACCAGCTGTTGCGTCAACCATAGCATCGATATGTGAAAAGGAAAAGAGTCTTTGGGACAGGCTTTGTTAAGACTCTCCATTTCCATTCTTCTTTTGAACAACCACGACATTGGCCATCTGATCATGGTATTTCACTTCTCGAATCGGTTTTTAGTAAATTACCAGCCTCATTGTTGATAATTGTATTACTTTCTAGAGAAGTATTCGTTATTTCTGCTTAGGAATAGAAGACTTCTCAAGTTTAGGAGAGGGTCCCACTGAGTTTTTACGACTCTTATAAGTCTTCCAAGATTAGACGAATTGGAAGGTTGAGGGTCGGGATATGTCTGAGGCTCTAAGGCTTCAATGCTGGAAGAAACAAACATTCCGAACTTTATATTCGACTTGACTCTGTTTGGATTGTCTTTTTCTAACTTATATCAAAGATAGAAATTAACCTGAGTAGGAATCTGACACTTAATTAACACAATTACTTTTGTTGAAGCTTCATACCACCCTTCTACGGTGGCTTTCTCAGCTTTCAACTCAACAAGAGCTTGTTCTTTTTCTTTGCTGAGAATCTGATTGACTATACTTGATCGCAAAATTTTCTATTAGTCAATTATCTTATTTGTATATGATATTTCTCCAGCTATTCATTTAAATCAAGATTTAAGCGTTTAATTTTGGTTTTGCCATTGATGCCATTATAGAGATTATCTGTCAGATAATTAAGATCTTTTCTCTTGTTAGCGTCAGTGAGAGAATAATCATCAAAGTCAGGTACCTCGAAAGGTTTGGATGATTCAACAGAATATGAAGAAGTGGAGGCTTCAGGTTCTTCAACCTTCATATATTATATTTTTGCCATAATCCATAGATGAGAGACATATTCTTCATCCATAAAGGAAGAAGTTGATGAAGATTCAACCAAAGTCGTGTTCTTCAACTATCAGTCCCTCGCCCTTTCTTCAGTGAGATTTGACCTTGCGGTACTTTTCCTTCAACATTTGCTACTTGTCACCTTTTGACCTGGACTCACTGACAAAGTGTCCTTTCCGTTTTTAGTTATAGCACACAACAGTAGCCTTATCAATAACTGTTGCTTTTGGCTTGTCAGTTAGAGAATAGCATGTGTATCCACGAAAATTAATCTTTCTAGTAAACCTTTTAAAGGAGTTGGTTAGAAGGGCCAGAGAGTCATCAAATTCTGAGAGATGAGCTTTAGAGATCTCGCCAAGAGCACATAGTTGATGAGTAGGCTAAGTGATAGTGAGAGGAAGTTGGTCATCAAAAGATTTGTTTTCTGAAGAAAGCAAAGCTTGAGGAGTGCTTTTGGTTTCTTATATGAGATTTTTCTTTTGTGACCTAGATAGCACATGATTCAGCAATGTGCGAAAGAGAGCACCAAGAGTCATGGCCTTAAGGTATTTTGAGATTTTCAGACACAAAGTATAAGTGTCCTATGATTCTGAGATAAACTTAAGAAACTTTGTCAGAGCCTCCGAGTTGGAATATTATCTTCCAACAGTTTTGAGGTCAATTAGGAGATAGTTAAAGCGTTGATGTACTTCAGATATAGATTCATTCTTACCATATATGAACATCTCATATTGTCTTACCAGATTGATCTTCCTCAATTCTTGGACCTTAGAAGTACATTCGTATTGCACATAGTGAGCATCCCATATTTCTTTTGCTGACTTCAGATTCATGACGGAGTGGAATATATCATGAGGGAGTGTTAGAGCAATAACAGTCCATTCTTTTGTGTCTTGAGTCATCTTCTTCACATCTTCATATGATCATTGGTTCACTTGCTCTACCACCACACCTTCAGGGGTTCCAGGGTGAGTGGCAGTAGCAAGAATAACATCGATGGTGATGAATGGAACAAAGGGTCCATTCTCACTATAGTGTAGGATTTGAGGATCCACACCTTCAAGGAAAAGAGACATAATATGATTCTTCCATAGAAGAAAGTTTTCTCTACTTAATCTAGGAGGTTTGGCAAGAAAACCATTATCATGGTAGTTGTTTGCAGCCACTGTAGGATCAAATTGAGAGAGAAGAAAAAAGCGACCACTACTCTGAAACCACTTATTGGTCCCTAAAGAGAACAAGACTGCTAGGGTTTGTAGAAGGGGGGATGAATACAAACGCCAATCATTACTTTTTATACTCTTTATTGATTATAAGAAGAATCAAATAATGATTTACATATTGTTTTGCAGAAAAAGATAAGGTAAAATATAATCTAAAACAACCTTAATTTGGTAAATGAGATAACACTAAGAATCTCTAACAAAGCTCACAAAGTTCAAAAATATTTCTCTTGCACAAGGAATACACTTAGAAATCTCTTGAAACTGCTGTTAGGAGGAGAAGTCTTCATTGATATTTATACCAAAGGCAATTAATGCTCATTAAAGGTACACGTCACGTGTCACTGATGGAGAGGATTGCATGGTCTGCATGTCCTTGATTTGGACAACCTTGCTTGCATGTGAACAGTGTACCATGATAGTGTCATGCATGAAAGGAGACAATAAATCATAAGTCGTAAAATACCTTTGTCATGTAACTACATGGTTCTGACTTTTATAAAAGAGAATGAAACAAATACTTGACCTGCAAGATTCTGGTTCATCTAGAGGGAGAGCACCGAAGGTTTCTTAAGTGCTTGTTGAGATTTATTGCTTGATAATTTCTCACTTTATCATATAGGTAGTTCATCTGAGGCCGCTTAAGTTCTTGCTATCTTTATCTTTAGCTATATCTTCGACATAACATGAAGTTCTTCTGACTATTTGTGAGGCTTTGAGCTTTGGCATCACTAAGTGATTACTTAGAAGGTAATCAGTGAGTAGGAAACTATTATCATTACTGAGTAAACATTTAGCGAGTGATAAGCTATGTTCAATACTAAGAGAACATGAGCCTTGAGCATACTCAGATATTAGATATACTAACAACTAGAAGTTACACCAGAAATGACTAAGTGGCTTAGTGAGTCATTATCAAATCACTGAGGAGGATCACACTTCCATCTGATATCTTCATCAGATGTTCAATAGTCGTATGTTGATATCGAATGGTAAACTTCATTTGATGGCGTCATATCCTGACTTTATTTGATAGACTTCATTTGATCATCTGCCAATATATGTGTTATGTCAGGTGTTGAGCAATAGAGGATCTATCAACTGGTATATGCATATCCCTGATCTCTCTCTATTGAAGTGCCTCTAAATGGTCCATATTTTTATTTTCCAAATGACTAACAATGTGTTCTCGAATTTGGGAAGAAAATAAAATGTAAAGAAAAAAAACGTAAGTGAAAGAAAAGAAAGGGAAGGAAAAGAAGGAAAAGGAAAGGATTTTTGTTATTTGTGTTCAAAAGAGCGGAGGAAAAGGAAGGAAAAGAATGTAAATAACTTTTCATGTTCTTAAACAGGAGTGAAAGAAAGGAAAGATGTCATTTTACAAATATACCTTTTAAATTTATATCATTTAAAATGAAAGGTTGGGTAGTCTTGTAATTTTAATAATCTTGTTAAGAAGTTTAATTTTTTTCCTTTCCTTTCCTTTCCTCCCATATTTAAGAGGAAACTTATCATTATTTTCCTTCTATTTGATTTCATTTCTTTCCTAAAAAGGTTTCAAGAACACGAGTTTTTTTTTACTTTCCTCCTCCTTCCTTCCCTTTCCATTCCTTTCCTACGTAAAATAGGTTTCAAGAACACATTGTAAGTGTTTTTTATAATGTTTGCCATTCATCAAATCTTCTAAATTGATAGAAGTTTAACACATACGATGAGCCTAGGCGAACATAAACATTTGTTTTAGAACATTGAAGGTTAAATATTTCGTGAATCCAATAATATTCCATTCCATGATATCAGTACCAGAAACGAAGAGTTTCCCTACTTCTACTTGGCTCCATAGATATTATTTCTCCCCTTGTTCACTCCAATAGAAACATCACCAAATGTAAAAAACAAGTATAGATAGGATCATAGGAAAAAAAATATTAAAAATGTCATGGGGTTGTGAATCCCCCTTCTCGTTACCATTTAGCTCCGTTGTTAGGAGGAGTTTAAAGGGCGAGCCTTTATTTGACATGTCGATTTTTCATATAAAAATCATTAATTTTTAATTATACTGTCGGTAAGACATCTCATGGGACATATTTTTTTAGTGGTCCTTTACCAAAGGCTTACCTTGTGTCACTTACCTTATCTGGTGAGTATGACAAGGACCGAGAATCTAATATAGTAAGAAAATAACAAGGATCTATAATCTTACATACTAAGTGAGGAAGAAGACTTTTACCAGATTAGCACTTACCAGCTAAGAGAGACGGTTACCAATAAACCATTTTAATGACCGAGATTGATATGCGATAAGGTAAGCATGCTTGCTGGTAAGCACATACCTAATTGTTAGATCTTAGAGTTAGAACACAGAAATCCGTAAACCAACAACACGAAAATGAAGAATTGATACAAAAAATTGCAGAAAATATTCACTATATATACATATATAAATGGTATATATGTATATATACATACAAGTATATATGTACAAAATCAAAACAAGAACAAGAATCGAACCACTAACTCGATTATTGCAACGAAACTTGATGAAGAGCGTTTTGGATTAAGGTCTACGATATGCAGCGTCCTTAGATAGAAATTCATCCCTCGTACCGTGAGATTGGACGTTTGACTAGAGGATTAAACAATTCGTTCAAGTTGCAAAATTTGAACCTGGTGAATCGAACAAAGCTTCCAAAGAATTCGTAATTTTCTCTCCTTCAAAAAATGAAATAATATTGAGGAATTTATAGGTAAGTCATTTCCAACTGAAACAACTGTCAAATAAATGTCGCGTTTTACGTGACCCGTCACGCAAGTGAACCCGTGCGAAAACCCGCGCCAGAATTTGTTTGTCGTAGACTCCAGAGTCCCGCGCGACTATTGGAGCGGTTTAAGGTGTGTCGGCCACTGCCCTGTGATTATTCAAGACCCTAAGATCCCAAGGCCCAAGGCCCTATCTTTGACATTTAATATGTCTTGAGCCCAACTTGTTGGTTAGGCAATTTGATAGGAGATGAGGGCTTGGTAATATAAGGCACTACTAGTTTTAGGATTTGGTCTATGTGGGACAAAACAAATACCCAACAATACCCCACATTTTCTATTCAAACTCCAACAATACCCCACATTTGAATAGAAAATTAGTGAATTCTAAGTTCTTATTGTTCTATGACAGGAAACTAAACATGATATGCATCAGAAAAGGTGTCGAAAGACTTGAACCGATCATAGTGAGTATTCATCAGACCTACTTTATGGGTAGTGATAATGAGTGTTGAACCAACCACATTTTGTAGTAAGTCAAGACAATGAATATCACACACATCATGTTTATGCAAAGTTTGATTATTACCGTTGTGTTCATTTCGGTCGTGAATAATTCTTTCTTCATGAGGTTTTTAGAAGACGTAGCCATAATCGTCCTCAAAGATGCGACCCCACATCAATCTCATATAGGTAATGACAATCAAGAACATTCCGTAATGTTCTACTGTAGAAGCTATTAGCATATTAAGAATATGAATTCAACCCTAAAGCATCAACGGAAAATTACACGAGTAAACATCATAGGAATAGGCATACCTGTGTACTATGAACGCTTAAGTTGTCCTCAACGTGTTTGCCTATTGAACCTAGACCATGAGATCTCCAATGTTGCTAGGTTAGGTTTATGTCGCGTCGTAACTCATTGAATTGGATTTAAGCCCATTCCCCTCAATGTATAGGAGACGTGTTCTCTACTAAGGCCCTTTGTCAAAGGATCGACAATGTTTTTCTTTGACTTTACGTAGTCAATGGACATTATTCCATTCTTCAACAAGTCTTGGATTGTCTGGTGGCGACGCCTGATATGACAAGATTTTCCATTATAGATTTGACTCTTTGCTCTTGTGAGAGCAGCCATGCTATCAAAATGTATATAGATGGTTGTAACAGGCTTTGGCCACAAGGGAATTCCTTCTAGGAAACTTTTGAGCCATTCTGCTTCTTCGGAAGCTTTATCCAAGGCTACAAATTCTACTTCCATAGTTGACCGTGTATTAATGGTTTGCTTTGAAGATTTCCAAGATATGGTTGCACCACCAAGTGTGAATACATAGCCAATTGTGGACTTGCTTTCTGAATGATTGGAAATCCAATTGGCATCACAATATCCTTCTAATACGGGAGGATACTTAGTATAGTGTAACCTATAGTTCATTGTGTATTTCATATAACGAAACACTTTGATTAGTGCATACCAATGATCTTTAACAGGGTTATGTGAGTATCGGATTAGTCTACTCACACTATATTCTAGATCCGGTCTAGTACAATTCATGATGTACATTAAGCTCATAAGGACTTGAGTATACTCCAATTGAGAGACACTATCTCCTTGATTCTTCTTCAGTTGGATAGAAGGATCAAAGGGAGTCACAACCGGTCTATCATCATAGTGACCAAACTTCCTTAGGACTTTCTCAACATAGTGAGATTGAGTGAATATGTAACCATTAGGATCTCTTTGGATCTTTATTCCAAGAATTACCTCTGCTACTCCCATATCCTTCATATCAAATGAGGAGTGCAACATCTCCTTGGTTTGGTTGATTACATCTAAGTTGGTCCCCATGATTAGCATATCATCCACATATAGGCATATAATGACATACGCATTCTTATATTGTTTCACATAAACACACTTATCACATTCATTGATGTGAAACCCATTTGACAAAAGTGTATTGTCAAACTTTTCATGCCATTGTTTTGGGGCTTACTTAAGTCCATACATGGACTTAACCAATTTACAAACTTTGTTCTATTGGCCTCTAACAACAAAACCTTCAGGTTGTTGCATATATATCTCTTTATCTAACTCACAGTTCAGGAACACAGCTTTCACATCCTTTTGATATATTTGTAGGTTGTGAATAGCTGTTATAGCCATCAATGTCGTTATAGACGTGATTCGGGTAAGCAGTGAGTAGGTGTCGAAGACCTTCCTTTTTTGGTACCCTTTGGCTACTAATCGAGCTTTATTCTTCTCTATAGTACCATCAGGTCTCATTTTTCATTTGAAGATCCATTTATGGCCAATCACTTTATGACCCGGAGGTAGATCTACCAATTTCCATGTTTTATTATGAATTATGGAATCAACCTCACTTTGAATTGCCTCTTTCCAATAAGGTGCTTCAGATGATTCCATAACAACCTTATAGGTTTGAGGTTCTTCGTCAACAATGAAGGTCATAAAGTCGGGACCAAAGTCTTTGGCTATTTTTCCCGTTTGCTTCTTCTAGGCTGTATGTTTTCTTCTTGAGCCTTAGAGGTACTCTCTTCATTAGTTTGTGCAATCTTGTTAGTGTCAGATTCTTCACTTAATTGTTTCCTTGGACTAAAGACTCCTTTCTCTTTATCCTTGTAAGGAAAGATATGTTCAAAGAATTCTGCTTCTGCAGATTCTAAAAAAGTGTTTTTGTGAATATCTTCTATGTATGACTTATAGACTAGAAATCTATAAGTTGCACTATTACTTACAGGACCAAGATACACACAATCAATGGTCTTAGGTCCAAGCTTTGTTCTTTTTGGTAAAGGTACTTGAACCTTTGCAAGGCAACCGTACACTTTGAATCTTTTATAGGAAGGTATTTTACCTTTCCATAACTCATAAGGTGACTTATCACTCTTTTTGTGAGGAATTATGTTAAGTATCGAGTTTACAGCGAGACATGCTTCTCCCCATAAACTATGTGGTGCTCCCGAAGTAATCAATATTGAGTTAATCATATTCTTCAACGTTCTATTCTTTCTTTCAGCTATTCCATTTTGTTATATAGGGAGCCGTAGTTTGATGGATTATGCCATGACTAGAACAAAATTCTGCAAAGTCCCTTGACTCATATTCTCCTCTTCTATCGGACCTTAGAATTTTTATTCTTTTATCAAGTTGATTATCAACTTCAAGTTTATATGTTTTAAACATACTTAAAGCTTCATCTTTTGTATGTATTAAGTATACATGGCAGAATTTGCTGCAATCATCGATGAAAGATACATAATAGTTCTTTCATCCACGTGTAGGAGTTGATTTATAATCACATAAATCGTTATGGATTAGTCCAAGTACTTCATTGGATTTCTCTATGAATTTATGAGGATGACTTGTGTATTTTGATTCAACACACACTTCACATTTAGTCTTATTGTCCATTAAACACTTAGGCAACATACCAAGTTTAATCATCCTTTGTAAGGATTGATAGTTTACATGCCCAAGTCGAGAATGCCATAGGAAAGATGAGTCAATCATGTACATAGAAGCACTGCTAGTGCCTGCGTTATTCTTATTATCATTAATAATATTTATATTATCGTTGTTCATATTTACAATAGAAAGTTTAAAGAGTCCCTCAGATAGGTAACCCTTTCCAACATACACACCTCCCTTAGTTATCACAAATTTGCCGGATTCAAACACCATCTTGAATCATTTGTTGCTAAGGGTAGGTCCAAAAATCAAGTTCTTTCTTATCGCAAGTACATGCAACACGTTTGTCAACACAAGATCTTTTCCCGAAGTCAGCTTCAGGTTCACCTTTCCTCTTCATTTAACTTTTGCAGTAGTGGCATTCCCCATGTACATTGGCTCTTCATCATTGACCTTTTGGTAGGATGAGAACATGTTCTTCAAGTTGCAAATGTGCCTTGTGGCACTGGTGTCGACCCACCAATCAAGTACATTTGTGGCAAGAAGTGCTTCAGTTACTCCAACAAATTGATTTAGAGAATTGGCCACATTTTCTTGATTGGGGTTTCCACCAGCACCTCCTCCACCGGCTCCTCCTCTATGATCTCTTCGGTAGTGGAAATCTTTGGCTCGATGTCCCGCTTTTCCACACACCCAACAACTCAACACATGTTTCTTGAAATTCTTCCTTTGAGTTGAGAGTAGATTGGCAGCATTTACAGCATGCTTGCCACCAAATGCCTTGCCTTTTCCCTTTTGAAATTTGGCCTTTGATGTGCTACCGGTGACCACATTTGCATTCGGTTCTAAAGAGCTCGCATCAGCCCTCTCATTCATCTGATTTTCCTCCTCCACCCGAAGTTTGAGTATCAATTGCTCAAACGTCATCTCCTCGGTCAAATGTTTAAGATAAAGCTTAAATTTTTTCCAAGACGGAGGTAATTTATCAATGATAGAACCAATAAGAAAGTTTGAGTTGATATCCGTACCTTCTATTTCCAGTTCGTGGACAAGGACTTGTAGCTCCTCCACTTGCTTCACGACGGACTTTGAGTCGTTCATCTTGAAATTCAAGAACTTTCCTACCACAAATCTCTTGGAACACGCAACCTCGGTTTTTTATTTGCTTTCCAATGATTCCCGGATTTCTCTTGCAGTAGAGAAAGTGGAATAAATATCATAGAGGCAATCATCAATAGCATTTAGAATATAATTTCCGCAATTATATTCATTGCTCTTCCAAGCATCTTGAGATCTTTGATATGCCGAGACTTGTATTTGGGTAGGAGGATTTTGTTCTTCTCCAACAGGTGGTATTGGTGCTTCCTCGGTAAGCACGTTGAAGACGTGAAGAGTCATGAGATAGAACAACATTTTCTGTTGCCACTCCTGAAATCCGACCCTTTGAATTTTTCGGGCTTTTCCACATGGGATTTCAAAATGGAAGATTGATCCATCACAAAATTTCTGTCTAATATTGTTAGATTTTAGAGTTAGAACACAGAAATTCGTAAACCATCAACACGAAAATGAAGAATTGATACAAAAAATTGTAGGAAATATTCACTATATATACATATATAAATGGTATATATATACATATAAATATATATGTACAAAATCAAAATAAGAACAAGAATCGAATCACTAACTCGATTATTGCAACGAAACTTGATGAAGAGTGTTTTGGATTGAGGCTTGTGATATGCAGCGTCCTTAGACAGAAATTCATTCCTCATACCGTGAGATTAGACGTCTGACTAGAGGATTCAACAATCCGTTCAAGTTGCAAAACTCGAACGTGATGAATCGAACAAAGCATCTAAGATGAATTTCGTGTATGAATTTTCTACCCAGAATTCGTAATTTTCTCTCTTTCAAAAGATGAAATAATATTGAGGTATTTATAGGTAAGTCATTTTCAACCGAAACAACTGTCAAATAACTGTCTCGTTCCACGTGACCCGTAGCGCGTGTCAACCCACAAAGAAACCAAGACCCTATCTTGGACATTTAATATGTCTTGAGCCCAACTTATTGGTTAGGCAATTTGATAGGAGATGAGGGCTTGATAATATACAGCACTACTAGTTTTAGGATTTGGTCTATGTGGGACAAAACAAATATCAAACACTAAGTATATGTTTGATAAAAGTCTTTTAATAGACAAGTGTGATATGTTCATTGGTCCAACTTTCTCAAGATGTAGATAAGATTTGCGAATAGAATTTGAGTCATTGACGCCCATTCATCCCATAAATAATAAGAAGGGACAACGGAAATGACCTATTATTAATGAATAAAAATGAACCATAAAAACCATAGATAAAGTTAATGTAAGAAATAGATCATAGACACGTGGATTGCGCAAATCACACAAGTACGTGGCCAATGATGCTAACATGTCAAAGTTTAAAGTTGTGAAATGATCGAATACCTTTTAAATTTAAAATTTTTAATTCATAACTCTTTTGAAAGATGAAAAAAGGGATCAAAATCTATGAAACAAATTACATTTATTTTGTAGGGTCTTTTCTATTTTAAAGATTTTCAACATTATATTATTAAAATATTTAACAAATTTAAGCAAAGATTTTTTATATTTTAATAATTTAATTCTTGAACTTTGTTTTTAAATAAATAAATTAATGAACTTTTTAATTTTAAATGATTAACTCTGCGAACAATTTTTCTTTAAAAAAAGTCTCAGAACATTTTTTTACGAATAAATAAATCATCGAACGTTTAAAAATTGGTCATTCACGTCATTTTCTCCCAAAAAAATTACGTGTAAGCGGATAGAAATGCTATAAAGTAAAAAAAAAATCAGTTGTACATGAAATGTATTATGTTCAACTTCAATTTCTTCCTCTTCAACCTTTAATTTTGGAGATTTTTATTCTATTTCTCCTACTTTCTCCATTTTGAAGGAGTTTAGAGGATCGGTTAGAGAAAAAAAGAAGTAAAAACTTATTTTCTCTATTTTTGAAGAGTTAAAAGATGCTTTAAGGACATCTTCCACGGGCAAACACCAAATCTAACACCAAATCAATAAAAGATGATGCAAACTTTGGTGCAAATAGTAAATCTTATTCGACGAATAAAATATTAAATCTTATTCGATGGATACATTACAAGAAAAAAGGGTTTTAGAGAAGTAAATTTTAGAGAAAGATTTTGATGTGTACCTAAAGATGACCTTTAGGGAAGAAATTATATGACAAAAGCGAAAAGAGTAACAAAACGTAAGATGACTTTTAGAGAAGGATTTTGAACCAAATAATACGCCAGGTAAATCGTGCCTGAAGCTTTTAGATAAGCTTTTTAAATAAAAAGTCTCTAAAAGTTAAATCAAAAGTTTTAGCGACGCTTTCAAAACCGTCTCTAAAGGATAAAGCATTTTATTTTTATTTTAAAATTAAATAAAAAGTTTTAGTTACTCTTTTATATTTTTTAAAAGCGTGTCTAAAGAGTATTTATTTTTAATAAAATCAAAATTATAATAAAATATTGTTGGATATCAATGGAGAGTTCTATACTTCTATTACACAAGTTCTCAGAGTTGATTGATTTCCTTCGATTTCTCTTCGAATTAGGGTGCGAGAATTCAACAGTTTCATGATTTTCTCTTCGATATCTATTGATTTCGTTCTCCGGTTTCGTTTCAAACGAGTTCGAGTTCAATTTGTCTTATCTCTTCGATTTAGGGCTTGAGGATTCGTTGAGTTACGGTCTTCCATGGTGACTTCGAGTTTGTCTGCATCTAGATCTATTCGTTTTTGTCTCTACTACTTACTAGTTTATATGATCTACCTTGTTGTGTTTATAGTGTCTAATTAGGTTTTATATTCTTTGCCTTGTGGTGATGTCGAAATTTGTTTCCAGATTTGTGAAACCGTTAATTTTTATTGGCTGACAAGAACAAGTTACACACTCTTTCAGGTTCAATTCAATTCCCGGTGGGAAGATCCGGTAAAGATTGGAGGTATGACATATGGTGATTTGATCTGTTCAATTGATTCACATCAACACGAATTGTTTTTGTGTGATCGATGACTTTATCTTATTATAGACTTTGCATTGTTACTGTTTGATGAATTGCCTGACTGTATATGTAAGAAAATGAGTTCAGTAAGGTGATGAATTTTGTTTCTTCTGATCGGTCACACTTTAGTTGAGATCCCAGTGGATGGACTATAAGTTGATGAACTCATTCCGTTAGTATTTTTGCCTATCACTTGCCTATGGAGTTCAAGTAGTGACGTCCGCTTACATCTAGTTCACATTGATTTCTCTGATAATTCTTAGCAATATATGTTCTCATACTCATTCTTTAATAATCCTCTGAGATGTAATCATCAGCAAGTGTATATAGATTTTACAATCATGTACTTCATCAGGGGTTCTTATACAACAAAACTACCGATTCAACAAAAGAACTCAATCCTTGTGTTTCTGCCCATTCCTAGACGCATCGTTTGCATACAAATTTGAAAATTGTTATAGTATTAGCCTCCTCTTGAGCTAGCTTGTTGTTTTTATTGTTGCCATGCCTAGTTTAAAGTTGTGTCTTGGAAAAGAAAATAGAAAATAACACAAATTAAAAGAGAATATTATTAAGAAGAATATACACGAAATCTTTGAACTCGGAAACTTTGAGAATTGCCCTGGAAGAAACATTTGTTCCTTTCCGTGGAATCAAGAAAGATCTTAAAGGAAGACTATTGTGCTACAAGCAAGACTGGACAGGTGGCATCCGTGCGGGTATCAGGTTTGTGATTCTTTGTAGTTTGTATTTTACTTGGTTAATAATTTCTTGTGTATATGACTTACATTTGATGTAGTTTCGCACAAATGATCGTGCTTACATTTTAATGATTAGGATATTGGCTCCAACAGCATATACATTCTTTGCTTCGGCAATCCCAATTATATATTTTGGGGAACAACTAGAACGAGACACAGGTTGGACGGTTTTCAAGTGTTAGAACGTTGATTTTATTGTTTTTTGTATTTGGTATTTGCTAATATGAATCTTTATGATGTTTATTTTGCTGTATAGGGGAGTCTAAATGCAGTTCAAACACTAGCATCAACAAATATCTAACTTCAAAGTCAAGTTTTAGGCTCTTGAATAACCCATTTCAAGACCCGCACTTCAAAGATAAAGGACTTTGACTTCTAAGTAACACAACTTAGGACTCGTTCTTTAATGTTAAAGATAAGGATATTTTGAAAATTTCCAGGGGGAGCTTAAATGAATAAAATCATTCTATCATGATTTGAGGGGGAGCTAAATTCTAAGTATCTTCTGATCTTAATCTCTGATTGTTTGAAAGAAGAACAACTTTCGAACATGAAAAATGTTTTCTTAAATGTTCAAACGACTTCTTTATTCTCAAAAGATTTCATGAATTTGGAAGTGTAACTTTAAATGTTTTTCATTATGGAGCTTTAATGTTTAACTGACCGTGTGTTTCCAAAGATCAATACTTGTGTATTATCTTGTCTATATACTGTCAAGTATTCATACACACCGGTTCAGTATTTCATTTGAATTTGTTATTACCATGTATCAAATGTTTAATCTTTCTATGGTAATACTCTCGTTTGCTATTCATTATTGGTTGAATCAAACGTCATTTTTTATCACATGTGTTTTCATTGTTAATATGTTTATATATTGTTCATATAAACATCTTACGTCTTTGATTTCCCAAAATACTATTCTTCATGAATTTTGATCTGATTTAAATCATTGTCAGATTCTCAAAACATTTCTATTCTTTCATGATTATTCATTCATACAAAGTTTTGAGAAATCTTCATTGCTTAAAATGCTCAAATTTCATTCTGATTTTTTGATGAGCATACATATACTGACTAATGATTTTTTGTGCTTAAATGTCAAGAAAATCATTGAGCAACACATTCTTTTAGGATAAATACATATGTGAGCTTAAATGACTTCCATGGATTCACGTAAACCAGTGTTTCCTACCCCAGAAGTAATCATTTGAGTGATTGAGGGGAGAGGGGTCAAAAGATTGAGTGTTGGTGTGTGATGAGGTAAAATGGAAAAGAGAGATTGGTTAGATGTGAGCTTAAAAGATTAATAGAAAGAGGGTGTGAGAACAGAGTAAAAGAATATCAAACTCTGCACCAAATCTTTCTGAGCCGGGCAGCCACATAAACTGTTGTTTCACAATTTTTCGTGAACGACATTGAAAAAGGCACCTAGCCCATGCCATCTCTTGCATAACAACCCCACCAGTTACTCATTCTTTTCTTAAAAAGAGAATGTTTCACATTTTCTGGGGAAGCAGCACATAATCTATTGGTTCTTCATTTGGAAGATACTGATATTGAAAAAGAAGGAAAGTTGCCCCACCTTCAACCCTTTCTCATGCACATTGAGTCTATGTATAATCATTGATGTCTCAATGGTTTACATACTTTGAGCCTTATGAAACACAATCATTGTGCTAATTCTTTCATAACACAAGCACGAGCACACAGAAAATTTGTTTTTCTGTCAGAACATTCATAGAAAATACCTTGTGTTTTTTCAATGATTGAATGGAAGTCCTGGGGAGTCAACATCAAACCAGCTCCTTAAATTGTACATTCGTTGTACACAGTAGCTTTGTGTTACTGACAGACATTCCTAACTGTTTCATTTGTTGATTCAGGATTATCATTCTAATTTGTCTGAATTTGAAAAGATTCAGATGAAAACATTTATGAATTGACGGCTCATTATCAGATCAGTTGGGGAAGAATGTTAGTATTTTACAAAAAGAGATCATGAAGACTGTTCTACATTGTTTAAAAAAGGGGGAGAAGTTTTCAAAGACCGAGCTGACTTTGAAATGAGTTTTGATGATTTTGATTCTCACAATTCATCAAAAAGGGGGAGAAATTTACAAAGTTCAATTTCAAAGTCATAAAGTGAAAAAGAATTGTGGACAAATTCTGAAAGTTCAAGTCAAATGAAGATTGAGTGATTTTTCAAATACATTCTGAAGAAAGTTAAGATGATTCAAGAAAGATTGTTTTCTGAAGACGATTCAGAGATTACAGAGATTAAGATATGAGATCAAAGATTCCTCAAAGTCCAAAGATTTCTGAAGTTTCAGAGATTCAAAGTTGTTTCAAAAGTTTCAAGAATTCAGATTCGTGTTCAAGACTTGATGACTATTCAAAGACTATGTGAAAGACTTTTCAAGATTCTTCAAAGTATCAGAGACTAAAGACTGTCAGAGCTACAAAGTTTAAAGATGTCAGAGTCAAAATTTCGAAGAATCAAAGCGCTGAAGATGATTGTCATTTTTTTATTAAATCTTGAATACAAAGGGGGAGAATGTTAGTGTATAAATTGTATCCAAGATTTAATGTGAAAAGTCTAAGTCTGTAAAGTCAACAGAGTCAACTTTTGTTGTTTGAGAGTTTCTAATAGATTGAGAGTTTAGTATTGTGAGAGAAGTGATGTTGGTATAAATAGATTAGCCTTTGTAAGAGTTTGTAACCAAGCATTGTACGTGTAATTGTCATATCAATATACTTGTGATTCTCTCTCTACTCTCTCTCAAAACCTTGATTGTCATATCTTGAATTGAATTTTGCTTGATTGAATAGGGATTTTACACTTACAGGGACTATGTGGCAAATGTACCCAGTAAATTCAAAACATATGTAGGGTTTGTGGAGTGTGAGATATATGCAAACCTTTCCTCTATCCTAAGTGGTAGAGGCTTGTTTTTCAATTTCATTCTTTTTTTTATCCAAACTACTAATTTTTACTATTTTAATCGCCATTGATGATTGATTCAAGGGTTTTTCCTTATACGAATTCATTTTGATGTTGGGTATTTTCAAGATTCCTTAAGAAATATGGATGGTTTGTAATGAAGTATGGGTGGTCTTTATTTCCATGTCTGAGTGTGATATGATATAGTCTGCATGGCCTATTTTATGAATTTTGAGTTGTATTTTGCAATGGCAATAGGCCAATTATCTCTAGATTCTCAAACTGTTTTCAATAGATTAAACATTGGTTTTTAATCAACAATAGTCTAGAATGTAAAACAGATCATTGCTTTAGCCCGTCTGTTCTATCAAGTCATCACCCTCTTTAGGAAAATCTTCCTTTCAAAGAAATGAACAAGCACATACATATTTCATTGTAGACTGCTACTATATGATACTTCTGTCATGTTACAATTTGGATCAACTTTGTTGTAGATTCATTTCAAAAAACTCTTTTTTGTCATGTTTCTGTTGCCATTAAACAAGATCTCAATCCAAATGATATTCTAAAGACATCATGACAGAATCTCAATCAAACTTATTTTCTGTTCTATTTTATGGATTGACAGAATTACCAAATTCAGAAGAAGAAGGTTTGTTAACTATAGACGAGAACATAGAAGGCTATGTTGCAGCTTTTGGAGATATAACAATTGAATGTCTTTCTATTGAGTTCAAAAGAGAAATTGCAAGTCTTTCTCATTCTTACTATCACTCACATTATCATATCTCTCTCTAATGTTGACTAATGGTTTTCTTCTTAATTTTCTTTTTAATTTTCTTGCAGCTGCCGATGAATTGTTTCAGGAACCTTTATCACTTGTAACTCACTCATTCTCTTACTTTTTCAATCTCACTTTGTAATTTCTGTATCCTTACTATATATTTCCATCTTCAGATATTGAATACTGATGCTGGGACCTATATTTGCTTCCTCGGGTAAGTGGGAAGAATTACTATTTACTTTCAGAATTTGGGTATTTGGAGAATTTCCTCATTTCTTTCAGCAATTGTGTAATTCATTGCTAGATGCATATTTAGGTTGTAAATATATATATATATATATATATATATCAAATCTATATAATAGAATAATGGTTTTTGTATTAACTTGAATAAACCATATTTTTAGCAATTGTCTAATCATTCTATTTTACTTTTAGCACTTGCCCACTAGACGTTATGTCAAAAAGTAAAGTTACTAAACAGGGTTACTACCACTTCCCAATTTTGCTTTTTGTTCAAGTCAGTCAAGTAAGACAGAACCAAGACTGCAGCAAGTGACTGCAGCAAGTGAATTATGTGCTTGTGTCATGGATGTATTCCTATTACTGCTTCGAGTATGTAATGACAACATGGCATTATTTTCTTCTCATTGCACATTTTCAATTCACAGATACAAATACTTCTCCGTCTAAGTTTGGATAAAAGGGTATACTTCTTTGAGTCCAACCGTCCATTCTTTGCTAGTTTCAGTGACTTTTCTTTCTCACTTATGTTTGGCTAGATGTCAGTTGTTTTAATGCATCAATTATTTTCATTTCAGCCAAGTGTACCTCTAACCAAAGAGAAAATTTTGAAAGAGAAATATCTCAATCATACCCCCGTTCTGATGGAGCTTTTTTCTACATGTTTGCGAGTCTCTTTATCTAAATGTAATACTTCCTTTTTTGGCACCATGATTACCTATTTGTTTGCAAGTCTCCTTATCAGTGATCGGTGATCGGTGTCTCCCTGTTCGCTACCCATATGATTGTACAAGCTGATATCTTCTTCTAATATATAGCTACTACTTTATTCTTGGTTTTTTCCCAGATAAAAGAGGAGAAGAATTGACACATTGAAGATCTTGGTTTGTTGTAATATGATTTTAGATGCTTTTTTTATATAAATTTGTACAAATGTGAGAATTCGGTGAAACGTTATGTTTGTTTGAAAAATTCTTGTCTTTTATGACAAATATATAAAATTATATTGTTTTAGTATTTTGATGTTATTCTTGATTGATATTGTTATTTATTATATTGTAATATATATATATATATATATATATATATATATATATATATATATATTGTTGAAAGACGGATGCTATATATTATATATATATATTATACCATTTAGAGAAGGAATTATTGATGCTATTCTTGATTGATATTGTTATTTATTATATTGTAATATATATATATATATATATATATATATATATATTATGCCCATTCATTTGCTAACCACGACATTGGTGTTAACCGGGCTAACCGATCTCATCCGTTGATTGTTAACATCTATGGTCCACAATAAATCAGATTTTCAATTTAATTATTAAAATTTAGACGGTTTGAATTTTTTTTTGCATATGAGCACAAGGGTAAAAAAGTAAAAAAAAACAATTTTAAATATATGGAAACACCACATGTTACCAAAAAACAAGGAGAGAAATTAGGGATTACCCCCAAAATCGATTGAGAGTAAAATCAGTTGAATGCTACATCAGTCTCTCTCTTCTCATCTCTCTCTCTCTCTCTCCACCATCACCTTCCTTCTCTTCCGAACAACCATCACCGTCAGTCGCCGGAAAATCGTCTGCCGCTGGAAAACGTGGGGTTACAGTTGATCGTAGAGACACTACAACTGATATCCGCTTACAAAACCGAGAACACAGAACTGTTTATTGACACACGGGTGGCAAGATACGGAGCATGTTCACTACCGAAGTTCGATTTTGGGGTTTCAGATCTCTCTCCCCCCTCTGTCTCTCTCTCTCTTCGACCCCCTGGTGAAACCCCGTTCTCTACCGAAGTTCGATTTTGGGGTTTCAGATCTGAAGTTCGATTTGGGGTTGAACAGATCTAAAGTTCGATTTTGAAACCATTGTTTTTTAAACCTATCAGAGTTCGAACAGAGCGAAACAATGTGCATAAGTGCACATAAGCCTCTAAATGTAATAATTAATATTTGCACTTGTGCACATTCTGCAATTATGCACCGTGTGCACTTCTGCACAATCATAGTTTTGCACATATGCACACTCTGCACGGTATGCACTTTTGATTTTCTATACTTATCAACATTCTGAACTTCTGCACAATATGCACTTCTGCATTTCTGCACTTTGTGCACTTATGCATAGTTTATGTGCATTCTGCATTTGTGCACGGTTTATGTGCACTTCTACACATTATGCAATAAATTATAGACAAAAATCGTAAATCTTCTTCAAAATTAAAAAAAATTATTGTCAAAAAAAGAATTACAAAAAAAAAAAGAAATTAAATAACTACCATGAATAAATAAGAGAAAATAAGGAAATAAAATAATGAGGATTCCATTATTAAATATGAGAGAAATAAGGAAAGAAAATAGGAATATGGATATTAATATAAAATACCAATTTTACTCTTTTATTCATTATGAGACGTGTACATCTACCAAAAAGAATACTCAAATTTGATTGACTAATAATTGGTTAGCATGGTTAACACCAATAGGTTGGTTAGCAAAAGAAGGGGACCCTATATATATATATATATATATTGTTGAAATACGGATGCTATATATTATATATGTATATATATATATTATACCATTTAGAGAATGAATTGTTTTTTAATAAGTGTAACTAAAGGATGCTCTTTAGAGAAGATTTACAGAAAGCATCACTAAAGCCTATACCTTTAGAGAAACTTTTCCAAAAACCTTATTTGAAAGTATCTTTTAGTAACATTTAAAAACCATTATTGATGCTCAAAAAATGTCACTAATACATACTTTTATATAAGTTTTTTTAATAAAAATCATCAAACCTTTAGATAAGCTTTGAAAGCGTATCTAAAGCCCAAAAAAGCTTCTCTAAAGGCCAACATAAATGTACCCACCGAAAACCCTCCCTAAAACCTTTAGCTACCGTTATATAGGGAAGGTTATTGACGGAAGTGAAAAGCTTCTCTAAAACCTTTAGAGAAGTTTTTCAAACTTTTAAATACAAAAGAAAACCTTCTCTGAAGGTCATTTTTCTTGTAGTAATAACACTATTTTTACAACAAAACATAAGTATATCTATACTATATTATAAAACAGACATAAAAAACTCTTAAATACAAATTATTAGGTACAATGTACAATCATTTTATACAAGATTTTAAAAATCTCTTAATTTACAAATATCAAAACACAAGATATATATTACTACTGCAGGCTTCTAACACCCACCAATTTGGTATGTGCATGACATTCCTTTTATGCACACCTTTCCATGTATCACTCTTAATCTATACTATATTTATTACTATATTATAAACCAGAAATAAAAAACTCTTAAAAACAAGTCTTAAAACTTAATGTACATCTATTTAATGCTAATTACTTAAAAAACAACCATTAAAGTTGTATGAACTACATTTAATGTTATTTATTAATTTTCAATCATTATCTCTAACCATTTTAACTCACTTAAAATCATTTCTCATTTTAACTTCTCTAAAATAACTCTCAGCATAATTAAATATAGTATAAAAATCAAATTTAAATATAAAAAATCTAAAATATAATTAAAAATATCTGACAGAATATTTTATAAAAAAATTATATTATTAAACCAAAATAAATTACATTATATTATTAAGTCTAAATTAAACAAATTTATATAAAAAAATCATTATCACTCTCTCACAACCATCCAAAATCGTAATGTAAATCGACAAAAAAACAGAAAATAAAATGAAACATTAAAATCGTGATGTATCTAGTTGCATTGCGCGAGTACACTTCTAGTTATATATAAAGCACGGATAAAAAACTCTTAATTACAAATTATTAGGCACAAGATACCATCATTTTATGCAAGATTTTAAAAATCTCTTAATTTACAAGTATCAAAGCACAATATACATATTACTACTGCAGACTTCTAACACCCACCAATTTGGTATGTGCAGGGCATTCCTTTTATGCAAACCTTTCCATGTATCACTATTAATTAATATATTATATTACTATAATTTTGTTTTAATTATATTATTAAATAAATATGTAATTGGTTATTTTTTTCTTGATGTCATTAAAATATATAAGATAATCATTTAATTATAACAAAATACTTAATTTTTTTATATAAAAAACATTATATTATTAAGCATAAATTAAACAAATTTATAAAAAAACATTATCACTTTCTCAAAACCGTACAAAATCGTACTGTAAATCGACAAAAAAATAAAACGATACATTAAAATCGTGATGTATCTCGCTGCATTGGGCGAGTACGCTTCTAGTTAATATATTATATTACTATAAAATTGTTTTAATTATATTATTAAATATGTAATTGGTTATTTTTTCTATATGTCATTAAAATATATAAGATAATCATTGATTCTAACAAAATACTTAATTTTTTTATATAAAAAACATTATATTATTAAGCCTAAATTAAACAAATTTATAAAAAAAAAACATTATCACTTTCTCAAAACCATCCAAAATCGTAATGTAAATCGACAAAAAAATTATAAAATCGTGATGTATCTCGTTGCATTGCGCGAGTACGCTTCTAATATATATATAGAGGTGAGTTTATACGAGAACAGCCGAATACATACAAAATCAAATATTATTCACTTACAAAATTATATATGATTCATGTACATAGACATCGCCCACGTCCGATTTTTTCGGGTTAATGTAAAAATCATATATGATTTTGTACATGATGTGTTATTTTTTGTTGTTTTCTTAAATAGATTGCGTTATCCTTTGAACCTTCCTCTCTCTCTCTCTCTCTCTCTCTCTCTATATATATATATATATATATATATATATATATGGTGCGTTTCTTTTGTAGACCAAACAATTTATACAAACTATGCAAACTACTATAGTAAGAAAACAATAGATATATTTATGGATAATGATTATGATTTATTAATAATGATTGTGATATATATGGAAAATGTTAAGTTTATTAATTATAATCATGATTTTAAATTAGGAAATGTTAAATTTATTCATTATAATCATGATTTTAAATTAGGAAATATAATAAAATCATATATTCATTAGACTTGATGAACGACTAAGATTGGTTTGTATAGTTTGTACAAATTGTTTGGGTTGCAAAAAAACGCACCATATATATATATATATATATATATATATATATATATATATATATATATATATATATATATATATATATATATATATAGAAAAGATCATGCGAGAAGAAAACTAATTTGCGAGAAGGCGAGAAGGAATATGAACCACATAATCCATTAATTAAAAATATCATAAATAAAAAATAGAAAATAATTTTAGAAAATAGGATAATTATCATTTCAATTGAATAAATCCTAAAAGTTCTCGTTATATCTTTTATATTTATTTATTTTTAAATTTTAATTAATTCATAATTTTTTTATTAAGTTTTATATAATTTTTTAAGATATTCTTTTAATATTAAAAAAATTCACAATTTTGATCAAATATCACATGTGATATCATGACTATGTGAATTGTTGTACATATTAATATCATGTTATCACATATGATAATTGTAGATATTTTTATTTAATCATATGTGATTATGTATATTCATATTTATAGATCTTTTTGTGATATAAATATTATCATATGTGATTATACATCACTAATTATATTCAAATGTATATTATCATATGTGATATGTATAAAAGTTCACATAGTAGATCATATGTGATGCATGATAAATCATATGTTAAACGAAATTAATCACATATGATTCAAAATGTGGATCTAAAAAATAGAGAAAAAAATGTGAAAAAACATAATAAATTAATTGTGGATATCTAATCTGATATTTGATAAAAATTATAATTTTTTTTATCAAAAGTGAAGCTAGAAAAAAATTATATGAAACTTGATAAATAAATTTTGAATTTATTAAAATTAAAAAATAAATAAATTTAAAAGATAATGAGATTTTTAAGGATTTATCTAATTCAAAATGTTAATTATCCTAATTTCTAAAATTACTTTTCTTTTTTTTATTTATGACATTTTTAATTAATAAATTGTGTGTCCTATATTCCTTATCGTCTTCTCGCAAATTGACTGCCTTCTCGTTTGAACCAGTCCTATATATATATATATATATATATATATATATATATATAGGGTGCGTTTCTTTTGCAACCCAAGCAATTTGTACAAACTATGTAAATCACTATATTAGGAAACAATAGATATATTTATGGATAATGATTATGATTCATTAATAATGATTGTGATATATATGAAAAATGTTAAATTTATTCATTATAATCATGACTTTAAATTAGGAAATGTTAAGTTTATTCATTATAATCATGATTTTAAATTAGAAAACATAATAAAATCATATATTCATTAGACTTGATGAACGACTAAGATTGGTTTGCATAGTTTGTACAAATTGCTTGGGTTGCAAAAGAAACGCATCATATATATATATATATATATATATATATATATATATATATATATAGTGGAAGGATATTTTGCAACCCTTAAAAAGGTTGCAACCCTTGCAACCCACATCTTAACCGTTGGATTCATGATCGACGGTTATTTTATTTTTATTTTTCTGTTTTTCTTAATTAAAAATATTGGGCCCCATATCTATTGTAACCGCCGATCATGAATCCGACGGTTAAAATTTGGGTTGCAAGGTTTGCAACCTTTTTAAGGGTTGCAAATAAAACAACCCTTATATATATATGTATATGTATATATATATATATGTATATATATATATGTATATATATATATGTATATATATATGAGTTAATTATAGAGTTCCCTATAGGGTGGTTACAAAAATAAGAAAAACAAAAGTGAAAAGGTGAAAAAGACCAAAAAGATGAAATAGACGAAAATGTCCCTCCTTCTAATAGAGAAAATAAGCAGAAGTAGCGAGTTCAGACCACTTTCAGTGCAAAATGAAAACAACAAGAATGTTTTTTAGACTTATCAAAGTTCACGTCCCATTTTTTGAGTTTTCA
This sequence comes from Arctium minus, assembly GCA_954870635.1. Lineage (NCBI taxonomy): Eukaryota > Viridiplantae > Streptophyta > Magnoliopsida > Asterales > Asteraceae > Arctium > Arctium minus. Next base: position 37,678,752 of record OX941087.1, on the reverse strand, counting down.
CTAAACCTCCGAGATCAAAATTAAAGTTTACTCTTTGGAAGTAAAATATAATGATCATATTAAAGATACTTTAAAAAGATTATAAATCTTATATATAGTACGAATTATCACAAATGACATCATCAATCCTTTATTTTACTATTGTTTTGATATAGTAAACAAACGCATAAGTCAAGTGTCTTATCCTAATATGTTCGTTTCGCAAATATATTACAGGGCAAATAATTTATTGTGGAAAAGACAATCCACAAACAATGTATAATACAAATGAAACAACATTCAATTGGGCAAATTACCTTCTTCTTCTTGTTGTTTTTTTTTGTTTTGGAAAGGATGTCCTGGGTCTTTGGCGCAGACTAATCCCTTGGTAATGAAACCGACTGCTAAAACAGCCCTGAGTTTATACCCAGTGACCATAAAGTTGCGAATACAGGGAATTGAACCCGGGTTGAGCGCTATGAAGTCCCCAGGTGATTACCGCTACACCACAAGCCTTGTGGTTAAATTACCTTCTTGTTTCATGGGTGATTAATTACTTAAATACGTAAAGAGATCCTAAAAAAAAAAGGAACAACCATGGCACGTAAACATATTTAATTGGTATATTGATTGAATGAATAAAGATATGACATCATATGAGACTAAACTATTTCCTAGATGGGTTGTTGATTAGACATCGCCCAGAATCGATCATTACATTTTATACTAGAAACGTACTCGTGCAATGCAACGAGATACATCACGATTTTAATGTTTCATTTTATTTTTCGTTTTTTTGTCGATTTACAGTACAATTTTGGATGATTTTGAGAAAATGATAATGTTTTTTTTATAAATTTGTTTAATTTAGGCTTAATAATATAATGTTTTTTATATAAAAAAAATAAGTATTTTGTTAGTTATCAATGATTATCTTATATATTTTAATGACATCTAGAAAAAATAACCAATTACATATTTAATAATATAATTAAAACAAATTTATAATAATATAATATATTAATTAATAGTGATACATGAAAATGCCTGCATAAAAGAAAGACTCTGCACATACTAAATTGGTGGGTGTTAGAAGCCTGCAGTAGTAATATGTATATTGTGCTTTGATACTTGTAAATTAAGAGATTTTTAAAATCTTGCATAAAATGAAGATACCTTATGCCTAGTAATTTGTATTTAAGAGTTTTTTATCCGTGTTTTATAATATAGTATAGATATTGAAAACAATATTAAAAAAATCGAACAAGTATGATTAAATAATTTAAACGAATGCTTTTCATGTTATTAAAACAAAATCTAAGTACTTAAAAATAATAGCAAGTATTGTTCTATTTTATAACTCTCATATCATATTGCATTGGTTTGAACATATTTTGTAAGCCAACGCCTAACATATGTCCAGACGCAATTTGCGTCATTGGGCTCCATTTGCGCCCATGGGCACGTGTCAAGCCCAAATCAACCCTAATTAGGGTTTCTCCTTAGGTTTTTGTTGGTTTGCTATTTTTTCACGTTTTTAAGCTGCTATTTCAAGTTGATGTGTACTGTATTTTTCAAAAAGTTGTAATATCAAATCAACTTTAGCAGATGAATTATTTATTTGTGGTGGTACAAATCTGATTCCCTAAATTATTGCTATAAGATCAGTAACCATTGAAGTTGTAAATCACATTTTTCATCCACAATTTCATACAATTGATTTCTTTGTATATCTTCCTTTTCTGTGTGTATTTTTTAAAAATATGAGTTCCGGAGAGGATAAAGTGAAGTTACATCTCCTAAACGGTGGTTCATGGCAACAAACAGATAACGGGTGGGAGTATGTTACCGATCAACCGATAACCCGCGTCAATGTGGCTTCGAACATTACGCGTCCGAGGTTGGTTAGTTGTATTCATCGCAAATTTCTTATCGATCCTGCTCTTGGTAGGATTAGAATAGCGTACAAGTATGATGGTGCCCTTTTTGAGTTATGCGACTCTGACGATGTTTCGTCTTTCATTCAATTTATTGACGGTGAAAATAATCCGCCAACACTCTGTGTGTTTGTGGATTCATCGACGTCCGGTGGAAGCGATATCGGTGGTACTTCGAACACCGGAGGCGGTGTGGATGAATCTGATGATACCCCAAATGTTGTTCCTGAAACACAACAAGAAGAAGAAGAACAGGAAGAAGATGACGACGACGACGAAGTTTATAGACATGATGAGGAGTCTCATGTTTACCACTTGGGTTTATCTGATGTTGATACCGATGAAGACGACAACGAACCAGAAAGTAGTCCTATCAAATCATACGGTGGGATAGATGATTTCTTTGATATGCCCCCTCCACTTCCATCAGCGGCCCCAGTCATCACACCCAACCAACCCCCACATTATCATCGTAGTGGAAGAGTAAGTTTGGGTCAAGTATTCCCGACGAAAAATGATCTTACACTCGCTCTTGGTTTAAAGTTTCTTGAAGAGGGTTTTGAGTTTGGAGTTCACCGGTCAAATAAAAGCAGATACGATGCCAGATGTAGGCAAGTCGGATGTTCATGGCGTATCTATGCGACCTCTGTCGGACATACCAATATGTTTCATGTTCGTATATTAAATGACGTACACACTTGCTCGAGGACGCAGCTGCATCCCAACCACCATCAAGCAAACAGTAGAGTATTGGGTAATTTTATTTACCCTAAAGTGAAGGATACAAGCAGGACATATCGTGGATCCGACATTGTCAACGATGTAAAATCGGATTTGAAAATAGATATTTCTTCCTGGCAAGCCTGGCGTGCAAAAGCTTATGCACTGACAATGGTGCGTGGTACCCCTGAATAATCGTTTACCCGACTCCCCTGCTTTCTCTATAATCTGGAGCTCCGCAATCCTGGTACCGTTACCTCAATAAGGACAGACGCTCGAGGACGTTTTGAGATGTGTTTCGCTGCCCTCGGTTGCGCGGTACGTTGTTATTTTAGTAACTTTTGCGTCATTATATGGTATATTGAACTGCTATATTGAATAGTGTTATAATATGAAAATGCCTTAAATATCCAGATTCGGTCGTTTACCACACACCTGCGTCCAGTCATTATCATCGATGCTGCTCATTTGAAAGGTACTTACTTGGGCACAATGTTCTTAGTCGTTGCTATGGACGCAAATAACCAGATTGTGCCCATCGGTTTTGGAGTTGGTAGGTCTGAGAGTGGGAATGTGTGGACTTGGTTCTTAACCATGCTGAAGCGTTGTATCTGGGAACCCGAGGGGTTGGTCTTTGTATCCGACAGGGCTGCTTCAATTCACCAAGCAATTAATACAGTGTACCCGGGCGCCCATCATGCACTTTGTTGTCGCCATCTAATGATGAACGTAAAAACCAGGGAGAGCAGGGTCAGATACAGGAAGAAGTTATTTTGGAGGACGTGTAAAGCATATACGGTGGAGGAGTTTGAACTGAACATGACGGGTCTACGAGCTGCTTTACCTCTTGGAGCTCCGCTTATAGACCAGGTTGGACCGGATAAATGGTCAAGGGCCCATTTCCCAGGAATGCGTTACAACATAATGACCTCGAACAGTGCCGAGTCGGTGAATGCATTGTCTCGTTTTGCATGGAAACTGCCTATTGTGGGCCTTATGGATTATTTCCGATGTTTTCAGCAAGAATGGTATTCGATTCGTCGGAGAAATGGAGGTTATCATCCTTGGATTTTATGACAGTTTGAATTTTATGTTTTTATCTTTGCAATACTAACGTAACAAATTTGTGTTATCGCAGAGGAAATGGTCAATCGTCTCACGCCTTGGGCGGAAGCCAAAATTGAGAAGAGGATTCACAAGTCCGCAACATGGACTGTACATGAGATTGGCCGAGGTTACTGGGAAGTCCGCGATGGGTTTAGGGACGCAGAATTTGACTTCAATAATCGACTTTGCTCGTGCAAGAAATGGCAACTCTCAGGAATACCATGCGGCCATGCAATCGCTGTCGCAAGAAATCAACGGTGTACAAATGTCTCTTATCTGGCGACTGGTTACTACGCGTCGGATAATTTTCGACAAACTTACACAGAACTCATACATCCAGTCGGTCCAGGGGAAACATGGATAGTTCCAGACCACCCGCTTATGACGGTTAGACCACCGGTCGTAATAAGACGGGATGGTCGACCAAGTAACCATGACCGTATCCCATCTCAGGGTGAGGATCCCATCCAGAGAAGATGTTCTCGGTGTGGAAAACCAGGATACACTCGAGCAAACTGTCCATCTCCTGCACCGGTAAATGTGAGCCGTCAAAGGGCATCCGGTAGTCGACAAACTCAAAGGGCATCTGGTAGTCGACAAACTCAACCAGTAACAACCAAAGAGAATTATGAAAGTTTTAGACATGGTACTTTTGATTTAAACGTCGATCTAAACGAGTAAACCATGTATGTAATAAACTTTTTATAAATATTATTATTGCTCCCTAAGATTGAATTCACTTGATTGTAACGACTACGTCTTGTATGCTAAGTGATATTGTGTTTATGTTTAGTGTTGATTTTATTTACCTTAGCGTGCTTGTTAAGTTGTCTTGTGTTATTTACTAAACTAAAGTAAACATTAAAGAATTAAACCAATATTTTATTTAAACCAAATAAAACAGATGAAGTGCATCCATACAACAACCACCCTTTGAGCAACCTACTACTGGTAGATGTCTCGGATCTTTCTGATCCAACCAGCCTTTGCCTTCATCTGATCCTCCATGCCGGTGTAGTTTTCTTTGATGTCTACCAGTTCATCTTCTAACTTTCTAATCTCCTTTTGCTTCTCCCTAACATCGCGCTTCATCATCTCTAGGAACTCCTTCTGCTCCGCAATAATTGCCTCTTTCTCCTTCCGAAGTTCCATGTTTTGTAGCCACGTCCTACCTAGACTTCGTATCTCCGCATTTGCCTCATCACATGACCTTTTCAACCTGTCAGGCAGTACCTGAGACATTGGTAGACCAGGCCCCTGGTTAGGTTGATACGTAGGTGGGGATTTCCCCCCATGAGCAGTGTAGTATGCCTCTCGTGCATTATTAAACTGCTCCCACTCCTGAGGCGTGATCGGTGTATCGTAAGCAGATATCCCATACTGCACCCACTCTTCTGTTGTCTCTGGTGGATTCCAATCAATCCTTGAAGCTCCATCATTTAATTGTTCGATGTCGACGGAACGTGACGTGCCAGCCCCATTTGTTGACCTTTTTGACTTTTTCCACTACCGCGTGAACCTCCAGCCATTAAGTTATGAAAATGTAAAGAATGGTAGTAAACGGTGTGGAGGGCAAAAGTGATAGATAGCAAGTTGTGAATTACTACTTCACCATAGAATCTATTTATATTCGATGACAAGATAGGGTTAGGCGCAAATTGCGTATGGGCGCAAATTGCGTACGGACACATATTGCGCACCACTACTCCTCTATAAAGCCTGGCAGGATTCCTCTGTAAAGCCTGTAAGGATTCCACTGCAAAGCCTGCCAGGATTCCACTGCAAAGCCTGCCAGGATTCCCCTGCAAAGCCTGCCATTTGACTCTGCAAAGTCTGAAACGATTCCCCTGCAAGATTCTCCAGCAAAGCCTATGTGCGCAAATTGCGTCCCTGGGGCACGTGGCAAGCCCCGATTAACCCTAATTTGGGTTTGTATTTAGAATTTATCTATAAATACTTGGGTTATACCAACGTTGTAGTTCACACCATACATACACCATTCATAGCATAACAGTCTCCTATTTGACCAAACACATGGATGGAAATGCATCATCCTCAAACCCACCTTCTTCACAAATAATGCCCTCCCGACTAAAAAAGGCGATAGAGAAAAGTGAAGCGGAGATCGAACAACTAACCGAAGAGTGGAAGGAAATGATGGCCAATTGAGAAGGATCGACGCTGACAAGGAGGAGATAAAAAGGTTGAAGAGGGAGATAAAAGACAAAGAAGATCGTATTCGCCACAACAACGGTCAAGTAAACAAGATTATGCAAGATTTTGCAGTACTGCAAGAGCAGGTTACCCAGAAACAAAATTGGATTGATCAATGTAAAGAACTTTATCCTTAGATGTTGTTAGCGTTTCTGGATTTTTCGTGTTGCTAGTTTGTACCCGTACTTTCTATCACTTTGTTTTGTGGTGCTTGTGTTGTTGGGTTTGTAATTTGGTTTTCTTCGTTGCTAGTTGATAGATGTACTTTCTATGGTTTGACGCATTTATATGTTTAAACTACTTCGAAACAAGTGACTGTGAATATTATGCTACCAAACAAAACAGGTACGCTTGTGTAACTTATCAGGCGAATCTTCAATCTTTTCAGCCGAATCTTGAAGCTTTTTACAGGTACGCAATTGCGCCCCCTGTATTTTGTGCACTACCTTTGGCTATAAATACAGAACGATGGGGAGTCCTAAACCAAACAAAACAAAGTTACATGGCATCCCCAAATCTTCATGTATGGAACTTCAGATGTTTATCTCAATCGCTTCCAGCCGGTACCACCGAGTTATACGGTTAGCTTTTATGTTTATTTGGTTTTTTCTTGCATTGAATATTGTGTAAGGCTAACCTTGTTAACCCCTATCTTGAACAACCGAGTATCCACAAATGTTCAGCATGAAACTCTACCATCAAGGGTACTTCACGGATCCACCTAGAAGGCAGTACTTTCGTGGTCTAGAAGTCTATGTTGACATGTTAGATGTCGACGATCTTTCCATGCGACTGTTTCACCAGATCATGAAAGAGCTAGGTTACGATGAAACGAAATATTATAAGTTGTATTTTAAACGTCCGAATACAGACTTATTGACTGGACTGGAACCGATGGATACCGATGAAGATGTAGCCCTTATACGTTAGCATGTTGACGGCCATACCGTCATTGAAGTGTACAGCGAGAAAGTGGAGGTGGTCACTACCAAAATCGTATCACCAGAGCACATAAGAAGTCAGTAGGGATTTCAGAAAACCGAAGCGTCGTGTAGCCGTACTTTGACATTTAAATGACCATATGTTGGTTGTTTAGTTCATATTACATGTATCCGTTCAATTGTATTAAATACGTGCATTGTAATGATCAGATGTTTTAATTAAACTAAACGACTGAATTTTTAATAAATAAATTGATCATGCAACTATATACACGCTACTAAAAAGAAGCTAAATATACATGCTACATTTTTCATTAAACTTTAAAAAATTGTATATAGGAATCTAAATATACATGCTACTAAAAGGAATCATGCAAGTCGATCTGTCTGTATCATGGACCAAAAGACATCTGCCATTCGAACCCTCCAGGCTAGCGCTCGTGCCGACTCATCCTCCATTGGTGTTGGGACCTCGTCGTTCACCAAACATGTCAGGAACATACATGCCAAAGGACCACAATCGCCCAATGGACCCTGCTGCTGTGGTACATCATCTGCGTGTACCCAAGTGAACTCTTGGCTGTGCTCTGCAAGTGATGTGCACCGAGCTAGGGTAAAAAGTTCATGTAGACGGTCGGCAAACGTGTCTATCATTTTTCTGAAGCTGTCCTTATATGAATCGCTCCTAAAGCTATCATATACGGTCATCTCCATGCGGACTAGGTTGAAGTCGCTAATCACCCAATGCTTCAGGTCGATGCAAATCGGAATGAACGCCTGAAATATTTGTTCAAAAACAAACGAACAGTAAATAACATTAAACTATACAGAGTTAGAAATAACAAGTATATTTAAAGTGAAATTCATACATGCTGAACAGACCACCATGGTACAAACTCTGGACCCTTCAACATTTCGTAGACGGAATGCACACCACCACCAACAACCAGGTAATGCATGAACTCGGACGTCATCACAGTCCACCCTGCATTGGGCGGACGAATCTCACGGATGAACTGAACCCATCCGTCGATGTGCTATTTAAAAAAAAAAGATGTTAGAGATATAAATAGAAATTATGATAGAGAAACTGAAATGTCGTTTTATACTAACATCAGTTTCGAGCCACCCCGAGCCTTGCAAACCGAGTAACAAGCCCCACCAGTCCCTACCCACAGGATGGGTGGGTATGCACCTAAGATAATAATCCGGAATTTCATGCTTATGCCATTTTGCGGTAATAGCGGATGATGTGTAAGAGGCCGTATCGGAACTGGTGGTGGCAGCGGTAGCAGCAGCAGCAGTAGCAGCAGCGGTGGTAGCAGCGGTAGCAGCATCATCAGTAGCAGCGGTCTTACGACCAACAGGCATCTTCGATACGCGGCGCTGAACAGGTGGGTCTGTAGTAGGAGGCAAACCGGTGTAAGGAGGGCGCAATTGTTTCCCAGGAATTTTCTGCCGCATTGGCCTTTGGTGTACATCCGCCGGCGGTGCAACCTGAATGTCCTGGGACACCCGAGGCCGGACGTACGTCAAGGTCAAGAGGCCGACGGATGTACTCGCCTGTGGCGTATCCTGGAACAACGCCCCAACAAACCCCGACATACCTGAACCCACCGTAGTAGGTCCGAATGTGCCCTGCAAAATAAGTTGGGTCCTCACAAGTTTGCTTTAACAAATAAATATCAAATGTAAAAAACGAATCTCCTAACTTACAGGTTGCGTATACTGGCCCTGTGTACACTACCAGTGGACTGACCGCTAAACCCCAGGAATGATGCCCCTGTGTCCTGTAAAATAAGATTGAGGTTATTCAGTTTCTATTCTGAATGTAAAAATCAAATTATCCACCAAATTAAATAACTTACATGTACCATGTGGTGGGTCGGTGTAACGAACGACGAAGGTCCGAATATGTCATCAAAGAAGGATGATGAACTCTGCATAGTAATCTAAGTCATTGTTTTTATGTCTTATTGAAAACAAATAATGATACCATATAAAGATTGAAGTGACTAACATTATCCGTGTGTTGGGACGGACCTCCGAAGATCGAAGATCCGAACCCGTAATGCGGTTCGGCAGGCTGGGAGGGCTGTCCACCCTGCTGCTGGGCTGGAATCTGTCATCAAGCATAATAAACCACATAAAGTTCCAAAAGATAACAATTAAAACCATGTCCAATAAATTAAGTTAAACACTTACCTGGAACGAGCTAAACTGGCTAGTAAGCCTCTCCAGCTCAGCAAGGCGTCTCTCAGTAGCTTCACGCTCTGAGCGTTCAGATGCCCATTTCTCAGTAAGGCGTCTCTCAGTAGATTCACGCTCTGAGAGTTCAGATGCCCATTTCTCGGCAAGGCGTCTCTCAAGATCCTCATGCTCTGTGCGATGAGAAGTCCGATAGTCATAGAAATCATCCTTCAACCTCGTAAACTCATCCCACCGGTCAGCATAGGGGTCAACATGCGGACTATGCTAATAGTGGCCTGCTGGACTATACTCATGGTTAAAGGATGGACTCTGCCCAACATGAAATGGTGGCTCCTCGTAAGAGGTGGCCTCATGTGCCTTGCTGACGCCTGCATGAGACGGGGGGCCCGTGTCATGATCAGGCTGGTCGTCTCCCTCTGACTCGGAACCTACGTCTATACAAACAATTAACAACATTATTATAAATATCATATAATCTAGAACGACTTCTCTTTATAAAAAATTATAAATATTGGATAACTTAGAATGACTTCTCACCCTCGTCAACATCCTGCATAACTCTCGACCTCTTCGACGGTCGACGCCCCTCCAAACTACTAAACCAGCGATGGCTCTGGATATACCATTCCTGGCTCTCCTCCCACGGAGTAGGAACAAGCCTCCCACGCGGGGCATGCTCGGGCTAATATATTGAAAAAAAATAATCATGTTAGAAATCCACACGAGGGCCTCATCTAATACAATTTTTTTCCGCTATAGTCAATGTAACTTACCGCCGATGGATTCAGGAGAGCATAAGCATGAATGCTAACAATACCGATCGAAGACCTATCCCAACGAACCGCACGTGGCATCCTGGTGGTCAATATATAATACGTGCTGGCCATGGGGAAGGTCTCTAAGATCCATATATGTGAATTAGAATACCAAGATAGTAGTAAATATTTTGTAGAAATAGGGAATCCGTGTAGATTGTAAAAGTATTAATTTGATATCAACTTACTAAGCTTGAATGCATATAAAAAACCAGATAACGACATCCTATATCCTTGATCCGATCGTTTCTGGATCGCTGCATTCATCTGCTTGTAGGTGTGTGCCCAGATATAGGATCCCCAAGGAAACCGATTAAAGACGCTCAAATCATCAATGACCCGAAGTAGATGAACGGGAAGACGCTGGGACAACTGACGACCGAGAAAGAACAGCTCAACCATCATCATGAGACAAATACGGACGGCAGAATCGTCATCGATGTGCGCCTGCCCCTCGTCATCAGTGCCGATCAGATTGAATAAATTCTGGATGTTTCGCACTGTCAACGTTTCTCATGGGAACACCCGTCTAACAAAACCATTGCCCCTATTCTTATGCATCTTCGGGTCCGGTCCGAAACGAAGTGTTGTGATGAGACAGAACTCCTCACGGCCGAACCGAAGAGCTTGGCCACCAACCTCGAATAACATCTCATCAGCCCCTCTATTTGGCGGGAATACCTGGGTCTGTAAAAATATATGCAACAAGATAGGGTCGGCAGATGTATCGGTCAACTCCAACCAATGACCGAAACATGTCTCCCTAAATAGTGCTAATCGTGTAGGGTTCAATTTCTGGCGAATCAGTTCCACCATCGTCATCTTACTCTTCACGTTCAATTTTGCAGTGTAGAAACTTACTCTCTGCATAGTAATGATATAATATTTATGTAAAGGGACTTAAAGTGTAAAATTATAGAGTTAAGGGACCTAAAGTGTAAAATTCTTGAGTTAAGGGACCTAAAGTGTAAAATTATAGAGTTAAGGGACCTAAAATGTAAAATTATAGTGTTAAGGGACCTAAAGTGTAAAATTCTAAAGTAGAGGGACCTAAAGTGTAAAATTCTAAAGTAGAGGGACCTAAAGTGTAAAATTATAGACTTAAGGGACCTAAAGTGTAAAATTATAGAGTTAAGGGACCTAAAGTGTAAAATTATAGAGTTAAGGGACCTAAAGTGTAAAATTCTAAAGTAGAGGGACCTAAAGTGTAAAATTCTAAAGTAAGTGGAAATAAAGTGTCAGTTTATAAAGTATAAGAACCTAAAGTGTCAGTTTCTAAGGTTTATAGACCTAAAGTGTCAAATTCTAAAGTTAAGGGACCTAAAGTGTCAGTTTCTATAGCTAAAGATTTTTTCGTGTAAATTTCTAAATTTACGGATTTTTGGGTATTTACAATATTATTGTCCTATTGTAAAATATTCTATAATTTGTGTAAACTAAAATTTGAAAACATTAAATTTAAAACTATATTAATAACTACATTAAATTTAAAATTATGACACTAAAATTATAACCCTAAATATAAAATGATAATATACATAAAAAAAATTACCATCCACTCCAAAAATGATAACTACAACCATTTAAAACCATACAAATACATAACAACAAAATCGATCAACACAAAAAAATACAAAAAATTGTCATCCAAAATATACAACAACTTATCAACAAAAATAACAACAATAAATTATCATCCAAAAATCTACAACAAATTATCAAAAAAAATATACAATTTATCAAAAATTGGCAAAACATAAATTTTTTGGATGACAATTTTTTGTACTATAATTAATATTTTCAGTTAACAACTTTTTAATATTAACTTTCTTTTTTTCTCTACATATTTTCTGTTTTGAAATCCTAGATAATAAAATATACAACAACAATAATATACCAATTTTATATTTTCAAAACAGAAATATATAACAAATTATCAACAAACATATACAACAAACAATTATCATTCAACCAATATACAACAAATTATCAACAAAAATATACAACAAAAAATATACAAAAAATCAATTAAAAATAGGTAGAAAAGTTAGAAGAGAAGTCACTAACCTCCATTTGTGGTCCCAAATAGAATAAAAAATGGCAGATCGTCGGTGTGGGGGCAAAGAAAACGACACTCTCTCCGGCGTGAATTTGGAATCGATGGATGTATTTAAAAATGGTAGGTGGGGTTTTAATGTCGGCCGTTCACAGTATAAAAGAGAAGACCCGGGCGCAATTTAGGGTTCCATTTGCCCCTTGGGCTCCATTTGTGTCGTTTGGGCCATTTAGGTAAACCGGGGAGAGGGATGGCTAGGAGGCCAATCCCACCCCGGGTTTGGCCCATTTCGGTCAATTTCCCTATTTTTTAATATGGACTCTTATTTTAGGACAAAACTAAAATAGTAATGTTGATACTTATTTTGGGACAGAGGGAGTATTATTAAACAAATTAAACTTAGAGCCCTACTTTTGTTGGCCCTGACAAATGTCCATCCTATCCTTGCCCATTAACACCCCGGGCTATCCTCTATTCGGACGACAACATCATCAATCCTTTATTTTACTCTTATTTTGATATCTTGAATAGAAGACACGATTCAAGTATCTTCACGCAACATGTTCGTTTGCTAGAAACGTATAGAGTATAAAAACTTGTACCAATAAAAGAGGATTCTATCATTCAGTTAATGAAAAGATTTTGAATGTGAACATTTAAAAGGGTATTAGCGTGGAAAAGGCAACCCAACAAACAAGTATCACAAATGAAACAACAACCACCTGTTTCATACGTGTTAAAATTTATTATATACTAATATGTTAATCTATTATTTTTTGTATAAAGAGATCCTTATATAAAGATTCAAAAGAGTAATAGATCTTAACACGTAGTAGAAATGTCTAATTGGTACATCAATTGAATCAATAAAAACACGACATCAAAGCATGTTTGGCCCAGTGGCAAGGTAACATCCTTGGGGGGCCTGACTACCAGGGTTCGAACCCCGTGACAAGCATGTGGCGATATCCAGATCATGGGCCCATGATCCCTTAATTGGGCTGGCCCATGTTCGGCGGAGATTAGTCGGATGACACCCATAAGTAGTGGGAGCTCGGATATCCCGGGAACGTGTGTGTTGATGCCGTTAAAAAAAAAAAAAAAACACGACATCATGCGACACCAAACTATTTCCAAAATGGGTTTTCCGTTTGAGGTCGCCTTTCATCTTCATTCCTCTGTTTTGATTGGGTGTTAGAAGTTATTATTTTGTTCATTTCTTGTATAAAATGATTTTTAGAGATCGAAAAAAGTGACAACACGTAAACATATCTAATTGGTACATCATGAAATGAGTGTAATTCATTAAAATAAATTATCTTATATATATATATATATATATTCATCAAATTAAACATAGAATTAAACTACATAATCATTTACATACACGTGTAAAAATGACATCCACCGTATTAAGTTGTATTAAGAAAAGAAAAAAAATCAATGAATAAAGATGCGATTGGTAACATTTCATTTGGCATTTAATTAGTCATTAGACAAAACACGTCAACACGTAATTTTTTTTTTAGAAAAGCAACCTTTTATTACTAAACAAAAACCACAACCACACCTCCAAGACATCAAACAGCCTCAACAGAAGCAACAAAAGACCAAAGGGTTTGCCAAGAGCAAACCATTACAACCAGAAGCACAAACCAACAAAAAGAAAAAGAAATATTGGCTCAAAACATAAGAAGCAGACAACCCAAAACAACGATCAAAACAGAACCACCACCTCGAACAAACAGACCCAACAGCTGCATGTCCTTAACACCCTACCAACGATCTGATCACTGCATCGACCATGGTTCGCACAACCATCTATTCGAATCGAGATTCTTGTTACGAGACCTCCCGCCGATCCATTTGAATCTTCGCCTTTGGATTTCGAAAAAGAGATCCTCCAATTTACTTTTGTCTTCTTTAAAGACGACCCTATTTCGGTGAGACCAAATAAGATAGACAAATGACCAAACCATTTCCTTCCACAAATTAACTCCAGCCGCAGATGCCTCCGATGAAAAGTTACAATCCTGAAAGTTATTAATCGAACTAAGGGGTCGTTTACTTAAATACTTACCGGTAAGCGCTTACCAATAAAACTCGAGACACTAACTTGCTTTATCGGGAAAGATTTTAATCATCACGATAGTATCTTATACAACAATTTACCCGGTAAGCGCTTACCCGGGTAAGAGTTGTCACTCTCTCTTACCGGGTAAGACTCTTCATCCTTATTCTCGCTTTTACCGGGTAAGATTCTATCCTCTTGTCATGTTCATCCGCTATGGTAAATTCCCTGATAAGCATTTACCGGGTAAGCATTTTGTAAACGACTCCTAAGACTTTCCAAGTTGACGTTCCACCACCGACCCACTTTTTTCCACAAGTTGTTTACTTCCGAGCAATTCACAAAAGCGTGATCCACCGACTCTCCCTAGTTCCCACATCTCGGGCATAATAATGAATTAATATCCAGTCCCATTTTGTCTAACACCACTCTACATAGGATTCTACCTTGTTTCACCCTCCACACTAGAATTCAAATCTTTTTTGGAACGAACATTTTGACCACCTCATTTCTTCGTACCGAACCCCTCTTGATTGAAACTTTTCTTAAATAAGACCTTTTAGGTCTTGCAAGGAAAAGGTTCCATCGTGGCCCAACAACTATTTCTCTTTGTCTACACATCCCAACTTCGGTTTCCACTCTCGCAAGACGGAAAACAATTCCTCTAATTCCCCCAACTTCCTACCTCTCGGATCCTTCCTCCAACCCTAACTCCAAACCCAAATATCCCCAACCTAAACACCTCTATCGGAGATGTTCACATGCTTATTTGATTCAAGAAGCCACAATCTCCTAAACCTTTTACCCAACTCCTCACCACCACACCATTTATCCGACCAAAACTTAGTGTCATACCCCTTCCCAACTTCTTTGCCAAACAACTCGGCAAAGTTGATACCCAACTTTTTAACTCTTTACCGATCCTAATTATGTTACTCCACATTGAGGCTCCCCTCCTCACCCTATGAACCTCCCCTTTAAGACCTCCTCCTCACCAAAAATGCTTTTAATCACCCTCACCCAAAGCGCACTCTTCTCAAATTGAACCTCCATCACAATTTATCCAACAAACCCCAATTAGAATTTTGTAAGCTTCCCACATTAAAACCACCCCTCTTTAAGTCCCTCCCGACCCTATCCCATTTTACCAACGAAATCCCTCTTTTATCGACGGACCCGACCCCCTCCCCAAAAGAACCGACATCTCACCCTCTCTAGCTCACTAGTCACTCTGTTGTCCCAGATTTAGCTCACAATCAATCAAATAAATAAATGTCAAAGTATGATGCGAAAGCAGTGTGTATTTTATAAGATTGATAGGTAGAAAGCAACAGTGAATCAAAGAGAGCAATCAATACACCTAACAAAAAATGATTGAGCCACAATCGTCATATGTATTGATGAGAAGAATATAATTACAATAAGAACACCAAGAACACGCATTGAGTGTGTGTGATTCTCTCTCTATCTCACCAAATATCTCGAGTTACTGTGTGTAGTTAAGTGTGTGAAATCTGGTAAGCTTACAAAAAGCATGTCAAATCTCTTACACAAATCGTCTTTATATAGGAGAATATCAGGAAAGTAAAGCCTAGCACCAATCAGATGTTGCCATGTGTAAAGGAAAAATAACCGTTCCAGGTTGACGTGGCATAGATACATTCGCTGACATAGATGCGATAGAGATACTTGTTGAATTATTCAGTAATGGTAACATAGAGGTGGCTTCCATAGAGCTTATCACAGAAGCTCTGTGGACCACGTGTCATCTTCTGATTGAGGGCTTTTGTGCTTTGGAGTGCAGAGCTTCTAAAGATTCAACTGTTTTTTTAGACAGAGGTCCTTTGGCTCTGAGGACTTGTCTTCTTTTTGAATACTTTTACATTGGACATAATATGGGGCTAACAATGTCCCCCTAGGTATTTAAAAAGAAGAAAGAAATTTTTTGGAAGTAAAGTACTTCTAGTCTAGAAAGCAAGAGGTGTTAAGTAACCTCTGTAAAGAAAGTGATTTCATTAAAGGAAATGATTACAAGTACACGTACAAATGAAATTACTGGGGAAAATCGTTTATGGGATCTGTGACGCTATCAGCTAAGGTTCTGCTCATAATGAGAATCAAATCCCTAAACTTAAACATTGCATCAATCTCATATATCATCTTCTCGGCAAGGCCTTGTTGAACTATGGCAGTTCCAACTTTATGAATGATGGTGCGTTTGAATTTCAACAGAGTATCCTTGGAGTATCTGTAAGAAAAGGCATGCTTGTAGATCTTCTTTTTCCATCATCGTCTTTGTACACAAATCTGTAAACAGGCTCTACTGTCAATGAGTTGGATGGAATCTATTCAATGTCGGGTAGGGTATCATCAGGGGCTGTGACTACAAGCTTATCAGCCCCTAGCTTCAAAGCTATTTGGAAGTCAACTTTGCTGTAGTACTTGACCTGTTCTCTTATTACCACCTTGATGCACCCATTAGCAATAGTGAATTCCTTTCTTGTGTCGAGCCTCTGCTCTATGTAAGGATGCAGTTGAGGTAGATCATACGGGCAGAGGTTCATCAAGTCCGCATATGTGAAGACATACTGCAGACCATCTTTGCTTTCAACCCTGTACATGGCATACATCATGACTTTGTTTGCAAAAGAATGCAGAGTTATCGCCAAAACTTGCTTGATGTCGTATTATGTGAATACCTTGCTCTTATACTGCACAGTCCGCCAGAACCTTCTTTTCACCTCTTCCTTCATCAGAGGATGAAGGTTGGGCGTCACTATAACATCTTCATCACTTGTACTGTACAAGAAGTTGTATATGTTTTCATGGAAAGTCAGTTCTTTCTTTGGAGGTCTGGGGATTGGTTGCCTCATGTCTTCCATTGATTTCACTATCTCTGCTACTCTATCTGTTGTTACTTCTGTAGGCACAATTGATTTTGGAGTAGAAGGCTTCTTTGATAATTTAGGTTTAGAGGTAGTTGATGTAGATGGCAAGGATTTTAGTTGAGGCTCTGTAGGCTTTTCCTTCTGCGAATTCTCTTCTAAAACGTTAACCTGTTCTATAGCCGAGTACTGGATAGGTGTAACATTGACTTCTAGGATGATCTCCAGGTTTACAAAACTAATGAACTTTGCTAGATCTTCTGCGATGACCTCTGCCTCAATAAGGATTTTTGGCTTTGGCCCAAGCTCTAAAGATAAGCTAATAGAAGCTGCAGAGGTACTAGTGGATTTTTGCTTATGGGATTGTCCCTATGAGCTTAATGGTACAGACGACAATGGGGAAGCAGAGATAGGTTTGGTTGTCAAAAGATTTGTTGCTGGTGTCTTCCCCTTATGATGAGCTGAAGGGCCAAAGCCATCATGCCCTTCATCATCGTACCTCTTCCTCTTTTTACTTGCCTCTGCCTAGTAAGAGGAAGGTTCCTTTCGTTTTTGCCCCTTGGGCTTCATGTTCCCCTTCACACTCTTTTCGATCATATCAACAATATTTTACCCCTGCCATTGTTGTCTTTTCCACCTCATAATCATATTTGAACCGCATGAGGGAAACATTCTTCGTTATTTTCTCAGCGGCTTTGTTGGCAGCGGTGGTGAACTTATCCCTGATAGTTTTCACCTTGTTTAGTAGAGCTTCTCCTAAAATGTGCATCTCAGCCTTTGTCACGTACTTTGTGGGGGCGAGAAGCTAGTTCTATGGTTGAGAGATAGGGACCATGGTACCTTGAACCATATCCTGAATATCTGAGAGGAGTTTGGTCAAGACTCCCTCTGTAGCACTGGTAGATGCGGCAGGTTCTGTAGATTGACCATTGACAATCTCTGCCAGAAATTTAATTGCCTCTATATTAGCCTTGACTACCTCTGCCAAGGTACTGATCTAATCTTGCGTTGCTACGACGGCAGAGGTAGATCTTCAATATTTCGACAGAGTTGGACGTAGAGATATTCTTGAGGGACTCTAGGCGCTCTGTCACTTGGGCGTTTTGGTCCTTGATGTCAGACTTCAGAAGATCCACCCTTCCAGAGGTATTACCCACTCTGTTGGAGAGAACATTGAGGGTAAATTCTCTATCAGTCATAGATGTGACCAAGATTTTAAACTCAGACAGGTTGATTACCATAAGTTCAATAAAGGCCTGGAACTCAGCCTTTGTGACAAATGACGTGTTGTGAGTAACCTCTGGTTCAAAACATGAACCAGATTTAGTCTTTGTTTCTAAGACACCTGCAGAGCTTGGTTTTATGTTAGGCTCAACAGGATTTCCATCTGATCCTCGAGTATCCTCTGAAAAGAATGATTCTACGAATGTTCCGGCAACATCATCACCTTGTGGAGACCAAAATCTTCCACCGGTGAGTTGTTGAGTTGACTTATAGGTTGTTCTAGAACCTCTTCGTCATTGTGCTCTCCGACTGACTGCTCTGGATAGTCATTGGATGTGCACTCGATAGTGACAGAGGCAACACATGCCACTTTGTTAGGTTCTGTCGTAGTAGGGGGCAAAATAGTACTTATGTCTTCAGCAACATCCTTTTGGGAGGATGAAGCTGGGATGGTTTCCCTGGCTTGAGTTCTCAAATTTCCTATGTCTTCAATGACCCTTACTGCTAAATAAACAATGTCAGACATGTGGGAAGCACTAGGAGTTAGGTTTGGTTGTGTGCCCTGAGAGGCATCTTTTTCTCTTGTCTCCTCCTACGATTCTTTATCAAGACTCTCTTCCTCACAGTCTTCAATAATCAAGTAGAGCCCGTCTTCTACACGCATTTCTGTAAACGCCACCACTTCTTCTGAAATGTTTGAAGGTTAGGCCAGAAGCTCTGTAGATTCTACCAGAGGCACTGAAGGGACCTCTGGTGGGCTGGAAGAATCTTCATATAGACAGGCCAAGGATGCCAGAGCTTCTGGCAATGGCTCTTGAGGTTGATCCTCATGTTGTTTGTAACACTCTCAAATTTGAAAAGAGCGACTAAATTAAAATTTTCAACAATACCTCAAAGTAGAATAAGATCTCTTACGACAAGTCCATACTAGAAATACAATTCTAGGTTTACCATCAACAAAATAAATAAAGACTTACACCAAGACTAATTAAAAGGTCGGGTGTTACTAAAAAAAAACCCAATGACAATCGCTACCTCCAAAATGCGGAAGACTTCACCCAAGCAACTCTCTCTTTTGCATACAACTATCACTCGTCTCTTCACAGTGTCACTAGTACTAATCCCCAATCGGAACCTGATGCACATACCGAGAAATAAAAAGGTTAGGCTAACGCCTAGTGAGTTCAAGAGTTTTCATTATTTTAACAAAACGGTAACCGAAGGAAGGTATTTAAATCGCAATTTTTAAGATAAAATGTATTAAATATGAAAGCAATCCCATTCCCCAAAACCCACCGTTTTCGTGATGAAATCCCGATACAAAACGTTCTTTCAAAAACGCATTCAAACCCAATACGAACTCAACATGAATAAAGATTAACATTTAAATATTGGGAACGTGGATGATTTCTATCATCCAAAACATCCAAAATATAGATAAGGTTCAATACTTTAAAACCCAAAATCATAGATAGGAATCCATATACAAAACGTCACCGAAAACATGGGTGATACTCAAAACCTTAAACAACACCTTTCGGTGACGGGGGAGACCCGATTCCATTGAATGTGACGGAACACAAAAGTAAGTCACATATACATGTTCAAGAGTCCCACTACGAATCAATAGTAATTCAATTAATTTTTAGATTTTGCTCATTCACAAGAAATTACAATTAATGGTCGTTGGTTGTATCCCGATGTTTAAGTCCACAACTATTACCCATCTTGACCCCATGCCTATTTCTTGGTACATTAAGGGAATTACAATTATTGGTCATTGGCCGTTGTCCGACTTTAAAGTCCACAACTATTACCCATTAAGACCCTATGCCTATTCCATGTTTCAAACGGGGATGTTCATCCCACTCAAATCGACTCCTATGCCTATGGATCCATTGCATTACAGTCTAAAACATTACGTGGCTCCAAATGAATGACTGACGCACTCAAAACATGTAATTCTCAAATAAGATGCAATACATGCATATCATAACCAAAAATCTCTACATTGAGTAATTAAAACAAAATAAATATCTTTAAGTCATTTAAGTCAAAATCGAGCCAAAATGCTCAAAACTCAATTGGCTATCAAATAAATGTCCTCAAATAATAAAACATATTTAATCGATGTTTATGTAGGCACACATCTCAAGATATGATTAAACCAAAATTCAGCATTGGTTGAGACAAAATCATTTTCCAAATGAACCCATACCCTTATGTTTCCAAAATGTCTCACAACACGATAACGTGCGTTTTCCAAATGGTTTATAAAACACAATACATCAAAAATATATAAACCATTAAATAGACTTCATTTGTACAATAAATCACCAAAAGAACACATTCTTGAGGTTTACTCATCAAAACATTCAAAAACCCAAAGATAGACATTTACAAGATTTACCAACCCAAATTTACCGAATATAAAAACTTTGTCAAATACTAAACACATTGATAAATACCAAGAAAGCACATTATTACTTCAAAATACACATTTTGAAATGTACATAGTTTTCACAAGCAACTTGAATTCATCTTACTAGATTTAGGCTAAATCTAGATTATCCCTAATTTGAGCTCCTTTGAAGAAACTCGAATCCACAAGCAATTTCTCCAAACCCAAGATTGACAAATCTTCCAAACATAAATATACATATCCTACCACTTAGAATCGATCCCCAAACCTTTTACATCAAAATCCCCAATTTGGCTAAAACCCTATTTTTGACCTAATATATCCAAAATCACCCAAACCGAAATTTGAGAAACATAACTACTAGGAAGTCATCAAGAGAGCATTTATATCTTATAATAAGGTTTAGAAATGGGAAGGATGCACTTACCACTTAGTTTTTTGATGAAAACCTAGAAAACCCCCAAATTTCTTGAAGATAGAAGTGATGATGATGAGCTCTTGACCTTTGCTTCCAATCCACCACCAATTATTCTTGTATATTCCGAAAACTAACAATATAACCTTTAAAAACTCTAAAAAACAAAATCATAGCAACTTGAATCGCCAAAAACGAAGTTGAAATGAGAAAGTTATGACCAAATGAAGAAAAACCCGATTTTATGCACTGCAGGTATGGCGCAATTGTGACATGCGACTGTGCCATGTCACAATCGCATGGCAGGGTCTCCCAAAATGTACCAAAAGTCATTTTACCCGCTTGGTGACCTTCACATGCTATAGTTCCACTGGCACAGTCGTGGGGCACTATAGCCTGGCCCGTACCGCGAGTTTTTTTGGCCGTTCTTCGACCGCTTCCCCGATCCTTTTCCCAGTCGTTCCTCGACCGTTCTCTCAGACATTCCTCGACCGTTCTCTCGGAACATTTGATGTTACTATGCCATTTATTGTGCCATTGTCATAATTTCATGGCACATTCGCTGAGACGACCGAACACTCGGTAACGTCGGTGCTATTGTGACATATGTCACAACTGCATGGCACTGTAGTCAGGACTACCACACACTTTCAGTACCATTGGTGGTTTTGTGACAGATGTCACAACCACATGTCACTATAGGCGAGACGACCATACTCTTAGTACCATTGGTGCTACTGTGATAAGTGTCACAACTATAAGGCACTATAGCCATACTCCATATGTGGTTTTTCCTTTATCGATTCACCCAGTTCAACATTTTATTCTTCTTCAATTGGGACAAAAATCAGGATGTTACAATCATCCCAACCTTAAAAGATTATTCATCCTCGAAATCTAGTTCTTACACCAAGCATTTTCATTACCTCCCTCAGCACTCATTGGATTTCCTCGGTCCCCAAAAGGCAACAAACTAATCATAGACCTCAATGTTTTCATCCTCGAAAAACGACCGTCTCCCTTCCCAAGGGATTGTCTCTAACCCATTTCATCCTTGAGCTAAAATTCGATGACTTCCTGACGCAATTGCCATACTGATTTTCGTGAAGACTCTCACATCCCATATCCGCCTTCATACGTTACACTCATACTAGAGTGAACATCGAACCTTACTAGAGTAATTCTAGCCATACGATCTCGGTTGCCTCCCAACCTTAGGTGACACGTACTACCATAAAGGTAGCTTGTGAACTCAACTCCTCACTAATTAATTCGTCCTAGCTCAACACGATTCGGAATCCGTAATCCGATGACCAACACCAAACGACAGAATTCCCAAAATTCCTTAATAATGCACCCTTGATATTGGTAAAGTCTTCTTCCCAAGGACGTACCAATACGCCTTCCGGGGAGTTGATTAATTTAGATTAGGCTATCACACAACTCCGATCTATTCTCAAACTTCAAACATTCCATCAATATGAGCCTTACCACATCAAGAATATCATACACATTAATACTTAATTACCAACATCTAACTTCCTTTAAATTCCACCACGGTGAGACTAACATTTCTCATAATACCATGGGGATACTTCCAATCATTCCAAAGATCATTCACCTCAAAAGAACAAGTCAGCTTGCAGTGAGCCGATCCCCAAAAAGATTTAAAGTTGACACCTAATATGGAATTAAAAACCCCAAATCATGCATCTTTACGAACAAACCATAACATCATCATTATTCAAGAATACCCATTAAGATGGTACACCACCGACACATAACATGCTGCCGCATAATTAACCCACTAGTTCAAATCCATCCATACATAAACGACAACACAAGGCCTTAACCTTAAGTTTTACCGAAAGGGGAAAGATCACCACTTACACAACTGAGATTATAACATCAAACTACTACCTTAATTATACATACACAAATAGACTTCATGAGGTCAAATTCCCAACATTCAAATCTGTCCACAATTTGGGTCGTCCGCCATTTCCAATTCTCAAGGACTCCTTTAGTCCCCACTTACATTTCCTTTCACAACAAGGGTTTAAATTTATAGCTCTAATGAGTTCAAGGTTTTGCAATTATAGGACTCAACAAATATGCCAATTGAGATCTTATAAGACATTCAAATGCAAAATCTTTATAACAATTAACCGTTCGTGCAAAAATCCACTACCTTCACTTGGTAGTCGTGCAAATTAGTCATAAACGCCATACATATAAAACCATTTCGAAAAGCATTCAATCATTACCCACGCTAATAATGACAATAACAAAATGGACCACTATGGTCCTAACATGTATCAAGCTATGTCGTGTACGTAAAAATAATTTTTTTTTGTTCTAAAACAATGGGTAACAAATAATTGTACAAATTTCAAAAGAGGGACTTCCCAAGTTCAAGCTCCAAAGTTATCTTTTAACCATAAAATGACATGGGATAAAATTTCGCAGCAAGACCCACATACATCAATTTATTTCCCAAATCTAGTTCTACGATAGGTGCATGCGATTTGGCCAGACGTAAGATAATTTAAATCGATTTCAAGCTTTAAAACCGCATAATAAAATGCTCATAGTCCCAAAATAGTGGCTACCATGACATGCACACTGATAAACCAATATAATGCATCGTGTGAAACTATAACAGTAAAATCAACAACTGAAGAAGGTACAAAGCAAAAGTTCAGTTTGGACCGTCATAGGTCCTTCATATGTTTACTCACGCCAAAAGTATAAATCAATTCAAATGCTAATTAGTGTACAACGAAACATACTTGTATAAAACTCAAAGTGAAAATATGCGATGTTAAGACTCTCATGACGTCTCTTGCGGTTGCGAAAAGACATGTGCAAGAACCGCGTAAGACATGACGTTCAATAATACTCATAAATTTACATGCAATATAATTAAAGCCTACACATTTCATAATTAACTCGTGCATAGTAAAACGTCGTAAATAATACTTCATAAAACTCAACAAAACTCACACGGAATAAAAATTTCCATTAAAACTCGAACACCAAAACATGGTAATAACTTTTTCCTCTAAAACCTTAACATATGTGGAGGAGGTCCAATGTCAAGGTCATAAATCGCAGTTACTTGTCCAAGACTCTAAACAACATCAAAACAAGGACATCACAATATCCGAAAATAGTGTTGGATAACAACGAAAATAAGAAAGTCTCAACAATGTTTGCAACCATATGCAATCACATAATCTTATGCAGGTTTAAAATCTTGTGTGTGTGTTAAACATTTTTTTCCAAGATTCGTAATACAATCCACATGATGATTTGGAAATCATGAGAAATAACCGATTCAAATTTATTTTAGAAATCAATTTCGTGCATGAATTTGATCGACACATAACGTCTTAGAACCACGCTTCTCAAATTCCTAGCCACACTATCGTCATCCGGATGCTCAAACATCTTAAGGCAATAATCACACTAAATTGGTTAACCTTACAATTTCTTCTTGAAATAAAGTCAATTCAATAAGCCTATGGTTCTAATTCAACCAATAACCCCGACCCAAAATGGTCAACTTAATGTATTCATCGTGGTTAACCATCATTCCAAATGACAATGCCATAAACATCAACTATTCTATCGGCAACTCGCTTAGAAACTTTCTCACTACCCCAACGATCATCATACCAAGGCAGTTCAAGCATACACATGTAACATGTAGGTTCACCATAACACTGGCCAGGTGCGATTATGAACTTACCATACATGATCATCCTTGCTACCCTCGACGAATTTCCCGTTTCTAGTGACTCTATCAACCCAAAAAATCATATCTTAAAGTACCTAATGGTGCAATCTCATTTTCAGTCACTTAAAAGAACGCTAGTTTGAGTTTAGGCATCCAAAACCAACACCTAATTCTCTCAAACTTAAGCTCTGATACCAACTTGTAACACCCTTAAATTTGGAAAGAGCGACTAAATTAAAATTTTCAACAATACCTCAAAGTAGAATAAGATCTCTTACGACAAGTCCATACTAGAAATACAATTCTAGGTTTAACCATCAACAAAATAAATAAATACTTACACCAAGACTAACTAAAGGTTGGGTGTTACTAAAAAAAACCCCAATGACAGTCGCTACCTCTAAAATGCGGAAGACTTCACCCAAACAACTCTCTCTTGTGCATACAACTAGCACTCGTCTCTTCACAGTATCACTAGTATTAATCCTCAATCGGAACCTGATTCACATACCGAGAAATAAAAAGGTTAGGCTAACGCCTAGTGAGTTCAAGAGTTTTCATTATTTTAACTAAACGATAGCCAAAGGAATGCTATTTAAATCGCAATTTTTAAGATAAAATGTATTAAATATGAAAGCAATACCATTCCCAAAAACCCACCATTTTCGTGATGAAATCCCGATACAAAGCGTTCTTTCAAAAACACATTCAAACCCAATATGCACTCAACGTGAATAAAGATTAACATTTAAATATTGGGAACGTGGATGATTTCTATCATCCAAAATATCCAAAATATAGATAAGGTTCAATACTTTAAAACCCAAAATCATGGATAGGAATCCATATACAAAACATCACCGAAAACATGGGTTATACTCAAAACCTTAAACAACACCTTTCGGTGACGGGGGAGACCCGATTCCATTGAATGTGACGGAACACAAAAGTAAGTCACATATACATGTTCAAGTGCCCCATTACGAATCAATAGTCATTCCATTAAATCTAGATTTCTCTCATTCACAAGAAATTACAATTAATGGTCGTTGGTCGTTGCTCGACGTTTAAGTCCACAACTATTACCCATCTTGACCCCATGCCTAATTCTTGGTACATTACGGGAATTACAATTATTGGTCATTAGCCGTTGCCCGACTTTAAAGTCCACAACTATTACCCATTAAGACCCTATACCTATTCCACATTTCAAAAGGGGATGTTCATCCCACTCAAACCGACTCCTATGCCTATGGATCCATTGCATTACAGTCTAAAACATTACATGACTCCAAATGAATGACTAACACACTCAAAACATGTAATTCTCAAATAAGATGCAATACATGCATATCATAACCAAAAATCTCTACATTGGGTAATTAAAACCGAATAAATGTCTTCAAGACTCTTTTAAGTCAAAATCGAGCCAAAATGCTCAAAACTCAATTGGCCATCAAATAAATGTCCTCAAATAATAAAACGTATTTAATCGACGTTTATGTAGGCACATATATGAAGATATGATTAACACAAAATTCAACATTGGTTGAGACAAAACCATTTTCCAAATGAAACCATACCCTTATGTTTCCAAAATGTCTCACAACACGATAACGTGCGTTTTCCAAATGGTTTGTAAAACCAAATACGCCAAAAATATATAAACCATTAAATAGACTCCATTTGTAAAATAAATCACCAAATAAGACATTCTTGAGGTTTACTCATCAAAACACTCAAAAACCCAAAGATAGACAATTACAAGATTTACCAACCTAAATTTACCGAATATGAAAACTTTGTCAAATACTCAACACATTGATAAATACCAAGAAAGCACATTATTACTTCAAAATACACATTTTGGCATGCACATAGTTTTCATAAAGCAACTTGAACTCACCTTACTAGATTTAGGCTAAATCTAGATTATCCCCAATTTGAGCTCCTTTGAAGAAACTCGAATCCACAAGCAATTCCTCCAAACCCTAGATTCACAAGTTTTTCAAACATAAATATACATATCCAATCACTTAGAATCTATCCCCAAACCTTTTACATCAAAATCCTCAATTTGGTCAAAACCCTAATTTTGACCTAATATATCCAAAATCACCCAAACCGAAATTTGAGAAACATAACTACTAGGAAGTCATCAAGAGAACATTTATATCTTATAATAAGGTTTATAAATGGGAAGGATGCACTTACCACTTAGGTTTTGATGAAAACCTAGAAACCCCCAAATTTCTTGAAGATGGAGGTGATGATGATGAGCTCTTGACCTTTGCTTCTAATCTACCACCATTTATTCTTGTATATTACCAAAACTAACAATCTAAAATTGAAAATCTCTCAAAAACGAAACTATAGGAACTTGAATCGCCAAAAACGGAGTTGAAATGAGAAAGTTATGACCAAATGAAGAAAAACCCGATTTTATGCACTGCAGGTCTGGCGCAATTGTGACATGCGACTGTGCTATGTCACAATCGCATGGTAGGGTCGCTCGAAATGTACCAAAAGTCATTTTACCCCCTTTGCGACTTTGACATGCTATAGTGCCACTGCACAGTCGCGGAGCACTATAGCCTGGCCCGTACCGCGAGTTTTTCAGCCGTTCTTCGACCGCTTTCTCGACCGCTTCCCCGATCCTTTTCCCGGAGGTTCCTCGACCGTTCTCCCGGACATTCCTCGACCGTTCTCTCAGAACTTTTGATGTTATTATGCCATTTATTGTGCCATTGTCATAATTTCATGGCACATTCGCTGAGATGACCGAACACTCGCTAACGTCGGTGCTATTGTGACATATGTCATAACTGTATGGCACTGTAGTCGGGACTACCACACTTTTATAACCATTGGTTCTATTGTGAAAGATGTCACAACCACATGTCACTATAGGCGAGACAACCATACTCTTAGTACCATTGGTGCTACTGTGACAAGTGTCACAACTATAAGGCACTATAGCCATACTCCATATGTGTTTTTTCCTTTATCGATTCACCTAGTTCAACATTTTATTCTTCTTCAATTGGGATAAAAATGAGGATGTTACATTGTTGTGGAGTAAGTTGATCACAACCTCTTTGGCAATATTTGCAGCCATATAGATTAGGGTCCGGGGATCCTGTTATTCAGAGATAACTGGTTCTTTAGTAACCAGATCCATTTCTTGTTGTTATTCCTCCACTATAGTAGGTTCCTCTACTCTAACCTTTCTCAATCTCCTCCTTCTCCTCTGTAGAGGTTGCTCCTCCTCCACCTCTGGAGGTTCAGTTCTTGTGGACTCTATTTGTTGAACCTCTACAACATGAGGTTCTGCCACTTGAGTCTCTTCTTCTAAGACTCTCTTCTATTTTATGTGTTTCCTTTTCTCTATTTTCTCCTTTCTCACTACCCTCTCCATTCTCTCTTCTTCCCTCCCCTCGTCTACTCTCTCCTCTCTCACCACTTTTCCTCCTTGTGCATCCTCTGTAGGATCTTCCCTGAACCTAACAACTGGTTCACCCAAGGAAATTTCTATGCGCGGAGGGGTTATAGGACTCGGTTCTGGATTTCTGTTACAACGTCTGTACTCCCTCTTCACTGCTCTATCCTTGATATTCACCATTAACTTCTCTGGCAGAGGCCTTGCATTTGAATACCCAATAGATAAGATGGTTGGCTTGTGGGTCGTCATAGCATGTGTTTTGATCGGGTTACCTTGCATAGGAAGGCCCTTCTCTATCATTAGGTCTCCCAGAAGTACAACGATGAATATGTGGAACATTAGAGAGGGTAGAGGCTTGTTTCTGTCCTGGTCCTCTTTCTTCTTCACAACATCCCCGACCATCTCCCTCAAAATTAGTCGTGCATAATCCAGGGGTAGGTCAAAGAAGATGCCATACATCACGACAAGAATATTGTGGCTTGTTTGATCAGGGATCCCAACTTTCCCTGTCAAGGTTCTGTTCAAAATGGAGAATAGGACGTTCTACATGGGAGGTAAGAACTGCCTTCTGAAGTCAGTCCTTTTTGTGATGGCTTTCCCATAGCCAATGAAGGTTAGAAAATATACCAGTTCCTCATTCGATGGCTCTGATGTGTACTTCATTATACCTAGTTGAGTCCTAGTGGGCAGTCCAAAGATAGTCGAGATAAGCTTTCGGTTTATCCCTAATTTCAGAATGTGGGTTTCATCCTCAGTGACTACATACCCAATAACAACATTCTGTTCTCCGTCAAATCGGCAACTTTTCCAGTATTGATGAACATACTTTTCAGGAACGTCATTCCTGTTCATTGTTAGGGATTTGTTTAGAAAATGATTCTTTAGCATGATTATAAGGGTTCGTAGACTCTGGCAAACGCCTGGGTGTTCAGAACCACATAGTGGTTGTTCGGTTTCAGTGGGAGTAGGGAGAGATGGTATTCAACATTAGCGAATGATTTGACTCGACTTCTGGTGGGGTTTCCAGATTCGGCACTGTTAGAGTGCTGTTCAACATAATTTCTTGGTGAGAGTGGAGTGTTCTCAGTAGATTCTGAATTGGAGGCCATTCATTTTGAGTAGAAAGAAGTTACTTGCAAGTTCTTGTTCTTGAGGGTTTGAAAGAGATGAAGTGAGCATAAAAATAAAAAATGAGGGAAATTGGGGGTTTTAAACGGCTGATTTGAATATACTCGAGTGCAAAAACCCATTCCCCAAACGACGGTAGAGACACACCCAATGAAATACAGACACGAGTCCAAAGACGTTTCAGAAATAAGGACGTGTGTATACGTCATGGACCACGCGCGTGAGGTTAATTGCAATAACAGGGTTGTGTCTTTCACGATATAACCCGTGTCTTAGTAGAGAATAAAATACACAAGTATAATATATTCACAGAGGAAATTCTATGCAAATAAAACCTCAGAATCTAAGACCGAGACCTTTGTTCACACGATTACAACTTTTTATACCTAAACAATTGCAAACCAGTGAAATGGTCGAGAATGAGTGTCATAGAGGATGTCCTTTTGACTCAGAGGCTTTGTAGATAAGCGTGGAGGCTCTTAGACAAAAAATAGTTCTCTTAGAACACTTAAACATAAAGGTTTTGACCAATCAAAGTTTTAGTAAGTGAAAATCTCATTTGGAGGATTTAGGGTAGGTAACATACTTGAATGTTGCATTGGATTTGCTCCCCCTCAAAAATAGGGTAATCTGCTGCCCCTTGAACTATGTTTGGTTAATAAAAGATAAGGAGTGTACACGCCATATAACAAGCAGGGGATCTGTAAACTAGTACATAAGCTCTGACTAGAGTTACAGAGGCTCTGGTGACTAAAGTGAAAAGTCAGACAATAGTTTATAAAGATGTGGATAAGTAAGGTATAGAGTTGTGCTCTATTTATCAAATCAGAGGCTCTGTACCGAGGTGCAAAGGCTCTAAGCACCTATACTCATTCAATTAAGTTAAGCATACCCAACTTACTGACCAAGAAATTAAATCTCTTTTCATCAAGAGATTTTATAAATATGTCAGCAAGTTGATAGTCTATGGGCACAAAGTACATCTCTATGGTGCCTTTCTCTACATGATCTTTAATAAAATGGTACCTCACATCGAGATGTTTAGTCTTGTAATGTTGTACTGGATTGGCAGAAATGGCTATTGGACTTTTTAAATCACAGAGGATGTGAATCATGTCAATCTCAAAGCCATAGTCTTTGAGTTGTCTTCATCTAGACGACTTGTGAGCAACTGCTTGCAGCAGCCACATATTCAACTTCTGCGATTGACGTTGACAAACAGTTATGCTTCTTTGAAGTCCAACTTACTAACTTGTTTCCAAGTAGTTGACAACTCCCAAAGTGCTCTTCTAGTCAAGTCTACATCCTCCATGATCTGCATATGTGTAAGCTATTAGATCAAAGCCATAATCTTTAGGATACCAGAGGCAAAGATGTTGGGTCCCCTCAAGATACTTATAGTTCCTTTTGACTGCAATTAAGTGAGACTCCTTTGGTTTAGACTAAAATCTAGCGTAGAGGCATGTAGCAAACATAAATTTGCACTAGAAGTATGTCATTTTTATGTCTCTTAATAAATAGATTTGTATCGATGGTACCTTTTTTCAAAATTGTTCTTAAGTAAAAAGGCGCTCATACCATACCCTTGGAGCTTGTTTCAAGGTAGTATACATGGTTTGGATGCTCTGAGCTCTCAAAACCTGGAGGTTGCTGGACATACACTTCTTCTTTAATTTACCATTCAAGAAGGCTGACTTGACATCCAGTTGATAAAATCTGAAGCCTTTGAGCACAACAAAGTCCAGAAAGATTCTAAATGCCTCTAGCCTTGCCACAGGAACAAATGTTTCATCATAGTCTATACCTTATGCCTGTCAATATCCTTTATGTGTGTCTCGATAATGTGCAATCAAAAAAGATGAACAAAAGATTTCCAATTCAATTTCCATATTTCATTGATGATCAAATCAAACGAATTACAAGATGTTTCTCTTTCAATATTTCTCTCTCTAAAATATTGCTTCTCTTAAAGTGCACTAGGTGCTACAAGATTACAAAGAACTAAAAGCTTATGTACCACAAGCTTACAAAGACAAAAACTAACAACTAATAAAACTAACACTAGACTAGTTGACTTTTCTTTATTATGCTTTGACTTTTGCTTTAAGAGGCTTTGACTTTCAACTCCCATGATCTTGGATCTAACATATTTGAGCACTAACAATCTCCCCCTTTGGATTCAAGATCATATCCAAAAAGAATAAGCATTGAAACTCCCCCTTCGGATAAACAAAAGCAAATTTCAGCATTCACGAACAATCTTCTCCTTTGTTTGATCTTTGACAAATTCAATCTCCAGAATTACAGTATTCTCCCCCAAAGTCTGTGAATGTCTTCCTCAAGAACTTTAACAATTTCCCCCAAGGTAAAAACAACCTCTTTATGACTTCCGAAAAGAAATTATTTTCAGATTCAACTCACTTCTCTTCAGTAAATAATCTTCAAAGAAATGTTAGTGTATAAATTGTATCCAAGATTTAATGTGAAAAGTCAAGTCTCTGTAAAAGTCAAAGTTAATGCTGTTTTAGCATTGTGAGTGTTTCAAGTCTTTGAGAGTTTTGCTTCATATAAATAGAGTTGTAAGAGTTGTAAGTATCTAAGAGTCATACGTGTAATATTTATAAGATCAATGACATTGTGACTTTCTCTCTCTACTCTCTCTCTAGAAATTGTTCTTTAATTGTCAAATCTTGAATTGCTTGGATCTGGGATTATACATTTACAATTGGTATCAGAGCAGACCAAAATCATTCAGATGGATTGAATTACACTTGTTTGATCAAATTTTTGATTCTTGAAGAACACGCAAAACTTTTCTGGAAATATACGGTTTCATCAAATATTTCTTATTTTGTTGATTTTATTGCAAGAAAATGTTTTCTTAGTGATCGTTTAGTATTGTTGAAATTTTCTTCTGTTGATCATATCACGAATTTCATACCAAATCGAATTCAATTTTGAATTTTTGTGAGTTTTCAGTTTGAAAATGTCGTATATTGTTCTTGATCGATTCATTGATTTGTTGTTGTTTTAATCAAAATTATGTGTTAGAAATGTGTTCTAATTGATATTTCGATCATCATTGTGCATTTTCAAGTCTTAATTGCAGGTATTAAAGATTTTTGATCGAAATCTGAGTTTAAGATGAAGCATACGCAAGATCCAGACTTCACGCAAGATTCATCCTGAAGAACACGCACGTCACTAAACACGCAATGCAACGAAGAACACGCACATAGTTGTCTGCGCGAACTAAGAAACGCGCACAACGTTTTCTGCGAGAAGTGAAGTGAACAGTGCTTTGCGAGTTTCCAAGTCTTGCGAGTTTGCATTTAGCGAGTTTCAGATTTATAAAAAATTTTCTAAGTATAGAACGCGCATGTCTTTATTTGCGAGAAGTTGAAAAACGTACACATCCTTTTAGCGAGAATCTCAAAACGCGCACGTAGTACTCTGCGCGAACTAGTAACGCGCACATCATTGTTAGCGCGAAGTGTATTGAACAGTGTTTTGCGAGTTTCTTTGTTTTACGAGTTTTTGCCTTAGAAAATTTTCTGATCTTTTGAAGTGTTTTTCAAGTTTGATTTTCAAGTCAAATTTTTATCTGAATATTTTGGGAACGATCATTTAAAGCATACATTCAACATGTCAGAAAAATTTTCTCTAGGGGCGCTGCCCCTCGACCCCGTAAGGGCGTTGCCCCTTGACCCCACCCGCAAGGGCGGGACCTCCGTGCTAAGTTTGCGGAGGGGGACATATTTCTTATAGTGATATAAACTTTTCTGATTTTTGTTAACGATCATTCATTTCAAGCTAATTTTACATTCAAGATGTCTACAATTTTATCAGGGAGAGACGGTGCTATCATGTACATGCCTGAGATACCGGCAATAGAAGTTGAACGGGATAAACTAAAAGATCAGAATTCTGTTATTCTAAAATAGATCAAGGAGCTTACATCTATATTGTCAAATTCTGATAAAACTCCCGATTGTGTAAAATGTGCTAATAATGCTAAATCTGATTTTGCAGGTATCATCAAAGCAAGAGAGTAAGAAATCAAAGAGAAGGAGAAAAATATTGCTTTAAAAGAAAATATTATTGAGACTTGTGAAAAAGAAATAAAGCTGAAAGAGAGAAAGATAACGAATCTTCAAAGCCAACTGAAGACAACTGAACAAAAATTATCAGAACTGCAAGATGAATCAGTTGAGCTTCAACAAAAGTTTAAGGTTTTTGAAGAAAAGATATCTGCTTTGGAGTCAAAGAATGCTGATATGAAGAAAAGTCTCCAAGCAGATAAAGACAAAGCAAATTTGGAGAACTCTTCTACTCAAAAGCTGTCTTAATTTTCTAAGAAAGTTGTTCAAGAGAAGAAAGATTTGGAGCTAAGATGTTTGAAACTCTTTGTTAGAACATATTTTATGTTCTTATTAGAAGTTTTATAAAGTAATCTATATTAAATGTATTTGGGCCTTGTATTGGGTTTGGGCTTTAATGTACAAGGGATAAGGGAGTATAAATAGAAATCATGTAATAGTTTTAGGTTGACTTTTCATTTGATCAATTCCAAGCCTTCACAATGTAGCCGCATCTGTTCTTGTTCTTCTTAGAGTAGTTTTATTTTCTTGTTCAATAATCTACTGATTTCTACTCTTGAATCCTTGTTCTTCATCTAAATCAAACCAATCATGATCTCAATTGGACTAACAATTGGTATCAGAGCCTAACATAAAACATATTTCAGCACGATCTGAGATCTGATTGCGTTTGATAGAACAGTCCTGTGAATAGTCGATTTCTGGATTTTCTGTGAAATTGTTTGATTTTATTGTTTAATTGATTCAGTAGTAATAGTTTATCATTATGGAATCAATTGCTTGTAACAATTTTGATCCAGAAAGTCGAATCGATATATTTTGAGTTCTTTTTGTTCGAATTTGTTTTTAATGTGGTTGAATCGTTTTGGGCTTAGAGTCGAAATTAGACTTGAAAATCAACTACAAATGTGCTCATAAGGTGATTTCGAACCTATGGATAAAGTATCAGCTCAGAAATCGATGTATTGAAGAATCTGTTGAAGAAAAGTCAGAAAATTCGTCCAGATCTACAGGATTCGCAAGATCAGTGAAGAACTCGCAAAGAATGAAGGTTTCGTAGAGAGGATTCGTAGAACATTTGGACACAAAAAATTTCTTAAGTGTGAAATTCGCAAGTGACTATATTGCGAGAGTGAAGGATTCGTAAGTCACTGTGCACATGTTGTGTGCGAATTCTAAAGGAATTCGCAGGCCACTAGTTTATTAATGTCTAAATTTCGCAGGTAGTATGTTGCGAAAAGTGGCTTCCAAAATGATGAAAAATGTTCTAAGGTAAGGGTTCGTAGAAGTGTATGTTGCGAATTCTGAAGGTTTCGTGAAGATAAGGACTGCGAAAGGTGAGTATTCGTGATCATGAGGCTTGCGAATGTTGAAGAACTCGCAAGACAAGCCTCTGCGAATTGTGCTTTAAGCGTATTCTATCTTGCGAATCGAGCTTTATGGTGAATATGGATCTGCGAATTTCAATGGTTTGCGAAAGTTGGTGATATTTTTGAGAATTCTGATTGTTCTAAACCCTATTTCATACAATTTTGCCCTGTTCCTGTGCTTTTTACGCTGAATGCATATGTGACAGCAGGTTGGTCACATATCCTTAGCAACTGATCTATATTTCACGAGTGCTCATGATTTGCAAAGTTTTTCAGATTCTGGATTTGATGATTTGGTCTCTGCTTGGATTGAGTTAGCTGCCTAAGAATCTGTAATCATCAGTCTGGAAATCTTCTTCAGTTGTTAGACCGTTGAGATCACTTTATCATTCTTCTGACTTGATCACTCAGTAGTGTGAGCGGCTGCAATCACTGTTCTGCACTTTGGTTGTGCTTCAGAATCCTGAGAGCCGATAATCATCCAGCTGATTTGTGAAGAAAGGAGTTTCGGATTTGATTGTTCAGTATTCTGGAAACCAGTCAGAAAATGAGTACCTTTCATCAGTTGTTGAACATTGCTTTCCTTCTTCCCGTGCATTGTAGTGTTGCTACCTGATGCTACCGCCCCGTATGCTTATCAGATGAAGTTCTTAAGCTGAATTGTTAACATCAACTCATGGTTAACAGACAGATCAGATGTTATATACTGAAGATGCACTTGGGTGTCACTTCATAATCCACACATATCATTCTTGTGGGCATTAAGGAATGTGTTGGATTTACCAGAGGAAAAAGTTGTCTTTATGTGCACTCAGTCGGGCTTATTGTCTACATCAGATCTGACATTTCAGTTGATACTTCGAGGATAAGAGCTACATTCTATGGGGATCAAGAGGAGCTTTGAAGTTTATGCAACACTAAGTTTTATAAAGAAATCAAGGGGGAGAGGAGCTGAAGCTGGAGCTGAAAAGATTATGATTACTTTGCAAAACTTAGGGGGAGAATGTTAGAACATATTTTATGTTCTTATTAGAAGTTTTATAAAGTAATCTATATTAAATGTATTTGGGCCTTGTATTGGGTTTGGGCTTTAATGTAGAAGGGACAAGGGATTATAAATAGAAATCATGTAATAGTTTTTGGTCAACTTTTCATTTGATCAATTTCAAGCCTTCTTCAATGTAGTCGCACACTGCCTTTTGCTCTCTTAGTGTAGTTTTATTTTGCTTTGAATAAACTACTGATTTCTACCCTTAATCTCTTGTTCATCTCTAAATCAAACCAATCTTTGATCTCAATTAGAATAACACTCTCTAAGCAAGTGTCAGAGTTTGAAAAGATTTTAATTACTGAAAGAGATACTTTTGCTAAAGAGAGAAAAGTTCTTGAAGACAAAACTGTTGAACTTCCCAAACAAATCTCAGTTCTGCAAGACTTGCTTGAAAAAGAAAGAAAATATTTTCAAGAAAAGAAAAAGTATTTTGAGATTGAAAAGAAAAATGCTGAAAAGAGAAATGTTGGGATTTTCAAAGATATTTCTGAACAAAACAAGAACTTAGAAAAAGATTTTGAGCAAGAACGTCAAATCTTTGAATCTGAAATATCGAAGCTCGCATCCAAGTTAACTGTTCTATCATCAAATATTCTTAAAGAACAGATCGCTAGAATAGATTTGAAGAAGAAGTTTGACACACTTTTTGATGAAAGAAACATTTTATCCAAAAAGATAAAGGACTTGGAAGCTGCAAATGTTGAATTGTCAGATAAAGTTTCTTCTGATGTGATTAATCAATCACCTCTTGTCAATTCAACAGAATCCGTTTGTTCTTTCAAAACTGCTTCAAGTTCCATTCATGAGAAAAATGTTTTCAAAAAAAAGTGTCAACCCAATCATTGTCAAATCAAATCCGATTCGTCCTTCTAATCTGTTCTATGTCAAGTCTGTTGATAGTCCAACAAGTTTCTATGTCAAATCTCTTGGAAAGCATTCAAAGAAAGAACAACTGGTCTGGAGAGTGAAGGTTTCTCATGATGAGAAGAAAAATGAAAAAGCGTCTGCATCCACATCCAATGCCAAAAAGAACAGAGCTCATAAAGGTAAATCTTTTGGTAAACCTGATACAATTTACTCTGTTAATCATCTTATCAGGTTGGCTGAAAAGAAAATATGTTGTTCTTACTGTGGAGCAAATGACTTTGTAAGTAATAATTTTGTTGATTACTATTATGGTTCTTATTATGTTACCCCCAAAAGAACTACAACTAACATATCAGGACCCAAATACCAGTGGGTACCAAAAGCTAAATCTGTGTTGCAGGCACCCAAGGTTTAAGGGGGAGAAAGAACAACGACTTCTGATTATGTACAGATCAGGGCTCATTCTTCAAAGTTTTTGGCTCTTGAATAATTCAGTTCAAGACTCGGACTTCAAAAGTTAAAGGACTATGACTTCTAGATAAAACAGTATAGGACTCGGTCTTTAATGTTTAAGGATAAGGATATTTTGAAAATATCAAGGGGGAACTTATCAGAATATAAATCATTTTATCATGATTTTAGGGGGAGATTAAATGTTAGTATCTTCTGATCTAGATCTCTGATTGTTTGAAAGAAGAACAACTTTCAAGTATGAAAAATGTTTTCTTAAATGTTCAAACCACTTCTCTATTCTCAAAAGATTTCAAGAATTAAGAAGTGTGATTTTAAATGTTTTTCAAAATTGAGCGTTAATGTTTAACTGACCGTGTGTTTCCAAAGATCAATACTTGTGTATTATGTTTTCTATATACTGTCAAGTATTCATGCACACCGGTTCAGTACTTCATTTGAATTTGTTATTACCATGTCTCATAAAGAAACAATTTTTCGATGGTAATACCCTCGTTTGTAATTCAATTTGTTGAGCATCAATCATCATTTCACTCTTTGTTCGTTCATTGCTATATTGTTTATATTTGTCCATATAAACAACTATCAAGTTCTTTGATACCCCAACCATTTCCTGTCCATATACATAATATTTGATTTGATTAATTCATTGTCAGATTATCAAAGCAAGGAAATCGAATGATCATAAATGTTCATTGTTTTGAGAGATCTTCATTGTTCAAATGCTCAAATTTCATTCATATATTTGATGAGCATACATTTTAACAATGTTATCATATTTGTTCTTCATTGTTCAAGTTAAATTGTTGAGCAACTATTCTTTTTTGGACAAAATTACATGGGATTCAATGTGTGAGCTTAAATGACTTTCATGGATTCATGTAAACCAGTGTTTCCTACCTCAGAAGTAATCCTTTGAGTGATTGAGGGGAGAGGGGTCAAAAGATTTGAGTGTTGGTGTGTGAAGAGGTAAAATGGAAATGAGAGATTGGTTAGAAGTGAGCTTAAATGATTAAAAGAAAGAGGGTGTGAGAACAGAGTAAAAGAATATCAAACTCTACACTAAATCTTTCTGAGCAGGGCAACCACATTACTGTTGGTTCACATTTCTACGTGACCTTCATTGAAATAGGCAACTAGCCCATGCCATCTCTTGCATACAACTCCACCAGCTACTCATTCTTTTCTTAAAAGGAGAATGTTCCACATTTTCTGGGGAAACAACACATACTCTATTGGTTCTTCACTTGGAAGATACTGATATTGAAAAAGATGGAAAGTTGCCCCACCTTCGACCCTTTCTCATGCACATTTGAGTCTATGTATAACCTCTTATGTCTCATTGGTTTACATAATTTTGAGCCTAAACAACAATCATTGTGCTAATTCTTTCATAACACAAGCACGAGCACACAGAAAATCTGTTTTTCTGTCAGAACATTCATAGAAAATACCTTGTGTTTTTCAAAGATTGAATGGAAGTCCTGGGGAGTGAATGTCATCTCAAGCTCCTTAAATTGTACATTTGTTGTACACAGTAACTTTGTGTTACTGACAGGCATTCCTAATTATTTCATATATTTGATTCATGATTACAACTCATAATTTGTCTGAATTTGAAAAGATTCGGATAAATACATTCATGAATTGACGGCTCATTATCAGATCAATTGGGGGAGAATGTTCATACTTTACCAAAAGAGATCATGAAGACTGCTCTATATTGATTTATTGGGGAGAAGTTTCAAAGACCGAGCTGACTTTGAAATAAGTTTTGATGATTTTGATTCTCACAATCATAAAAAAGGGGGAGAAATTCTAAAAGTTCAATTTCAAAGTCATAAAGAGATGTCAAAGTGAAAAAGACTTGGGGAGAAATTCTGAAAGTTCAATTCAATCAAGTCTGATGAAAAGAAATTATTCCGAGATGATTCAAAGACAAGTCAAAATGATTCGAGAAAGTTTGTTTTCTGAAGACAGTCCAGAGATAAAAAAGATGAAGATACCAAGCATTCAAGGATTCCTCAGAGTTCAAAGATTTCCGAAGTTTTAAAGTTCAAGGAGTTTTAAAAAAAAGTTTCAAAGTTTTGTTCTAGACTTGATGAATGTTTAAAGACATTGTGAAAGACTTTTCAAGATTCTCAAAGCATCAGAGATTGAAGATTGCCAAAGCTTCAACGTTTAAAGATGTCAGAGTCAAAGTTTGAAGAATCAAGCGCTGAAGATGATTGTCAATTTTTTTTACATCTCAATACAAAGGGGGAGAATGTTAGTGTATAAATTGTATCCAAGATTTAATGTGAAAATTCAAGTCTCTGTAAAAGTCAAAGTTAATGTTGTTTTAGCATTGTGAGTGTTTCAAGTCTTTGAGAGTTTTGCTTCATATAAATAGTGTTGTAAGAGTTGTAAGTATCTAAGAGTTTTGCTACTCACTCTTTTTTAGAGTGTTCTTCAAGACTTTGAACACCTACTCACTTTTTCAGCCTCAAATCCTTCAATACTCTAAAATAGACCATCAAACTTTGCAGATTTGATCTAGAACACAATTCGAACAGATTACTTACAATTGATTTCAACAAAATACATCAAAATCACAAAATTGATCTAAACTCAGTGTTTACATTTTTTGAACAAAAATTCAGATAAATCCAAAATTCACACAAATGAGTTGTGAATTGGATGATATGATTCAAAGAAAATGTGTTCTAGAATGCACGACGAATTAGTGAAACAAGAATTACATTAAAAAAGACACAGAATCAAGAAATTGATTCTTGAACAGTGACATTTTGCGAGTTCTTGAACGATTGGCCAAATTTTCAGATTCTTTGATTGATTTTTCTGATTCTATGCTTGCTCTGTTACCAATTGTGTGTCCCGATAATGTGCAATCAAACAGATGAACAAAAGATTTCCAATTCAATTGCCATATTTCATTGATGATCAAATCAAACGAATTACAAGATGTTTCTCTTTCAATATTTCTCCTTATAAAATCTTGCTTCTCTCAAAGTGCTCTAGGTGCTACAAGATTACAAAGAACTAAAAGCTTATATACCACAAGCTTACAAAGACAAAAACTAATAACTAATAAAACTAACACCAGACAAGTTGACTTTTATTTATTATGCTTGACTTTGACTTTTGCTTTAAGAGGCTTTGACTTGAGCATTGACTTTCAACGCCCATGATCTTGGGTCCAACATATTTGAGCACTAACACTTTAGCTACTAACCGAGCTTTGTTTCTTATTACTATTCCATCCTTATTCTTCTTGTTTTTGAAGACCCACTTAGTCCCTATAGCGGATTTACTTTTGGGTAGAGGGATTAAGGACCATACGTTGTTGCGTTCAAACTGCATAAGCTCCTCTTGCATAGCTTCTACCCAGCTTGGATCATCAAGGGCTTCAGAAACCTTCTTAGGTTCAACCACGCTAAGGATGTTCACGAAGAAAGCTTCATTAACAGTGGTTGATCTAGTTTTTACACCATCAGAAGGATCATCGATTATTTGGCTAGACGGATGGTCTTTCGTCCACTTATTCATTCGGGGCTCATATGCAGTAGGTATGTCTAGCGTTATGATTTGGACTGGCGAGGTAGATTCTGTGCGCTCCCTCTCAATATAATGACCTGCATAAGTAGTAACAGTGGGTGAATCTATAGATGGTCTAGTAAACGTACCGGATTTTGGAGCCGAGAGGCTTCTACCGCAGAAGCTCTGGGAGGTTCTACGAAAACTTCTTCATGATCAAGGATATCTTCAAATAAAGTTGCAAGTTCTGCATCCCTTGTTGATGATGAGCCTTTGGTGTTCGGTTGAGGATCGAGTCCTGAGCTAAATTGCTTAGAAGTCTCTAAGGTAATGAGACAATAATGCTTTCTAGAATCAACTTTGTCTTCAAGATGAAGTCTTTGTAGGCCTTTGCGGTTAGTGAATAGCCCAAAAACTTTGCCTCATTAGCCTTTTTGTCAAATTTGCACAGCTGATCATTGTCATTGAGCACAAAACATCTGCAACCAAAGACATGAAAATATTTGATATTAGCTTTTCTTTGGTTCAGAAGTTCATAAGAAGTCTTCATATGCATCTTCACTATTAAAGATCGGTTCGGGGTGAAGCATGCACTACATACAACTTCAGCCTAACAACTAGTAGGTAATCTAGAAGCTACTAGCATGGTTCTGGCAGCCTCAACAAGTGTTATGTTGCACCTCTCAACGACACCATTCTGTTGAGGCAGAGAAATTCTGGGAGATGCCTTCATTTGTAAGATATTCATCTATTTGGCATTCTTGAACTCTGTTCCATTGTCACTTCTCAGCTTTGAACCTTGCTATCATACAACATCTGGATTCTTTTCAATAGAATGATTAGTACAGGGACATCAGATTTCTTATGAATAAATTCTACCAAAGTATATCTGGAAAATTCATCAATAAGTACCAGAATATACTTTTTACCAGACATGCTCTGTACTGCAATTTGACCACAGAGGTCCACATGAAACATGTGCAGAGGCCTTGTATAGAAGATGTCCGACTTGGTTTTGTGTGTGGCCCTTTTAGATTTTCCATATTCACACGCAAAACACAAGTGGCCTCTATCAAATTTAAGAGAAGGTAAACCACTTACCAAGTTGTGCTTCACAAGTTTATCAAGTGTATCAAAATTTAGATGTGAGAACCTATTATGCCAAAGCCAGGCTTCCTCATTTTTCTTTGAGACAAGACAGAGCTTCTCTATGTTTCTTATTGCATTAAAATTCATGAGATAGAGGTCACCTTTTCGATCGACTCTGAGCAGTTCTGCACCTAAACTTGACATCAAAGCCACTGTCGCAGAGTTGACTTATGCTTTAAACCATCAACATAAGCAACTTTTGACATGAATACATCTCCTCTGGTAATGGCACCATAGCCTTTGATTTGTCTCCGAAAGTTACTAATCATCCAGATTTGTCAATGTACGAGGATAGAAACTTCTTATTGCCAGTCATGTGCCTTGAGCACCCAAAGTCAAGGTACCATACCGGCACATGCTGCTTTTACAAAACAGATTAGAGAATATTAGGTACCCATATCCAAATGGGTCCTTTGACATTAGCAGCTTTATGTTTGACCTCTGTAGCCTTCAACTTTACAGTTTTCACAGAGGTCTTCTGTGGTTGCTTCTTTTGGCCCTTGAATTTTCCATTCTTTTTATTTGGCCTCGAGAGGAAGTAGTTGGGGTTTGAAAAATGTTTTATCAATTGATGCAATAAGTTTATGCAATGACAAGTATGTATACAAGAATGTTGCTTAAACTTTTCATTGAATTTCTTAAAAAAAAAAGGTAAAGAAGATTTAGGAGTATCCTTACTAGCATCAAATGTTTTGGAAAACTTCCTATCTAGTTTGGATTTATTTTAAAAGGTCTTCTTTCCTTACAGATGTTTCTGCTCTGACTTCTTCCCCGTGTCACAGAATTCACTGCCAAAGAAGGATCAATTTTATCAATAGCTCTGATAGCAATTGTTGTCCCAGATTTAGCTCACAATCAATCAAATAAACAATATATCAAAGTATGGTGCGGAAGCAATGTCTATTTTATAAGATTGATAGGTAGAAAGCAAGAGTGAATCAAAGAGAACAATCAATACATATAACAAACAATGATTGAGCCACAATCATCATATGTATTGATGAGAAGAACATGATTACAATAAGAACAACAATAATATGCAATGAGTGTGTGTGATTCTCTCTCTATCTCACCAAATCTCTCTCTAGCTAATGTGTGCAGTTAAGTGTGTGAAATCTGTTGAGCTTATAAAAAGCATGTCAAATCTCTTACACAAATCTTCTTTATATAGGAGAATATCAGGAAAGTGAAGCCTAGCACCAATCAGATGCTGCACAAAATAACCGTTTCAGGCTGACGTGGCAGAGATGCATTGGCTGACATAGTTGTGAGAGAGATACTTGTTGAAATCTTCAATCATGGTAGCACATAGGTGGCCTCCACAAAGCTTATCATAGAAGCTTTGTAGACCACGTGTCATCTTCTGGTTAAGGGCTTATGTGCTTTGGAGTGCAGAGCTTCTGAAGATTCAACTACTTTCTTAGACAGAGGTCCTCTAGCTCTGAGGACTTGTCTTCTTTTTGAATACGTTTACATTGGACATAATATAACACACTCATCTCGGGGCTCCAAAAAGCGAGAAAAAAAATACAAGGGTAGACTATCGAGAACCTATTTCATCAATGTGAGCCTACCACCGAATGAGATCAATTTCAACTTCCAATCGGCCAACTTATTTTATACCTTTCCCACCACTACCTTCCAACTATAAATTTTATGCATAGCCGCTCCCACCGGAAGTAATTTTATGCATAGCCGCTCCCACCGGAAGCCCAAGGTAAGTGAAAGGAAACACACCACATCCACATCCGATACCATTTGCCCAATCTTCGACTACTTCAAAATCAACACCACTCCATAAAATTTACTTTTGGAGATATTAATCTGAAGGCCCGAAACCAAAAAGAAAAAATGAAGTACTTTCATAAGCTTTTTAACGTTCAACCGACTCCATTTCCCGAAAAAAATAGCGTCATCAGAATATTGTAAATGAGTCACCACCAATTCCACTTTACCATCTTTAATCCCTTAAAAAATTCCTCCTTCTTTTGCTTCCAACATAAGCACATTTAATCCTTCTGCCACTACTAGAAAGAGAAACGGGGCAAGGGGATCACCTTGCCTAAGACCTTTCTCCATCTTGAACTCTTTTGTCGGTGATCCGTTGACGAGAACCGAGATCGTTGCCGATTCAAGATAAGCCTTTATCCATCGACACCGTTTTTTACCAAACCCCATTGTTTTAAAGGTCTTGATCAAGAAAGGCCATTCCACACTATCGTAGGCCTTTTCAAAATCCACTTTGAATACCATGCCTTTAGCTCTCGATCTTCGGATATCTTCTACCACCTCATTAGCCACCAAGACTCCGTCTAAAATATATCTTATTTTTAAAAAGGCTGATTGTGAGTCTTCGATTACCTTTCACGACACTCTTTTCATTCCCTCTGCCAACACTTTCGAGATAATTTTATAATGAACTCCAATAAGGCTAATTGGTCTAAATTTGTTAAGACCAATCGGGTTAAGATTCTATGGGATGAGGGTTAAGAAGGAAGTTTTTATGAAAGTGAAAGTAACCTCGTCCGACCCCTGAGATTTTTTACTCCTGCACTCTTTTATTGCATCCCAAATCTCCTCTTCCATAAACGACCTTTCCAAATTCTGCACTTCTTCTCGATCCAAGCTTTTAAACTTGTCATTTTTCAAGGTATGACCA
Source organism: Arctium minus (assembly GCA_954870635.1). Classification (NCBI taxonomy): domain Eukaryota; kingdom Viridiplantae; phylum Streptophyta; class Magnoliopsida; order Asterales; family Asteraceae; genus Arctium; species Arctium minus. The sequence goes on along the minus strand of OX941087.1, from coordinate 37,634,239 downwards.
CCTTAACTTTGAGCCGCATATTTGTTTTTAAAGAACTCGATCACACTTTTCTTTATTGCCTCCGGATCTTCCGACCACGTTGCATTGATTTTTAATATCTAATTCCATTTACTCTTTCTTTTTTCTTAATGATCGCATGAAACAACTTCGGGTTCTCGTCCCCTTCTAGATTCCACTTGACCTTCTGGGAAGCTATATCCACTCTCTTTTTTCTGCCTCCAACCAAGATTTCCGAGATTCAATCCACCTAATCCTTTCCGATTCATCAATACCCCTTTGCCCGACTAGCACTTCCAACTTCCTCGCTTCTTCTTTATTTCGTTACAACTCCCCTTCCGAAGCCCTATACCTTTCAATACTCAATGATTTCAAGGCAACCTTCACATTCTTTAGTTTGTCCCTAAGAATTCAATCCGGAAAAAATGACGACACCTCCTTACTCCACACTTCTCTTACCACGTTTCCAACCTCATCGCCTTCCAACCAAGCATCAAATATTTTAAACGGTCCGGTCTAATATCAAGCTTATTGTCACAAAGCAAAATCTTGTGATGAACCAACCATTTCCTTTCCAAAGCTTTTGCTCTTAAGTTCTTGCACAACGCGTAAAACTCGTTAGAGACTAAAAAGCGGTCTAACTTGCTATGTTTTATCTCATCATCGCTAACTCTTGTGAATTTTTGACCAGGCTACTATTTGGAATAAAATCGTTAAAATCCTCCACTCCCTTAGCGTTTGTGACAGAATTCAACCTTTCGTGATCGCCCATCACGTCGCTGAAGTCACCGAACACACACTAACTCACCTCATCTTTGATGCACAATTGTTCAATTTTTTTCCATACTACCACTCTTTCTTTCGGTTCTCTCGGACCATAAACATTAACGAAACCCATAAGTCCGGTCCCTCCAACCCACCTTCCCACAACCGCCATAAAATTAGCTTCCACCAAAAAGAATTCACATTTAAATTCTTTTTTATCCCAAATCAGCAGCAGTCCCCCCAGTTACCCGAAGCCACCGATTGCACAAAACCGCCTTCGTCAAAACCCCATAACTTAGCAACGTCTACTTCACTCCATATTTTTTGTTTCGTTTCTTGAATTCCAATCATATTTAATTTCTCTTTTAAACAAAGATAACGAACCTATCCTATTTTTCTCAACTTCACCCAAACCCCTAATGTTTATCGAAACAATCTTCATTCCAAACCTAAGCTCAATGATCGGATGCGTACCTTAATCAACTTTTTTCCTCCCTTCGGCCTCCCAACATCTGACCTTGGATTTTCCCATGATAAACCTAATTTTGAACCGAACTTGTGCAGGTTATCGGAACCTTCTGAGTCTTTCCAATCACCTGAAAACGTCGTATGGTTGTCCTTACTACAACCTGCTCTCGATTTCCTCTTGCCTTTCTCCAATTTACCACTTCCCCACGACTTACGTGTTTTCTTTTGGGCAGATTTTTTAGAATTCGATCTCGCCATCTACTTAATCAGGTGAAAACTTACCTTCCCTCTCCCAAAGCCTAAACTGTCTCCTTTCTTGCTTTTCTGTTTTTCGTTGAGAGTTCTGCTCATATCCTTCCCAGTATTTCTATTCCCACCTTCAGGATTATGCGAATCTACACCTTTCACCTATGTCGACTTCGGCCTGTTGAAATCAAGAACCTCAACTTTCTCTTTTTCTTTATTTAATTCCAGTGTTTGGAACGAGTCCAAGTCCACCGGATGCTCTCTGGGCTAACAAGAAAAGGCCCGTCCACTTTAGAAAACGGGTTGTCTCCTACTTCTTAATTTCTTTCTGAAACCCCAGGACCAATACCCTCCTGGGCCTGCTCCGTATGCTCATGCATAAGGCCAATAGACACTTCACTACCTTTTACCTTCAAATTGTTACCGCCGTCGACACTTCCACCTAAATTGGACCTCTCTCCCACAACATCATTAATGCACCGATCCTGGTTCTCCTCGAGCCCGAGACATTCTCATGATTGTGTTTTTGAAACCCTTCGACTCCACTAGCCATCGCCGGAATCGGTGACAGATCACTGCCGATAATAGGAGCCGACGAGCACTCCTGTCTATCATCTTCCTTTCAAGATTCATCCATCTTCTCTATGATATCTGCCTTTCTTTCGCCTTGAAGATTGTTTCTTTCATCGAGCCAACTCTCTTCCACCACCCAATCTTCTTCTTCCTCCTTTGCTTCTGTCCATTCCGAAGGAATTTACGACCCATCATCCCCCTTATCGCTGCCTCCTATATCTTCGACCATCATCATCGGCCGGAAGGATTCTTCCGTCACCCTAATCCTATAATACCAATTCTCTACCTTTATGTTACACATTTCTTCGATCTCACATAAGACTTCTTGTTTGCAAACGTGTAGCGGAACACCGAAAATCTTTAACCAGACCAATCTTTCAGACGATCGAAAACCTCCGACCACACCCTTAGCCCCTTTACCCAATGATGAATCCCGTGCACCATGTTTTTTACGATGTTCCTCATAGTTTCCTCCTACTCAAAACGAAGCATCACATTCCTCCCACCCAACATTTTCAACGAGCACTCTTTTAGGTTTTCCAATTTCCATAATGCCCGAATTGCATCCACATTCTCCAACCTCACAACAATTCCGATCAGGAATTTCCTAAGAATCTTTCTTGAATCTACATTAGATGTCCACGTCCCGATAATTTCCTCGCCTTTCGATTTCTGGACATCAGATCCCATCCCAACAGCCGCTTTAACCTCCTTTATAACATCACAATAAGACCTCGAACAAGTGTTTGATGTCGCCTTCTTTACCGGATCTTTCCTACTCTTTGCGTTACAATTCATTGGTGTCGTCTCTACCCTCACTCCCTCTCTACTCCTGTTAATGTTTGGTTTGACAGAGAACACTCTCAACTTGTAAAACCAATCCAAATCTCGTTTAATCTTCTCTCCATAATGCTTACATTGGAACCGTTCTTAAATCTCATAAAACCAAATCTCTTACCATTTTTCATTCTCCTTTGGGATATGTAGATGTCTCCGACGTCACTGAATCTTTTGAAGGTTATCCAAAGGTCTGCTACTTCCCAAGTATCTGGAAAATTGAAAAACATGAACGAAGACCATCTGCAATCACCCCGGTTCCACAGGTTTCCTCGGTTTCTAGTTCTGTCCTAGTATCTGATCTCGCTGACTCTCGCCCCCTCACTCTCTCGCCTTCTCCCTTCCTTCCCACTCTCTATCTCTTTCTCTGTAATCTCTCCGTCTTTTTTGTGCACATCAACATAAACAATATTATAATTGTTGTGAAAACAATAAGATTAGTTTGGTTATATAATAGAAAACTCAAATTAAAAGCCAATTGCCCAAAATCAATCCAATAATCTATTATTGAATCGATGCCGAAGAGGATTGTAATGATTATGTAGTGGTAAAACAAGAATATCTTGTAATGCATCAATACTAACAATCCACAATTTGTAATAAGTAAAGAGACAGAGACTAGAGACTGACACCAATAATTATATGTTGAAAACCTTATGTAATTCTTTTATCTTCAAAAGGAAAATGTTTGACAGAATTAGAGCACACAAGTTTTACAAATCTTCACATTGACATCAATTGACTATTCTAAGTAGTAATCAACATTTATTTTCATAATCCAATCAATAAAGGGACAATATGTTAGTGGTATTCCTAAAACCCAATTATTAGATTATTGTGATTGGAAATTTAATGTCATTTCTATGCTTATGTTGAATCATGAATATGTATAATAACCTCGGGATATGATTCCTAAGACAACCCTAGATAAGTACTACTTTAGACTAAGATTGAAGTGTTATAGTTGATACTAACATTTGCAGGAACTCATATAGTTGATATGGAGTTCACCTTTGGGTATAAGTCGGTAAACTTATGTATAGGACAAACACAACATGATAACTTTACATGGGATGTCATATTAGTGTCATAAGCATTTCTCATATGGTCATAAAATGATAACATTATTTATCATAAGAATCTTGAAGTCAATTATTGTTAATTTCTACACTTTGAAATTAGATCAAATCACATCACCACTTAGTGATTGAATAGACGTTGGTTTTTTTATGATACCATGTGGCGAGATGTTGAGCATAAAAAATGTTAGGATTTTATTGGTGGCAAACACTTTTTGTACTTAGTATCATTGTGGGCTTTGAAGAGCATTTTGAGAGAAGTTCAGTAAGCATAAGGTAGAAGAGGTGGTGAGGTCGACTAAGCATCAAGTTCAAAACACAACACATCAGAAGCCAGATATCATGAGATTTTTCAGATAAAGAATACATGTTGTTTGGGTAAAAATTCACATGTCGCGACCGATAACAAAAACCAAACGACAATTAACTTGAGACAAAACTTGTATTAAGATGAGGTCCTGTCGACCACACACATTAAGAAACATAGTCGTCACTTATAATGACGGCCATAAGTTTATCACGACCAGCGACCAGACCTTCCGTCGACAGTGTCGTATGACTATCGCGAGATATTTGACGATCGTGCCTCATTAACTCTTGAGAAGAGTTTTTTTGTGTCTAGTTAATATAGGTTATAAAGCATTGACGGGACAACGGTCATAACGGAAGACAATTGTCAAGACCATTTAATAAGGCAGTTGTTACCTATCATTATGAAGAGAATTTATGACGACAAGGCCTACATAACAGAAGACAATCGTCCCTGTTTGACGTTCATAGTGTACTGACGTCGTTCACGGTTTTTACCCTCGACGGGGCTTTCGGCGTCACCAAATTCTTGTGTATCATTTATTTGTTTGTCGTGTGATTTGTCCAAGATCTCTTTCTTTAGTTGTTAAAGCTCCACACCAACCTTAATGCATTCCAAAGGGTGATTTTTTGCATTTGCAGTTTGGCGCCCACCGTGGGGCCCCATCTAGATAAAATCTTCAACAAAATGTGTGTCCTACTTACTATTTCTTGGAGTCTTTTTTGTTAACAGGAATACGTGAGGACAAGGAGCTCATCAAAACTCTCTTGCTCAAATGTGCTTGGAATTGGACATTGCACGTAGCCTTATCAATGCATTGGACCACAAAACAATCCAAGACCACTCTTTAATGTGCCTTTCTCAGGACACAATCCTCCTCTTCCATCGTACCCAAGACCACCACCATACGATGGTACTGCAACCTACTCTATACCAACGATGTTGATCCTGAAGATGTCGATGCCATCAATGGAAATTCCAACAATGCCGATGCCATCAATAGTAATCCCGACGATGCCCATCCCGTCGATAAAAATCGCATCGATGCCTATGCCAACCAATGGTGTAGCCGCTGAATCGTCGCAACGAAATGGTTTCTACACAACGGTCAGCATGACTTTTAAGGACTTGGGGTTTATCCTAATGCAGCTGACAGCGACCAATGGATCCAATCAAGATGACATGGTCACTCAAATATTAAAACTGCTAGAGGAACAAAACGAAAGGATGTTGTCGCTACTTTCCAAATTACCTGGATCCGTTGTACCAGTAGATGTCGAGCCACTTGCTGGATTTCAAGCGTCCCATTTTATCGACGAAATAGCCTTGGTCGACGTCCCGAAGAAATACAACATCTCCACCTTCAGTCCAAAATATTTTGGAGTGACAGACCCGAGAGAACATATCGCACAGTATAAACAATTGATGTGGATTATGTCAAGCCCTCACCAGTACCAAGAGGTTTGCATGTGCAAAAGTTTTGGTGCGACCCTTATGGGTGTTGCACTCCAATGATTGATCAACCTCAAACCAAAATCCGTCAACAATTTTGTCGATCTAGTCAACCAGTTTTTCCAACAATTCTGTTGGGTCTGAAATGTGCTAAGGATGGATAATACTGCTGAGTCTTGCTGGTTACTACTGTTGAAGACATTAATACTGCTACTTGAAGATTTTAGTGCTGCTAGAGGTATTACTACTTCTAGTAGTTAGTACTGCTTGAATAGTTAATACTGCAAGATGGAAATTACTGCTGAAGATCTGGTTAGTACTGCTATTGACTAGAAGATGCTGCTGAAGATTAATGCTGCTCATGAAGATAAATATGATTTGTTGCTTAAAGCGAAAGACAAGGAGATTGAAGATAATTATGGACTGGATGCTGAAGATCAATATTATTTTTGTAATTATCTTGTAATCTGTTTTGTATATATAGTATAGAAGTCTTAGATCATAGGGATAGAATATACATAGAGATACATAGGTTTTTGTTCCAGAGAGAATTAGCCTCAAGATTGTTAGAAATCCTTTCTTTAGAGAAGTATTGAACGTCTGTTGAGCCTGTTCAACAGATTGAGGCTTTGGTTGTAATCATTAAGTTAAATCAACATAACTTGTGATTTGTAGTCATACACTGTTCCATTAATTTACTGTTAAAGTGTTATTCCGTAAACTTCTTTAACATAGTTTCTGAGTGTTTAGTTTAAATTGTTGTTTTGAATTTCGATCCTGACAAGTGGTATCAGAGCTAAGGAACTCATAAATCAATAATCATCATGGACGGATCAAGAGACAATGTTCTGGTTTCAAAGGTCCCCATGCTCAAACCTAATGAGTTTGACATGTGGAAAATCAGGATCAGGCAGTACATTCTTCTTACAGACTACTCAATGTAGGATATCATTGAGAATGGTCCCTCAAGTGAAGGAGAGATCGGAGCAGATGGCAAGAGACCTCCACCAAAGACTTATGGAGAAAGAAAGATGAGGCAGACTGAGATGAAAGCCTTGAGCACTCTGCTTTTGGCAATTCCTAATGAATACCAACATCAGTTTTGCAACTGTGCTGATGCCAGAATATTGTGGAATGCTTTGGAAAAGAGATTTTCAGGCACCAAAAGTACTAAGATAAATCAGAAAGCAATTCTCAAGCAACAATATGAGAATTTCATGTCTACAAAGAATGAGTCTATGACTCAAACCTTTGATAGATTCAACAAGTTGATTGGAGAATTGGCCACTGTTGGTGTCAAGATGGACCAGGATGATGTCAACAAAAAGTTTTTAACATCTCTTGGTGAAGAATGGGTAATGTATACTGTATCATTCAGACAGAATGATAATCTGGAGGATAAGGAACTAGATGATCTCTACAATGACCTCAGGGTGTTTGAAGCAGAGGTTGAATCAAAGAAGAAGCCATCTGGATATTCTTACAATGTTGCTCTTCTATCATCTACTACTGATTCTTCTGATAATACTGAATCAGTTAGTGTTGCTCATGGCTCAAAACAGGATGGATCCAATGATTCTGTTTTGGAAGCTTTCCTTGCTAGCCATGCTAAATCTACTCTTATAAATGATGATCTGGAGCAGATCAATGTTGATGATCTAGAAGAAATGGACATCAAGTGGCAAATGGCAATGCTCACCATGAGAATCAAAAGATTCATTAAAAGAACTGGAAGAAACAACTTTGCCATGAGAAGAGAAGATGGTGCTGGATTTGACAAATCCAAGGTGGAATGCTACAAGTGTCACAAACTGGGGCACTTTGCAAGAGAATGCAGAGGAGGAATGTCTCAACAACAATGAAACAACAACAAGAATTCATCCCAAGCACTTGTCTCATAAGATGGAATGGGCTTTGATTGGAGTGACCAAGCAGAAGAGGAAATCCAGAATCAAGCATTGATGGCTGAGGTTTCAGAGTCTTCAAGCACAGCAATCCCCACAGAGGTAAAATCTAAACTTTGCTCTCAAGCTTGTCTTGAAACTGTTAAAAAGTACAGGGATCACAATCAGAGCATGTGTGATGATCTTAAAAGATTGGAGAAACATAGAAAAGAGTCCAGTTTGATCATTGTGAATTTTGAAGAACAAATTAAGTCATACCAAGCTAATGAACTTCAACATTCATATGATCACAACTATTGGAAGTGGGAGAAGAAGGAGTTAGAGATTAAGCTAGAAAAAGCTAGAGAGGAATGTGAGAGAATAAGGAGTGAATTTGAGAAGGCCAAATTAGATATTGAGAAATTTTCCAATGCTTTTAAAGCAATGGACTCTTTACTCAAATCCCAAGTTCATGACAAACTAAATATAGGTATAGGCTACAACAACACCCCTCTACCTTACAATAACAACTACATTCCACCCACCTCAGACCTCTTAGAAAGACAAGAGAAGAAGGACTTACCTGCAGGAGCCACATAAGTAGATCCACTAGATACAGTAGTGGTTGAGGCAGATTCTGAAGAAGAGAACACTAAGTATAACAATAAGGAAGACCATAAAGTAATTCCCCTAGAAAACCATATTCTGACAAATGAAAGGGGGAGTAAACCATTTGTCAAGAGTGAGAAAGTGGAGAAGTCTAAAATTGGGGAAGAGACTGTTAAGAGTGAGAAAGCTGAGACCTCCAGGAAAGGAAAGGAGAAGGTACAGGGAGGTCACTATATGCAAACTATTGTTGTAAATCCCTGTACTTGTCAACAGAAAAAGCCCCATTAACATGATAAAATAAGGGGACATCAGAGAAACAGAAATAATCATTGGGCTCAAAAACAGGGAATTGATCTAAGCAAAATCAATAGACCAAAGCCTTGTTTTATTTGTGGCAAGTTGAATCATTTAGCCAAACACTGTTATATCAATCCTGTTAACCAAAGAACTAATTTTCAAAGACAATCACAAAATTCTGTTGGTTATAGGAAGAAATCAAGGAACCACAGGGCTGCTAATGTGAGAACAGCATCAGTGAAAACTGGGACTGCAAAATCTCATATTCAGAATAAGTTTGCTAAAGAAAGAGAAAATACTCCAAGCAAAGCAAGGAGTAACACAAAGAATAGAAAAGTAAACAAATGTGTCTTAATTTGGGTCCCAAAAGAAACTAAACCTGTTAGTACTGCTACCTCAAATAATACTGCTACCTCAAATAATACTGCTAACAGAAATACTGCAGCTGATATCAATACTACTGCTGACCAAGTTAGTACTGTTAATAAAGTTAGTACTGTTGACCAAGTTAGTACTGCTAATAAGAATAGTACTGCTAACAAAGTTAGTACTGCTGACCAAGTTAATACTGCTAACAAGGATAGTACTGCTATCAGTGTTAATACTGACAAGCCTATAGTTAAGACAAAGTATTCCAGCCATGAGATTCCTGACTCTGATTATCTCATCAAGACTAAGCTTAATGAATATGAGTATGTTGATGAGAAAGGGCAACCCAAGACCACTTTGGCTTGGGTTCCCTCAAGAAACTAATTGTTTTATCTTATGTGCAGGGTAACCAACAACTTAAGGGGAAGAGCATTTGGCATGTAGATAGTGGTTGCTCTAGGCACATGACAGGTAACATGGCATGCCTTCAAAATTTCAAAAGATTTGATGGAGGACGTGTTACTTTTGGTGACAATCCAGCAAGAGGTAAGATAAGTGGTAAAGGTATGGTTTCAAAAGGTAAGATGACTTTTGAAGATGTTTACTATGTTGAGCAATTGAGATACAACCTGTTAAGTGTATCACAGGTCTGTGACAAGAAACATAGTATATTATTTAGTGATACTTAATGTATAATCCTTGCTCCAGGATTCAAGGTAGTTGATGAAAATATGATACTACTTAGAACTCCTAGAAAGGATAATGTTTATTGTTTGGACTTAGAAAGTGTTTCATCTGATTCATCACTAAACTGTCTGTTTCAAAAGCTTCTGTAAATGAATCATCTCTTTGGCACAGAAGGATGTGTCACATGAATTTTAAAACTATGAACAATCTTGTGAAAAACAACCTTGTGAGAGGTTTGCCTCAAAAAGTGTTTTCATGTGATGATCATTGTGTTGCATGTCTTAAAGGCAAGCAGCACAAAACTTCTCATAAGTCCAAAGAAATAAACACAATCTCATCACCCCTTTAGTTATTGCATATGGATCTTTTTGGTCCTACAAATGTGATGAGTATTGGTAAGAAATCCTACTACTTAGTCATTGTTGATGATTTCTCTAGGTTTACTTGGGTATATTTTCTGAGGACTAAGGATGAGACAAGTGGACTGATCAAATCCTTTGTCCTTAGGATTGAAAACCAAACAAATCTATGGGTTAAAGTCATCAGATCTGATAATGGAACTGAGTTTAAAAACAATGACTTAAACAACTTTTGTGAGAATAAAGGTATTGAGAGACAATACAGTGCTCCTAGAACTCCTCAACAGAATGGTGTTGCTGAGAGAAGAAATAGGACATTGATTGAGGCTGCTAGATCTCTGTTGGCAAATTCAAAGTTACCCATTACATTTTGGGCAGAAGCAGTTAATACTTCTTGTTATGTCCAAAACAGAGTTCTAGTAGTCAAATCCCAAGGAAAGACACCTTATTAACTTGTCAAAAAGAAGAAACCTTTTATTGGATTTTTCAAACCTTTTGGGTGTCCTTGCACAATTCTCAACACCAAATCTCACTTAGGCAAGTTTGAAAGCAAAGATGAGGATGAATTTCTTGTTGGATACTCCTCTCAGATTAAGGCATATAGAGTATTCAGTAACTCATCCAGGATTATTGAGGAAAGTGACAATGTCAAATGCAATGAGAACACACCAAATCAGATTGGTACAGGTCCTGATTGGCTGTTTGACATTGATTCACTAACTAACTCTTTGGGCTTTAGTAATGAGCAAATTGCAGGAACAAGTTCAGAAAAGGTACAAGAACAAAGACCAGAGTTTGTGTTGTTCCCTACACCTACAGTTGATCTTGTTGAATTTTGTCAACAAGAAAAGAAGGATGATTCAGATATAGAGGAGTCTGAACCAGAACAAGCTGAAGATAATAAAGGTGATGAAGAGGATAAAGGTGATAAAGAGAGCACTCATCTTTCAAGTCCAAGAAACTTAGGTCCTGAAAGGCTCATATTGACAGAAGATGACACTGATGATGAAAATTCTTCAGTTTTTGGGGGAAACACTCCTGAAAAGAATGACTCTAATCTGGATGCCAATATTAATGAGGAGGTTGCCCATCAAACAAGAACTCAGAAGAATCATCCTCCTCAGTTGGTGATTGGTGATATCAATTCCCCCATAATCACAAGGCATCAAAGTGAGTTGGGAGGATTGAAAGACTTACAATCAGGGTTATTATCATGTTTTCTATCTCAAATTGAGCCAAAGAAGGCTTATGATGCAATGAAAGACCCAAGCTGGATAGAAGCTATGCAAGAGGAGCTGCTGCAGTTTGTGCTGCAAGATGTATGGTATCTGGTTGATCTTCCAAAAGGACACAGGGCAATTGGAACTAAATGGATCTTCAGGAATAAGAAAGATGATAGAGGAATAGTAATAAAGAATAAGGCCAGGCTTATGGCACAAGGGTACACACAAGAAGAGGGAATAGACTATGAAGAGGTATTTGCACAAGTAGCCAGAATTGAGGCAATTAGGTTGTTTCTAGCCTATGCTTCTTTCATGAAGTTCAAAGTATATCATATGGATGTTAAGTGTGCATTTCTATATGGGACAATTGATGAAGAAGTGTATGTTTGTCAGCCGCCAGGGTTTGAGAATCCTACCTTTCCTGACAAAGTATACAAATTAAAGAAGGCACTCTATGGGCTACATCAAGCACCAAGAGCTTGGTATGATACTCTGTCTACCTATCTCTTGGAAAATGGTTTTGAAAGGGGCATCATTGACAAGACTCTGTTCATCAAAAGGAAGAAGAAGGAAATCCTACTTGTACAAATCTATGTGGATGACATCATCTTTGGATCCACAAAAGATCTTATGTGCAAGGAGTTTGAGGAGCTGATGCACAAAAGGTTCAAGATGAGCTCAATGGGTGAACTAACATTCTTCCTTGGGCTACAGGTTAAACAGAAGAAAGATGGCATCTTCATAAGTCAATCCAAGTATGTGCAGGATATACTTACCAAGTTTGGATTTTCAAAAGCAAAGCCTGCAAGCACACCTATGGAAACACACAAAAAGATCACTGCAGACCTTGAGGGGGAGGATGTGGATGTTCATCACTATAGATCCATGATTGGCTCCCTCATGTATCTAACAACTTCAAGACCAGACATTATGTTTGTTGTATGTGTGTGTGCAAGATTTCAAGTGAGGCCTAAGCAGTCACACTTTCAAGCAGTCAAAAGGATATTCTGATATCTCAAAGGACAACCTAGGTTGGGTCTTTGGTATCCTCATGACTTACCATTTGATCTGATTGCATATTCAAATAGTGATTTGGGTGGTGCAAACTTGGATAGAAAGTCTACATCTGGAGGATGTCAGTTTTTGGGTGTAAGACTAGTTTCATGGCTGTGTAAAAAGCAAACCACAGTGTCCACCTCTACAACAGAAGCAGAGTATATAGCTGCTGCAAGCTGTTGCTCACAAGTTCTATGGACTCAGAATCAAATGTTGGACTATGGTATTACTTTTCTTCACACTCCTATATTCATTGATAACAACAGTGCTATAAGCATTGTTAATAATCCAGTCAAGCACTCTAAAACCAAGCATATATAAATCAGGTACCATTTTATTAGAGATTGCAATGAAAAGAAGTTAATTCAGGTTTTGAAAGTACACACTAGTAATCAATTTGCTGATCTATTCACCAAAGCTTTTGATGTGGGTAGATTCACATTCTTAGTCACAAGTGTGGGCATGATAAACACTGAATAAGCCTCTATCATTTCTCCTCAAGTACCATTTCTGTATAGACTCCTTGATATTTCATTTCTCATATTTTCATTATGCACGGTGCCGCTAACCCTTTGTGTTGAAGTGTTTCAGATTGACAGGTTCAAACTATGGTTAAGTCTGGTTACTACTGCTAGGTGGTTTATACTGCCAGTGCAATATTACTACTGTGTTCTGTATTTCTACTACTTGTAAGTGTTAATACCGCTGGTATGTGTTTCTACTGCTATGTGTTACTACTGCCAGAAAGTGTTAATACTGCTAGTCTTTGTTAATACTGCTAGTAAGTGTTAATACCACAGATATGTGTTTCTACTGCTACCCGTTACTACTGCTTCTATGGGTTAATACTACGGGTATGGGTTAATGCTGCTAGGGTACTTAGTACTGCTCTTAACCGAATCCCATACCCTATAAATACCCTCTTTGACCGCCAAAACCCAAATGACCCTTTGAATTTCTATTGAGTATTCATCCTCTCTTTCTCTCTAACATTCTTGCTTCCCAGTGCATAAACCCTAGTGTTGATTCAAACCCAAGAACGATGGCAGGACTGGAATTTGTTGACGATCACAATGAGCTTGCAATGCTGCAAAAGCCCAAACAAGCTGAGGGTTTTCCTGAGATTGTGGATTTCCTAAAATCCTCACACATCGCCTATGCGTTAACTGTCAATCCCACCATCTATGTGGAACATCTGCGACAATTCTGGACGAATGCATCCATTCAAACAGTTGATGGCAATCTGGTCATCCAATCAAAGGTCTGTGATAAATCTATCACAATCACAGAAGGCTGCATTCGCACTCATCTACGTCTAGATGATGCATCTGGTATGTCTACTCTCCCTAAGGAAGACCTATTTCTCGAAATTGGTCGAATGGGGTATGAAGGTCCTACTGAGGTTTATAAGTTCTTCAAGAGCAAATTTTCACCTCAGTGGAGATTCTTTGTTCATACTTTGCAACATTGTATTTCGCGCAAAACAACTGGATGGAGTGAGTTCAGCAATACCATAGCTTATGCTCTGGTCTGATTAGCTACTTCCAGAAAGTTTAATTTTTCACAAATGATTCTAAATGATTTACTTTCAAACTTAGATACAAAAACCAAAACTAAAAGATTTTATATGTATCCAAGGTTTGTACAAGAAGTACTTAACAAGGAATTGACGGATTTACCCTCTTTTCAAGAGGTGTATGTACCTAAACCTTCCAAAGGGAAGGTGTTTTCCAACATGAAAAGGCCTAGTGATGACTTTTCTGGAAAAGACACACCATTGTTCTCTACAATGATAGTTGTGTCTCATTCCCATGCTGAGGCATCAGGGTCACAACCCATATCTGACCAACCCACTGATGACCTACCCACACCATTCATTTCAAATGATCCTCCTCTGATCCCTGTTATGAAGCCCATTTCCCCCATCACTCAAACATATGTCAGGAAAAAGGTATAGAAGGTTCCTTCCTTTCCTGTATCCTCACCCCAAAAGCCTGCAAGCCCTCTGATGGAGCATTCTCCATCAGAGAATAACCAAAGGGAAACCAGAGGGGTGTCTCCCAACCCCAAGAAGGTTCTCTCTCAGGAGAAGGAAGAGCATGTGGGCAGTAAGGCTCACACTACTGATTCTGCACAAGGTGTAGGTCAGGAAAGTGTGAACAGAGCTAAGACCTTCCCACAACAACTTTGAATGAGCAATCATCTAAGGTTCCCAAGTGCCAAGAAACCAAGGGGATAGAAGGTGCTTCTACTAGGCAGAAGGCCTCTACTAAAAGATCAAAGGATCCTTCAAGGGTGGTAAACACAACCAAAGGAGGTGAGGACAAAAATAACTATGATGAATTGATGGAAACAATTGGCAATGTGAACTTAGATGTCATTAATCAGGGCTTGGAGATAGAGGCATTGAAAAAGGTGATCACTTCTCAACAAGTGAAAATTACCAAACTCAAGAAGACGGTACTTAGTTTGGTGCATAAAAAGAAGAAAAATCAATATGTCTTGAAGAGAAGAGGAAGTGCACATGATGCTTCCAAAAAGGGGGAGATTTCAGAGGCTATGGAATTTCAAGATGAGGGGGAGTTTGATGTGAATCTGAAAAGAAGGGTGAGAAGGAAACTGGTAAGGCAGCAGAGACTGAGAAAGAAGCAGAAACTGTTAAAGCAGCAGTAACTCAGTCAGCAGCAGAAACAGTGGTTGCAGTAGAAACAGAGACAAATGCAGTAGAACAGAAAAGGCAGCAGCAGAAACTGAAATGACTGTAGAAGAACTAGAGATTGCAGAGACTCTGGTTAAGGCAAAGAATGACACTCCCAAGGCTACTCAAAAGGCTAAGGGAGTGGTGATCAAAGAAGGAGAATCAGAGAAGAAAAAGTCAAAGATCAGTGTGTCAGATGTAAAGAAGAAAGGGAAGGAGAAAATGGTTGAGCCATCAAAGAAGAAAAAGCAAATAGAACTGGATGAAGAGTTGGCAAAGAAGATGCAATAAGAGCTTGAAAAGGAGAATGAGATTCAAACTGCCAAAGACAGAAAGATTGCATTAGATTTGGCTAAAAGACTCAATGAAGAATATCAGAAAAGCTTGAAACTGGCTGCAAAGAGGGTAACTATGAAAGCTTCAAAGAAAAGACAACCTTCAAAGACCTTTCTAGCTACTCAACGAAGAAGAAAGATGATCAACTTCTTGAAAGGATCCATTGGAGTTCCTGAAGGGATGTTTACAGAAATGTCCTTCAGCAGAATAGAAGAATTATACAAAAAAGGAGATGGCCAAGCTTCAAGGAGACTTCAGTCAGAGGGTTGAGTTTGAAAGAAAAATGAAAGAGAGACATGATCTGAACATTCAACATCCTTTCCCTGATAGTGAAGAAGGCACTCCTACTAAGGAAAAGGGAGAAGTGAAGAAAGAAGAAACACTAGCTCAGAAAATTGGAGATGTAAAAAGAAAGAAGTCTATTGCTACAAAGCCAAAGGAAAAGAGACCTAGAACTGAGGAAGTTGAGAAAGAAAAGGAAAGTGAAAGAATGGAAGCAGAACCATCATAACCTACTGTTGCACCTCCTACAGAGCATGTTGAAACTGAGCATAGTCAAGAACAGCCAAGTCAATCTGATGTGCAGTTTGATTTGTATATGACAGTAACAAATGAAGAACCAGTGAAAGCTGATCCTATCTCAATGAATGGTCCAGAAATCATTCATTGGGATACTTTGGTGGACAAAAGAACATAATACATCAGAATCAAGAGAATGGGTGATCAGTATGAGGTTTATTCTACTTGGGGAAAGATCATAAGAAGCTGTACCAGGGTTGATTTGGAGGAGATGTATAAGGTTGGTCTGAATCTATATGGTGACTTGCTGAAAGGACCTGGGATGAGCATAACTAAGATGGCTATGGAATTTTTATGCAAGATGTTTGATCCAGATAGAGTGAAGTATCTTATCAAAGACCTGCATCATGAAAATGCTTTTAAAAGAATTGATCACTGGATGCTTTTTGAAAGATGTGGAGTCTATGTCTTAACCATTGATAAAAGCTATCATGAGTACTACTTGGTGGATAAGGTATATGACCACAGCAAAGCAAAGTTGCAAGGGATGTTGAGAGCTAAGCTGGTATGTGCTAAAGGTTCAGAAATGGCCAGAATTGTGATCAAAAGAACAATCAATCAAAGTCTAGGTTTGAATCCTGATCTAGGAATCTGAGCAGGTATTTTGAAAGCATCATGAAGACCATAATCTTAAGAACTTAACTTCTTGATTTCAAAAGTTAACTTAGGGGGAGATTGTTGGGTTTGAAATGTGCTAAGGATGGATAATACTGCTGAGTCTTGCTGGTTACTACTGTTGAAGACATTAATACTGCTACTTGAAGATTTTAGTGCTGCTAGAGGTATTCCTACTGCTAGAGGTATTACTACTACTAGTAGTTAGTACTGCTTGAAGAGTTAATACTGCAAGATGGAAATTACTGCTGAAGAGCTGGTTAGTACTGCTATTGAGTAAAAGATGTTGCTGAAGATTAATGCTGCTCATGAAGATAAAGATGATTTGTTGCTTAAAGCAAAAGACGAGATTGAAGATAATTATGGACTGGATGCTGAAGATCAATATTATTTTTGTAATTATCTTGTAATCTGTTTTGTATATATAGTATAGAAGTCTTAGATCATAGGGATAGAATATACATACAGATACATACATTTTTGTTCCAGAGAGAATTAGCCTCAAGATTGTTAGAAATCCTTTCTTTAAAGAAGTATTGAACGTCTGTTGAGCCTGTTCAACAGATTGAGGCTTTGGTTGTAATCATTAAGTTAAATCAATATAACTTGTCATTTGTAGTCACACTATTCCATTAATTTACTGTTAAAGTGTTATTCCGCAAACTTCTTTAACATAGTTTCTGAGTGTTTAGTTTAAATTCTTGTTTTGAATTTCGATCCTGACAAATTCGCCAACAGTCGCAAAATTAAGAAGCAGACTAGCGACCTTTACTATATAACCCAGAAGAATGGTGAATCTGTCCGTGGTTATTTCAATTGATTTAATTCAGAGATGATCAACATACGAAATTTTGACGTCAAGACCGCGGTCGAAGCCTACAAACGTGGTCTTGACAATAGTTCGGACCTATACACGGACTTAAGAAGTATCCAACAGAGAATTTTTAAGACATCCAAGCAAGAACTTTGGCTTATATGCGAGTTGAGGATCACACGGCCTTTTGACGCAAACATATGGGCGACAGAAGGTCGTTAAGTGTTAAGAAACCAGACTTCAAGGCTCGAGCGATCTCTAAAACAGAGTTGTCATGACAAATCTCGAACATTAGATTTGAGAAGAAGAAAAATGTCCCAACGTCCAAATTCCCCCAATACCCCAAGATTTCTTCTTATGGATTCAATGGGGGCGTCTAAAGATTTGGTCGAATCTCTCAATATGTACAATTGACCATTTGATGGTCGAAGAATAGCGATAAAGATAATGCCAAGAAAGACAATTCCAAATGGTGTGATTTCCATAGTGACCATGGACATACGATAGATGAATGCATATGCAACACCTCGGTTTCTGAGTAACCATAAATGTCCAGCCAAGTAGCAAAACCTACATCCTCATTGAAGAGGACACAATCTGAAGCCACTCTTAGTCCTCCAAAGAGAGCTAACAAATGTAAAAAGGGAAAAACAATAAAGTTGGGCGAGGCCTCTCAATAGGCCAAGCTTATTGAATTTGGCCTCAGCTCCAAGGCATCTGCAAACACAATCGTCTCTTCAACGGTCTCTTCAATCGTTGACGTATAGGTGGAGTCTACCCAAACCACCTCTGTGCCTCAAATCACTAAGGGTATGATTTCAGGCATCTCCACTACCTCTTTGTTGCACAATGACTCGGCCCCTCTCTCCTCAACAATCGTCTCCTATCCTCATCTTTTGGTCAACATAACATGGGTCAGTGAACCATAAATGGTTGTCCCCACTCACGATGAAGCCCTATTCATTGCATCACAAAATCCTAAAGCGTTTAGACGCTCAACCACTTTGTCAGGTGATGAACGCACAGGATGCCTCTCACAGGTCTTCTCATTAAAATAAATTTGATCCTCTCAACAGTGAGTTTGAAATGCTTAGCCTTAGCAGTAATCAATCAGATACAACTGAGGAACCTTCAGGTACTCCATCCTTCCCTACCTATTCTTTTCTGGTTACTAACCCTAAGCAAACTCATGCTCAAGTTACTCCTAAATTTTTCAGGTCCTAAAATTACCACTAAGGATGTCAACGATATGGCAAAAGATGCCAAGTTGTTGCTGCCATCCCTTGACAGATTACGCACATAAATTAAAAAATATATGGTATCCAATGCTGAGGAAGTTCCAACATCGCTCTCAATGATTAAAGTTGACACTGACGGTCTGTCTTCTTTTAAGACTGACATATCAGAGCTCAAGGCGGGTCTTGCTGCAAACTCTTCTGCCATCGAAACTCTTCAGAGCTTGTTCTCCAAGCACTCTGAAAGTAACAACTCCCAGCTCACTTAACACTGTGAAACGCTGAAGCAAATTTTGGAGATTCTTCCGCATCCAGCTCCGCCTCCTCTAGTCCCTGCTTCTTCATTTAAAAAGGACGATTGTCTAACTCTAGACCTAGTTGTTGAGCTAAGGATTCGACAGGCATCTTCCTTCGCTGATTTTGAAAAGAAGGTTGATGAAATCTGGGCCAGGGCACATCTCTGTAATGCTGAGGATGACAAAGAGGGGGAAAAGAATGTACAGATTGAAGAAAGGGAAAATGTAAATAATGAAAACTAGTCTACTGATGATCAACCTGCTGAAAATGAATCTCTCTCATCAGATGATGTTGAAGTCATCATCAAAGATCCTTAGACTTCCATCTCTACACCAACTATCACACCTGATGTTGATGATGAAGAAGATGATATTGATGCATATATACCTAATGATGGTGATATACTGGGAAAAATGATGACGATGATGATGGTGACGAGTTCTTTATTCAACGAGAACCTCTCTCAACTTCCAAAGGTATATCCTTCAAAGATCCTTCATCCCAGGGGGAGAGACCCTATCAACAAAAGAACCAGGATTAGCAAAGGAAAAGGATTGGTTGATGACAACCTAACCATTCTCTACAATGTTGAGGGGGAGATTGAACAAACAAAGGTAACAAATGCTCTAACTCTCTGCATCCCTAACCAAGCTCAAGGTTCAATCCCCTCTATTTCTGAATCTGAAGTTATTCCAAACCCTCAACCTATTTCTACTATATATACTAAATCACTATCCCCATATATCCCTACTACTTCATATACATATAGTTTACCTCCCTCAACCTATACCAGTATCTCCTTTCCCTTGTGTGAATCCCCTCATAAACTCTCAGATATACCCTTTAAAGTAGATGAATCCCCTGGTACTCACCTGAATCGGATGTTGAAAAAGAAAATGGAAATATGATTCCTCGAAGATCTTCAAGCACAAACTTATATAATCAATGTTATGAAATTGAAGAGTCTACAAGGATGGCTCAAATAGTTGCTCAGCTAAATCATAGCAGAGTAAAAATCCATCTTCTTACCTTTGGTGATGATTTTAGTTTTCTATCTGATGTTGAATGCGAGAAAGCTCTAAAATCTCAAGAGGATATGGAACGTCAACAACAAATGTTGAAGGAAAGTTTAGAGCTATCCAAGGCATTAACCATTGACACACACAGAGAAGGGAAGTTCAAAAAGAATAATCATATCAACGCTCAAGATCTGCTACTCAGAGAAGCTGAAAAAGATAACAAAAAGGAGCTGACATTGAAGGAGAAGGAGTTGAGATGGTGTCAACTGAAAGTAGAACATCGCCTTAACAAGTCTAAGATCACTGATGTCACCATCACTTGGCGAGTAAAAGAAGGTAAGGTACTAGTCTCTATGATCATATAAAGAGATGATCAAAACTCCTTCATTGACTATCATTCATACCTATACAATTATGGATTCTACGAATGACTGGAGATTCGCCAAGGCATACAGAAGTCCAAGTCAAATTTCAAAGGGTATGTTCAGAAAGAGCTGAACAATCTGTTCGACAGAGTTTCCAAAGTCATAGATGTAACACCCTCAAATTTGGAAAGAACAAATAATTAAAATTTTCGATATTACATCAAGCAAAAGATAAATCTTCTTCCAATAAATCAAAGCTTGATACACTTCCAGAATAAAATTCTATATTTAACCTCATCAATCATAAACTCCAGTCTTATACAAGGACTAAAACCAAAGTCAGGTGTTACTTAACCCCAAACACAAGTTACTCTTCTCAAAAAAAATGTGGAAGACTTCAACAAGCTAAGCACTCCTCGAGCACACAACTAGCACTCCTCTCTTCACAGTGTCACTAGGACTATTCCCAACCGGCACCTGTTGCACATGTCGACAAATAAAAAGGTTAGGCTAACGCCTAGTGAGTTCAAAAGTTTTCAACATGAATAAATATATCGTTGAATAGAAGGGATGCAATTTAAATCATACTCTTTCAAAATGATATGCCTCAAATATGAAAATGACTCATTTTCCAATAATATGCATTTTAAGCGAAGGAAACACCAATATAAACGTTTTCCAATCCAAACTATTTAAGGACAAAGATCCCAATAATAAACGTTCTTTCGTAAATTAAATTTAACCCAAAACTCACTCCAAATGAGAATAGAAATCAAACTCACAATTTATGAAATGCGGATAAAACTTTATATGCCGAAACACAAAACACGAGTGGGGCTTAATACTCAACCCATAAACCATGGATAAAATCCATATATACAAAACATCACCGAAAACATGGATAATAAAACTCAATACCCAAAACAACACCTTTCGGTGACGGGGGAGACCCGAATTCCATCGAGTGTGGCAGGCACACAAAGTTAAGCCACATATCAAAGTTCTCGAGCTTCACATAGAATCATGGATCCCCGTATACGGCTCCCAACCGAGCTACCACCGCAAGATGCCCAAATGACCCTAGTGTCTACTCAATCTCTAGATGAGTGTCACCACAAAACCCACAAGTACCCGTATCCGGCTCACCATGGGCACCACTGCAAGACTTAGCTCCGTATACGGCTCTGCAGAGGACTAATGCAAGCTTACATAAAAACATGACTTGGGGACTACTCACTAGACTTCAAACATGGACATCAAAACTCCGTGAACCAAACTAGATTACACGGGCATCGAGTTCAACCACCCACGATCTATACCTCGACCCCTTCGCTAAAGGCAACACGGTTATCGAGTTCAACCACCCATGATCTATACCTCGAGTCCCCTGCTAACCATAAATACTTCCAGTCTCAAAACAGGGATAGAGATCCCAATTTAAACCCACTGACCGACTCATATGCCTATGGATCCAATGCATTACAGTTTAAAACGTTACATGACTCCAACGAATGAACTAACACATTCAAAACATGTAACTCTCAAATAAGATGCAACTAAGTACGCCATACATCAAAGCTCCTTATCGAGCTACCAAAACTGAGTAAATACTCCAAAGACTCATTTGAGTATAAATCAAGCCCAAAGGCATAATAAACGTTTGGTTAAAACACGTGAGCCAATAGATTATATATTTTCCCAAAATCTTTGACTATCCATTTCAAATTGGCCTTCGGTCCAAAACCAAAAAGGTTTACATTTTCTAAAATGTCTACAAGGTCGGGAACGACCAAAGTCAACATGAGTCACAAATTCTTATTTTCAAAACGTCCCATTTCATAAACAATGCATATTTTTAACAAACAGTAAAAGTGCATTTTGACCAAATAATCTCCATTTATGCAATAAATCATCAAAACGCTTTTGTTTATGACTTATTTATCAAAATGCCCAGAAATTCCAAGTATGGGTGTTTTACAATGTTTATAAAGTTAAACACTTCCAATAATCAAAACCCACCAAATAGCTCAACAAATGATAATTTCATGTAAAACATATAAACACTTTAAAATGAACATTTTGGAATGTACAACGTTTTCACAAAACAACTTGAACTCACCTTGTTAGATTTAGGCTAAATCTAGGCTTTTACCCCCAAAACTTGAATCTCCTTTGATGAAAGCTTGATATTTCCAAGCAATCTCCCTAGATCTTCGATCCAACACATCTTCAAGGTTTCCTTCACCACACAAGTCATCATAATCACACCCAAGTTGAAGGATGAAAGGGAAAAGGATGAAACCATCAAACCCTAGCTTAACATTATGAGAGATGAGGAACTTACCACCATAAAATACTCTTTTATCTTCCAATATACTTCAAATAAATTTGATATATCCTTGAAGATCTCTCAAAAACGAAACCATGGCAACTTGAATCACCAAAAACGGAGTTGACATGCAAAAGTTATGAGGAAATGAAGATAGAGGGCTGAAACTCGGGTTTTATGGTCGAACAGTGCTCCGCGCGGGTTACCATGCGGCCTAACCTAGGTCACTACCCGCGCGGTTTCCCCTAAGTCATGTGGGTGGCTCTAAGTCGCGCCGCAAGTCACCCCGTGCACTGTTCGTCCGATTTTCTTCATTTTCTTCATTTTCATGCCTGATCACTGTTTTGGTCATAACTTCTTCGTTTTACCTCCGATTTTGTTCTGGAAAGAACCGTTGGACTCGTAATTGAATTCTTCATCCAACAAGACTATAAAATCTAGTATTCAAGTCCAAAATTCAATTTCTTCTTTTTCCCCTTAAAATACCAGTTTCTGTATTAAATTGAAATTATACCTTCCGAAAATCGGGGTGTTACAATCCTCCCAACCTTAGAAAAGATTTTGTCCTCGAAATCTGGCGCCGACTAAACACCCAACATCGCCTTTAGAGAGGTTAATCGGTTATCTATCCTAAAGGGATACCTCCACGGTGTCTTGCCTCATATACGAAACCGATTACATTCTAGTTAAGGTTGTTACTGTACTACTCATAACGAGTCGTCACAATTCAATCCCAAGGTTCGACATATCTCACAAATGACGGGATGAACATCGAGTCCTTATCAAACCATCTTCCTATCAATAAGATCTCGGTTTCCTCCCAACCTTAGGGTGTACACATCACCTCAAGAGTGGCTTACGACCTTAACTAAAAACTTCCACCAAGGACACCCCAAAACGAACTTTATGCTTAAAGACTTCTAATTCCGACACATCACAGTTTCCTCAATAATAAATTTGTACTTAATCTTTACATCGACATTCTCACCAAATTCTCCCAATACTCAACACCACCAAAGATTTATCGTCCTTTTCCTGACGAAGTTCCTAGCACTATTTTGGTCCGATTCACCACGCAACAACCTGTCTTCCCCAAACTGCCCCAATACGCAAAATTTGTAGACAACGAATTACCCTAAAATCCCCGGTTACTCAACTCCTATAGTCCATTCAAACATCGATTGACAAATCAACGAAACCTCGTTGTTTACAGAATTACCAATGATCGATCCCTAATTTCCATCAACTAATTTCCTTAATGTTACCACTTAAATTACAAAGACACAGTTTCATTAGAAGTTGAAGCACCCCAACGGTCATTGTTCTCAAATCGAATGTCGACACTTATCCTCAAAATGTTTACACCTCAATCGTGGATATACCACCATGTAATTCTTTCCAGATTTTGCACTGACGAATTAAAGTTGACAACTATCATGGAACTAAATTCCAACAAACAAATCACCATAATTTCCTTATTCCTGAAGACTCACCTGATTGGTACACATCCGACCCATGCATGACGTCGAAAATTGACCCATCAGTTCATATCCCACCGAAATCAAGCAACCACACAATGATTTATCCCGAAGATTTACCGAAATAGAAAGATCACCACTTAAATATCTGGGAGAATACACAACTCTACTACTTCAATTATTCGTGCGTGTGCCAATTCATAAACTGAAATCAAAATTCGAAACTAACCACGGGTCGGTTAATCCGACGCTTCATTTTCCAAGGACTCCTCTAGTCCTGATTACAACTCCTTTCATGGAAGGGGTTCAAATCTACAACTCTAATGAGTTCAAGGTTTTTTTTTCAACTACTATGCCAATTTTAAATTTTATAAAACTTCTGTCAGGATCGAATTCTTAACAAGAATTAATACTCAGAAACTAATATCAAAGAAGTTGCGGAAAAACACTTTGATATTTAATAAAACAGTAATCAAACACAGTATATAATGATCAAACAGTAAACTTGTATTGAATGCTTAAAGTTACAAGATTACACACTCAACCTCAATATTGATGAACAGGCTCACCAATACGAATTCTACTTCTCTAGAATTAGGATCTATGCCTTGAGGTTGATTTCTCTCTTGAAAAACAATTATCAAAAGTTATTTCTATCTATTCTACACATTCTATACATATACTGATAAAAAGGTAATTACAAAGAATAAACAAATCTTCAGTATATCTTCCATGTATATCTTCTAAGTATATCTTCAGTATATCCAGCTGTAGTACTTTCCATCCGTATCTCTTTAGCAGCACTAATAATGCTCAGCAGCATTAACTTCAAGTAGCAGCATTAACTACTAGCAGTATTAACTACTAGCAGTACTAACTAGCTAAGCAGTACTAACTTTGTTCAAGCAGTACTAACTTTAACTAGCAGTAGTAATTCTACTAGCAGTAGTAACACTTAGCAGTATTAATCTTCAACTTGTTCTGGCAGTAGTAACTACACTTGTACTAGCAGTAGTAACTACACTTAGTAGAATCTTCAGTTCCCAACAATCTCCCCCTAACTTGACTTTTAGAAGAGAAGTCAAGTTCTTCAGATATTCTTCCAGATGCTCTTTTTAATGCTCCCAAAACTTCCAAGATCACGCTGCTAAGTCTGGATTCAGTCCCAAACTCTGATTGATTATCCTCTGAATGAGATACTTGGCCATTTCTGAATTTGGTGCACAACCCAACTTCTTCTTTAGCATGGCATGGACCTTTAGTCTGGTGTGATTATATACTCTATCCACTAGGAAGTATTCTGTGTGATTTCTATCCAAAGTCACTGCATATACTCCACTAGTTTCATATAGAGTCCAACTTGTGACTTCTTTAAACACACTCTTGATGACCTGGTTCACTTCTTCAGGTTTGAACATCATGCATAGATACTCCATCACCAGTTTTGTAAGAGAAATTCCTGGAGTATTCAGATGGTCTGCATACAGCTTAATTCCTATGCCAAACATCTCTTCTATATCAGATCTAGAGCATGTTTTGACAATTTTGATCCAAGTATTGAATATTTCATACTTATCACCCTTCCTCTTTAGTCTGATGTAATCTTTTCCATCCATTTTCAGAACATCCCAGTGAATGATCTCTGGTGGCTTAACTCCAACAGGTTCTGCAGAAATTGGTTCAGGCACTTTGTCCATCACTACCATATATAAGCTTACATCATCTTTGATTGATGACCCTTGCTGGCTTGATGACTCAGGTGCCACTTCTTCTTCAGCAACATTTTGTTCTTCTTCTATCCTAGACTTCTTATCTTTCTTTCTTTTGGCCATCATCTTGGTTCTTTTCAAAGTCTTTTGAACCTGTACTAGAGTAGCTTCCTTCTTCTTTTCTTCCTTTTCCATTTCTTTTATAGGAGTTCCCTCTTCACTTTCAGGGAATGGTTGATTCATATCTATATCATGTCTCTCCTTTGCCTTCTTTTCAAACTCCACTCTATCCTTTTCATTGCTCTTCAGCTTCTCCATTTCTTTCTCATATAGATCCTTGATTTGATCAAAATTCATCTTCACAAACATTTCTTTCTTTACCCCAATTGCACTTTTCAAGAAAGTTATCATTTTGTTTCTTTCCTGAGTGGCAAGGTAAGTTTGTGAAGGTCTTCTCTTCTTTGCACTTGATCTGGCCATCATAGCCTTTCTCAAGGTTATTGCTCTTTGCTTGGCTTTCTCTGTTTCCAACCCTTTCTGGAATGCTTCATTTAACTCATTTGCTAGTGCTCTGGCCATTTCTCTGTCTTTTTCAACCTGTTCCTTTTCTGCTAGATCTAACTCTTCTTGCACTTTCTTTGCTAATGCTTCATCTGACTCAATCATCTTTTGCTTTTTAGATGGTTGATCAGATTCTATCATCTTTTCTTTCCCTTTTCTTTTTATATCTGCAGCCATGTCTTTCTTTTCTGATTTCTTGTCTCTTCCTTCATTTATGACCACTCCCTTTGCTTTGGGAGTGTCATTCTTAGCTTTGATTAGCACTTCAGCTACTTCAATTTCTGTTGGTGTTAACTCTGTTACTGCTGCTTGTGAGGTTTCAGCAGCATTAACAGTTTCTGCTTCCTTCTCCCCCTCAACTTCTACTCTTTCTTTATCAATCTCCCCTTCCCTTGATGCTTCTTCCATGTTGATCTCCCCCTTTTTGGGAGCATCAGTCTCTGGTTTCCTCCTTCTGAGCACAAATTGTTTCTTCTTCTTTTGCAAAATCAGTTTCCTTACCATTTGCTTCAACTTGATGATTTGTTCTTGTTGTGACAGTACTATGAGTTTTAGCTCTTCTATGTCTTTGCCCTGTTTGAGTACATCCATGTTGATGTTGCCCATTGTCTCCATCAATTCATCATAGTTATATCTGTCCTCACCTTCTCCAGGAGTGTTACCCCCTATTGAAGGATCATTGGATCTTTTAGTAGTGGAAGTCTTCTGCCTAGCAGAAGCACTATCCACCCCTGTGGTTTCTTGGCACCAGGGACCTTCAAATGATTGCTCATTCAAAGTTGCCATGGGGGAGGTCTTATTGATGTTACCACTTTCCTCCTCTGTGTTAGCAGGAGTAGTGGCAGCCTCATCGCCCATATGCTCTACCTCCTCCTCAGAGAGCACCTCCTTTGGGTTGGGAGACACCCTTGTGGTTTCCCTTTGGATATTCTCTAGGGGAAAATTCTCCCTTAGAGGGCTTAAAGGCTGTGTGGGTGATGGTACAAGAAGGGAAGGAGCCTTCTTTACCTGTTTTCTTTGATAAGTTTGGGTAATTGGAGAGGTTGGTTTTGTAAGAATGGACTGGGGAATTGTTTTTGAGTGAGAAGGTTGGGCTTGGCTAGCAGTGGGATGGTCTAATGAGGGCCTTGACCCTGCTGCCATACCTTCAGTGGTTTGGGACACCACCATCATTGTAGAGAACAATGGGGTGTCAACTCCTTCCGAGTCCCCAGCAGATCTTCTCATATTTGAGAAAACCTTGCCTTTTGGGGGTTTAGGTACATATACCCCAACAGGTTGAGGGATATCCGTCAATTCATGGTTAATTACTTCCTGAACAAATCTGGGATACATAAAGAAACTCTTTTTGTTTCCCATATTTGATACAAGATCATTGAAAATCATCTTTGAGAAATTGTACCTTCTGGATGTAGCCAAGCATACCAAAGCATATGCAATTGGACTGCTGAACTCACTCCATCCAGTGGTCTTTTTGGAGATGCAATGCATCAGGGTATGAACAAGAAAACGCCATTGGGGTGAAAACTTTGCTTTTGAGAATTTGAAAACACCCAATGGGCCTCCATACCCCATTCTAGTAAGATTAGAAAACAGTTCATCATTAGAGATAGACATTATACCAGAGGCATCGTCTAGACGTAGACTGATGCGAATGACTTCTTCAGTAACTGTAAGTGAGTGATCACAGATTCTTGTCTTGATCATTTGCACCCCATTTTCCACAACAATGGTTGCATTAGCCCAGACCTGCCTTTGGTGCTCAATGTAGATTGTAGGTGATACAGTAAGAGCATGAGCAATGTGGCTCGACTTCAGAAAGTCGACTATCTGATGAAAACCTGAAGCTTGCTTTGGCTTTTGTAGCATCGCAATCTCGTTGTGCTCGTCGATGAATGTCATGGATGCCATTGGTTTTAGTGAAAACTTGCCTGAAAACTACGAACTTGAGAGAGAAAAGGTTTTGAGCGCAAGAGAACAGTATGCAAAGAGTCGTTATGAACTTTTAGGCGGGCAAAACGTATTTATAGTATTCGGAATATAAGCAGTATTAACCTAGAGCAGTATTAACTAACTAGCAGTATTAACCGCGAGCAGTATTAACCATGAGCAGTATTAACTGAACTAGCAGTATTAACCGCGAGCAGTATTAACCACGAGCAGTATTAACTGAACTAGCAGTATTAACCGCGAGCAGTATTAACTGAACTAGCAGTATTAACCGCGAGCAGTATTAACCACGAGCAGTATTAACTGAACTAGCAGTATTAACCGCGAGCAGTATTAACTGAACTAGCAGTATTAACTATACTTACTCCTTTTAAACTTGCTAAATACTGAGTACTGCTATGCATATCCTGAAAAGAAGATTATTAACACCAAGAATAAAAATATACAGGTATAAAACCACTTTTTGAGAAGAAGATTATTCAGAGTTTATCATCCCCACACTTGTTACCAAGAAAGTGAATCTACCCACATCAAAAGCTTTAGTGAATAGATCAGCAAACTGATTATCAGTGTGAACTTTGACAACTTGAATAAGTTTCTTTTCATTACAATCTCTTATAAAGTGATACCTGATTTCAATGTGCTTTGTCTTTGAGTGCTTGACTGGATTATTTACAATGCTAATAGCACTGCTGTTGTCAATAAAGATTGGAGTGTGTAGAAAGGTTACCCCATAATCCAGCATTTGATTCTGAATCCATAAGACTTGAGAACAGCAACTTGCAGCTGCTATGTACTCTGCCTCTGTTGTAGATGTGGATACTGTGGTTTGTTTCTTGCACTGCCATGAGACTAGTCTAGCACCCAAAAACTGACATCCTCCAGAAGTAGATTTTCTGTCCAAGTTTGCCCCACCTAGATCACTGTCTGAGTATGCTATTAGGTCAAAAGGTGAGTTATGAGGATACCAAAGTCCCAATCTGGGGTGCCCTTTGAGATATCTGAATATCCTCTTAACAGCTTGAAAGTGAGATTGTTTTGGCCTAACTTGAAATCTTGCACATACACAGACTGGAAACATAATATCTGGCCTTGATGCTGTGAGATACATGAGAGAGCCAATCATGGATCTATAAAGATGCACATCCATATCCTCCCCCTCAAGATCTGTTGTGATCTGCTTGTGTGTTTCCATAGGTGTGCTGGCAGGTTTTGATTCTGAGAAACCAAACTTGGTTAGAATATCCTGCACATACTTGGATTGACATATAAAAATGCCATCTGACTTCTGTTGAACTTGGAGTCCAAGGAAGAAAGTAAGTTCCCCCATGGAACTCATTTTGAACCTTTGATGCATTAAATCCTCAAACTCCTTGCACATGTTGTTTCTTGTAGAACCAAAAATAATGTCATCAACATATATTTGGACCAGCAAGATATCCTTCTTCTTTCTTTTGATAAATAGAGTCTTATCAATGACTCCTCTTTCAAAGTCATTTTCCAAGAGATAGGATGATAGGGTGTCATACCATGCTCTTGGGGCTTGATGTAGTCCATAAAGTGCTTTCTTTAATTTGTATACTCTGTCTGGATAGCTTGGGTTTTCAAACCCTGGTGGTTGGCAGACATATACTTCTTCTTCAATTGACCCATAGAGAAAAGCACTTTTTACATCCATTTGGTAGACTTTGAAGTTCATGTAAGAAGCATAGGCTAGGAATAGTCTGATTGCTTCTATCCTAGCTACAGGTGCAAAAACTTCTTCATAATCTATGCCCTCTTCTTGAGTGTAGCCTTGAGCTACCAGCCTTGCTTTGTTTCTTATAACAATACCTCTTTCATCTCTCTTGTTTCTGAAAATCCACTTTGTGCCAATTGCTCTGTGACCTTTAGGAAGGTCTACTAGATCCCATACATCTTGTAGCTTGAATTGTAACAGTTCTTCTTGCATTGCTTCTATCCAGCTAGATTCTTTCATAGCATCATGTGCCTTTTTAGGCTCAAGCTGGGATAGAAAACAAGAAATGGACTGTATGCTGTTGATCTTTCATTTCTTGAAGCCTGCTTTGATGTCTAGTCATCATAGGAGAAGAGATATCTCCTATTACCAGCTGTGGAGGATGATTCTTTTGAACTCTTGTGTTATGACTAGGTTCTTCATTCAGTCCATCCTCTAGATTAGAGTCATGCAACTCAACTGAAGTGGTTTCAGATGTCACTTCTGATTCTTGAGTCTCCTCATCTCTAGTGTCTTCTTCACTCTGACTTGGTTCAGTAAATGATTCCTTTTCACAGTCTTCATTTATTGTGGGTATGGGAAAAATCACAGATTTAGATATACTTTCTTGAACTTGTGTGATCTCTGATTCTCCACCATCTGTTCCTGTATACTCATTACTGAAACCAAAAGAGTTAGTTAGTGAATCAATGTCAAATAGCCATTGAGGTCCAGACCCAACAGGATTTGGTGTGTTCTCATTGCATTTGACATTGTCACTTTCTTCAATTATTCTAGAAGAAGAGTTAAAAACTCTGTAGGCCCTACTCTGAGATGAATATCCAACAAGAAATCCATCATCTGCTTTGCTATCAAACTTACCTAAGTGAGATTTGGTATTTAGAATTGTACAAGGACACCCAAAAGGTTTGAAGAAACCAATAAAAGGTTTTCTTTGATTTAAAAGCTCATATGGGGTCTTGTTCTTTTGCTTGACCACTAGAACTCTGTTTTGGACATAACAAGCAGTATTAACTGCTTCAGCCCAGAATGTAATTGGCAATTTTGAATCAGCCAACAGAGATCTAGCAGCCTCTATTAGTGTCCTATTTCTCCTTTCAGCAACACCATTCTGTTGAGGAGTCCTAGGAGCACTATATTGTCTCTCAATACCTTTTCCTTCACAAAAGGTGTTTAGATCATGATTTTTAAATTCAGTTCCATTATCTGATCTAATGACTTTTACTCTTTGATTAGTTTGGTTTTCAATTCTTAGGATAAAGGATTTGATAAGACCACTTGTTTCATCCTTAGTCCTTAGAAAATATACCCAAGTAAATCTGGAGTAATCATCAACAATAACCAAGCAGTAAGATTTCTTTCCTATACTCATAACATTTGTAGGACCAAACAGGTCCATATGCAATAACTGGAGACAAGAAGAAACAGAATTTAACTCTTTTGTCTTATGAGAAGTTTTGTGTTGTTTGCCTTTAAGACAAGCAACACAATGATCATCACATGAAAAGACTTTTGAAGGTAAACCTCTTACAAGGTTATTTTTAACAAGATTGTTCATAATCTTGAAATTCATGTGACACATCCTTCTGTGCCAAAGGGAGGATTCATCTATAGAAGCTTTTGAAACAAGACAATTTAAAGATGAATCACTATTGACATTGTCCAAATCAAGACAGTAAACATTGTCTTTTCTTGGAGTTCTAAGTAGTATCATGTTTTCATCAACTACTTTGAACCCTGGAGCAAGAATCATACACTCAGTGTTAGTAAATAATATACTATGTTGTTTGTCACAAACCTGTGATACACTTAACAGGTTGTACTTTAATTGATCAACATAGTAGACATCCTCAAATGTCATCTTACCTTTGGTGACATTACCTTTTCCACTTATCTTACCACCAATAAGATTGTCTCCAAATGCAACATGTCCTCCATTAATTTGCTTGAAATCCTGAAGGCATGACATGTTGCCAGTCATGTGCCTAGAGCAACCACTATCAACATGCCATATGCTCTTTCCCTTGAGCTGTTGGTTGCCCTGCACATTAAATAAATCAATTAGTATGATTGGGGACCCAAGCCAAAGTGATCTTGGGTCTTCCTTTCTCATCAAAGTATTTACATTCCTTTTTAATGAGGTTTTTAAACTCAGAGCACTCTTTATTAGAGTACTTTGTCAATATGGTTGGCTTAGCGGAAGCAGTACTAACCTTAGAAGTACTAACAGAGTTAGCAGTAGTATTACTTCTAGCAGCACTATCATTGTCAGCAGCACTACTTGCAATAGCAGTACTAACAGTTTTAGTGCTTTTAGGAATCCACATATTGACACTTTCTTTAACAGAATACTTTTTCTTCATGTGGCTTTTAGTTTTAACAGTTTTCTTAGCCACATGATTCTTTTCAATTTTCTTATAACCAAAGGGTTTTTGCATGGATCTTTGGAAATTCATTCTTTGGTTTATAGGATTGAAATAACAGAATTTTGCAAGATGATTCAATTTGCCACAGATAAAACAAGGTTTTGGTCTATTGATTTTACTTAGATCAACCCCTTGTTTTTGTGCCCACTGATTATTCCAATTTCTCTGATTTCCCCTCCTTTTATCATGTTTTTGAGGCTCAGATTTATTGCAAGTACACTGTTTGCAAGGACCTGGATTCACAACTGTGGTCTGTTTATAATGGACCTTACCAAACTTTTCCTCTGTCTTCTCTATGTTCTTGGATTTGATCCAAGCCCTTCCACAATCCTCATTGGTGATAATGTTGTTTTCTATAGAAATCTCACCACTCACCTTGTTCTCCTTACTCTTGCCAACCTCTTTCTCAGTCTTATCCTCAACAATTACCTCATCTAAGGGATCTATTTCAGTGGCTCCCTCATGCAATTCCTTCCTATCTTTGGTGTCTAATAGGTCTGAAGTAGGAGGAATGTAATTGTTGTTATATGGTGGAGGTGTGGCATTATACCCAATTCCTCTTCTCAACTTATCATGAATCTGATTTTGCAGTAAGGAGTCCATTGCTTTAGAAGCATTGGAAAACTTTTCTACATCAAGCTTAACCTTGGTTAACTCCTCTTTCAGTTTTTCACTCTCCTCTTTAGATTTAGTCAGTTTAAGTTCTAAATCCTTTTTCTCCCACTTCCAGTAATTAGTGTCATATGAGTGTTGTAGTTCATTGGCTTGAAAACCTTTGATTTGATCTTCAAATCTCTCTACTATCCTCACATAGTCTTTTATATCCTTTTCTAGTCTCTTCAGGTCATCACTCATCTTCTGATTGTGATCCCTGTACCTTTTAACAGTGTCTATGCAAGTTTTATTGCAGAGATTAGAACTTACCTCAGATGGAAGATCAGATACTTTAGCCATAAGAGCTTGATTCTGAGTAGCTTCTTCTGCTTGATCACTCCAATCAAACCCCATTCCTTGTTGAGAAACAAGGGCTTGAGCAGAGTTTCTGTTGTTATTGAAGCTTCCAGATTGAACTTGTTGATGGTTGTTGTTGTGAGACATTCCACTTCTGCATTCTCTAGCAAAATGTCCCTTCAGATGACATTTGTAGCATTCTACCTTTGATTTATCAAACCCTGCTCCATCTTCTCTTCTTTGTGAGAAGTTGTTTCTTCCAGTCCTCTTTATAAACTTTTTAACCCTCATGGAGAGCATGGCCATCTGCCATTTAATATCCATCTCTTCCAGATCATCAGGATGCAGTTGTTCTAAGTCATCATTGATCAAAGAAGAATTTCCATGATTAGAAAGAAGAGCTTCAAATACATAATCAGTGCCTTTATCTAAATTTGATCCATTAGCAGCATTAACTGATTCAGGGTTAGCAGTAGAATCAATTGATGCTGATAGGAGTGCAGCATTATGAACATATCCAGAAGGCTTCTTCTTTGCCTCCACCTCAGCTTCAAATACTCTAAGATCATTGTACAGATCATCAAGTTCTTTGTCTTCCAACTGATCATTCTGTCTGAATGACACAGTGTACATGATCCATTCATCTCCAAGGGACCTTAAGAACTTTCTGTTCACATCATCTTGATCAATCTGTACTCCCATAGTAGCTAGTTCACCAATTAGTTTATTAAACCTGTCAAAAGTTTGAGTCATGGACTCATTCTTAGTTGAGATGAAGTTTTCATACTGTTGTTTTAAGATTGCCTTTTGATTTCTCTTGGTACTTTTAGTACCTGAGAATCTCTTCTCTAGAGCATTCCAGAGCATCTGTGCATCAGTACAATTGCAGAATTGGTGTTGATACTCATTTGGAATGGCCAAGAGCAGTGTGCTCAAGGCTTTCATCTCTGTCTGTCTTGATTTCCTGTCTGTATCTGTCTTTGGAGGAATTCTTTTGCCATCTTCACCAATCTTTCCTCCATCAGATGGGCCATTCTCAATGATGTCCCACATAGAGTAATCTGTGAGGAGAATATATTGCTTGATTCTGATTTTCCACATGTCAAATTCATTGGATCTGAGCATTGGAACTTTTGAGACCAAAGTACTGCTTGATTCTGTAAGATTTTCCATGATGAATAACTGTTTCTGAGAGAATTTGGCTCTGATACCACTTGTCAGGATCGAATTCTTAACAAGAATTAATACTCAGAAACTAATATCAAAGAAGTTGCGGAAAAACACTTTGATATTTAATAAAACAGTAATCAAACACAATATATAATGATCAAACAGTAAACTTGTATTGAATGCTTAAAGTTACAAGATTACACACTCAACCTCAATATTGATGAACAGGCTCACCAATACGAATTCTACTTCTCTAGAATTAGGATCTATGCCTTGAGGTTGATTTCTCTCTTGAAAAACAATTATCAAAAGTTATTTCTATCTATTCTACACATTCTATACATATACTGATAAAAAGATAATTACAAAGAATAAACAAATCTTCAGTATATCTTCCATGTATATCTTCTAAGTATATCTTCAGTATATCCAGCTGTAGTACTTTCCATCCGTATCTCTTTAGCAGCACTAATAATGCTCAGCAGCATTAACTTCAAGTAGCAGCATTAACTACTAGCAGTATTAACTACTAGCAGTACTAACTAGCTAAGCAGTACTAACTTTGTTCAAGCAGTACTAACTTTAACTAGCAGTAGTAATTCTACTAGCAGTAGTAACACTTAGCAGTATTAATCTTCAACTTGTTCTGGCAGTAGTAACTACACTTGTACTAGCAGTAGTAACTACACTTAGTAGAATCTTCAGTTCCCAACAACTTCTAAGTGCAAAAGTGTTTGTCCCACAATAATTGTTCTAAACAAGAATAACAACAACAAATTCACCTCAAATTGTCATATGTCATTGATTTCAATTTCACAGTTTACAAATTTCGTACACAGGATGCTTTATCTCTACTTCCTCTCTCTCTCTAAGATTCTCTCTAAATGTGCACTGTCTAAGTTCCACCTTTTATTACAAAAGAACAAAAACAATTTATACTAAAGAATTACAAAAATAAAACAACAACTAACTAACACTTTGACTTTGTTTGACTTTCCATTTAAGAAGCTTTGACTTTGACCTTTGCTTGAGAGGCTTTGACTTGAGCTTTGACATTAATTCCCATGATCTTGGATCCAACATATTTGTGCACTAACAATCTCCCCCTTTGGATTCAAGATCATCACCAAAAAGAATAAACATTGAAGCTCCCCTTTGATTCAGAAACAAATGATCTCCCCCTTTGGATACTCAAAAGCAATCACGAATATTCTTACTCTTTATGTTTCTGACAAATAATTTTTCCTTTGAAAGTCAATCTCCTCCTTTAAGTAAATTTGTTTAAAGTCAAACTTTCTTTTCTTTGAATTGTCTTCATACCTTCTGTAATCACTTCCAAAGTCTATGAATATGCTCATCAAGAACTATAACAATATCCCCCAAGGTAATAAAACCTCTTCCAGACTTCAGAAAAGAAATTATCTTCAGATTTAGCTCACTTTTCTTCAGCAGTCAAACATCAAAGAAAATTTCAGCAAATTTCAGCTTGCTATCAGAATTCCATGAACTTTTGATATTATTCTGATCATTCTCCCCATAACTCGGAAATAAATCTTTCAAACTCTGTCACTTCTTGAATTCTCTATTCATATAACTTTCACCATCTTAACTTTAGTCATCATTTCTTGAAATAACTTCTCCCCCTTTTGATGATGTAGAGCATAGAAATCATCAAAACTTCTTCAAGAAATGTCATGAGTTACTTGCTGACCATTGAACTTTCCATAGGAGCCTCTGAACATCCTTCAATTCATAAAGTATTCATCTAAATCTTTTCAAATTCAGACAAATAAGAATGTAACCTGAATCAACAAATGAATCAGTTAATATGCTTGTAAGTAACACGAAGTTACTTAGTACAACGAATGTACTGTACAAGGAGTTTTATTGATGTTCACTCTAAAGTCTTCCATTCAATCATCGAATAACACAAGATTATTCTCTGAACGTTCGGACAGAAAAACAAATTTTCTGTGTGTTTTTGTTTGTGTATGAAAGAATTAAAACAAGAAAGTTAATAAAGCTCAAAATGTGTAAACTATTAAGACAACAACAGTAATACATGGACTCAATTGTGCATGATCGAAGTGCGAAGGTGGGGCAACTTTTCTTGTTTACAATATCAACATCTTCTGCATGAAGACGAGATAGATTATGTGTTGCGTCCCCAAGAAAAATTGAAACATCTCTTTGTTTAAAAAGAAATGAGTAGCGGGTGGGATTTAAACAAGAGTTGGCATGGGCTAGTTGCTTGTTTCAATGAAGTTCATGAAAGAATTGTGAAACAACAGTAATGTGGTTGCCCGGTTCAGAAAAAGTTGGTGCAGAGTTTGATGTTCTTTTAATCTGATATCTCACCCTCTTTCTTTTTACCATTTAAGCTCACTTCTAGCCAAACTCTCTTTTCATTTTATCTCAGCACACACCCATACTCAGATATTTACCCCTCCCCTCTCGATCACTCAAGAATAACTTCCTGGGTAGGAAACACTGGTTATCTTGAATCCATAGAAGTTCAATTAAGGTCACACAATTCCCATGTATATTGTCCTATAAGCAAAATGTTGCTCAATTGGTTTAACTTTTCAGTTAAAACACAATATGAACTACATGTCAGATATATATATATGCTCAGTAAGATAATCATGAAGATTTGAGCATTTTAATCACGAAAGATTCGCTGAAAACATGTATATTTGAAAAAATGAAATGAATACAAAAGACTTGTTTGAGAATCTGACAATGTATGAAAAGATCAAAGAAGAATGATTTATCATTAAAAGCTAAAGTCATGAAAATTTGGATGTTGTCTATAAGAACAATTATAGACATTATTGAAATAAACGCTCTGAATAAATTAACGCTCAACAAACTTTGAGTTTCAAATGGGGTGTCTTACCATCGAAAATTATGTTCAATTTTGAGACATGGTAAGAAAATAGTCAACAAAAGTACTAAACCGGTGTGTATGAATACTTGACAGTATATGGAAAAAAATAATACCCAAGTATATATCTTTGGAAACACACGGTTTGTAAAACATGAAAGCTCATAAAATGAAAACATTTAAAATACCACTTCTGTATTCATGAAATCTGTTTAAGAATCGAGAAGTGGTTTAAACGTTTAAGCAAATTGTTTTCATAGTTGAAAGTCGTCCATCTTTCTAATATGTATGAGATTAAGATTATAATAATCCTTACGCTCAGCTTGAATCTCATGAAGTCAGCCTCAAAGTCATGATAAATATGATCATGTAAGCTCCCCCTCAAATTCTGCATTCAGTCAAAAAGTCGTCAAAGTACAAAGTTTTATTCACCAACTTTATTAAAAAGTAAATACATGAAAGCAGTAAAACTTTTAAGAACGAGTTCTGATCAGAAGTAATCAGAAGTCAATGTCCTAACTCCCCCTGAACATATGCATCACAAAATATGTCAGTGAAAGATATATGCAAGAAAATTTATAACTCCCCCTAGAATGTAGATCAATTTA
The DNA here is from genome assembly GCA_954870635.1 of Arctium minus. Lineage (NCBI taxonomy): Eukaryota > Viridiplantae > Streptophyta > Magnoliopsida > Asterales > Asteraceae > Arctium > Arctium minus. The sequence continues at coordinate 37,596,264 of OX941087.1, read as the reverse complement.
ACTTTATCTCACTCCCCTTGAAAACATGAACAAAATCTTTCAGTGCAGATAACGTTCAGATTAAAAATAAAGAAATGAAGAAAAATAACAAAAATAAACTGTACTAGGTAACTACCGATTATGTCTTGAGGTTTAACATGCCATGTTTCAAAATGAGAAAATTAAATCTCTTTTCGTCTAAAGGCTTGGTAAACAAATCTTGAAGTTGATAATCTGTGTTTACAAAGTAAAGTTCAATTGTACCTTTTTCAACATTATCTTTGATAAAATGGTATCTCACATCAATATGTTTAGTCTTCGTGTACTGAACAGGATTAGATGATTTTTGCAATGGCGCTTTTCGTAGCACAATATATTGGAATCTTGTTGAACTGGAAACCATAGTCTCGAAGATGTGTCCTCATCCACAACACTTGAGAGCAGCAACTGACAGCAACTACATACTCTACTTCAACAGTCGAAATTGAAACACAAAGTTGTTTCTTTGATGCCCAGCTTACGAGCTTGTCTCCAAGATATTGAATGTGACCCAATGTGCTTTTCCTGGCTAGCATACAGCCTGCATGATCTGCGTCTGAATACACTATTAGCTCAAAACCTGTATCTTTAGGATACCACAAATCAAGATCTGCAGTTCTCTTCAAATATCTAAATATCCGCTTTACAACCAACATATGGGATTCTTTAGGTGAAGCTTGATATCTAGCACATAAGCATGTAGAGAACATAATATTTGGACGACTAACGTTAAGTACATTAAAGAACCAATCATTCCCCTATAAGTCCTAAGATCACCAACTTTTCCCGAGAAATCAACTCCGATTTTAGTTCCTGGTGCCATCAGGGTTGAAATTGGAGTACAATTGACATATTAAATTTCTTTAAAATGTCAGCAATATACTTTGATTGATTTATAAAAATTTCCGTAGAAAATTGTCTAACTTGTAATCCGAGAAAGAAGTCCATCTCTGCCATCATACTCATTTGAAAACGTGACACCATGAAGTTAGAAAAATTCTTACAGTACTTTGGATTAGTTGAACCAAATATGATATCGTCCACATATATTTGAATTAAAATGATATCAGCTTTCTCCCTTTTTATGAATAAAGTGGTGTTGATTTTACCTTTTGAAAATCCAGACTTGACAAGGAATTTGGATAACACGTCATACCAGGCTCGAGGGGCTTGTTTTAGTCCGTAAAGTGCTTTGTCTAGAATATAGACATGATCTGGTTTGTCCGCACTTACGAATCCTTTACGTTGAGAAACGTACACCTCTTCTTTTAACAATCCATTCAGAAAGGTTGTCTTGACATCCATCTGATAGACCGTAAAATTCTTATGTGCAACGTAGGCTAGGAACATCCTAATTGCCTCAATACGTGCAACTGGTGCATACGTCTCATCATAATCAATGCCTTCCTCTTGTCTGTATCCCTAGGCTACAAGTCTTGCTTTATTTCGAATAACAACACCATCTTCATCCTTTTTATTCTTGAATACCCACTTGGTGCCAATGATTGTTTTTCCTTCAGGTCGGGGCACCAATCGCCAAACTTTAAGCGTTTCAAATTGGTTGAGCTCTTCTTGCATGGTTGTAACCTAATCTGGGTCACAAAGATCTTCTGAAACTTTTATCGGTTCTATTTTGCTCAAGAATGAATGAAACAAACATTCATTTGCTGTTGCAGACCTAGTTTACATTGGCTTTGACTGATCTCCAATAATTTGATGAACCGGGTGCTCTTTGGTCCACTTGTATACGTGAGGGAGTGGATTAGATATATTTTGATCATAATGTTGAACATCTAAGTATCCATTATTTTATTCATGTTGGGGTTCAGTTGAAGTAATCAGTGGAGAAGTTTCAGTGGATTGGACATTTGATGTATGTTGAGTAGGCATTACCGTACATCCAACTGAGTGTGTAACTTCTGGCTCTGCAGTTTCATTTGCAACCTCAACTGATGGAGTAGGTGTTTAAACTTGAGTTTCTTCCTGAATCGGGGAATTTGATTCAGTCGATACATCTGAAGTGATCGGATGATGATTGCTTGAATCTTCAGATCTGTCAATCACAACAGTTTTAATCACTTTAGACCCAAGAAACTCATCATAGAAAAATTCAAACAATAAATATAATTCTGTTAAATGAGATATAGACGTTGATGCTTTATCAGATTTAGAAACTTTAACCGCAGGTTCTGGACTGATTTGTCCATAAGCTAAAACTGTTGTTATAACGGGTTTTGAACTGATTTGATCAGAAGTCATATCTTCATCAAATGTGACATTGAGGCTTTCAACCATAATTTTCGACTTCTTCAAATAAACTCTGTATGCAGTAGATGTTTGAGAATATCTAATGAAAATGCCTTCATCAGCCTTAGGACTAAATTGTTCAAGTTCTCCTTGTCATTCAGCACAAAACACCTGCATCCAAAAATGTGAAAATGTTTAATGCTAGGTATTCTATTATTTGTCAAAGCATATGGTGTTTTACCAAACCGACAATGAATGATTGACCTATTTTGAGTATAACAAGCAATAGGACAGCTTCGGCCCACAAAAATAAAGGTAGATCGGATTGGCTCAGCATTGTTCGTGCAACCTCGACAAGAGTCCGATTTCTTCGTTCAACTACCCTATTTTGTTCCAGAGTTTTGGCAGCAGAAAACTGATGAGATATCCCAACCAATTCGATATAATCGTCAACCGTTTTGTTCTTGAATTTTGTGCCTTTATCAATTCTGAGAAGCTTAACTGTCTTCTACAAGTTCACTTGAACGGTCTTTAAGAATGAAATGATGACATTGGGCGTCTCATCTTTCGATCTTAGAAATTTGACTCAAGTGTATCTTGAATAATCGTCAACAATCACTAAGACGTATTTCTTGCCGTTTATGCTTTGAGTTCGTATTGGACCACAGAGATCCATATCTAGCTCTTCTAAAGGAGTACTTGTGCTCGGTTCAGGCTTAGGCTTATGAGAATCTCTTTTCATCTTACCTTTCTCACACGCATCACACAGATGTTCTTTGACGTATTTCAGCTCTGGAAGTCCTTTCACCAAATTACCAGTCACCAACTTGTTGATGTATCTGAAGTTGAGATGAGATAGCCTTCTATGCCATAACCAGCTTTGTTTCATAGAGGCTTTAGAAAGTAGACACACCGCATTATCAGTCTTGACTTTTGACAGATTGATCATGTAGAGGTTTGACTTCTGCGTCCTGACCAAGAGTTCTTTACCATCTTCAGTTCTCACACAACATTGTTTGGCCTTGAAATTAACCTCTAAATCCTTGTCACAGAACTGACCAATGCTGAAAAGATTGTGTCCTAATCCTTCAACATAGCTCACCTTTTTAATCGTTATGTTTTCTTGCACTACATCTCTATATCCCAAGATTGGCGAAAACTGGTCACTCCCAAATCTGATGTTACCGCAGAATTTCTCTGTATAATTAGATAAAATATCTTTCGGCCCAGTCATATGCTTGGAGCAACAAGAATCCAAGTTGTGTGTCCTAGATTCAAGTTCTAATTGATCACAAATAATCAAGATGATGAATCGTAATCACATGTCATTGATTAAATCATCAAGAATTACAAACTCTCTCACTTTCTCTCTCTATACTCTCTCACTAGAATGATATACCAAGGAACCTATTCTCTAATCTGCTCACTTACAATATGAATTCTCTTCTTACGTACTCACTTATTTACAAAGGAAACAAGGTATTTATACCTCCATACAAAATACAAAGAAACAAACAAAATACAAGTGTTGACTTTGACTTTTATTAACACATAGACTTTGACTTTCACTGAGAGTTGACATTCAGCCTTTGACTTCTTGACTTTTGATCTTCAATCTTTATAATCTTGAATCCAATAAATTTGTGTTCTAACAATCTCCCCCTTTGGATCAAGATCATTACTAAAAGATTTAGCAATGCGATCTTCTCTCTTTAATCTCGATTGAAATAACTCCCCCTTTGATCAACCTTTATCTTCTCTTGTAATCTCCCCTTTGATACAAACATGATTTACATTATCCCCCTTAACACTATGAAATTCCTCTTTGACAAGCTCAGAAAATTCTTTCCCAAGGTATTCAAAGTCTTTCAGTTCAATCAAATCTTGAACATCTCTCCCATACCTTGAACTTCGGACATTTCTTTTTCTTTATCTTCCCATTTTTGAATTAAACTTTCCTTTTCAAACATCTCTTGAAACAAATACTTGTATTGGACATTTCTTCAAACTTTATCTTCTCCACCTTTTTGATGATTAGAGCATCAATATCATCAAAACTTTCACCAAGAAATGTCATTGACCATTTTGATCTGTCCAAGAGCCTCTGATTCATTGATCCGTAATCATGTATTTATCTAGATCTTTTCAAATCCAGACAAGTTAGAAATGTGTAACACCTGAATCAACAAATGAATCAGTTAACATGCCTGTTAGTAACACGAAGTCACTGTGTATAACGAATACACAATATAAAGGAGCTTTTATGATGTTCACTCCCCCAAGGCTTCCATCCAATCATCGAAACACCACAAAGGCAATTTCTATGAATGTTATGACAAGAAAACAAACTCCTTGTGTGTTCGTGCTTGTGATAGAAAGAATTAAGCACTTGATGATTGCTTTCATAAGGCTCAACATTGTGTAAACCAGTGAGACAACAGTAGTATAAACACAGACTCAATGTGCATGATTGAAGTGCGAAGGTGGGGCAGACTTCCTTCTTTTTCAATATCCAGATTTTCCAAATGAAAATCAGATAGATTATGTGCTGCGTTCCCTTATAAATATGAAACATTTTCTTGTTGAGAAGAAAATGAGTGGCTGGTGGGGTTTTGTCAAGAGTTGGCATGGGCTAGTTGCCTGTTTCAATAATGTTCACGAAGAAATGTGAAACATTAGTAATGTGGCTGCCCGGCTCAGAAAGTAGTTGGTACAGAGTTTGATATTCTTTTACTCTGATCTCACACCCTCTTTCTTTTAATCATTAAGCTCACTGCTAACCAAACTCTCATTTCCATTTTACCTCAACGCACAACCCACACTCATTTCTTTTTGACTCCTCACACTCAATCACTAAGGATTAACTTATTAGGTAGGAAACATTGGTTATCGTGAATCCATAGAAGTTCATTTAAGTCCTAGCACAAAGAACCGATATGTTCCTATTAAAGCGTATGTTGCTCAAAATGGTTTAACTTTATCAGTTAAAGGACAAATACAAGTCAGATGTCTTGTATGCTAAGAATATAATCATGAAGATATGAGAATTTGTAAACATTGAAGATATTTCAAACAAGTAAATTGAATGAATAGATATGAATGCAAGAGACTTGTTTGAAAATCTGACATTGTATAAAAATGATCAGAAATGATATGATATAACAATCAAGGCTTATGGTCAATAATAATGGATATGTGTCTATACGAACCAAGATATAGACAAGTCTTGAAAAGAACGTTTCGAAATGAAATTACGCTCAAAATTCTTTTAAGTACAAGCGGAGTGTCTTACCATCGAGACAATACGCAAGTATTTATCTTTGGAAACACACGGTTTATTAATCATTGAAGCTCAAAATGAAAAATGAAAACATTTAAAATCACACTTCCAATTCATGAAATCTATTTAAGAATCGGGAAGTGGTTTGAACATTTCAGAACAAGGTTTCTATATCTGAAAGTTGTCCTTCTTTCAGATACATTTGAGATTAAGATAAGAAATTAACCTTTTTGCTCAATCTTAATTCTCATGAAGTCAGCTGAAGTCATTAAGATATGATCGTGTCAGCTTCTCTCGTTCTGCAACAGTCTCACAGTCATGTCAAAAACAAATTTATTCACAAATTTATTCAAATGTAAATGACATAAAGCATTAAAACAGTTATCAGTACGAGTTCTGATATAAAATAATCATAAATCATGATTCTTTACTCCCCCTGAAAATATGCATCTGAAATTTGGCAGTAAAAGGCACATGATAGAGATCTACAACTCCCTTTGAAGTGTAGTTCGTCATATCTTCCGAATACATATTTCCAGAAAAACTTATGTACTCCCCCTTGAAGGTTGATTTCCTCATTTGAGTATCTGAGTACAATCGCTTATCATCCCGGGAGTAGCATTTCTTTTTCATCATTGAAGAGCTAGTCCTAAACTGTTGTGTTTAGAAGTCAAACTTCGTTGAAGTACGGGTTCTAAGCTAATTTACTTAGAAGCCTTAGTTCTCTTACTCCCCCTTGACAGTAGGTGTCTGCAACACAGATTCACTTTCCGGCTTTGGTACCCACTAGTATTTGGGTCCATGTGTGTTAGTTGCAGTTCTAATGGGAGTAACTGAATAAGAACCATACCAGAAATGATCACTAGTTTTGTGAACATGATCATGTGTATGACAATAAGAACAATAATATTTCTTACTTGATAACCTGATTAACTGATCTCTCGAGTAGACATGATCAGGTTTACCTTTTCGCAGATTGTTCTTCTTGGCTTTAGTCTCATGCACACATGTCTTCTTTCCTTTCTTATCTTCCTTCTTCTCATCATGCTTTTCTTCATCTACTGGTTTTACTTTCCATACCAGCTTCTCTTCATTATATCTCCTTCTTCTCCTGTGTGTACCTGAACCATCTATTTTCCAATCATAGAAAATGTTAGTTGTACGAATCTGATCAAATGATTTAACTAATCTTCTTGAAGAAACAGTTTTCAAATGTGAGCTTGAGGCTGGCTTGTTAGAACCAATTGAACTATTTCTAGGTGTGTGGATTTTTGACTCTGGAGTCGTTTGCTCAGTCACCACCACCTTGGAAACAATCTTTTCAAGCTCTTTAACCTTTGACGAATAGTTGTCTCTTTCTTTAACAAGTAGGTCAATCTTCATCTCGAATTCAGACTTCGTTTTCTGCTCTTTCAGTACACTCTCAGATAGTTCAGATAGCTTGTTAGTAAGCTTCTTTATCTCTGCTTCAAACATGCTTCTTTCTTCTTCAAATCCATTCTTAGCATTCTTTCTTCCATCAGATATTTCTTTGAAAAATCCAACGTTCTTCTGTTCAATAGCCTTCTTTTCCTTGGCAAATTTTTCTCTTTCCAAAATGATTACTTTCTCAAAGTCAGACACTTGTTGAGAAAGCTTGATGCATTTAAGCTCAACCATCTTCTTTTCTTCACAACTCTTCTTAGAAAGTTCTGAGAACTTCTTTGCCAATGCTTTCTTTTCAATCTCAAAATGATCTTTGTCTTTAACTATCTTTTGTTCCAAATCAAATATTTTCTTTTGAAGCTCAGCATTAGCATCTTCCAGACTCTTAATCTTTTCCCGATAACTTTCAACAGATGCTTGCTAGATTTGGATCATCTGATATTCCAAGTCAAAGATTTTATTTTTCAGCTCAGTGTTCTGAGTTTGCAAACTCATTACCTTATCTTCACTAAGCCCAGAAGTCTGTTTTAGAAGATCTTCATTAATAGTCTTTAAAGCACTAACTTCTTCCCTCAGTATCTTCCTTTCATCATTGTATTTCTTTGATCTCTTTGAGTAGTAGTCAACTGAGGAAGCAAGACTTTTATTTTCTAATTTGAGCTTGGAAATCTTCTTTCCATCATCATCAGAAAAATATCCCATCTTGAATATCTGTTACAAAAAGAAACTTGAAAAATGATCGTTAGAAATTCAGAAACAGTAGATCACAATCAGAACTTTCTCCCCCTGCGCAGACTTAGCACAGGGGTCCCGCTAGAGAAAATTTTTTTGACACTTAAAGGGCATGTTACAGTTTTGAAAATTTTGTCTAAGTATTGAAACTCGCAAAAGCCTAAACTCGCAAATCACTGTTGAAAAAGAACTCGCAGGCTTAGGCGTGCATGTTTATGAAACTCGCAGATGCTTACTTGCGCGTTTTAACAAACTCGCATATCAAAGGAACTCACAGATTACTATTCTGCTGAAACTCGCAAGCTTAGTCTTGCGCATTTTGAGAACTCGCAAAAGGTCTTCTTGCGCGTTTCAACACTTAGAAAATTTTTCCCACTTTTCAAACTCGCAGACTGAAGAGCTAAACTCGCAGGCTTCGATCTGCGCGTTTCTAGAACTCGCTAACCACACTTTGCGCGTTTTCGTCCAGAAACAAAATTCTTCAACTTGCACATTCTTCTAGATGAAGCTTGCGCGTTTCACAGATCTTGCATGTTCTTGGGCTCTTCGAACAAAAAATCAAACTTTCACACTGAAATCCATCGAAACCTTCGAATTTGATCTCGAAACTTTGTCAATTTGCTCTATTACATATCTCGATCATGTTACAATACAAGAATTACAAAAAACAAACAGAAATCGATGGATTTTGATCCTATAACAGTGAATACAGACTTCGAATATGAATTTAAGAAAAATCCAAAATTCGGACAATCTATTGTGAATTAAGAAGAACAAATCAAATAAAAAACAATCTAAACAACAAATCTAATCTAATACAACCAATTGCAGCTTCAAAACAACACTGAATCAAGAAATTTGAATGCTACAGTACGTTTGACGATGAACAGTTCAAAATCTTCAATTTCGATCCGATTTTCTGAATTTCTATCTGCTCTGATACCAATTGTGTGTCCTAGATTCAAGTTCTAATTGATCAAAAACAATCAAGATGATGAATCGTAATCACATGTCATTGATTAAATCATCAAGAATTACAAACTCTCTCACTTTCTCTCTGTATACACTCTCACTAGAATGATATACCAAGGAACCTCTTCTCTAATCTGCTCACTTACAATATGAATTCTATTCTTATGTACTCACTTACTTACAAAGGAAACAAGGTATTTATACCTCCATACAAAATACAAAGAAACAAACAAAATACAAGTGTTGACTTTGACTTTTATTAACACATAGACTTTGACTTTCACTGAGAGTTGGCTTTCAGCCTTTGACTTCTTAACTTTTGATCTTCAATCTTTATGATCTTGAATCCAATAAATCTGTGTTCTAACACAAGTACCACATATGACGGGTTTGCACAGGAGAATTCAAGGAACAACAGGTTTAGGTACCCATTTATAGATGGGTCCTAGCAAGTTAGCACATGATTTTGGCATCCATTTGAATTTGGACCATCTGATCTTTTGAAAAACTTTCGAAACATTATTATTATTATAGACATGATATGAACCAAACCATTTATCAGAATATTGTGGAGACACAAAATCATTTCGACGATATGTGGAAGACTGAGTAGTAGATGGAGATAATTGGAGCAATTGATTTATTGAGTAAGTCTTGTAAGAAGTTACAAGTTTTGTTTTATGAGAAGCAATATTACCAATTACATTAGAATCACTAACATCAAATCTATTACATTCTGTATCAGAAAATGATTTTGTATTCTCTCCAACTTTCTTCTTTGGTCTCCATTCCGATTTCACTTCAAGCTTTCTCTTTTTCAAATCTGAAACATATGAATTTTGCAAGACATAACTGTGAGATTTAATAGATTGCCTTTTCCTAGATTTACCAGTGTTAATCTGTTTATGTGAATGCCTATTCTATCTCTTCTTACCTTTGGCATGATTGGTACTCACAGAAACTGATCTATCAACCTTAGTTGATGATTCACCATTTTCAAATACACTTGGTAAATCTTTGGAATTCACAATAAATTGAGAATGATCTGGATGTTTTGCATTAAAAATCAAATTGGTCAATACATTTATCAAAACAACTATTAGAGTTTAGAAAATCAAACTCTTTATCAAACAAAACATTAACATCATTTGACTTAGAAACTTTGGAAGTATTGGAGAAATCAGTGTTTATAAAAACTGTTGAAAAAACCATTTGTTCTAATCAAATCAAAATTCTCTCTTCTACAAGAGTGTTCTCAAGTTCAGAAATTTTACTTTCTAAAATGACTGGAGGAACATAAATTTTGCCTTCAATCGGTTTTGCCTCCATTTCCTCTATAGAATAGCTTTGAAAATAATCGTTAGAAAGAAATTTGACTGTTTGGAACTGTAACTAGAATTCAACTTTTCATAACGAAATGGAGTTTTCATTTTAGTTTTATTTTTCCTTTTATCATCTTCCTTAGCTTTTCCTCATCTGATGATTTTGTCCATTTGACTTTGAGTTCAGGATATTTAGGTGCCAATTTTAGAAAACCAAAATCATATAAAGCAGGCACTTTGGAAATACCCTTTTTCAAATAATGTGGGTTATTGTAACCAATACCCCAACAATCACTACTCTCTTTTGGTTTATTAAGATGAATGGTTTGATCAGTCTGTCCTCTAGTATAAAGTTTTTCTTCCAAACCACTCACTTTTTCAACCAAATACTTGTTTTCTTTCTTTAAAGATAAGCACTTTTTAGCAACCTCTTTAATCTGAAGTTCACACAATTTGAATTTTGAGGATGTTTCAGATAATTGATTATGGATTACAGTCTTTTCTCTAGTACTGGTATCAATATTTGTATGTAAAGTCTCAATCAAAACATTATTCTCAGCAATCTCATTGTTGAGTTTTAGTATTGCTTGGTTTTTCTTTTCAATGATACCTTTTTCGCGTTTAAGTTTAGACTGCAGATCCTGAAGTTCAACCATCATGGATTGCATTTGATTTAAAAAAATCAGATTCAGTCATATCACATACCTCTTCAGAATCCTCCTCATCTGACTCTTCTTCAGCTACTTTCTATCCCATGAAGAACATATGGGCAGTTTCTTCTTTGTCACTCTTAGGCTCAGAATGATCCAACCAATAGTCGTCTTCAGCCATTAAAACTTTTCCAGCTTCTTTCTGCTTGGCCAGAAGCATCTTGTTCTTGTAGTACTCAGAATTACGAACTTTTGGCTTCCGACAGTCTTTGGCAAAGTGGCCTACTTTGCCAAGTTGTAGCACTTGACTGGTTCAACATTTTTCTTCTCCTCATACCTATTCACATACTTATTTGCTTCAAGCATCTTCTCCTCAAACCTTTTACCTTCTACTCTTTCTTTGTGCTCAAAATTCTTTGATCCTGAAGAATACTGGTGACTGTTTGACCTTGGCTTCTTGTAAAACTTCTTCTGGAAAGCCTTGGTCAATAGGAGCATTGCTTGCTTCAGGTTCTTACCGTCATCAGAATCAGAATCATCACTAATCTCTTCCCCAGATTCAGAAACCATCACCTTCTTCTTCTTCAGACTGACTGACCTTTTCTCTTTTCTCTTAACCGCCAAGGCAACTGGATCAGCTATAGGTTTCTCAGCTTTCTTCTTTTCATCTCTTATCTCCTCTACCTCTTCCTCATTCTGACGTAGAGTCTCATAAACTTCATGTAAAGTAATCTCATTGAGATCTTTCATTTGCTTCATTTGACGAGTAAATATTTTCCATTCATGCTGTAAGATACTCAGAAACTTCACGTTCAGTTCAATCTGAGATTTCTTTACTATGTTCTTACTCAGCTCATTCAGAAGAGTAACAAATCTGTCATAGGTTGACTCTAAGCTTTCACCTTCCTTTGCTTTAAATTCTTTATAGTTGTTGAGACAATCTGAAACCTTCAGCTGATTGCCAATCTTTGATCCTAACATCATCTTCTCCAGTTGATCCCACATTTATTTTCCTGTTGTGTTGTAGTTGTCTATCTTCACATATATCTCATTTGGAATACCTTGGAGTAGAAAAGATCTAGCTAGCCTGTCAGCTTTGTATCTCTTTTTCTGTTCCTCAAAATATTCATCTACATCCATCGGATATTCTTTGTTCACTACCTCTTCTCCATCAGCTTATGTAGAATGAATCTTTGTTGGAGGTTTCATTATCCCTTCTTTCTGTCAATGAAGTCCAGAAATCTGTCTTTCCACTGTTCGTATTCTCCTTTGAAAAGAACTGGTGGTTTGACATCGGTTCCAATTGCAAGAGCATCCCTAGAAGTCATCTTGACAAATAAACTGTAAAATAAGAACTTAAAATGATCGTTAGTTCGAAAGAAATCAGTAAACGGAAAATCTTAAAAAAAATTCAGAAAAATTAATTTTCAAAAATTTTCTAAGGCAAGAATCCTCACACCACTGTAGCTAAGCAATTCACACAACACCACATAAATTCGCACAACCACGAAATTCGCACGTAAAGAGATGCGAATTCTAGGAATTCGCAAGCTGTTATATGCGAATTCTGATGAATTCGCACACAACTATATGCGAATTTTAGACTTAGATTTTTGTAGAGCTTCCAACTTTTCACATGCAACTTTCGCACAACAAGGATATACGAATTCTATACTTAGAAACTATTTCAATCTCAAACAATTCGTATAGATACGAATTCTAGACTTTGAAAATCTTCCAACTTTCTATGCGAAATCCTAAGAATTCGTATGTAACCCTATGAGAATTCAAGGAATTCGTATGCTTCTATATGTGAAATCCTTACTTTTCGCACGTAGTTTGATGCAAAATTTGTCCTAAGAAAATATCTCCAACAACTTTTCGTATGAGGCTTTATGCGAATTCTGTACAATTCGTATCTGGCTTTATGCGAATTCCACACTTGTCATTTTCACACATCAACATCTATGCGAATTCTCTATGCAAAATCTTTGGATCTTGCGAGTTCTTCAAGTTTTTGATGAAAAATCCTTCAATCGATCCAAAAACCCATTAAATCTTCAATTCTGAGTTCGAAACGTCACCAATTCAGTCACGGGTAGTATACGCACCTATTATAAACATTGAATTTCAAAGAATTTCACTCAAACATACAATTTGAATCCAAACTAATGCTTAGAACTCGTGCGACTCAAAAATCACAAAAACATCAAATCAACCGAAAATTACAGTGAGATTGTGTTACAAAATGATACAATTCTATTCTAATACATCAATCGATCACTATGTAATCAATTAGACTCACAATTACAAACTAAAACACAAAAAATGATCAATTCACTGTGAAAAGGGTGCGAAGAACATTTCTTGAAAATTTCAATCAAACTTCTGCTCTGATACCAATTGTTTGTCCCACAATAATTGTTCTAATCAAGAACAACAACAACAAATTCAACTCAATTTGTCATATGTCATTGATTTCAATTTCACAGTTCACAAATTTCATACACAGGATGCTTTCTCTCTACTTTCTCTATCTAAGATTCTCTCTAAATGTGCACTGTCTAAGTTCCACCTTTTATTACAAAAGAACAAAAATAATTTATACTAAAGAATTACAAAGACAAAACAACAACAACTAACTAACACTTTGACTTTGTTTGACTTTCAATTTAAAGAAGCTTTGACTTTGACCTTTGCTTAAGAGTCTTTGACTTGAGCTTTGACTTTATTTCCCATGATCTTGGATTCAACATATTTGTGCACTAACAAAAAGCTTTAAAATAATTACCCGCACATATAAAAATTCACTACCGTTTACTTGGTAGGTGTACAAAGTGGTCTCAAACGCCACACGCATAAAACCATTTTGAAACCGTTTGGTCATTACTCAAACTAATAATGACAATAAACAAAGATACACAATCAAACTTTTCGAATGGGCCACCATGGTCCTAACATGCATCAACTTACTCCATGTATGAAGAAAAAATTTATGTACTAAAACAGTGTGTAACAAAGCGTTTGTACAAAACTCTAGAAGGGAAATTCATGTAATCAAGTTCCAAAATTTCTCATTTAACCATATAATGACATGAAATAAAATTTCTCAACGAGACTCTCATATATCAGTTTATTCCCTAAAACATAGTAAAAGATAGATGCATGCGATTTGGGTCAAGCGTAAAAATAATTTAGATCGACTTCAAACTTTAAGTCGCACGAATAAAATGCTCTTGCCCCAAAATAGTGGTTATAGTCATATATACCCATAAGCCAATATAACGTACTTTCATGCACCCTTTAAAGTGATGTTAACAACCGTAAACGCACAAAACAAACATTAAGTATGACTAACATAGACTCTCCATACATTTACTCACACCATGGTGTAAATCAATTCGTGCACTAAACAGTATACGCCAAAATGTTTGCAAATTTCAAAACATAATTTTCATGCATGATATCAAACTCCTAAAGTTTTCTCTCTTTAGCCACAACACGACACAGAATAAAATTCCACAACAAAACTTGCATGAGACGATGTATTTCACAAAACTAGTAAAGTGGTATGTGCATGCACCTTGGTTAAATAGAAAATAATTTACGTTGATTTCAAGTTCAAAGCGAAGTCAACAATATGCTTTCATCGTTCTAAAATGTCGGCTAATACACTATGACAGAAATTCCAAGTAAAATATGCAACCAAATCGCCTGCATAAGAACTCAAGGGAAAACAATACAATTGGACGCCATTAAAATCACCACATTAAATCCACAAAATCGCATGGAATAAAATTCTCAATAAAACTCAAAACCGAAATAATGGAAGATAACTCTCCGTCCAAAACTTTAACATATGCGGAGGAGATCCAATGTTGAAGTCACAAACCGTAGTTACTTATCCAAGACCCTAAATAACATCAAAATACGCGAAATAGCGTTGGATAATAATGGGAATAAAGAAAGTCCTAACAAAGTTTGCAACCTCATGCAACCAAATAATTTTATGCATGTTTAAAATCATGGTTTAAAATCTTGTGTGTGCTAAACATTTTTCCAAGACTTTGTAATATAATCCACATGATGCTTTTGGAGACATGAGAAATAATTTATGAAATTCATTTTAGAAATAAAATTCTGCATGAATTTGATCGACACTCAACCTTTCGAAACCACCCTCCCTCATTTCCAGTCACACTATCGTCATCTAGATGCTCAACATCATAGGACAATAATTCAAGGATTTCATAGGTTCACCTTACAATTTCTCCTCGAATAATGTCGATTCCCAAAGTCTATGGTTCTAATTCAACCAATCATTCTGACCCGAAATGGTCCACTTAATGCAATCACCATGCTTACTGTCACTCCAAGTGACGAATGCTAAAATCATCAACCTCTTCTAACGGCTACCCACTTAAAAACTCCTTCACTACCCCTACGGTCGTCACATCCTAGTAGTCCAAGTATACACATGTAACTCGTAGGTTCACCATAACACTAGCCAGGTGTAATTATGAACATACTATACATGATCATCCTTGCTACCCTCGACGTGATTCACATTCCTAGTGGCTCCATTAGTAATCATTGTATTTATAGGCTTGGTCTAATACTGTGTTTAGGTTGCTTATTTGTTCTGTATTGGCCAGGGTATTTAAGTCCCTTGTGGCTTTGTTGTTTGAAAAGGATTCTCATGCATTCTTTGAATACGATCATACATTTGCGCTTCAAACTCTCTCTCTCTACTTTCTCTCACTAGATTTAGATCGATCTTGCATTATCAATTGGTATCAGAGCCATTCTAAATCTGAGAGGATTGAGAGAAACGATTTTTGATTCTGAATTTGTGTTTAAATCAGAAAATATGATTGATTCTCTTGAGTTTTTCAAGAAAATCTCATTTTTTGATTTTTCATCAAAATGAGACTGAAATCTGATCGAATTTTCTTGTATCTTGGTTTGTTGGATTCGGTCTTGATAGTAAAACACTTTTGATTCACATCATTTTGTAAGAAAATCAAGTTTTGAAGTTCAATTTTGAAAATTTTCAAGTTTCTGGAATAGTTCGTTGAACGAACTATGTGTTTCTTGTTTTTACGATTTTGCTAATTTTGTTTGAATTGTTTGTTTGAAAGTGTTTAGAAACTTCTTTTCGATCATATCTGTGTGCGAAATTTTCATCAATTTCATTTCTGTAATCGTTTTAGAAAATATTTCTTGATTCTCTGAGTTTTGCGCCATATCTGAAATTTGCGCCAGTTCATCTCAGGTTTGCGCGAGTTCATCAGGGATCATCAAGTTTTGCGCCAAATTCATCGAATTTTGCACGAGTTCATCCTAAACTTTGCGCCAGTTCATAGGATTTTGCGCCAGTTCATCCTCTGCTTTGTACTAGTTTCTTTAAAGTCAAGTTCGCGCCTTATACATTTCACGAAAAGTTCAAGTTTACTTCATCTGTTCATCGTGCAAAGAGAAATTTGCGCCATCTTAGCTTCGCGCAAATCTTTTTTCTGCCATCTCTGATTCGCAAGGAAAGTTTGCTTTACATTCTTCTCGCGCAAAGATTAAGTTTGCGCCACATACAGCTCACGCAAATCAGTTTTGCGCCACCTACTTATCACGCGAAGAAAGGTTCTCGTCATCATCATATCACGCAAAGTTAAGTTTGCGCCATTAGTTCATCACGCAAAGTCAACTTTGCGTTACATTTATCTAGCGAAAAACTCATTTGCGTCATCATCATCTCACGCGAAGTTATATTTGCGCCACCAACGCTTCACGCAAAGAAAGTTTGCGCCATCTTCTTCTCACGCAAAAGCAAGATTGCGCCATCATCTGTTCACGCAAAACTCAGTTTGCGCCATCCTCTGTTCTCGCAAATCTTAGTTTGTGCCAGTTTTCTGTTTCAAGACTTGGGATTTTTCTCTGAATTTCTGAAGATATGGATATGTCAAAGTTCTCTTTTCAAGCTCATTTTTACAAGGATGATATTATGATGCAATTGGGAGCAGATACTCGTCCTCCAGTTCTGATCAATGAAAATGAGTTCACTCAATGGCAAGACCGATTTATTAACTTCATAGAGCGTCAAGCAAACGGAGAGAACATGATGAAGTCATTTACTGAAGGACCATTCATCAAATCTAAGAATGATATTCCCTTGACTGCCGAAGAGGTTAAACGAGAAAAAGCCGATAGAGACGCAAAGTCCAATCTGATGCTAGCATTGCCTAACTCCATTTACAATCGAATTGATTGTTTCAAGCATGATCCGAAGATGATGTGGACTCAGTTAGAAAAGATTATGCTTAGGTCAACGGTGGCAACACAACTCCGACAAACGCGCTATATGAACAATTTTGAGGAGTTCAAAGCAAAGTACGATGAGACTCTGAGGGTTATCTTTGACAGGTTTTGCATTGTGATGAATGATCTGCGAAAGCTCAAAGTGGAAAAAACTGAGCTGGAGACCAATCTGAAGTTCCATAATGCTCTACAACCGGAATGGAATAAATCTTGCCATCGCTTGAGGAATGATGTCAGGATATCTTCTATGCAAGTCCAAGAGCTTTACGAGATTCTGATGACAGATGAGTGCATAGTCACAGAGAAGAAAGCCAAACTTGACAAGAAAAACAAGAAGACAGTGGACCCAGTTGCTCTTCTCACAAGCAAACTAGCTGAACAAGCATTAACTGAGAATGCTTATGATGGTGTAACTGATGATGATGGCGAGTCACTTCAGAAAGTTATGATTCTTCTCTCTCAACACTACAACAAGAAGTTCCAACATCATTCGGGTTCCAACAATCTTCGCTTCACTTCTGGGTCTAAGAATGTCAAAGTGCCCGAGGTTAAGAAAGCAACTGCACGCTTTAACTGTGGAAAGTCGAGTCACATCGCTAAGGAGTGTCGAGTGAAGAAAGTTCGGGATTTGGCATATTATCGGAAGAAAATGGAACTGGCCGAAAAAAGAGAGAATGGAACTGCTCTGTTAGCTGAAGAAGAATTCTGGCTAGATCACTCCGATGATGAAGCTGGTAATGTGGAGACTGCTCATATGTGTTTCATAGGAGATGATCTAAGCGATGATGATGATGAAGATTCCACTACTGATGAAGATGAGGTACCTTCTGAGTTTGATTTCAAATTTATATCCTCACAGATGAATATCATTATAACTGTTTTACATGATTTACGCTCAAAGTTATTATCTGAAAAACATTTAAATTCAGAAAAGTCAAATTTGATTGATAAATTACAAATTTCTTTGGAATATCAAAAATCTATTTTGGTTCAAACAAAAGAAATCTTTTAAAAGAAATTGGTTGATTTAGAAAAATCAAATATGACTTATCTTGATTCTTTGACTGAAATGACCAAACAAAAAGAAAGTTTTTCGAATAAAATCAATGAGTTGGAAGAAAAATTATATCGAAGGAATCAAACTGAACAAACTATTTATTTGAACAAACCAAGGAGTTATGAGTCTATAAAAGAAAAATGGGGACTTGTTTTGAAAATCCTCATTGTTTAAACAATGCTATAGAAAAATCCCCTAATTTATATAAATTCGATTATCTAAGTCTTGCTAAATATGCTCCTCAATTTAAAATTGATTGGATGAATGAAAAGCATGTTTTAGATATCAAAAATGAGAAAAGAATGAACAACAAGTGAAATTGTATTCCCAATCACAATCAAGCAATCTATCAATCTAAACAAGATTTGACATTCAAAGTCTAGAGAGAGAGTAGAGAGAGAAACGTGTTCATGTCATAGATCTCACAAGTGTATTACAATGAAGGTCTTCTAGTTCTGTTACATGATTAGAAAAGCAAACACTATTTATACCAAGGGTATAAAACTACAAGCTTAACTACAAAGAATAAGATTGACTTTGCTAACATTGACTATCTAGACTTTGACATTGTTGACTTTTCTAGACTTGACATTTCACACTAAATCTTGGACACAATAATACACTAACAACAAGAAAAAGGAAATTTCTTTTGTTTACACGCGCGAAAATGCCAAATATTTTCCCGAAAAATCAAATAAGAACAGAAACAGTTTCAATGACATTTCTCCCATTAAATCTTCATTATCTGATGATTATTTTGATATATGTGCTACTAACACTAATAAAGAAAATATATCTCCAGTTTCTTATGATTCTAAGAGATATATTCCTTCATTAGTGTTAGAAAGCAAAATCATTGATCTTGAAGATAAAATGGAAGATCAAAATATTCAAAGAGAAATTGAATCTGATGTTATTCTTTCTTTCATGACTTCATGTCTTGAAGAAAAATTAATTTCTCAAAAACATTATGTTTCTGATATTTCTTCTGATTTTAAGGAAAACAAAAAGGAAGTTCTAAAATCTGAAATCTTTTCTCAAAAATTTTCTGACTCCGAGGCAAGTTCAGGTTTAATGTCTGATCAGTTTGGCTTCTTAGGTAAAATTGATTTTTCTGATTCAAATCATAAATCGAAAATTTTTGATGAATCTTTTACGCTAAATGATAATTATTATAAACCAAAGCGTAAAAGTAGAAGGTCAAATAAGTCAAAGAAACAAGCTAAAGTCATTTCTGACAGTTCTAATTCTTCTGATTCGAATATTTCAGATAGGACTTTGAGGACTCATTCAAGGCAGATATGGAGGGTCAAGCGGACATCTCATGAATCTACGACTGATGAGGATAGATATGTACACAAAAACTATAAAAGTGATTCATTTGTTGTTTGTAATAAAATTTCAAAATACTTAATAAAGCAAATGATTCAAATTTCAAAAGATGTTTCATATTCTTCTTCTGATTCTAGTTCAGATGATTATGCTTTGTCTTCTACTGATGATTCTGTTAATTCGTCTGATTATTTTTCTCGTACTCTCTATGTCAAATCTAACAAATTTACTCCCTTTAGAACTGCAACTAACAAATATGGACCCAAATACAAGTGGGTACCAAAATCAAAGATTGATTTTAAGTTGCAGGCACCTAATGTCAAGGGGGAGTAAGAGAAAGATGGCTTCTGAGTAAATCAGCTTAGAACCCGTACTTCAATGGACTTCTACTTCTAAACATATTAGTTTAGGACTCGTTCTTCAATGCATTTTAAGTTTCTGGACAAATGAGAAACTGTGAGTACATCTACTTTATTCCGCTGCATTTATCTCTGTCTGTGATGTTGTTCCAGTTTTCTCATATTTTTTCGAGAATCTTAGCAAGTTCAACCAAAACCTGAATTTGTACAACCCAAATCTTTCATATGAGACACAAATTTATTATACATTATGTGGAAGAAGGTATTATTGAAATTTATTTTGTTCCGACTAAATATCAATTTGCCGATTCTTTACATTTGTTTTAAATAAAAAATTTTCAAAACTCGGCATGTTGAATTTAAAAAGTTTAAATCTTTACAAATTTTATTCTATAAAGTAAAAGCTTTACAGGTTTTCTTTCTTTTGAATAAAATGTGTGTCTAGGATAAATTTTCAAGTTCCTTTGTTTATATCCAAGTTTTATATGTTCAACTTTCAAGTCTTACAAAATTCGAAAGGTCAGCAACATGTTTGAAACTTTTGATACTGCTTTTAAGTTATGTGATTCGGAATATTTATAGTTTACAATGCTTGGAAATCCTAAAAAGTCAGAATTATGGATTGTAATGAAAATATGGGCTAAGCACTTAGATGTAAAACTGGGTGATTGAGATGAATTATATATATAAAATACAGAAATCTCTAAGTTTAAAAGTTTGTACTTGTGACCTTTCTGGTTTGGGAAAGTAAGTTCTGTGGGATGCTTGTCATCTGGTCCCCTAAGGTCAATTGGTCTGGGAGTGATCGAACCCAAATCCTTCTATAGAACCAGATTGAAAGTCATGTTCTACTGGTATGAATGGGTTTAGGATGTGTCGATGTAGCCTTTCTGATCTGGGAGAGTAAGTTCCAAGGGGTGTTTGACACCTAGTCCCCTAAGGCCAACTGGTCTGGGAGCGTCTGACCCAAATCCTGCAATAGGGTAAGATAGAAAGTTACGTTTACGGCGTGTTCTTTACTTACCAAACTTTTTGATTAAAAGATGCCAATGTGCACAAGCTTAAAAGATGCCAAAGAGCACACTCATGTGAAGATGCCAATGTGCACACTGCTAAAAGATGCCAATGAGCACACATCTCTTGATACTTGGTGATATGTTTGAGTTGCGATAAACCTATAAATTTGTGAAAGTCTTAATTCTTGATGGCTTAGTGTGAGTACATGCAAAGTTCTCTATTATATTTTTAGAATTGCATTTTCTTAAAGCTAATCGAAGTTTGCATGCGAGCACACTGAATAGATTGCTGGAAGTTTTTGAAACTGAACATGTCTTAACTTGATATGTAATGAAACTTGTATCGGTATCCAAAAACACATATTTGATTTCAATTGATTGATTAATTTGTGATATTTTACTGGGTAGAATTTAATTTGTTTAGTGTTTAAAAGTTTATATGTTTAGTTGTTTCAAAATACATTTTCAGTATATTTTTCTTTTTTCATTGATGTTTTGATCCTTGTGTTCTCATATATCTGTTTTAATGGGTCTGTGCATTATTCAAGGGGGAGTGAATAAGGAGAATATTCTGAAAGATCATATCTCATTTCGAGGGGGAGTATCTGATTTTCTATACGAATGCTAACTTGAATTGTCATATTTAGTGCATTTGTGTAGGGGGAGTCAAAGAACTTAACAGGTGAAATTTTAAGATTTCAAGTCAGCTTTGCGCCAACAGTTGGTAGTGAAAAACTCAACTTTGCGTCACCTTCAGCTAGCGCAAAACAATCTTTGCGCCACCAACATGTAGCGCAAAACTTCCTTTTTCTCCTTTACTCTGAATTTTGCAGATCTGAAGCTGTCTCGTCTCCAACATTTGCATGACCAAGTTGATCCAGATCATCAAGGTCATGAGGGGGAGAAGTTAAGGAGAAGATAAAGAGACAAAGAGTTCAAACGTTTATCTGCTGCTCAAGATTCACTCAAGATTCTATTTTCTCAGTTATACTAGTTCTTTTGCTGTTCCAATTCCGACCATCACACATTTCATTCAAGTACATTTGAAAGAGGTGCGTCGTCTAGAGCACAAGCTGATGAGCCAATTATTCTTTCAATTTTATTACAAACAGATCTAGTCTTGTCAAGGCAGCAAAGATAATATAAATTGAAAGATGCTGAGAAGAATTTTTTTTTTAGTCAAGAAGCTTCACTAAGTCGCTTAGATGGTCTGTGTTGATTTAGAAGATGAATTATGAAGACTACAGCGCCAATGATTACTAAGGGGAGATTGTTAAGTCAAATTTTATAGTAATCATTGTATTTATAGGCTTGGTCTAATACTGTGTTTAGGTTGCTTATTTGTTCTGTATTGGCCAGGGTATTTAAGTCCCTTGTGGCTTTGTTGTTTGAAAAGGATTCTCACGCATACTTTGAATACGATCATACATTTGAACTTCAAACTCTCTCTCTCTCTACTTTCTCTCACTAGATTTAGATCGATCTTGCATTATCAACTTCTAAAATAAAATTATATATTTAACCTCATCAATCATAAACTCTAGTCTTATACAAGGACTAAAACCAAAGTCGGGTGTTACTTAACCTCAAACACAAGTTACTCTTCTCAAAAGCAAAGGCGGAAGACTTCAACAAACTAAGCACTCCTCGAGCACACAACTAGCACTCCTCTCTTCACAATGTCACTAGGACTATTCCCAACCGGAACCTGTTGCACATGCCGACAAATAAAAAGGTTAGGCTAACATCTAGTGAGTTCAAGAGTTTTCAACATGAATAAATATATCGTTGAAAAGAAGGGATGCAATTTAAATCATACTCTTTCAAAATGATATGCCTCAAATATGAAAATGACTCGTTTTCCAATAATATGCATTTTAAGCGAAGGAAACACCAATATAAACATTTTCCAATCCAAACTATTTTAAGGACGAAGATCCCAATAATAAACGTTCTTTCGTAAATTAAATTTAACCCAAAACTCATTTCAAATGAGAATAGAAATCGAACTCCCAATTTATGATACGCGGATAAAACTTTATATCACGAAACACCCAAAACACGGGTGTGGCTTAATACTCAACCCATAAACCATGGATAAAATCTATATGTACGAAACATCACTGAAAACATGGATAATAAAACTCAATACCCAAAACAACACCTTTCGGTGATGAGGGAGACCTGAATTCCATCGAGTGTGGCGGGCACACAAATTTAAGCCACATATCAATGTTCTCGAGCTTCACATAGAGTCATGGATCCCCGTATACGGCTCCCAACCGAGCTACCACCGCAAGATGCCCAAATGACCCTAGTGTCTACTCGACCTCTAGATGAGTGTCACCACAAAAGACACAAGTCCCCGTATCCAGCTCACCATGGGCACCACTGCAAGACTTAGCTCCGTAAACGGCTCTGCTGAGCACCAACGAAAGCTTACATGAAAACATGACTTGAGGACCACTCACTATACTTCAAACATGGACATCAAAACTCTGTGATGAATAACCAGACTGGATAACACAGGTATCAAGTTCAACCACTCACGATCTATACCTTGACCCCTTCGCTAAAGGCTACACGGTTATCGAGTTTAACCATCCATGATCTATACCTCGAGTCCCTTGTTAACCATAAATACTTCCAGTCTCAAAACAGGGATAGAGATCCCAATTTAAACCCACTGACTGACTCATATGCCTATGGATCCAATGCATTACAAACTAAAATGTTACATGACTCCAACGAATGAACTAACACATTCAAAACATGTAACTCTCAAATAAGATGCAACTAAGTACACCATACATCAAAGCTCCTTATCGAGCTACCAAAACTGAGTAAATACTCCAAAGACTCATCTAAGTATAAATCAAGCCCAAAGGCATAATAAACGTTTGGCTAAAACACGTGAGCCAATAGATTATATCTTTTCCCAAAATATTTGACTATCCATTTCAAATTGGCCATCGGTACAAAACCAAAAAGGTTTACATTTCCTAAAATGTCCACAAGGTCGGGAACGACGAAAGTCAACATGACTCACAAATTCTTATTTTCAAAACGTCCCATTTCATCAAACAGTAAAAGTGCATTTTGACCAAATAATCTCCATTTATGCAATAAATCATCAAAACACTTTTGTTTATGACTTATTTATCAATATGCCTAGAAATCCCAAATATGGGTGTTTTACAATGTTTATAAAGTTAAACACTTCCAATAATAAAAACCCACCAAATAGATCAACAAATGATAATTTCATGTAAAACATATAAACACTTTAAAATGAACATATTGGCATGTAAAATTTCATAAATCAACTTGAACTCACATTGGTAGATTTAGGCTAAATCTAGGCTTTTACCCCCAAAACTTGAGTCTCCTTTGATGAAAGCTTGATATTTCCAAGCAATCTCCCTAGATCACATCTGCAAGGTTTCATTCACCACATAAGTCATCAAAATCACACCCATGTTGAAGGATGAAAGGGAAAATGATGAAACCGTCAAACCCTAGCTTAACATTAAGAGAGATGAGGAACTTACCACCACAAAATACTCTTTTATCTTCCAATAGACTTCAAATATATTGATATATCCTTGAAGAGCTCTCAAAAAAGAAACCATGGAAACTTGAATCACCAAAAAACGGAGTTGAGATGCAAAAGTTATGAGGAAATGAAGATAGAGGGCTGAAAATCGGGTTTTATGGTCGAACAGTGCTCCACGTGGGTTACCACGCGGCCTAACCCATACCACAACCCGCATGGTTTCCCCTAAGTTGTGTTGGTGGCTCTAAGTCGCGCCGCAAGTCGCCCCGTGCACTTTTGTCCGATTTTCTTCATTTTTCATGCCCGATCACTGTTTTGGTCATAACTTCTTCGTTTTACCTCCGATTTTGCTCCGGAAAGAACTGTTGGACTCGTAATTGAATCCTTCATCCGAAAAGACTATAAAATCTAGGATTCAAGTCTAAAATCCAATTTCGTATTTTTTTCCCTTAAAATACGAGTTTCTGTATTAACTTGAAAGTATACCTTCCGAAAATCGGGGTGTTACAATAGACATCTATCCTTTGCATATGATGACTTCTCCCCTAGGAAAGAACACTGAAGAAGGCCCTACTTACTGAAATAAACATCAGACGAAGTCCTATCTTGATGAAGTCCTCTCCCTAGTAGAAAAACCTGACCTTTCATTGCTGAAGTTATAACTAACAAGGTCCCTACTTTCTAAGAAGGGTCGTCTTCAAACCTGAGTATGGGATTCTCTTTATATCCATGGATAGAGAATTTTTCTTTCATATATACTCAGAGGTCCACCTAGAACCAAACAAACATTTGTTATTCCTTCTAACTTGGTGTGACACCTCCACTCTTCAAGGGTGGTCAATAAAAAGGTATATCAGAAGAGAATTTCTGAATAGAAAGAATCAAGGAGCCATCGTTCTGATTATATTGACTTTTCTGATCTTAGCTGATAAGTATATCTCTTTATATTTATCAGTTATTTACTTTTAGCTTTGTACTTCTCAGCTAATATAATTTCATTGTCGTACTTGTAACTAATGAAATTTCAATGAAGTACTTAATTCCATCTAGGTGCTGAAAAAATCCCTCAAAACTGTAAATAGGACAAGTATTTTATGAGTTCTGTTTCTTTTTTGTTTTACTTAGCAATTTTCTTTATGTTGCTTTGTCATCGTTAAATAGGGGAAATTGTTGATCTAAACTCTCTTAGTGATTTGATGATGATCCTTATACCTAGTGAAAATACTTAGTTATGTTTTTATCATTTCAATTTTAGCGATCAGATTAGTATTAAGTTTGTTCAGTGATCGTTGAATACGCATTATAACATATTAGAACTTAAGTAAACTCCAAGACATAATTCACATCAAAGTAAACTTTAGTGATGTGAAAGAAGTAGTTGAAGATAAAGAAATGTCTACTCCTGATGTGAACGACATTCAGTGATACCATGACTATCTACATCAAATGTGGACTCTAACCAAGACTCGGCGATAGCTAAAGGAGACCTCAACGACTCATCCCTATAGTTGATCAATTTTTGTCTTACTCTCTTGCACAAAAGAACATACCTCATGCTTCCACCAGACAAAGGTACAAATACGGATTTCTCTTTTGTTTACAAGTGTGCTTACCAACTACTTGAAGCTACGGGTCGTATGTGGCCAAAATCCTGCCATATATAAAGAACAAGGACATGCATTCCACTTGTCTCTTGACACATGGATACCCACTAAGGTGCATCTAATGCAGTGGGTATAAATAGCATAGAAGAGTATTTTCAAGCTATGCCTTCAACACCTACTTAATCTTCTAACTCTCTTATCTCTTGTTCTTCCTTTCTTTTGCAAGAAAAGGTTAGTGATTCTAAGATTGTTTATATTAGGATCTTTCCTTATCTAGTTTCCGTAACAATTTGTAGATTCCATATTGGTTCTTTTTTAATCAATAAACGAATTTAAATGTGAAAATTGCATGTTTGTGCTCATCCCCCCCCCCCCTCCCTTCTACAAATTGTTTACTCTTGTTGAACCTTTTGGGACCAACAGTCTATAAAAAAATCAATTAACTTACATCTTTCTCTTGAATTGATAAAATAAACAGAAAAAGAACTATTGTTTATCCCTTTCTCTTCGGATCTTCAATTTATCATCATCATCATCGCAATCTCCAACCCTAAAGGAGGGTCTAGAAGTTTGCAACGCAGAACTGACTATCGAGGGAGAAAATAAATCTTGGTGTTGATTCGATATTTGAAACATATGGTAGACAGTCACCATCTTTTGGGTTATGCACAATCATGAAATGGGGGAAGGAGGAAGAGAAATTTGGAGGTTTTGAAGGATGGTTGAACAATGAACGAGAAGACGTATGTAACTTTAAAAATGGTAAACAAAGCAAAAATATTTATATCTCTTCAACTGTGAGCAAATTGAGAAATATTTGTTTGGCGTGGATAAATTTTGGGAACAATTGGATCGTGGGATGCATTTTTCTTAATGCTTTATAGGTTGCTGGAGTGGGGTTTTTGAATTTCAGATATTTAAAGGGCTTATGCATTGGATGCGATACATCAAACAAGTATATATTTGTACCTCTTACATTCAACATTAACGGTTTAGTTAGCTTAATAATATAGTATAGATAACTCAATAGATATTTATAGTATTTAATAATATGATTAAATTCAAAAATATTCGATATTGAACTCATTTCAAAGGTATTGATGAGACGATTATAAGGTATAATTTGTAAAAAAAACAAAAAGTTTTTTTTTCAAATGTTTTATATTAATATGATAAGGATGTAAAATGAAAAATAAAAAATAAAAAAAGTAAAGAATATATAATAAATTAAATAACTAATTATAACGTACAAAGTGTAATTAAAATTAAAATTGATTTGATTTTGAGAAGATGTGGGATTGTGTGAGGTTGTGAATCTTTAACATTTGTACATGTTGCGTTAATGGTTACCCTTAAAATTTTTAAGATAATTGTAATACAAATTTTTGAGTAAATTACGTTTTTCATCCCAGTGGTTTGTTAAAATTTTGCATTTTGTCCCTGTGGTTTCGAAATTTCGGTTTTCGTTCCTATGGTTTGCAATTCATTTTTATTTTCGTCCCTGAGGCCAAAAACACTAATTTTAAGTATTAAGTACTAAAATAGAAATGAATTGTAAACTATAGAGATGAAAAAAGCAATAAAATTTAAATCATAAAGACCAAAAAGGTAATGAATTATAAACAATGGGGATAAAAGTCGTAATTTCAAAATTACAAGGATGAAAATAGAAATTTTCAACAAGCCACAGGGACTAAAAACATAATTTACTCCAACTTTTTTAAAGGAGTATAGATAAATAAGGGTGTAAATGAAAGATGAAAGATGAAAGATGAAAGATGAATGATGAATGATGAAAGATTAACTAATATAAAGAAATTAAGTAAATAACTATAGGGTATAAGACATAAGTTTTAAAAATAATTCACAACGTATTATGATATTTAATAATATGATTAAATAAAAAAATATTCGATATTTGGTTCATTTTGAAAATATTGATGAGACGATTATAATAGTATAATTTAAGAAAAAAAACAATTTTTTTAGTTCATAACGATTATCTATGTTAATGGATAAGGGTGTAAATAAAAAATGAAAAACTAAGGGATATAAAGTAAATTAAATAACTAATTATAAGGATATAAAGTTTAGTTTAAAAACTAAAAATAATTTGATTTTGAAGAAGCCATGGGAAGTGGGAGGTTTTGAAGCTTTAACATTTGTACATTAAGGATATAAAATGGTACCTCTTAAAAATTCAAAAATAACTGTAATATAATTTTAATAAAGGATTATATATATATATATATATATATATACAAGTGGCCTCTTATAAAGGCGTATAGAATAGATAAATGTTTGAAATGATAAATGAAAAGTTAAAGTATATAAAATAAATTAAAAAAATAACTTTAAGGTATAAAATGTTATTTATAGTATTTCATAATATGATTAGACTTAAAAATATTCCAAATTGGTCTCACTTTGAAGGTATTGATAAAACGATTATAATGGAATAATTTGTAACAAATTAAACATTTTTTTAATTTATTTTAGGTAATAATACGATTATGATATGTTATGTGTGTAAAATGAAAAGTCAAAAAATGAATGAATACAAAATAAATTAAATAACTTATTGTAATGATACAAAATATAATTTAAAAATAAAAAATAATTTTATTTTAAATTATCGCATTCAACGTGAGAGATTGTGAATCTTTTATACATATACATAATGCATCAAGATTTGTACCTTTTAAAATTTCAAAATAATCGTAATAGAATTTTTATAATATATATAGATAGTATTGATTTGATCGATGAGACGATTATACCGATATAATTTGGAAAAAAAAAACGTTTTTTTGATGTATTTTTTATATATTTTAGTTCATATACGATTATTTATATTAATATGATAAATGTTGTAAAATGAAAAATTAAAAAAAAACGGATATAAAGAAAATTAATACTATTAGGAAAACCCTTAATACCGACCAACATTTACCGGCGGCAAAAATCCATCGGTAATCACCGACAGATAACCGGCCAATTTCCGACGGATTGAAGCTATTTGTGATGAACAAAGTATCCGTCGGTAAATATAAACAATTCCGATGGATCACTGATGGGCCGAAAAATATTTTATTTTTGATTTTTTTTAAATATTGAATTTCGTCGTTAATCCGTCGAAACCGTTTTAATTTAATTATTATTTTTAATTCCAATAATCCGTCGGTGATCCGTCACAAATTACCGACAGATTACTGACGGCCTTTGAACGATCCGTCGGTAAATTTGTTAAAAAAAAATTTCCCAATGAGTTCATCGGTGATCCGTTGATGTATGTATGTATGTGTGTCGTATGCATATAAGTGTGTGTGTTTATATCATGTCAATGTCTACATCTGTATGTACGTATGTGTCTATATAGTATAACATGCATGTGTATACATATATGTATACATATGTATTGCTTGTATGTATATAGTACATATATATGTATATCATGTATATACGTGTATGTCATATGCATATAACTGTGTGTATATGTCTATATGTATGTACATGTCTATGCATGTATGTATGTACGCATGTATGTATCGATGTATTGTATACATGTATGTATTGTTTGTATGTATATAACACATAAATGTATATCATGTATGTATGTATATGTCGTATGCATATAATTATGTGTGTATGCCATGTACATGTCTATATATATATGTGTGTGTATGTATGTATGTATGTATGTATGTATGTATGTCTATAGATGCATGTATGTATGTATATATATGTATATATACATCATGTATTGCTTGTATGTATATAGTACATATATATGTATATCATCTATATATGTGTATGTTGTATGCATATAAGTGTGGATATATGTATATATGTGTGTACATGTCTATGCATGTATGTATGTATACATGTATTGTATACAAGTATGTATTTCTTGTATGTATATAGCACATAAATGTATATCATGCATGTATGTATATGTCATATACATATAATTGTGTGTGTATGCCATCTACATGTCTATATATATGTGTGTGTGTGTGTATGTATGTATGTCTATAGATGCATGTATGTGTGTATATATATATGTATATATACATCATGTATTGATTGTATGTATATAGTACACACACACATATATATTTATATATCATCTATATATATGTATGTTATATGCATATAAGTGTGTGTATATGTCTATATCATGTCTATGTATGTGTGTATGTATGTATGTAGATGTATTGTCTATATACATATGTATTGCTTGTATGTATATAGCACATATATGCATATCATGTATGTATGTAGAGAGTTCAAGGGATGTATACATATGTATGTATGTGTGTATGTAGATGTATACCCCTGGCCTAACTGGATCAATTAACGGGAAAAGATAATGGTCGTTAGAAAGATGGACCAAAACTGTTACAAAATGACATAATTTCATAACGCTTTTGGTCACTTCTCCTAATGGTCGTTAACTGTTTCCGTTAAGTCCATTTAGTTCAGTGGTATGTTAGTCAATTTAAATATAATTTGATAAATTAAACATTTATTTAATAATTTTAATATTAAATAATTTATTTAATAATATATAATAATTTAAAAAACAATATAATTTAATAATTATTAATAAATTAAAAGTAAATTTATTTTAATTTTAAAAAAAGGAATATGTCGGAAATCCGTCGGTTATCACCGATGGTTAAATTCTTTCGGTAATTACCGACGGAATTTCCGTCGGAAATCCGTCAGAAATCCGTCGGTGATTTTACTAAATTTTCTAAAAAAAAATCGAGCATAAAGCCCTAATTTCTTTACTGAATTTTCCCTCTCGATCGACTTCCCTCTCGAACTCTCCTCTCGATTTCTCCGGCGACCCTCTCCTCTCGATTTCCCTCTCGAACGTCGGCCACTCTCGATCGAAATCCAGCCATCTTCATCCCTCTCCTCTTGATTTCCCTCTCGAACGTACGCCAGCCCCTCACCTTCACTCACTGCCTTCTCCCTCTCCCTCACTACCGACCACCATCGCCAACCCTCGGGCCACCCTTCGCTACGATCATCTTCCTCCGGCAGTCATCCCTTGCGATCGTCTTCCTCCGACAGTCATCCCTTGCGATCGTCTTTCTCCATCTACGGTCATCTCCCACAGGTATCTTTTAGGGTTTTTTTTATGTGGTTTGGTTTAGTTTTGAAAATGATGATGATAATCTTGAAAAACTTATTACAAAAGTTATTTGTTTACGGTTCTGAAATGTTATTTGCAGTTTGTAGTTCAATATTGCTAATCCCACCACCGGGTGCCAGAAGAAGCTCGAGATTAACAACGATCAGAAACTGTAAGTTTGATTGTTGTTTTAAATTACATGAGTTTTGTCGATTTTCAGTAAATTACATGAGTTTTAGCCCCTAATTTCTTGTTTCTTATGGGGGTTTGGTTAAATTATGTTTTCGTATTGGTTAAAGTGTGAGTCTGTATTGGTAATTTTGAGTCTGTATTAGGGTTCATCATGAATTCCTTGATGATAATGAATGATCAAAAGTCAATAGGGAATTTTTGTAAGCATTTTAAACTAATGTATTTGTTTTCCATGTTTTCTAATTGTGTCATTTGACGATGCTTTAAGTTTCTTAGTGATGATGCTGTAATTTTAAACTACTGTATTTGTTTTCCATGTCTTCTATGGTATTACAATATTGGGGTTTCAATTAATGATGTTGTAAGTTTCTTAGTGATTCTAGTATGCTACATAAAATGTTCTAATGGTTCATTTCGCCTAGTCATTTTAGTGATTCTTGATTTATTAGCTCATTACTGCGTCAATTGTTGGATCGCCAATTGTTGGGCAAACATTATGCTTGATTTTATTTGTTTATTTTAGTTGGGTTGCCAATTGTTGGGCAAACATTAGGTTGATATACAGAAATATATATTTTATAGTCATTATGCCGCCGAAATTTTAAAAAACATATGTTTATGTTTTAAACTCGATTCTTTCATTCCAAAACACATTTTATGATTTAAACCTAGGGTTTTGACTTTACAATTGGCAAACCATTACACTTAGAGTATTAAAGTCATTCATTAGACTTCTAATTTCATTGACACCTACGGTTTGACTTTTAAATAGTCGAACCATTACACGTAGGGTTTTAAAATTTTCAAAACACCTTTCTTTGATTGTAACCTACGGTTTTGACTTTCCAAAAGTGAAACCATTACACTTAGAGTGTTAAAGTAATCCAAAACTCCTCTACACCTACGGTTTGACTTTTAAGTAGGCAAACCATTACTTAGATCCCGACATTGTTCCTCCCAATGACGCCGAGTTGTGGGAACGTAGTGTCAGAGGACGGCATAAAGGCCGCCTATTTGGATTCGGGACCAGTCAGAATCCCTATTATACTATGTTTGGTGATTCAGGTGCCAGTACGAGCGGGAGCTCGCGCGACCATCGCGATATGGAGGTATGTTTGCCAAATGTTGTCTAACATTGTTATATGTTTGTCAAATGTTGTCTAACATTGTTATATGTTTGTCAAATGTTGAATTTCAGATAGATGAGCTAAAACAGAAGTTAGAGGAAGAGACAACAGCAAGGCTCCGGTTGCAGGAGCAAATGAAGGCGGTTGAGGCCTTCATAAAGAAGTTTCAAGATCAACCCCCTCCCGCCCCCCGCCCCCTCCCTCGTTTTAGGATAGTTAGATGTACTAGCGATATTTGTATATATTTTCTTTTTGATAACTTTACATTTTAGGATTACGTTTTATTTTTAATTTTTGGATATTAAATGAAAAATGGACATATTTTGTACAGGTTTTAAATTGGATATTAAATGAAAAATGGGCATGTTTTGTACAGGTTTTAAACTGGAAATTATCAATTTTAACTATTTTTTTAATAAAAAAGTAATTCACCGACAAATTATCCGTCGGTAAATGTTTTTAATTTAATTTTTAATTTTTTTAAATACCTAATCATTTCGTAGGAAATCCTCGCTAAATCCGTCGGAAACCATGTCCGTCGGTAATCCGTAGGTGATATCCCGCCGTCGGTGATATGGTGCCGTCAGGGATCCGCCGGAAAAGCCACGCCGTCAGGGATCCGTCGGCAATATCCGTCGGAAATTCAAACGCCAACCACATTATTTGCGAGGGCTTATTTCCGACGGATCGGACTTTCACTGACGGATATTGCCGTCGATGAATGCCCTATGTTTTGTAGTGTAAATTCATAACTAGATGGTATAAAATGTAAGTTTCAAAAATAATTCACTATGTATTATGCTATTTAATAATATGATTAAATCCAAAAATATTCAATACTGAGTTTATTTTAAAAGTATTAATAAGACGATTATAATGGTATAATTTGTGATAAAATAAACGTATTTTTTATGCATTTTAGTTAACATATGATTCTATATGTTAATAAGATAAAAGTGTAAAATTAAAAACAAAAAAGAAAAAAGAAAAGATAAAAAGTAAATTAAATAACTAATTATATGAGTATAAAGTGTAATTTAAGAATTTTAAAAAAAAATTGTTTTTTAATATCATGTGGTATGTGGGTGGGAGGTTGTGAACTTTCAAGCTTGTACAAGATCCTTATTTTCTTGTACCTCTTAATGTCAAAAATAAACATAATAGAATTTTTGTAATATAGTATAGATTTGAAGGTATCGATGAGACGATTATAATGATATAATTTGTAAAAACAAACTTATTTTTAATATATTTTAGTTCATATGCGATTATTTATGTTAATATGATAAATGTGTAAAATAGAAAATGAAAAAGTAAGAAATATACAACAAATTAAATACATAACTCTATGATATAAAATGTATGTTTTAAAAATAATTCATATGCTATTTGCTTATATGATTAAAATCCAAAAATATTTAATATTAAACTCATTTTGAATGTATCGATGAAATAATTATATTGGTATAATTTATAAAAATAAGAAACATATTTTTAACATAGTTTAGTTAATATACCATTATAGGATTAGGTTCATTTTGAGAAATCCTAAAAATATGAGAAATAAATAAATTGTAAAGACCATTTGTGTAAAGTTGAAATTTGTAAAGTCTTGGGTCCAATATTGTAAAAATCAAAAACTTGAGGGACTAGAGGGTAATTTTGGAATAAAGTGTTTAAAGGGGCAAATCCCTAATTTCTTCCCATTTACGCTCGATTTGGAGACGACGACTGAAGAGGATAGGACTAGGGTTCTTGGAGGAATCGATCTCAGAAGCAAGTGGGTGCTCGAAGGAATTTTCCTTAAAAGGTTAGTCTTCATCTCTAGTGACTCTTCTAATCGTCTCCTTCATCTTCCTTATTGGGTTTTCATTATTGGATTGTTGGTACCTGATGATTAGGTTCTTAGGGTTAAATGGATTGAGTTTTGATTTGGGAATTACTTTAATTGTTGTTAATCTCTAGTTATGATAAGTTAGTGTATAAATTTCCATTAGTTTCCCTGTCGTAGACTTGGGATTTGAGTTATTTAGAGGTGTCGTCGTCGCACCAGGTCGTCGCACCCGTACCGGAGGAAACCGGGCGCTGTGGTCCCGGGGGAGACCTGGGCGAGCCAAGCACCAGGGGAACCCGGGCGAGGCCGCGGTCCTGGGGGAGACCCGGGTGAGCCAAGCACCAGGAGGACCCAGACGAGACTGTGATCCCGGGGGAGACCCGGGGTGAGCTGAGCCGGGGGAACCCGGGGGGAGAGCCGTGACCCCGGGGGAGACCGAGGGAGCCGTGATCCCGGGGTGGACCGGGCGGGTTTTAAACCATATGGCAGTGATTCTTTTTCTTTTGTTGGTTTACCTTTGTTGATCGCACTCTTTTTCCGCTAATCGTTTGTAGGAGATCAATATTAATCTAAGTGCGCCACTTCTCGAAATGGTGAGTTTCTGATACCCATTATCCTCTTTAAAATTTTTAGAAATATTTTTAATTGCTGAAAATGGGGTAAATGAAAGTATGTCACTACCTGATTGTTATTTCGTAGTTATTACCTGCGATGTCAATGGTTTATTTTTATGTGAAACTGAAATTATCTGAACTGTATATAATAGGGAACACCGTGCCGTTGGAACGAGGATTGTGAAATTTCGGTAATTCCTTGGAATTCTATAAAAGACCACGTGTGTGTGAAATTCGTTTTCTGCACACGTAGGATGGGGAGTCTGCTTGGGCCCGATCGTGGTTGTACATGAGGTAAAGGTGTCACGTTTGATCTTGGTGATTTTCGTACGTTTGATGTAACGTTGGATTAACTTAAAATGCTATGTCAATTTTAGTCTGTTTACTTGAAACATTTTGTCAGAAATTCACTAGACCTTATGGTCTAACCCTCACTTTTCAATCATAAAAACCCATTTTTAGGAAGAAACGCTTGCGGTGCTTCCAGTAAAGGAAAAGAGAAGGTGTAAGAGCAGAAAACGGTCTCGAGAGAAGGCATAGTTTACTTTAGATGTCGCTTTAGTCTAGAAATTCTCAGTTGTAGACAAGATTTCCGTTGTTAAACCTTTTAATTGCTTTTGGGATCCTTATGTATTGGGATTTTGTTTATGTTATGTTTTGGCTTGAATTTTTGGTTATTACATTTGGTATAAGAGCCATAGTTTAAGGGATTTAGGTGACCGGATATGCCTAGACTTAAACTGAGGACTTAGGAGACTCAACCGAGATATAGGATGCCTTGGAATTTCCACTATAAGTGTGTTAATGATAAGGTAGCGAGGACTGTCATGTAAGGTAAATTTGGGGTTCCACCTGGCCAGTGTAATCGCAAATTTACAGGTACATGTATGTGCTTAAGTAACCTTGTCATGCTAGGTTATCTGAGAGTTGTTTTTGTGGTCTTAGCAGTTTCGGCATGTCGGGAAGATCATTGAGAAGAAGATCCGTACTGCCTGAGCAGTCAAACCTAATCAACGAGACTTCTATGGTCGAGCGGGTAGAACCTCTAAGGCAACCCGTCGCCCGTAGTGGGGCTAGGGGACGGGTAAAGAAGCAGGTGGGGACTACCCGAAAGGCTACCACCCAAGTGGAACCGGAAGTCGGGAATCGGGGTCGGGGGACGACTTAAACTACTTGACGGGCAAGAAGTGTGGGAATTCCTGTTGATAGAGAATTGTCGCAGCAACAAAGTTCTACTTCAGGGAGAGGAAGGGGTCAGTCGCGAGGTCGAAGTCGTGGACGTAATTAGGCTATTGTTACCCAAGCGACCTTTGCTGCTGAAATGGGTAAACTGCAAGAGACTCTGCAAGCTATTCTAGCTCAGAGGGATGGGGCGGTATCTGGCAGCAAAGACATAACTGAGAGTAAGGAAGGATCTGAAATGTCCAGCCCACCGGTCTCGAGAGAGGGTAGTCAACGTCAATCGACTACAATTGTGGTCAATGAGTCGGCTACAAAGGGGTGCAACTACAAAGAATTTCCTACTTGCAAGCCTCCTACTTATAAAGAAGAATGTGATCCAGTGTTAACACTGTAGTGGGTCAAGGGCATGGAGATGGCGTTCGACACCAACAAATGCGAGGGAGAGGATAAGGTGGTTTATGCCTTGTCGATGTTGAGAGATGAAGCTATGATGTGGTGGGATGCGGAATCTGGAGGTCAGGGTTCGTCGGCGGCCAGGGGTATGTCCTAGGAAACTTTTGTGAGTAAGTTCAAGGCACAATTCTGCCCTCTGACGGCAGTCAAGAAGTTGGAAGAGGAGTTTCTGGGTCTGGAACAGAGAGAGATGACAGTACGAGAATATACATCGAAATTTATAGAAAAGTCCCGTTTTGCTGAGATTTATGTGTCGAGCAAGGAGAGGCGCGTGGAGTGATACATCTTTGGTTTGAGGAGTGACATATGAGAATTTGACGCGAATAAGGAACCAACTACTTTTCAAGTGACAATCAATGCAACAGAAATGAGAGAGAAAGAAAAGAACCGCCAAGCATCAGAAAAGGGGGTGAGAAATGGAAATGGGACGGTCCGGGAAACGATGGAAGAAAAGGGAAAGTGTTCAGATCGGATGTTCGTGGGGATCGTGGGATAACCTCTAAGCCATGTGGTAAGTGTCATCAGATTCATCGGGGTGAATGTGCATTGGACTCGAGGTCCTGTTACCGGTGTGGCATACTGGGTCATGTCGCGAAAGATTACCCGAAGAGTAAGTATTGTTTTCAATGTGGGTCACCTGACCATATACGGCCCGACTGCCCGCAGCTAAAAAGAGGGGGGCGGTGAAGTATGGAGGAAGGCAGGGAAACAAAGGACCGGAGAAAAGGCCAGAGCCGGTGCGTTCGAAGGGACGTGCTTTTCTTATGACGGCAGTGGAGGAGAAGGAGGTACTGGAAGTGATGTCAGGTACATTTTTGGTGAACTCATTACTTGCCAAAGTGTTATTTGATTCTAGAGCGGATCGTTCTTTTGCGTCCCTTGCTTTTATGAAATTCCTGAATGTGAAACCTAAATGTTTGGAGAGGGTGTTAGAGGTGGAAACGGCCGATGATAATCGGGTGTTCATTAGAGAAGTTTTGGAAGGTTGTGTTATAGATATAGAAGGGAGTTTAGTACCCTTGTGATTGTATCCTATGGCAGTGGGGGAATTTGACGTAGTGCTAGGAAAGGACTGGTTGGCCGAGAATAGCGCCAATATAGTCTGTGATAAAAAGTTAATTCACGTCCAATTACCGGGCAAGGGAACGGTAATTCTGTATGGGAGTCGTCAAAACAAAAGGGCTAGCCTTATTTCGATGCTTAAGACTGCTAAATGTTTAAAGAAAGGGTGTGCGGGTATGTGGTTGATGCCAAGAAGGAGAAACGTGGGGTTGAGGACGTGAGGGTAGTGAGTGAGTATCTGAAGGTGTTCCCGGAGGACTTAACAACCTTACCCCCAGATCGCAAAGTAGAACTTCGCATAGACTTGGTGCCGAGTGTCGCGCCAATAACGCGTGCCCCTTACCGATTGGGGCCCTCGGAAATGAAGGAAATGATGTTTTAGTTGCAAGAACTGCAAGACAAAGGATTTCTGAGACCGACTACCTCACCTTGGGGTGCATCGGTGTTCTTTGTGAAGAAGAAAGATGGGACTATGCGAATGTGCATTAATTACCGTGAACTTAATAAGGTAATAATTAAAAATAAGTATCCGCTTCCGAGGATAGATGACTTGTTCGATCAGCTAGAAGTAGCTAGTTGCTTCTCCAAGATTGATCTAAGGTCGGGCTACCATCAGCTCAAAGTGAGAGAGGATGATATCCCGAAAACAACTTTTCAAACAAGATAGGGCACTATGAGTTTTTTGTGATGCCTTTCAGCCTAACCAACGCACCAGCGGCCTTTATGGACTTGATGAATAGAGTGTGCCAACCCTATTTGGATAAGTTGTTAATTGTATTCATAGATGATATCCTGATTTACTCGAAATCCGAGGAAGCGCATGAGGAGCACCTGCGAGTCATTTTGGATTTGTTGAAGCGAGAGAAACTTTATGCTAAATTTTCGAAATGCGAGTTCTGGTTGAAGGAGGTTCAATTCCTTGGTCACGTAGTGTCCCGAGATGGAATCATAGTAGACCCATCTAAGATCGTGGCAATTCAAGATTGGGAGCAACCCAAAAACCTGTCAGAAGTACGAAGTTTTCTGGGGCTGGCGGGGCATTATCGGAAATTCATCAAGGATTTCTCATGCATCGTAATGCCGCTGATATCCCTCACGAAGAAAAATGTGAAGTTCATGTGGACAAAAGTACAAGAAGAAGCGTTCCAAAGGTTGAAGGTCATGCTTAGTAGTGCACCGATTTTGGCCTTATCGGAGGGTTCTGATGATTTCGTAGTGTATAGTGATGCGTCGAGACTAGGATTGGGATGTGTCCTCATGCAGCGAGGAAAAGTGATAGCGTACGCGTCTCATCAATTGAAGGACCATGAGACACGCTATCCCACCCATGACCTGGAGTTGGCAGCAGTGGTTTTTGCGTTGAAGATTTGGCGGCACTACCTGTATGAAACGAAGTGCCAGATATTCACGTACCACAAGAGTCTTTGCCATCTCTTTGACCAAAAAGAGTTAAACATGCGTCAAAGAAGGTGGATGGAATTATTATTAGACTACGATTGTAAAATCGAATATCACCCTGGAAAGGCCAATGTGGTGGCCGATGCCCAGAGGCGAAAAGAGAGAGGCGAAACTACGATATTGGTGGCCATGCGAACGGAAGTGTCATCCAACCTTCTAGACGAGATAAGGAAGTCGCAAGCGAAGGCTTTATTTCCCGAAAATATTAAGAAAGAGCGAATGCTCGGAAGCGTGTTCGCCTTATCAGAATATAGTCGAGGGTTGAAGTGCTTCAAGGGTAGAACTTGGGTTCCGAAATCGGGAGAGCATAGGCGAGAAATTTTGGAAGAAGTGCATAAGTCAAGATATTCAATCCATCCCGGAACGAATAAGATGTATGGAGATTTGAGACAAGACTTCTGGTGGCCGGGTATGAAGAAGGATATAACTCACTTCGTAGAGCGTTGTCTTACTTGTTTGCAGGTAAAGGTGGAACACTAAAGGCCGTATGGAAAGTTGCAACTGCTGGAAATCCAGTCTGGAAATGGGATCAAATCACAATGGACTTCGTGACCAAGCTGTCGAGGACCCCGAAGGGGTATGACGCGATTTGTGTAATTGTGGACCGATTGACGAAATCGGCACACTTTCTACCCCTTAAGGAGATGTATTCCTTAGAGAGGTTAGCGAAATTGTATATTGATGAAATCGTAACATGTCACGAGGTGCCAATATCGATAGTTTCAGATCGGGAC
Organism: Arctium minus; assembly: GCA_954870635.1. Taxonomy (NCBI): domain Eukaryota; kingdom Viridiplantae; phylum Streptophyta; class Magnoliopsida; order Asterales; family Asteraceae; genus Arctium; species Arctium minus. Next base: position 37,556,580 of record OX941087.1, on the reverse strand, counting down.
AGTCGTTTCACGTCAGCGTTTTGGAAAAGCTTTCAGCGAGAGATGGGGTCCCGCATAAAGTTGAGTACAACGTATCACCCTCAGACCGATTGTCAAAGTGAGCGAACCATCCAAAAGCTAGAGGACATTTTGAGAGCATGCGCTCTGGACTTCCGGGGTTCGTGGGAAAACCATCTACCCCTGATCGAATTTGCGTACAATAATAGCTATCATGCAAGCATCAAGGCTGCTCCTTATGAAGCTTTGTACGGGCGGAAATGTCGAACCCCCTTGTGCTTGAATGAGGTTTGGGAAAGACAACTAGCGGGACCGGAGTTAGTGCAACTCACAGCGGATAAGATAGTTCGGGTGCGAGAAAATCTAAAGGTGGCTCGGGATCGACAAAAGTGCTACGCGGACAAGCAATGGAAAGACATAGAATTCCAAGTTGGGGACCATGTTATGCTCAAGGTGTCGCCTTGGAAGGGAGTTGTGCGATTCGGAAAGAAAGGAAAGTTAAGCCCACGTTTTATCGGACCATTTGCGATAGTGGAATGAATTGGGGAGGTGGCGTATAAGCTCGAGCTTCCCGAAGAGCTGTGGGCCATTCATAATACGTTCCAAGTCTCCAATTTAAGGAAATGTCTCGCCGACGTGAGCATGGTGGTGCCAATGCAAGATGTGCAGACAAATGAGCGTTTGAACTTTATAGAAGAACCTGAAGCTATCACCGACCGAAAGGTCAGGAAATTGAGGAGTAAAGAGATTGGTTTGGTAAAAGTCCAATGGCGTTTTCATAAAGGGCAGGATGCGACTTGGGAGGTCGAATCGGAAATGTGAGCCAAGTATCCCCATTTGTTTGAAGATGAGATTCCGGGGACGGAATCCTCTTAAGAAGGGGAGATTGTAAATACCATTTGTGTAAAGTTGAAATTTGTAAAGTCTTGGGTCCAATATTGTAAAATTCCAAAACTTGAGGGACTAGAGGGTAATTTTGGAATAAAGTGTTTAAAGGGGCAAATCCTTAATTTCTTCCCATTTACGCTCTATTTGGAGACGGCGACTGAAGAGGAGAGGACTAGGGTTCTTGGAGGAATCGATCTCAGAAGCAAGTGGGTGCTTGAAGGAATTTTCCTTAAAAGGTTAGTCTTCATCTTTAGTGACTCTTCTAATCGTCTCCTTCATCTTCCTTATTGGGTTTTGATTATTGGACTGTTGGTACCTGATGATTAGGTTCTTAGGGTTAAATGGATTGAGTTTTGGTTTGGGAATTAGTTTAATTCTTGTTAATCTCTGGTTATGATAAGTTAGTGTATAAATTTCGATTAGTTTCCCTGTTGTAGGCTTGGGATTTGAGTTATTTAGAGGTGTCGTCGTCGTACTCGTACTGGAGGAAACCGGGTGTTGTGGTCCCGGGGGAGACCCGGGCGAGCCAAGCACCGGGAGGACCCGGGCGAGGCCGTGACCTCGGGGGAGACCCGGGGTGAGCTGAGCCGGGGGAACCCGGGGGGAGAGCCGTGATCCCGAGGTGGACCGGGCGGGTTTTAAACCGTATGGCAGTGAGTCCTTTTCTTTTGTTGGCTTACCTTTGTTGATCGCACTCTTTTTCCGCTAATCGTTTATAGGAGATCAGTATTAATCTAAGTGCGCCACTTCTTGAACAGGTGAGTTTCTGATACACTTTATCCTCTTTAAAATTTTTAGAAATATTTTTAATTGCTGAAAATGGGGTAAATGAAAGTATGTCACTACCTGATTGTTATTTCGTAGTTATTACCTGCGATGTCAATGGTTTATTTTTATGTGAAACTGAAATTATTTGAACTGTATATAATTGGGAACACCGTTCCGGTGGAATGAGGATTGTGAAATTTCGGTAATTCCTTGGAATTCTATAAAATACCACGTGTGTGTGAAATTCGTTTTCTGCACACGTGGGACGGGGAGTCTGCTTGGGCCCCGAGGTGAGAGGGGAGTCTGCTTGGGCCCCGAGACGAGAGGGGAGTCTGCTTTGGCCCCGATCGTGGTTGTGCATGTGGTAAAGGTGTCACGTTTGATCCTGGTGATTTTCGTACTTGTAATGTAATGTTGGATTTAACTTAAAATGTTATGTCAATTTTAGTTTGTTTACTTGAAACGTTTTGTCATAAATTCACTAGACCTTATGGTCTAACCCTCGCTGAAAGCGGTCTCGAGAGAAGGCATAGTTTACTTTAGAGGTCGCTTTAGTTTAGAAATTCTCGGTTGTAGACAAGATTTCCGTTGTTAAACCTTTTAATTGCTTTTGGGATCCTTGTGTATTGGGATTTTGTTTATGTTATGTTTTGGCTTGAATTTTTGGTTATTACAGAAATGATCTTAGCCCTTTATCTGGTCAACATTTGCGGCTTTGATCGTGAATGACCGAATAATTTCTTGTGTGGTCTGTAGAAGATAGAGAGGTAGTTTCGTAAAATACGTGGGACAAGTTCATATATGAACCTGTATGATTCACATATGAATTATATGTTCATATATGAACTAGTGTAATTAACCTAAGAACTCTTTTAACCGATTCATATATGAATCTTTGTGATTCATTTATAACTATACGTTCATATATGAATCAGTTAATTAGTTCATATGTCAATCAGTTAATTGGTTCATATATGAATCACAAAGGTTCATATATGAATCACAAAGGTTCATATATGAATCAATTAAATTCATATGTAAACTACACTGGTTCACATATGAACATATAGTTAATATATGAATTATACAGGTTCATATATGAACTCGTCACGTGTATTCGTAAAAATTACGAAACTGTCTTTCTATTTTTGGAATAGCCGCAACTTTTGACCAGTCAAAACCGTAATTGTTGACCAATCAAAGATGCAATATTTGACGGGTCGAAACCGATCTTGACCGAATGAAAGACTAGGATCACTTCTCTATTTCTCACCTCTCCCTACCATTATATATATACCATTATATTTTTGACTTGTCCATAATGCATCAAGATTTGTACCTCTTAAAATTTTCAAAATAACCATAATAGTCATAGGGGGGTGTTTGGGATTGCTTGTTTAAAATAATTTATGCTTATTTTGAAAAGTGTTTATCAACTTTTGCGGTGTCAAAATGAAGTTTTCTAAAAAGTGTTTGGATTAGCTTATTGTGGTACCAAAACGTAATAAGCTAATAAGTTGTTATTTAAGGGTGTTTGGGAATTTTTATACATATAAAATAACCAAAAAAGTCATAAGCATTTTTCAAATAAGTTGATAAGTTAGAACAAATTATTTATCAAAAACTCATTTTCACCAATTTGATACCGCTATAAGCACTTTTAATTTTTCTCCATCCAAACATTAGAAAGTGCTTATCTCCGATGTCACACCACAATAAGCTAAAAAACACTTCAAATAAGCAATCTCAAAACACCCCATAATATATTATAGATATAGATATATTGATTGATATTTTTTTAGGACATTTGAATATGTTTATAAACCCAATTTTATTATAATTGCTTGAAAAAAAAAGAGATTAATTTGACACAAAGGTGCCGTTTGTTTTTTAAGAGGTTTAAAGTCTAAATATTTTAGTTATGATTAATACGAGGTGGTGTGTAAAAATGTCTGAATGATTTAGACTTAAGAGCCATTAAGAGGTTTTTAGAAAAAATAAACAACCCCAAAGTGAATAAAGATGTCTTGTTGGGGCATTTCATCGAACAGATTGCAGTCGTCAAGGAAATCGGGAGCGTCGAAGTGAGAAACAAAAGTTAAAAGAGAAGACGATTAAAGAAACAAAAAGAAATCAAATTTGTGAAGTGCATCTGATAGGATCGAGATCATGAGCATTCATCTCAGGAGAGGAATGGCCTAACGAGTGGTCTGCAAGGATGCCCTCCATATTCGTCTAGATGCAATTAATTAACTATGGATTGGATTCCATAATCATGACCTTAAATAATTATAATTTAAACCCGCCATTAATGGACGATTGATTGCTTTCTAGTTTCTTTCCACTTATGCTTTCAATCCACTTGGCCTCTCGTAAGTAATTGTATATGTGTTCCATATACTTGGATAGCTATTGGATTTCCATTTCAAATAATCTTGGAAAACAAATATTATAAAATATAAGGGGCCGTTTACCAAACGCTTACTCGGGTAAGCGTTTACTAAGTCACGTAACTTTACTGGATGAATATGGTAAAGATCAAGAATCTTACTCGGTAAGAGCGAGAGAAGGACGAAGAGTCTTACCCGGTAAGTGAAGGAGATGACTCTTACCATGGTAAACGATTACCGGGTAAATTGTTGCATACAATGTCGTTTTGATGGACTAAAATATTACGCGGTAGGTAAGGGATAGTATTGAATTTTACTGGTAAGTGTTTGGAAAACAACCCCTAATTTCAAATCTTTATAATAATGTCACTAAAAGAAAATTAAAATGATATCTAATAGAATGATATGATATTTTGTAACGTTGTTCACGGTGTGATTTATGTTTAAACTTCAAACCATATCATGTATGTGGTTTTAGTATTTTCTCAAACTACAAACTACACCACATATACTTTATATCGTAAAAAACCATGTGGTGTATTTTATGCGGTTTATACCCAATGCACGTCAATTATTCAATTCAATAATTGTATAATTTGAATTTCTTAATAAAATCAGTGATAAACTAACTTTAGTCCAAACAAATAAAAAGTTCCATTGCATCCAATTTTGAAATACATAATTAAAAATAGTAATAGGGTCGTTTTTATGAAACGTTTATCGGGTTACTTAACTTACCGGATGAGAATGACAATGACCGAGAATCTTACCAATAAGAGGCATGGCAACAACGCAAGATTCTTACCCGGTAAGTGAGAAGAAAACTCTTACCCAGTTAACGCTTACAGGGTAATTAAGAGACGCTTACAAACAATCCATTTTGATGACTGAGAATATTACCCTACATGGTAAAAGAGGGGTGATGACTGTTGTCGATAAGCGTTTACCTGGTAAATCATTTAGTAAACAACCCCTTAGTAAGAACATAAACTTAAAAAGAAATTTAACATGTGAGTTGTAACTTGTGCTGTTAGCTCCAATCATTGTGTATAGAAGTATTGAAAAATAGGTTAAGTGTAGGAACTTCAGAAGACATCTGCCTTTCATCAAGACTCTGCAGAAGTGCAATGCTCAGAACCTCTGTCGACCATCATCCGCAAAGAACTTAACCAGAAGATAATTTTCAGACCACAGAGCCTCTGTGGTGGCTACCTCTGGAAGATGGAAGACTTGTGAATTTCATGAAGAGACAATGCCGCGCGCTTATCACGTGCTTCCCTGTTGTACGAAGATTCACCATATCAATAGTACACACACGTTTTCTTTACTTTCCAGGTGGCATTACGTTTACGGAATGTCAGCCACTGTCTTGTACGTTTGTGTGCTCCTTTTCTTGTATATGTAGGGAGCACCTCCTGAATTCACAAGGTATGCACACAATTCACCCACGCTTGTCTAGCAAGAGAGAAATCTGTTGAAAGCAAATATTGTACATACACAATTGCGTGTTCTTGGTGTTTTGGCAAGTTTAATGAACATGAACTTTTAGTGATTCACTCCTATTGTTATTAGTTATCTTTGTTTCTTGTTTGTGCGTGCTTACTACCAAACAACCATTCACTTGCATTTAAATCGCTTCCGCATATCTATCTGTTTGCTTGTGTTTTGGTTTAATCATTGTTATACCCAAATTGGGAACCTACAATTGGTATCAGAGCAGACTTTGATGTTCAATATCAAAGGATCTTGTTCTACAATGATTCAAAGCTGTTTGGTAGTGTTTTGAACTGATTTTAGCTTTGTGTTTCATTCTCAAAGAACCGTCCCTATTTTCTGTGTTTTCATCAACAAGTTTGATTTGAACACAGATATAGGAAAGTTTCTTATCTCAAATCATTCAAAAGCTCTTTAGAAGTGTTACTGTACTCTTTTCTTCCCTTCTTGAATCCCATCTCATTCTATTTCATCTAAAGTTCATACACCTTCTTCAAAACTGTTCATACTCTGTTTTCTTCCAAAAACATCACATCTACTTCAAAATGGCAAACACTGCAAATTTCTTCACAGCAGGGTCTCAAACAACTCCCCCCACTCCACTGAGGGATGAATATCCTCAGTGGAAGATTCATATGGTTCATTTCCTGGAGGGAGTTGATCAAAAGCTTGTTGAGTATCTTCACAACCCACCATATGTGCCCATGGTCACTGTTCCCAGGGTTCCAGCAGCTGCTACTACCCCTGGAGTCCCTGAATACCAAAAACCCAAACCAATCGCTGAATGTGGAGAACAGGACTGGGAGAAACATGAAATGACCAAGAAAACCAAAAGATTACTCATTATGGCCATTCCCAACGACATTTTCCGGTCTCTGGACTCATGTGAAACTTCCAAGGACTTATGGGTGGAACTAGAGAAACAACTTGAGGGGGGGAGCTAAAACCCAAAAGAACAATCGAGCTCAATGCATTAATGAATATTATGCATTTATGGCTCTGCCGAGCGAACCTCTACAGAGCACCTATGACAGGTTCATCTCTCTTATCAACAAGTGCAGAATGTTTTGGATCTAAAGAACCTCAGAGAAAAACAATGTTATCTTCCTGAAAAGCCTTAATGAAGAGTGGCTCCAACTATCTATGTCCTTATAGATCACACAGGATTTAGATACTTGGACCTTGTCAGACCTCTTTGGCACTCTCGTTGGCCAAGAACAATGCATAGTCCAGGCCAAAACCCTAGCGGGTGAGCCTCTGGAACTAGTAGGCAAGGCCACAGAGGTGCATGACAAGCCACATAAGGACAAGGCTGGTGAAGAAAACTTGAAAAAGAAAAAGATGAAGAAGGTTCTGAGAGTAGAAAGTGAAGAAGAAAGTGGTTCTTATGAAGAAGTGAACATGGCTTCCCTTGCTAAGACTCTGGCATTGATAACTAAGGAGTTTAAAAGAGGATTAAAGAAGAAACCCATGTTCAACAATGGACCTGATGAAAGAGAAGGAAAAGGTAATCGGTTCCGTGATCAGAGGGGATATGGAACAGTACAGGGTTTCAAGCAAAGAGGGTATGCAAGAGAAGAGTTCGTGGATAATAAAAGGATGCATGAGCAGAGAGGAGATGGGAGAAGGATGTTGCATCAACAGAGGACCATCGAGTACCCACAAAAGGGTACTCAGAAGGATGATGGAAGAGGAGGAGAGAAGACAACAACAAACTCCCCACAGAATAATGGGTGTTTTAAGTGTGGAAAACCCGGACACTACGCAACAGAGTGTCGAAGTCAAGGCCCTAGAGGCCACCCTGTCAGAGATGATGCCTTTTACAAAAAAAAGGCAGAATACTACGCGCAGAAGTCCTTGATGGCAGAATAGGACAACTTCATCTCTGACGAGTCCTCTGATGAAGGGAATAGAAATGCCTTGTTTTGTGGAATGGCAAAGCTCAACTCCTATGATACTGAGAGTGAGGTATCCACATCTAACTAAGACTCTCATGACACAAAATGTAAATTGTTTAAACTTATAGAGGAACTTCATGCTTTCAAAATTACATGCTCAGATCTTGAAAAGAAGCTTGCCTTTTATGAGCTAGAAACTAGACTTCTTACTCAAGAAAAGGACAAGTTGTTCCTTGAAAAGACGAATCTCGAGGCTGAGCACATTAAAGAAAAGAAGCCTTGGAAAGAAAAAGTCATTTCTCTTGATCAAGCCTTAAAAATTAAGATCAAAGAGCTAAAGGACAATGAAAGTGATAGATTAAATGCTCTCTCTTTGAAAAACTTTTTCCAAAAAGAAAGACAAGTCCTTCATCAAAACTTGCTTGATAGAGACTTGTTGATTAGGAAATATCAGGAAGCACAGAAGGTGCATGAAAAAGTTAACACCCAAGTTGGCAGAAGGGGTATAGGGTTCTGTGACATTGATCCCTATACCGGAAGCAAACGAAATTAATCCTTATCAAAAATCTTCTGCCTCAGGAAAGTTCAAAGAACAGGGTTTCCAAACTTAACTTCTACTATCAAGAGACGCAGAACCTCTAGGGGACCACATGAGAGAAATCCATTGATTATGACGAATGTTTGGTGTGAAAACAAGGATTTGTCATCATCAACCTCTAGAAAGAAGAAATCTATTCAAAAGAAATATCTGTCCCAAAAACATATAGGACTCGTCAAATTTGGTCATTCAAAGACTCAAACTCAAATGGCCTTTGTGTGCATGATAACTCCTGAAAAGGAATTGTCCTCTGAGGCACCTGAGTTTGTTTCTGCTTTGCAGAAGGAAATATAGTTGAATTTTTTGAAACTTATTTAAAAGAAACCTATGAGAATCATTTTTTTAGAAGTCATGATATGACCTCTGTCGTACTTGAAATATTTGAGCAAGATTTGATGGAGAGTTTAAGAGTTCCTGAAGTTGTCCCCTACATTCTCAAAAATTTAAATATTCCAAAGGACAATGATGATGGAAAATGTAGTACATTTCCAGAAGATCATGCCTCTAGTCTCAAAGACTTCCTTAAAATAGTGACTGGCTCTATTGAGCTGGAAGTAGTACCTTGCAAACTAGAGGGTTTTAGACTGCCCTCTGACATTCCTAATATAGTGATTTCTCCAAAAGTGAGCTCTATAAGGATCACTATTTGCCCAAATTTTATAGACATGAGCCTACAAGCTAAAACTTCTCTTGAGCTTGAAAAGATAAACAAACATAAGGAGTTGTCACCTCAGAAGCCTAAAGCTCAAAAATCTTCAAAGCCTTTTCAAGAAAAATTCACTTGGCAACAAAAGTAGAAATTGATTAATAATGATAAATCTTTTGCTTCTGTGGCAGTGAATCCAAATGAAGGATCCCAGAGAGGAAGGGTAAAACCTAAGAGCCATCCGAAGAGGATTTTTGACAAACATCAGTCTAGCCTAGATAGGAAACTCTGTAAAAAGAAGTCCAATGCTAGGAAAGATTGTAATAAAATCTGCTCTGTACCCCATTTTAATGATTTCAATGAAATCTTTAAGCAAATTGCTTCTGGTGTCTCTTATTGCAAATGTTTCCATCTCATGCATGATTTAAGCCAACACTTCTCAAGCCCTCACTACTTCATCTCTCAACCTAAAGCTAAGAATGCAAAATTCAAGGGTGAGAAGAAGCAAAATGGTTCTTCTACTTCAAAAGGTAAAACCAAACATGCCAAGGCAAACTTAGAGACCCCTAACAATAATGGACCTATTTGGAAATGGGTAACTAAATCTCCTTAATCTGTGCAGCAGAAGCAGCGTGTGCCCATATGGTACCTAGACTCTAGGTGCTCTAGGCACATGACTGGCGACGGAAGGTTACTCTTCTCATACCAAGAAAAATCTGGAGGAGGATCTATAACCTTTGGAGACAAGAAGAAGAAGCAAATCAAAGGCTACAGAGTCATAGCCAAAGAGGACATCGATGTCCGTAGAGTTGCATATGTGGATGTCCTTAAGCACAACCTACTCAGTGTTAGCCAACTATGTGACAATGGCTTCGATGTTATGTTCAAGCGACAATATTGTTCTCTACTAAGTGAACGAACATGCACAGAGCTTCTGCGTGCCAACAGAAGAGGTGATCTATACCTCATGAACTTTAAAGCTACCAACAGAGAAGAAAAGCTTTGTATGGTCTCAAGTAAGAATGAAGAAGCTTGGCTCTAGCATAACAAGTTATGTCACTTAAATTTCCATAATCTTGACAAACTTGTGAAATTAAATTTGGTAAGTGGTCTACCCAATATTAAATTTGACAGAGATCATCTATGCTCTGCTTGAGAAATGGGCAAACTCAAGAGAGTTGCCCACATGACCAAGTCAGATGTATCATGTACTAGACCTCTGTACATGCTTCATGTCGACCTCTGCGGTCCAATTTCTGTACAGAGCTAGGTGGCAAAAAGTACATTATTGTACTCATAGATGAATTCTCTCCATATACATGGGTTGAATTTTTCCGAAAAAAGTCTGATGTTCCTTTAGTACTAATCAATCTTATGAAGAGAATACAATTTCTTTATGACAACAAAGTTTAGAAGCTGAGAAGTGACAATGGCACAGAGTTCAAAAACTCAACCATTGACGCCTATCTTTCCGAAGAAGGCATATCACAGAACTTATCTGCCGCAAGGACTCCACAACAAAATGGTGTCATTGAGCGTAAAAATCGGACACTAGTGGAGGCTGCAAGGACTAAGCTCGCTGCTTCAGGATTATCTACTTCTTTTCGGGCAGAAGCTATATCAACAACATGCTTTACTCAGAATAGATCTCTGATTGTAAAGAGGCATTCAAAGACCCCCTACCACCTGATCAACCATAGGAAGCCAAATATTCAGTTCTTTCATATGTTTGGCTGCAAATGTTTTGTCTTGAACGACAGAGAACATATTGGAAAATTTGATCGAAAGGCTGATGAAGCCAAATTCATTAGCTACTCAGCAACCTCTAAGGATTACCGAGTCTATGTGCTGAAATCAAAACTTATACTTGAAAGTATTAATGTTTCTTTCGATGACTCTTTTCAGGTGACTTCTGAGCAAATCAACTCAGGACGTGATCAACAACTGAAAGCCTCTGGTGAAACACCTACTCGAGCCAATGAGTTAAATCATTTGTTCGAATAAATATTCGATGATGACAACCCCTCTGAAGATGATCACAAAGCCTTTGGAGTCGAGGCATCTACGGACCAAACAGGTACATCCCTAACCGGTCCTAATGTTACTTCATCCTCTTCCACATCTTGTGTAGAAGCAACCGTTGAGGGGAAGCAAGCAGAAAATGTAGAGAATGAGGACTCTATGCCAACTCAAGCCAATGATCATACCCCATCAACATCAGAGGAGTCAAAACCATAGAAAGTCGAGAACTCCAACCAAGGAAACACAAAGGTTTCTACCTCGACTCAAGAAGCACATTCTAGCCCTGTGGAAAGCACGAATGATCAGCCTTCCATCACAGAAGCTGCTCAAGAACCTGAAATTATCTCTACAGAAGTTCAAGTTGATGCTTCCAATGACCATCTTCCAAGAATGACAAGATGGACCAAAAGTCACCCACAGAGCCAAATCATTGGTGACACATCTGATAAAGTCAAGACTCGCTCGGTTAATGCAAACTTTTGTTTCTTTACAAATTTTGTTAGTATTATCTAACCCAAGAAGGTTTCTAAGGCTCTTGATGATCCAAACTAGGTAGTGGCTATACAAGAAGAGCTTCTGCAGTTTGAGCGCAACAAGGTATGGACCCTAGTGCCTCTGTCGAAAGGCAAAACCGCAATAGGGACCAAATGGGTCTTCATAAACAAAAAGGATGAAGATGGGGTGGTCATTCGGAACAAAGAAAGGCTGGTGGCTAAGGGATATTGCCAAGAAGAGGGGATTGACTACGAAGAAACCTTTTCCCCTATTGCATGGCTCGAAGCAATTAGGATCTTCCTAGCCTTCGCAACCCACAGAGATTTTAAGGTCTATGAAATGGATGTTAAGTCAGCCTTTCTGAATGGACAAATACAAGAAGTTTATGTCCAACAACCACCAGGGTTCGAGAGCTCCAAATATCTTGACCATGTGTACTATCTGGACAATGCTTTATATGGACTCAAACAAGCCCCCCAAAGCATGGTATGATAGGATTTCCAACTTCTTGCTTGAAAATGGTTTCGAAAGAGGTACAACTGATACAACTTTATTTTTTAAGAGTAGAAATGGTGAGATTCTACTTGTACAAATATATGTGAATGAAATTATTTTTGAGTCTACAAATGAATCATATTGCAAAAAGTTTGAAACTTTGATGAAGAGTGAGTTTGAAATGAGCTTGATGGGAGAACTAACATTCTTCCTCGGCCTTCAAGCCAAACAAACCATAGAGGGAATCTTTGTAAATCAATCTAAATATGTCTCTAACATAATTTTAAAATATAAACTAGATCTAGGCCCTATGCAAATCCAGAGGGTAAATATGTGGAGTGCAATCCCTACAGAGGCATGATTGGGTCTCTTCTGTACTTAACCGCGAGTAAACCTGACATAATGTTTGCCATATGTCTCTGTGCAAGATTCCAATCTAACCCAAAGGAATCTCATCTTCTTGCTGTTAAGAGGATCTTTTGATATCTAAAGGGTACCAAGAATCTTGGCCTTTGGTATCCGAAGAACTCTGGCTTTGATCTTATGGCCTATACAGATTCAGATTACGGAGGATGTAAACTTGACCGTAAGAGCACCTCTGGGAGTTGTCAATTCCTAGGAGTAAAACTTGTAAGTTGGACTTTGAAGTATCTACTTCTACGGCAGAAGCTGAATATGTTGTTGCCGCAAGTTGTTGTTCAAAAGTTCTGTGGATGAGAACCCAACTAAGGGACTATGGTCTTGCTATTGAGATGATTCCCATCCTCTGCGACTTAAAGAGCGCCATTGCGATCTCTGCCAATCCTGTTTAGCACTCGGAGACTAAACACATCGATATCAGGTACCACTTTCTCAAGCATCATGTAGAGAAGGGCACAATAAATATGTATTTCGTGCCCACAGACTATCAACTTGCCGACCTATTCACAAAAGCTTTAGACGAGAAGAGATTTTCATATTTGGTTGGTAAGTTGGGTATGCTCAATCTGAGTTGATTCACAGAACCTCTGTACTTTGGAACAAAGCTTTTGATGTACAAATTTCTTTTAAGTATGTATAGCTTTACTTCTGCTTGTATAGTTTATTCCTGTATATACAATAATCTTGTTGTCAACTATATTGTAGTTACTCGATCTATGTCTTGTGCAAAACTTATCACATTTAATCCAAGCATAGGTCAAGGGGGAGCAGAAGAAGACCTTGAATATGATCACAGAGTTTGATCATTCAAGAGGGAGCAAAAGAAGTCATCATTATCGAGAAAATTGTGGTGTAAGGTAAGCTCTTCGCATAACCAAGTGTCAACAACACTTTTCTCGGACACAAATTTTCAAACATGTCCAACATTACCAGAATAATCAAACCAAAACATTGGTTGGTCAAAATTTCTCTTAATCTTTCCTTTATTATAAATTTTTGGTCTTAGAGCCTCTGCGACCTCTCACAGAGCCTTTGCGAGATGTAACAGAGTCTCTGCGCCCAAAAGAGACTTCTTAAACCACATCATTGTCTTTCCATATTTTTGGTAAGCAAAAGTTGTTAACTCTGTCAAAGTTCTTTACCAACCCCAGATCACAGAAGCTCTTAGCCTATAGAGCCTTTTGCAATACTCAACACTTATGAAAATTGTTCAAAAACATTCTAGGGTGCGGGTTATTTTTGAAAGTCACAGACATTTGAGTATAGCAAATGCCACTCACATGAGAATAGTGGGAGATGCACGTACTCGATCGTCCACCGCCCCTAATGACGTGGCAAAAATTAGTTTGGTTGTACACTATACCGTCGTTTTTGAAATGGCTCTCTAAACGGCTAGGCACTCATCACGGATCTCAAATGTTTATATTTTAGCACCTAAACTTTTTACCTCTCACACCATAAATACCCAAACCCTTTCACTTTTTCATCTTTTACCTGGAATCTTTCTCTCTCAAGAACTCAAGAAAGAACCTACAAATCTTTTCTCCTACTTTATTCTTCAATGGCGTCCCACTCCTTATCTGCACAAAACTCGAACAACACAGCACCCAAAGCAATGACAACAACTCTGCTTCCATTGATCAACAGCTAATGACCAGTCGAATGGTCTCTTTTGTTCGACATGAATATCATCTGAAAAACCTTCCTTTCAAGCCCAACAACCACTTTGTTATCCTTGAACCAAAGGGTTTCTCCAAGGACTTTGAACCCCTCATTCTCTTATTGCGAAACCATTTATTGAACAAGGCCCTAACCATGACAAGAACGATGTCCCTGAATCATACATCAAACAATTCTGGCAATCCTGCATATTTGAAAAGCATGAGAAGTTTGGACCCTGCATCATGTGATATGCCACTGCACCAAATGTAGACGATGTCCTTGAATTAGGAATCAACAAAAAGGTTATGTCCACCATATTTGAACTTCCCACTAAAACTCAACTAAACCTAATCAAGTATTCAGATGAAACCTCTGATGAGGAAATTATTGAATTTTTTTTGTTCATTGGGTATGGAAAACCCATTGCTAAGAGGATAAACTTCCGTAGACAATTCCTTCCACCTCTGTGGAATGTCTTATTTTCAATTCTAAACAGAGCTCTCACAGGCAAGATAGGTTTCCCTGACCAATCGAGCCACAATATACTGGCGATCATGTACAGGATATATTTTGACCTCCTTCTGAATTATGCCAAATTAATTCTAAGGGAGATGATCAACACTGTCTTGAAGAAGTGTGAAGAGTAGAGCCGAGACAAACCTCTGCCATCTTTGGTTTACAATAGATTCATCACAGTCTTACATGGAGATGCCATGATTAGGCCGAAGAAACTACCGGTAGAAGGTAAGTTGATCAAGCTCTATGCAATGAACTCGCACAAGCCAACCATAGTGCCCTCTGGCTACCCCAACGCTAGACCTCTGCCATCCAAACTCCTAACTTCTTTGGGAAGTGAAGAAGTTAGGATGGGATATATGCGTGGAAGAAGGACTCTAGAACCGAGTCCTGCAACCCCTCAATGAATAAGAGCCAGAGAGGGTGAGATAGTTTTATTTCTTAGGCCTAGTGGCGAAGAGGGAGTACAGGGAGGAGCTGAAGGTGAAAAGAGAGTAGAACGTGCAGAAAAACCAGAGCATGGGGATGGGAGTGAGAACCCAAAGGCAAAAAAGAAAAAGAAAACCCATAAAAGAAGACTGTAGAAGAAGAAGTCCCAAACCCCCCGAAGTACAGATACCAGAGGTCGCAGATCCTTTAAAGAAGAAGAAATCCTCTAAGAGGATTTAGGCCGAAAAGGCAAATGCTGAAACAACCTCTGTACCATCTCTTAAGGTACAAGCTACTGAAGAATCCTCTAAGAAGAGGAAGTTGATGAAGTTGGCCGATAAGGCTAAAGCTGCCCTTGCCTTTGTGCCCTCTAAATAGGCACAAGCAAATATTGACATGGAGGAAATTGCAGAGGTTGAGGAGGCACCTATGCAAAGGAGAAGGAAAAGAAGGGGGGTTATCGAAGAGGCCCAAAATATAGAAAAGAGGCTGTAATAGAGGATACAAGGCCTAAGAGCCCTATCGACTTGGTAGTGGAAATTGCCAATGAGGTGGTGGAATGACAAAGTACACCACCTAAAGATGATCTTGCTTAAAATCAACTGCCAAAGGCTCTGGCAAGCCTAGCCTCCCTCTATGAGGAATTTCCAACACCAGAACCATCACCAAAGAAAGCACCACCAACAGAAGAGGCAGAGGTCCTGGTGGAAGATATAAATTAAAATGAGAAGAGTGATGAAAAGGAGAAGACAAAAGAGAAGGAGGAGAGACAGGGAGAAAAAGATATCTAAGGTACACCAACCAACCCCCTCCCAGTGCTAACCACCCATCCACCTCTACAGGTCTAGTTGAAAAGATTGTTCCCTACGAAGACCATTGTCAAGATCGTGAAGAAAGAAGATAAGGTCACAGAGGTGGTCAAATCCATCAAAGCCACCTCTGAGGCTAATTCAACAGAGCTCAATAAGGTCATAAATGCCTCTGCCATGTACGCCACCAAAGAAGAATTCAACAAGATGACAACGGTAGTACAGGGAAACATAGAGGCTCTAAAGTGCCTTGCAGAGATCGTTTCCAAACAACGTGCCCCTGCACCCCCTGCAAGCACTTCACCTCTACCGAAGAAGTGCTCGCGGCTCTAAGAAACGAAATCAAGGACATGGTTCACAGTACCATGGTCCCCATTCCCTCTACGTCTCAACCACAAAGTAACACATAAGCCAATCTTCCTTCCTCTCTTGCCACAAAAGTCGAGCTCCACAAAATGGGTGATGACTTCACGAGAAAAGCAAAAAAGGCCGCCAAAGATGTGAAGAAAAATATTGCCCTGATGAAGTTCATCACTGATTACGAGGTAAATAAAGCCACTATGGCCGCCTACGACATTGTAGCGATATTTGAGCACACGACAAGGATACACAGGAAGAAGAAAAGGAGTGCACCCTCTTCGTGCCAAGAAGAGGCCGATGTTAAGAAGAGGAAGCATGATGATCAAGGGCCAGATGGGTCTGGTCCTTCTGGCCATCGTGAGGGGGAGATTCTGCCTACATTGCCTAGAATCCCATTATCCGCAACTCCCCTCAACCAAGCACCAGTGAGCTCAGAAGCCAACCCTCACCAGAAGACACAAACCACCTCTGCAGCTCACTTTCCCACAAAAGTTCAAGTGCCAAAAGTAACATAAGTTCATAAACCTAAAGTCATAGAAGACCCTATGAACAAGCTTTATGCCAAAGACAAAGGGAAAGCCATAGCCACAGAGGTCTCAAATCCAAAGTCCATGCCTCCACCCAACACTGAAAAGCTCATGAAGAGTGCCTTCGACTCCTTCATGACACCCAAACCCGAGGAAGAACACGGGGCTTTCTGTCTATAGCCTTTGTCAAAACTACCAATCCTAGACCATCTGGTGAAACCCTATAAGGATCGAGTAGCTGAGATCATCCAAGGCATGGAAGCTATGAGGAAGCCAATTCCACCATCACCTCGAAATAAGTATCTGGAAGAGGTTATCTACAAGTACCTCTATAGCCGAAGTTTAAATGATCCACTACCAGAGCCTACACTCTCAAAAAGAAATCATTTCAGAGGAGACCAGAAGGTTTTACAGAGAAAAGGCTTAGCCCAAGGCAAAGGTTTTTTCTATGGAAAACATCACAAATGTTATGGGAATCAAGATTCTACACACCAAGTGCAAAAACTTCAGGTACAATCAGTATTTTGTTCAGAGGGAAGATGGGAAGAAGATGAAGTTCATAGATGCAGACTTAAGAAACCTTCACCCTTTAGACCTCCCTAAACTCTACAAATGGACAGAAGAAAGATTTGGTTGGAGACAAGAGAATCATAAGGCACATCTGACAATAAGAAACGTAATGCGGGAGAAGCTGCTCTACTACAGCCTAGTTGACTTTCAGGGCGCTCTGGACTTGGGAGTTAAGAAGATAAACCTGACAGCCCCTGATGACAATTGCCCTACCTCTGCCAACATCTTACCAAACTCCATCATCACCGATCCAAAATTTGGCTACGTGTACCTAAACTATCAAGGTAAAAAGAAGATCTTCATGGGTCACGAAAGCCATAAGTACTCCACTCAGTCTCTGTTGTTCTTTCAACATGAAATCAGAAGTCACAGAGGAACACAACTTGTTAACCCTGAGTCCGAAAATCAACTTCTCTCGAATATAAAGGCGTCCATCAGATTTCGATACATGTGTGCTTTCTTTTGCAGAGAGCTGAAGAAGGATGGAGGCTATGGAAAGAAGATAGATGATTTCCCAGATGCCAAGATATAGGCTCTGATGATATGTACTTTTTTGTTTTTCATTCATATCTTAAGCTTATGCTCTGTAAATGCCATTATGGCATTTTTTTTAATGAATGAAATATGTCTTCAGAGGATGAGGTCCTTTCACCTCTTATGCTTCCTACTTAGCCATGCTCCAACTTTCATATTTTTATTTTTCATTACTTAGGGGGAGACTGTTAGCTCCAATCATTGTGTATAGAAGTATTGAAAAATAGCTAAGTGTAGGAACTTCAGAAAACATCTTCCTTTCACCAAGACTCTACAGAAGTGCAATGCTCAGAACCTCTGTCGACCATCATCCGCAAAGAACTTAACCAGAAGATAATCTTCAGACCACAAAGACTCTGTGACCCTTCACAGAGCCTCTGTGATGGATACCTTTGGGAGATGGAAGACTTGTGAATTTCATGAACAGACAATTCCACGCGCTTATCACGTGCTTCCCTGCTGTACGAAGATCCACCATATCAATAGTACACACACGTTGTCTTTACTTTCCAGGTGGCATTTCGTTTATGGAATGTCAGCCATTGTCTTGTACGTTTTTGTGTTCCTTTTCTTGTATATGTAGGGAGCACCTCCTGAATTCACAAGGTGTGTACACAATTCACCCATGCTTGTCTAGCAAGAGATAAATCTGTTGAGAGCAAATATTGTACACACACAACTGCGTGTTCTTGGTGTTTTGGCAAGTTTAATGAAGATGAATTTTCAGTGATTCACTCCTATTGTTATTAGTTATATTTGTTTCTTGTTTGTGCGTGCTTACTACCAAACAACCATTCACTTGCATTTAAATCGCTTCCGCATATCTTTCTGTTTGCTTGTGTTTTGGTTTAATCATTGTTAGACCCAAACTGGTAACCTACATGTACAATTGCCCATAATTTTATTTATATATTACATCAATTACCGTACAAAATGCATCACAATTGTTCTTTCTAGGTATATTATGTAAATTATAATACACAATACAACCTAGTAACTCATTATACAATATATATATATATATATATATATATATATATATATATATATATGGGTGGTTTACATTGTAAACCTATAACACCCTCAAATTTTGTAAAAACAACTAATTTAAAACTTTCAATAATTCAACATATAAAGGATAAAATTTCTTTCTATAAATCAACTCTTGAAATAATTCATTTTTAATTCTAGCATTAACCTCAACATTCATTAACCTAGGTCTTATACAAAGACTAAATAAAGGCCGGGTGTTACTAAACCCATTACAAATTGTTATCTCTAAAAGTGCGAAAGGCTTCATCCAGTAGTTACACCCTTCTTGTGCATCTAACTAGCACTCAACTCTTCACATTTTCGCTAATACCTTTCCCCAACAAGGACCTGATGCACATGCCGACAAATAAAAAGGTTAGGCTAACGCCTAGTGAGTTCAAGCAGTTTTCATCATGATTATAAAATCATAAAACTAAAAGACGACTTATTTAAAACATAACTTCTCATTATGAAATACATTTATCGTAAAAGCAACATCTTTCTAAACCCACTATTTTCATGATGAAAAACACTAAATCAAAACACCGGGTTAACACAAATTCAAAACCCAACACTCACTCCAAAACACAATGAAGTTAAATATCAAAATCTTGAAAACATAGATAAGACTCCATTATAAAAATCATCCAAAAACATGTAATAAACTCAATAGTACAAGACCACAAATCATGGATGTCAATCCATACTCAAAACGTCACCGACAACATGGATAATACTCAATGCCCAAAATAACAACTTTCGATGATGGGGGAGATCTGTTTCCATAGAAAGGGAATACATAAGTGTATCACATATCTATGTTATCGAACTACACCTCAAATTGGTAACTTTAGTGTACGCTCTAATAAGAGTTACCTCAAGACATCATTTCCTTTAGTATACACCCCTCATTGTGTGTCACCTCAGGATTGGGTACCTCTAGTGCGCACATGTCACTGGGCTCCACCTCAAGGATACCCAATCTTATTGCATGTTCGTTCTCTAGTAGAGTTCCAAGTTCAAGGTTCTGACTCATATGCCTACGGATCCAATGCATTATAGTCTAAAATATTACACGATTCCAGATGAATGACTAACATACTTAAAATATGTAATTCTCAACATAATGCAATAAATGCAAATCAAACCCAAAGCTCCATAATAAGCTATTAAAACCGGACAAATGTCCCCGAGTCTCATTTGAGCCAAAACTTAAGTCAAAAGACCCGTCACTCACATCACTACTCTATAACATTCAACAAATGTCAAAATATGCATTTACTTAAAGTTTATGCAAGCACATGCTCAAAATATGATTTAAATCAAAATCCCCCATTGTAGGGATAACTTGTCTCAAAAGGGGACCAACCAATTTATATCACCAAAATTACATCATAAATGTATTAACATCATATAATACAAATAAACCTATCAAAATATCAAAATCACCCCCTTTATGATTTATTATATAAAATGTCTCAATGTCTCAAATCCAAACATCTCTCAATGTTATATAAAATCAAATGTGTAAAAATGTAATATCTTCATAAAATAAACCACATTTGATAACTTCTCAAAGAAAACACTTTAAGACTCCAAATTGACATTTTTGACATGTACAAATCTTTCACAAAGCAACTTGAACTCACCTTACTAGATTTAGGCTAAATCTAGATTTTACCCAAATCTTGAGCTTCCTTGAAGAAACTTGAATCCACATGCAATCCTTCCAAATCCTAGATCCACTTGCTCTAGACCTGGAAAACGTGTCGTGTCGGGTTCAAAGTTAAACGGGTTCAGAGTGTCTAACCCTAACCCGACCCATTTAATAAACGGGTCAGAAAATCCCAACCCTAACCTGACCCGTCTAACACGACACGACCCGCCTAACCCATTTAACATTTATAAAACTAAAAAATAAAAATCGAAAATTCACAAAAAAGTACAAATCCAAAATTCAAATGAAAGTATCAGAAATCCAAATTTTATAGTTCAAACTCATAAGTTCTAGCCAAATCTAAAACATAGAAATCCAAAGCATTAAAAAGAAAACTTATAATATATATATACGGGTTATTCGGGTCATCTTCGAGTTGATATCTTTGACTCTAACCTTACTCGTTTAATTTATGTGTCGTGTCGTGTCAACCCGTTTACTGAAACGAGTTGAAATATATTACCCAAACCCATTTATTTCATGTCGAGTTCGTGTCGGGTTAACGCGCTGTGTCAATTTTTTCCTGGTCTAACATGCTCCCAAAACACAAACAAACAAAACCACATCCTTAGAATCATTCCCCAAACAACTTCTATCAATATCTTCGTTTTGACTAAAACCTTTATTTTGACCTAACTTTCCCAAAATCATCTAAACCGAAATTCGATAAATAAGAACACTTGAAGTCATAAATGAATCATTTATAACTCATATAAAAGTTTAGAAAAGATGAGGATGAACTCACCACTTAGATTTTGAGCAAACCCCCAAAACCTAGAAATCTGAAGGTATGGAGATGAATACTGGAATCTAACACAATCCATTATAATCTCAAGCTTTGATGATGAAAGAACACTTTGATTTCCATAAAAAAAAAGCCCCAAAATCAGTTAGGGTTCGTATTGGGTGGTAGGGAAACGATTAGAGAGAGAAGGAAGTGAGGAGGTGAAGTAAAAATGAGGAAAAGATGGAAAAATTGCAGCATCAAAAGACTCCGGGGCCGAATTCGATTATGCTTGACGAGAGTGACATGGTGTCATAATCGCTGGCATAATCGCTGGAAGTGTACCGTGGGCATCCTCCCTCCAGCGACAGTGCCTTGTGATTCTGACACGCTATCACTATCGCGTGGCAAGTTCGTTCCACTTGTACCGAACCTTGAAAGCCTCATTTTCTCATCCGAAACACCCTCGATTCTCACAGGGACCAAAAGAAATAAGTTCCTAACTCAAAACCACAACTTAGAAACCACAAAAACTCACGGGGTGACTTCCACTTACCGAAAATTTTGTGTGTTACAATCCTCCCAACCATAGAATGATTTCATCCTCAAAATCTAGTTCTTACACAAAACATATAAATACTACACTCACAATTACAGGATTTCCTAGGTTCCGGAAAGTAGCTCAGTCCATCCTTGCAATAGTTACCCCTTGACCACATAAGAACATCAATGTAGAGTGACTTTAGTTCCTTATTCACACTCAAACAATAAGAGGAACATGAGTTGGTACAAAGACACTACACAGCACGGAGCACAAGTCCTATAACTGTCTTGTCATCTATCCAACCCAAATGGGTACACTCTAGTGATATAAGCCTTAAAGGATATATTTTCCACCAAAGAGACCATTTTCTCTTTCCAAGGATGTGTCTCTAACCCATTTCAACCTTAAAACGACATCAGATAACTACACGACAAAACTGGCATGTCTATGTTCATGTTGAATCTCACCCTAACTAGTCACTTTGATACATTACACACATCTCAAGGTACAAATCTAACTCCGTTAGAGTAGTTTTTTAACCACATGACATCAGGTGCCTCCAAACCTTCGGATGACCCATACTACCTAAACGCTAGCTTACGACTTCAACCACTCAAATTCGTCATTGTTGCTCAAAATTAATTCACTCTTAATTTTTCTTAACAACATTTATCAGCTGCAATTCTCTTCTCGTTTGTACTTAACATTTCGATGCTTTTTCGGAAAATCTTACCCGAGTACAAACGGGTTCGTTCCCTTCTAATGTAGTACTCCCTAACACGTCAATTAATTAACTTTGATAAATCAAAGTCTCCTCAATAACGGATTTTCACCTAAAGTCTAACTCGGCATTCTCGCTAACTCCTTCAATAGTTAACATCATACATGAATCATCGTCCTTCCCTCGCTGAAATTTCCCATTAAATAGCTTGGTCCAGATATATACGCTCTCAATCCATACTCCAACTATCAGAAGATACGATCACCACCAAAAATCTACATAATTCTCAATCCAACCATTCCTGCTATTGGACTTCACTAAACCCATGCACGTACAAATAGACTCTATAAGGAGTTGACTATTCTCAAACCCAGCGATTGCACAACTCTTATAATACGTCCAAGTACCAACCATCTAATCGAAAGTTCCCTACCAAACAAGGAAATTTCATTCAACTATACCCACTTACCACAAGCTACGCTCCTTAATGTCATTACTTATCCTGTGAATGTCTTTTAGGATCCAACTGTAGTACTCTAGGTACTTCAATGGTTCTTGACCTCAACATCTAAGAATCGGCGCCCAACATTTATACAATGACTCAAACCACAAGAAGGTTTCACCCGCGAAACTCACTCATCGAGCCTACCAACAATAGGCCAAGGATATTAACATGGCATCTCAAGACTCCTACACAATTCATATGCAAATAACTGTCCAAACTTCCAACTCAAGGGCTACCAAAACGGACTACTCAATACCAACGCTATCAAAACATCCCACGAGTCTAACACTTCAATATCTGAAAGTATATCGGCTTTTCAACTAAATCACTCGATTTACAATACTATCACAAGTTGGACTATGCAATAATTCCACTCTCAAGGCTCTCTAAGCCCTCACCCTTCACAAGGGGTTTTAAATTTACGGTCCTAACGAGTTCAAAGTTTCAAGTGCAAAACTCAAAAAACATGCCAATTTACAATTTTTATAAGACATGTCGAACACGGAAATATTTTTAACAATCGTACGCATGCATAAAATTTGCTACCACATATTAGACAATTACCCAAAGTGACCACGCTTGTCATACATATAATATTATTTTTGAAAGTTACTTGATCATTACTTAAGCTAATGATGACAATAACAAAAGATGCTCACAAACTTTTCAAAGGAACCACTATGGCCCCAACATGCATCTATTTACGCCATGTACGAAAATAGTATTATGTACTAAAATAGTGTACAACAGAACATTTGTACAAACTTCAAAAGAGGAAATTCACACAATCACTTTCCAAAAAACTTTCTCATTTAACCATATAATGACATGGAATAAAATTTCCCAACAAGACACGCATGCATCGGTTTATTTCCCAAAGCTTAGAGAAACGATATGTGCATTAATGTAAAATAATTTAGATCGGCTTCAAACTTTAAGTCGTACAAACAATATGCTCTTTGTCCTAAAAGAGTGGTTATAATTTCATGCATGCCAATGAATCATAATAATGCATTTGTGCGAAACAATAGCAATGGTAACAACAACCGAAAATGCATAAAACAAAACATTAATATGAACCATCACATACTCCTCAAATGCTCACTCACGCCATGAGCACCCGTCAACTTGTGCGCCAAAAAGTGTGCATCGAAAAGTATTAGCACAAAACTCAAAAGAGAAATCACACGATGTCGAGCTTCCAAAAATTTCACTTTTGGTTGCAATACGACATAGATAACATTTCTCAACAAAATTCGCATGGAATAAATATCTCAATAAAACCCATAAACTAACACACACAATAAATCAAGCCTTCGCATTTCAAAGTCTTGTCCATGTGTCACAAAAAAGACATTAAAAAAAACTTAATAAGACTCAATAAAACTCAATAAACTCAATGAAACTTAACAGGAATCCGTATAATTGAATGATGCCAAAATCATCGCTTCCAATGATCAAATTACGTAAGACAAAGTTATAAATAAAACATCATAAATTCTCTCAATAAATACAAACTCACGTAATAAACCAAGTTCATGTTCTTTCAAAATTTCACTCTTTGGTTACCAAAATAGCATGAGATAAAAATCTTAACAAAGCATGCAACCACATGCAATAAAACAATATAATGAATGCTTAAAATCATGGTTTATAATTTTTGTGCGTGCTAAAACGCCTTTCCGAAATTTCGTAATACAACCCGCACGATGATTTGGGAAAGTATGAAATAACTTATGCAATTTATTTTAGAAATAAATCTCGTGCATGAATTTAGTCGAGACTCAAAGTCTTAGAACCAAGCTCACACAGTCTACTAGACACATTATTAACCTTGGAAAAACTCAAAGATCTTAAGGCGGTTACTCGCAACAAGGTCAGTCAACCTTACAATTTCTTCCCAAAACGATGATGATTTAACAAGCCTATGGTTCAATCTTAACTAATATCTCTGACCCCTCATGATCGGCTTAACATAATCATCATACTTAATTGTCACTCAAAATGACAATGCTACAAATATTAATTCTTCTAATGACTACTCACTAGAAATTCACTCACTACTCCATCGGTCATCACATAAAGGCGATTCAAGCACACACCTGTAACATGTAAGTTCACCATAACATTGGCCATGTGTAATTATGAACATACCCTACATGGAGGTCCTTGTGTTGATCCAAACTCTCTTAGTGATTTGATGATGATCCTTATACTTAGTGAAATTTACATTACTGTTTTGTAACTTAAAACATCTGTGTCAACGCTCACACTATGTTCAGTGATCGCTGAGCGCTTTCTTTGTAAGCAGTTTTTAAATGTAATCTCTGAAGACAAGTTTAACGCTGTAAGAAACTCACATATGAAGTTGAAGATCAAGCCGATGAAAAAGACATGTCTACAAATGATCTGAAGCGACACTCAATGAAACCAAGACTAGTCTACCTTGCGTGACAAATCAAGTACATGCTTTAGCTATAGCTGAAGACATCATTAGCTAAAGTTGAGGATTCTTATCAGTGATAGTTGATCACGAAGCTTGCCTTACAAGATTTGTTTGTCTTATCTACTTGCACAAATAGTTCGAAGGTACAAAAGCAAACCTGCCTTTTGTCCATAATCGTACAACAACTCTTTCTATCTCTCTTTTCGCAAAGAAGGCTAAAAGTATGTAAAGGATAAAGTCAACCTCATGAAGTCAATCCTTGTTGAACACGTGGATAGTACCTTCTGGCATCCATTATTTGCAAAGAGTATAAGTAGGAGATAAACCCTTCTTTATTGTGGGATCCCTCTTTTGTATATCAGAAGAAAATCTTTCTTCTTCAAACTATCTTCTCTCTTGTTCTTATTTATTGTGCAAGAACCTTTGTGATTCTTAGATTGTTTAGAATAGGTTTCTGTTATCTATTTCTGCAACAATCTGTAAATTGTGCTTTTGATTTACTCAATATTCAATAAACAAATTTAAAAGTATAATTTTGTGTTTGTATTCACCCAGATTCTACAAACTAAACCCTTGTAGAACCCTTATTGGGACCAACAAGTGGTATCAGAGAAGTTTGTTTAAATCAAATAAACAAGATCTTGCTTATTCTCTCTTCCTTGTTACTCTTTCAAATCTCACTAAACTCAAACATAAACTATTCTAACAATGGTTCACTTGCAAATACTCCTCGATTTAGTAGAGACAAATTTGCTCTCTAGAAGAATCGAATGACACTTTTTCTAGAAGGTGTGGATCCTACTATACCCGAGTATGTAGAAAATGGTCCTTTTGCCCCATCAATCACTGCTGCTCCGGCTACTGGTACTACCAAGGCAATTCCTGAAAGGGAAATAACCAAAGACGTACGACAATGGACTGATGATGATAGAAAGAAAGTGGCTCTAGATGCAAAAGCTAGAACCATAATCTCCATGGCGCTTTTGATGAAGTTTATCATTCCGTCATGCATCTCAAAATTTTTAAATCCATGTGGGACACAATCTGTGTTCAATATGAAGGTACCACTGAGCTACAAGAAACCAAAAGGTTAATTTGGGAAGACAGTGCAAAAGTTTCATTTACGGTAAAAATGAATCTTTGTTTGAAGTTCACCAACGCTTTAACTGTTTATTGATTGACCTAAGGACTATTGGTAGGACATACTCTAACTCTAAAAGTTTAACAAAGCTTCTAGAATGTATTTCAGAAAGCTGGAATAACTATTCAATGTGTCTTAAGCTAACTAAAGGCTTAAGTACTTTCTCTCTTGGTACTCTTTATGGGATCTTGCTCAATCATGAACAATCTAGTCAACTTAAGAAGAATCTGGTCAAAGATTCGAAAGACTCCAAAAGCACACACGTGGCTTTAGTCTCTTCAGAGATTGTCCCATCTCAGCGTTCCTCTTCTTTCACTATCACTAAGTTAGATCCCGACTCAGGAGATTTATCAGACGTTGATCTATCAGAGTTTGATGAATCTCTAGCATTCTTGACGAACTCTTTTAAGAGATTTGCAAGAAAAAGTAATTTCAGAAGAAACAAAATATACATTAGTACATCTCTGAAGAGTTCTTGGCATAACTATATGAAGGTCAACCCCTATTGACAAAATATAGAAAAAAACAAAATATATGAAGATCAACCCCTATTGACAAGGCTTCTGCTACTTGCTATAATTGTGAAAGAAAAAGACAATTTTCCAGTGAATGCAAGTCAAAGAAAGTCTTCAAACCTTCTTCATCCTCCAAACCTAGAGATGACAAATACCTGAAGCTTAAAGAAAAGTATCACAAGTTGAAAAACTATAACCGAAAAGGTAATGGTCTAGTCGTTGAAGAACATGATTGTGCTGAATCTGAAGATGAATCAGATTCTTATGATGAAGATGCAACCATCCTCTATATAAAGGCCAAGATCTATGAAGTAAATGGTGAAGCATCTGAAGCCTCATCCTCTTCTACCCAAACCTCATCAACCTCTTAGGTATCAATTTCTACTGATCCGGTTCTTACCGAAGCTGATAGACATTGTTAATCCAAGAATCTCTAAATCTTAGAGAAAGAAAGTAGAGAGAGAGACTATGGAAAGCGCAAAGTAATTCTTGAATTGAAAGTGCGTGAGTTTCTTACAAGACATAAAGACCAAAGGGACTTAAATACCCTTGGTCAATACAACACAGTATAAGCATTCTAAACACAGTATTAGACCAAGACTATAAATACAATGATTACTATAAAATCCGACTTAACAATCTCCCCCTTAGTAATCATTGGCGTTGTGGTCTACAATAACCATCTTCTAAATCAGCATGGACCATCTAAGCGACTTTGCGAAACAGCTTCTTGACTTTAAAAAAAAAAATTCTTCTCAGCATCTTTTAAGCTTTGTTGTCTTTGCTTCCTTAACAAGACTGGACCATTTTTGTAATAAACTAGAATGAACAATTGATTCATCAGCTTGTGCTCTAGACAATGCACCTTTTTCAAATGAACTTGAATAAGCTATGATGATCAGAGCTTGAACAGCAAAAGACAAGTAAAATTGAAGAAATTGAATCTTGAGCGAATCTTGATCAGCAGATAAACATTTGAACTCTATGTCTCTTTATCATCTTCTTAACTTCTCCCCCTCATGACCTTGATGATTTGGATCAACTTGGTCATGCAAATGTTGGAGACAAGACAGCTTAAGATATGCAAAATTAGAATATAGGAGAAAAAGGAGAGGTTTGCGCGACACGTTGGTGGTGCAAAGTGCGTTTTGCGCTAGCTGAAGGTGGCGCAAAGTGCGTTTTGCGCTACCAACTGTTGACGCAAAGCTGACTTAAACTCAGAAATTTTACCTGATAAGCTCTTTGACTCCCCCTACACAAATGCACTAAGTATGACAATTCAAGTTAGCATTTATATAGAGAATCAGATACTTCCCCTCGAAAACAGATATTATCTAATCAGAATATTCTTCTTTTTCACCCCCCCTTGAATAATGCACAGACCCATTTATAACGATATGAGAACACAAAAAAAATTGTAAACATCAATGTAGAAAGAAAAATATACTGAATATGTATTTTGAAACGACTAAATATATAAAAATTTAAACATAAACAAATAAAATTCTACTCAGTAAAATATCACAATAAAATCCATTAGATGAAATCAAATGTATGTATTTGGATAGAGAAACAAGTTTTATTGCATATCAAGTTAAAACATGTTCAGTTTCAAAAACTTTCATCAATCTATTCAGTGTGCTCTCATGCGAACTTTGATTAGCTTCAAGAAAATGTAATTCTAAAAATATAATAGAGAACTTTGCAAATAATCACACTAAGCCATCAAGAATTAAGATTTTCACAAATTTACAAGTTTATCACAACTCAAACATATCACCAAGTATCATGAGATGTGTGCTCATTGGCATCTTTTAGCAGTGTGCTCTATGGCATCTTAACATGAGTGTGCTCTTTGGCATCTTTTAAGCTTGTGCACTTTTGGCATCTTTTTAATCAACAAGTTCGGTAAGTAAAGAACATGCCATAAACGTAACTTTCTATCTAACCCTATTGCAGGATTTGGTTCAGCCGCTCCCAGACAAATTGGCCTTAGGGGACTAGGTGTCAAGCACCCCTTGAAACTTACTTTCCCAGATCAGAAAGGCTACATCGACATATCCTAAACCCATTCATACCAGTAGAACATGACTTTCGATCTGGTTCTATAGAAGGATTTGGGTTCGATCACTCCCAGATCAAATGACCTTAGGGGACCAGATGACAAGCATCCCACAGAACTTACTTTCCCAAACCAGAAAGGTCACAGGTACAAACTTTTAAACTTAGAGATTTCTGTATTTTATAAAAAATTAATTTTCATCTCAATCACCCAGTTTTACATCTAAGTGCTTAGCCCATGTTTTAATTACAATCCATAATTCTGATTTTTTTTAGGTTTTCTAAGCATTGTAAACTATAAATATTCCGAATCACATATCTTTAAATCATTTTCAAAAGCTTCAAACATGTTGCTGACCTTTCAATTTTTGTAAGACTTGAAATTAGACCATATAAAACTTTAATATAACAAAGCAACTTGAAAGTTTATCCTAAACACACATTTTATTCAAAAGAAAGAAAAATTGTAAAACTTTTACTTTATAGAATAAAATTTGTGAAGGTTTAAACTTTTATATTCAACATGCCGAGAATTGAAAATAAAAACATTTGATCGGCAAGTTTATATTCAGTTGAAACAAAATATAATTCAATAATTCCATCTTTCACATAATGTAAATTGAATTTGTATCTCATTTGAAAAAAATTTGGGTTGAACAAAATTCAGGAGAGAGTTTGAAAAACTCAGATTCATGAAAAAAAAACAATTGAGAAAACTGGAACAACATCATTATCAGAGATAAATGCAGCGGAATTAAAGTAGATGCACTCACAGTTTCTCACTAGTCAGAAGCTTAATGCATTAAAGAACGAGTCCTAAACTGACATGTTTAGAAATCGTAGTTCATTGAAGTACGGGTTCTGAGTTGAAGTACTCAGAAGCCAAAGTCTTTTAGCTTTGAAGACTTTATTTGAAGACCGGGTTTTGAACTGTTGTGTTCAAAAGTAATTGTTCTCTTACTCCCCCTTGACATTAGATGCCTGCAACTTAGAAACAATTTGAGATTTTGGTACCCACTTGAATTTGGGCTCATGTATGTTAGTTGCAGTTCTTGTGGGGAATAATTTGTTCGATTTAACATTAAAAGCACAATAAAGATCATCAGAATAATGAACATATGAATCAGAAGAAGAGAAAGCATAATCATCTGAACTCGAATCAGAAGAAGAATATGAGACATTTTTGGAAATTTGAATCATTTGCTTTATTGAATATTTGGAAATTTTATTACAAGAAGCAAATGAATCACTTTTATAAAGTTTGTCTACATATCTATCTTCATCAAACATAGAATCAGTAGATGTCCACTTGATTCTCCAGATCTGCCTTGAAGGAGCGCTCAAAGTCCTATCTGTAAAATTTGAATCAGAAGAATTAGAATTATCAGAAATGACTTTATCTTGTTTTTTTGACTTCTTTGACCGTCTACTTTCACTCTTAGGTTTATAATAATCATCATTGAGCGTAAAAGATTCATCAAGAATTTTCGATTTAAAATTTAAATCAGAAGAAACAATTTTACCTAAGCAACCAAACTGATCAGACAATAAATCTGAACTTACCCCGGAGTCTGAAAAATTTTGAGAAAAGATTTTAGAATTAGAAACTTCCTTTTTGTTTTCTTTAATAGAATAAGAAAGGACAGAGATATAAAATGAATCTTGTTTTTGAAAAAATAAATTTTCTTCAAGACTAGACGTCATGAAAGAAAGAATAATATTAGATTCAATTTCCTTTTGAATATTGTTATCTTCCATTTTATCTTCAAGGTCAATGATTTTGCCTTCTAAAACTAAAGGATGAGTATATCTCTTAGAATCTGTTAAGTCTGATTTTATAGTAATCATTGTATTTATAGGGCTTGGTCAAATACTGTGTCTAATGTCTAATACTGTGTTGTATTGACCAAGGGTATTTAAGTCCCTTTGGTCTTGTTCCATATAAGAACTTCACGCATATTGAATATTGAAATTACTTTGCGCTTTCAAGTCTCTCTCTCTCTACTTTCTCTCTCTAGGATTCATTGATCTTGGACTATCAATTGGTATCAGAGCAATCTGAATCTCGAGAGGATTGAGAGAGTGTGTTTTTCATTCCTGAATTTGTAGAATTAATCGAAAATTTGATTGATTTTCTTGAATTTTATAAGAAAATCTCGTTTTCTTGATTTTTCATCAAATTCAGAGGTGTTTTTGATTGAATTTCGTTGAAATTTGTTTAGTTGGATTCGGTTTTTCAAGGAGAATATTATTGTTTCACATCAAATTTCAAGAAAATCGTGTTTTGATTGTCAATTTTAGAAATTATTGATTTTCTGGAAAAACGATTTTGACGTACTGTTTGATTTACGAGTTATTGATTTTGTGGATTTTATTCGAAAAACTTGATTGAATTGTGTTGAAAAGTTGTTTTCGAACGTGTTGGTATAAGAAAATTTTGTCAAAATCTGTCTTGAAATCGATTTTTGAAAGATTTTGTGTATTTGTCTTCGGTTTGCGCTAGATCTCTACTTTGCGCCAGTTCATATGCGTTTGCGCGAGTTCATCTTAGTTTGCGCAATCTACTAATCTTGTCTTAGTGTTTTAATTGTTTTTCTTTCAGGTTTTCTCTTTCAGTACATCACGCAAAGTGCAACTTTGCGTCTCCCTTGGATCAAGCAAAGCTAAGTTTGCGTCTCTAGAGCCTCACGCGAAGTGTAGTTTGCGTCTCCTTCATCAAATGCAAAGCTCAGTTTGCGTCTCCCACTACTCACGCAAAGTTGCTTTGCGTCTCTAGATACTCGCGAGAATTTCAGTTTGCGTTTCCTTCGCATAACGCAAAGTCACTTTGCGCCTTCATCTTGTCACGAGAAGTCCAGTTTGCGTTTCTTGTTGCTTGCGCAAAGCTCAATTTTCGTCTCCTGCCTCTCACGCAAACCTCTAGTTTGCGCCATATCTATCAAATCTAAAAAAAAAAAGTCTGGAATTTTTTTTTTCTCTGAAGATTGTTAAATATGGATTCTACTCAGTTTGCTTATCAAGATCAGTTCTACAAAAAGGACATTATGATGTCATTGGGTACAGAAAATCGTCCACCGATACTAATTGATGAAAATGAATTTACTCAGTGGCAAGATCGGTTCCTGAATTTCATTAAACGACAAAAGAATGGAAATGACATGATGACCATTTTATCTGAAGGACCGTTCGACAGACCCAAATTGGCTTCTAGATTATACAAGCCTACTAAAGAGTATACACATGAAGAGTTATCTGCTTATCAAGCTGATCCGAATATTAAAGAAAATCTAATGCTGGCCTTGCCAAACTCAGTATACAACAGGATTGATTGTTTCAAAACTCATCCTAATCTGATGTGGCAACAGCTTGAGAAAATTATGCTTGGTTCTTCAGTAGCTACTCAACTCAGGCATACGCACTACATGAATAATTTTGAGGAATTCAAAGCCAAGGACGGGGAACCACTAAAGACTGTGTTTGATCGTTTCTGTGCCGTGATCAATGATCTTCGAAAGATAAAGGTTGAAAAGACTGAGCTTGAATTAAATCTGAAGTTCCTCAACACTTTGCAACCAGAATGAAATAAAACATACCACAGATTGAGGAACGATGTCAGAATCTCCACTATGCAAATTCAAGAATTATACGAGATTATGATGACTGATGAGAGCTTGGTGATAGAGAAGCAGGCAAAACTTGAGAAAAAGAAGAAATCAGTAGACCCGGTTGCACTCCTCACAAAGCAATTATCTGAACAAGCCTTGTCTGATAACGCTTACAACGGGTCAACTGAAGATGATGGTGAGGCGTTGCAGAAAGCTATGATCCTTCTCTCTCAGCATTACTAGAAAAAGTTCCAACCTCGATCGAGTTCCAACTCTTCTCGCTTCACTTCTGGGTTTAAAGCCAAAGTACCCGAGCCAAAGACTGATGCTTGCTACAACTGTGGAAAGCCGGGTCACATCTCAAAGGAGTGTAGAACAAAGAAGGTTAAGGACTCAACTTATTACAGAAAGAAATTGGAGCTGGCTGAGAAAAGAGAGAATGGAATAGCTTTGCTGGCAGAAGAAGAATTCTGGCTGGATCACTCTGACGATGAAGCTACAAACGTAGAGATCGCTCAGATGTGTTTGGTTGGAGATGACCAGTCAGATGATTCTGAAACTGATGAAGATGAGGTATATTCAGAGTTTGATTACAATTTCATATATTCTTAGTTGAATATCATGATAACTGCTCTATCTGATTTACGTTTAAAGTTATTATCTGAAAAGAATTTAAATTCAGAAAAGTCAGATTTGATTGACAAACTGAAAGAGGTGTGTCGTTTAGAGCACAAGCTTCTGGTCCAGACTTATCGAAGGCAGGAAAGACAAATCAAACTGAAAGATGCTGAGAAGAAATTTTCTTTTAAAAGTCAGATTGCTTCATAAAGTCGCTTTAATGGTCCGTGCTGATTTAGAAGATAATTTTTTAAAGACCAAAGTACCAATGATTACTAAGGGGGAGATTGTTAAGTCTGATTTTATAGTAATCATTGTATTTATAGGGCTTGGTCAAATACTGTGTTGTATTGACCAAGGGTATTTAAGTCCCTTTCGTCTTGTTCCTTGTAAGAACTTCACGCATATTGAATATTGAAATTACTTTGAGCTTTCAAGTCTCTCTCTCTACTTTCTCTCTCTAGGATTCATTGATCTTGGAATATCAGAATCATAAAAGATTGGAGATATGTTTTCCTTATCAGATTTATTGGCAAAAATATCAACAAAATCATCAAACACTGAAGATTTGACGGGAGATATATCATTCAAACCTTTTCTGCCTCTCTTTGCTTTATCAGGAAAATATTTGGCATTTCGCTCGTATAAACAAAAGGAATTTCTTTGTGAGTGTTTTTCATTCTTTTCTCATTTTCGATTTCTAACACTTGCTTTTCATTCAACCAATCAATTTTAAATTGAGGTGCATATTGAGCAAGTGTTAGATAATCGTATTTATATAAAGTTGAGGATTTTTCTATCGCATTGTATAAACAATAAGGATTTTCAAAACCAAGTCCCCATTTTGCTTTTAAAGCTTCATTACTCCTTGGTTTATTCATAAAAATTGTTTGTTCAGATTGGTTCCTTCGATATAACTTTTCTTCTAACTTATTTATTTTATCCGAAAAATCATCTTTTAAAATGGTCATTTCAGTCAAAGACTCAAGATAAATCTTATTTGATTTTTTTAAATCATCAAATTTCTTTTGAAATATGTCTTTTGTATGATCCAAAATAGATTTTTCATCTTTCAAAGAAATTTGTAATTTATCAATCAATTCTGACTTTTCTACATTTAATTGGTTTTCAGATAATAACTTTAAACGAAGATCATGCAAAGCAGTTATGATTATGTTCATTTGAGAGAAAATGAAATTGAAATCAAACTCAGAATATTCCTCATCTTCATCAGTGTCATCATCAGAAGTATGATCATCTCCAATTAAACACATTTGAGCAGTCTCGACATTGTCAGCTTCGTCTTCAGAGTGATCCAGCCAAAATTCTTCTTCCACCATCAAAGCAGTTCCATTCTCTCTTTTCTTAGCTAGTTCCAGTTTCTTTCGATAATACGCAGAATCCTGAACTACCTTCACTCGACAATCCTTTGAAAAATGACCCGGCTTTCCACAGTTAAAGCAAGCAGCGTCTTTCTTTGCCTCGGGTACTTTGACATTCTTTGACCCGGAATTGAAGCGAAGATTGTTTGATCCCGTTAGAGGTTGGAACTTTTTTTGATAATGTTGTGAGAGAAGGATCATGACTTTCTGAAGTGCCTCGCCGTCATCATCAGTGGCCCCATCATAAGCATTATCAGACAATGCTTGTTCTGCCAGTTGTTTTGTGATGAAAGCAACTGGGTCCACTGATTTCTTGTTATTCTTATCGAGTTTGGCCTTCTTCTCAGTTACAATGCACTCATCAGTCATTAAGATCTCGTACATCTCTTGGATCTGCATTGAAGATATTCTGACATCATTCCTCAATCTGTGACAAGATTTGTTCCATTCCCGTTGAAGTGCATTGAGGAACTTCAGATTTGTTTCCAGCTCAGTCTTTTCAACTTTAATTTTTCTCAGATCATTAATCACAGTGCAAAATTTATCAAAGATAGCCTTCAGAGATTCATTGTCCTTTGCCTTTAATTCCTCAAAATTATTCATGAAACGAGTCTGGCGTATTTGAGTAGCAACTGATGACCCAAGCATGATCTTTTCTAATTGAGTCCACATCATATTTGGATCATGCTTGAAACAATCAATTCGATTGTAAATAGAGTTAGGCAGTGCAAGCATCAAATTGGACTTTGCTTCTCGATCGGCTTTTTCACGTGTAATTTTCTTCAGCAGTCAAAGGAGTGTCATTTTTAGGTCTGATGAACGGTCCTTCAGAAAATGACTTCATCATATTCTCTCCGTTAGCCTGCCGCTCAATGAAATTAATGAACCGATCTTGCCACTGAGTGAACTCATCTTCATTGATTAAAACTGGTGGACGAGTATCTGTTCCCAATTGCATCATGAGATCACTCTTGTAAAACTGAGCTTGAAAAGCAAACTTGGAAGAATCCATGTAGTAAAAAAAAAATATTCTAAGTCTGTACTGAGATAACGCAAACTTAAGATTTGCGTGAGAGGCAGAAGGCGCAAACTATGATTTGCATGAGCAATAGAAGACGCAAACCAAACTTTGCATGAGAAGCTAGTGACGCAAATGTTACTTTGCGTGAGCAGATCGTGGCGCAAACTGATCTTTGCGTTAACAATGGATAGCGCAAACTAGACTTGTGTGAGACACGGGTGACGCCAATTATGATTTGCGCGATTAAGGACTAGCAAGAAACTTGCTTTGCGTGAGATGCTTGAGGCGCAAAATAAACTTCTCGCGAGCTGTATATGACGAGAACTTGACTTTGAAATAATGATGAGAACCACTCTTTGCGTGAGACACTGATGGCGAGAACTTTTCTTTTCGCTAACTGAAAGAAACGCAAACTGAAACTTTTCGTGAAGCAAGTGTGACACAAATTGCACTTTGTGTGATGAACTTAGAACTCCTCGAAGAACTGGCGCAAAGTCCCTGAAGAACTCGCGCAAATCGTGAAGAACTCGCGCAAAGTTCAGATCTCGCGCAAACTGCTGAAAAATATGAAGAAATCAAGAAATTCGATTACAGATTAGAAAATAATGAAGATTTCGTTCACAGATATAGTCGAAAACTGATTTGAAACAACTTTTATTCAAACAAATTCAATCAAAAACCCCAAATTCTGAAATTCTTTATATGATCAGAACGCAAAATACGTTTTTCCAGAAATCAAAAAATCACAAAATTGAACATTGAAACTTGTTTTTCTTGCAAATCGATGTGAATTAAAAATGTTTTATATTCAAAACAGAATCCAACAAACTAATTTACACAGAAATTCGATCAAAAACACGTCCAAATTTGATGAAAAATCCAAAAACGAGATTTTCTTGAAAAAATTCAATAAAATCGATCAAATTTTCAGATTAAATCACAAATTCAGATATTAAAAACAATTCTCTCAAATCCCTCAGATTTAGTTTGGCTCTGATACCAATTGTTAATCCAAGAATCTCTAAATCTTAGAGAGAGAAAGTAGAGAGAGAGACTATGGAAATCGCAAAGTAATTCTTGAATTGAAAGTGCGTGAGTTTCTTACAAGACACAAAGACCAAAGGGACTTAAATACCCTTGGTCAATACAACATAGTATAAGCATTCTAAACACAGTATTAGACCAAGGCTATAAATACAATGATTACTATAAAATCAGAATTAACAGACATCGCGCTATTGATATGCTGACTGCTGATCATTATAATGCCTTAAATGATAAGACTCAAGCTGAAAAACAAAATATTGATTTAACTGAACAAGTTGAGAAATACCATTTAAAGATCCAAGACCTGGCTGATATTAACGAAGTTTAAAGGACCAAGTTATTATAAATGAGCTAATCAACATAGAACATGAACAAGCTATCGCCGAGCTAAAAACTGAAAAAGCTACTATTGAAGGATGTTGCAAATCCTCAACAAAGATAACTGAGATAATTGGTGCTCAAATACCAGCTCAGATTAAGAGTTGTCTAGGTTATGAATCTGAAAAAGATAACCCTGATAGAGATCGTTCCATGTTAAAATTCTGAATGTTTGTCTCTTTTATTCTGATACCTCATCATTTTAGTGTTCTTTCTCTTGAATCTCAAAATCTGAGGAAACTCCTAAGAGTTTCAAGGGTCAGGAAAAAGGCAAAGCTCTTGTCATCCCTCCTCATAGGACAAATAAAACTCCTAAGCCAATGAAGACATTTCCGATGTCTTCAGCAAACAAACCTTCAACATCTGGAACTAAGTTCTCTGGACATGTTCAGAGACCAACTCCTATACTGAAAGTTGATCTCAAGCCAAAGAAATATTAAGAACCAAAAGTTTCACCGAAATATGAGGCTAAGGGAATTTTTGGAGATGGCGCAACTCACTGAAAGCTTTCTAATGCTTATGCTTTTGGTCCAAAAGCTACCTTCAACTATAGAAAATGTTATCACTGTGGACTTACTGACCATATTCCCAGTAAGTGCCTATAACATCCTAAAATTCAAAGTAAATTTAAACTTCAAAAATAAGGCAATATGACTTCTGTATTGCTATAAACTTCTCAAAAGGTGTATCAGTCCTTAAGACTTTACAAAAACCTGTACGGATTTAGAATTCATCAACAGACTAATCTAAACATAACTATATAGATTACATCAGTTGACAATCCGAATTTCATCAAAAGAATGGGAATTAACAATGCCCAACTATCAACACTTTTGTCATCTCAAAATGCCTCGAGACCCAACTCGTCTCTCAAAACCCAGTGCATCCCACCGCTAAGGGAAACCTGTTATACATATCATTTGAGAAAAAGTGTCAGACTTAAAGCCTGGTGAGAACATACAGTTTAATAAGCTCAAAAGATATAAACATTTGTATCATAAGATAATATTTCCAAAGAGGTTAAATCTTATAATTGAAACCTTTGCCACAACCGGGCTTTTCCGTTATAAACATGTCATCAAATGACCAACGATAAAACATTTTACCAAGGATTGTGGCGTAACACAAAGTAGGCCAAAATCCGAGTTATGAGCTAAACAATTGGAATCCGAGGATACGAACACATAAGTCCGTGCTACAACGTGAGATCTAGCCCCAAGCAAAACCAATGTATACTCCTTCGCTAGGATCACTATGAACCATGGCTAGTATCCGACCTCACATAGCCGTACCAAGTTGCCCCCGAGGATCATATGCATCCATAGTTACAAAATGGGGAATATGACATCCCAACAATACAGTCGACTCAAAACCTAGGGGTCCGCTAGTAATGGTACAGACTCGTCACAACAACATATGTGACCAACCATAAATAAACATATGGTATAAACACATTTTATAAACAAAATGTCATTTCCAGTTCAACTTCTGGTAAGAATGAAAATCATTAAAAATGAGTTCTTAAACATTCTTTTCACATATCCACATAATGTGCAAGTAAAACATCATTTTACTTTAATAAGGCGGAACCAGTCATTTTAGTCAAACTGATCGGGAACCCCGAAAATCACCAAAAACTTCATTTATATCAAAATGTAGAGAACATGAAATCATACCGTAGAAATACTTCGGATTTCGCAAATAAGAGTTTTGACATGTATAAAGTTTGTAAAATGGCAGTAGGAGCTCACCAGTAGGTTTTAGGATAAAACCCGAAAAACCAGATATCGATCACGACGAAGAGGTGAAGCTTTATACACCAAAACCCCGAGCAATGCACTTAATACTAGCGATTAACGAACCCTTGAAGATCCAAAGAAACTTTAGAGAGAGAGAGAGAAAGATTCTCAGAAATGAAGATATTTTGGGTTAAAACCCTTAAGTCGGCCAGGCAATTACGCGGGTTATGCCGCGACTTCAACTCGCGGCATAACTCGCCCGTGTCCAAAACCCAAAATCATCCAGTGGGTTTCGCGGGTTGTGCCGCGACCTCTAGTCGCGGTGCAACTCGCGTAGTTCCAAAAATCTCATATCAAACAGAGGGTTATGCGGGTTGTGCCGCGACCTCTAGTCGCGGTGCAACTCGCGTAGTTCACTGATTGTCCCCAAAATTCTCAAAATCCAACTCAACTTCAAACCAAACACGGTGCTAACGATAAAAGCTTAACCACAAGACTACCAAAATTACACAACGGAAATTCGGGGTGTTACAGTGCCCCATAGTCACCAAAGCTGAAAAATTAGCTAGAGTACCAGTAAGTGCCCCACAGTCACCAAAGCTGAAAATTTAGCTAGAGTAAAGATGATTGCCACCAAGGCAAAGAAGGTTACCATAGACGAGAAAGCTGCCAAGGTGAAGAATACCACCAAAGTTAAGAAATTAACTAAGGTGAAGATTACCACTTACGTTGAGTCATCAGATGCTGTGAAGAATGTTGAACCTTCCATCTCCACTAACTCTTGTGGACCCATTGTCAAATGGGTACCAATTCAAACTTAATCTTCCTTATGTGTGCAGGACTCAAAGGGTATCTAGTATCTTGATAGCAGATGCTCTAGACACATGAACGGAGAAAAGATCGTGCTCTTTGAATACAAGGAAGATAAAGGTTCCTCAGTGACCTTTGGAGGAAATGGAAAAGAATACACCAGAGGGTTTGGTGTACTGACAAATGGTACAACTACCTTTCGAAGAGTTGCTTACCTGGAAGGTCTGAAGCACAATCTTCTTAGCATCAATCAACTATGTGTTAAAGACTACAAAGTATTCTTTTCCATGAAAGCACGAGCTGTCACCGATAATGATGGAAAACTTGCACTCAATGGTTATTGCATGGAAAATGTCTATGTGATCAACATCGACTCCTCAAACACTTAAAACATCTATTTTCTTTCAAAAGACTCATCAAATATCAACTAGTTATGGCACAAGAGGCTCTCCCATCTCAACTTCAAAACTCTAAATGTTATCAGCAAGAAAGAACTTGTCACTGGTTTACCTCAACATTCATATGCTAAGGAATCTCTATGTTCGGCGTGTGAAAAAGGAAAATAAACCAAAGCCAGTTTTAAGTTAAAACAAGTTTCATCAATGACCACACCCCTTCATCTACTCCATATGGATTTGTTTGTCCCTATCAATATATAATCCATCGATGGAAGAAATTTACTTTGGTAATGATTGATGAATACTCAAGATATACATGGGTGGTGTTTCTCATATCTAAGAGTGACACTCCAGATGAAATCATTTCCTTTGTGAGGAAAATGGAAGTTCTAAATAAACTTACTGTTCGCTCAATAAGGAGTGATCATGACACTGAATTCAAAAACAGTGTTCTTGATAACATCTTTGAATATAAGGGAATTTCTCACAACTTCTCAGCTGTGAAAACATCACAATAAAGTGAAGGTGCTGAAAGAAGAAATTGAAGGATCATTAAAGCCGATCGATCTATGCTCAGCGAATCTCACTTTCCAACCCAATTCTAGGCTGAAGTTGTCAACACTACCTACTTTACTCAAAATCAATCGTTGATTTTCAATCTATTCAGAAAGACAACATATGAACCTTTCCATGGGAGGAAGCCTACACTTAGATTTCTTTACATCTTTGGTTGTCAGTGTTATATTCTAAACGACAGAAATGACCTTGGAAAGTTCGACCTTAAAGCTGATGATGGAATCTTCTTTGGATACTCATCAGTATCCAAAGCCTTCAAGGTTTTCAGTAAGCGAAGACAAACTGTAGAAGATACCATCCATGTCACCTTTGATGAAT
The DNA here is from genome assembly GCA_954870635.1 of Arctium minus. NCBI lineage: Eukaryota > Viridiplantae > Streptophyta > Magnoliopsida > Asterales > Asteraceae > Arctium > Arctium minus. The sequence goes on along the minus strand of OX941087.1, from coordinate 37,515,764 downwards.
CTCGTTCAGAAAACTAAAAACCTGTTGTTGAAAATGAAGAGCTGAATCAATAGATGTTTTCTCACTTCAGAGAACCTGAATCATCCTTCAAAAATAACCCTCAAGCTGAACCTTGTAATGTTGATGATGAACCAATTGTCATCCCTAGCATGCAAACTGGTGAAATTGAATTCACTTCTTGGATTTCAGTTGTACCCTTAAACACATTATCTCCATCTGAACCTCTAAACTCTAAATAACCTCTCACCTCTAAACAACATTCAGTAAATGAAGTTTTCTCTGAACCTCATCCATTGATAGCTCATGAACCCATTGTTGAAGCTTCATCCTCAGCACTTGATCCTCCTCAAACTATCATATCATATATGGAGTATCAACTTCTAGCTCAGAGATGGACCAAAAGTCACTAAATTGAACAAATTATTGGTAATCCAAACATAGGTATTCAGACTCGACGTAATTCAGGTAATACTTGCCTCTTTGTTAACTTTATATATCTTCTTATGCTAAATAGAACTGATGGTGCCCTAACAGATCCAAACTGGTTTAGTGATATGCAAGAAACAAAGTTTAGAATCTTGTTCCCAGACCATCTGACAAGACAGTTATAGTCACCAAATGGGTGTATCGTAACAAGTTAGATGAACATGGGACTATAATTCGCAACAAAGATTGACTTGTTGCTCAGGGATACAGACAAGAGGAAGGCATAGACTATGATGAAACCTTTGTCCCTGTGGCTAGGCTCGAAGCAATTCGATTATTCTTAGCATATGTAGTTCACAAAGACTTCAAGGTATACCAAATGGATGCCAAATCAACATTCCTAACTGGAAAGCTGAATGAGGAAGTCTATGTTAAACAACCCCCAGGGTTCTCTCTAAGCATCCAGGTTATGTTTATAAGCTGGATAAGGCTCTATATGGGTTAAAACAATCTCCTCGTGTTTGGTATGATACTCTATCTTCCTTTTTGATCACTGAAAAATTTGATCCTGAAAAGATTGATAACACTCTCTTTCTTAGAAAAGTTAAAGGTCGCATCATTCTTGTTCAGATATATGTCGATGATATTATATTTGGATCCCCAAACCCATCTCTCTATGTTCATTTCATTGAACATAAGAAGAAAGAATATAAGATGGGTATGATGGGTGAGCTAACATATTTTATTCGTCTAAAGATTAAGTAATCTGACAAAGGCACATTCATACACCAAAGTAAGTATGTTAATGACATGCTGAAGAAATTTGATCTTACTCAAAGTTCAGCAATGAAAAATCCTATGGCAAGCCCTTTGACACTTAACAAAGACCCAAATAGGAAACCTGTAAATGTCACTGCCTATAGAAGAATGATTGGGTCCTTGTTATATCTGACATCTAGTTGACCAGATATTATGTACTCTACCTGCTTATGTACAAAATATCCATCTGAACCCAAGGAATCTCATCTGATCGATGTAAACTGAATCTTCAAATATTTGAAGGGTACTCCAAACCTCGGTCATTACTATCCTAAGGACTCAGGGTTCGATCTAACTACCTATTGAGATAGTGATTTTGAAGGTTGCAAACGGGATAGAAAGATCACCACTAGAGGCTGTCATCTTCTCGGTGGAAAGTTGGTGACTTGGACAAGTAAGAAGCAAAACTTAGTCTCCACATCAACCGCTGAAGATGAGTATATAGCCACTGTAGTTGTTGTGCTTATGTCTTATGGATGAGAAATCAACTCATAGACTATGATCTTCAACTATCAAGGATTCCTATCTATTGTGACGATACTAGTGCCATCACAATAACTAATGATCCAGTGCTACACTCAAAGACTAAACACATCGAGATCAGATATCATTTTATCAGAGATCAAGTAATGAATGGAGATATTGAACTTCACTTCATTCCTAATGAATACCAACTCGAAGGTATTTTTAGCTAGCCTCTTGATGAGACAAGGTTCAACTTCTTAATTAGTGAACTTGGAATGTTGAATCTTGAAGATTAATTCTTCAAAGTCCATTATGTCTTAGTGATATGAATGATTGCTTCAATATCCCTCACGTATTAACTAAATTCATATTAAAATCATAACTGACTCCTAAGGTATGATCCTCTTTTCATATCCTCACTGAACGAACATATCAGCGAGACGTTTTGAAATACTTAAAGAAAATCACTGCTTTCTTGTTTAGGTGATTAAAAGCCTTTTCAAAATAACAACCTATAACTGATTTTCTTATCAGTAATATCTTTCAAAACTGAAAATGAATCATTGACTTTCTTCAAGTAATTAAATTTTTTTTTAGAAAATGAAAAGGCGTTTCCTTTATGACGTCATTCGTTTGAATAATCGTCGACACTAAGATTCTGACACACGACGCCCGTTCCAACCCCTTGACTAATCACACACCTACAACATGTTCTGGTCATTATGAAATTCTCTCTCCTCCATTGAATAAATACTTTCCTCTCTCCATATCAACTTTACGCACACAAAAACTTTCGGAGCGAGAAAATACTGTCAAAAGCACTAAGAACACCAATAACACATACTCATTTGATCCTTCATCTCCCTCGAATCAAAGGTCTGTTATTTAGGTGTTTTTAGCTCAATTCTTCTCACAAAAACTTGTTTGATACTTATTCTTGTCTTAAACATATCAATCATTACGATTTTATACTTAAAATCATCTTCTTCATGATTTTTCTTTAAATCCAATAAACCTGTAAGTTTTTCCCTCAATTTTTTAACTCTTACTCCTAATACATTGTTCTTAAAACCATTCCAATATGGTATATTTCTTTTGCACATTATCTCTTCCTTAATTTTTTCCTTTCTGTCTTTTATCTTTCCAAAAAATCCCTAAACCCCAAAATATCAAGTTCCAAATGGTATTTTCTTAACTTTAATCTGCCTTGAAACAACAGAAATGGCATCTCAGGCTATGGCCACCTCAGGCAACGTCACTACATACAACATTTTGATCATCCCTGCGTTAGTATGCGCTACCCTCTATAGGCTATTGAGTTCAAACCTAACAACCACGTTGCTCTCCTTGATTTCCCTACCAAGAAATCAACTACTCATCTCCTCAGTGTTGCACAATTTCTGAAGGATAACCCCATCAGCCATGCTATCCAGGCCTGTCCTCCAGCTCTCAATCTTGTCATGCAGTAATTCTAGCTAACTGCTCACGACTCGGAAAAGACAAATGTTGCTGGTAAGAACCTTAAGGTAATTACCTTTACCACTGATATAGTGCAAGTTAGTTTTGGAATTTATACTCTCCAATCAGCACTGCAGCTTCCCAAATCTCAGAGGTTTGAACCCTTTCCAACCAATGCAGAAATCACTGAATTCCTCGACGCCATGAACTATAACGGGGAGGACAATGAGCAAAATCCCTCAGTGATCAAAGGCCTAGTGATCAAAGGCCTTCTGAATTCAACTATATTTTCATCCACTTCATCCAGTGCATGGGAGGAAAGGATGGCGATATGTAGCAAGCCGGTAGAATAGTTCTGGATCTGGGCTACTCAGTGATTAAAGGCCGCAACATCAACTATGCCAAAATCATCTATGACGATCTACTTGTCCATCTCACAGAAGACCGTAAGAAGAGCGTTCCTTACGTTAGGTTCATCTCCATGGTCCTTCAAGGACAAATACCCAACTTAAGGCAACTTTCAATTCTCAAAGATTGGGGCCCGAATCACTGACTGTCTGCCCAAAAAAGGCCAGGTTAATCTATCTCAACTCTTATCTGTAACTCCCTCCTCCACCTCCTTGCCTTCCTTTGTGGCTATGACTGGAACACCCTAAAATAAAGAATACAACTGATCCAGTCAAGTCTTAGTCCTCCTCTCTTTAGAATCTTCAGTAGGCCCTATCCTCAATCAACGCTGACCTGACGACTAAAGCTGACAACTTGCAACTCCAAGGACTGAAGGACATTGTTGCACAGTTGTAGTAAGATGTATCAGTGAACATCAAAGTCCTTTGCGACTTGAAATCTGAAGCGGGTAAGTGGACTCAGCTATTAGTTGATATTCTTCAGCAGCTCGGGACTCTTCCTCCTCCCTCTTTCTCTGAGGATGATCGTTTCACCCTGGGCATGGTCACTGAATTTGGCACCATGGCTATCTCTTTTATTTATGATCTAGAGATCAAGGAGCAAGCTCGCTCTCAAGCTGAAGTTGCCACCGTACATTCTAAAGTTGAAGTTGCTGCTGCCATTGCTATTACCAATTCTTCTATTCCTACCTCTGTTACCCCTGACACTGTTGCCTCCTCCGTTGATGATGACAAAGAGGGAGAGATGAACTCTGAAGAACCTTTACAGGCTGAGGGGGAGCAAGATGAAGCTACTGATGAAGATGACGCTGAGATTACTATAACAGTCTCCTCTGTTCCATCAAGGACTGAACCAACTCACGTCAGTCCTCAAACTGCTGATGATGAGGCTAAAGAGGACAATAATGATGCTAAAGAAGAGGAAGACAGAGATAAATCAGACATTCTTGATCAAGGTGGTAGTGATGATGATGACGCAGACAATAGTCCACTCTTTATCAACACTCTATTCAAACCTCCACCAGCAACAAAGGGAGTTTCAATCAAAGAACCAGAGGAAAAGGCCTTAGAGCCCAAGATAGGGAAGATCTCTTAGTCTAGCAAGTAGAAATGAATTGCCACTGAGGTGAATCTAAAGATATTACAACCATCTGAGGGTGAGCTTATACTTCCATCAAAGCCCATCCTCTCCCCTGCATGAATCTTCGATTCCTGAAACTACGAAAAAAGAAGAAATAATCCCAGCTGATGAACCAATATAGAAGAGACTGATGAACAAGAAGAAGAGGTAGAAATGCTGAATCACCCTTGAAAACTTCACTTCTCATTCCAAAATCTAAGATTAAAGAATCTAAGAGGATGGAAACATTGAACTCTGAGCTAGATCAATCAAGAATCAAAATTCCTTCTCGCACCAATACAACGAGTGATGAGCTCGGATTCCTGATAGGCATTGAAAGAGAAGAATCTTTTCAAGATGAGCAGGCCTTGGATGATCACAAAAAGAATATTGAAAAATCCATTGCTTTTGTCGAACAAGAACTCTTTGAATAAAATATAAAAGAAATAGATCCATCAGAGTCCATGCTCGTTTACTAAAGGAAGCTGAAAAAGATCACAAGAAGAAAAAGGCCAAACAGAACGAGGAACAGAAATGGTGCCAAGAAAAAAATGAAGAACCGACTTAGTCCTTGAAAGATCATAAATGCTACCATCGCAGGCAGACCCAAAAAAAATGTTGCTATTGTCAACATAGCCATATTTAGGGACGACTATAGCGTTGTACTTGATTACACCTCTCGTCTTGGTTACTACGGATATTATGAATGACTCGAAATGACGATATTCAGATTCCAAGTCAAAATACAAGGAATATGTGGAGATTCATCATAACCAACTCTTCGATAGAATTTCAAAAACTATCGAAGTTCCTCTAATACCTCTGAAGCCAACTCGCAGAGAAATTCTATCCCTACCACTGATGAAGGACCTTCCCATAAAAACGAGCACGAAGTGAAATTCTCAATGGATGCATTCCTTGTCCATCCACCCGATCTCTCGAAGCTGATTCTATCTCTACCTGGCTATGGTGCATTCAGTCCTGGTGAAGTACTCTCTGGTCCTTACAGAATAATCTGCATAGATCACAAAGGCATTACCAGATATTAAAGATTCAGTGAACTGCCTTTAGGTCCAGTGAATCATCTGGTGAATCTCTTGCTCTGTGTGATCTCTCTAAGTATGGATCAAGGATGAAGACTTGTATACTCTTAGAGATGAAATGAAGAAAGAAGAAAGAAGAACAAGTACCTGGTTACATGAATCTAGATCACAACCCTAGCTGATAGATTCCCTTTTTCATTGTATTTATCAGTCTTACACTTTCAGTCTTAGTAATTCACTCTACATGTAATTTTCATAATCTCTTGTAATCTGATACGAATTAATGAAAATTTCAGTGAAGTACTTCATTCCATCATAGTACTGAAAAAGATCCCTAAAGAAATAAATGGGACACGTATGTTATAAGTTCCTTTTATCCTTATGTTTTAGTAATTAACATATCTCTTATGTTCCTTTGTCATCATCAAATAGGGGGAGATGTTAATCCTAACTCTCTCAGTGATTTGATGATGATCCTTTTACTTAGTGAACTTTACATTTACTGTTTTGTAACTTGAAACATCACCACCAGTGCTCACACTGAGTATGTTCAGTGATCGCTGAGTGCTTTCTTTGTAAACATATTTTAAATGTAATAACTAAATACAAGTTTCACGTTGAAAGAAACTCACACCTAAAGTCGAAGATCAAGTTGATAAAAAAGACAAGTCTACAAATGATCTGAAGTGGCACTCAGTGAAACCAAGACTCGTCTACCTTGCATGACAAATCAAGTACATGCTTCAGCTATATCTAAAGACATCAACAACGAAAGATGAGGATGCTTATTAGTGATAGCTAATCGTGAATCTTTCCTTACAAGATTTGTTTGTCTTATATACTTACACAAATAGTATGAAGGTACAAAAGCAAACCTGCCTTTTTGTCCATAATCGTAGAACTACTCTTTCTACCTCTTTGTTTGCAAAGACGACTAAAAGCATGCAAAAGATAAAGTCAACCTCATGAAGCCAATCCTTGGTGAACACGTGGATAGTATCTTCTAGCATCCATTATTTGCAAAGAGTATAAGTAGGAGAGAAACCCTTCTTTATTATGGGATCCCTCTTCTGTATCTTTGAAGAAAAACTTTCTTCTTCAAACTCTCTTTTGTCTTGTTCTTATTTCTTGGGCAAGAACCTTTGTGATTCTTAGATTGTTTAGATTAGGTTTACCTTATCTATTTTCACAAAAATCTCTTAAATGTGTCTTTGATTTATTCAATAATCAATAAACAAATTTAAAAGTATTATTTTGTGATTGTAATCATCCCCCCCCCCCTTCTACAAACTAAACCCTTGTAGAACCCTTATTGGGAACAACACCTTGCTAATTCCTGATTCTAGTGACTCTATCGACCTCAAAATATCCTATCTCAAAGTGTCTAAATGTACAATCTCACTTTCACCCACTTAAAAAATGCTAGTTTGAGTCTAGGTATACAAAATCAACACCTAAATCTCTCACACTTATGCTCTGATACCAACTTGTAACACCCTCAAATTTGGCAAGAACAACTAATTTAAGTCTTTCAATAATTCAACAAATAAAGAATAAAATCCCTTTCTACAAATCAACTCTGGAAACAACTCATATTGAATTCTAGCATTAACCTCAGCATTCATTAACCCAAGTCTTATACAAAGATTAAATAAAGGTTGGGTGTTACTAAACCCATTACCAAATTGCTACCTTCAAAAGTGCGCAAGGCTACATCCAGTAGTTACACTCTTCTCATGCATCTAACTAGCACTCAACTCTTCACAGTGTCACTAGTACCTTTCCCCAACAAGGACCTGATGCACATGCCGACAAATAAAAACGTTAGGCTAACACCTACTAAGTTCAACCAGTTTTCGCCGTGAATATAAAATAGTAAAACTGAAAGACGACTTATTTAAAACATAAGTTCTCATTATGAAATTCATTTGTCATAAAAGCAACATCTTTCCAAACCCACTATTTTCAGGATGAAAAACACTAAATGAAAACACCTATTTAATGTGGATTAAAAACCCAACACTTACTCCAAAACACAATGAAGTTAAATATCTAAATCCTGAAAACATAGATAAAAGTCTATTATCAAAATCATCCAAAAACACATAATAAACTCAATAGTAGAAGTCCAAAAAATCATGGGTGTCAATTCATACTTAAGTGTCAGGTCCAATGATCAAGGTTTAATTGATTGATAAAAGATTAACAAGAGATTGGGAGGTAATATGTTTATTATTCACAAAATCTGGAGAGAGTCACAAGATTTCTCTCTCTAGAAACAAGGAACTCGTATACGTCTACATTGTAAAAGACTTTCTTTCAAAACACTACAAACAAATTCCTATGTATACCCTAACACCCTTGTTTACATTTTAAGCCCAAACCCAAAGTACAAGGCCCAAATATACAAAATACAAAGATTACTTTACAAAACCTTTAAATAGAACATTTTATGTTCTAACATTCTCCCCCTAAGTTTTGTAAAGGAATCATCCTCTTCAGCTTCAACTCTCCTCCCACTTGATTTCTTTAGAAAACTTAGTGTTGCTTAAACATCAAAGCATCTCTGGCTCCCCCTTGAAAGTAGCTTTTATCCTTGAAATTTCAACTTTAATACCAGATCTGATGTAGACAATAACCTCGACTGAGTGCACATAAAGACAACTTTTAACTCTTCTAAATCCAACACATTCGTTATGCCCACAAGAAAGAAATGTGTGAATTATGACGTGACAACCAAAGTGCATCTTCAGTTTATAACACCGGATCTGTCTTTGAACCACGAGTTGAATAGGAATTCAGCTTAAGAACTTATTCTGATCAGCTTGCAGGAGGAAGAATCTTGTAGCAAACACTACAATGCAAGGGTTAGAAGACAATTCTGAAATTTGTTCCTCAACTGATAAAAGACGCTCATTTTCTAACTGCTTTTCAGAACACTAAACGAACGAACTCAGAACTCCTTTCTTCACGAATCAGTTGGGTGATTATAAGCACTCAAGATTCTGAATCACAACCAAAGCATCAGAACATTGATTGCATTCACTTACATTTCTAACCGATCTGGTCAGAAGAATGATTAAGAGCACTCAATGGTCTAACATCGTAGAAAAAAACTCCAAACTGATGATTACAGATACTCAAGCTCCTAATCCAATCCAATCCAATCAGAGACTAAATCCAAACATCCAGTATCTGAAAATCTTGACAAGCATGAGCACTCGTGAAAATTTAGATCAGTTTCTAAAAATATGTGACCAACGGAAGATAGGAGTGATGTCACATACGTATTACACGAAAAATCTCGGGAACAGGGCAAAGTTGTAGCAAAATGGGTTCAGAACAGTCACTTTTCGCATAGAATCAAAAACTTTTCGCATAACCTTCACAATTCGCAGATCTTTAAACATTAAGGACACAACTCGCATGAGGCTATAGCCAAAATCTCACAATTCGCATAGGTCTGCGTGCGAATTCTATCTTTTCGCATGTGCCTATGTGCGAATTCCTCGCAATTCTCATATGACTCCATACGAATTCTATACTTTGAACATTTTGTCCATGCTGGAAGTCACTTCTCGCATATACCAACATGCGAATTCTGACAATTCACATCAAGTGACTTGCGAATTCTAAGCAATTCGCACACAACAAGTGCACAACAGCATGTGAATTCTGCACTTTTCGCACATGACTACCTGCGAATTCCTGACTTAGAAAAAAATGTTGTGTCCATAGATTTTTCATGAGAATTCCTCAAAATTTTCATCATGCGAAATCTCCATGCGAGTTCTTCATTGATTATGCGAATTCTTGAGATCTTGAGCATTTTTTCAAAAAAAATCCACTGAATTCAGCTCAAAACCTTGAAATAGCTCACCAAAATTTGACATTATGCTCGCAGAGTGATCGATTACAATCCTTGGGAATCAATTTAGCAATAAAAAACATGATCAATTGATTTTCATCAAGTTCTTATCACAATTAGATTCAGGATGAATAACACGAATCAATCCAAATTGCCATTAGATTCAATTCAATTCAGAAATTGCAATTCGTATGAACAGTAATCTTTCTCTCTCTAAACTCAAACTCTCAGATGGTCATATGTGTCTACAAACGAAAATAAAACTATTTATACTCTAACAAAACAAAGACAAAACACTAATGCAAGACACTTTGACTTTGACCCTTATTACAAAGACTCTGACTTTAGCTTGAGAGTTGACTTGAGATTTTGACTTGACTTTTATCTTCATACTCCATGATCTTGTATCCAACATATTTATGCACTAACATTAAGACGTCACCAAAAACATGGATAATACTCAATACCCAAAACAACACCTTTCGATGATGAGGAAAACCCGTTTTCATAGAGCGTGGTGGGAACACATAAGTATGCCATGTATCTGTGTTATCGAACTACACCTTAGATCGGTAACTTTAGTGCACATTCTAATAAGAGTCACCTCAAGACATCATTGCCTTTAGTATACACCCCTTATTAAGTTTCACCTCAAGGACTGGGTACCTCTAGTGCGCACACCTCACTCGGCTCCACCTCAAAGATGCCCGATCTTATTGCATGTTCATTCTTTAGTAGAGTTCCAAGTTCAAGGTTCTCACTCGACTTTTAGTGTATACTCTCTAGCATTCAAGATAGGAGTCTCAACTCCCTACTTGATAACCCAAGATGTTTAACTCTCATGCATAATAGTTAGAGAATCAAAACCAAAATATCCACGGTCCCGATGTCCAACCCATAAAGGTTCATATCCACAACCATAAAGGTTTATCTCCACAACACCGGGACGACAACAATGCCAACTCGGCTATTTTTCCACAAAGTGAGAACATCAAGACTCTTTGCTATTCAAATATGACTGACTCATATGCCTACGAATCCAATGGATTACAGTCTAAAACTTTACACAACTCCAGATGAATGACTAATGCACTCAAAACATGTAATTCTCAACAGAATGCAATAAATGCAAATCAAACCCAAAGCTCAATAATAAGCTATTAAAACCGGACAAATGTCCCCGAGTCTCATTTGAGCCAAAACTTAAGTGAAAAGACCCCACAGTCACATGACTACTCTATAACATTAAATAAATGTCAAAATATGCATTTACTTAAAGTTTATGCAAACACATGCTCAAAATATGATTTTAATTAAAATCCCCCATTGTAGGGATAACTCGTCTCAAAAGGGGACCAACCAATTTATATTACCAAAATTACATCATAAATGTATTTACATCATATAATACACATAAACCCATCAAATTATCAAAATCACACCCTTTTATGATATATTTTTATAAAATGTCTCAATGTCTCAAATCCAAACTTCTCTCAATGTTATATAAAATCAAATGTGTAAAAATGTAATATCTTCGTAAAATAAACCACATTTGATAAAATAGTTATTTTGGCATGTACAAAATTTTCACAAAGCAACCTGAATTCACCTTACTAGATTTAGGCTAAATCTAGATTTTACCCAAATCTTGAGCTTACTTGAAGAAAACTTGAATCCACAAGTAATCCTTCCAAATCCTAGATCCACAAGCTTCCAAAACACAAATAAACAAAACCACACGCTTAGAATCATTCCCCAAACAACTTATAAATATATCTTCATTTTGACCAAAACTCTGATTTTGACCTAACTGTTGGAGCATTTTATGTTGGAATCAAGTCTTCTTGTAGAAAGTCAACAAAAGTCAAACATTTTAGCTTTTATTTCTATTTTGTTTTTAAATGGTCCAAGGTTTGCCTTGACCATATATATAGTCTTAGCCCTTGTTCATTTTGTATGTAACTCATTCTAGCAACTCATTTGTAAGCATATGACTTTCTCTCTCTACATTCTCTCTCTCAAATCTTGATTTGTTCTTCATGTTAATTGCTTGATTTGGGTCCTACATTTGGTATCAGAGCCTACGATTAATTCAGAAAACATGGATTGATTGCATATTGATCGAATTTTGGCAAGATTTTTGAAGATCTAGAGGTTACTGTTACATTAGCAATTTTGTAAATTTGATGTAATTGGGTTCTGAATTTGATTGTAATATGATCAAAATGATGTTTCTAATGTTTCTTGTTTAGACTTCTTGGTCGAATTCACTACATTTATTGATGAATTTTGGAGTTTTGTAAGGTTTTGGTAGTAAAGTTCAAGAAACTATGATTTGATCAAATTGTGATTCTCAGAGGTTTTTGGATAAATTTTGTTTGATAGAAACATGTTCAGATTTGCTTCGTAAGAAACCCTCTAAAATTTCATATTCAATCTCGAACAATTGAAGAAGAAATGGCCAAATCTGTGAATTTTTGTGAAGTTGACGGAAGATCTAAACTTCTCGCAAGTTCATCAACTTGACGGAACATTCATCGAGGTTGACGTAAGAGTCCTGGTTTGTTGTTGAATTCTTTTTGCTAAGTCCAATACTCGCAAGAATCAGTGTATGACAACTTCACTACTCTGGTCCTCAAGCTTACGTTAAGTGAGCTTCTCGGGTTTAGTGATATACGTCAAGTTAGCTTCTCGGTTAAAGAGGCTTGCGTCAAGTGAACTACTCGGTTCACTTGGTTTGCGTCAAGTAGGTTCTCGGGTTGCTTGGTTTGCGACAAGTCTACTACTGGGATTCCTAGATCTACGGAAAGTGAACTACTCGCATCCTATGGTTTGAGGTAAGTGAATTCTCGGGTCAAGCAGTTTGCGTCAACCTGACTTCTTGGCTCACGTTGCTTGTGTCAAGCTACTATTCAATTTCTTTGTCTGCATCAAGTTAATCTGCGGATGATGCTAATACTTTGGCCTACGTCAAGTTCTCTTGTGACAAGTGAACTTCTTCAGCCTGCGTCTAGTTTTCCAGTTTGCCAAAGTTTGACTAATTTTCAAAGTCAAAGTTTTCTGATTTTTCGAACGAACAAATCAAGCATCTCATACTCTCTTTCAAATATGTCTAGGGATATTTTGAGCATGGGTTCCAAGTCCAAACCTCTAGTACTACAGATGGAGGAATACCCATAGTGGAGGAAACGGATGATCCAGTTTTTGAACAACCAGGACAAGGAACTCATGAACTCTATCATTAATGGTCCTCACTGCCTACATATTGTTCTCGGTGTGCCTGCTACCAACACCACCACAGAAAATCCTTAAAGAATAGTTCCCAAGGAATATGTTCACTTCAATGAAAAACACAAAGAACTTGTGGCCTTAGATGAACAAGAGATTACTCTTCTCATTATGGCTATCCCAAATGACATATACAACCGGGTTGATAACATAGATTCTGCAAAGGAGATTTGGGATGAGCAAAAGAGACAACTAGAAGGTTCTGATAAATCTCTCAAGACAAAGAGAAAGCAAAGCATTAATGATTATGAGGGATTTAAAGCCAAAGAAGGAGAATCATTGAAAGACTCTTACAACCGCTTCAACATCATTTTGAATGACCTGGAGAGGAATGGGGTGAAGAAGTCGGAATCCGAGATCAACTTCAAGTTCATTAAGAACCTTCAGCCAGAATGGGACACTTATTCCATTCAACTTCAGATGACAAAAGATATGGATGAAGAAAAGCTTAATGATCTCTTATGTGTGTTGTACCAACATAAAGACAAATTAAAGGAGATTACAAACAAGTAGAAGAAAGTTGAGGATTATTTGACACTGCTAGCAGGACAAGGCAAGGGTGTGAAGGCTGGTACCAACTCAAGTAGAGTTAAGATACAGAAAGCACTGGTTTCAGAAGCTGTTGAGACATCTCCTAGTTCTAAAGAGCTTGAAAAAGACTCTTATGGTGAACCAAGTGAATTTGTTGAGAAGTTGGCCTTGTTGACAAGCAAATTCAACAAGCGGTTTGGGAAAAAGATGTTTTATCGGAAACCCAGATCCGACTACCACAAGGCTGACAAATACAGAGGAAAGTATGAGAGGAGAGAAGAAAAGGAAGAGGAGAAAGAGAATGAGAAAGAGAATGAAAAGAGCGACAAATGCTACAATTGTGGCAAGCCAGGCCGCTTTGTCAAAGACTGTAAAGCAAAGAAGGTGAAAGACTTTGAGTATTATACAAAGAAAACCCAGTTGGTCAAACCCCTGGAGACTGGAAAATCACTTAGGCCAGAGGAAGATATTTAGATTGAATCTTCATCGGATTAGGAGGAAGCCCATTTCACCCAAGTGTACTACAACTTGATGGACAAGGTGGATGAAAATGATACCGAGTCTGTGGTAAATTCTATTTCTGACACATTTGAAAATATTTATAAAAATGAGGAAGTGCTGAATTTGATATCTTAGTTAAATTTCATGAAAAATGAATTTGAAAAGTTAAAAACCAATTTGATTGTGGAAAAGAGTTCAATACAGAGATATCAAGATCAAGCCTTATTGTTGTAAGTTTTAGAAGAAGATTGGGAAGCTGAAAAAGATCTGATCAAAGTAGAGAAGGTAAAGCTTGAAACTCGAATATCTGATTTACAAAAAGAGTTAAGACATGTGAAGGATGACAATTTGGATCTTAATCTTAAATATGATATTGTTTTGAAGGAAAGAGTTCACGCCTATACAAAGATCAAACAGTTGGAAGATCTTAATTTCAAAAGGGGACAAATTGAGCAGACTCTTAAGCTTTTGACCAATAACCCAAAAATGGGTCTTGATCCACTAGAGGTCGAGGTATTGAAGAAAGCACCCGAAAATCTTTATAACTTTGAGAAAATGGGTGTTTCTCCAATTATAATCAGACCTCGAATATATGAAACCTTTGTGAAATCTAAAAGTCTGATAGCTGAAATTCCTAAAGAAGGAAAAGAAAAGACAGAGACAGAGACAGAGGACTCAAAAGTAAGTTCTGAGTCAAAATCTCAGAGTCTTAAATCTGTTGAGTTTAAATGACGAATTGAATTCGAGTTATAATAATAACAAGAAGAAATTCATTGAATTTGAACTTTTATTTCCTAAAACATGTGAGACAAAAGATTCAGATACTGAACCTGAGAAAACTGAATCTGTTAATTCTGAATCTCATGTGGAATGCAAGGTAGAAGACTGTCATTTTCAAAAGGAGTCTGTTTCTATTGTTGTTCCAATTTTTACTGAAGATGATCACAGCTCTGCTTTAGAAAAGATTTCTGAATTGGAAAAGCAGATATCAGATCTTAAATGTATTTTTAAAGATCTGGAAAATGTGCAAGAGAATCTTACGATTGAGATTGATTCCAGTCTGAAAAAGAATTATGATTTACAAAAAGAAATCGGACTGCTAGAATCCCAAGTATTCAAGCTTTCTAAACTTGCTATTTCTGAAAACATATCGGAGCCTGTTGATCAGTATTCAGAATCTTGTTTCTTATTCCATGCAGAAGCTAAGCTTATTTCTGAAAAAGTTGGTCCAATTACCCCGACAACTCTAAAATTTACTTCATTTGAATTTGATTTACCAAATCTGGATTATCTCTCTCAGATGAAAAGTTCTTTAAGAACTTTAAAACCATCTGAAAAGGAGTTTGGTATATTTGAGATAGGAGAGTGCTCGGGAACTAAATTTGATTCTGTTTCCATGAAATCTTATGTTTCAAAATCATTTACTAATGTTGACTCTATTTGTTCATCAGATATGAGAGTTAAAAAGCGTGCTGGAAAGAAGATGAGAAGGGTTGTGAAGGAAAGAATTGTTACTGATAAGAATGTTTGTAATAACACAGTTAAAAATGATTGTAAAAATGATGAGAAATGTCAACACTATTACAATAAAAAGAAAAAAATTTCTCGATCAGAGTTGTTGACAAAATCTCAGATTGTGTTCCATTGTTCTTATTGTGGTGATAGTTCTTTTTGTTTCAAACCTAAATCTTCTAAGAAAAGAAAAACCGAACGCTTTGTTTGGAGGAAAATTACTCCCAAATCTTCTACTTAACAAAAAGCACAAATTTCCAGTCTTAAAAAGAAAAAGAATTCTTTTGTGAATGCGGTGAGATCAGTTGAAGTGAACTTTGTGTGGAAGTGGATTCCAAAAGATAAACTTAAAGCATAAAATTCACACAAAGAGCCAAGATTTGAATGGTTAAAGGCTCTTCAATTGACATTAAGAAAATAAATGCTACTAACAAACAGGGACCCATATTCATATGGGTACCTAAGTTGAAGTGATTGACCCTTGAAGGACTGTCGTATGTGGATTATAGATTCTGGAGCTTCAAGACACATGACAGGGTTCAAGCACTTACTGCATGATCATATAGAACATCCTAGAGGATCATTAAGTTTTGGGAATAAGAGTAAAGGTTATATCAGAGGAAATGGTGTTCTTACAAATAGCCGGATTTCTATCTTAAAAGTTCTGTATGTGAACGGATTAGAACACAACTTGTTTCAATTAGCCAATTCTATGAGAAGAAATGCAAGATCAAATTTTATGAAGATTTCTGTTGTATTGAAGATCAGAGCAGACCTAAATTGTTTAGAGCCAAAAGAATGGGTGATCTTTATGCAAACACTTTCCAACTCTACCTGCATCAAAACAAGTATGTTCGGTTTCTAAAGCTTCGACAGAGGAAAGTTGGTTGTGGCATAGACGATTGTCTCACTAAAACTTCCGTGACACCAACAAGCTTAAGAGCAAGGATCTAGTCGTCGGTCTGTCTGATTTGAAGATAGAAAAAGAGTCCTTATGTCCTGCTTGTGAGATGGGCAAGATGAAGAGGAGTGCACACAAGTCTAAGATTATATCCAACTTCACAACACCTCTTGAGCTCACACACATGGATCTCCATGGACCGATGAGGACTCAATCAATCAACGGGAAAAAGTACATTCTGGTCATGGTAGATGACTTTTCAAGATACACCTGGCTGGAATTCTTAAGACTGAAGTCTGATTCTCCATATCTTATTATCAAGTTCATCAAGCGGATACAAGTTCTCATTCAGGCTCAAGTGCAAAAGTTGAGAAGTGACAACATAACTGAATTTATGAACGAAACTCTTTAGAGTTATCTAGAATCGATTGGTATTTCTCACAATTTCTCGGTTTCAATGACTCCTCAGAAGAATGGTTTTGTTGAAAGAAAGAACAGAACGTTGGTAGAAGCTTCTCGGACTATGCTTGCATACTCTAATCTACCTCCGTTCATGTGGGCTAAAGCTGTTGCAACCGCTTGTTTCACGCAGAACAAAGCGATTATTATCAAGCTCTTTGATAAGACACCTTATAAAATTATTAATAATCGTAAGCCAAACATAAATTTCTTCGTGTTTTTGGCTGCAAATGTTTTGTGTTGAATGATCGTGAACATCTTGGAAAATTCAAGAAGAAAGCAGATAATGAAATCTTCATTGGCTATTCCTTGAATTCCAGAGCATACAAGATATACAACAAGAGAACATGAGCCATTAATGAAAGCATCAACCTATCATTTGATGAAGCCTCTATTCCGACTTCTGAACAAATCAGTTCACGACTCGTACCTCAAGGACAAGCTTCTACTTAAATTAGAGCGGAATCTGATCTTAACAAGACTAAGACTTCTGAACCTAAAGCTTTAATTGATTCAGATCTTGATTTGTTGTTTATGGATGCCTTTATGGATATATATGCAGAATAAGATCCATCAAGACACATCAAGGAATGAAGACACACCTACAACTAGTGCTGAAATGTTAGGTCCTTCTGAAGATGTTGGTACTACCTCTGCGAGCGTAGATCCAAAGATTTATGAGAGCTCAAATCCAGAGAGAACTTCTGAGCCGACTTCTCCAAATGTTGAACAAGAATAAGAATCTGTTGTGTTTGGAGATTCACCATCAGAATTACAAACAGAAGAAGTAGAGTAATCACCAACTGCAGCTGAAAGTCCAGAAGCACATGAGTTTCATATGTTGTTCCATATCCAAGCAACTAATCTAATCACACTCACAGAATGTAAAAATCATTATGATTCAATTAAACTTTTATTGCAATGATTTCTTAGTCACAAGTGTTACAAAGTGCCACAAGTCTCACGTGGTTATCTCTCTAAGAGTTCTATGCGAGTTTTTGTGATCTGAGTGTCTTTGTGTGTGTTTACAATTCTACAAGGACCAAATTATTTATATGGTCAACATTATGACCTTACAACTCAAGGATAATTGTCAAAGTCAAACACTTTGACTTACAAGGCTTTTACAAACAATTACAATGACTTTGACCCCTCTTTAATCTTGAATACAATATTTGACTAAACATTCTCCCCCTTTGGATTCAAGATTAAAAAAAATTGATAATAATCTTCAGGTCTTCTCTCAATTGTAAATCATTCACAAAAAAAGTCTTTCACAACTTTGAATTCTTCAAATCTTGGTCACTTTGACCAATCTTTAACAATGCTTTAAATTAATCTCCCCCTTTGGATTTCCTTTTAGTAAGGTTGTTTTATATCTCTTCACAAACTTTGACACTTCAAAAGATTATAAACTCTCCCTTTGTTCATAGATATGCAACAAACTCTCAGACTTCCCAAATAATCTCTTCTTCTTGATATCAACTTGAAATTACCTGACTTTGCTCTAACTTTAAACTCTTGAAATTTGAATTCTCTCCCCCTTTTATCAAAGAAATGGAAATCTGACTTTGAAATCCTTGAACTTTCTCCTCTTTATCACTTTCACTTGACTTTGCTTTCTTCTGAATTTGACCTTTGAAAATATCTCCCCCTTTTTGATGACTTATGAGATATCATAATTATCAAAACTTTAACAATTTCAACATCGTCGTTGATAATATCTCTCCTATAGATTAAAATAAGCATAGTCTTCATGATAAGTAGAAACAACCTCCCACAAAATGATAATCAACAATCTCCCCTTCAGAGAATATCTCCAACTGATCTGAGTATGTATCCGTCAATTCATGAAAGTATTTATCCGAATCTTTTCAAATTCAGACAAATTAGGAATGGTAACCCTGAATCAACAAATGATACAATTATTGTGCCTGTAACATGAAGTCACTTAGTACAACGGATGTACTAGACAAGGAGTTTTAGTGATGTTCACTCCCCAGATCTTCCATTCAATCATCAAATAACACAAGGTAATTCTATGAACGTTCTGATAGATAAACGAATTTTCTGTGTAAATGTGCTTGTGTATGAAAGAATTAAGCATAATAATTGCTTTATTAGGCTCAAAAATATGTAAACCATTGAGACAACAACAGTATTACAGGGACTCAATGTGCATGAAAAGAGGTTCGAAGGTGGGGCAACTTTCCTTCTTTTTCAATATCCAAATCTTCCAAGTGAAGATCAGATAGATTATGTGTTGCTTCCCCAATAAAATTTGAAACATCCTTTTGTTAAGAAAAAGATGAGTAGCTGGTGGGGTTATAGCAAGAGTTGGCATGGGCTAGTGCCTGTTTCAATGAAGGTCACCAAAGAATGTGAAGCAACACATTGTGTGGCTGCCCGACTCATAAAAAGTTTGGTGTAGAGTTTGATATTTTTTTACTCTGATCTCTCACCCTCTTTTTTTTAAACATATAAGATCACGTCTAACCAAACTCCCTTTCACATTTTATCTCATCATACACCCACGCTCTTTGATTTTGACCCCTCTCTCTTCAATCACTCGGGACAACTTCTTGGGTAGGAAACAATGGTTATTGTGAATCCATAGAAGTTCTGAGAAGCGTTCACACCGATTCCCATGTATTTTGACCTAAAAATGTCTTGCTCAACAATTTACCTTACCAAATAAGCACAAGATATCACTGTCGGAAAATATATGCTCAGCAAAAAATAAGAATGAAATCTGAGCACTTTAACTTTGAAGATATCTCAAAACAAACAAATTGAATGAATGAAATGAAACCAAGTTAAGTGTTTTGGGAATCTGACAATGTATTAACATATCAGATATCATGAAATATGAATAGCTTGGGGTTTCAAAGAATTGAAACGTGTTTATATGAACAAATATAAACATATTTACAATGAAAGCACAAATAATGAAATGACGTCTGATACTCAATCAACTTTGAAATTCAAACGGGAGTATTACCATCGAAAAATTTATCGTTTAGAGACATGGTAATAACAAGGTAAAACAAAAAAACTGAACCAATGTGTGTGAATACTTGACAGTATATAGACAAGACAATACACAAGTATTAGCCTTTAAAAACACACGTTCAGTTAAACATCAAAGCACTAATATGAAAAACATTTAAAATCGCACTTCTAGATTCATGAAATCATTTAAAGAATAAGAAGTGGTTTGAACGTTTCAGAAACCATTTTTCATACCTGAAAGTCGTTCTTCTTCCAAATATGTTAGAGATTAAAAATTAGAAATAGATACCTTCAGTTTAGAATTCTTAACTCGCCCTGAAATGAATATTATATCTTTTACGCTCCCTTTTGACAAAAAAACATCAGATATACGCTGTTGGGAACTGAAGATTTGTCTAAGTGATTACTACTGCCATGCTTTCAAGATTACTACTGCTAGTAGAATTAATATTGCTTAAAGAGTTAGTGCTGCTACTTGAATAGTTAATACTGCTTGGAGAGTTAGTACTGCTAGTAGTTAGTACTGCTGATTTGTTAATGCTGCTGAAGATGGTTAATACTTCTGAAGATTATTAGTGATGATTTTAGTGATAAAGATGCCTTGGAGATAAAGTCAAGATTTGATGATAATCATGGAAGGCTGAAGATAATTATGGAAGAATATACTGAAGATATTTTCAGTTTTGTAATTATCTTTTATTTTTCAGTATATGTATAGATGTATTCAGAATAGTTTTGATATACGGGTTTTTCTGAGTTTTTTATTTAGAGATGGAATTAACCTCAAGGTTTACAACCCTAGTTCTAGAGAAGTAGAATTCGTCTTGGTGAGCTTGTTCATCAAGATTGAGGTTTTGTGTGAAAGCTTGTAACTTTAATCATTCAATAAAGTTTACAAGTTGTGATTTATATTTTACTGTTACATTGATAGTTTGAATATTAAAGTGTTTTTCCGCAACTTTTTTAATATTGTTTCTGAGTTGTATTATTCTTGTTAAGAATCAAATCCTGACAAGTGGTATCAGAGCCTAGTATTCTCAGAAACCTTCATTCATCATGGACAACACAGTTGAATCAACCAGTACTCTTGTTTCAAAGGTTCCCATGCTCAAACCTAATGAGTTTGATATGTGGAAAATTAGGATCAAGCAGTACATCCTCCTTATAGACTTTTCTATGTGGGACATTGTTGAGAATGGTCCCTCTGCTGAAGGTAAAATTGGACAAGATGGAAGAAGATCACCTCCAAAAACTGATGCTGAGAAGAAAGTGAGGCAATTGGAGATGAAAGACTTAAGCACCCTGCTTTTGGCCATCCCTAATGAGTATCAACATCAATTTCATCACTGCACTGATGCTCAGATTCTATGGAATGCTTTAGAGAAGAGATTTGCTGGCACCAAGAGCACTAAGAGGAATCAAAGGGATATTCTCAAGCAGCAATATGAGAATTTTACATCTTCAAAGAATGAGTCTATGACTCAAACTTTTGATAGATTCAATAAGTTAATTGGTGAGTTGGCTACTGTTGGAGTTCAGATAGAACAAGATGATGTCAACCGAAAGTTCCTCAGATCTCTTGGAGATGATTGGACCATGTACACTGTCTTATTCAGATAGAATGATATGCTGGAAGAAAAGGAACTGGATGATCTGTACAATGATCTGAGAGTGTTTAAATCTGAAGTGGAAGCAAAGAAGAAGCCTACTGGATATGTTCATAATGCTGCACTTCTATCAGCATCAACTGATTCTACTGCTAACCCTGAATTAGTTAATGCTGCCAGTGGAGTAAATCAAGAAAAGGCAATGAATCTATTTTTGAAGCCTTTCTTTCCAGCCATGGTAACTCTTCTTTAATCAATGATGACTTGGAACAGCTTCATCCTGATGATCTTGAAGAGATGGATATTAAATAGCAGATGGCCATGCTTTCTATGAGGGTGAAGAAGTTCATCAAGAGGACTGGGAGGAACAACTTCTCTCAAATAAGAGAAGATGGAGCAGGCTTTGATAAGTCAAAGGTGGAGTGCTACAAGTGTCATATGAAGGGACACTTTGCCAGAGAATGCAGAAGTGGAATGTCTCAAAACAACCACCAACAAGCTCAGACTGGAAGCTTCAACCAAAACAGAAACTCTGCTCAAGCTCTTGTTTCTCAACAAGGAATGGGGTTTGACTGGAGTGATCAAGCAAAAGAGGCCATTCAAAATCAAGCTCTCATGGCAGAGGTATCTGATCTCCCAACTGAGGTACTTTCTAATCTCTGTACTCAAACTTGCATAGACACTATTAAAAGGTACAAGGATCACAACCAGAGTATGAGTGATGAACTTAAGAGGTTAGAAAAGGATAGGAAAACTATGTGAAAATTGTTGAGAGGTTTGAGGAACAAATTAAAGGTTTCCAAGCCAATGAACTTCAACACACATATGATACAAATTACTGGAAGTGGGAGAAAAATGATTTAGAAATCCAACTGACAAAGTCTAGAGAGGAGAATGAAAAGTTGAGAGGAGAGCTAGCCAAGGTTAAGTTGGATGTGGAAAAGTTTTCATATGCTTCTAAAGCCATGGATTCAATTCTAAAGGTTCAAATTCATGATAAGCTTAAACCAGGAATTGGGTACAATACCACACCACCACCATACAACAACAACTACATCCCTCCTAAATCAAATTTGCTAGAGACCAAGGATAGGAAGGACTTGCATGAGGGAGCCACTAAGATAGATCCTTTAGATGAAGTAGTTGTTGAGGACAAGACTGAGAAAGAAGCTGGTAAGAGTAAGGATAACACTGTGAGTGGTGAGATTCCCTTAGAAAATAACATTCTTACCAATGAGGGTGGTGAAAGGGATTGGGTCAAATCTGATGGTGTAGAGAAGACTGAGGGAAAGTCCAAAAAGGTCCATTACAAGCAGACTACAGTTGTGAATCCTGTTCCTTGCAAACAGTGTGCAGGTAATAAATATGAGCCCCTAAAACATGATAAAAGGAGGGGAAATCAAAGAAATTGGAATAATCAGTGGGCTCAGAAACAAGGAGTTGATCTGACTAGAATCATCAGACCAAAACCTTGTTTCATATGTGGCAAATTGAACCATCTTGCCAAACACTGTTATTTTAATCATATGAACCAAAGGATAAATTTTCAAAGATCTGTGCAAAAACCCTTTGGTTATAGAAAGAATGAAAGGAACCATGTGGCTAAGAAACATGTTAAATCTAAAATCCACATGAAGAAAAAGATTGTAAACGAAAGTGTCAAGATGTGGGTTCCCAAAAGCACTAAAACTGTTAGTACTGCTACCACAAATAGTGCTACTGACAACGATAGTACTGCCAGAAGCAATACTACTGCTATCAATGTTAGTGCTGCTGATAGTATTAGTACTTCTAAAACTAACATTGTTAGTACTTCATCAAATATTAATACTTCTAACTCTGTTAGTGCTTCTAACAAGGTTAGTATTGCTAAACCTGTTAGTGCTGCTAACTCTGTTAGTACTTCTAAAATTAGTACTGCTTCTAGTGCTTGTGTTTCTAGACCAATCATCTTGACAAAGTACTCCAGTCAAGAGGATTCTAAATTTAAAAATCTCATCAAAAAGGAGTGTAAGTACTTTGATGAGAAAGGGAGGCCCAAGACCACTTTGGCTTGGGTTCCCAGTCAATACTAATTGATTTATCTATTGTGCAGGGTAACCAGCAGCTCAAGGGAAAGAGCATTTGGCATGTTGATAGTGGTTGCTCTAGGCACATGACAGGGAACATGGCTTGCCTCAAGATTTTCAAGAAAATTGATGGAGGGCATTGTTGCCTTTGGTAATACTCCAGATGGAGGTAAGATTAGTGGTAAGGGAGATGTAACAAAAGGTAAGATGACCATTGAAGATGTTTTCTATGTTGAACAGTTAAGATACAACCTGTTAAGTGTATCACAGGTTTGTGACAAAAAGCATAGCATATTATTCACTGATTCAGAATGCATGATCCTTGCTCCTGGATTCAAGGTAGTTGATGAAAAGATGATACTACTAAGAACTCCTAGAAAGGATAAGGTCTATTGTTTGGATATGGAAAATGTTTCAAATGATTCATCCCTAAACTGTCTTGTTTCAAATGTTTCAAAAGCCTCTTTGGATGAATCATCACTTTGGCACAGAAGGATATGTCACATGAACTTTAAAACAATGAATAAACTTGTTAAAAACAACCTTGTAAGAGGTTTGCCTTCAAAAGTGTTTTCATGTGACGATCATTGTGTTGCTTGTCTCAAAGGCAAACAACACAAAACTTCTCATAAGTCCAAAGAGTTGAACACAATTTCCTCTTCTCTTCAGTTGTTGCATATGGATCTGTTTGGTCCGACAAATGTCATGAGTATAGGTAAGAAATCATACTGCTTAGTTATTGTTGATGATTACTCTAGATTTACTTGGGTATATTTTCTAAGGACTAAGGATGAGACAAGTGGACTGATCAAATCCTTTATTCTAAGAATTGAAAACCAAACAAATCAAAAGTTAAAAGTCATTAGGTCAGATAATGGTACTGAATTTAAAAATCTTGACCTAAAAACCTTTTGTGAAGAAAAAGGAATTGAGAGGCAATACAGTGCTCCTAGGACTCCACAACAAAATGGTGTTGCTGAGAGAAGGAATAGGACACTGATTGAAGCTGCTAGATCTCTGTTAGCTGATTCAAAACTTCCAATTACTTTCTGGGCTGAAGCAGTTAATACTGCTTGCTATGTCCAAAACAGAGTTCTAGTAGTCAAGCCTAAAAACAAGACACCATATGAGCTTTTAAATAAAAGAAAACCATTTATTGGATTTTTCAAACCTTTTGGGTGTCCTTGTACCATTCTCAATACCAAATCTCACTTAGGAAAGTTTGATAGCAAGGCAGATGATGGTTTTCTTATTGGTTACTTATCTCAGAGTAAGGCCTACAGAGTGTTTAATTCTTCTTCTAGAATAATTGAGGAAAGTGACAATGTCAAATGCAATGAGAACACACCAACTCCTATTGGTTCAGGTCCTCAGTGGTTATTTGACATTGATTCACTAACTAACTGTTTGGGTTTCAGTAGTGATGATCATGCAGGATCAGGAAGTAGAGGATCAGGGGATGAACAAGTACAAGATATTATTCCTCAGCCTGTGATCTTTCCCATACCTACAATGGACCCTGTTGAAATCTGTGAAAAGGAGACTGTTACTGAACCAATTCAGAGTGAAGAAGAAAGAAGAGATGAGGAGAATCCAGAGCATGAAGAGCCAGAAGCAGCTGATGAGATTCCCTCAGCTGACTTAAATGATTCCAATTTAGACGTGGGAATTAATGAAGAACCTAGTCTTCAGACAAGAACTCAGAAGAATCATCCTCCTGAATTGGTAATAGGAGACATCTCTTCTCCTATGATGACTAGGAATCAAAGCAGACTTCAAGATTTGCAGGATCAGCAACATACAGTACTCTCTTGCTTTCTATGTCAGATTAAGCCTAAGAAGGCTTATGATGCAATGAAAGATTCAAGTTGGATAGAAGCCATGCAAGAAGAGTTGCTACAGTTTAAATTGCAAGATGTTTGGGACTTGGTGGACCTTCCAAAAGGTCATAAAGCAATTGGCACCAAGTGGATTTTCAGAAATAAAAAG
This sequence comes from Arctium minus, assembly GCA_954870635.1. Classification (NCBI taxonomy): domain Eukaryota; kingdom Viridiplantae; phylum Streptophyta; class Magnoliopsida; order Asterales; family Asteraceae; genus Arctium; species Arctium minus. Next base: position 37,490,286 of record OX941087.1, on the reverse strand, counting down.
GATGAGAGAGGAATAGTAATCAGGAACAAAGCAAGGCTAGTGGCACAAGGGTACACTCAGGAAGAAGGCATAGACTCTGAGGAAGTTTTTGCTCCAGTGGCATGGGTAGAGGCAATTAGGCTGTTTCTAGCTTATGCCTCATATATGAAGTTCAAGGTATATCAGATGGATGTGAAGAGTGTCTTTCTATATGGAATAATTGATGAGGAAGTATATGTCTGTCAGCCCCTGGATTTGAGATTCCATCATATCCTGACAGAGTATACAAACTTAAGAAAACACTCTATGGTCTACATCAAGCCCCAAGAGCATGGTATGATACTCTGTCTACCTATCTCTTGGAAAATGGGTTTGAAAGGGGAATCATTGATAAGATCCTTTTCATTAAAAGAAGTAAGAAGGACATCCTACTTGTTCAGATATATGTGGATGACATCATCTTTGGATCCACAAAAGATCAGATGCGTAGAGACTTTGAAGAGTTGATGCACAAGAGCTTCAAAATGAGTTCAATGGGTGAACTCACTTTCTTCCTTGGGCTTCAAGTTAAACAGCAGAAAGATGGGATTTCCATAAGTCAATCAAAGTATGTGAAAGACATCCTATATAAGTATGGTCTATCAGACTCAAAGCCAACAAGCACACCAATGGAAACACACAAACAGATCACTGCTGATCTTGAGGGGGAGGATGTTGATGTCCATCTTTATAGATCAATGATTGGATCTCTCATGTATCTCATAGCCTCAAGACCATATATCATGCTTCTAGTGTGTGTATGTGCCAGATTTCAAGTCAAGCCAAAGCAGTCACATCTTCAAGATGTTAAGAGGATTTTCAGATACTTAAGAGGGCAACCTAGATTAGGTCTTTGGTATCCTTATGAATCTACTTTTGATTTGACTACATATTCAGACAGTGACTTGGGTGGTGATAATATGGATAGAAAGTCTACTTCAGGGGGATGTCAAATTTTGGGTGCAAGACTAGTATCTTAGCAGTGTAAGAAGCAAACCACAGTGTCCTTATCCCCAACAGAAACTGAGTACATTGCTGCTGCAAGTTGCTGTTCTCAGGTTCTATGGATTCAGAATCAAATGTTGTACTATGGGGTAACCTTTCTTCACACTCCAATCTTCATTGACAATAGCAGTGCTATTAGCAATGTTAACAATCCAGTCAAGCACTCCAAAACAAAGCACATTGAAATCAGGTATCACTTTATTAGAGACTGCAATGAAAAGAAGCTTATTCAAGTTGCTAAAGTTCATACTGATAATCAGTTTGCTGATCTATTCACTAAAGCTTTTGATATAGGTAGATTCACTTTCTTGGTCACAAGTGTGGGCATGATCAACTCTGAATGAGCTCATGTTTAATAAGTGTTTGTATACCTGTTATTTTTTTATTTGTTTGGTGCTACTAATCATCTTTCTCAGGAAGTTTATTGCCCTGCTCAGACTAACACAAGCTTCAACAATGTAAGTATAGTTAATGTTGCCAGTACAGTTTTAATGCTGCCAGTGCAAAGTTACTACTGCAGGTTCATTATTACTACTGCTAGTCTGAGTTACTACTTCAGGTATGTGTAAATACTGCTAGTCAGTTAATACTGCTTTCAGTTAATACTGCTCCCAGTTAATACTGCTCTCAGTTAATACTGCTCTCAGTTAATACTGCCAGTGGGTTAGTACTGTTTTAACTGAACATAGGGTTAATACTGATTCTTTCCCGAATCATATAAATACCCTCTTTGCCCGCCTAAAAGCTCACAACGACTCTTTGAATAATGTTCATCTTCTCTCTAACTCTTTTCTCTCAAGTAACCAATGTGTTTCAGTCAAGAATCCTCAAGACCGATGGCATCCATGGCGTTTATTGATGAACACAATGAGATCGCAATGCTTCAAAAGCTGAAGCAGACTGATGGATTCCATCAAATAGTTTATTTTCTCAAGACCAGTCATATAGCGTATGCTCTTACTGTGTCACCACCAATCTTCATCGAGCACCAGAAGCAATTTTGGGCCAATGCCACCGCTGTTACTGAAAACGGTGTGAAGTTTATCAAGACAAGGGTGTGTGACAAACCCTTGATAGTCACTGAAGAGGTCATTCGCATCAGTCTACGTCTAGGCGATGCCTCAGGTATTACCTCTATCCCTAATGAGGATTTGTTTTCCAATCTCACAAGAATGGGGTATGAAGGCCAACAGGGTGTTTTCAAATTTTACAAAGCTAACTTTTCTCCCCAATGGCGTTTCTTTGTTCATACTCTTATGCACTATATTTCTAGAAAAACTACTGGATGGAGTCAGTTCAGTAGTACCATTGCTTATGCTTTGGTCTGCTTGTCCACTGCCAGAAAGTATAATTTCTCAAAAATGATTTTCAATGATCTTGTGTCAAACTTGGATAATAAAAAGAGTTTCTATATGTATCCAAGATTTGTCCAGGCAGTTATCACCACTGAATTGACGGATATACCTCAGTTTAATGAGGTATATGTACCTAAAATCCCTAAGGGCAAGGTCTTTTAAAATATGAAAAGATCTGCCAAGGACTCGGAAGGAGTTGACACCCCATTGTTCTCTACAATGATGGTGGTGTCCCACAACCAAGAAGGTATGTCATCAGGGTCAAGGCCCTCACTAGACCATCCCACTGATAGCCAAACCCAACCTTCAACCACTATATCACTTCCTCAGTCCCTTGTTCTTAAGCCAACACCAGTTTTAACCAAAACGTATACTAAGAGAAAGGTACACAAGGCTCCTTCCCTTGTTGTAGATCCTACAAACCCAGAACCTCAAAGCCCTCTAATGGAGCATTCTCCATTAGAGAATATCAATAGGGAAACCACTGGGGGTCTCCCAACCCCAAGAAGGTGCTCATTGAGGAGATGCATGAGCATGTGGGTGAGAAGGCTGCCACTACTCCTGCTAGCACAGAGGAGGCCAGTGGTAACATCACTAAGACCTTCTCCATGGCAACTTTGGGTGAGCAATCATCCAAAGGTCCCGGGTGCCAAGAAACCAAGGGAATAGGTGGTGCTTCAGCATGGATGGAGATCCCTATTAAACATTCTAATGATCCCTCAAAAGGGGGTAACACTCCTGGAGAAGGTGAGGATAGATATGACTACCATGAATTGATTTCTGCCATGTCCAAAATGGCAACTGAACTGGATGCTCAAAAGAAGGTTGTCAATGAACTTAAGAAAGTCATCATCAACCAACAAGAAGAGATCAGCAGCTTAAAGAAGTTGGTTTAGAAGGTGGTTCAAAAGAAGAAGAAGCAACGATTTGTGCTCAGAAGAAGGAACCCAGTGGATGATGCTCCCAAAAAGGGGGAGTCAGAAGCTGAGGTTAACATGGAGAATGCTAAGAATAAGGGGGAGAAACATAGAGATGAGGGGGAGTTTGCTGAAACATAAACAGGGTTTGAGAAAGCAACAGAAATAGTTAATGCTGCTGAAGCAAACATAGCAGCAGAAGTAGAAACAGGGTTTGAGAAAGCAGCAGAAACAGTTAATGCTGCTGAAGCAAACATAGCAGCAGAAACAGTTAATACTGCTGAAATAAATGAAGCAGCAGAAAATGTTCAAGAGGTATTAACTGACCTCATTAGCAGAAATTTGGAAGAAATTGAGATAGCTGAAGCACTAATCAAAGCTAAACATGATACTCCTAAGGTCACTTCAAAGGCCAAAGGAATTGTCATCAAAGACAATGCTGAGATTATCAAGAAAGCTAGTGTTGATAAGATAGCAAGCAAGGAAAAAGGCAAAACCAAGATAGTGGAATCTCACCAACCAATTAAAAAGCAAAAATTGATTGAGTCAGATGAAGCTTTGGCTAAAAAGATTCAAGAAGAACTTGAGCAAGAAGAAACAGTTCAAGTGAAGAAAGATAGGGAGATGGCAAAACCTCTAGCTGCAGAGCTGAATGAAGTTTATCAAAAGAGTTTGGCAACAGAGATGGCACAGAAGAGATCTGCAATTCCAAAGAAGACTGCAATGATCAAATTGGGTGCAAGGAAGAGACAACCTTCAAAGACCTACCTTGGCACTCAAGAGAGAAAGAAGATGATTACTTTCCTCAAAGGTACTGTGGGAGTCAAAAAGGAAATGTTCACTAAAATGTCATTTGAACAAATCAAAGGTTTGTATGAGGCAGAGATGACAAAGTTACAAGGGAATGACAAAGCAAGAGTTGAAGTGGAAAAGAAGATAAAAGAGAGGCATGACCTTCAAATTCAAAAACCCTTTCCTGATGATCAAGAATCACCAAGGAAGGAAGCTATTCTAGGTGAAAGTTTGAGGACTTTGAAAAGAACAAAAATGATGGCTAGAAGAAAACCAGCTAAGAAACCTAGAGTGGATGAGGAAGAAGCTGAGAAAGAACAAAAGGTAGCTGAAGAAGAAGAGGCACCTAAGTCTGTTGAAAAGAAAGTTCAATCTCCGGAAGAACCATCCAGTACTTATGATGTAAATATGTACATGGTGGTGATGGAGAAAGTGCCTGAGCCTATAACAGCTGAACTAGTTGGTGTCAAGCCTCCTGAGATTATTCACTGGGATACCATGGAAGTAGATGGAAAGGAGTATATCAGGCTGAAGAGGAAAGATGACAAATTTGAAGTGTATCCTACTTGGGCCAAGGTTGTAAGAGTATGCTCCAGATCTGATTTAGAGGAAATGTTTGAGGTGGGGATGAAATTATATGCTGATAAGCTGAAAGCTCCAGGGATACCAGTTACAAAACTTGTGATGGAATATCTATGCATGTTGTTCAAGCCAGAGGAAGTTCAGCATGTTATCATAAATGTTTTCAAAACCATCAACAACTGGACTCTGTATGAAAGAAGTGGAGTATGAAATGACGTTTGATACTCAATCAACTTTGAAATTCAAACGGGAGTATTACCATCGAAAAATTTATCGTTTAGAGACATGGTAACAACAAGGTAAAACAAAAAAACTGAACCGATGTGTGTGAATACTTGACAGTATATAGACAAGACAATACACAAGTATTAGCCTTTAAAAACACACGTCCATTTAAACATCAAAGCACTAATATGAAAAACATTTAAAATCGCACTTCTAGATTCATGAAATCATTTAAAGATAAGAAGTGGTTTGAACGTTTAAGAAACCATTTTTCATACCTGAAAGTCGTTCTTCTTCCAAATATGTTAGAGATTAAAAATTAGAAATAGATACCTTCAGTTTAGAATTCTTAACTCCGCCTGAAATGAATATTATATCTTTTACGCTCCCTTTTGACAAAAAAAATCAGATATACGCTGTTGGGAACTGAAGATTTGTCTAAGTGATTACTACTGCCAGGCTTTCAAGATTACTACTTCTAGTAGAATTAATACTGCTTAAAGAGTTAGTGTTGCTACTTGAATAGTTAGTACTACTTGGAGAGTTAGTACTTCTAGTAGTTAGTACTGCTGATTGGTTAATGCTGCTGAAGATGGTTAATACTTCTAAAGATTATTAGTGCTGATTTTAGTGATAAAGATTCCTTGGAGATAAAGTCAAGCTTTGATGATAATCATGGAAGGCTGAATATAATTATGGAAGAATATACTGAAGATCTTTTAAGTTTTGTAATTATCTTTTATTTTTCAGTATATGTATAGATGTATTCAGAATAGTTTTGATATACGAGATTTTCTGAGTTTCTTATTTAGAGAGAGAATTAACCTCAAGGTTTACAACCCTAGTTTTAGAGAAGTAGAATTCGTCTTGGTGAGCTTGTTCATCAAGATTGAGGTTTTGTGTGAAAGCTTGTAACTTTAATCATTCAATAAAGTTTACAAGTTGTGATTTATATTTTACTGTTACATTGATAGTTTGAATATTAAAGTGTTTTTTGATAGGATCTAATTCTTAACAAGAATAATGAACTCAGAAACAATATTAAAGGAGTTGCGGAATAACACTTTAATATTCAACAATCAATGTAACAGTGAATCAAAAATCACAACTTGTAAACTTTATTGAATGATTAAAGTTACAAGATTTCAATCAAAACCTCAATATTGATGAACAGGCTCACCAATACGAATTCTACTTCTCTAGAACTAGGGTTCTAAACCTTGAGGTTAATTCTGTCTATGAAAACAAAAATTCAGAATTAAATTCTTCTGTCAAATTATTCTATATTATATACACAAAGATTTAATTCAAGATAATTATAAAACATAAAAGATCTTTAGAATTCTTCCATAATTATCTTCAAAACCTTCAATGATTATCTTCAAAACTTGATCTGCACGTATCTTGATTATCTCATAAGCAGTATTGAGTTGTAGCAGCATTAATCACACTAAGCAGTACTAATCTTCATCAGCAGCACTAACTTTGCTTAACAATAGTAACTTCTTCAAGCAGTACTAATCTGGCTCAGCAGTAGTAACTTGTCTCAGAAGTAGTAATCATGTTGTGCTAGCAGCATTAACCATACTTAAGCAATTCTTTCATTCCCAACAATCTCCCCCTAACTTGACTTTTAGGAAGAGAAGTCAAGTTCTTCAATTATGGTCTTCAAGATGCTTTCAACACTACAGCTTAGTTGCCCAAATTTGGATTCAGACCCAGACTTTGATTGATTGTCCTTCTTACCACAATTCTGGCCATTTTCGATTCCTTTGCACACACTAGCTTAGCTTTCAGCATCCCATTCAGCTTCTCCTTGCTATGATCATATACTTTGTCCACCAGGTAGTATTCATGATAACATTTATCTATTGTGATCATGTATACACCACAGTTTTCAAATAGTATCAAGTGATCAATCTTCTTGAACCCATACTCATGATGTAGATCCTTGATCCTGTAAACCACCTTTTCTGGTTCAAACATCATACATAGGTATTCCATTGCAACCTTGAGTAGATTTTCTTCAGTTCCTTTCAAAACATGCTCATAAAGCTTCATTCCCACTTTATACATTTCTTCTAGGTCAGCTCTTGAACAACTTCTGATTACTTTCCCCCAAGTTGAATATACTTCAAATATATCACCAACTCGTTTAAATCTGAAGTAATCCTTTCTGTTGTCTCTCAGAATGTCCCAAAATATGATTTCTGGTGCCTTCATAGAAATGGGAACAGCCTGTACTGGTTCTATTAAAGTCATATAAATCCCCACATATTCATCAGACTGACTTGTTTGTTGTGCACTTTGACTAGGTTGCTCTGTATGATCTGCCACAGATGATTCTGGATTCTTCTCTGGTTCTGCTGAAGGTGGAACAGAAGATTCTGCCTCTCTTTCTGATTCTTCAATCCTTGGCTTCTTGGACTGTTTCTTGGAAGCTATAGTTTTTACTCTCTTTGCATATTTCATTTCCATTCCAACATTCTCTTGCTCTTTCTTCTTTTCTTCAACCTTTTCCTTTGAAGGTGTGGTTTCCTCAGGGAATGGTTGTTGGATGTTGAGATCATGCCTCTCTTTCATCCTTCTTTCTGCTTCTTCCCTTTGAGAGGAATCCCCTTGAAGCTTTGTCATTTCCTTCTTATACAGCTCCTCAACTTTGCTGTATGCCATGTTAGTAAACATTTCTCCCTTTACACCAATTGAGACTTTCAGAAAGTTGATCATTTTTCTCCTTTCTTAATTGGCCAAAAAGGTCTTGGAAGGTTGTCTTTTCTGCTTTTTAACTGGCATTCTTTGCTTGGATGCTTTCACTGGTATTTTCTTGGCCTCAACTGCAGTTTTCATGTTCTTTTGATACTCTTCATTGAGCTTTCTGGCCATCTCCAGTGCAAGCTCTCTGTCCTTTTCTGATTGGAGTTGATCTTCCTTTTCCATCTCAGCTTGAAGCTGTTTTGCCACTTCTTCATCTAACTCCAACTGGTTCTTCTTCTTTAAGGGTTGTTCAGATTCAACCATCTTAGCTTTTCCCTTTGCATCCTTCAAATCTGCCTCACTCATTTCTTTTCTTTTCTTTTCAAGGCCTCCTTCTTTAATGACCACTCCCTTGGCCTTTTGAGTAGCCTTAGGAGTGTCATTCTTGGCTTTTACCAACGTTTCTGCAATTTCCAATTCTTCAACAGATAGCCCTGTTACTGCTGCTACCTGTTCTGTTACTACTACTTGTGATTTTGTTTCTACTGCTGCTTGAACCTCATCTGTTTCTGCTGCTTTCTCCCCCTCAAACTCAAATCCCATATGAGATGTACTTTCCTTTTCTGCTTCAGCCTCTTGATTCTCCCCCTTGTTGAAAGCATCATTAGCACTTGTTCTCTTCTTCAAAACAAACTGTCGTCTCCTCTTCTTGTGCACCAATCTTGTCACCATTTTCTTCAATTTGGTAATCTGTACTTGTTGAGACAAAATTACCAATTTTATCTCTTCTATGTCTTTGCCTTGTTTGATGACATCCATATTAATGTTGCCTATAGTTTCCATCAATTCATTGTAGTCATATCTGTCCTCACCTCCTTTGGGTGTGTTTACTACCTTTGGAGGATCATTGGATCTTTTAGTAGTAGAAGTCTTCTACCTAGCAGAAGCACCTGCTACCTCCTTGGGTTCTTAGAACCTGGGACCTTTGGATGATTGCTCATCCAAAGTTGCCATGGGGAAGGTCTTATTGATGTTACCACTGGTCTCCTATGTGCTAGCAGGAGTAGTGGCAGCCTTTGCACCCATATGCTCATGCATCTCCTCAGTGAGCACCTCCTTGGGGTTGGGAGACACCCCTGTGGTTTCCCTATAGATATTCTCTAATGGAGAATTCTCCATTAGAGGGCTTGAAGGCTTGGAGGGTGAAGGTACAAGAAGGGAGGGAGACTTCTTTACCTTTTTCCTGATGTAAGTATTAGTGATTGGAGAAGTTGGTTTTTGAAGAAGGGACTGAGGGATTGATATACTGATTGAAGGTTGGGATTGGCTTTCAGTGGGATGGTCTAATGAGGGTCTTGACCCTGAAGCCATACCTTCTTGATTGTGGGACACCACCATCATTGTAGAGAACAATGGGGTGTCAACTCCTTCCGAGTCCATGGCAGATCTCTTCATATTTGAAAAGACCTTCCCTTGGGGATTTTAGGTACATATACCTCATCAAATTGAGGTATGTCCATCAATTCAGTGGTTATAACTGCCTGGACAAATCTTGGGTACATATAAAAACTCTTTTTGTTTGCCAAGTTTGACACAAGGTCATTGAAAATCATTTTTCAAAAATTATACTTTCTGGCAGTGGCCAAGCAGACCAAAGCATAAGCAATGGTACTGTTGAACTCACTCCATCCAGTAGTCTTTTTAGAAATACAATTCATAAGGGTATGGAAAAAGAAACGCCATTGGGGTGAGAATTTAGCTTTTGAGAACTTGAAAACACCCAATGGGCCTCCATACCCCATTCTAGTGAGAGTGGAAAACAGATCATCATTAGAGATAGATGAGATACCTGAGGCATCGTCAAGACGTAGACAGATGCGAATTACCTCTTCAGAAACTGCAAAGGGTTTGTCACACACCCTTGTCTTGATAACCTTTACACCATTTTCAGTAATAGAGTGGCATTGGCCCAAAATTGCTTCTGGTGCTCAATGTAGATTGATGGTGACACTGTAAGAGCATGAGCGATATGGCTGGACTTGAGAAAATCCACTATTTGATGGAATCCAGCAGCTTGCTTTGGTTTTTGAAGCATCGCGATTTCATTGTGTTCATCAATAAACGCCATTGAAGCCATCGAGCTTGAGTAAACTGAACTGAAACTCACTAGGTGCTTGAGAGAAAAAAAAAAGATTAGAGAGAAGATGAACAATATTCAAAGAGTCGTTATGAGTTTTTAGGCGGGGAAAAGGTTATTTATATGATTCGGGAAAGAAGAAGTATTAACTCAGAGCAGTATTAACGAACTAGCAGTATTAACTAACTAGCAGTATTAACTGAGAGCAGTATTAACCACTAGCAGTATTAACTGAGAGCAGTATTAACCACTAGAAGTATTAACTAACTAGCAGTATTAACTGAGAGCAGTATTAACCACTAGCAGTATTAACTAACACCTGAAGTAGTAACTTTGCCCTGGCCGCATTAAAACTACATTGGCAGTAGTAACTATACTTACACTTTTTGAAGCTTGTGTTAGTCTGAGCAAGGCAATACACTTCCTGAGAAAGATGATTAGTAGCACCAAAAATAACCAAATAACAGGTATACAAGCACTTTTTAAACATGAGCTCATTCAGAGTTGATCATGCCCACACTTGTGACCAAGAAGGTGAATCTACCCACATTAAAGGCTTTGGTGAATAGATCAGCAAACTGGTTGTCAGTATGAACTTTAGCATCTTGAATTAGCTTCTTTTCATTACAGTCTCTAATAAAGTGATATCTGATCTCAATGTGCTTTGTTTTGGAGTGCTTGACAGGATTGTTAACAATGCTGATAGCAATGCTATTGTCAATAAAGATTGGAGTGTGAAGAAAGGTTACCCCATAGTCCAGCATTTGATTCTGAATCCATAGAACCTGAGAGCAGCAACTTGCAGCAGCAATATACTAAGCTTCTGTTGTTGATAAGGACACTGTGGTTTTCTTCTTACACTGCCAAGATACTACTCTTGCACCCAAAAGCTGACATCCCCCTGAAGTAGACTTTCTATCCATATTAGCACCTCCCAAGTCACTGTCTGAATATGCAATCAAGTCAAAGTTGGATTCATAAGGATACCAAAGACCTAATCTAGGTTGCCCTCTTAAGTATCTAAAAATCCTTTTAACAGCTTGTAGATGTGACTGCTTTGGCTTGACTTGGAATCTGGCACAAACACACACTGGAAACATGATGTCTGGTCTTCAGGCTGTGAGATACATGAGAGATCCAATCATTGATCTATATAGATGGACATCAACATCCTCCCCCTCAAGATCAACAATGATCTGTTTGTGTGTTTCCATGGGTGTGCTTGCTGGCTTTGAGTCTGATAAACCATATTTGTCCAGGATGTCTTTCACATACTTTGATTGACTTATGAATATCCCATGTTTCTGCTGTTTCATTTGAAGCCCAAGGAAGAAAGTAAGTTCACCCATTGAACTCATTTTGAAGCTCTTGTGCATCAACTCTTCAAAGTCTCTACACATCTGATCTTTTGTGGATCCAAAGATGATATCATCCACATAGATCTGAACAAGTAGGATGTCCTTCTTTATTCTTCTAATGAAAAGGCTTTTGTCAATTATTCCTCTTTCAAACCCATTTTCCAAGAGATAGGTAGACAAAGTATCATACCATGCTCTTGGGGCTTGATGTAGACCATAAAGTACTATCTTAAGTTTGTATACTCTGTCAGGATATGATGGATTCTCAAATCCAGGTGGCTGACAGACATATACTACTTCATCAATTGTTCCATAAAGAAAGGCACTCTTCACATCCATTTGATATACCTTGAACTGCATATATGAAGTATAGGCTAGAAACAGCCTAATTGCCTCTACCCTTGCAACTGGAGCAAAGACTTCATCATAGTCTATGCCTTCTTCCTGAGTGTACCCTTGTGCCACTAGCCTTGCTTTGTTTCTCATTACTATTCCTCTCTCATCCTTTTTATTCCTGAAAATCTACTTGGTGCCAATTGCTCTATGACCTTTTGGAAGGTCCACCAAGTCCCAAACATCTTGCAACTTAAACTGTAGAAACTCTTCTTGCATGCCTTCTATCCAACTTGAATCTTTCATGGCATCATAGGCCTTCTTAGGCTCAATCTGAGATAGAAAGCAAGAGAGTACTGTATGTTGTTGATCCTACATCTCTTGAAGTCTGCTTTGATTCCTAGTTACCATAGGAGAAGAGATGTCTCCTATTACCAGATCTGGAGGATGATTCTTTTGAGTTCTTGACTGGTGACTAGGTTCTTCATTAATTCCAACATCTAGATTGGAATCATTTAATTCAGCTTAGGGGGTCTCATCAGCTGCTTCTGGCTCTTCATGCTCTGAATTCTCATCATCTCTTCTTTCTTCTTCACTCTGAATTGGTTCAGTGACAGTTTCTTTTTCACAGATTTCAACAGGGTCCATTGTAGGTATGGGAAAGATCACAGACTGAGGAATACTATTCTGTATTTGTTCTTCCCCTGATCCTCTACTTCCTGAACCTGCATGATCATCACTACTGAAACCAAAAGAGTTAGTGAGTGAATCAATGTCAAACAACCACTAAGAACCAGAACCAATAGGGTTTGGTGTGTTCTCATTGCATTTGACATTGTCACTTTCCTCAATTATTCTAGAAGAAGAATTAAATACTCTGTAGGCCTTACTCTGAGATGAGTAACCAACAAGAAAACCATCATCTGCCTTGCTATCAAACTTTCCTAAGTGAGATTTGGTATTGAGAATGGTACAAGGACACCCAAAAGGTTTGAAAAATCCAATAAATGGTTTTCTTTTATTTAAAAACGCATATGGTGTCTTGTTTTTAGGCTTGACTACTAGAACTTTGTTTTGGACATAGCAAGCAGTATTAACTGCTTTAGCCCAGAAAGTAATTGGAAGTTTTGAATCAGCTAACAGAGATCTAGCAGCTTCAATCAGTGTCCTATTCCTTCTCTTAGCAACACCATTTTGTTGTGGAGTCCTAGGAGCACTGTATTGTCTCTCAATTCCTTTTTCCTCACAAAAGGTGTTTAGGTCATGATTTTTAAATTCAGTGCCATTTTCTGACCTAATTACTTTTACTTTTTGATTTGTTTGGTTTTCAATTCTTCAAATAAAGGATTTGATCAGTCCACATGTCTCATCCTTAGTCCTTAGAAAATATACCCAAGTAAATCTAGAGTAATCATCAACAATAACTAAGCAGTATGATTTCTTACCTATACTCATAACATTTGTAGGACCAAACAGATCCATATGCAACAACTGAAGAGAATTAGAAATAGTGTTCAACTCTTTGGACTTATGAGAAGTTTTGTGTTGTTTGCCTTTGAGACAGGCAACACAATGATCATCACATGAAAAGACTTTTAAAGGCAAACCTCTTACAAGGTTGTTTTTAACAAGTTTATTCATTGTTTTAAAGTTCATGTGACACATCCTTCTGTGCCAAAATGATGATTCATCCAAAGATGCTTTTGAAACAAGACAGTTTAGGGATGAATCAGTTGAAACATTTTCCATATCCAAACAATAGACATTATCCTTTCTGGGAGTTTTTAGTAGTATCATCTTTTCATCAACGACCTTGAATCCAGGGGCAAGGATAATGCATTCTGAATTAGTGAATAATATACTATGCTGTTTGTCACAAACCTGTGATACACTTAACAGGTTGTACCTTAACTGCTTAACATAGAAAACATCCTCAAAGGTCATCTTACCGTTTGTTACATCACCCTTACCACTAATCTTACCTCCATCTGGAGTATTACCAAAGGCAACATGTCCTCCATCAATTTTCTTGAAATTCTTGAGGCAAGCCATGTTTCCTGTCATGTGCCTAGAGCAACCACTATCAACATGCCAGATGCTCTTCCCCTTGAGCTGCTGGTTGCCCTGCACATAAGATAAAACAATTAGTATTGATTGGGAACCCAAGCCAAAGTGGTCTTGGGTCTCCCTTTCTCATCAAAGTATTTACATTCCTTTTTGATGAGATTTTTAAAATCAGAGCACTCTTTACTGGAGTACTTTGTCAAGATAATAGGTCTAGTAGCACAAACACTAGAAGCAGTACTAATTTTAGAAGTACTAACAGAGTCAGCAACACTAACAGGTTTAGCAGTACTAACCTTGTTAGAAGTACTAACAGAGTTAGCAGTATTAACATTTGAAGAGGTACTAACAATGTTAGTTTTAGAAGTACTAAAACTCTCAGCAGCACTAACATTGGTAGTAGCAGTATTGCTTCTAGCAGCACTATCATTGTCAGCAACACTATTTGTAGTAGCAGTACTAACAGTTTTAGTGCTTTTGGGAATCCACATCTTGACACTTTCTTTCACAGTCTTTTTCTTCATGTGGCTTTAACATGTTTCTTAGCCACATGTTTCCTTTCATCCTTCCTATAACCAAAGGGTTTTTGCATAGCTCTTTGAAAATTCATCCTTTGGTTAATAGGATTAAAGTAACAGTACTTGGCAAGATGATTCAATTTGCCACATATGAAACAAGGTTTTGGTCTGATGATTCTACTCAGATCAACTCCTTGTTTCTGAGCCCACTGATTATTCTAATTCCTTTGATTGCCCCACTTTTTATCATGTTTTAGCGGCTCATCCTTATTACATGCACACTTCTTGCAAGGAACATGATTCACAACTGTAGTCTGCTTGTAATGGACCTTTTTGGACTTTCCCTCAGTCTTCTCTATGTCCTTAGATTTGACCCAGTTCCTTCCACAATCCTCATTGGTGATAATATTATTCTCTAAAGGAATCTCACCACTCACAGTATTATCCTTACCCTTACTAGCTTCTTTCTCTGTCTTGTCCTCAACAACTACTTCATCTAAAGGATCTATCTCAGTGGATCCCTCAAGTAAGTCCTTCCTATCCTTGGTCTCTAGCAGATCTGATTTAGGAGGGATGTAGTTGTTGTTGTATGGTGGTGGTGTGGTATTGTACCCAATTCCTGGTTTAAACTTATCATGGATTTGAACCTTTAGGATTGAATCCATTGCTTTAGAAGCATATGAAAACTTTTCCACATCTACCTTAACCTTGTCTAGTTCTCCTCTCAACTTTTCATTCTCCTCCTTGGACTTTTTCAGTTGGATTTCTAGATCATTCTTCTCCCACTTCCAGTAATTGGTATCATATGCGTGTTGCAGTTCATTGGCTTGGAAATTTTTAATTTGTTCCTCAAACCTCTCAACAATTTTCACATAATCTTTTATATCTTTTTCTAATCTCTTAAGGTCATCACTCATCTTCTGGTTGTGATCCCTGTACCTTTTAACAGTATCTATGCAAGTTTGAGAACAGAGATTATAAAGTACCTCAGTTGGAAGATAAGATACCTCTGCCATGAGGGCTTGATTTTGAATAGCCTCTTCTGCTTTATCACTCCAGTCAAACCCCATTCCTTGTTGAGAAACAAGAGCTTGAGAAGAGTTTATGTTCTGGTTGAAGCTTCCAATCTGAGTTTGTTGGTGATTGTGAGACACTCCACTTCTGCATTCTCTGGAAAAGTGTCCCTTTAGATGACATTTATAGCACTCCACCTTTGACTTATCAAAGCCTGCACCATCTTCTCTTATTTGGGATAATTTGTTCCTCCCAGTCCTTTTGATGAACTTCTTCACCCTCATAGAAAGCATGGCCATCAGCCATTTAATATCCATCTCTTCAAGATCATCAGGATGAAGTTGTTCTAAGTCATCATTGATTAAAGAGGAGTTTCAATGGATGGAAAGAAAGGCTTCAAAAACAGATTCAGTTCCTTTTTCTTGATTTACTCCATTAGCAGCATTAACTGATTCAGGGTTAGCAGTAGAATCAATTGATGCTGATAGGAGTGCAGCATTATGAACATATCCAGAAGGCTTCTTCTTTGCTTCCACCTCAGATTCAAACACTCTCAGATCATTGTACAGATCATCCAGTTCCTTTTCTTCTAATTGATCATTATGTCTGAATGAAACAGTATACATGGTCCATTCATCTCCAAGGGACCTTAAGAACTTTCTGTTTACATCATCTTGATCAATCTGTACTCCCATAGTAGCTAGTTCACCAATCAACTTGTTAAACCTGTCAAAAGTTTGAGTCATGGACTCATTCTTAGTTGACATAAAGTTTTCATATAGTTGCTTCAATATTGCCTTCTGATTTCTCTTGGTACTTTTGGTACCAGAGAATCTCTTCTCTAGAGCATTCCAAAGCATCTGTGCAATTGCAGAATTGGTGTTGATACTCATTGGGAATAGCCAAGAGCAATGTGCTCAAGGCTTTCATCTCTGTCTGCCTTATCTTCCTTTCTACATCCGTCTTTGGTGGGATTCTTTTTCCATCTGCACCAATCTTTCCTTCATCAGATGGGCCATTCTCAATGATGTCCCACATAGAGTAATCTGTGAGGAGAATGTATTGCTTGATCCTAATCTTCCACATGTCAAACTCATTAGATATGAGCATTGGAACCTTTGAGACAAGAGTACTGTTTGATTCAACTGGGTTTTCCATGATGAATGAAGGTTTCTGAGAATACTAGCTCTGATACCACTTGATAGGATCTAATTCTTAACAAGAATAATGAACTCAGAAACAATATTAAAGGAGTTGCGGAATAACACTTTAATATTCAACAATCAATGTAACAGTGAATCAAAAATCACAACTTGTAAACTTTATTGAATGATTAAAGTTACAAGATTTCAATCAAAACCTCAATATTGATGAACAGGCTCACCAATACGAATTCTACTTCTCTAGAACTAAGGTTCTAAACCTTGAGGTTAATTCTCTCTATGAAAACAAAAATTCAGAATTAAATTCTTCTGTCAAATTATTCTATATTATATACACAAAGATTTAATACAAAATAATTATAAAACATAAAAGATCTTTAGAATTCTTCCATAATTATCTTCAAAACCTTCCATGATTATCTTCAAAACTTGATCTGCACGTATCTTGATTATCTCATAAGCAGTATTGAGTTATAGCAGCATTAATCACACTGAGCAGTACTAATCTTCATCATCAGCACTAACTTTGCTTAACAGTAGTAACTTCTTCAAGCAGTACTAATCTAGCTCAGCAGTAGTAACTTGTCTCAGAAGTAGTAATCATGTTGTGCTAGCAGCATTAACCATACTTAAGCAATTCTTTAATTCCCAACATTTTTCCGCAACTTCTTTAATATTGTTTCTGAGTTTTATTATTCTTGTTAAGAATCAAATCCTGACATACGCCTCTTTATATCTGTAAAAAGTCAAAAAGATATCATCATTAAGATTTCATAAACTCCCCCTAAACTTAACAAACCTTTTGTGAAAATATGGATCGTTAAGCATATTCAGCAATGGTAAGAAAACATTGAAAATTGGGTTCTGAACTGAATTATTCAGAAGCCAATGTTACATCTTTATCTCCTGCAAAATAAGAAAGATTTTGGTAATCATCTATGATGATTCCGCCTTCGTCAGTAGATAGTAGAAATATAAACATAAGATGACATATTAAGATGACATATTAAGCAAGAAATCCTAACAGACTCAAGATGACATATTAAGCATACCGAGTTTACTGATCATAAACTTGAAACGTTTTTCATCTAAGGGTTTAGTAAACAAATCAGCCAACTGGTAGTCAGTATGGACAAAGTGCATCTCTACATCACCTTTCTCGACATGATCCTTGATGAAATGATAACGAACATCGATGTGTTTCGTTTTTGAATGTTGAACCGGATTAGCTGTTATTGATGGCGCTTTTCGAGTCACAGTAAATAGGAACACGCTTGTAAGTGTAACCAAAGTCTTTGAGTTGGGTCATCATCTACAGCACCTGAGAGTAGCAACTTGCAGCAGTAACATACTCAGCTTCGGCTGTTGATGTAGACAAACAATTTTGTTTCTTTGATGTCCAACTTACTAGATTGTCTCCTAGACAGTGACAGTAACCCAGTGTGCTCTTTCAGTCAAGTTTATAGCCCGCGTGATCTGCATCGATAAATACAGTAAGATTGAAACCAAATTCCTTCGGATACCAAAGGCCTAACTTGGGAGTGCCTTTGAGGTATCGAAGTATCCGTTTAACGGCTATAAGATGGGATTCTTTAGGGTTCTCCTGATAATGCACGTAGAAACATGTAGCAAACATTATTTTCGATCTACTGGCCGTCAAATACAATAATGAGCCAATCATGCTCCTGTACGTCTTCTAGTCAACAAATTTACCGGCTAAATCATCGTACCGAAGAGTTCCAGTTGCCATGGGCGTCTTCATTGTGGAACTATCGACCATGTTGAACTTTTTCAAAATATCCTATATATATTTAGATTGATTAATAAAAATGCCATATGGGGACTGCTCTACTTATAAACCAAGAAAGAATGTCAGTTATCCCATCATGATCATTTCAAATCTAGTCTCCATTATTTTTGAAAAATTCTTGCAAAATTTGGGATTTGTAGAACCGAAAATAATGTCGTCTACATAGATCTGAATAAGAATCAAGTCCTCACCTTGTTTGTTCAGGAAAAGAGTTGTATCAATTGTACCTTTCTTAAATGCAGAGGTAAGAAGGAATTGTTTAAAGGTTTGGTACCATGCTTTCGGTGCTTGTTTTAGACCATAAAGTTCTTTGTCGAGAACATAAATGTGATCAGGATGATGAGGGTCAACAAAGCCTTCAGGTTGATTGACATAAACTTCCTTATGCAAGATCCCATTCAAGAACGCTGATTTGACGTCCATTTGATAGACTTTGAATTTTTTGTGGGCAACATAAGACAGAAAAAATCCGAATATCTTATATCCTCACAACAGGTGCAAATGTCTCATCATAGTCAATGCCCTCCTATTGACAGTATCCCTTTGCGACTAATCTTGCTTTATTACGAACAACACTTCCAGCCTCATCTTTCTTATTCCTGAAAACCCACTTTGTTCCAATGATAGATTTATCTTTAGGGCATGGGATTAGCTGCCATACCTTGTTCCTCTCAAATTGGAGTAATTCATCATGCATCGTAAGGATCCAATATGCATCTTGTAGTGCCTTTGAAACTTTATTTGGCTCAAGTGAACTAAGAAAACTGGAATAAAGACAGAAGTTTGCTGATGCAACACGGGTTTTAACACCACTGTCGATGTCGCCTATGATATTATGTAAGGGGTGATCTCTTGTCCACCTTGTTGTGCCTGGTAGGGGTTGAATGTTTACTTTGTTGTTCTGTTCATTGTATTCCTCAAATATTGCAGGTACAACTTTAGTTGTAGGAACTTCTTCAACAGGTGATTCTGATTGTGGTACCTCTGGTAGGACAGAAGAAGTACTCGGGATTTCAACACCAAAAATTGTATCTATAAGAATAGAACCACTGTTAGATTGATCAGAATTAGTAGGCGTTGTAGTACCTGAAGAAGTTGTTGTGACAGGTTCAGATAGTCTGAAAATATCGACAATTGTAGCAGGCACCTTTGAAGTTGATGCGGATACATTAGATTTATCAAAATATGCACAGATATCCATAAATGCATCACTGAATAGAAAATCTAACTCAGATGTAGAAGTTTTAGAGTTAGAATCAGAAGACTTAGTCTTTTTTGAAACAGGTTCTACTCGATCTTGAATATAAGCCTTTTCCGTAAGTTTGAGTCCTGAACTGTTATGTTGAGAAGTCGATGTTGAATGCTCATCATAAGATACATTGATGCTCTCCATGACAGTCTTGGTGCGTTTGTTGTAAATACGATTGTCTTTGAAAGTCAAAGAATAACCAAGAAAGTAGCCTTCGTCTGCCTTTTTGTGGAACTTACCAAGATTATCACGACCGTTTAGAACGTAGCATCAACAACCAAACACACGAAAAAACTTGACGTTAGGTTTTCTTTTATTAATAATCTCATACGTTGTCTTATTTAATCGTTTATTGATGATCGTGTGATTCTGAGTAAAGCATGTAGTAGCAACGGCTTCAGCTCACAAGTACAGAGGTAGTCCTGAGTAAGCCAACATTGTTCTTGCTCCTTCCACCAGAGTCCTATTTTTGCGCTCTACAACATCGTTTTGTTGAGGCGTATGAGCGGCAGAGAAATTATGAGATATACCTACTAACTGAAGATAGCTTTCTAGGGTGTCATTTTTAAACTACATACCATTGTCGCTTCATAGGTTTTGTATCGGTAGTTCTAGCAAAACTTGTACTTTCTTAATGAAAGAAATGATTAAGTCAGGTGCGTCAGACATGGCTCTCAAGAATTCTAACCACATGTACCGCGAGTATTCCATCAAACATAACCAATATGTATTTCTTTCGACTGATTGACTGAATACGCATAAGGCCGCAAAGAACCATATGAATCATTTCGAGTGGCGATTTACATGAGGACTCCATTTTTGCTTTGTGAGAACTTCACTTTATTTTTCCGATCTCACACGCAGGACATAATGAGTCTTTCTCAAAACGCATCTGTGGTAGACCTCTGACCATTCCTTTGCCTGCTAACATGTTTATTGCTTTGAAGTTCTGGTGAGAGAGACGTCTATGCCATATCCAACTCTCTTCCTTTGATTCTTTGTCAATCTAAAAAACTGATCGTGTAGCACATAGAGTCGGAAAATTTACTGTATATAAGTTCCCATATCTCTCTTCCTTGAAAATCTCATAACCATCCGGATCTTCTATGTGACATTGGGTTATTGTAAACCTAACTTGGTAGAGGCTATAACAGAATTGGCTTGTACTAAAAAGATTGTGATCCAACCCTTCCACATATAGTACCTTCTGTATGGTTACAGTGCTATTTTTGAGCATCCCGTATCCTCTACATACCCTTTAAGCTCAGAATTAGCAAAACCAATGTTCCTGCAGGATGTTCTACATAATTGTGCAGTAGGTGCTTGAACCCTGTCATATGCCTTGAACATCCGAAATCAATAATCCACAAATGACATGCCTGCAAAAGAACCAACTAATTAACTTTAGGTACCCATATCCAGATGGGTCCGTTAGTGTTATCATTCTTTAATTTTTGAAAATCGTTGACTGTTCCTTTAATACGCCATTCGTAATGGGGCTTCAGCAACCATTTCCAAATCATTTTAACATTTTTATCTTGAAATTCCTTTTTCTTTGAAAACTTGTTTTGCTTAGCCTTGAAGATTTGAATCGGTTGAGTCGAGGCTTTGGAAAAAGTTTTGGCACGAGAAAAGCTTTTGAATTTCTTTGGTTTAGGAATAGTGGAGTAAAATGAGAAATAGTTGCTTCCACAGTGATTGCATATAATATTATTTTGAGCAAACGTGTTGGGAACTGAAGAAAAACTCAAGTATGGTTAATGCTGCTGGTTCAGAGTTAATACTGCTAGAAGACTTAAAGGTTAATACTGCTGAGTGTTACTACTGCTAGTGGTTAATACTGCTAGTTAAAGTTAGTGCTGCTTGAACAAAGTTAGTACTGCTTAGCTAGTTAGTATTGCTAGTGGTTAGTACTGCTTAGTAGTTAATGCTGCTAGAAGGAAGTTAATGCTACTGAAGATTAATACTGCTTATATGATGAAGATTCGTATGAAAGGATATACATGGAAGCTTAGAGATATACATAGAAGATATACTGAAGATATTTTATTTATTGTAATTATCTTTGTATTCAGTATATATTGTATTGTTTAGAATAGTTAGACAACTTTGGTTTTCATTCTTTTAGAGAAAAACAACCTC
Organism: Arctium minus; assembly: GCA_954870635.1. Classification (NCBI taxonomy): domain Eukaryota; kingdom Viridiplantae; phylum Streptophyta; class Magnoliopsida; order Asterales; family Asteraceae; genus Arctium; species Arctium minus. The sequence continues at coordinate 37,468,910 of OX941087.1, read as the reverse complement.
AAGGCATAGATCCTAATTCTAGAGAAGTAGAATTCGTATTGGTGAATCTGTTCATCAATATTGAGGTTGAGTGATTAATCTTGTAACTTCAAAGCATTAAATAAAAGCTTACAGTTTGTTATTCACATTTTCTGTATTGATTTACTTTTTTATTGAATATCAAAGTGTTATTCCGCAAACTTCTTTGATATTGTTTCTGAGAATTAATTCTTGTTGAGAATTCGATCCTGACAAGTGGTATCAGAGCCTGATTTCTCAGAAACAACTATTCATCATGGAAAATCTTGCAAAATCAAGCAGTACTTTGGTCTCAAAGGTTCCAATGCTTAGACCCAATGAATTCGATATGTGGAAGATCAGAATCAAGCAGTACATACTCCTCACTGACTATTCTATGTGGGACATCATAGAGAATGGTCCTTCTGAAGCAGGAAAGATTGGTGCAGATGGAAAGAGAACTCCACCAAAAACTGATGCAGAAAGAAAGATAAGACAGACAGAGATGAAAGCCTTGAGCACCTTGCTCTTGGCTATTCCCAATGAATATCAACATCAGTTCTGTAATTGCACTGATGCAGAGATGCTCTGGAATGCTCTGGAGAAGAGATTCTCTGGTACCAAAAGTACCAAGAGAAATCAGAAAGCCATTCTGAAGCAACAATATGAGAACTTTATGTCAACCAAGAATGAGTCCATGACTCAAACTTTTGACAGGTTCAACAAACTTATTGGTGAACTAGCTACAGTGGGAGTACAAATTGATCAAGATGATCTGAACAGAAAGTTTCTAAGGTCCTTGAGTGATGAATGGACCATGTATACTGTGTCTTTCAGACAGAATGATCAACTGGAAGAAAAGGAACTTGATGATCTTTATAATGATCTAAGAGTTTTTGAATCTGAGGTAGAGGCTAAAAAGAGGCCTTCTGGCTATGTTCACAATGCTGCACTCCTTTCAGCATCAACTGATTCTACTTCCAACCCTGAATCAGTTAGTACTGCAAATGGAACAAACCAAGAGAAAGGCACTGAAACTGTGTTTGAGGCCTTTCTGGCAAGTCATGGAAACTCTTCTCTCATTAATGATGACTTGGAACAACTCAATCCAGATGATCTTGAAGAGATGGATATTAAATGGCAGATGGCCATGCTCTCCATGAGAGTTAAAAAGTTCATCAAAAGAACTGGGAGGAACAACTTCTCCCAAAGAAGAGAAGATGGAGCAGGATTTGACAAGTCCAAGGTGGAATGTTACAAATGCCATCAAAAGGGACACTTTGCTAGAGAATGCAGAAGTGGAATGTCTCAGAATAACAACCACCAACAAGCTCAATCTGGAAGCTTCAACAGAAACTCTGCACAAGCCCTTGTCTCTCAACAAGGTATGGGGTTTGATTGGAGTGATCAAACTGAAGAGGCTATTCAGAATCAAGCTCTAATGGCAGAGGTGTCTGGTCTCCCTACAGAGGTAACTTCCAATCTTTGCTCTCAAAATTGCATTAACACTGTTAAAAGGTATAGGGATCACAACCAGAACATGAGTGATGACCTTAAGAGATTGGAAAAAGACATAAAAGATTATGTAAGGATTGTTGAGAGATTTGAAGAACAGATTAAGGGTTTTCAAGCTAATGAGCTTCAACACTCTTATGACACAAATTACTGGAAGTGGGAGAAGAATGACTTAGAGCTTCAACTGACCAGATCTAAAGAAGAAAGTGAAAAGCTAAGAGGAGAGCTAGCTAAAGTCAAACTTGATGTAGAAAAGTTTTCTAATGCTTCCAAAGCAATGGATTCTTTGTTACAAACTCAGATTCATGATAAACTGAGAAGAGGTATAGGGTACAATACCACACCACCACCCTATAACAACAACTACATCCCTCCTAGTTCAGAGTTGTTAGAAACAAAGGATAGGAAGGATCTACCTAAGGGAGCCACTGAATTAGATCCCTTAGATGAAGTGGTTGTTAAGGATAAAACTGAGAAAGAAGTTGTCAAGGATAAGGACAATACTGTGAGTGGTGAGATTCCTAAAGAAAATCACATTATCACCAATGAGGGATGTGGAAAGCACTGGATCAAGTCTAAAGAGATAGAAAAGACTGAGGGAAAGAACAAGAAGGTTCACTATAAGCAGACCACTGTTGTGAACCCTATTCCTTGCAAACAGTGTGATTGCAATAAAGCCAAGAGCCTAAATTCTGGTTTAAAAAGAGGAAATCAAAGAAACTGGAATAATCAATGGGCTCAGAAACAAGGAGTTGATCTGAATAAAATCAATAGTCCAAAACCTTGTTTTATATGTGGCAAGTTGAATCATTTGGCTAAGTATTGTTACTTTAACCCTATTAACCAACAGATGAACTTTCAAAGATTTGTGCAAAAATCTGTGGGTTATAGGAAGGCTGGAAAGAAACATGTGATAAAGAAATATGTTGAAAGTAAAGGCACTTTAAAGAAAAAGATTTTAAAAGAAAGTATCAAAATGTGGGTGCCTAGAAGTACTAACAGTATTAGTACTGCTAACAATATTAGTACTGCTAACACAGTTACTACTGCTAACAGTGTTAGTACTGCTGAAAATATTAATGCTGCTAATACTGTTAATACCTCTTCAAAAGTTAATACTGCCAACACAGTTACTGTTGCTAACACAGTTACTACTTCTAACAAAGTTAGTGCTGCTAAGCATGCAAGTGCTGCCAAGGTAGTTAGTACTTCAAAAACTAGTACTGATTCTAGCAAACATAGTTCCAAGCCTATTATTGTAAGAAAGTACTCCAAGAATGAGGAGTTAAAGTTCAAAAATCTTGTCAAGAAAAAATGCAAATATTTTGATGAGAAAGGGGTACCCAAGACCACTTTGGCTTGGGTTCCTAAATCATACTAATTGATTTATCTAATGTGCAGGGCAACCAACAGCTCAAGGGAAAGAGCATTTGGCATGTTGATAGTGGTTGCTCTAGGCACATGACAGGCAACATGTCATGCCTTCAGGATTTCAAGCATATCAATGGAGGACATGTTGCATTTGGAGACAATCTTACTGGTGGTAAGATAAGTGGAAAAGGTAATGTCACCAAAGGTAAGATGACATTTGAGGATGTCTACTATGTTGATCAATTAAAGTACAACCTGTTAAGTGTATCACAGGTTTGTGACAAACAACATAGTATATTATTTACAAATACTGAGTGTATGATCCTTGCTCCAGGGTTCAAGGTAGTTGATGAAAGCATGATACTACTTAGAACTCCAAGGAAGGACAATGTTTACTGTCTTGATATGGACAATGTTGATAGTGATTCATCTCTAAATTGTCTTGTTTCAAAAGCTTCTGTAGATGAATCCTCTCTATGGCACAGAAGGATGTGTCACATGAATTTCAAGACTATGAACAATCTTGTTAAAAATAACCTTGTAAGAGGGTTACCTTCAAAAGTCTTTTCATGTGATGATCATTGTGTTGCTTGTCTTAAAGGCAAACAACACAAAACTTCTCATAAGACCAAAGAGTTAAATTCTGTTTCTACTTGTCTCCAGTTGTTGCATATGGATCTGTTTGGTCCTACAAATGTTATGAGTATAGGCAAGAAATCTTACTGCTTGGTTATTGTTGATGATTACTCCAGATTTACTTGGGTATATTTTCTAAGGACTAAGGATGAAACAAGTGGTCTTATCAAATCCTTTATTCTAAGAATTGAAAACCAAACTAATCAAAGAGTAAAAGTCATTAGATCAGATAATGGAACTGAGTTTAAAAATCATGATCTAAACACCTTTTGTGAAGAAAAAGGTATTGAGAGGCAATATAGTGCTCCTAGGACTCCTCAACAGAATGGTATTGCTGAAAGGAGGAATATAACACTAATAGAGGCTGCTAGATCTCTGTTGGCTGATTCAAGATTGCCAATTACCTTCTGGGCTGAAGCAGTTAATACTGCTTGTTATGTCCAAAACAGAGTTCTAGTGGTCAAGCAAAAGAACAAGACCCCATATGAGCTTTTAAATAAAAGAAAACCTTTTATTGGTTTCTTCAAACCTTTTGGGTGTCCTTGTACAATTCTAAATACCAAATCTCACTTAGGTAAGTTTGATAGCAAAGCAGATGATGGATTTCTTGTTGGATATTCATCTCAGAGTAAGGCCTACAGAATATTTAACTCTTCTTCTAGAATAATTGAAGAAAGTGACAATGTCAAATGCAATGAGAGCACACCAAATCCTGTTGGATCTGGACCTCAGTGGCTATTTGACATTGATTCACTAACTAATTCTTTTGGTTTTAGTAGTGATGATTCTACAGGAACAGGATGTGGAGGATCAAGGATCACACAAGTCTCAGAAAGCATATCCAAATCTGTGATATTTCCCATACCCACAGTGAATTCTGGTGAAGACTGTGAAAAGGAATCATTTACTGGACCAAATCAAAGTGAAGAAGAAACTAGAGATGAGGAGACTCAAGAAAATAAAGAATCAGAAGTGGTATCTGAAAACACTTCAGTTGAGTTGCATGACTCTAATCTAGAGGCTGGACTGAATGAAGAACCTAGTCATAACACCAGAGTTCAAAAGAATCATCCTCCACAGCTGGTAATAGGAGATATCTCTTCTCCTATGATGACTAGATATCTCTTGTTTGAAACTGTTAATACTGCTGAAGCAGCAGTAACAGGGCTTTCTGTTGAAGAAATGGAGATTGTAGAAACACTAGTCAAAGCAAAGAATGACACTCCTGAGGCTACTCAAAAGGCCAAGGGAGTAGTCATCAATGAAGGAAAAGTTCAACAAAAGGCAACAGAAAAGGCAAAGGAGACAAAAGGAAAAGGAAAGGAGAAAATGGTTGAAGCTGAACTGCCTGCCAAGAAAAAGAGTCAGATTGAGTTGGATGAAGAAATGGCAAAGCTACTTCAGGCTGAAATGGAAAAAGAAGAACAACTTCAATCAGAGAAGGATAGAGAGCTTGCAAAGATCATGGCTAGAAAGTTGAATGCAGAATATCAGAAAAGCATCAAAGAAGCAGCTCAAGCCAAGAAAAGCTCTGTGAAAGTTTTTAAGCAAAGAATGCCATTCAAAAAGCAAAAGAGACAACCCTCCAAAACATTTTTGGCCAATCAGGAAAGAAGAAAGATGATAAATTTCCTGAAAGGTGCAATTGGTGTTAAGGGGGAGATATTCACCAACATGGCATACACTCAGGTTAAGGAGTTGTATCAGAAAGAGATGCTTAAGCTTCAAGGTGATTCAGTCCAAAGGGAAGAGGCTGAGAGAAGAATGAAGGAAAGGCATGACCTGAATATTCAAAAGCCATTCCCTGAGGACACCACACCTTCAAAAGATAAAACTGAAGAGATGAAGGAAGAACATGAAGGTGTTGGTATAGAAGCTACATCTGTGAAGAGGGTGAAGTCAATTGCCTCCAAGAAGCAGAACAAAAGGCCAAGAGTTGAAGAAACAGCAGAAACAGCAAAACCTTCAGTTACTTCTACAACTGAATCTGTAAAGAACCCAGAATAATCCAATAAGCAGTATAATCTTGATTTTTATATGACTACAACAGCTGATGAACCAGTTTCAGTTGATCCCATCTCTATGAAAGCTCCAGAAGTTATCTTTTGGGATATTTTGGAAGATCAAAGGAAGAAATACTTCAGGCTTAAGAGAATGGGAGATCTATATGAAGTGTACTCTACTTGGGGTAGACTCATAAGAAGTTGTTCAAGATCAGATTTAGAAGAGATGTTTAAAGTTGGGTTAGAGATATATGAAAAGGAACTGAAAGGAGAAGGAATGAGCTTAATCAGATTCGCTATGGAGTACTTATGCATGATGTTTGACCCTAGCAAAGTTCAACATGTGATCAGAGATTTGCATCTACAGAATAAATTCCAAAGAATAGAAAACTGGATGATATTTGAAAGGTGTGGAGTCTATGTCATCACTGTGGACAGAGCTTATCATGAGTACTACTTAGTTGATAAAATCTATGATCACAGCAAGGCCAAATTACAAGCAATGTTGAATGCAAAGCTTACATGTTCAAAAGATTCAGAAATGGCAAAGATTGTGGTTAGCAGAATAATTAATCAAAGTTTGGGTTTGGATCCTAATCTAGGAGTATGAATTGAGGTGTTGAAAGCATCTTGAAGAAAATTTGAAGAACTTGACTTCTCTTCCTAAAAGTCAAGTTAGGGGGAGATTGTTGGGAACTGAAGAAAAACTCAAGTATGGTTAATGCTGCTGGTTCAGAGTTAATACTGCTAGAAGACTTAAAGGTTAATACTGCTGAGTGTTACTACTGCTAGTGGTTAATACTGCTAGTTAAAGTTAGTGTTGCTTGAACAAAGTTAGTACTGCTTAGCTAGTTAGTATTGCTAGTGGTTAGTACTGCTTAGTAGTTAATGCTACTAGAAGGAAGTTAATGCTGCTGAAGATTAATACTGCTTATATGATGAAGATTCGTATGAAAGGATATACATGGAAGCTTAGAGATATACATAGAAGATATACTGAAGATATTTTATTTATTGTAATTATCTTTGTATTCAGTATATATTGTATTGTTTAGAATAGTTAGACAACTTTGGTTTTCATTCTTTTAGAGAAAAACAACCTCAAGGCATAGATCATAATTCTAGAGAAGTAGAATTCGTATTGGTGAATCTGTTCATCAATATTGAGGTTGAGTGATTAATCTTGTAACTTCAAAGCATTAAATAAAAGCTTACAGTTTGTTATTCACATTTTCTGTATTGATTTACTTTTTTATTGAATATCAAAGTGTTATTCCGCAAACTTCTTTGATATTGTTTCTGAGAATTAATTCTTGTTGAGAATTCGATCCTGACAAAACGTCATAAATTTTGATCTGTCAAAAGACTTGCATTTATTCAAATAAAAATGACATTTATTTGCTTCAAATCTATTACAAGCAACCATACAATCACTATCAGTAACAATACTCTCTCCATTCAATACAGAAGTGCATTTTTCAGACACAGTTTTAACACCCTTCTATTCAAAAAATTTCTTTCTCCACTTTCCTTTCACCTTCCCTTTCACATCTGAAACAACAAAGGAAACTAAATTAGATGAATTCTTGAAAGATGAGTTAATTTTCTTAACACCAGAAGTTTCTCCTTTTTCAAACACACTCGGCTGTTTTTCAAAATTTTGAGAATAAACAATTGTTGGTTTGGCAAGTGTCACAAACTCCAAATTGGATCTAACATTCCATTTCTTATCATCAAACTCTTTCTGATCTAATAAATTCTTTTTAAACAAATCAATTTTTAGCTCATATATCTGTTTGCAAAGCTCTCGATTTTCTTCTAAATATTTATCCAATTTAAAACGAAGATCACAGTTTTCATCATCAACTTCCTCGAGAGTTTTTTGTAAATCAGATATTTGTTTTTGAAAATCAGAAGTTTGAATTGATTCGGAGTCGGACTCAAGCTTTTCAAAAATGGGAACAGGATCCGAAGAGTTTATCATTTGATCAAAAATTTCTCCAGACATATTTTCAATAAACTCAGACTTTATATTGGGATCAGTGACAACAGATGACACTTCTATCTTTTCTCCCTTTAAACATTCAGAAGTGGTAGATTCAGACATAACATTCTGATCACAAGTATCAGTATCTGACTCATACTCGTCATACTGACACTTGGTTTCAGGAATTATTTTACCATCATTGACTGATTCATCATATGTAATCTGTGTGGAAAATAATGATTCAAACTCTACGAATACTAGCTTTTTCGTTTTGTAGCTAGTATTCAAATCATTATATTTAAATCCCATAGATTTAAAACTTGATGTTGTGAATCAGCACAACTAGATTGGTCATCGTCTACAAACTCTTTACCTTTTTTGTGGAGTGTCAGATATTAAAGTGTTGGCTTTAACGACTGTGTCGCGTATGTCCGGAATCTTCTTAACATTTGGACCCATTTTGTCAAAATTATATAAATTTTCTGGAGCCCTTTTTAAAATATCAGTTTCAGAGAAACCCAAACCCAATTTCGGATTGTAAAATCTTACATCTTGGAGTTTGTTTGTTAGAAGATTCAAAGTCTATTCAGTCTGTCCATGCTTTAAATTTAAATCCTCTAGTTGTTTAATTTTACAATAAGCCTCGTTGCGTTCTTGAAAGCATACTTCGAATTTAATTTTATACTCACCTTTTTCGGAATTCAAGTTCACCAAGTCCTTTTGGAGCTAAGTGATCTTGGTTGACAAATAAGCTTTTTCCCTTTTTAAATCATTTTTGTCATTTTCCTTGTACTCGATGACAACTTTCAATAATGCATTTTCGTCTCGAAAATTCATCATTGTTTGTCTTTCAACGCTAAGTTTTTCTTTAAGCACATTAATTTTTTTTTCCATGAACTAACTTTGAGAATTGAGAGATTGAACTACCTCAGAGTTTTCATATTGCCCGCTTACCTCGGAATCAGTGTCTGAGTTATCAGCAACTGGTTGTGTGTCTTCTTCTACTTTAGCCGTCATACAAATCTAAGTAAAGTGAGCTTCCTCTTCATCCGAAGTCTCACATAGCCAATTCTCCTCTTCAGCCATTAACACTTTGCCATCTTCCTGCTTCTTGACCCACATAGACTTCTTAGCATAATATTCTGAGTTCTTAACTTTCTTGAACCGGCAATCTTTCAAGAAATGTCCATGCTTTCCGCAGATAAAGCACCTTCCACTCTGGGGATCAATTTTCTCTTCCTTTCTCTCATCCTTCTTAACATTCTCCTTCTCATACTTGGGCTTATATTTCTCAGTATTTTCATTTTTATACCCATCAAACTTTGGCTTTGGATAGAACTTCTTCTTGCCAAAACGTTTGTTGAACTGCTTAGTGATCAAAGCAAGATTTTCTGCAAACCTCCATATGTCCTCATTAGAATCCAACCCTTTCTCCTCAACAGATGATTCAGAACTTGAACTCGGTAAATCTGTTAAATAAGCCTTTGACATCTTTGGTTTGGACCTTTAACGGGAATTGGAACTTGAACTTGACTTCACAGCTTTCTTTTCGGAAAGTAGTGCTAAAGATTCTTTCACCATGTTTTTCTCCTCACTTATCAGCTTTACTTCATCCTCATGTTGAGCTAAAGTCACAAAAATGTCATTCAGGTCCTCTAAATCCATGTTCTTAGACATTGGCAAGTTGATTTGATAACTCTTTCATTCTGGATTTAGGTTATTAATAAACTTGTAGTTTATTTTTGACACCGACTTGTTCATTACATTCCTTCGTAAATCATTCAATACGACATTGAATCTGTTATACGTGTCCACCAAAGATTCACCTTCCTTGGGCTTAAACCCCTCATAGGCATTGATGCTTTGATTAATCTTTGCCTTGATAGACCGGTTGGTACCTTGCAACTGACGCTCGAGTAAATCCCACATAGCTTTTGTTGATTCACGACTATCTACACGGTTGTAGACAACATTCGGGATGGCCATAGTGACCAAGATAAGGGCTTCCTCGTCAATCTTGGCTTGAGCATTCTCTCTTTCACTGTAGTACTGATAGCGTTTCGGTACATATCTCTCTAAAATCTCGGGAGATGTTTCAGTCTCTGGCTGACCAGGTACAGTTACAAATGGGCTTACCGGGCCTACTATAATAGACTTCATGAGTTCCCGATTCTTATGATTGAGAAACTTAATCATTCTGCGTTTCCATTGTAGATACTCTCCGACAGACAAGATGGGAGCTTTGGACTGAGACCCCATGCTCAATAGATCTTTAGACATCTTTAAATACTGTTAAGAAAGTAGCTCGAAACGATGGTTAATCAGATAATCACCAAAAAATCAACTTAGAACAATTTCTAGAAAAATTCCAAAAATTCTCTAAGTACAGAATCCTCACAACACTGAGTTCTCTAAACTTTTCGTACACCAAATATCACTAACTTTTCGCACACACTAAGGAATTCGCACACCAAAGAATCAAAATTCTCATCTTTTTGCACGCAACACTATGCGAGTTTCATATTTTTGCATGCAATACGATACGAATTTTGGCTTTTCGCACAAGGAGGGATGCGAATTCTGGACTTAGGACTTTCTCAAACTTGAACTTTTCGCACATAGAAGTGATGTGAATTTCTGACTTAGAAAAATTCAGACTCCTTAGCCTTACGTATCGATGTGAATTTCACATTTAGAAACTTTTTCCTCTTCAAGATGTGAATTCTTTAAATTTTGCTCAAAGAGAGATGCGAATTCTCACTTTTCGTACACTGAGGGATGCGAAAAGATGCCTTAGAAATTCAAAACATCCCTTTTCATATGAAGACACATGCGAATTCTTGCTTTTCATATGCAATGTCGTGTGAAATCCAATCTTTTCGTACAAAGCATGATGCGAAATCCTTCCTTATCTTTCTCAAACTCCAAGTTCCATGCGAAATCCTCTCAAGATCATGAACATTCTATGGATCTTGCGAATTCTTGGGTTTTCGGTTCAAAATCACTGTGATCAACACAAAATCAACTCAAATCTTCAAATTTGCCTCTGAAATTTCACCAATTTGATCTCGATTACATGTATAACAGATTACAAATGATTAATTTCGATAAAAACAACAACAAATGTACAAATCGATAAAAATACAGTGCGTTGAACCTTCGAACACAAAAACTACAAAATCAATCAATCAACATCGAAATACAGTGCAATTGTCATTACAATTTGAACAAGAATGTTCTAATACATTGTGAGAATACAATACAGCACAGAAATGCACAATTACAACTCAGAATAGATGAATCGATTAAAATTCAGATACAGTGCAAGTTCTTCATATTCAAATAGTATGATTGATCTGATTTTTGCTCTGATAACAAATGTTGTTCCAAATCTAAGCTACTAATCTAATCACACTCACAGAATGTAGAAATCATTATGATTCAATTAAACTTTTATTGCAATGATTTCTTAGTCACAACTGTTACAAAGTGCCACAAGTCTCACGTGGTTCTCTCTCTAAGAGTTCTATGCGAGTTCTTGTGATATGAGTGTCTTTGTGTGTGTCTACAATTATACAAGGACCAAATTGTTTATATGGTCAACATTATGACCTTACAACTCAAGGATAATTGTCAAAGTCAAACACTTTGACTTACAAGACTTTTACAAACAATTACAATGACGTTACAGAATTTACAACTTTGACCCATCTTTAATCATGAATACAATATTTGACTCAACATGATATGCCTACAATATCGGATGAGTTTGATGATTCAAATAATCCGATAGACATTCAACTCCTTCCGAGCACTCATAGATTAACCAAAGCACATCCTCTCCAAAACATTATCTATGATCCGACAACCAATATCAATACCAGATCCGCATCAGCAAATTATTGCATGTACGTCAACTTTCTCAGTAGCATAGAACCTAAGAAACCATCAGAAGCTTTAAAGGATACCGACTGGATTAATCCAATACGATATGAGCTTCTAGAGTTCAAGAGGAACGAGGTGTGGAGATTGGTTAAAAGGCCCAAGAACAAGAAAATTATTGGAACTAAGTGGGTCTTTCGAAACAAGAAGGACGAGCCCGGTATTATTTTCAGAAACAAAGGCCGCCTGGTTGCAAAAAGTTACAATCACCAAGAAGGCATTGATTATGATGAAACCTATGCACCATGCACTAGTGGCCTGGATTGAGGCTATCAGAATTTTCTTGGCATACGCAACATAAAAAGATATCAAAGTATACCAGATGGATGTTAAATCGGCATTTCTAAATGGGATACTACATGAAGTAGTGTATGTCAGTCAACATGAGGGCTTCATTGATCCGAAGTATCCAGATCATGTCTATGTCCCGGATAAAGCATTGTACGGTCTAAAACAAGCTCCATGGGTATGGTATGAAACTCTGACAATTTACCTTACCGAGTCTGGATTCTGAAAAGGTACGATCAACAAAACTCTCTTCCTAAAGAAATAAGGTGATAATTTTATCTTTGTACAAATTTATATTGATGATATAATTTTCGGGTCTACTAATCAAAAATTGTGCGATGATTTTCTTCTAAATGAGTATGATGGGGGAGTTAAATTTCTTTCTTGGTTTACAAGTTTGTTGATCCAAACTCTCTCAATGATTTGATAAAGACCCTATTCTATACTTAGTGAAAATTACGTTTATTAATATGTATTAGTGTTTCACCATCAGCGATCAAGATGAGTCTGTTCATTTGTCGCTGATGATCTTTCTTATAAACGCTCATATGTATTAGTGTTTCACTATCAGCGATCAGACTGAGTCTGTTCAGTTATCACTGATGTTCTCTAATGTAAACATAATCCCTGAAGACAAGTTTCGCGTCAACAGATGTTCATAGTTGAATCGAAGACGAAGTTGCTGAACAAAGAGATGTCTACTAGTGACCTGATGCGGATATCAGTGAAGCAAAGACGACTATACTCATACGCGAAGAAACCTAAGGAAAAGCTTCAGCGATAGCTGGACCTCTTTATATCTCTGAAGGAAGATATATTCAGCGATCCATGATCACTTAGCTTATGCCTAAAGTCTCTTTTGTCTTTCCCTACACAACCAGTACGATGTGTCAGAATGGACATACCTCTGCCATAATTCGTACAACAACTCTGTCAACTACACTGTTCATGATATGACCGAAAGCATGTCTCCCAAAGTCAGACCCTCTCAGCCAATCAATGAATGACACGTGTAAAGTGCCCTGCCATGTATTTAATGCATATGGTATAAATAGAAAGATTACCTCTCAATCTGGAGAATGTGCTCACCTCTAGCCTTCATCTTTCTATATTATAGAAACCCTTGTTTTCTATATTCTCTAATTCCTATTCTCTATATTCTTGTGCAACCATCTTAATGTTTTCTTAAGTTTGTTTAGATTGAGTTCTACTTAATCTTATTCCGCAATAGACTTGTAAATTGTGTTTGATTTATCAATAAACAATTTATTAAACTTTAAATTTTGTGTTTGTATTCAACCCCCTCTTCTACAAACTTGTTAACCACCTCCGGGACCAACAAGTGGTATCAGAGCAGACTGTTTAATCTGATAAACAAGATCTTGCTTTATTCTCTTCCTTGCTATTCTAAAATGGCACTTAACACAAACACAAACTACTATGATAAGGGTTCACTTTCTAAACCTCCTCGATTTAGCAGAGATAACCTTTCTCTCTGGAAAAATCGAATGATGCTATTTCTTGAAGGTGCAGATCCCACTATATCTGAGTACGTAGCAAACGGACCCTATGAACCTGTCCAAATCATAATTGTCCTTCCAGCTACTGCCACCACTCCTTTTATTCCTGAACGCTATATTGCTAAGGAAATCAGACAATGGAGTGATGAAGACAAAAAGAAGGTTGGTATAGATGCAACGGCAAAGACTGTTAGATCTGTTTTTATAGTAATCATTGTATTTATTTTCTAGCCTAGACTGTTCTTATTGATGTATTATGTTTGGTTAAGGCTAGGGGTATTTAAGTCCCCTTAGTCCTTTGTTCTTGTAACTTTGGCACTCACATTTGAATATATCTGTTTACTGTTGGCGTATATACTTTCTCTATCTACTTTCTCTCTCTACTTTCTCTCTCTAAAAGATTTAGAGATCTTGGATTTTCAATTGGTATCAGAGCATACTAGATCTTGAGAAGATTGAGAGAAATTGTTTTTAGATACTGAATTTGTAGATTAAGCAGAGAATTTGATTGATTTTCTTGATTTTTCAAGAAAATCTCGTTTTTTGCTTGATTCATCAAATTTGGTTAGGTTTCTGGTTGAATTTGTGCGAATTTGGTTTGTTTAGATTCATTTGTGTTAGTCAATCATATTTGATTCACATAATTTTGCATAAAAACCATGATTTCATCTTCAATTTTATGATTTTGTGATTTTCTGGAAACTCGAGTTCACGTACTGTTTCATTCACGATTTTGAGTTTTTGTTGTTTTTAATCGAAATTGTTAGTTGAATTGTGTAAGAAGGTTGTTTTCGATATTCAGAGTGTGAATTACTTGCCTTAATTTCAGTGTTTTAATCGATCTTGCGCATTTTTTTTTGATTTTCTGTGGTTTGCGCAAGTTCATATAGGTTTGCGCATCATTCATATAGGTTTGTGCATTACTCATATTGGTTTGCGCAAGTTCTCTGTTCTTCTAATCTTTTTGTTAGTGTATTTCAGGTTTTCGCATCAAGATATATACGCAAATCTCATTTTGCGTATCAAGTGGCTTCCGAAAAGTTCACTTCTCTTCAGTTTGCGGCTCAGTTTGCGTATTCTGTTAGATACTTAACTTAGATGCGCAAGCTTAGGTTTTCGGACCACTTAGGATACTCAAATTCAGTTTGCGTATCCTAAGTGGTCCGAAAACCTGAGCTTGCGCATCCTAAGTGGTCCGAAAACTTCAGTTTGTGCATACTTTGTGGTCCGAAAACTTCAGTTTGCGCACCTCTCTGCATACGCAAAGTACACTTTGCGGTTCTCATTGCATACACAAAGTACACTTTGCGGATCCTACTGCATACGCAAACCTTCTGTTTGCGCAAGTTCCAGACTTAGTGATTTTTTTCTGACTTTCTGATTTTGGCAAGATGTCTTTGCAAGCTCAAATATACAAGAATGACCTGATGATGTCATTGGGGTCTGACACACGTCCTCCTGTACTGATCAACGAGAATGAATTTGAACAGTGGAAGGACCGATTCATCAATTTCATTGAAAGACAACCGAATGGGGAAAATATGATGAAATCACTGACTCAGGGTCCTATGGAGACACCAAGGAAAGTTGTTCCAGCTACTGCAACCACTGCTGCTACCACTGTTGAGAAAGCATTAAGGGAATATGATGCTGATGAGTTGTTATGACATCAAGCTGATATCCAGGCCAAATCAAATTTGATTCTTGCTCTACCCAATTCCATATACAACAGAATTGACTGTTTCAAACAGAATCCTATGCTGATGTGGACTCAACTAGAAAAGATTATGCTTGGTACAGCTATGTCAACTCAGTTGCGCCAAACAAGGTATATGAATAATTTTGAAGAGTTCAAGGCTAAGGATGGGGAAAGCTTAAAGAGTGTATTTGACCGATTTTGGGCTATCATCTATGATCTGTACAAGATCAAAGTTACAAAGACTGAATTAGAGGCTAACTTGAAGTTTCTGAATGCATTACAACTAGAATGGAACAAGTCATGCCATAGAATGAGAAACGATGTTCGAATATCTACTATGTCAATTCAGGAATTGTACGAAATTCTGATGTCAGATGAGTCAATGGTGATAGAAAAGAAGGCAAAGCTGGATAAGAAGAATAAGCCTAAGCCAGTGGATCCAATTGCACTCCTTGCAAGTCAACTGGCCGAGCAAGCATTGACAGATGAGGCTTATGATGGTTCTACTAAAGATGATGGTGAAGCCTTAGAGAAAGCCATGATTCTTCTTTCTCAACACTACCAGAAAAAGTTTCAGCGAAGAACTGAATCCAACAATCTCCGTTTTACTTCTGGCTCAAAGAAAGTTGAACCTGGTGCACCATCAAAGACATACACTCCAAAGTATGAACCGGTTAAAGTAGCTGAACCGAAAAAGAAAGAGAAAAAGGTTATGAACTGCTACAACTGTAGGAAACCGAGTCATATAGCCAAAGATTGTCTGGTGAAGGTGGTCAAAGATTTAGCTTTCTACAGAAAGAACATGGAACTGGCAGAGAAGCGAGAGAATGGAACTATTCTGATGGCTGAGGAAGAGTATTGGTTGGATCACTCAGACAACGAAGCTGAAAATGAAGAGACAGCTGCTATGTGCTTCATCGGGGATGACAAGAGCGATGATGAAGATGAGGATACCTCAACAAATGAATCTGAGGTAATTTCTGAGTTTCATGTCAATTTCATTTCTTCTCAATTGAACGTCATTGTCAATGCTTTACATGATTTTCGTTCTAAGTTCATTTCTGAAAAGCTTGTTAATCAAGAAAAGTCTGTTTTGATTGAAAAGTTGAACATTTCTCTGAAAGATGAAAAGATCATTTTAAATGACACAAAAGAGAAATTTCGAAAGAATTTGAATGACTTAGAATTATCAAATCAGACTTATCATGATTCTTTGACTAAATTGACTGATTTGAACAAAATTTTATCTGATAAAATAATTGTGTTAGAAGAAAAATTGTATAAGAGAAATCAAACTGAGCAAACTATATATATGAATCAGCCTAGGAGTGACGAGGCTATAAAAGAAAGGTGGGGACTTGGTTTCGAAAATCCGCATTGTTTAGAATTTGCTAAAACAGAAGTCCCTAGTTTATATGAATATGATTATTTTTGTCTTGCAAGATATGCTCCTCAGTTTAAATTCTTTTGGACAACTGAAAAGCAAATTTTGGAAGATGAAAATGAGAAAAGAATTAAAAACAAGAAGATGGAAACGCCATTTGTTTATACATCTGAAAATGCCAAGTATTTTCCTGACCAATCAAAGAAATCCAGAAAATCCAAAAATGTTTTAAATATCAATTCTTCCAATAAATCTTCATTACTAACTGAATTTGTTGATATATATGCTAATACTAATAGGGAAAATGTATCTCCGGTTTCTTATGATTCAAGGAAATATATTCCCCCATTAGTGTTAGAAGGTAAGATAGTTGATCTTGAAGATAAATTGGAAGAACAAAGTCTTCAAACTGATTTAGAAAAAAATTTATTTCTTTTTATAATGAAAACAAGTTTTGAAGACAAAATTTCTTATGGATTCTCTAAAGATTCTAAGGAAAATACTCAAGTTTCTAAAAATAATGTGCATTTGCGCAACCAGTTGGTTACGCAAACCGACACTTTGCGCACGCCGTTGGATACGCAAAGTTCAGTTTGCGCAACCAATGGGATGCGCAAACCTTCTCCTGACTTGTGCATTTTTCAAAATTCTCACTCCGAGGTAAGTTCATCTATGTCGAATGCTCAGGTTGATTTCTTACATAAAGTTTCTTCTTCTACATCAATTGTTGATAATTCTTTTAACGCTAAATGTTCAATATTATAAAAAGAAGCGTAAAAGAAGAAGGTCAAAGAAGTCAAGGAAACAGGATAGTGTCTTGTCTAAAAATTCTAATTCATCTGATTCTTCTGTTTCAGATCGGACTGTGAAGAGATCACAAAAGCAGATATGGAGGGTTAAACAGCAAACAGCAGAATCCGAATTATTAGGAGTTAAATGTGTAGAAAGTCTTTGTGAATCTGATACATTTGCCATTTGTAATAAAAATACAAAATATTCATTTCAGCAAATGATTCATATTGCAAAGAGTGTCTCATATTCTTCTTCTAATTCTGATTCTGATGATTGTGTTTTTTCCTCTATTGATGATTGCTTTATGTTTATATGAATGATAATTTTGTGAAATATAAAAGACACAAATCTAACAAGAAGGGACCCATAAGCATATGGGTACCTAAAATTGTGTAATTTCTGTATGTGCAGCTTAGTCAATTATGGTATCTGGACTCGCGGTGTTCTAAACACATGACTGGCAACAAATCTCTTCTGTCCAATTTTAAAGAAAAATGTTGCGGTCGAGTTAAGTTTGGAAACTGTGAGACTGCTCCAATTCTTGGTTATGGTGATCTAGTTCAAGGTAATATAGCTGTCAAGAGAGTCAGCTATGTCGAAGGTCTAAGCCACAACTTAATCAGCATCGGACAGTTCTGTGATAAAGATCTTGAAGTTAGCTTCAAATCAAAAAGAGTTGCTGTGAAGAATGATAGTGGCCGAGATCTACTAGTTGGAAAGAGAAGATCCAATCTGTATACTATTGATCTTTCCAAAGTCAACATCCCATCAGACATATGTCTACTGTCTAAAGCTTCAGTTCATGAAAGTTGGATTTGGCATCGTCGACTAGCTCATCTCAACTTCAAGTATATGGATCGCCTGGTCAAGAATGATTCAGTGAGAGGTCTTCTAGTTCTCCGTTTTCAGAAAGACCACCTCTGTCAGGATTGTGAGAAAGGAAAGATGAAGAAAGCATCTCATAAACCAAAGCCTGAACCCTGCACTTCGGCTATTCTTGATATACTGCATGTTGATTTATGCGGTCCGATGAAGACAAAGAGTATAGGTAAGAAGAGATATGTTTTGGTGATTGTTGATGACTACTCAAGGTATACATGGGTCAAATTTCTCAAGTCAAAAGATGAGACTCCTGAAGTTCTCATCAATCTCATCAAGACAATCCAGACAAATAAGCAAAAGCAAGTCAAAGTGGTAAGATCAGATAATGGCATTGAATTCAAGAACAGTACTCTTCAGGCTTTCTATGATTCTCAAGGTATACAACAACAATTTTCTGCTGCTCGTACTCCGCAACAGAATGGGGTTGTTGAAAGAAGAAACAGAACGCTTGTTGAGGCCGCCAGATCAATGCTTGCTTATTCAGGGCTTCCTTTGTCTCATTGGGCTAAGCCCTATCAACTACCTGTCATACTCAGAACCAATCAATTCTGCATCGTCGATTCAACAAAACACCGTATGAACTTATGAAGGGTATCAAACCGAACGTCAAGTATTTCAAGTCATTCGGGTGTAAATGTTATGTTCTGAATGACAGAGATAATCTCAACAAGTTTAGTCCAAAAGCAGATGAGGGTGTATTTCTGGGCTATTATTCTAATTCTGCATCTTACAGAGTCTTTCTGATCTCAGCAAGAAAGGTAATAGAGAGTGTAAATGTAAAATTTGACGAAGCTGCTGATTTGGTTTCTAGTTACTCAGGCTCAGAACCCGCTTTTACTGGCAATTCAGTTTCTGAACAAATCAGTTCAGAACCTATTCTTTCACCGATTAATCAGGATTCTTCTACTCCCTCACTTATTTTTTTTTTATCTTGATTATCTGTTTGAAATTTTCTATGATGATGTGCCTAGATCTAACTCTGAAAATGTCTCAAATATTTTGAATCAGGAAACTGAGAACTCATCTACTTCCAATTCCGCTGCATCTATCTCTGAACCTGATGTTGTTCCAGTTCCTCCTGTTGATCAGACACAATCAAAATCTGAGCCTATTCATGAAGATCTTGTTCAAGAAGAATCTGTACATGAACAATCTGTTCAAGAGGAATCGGTTCAGGAAGAAG
Organism: Arctium minus; assembly: GCA_954870635.1. Classification (NCBI taxonomy): domain Eukaryota; kingdom Viridiplantae; phylum Streptophyta; class Magnoliopsida; order Asterales; family Asteraceae; genus Arctium; species Arctium minus. The sequence continues at coordinate 37,449,711 of OX941087.1, read as the reverse complement.
AACAGAATGATGTTATTCAACAAACTCTTCCAGAATATGATCCAGATGTTGTGGAGTTACCTCCTCCTCCAGTTGAAATTGTTTCCATTTCTTCAACTGACATAGAAGCTTCTGAACTTCCCTCTCAACAATTAGAAGTGGTTCAAGTCATTATTGATCCTCTCCCTCATACCACAAAATGGACAAGATCTCATCCAATTCATCAAATAATTGGAGATCCTCAAGCTAGTGTGTCTACACGTTCCAGGACGGCTACATCCAACGAATGTCTCTTCACTTGCTTCTTAAGCAAGATTGAACCAACAAAAGTTTCTGAAGCGTTGGAAGACCCGGACTGGATTATAGCAATGCAAGAGGAGCTCATTCAATTTGACGCACTCAAAGTTTGGAGACTTGTACCAAGGCCGAAAGGAAAGAGCATAACTGGTACCAAGTGGATATTCAAGAATAAGAAAGACAAAGATGGTATTTTGATTTGCAACAAAGCAAGACTGGTAGCCAAAGGATATCGACAAGAAGAAGGTATTGACTACGATGAAACATTTGCACCTGTCGCCAGATTGGAAGCTATTCGGATGTTTCTTGCCTTCGCTGCTTATCGCAACTTCACCGTATATCAAATGGATGTCAAGAAAACATTTCTCAATGGAAAATTGAAAGAAGAAGTCTATGTATCTCAGCCAGAGGGATTTGTTGACAAATATCGTCCTGATTACATATATTTTCTCGATAAAGCTTTGTATGGTCTGAAACAAGCTCCACGGGCGTGGTATGATGAGTTGTCAGCCTTCTTAGTCAAATCCGGCTTCACCAAAGGATCCATAGATACCACTCTTTTCATTTATAGACCAAATTTGGATATTTGCTTAGTACAAATATATGTAGATGATATTATTTTTGGTGCGACTAACAAATCTTTATGTACTTGGTTTTCTGATCTTATGACTTCTAGATTTCAGATGAGCATGATGGGAGAAATCAATTTCTTCCTCGGCTTACAAGTGAAGCAGCTTCCAGATGGAATCTTCATCAATCAGTCAAAGTATGTATTTGACACTTTGAAGAAATTCAAGATGGACAAATCTACTTCAATCGGCACGCCGATGGCTGACGGTGCCAAAATCGGACTTGATCCAGATGGAAAAGTTGTGGATCAAAAGACATATAGAGGGATGATCGGATCGCTGATGTATCTAACTGCCAGTCGCCTGGACATAATGTTCTCTACATGTCTGTGTGCCAGATTCCAAGCCAAGCCTAAAGAATCTCATTTATTAGCAGTCAAGCGTATTTTTAGATATATTAAAGGAACTCCTTACTTAGGATTATGGTATCCTAAGAGTTCTGACTATAAGTTGATTGCTTATTTTGATGCAGATTTTGGCGGTAATCAGTTGGACCGGAAAAGTACTTCAGGTCACCTTCAATTCTTGGGAGACAGACTGATAAGTTGGGCGTCAAAAAAGCAAAATTGCGTATCTATTTCAATATCTGAAGCTGAGTACGTCGTTGCAGCTAGTTTTTGCGCTCAAGTCCTATGGATGAAGACACAACTATGGGATTACGGGATGCTATACAAGACAGTGCCAATATATTGTGATAGCAAGTACGCAATTGCCATATCAGTCGATCCGGTCCAGCACACCAAGACCAAGAATGCAAGGAACTTCTTCAGAGATAGCTAATCAAACTCAAGAAGAAGTGGTTGGTGGATCTGAACAGAATGCTGAAAATGTTGAAGATTGCAACGTTAATGACTTGGTGAATCTGTTGATTGATAGGGTTGATTCTTCTTCAATGTCTGATTTTATCAAAGTTTCTGAGCAGAACAAAGAGAAAAACTGGCAGATTGTGGTCTATGAAGATCCAGACTTAGTTTCTAATCCAGTTGTTGTTGCTAATGCTGAAATTATATCTGATATGAAGTCTTTCTTTTCGAACATTATTGAAATTAATTCAGATGATGATGATGATTCTAAGTATGAAAAAGTCTGTAAAGTGAGGATAGAAGACTGTGATGACATTATTATCATTTCTGATACAGAAGATGATTCAGTGTTCATGGATGCAAAAGATGAAGAAGAGGCAGAAATGTTATACAGTGATCTTCCTGCTCATGATGAGGTTCCAGAAACTGCTAAAGCTACATCTACTCCTGCTACTAGTTCAGCTCTGACTACCACTATTTCTTCAAGTTCATTTGAAGTTGGCCAGTCGTCAAGAGCACAAGCTGAAGTTCCACCTTCTGATCCTGTGATTCCACCGTCTATTCTAGAAGAAGGACCAGCTTTATCTAGACAACAGAGACAGAGGAGTTTACAACAGAGATACATGGCTTCAAGACTAAGATCAACTTTTCTAGAAGACACTCAGAGTAACGTCTTTGTTTCTAGAAGAAGGCCAATTAACATCTATGCAATTCTTGGAGTAGAGAAAGAGTCAGATGACTATCAATTTGAATACTTAATGTTCATTAAGTGCCAACGCAAAAGGAATAATACCGTTTCTTCTCAACACTTGATTGTTCGAGTCATCAGTGTCACAATCAACAAGTTTTGTGAATATCTGGTATCCTGATTTTGAAGTTGAAAGAAGAGACCGCAGGCGGTATAAATTCTCAGAGGCAGACTTCACTGACCTTTCTATAGATGACATTGAATTCTTATATGACCATTTCAGGAATCTCTATCATAGAACACATGATGTTTCACAAGCTTTGTTCGTCATCAAAAGATTCATTCGACGGCAAATCCGATTCTTCCGAGTTTTTGATTTCCAGATGGCCATTGAAAGTTTTCAGTCGGTTGTTAATCTTCATAAGCCCAACCGAAGCTTGCCAAACTTAGAGTCTTATTCTCTTCTCACCATAGTTGAAGATCCATATGGAGTTGTGTACAAAAATGGTTCAAATGAAAAATGCTTTCTCAGATTTGAAGAAATTGCTCATTAATCTGATGGAACTTTAAAGGTGATTAAGCTTCAGTTGGATCAACATCCGAAGGAGGCTAAAAGAAGATTTTCGAAAACAAGAGGTAATGCATTTCTGGTTGATAATGATGAAATTCGACTTCTCCAGAAGACTTTAAATACAATTCAAGAGAGATTGAATTTCTGCTCCACTCTGCGACGTTTGGAAGTTTTAATCGGGCTGAATAGACTTCGTCAAAGAGAAGAGCGTCAGTGATTCTCTAAAGTCGCCTGGTTGGTCTATGCTGTTTTTGAAGATTGTTTTTGAAGACCACGGCGCCAATGATTACTAAGGGGGAGATTGTTAGATCTGTTTTTATAGTAATCATTATATTTATTTTCTAGCCTAGACTGTTCTTATTGATGTATTCTGTTTTGTTAAGGCTAGGGGTATTTAAGTCCCCTTAGTCCTTTGTTCTTGTAACTTTGGCACTCACATTTGAATAGATCTGTTTACTGTTGGCGTATATACTTTCTCTCTCTACTTTCTCTCTCTAAAAGATTTAGAGATCTTGGACTTTCAAAGACCATTATCTCTATGGCTCTGCCTGATGAAGTTTTCCATTCCATTATGCATCTTAAAACTTATAAAGAAATGTGGGAAACCATATCTATTCAATATGAAGCCACCACTGAAATCCAAGAGACTCGAAAGATTAACTTGGTAAGACAGTATGAAAGTTTTATCACTGGTAAGAATGAATCTCTCTCTGATGTTCATCAGCGGTTTAACTGCTTAATCATTGATCTAAGAATCGTTGAAAGGACCTATTCTAATTCTGAGGTCTTAACTAAATTCCTAGAATGTCTTCCTAAAAGCTGGGACAGTTATTCAATATGTCTTAAGCTGATAAAAGACTTAAATTCTCTTTCTCTCAGCACCTTCTATGGAATCTTGCTCAACTATGAGCAATCAAATCTTTTGAAGAAGAATCTGGTAAAAGATTCTAAAGACTCCAAAAGCACTCCTGTTGCTTTAGTCTCTTCAGAGATAATTCCATCTCAGCGATCTACTCTTACCATCACTGAGTTAGATTCTGAATATGAGGATCTATCAGACACTGATCTTTCAGAGTTTGATGAATCCTTAGCACTCTTGACAAACTCTTTTAAGAGATTTGCAAGAAAGAGCAATTTCCGAAAAAATAAGCCTCTCTCTCTTACTGATAAGCCAAAATCAACCCCTGTTGATAAGGCTACTGCTACTTGCTTTAACTGTGAAAAGATTGGACACTTTGCAAGTGAGTGCAGGTCGAAGAAAGTCTTCAAACCTTCTACCTCAAGAAGATCCAGCGATGAAAAATACCTAAAGCTGAAAGAAAAATATCATAAATTGAAAAACTACAAGCGAAAAGGTAAAGGTCTCATCGCTGAAGAACACGACTGGGCTGAATTAGAAGAATCAAGTTCTGATGAAGAAGAAGTCGCTAATCTCTGCCTCATGGCTGAGATTAAAGAAGAAGTGAAAGAACCAACTGAAACTTCTATGAGATATATATCATCTCAGGTATCTATCTCTACTAATCCCTCTCTACCTGAATCAGAGAGAAGTCACGCAGTTGATGTGCTGACGATTGATCTTTACAATGCTCTAAACGGAAAATCTCTAGCTGAAAGCAAAAACAATGATTTAACTGAACAGCTGGAAAAATGCCATGAAAAGATCAGAGAACTGACTCTTTTAGAGGAAAGTTTGAATGATCAAGTTGTTGTAAATAAAATCATCAGCATAGAACGCGAACAAGCCATCGCTACTCTAAAAGCAGAAAAGGCTACTGTTGAAAAATGGTGCAATTCCTCAACAAAGATCACTGAGATAATAAATGCTTAAGCTCCTGGCGGTGATAAAACCGGTCTTGGTTTTTGGAAACCACAGGATGAGCATAAAGAAGACAGTTCCATGCTTAAGTTTGGAACGTTTGTCTCTTCTATCTCTGACACTTCTTATAATCAGTTTTATCCTTCATCATCTTCTTCTAATCTCATCCCTGAGGAAATATCCAAAGGCTCTAAGTCTGTAGATAAAGGAAAATTCATTCTTCATCTTCAGAAGGCTACCAAGAAAGCAAAGCTGAAAGTTCCTTCTAAACCTTCAGCGAATCAATCGTCTAGCTCTGTGATAGAAATCTTTGATCTTCGTCCTCCAAAGTTAAAAGTTGATCTTAAGCCTAAGAGATCTGAAGAAATGAAATTTCCTCCCAGATCTCATGATAAAAGCATTCTTGGAGTTGGACCTGCTCATCTTAAATTCTCAAAACCTTTCACTCATGGTCCCAAAACCACTTTCAAATATAGAAAATGCTATCACTGTGGATTTGCTGACCATATTGCAAGCAAATGTCCAACTACCACTAAAGTTGATAAATCAACTAAAGTGAAGATGAATGCCTCCAAGTCTGAGAATGTCACCAAAGCTGAAAAATCTAACAAGGTGAAAAATACCACTAAGGTTAAGAAATTTACCAAGGTGAAGGTTACCACTGAAGCTGAATCTTCATTTGCTGTGAAGATTGTTGAACCTTCCATCTCCACTAACCCTAAGGGAACCATTGAAAAGTGGGTACCAAACAAAGCTTAATCTTCCTTATGTTTGCAGGGATCAAAGGGATCTGGTACCTTGATAGTGGATGCTCTCGTCATATGACAGGACAAAAAGACATGCTCACTGAATACAAGGAAAAGAAATGTCCCTCTATGACCTTTGGTGGAAATGGAAAATGATATACCTGAGGGTTTGGTGTCCTCAGCAATGGGACAACTACCTTCAGAAGAGTCGCTTATGTAGATGGACTGAAGCACAATCTTCTGAGCATCAGTCAGCTATGTGACAAAGACTATGAAGTTCGCTTTACCAAGAAAGCATGTCCAGTGGTAAATGAGAAAGGAAAACTTGCTCACAGTGGTTATCGTAAAGAAAATGTCTATGTAATAGATATGGACTCTACTATCACTGAAAACATATGTTTTCTCTCTAAAGCCTCTTCTGATGTCAACTGGCTATGGCACAAAAGGCTATCTCATTTAAATTTCAAAACCCTGACATCTCTCTCATCTAAGGAACTGGTTTCTGTCTTCCTCAGCACTCATATGCTAAAGAATCTCTCTGCTCAGCATGTGAAAAAAAACAGACAAAAGCTAGTTTCAAGTCTAAACAAGTTTCCTCAATGAGGATTCCTCTTCAACTCTTGCACATGGATTTGTTTGGCCCTGTCAACATCCAATCAATAGCTGGAAAGAAATATGCGCTTGTCATTGTACATGAATACTCTCCCTACACCTAGGTTATCTTTCTTCGCTGCAAGAGTGATACTCCAGAAGAACTAATATCTTTTGTTAAAAAGATGGAAGTGTTGAATAATCTTACTGTTCGTTCAATAAGAAGTGATCATGGAACTGAATTCAAAAACAGCTCTTTGAACAAATTCTTTGAGAACAAGGGAATTTCTCACAACTTTTCTTCAGTAAGAACACCTCAGCAAAATGGAGTCGCTGAAAGAAGAAACAGAACGATCATTGAAGCTGCTAGATCAATGCTCAACGATTCTCACCCCCCTACTCAATTTTGGGCTGAAGCTGTAAACACAGCATGTTTTACTCAAAACATATCGTTGATAGTAAAGCGATTTGGAAAGACAGCTTATGAACTTTTTCATGGATGAAAACCATCTATCAGTTTTCTTCACATCTTTGGTTGTCAATGTTTTATCTTAAACAACAAAGATCATCTTGGAAAGTTCGACCCAAAAGCTGATGATGGAATATTTCTTGGATATTCCTCTATCTCCAAAGCCTATAGAGTTTTCAACAAGAGAAGACAATCTATGGAAGAAACAATTCATGTCACTTTTGATGAAACTCGCTCAGCGAAGTCTAAACCAATCGCCGACAATGAAGAGTTAAATGCTTGGATGTTTTCTCATTACAGAGAAACAGAACCCTTCTTCTCAAACCATCAGCATTCAGATCCTCCTCCAGCTGCTGATGATGATCCAAACATCATACCACCAAACACTGAATCCATCTCATGGGTTTCAACTGAGCCTCTAAACACACTTCTTTCATCTGATCCATCTTCGTCTGAACTCCTCTCAGAAAACACTGGTTTGTCTGACTCTCAACAATAAATAGCTGATGAAACTCAGGCTTCTTCATCAGTGAACATTCCTATTGTTGATCCAATTTCTGAAATGAGCGATCATGCTCCTACTCAGCGATGGACCAAAGATCACCCCATAGATCAAATTCTTGGTGATCCCGATGCAAGTATTCAGAAACGACGAAGTTCAGGTAATATATGTCTCTTTGTCAACTTTATTTCTTTAATAGAGCCAAAGAAGACTGATGATGCCCTTAGAGATCCAAATTGGGTCAGCGCTATGCAAGAAGAGCTGACTGAGTTCACTCGCAACAAAGTTTGGAATCTCATTCCTAGACCATCTGATAAAACTGTTATAGGCACCAAATGGGTTGTTTAGAAACAAGTTAGATAAACATGGAACTGTAACCCGCAACAAGGCTCGACTTGTTGCTCAAGGATACAGACAAGAGGAAGGCATAGACTATGATGAAACCTTTGCCCCTGTGGCTAGGCTCGAAGCAATTCGACTATTCTTAGCTTATGCAGTCTACAAAGACTTCATTGTGTATCAAATGGATGTAAAATCAGCGTTCCTAAATGGAAAGCTGAATGAAGAAGTCTATGTAGAACAACCTCTAGGGTTTTATGACCCTAAGCATCCAAATTATGTTTATAAATTGGATAAGGCTCTCTATGATCTAAAACAAGCCCCTCGTACTTGGTATGACACTCTCTCATCTTTTCTTATCTCTAAAAATTTTGAACGTAGCAAAATTGATAATACATTATTTTTCAGAAAGATAAAAGGTCATATTATTCTTGTACAAATATATGTTGATGACATTATATTTGGTTCTACTAACCCATCTCAATGTACTCGCTTCGCTGAAAGAATGAAGAAAAAATACAAAATGAGTATGATGGGTGAGCTGACATATTTTCTTGGTCTTCAGATTAAACAATATGACAAAGGTACTTTTATCAGCCAAGGTAAGTATGTTAAAGATATGTTGAAGAACTTTGATCTAACACAAACTTCACCGATGAAAACTCCTATGGCACCTCCTCTAACACTTAACAAGGATCCATCTGAAAACCTGTTAATGCCACTTCCTATAGAGGAATAATAGGCTCCCTACTATATCTTACAGCGAGTCGACCTGACATCATGTACTCTACTTGTTTATGTGCACGCTATCAATCTGAACCCAAGGAATCCCATTTGATCGCTGTTAAGCGAATTTTCAGATATCTCAAAGGGACTCCTAACCTCGATCTTTGGTATCCCAAAGACTCAGGGTTCTATCTAACTGGATATTCCGATAGTGATTTTGCTGTTTGTAAACTCGATAGAAAGAGCACCACTGGTGGATGTCAACTCCTACGAGGAAAGCTGGTAAGCTGAACAAGCAAAAAGCAAAATTCAGTGTCCACTTCCACAGCTGAAGCTGAGAATACGTAGCCGCTGGAAGTTGTTGTGCTCATGTCTTATGGATGAGAAATCAACTATTAGACTATAACCTTCAGCTATCAAAGATTCCAATCTATTGCGACAGCACTAGTGCTATCGCTATAGCAAACAATCCAGTGCTACATTCAAAGACGAAACACATAGAGATCAAATATCATTTTATCAGAGATCATGTGATGAATGGTGATATTGAACTTCACTTTATACCCACTGACTATCAGCTTTTTGATTTATTCACCAAACCTCTTGATGAGACAAGGTTCAACTTTCTCATCAGTGAGCTTGGAATGTTGAATCTTGTAGAGTAAATCCTCATCGTTCATGCATTATGTCAGTGATTCTAAGTTCCCCTTTATCACTTAATCTCTGAATAAATGTCTGACTCTCAGGTATGTTCTCTTACACTCAATCACTGAATTTTCATTCAGTAAGACGTTTTTCAAAAATAAAAAATTTAATCACTGATCTTTCTTCAAATGATTCAAAGCTTTTTGATAAACAAAATCTATCACCGCTATTTCTCATCAGTGATCCTTTTCTTTTAAAGAAAAATCAATCACTGATATTTCTCATCAGGGATTCTTTCAAAAAGAAAACCTATCTCTGACTTTCCTTCAGAGATAATTTTGAAAAGGACAAATGAAACGTTTTTCTCTCTCCTATGACGCCATTTGAACCGACAATCCATGACATGTCTTTTTCTGACACGTTCGTCCGTTGCCCTTCTATCCAATCAACTTCGTAGGACGTGTCCATGTCATGATGAAAGTTTGTTTTCCAGCCTCTTTCTCTTTCACACTCTCTAACATATAAAAAGGATGTTTTTTTTTTCATTCTTATCGTTTTACACTTTCTGGATATCTTCTCAAGCAAGACTCTCTCTCTCAAGCATTTGCAAACAATTCTTTCAAGCATTTGCATCTTCTTCCTTAAGTATCAACAGGTTATTTTGATATTCTTTGTCTTAAATCTTGTTACTAAATCTTATCTATGTTCCATCATTATGAGTTTTCACAAGATTTTTGTTCTCTAAAATCATTTTTTTTATTCATTCAAAACCTTTGGTTTTCTCATTGTTCTTTCTTCTTCGACTAAGAACATTGTTTTAATCTTCAAATATTTTGTTTTTTTTTCTACGTTTCTTTCTCCAAATAGAAATTGGTAAAAAAAAATATTCTCATTCTTTCCATATTCAGAAATGGCACAATCCACTCTAATTGCTTCCAAGTCTGCCAAGTTTGCTCTCTCTGAATCTGAAGTTCCCTAGAACAATCATCTTGATCGATTGGACTTCGATGGTGGCAAATACCTACACCTGGTGGAAGAAGCTAGGTTCCTGAAGCAGTCGTGTATTGCTTACGCAATCACTATGGATCCTCAACCATCCAAAACTCTTCTTCAACGATTTTGGTTCACTGCTGAAGAAACCTCCATCACCAACAAGAAAGGTGACCAGGTTCCTACTATCTCTTTCAGCACTGATATAGGCTCAGGCATGATGACTGCATACAGTCTGAGGAAAGCACTCTGATTCCCTGACAAACCCAAAAGTGGATACGATGCCCTTCCAACTGATGCTGAACTCATCTAGTTTCTGGATGATATGGAATACTGTTAGGACAACAAGCCTCGCTCAACCATTCCCAACAAGAAGATGACAAAGATCCTGAAGGCAAACATGCCTTCCCAACTGAACTACATCTTCTCACACATCATTCAATGTGTGAGTGGGAAGAGTGGGTCACTGGATCACGCAAGCAAAGTTCAACTCCAGATGGCTTACTCTGTGATCGCTGGAAAGAACTTCGACTATGCCACCGCTATCTTTGACGATCTCAAGTCAAAGATAGAGAAGACGGAGAGGGATCCCAAGATCCCATATGTATGGTTCATTTGTGCACACCTGAAGTTTCTCTACCCCAACACTTACCCCACTACTCAAGATGGTACTTTCGCCAAAGTGGGTCAGAGATAGTTGGAGGTCAAACCGGTCGTCAATGAGGTAAGTATCTCTACTCTTCGCTCCCGACTCTCTCTCCACACTTATTCTACTTCAGCGGCCATGCAGGAGGTTCTTTCTTTTGCTAGCCCTGCCACTACCACCGCTTCAAAACGACCATCAGCTAGTCTTTCTGGTCCTTCGAAGAAGGCCAAATTGACTAAGGAGACTATCACCCCTAGCTCAAGGCCTGAGGTAGTTTCTCAACAAACTACCTTAGATAGTTTTGTGGGACTCTCCTCCACATCTGCAGCTGTAATCACATCATCAACTGTACCAGCGATCTCGGTCGCTGTCACAACATCAGTGACGCAACCACCCATCTCAGTAACAACTGAGGTAACTACCCAACTCCAAACTTCTTCTATCCCTGTTACTTGTCCTCCCATCTCTTTGGTCTCTAACCCTCCTTCTCTCATGCAGCAACCTCAAGTTGCATTTATAGGACCTGATGCTCAAACCTTTGAAAGAGACATGCATTATTTCAATATGTTTGAACCATCAGGTATACCTAAACCCACAAATACAACTCCCATATCTCCATATAAGCCTGTTACTCTGAAGCTAACTTTTCTTTCAGGTCCTACTATGGCAACTGTTGATTCTCATATCAACATTTTAGGTGTCAAGGTGGATTCTCTCACCACCTCCATCAACGAAACCACTAGCGCTGTCAATACCGCTGGTGAAGAGCTGAAAAAACTCACGGCTACTTGCTCGTCCAAAGCAGAAGCCTCCCAAATCACAACTCTTTAGGGAGAGCTTATCAAGGTAAAGGAGGATTCTCAACTCCTTCAGGAACGTGTCGATACTCTAAGCAACAATATACAGGGGTTATCTGCAAAGATCGATTCCTACACCTCAATCCTACAACAAGTCCTTGAAAAACTGAATGCACCAGCTCTGACGCCCACTCCTTCTTTCACAGAGGCTGACCGCACCTCTATGAATATAGCAGTTGAATTTATTCATCAAGCTACTTCAGACATCCCTGTGATTGAAGAACGTCTAGAGCGTCTAGAGGTTGAAGTCCGGTCCCTAACATCAACAAAAGTTGCTCCTTCCATTTCTGGCCTCCCCCGTTCTGATAATGACAAAGAGGGGGAGAAAGAGCGTACTGACGAAAATCTTGAGAAGGATGCTGCTACTGCTGAAGTTCAGACGGAAGAACCTCCCTCTCAGGTTGAGGGGGAGAAGGTTGTTGACAAAGCCCCTTCATCTTTGCTCGATCAAGTTTTATTGAAGACGAAGAAGAGGAGGAAGAAGAGGATCAAGATAAAGAGCAACACCATGATGATGATGATGAAGAAGAAGACCAGTCTCTATGGTTTTCTGCAGCGACCACTTCATCAGTGATAGCTTCGAAAGAAGTTATCACAGTAGGGGGGAGAAGTGGAACTTCTTCAGGAACCCCTTCCCAAAGCAAACCAAAGGGTTCAGCAGCTGAGGCAAGCCTGAAAATTGTTTAACCATCTGAGGGGGAGAATCCTTATTAGGTATGCCTCTCACTTGTCCCAATATCATTCTATAAATCCCCAACCTCTGTTTCTTTCTAGCCTTTATCTCTCTTCTTCCCAAAACATACACTAACTCTTTTCATCTATTTTTTGAGCAGACAGTTCTCTCCCCTGCTTAAGGGTAAGGAACTACAAATAATCCCAGCTTATATAGCTGTTGACTCAATAACCCCAATCTTCTTTAATGAGATTGATGAAGAAGATGAAGAAGAAGAAGCCCTGCACCATCCAGAAATGCCCTCTAGACCTCTCACTGGTCAGAGGAAGAGATGAAGAGAAGAACAGAGATGATCTTACATCTAGAGAGTCAATGACTGAAGGTCCCTCTTCAAATAATATCTACAGAGCTAGACTTCCGGACTGAAGCTGAAATTGAAGAATCTGTCAGGGCTGAGAAACTGATTGTCGACTATCAAAGAGATGCCTCTCTAGCACTCATGGTTCAGTCCTCTGAAGTCAAAGACAATAAGCTAAAAAAGAATCCAGTGGAAGTCCAGGATGCTCTTCAAAAGGAAATTGAAGAAGAGCGCTGGAAAGAACAAGCGGTCAGCGATAACACTGTCGAATGGTGCAAACATAAGGTCGACTATCGCTCCGACCCATTAAAGATATTAGTTGTTGTCATCTCTGGGAAAAGGAAGAAGGATCGAATTTATGTAACAATGGAGATAACCAGAGAGGATGGTAGCTCGAAGGCTATGTTTGTTTCAAATATTGAAAGCTTCGGCTACATGGAATGGCTAGAGTTCAAAGATGCGCTGAAGAAATCCAACTCAACCTATAGAGGCTATGTCGAATGCATCCTAGAAGCCCTCATCAACAGACTCACTGTTGTGTTAAAGGTACCATCTACTATTCCTTCCAAGCCAAGGAAACTCAAAAGTAATCCTGTCTCCTCCTTATATGAGAATGATGTTGCAATAAGAAACAAAACCTCCATCAAGTTCTCAAAAGAAGCTCTGTTTGGTCTTCCTCCTGATCTCTCAGTACTTGATCTATCCCTGCCTCTTGGTGGTCCATATATTGCAGGGCAAGTACTCAAAGAGCCTTTTGGAATCTTCTTCAGAGATGATGAGGAACAACTCATATTCCAAAGAGTCTCTGAAATTCCTATCTGTCCCCTCAGCCATCTCAAGGATCTCCTATGCTTATGGTGTGACTTCTCTCTTTTAGCTGAACCAATCAAGGAAATCATTAGTCAAGAATCTTCTAATAGAAGGCAAAGAGGAGAAAAAAATACCTGACTATATGGTTATTCCTCCAAAATCTTCTTTAGATAGTTGATAGATTAGTTTTCTATTTCTTGTAATCTATTACTTAAATTTACAGTAGTTAGTTCCTCACTTGTACTTATAATTTTCATGTCTTGTAATTCTATCTTTGAATTAATGAAAATTTCAGTGAAGTACTTAATCCTATCAGTACTGTAAAAGATCCCTCAAAATAGTAATTGGGACATGTATGTTATGAGTCCTGATTATTCCATTATTTTGAACTATAAAGTAATTTTCTTCAGTTACATTGTCATTATCAAATAGGGGGAGATTGTTAATCCAAACTCTCTCAGTGATTTGATAACGACCCTCTTCTATACATAGTGAAAATTATGTTTATTAATATGTATTAGTGTTTCACCAGCAGCGATGAAGATGAGTCTGTTCATTTGTCACTGATGATCTTTCTTATAAACGCTCATATGTATTAGTGTTTCACTATCAGCGATCAGACTGAGTCTGTTCAGTTATCACTGATGTTCTCTAATGTAAACGTAATCCCTGAAGACAAGTTTCGCTTTAACAGATGTTCATAGCTGAATCGAAGACGAAGCTACTAAACAAAGACAAGTCTACTAGTGACCTGATGCGCATATCAGTGAAGCAAAGACGACTCTACTCATACGCGAAGAAACCTAAAGAAAAGCTTCAGCGATAGCTGAACCTCTTTATATCTCTGAAGGAAGAGATATTCAGTGATCGATGATCACATAGCTTATGCCTCAAGTCTCTTTTATCTTTCCCTTCACAACTAGTATGATGTGTCAGAATGGACATACCTCTGCCATAATTCGTACAACAACTCTGTCAACTACACTGTTCATGATACGGCCGAAAGCATATCTCCCAAAGTCAGACCCTCTAAGCCAATCAATGAATGACACGTGTAAAGTGCCCTGTCATGCATTTAATGCATAGGGTATAAATAGAAAGATTACCTCTCCATCTGGAGAATGTGCTCACCTCTAGCCTTCATCTTTCTATCTTATAGAAACCCTTGTTTTCTATATTCTCTAATTCCCATTCTCTATATTCTTGTGCAACCATCTTAGTGTTTTCTTACGTTTGTTTAGATTGAGTTCTACTTAATCTTATTCCGCAACAGACTTGTAAATTGTGTTTGATTTATCAATAAACAATTTATTAAACTTTAAATCATGTGTTTTTATTCAACCCCCTCTTCTACAAACTTGTTAAGCACCTCCAGGACCAACAAAGTTAAACAAACCCCAAAAGGTATTTTCATTAATCAGTCAAAATATATTAAAGATATGCTGAAAAAGTTTAATATGACTTATTCTTCGACAATGAAAACTCTCATGGCTACTGGAAGTCTTTTAGATGTTGATTTATCCGGTAAACTAGCTGACCAAAATACTCACAGGAGCATGATTGGTTTCTTGAGTTATTTGACATCTAGCAGACCGTATATTATGTTTGCAACATGTTTTTGTGCTAAATATTAGGCTAATCCGAAGGAATCTCACCTGGTTGCTGTTAAAAGAATCCAGATGTATCTCAAAGGCATACCCAATCTGGGCCTTTGGTATCCAAAGGATTCTAGTTTTGAGCTGACGACCTATAAAGATGCAGATCATGCTGGTAATAAGCTAGACCTGAAGAGCACCTCTAGACCGTGTCAATTTCTAGGTGATAAACTTGTGAGTTGGTCATCTAAGAAGCAGAACTGTGTTTCAACTTCTATAGTTGAAGCAGAATATGTTGCATCTGTAAGTTGTTGCTCACAGGTGTTGTGGATGAAGACTCGGCTGAGAGATTATGGATACACCATGAACAAGATCCCAATTATAGTGACTCCAAAAGTTCCATTGCCATAACTGCTAATCTGCTACAATACTCAAAAACCAAGCATATTAACATAAGGTACCATTTCATAAACGATCATGATGAGAAAGGATCAATTGAGATGCATTTCATTCCTACAGATTTTCAGCATGTAGATCTTTTTAAAAAAACCTTTAGATGAGAAAATATTTAATTTTCTTGTCAGCAAGCTTGGAATGTTGAATTTATCTGCATAACGGTTGATTCCTTGCAGTCATTGAGGGGGAGTATATCATTGTGTAATTTAAATGTTGCTTGAGTTAAGGGGGAGTAGATTTTTCTAAGTCTGATACTTCTAACCCATGTGGACTCATGTTCATATGAGTACCAAGAACTTATTTGGTTTTACAGACTTATCTGATGACTATGCATTTGAAAATATGCAATTTTCAAGGTGGAGCATCTGAAAAGTTTGAAAATGTGTGAGTGTGTGGAAAAGGTTTTTGAAAAATACTGATTTATGAAGAATGTGAAAAGTACTTTTGAGCTTCAAAGTGTATTTTTTGAAAGTTACTATCTTTGGAAAGCGTGAAAACTTTTGCTATTTTTGGAAATGTTGTTTTTTGGAAGGGATGCAAGACTTGACGCATTATATTGTGTGCGATAAGTTCACTCGACGCAAGGGATGGCATGCGACAAGTTACTTGACGCATTGCATTGCATGCATAAAGTATACTTGATGCAATGCAGTGCTTGCGACAAGTCACTTGATGCAACACGTTGCTTGCGTCAAGTACACTTGACGCATCACGTTGTCTGCGTCAAGTTCTTCCTAGCTTCATTTGACTTACGACAACTTTTCAAGCACACTTGTCGTGAATCGTTCCTTGCAATAAGTTACTCTACACGACTTGTCATCCTTTTCGACAAGTCACTACTTCTTCAGTTTGCATCAAGTGGGAGGCCCAATCTACTCGTACCATGTGTCAATTCCACTCTCGAGTATATATAGACACGTTCGAATTATGAGTTCCCCACTAGTTTCTTTGCAAACATCTCGAGTTTTTCACTTAGCATTTTCTCTTAAGTATTCATGAACCGACTCTTCATTCTTTCACCCAAATTTTCTAAATCAAGATAGGGTTTTGTAAAATCTTTGGTAAATTCTTGATCGATTTTTGTTAATGAGCATTAATCCACTATAAATTTCATGTTTTGACCGTGAATTAATCGACTTAATTCGATTTTTTGAAAATGATTGTTCATCTTCAACGAGTTCATAGTCTGAGAACCTTTCTTGGACAAATGGGAATTTTGAATCGATCATCTCCGAGAACCATTCTTGGACAAATGTGGACATAACTGATTACATGAAATGTTCGACTATTCATGTGCTTTGAACCTAAAATATGAACTTTGGGTTTAGGGTTTGAAATTGGACTTTTAATGCTTAAAATCAAGTTAGGGTTCCCTTTTTGAACTAATCTGAGGACTTTTGTTGTACTTTTGGCCTTGGAATTAACTTTAGGACTTATCGTTTTCTAAAGTTCATGAACTTATGAGAAGTTCATGAACTTATGATTCTTGCGTCAGGTCGGCTGAAACAAGTTGTTTGCGTCAAGTTTGCAAAATCATTTTATTTGCGTCAAGTTCCATATTCTAGGTGTCATGCGTCAAGTTTCATTTTTGAGCGAAAATTCTTCTAAGTGTACTTGTCGCATGTAGTTGCCAACGACAAGTGGTTCATTTCTTCGACCTGCGACAAGTACCACTTCTCGTATTCAGTGGTCTGCGTCAAGTGCTCAAAGCACTTCTCGGGGCCTTTGGCTTGCATCAACTGGACTTAGAGATTTTTCAGTTTTTTGAAAAAAAAATTGAAATTTTTTTTGTGCTTAACTGGCCCATAGGACACTGGTCGTATCTTTTTCCATTTCAAGTAATTCTAATGGTCAGCAATGATCATTTAGTTGAACAAAGAGTGATCATGGATGAGAACATGCCTCAAGCAACAAGAGAGGCCCCACTCCCATCTTCCAAATCCAAAAACCCATCATCTCATAATGCTGAGAACTCCGATCATGCTCTTATTCATCCGAATGAATACTTGCAAATCCTGCCGAACAATCATCATGTTGACTTCAACCATCTCAACATCGATCCGATCGTCATGGAAATCCTCAAAGGCCACCCATTGGAATACGCACTGACAACAACTGTTTTCGTACCATTGAACTACCTGCAACAAGCTTGGAAGTCAATCACATTCGTTTATGAGAACGACAGACCTACTTTTGAGATCCAGATTGACGAATACATCACTGTCTTAGACTATGACAGACTAAGAATGGTATTGCGCTTACCAGAAGTTGATTCAAGAGAGGGCACAACTACTTTTAACATATACCCCACTGACTCTGAAGTATTTGGAGGATTTCGAGAGTTGGGTTATACTGGAGAGCTCAACATGATAAGTCAGTTTAAGAATACCAAATTGCACATATCTGGTATACACTTTTCTCGGTGATAAACAGATGCTTGACTTCAAATAATACTGGAGTAGATAATGCAAGAATCCCACATACTCCGACTATTCCATGCGATAGTATACGATCTCCATGTCAACTACGCATTTATTTTCTGTAACGAGCTCCACGACAGAGTTCAAGCGAAGAGAACCAACAAAGCAAGCATATTTGTACCGTATCAGAGGTTTATGCAGTTAGTCGTATTCAACATGTTATGGTCAAACAAGAAAATACCTAGAAGAAGAAACTATGAGTCTGGACTAGAATGCAGCATGAGATATCTCCAGAAGCAAATGCAAGTGTTCCTCTGCAGCATGCTCATAACTGCATCTCTTCTTGCCTACGCGGATCCGACTGCCAAGTGTATTAGAGAATATCTTAAGTCTATGGATCGGCCAGAGCCAGCGGTTCCTACCCAATATTCCATTCCTAGGTGAACGGTGTCTGTGAGGGTTCAGAGTACCACGGGGGTCTCTGAACGGGTCGAGACAACGGAAAATTCCGAGAGGGAAACAGGAGGGGGTCAACATACTGAACTGGAGGCCTTGGAATCATTAGAAACTACTAGTCAACATCATGATTCCATGTCTCAAGATGATGATGAATTTATTTCACCATAAACTAGTCGACAACTTGAGAATGTCGATGAAAGATCGGATGTCGAGACTCAGTCGGATCTTGCTGCTAGTGATAATGAAGAATATGCTGACGACAGAAATGATGACGGCAATGATGAAGATGACGATGATGACAACAAAGATGATGATTAAAAGGATCATGGACCTGAGTTGAACGTTGATTCTTCTATTCAGCAAGTCATCGGAGATATAAGGCGAATTGAGGGAGATATATTCGAAAATGATGAAAATGTGAGACAGAGAGATAGGACGCAAAAAGAAAATGGGGAGAGAGTATGCACCCGAACCTACGTATCTAGAAAGGCAGCCACATCTGCTACAAAGACTCATGTGTTTTATTCCATGTATTGAACAAGAGATTTAGTTGCCCACTAACGCAACTACACACCCCAACCAGCCATTAAGTTACCTCACAATAGGTAATCATCACAGATATTCATGGGATCAAGCATAAAGGTTATCCAGTCCTCACTCAGAGGATATAGATATTGAAAACAGAGGACATCAGCCCTAGTCCTCACCTTTATTCAGTGCACTCGTGTGTAAAGCCCTTTGATGAAATATTTTCATTTCCTAGGACACTAACATCTATACCAGCTACCATCGGACGTCTTAGTGACCCGATAGGAATACCCAGAGTAGATCCATTAGTTGGACTACAAGGACCAGGTGGAAATCCTATCATTGCTACCGATATGCCAGCTTTGAACATAGGCCACGTAGTTGTTTCAACGGAACATCTATGTGACTCCAATGTTACCTTATCCGACTTCGTGTCAAGGGAATTTCTCAACGGCGCCCTAACGGCTGTTGAAGACCGGATGTTAGATGAACTCTTTTCAGTAAAGAGGATGCTAAAAGGAAAAGATCCAATAGTTGAGCCTGTACAACCACCTCCACCTCCACCAGTTCAGACTCCAACTGCTGCTGATTTTTCTGTGAATGAGATCAAAGCACTGTTGTTTGCCAAGATCCTATCTGAGGCTCCAGGAGATCAATCTGATGCTGACTTGGTTGGACTTCTCCGTGCTCAACAAACTTAAACTGTCCCAACTGTACCTCAAGTTCAATCTGATCATGTGACTTCTTTAGCGTTCAACCAATTCAAGACTAAAGTTTTGACTACCATACAGACTATGCAATAGGAAATCTCTGACTTATCCGCAGTAGTTTAGAATTCATGCAATGCTCAAGCTCAGGGCTAGAGGAGAAAGCATGACAATGATTTATATCACGATCATGAGGAGGAGAGGCCTGAGAGACAGAGAGTTACTGAAAGCTCAGATCAGCTATATGGCTCAAAATCAGTGGCTGATGAAATAGCTTAGAAATTCCAGAGTGGTCAATACAGTGAAGAAAGTGGGAAGCAACTGGTACTATATGTTGATCCAACAGTTGTAAAGCCCGAGTTTGCTACTGGAGAGGAGTTGTTGCAAATCACTGGAGGTTATGTGGAGAACATTGATGTTTTCTCAGATGACGATGAGAATGCAGATCAGCATGACAAGTTTTAGAAAATTAAAGAAGAATTTGAGGAGCTGATAGATTTTTCTGATGATGAGAATGGGGGAAATGTAATGGAAAATTTGTTTGGTGATAAAGATATAGATGTTCTACTTCAGTTGTATCGCCCAGATACTCCTGAAGACATTAAACTAAGCCATGTTTACAATGAATTACCAGAGTTTCATGAATTCAACTTTCCAGAAGCAGAAGATCCAGTGAGCCAAAGCCAACTTGCTTTTCAGCCTGCTGAATCATCACTGTAACACCCGAATTTTTTGGTAAACAAATTCTTTCAAGTTCACTCCCAAAATTCTCTATCTCGGGTATAAACCCCTGGTAAAGATTTCCGTTGAATGGTGGATCGGGTTGAGAGTGTCGTGAAGCTTGAAAGATCGAATTTTGGGGATCGGGGAGGCACTAGGCGATAGTGCCACACGACAGTGACATTGTAAAAATCCTTGTGGCATAGTCATGGGGCCTCAGGGGCATTCAGTACAGATCCGGCGATTGTGCCATGCGACTGTGACATCTGTCACTATCGCTTGGCACTATCGCGGGAGTGGCTGAGCTCTTGGTACACCCGGGGCGATTATGGTCGGCGATAGTGAGAAGTGTCACTATCACATGTCAATGTCGCGGTCGGGGTCGGGGTCCAACAGATCATTAAATGTGATTTTTGACCTCTCTTATTCATTATTCCTCCTTAACTCTTAAGATTCATTTCCTCTCACTCTCTCCTCATTAAATCCGATTTCTAGGGCATTGAAGGCTCCACTTGTCTTATCTCTTCAAAGATTTCCTCCACCATTCAAGTTTGTGAAGTCTAGAGTTTAAGTTTTGGCATCTCACTTCTTCATCTTCACCTCATTGGTGAGTACATTAAACTCTTTTAAACCTTATACACATCAAAACTACACTTTTGAACCTATTATCATCTATAGGTTAACATTTTATTATTTGCAAGATTTTAACCTAAAAATGGGTTTTGGAGATTTTAGGGTTTTAACCATATTTTTTGGAATTTATTATTGGAAAACTTGCTTTGAGTAAAACTCATGTTCTATTCATTTATTTATGAGTAAATATATGAAGGAAAACCATTTTTCATGATAACTAGGGTTTCCTTAAAATGGAGATTTTAGTTAGAATTGGATGGTAACCTACTAATGGTTATGGATTGATTTAAAAGACGATGAAATGTTGGAAAACCTTGTTTTGGAGACATTTTGTATGAGAAATGGAAAAGAACCTTGACTAATCTATATTTTTCTTTTAAATGCATTAAAGGTTAAATTATGCAACGATATTCTGTTATGAAGATTTTCTTATGATACCTATATGCATTTATATCATTTAGTCACAAATGAAATTGTGACTATGCCATAAACTATTACTAATGGATCCATAGGAATAGAAATTGGCTTATCTTGGAGATGTTATCCCCATATGTAACCAGTTGAGACATTGGGTCCTCGAAGGCAATTTGGTACGGTTATGTGGGACCGCTTACTAGCCATGAGCCATAAATGTAATCCTAGTGAATGAGTATGACTTGGATCCTCGGGTGCCCTCCCCCACATTTGAGTATGAGCCACGTTGTTCGTGGCCATGGGTCCAAGTATTGAGCTCACAACTCGGAAAGTAGATTACTTTTGTGTTCCGCCACGATCCTTGGAAATCGGGTCTCCCCCATCATCCTAAGATGTTTTGGACCGTAAGTCCCTTATGTGGTTATTGTTACACCTTATCTTTCCAATTTATTGAAAAACTATTTATTCATGTTTCAATCATTTCCAAGTTAATTCTATAAACTGTTTGTTCTAACTAGGCGTTAAGCTAAAAACTTTTTCTCAAATGATGTGTATAACAGGTTCCCTTAGCGGTGGGTCGCCCAAGGTTTGAGGGAAGAGAGTTGGGCCATTAAGGCATTTTTGGGAATAGATACTTTTGGAGACATGGCATACAAAAGATAGGGTATTTTAGGAATTTGGGTTGACAACCAGCATATTCTAGATATGTAATGTTTAGATTAGTTTGTTGTCGATTTTAATATTCTTCCATAGGATTTGTAAACGCTATTATACATTTACCCGTTTGGGTGGTATCCATTAATTATAGACGTCATATTTCCGAATTTTTAAGTTTTAAATTTACCCTTATTATAGGGTGTAACAAGTTGGTATCAGAGCACTAGTTTAAGTGAACTAGGCATGAATGTAAGATGTCTAGACTTAAGCTGAGATAATAAGCTATGATTTGTGAGATTGGGTAGAACTTCTAAGATAAAACGGTCTTAGAGTCAACGGAAATTACACTAATTGAGAGTTGTGGTAATGGTAACGAGAATTCTTACGTATCATATGTTCATAATTTCACTTACTTAACGTTATTATGATGGTGTTTTACGTGAGAATGCTTGATTTGCCGTTGTTATGACAATTGATAAATGTAGTAGTATGTTTCCTTCGTGTTTATCTCTTTTAATCTCCTTCTTACCCTTCTTTCTGATGTGTGCCAGATTAAGGATTGTAAGTACGAGTGGAAGGTTGCATACGCGTGTCGATGGAAGCGAGGCGACCGCTTCAACGGCTGATCAACCGGAGAGGGTTAAAGCCATTGTACGCCCACCTTTACCGCCACTGTTGGGTGGAGGGACTGAAATCATCCCAAGGGTTGACCTGGCTTCATCCAACCTGGTCATTCGGGAGGCAACTCCTCAATCTGAGATGATGGCCAAGTTGATGATGGTGATGAACGAGGCTATGGCCAAGCAGCAAGAGTTCCTCCTGAAAGTGATTGAGGACCGTGATGTGAGCAACCGTATGAATGAAACGGTTGTTGAGAATGTGGTAGTGGCTGGATCCGGGGGCATCGGACATGTGATTCCCACCGAAGAGCCTACACCGGTGGATGTAAGGCAAGAGAGGAGGCCTTGCTCCTACAAATCCTTCTTGTGTAGCAAGCCACCTAAATTTTCCAGATAAGACGATCCAGTTGCATGTATCAACTGGATCCATGAAATAGAACAAGCCTTCGACTCCAGCGATTGTGATGAGGTCCAGAAGGTTCGTTTTGGTTCTCAGATGCTTCGGGAGCCCGCTCTTATTTGGTGGAACGTCACCAAGTCCACCTTCTCACCCACTGTTCTAGCTCAACAGACTTGGACCGCTTTCAAGGAAAAAGTCATGGGGGAGTATTACAACGAGCAAGCTATGGATAAAATTGTGGCAGAGTTTCGAGCTCTCAAGAAAGGGAGTATATCGGTGAGGGAGTACACCTGGAAATTCATGGAGAAACTTGGGTTGGTGGGGCATCTGGCTCCGTCGGCGAAGGAGAGAGTCAAGGCCTATCAAAAGGTCCTACCAATAGACATGATTGCTATGGTCCAAAACTCCAAAGCCATCACCCTTCGTGAGACTGTTGAGGAGGCCTAGATCATGGAGGATGTCTACACCAGAGGAAAGGAGGAGAGAGCCAAGGTGGGAGAGAAAAGAAAATGGGAAAGCAATCCCAGACCTCCCAAGAGGTCTCAGCCATTTGTCGGGAATCGAAACTTTGATAAGAGACGTGAAGCTAGATGGTGCTAGAAATGCCGGACCAAGCATCATGGGAATTACAATTCCACTCCATACCCTTGCTCTAAATGTGGGAAGGTTGATCATCCCACAAGAGATTGCCCGGTGAAAGGGGTTATCTGCTTCGAGTTCAAGGCATCGGGGCACGTGAGAAGATATTGCCCTAAGCTCAAAGCGAGTAATGCATCAGACAAGAGGGAGAACCCTCCCAGAGTCCCGGGGCATTCGTTCCAAATGACCACCGAGGAGGAAAAGGCATCGACGGACGTGGTATCGGGTACGTTTCTCCTAAAATCTGTAGATGCTCGTATGCTATTTGATTCTGGTGCCAGTTTCTCTTTCGTATCTAAATCTTTTCGCCAAAAGCTTGTTATTCCCACTAGTAGTCTAGAGGATGCCATAGTGGAGGAAATAGCGAATGGTGGTCAGGTGTTAATCCGTGATATCTTGAAGGGGTGTACTCTCGGTATTGAAGGGAAGAAATTCCCGATTAATTTGATGCCTACGGTCATTGGCGGGTTCGACATGGTAGTT
Organism: Arctium minus; assembly: GCA_954870635.1. Taxonomy (NCBI): domain Eukaryota; kingdom Viridiplantae; phylum Streptophyta; class Magnoliopsida; order Asterales; family Asteraceae; genus Arctium; species Arctium minus. The sequence goes on along the minus strand of OX941087.1, from coordinate 37,425,842 downwards.
GCATGGATTGGTTAACGGACAATCAAGCCGAAATAGTATGTTCCAAAAAACTAATCTGACTCCCCATTCCTAGTGGTGACGTTGTGATTATTCATGGTGACAGGAGAAAGGGTGATGTAGCGATCATCCCCATGGCTAAGGCACGAAAATGCTTGGTAAAAGGATGCTCATCCTTCCTGGCATACGTGATTGACGCCAAGCTCGAGAAGAAGAAACTTGGAAATGTGAATGTGGTATGCAAGTTTCTGGATGTCTTCACGGACGAGTTGCCCAGTTTGCCATCCAATTGTCAAGTAGAGTTCCGGATTGATCTAGTACCGGGGTCAACTCCGATTGCTCAAGCCCCTTACTAGTTAGCGCCATCCGAGATGCAAGAGATAATGGCTCAACTCCAAGATCTTCTAGAAAAGGGTTTCACAAGGCCGAGCTCGTTTCCTTGGGGAGCTCTGATCTTGTTTGTCAAAAAAAATGACGGTATGATAAGAATGTGTATCGATTACCGTGAACTTAATAAAGCAACGGTGAAGAACAAGTATCCGCTTCTGAGAATCGACGACTTGTTCGATCAACTTCAAGGAGCGGGTTGTTTCTCAAATATTGACTTGAGCTCGGGATATCAACAAGTGAAGGTGAAAGAAGATGACATCTCGAAGACGGCTTTAGGACACGATACGACCATTATGAATTCCTCGTGATGCCATTTGGACTAACTAACGCACCGGTGGTGTTCATAGATTTGATTAATAGAGTGTGCCGACCATTCCTGGACAAGTAGGCCATTGTTTTCATTAATGACATACTTGTGTATTCCAAGAGTGAAACATAACATGAGCAACACCTTCGTGAAGTCTTAGAAGTGTTGAGAAAGGAGAGGTTGTATGCCAAGTTCTCTAAGTGTGACTTTTTGCTTGAAGAGGTTCAATTTTTGGGCCACGTTGTCACTCGAGATAGAGTGAAGGTGGACCCCTCTAAAATTGAAGCAATGATGAATTGGGAACCTCCCAAGAGTCCATCCGAGATACAAAGCTTCTTGGGTCTAGGGAGTTATTACTGGAGATTCATCCAAGATTTCTCCAAAGTCGTTTCTCCTTTGACCGCCTTGACTCGAAAGAATGTGAAGTTTGTATAAGCCGAGGAGCAAGATAAGGAATTACGGACTTTACAAAAGAAGTTATGTGAAGCTCCGATTCTATCTCTACCCGAAGGGTCGGAAGACTTCTAGGTTTATAGCGACGCTTCAAAAATGGGTTTTGGATGCGTCTTGATACAAAGGGGTAAGGTGATCGCTTACGCATCAAGGCAACTCAAAGTTCACGAGAAGAACTATCCTACCCATGGTTTGGAGTTGGCGCGGTGGTGTTTACTTTGAAACTATGGCTACAGTATCTCTATGGCACGAAATGTACACTCTACACTAATCACAAGAGTTTGAAATACGTCTTTGATCAAAAGAAGTTGAACATGAGGCAAAGGCGGTGGCTCGAATTACTCAAAGATTATGATTTCAAGTTGTTTTACCACCCTAGTAAGGCGAACGTAGAAGCCGACGCTTTGAGTCGAAAGGACTATAGCGGAAGCATCTGGGCGACCCTTTCAAGAATAGAGTTGGTGTCAAGCCTCATTAAGAAAATTAAGACATCTCAAGGGGAGGCTTTGTTCAAATAAAACCTCAAGGATGAAGTGATGTCGAAGCAACGATTTCTCTTGATGGAGGATAGTCGTGGAGTGAAGTTGTTTAATGGATGAATTTGGGTGCCCAAGATTGGGGGCAATCGAGAACTTGTCCTTGAAGATGCCCATAAGTCCAAGTATTCCATCCGTCCGGGGAGTACGAAGATGTGTAGGGACTTAAAGCTAAATTATTGGTGGTCGGTTATAAAGCTTGATGTAGCAGGTTACGTGGAGCGTTGTGTGACTTGCTTACAAGTAAAGGTCGAGCATCAACGACCTTATGGGAGTCTTCAATCCCTAGATATCCCCGAGTGGAAATGGGAACATATTACCATGGACTTCGTGACTAAGTTACCTAAAACCTTACGAGGTCATGATACCATATGGGTAATAGTCGCACGGTTGACCAAGAGCGCTCACTTCTTGGCCATGCGTGAGACCCTACTGATGGACAAGTTGGCAAAGCTTTACATCGATGAAGTGGTTTCAATATATGGAGTGACCTTGTCTATTGTATCGGGTTGTGATATTCGGTTTACTTCAAACTTTTGGGATGGCTTGCAGAAAGAGCTTGGTACGAGAGTAAAGTTGAGTATAGCTTACCATCCTCAAACTGACGGCAAAAGTGAGAGGACGATCCAAACACTAGAATACATGCTAAGATCTTTCGTTATCGACTTCAGGGGTAGTTGGGACTCTCAGCTATCTTTGGTGGAGTTCGCATACAATAATACCTACCACTCGAGTATTGGAATGGCACCGTTTGAAGCCTTATATGGACGAAAGTGCAGAACTCCTGTGTGTTGGCTCGAGGCAGGGTATTATTTTTTTTCCCTGCTATTAAGTTGCTATCTCACTTGTACAATGGATCCTCTCTTAGAAGAAGAAGTTAGTTTTTTATTTGTTTTTTGTTATAAGCTTCCGTTGCATGTTTATGTTTGGAAAAACTTCTTCTTCCAACAGTGGTATCAGAGCCACTTGTACAATGTGATAGAACTTTTCTCATCTTTTTTCTTGAAGAAATCGGTTTTGAATGTTTTGTTCACATTTTCGGGAAAAGATGTGTAGAGAACATGCAAAAGGATTTCTAAGGTTTTTCAAGTTTTAAGTTTTCCTCTGTAACACCCGTAATTTTCGGTAAGTAAAGGTCACCCAGACTTTTTTGAAACTTATAGATGGTGGGATTTATGTTGGGAAAACATTATTTTAAGTCCCTAAGAGTTTTGAGAGTGTTGACATAGAAAAAGTTGAGTTTCCGGCGACTATGACATGGTCATAGTCGCATCGGAAAAGTAGTAGCCAAGGGGGAGCCTTCTGGACCACTTGAGCGACTATGACATGCGACAATCACATGTCAAAGTCGTATGGAATTGTAGCACAGTGGTACCACACTTGTTAAAAGTCGGATTTTCAGTCCCATTCTTCATTTCTTCATAACTCTCTCATTTCTACTATGTTTTTGGCGACTCAAGTTGCTATGGTTTCGTTTTTGAGAGATTTTCAAGGTTATATTTTAGTTTTGGGAATATGTAAGAGTATTTAGTGGTGGATTGGAAGCAAAGGTCAATAGCTCATCATCATCACCTCTATCTCCAAGAAATTTGGGGTTTTCTAAGTTTTCACCAAAACCTAAGTGGTGAGTTGATCCTCCTAGTTTGTAAAATTTATTATGAGTCATAAATTATCTATTGATGATTTCCTAGTGTTTATGTTTCTCAAATTTTGTTTTGGAAGATTTTGAGAAAAGTTAGGTCAAATTAGGGTTTTTTGGCCAAAATGAAGATTTTGATATAAGATGTTTGGGGAATGATTCTAAGTGTTTGGATATGTGTATTGATGGTTGAAAACTTATGGATCTAGGTTTTTGGAAGATTTGGCTTGAGGATTCAAATTTCTTCAAAGGAGCTTAAGTTGGGGAAAATCTAGATTTTGCCTAATTCTAGCAAGGTGAGTTCAAGTTGATTTGTGAAAATGGTGTACATGCCAAAATATCCGTTTTAAAATGTTTATATGTTTTACATGAAAGTATCAACTGTGAGTTATTCAGTGAGTTTTGATTTCTCGAAATATTAGATTTTATAAACATTGTAAAACACCCACATTTGGGATTTTGGGCATTTTGTTAAATAAATCATAAGTGTTGGTATTTTAATGATATACTTTATGAAAGTAGATCTTTTGAGTATAAAAGCACTTTTAGTGTGGGTTTTGGAGAAATGTTTGATTTTGTGTTATGTGACGTTTTTGAAAGAATAAATGGTATAAACCCATTTAGAAAATGATTTATCCCAATCTAACTTGTGTCGGAGTTTGTTCATTTATCTTGGAGCGGGTGTTTGCATAAACATGAGTTGATTCTGTTTAATTGTATTTTATGACTTTTGGCAAATGGCCAATTGATTTGTGGAACTTTGACTTGGTTTTTAGTAAAATGAGTCTTTGGGACATTTGTCCGGTTTTAATAGCCTGTTGTGGAGTTTGAGTATGATTGCGTTTATTTCATATCATTTAAGAATTACATGTTTTGAGTGATTTGGTCATTCAATTGGAGTCATGTAATGTTATAGATTGTAATGTAATGGATCCATAGACATATAAGTCGGTCTTTAATAATTTAAAAAGGGCTATTGTTTCCATGTTGGGACCAGGATTAGTCATGGCGTCATCGAGGGCCTTATGGTGCGGGCTCGTGGAATCAAACATCTGTCATTGGCCCTATGATGTAATCTCTAAGTCTGTTTTTATGGGATAGTTATTCCCATTTGTAACTAGTTGAGACATTGGGTCCTTGGAGGCAACTTGGTATGGTTATGTGGAGCCGGATACTAGCCCTGGGCCGTAAATGTAATCCTAGTGAATGAGCATGACTAGTATCCTCGGGTGCCCTCATCCACATCTTAGTACGAGTTGGCAAGCTCGTGGCCATGGGTCCTATTATGGTCAGCTCATTAACTTGGAAAGTGGCCTACTTCTGTGTTCCGCCACAAGCCATGGAATTCGGGTCTCCCCCGTCACCGAAAGGTGTTATTTTGGGTATTTAGTTTTAGCCTTGTTTTTCGGTGACGTTTTGAGTTTTGGGTGTTCTCCATATGTTATAATTTTGGAGGCTTGAGTTTTATATTTTGGTCGTTTGCTTTATAAAGTTTTATTCAAATTTCAATATTTGAGCATTTACCAATATTCACGTTTTGAGTAAGTGTTAGGTTGCATTACTTCATGAAAGAATGTTTTGGCATTGAGACGTTCATCTATAAAATGCGTATTATTAGAAAACGGGTTGTTCTCATATTTAAAGTAATTCATGTAATTCATTTTGAAGGATCATGATTTAAGTTGCATTATTTTCGTTTAACGATTTTTATAATCATGATGAAAACTCTTGAACTCACTAGGCGTTAGCCTAACCTTTTTATTTGTCGGCATGTGCATCAGGTTCTTTTTCGGGATTAGTTCTAGCGACACTGTGAAGAGATGAGTGCTAGTTGTGTGCTAGTTGTGTGCTCGAAGAAGTGAATAGCTTGGTGAAGTCTTCCGCATTTACTTTGGATATAGCGACTGCCATTGGGTTTTAGTAACACCCGACTTTAATTAGTCTTTATGTAAGACTTTATTCATTTTGTTGACGGTTAAATCTAGAATCGTATTTCTTGTGTGAACTTGCCGTAAGAGATTTTATCCTTCTTTGAGGTATTATTAAAAGTTTTAAATTAGTCTTTTTTTTCCAAATTTGAGGGTGTTACGTTTTCCCTCCCTCTTGGACCTTCGATTTTGACATGCATGTTGGAAAAACGAAAGATTTTTTGATGCCATGGTTCAATATTTATAAAGATCAAATTTTCGGAATTTTTGCGATGGATCCGAAAATACCAAGAGATTTTATTTTATTTTGATATAAAATAAATGAAAGAGGGAAAAATAAATTAAAATCTTGAAAACCTTGTTTTACAAAACTAGTATTTGTAAAAATAAAAGAAAAAGTTGATTTTTCCATTAAGTATGGATTTTTTGGTTTTGGTTTCCCAAAATATTTTGATTCACTTGCATGTTGTTGTTTGGATGGTTTTGGCATGAAAACCATACTTACAAGACATAAAAGTGTGTTTTTGTGTTTATGTTCTCAAAAAAAAATTGATGGCATAGAAACATGCAAACAAAGATTGATTTTGTTTAAGTGCCAAAAGTGTATGTTTAAATCAATATTTATCAAAATATGACTTACAAGGATTTTGGCACTCCTTGTTTTGGTTCCCTTTTGTGTTTGTATGGATCCAGTAACAAGTGCCTCTCTTGACCCCATGTGATTGTGATGTTTGGTTAGTATTTGATTAATTATTGGTTTGTAATAATTTGCGCGACTTGCATGTCGTTTTCATTCATGTTATGTAAATGTATATGCAACCTTCATGTCGTTTCTAATTTTATGTATTTGTAAAATAGCATTGAATAGAGTAAAAAATTAGTTCTCCAATAATTGCAAATCAAAGACGGTGCAACCAAAAGGGAATTATGAAGAATGACGTTTTGAAGGTGGTCCATCTGAGCATCAAACGGTGATGGCGAGTTTAGTGGGACCCAGTCATGTATTTTGAATATGTCCCTAGGTTGACCATGTTTTTTTCCGTGTGTTGGCTCACCGGAAAAACGCATAGGATTTGAGACATTGTTACCGTTTTTTGCTTGTTGTGGTTGCTTTATTAATTTTATAAATTTCTTTAGGTCTTGCATGCTAGAAAATTTTATTTTAATTAATTAAAGAATCACAAAGTTTGGTTAATGAGTTAACAAACAAACAAGCAAATGAATTTTAGCAAAAATATAAAAGTTGTTTTAAAATGGTGTAAAACAAAATTTTGCTAAAAGAAAGTTAAAAGGTTTTAACTAGAAAAACAAAAACCCGTTTTAAGTAAATCAAACGTTATCCATGAATAAAACACACATTTGAACTAACCGTTTTTCCGACGTGAGAAGTATTAACGCCAACACGTCGGTTAGACATTAGGGATGATGATGTGAAATTCGCGAAACCCGAGAGTCTTGGGCCGAGTGTCACATGTTTTATCATGGACGGTTTACAATCTAGACTTGTGATCCGCGGCATACTCGTCACGAGAAAGGATTAGCGTTGAAGGGATTAAACATGCCAAATGACATAATGGATGTCAACGAATCTCGCAAGGATCTAAGAATTTCATAGAGAATTAAATTGATAAAATGGCTATCTACCTAAATAACTGCTAGTTGCGATCCGCGGCATACGTGTCGTAGCTAAGAAGTGAAATATGGGTCTTAGCCTTGTTAAGTATAATTGTTTATTTAAATGTTTGGGTGATTATTATAACAAGAATTATTTAATTCAGATCAATGAAATATATTTTTCTACTTTGATATATGTCAAACAACAACACGAATTCATCGATTTCAAACTTTTGTCTGAAAGGGCTTCTCGAGAAGGACAAGCTCACGGGCTTGAACTTCATGGACTGGCTTCGCAACCTGAGAATTATACTCAGGATGAAAAAGAAGCAGAGATCCATTGAGGAACCCCTCCTTAAGGCACCGTCAACCGAAGCATCTCGGGCGATTCGGGAAGAGTACAAAAAACGTCTAACCAAATCATATGAGGCCGCTTGCCTCATGTTAGAAACCATGGCACCTGAGCTCCAAAAGGGTATAGAGAGCCTTGAGGCGTATGACATGCTTAACCAACTGAGGGACATGTTCCAACAGCAGGCTAGGCAATAGCGGTTTGACACAGTCAAATCTTTGGTGGGATACAAAATGGCCCCGGGAAGCAGCATCAGTGTGCATGTTCTTAAAATGAACTCGTGCATGACCAGCTGGAGCGTTTTGGTTTTCCCTTTAGTCAAGAGCATGCCACGGATTTCATCCTAAACTCACTGACTAGTTCATACGAATCGTTCATAATGAACTACAATATGAACAACATGGAGAAAACCATCATGGAGCTCCATGGCATGCTGAAGACCGCCGAGTCAAACATGGCCAAAACTAAGCCTTTTGCTCCCATATTGGCCATTAGGGAAGGAGGAGTCAAGAAGAAGAAGCGAAACAACCCCCCCCCCCAAAGGCAAAAAGAAGGGAATAGTTGGCCAACCCAACTCCAACCCTAAGCCCAAAGGCAAGGGTAAAGCTAACTCTACGATTTCTCAATCGAAAACTCCTGAGGATGCAACATGTTTCCACTGCGGGGAGAAAGGACATTGGAGGCGTAGCTGTCCGAAATACCTGAAGGAGTTGAACCTTCAGGTATGTATATGATTGAACTCCACAGCACCTCTGCTTCTATTTCCTGGGTATTGGACACAGGATGTGGTACTCACATTTGTACTGATGTGCAGGGACTAAAACAAAGTAGGAAGCTAAGACGCGAAGAGCTCGACCTAATCATGGGGAACAAACATATTTCTCTAGTTGATAGGATTGGTTATTATGAGCTTACTTTTGAATCTGGTGTGTCTGTGGTGTTATTGAATGATTGCTACTCGGCCGAAATGGCCAGAAACATTATTTCTTTAAAAGCGTTGTATGATGATGGTTTTAATTTTATATTTGATGATGGATCAATACTTGTGTTTAAAAATGAGTTACTTTACTTTAAAAAAGATGGATCAAGTAATGGCATCTATGAAACCAACATCAGCCTAAGAAACAATAATAGTTCAATCCTTAATGTTGATTCGACTTCATCCAAAAATGGTTCAGATAAGACATATCTGTGGCACTATCATCTTGGCCACATTAACAAGAAACGCATTGCCAAACTCCAAGCAAATAGGATTTTGGAATCAATTGATCATGCATCATATGATGAATGCGAATCATGTTTACTAGGGAAGATGACTAAAGCACCATTTACAAGAAGCTATGAGCGGGGAAAAGATCTGTTGGACCTTGTAAACAGTGATGTGTGTGAACCATTCAAATCGCCTATAAGACACGACAAAAGGTACTTCGTTACGTTTATTGATGATTTCAGTAGATATGGATATGTTTATTTGATTAAACATAAGTCTGAAACCTTTGAGGTGTTCAAGACATTCCAAAACAAAGTACAGAATCAATTGAACAAAAGGATTAACATCCTCAGATCTGATAGAGGTCGTGAGTATCTTAGTCTAGAATCCAACGATCATCTAAGAGATTGTGGAATTATCTCACAGTTAACTCCACCCGGGACACCACAACACAATGGTGTGTCCGAGAGAAAAAACCCGAACATTGTTAGATATGGTTCGGTACATGATGAGTCGTTCTACGCTTCCTATCAGTTTATGGGGTTATGCCCTAGAATCTGCCGCAAAAATCCTTAACCTCATTCCAACCAAGAAGGTTTCCAAAACACCATCTGAAATATGGAGTGGTAGGATCCCTTCACTAGCATATTTAAAAATTTAGGGTTGCGAGGTTTACGTTCGTCTTGAGACTCAAGACAAGTTAGAACCTAGATCAGAGAACTGTTATTTTGTTGGATATCCTACTAGTTCTTTTGGATATTTTTTTTACAAACCTTCTGAGAACAAAGTCTTTGTTGCTAGAAGGGCAGTATTCCTAGAGAGGGAGCTAATATCCAAAGATGCAGTGGGAGCCGAATTGATCTTGAAGAAATTTAGGAATCAATCAACATGGAATCTGATGTTGGCACTAGTTACCATCAATAGGTTGTACAACCTGAAGATGATGGAGAATCTGACATTCATCCACCACCTGTTTGCAGGTCTGATAAAGTACGTCAGGAACTGAAAGATGTGGTTTACTCATTTCTGATGGTGATGAGTCACTGGTAGATCTTGATGAACCTTCCAGTTATCAGGAAGCCATGGCAGGCCCAGATTCTACTAAATCGAAGGAGGCTATGGAAAGCGAGATCCAATCCATGTATGATAATCAAGTCTAGGACTTGGTTGATCAAATGTCTGGCCTTAACACAGTTGGGTGTAAATGGGTCTTCAAAAAGAAGACCGACATGGATGGGAAACTACACACATACAAAGCCAGACTGGTGGAAAAGGGTTACACACAAACTCATGGTGTAGGCTACAATGAAACTTTTTCACCAGTAGTTATGTTAAAATCTATTAGGATGTTGATTATCGTAGCAGCATTTCATAATTATGAGATATGGCAAATGGACGTTAAAACCGCCTTCCTTAATGGAAAGCTTACAGAGGATGTGTTTATGACACAGGCTGAGGGTTTTGTACGTTCTAAGCATCCCAATAGAGTGTGTAAGCTTCAGAAGTCCATTTATGAACTCAAGCAAGCATCTCGTAGCTAGAATCTTTATTTTGATGAGAAAATCAAGGAATTTGGTTTTGTTAAAAGTGAAGATGAACCATGCGTCTATGTCAGAACTTGTGGGAGTACCATAGTCTTTCTTGTATTGTATGTCGACGACATACTACTCATGGGAAACAATGTCCCAACATTGTGAAGTGTTAAAACTTGGCTAGGGAATTGTTTTTCCATGAAAGGCATGGGAGATGCGGTATACATATTAGGCATCAAGATCTATAGAGATAGATCGAGGAGGCTCATTGGGTAAGCTAGAATACCTACATAGATAAGATCTTAAAGAAGTTCAAGATACAGGACTCCAAGAAGGAGTTTCTATCTATGCAGCATGGCATGGCACTGAGCAAATCTCAGTGTCCTAGTTCCCCTTAGGAATTAGACTGGATGAGTCGAGTTCCATATGCTTTGATTGTGGGATCGATCATGTATGCCATGATTTGTACTAGGCCTGATGTATTATATTCCTTGAGCATGACGAGTAGATATCAGGCCAATCCTGGCGAAGCCCATTGGATAGCAATCAAGAACATTCTCAAGTACATGAGAACAAAAGACATGCTCTTGGTGTATAGTGGCCAGGAAGAGCTATGTGTAAAAGGATACACATATGCTAGCTTCCAAACTGATAGAGATGATTCCTTTTTGCAATCAGGATTCGTGTTTTTGCTAAACGGTGGAGCGATCACTTGAAGAAGTTCCAAGCAAAACATTGTAGCAGATTCGACAACAAAGGCTGCAAAAGAGGCCATGTGGATGAAGAAGTTCATTTGGGATCTTGGCGTAGTTCACACTATTCATGATCTCATAGAGATCTTCTCTGACAACGAGGGTGCAGTCATCTTGGCTAAAGAACCTAGGTCACACAAACGTACATGACATATACTCAGGAAATTTCATTACGTTCAGAAGGTTGTCGAAGATAAGGACATTATCATTAGCAGAGTTGACTAAAGTAGGAACTTGGTTGATCCATTCACCAAGCCCTTGACTCAGACCAAGCATAATACTCATACTAGGTCTATAGACATTAGAGTTGTTAGCGATATAGATTGACTATGTTTTAGTTGATCTAAGATGTTGGAACTTAAATAGTTTGCATTTTCTTGGAGCAATCATTTCAGTTTGCATGATCTAAGATGTTGGAACTTAAATAGTTAGTGATTTAGATTGACTATATTTTATGTTGAGATCATAGTACATGCTTGGAGCAATCATTTCATTGGTGTATCACTGTGTTCTATTTTGCATGTTTATAAATTTCCTTTGAATACTAGTTTATTCAAAAATCTCCACATTCATTATTCTCTGAAGGAAGGGAGTAATAAATTAAGACTGATATGAGATGTAAGTTGATTATCCATAGAGATGGATATAGCTTGGATGCAAATACACTCATATAAACTTGATAGAGATCAAGTTTTGGAGCGACCAACACTTAGAGATTACTTCATGGTTTATGTCATAAGTAATTCTAAGATGGTAATATATTTTATCCTAGAGTAGAGATGCATGAGACTCCTTACACGAAGTTGGTTATGTTTTGACCATTCTCCAATGTTGTCCGTAACTGGAAACTATAAAGGGACTAATCAAATATAACAAGATTAGTGGGGAGGTCTATGTAGTCAAAGCAATTCGTTCCTTTTGCCTCATGGTAAAAATGATATCCATGGGCCCTTAATGATTTGGTGTTGACACTTAAATGTATGGGCATATTAAGACTGAATTAATATTGGATCAATTTTGCAGTCTATTTTAGGTCATCACAAATCTCTATTGAGAAATATAATATTGTGCAATCTGAAGATTGACACTATACCATTTCTCGCGTTCATACGGATATCTAGAACAAAAGGATAATTGATCACTTACCTATAGGACTGTTTCAGACCTTCTGGTTTTTATTACCGAAATAGTGTCTTGAATGACACACCAATGCCATTATATAGTTATTGTGTCAAGTGCAAGTGGAAGTCTGTTGGAGATATGCCCGTTGACGCAAAATAATTATTTATTGGCATTATCCTATTCGGTCGCACACAAAGTCCAAACTGAAATTGCAAGAATTATATGGTTAGAGGGAAAGTTTGTTAAACATCATAAATGATAGTTTAACTAGAAACTAGAGGAAATTTTGAGGGACCGACGTTGTAAAATGTAGGAGACACAAAAGTAAAAGTGGCATCATTTTGGTGAGGACCACACTCCACCTCCTCTTATTCCCAAGATTAAGACCGATTTCCCTCCCTCTCTCTCTCTCTCTCTCTCCTTATCTTCGGCCAAACAAACACGCACAAGTGTATGTTTTACATGAAACAAAAAGGTGTTTTTCTTTCTCAAAAAGGGAAGAGATAACCATTCTTTCTCTCGAAAGGGTTCTTGGTGAGAAGGTTTTCTTGCTACAACTTTTGGAGCTTTGGGTGTGCATTTGATAAAAGGATTTTCTCTTGGATCCTCCCAAGTCATCAAGGGTATGATTTTATCTCCCTCCTTTTAAGTTGCTATCTCACTTGTACAATGAATCCTCTCTTAGAAGAAGAAGTTAGTTTTTTTCTTTTATTTATAAACTTTCGTTGCATGTTTATAGTTGGAAAAATTTCTTCTCCCAACAAATATATATATATATATATAGAGAGAGAGAGAGAGAGAGAGAAAGAGAGAGAGCCTTAGGTTCATTTGGGAAATGGTAAATGTATGAGAAATAGAGAAATGATCCTAGCCTTTCATACGGTGAACATTTGCGGTTTTGACCGTGAAGTACCGGATAATTCCTGATGTGGTCTGTAGAAGATAGAGGGTAGTTTCATAAAATACGCGGGACAAGTTCATATGTGAATCACAAAGGTTCAAATGTGAATCTGTTAATTAGTTCAACTGATTCATATATGAACCTACAGTTAATTAGTTCATATGTGAATCGGTTAGTTAGTTCATATATGAATCACAAATGTTCATATATGAATCAGTTAATAGAGTTCATATGTGAATTACACTGGTTCACATATGAACGAATCATACAGGTTTATATATAAACTCGTCCCGTGAATTTGTAAAAATTACGAAACTATCCTTTTATTTTTGGAATAACCGTAACTTTTGACCCGTCAAAGACTTAATATTTGACCAGTAAAATCCGATCTTGACCGAATGAACGGATAGGATTACTTCTCTACTTCTCATACATTTAACATTTCTCAAATGAAGCTCTCCATATATATATAGAGAGAGAGGGGGGGGGGGGGAGGGAGGGAGGGAGGGTCAAACGAGAACAATAACTATTTAAAAGAACACGAGAAATAACAAAATCCTTAGTGATTTTACATTAACGCGCCAAAAAGCCACGCAAACCTGAAGCCGCGGCCAAAGTCCTTTTTTTGTGTGTTAATGTAAAATCACTAATGATTTTGTTAGTTCTCGTGTTCTTTTAAATAGCTATTGTTCTCGTTTGAACCCGACTTTCTCTCTCTCTCTCTCTCTCTCTATATATATATATATATATATATATAGAGAGAGAGAGAGAGAGAGAAAATCGATATATATATATATATAGAGAGAGAGAGAGAGGGGGAGGTTTATTTGAGAAATGCTAAATATATGAGAAATAGAGAAGCAATCCTAGCCTTTCATTCGGTCAAGATCGGCTTTGATCGGTCAAATATTGCGTCTTTGACTGGTCAATAATTACGGCTTTACCTGGTCAAAAGTGGCGGCTATTCCAAAAATAGAACGACAGTTTCGTAATTTTACAAATATTACACGGGACGAGTTCATATTTGAACTTGTATAATTCACATATGAACTCTGTTAACTGGTTCATATATTAACCAATTAACTAATTCACATATGAACTAATTAACTGTAGGTTCATATGAACTCTATTTTCTATAGATCACACAAGAAATTATCCAGTGTTTCACGGTCAAAGACGCAAATGTTGACCAGATAAAGGGTTCGGATCATTTCTTTATTTCTTATATTTTTAGCATTTCTCAAAGAAACCTAATCTTATATATATATATATATATAGGGGTTGTTTAATTTGCAACCCACATCTTAACCGTCGGATTCATGATCGGCGGTTATAAATAGATATGGGGCCCAATATTTTTAATTAAAAAAATAGAAAAATAAAAATAAAATAACCGTCGATCATGAATCCGACGGTTAAGATGTGGGTTGCAAGGGTTGCAACCTTTTTAAGGGTTGCAAAATATCCTTCCACTATATATATATATATATATATATATATATATATATATAGGGGAGCGATCAAATGAAAACCAGTATTATTATGCAAACTTTGCACACCCAAATCCACCAATCACTGATGTTTATTTAATTTTGTTTTATTTTTAATTATAAGGGCTTAATGGTCAAATTACACTAAATGATTTTAATTATGGTAATTATCTTTCGTTTTATTTTCGGAAATGTACAAGATCATAACCCACTAATTATAGTAAATCAATTATTATTTTTAAACAAATCTTCAATTTTAAACAAATATCCACCACCCCAATCTCCGATTCCAAACAAATTTCATGTCCAATCATTTCCTATTCATCTTTGTTTATCTCCGATTCATCTCCGCTTCATCTTCGTTCATCTCCGTTCATCTATGTTTCATCTCCGTTCATCGTTGTTCATCTCCGTTTCATCTCCTTTCATCCCCGTTTTCATCTCCGTTTTCATAGGATTTCATTCTCGTTTTCATCGGCCTTTCACTTCGTTTGCGACCTGTTTTGTGTAAATGGTTATGGAATTTTACCCGATCGAGAACAATGAAATCCTCCATGTAAAAATGGTTAAGATTTAGTATACATCCAAAAATTTAAACTTTTTTTTTACCATAATAAACAATAAAATCAACATTTTTCATTGAAAAAAACAAAAACTATTTTTCCATGTAAAATGGTTATGATTTTTAATTATCCAAAAATTAAAAGAAAATACCTTAAATAAAAATCTTTCCATGTAAAAACGTTTTTTCATCAAAAATTCTAAATTGAGATGAGATGCCAATTGACAAATTTGCCCTTTCATTAATTTATTTTCAATTAAAAAAATCAAAATAATTTAATTATTACCATAATTACAACAAATGCATCTTAACCGTTGATGAATTTAATCTATGGTGAGAGGATGGGTTTCATAGTTTGCTAGATAAGGATGGTTTACAAATGAAACCACCTCTATATATCTATATTTATACTATATTATAAAAACGGTATAAAAAACTCTTAATTACAACATTTTAAGCACAAGTTACAACTAATTAAAGCCAATTACTTAATTTACAATTTCTTAATGTTTTGGTACAACCTTTCCAAGCACAATATCTCACATAATCATCTATTTGTGGAATAGATATTCATTTATTAATATAACTATTTTTTTTTTTGGTGGAGGATTTTATAAAATAGATTTTATATTAGCATAATCTATTTTAAATGTAGATTTTACATTTAAATCTATATTAATGAGATGTAATATAAAATCTTTTTCCATATTTTATTTTATAAAATCTTTTTACATAATGAGATGTAATATAAACTCTTTTTTCTTCCGTATTTTTTTTTCTAATATAAAATTTATTTTATTTTATAAAATCTACACGTATTTTATATTAGCATAATATAAAATCTACACGTATTTTTTTTGATAATATAAAATCTACACGTATTTTTTTTCACGGGCATTAAAAGAAATTAACCAAGTGTAAAGAAAATAAAATAGAAACGATGTAAATATAAAAATATTCTTCTATATTTTTAATATCGAAAATGAAAATAAAAGATTTTAAAATATTCTCTACATTTACTATAAATATATATAGCTTCTTTATGTATCATCCGAGTACAAGAAGAAGACGAACGGTCGGGTGTCAATGACGGAACCTGCAACTGAACAAAAAATATTTCACTATATTTTTGTTTCTTTGAAAAACTGCTTTTTTATATTTTATTTTATTTACTGAGGATTTGTTTATATTTTTCAAAACCCACAATCATATTTTTCGAAGTAGGGGAATAAGATATATATACATATCTTTATTTTTATCGATTAATACTATGAGGTCTTGAAGTCAATAGTCAGATAAATATGTTGTGAGACATGTCGTTTGAGTTTTAAATAATATAATACAAAACTATTACCAATATTATTGCACAAAGTCATAACAACAAACGATTAAGAATATATGCAAGTTAACCACTTATGAAAATACATTCGTTTTTCACATTGTATTTCATTAACTGTTAACAGAGAATTACGTTTCATTTTAACTCGGTTGAATATTCCAACAAAAAATTTATCCTCCCGTGCAATGCACAGGCCCAACACTAGTGTATATATATATAGTGTTTGGTTCATTTGATAAATGGTAAATATATGAGAAATAGAGAAGTAATCCTAGTCATTCATATGGTCAAGATCGGATTTAACTAGTCAAATATTGCGTCTTTGACCGGTCAAAAGTTGCGGCTATCCTAAAAATAGAAGGACAATTTCGTAAATTTTACAAAACACACGGGTTGTGTTCATATATGAACATGTATAATTCACATATGAACTATATGTTCATATATGAACCAGTGCAATTCACAACTGAACTCTTTTAACTGATTCATATATGAATCAGTTGAACTAACTAACAGATTCATATATGAACCTTTGTGATTCATATATGAACTTGTATGAATCACAAAGATTCATATATGAACCTTTGTGAATCACAAAGATTCATATATGAATCTGTTAATTAGTTCAACTGATTCATATATGAATCTTTATGATTCATATATGAATCTTTATGATTCATACAGATTCATATATGAATCTTTGTGATTCATAAAGATTCATATATGAACTCATCCCGTGTATTTTACGAAATTACCCCTTTACCTTCTATAGACCACACAAGGAATTATCCCGTGTTTCGCGGTCAAAGCCGCAAATGTTGACCAGATGAATGGCTAAGATTACTTCTCTATTTCTCATATATTTACCATTTCTCAAATGAACCTCTCCCTATATATAGGACGATAATCAAATGAGAACAATAGGTTGAGAACCGTGAAAACCGATCTAAGCCATAATTTGGTTTTGATCCTATGATATTAATTAAAAGTTATTTCACTTCCAACTTATATCAAACTTGCATTGCCTTTATTGACCATTGATTAAATTAATCAATGGTTTAGATTGGTTCTCACGGTTCTCAATCTTTTTTTGGTTCTCACATGATTTAACCCATATATATATATATATATATATATATATATATATATATATATATATATATATATATATATATATATATATATATATATATATATATATATATATATATATATATATATATATATATATGTAAACATTCAAATGCACATCAAAATTTAAATACATCAACCTCACTTCCACATTAAGGTATAAAATCACAAAAATTTAAACTACAAACTTGTAGTATGTATTTTCAAGATATATTTTGATTTTTTTTAAAATATAAATAGAATGAAAATATGTTTTTCCTTTTAAATTTGTTGTTTAAAAAGAACAAAGAAGCAACTACTGAAACATTCCTTGGTAAGGATTGGTTGGATGTTGAAAGAAGAAACCAATAAAGGAACTCCACATTCACATGATGGTACCACTCAATTGAAACAATACTATTTTTGGGCAAATAATCGTCCGGTTTCATGGGGTACTAATATATTATTGTGTTCATGCTTTTTCTATTGAATTGTATATTGCTTTTTTTAATTTTAATAAATAATTCTATTAAAACAAAGTACATATAAAGTACACCGGTAATCGGAAAAGCAACTAAGGGTATTTTTATGATATATACATGTAATTAATTGGAGTATAGCGATCAAACCGAAGCCACTCTAATTTTGAAAACCGTGGAAACCCTCGATTTCATTGGTTAAGTTAATGAAATTGTTTAATTTGATGAAATTGTTTCATATAATTATTTTATTGATGAAATCGTTGCATATATTTATGTTTTTTATGCAAAAATGAAAAAGTTTCATCAAACTGCGAAAATACATGAAACAATTTCATCAGAATGAAAAAAATAGATGAAACTACATAAAAAAACACAAATATATGAAACAATTGCATTAACAAAAGAATTATATGAAACAACTTTATGAACCAATTTCATTAATTTAACCAATGAAATTGATGGTTTTCAAAGTTTCCAATCTAATATGGTTTCCAATTGAAACCACCTCTATATATATACATATTTATATATATGTATGTATGTACGTATATATCAATATGAGATTTGAACTTCTGATTAGCTATTTGGCTCAGTCATGGTCTAAAGGATTAAGGTGTTGATTTTTTCAGTATTGAATGTTGGAAATATAAAAAAATTGAACTAAATATATTTGAAAAGATAATTTTTTGTCTCAAACACATAAGCAAGTCCAAGGAATAGTTAACATATTATAAGGGCAAGTACCTTATAGTTTGGCAAAAATATGAGAGCTAATGACCATATTAAAAGTTTTCATGATACAAGAAAAGTGAGCCTCAGCAGCGACGTGCCTTAAGCGTCAACATGTTCCAACCATAAGCTATAGCGATGACATATCGTCTTCAAACAGTTGATGACCATAAATGAACTTTTAGCAATGACAAAAGGCGTTGCTAAAACCCCCTATTTCTTGTGCTAAAACCCCCTATTTCTTATGTTACGTCCTAGTCTCCATATTTACTTTCGGGGTGAGATTTATCTGGTTGGTTTAATTTTACGACTGATAAGGGTTGTATTTTGATTTGAAAAGAGTAATTAGATTATATCTAGAATGCAACATGAATAGAAGTAGTCTTTAGTGAAAATAAACATCATGGTGACCAATAAGTTAATGCTCTTTAATCATTACAATATGTCTATATCTTAAAGAAGAAAATATTACTTTTTTGTGTATAAATAGGGAGTTGTCTCCATGCTTTATACTCCCCAAGTGCCAAACCTTTCTTAGTCATGAAACCTACGTTCATCATGGTGTCTCTTCTACCTCTTCTTCTTTCTCTTGTCCCCTTTGTTTATTCTTCCATCAGTAACTGCCCAAAATGCGGCATAATGGATGTTCCCTATCCACTTAGCACCAAGGACAGTTGTGGCAACCTTAAATACAAAATCCACTGTAACAAAACTAAAGGTCTTGAGTTCATTTCTAGTGATGGATTTCACTATAAGATCATCAGCATTAACTCAACAGCTAATACGTTGTTCATCATGCCTCCGCGTATAAAGAAAGACACATGCCAATCTATAGATTTACCCGTGGGAGGTTTTAGGATAGAAGATGACTCTCCGTTTTACGTATCTTCTCGTAATACTGTTTTGTTGTTAAATTGTTCTGACAACATTCTCTTGTCACCCTTGAATTGTTCTTCTAATAGCATTTGCAGGCAGTTTGAGGAGAAGGAAAGTATGTGTATGGACTTACTATGTTGCTCTTTTTTGAAAGATGCATCAATGACCAATCATCGTATTAGGGTTAGGGTTGAAGGATGCACTGCTTATACTTCTGTGGTGGATATGAAACCTGGAGATCCATTCCAATCGTGGAACTTCGGCATTGAGTTGCAATGGTCATCTCCTTTCTAAAACTCTATAGTGTACCATTTTTGGCCTTTTGTACACTTTTTCACAAGGTGAAGGAGAGGCTGAGAAGTATAGTATTACAGCTAGTGTGCTTTTTCAATGTTAATCAAAATAGTAATGTTGTATTAACTATATCCTCATAAAATTCTGCTCGAATGAAAGTTCGCAGAATTTAAGCACCAAGTAGCCACCTGAAAAGGTGAAAACGTCATTAGATTGTGACATATATATTAATTAAGAGGATTTATAGGAGGATATATAACATTACTAGAATTAAAACGATGCATATGTTTATATGCACATATGTAAAAAGTGTGAGTCAATGTATCTTTTATGTCTGAATATTTTATATGGTCGAGAAGACCTTGTCTTTATGATCCACTTTTTCTGAATATTTTCTTCCTTGACGTAGACTTGTGACAACCAACCACCAAAAGAATAAACCTTTAACTTGTTGGTCGGAAATGGCAATACAATCAATTTTTGTGAGAAATGTTTGATTATTTATTAAATATGTAGAATTAGACAAATCATGTCTAGCTCAGTTGGTTTTCCCAAGGGCGGTAATATCCTGTGGGGGGTTGTGGATGGTATCTCAATCTACCCAGGTTCGAATCCAAGGGGAGTCAATTTGAGGGCATGTGGAGTACCCAATCCTTGGGCCGGTCCAGTCAACGACTGGGCTGCCCCCCAGTCCTGTCTTAGACTGTGGTTGGGCTCTAGGTTCAACGTAAACTGGGCCGGGACAGCGGCGGATTAGTGGGCTGCTCGTGGATGCCCGATACCGCCGGGGAGGTGTGCGTGCCTGTGTTCGTGGTAGTCGTTCGTTGGTTCGATGCCGCTATGCCTTTCAAAAAAAATATATATATGTAGAATTAGAATTGTACTTGTATTTGCTTGAGTATAACTTTTGTCAATAATAATAAATGATAGTTGATTTATATACCAAATCGATATTAATTTTTTCTTCAATAATATTGTTTAAAAAAAATGATATTAGAGTAAATTACATGTTTGGTCCTTATGGTTTATATGTTATAATGTTTTAAGTCTTTTTTTTAAGTAATTACGAATTACAACCTCATCTTACATTTTATAATGCCTTAAACCCATGCCTTAACTATATTAAACAACTCTCTAAGGTGCTATTTGTTTTTTCAAAAAAAACCTCTTAATGACTCTTTAAGTCTGAATCAGTCAGACATTTTTACATTCAATCTGTTTTTTTTTTCTAATTTTCAGAACCTCTTAACTCTTAAATACATCTGAAATAAGAAGTGGTGACCTAACTTCTTAAAACCTCTGATCGCCGCCTCATTTCATATGCTCTCATTTCTCTCAAGACGCCTCCAGACGTCACAAAAACAAACATTCTTATTGATTCAGATTTCAGAGTTCAGCATCACCTCTTATTAATCAGAAGTGAAATAAGAATTCAGACTCCAGACCTCTTAAAAAACAAATGTCACCTAAAATGACTTAATTCAGAAGGGTGTTTCAACCATTTAATTTTTCCTAAATTTGTGATTAAATATTTTAAAAAATAATATTAACATTATAATAAGTATACTGTGTATCCAGGTTTTAAACACAAATAATGTAATTATTACAAACCATATAAACCAATCTTAATTGTCCCTTTAGTTTATAAAATATTTAGTTCCACAAGTATAATGATTGTTTTCTAATGAAAAGTCATGATCATAAATGAATGAAGCTTATCAACTTCCATAAATATCACGATCATAATGAATAAATCATTATTATTGTTCAAAAATATCTCGATGATGGTTATGGTTTGTAGGAATTACATGTATTGTATTTGAAACCTCCTCTCTCTCTCTCTCTCTCTCTCTCTCTCTCTCTCTCTCTCTCTCTCTCTCTCTCTCTCTCTCTGTGTGTGTGTGTGTATATATATATATATATACATACATACTAGGGTCATTCAAAGGAGAACTCGGCTATTTGTTTGTTATAACCTTGAGATCTAATCTCAACCATAAATTATTAATTAATAATTAGTGATTATTATTATAAATATTACTTTTGGTAATTATCTATCAATTTTAAAGGAAAAACACGCATATCTCCTATCAGAAAAATTCTCAATTCTCCCTTTGGTGCTTACCAATTGAAGTGGAGGGTTTTTTCAAACAACAAGGGGTTGGGTCAACTATTCTTTTTTTTTTATTATACGTTATAAGGAAAGGAAGACAAACTCGTGTTTAGTGAAAAATCGAAGAAAATCCTTTTATTATAAGTTAGAAGGAACTTGCTTTGAAAAAAAAATGTGGGATGGGGGTTGTAATTCTTTCTACCTCTCGGGGTATAATGACAGACCGAGAGGCTAATCGCTTGAGAGACCGTCCACCCAAATATTGGACTCGCTTTGGATTGGTCATCGAATTCGAATATTAACTATTCGGAGTTAAATTTATGGTAATATTTAGGGTTAAATTGGTCTTTAATTTGTAAATCTCTCTCTCTCTCTACTCTCCTTTCTCCTCTCACCAGCAAACCTTACTCTGGCCAAACTTATTCTGGCGTACACGGCGTACACCACTATGATATCCAAGAACTTCTAAACAGTACGACACAAATTAACTATGATACACACTGTGATATCCATTGTGATATCGGATCTAGGTTGAGACGAGATCTGATATGGTTTTCCAGCCAACACACATATATTGATCTAAAACCTGCAAAACCGAAAAAGTTCCTTAGAAGGTAGAAGAACAAGATTGAGAAAATCTCGTTACGGAAAAAAAAAACATGATTGGAAACTTGCAAATCAAAAAAAATTCCTATCGGAAGTTGACAACTATCTCAATCGGAAATCTTTTCGGCCAACACTGTGATTATTGTCACCATGGTTATAATGTGCATTGTGTAATACGTTCACTTTCTCATTAGAGTTTGACCATGTTTCGATGACGCCATCACCGTGACAAAGGTTGAAGGACGTTTCCTGGTGAGATCGAGGGAGAGGGAAAGAGAGAGATTTTTTTAGGCTTATTAGTTTTGAGATAAATTAGGTAGATTGATTAGCATGCTATATGGAAAGAGATAGTGATGATATTTATGAGTTGCTAAATTATTACAGTACTAAAATAACCCTTTATTATTAATTAAATAAATATTATTAATTATCTCAAATGGTTGGCTCACATTGAATCTCACGGTTATCACAAACTACTGAGTTCACATTTGATTAGGCCTCTTTGTCCCTATATATGTGGGTGTATGTATGTGTGTGTACATTCGTTTACAAACGCTCTAGTTTGTAAAAACTGGACAATCCAGTCAATTGAGATATTTACGAAAATGATGATGATTCATTTATTACGATCTAGATATTAATGGAAGATATTCAGAGTTCATTTATTATGATCAATGCTTTAGATTAGGAAACAATCAACTTAATTATGCAACCATATATTCATTAGACTATATAGACAGCTGAGATTAGTTTGTATGAATTAAGAGGTCTGCAAATGATTGACTTTTTAATCTAATTTCATTTTCATTCCACTACATTCATTTACCTTATAACTCTTTATTTTCACCAGAACCATATATATATATATATACATATAGGCCTCTTCTTTTGCAAACCACCTATATAATACAAACCATGGTACTTTCGTCCTTTTCACAAATTCATATCTCATTCCTTAACTATCTCGTTCACTAGCCATTTTGAAACGGATTATCATACAAACCATAATCAAAATTCACATAAGAAATGATACAAAAAAAAATTTACTTTTTGATTTCTTACCGTGTTTCACATACGAAAAAATTTACTAAAATTTCACATACGAAACATTTCTGAATATTGTTACTTTCTAGTTTCTTATATTCTTTCACTTACAAAACATTACTCAAATTTCATATATGAATCATCTACTAATATTGTTATTTCCTGGTTGCACCTTTGAACTTTGGTAAACAATTTGGAACAACCAAAGTTCATACACAAAACAACACTATGAACTTTAAACAAAAATTGTGGGTTCACCCATGAACTTTGGTAAAAATATCAAAACAATCAAAGTTCATAGATGAAACATGGAGGTAGATCCATGAAGTTTTAGAAAGGGAGGAGAAGGGCCTACTATTTGGGGTGATTATTATTTTCCAAAAATAAAATGACATTTTCTTCTATTGCCCTTAATTTATTTCCTTTCATTTTTCATCAATTTGTAACATGTCATTTAAATATAGAGTAAATTACACTCTGGTCCTGGTTTGCTCAGAATCTACATATGGTCCCTATTTTGAAATAAGTACACCAGGGATCCCTGTGGTTTGCATTTCGTTTCACCCTGAGTCCCTAGGGGACCCAGAGTGCAACGATATGCAGGACCAGAGTGCAATTTAATGAAAACCACAGGACCAAAGTGCAACGAAATGGAAACCACAAGAACCAAAGTGTAACGAAATACAAAACACAAGGATCCCTCGTGTACTTATTTCAAAATAGGGACCATATCCAAATTTTTAGTAAACCACAAGACCCAAAGTGTAATTTACTCTTAAATATATGATATCACACTTCTCACTTTCTCGCAAAATGTTTAACTTCTCGCATGATCCTTCCTCTCTCTCTCTCTCTCTATATATATATATATATACACACACAGAGAGAGAGAGAGTTTCAGGGAAACCCTAAATAAATGAAAAACTGAAGAACACTTCATCAATCGTTAGATTAATTGATATGTTGTATGTGATTAAATAGGATGTTACAACTAATATTTAAATTAAAAAAAATTTCTCACCCGTTTTTTTTAGATTGAAAAAATACGAAACATGATCAAGATTCGAATGAAACAAATTACACCAAAAAATCAATCACATTTTTCTCGTTAATTTGACATCCATATTGATATACTTTTTCATCCATTTTTTCATGGTTTTTCAGTTTTTATTTATTTAGTGTTTTCCCTGAAGCTGACCCTATATATATATATATATATATATATATATATATATATATATATATATTTGTAACAACATTTGTTCACTTGGTCCAAAACGGGCGATGTCATTAACGGAAATTAATACAAAGATATAATCAATTCAGGACTACTAATAAACTCTAAACATATATTACAACTTCTAAAGCATGTTGTACAACCCAATATCTTACATTTCAGAAGTGCTTATAAACTTTACGTTAACATTTTTACGCGAGTCTAAAACTTCCAAAAGTTGCATGCTCGATCTCATGTCTCGTCCCTATTAGTATCACTTGGAACCTGTCGTGTCAGAAAACAAGAAACACTGCTGAGCACTAGGTTCAGTGAACAGATAATAACATGAATTCGAAAAAACAATAGATAACATCGATAACAAAGCGGAAAACTTACAATTCAATTTAAATAAAATCATGGAAACTCATGATGGTTCACAATTTAACTTCAAAACAAAATACAAACAAAGTCCATCAATTCTTATTCGAGTGTTCATGGGGTGGCCAAACCACACGAACTATTTGACCGGCGTACGGGCATACACCCGAGTCCCCCGTGTATTTAACCACGGTCACATGTGTTGTGGGTAAATATTCTAGGGTCGATCCATCAACCTCGAGCCAATCGAGTCGGCCTAGTCCCCAGGGTCGGGTTCATGGAAGCCACTATTGGGCCTAACCCTGATGAACCGAATTTATCTGCAGGACGCAATGACTACAAAGCCGCCATAGAAGGAATCCCAAATAATGTGCCCATTAATTGGTTAATGTTGAAAAAAAAGAAAAGAAAACTAAACATGGGCCACTACCAAAATGACATTTATAAAGAGGTTAAATTCCAATATACTTCACAACCTCAAATATCACTTCAAAAGATGAGAACTGTTAAACCCAGATTACTAGTTGATAGATTAACACACAACACATTAAGATCAAGAGATAATAAATCAGAATAACATACCACGATCCCTTGATTAATCAATGAAAACCTTGTGTGTTCTTGGTACCTTGTGCGATTACAGAATACGGCTACCTCTCTACAGGATAATTATGATTATGAGTTATTAGAGGATTAACCTAAAACCTAATTAATTAAAACTTATTTATACTTAGGCCGTATAAGACTAATGGGCTTGAAGCCCAATAACAAATAACTATTAAATAAATACAATTTGAACCCTGAACTTTAATCTTGAATACAATTTATGATCCGACAATCTCCCCCTTTGGATTCAAGATTAAAAAAAATTGCAATTTGCTTCGGGTCTTCTCTTCTCTTGAAAACTTCAGATATAGTCTTCATCTTTCTTTTTCTTTAAATGAAGTGTCCTTCTGACGATCATCTTCAATCAGACTTTTGATAGATCAAATAAGTTCAGACACTTTGAATTCTTCGAAATCTTCAGCGGTTTGCAGATTATATTTCGAATAATTCAAAGTGTCTGAACTTATTTGATCTATCAAAAGTCTGATTGAAGATGATCATCAGAAGGACACTTCATTTAAAGAAAGAGAAAGATGAAGAATATATCTGAAGTTTTCAAGAGAGTAGAAGACCCGAAGCAAATTGCAATTTTTTTTAATCTTGAATCCAAAGGGGGAGATTGTTGGATCATAAATTGTATTCAAGATTAAAGTTCAGGGTTCAAATTGTATTTATTTAATAGTTATTTGTTATTGGGCCTCAAGCCCATTAGGCTTATACGGCCTAAGTATAAATAGGTTTTAATTAATTAGGTTTTAGGTTAATCCTCTAATAACTCATAATCATAATTATCCTGTAGAGAGGTAGCCGTGTAGAGAGGTAGCCGTATTCTGTAATCGCACAAGGTACCAAGAACACACAAGGTTTTCATTGATTAATCAAGGGATCGTGGTATGTTATTATGATTTATTATCTCTTGATCCTAATGTGTTGTGTGTTAATCTATCAACTAGTAATATGGGTTTAACAAGAACCAATATAAGAACTTGAAAGAATAACAATCTGTTTAAATAGACTAAACTCAAAGTGTTTACAATAAAGATTCCAAGAGTTATACATATATGTATATTTAAATCACATTTTGTTGATCACGTTCATATATTCAATCACAAGGTGGTGAACTACCTTTAGAAAGAGTTAACTACAATAAATTGTTTTTCATGAGTCAAAAGAAGTGAAATCCATACCTTAATTGAATTTGAGAAGTAACACACGATCAAGTGAGACTCACAATAAAGTTTGACTTGCTCATGTGCCTATTGAAACCATGAATTGTTATTAGTTGCCCGACATAAAACTCACACCTTATTTTTTTTTCTAACAATGTATTTAGTTTATAAAGGTATTTAAACAACTTAACTTTCAAAAGGGATAGCCGAATACGCATTGAGAAATTAAACTCAATACATAGTCGAGTGCAGTTTCATCCCCTGCACTTGACAACTTATGTCCTTCTTGTTTTTTAGCATAAATCTCCCACTTAGAGGTCAATACAGATTATACTGTTTAAATGAAAGTTGTACTATGATCTCTTAAGCTTCTACTCGATTTGGAAACACCTCGTTTGGAGCATCCATCGATTTTATACATAATTTACAAAAACAGTGAGCTAATTCCAAGTACAGTGTGATCAGTCTCAAAAACTCATTGTTTTGAGCCACTTAAAGTCACAACTGGAAACCTACTGACCTGTACATGATCTTATATCCGATTCGTACATTTTTCCTAACTTACTTTTTAATGATCCAAACTTCATGTTTTACTCAGTTGAAATGCTCTAAAATATACTTTAACATACTAAACATTAAAATGGAGCTCAATGGTTATTATCCTAAGCTTAATCATGAAAGTTTGCTCTCTTAGGAATTTAATGGAACACTTGATATGTAATTAATCATACATACACAATTTCACAATTTTGATTCCACACTTTACCCTTTTAATACCTACTTCAGTTTTGACTAAACCATGGTATTCTAAGCATGTATAATAACACAATTTTGCAATACCAAGTTATAGGCACAATCACAATCTCAATTAGAAACCAATCTAAAAAATCCTAACACGAAAACTTAATAAAAGAGAAAGAAAGTTATACCTCTAGGACGGATTCGGAGAGTGGATTCAAAATATATTGTTGTATCTTTGATTACTTCAACAATTTGATAGG
Source organism: Arctium minus (assembly GCA_954870635.1). NCBI lineage: Eukaryota > Viridiplantae > Streptophyta > Magnoliopsida > Asterales > Asteraceae > Arctium > Arctium minus. The sequence continues at coordinate 37,398,094 of OX941087.1, read as the reverse complement.
AATTTAGATAGAAGAGAAAATTTAGAGAGAGAGAGAGAGAGAGAGAGATGAGGTGGGGAACACAGGGACGATGAAATCTAATTTTAAACAATGTAATTTTTATTATATATATATAAGAGTATAAAGAGTTTGGACATATGACGGTTTTAACCCTTCAACAATCACAAATTGTCATTTAAGTATGTACAATTCCGGTAAGCTAAAGTGCAAGTTTTTAAAGCTTGCGTCTAATAATTATTCCCCCCCCCTAAAATAGATTGCGTCTCCGAAATCGAATTTAGACAGGAAACTTACATCGATTAAAGAACTCAGTGTACCCTCGTCGCATATGCTCCTCAACTTCCCACGTCGCCTCACGTTCTGAGTGATTCTTCCAAAGAAATTCTTCAAAAGGAATAATTCTCTTCTGCGTACCTCTCTCATGGCGATTTCTGTAATAAGGATCTTCATATGGTAAACCAGCGTACTGTCGTTAGTTTGTAACATCTGAAACATTATCGACTTAAGCTTAAACTAGGTGGCAGCTAGGGTTGTTCATCGTTTGACATCCAATGGATGTGAGGGGAACCGAATCGATTCAATCATTTGTTGGATGTTGGATTTTTCCAACCGAACCGATCCAATCATCCATTATATGTTGGATTTTTCCAATCCAATGGATGATTGGATCGGTTCAGTTCCATCCATTGGATATTCTTATTGGATATCCACTAGATCGGATTGGATATCCATTGAATATTCTTATTGGATCCATTTGACATCCAATGGATGATCACATCGGATCAAATCCATTCTATGTGTTAATTTAATCCAATTCTCTAACCATGAAGCAAATTGATTAATTACTTTTAATTTGTGTTAAAACCAACACAAGTGAGACTAAAAATTCAAAAACAAGACAAAAAAAATTTAGAATTAAGCAAATTGCAACAAAGTTAATTGGATGATAGTTGGACGGAAAACTGGATGGTAATCGGATGGTTAATTAGATGTTGGTCGGTTCGGTCGGTCTTGGACTACCATCCAAGAACCGACCGATCCAAATTGGATGTTGAGATTTTCAATCCGACCCGATCCAATTACAAATGGATATACAATTATGGTCGATCAGTTTCTATTGGATCGATTGACTTTCTGCACACCCTTAGTGACAGTAATTGTGGGTTTAAGTATCCCTGAATGTAATTGATTTAAAACAGGAATAACATAAGCCATAATTCCTCCCTTGGAATTTGCAAGTCAAAAAATGTTATGTTCCTCATCTTCAAGATTTATTTCTTCATTTGGTCTTCTACTAAGAACGCCTCCGCCGACTTCTTCAGCCATCCTGTGATCGGGTTCAGGAATAGCCCTTTGCTATCTTCTTCTATTTTTAAAACTTTTTTCGATGTCAGGATCAAGCTGAAAAAGTTCACCGTGGGGCACTCGTGGCATAAACTAGATTTTTTGAATAGATGGTAGAAAAACTAGGTTTTAAAAACTTTACTTTTAAAAAGAAAAACTTTTGACGTGCTTCCCCGGTAACGACACCAAAAACTTGTTGTTGGATTTTACGCAACCTCAAAATACGTGCAAATAGAACTTGACGCAGATATACATCTTGATCTACTGTCGTCTTTTAAACAAGTAATAATGGTGCAAAGTACCGAATATCGATCCACAGAGAAGCGTGTAAAAGTTTCTCTTAAAATCCAGTCTGTAAAGGCTAGTCTCAGATGGCGAATTCGAAGAAAATCTTTTGGGTGGTTGGTTGGTTAACACTACATAAATCAATTATAAAAAGAAGCAAAGGGTATAAAGATCCATTAAGACGAGACAAATGATCCGGTAAAAAAATATTGTAACATTCTTTCGTTATCTCAAGATCGATATTTTATGTCACTTAAAAAGTTTTCACACATGTAAACAATTGTCAATTGTTTAAATGTAATCTTTACATAAAATATAATCTTGATTTAAATAACTCGGAAATCATGCTACATTCAAAACACCTTTTTACCATTTCATCAGTCTTTGTCTTAATTTCACTTTGTACCCTAAGCTAAGGCAATTAGCCCGACATAGCATGGTTTCTATCTATGAAAGATGTAAAGACTTGAAATGTAACGGAGCATGAAGTACTAGATTTAGGAAGGGAAACTTGTTGTGCAAGTTACGATTTTAAGAAACAACAAAAATGTAAAAGACATGAATTATAAATGACAAGAATTAAATGACAAGAATTAAGTGCGAGAAAGTAAATTGCGAAAAGTAAATAACGACAATTTAAATTGTGGAATGTAAAGTGCAATAAGGTAAATTACATAAATTAAATGACTAAAAAGTAAATGCGAAAAGGAAATGGTTAACTTGCACACATAGGATCAATTCGGAAATTAATGACTTGCTCATCTTTTTGGGGGAAGTCATACTTCGGCCAGTTGAGTAATAGCGACGAGTCACAATTGGATTTATAAATATCCAACGTAAAACCTCAATCAAACGTTCCTTGAAAAGTAAAACCCGAATTATAAAATTCCAAGTTGAAATGAGAGATTAGAAAGAACGTAAGCGTAATTACAAAATAATCACAATGAATTTTGGTCACAAGGATGTGAGGATCGACCCTTGTTACGATTATGGAGTGAAAGTGCAAGACTTGAAAAAGAGATTTATAAAACCTTAAAGAAGTTAAAAATGCAATATGTAAATGAGATGAAGGAAAGGAACTTGGGGAATACTCCAAATCTTGAAATTTAACTTGAAGTCTTAAAAGCACACTTCTAACCGGTTAAAGATGAGAACCAACAACCGATCGTACACGAAATTTAAAATCGAACGTTTTTCCGATTCTTCACACACTTATTTCTCCATTGTGAAAATGGAGAAATAAGAGAGAAGAGAAAGAAAAACTTCTAAAACTAGCTATATAAAACTTGTTTCTTAAACACTAACATCATCCATCTATTTATACTAAAAATAGATGGGTAAATAGACCAAATTACCCTTAAGGGGTTAAGATATTACAAGAAAATTAAAACATAATAAAAATTGTTTTCTTCCATAACAAAAATTGGCCCATGGCCCATGAAACTCGGCCCAAGGCCTCAACCGAAATATTAGCTTAAAATGTCCAAGTCTTCGACCTAAATTCACGGCCCAATGTAATTTGAAAGTGCTCGGCCCACATGTCGACCCAATACACATCCACAAAAATTATCCACAGACTATGTCTTTAAATCTTCACCAAAATTCATCATCCTCATCAAAAATCTTCCCCTCGATCACCAAAAATATCCTACATGAACAAGACACCAAAATGAGATATTTTCATAATAATAAGCATAAATTTCCATCTCATTCACCTCTTATTCCAAATCCTAAAAATCTATGTAAATCATAAAGAAATGAATAAAGGACTACATTTATTAGTATAACTTGACACTAAAATATAACAAAAGTGATGTAAATGAGGTTAATAAGTTAACCTCATGACCAAGCTAGTGGTTAAAGGATTTGGTCAAGGAAAGCACGATAAACCTTTTATGGTAATGATTTAGAGGAATTCAGTGTGAATGTTTAAGGTAAATTTTAAATGAGAACTGTTTCATGGAGCAGACCTTAAGTATTCAAGGTTAAAAATCGGTGTAGCGGTAGCGATGGGTGAACTATTCAAGAACGCTTATATGGATTCCTTTACCACCCGAGTAAAGTCAACTTATGGTAATAAGTGACTTGAATTGGAAGGAGTATAGCGATTTATGGCGGGATAATTTTTGCAAGAATCATCGTAGTTTTAAAGGAAAATAGAGAGTGTAATGAAGTTTGATAGAGATTAGTTAGAAGCCTTTAGGAGTGAATTTATTTAGGTAACAGTGGTGCAATTGAGTAGTTGAAATCGTGAGCTGCTCTTGAGATAGTTTGGGTCACCTAAGGTTCAGAGACAATTGAAGTCATATGGTTAGAAATTACTCCAGCATGGTTCGATGTTCACTCTGGTATGAGTGTAATATATCAAAGTGGAAATTAGATGTAAGGGTCAGCATGAAAATCGACATGGCAGTTTTGACAAGAAGTTATCGAGTTTCAGTTTAAGGTTAAACTAGGTTAGGGACACTTCCTTGGAAAGGGAGACCGTTATTTTTTGAAAGTGACTTTATTTAAGGTCCACATCATTTTATTGTCACCTTCTTTGAGATGGGTGGATGGCAAGCCATCTGTCGGACTTGTATTCTGGGTTGTGTGGTGTTTTGAATCGTTTCATGTGTTTCTTATGGTTCAAGAGCGTTGTGAGATTCAGAAATTATGATATCGATGACGGAAGCGTCCTCAGGTGGGTTGTATTTCTAGATTTTCATGTTGCTCTTGAAGTTGGTAAGCCCTATGTGTTTCCCCCTGCACCTGACATAACATGTCCCGACTTTGACAAGATAGAAAGGGGAACAATTAATGAATGGCATGAAGTTTTTCTATAGGGTGAGAGAAGTGAACAAGTATCTTCTAGAACTATAAGACAATTGAAGAGGTGGATGGAGAAAAGGATTAAGAAAGGCAAAGATATTGACAAGTGTAGCATGATTCTAAATTTCATAGATGATCAACTTGCTCTCAGGAACATTGTCCTTTTTAGATTCATTCTAATTCTTAAGAGAGACAATGTAGATCAACATAGAGAAATTTGACCAAAGGGGGAGAATGCTAGACTTGAAAAGATTGGTCAAAATTGTCTAAGTGTTTATCTCTGATATGCTTTATCAGAGCTCTGACACAAAAGACTCGGAGTTGGAAAGAGTGGAAATTTTCTAAGTGTTATCTCTGGAGTACTTGATCAGAAATCTGGGTCAGAAGGATCAGAGTTCTAGAATGCTGAATTTAGCTAGTATAAAGTCTGAAGTAGAACTCTCATAGATCTGAAGAAGACTTATCAGAGTTCGACTGCATTTGATCAGAGTTCGGATACAAAGTCTGAACAAGATGTTTAGACTTTGATACTTGAAGATTTCATTCCTAATGACCTACAAAGTTCGTTAAAGATGTTCATAGCATATTAGAACACGTGTAACAAATTATTTGTCATTCTTGTAAATGTATTGTAGCTTTAGACATTCTTTCCTTGTATAAATAGTGTTTGTTAATCGTTTGTAGTTAACTTTCCATCTGAGAATACAGTCCTCAAGTTGTAATATTTCTCTCAATACATCTTGTAATTCTATCAAAGATCAATACAATACAACATGTGGCTCTCTATTCTTGTTGATCATATTGCATATTGTTTATGTTCTTGATTATGTGATTGATTTTGGATCCAACAATTGTTATCAGAGTAATGGCAGAAGTACATATGAATCTCTGTGGATACATATGGATATCTGTGGACCTATGAGAACTTAATCAATAAATGGAAAAAAGTACATTCTAGTGATGGTGAATGAATATTCAAGATACACATGGTTGGAATTTCTAAGACCTAAATCTAAAGCACCAGAGTTGATTATTGTCTTCCTAAAGAAGATACAAGTTCTTCTACAACTTCAAGTTCATAAATTAAGGAGTGATAATGACTCAGAATAAAAATGAAACTCTTCAGATTTACTTACAATAAGTGGGAACTTCTCATAATTTCAACCGTTAGAACTCCTCAACAGAATGGTGTTGTAAAGAGAAGGAATAAAACTTAGGTGGAAACTTCAAGGACTATGTTAGCTTATTCAGAGTTACCTTTATATCTCTAGGTTGAGGCTGTATCTACTGCATGTTTTACTCAAAACAAGACCATCATTACTAATAGACTAAACAAGACTGCTTATGAGATTCTCAATAAAAGAAAACCTAATGTGAAATTCTTCCATGTTTTTGGATGTAGGTGCTATATACTAAATCACAGAGATAATTTTGGAAAATTTGAGAAGAAAGCTGATGAAGGATATTTCATTGGATACTCTCTATCTTAAAAACCTTATAAAGTCTATAATAAAAGCACCAAGATTATCATAGAAAGCATCAATGTGACATTTTATGAGAAGACTGTTTAGACTAGGGTTTTGATATTCTTCATCCCCTCTCTATATCCTTATATCTCTCAATTTTAAGCTAGGGTTTTGATATTTTTTCATCCCCTCTCTTTATCCTTCTATTTTGGGTGTAACTTTGGAGACTTTTGTGGTGAAGGGAACTTAGTGGAAGTATTGGATCTGAGATCTAGAAAGCTTACTTGGAGATTTCAAGTCTTCATCCATGGAAGCTAAATATGGAGTTTGGAGTGAAACCTAGATTTAGCCTAAATCTAGTAAGGTGAGTTCAAGTTGCTTTGTGAAAACTATGTACATGCCAAAAATTTCCATTTTGAAGTATTAATGTGTTTTACTTGATTTTTATCAAATGTGTTATTTATTTGATGAGATCTGCACTTTTGGTACATTTAATTTTATAAATCTTGTAAAATGCTTTGTGTGGTGATTTTAGGCATTTTGATAAATAAATTTATAAGTGTGGGTATTTTAATGATTTATCTTATAAAAGGAGATTATTTGATGATAATGCATTTTTAGTGTATTTGGTTTGGAAACTACATATTGTTGTATTATGGGACATGTTGGAATATAAATGATATGTTTTAAATTGGAAAATGACTTGTCCGGATCCATGATGGATTTTGAGTTAATCATGCCTTTGGAGCATGTATTTGCGTAAACCTCTGTCAGATACATTTTATTGCTTTTGATGACTTTTGCTATGGTCAATTGAATTGTTGAGCTTTTGGCTCTGTTTTGACTCTGTTGGGTCTTGGGGATATTTCTCCGGTTTTAATAGCTCGATGTGGAGCTTTGGGCTTGATTTGCATTTATTGCATCTTATTTAAGAATGACATGTTGTGAATGCATATGTCATTCAATTTGGAGTCATGTAATTTAGACTGCAAAGAAATTGATCCATAGGCATAGAAGTTGGTTTTATTGTGTAAATGTGCGATAAGATCCCCAAGTTGTAATTTGGAAATAGACATTGGTTATATGATGTAATTTCTAAATGAACAAGCTTGTCTTCAATGGTGAGATCCCAAGATAAAGACCCGGATAAGGTTGAACTTGGTGATCATTTGAGTAAAAGACTTAGATAGAGTGGAGCTCATTATTATATTAGACTAAAGACCTGGATAGAGTTGATGTTCACAATGACTAAAGACTTGGATAGAGTTGTTTCCACAATGACTAAAGACCTGGATAGGGTTGATGTTAATGTTTGTACATCCTTGAAACATACTTATAACATTGAAAACTCAGAATTCGCAAGTGTGTGGGTTACGAACTCCTCAGAATTCGCAAGAGTGTTACGAATTCTTTGAGATATCAAATAAATTTCTAAGTACAAAATTCGTGAGTTTCTTATGTGCGAATTTTAGTCTGCGAATTCTAAAACCCTTGTAGGCTGCAAATTCTTGACTTATTTTTTGGTTGTGAATTCTGATTTTATGCAAATTCTTAGTACTTCACTTTAATTTGCGAATTCTAGACTTGGAGAATTTCTGGAAATTTCATTTATGATTTTCTTTCAAGTATTTTTGCATTTTTACTTGATTTCAATTGGACTAACGATCAAATTCAAGTTTTTTTGTAACAGGAAAAATGGATGATTATTTTTTTTTGTTGAAGAGTATACTACTGAAAGGCGTAAAGAGAAAAGTAAGGAACATAAAATTTTTGAACTTGAAGAACAACATAAAGTAGATCAGCGGGTCATTGAAAGGTTCAGAGCAGAAATTGATAGACTTAATAAAATGGTAATAAATTGTAGATATAAAAGGGAAGAGATTGAAAAGAATTTGAAGAATGAGCTCAAATTGGTTGAAGAGAAGGAAAGAAAATTGAAAACTGAAAATAAGGTTCTGAAGAACAAAATCTCTTAGACAGAAAGTGAAAATATAGAGCTGGAAAGAAATATTTTAGATTTGAAAACTCAACTTGTCAAAATCCAGAAGCAAGATTCTGTTGGTAAGAATGAGAAGATAGTTAAAAGGTTGGAAATTGCAAATGATGAGCTTCAAAAGAAGATTTCTGATTTGGAAAAGAAGATTTCAAAAGACAGAGATGATCTTGAGAAATAAAAGAAAGGATTTGAAAAGAAGTTTTCTGAGTTTTCAAGGAAGAGTTTTGAAGAGAAGAAGATGGTTGAGCTTAAATGTTCTAAGCTTTCTCAACAGGTAATTGATTTTGAGAAAGTGATTATTTTGGAAAGGGAAAAGTTTGAGAAGGAGAAAAAGGCCATAGAACAAAAGAATGTTGGATTCTTTAAAGATATATATGATAAGAGAAATCATGTAGAGGAAGAATTTGAAGAATAAAGACAGATCTTTGAGGCAGAGATAAGAAAGCTTACTGAGAAGCTATCTGAACTGTCAACATGTGCTTTGAAAGATCAAAAAATGAAGTCTGAATTTGAAGAAAGGATTGACATACTCATTAAAGAAAGGAACAGTTTAACTTCAAAGACAAAGGAACTTGAAGAAATTATTTCCAAGGTGTCAGTGACTGAGCAGAAGACTCCAGAGTCATTTATTCACACACCTAGAGATGAATCATCTGAAAAGACAGCTTCAAGTTCACATTTTACAATTGTTTCTAATAATCCTTTGTTTGATGATTCAGATGATAGTATGCCTAAGCAGAAATATCATATTATATTTATCCTGCTAACATTTTCTTTGATCGAAATGTAGATGGTTCAGATAAGTACAGAAGAAGAAGAAGAAGATATGGAGAAGAAAACCTAGTCTGGAAGGTGAAACTAGCTGCTGATGAAAAGGATGATGAAAAGAAGAATGAGAAGAAAAGTAACAAATCATTTGTACATGCATCAAAAGCCAAAAAGAACAAAGTGCAGAAAGGTAAACCTGATTTTTCTTATTCGAGAGATCAATTGATCAGGTTATCTAGAAAAAGGTATTGTTCTTACTGTCGTACTTATGATTATGTTCATAAAGCTAGTGATCATTACTGGTATGGTTCTTACTTAATTACTCCCATTAGAACTGCAACTAACAACTATGGACCCAAATAACAGTGGGTACCAAAACCAAAAGATGATTATGTGTTGCAGGCACCTCAAGTCAAGGGGGAGTAAGAGGACCAAGACTTCTGAACACTACAGTTCAGGACCCGTTCCTCAAAGATAAAGAGTTTGACTTCTAAACACAATAGTTTAGGACTCGTACTTCAATGATCAAAAGAGATGATACTCCTGTGCTGAATAAGATTGTACTCCGATACTCAACTGAGAAGATCAACCTTCAAGGGGGAGTACATAATTTTTTATTGAAAAATATGAATTTGCAATATTATCTGAAAGATATCTGCACTCAACATTGTTCATGTTTTCAGGGGGAGTGTGAGATAAATTTAATGCATAATTTCAGGGGGAGTATATGATTTCTGATTACTTTAGATCAGAACTCGTACTATCAAAGTTTTATTGCTTTATGTCATTTTCATTTCAATAAATGTTGTGAATAAAACTTTGTGCTTTGACGGACTTTCTGACTGATACAGATTGAGAGGATGATTACAAGATCATATCATTATGACTTTAGAGCTGACTTCATGAGATTTAAGACTAAGCAAAAAGGTTTATTTCTATTTTTAATCTCATATATGGTTGAAAGACGGACGACTTTCAATCATAGAAAACATGTTCTTAAATGTTCAAACCACTTCCCGATTCTTAAATAGATTTCACGATTTGGAAGTGTGATTTTTAAATGTTTTCACGTTATTTGCACCGAAATGTTTATAAACTGTGTGTTTCCAAAGATTAATACTTGTGTATTATCTTGTCTATATACTGTCAAGTATTCATACACACCGGTTTAATTTTTTTTGTTGAAATTGTACTTACCATGTCTCTAAATTGAAACGAATTTTCGATGGTAAGACACCCCGATTGAATTCCAAAGAATTTTGAGCGTGATTTCATTTCAAAACGTTCTTTCAAGACTTGTCTATATTTTGAATCGTATAGACAATATCCGATTCTTGTTGACCTATGCCTTAATCGATAAATCATTTCTATTTGATCTTTTCATACAATGTCAGATTTTCAAACAAGTCTCTTGTATTCATTTCATTCTTTCAATATACTTGCTTGAAATATCTTCAATGTTTAAAATGCTCAAATCTTCATGATTATCTTATTGAGCATACATAAACCTGACTTGTATCTTTTGTGCTTTAAATGGAAAGTTAAACCATTTTGAGCAACATTGATCTTTATAGGAAAATATGGGTTCTTTGTGTGAGCTTAATTGCAACTTCTATGGATTCATGTTAACCAGTGTTTCCTACCCAAGAAGTTAATCCTTGAGTGATCGATTGTGTGAAGAGTCAAATACTGAGTGTGGGTTGAGTGATGAGGTAAAATGAAAAGGAGAGTTTGGTTAGAAGAGAGCTTATTTGATTAAAAGAAAGAGGGTGAGAGATCAGAGTAAAAGAATATCAAACTCTGCCCCAACTACTTTATGAGTCGGGCAGCCACATTACTAGTGTTTCACAATTCTTCGTGAACATTATTGAAATAGGTAACTAGCCCATGCCAACTCTTGCTAAAAACCCCACCAGCCACTCATTTTCTTCTCATAAAGAAAGTGTTTCAATATTTCAAGGGGACGCCACACATAATCTATCTGGTTTTCATTTGGAAAATCTGGATATTGAAAAAGAAGAAAGTCTGCCCCACCTTCGCACTTCAATCATGCACAATAGAGTCTGTGTTATACTACTGTTGTCTCAATGGTTTACACAATGTTGAGCCTTATATCATCATGTGCTTAATTCTTTCTAACACTTGCACGAACACACAAGGAATTTGTTTTCTTGTTATAACGTTCATAGAAATATCTTTGTAGTGTTTCGATGATTGAATGGAAGCCCTGGGGGAGTGAACATCACAAAAGCTCCTTTCCAATGTGTATTTGTTACACAAAGTGACTTCGTGTTACTGACAGACATTTTAACTGATCCATTTGTTGATTCAGGTGTTACAATCACAATTTGTCTAAATTTGCAAAGATTCGGATGAATATCTTTTTGGATCGATAGATGTTCAGTGGCTCAGTATCAAAGATCAACGGTCAGTTCAGATTATCAAAGATATTTCTTGTAAAGTTTTGATGATCAATATGCTCTAATCATCAAAAAGGGGGAGAAGAGTTCAAGAAATGTTGGTTGAAAAGAAAAGTTTGTATCATATATGGAAATTGTTCAAGGATTGTTCGTTTGATAAATGAAAGTTGAAGCTGAAAAGAGAAAAGTTCAAAGGTTTATGAAAGAAAGTTGATTTTAGAGAAATTTTCTATGAAGATAATTCTGCTGAAGCGAATTGAGCGAAATCTGAAGATAATTTCTTTCCAACGTCTGAAAGAGGTTTATACCAACCTTTGGGGAGAATGCTACTATTTTTGAAGAACAGACTTTGGGAAGATTGCAGAAAGTTTGAAGATTGCTAAGCTAAAAGGGAGATTATACAGATTGAACTTAAAGGGGAGATAAATTCTTAAAGTACTTCAATGCAACAAAGGGGGAGATTGTTTTGCAAAATATTTCTCAGATGATCTTGAATCCAAAGGGGGAGATTGTTAGTGCATAAATATGTTGGATGCAAGATCATAGAAGATTGAAGATCAAAGTCAAGCCAAGTCAAAGCTCAAAAGTCAACTTTCAAGCAAAGTCAAAGTCATGTGTAATAAAGTCAAAGTCAAAGGTCTTTGTATTAGTTTTGTAAGCGTGTGTTGTTTGTTTTTCTTTAGTAGACTTGTGGTTAGTAATTTTGGTGGTAAGAACTTGTAACATTTTCAGAGATTTCGCATAGAGCTAGAGAGAGAAAGTTGTTGTTAGAAAGAGAAAGTGACTGAAATCTATTGTAATTGAATCTTGTGGTTAATCAAACAGGTAGTTTGTTTAAATCTTGTTTGTAATTGATTTTAGTAGTGAGAACTTGATCAAATCTGGGAATAATAGTGGCATACTTTTGTGTTCCCGCCACGTTCGATGGAAACGGGTCTCCCACATCTTCGAAAGGTGTTGTTTTGGGTATTTAGTATTATCCATGTTTTCAGTGATGTTTTGAGTATGCATCATTTGTGGTTTTGGGTATTGAACCTTATCCATGGTTTTGAATATTTTGGATGATAAAGTTTATCCATGTCTTTAGTATTTGAATATTAAAATTATCGATTATGTTTTGGGTGAGTTTTGGGTTTTGAATTTATATTTGAAAGAACGTTTTGTATTGGGGTTTTCATCATGAAAAAGGTGGGTGTTGGAAAAGAGCTTGCTTTCATATTTAATGCATTTCATTTTGGAAATCGCGATTTAAATAACATTCTTACAGTTTATTATTTTATATGTTTATGATGAAAACTCTTGAACTCACTAGGCGTTAAGCCTAACTTTTTTATTTGTCGGCATGTGCATCAGGTCCTTGTTGGGGGAAAAGGTACTAGCGACGCTGTGAAGAGTTGAATGCTAGTTATAAGCACGTGAATTATCTAGTTATTCGATGATGTTTTCCGCATTCGGATATAGCGATTGTATTAGGTTTTAGTAACACCTGCCCCTAATCTAAACTATTGTGTAAAGTTTGCATCATCAATTGTTGATGTTAAATCTAGACTTTCTGTTTGAGATAATTCAGGTATTGATTCGTAGAAAGGGATTTATTCTTTATTCGGTGTATTAATGAAAATTTTAAATTAGTCGTTCTTCCCAAATTTTAGGGTGTTACAGTTTTGACATCCATTTGCCATATCTCATAATCATAGTATGCAGCTATGGCAATAATATCCTAATAGCTTTAACGTCGGCGACTGGAGAGAAGGTTTCCTCAAAATCAATACCATGAGTTTGTGTGAAACTTTTCGCCATGAGACGATCCTTAAAAGTGTGTACATTTCCATCCATTGTCGGTCTTCTTTTTGAAGACCCATTTACACCCAATAGACCTTTTTAGAGAAAATATAATTGTATCCAAGATCACCAAATGAGGATAATTTTTTAAGATTAAAAAGTCAAAGCTTGAGGTTAAAGGTTAAAGCTTGGAAGTCAAATTCAAAGATAAAGAAGAGAAAGTCAAAGTCAACCTTGTTATTTGTAGAAAGTCAATGCTAGTGATTTAATTCCTTGTAATTGTTCTTAGGTATAAATACCTTGTCCCCTGTAATATTGTAGTTAGATTTAGACATGTTAGATTTGAGAGTTTGAGAGTTTCATATTGTAGATTAATTCTAGTGAGAGAAAGTAGAGAGAGAAATTAGATCTTCAATCTAATCTTGTATCTTTCTCTCAATTTCAATAAAGAAAAGTGTGTGTGAATCATTGTTACTTGATCTAATGGGAATCATAATTTGCTATCTAGTGGAAGATCAACTAAGTTCCAAACTTGGTTGTCTTTCATGGATTACATCTCTACATTCATGGCTTCAAGCCACTTGTCAGATTCATACTCCAATGCATCCTCTCGGTACCTAGCAGATTCACAATGATCCCCTAGTTCAACTTCCTCAGCAGTCACAAGAAATCCATATATCTCGGGTTGTTGAGAAATCCTACTAGATCTGCGAATGACAGCAGCCGAGTACTCGGGATCTACATGTTTTTCGCTAGTGTCATTAGGAGGTGTTGTATCTTCTTGAACCTATTGGAGATCTACATTGCTCCCACTTGGTTCTTGTAATAAGTATTTCTCTCTAAAAATTCAGCACCCCGAGCAACAGAAATTTTGTTCTCGATGAGGTTGTAAAAATAGTATCCACTCGTTTTTAGGATATCACACAAAAATACAGTTGAGATTCTTGGAATCTAGTTTTCTAGAAGTGTCACGTCGTACCTGGGCTTCGTAACCCCATACTTTGAAGTAAGAAAACTTGGGAGCTCGCCCATGCCATAACTTGTATGATATCTTGGTTACCTTCTTGGGTGGGACCATATTGAGTGTGCGTGCTGCAGACTCCAGGCATAACCATAAAAAGATAGGTGCAAGGTAGTTTAGATTATCATATATTGAACTATATCAAGTACGGTTCAATTTCTCTTCTCGGACACACCATTTTGTTGTGGTGTTCCAGGTGGAGTGAATTATGAGATAATCCCACGATCCTCTAGATGATTTAAAAATTCTTGGCTCATGTATTCACCACCTCAATCAGATTGATAGCTTTTCTGGGTTTGCCAAGTTGATTTTCTACTTCATTTTGGAAGGTTCTTAACACTTCAAAAACTTCATACTTATGTCCAATCAAGTAGACGTAACCATATCGACTGAAATTGTCAATAAAGGTAATAAAGTAGCTTTTACCATCTCTTGACATGGTTCTAAAATATCCACATACACCAAAATGTATAAGCCATAATAGATCCTTGGCCCTTTTCCCCTTGGCCAGTAAAATGCGCCTTAGTCATTTTTCCACTTAAGCAAGACTCACATACATCAAACAACTCAGAGCCGATAGATTCTAAAATTCCTTCTGATTAGAGTTTTATGCTACTCTTGTTGATTTGACCAAAAAGACAATCCCATAGTGTGTGTCCAAATTTTCAAGTGTAATCACCAATTCAATCACAAATCTCACAAATGTTATTGATGAATAAACCGATACAAACTTTCTCTCTCTACAAAGCTCTTTCTCTCTCTAAATGATATTAATTATGATCTACAAAGACTACAACAAAGCTAATCCTATTTATACCTACATGCTTTACAAAGGAAACAAAAATACATTACAAAGCTTTGACCTTTAACAACTAGACTTTGACTTTCTTCATTGAGCTTTGACTTTCCATAAGTACCATGTTGACTTGAAGCTTTGACTTTGGGGCTTTGACTTTGACTCCACCATTCATGATCTTAAATACAACAATATTTTACACTAACATTCTCCCCCTTTTTATTATAGATCATTTTTCAAATGAATTTCAACTTTAACGAACAATCTCCCCCTTTATACCAATCTCCTCCTTTTTGGGTAAATTTCCGTAACGACATTCTCCCTCTTTCTCTATCAAATGTTATCTTTAACAGAAAAAGGAATCTTCAAAACAAAATTCGGCTTTAAAAGTCTTCTCTCTTGAAGTCAAACAATTCTGAAAAACAATCTCCACTTCAAAATGAATTCAACCTTTAACATTTTCCCTCGAAGTCTTTCTCAAAAACAAACTTTATTATCTTCCAAAGAAATTATCTCCTACTTTTTCTCACTTTCTTTGTAGTCTCAAAATTTTTGTGATCTTTAACAAACTTTCAGTAATCTTTCTCAAAAGTCTTAAACTTTGTCTTTTCAATCCTTTATCTCTCCATAATTCGAAATTGAAACTTCAGAAATAATTTGCTTTCATCATGTCATCTCCCTGTATCTTGAAATTGAAACTTCTTTCTCTTCCTTTGTCTCCTTCAAACTTGAAATTGAAATTTCTTTTTCTTTTTCTTTGTCTCTCTCTGAAATTGCTTTTTCTCTCGTTTGTTTTTCCCCCCTTTTGATGATTGCGATAATCAAAACCTAGTAAGAAAAAGCACTCTTTCCATCTTTCAAACAAATGACCAACTGATCTTTCCTTTTTGATATAAGTAACATCCGTCAATTCAAAATGATTTCGAATCTTTTCAAATTCAGAAATATAGTGGTAATCCTGAATCAACAAATGAAACAGTTAACATGCCTGTAAGTAGCACGAAGCCAATTAGTATAACGGATGTATTGTTGAAAGAGTTTTATTGATGTTCACTCCTACGGCTTCCATTCAATCATCGAAAAAGACAAGGAATTTCTATGAATGTTCTGACAGAAAAACATATTCTCTGTGTGTATGTGCTTGTGTATGAAAGAATTTAAGCATTATGTGCTTTATTAGTCTTAAAGTGTGTAAATTGTTGAGACACAACAAGTTTTCAACGAACTCAATGTAACATCCCAGGCTAACCGTACCAGATATTGTCCGCTTTGTCCACACAGCTGGACTTGCGATTTTAAAACGCATCTGGTAGAAGAGGTATCCAGTCCCTTATAAGGCAACTTTCGTTCCCCTCCCCAACCAATGTGGGATGTTACAATCCACCCCCCCTTGGGAGCCCAGCGTCCTCTTTAGCATACTTGTCCGGCTCCCATCTATGATACCATTTGTAACATCCCAGGCTAACCGTACCAGATATTGTCCGCTTTGTCCACACAGTTGGACTCACGGTTTTAAAACACGTCTGGTAGAAGAGGTATCCAGTACCTTATAAGGCAACTTTCGTTCCCCTCCCCAACCAATGTGGGATCCTACACTCAATGTGCATGACTGAAGTGCGAAGGTGGGGCAAACTTCCTTCTGTTCAATATCCAAATCTTCCTAATGAAGATCATATAGCATATGTGTTGTGTCCCCATGAAAAATTGAAACATTAGTCAGTGGAGTTGGCATGGGCTCACTACTTGTTTCAATGATGGTCACGAAAGAGTTGTAAAACAATCAGTAATGTGGTTGCCCGACTCAGAAAGTGGTTGGTGCAGAGTTCTATTATTCTTTTAACTCTGTTCGCTCACCCTCTGTTCGTTTTTCAATTTTCTCACTTCTAACCAAACTTTGTTTTTTATTTTTATCGCTCATCACACTATGGTTGTTCAACCGTATGAACTTGCTCCCCCATTCTTTGATGTATGACCCTTCACCCCTCAATCACTCAGGATAACTTCTTGGGTAGGAAACACTGGTTAACGTGAATCCATAGAAGTTCTTTAAGCTCACACATCGATCCCATAAAATTAGTCCTAAAAGAATGGTGTTGTTCAATAGTTTAACTTGAACAATGAAGAATATCATAATATGAATCACACTTTCAGTGAATGTATGGTCCACAAAAATATCATGATTATTTGAACATTTTGAACTTTGAAGATTTCTCACAAAAGGATATTGAATGAAGGAAACGAATTTGAAAGAATTGTTTGAGAATCTGACAATGTATCAGAAAGATCAAATATGAATGATAAGCACGGAAGGTTTAGGTCATGAAATAATTGGAATTTGTCTATATGAACAAATATAAACAAACATGAAAGAATCGCTTTCATTTGAAAGAATATGATGCTCAACAAATATTGAATACTAACGGGGTGTATTACCATCGAAAAGTGGTTCAATTTGAGACATGGTAATAACAGAATCAATAAGAAAGACTGAACCGGTGTGTATGAATACTTGACAGTATATGGAAAAGACAATACACAATTATTAATCTTTGGAAACACACGGTCAGTTAATCATTGAAGCTCATATATGGAAACATTTAAAATCACACTTCTAAATTCATGAAATCTTTTTGAGAATAAAAAGTGGTTTGAACATTTAGAAACATGTTTTCATGTCTGAAAGTTGTCCTTCTTTTAAACACTCTGAGATTAAGGTTAGAAAATATACCAAATATAGCATTCATAACTCCCCCTCAAATCTTGATAAATTGACTAAAAAGCATATAAGCTCCCCTTAAAATCTGTAAAAAGTGAAAATTCCATCAAAGTATCAAAGTCATAGTCAAAACAAAAGTCATAGACATTGAATAACGAGTCCTGGTATGAAGTAATCAGAAGTCAAAATTCATAAAGATTGAGTTCTAGACTGATTTATCTAGAAGTCATTAACATCTTCTCCTCCTAAAACTTTGTATAACATAGAAAATTTTGTCAGTAGGAAAATATTGAGCTCCCCCTTGAATGTTGATCATCTGTTCTTGTCACATACTCCTCCTGAAGTAATCAGCAAACCTTCAGTGCATACATTTTTCAGAATTAAATTTAAAGACATGAAGAAAAACTGTAAACCAAACTATAGTAAGCAAATACAGATTATGTAAAGATTATGTTTTAAGATTCAGCATGCCTAATTTTGAAATTAGAAAGTTAAATCTCTTTTCATTTAATGCCTTAGTGAAAAGATATGCAAGCTAATAATCTGTATTCACAAAGTACAATTCGATTGTACCTTTCACAACATGGTCTTTGATAAAATGATATCTGACGTCTATGTGATTTGTTTTAGTATGTTGAACAGGATTTGCTGATATGGAAATTGCGCTCTTCGAGTCACGGAATATTGGAATCTTGTTGAACTGGAATCCATAGTCACGTAGTTATGTCCTCATCCACAACACCTGAGAATAGCAACTAACAGCAGCTGCATATTCCGCTTCAGCTGTTGATGTGGATACACAAAATTGTTTCTTTGAAGCCCAGCTGACAAGCTTGTCTCCCAAAAACTGTATATGACCCGATGTGCTTTTCATGTCCAACATGCATTCAGCGTGATCTGCGTCTGAATAAGCAGTTAGTTCAAACCTTGTATCTTTAGGATACCACAACCCAAGGTCTGTGGTGCCCTTCAGATATCTAAAAGTTCTTTTCACGACCAAGAGATGGGACTCTTTTGGTTTGTATTGATTTATCGCATACAAACATGTCAAGAACATAATATCAGGTCGACTTGCAGTCAAGTACATTAAAGATCCAATCATACCTCGGTAGGTCCTCAGATCAACAGGTTTCCCATTAAGGTCAACTCCAAACTTTGTATCAGGTGCCATCGGGGTACTAATTGGTGTACAGTTCTTCATATAAAATTTCTTTAAAAGATCAGAGATGTACTTAGATTGATTTATAAAAATCCCCGTCGAAAACTGTTTGACTTGTAATCCAAGAAAGAAATTCATCTCTCCCATCATACTCATCTGAAAACGTGACACCATCAAGGTAGAAAAGCTCTTACAATACTTAGGATTTGCAGACCCAAAAATTAAGTCATCTACATAGATTTGTATAAGAATGATATCGCTTTTTTCTTTCTTAATAAAGAGAGTAGTGTCATGTAACACCCGTGATTTTCGATAAATAAAAGTCACCCGGACGTTTTTGGAACTTGAAAATGGTGGGATTTTGTGGGGAAAACATTATTTAAAGTCCCTTAGAGTATCGGGAGTGTTGGCATTGAAAAAGTTGAGTTTCGGGGCTTGGGAAGGGTCTCGCGACAATGCCCGACGACTATGACAGTGTCATAGTCGCACTGTCACAGTCGCATGGAAAGTACCGAATGCTGGAGCATTGCTGCGACAATGCCCTACGACATTGCCATGGCATTACCGATTTGGTTATGGTGTTTGCATAATCGTTGGTCAAGCGTGTTTTGATGTCTATACTGGATTTCATTGGAGATTTACGTAAATTGTTGGGCCTTTAGCTCAGTTTTTGGCTTTGTCGGGTCTTGAGGACTTTTGTCCGGTTTAATATCCTAAGTGGAACTTTGGGGTGTGAGTTGCATTTATTGCATTTTATTTTGGAGAATACATGTTTTGGGTACGTGAGTCATTCATTTGGAGTCATGTATTTTAGACTGTATTGCATTGGATCCATATGCATGTAAGTCAGTCGTATGTATCGGTGAGGACTCTTGGGATCCTCACTTTGGGAAATTATGTCGTGTTGGCATTAACGTCGTCCCGGTTGTTTGACGAAAAGGAGCCCCCATGGGTTGTACTTCGAGACCTTGAGTCTGTTGTTTAGATGTCTAATTCTTGTGTACGAGGGTTAGACATTGAGTGTTATCAAGTAAGGGGTCGAGGCTCCTATCTTGACTGATAGGGAGTAGGAACTAAGGGTCCAGTGGGCACCCTGAGGATGAAACTCCCTAGAGACTGAACAAGCAATAAGATCGTGTATCCTTGAGTGTAGCTCGGCAGAGCAGGCAATAAGGGATACGGTGTTTTTGGGGACTTGAAATATAGTCATGACTGGAGGTGTAGCTCGGTAGAGCAGGCAATACGATCACGATCTGAGGTGTAGTTCGACAACATAGTTATGTGGCTTAACTTTGTGTTCCATCACGTACAGTGGAATCGGGTATCCCCCGTCACCGGAAGGTGCTATTTGGGTATTTTATTGTGTCATTTTATTATCCATGTTTTCGGTGACGTTTTACTTATGGGGAATTGTTTACTCAAGATTTATGGGTCGTGTTTTATGACCCGTCCACGTTTGAAGGATTTCGAGAAGTAAAGTTTTATTTCATATTCTTATAAATTGAGAGCTTTGCTTACTATTCATGTTTTGGTTGAGTTTGGGATTAAAGTGGTTTTTACGAAAGAAGGTTCATGTTGGGTTCCTTGTTCTAAAGATGTACTTTCGAAAAATGGTGTTGTTTGATATTTAAAGTAAATCTTTCAGAGGGTCTGTGATTTAAACTACTTTCTGTTATATATCGGGGGAAAAGTAGTCGATCAGTTGACCGGGTTTCTTGAGAATCGTGTAAGTCACTTTCCGAATTAGTATTTCGACCCTATGCCTGGGTTACACGAAATCCAATATGGGATAAGACTCAAGAACACTCACGTTTTTAGGCACAAAAACGAGAGCAAATTTGCTGGAGAGTATATATGATTGTTTAAAATCGTAAGTCTAAAACATAAGTATATACGGTATATATACTAGTCCCATTCGTAAAATAGGAAATAACGAAAAATGGCAATGATTGTAAATCACTATCAATTATAGTTTATTACAATCAATTTAGCTAAAAAATGGCAATGATTGTAAATCACTATCATTATAGTCGATTACAATCAATTTAGCTAAAATTAAGGGTAGAAAATAAATGACCATTAAATGTTCAGTAAATGCAGATTTAGTCCAAAAATAGACACCAAGAGCTTCTGGTCCAGAGACGCCAATCAGAGGCTCTGCCGTGCCAAAGAGGCTCAGAGGCTCTGATGTGCCTTAAGAGGCTCTGACGTGCCTTCAGAGGCTCTGCCATGCCTTCAGAGGCTCTGTCATGCCAACGAGGCTCAGAGGCTCTGACGTGCCTTCAGAGGCTCTGCCATGCCTTCAGATGCTATGCCATGCCTTCAGAGGCTATGCCATGCCTTCAGAGGCTCTGCCACTTGGATCACCGCTAGGGGCGTTGCCCCTTGACCCCCCGCCATTTAATCGTGTCCGGGATCAAACTTGTCTTATAACAAGTGTGCAGTCCGCACCACCTAACTTGTATTAGATCATAGTTTGAAACCCATTAGTATTCGTGTTATAACCAATTTCACTTAAATGCCTGGTGACACTAAAATCACCAATAATCCTCCCCCATTTTAGTGTAACCCATGAAATAACACATTTAAATTAAACAAACCAAACTTGCACATAAATGAAAATATCGAAACGATTGAATTTCCACATTAGTATTTTACACATTCCAAATATTCGAGAATCAAGGTGTCCCAAAGATTGAACCCATCAACTCATTTGAATACCTGAAGATAAAATACATACAAATTTCCTATATGTCCAACAAATTAAAACTTGACACAATTATAAAGTCGTGTGTCCTAATCCTCTCATGATTGTATAAAGGCCAAGTCCCAACCTTTTGAAATTCAGCTACACTTCACAATCACATAGGTAATTCCTTTACTTCGTGTACCTGCAAATAGACTTTATCAAAGGAATTATTAAGAAGATAAACTTCACCCTAACCACTGCAGGACTGAACACATACCTGGGATGATTCAACTTGTGTTCCAATTTATAAGTGTGAGCTTTCCACATTGAATTCAACTTCTAATGTCATATTAGAAGGGAATTGGGTGTCTCACCTTTATAAATTTATAAGGACTTTAATCCCATCCCAATCGCAGACTTGTGCACTAAGTCTCTTGTCAGACCTTTAGTTAAATGATCTGCCAAATTTTGTTGCGTTCTAATAAAGTCAATGGAGATTACACCATTCATGATTAATTCTCTAATCATACTATGTCTAACACCCAGGTGTCTAGACTTATCATTGTAAACTTGGCTATAAGCCTTAGCCAAAGTGGTCGCACTGTCACAATGGATTGAAATAGGTGCAATTGGCTTTGGCCACAATGGAATCTCATAAATTAAATTCCTTAGCCACTCCGCCTCTTTACCAGCGGCGGCTAGTGCAACAAACTCAGATTCCATTGTTGAGTTTGTAATACAAGTTTGCTTTTTAGATGCCCAAGAGATGACACCTCCTCCAAGCAAAAATACCCAACCACTAGTTGAGGAATGATCCTTCATGTTGGATATCCAACTTGCATCCGAATAACCTTCTAAAACCGAAGGATATCCTAAATAACTCAAACCATAATCCATGGTTCCCTTGAGATAATTGAATACTCTTTGAACCGCTTGCCAATGTTGAGTACTAGGATTACTAGTATACCGGCTCAATCGTCCCACGACATAAGCTATATCGGGCCTGGTGATTGTCATGGCGTACATTAAGCTACCAATGGCCTTAGAGTAATCAAGTTGTGAAATAGCCTTGCCCGTATTAGGCATTAATTTCACACTTGGATCCATAGGAGTGCTTATGGGAGAACACTCACGGTAATTAAACTTATTGAGAATTTTCTTAATATAATGTGATTGCATCATAACAATCCCTTTGTTAACCCATTTAATCCTTATACCAAGGATTACATCAGCCTCTCCCATGTCTTTCATGGAAAATTTAGATGACAACAATTTCTTAGTCTCATCTACATGATTTTAGTCGGTCCCAAAAATTAACATGTCATCTACATACAAGGAGATGATCACACCCGCACCAGTAGCATCAAATCTACTATAAACACATTTGTCACTTTGGTTTAAAGCAAAACCACATGACAAAATAACTTCATCAAACTTTTGATGCGATTGTTTTGGTGCTTGTTTCAGCCCGTACAAGGATTTCACAAGTTTACAGACCTTATGTTCGTTTCCGGGCATAACGAAACCTTCCGGTTGTTTCATGTAAACTTCCTGTTAGAGCATAAGTATGTTGGATACAAGATCAAGAAGACAAAAGTCAAAGTTCAAGAAGTCAAAGCTGAGAAAGTCAACTCTCATTAAAGTCAAAGTCTATTTGTAATAAAGTCAAAGTTTATTGTTTTGTATTGTAGTTGTAGGTATAAATAGATTTCTATTTTTGTTTTGTAAGAGTAGTATTCAGTTGTACGTTTTCTAGAGAGAGATTTGTAGAGAGAGAAAGAGAGTTAGAGAGAGAAAGAAAGTGTAATCGTTTGGATTGAGAATTGAAATCAAAACAGGTAATTGAATTCTTGTTTGCGTTTTGATTGATTAATTGTGATTAGAAACTAGAATGTGGTAATATCAATTGGTATCAGAGCAAATCCAAAAGTGAAATCAGATCAAGAAAGTATTCGTCATTGTGTTCTTCTGTGTCCAGAACTGATTTTGAGTTTTGGTGCGATTTTGAAGTTGTATTTGATTAGGATTTGTTCGAAAAGAGTAATAGATTGAGTTTGTATAGAAAGATTTCAGAATTGCACTGTAATAGACTTGTAATTTTGGATTTAGTTTATATTTTTGTTCACGAGTTCTTCACACTGTGTTCAAATCAGAATGTATTGTTTTGTGTTTTTATTTGAAATTCTTGCATTGTAATATGTTCTTGGGTTGATTTCGAAGATTTCTGCAAAACTTCAAGTCAATTGGTAAAGGTTTGATTGACAAACAGATGGAAAAATCAAGATTCGGTTCGACTTTCTAAAGAACGCGCAAGTTCGTCGTTAGAACGCGCAAGTCGAAGGGAAGATTTTGGTCTCAAACGCACAAGTAACAATCTGCGAGTTCTAGAAACTCGTTGATCGAAGTCTGCGAGTTTGGAAAAAATTGGAAAATTTTCTAAGGACCAGAACGCGCACGTAGTGGTTAGCGAGTTCTTCAAAAGCGCTAATCGAAGGGTGCGAGTTTGAAGAGAAACAGTGATCTGCGAGTTCACTCAATGTGCGAGTTTGAAATTTCAAGAAAAAGTTCTAAGTGTGGAAACGCGAAAGTATAGATAGCGAGTTTGATTCAAAACGCGCAAGCATTGACGAGCGAGTTTTGGAAACGCGCACACCTCAGTTAGCGAGTTTCGTCGTGAATAGTATTATGCGCGTTTAGGCGTTAGCGAGTTTCAGAGGGAATAGTAACTTACGAGTTTCAATATCAAGCGAGTTTGGTCAATCTACGAGTTTCAGCGAGTTTATTTGGTATGTGTGTTTATCAGAGAATAGGGATTTGCGAGTTTAAGCACCTGCGAGTTCAATAGTGACTTGCGAGTTTTGATACTTAGTCAAAAAAATTTCAATTTTTTTTTATTTCAAGATTTTTCTTGTGATTTCATATTTGGACTAACGATCAATTCTAGTTTCTTATTGGATATATTTTATAAAACAGGTTTTAATCAAGATGACTTCTAAAGATGCACTTTTCATTGGCACCGATGTCAAGCCTCCTGTTATGTTCAAAGGAGAGTACGAGCAGTGGAAGGATAGATTTATGGATTTTATAGACAGACATGCAAACGGGGAAAATATTCTGCAGTCAATTACAGATGGTCCTATGAAACCAATCATAGTTCAAGTACCTGCTGATGATGATTCATCTGATAGTGGACATGGTGACGAGGAAAGAGAACAAAAGACAAAACCAGTTAAAGTAGATGTCTCACAGTACTCTGAAGAACAGAAAAGCCGGTACAAAGCAGACAAGCAAGCAATATCTCTTCTACTTCAAAGCATTCCTAATGAGATTTACATCAAGATTGATAGCTACAAGGATGATGCTAAAAAGATGTGGGATCAATTACAAAAGATGATGATGGGATCCAAGGTAGGGAATCAGATGAAAGTGGCTAACTGCATCAATAGCTACGAGGAATTCAAAGCCAAAGAAAATGAGAGTTTGGAAGATACATATGAACGATTTACTTTGCTTCTGAATGAACTGACGAAGAACAAAGTGACAAACAAGCAGCTGAAAACAATGTCAAATTCCTGAGTATCCTACGACTTGAATGGAAGAAACATACACATAGGATGAAGCAGATGAAAGATTTGAATGACATACCTATTCACGAAGTCTATGAGACTTTACGACATAATGAAGAAGAGGTTGAAGAGAAAAGAGCTGAAAAGAAGAAGGCTGAAAAGGTTCCTGATCTGATTGCTTTGGTTGTTGGAGAGAAGAAGAAAGAAAAGAAAGAAAAGGCAGAGAAGAAGAAAAAGAAGAAAGTGCTTACGAGCTCTGAGTCAGAATATGAGACAGATGGTGATGATGGAGAAAGTCTGAAACAAGCCATGTTGTTGCTAACCCGTGCCTTTCAAAAGAAATTCTACAAAAAGTCGGGATCAAATTCTCAACGATATTCTTCATCAAGTTCTAAGAATCACGAGCACCGAGAAAGGGTGGAAGGAAAGAGATATGAAGTAAACAGATATGTTGAGAAGAAACCTGATGAAAGGAAGAAGTTCGTGAATGACTACATTGTTGCCGAAAAGCCAGCAAGTGATCCAGTTAAATGCTACAACTATGGCAAGATTGGACATTTTGCAAAAGATTATAGAAATCCAAAAGTTCGTAATTCTCAGTACTATCAGAACAAACGGCTACTGGCCA
The DNA here is from genome assembly GCA_954870635.1 of Arctium minus. Taxonomy (NCBI): domain Eukaryota; kingdom Viridiplantae; phylum Streptophyta; class Magnoliopsida; order Asterales; family Asteraceae; genus Arctium; species Arctium minus. The sequence goes on along the minus strand of OX941087.1, from coordinate 37,372,647 downwards.
AACAGCAAGAAGCGGGCATAGCTTTAATGGTTGAGGACGAATTTTGGCTGGATCATTCAGAAGGTGAAGAGGAAGAGAAGGAATAAACTGCTCATCTCTGTCTTATGGGAAAAGAGGTCAAGTATGATGAATCAAATGACGAGACAGTTGATGAGGTATCAAACTTAACTCAAAAAGATTTCATTACCAAAATGGTAGTTATGATGGTTGAGCTTCAAGACTTACAAAATAAATTGAAAAAGGAAAAAGAAAGAGTTGCTAAAAGAAACAATAAGATATTTGAACTCAATAAGTCGGTTATTGGGAACAAAGATCTGATTGATTCTTTACACAAGTCTGCTTCTGATTCTAAACTTCAAGTAGATTGTTTTGAAAAGATGATTTCTGATTTTGAAGTTAAAATTTCTAAGTATGAGTTTGAGAAAAGAGAATCTGCACTAACTGTTCATAAATTGCAGGTTGAGAACAAACTTTTGAATAAGAAGGTAAATGGTCTAGAAGCCAAAGTTTATGCAAGAGGACAAACAGATCAAACCATTTTTCTTAATGCACCTAACGAAGAGGCTGATGTTAAGGAAAAATGGGGACTTGGTTTTCAAAACCCCCATTACTTAAAGAAAGCCATCATAAAACAACCAGCATTATATAATTTTGATTTTCTTGCTTGTGCTGGTAAACATACTCATTTAAAACCCAAATTTGTTACCAAATTACCAGAAGAAGTTGAGGCCAAAGAAACTGAAAATAGAAAGAATGTAAAGAAAATGCAACTACCATTTAACTATGCAAAGTTAAATGATAGTTATCTTTCAGAAACACCAAAAGTTCTTTCAAACGATTATTTTGCTAGTTATTCTGTTTCTGAGATGAAGGCAAAACCTGCAGTTGCAAAGGTTTATGTTCCTCCACTCATTCTTGAAAGCAAAATAGTTGAGTTGGAAAATGTTTTATCTGATGAAAAACTTTTGGTTGATATTCAACAAAGTGTATTTTCTACTGTATTAAAGAACACGATTTTTCAATCTACATCTACAAAGTGTTCTAAAGTTTCTAAGGCACCTCAAACTTCGTCTGATAATTTTGATTACTTATTTGAGTCTGCAAATGATTTTCTTAAATCTGATGATGGGTGCATAGACGAAATTGATATGTTTGACTTTAATGCTATTCTTCCTGATCATTCTACTTGTCTTACAAATGAAAAAGTGTTATCAAGCGGTGTTAATATTGATGAATCATCAACTAAGGTTGGTGAATCAGTTTCTGTAACTGCTAATTATTATGCTCAAGGTAAGAAACATAAGAAACAGCGATTACAGAAACAAAAATACAATGGTACACAAAAGAAAACTCAGTCTCAGAAATCTGCTTTTCCTAATAAATCTACATTTTGTGTTTCAGATATAAGCAAGAACAGGTCGAAAGCTCAAACAGAATGGCGACCAAAACGGAAGGATGATGAGATAGCTGGATCAGTTTCTGATAATTCTTGTACTAGATCTGTTAGTAGTGATTCAGATGTAGTTGGTCAATATGCTTCTCATCAACAAAACCTTGTAACTTCTTACAAGCGTTATTTAATAAAGCAGTTGATTCAATTATCTCCTATTACTACTACATCTCATTATAATTATCGGAGAACTGATTTTGCTTATTCTCATAATTTTTATGATTGGTATGGATCTTATCATGTTTATTCTTCGAGATCAAATATTTTTAAAGGTTTTCAAAAGGACAGAGGGTCCATTTTCAAATGGATACCAAAATCTTGTGCTAATCTGTTAGGACCCGTTTTTAAATGGGTACCTAAAGTTATTGTTTCCTGATTTCTCTTGCAGACCCGGCATATGTGGTACTTGGACAGTGGATGTTCCAAGCATATGACTGGGCAAAAAGCTTTATTGTCTAATTATACAGAGAAATTCAGTGGAAATGTCAGATTTGGAAACGATCAACTTTCACCAATCTTAGGATATGGTGACATCATTCAAAACAACATAACAATTAAGAAGGTGAGTTATGTCGAAGGTTTAGGGCACAACTTGTTTAGCATCGGTCAATTCTGTGATAAAGGGTTAGAGGTCAATTTCAAAGCTAAGAGATGTTCGGTTCGTACTGAAGACGGCAATGAACTCTTAGTCGGAAATCGAAAGACAAACCTCTATACCATCAATCTTTCAAAGGTACAGAATGACAGTCATGTTTGCTTATTATCAAAAGCTTCGATGCAACAAAGTTGGCTTTGGCACCAACGACTATCACATCTGAATTTTCGTTATATCAACAAGATGGTTAGTGGAAATTTGGTAAAAGGACTTCCTGAGCTGAAATACGAGAAAAAACACTTATGTGCTACATGTGAGAAGGGTAAGATGAAGAGAGCTCCGCATAAACCGAAGCCTGAACCAAGCACTAGTTCTCCGTTAGAATTGTTACATATGGATATGTGTGGTCCAATGAGAACTCAAAGCTTAGGAGGAAAGAAATACGTGTTGGTTATTGTGGACGATTATTCAAGATATACGTGGGTCAAATTTCTTCGATCAAAAGATGAGACGCCCGAAGTCCTCATTACTTTCTTAAAGACGACCTAGATGAAAATGCAGCGACAAGTCAAGTTTCTTCGAACTGACAACGACACAGAGTTCAAAAACAAGATTGTTGAAGAATATCTCTAATCGGTCGGGATATCACATCAGTACTCTGATGCTCGTACGCCTGAACAAAATGGAGTAGTCGAAAGGCGAAATCGAACGCTAGTCTAGGTCGCTCGTACTATGCTCAGCCAATCTGATCTACCTCTATTTTTGTGGGCAGAAGCTGTGTCAACTGCTTGTCATACTCAAAATCGGTCCATAATACACCGCCGTTTTCAAAAGACTCCATATGAGTTGATCAACAACAGAACATCGACAATCAAGTATTTTCACATATTTGGGTGTAAGTGTTTCGTTCTTAACGACAGAGAGAGTCTGAATAAATTCAGTGCTAAGGCGGACGAGGGTATCTTCATTGGTTATTCTTCAACATCGGCAACATATCGTGTTTATCTGAAGAAGTCAAAGACAGTTGTCGAGAGCGTCAATGTAACATTTGATGAAGAAATGGCTTCTGAACAACTCAGTTCAGAACCCGTGATAACTGGAGTATTAGCTTCTGGGCAGATCAGTCCAGAACCTGCTTCTACAGCGAATAATTCAAATAACTCTTCTACTTCTATTTCACATTTATCTGATTTAGATTTGTTATTTGAATTCTTTTATGATGAGTTTCTCGGAACTAATGTACCTAAATCTGTTGTGACTGACAGGTCTGAAGACTTAAACTGCAATCATCCAGTCACTTCAGAAGTTTTAACTGAACTTGTATCCCCCGTTCAGTCAGAAACTCACATTCCAACATCTATTCCTACAGTTGAAGATACACAAGTAACTGCTGAGCCAGAAGTAACTGTTTCAGTTGGATGTGATATCATATCTACTCAACAGCCAGAGTCTGTTGTTCCAACTGATGTTTCTGCACCTGAAACTTCAACTGCAAACCCCCCTCCATCTTTTCAATCTAAAGAGCCTGATAGTGGATTTCTAGATGATGATCATGTTCAATCAGTATCTATTCCACTACCTCATGAGCATCGCTGGACCAAAGAGCATCCATTACATCAAGTAATTGGAGATCTCAACAAGACTGTACAAACTAGGTCCGCGACTCTTAATCAATGTATGCATGACTCATTCCTCAGCACGATAGAGCCCACGCGAGTATTAGAGGCTCTTGCTGATTCAGACTGGGTATCTGCTATGCAAGAAGAATTAAATCAGTTTGAAGCCCTGAAGGTCTGGAGATTAGTTCCAAAACCGGAAGGTAAATCCGTGATTGGTACTAAATGGGTATTCAAAAATAAAAAGGATGAAGATGGTATCGTCGTAAGGAACAAAGCTAGACTTGTTGCCAAAGGTTACCGGCAAGAGGAAGGCATAGACTACGATGAGACGTATGCTCCAGTAGCACGTATAGAAGCAATCCGCATGTTTCTAGCCTATGCAGCTCATAAGAATTTCACAGTCTATCAGATGGATGTGAAAACAACCTTTCTGAATGGCATTCTTAAGGAGGAAGTATATGTGTCTCAACCAGAAGGGTTCGTGAATCCAGATAAGCCAGATCATGTCTACATCTTGGACAAAGCCCTGTATGGTTTGAAACAAGCCCCTCGAGCATGGTATGACGTTTTATCTAAATTCTTGGTCAAGTCCGGTTTTTCTAAAGGTAAGGTTGATACCACTTTATTCATCAAAAAGGAAAAAGCTGATATTATTCTTATTCAAATATATGTTGATGATATAATATTTGGCTCTACAAATCCTAAATATTGCAAAAACTTTTCTAACCTCATGGTGTCACGTTTTCAAATGAGTATGATGGGAGAGATGAATTTATTTCTCAGATTACAAGTTAAACAGTTTTCAACGGGGATTTTCATTAACCAATCTAAGTACATTTTGGACATTCTTCGGAAGTACAAAATGGAAAATTGTAAACCTATTGGAACCCCGATGGCACCATGTACTAAGATTAGCACTGATCCTTCGGGTAAAAGTGTTGATGTTAGAACTTATAGAGGTATGATAGGATCGTTAATGTATCTTACTTCTAGTAGACCAGATATTATGTTTTAAACATGCTTATGTTTTAGATATCAGGCTACTCCTAAAGAATCCCATTTGGCTGCTGTCAAAAGGATTTTTAGATATCTGAAGGGGACTGCAGATCTTGGTCTATGGTATCCTAAGGATACTGGTTTTCAACTGACTGCCTATTCAGATGCAGATCATGCTGGTGGCATGTTGGACAGAAAGAGTACTTCAGGTCACATTCAATTTCTTGGAGACAAGCTTGTTAGCTGGGCATCAAAGAAACAATTATGCGTTTCCACATCGACTGCTGAAGCAGAGTACGTAGCTGCTGCCAGTTGCTGCTCTCAAGTCCTGTGGATGTGAACACAGCTAAGAGACTATGGATTCAAGTTTGATAAAATTCCAATTTATTGTAACTCGAAGAGTGCAATCGCGATATCTGCTAATCCTGTCCAGCATACGAAAACCAAACACATTGATGTCACATATCATTTTATAAAAGATAATGTCGAAAAAGGAACAATTGAACTTTATTTTGTAAAAACAGATTATCAGCTTGCAGATTTATTTACCAAACCCTTAGATGAAAAGAGATTTATTTTTCTTGTCTCTAAGCTTGGTATGTTAAATCTTAAGACATAATCGGTTGTTACTTAATAAAGTTATGTATTGTTATTTTTCATCATTTTCTTTATCATTTTGTTTGAAGGATATCTACACTTTAATTGTTTGCTCATGATCTCAGGGGGAGTAAGAGAAGATTTTAGATGATCTACATTCATTTGAGGGGGAGCATAACTAATTTCTGCATTTTACTTAAATGATTAATTTTTGTGATGCATGATTTTAGGGGGAGCATATAATATTAAAAGGAGTAAGACTATGATTTCTGATTACTTAAGATCAGAACTCGTTCTTTAATCGTTTTACTGTTTTATGTTCTTTTATTTTCGAATAAATTTTGTGAATAAATTTTTGACTAGACTTTGAGACTTATGCAGGATGAGAGAGGATGACACGATCATATCATTTTGACTTAAACATGACTTCATGAGATTTAAGACAAAGCTAAAAGGTAAATTTCTTATCTTAATCTCAAATATATCTGAAAGAAGGACAACTTTCAGATATAGAAAACATGTTCTGAAATGTTCAAACCACTTCCCGAATTTTAAACAGATTTTATAATTTGGAAGTGTGATTTTAAATGTTTTTATTTTATTTTTTGTGCTTAATTGATAAACAAACCGTGTGTTTCCAAAGATAAATACTTGTGTATTGTCTTTTCTATATACTTTCAAGTATTCACACACACCGGTTTGATTTTTTTTTTTGTTCAATTTGTTCTTACCATGTCTCTAAATTGAAACAATTTTTCTTCGATGGTAAGACACCACGCTTGTACTTCAAAGAATTTTGAGTGATATTTCATTTTGAAACGTCATTTTTCAAGAATGTCTATATTTTGTTTCGTATAGACACATATCCATTATTCTTGACCATAAGCCTTAATTGATTTATCATTCATTTCTGATCATTTTCATACAATGTCAGATTTTCAAACAAGTTTCTTGCATTCATATTCATTTATTCAATTTACTTGTTTGGAAATATTTCAATGTTTCAAATGCTCAAATATTCATGATTATATTTTATGAGCTTACATTTATCTGACATTTGTATATGAGCTTTAACTGATAAAGTTAAACCATATTGAGCAACTTTATGCTTTCAAAGGAAATATGGGTTCTTTGTTCTAGGACTTAATTGAAACTTCTATGATATCATGTTAACTAGTGATATCTACCCAAGAAGTTAATCCTTTAGTGATTGAGTGTGAGGAGTCTAAAAGAAATGAGTGTGGGTGTGATGAGTTAAATGGAAAAGAGAGTTTGGTTAGTAATGAGCTTAATGATTAAAAGAAAGAGGGTGTGCGATCAGAGTAAAAGAATATCAAACTCTGCACCAAATACTTTCTGAGCCGGGCAGCCACATTACTAGCGTTTCACAATTCTTTGGTGAACGTTATTGAAACATGCAACTAGCCCATGCCAACTCTTGACTAAACCCCACTAGCTACTCATTTTCTTCTCAAAAAGAAAATGTTTCACATTTTCAATGGGACGCAACATATAATCTTTCTGGTTTTCATTTGGAAAATCTGGATATTGAAAAAGAAGGAAGTCTGCCCCACCTTCGCACTTCAATCATGCACACTGAGTCTGTGTTTATCTACTGTTGTTTCAGTGGTTTACACCATGTTGGGCCTTAAAAAGCAATTATTCGTGCTTAATTCTTTCTACACATGCACGAACACACAAAGAATTTGTTTATTTGTCATAACATTCATAGAAATTGCCTTTGTGGTATTTCGATGATTGGATGGAAGCCCTGGGGGAGTGAACATCAAAAAGCTCCTTTATATTGTGTATTCGTTACACACAGTGACTTTGTGTTACTGACAGACATTTTAACTGATTCATTTGTTGATTCAGGAGTTACATGTTCTTATTTTGTCTAGATTTGAAAAGATCTGGATGAATACTTGGCTATGGATCACAGAATCAACGGTTCAGTTTGACAGATCAGAATGGTCAAAGACATTTCTTGGAAGAAAAGTTTTGATGATATAGATGCTCAAATCATCAAAAAGGGGGAGATGGTATCAAGAAATGATAAAGTTTTGAGAGATGTTTTTTCAGAAATGTCCAAGCCAGAAAAGTTCAAAGTAAAGATTTGAAGATTTAGAGAAGATCAAAGAATTTCTGAAAATTTGAGGAAATTTTCTTTGAAGATTATCTGCTAAAGCAATCCGAGCTGATTCTGAAGATAATTTATTTCCATAGTCTGAAAGTATTTTATGAAAGTTTTGGGGAGATTGTTAATCGTTTGAAGACAGTTTTGGAAAGAATGTCGTCAAAGAAAAAGGGGATATTGTATTGACCGAGCTTAAAAGTGAAGACTGAATTGCTAGATCTTTAAACAGTGATCTTGAATCCAAAGGGGGAGATTGTTAGAACATAAGTATGTTGGATACAAGATCAAGAAGACAAAAGTCAAAGTTCAAGAAGTCAAAGCTGAGAAAGTCAACTCTCATTAAAGTCAAAGTCTATTTGTTATAAAGTCAAAGTTTATTGTTTTGTATTTTAGTTGTAGGTATAAATAGCTTTCTATTTCTGTTTTGTAAGAGTAGTATTCAGTTGTACGTTTTCTAGAGAGAGATTTGTAGAGAGAGAAAGAGAGTTAGAGAGAGAAAGAAAGTGTAATCGTTTGGATTGAGAATTGAAATCAAAACAGGTAATTGAATTCTTGTTTGCGTTTTGATTGATTAATTGTGATTAGAAACTAGAATCTGGGAATATCAATTCCTCTTGAAGATCACCATTCAAGAAGGCTGTTTTAACATCCATTTGATGGATAATCAAATTGTGTATTGTCGACAAGGCGATTAACAATCTAATAGTCGAAATACGTGCCACCGGAGCATAGGTGTCGAAATAGTCAATACCGGGTTTTTGCCGAAACCCTTGAATTACTAACCGGGCCTTGAATTTATCAATAGTCCCATCAAATTTCATCTTCTTTTTGAAGATCCATTTGCATCCAAGTGGTTTAGAATCTGGAGGCAAATTTGATAACACCCAAGTGTTATTCTCAAGAATTGATGATATTTCGTCATCAATTGCTTCCTTCCAAAAGGCGACATCTCGAGATTCCATCGCTTCTTTGAAAGTCTTTGGGTCATCCTCAATACTATAACAATAAGAGTATTGAAGCCCAAGCTCATTCCTTGAACCTTCCACCAAATACAGTTGGAATTCGGGACCGAAGTTTTTGGAATTCGACCTCTTTGGCTTCTCTGGACCTGCTGTGTTTCTGGACTTGAAACACCATCCAAACTTTCTGGATTTTGCACTTTATTGGTGCTAGGAAACAGGTCCTTAGGCCTTTGCATTGATGAAAATCGCATCTCATCAAAAATCGCATCACGCGACTCGATTACGGTGTTAATCGACACCGAATCATTAGGCTCGATAACGTAGAACCTATAAGCCTTGGAATTTTCTGCATATCCAATGAATATACAATCAATTCCACGTTCACCCAAATTTTTCCTTTTGGGTTCGGGTAGTTTTACAACAACCTGACAACCCCAAATTCGAAAATAATTCAAATTCGGAGTTTTCTTGAACCAAAGTTCATATGGGGTTCTTTTGTTTCTTTTATTTGGAACTCTATTCAAAACATAACAGGCCGTTAACATGACCTCTCCCCAAAATCCCTCATTCAATCCCGAGTAAGAAAGCATCGAATTTACCATTTCCTTTAAAACTCGATTTTTACGTTCGGAAACCCCGTTTTGTTGAGGTGTGTATGGTGCCGTTGTCTCATGGATGATATCAACTGATTGAAAATATTGGGGATCCATATATTCCCCTCCATGATCAGTTCTAAGACATTTAATCGAATTACCCAATTGTAGTTCGACTTCGGTTTTGTAAATTTTAAACTTTTCTAAGGCTTCATCTTTTGCATGCAAAAGATATACATAACAAAACCGAGTATTGTCGTCAATAAAAGTGACAACATATTTCTTATTTCCCAAGGAAGGAGTGGATTGGAAATCACACAGATCACTGTGTACAAGCTCCAAAACATCCGTATTCCGTTTAACGTTCGGAAAAGGTTGTTTTGTAACTTTTGTGAGCATGCAAGTTTGGCACCTCTCCGCATTAATGTCAAAGGCTGGAATTAATCCATCTTTTGACATTTCATGTATCCTTCTAAAATTCACATGACCCAATCTAGCATGCCACAACATTGAATCAACAATTTTAGAAGAAGACGATGACGATATAAAAGTAGAATTTTCAGAACATAGAATTTTATTAACCACATTTAAGCGAAACATGCGATCACACATATAACCAAAACCAATAAAACGACCACCTCGAGATAGGATAAACCTATTCGATTCAAATACTTGTTTAAATCCAAGATTATCCAAACAACTACCACTCACTAAATTCTTACGAATTCTAGGCACAAAAAAAACATCAAACAATTTAACTTTATTTCCAGAAGAAAACTCTAAATTAAATACACCAACTCCACAAACTTGTGCACTCGATTCGTTTCCCATATTCAACACCGAACCGTCTTCAACAGGTGTCAATTTCTCGAACCACCGACGATCCTTGCAAATATGGCTTGTCGCTACCGAGTCGATCCACCATGCACAGTCATCATCCTGCACATAAAAAGACTCAGGTATGAGTGAATCATAATTCTGGACAGAATTATCAAAGTTAGTCAAAAACTGACCTCCTTTCACTTGATCGCGATCATTAGAACCCGATCCACTTCCACTCGAACCAGCACCATTATTGTTCAACTTCACCCGACAATCACGTTTGTGATGACCCACCTTGTTGCATCTCCAACACACCAAATCCTTTTTCTTTTTAACGGATTTGTTGGGTCCATCAAACTTACGTTTCTTGCCTTTTCCGTTGTTGTTGGAGTGGGCTTTCTTCTCCTAAACCATGTGAACAGAGGGCTGTCCAGATTCAACTTTCCCCTTGGATTTGTCATTTTCTTGCACTCGAAGATATTCTTTGATGCGCAAATGACTCCCAAGTTGAACCAATGACAATTCCTCTTTTTGATGTTTCAAGTTATGCTTAAAATCTTTCCAAGAAGGTGGTAGTTTGTCAATCACACTCGACACAGCAATAGATTCATCCATATGCATGTTGTGTAGTGTAAATTGACCCAAGATACGAAGGATTTCATTAAATTGTTCCATTACGGGCCTCGAGTCCACCATTTTATAACTGTTAAAATCGCTAACCAAGAACTTCTTACTAGAAGCATCTTCAGCTATGTATTTGGACTCGAGGGAATCCCATAATTCCTTCGCACTTGCCACGTTTTGGTAGATATCAAAAAGGGAATCGCACATACCGTTTAAGATGTGTCCTCTGCAGATATAGTCATCATTCTCCCACTTACTCCTTCTCCTTGTGTACTCCAGCGTCTCATCCTCCATCACTTCTGGCATGGGTGTACTCAGCACATACACTACCTTCAGAGCGGTCAGCAGAAAGTGCATCTTTTTCTGCCAATGTCTGAAGTCAGTGCCTTCAAAATTCTCCGGCTTTCCAAACTTTGATGTCATCTCTTTCACAGAATCGTCCATGATCGACATGTCGAGATAGCAATTCGAATGTTAGATATCGGGGGAAAAGTAGTCGATCAGTTGACCGGATTTCTTGAGAATCGTGTAAGTCACTTTCCGAATTGGTATTTCGACCCTATGCTTGGGTTGCACGAAATCCAATATGGGATAAGACTCAAGAACACTCACGTTTTTAGGCACAAAAACGAGAGCAAATTTGCTAGAGAGTATATATGATTGTTTAAAATCGTAAGTCTAAATCATAAGTATATACGGTATATATACTAGTCCCATTCGTAAAATAGGAAATAACAGAAAATGGCAATGATTGTAAATCACTATAAATTATAGTCGATTACAATCAATTTAGCTAAAAAATGGCAATGATTGTAAATCACTATCATTATAGTCGATTACAATCAATTTAGCTAAAATTAAGGGCAGAAAATAACTGACCATTAAATATTTAGTAAATGCAGATTTAGTCCAAAAATAGACACCAAGAGCTTCTGGTCCAGAGACGCCCATCAGAGGCTCTGCCGTGCCAAAGAGGCTCAGAGGCTCTGATGTGCCTTAAGAGGCTCTGACGTGCCAAAGAGGCTCAGAGGCTCTGTCGTGCCTTAAGAGGCTCTGTCGTGCTTTAAGAGGCTCTGTCGAGCCTTAAGAGGCTCTGTCGTGCCAACGAGGCTCAGAGGCTCTGACGTGCCTTCAGAGGCTCTGCCACTTGGATCACCGCTAGGGGCGTTGCCCCTTGACCCCCCCACAATTTCATCGTGTCCGGGATCAAACTCGTCTTATAACAAGTGTGCACTCCGCACCACCTAACTTGTATTAGATCATAGTTTGAAACCCATTAGTACTCGTGTTATAACCAATTACACTTCAATTCCTGGTGACACTAAAATCACCAACACTTTCTTTCCCTTTAACAAATATATTCATTTCATGTTGTAAACTCTTGAACTCACTAGGCGTTAGCCTAACCTTTTTATTTTTTGGCATGTGCATTAGGTTCCGGATGGGGGAAGAGGTTCTAGCTTTTTGGTGAAGCGTTGAGTGCTAAGAGTTTGTGCAAGGGTGAGTAGCTTGATGAAGTATTTCGCGTTAGTCGTTGATAAGAGCAATTGTTTCTTTGGGGTTTTAGTAACACCCGACTTGATTAGTCTTTATGCGAGACTTGACCTTTTAGTTGTTAAAGTTAAATCCAATATTCTTTTGAGGTGTCTCAAGTGATGATTGTAAAATAGATTATATCCTTTTTGTTGTATAATTTGGAAGTTTTAAATTAGTTGCTTTGTTCATTTTCGAGGGTGTTACAAGTTGGTATCAGAGCTTAAGTTTGAGAGAATTAGGTATTGATTTTTGGATGCCTAGACTCAAACTAGCGTTCTTATAAATAATTGTAAGTGGATTTGCACACTAGGTATCTTAAGATACGATATTTTAGGGTTGATCGAGTCGCTAGAAACGGGAAACTTGTCGAGGGTCGCAAGGATGATCATGTACAGTACGTTCATAATGACACCTGGCCAGTGTTATGGTGAACCTACATGCTACATGTGTATACTTGAACTACCTTGGTATGATGACCGTTGGGGGTAGTGAGAATGTTTCTAAGCGAGTAATTTAAGGAAGGATTGATGTTTATAGCAATGTTACTTTGGAGTGATAGTTAAGCGCATTGAATGCACTAAGTTGACCACTTTGAGTCGGAGCTACTGGTCGGATTAGAACCATAGGCTTGTTAATTGACTCTATTTCGAGAAGAAATTGTAAGGAGAACCGATGAAATCGTCGATGATCGCCTTAAGATGTTTGAACATCCGGATGATATTGGTATGACGAAAAATTGAGGAACGTGATTTCGGGGTATCGAGTGCCGGGCAAATCCATGCACGACATTTATTTCTAAAATGAGTTTGCATTATTTGTTTCTCATGTTTTCAAAGCATAAAGTGAGCTATATTACGATGTCTTGGTAAAGTATTAAATTTTAAACCGTGAGTTTAAACATGCACGAAATTATTTTGTTGTTCGTGGTTACAAATATTTTATTTATTGGAAATCTCTTCATCCTCGTTTTGTGTGTAACTTTATTTTTGGATATTATAAGATCCGTATTTTAATGTCATTTTGGGTATTGGACAAGTAACTGTAGAATTTTTAACCTTGACATTGGATCTCCTCCACGTATGTTAAGGTTTTAAAGGAAGAGTTGTCCCCATGTTCTTGAGTCGGAATTTTCTGAAGGATTTGGTTTGTGTGAGTCATGTTTAATTTTATGAGTATGGTTTTGTGGCGTTTTGGAGTGTGTGAGTGTACTTTGAGATGTGTGGGTTTTAATTTCTTTGCGTGTAAATTTACGCGTTTATTGGGCGTCATGTCTCATCAAAGTTTTGTTGAAAATGGTCACCTTGTCTTACGTTGTGGTTTTAGAATTTTGACATTTTAAAATTATTGTCGTCTTATACTTTTATGTTGGGAAATGAAAATTTTGACACCGCTTGATTTTAGCGTTAATGAGTTTTATGCGGATCCAGTCGGGTCTTATGGCGTCTTATGTTATGACAGTTTGAGTCGCGTAATAAAAAGAAATTTTGGAAACGTGTAGACTTGCATTATTGTGTGCGCCAATTTGTGAGTTTTGTTAATAGATGTCACCCCATATGTTATTTTGGAGAAGTTTCAATATCATGCGTTTTGTCTTTGGGTTTTATACATGTGTTAATCATGGTACACTATTCATATTTGGATTAAATTATACTGTTGGTTTGAGTAAGCATATAAAAGATTTATGTTGTTTCAGATAGAACTTTTGTTCTGGACATACAGTTATTGATTTTACTGTTAATTTTTTTTTCTGCAATGCATTAATTGAGTAGCAGTTTATATGTCGTTGTAGTTACTAATTTGGTCGAGTGTGTTTTATCTGTGCGATTCAATGTTTTAAACTCGATTTGAAATTTATTTACGCCCCTATCGTTTTACTGAGTTTTGGGAGAGTAAACTGATGCATATGGGACTTGTTGAAAATTTTATGCCATGACGTCTGGCGATTAAAAAGAAAGAATTTAAATTCGAAATTGTGAACTTCCCTTTTAGAGTCATACAAACATTTATTACACGTGTTTTGGTGCAGAAAGTTATTTTGACATATATGGTATAATTTGTTGTATATAGGGGCTCTGGTAGTCCGTTTGAAAATTTTGTTGCGCATCTTATGTTACTGTTTTTATTAACGTAAGTAGCGATCAAATGAGTTTTGGAAATGGTTTTATATGCGTAGTGTTGGTGATCAATTTTGAACGGTAGTGTATTTTTACATTAACTGTTATAAAACTTATGTATTTGAAAGTTTATAAATTTCAAATTGGCATACTGGTTGAAAAAAAAAACCTTTAACTCATTAGGGCTATAGATTTAAAACCCCTATCGTGAAAGGAGTTTCAACTAAGGGACTAGAGGATTCCTTGGGATTTGAAGCGTCGGATGATCCGACTTGTGGTCAACTTTGAATTTTATTTTTCAGTTATGTTTCGGATCATGCGTGAATAGTAAAGGTATTAGATTTTATTCCCCAGTTAATTAAGAGATGATCTCTATGCTTCGGTAAACCTGCGGAATAAGGTTTTGTGTGATTACCTGCGTCTGATTGGGTTCGAATTGATGGCGTTGTTTGTCTGTTTGACATCAGGTTATATGTGACGGGGTACCGTCCTAATGGGCTCCCGTGATCAAGAAATTTTGTGGTCCGTTTATTAGAGATGTAAGATTTGGGAGTATTAGTCCTCTGTTAGGTGTCAACCTTAATGCGACAATACTTCTGGAATGAAGTATTGGGCGAGATGTCCACTTTTTGATGTCACCGTTTTGGTATTAGGCGTCGACTCGTTTTTTAAAGTCAATGAATCCTGAAATGTTTGGAGGTATTCCGGGTAAATCATGAGAAAAGTTGACCTCTCGGTGGTGGAATTTAAAGGAAAAATTAGATGTTGGTAATTAAATATGGATGTGTAAGGACTTTCCTGAAGTGGTAAAGATTTTATTGGAGGAATGTTTTAGGTTCGAGAGTAGATCATAGTTGGTTAGTAGCCGGATCTGCACTAACCAGCTATCCGAAGAGCGTACTGGTACCCCATTCGTTGGGGTTTGGTGTCTGTCCTTGGTTTTGAGTTTAGAAACACGGGGATCTGAGGTAAATTGGTCAGTTTGAAGTTGAGGTCACAAATTACCCTAGAGGTAGTACGTGTCGCCCAAGGTTGGGAGACAACCGTAGTCTTACGGGTAAAGACTGCTTTAGCGAGTTAAGTGGTCACTCGGATATAAGTGTAATGTGCCAAAGGGGACATTTTTCATGAGTAGCAGCATAAGGTTTATCGCGGTTGTTCTGGCAAGTGGATTAGAGACAACTTATATTGCGGGCAACGTTAAATGGGGAACTAGATTTCGAGGACGAAAACTCTTTTAAGGTTGGGAGGATTGTAACACCCGTGATTTTCGATAAATAAAAGTCACCCGGACGTTTTTGGAACTTGAAAATGGTGGGATTTTGTGGGGAAAACATTATTTAAAGTCCCTTATAGTATCGGGAGTGTTGGCATTGAAAAAGTTGAGTTTCGGGGCTTGGAAAGGGTCTCGCGACAATGCCCGGCGACTATGACAGTGTCATAGTCGCACTGTCACAGTCGCACTGTCACAGTCGCATGGAAGGTACCGAATGCTGTAACATTGCTGCGACCATGCCCTGTGACATTGCGATGGCATTGTCGCCTGACAATGTCGCCCCCAGGGGCTGGTTGCTGTTAAATGCGAATTTTAAGCCATTTCTTCATCCCTCACTTCCCATTCATCCCCAAACACTCTCTAGAACCAACCAAAGTAATGTATGGCGATTTTGGGTCATTCTTGGCTCAAATTCTTGAGTATTACGGAGGTAAATCACCATCAAGTGGCTAGATTGAAAGTTTTGGCGAAGGATTCACCATCTCCATCTTCATCTTCAACCTCAAGCTCATTTTTGGGTTTTCTAGGTTTTCATCAAAACCTAAGTGGTAAGTGTATTTCTTCCATTTCTAAACCCTAATATAAGATATAAATGCTCCATTGATGATTTCCTAAGTATTATGTTTCTCCATTTTTGATTTGGAAGATTTTGGAGGAGTTAGGCCAAAATTAGGGTTTTTAGTGTAAGTTGAGGTTTTGATGTAAAATGGTTGGGTATTTTTATTTATGGTTGAAATTTATGGATCTAGGTTTTTGGAGGTTTTGGCTTGAAGATCCAAGTTTCTTCAAGAAAGCTCAAAGTGGGTAAAGTCTAGATTTAGCCTAAATCTAGCAAGGTGAGTTCAAGTTGATTTGTTAAAACGGTGTACATGCTAAAATGGTTATTTTAAAGTGTTTATGTTTTACATTAAATTGTTAACTGCTGATAAGTTTTTGTTATTTGGAAATGTTTAACTTTATAAACTTATATAACCCATATCTTTAGGATTTTTGGGTATGTTGATAAATAAATCATTTTGATATGTTTCTTGATGACAAAGTATATACATGGAGGTCATTTTATATAATTGCCCATTTGGTGCATACGATTTTATAAACCATTGAAAAATGCATATCATTGTGTTAAGAGTCATTTTGGAAATATAAAGGGAATGAGTCCATTTGGAAAACGTTTTGTTTCAACCAATGAGAAGTTTTGGGTTAATCACCCTTTTTGGTTATGGTGTTTGCATAATCGTTGGTCAAGCGTGTTTTGATGTCTATACTGGATTTCATTGGGGATTTACGTAAATTGTTGGGCCTTTAGCTCGGTTTTTGGCTTTGTCGGGTCTTGAGGACTTTTGTTCGGTTTAATAACCTATGTGGAGCTTTGGGGTGTGAGTTGCATTTATTGCATTTTATTTTGGAGAATACATGTTTTGGGTACGTGAGTCATTCATTTGGAGTCATGTATTTTAGACTGTATTCCATTGGATCCATATGCATGTAAGTCAGTCGTATGTATCAGTGAGTACTCTTGGGATCCTCACTTTGGGAAATTATGCCGTGTTGGCATTAACGTCGTCCCGGTTGTTTGACAAAGAGGAGCCCTCATGGGTTGTACTTCGAGACCTTGAGTCTGGTGTTTAGATGTCTAATTCTTGTGCACGAGGGTTAGACATCGAGTGTTATCAAGTAAGGGGTCGAGGATCCTATCTTGACTGATAGGGAGTAGGCACTAAGGGTTAAGTGGGCACCCTGAGGACGAAACTCCCTAGAGACCGAACAGGCAATAAGATCGCGTATCCTTGAGGTGTAGCTCGGCAGAGCAGGCAATAAGGGATACGGTGTTTTTGGGGACTTGAAATATAGTCATGACTGGAGGTGTAGCTTGGCAGAGCAGGCAATACGGTCACGATCTGAGGTAGAGTTCGACAACATAGTTATGTGGCTTAACTTTGTGTTCCGTCACGTACAGTGGAATCAGGTATCCCCCGTCACCGGAAGGTGCTATTTGGGTATTTTATTGTGTCATTTTATTATCCATGTTTTCGGTGACGTTTTACTTATGGGGAATTGTTTACTCAAGATTTATGGGTCGTATTTTATGAACCATCCACGTTTGAAGGATTTCCAGAAGTAAAGTTTTATTTCATATTCTTGTAAATTGAGAGCTTTGCTTACTATTCACGTTTTGGTTGAGTTTGGGAATAAAGTGGTTTTTACGAAAGAAGGTTCATGTTGGGTTCCTTGTTCTAAAGATGTACTTTCGAAAAATGGTGTCGTTTGATATTTAAAGTAAATCTTTTAGAGGGTCTGTGATTTAAACTACTTTCTTTCCTTTTAACAAATATATTCATTTCATGTTGTAGACTCTTGAACTCACTAGGCGTTAGCCTAACCTTTTTTTTTGTCGGCATGAGCATCAGGTTTCGGATGGGGGAAGAGGTTCTAGCTTTTTGGTGAAGCGTTGAGTGCTAAGAGTTTGTGCAAGGGTGAGTAGCTTGATGAAGTCTTCCGTGTTAGTCGTTGATAAGAGCAATTGTTTCTTTGGGGTTTTAGTAACACCCGACTTGATTAGTCTTTATGCGAGACTTGACCTTTTAGTTGTTAAAGTTAAATCCAATATTCTTTTGAGGTGTTTGAAGTGATGATTGTAAAATAGATTATATCATTTTTGTTGTATAATTTGGAAGTTTTAAATTAGTTGCTCTGTTCATTTTCGAGGGTGTTACATGTCAATCTTACCTTTGGAGAACCCTGACTTGACTAGAAACTTAGAAATAACATCATACCAGGAATTAGGTGCTTGCTTTAACCCATAAAGTTCTTTGTCTAAGATATAGACATGATCTGGCTTATCAGCACATACAAACCCTTCAGGTTGAGATACATATACCACCTCCTTTAGTATGACATTCAAAAAGGTCATTTTCACGTCCATCTGAAAGACTGTAATTTTTTTGTGCGTCGCATATGCTAAGAACATTGTTATTGCCTCTATGCGTGCAACAGGAGCATATGTCTCATCATAATCAATTCCCTTTTCTTGTCGGTATCCTTTCGGCAACAAGTCGGGTTTATTCCTGACAACTATCCCATCTTCATCCTTTTTATTCTTGAATACCCATTTTGTGCCGATAATACTCGTACTTTCTGGTCTAGGCATGAGTCTCCATAATTTTAGTGCTTTAAATTGGTTTAACTCATCATGCATAGCCACAATCCAATATGGATCTTCAGGAGCTTCTAATACTTGAGTAGGCTCGATCTTGCTCAAGAAGGAAGCATATAAGCACTCGTTTGTAGTAGCAGACCTAGTTTTCACCGGTTTAGATGGATCTCCAATAATCTAGTGTACGGCTCTTTGGTCCACTTATGTGTGTGAGGTAGTGCAATGTAAGTAGATTGATCATTTTGATCATCTTTGAATCTATCATCCTGGGTTCAGTTGAAGTTACAGTTGCAGAAGTTTCAACTGGTTGAACACTAGTCGTTTGTGGAATAAGCAATTATGTACTAGAAACCGGATGTGCAACTTCTGACTGTTCAACATTTGGTGTATCTTTAACTGATTGAGTTTCTGTCTAAACTGGGCGAACAGATTCAGTAGATATATCTGAAGTGATTGGTTGATGTTCACTTGAATCTTCTGAACTCTCAATCACAACAGGTTTAGAAACTTTAGATCCTAGAAACTCATCAAAGAAATATTCAAATAATAAATCTAATTCAGTTAAGTGTGAAGTAGAAGTTGAAGCTTTATCATAATTAGAAACATTAGAACCAGGTTCTGGATCAATTTTCCCAGAAACTAAAACTCCAGTTATCACGGGTTTTGAATTACTATGTTCAGAAGATAACTCCATATTCTCATCAAATGTAACATCGACACTTTCAACCACTACTTTTGAAGTCTTCAAATAAACTTTGTATGATGATGATGATATAGCCAATGAAAATGAATTCTTCCGCCTTGGGACTGAATTTGTTCAAATTCTACTTGTCATTGAGCACATAACACCTGCATCCAAAAATATGAAAATGTTTAATGATTGGTGTTCTATTATTAATAATAGCATATGGCATTTTCCTAAACCGACGATGAATGATTGATCGATTCTCTGTATAGCATGCAGTAGAAACAACTTCGGCCAATAGAAAGAGAGGTAACTCTGATTGACTCAACATAGTTCTAGCAGCCTTAACAAGAGTTTTGTTGCGTCTTTCGACGACCCCATTCTGTTCGAGCGTTCTAGCAGCAGAGTATTGATGTGTTATCCCGACCGATTCGAGATAATCTTCAACCGTCTTGTTCTTAAACTTTGTGTCGTTATCTGATTTGATAAACTTGACTGTTCTCTGCAAATTGACTTTGATGCTTTTGAGGAACGAGATGATTATTTCCAGAGTCTCGTGCTTTGACCGTAAGAACTTCACCCAATGATATCTCGAAATATCATCCACAATCACCAATACATACCTTTTGCTATTTATGCTTTGAGTTCGCATAGGACCACAAAGATCCATGTTCAACAATTCCAAAGGGGCATCTATGTTCTGTTCAGGCTTCGGCTTATGAGAAGCTCTTTTCATCTTCCATTTCTCACACGCATCACACAGATGTTCTTTTTCGTACTTCAGTTCAGGTAATCCTTTTACCAAATTACCTTTCACTAGCTTGTTTATGTATCTGAAGTTCAGGTGAGAAATCCTCTTTGTCATAACCAACTTTGTTGCATAGATGCTTTTGATAGTAGACACAATGCTTTTTCAGGCTTCACATTGGATAAGTTGATTGTGTAGAGGTTGGACTTTCGAGTACCGACCAAGAGTTCCTTGCCATATTATATTCGAATGCAGCATCTCTTGGCTTCGAAATTAACCTCCAAATCTTAATTGCAAAACTATCTGATGCTAAATAAGTTTTGTCCTAATCCTTCAACATAACTCACCTATTTGATCGTTACATTCTCTTGAAAAATATCTCCATATCCAAGTATCGGTGAAAATGATCATTTCCAAAATGCACATTTCCACAGAATTTTCTGTATAATTAGACAAAATCTTTTTCCACCCAGTCATATGCTTAGAACACCCTCAATACAGGTACCACATATGACGGGTCTACACAAGATAAATCAATCAACAACTGGTTTAGGTACCCACTTGTAAATGGGTCCTTTCGGGTTAGTATCTGATTTTGGCACCCATTGAAATTTGGGTCCTCTTTTCTTTCGAAAAACATTTGATCTCGCATAATGATATATATAATAAGAACCAAACCAATTATCAGAAAATCGGAAATCAACAAAATCATTTCGACCACAAGTAGAAATATGAACTGTAGCATGATATTAACTGAATCAATTGCTTTATTGTGTAAATCTTGCATGGAACTACAAGTTTTTGTTTATTGGAATCAAATTGATCAATTACATCATAACATGTATCAGTTATCCTATTACAATCAGAAGCAGAAAATGATTTTGCTGACTCCACATCTTCAGTGGATTTCTTCTTTCTCCATTCAAGTTTTACTTCAGATCTTTATATCTCATATCTGAAACAGAAGATTTATACTTGTTAGAACTATGAGATTTCAGAGTTTGTTTCTTCTTAGACTTACTGGTGTTTTTCCGTTTCTGAAAGTGCTTCTTTTTCTTACCTTTAGAATAATAAGCACTTACAGGAACTGTGTCATCAACCTCAATTGATGATTCACCAACGTCAAACACACTTGGTAATTCTTCAGATTTAACAACAAATTTAGTATGATCTAGAAGTTTTGTAGTAAAGTCAAACTTATCCACACACTCATCAGAACATTCCTCAAAATTAAGAAAATCAACATCATCAAACAGATCTTCATCATCCATAGAATGTGATGTGCTAGAAGATTTTGGAAACATGAAATCATTAAATTCTTTTAAGGCGTTTGTTCAAAATCTTCCTGTTTTAGATTAAAAAAGACATTTCCCATGAAAGCCTTGCAAGAAGATGCATCTGAATCAGTAGAGTTGTTCTCACAAACTCTGTCTTACTCAGATTTATCTCCTGCTTTAAACTCAGATTTTGAATCAGTGTTCAATGAAACAGTTGAAAATACAGTTTGTTCTAATTCAACCAAAATCCTTTCTTCTCTAAAATTTTCTCAAACTGAGAAAATTTTCTTTCTAAGACGAGAGGAGGAACATAAATTTTTCCTTCAACAGGCTTTGCCTCCATCTCTTCATTAGAATAACTTTTGAAATAATCATTAGAAAGAAACTTTGGTTGATCAGAAATGTAACTATGATTCAGTTTGTCATAACAGAATGGTAATTGCATTTTGACTGTGTTTTTCCTTTTAAGATCTTCCCGTGCTTCGACATCTTCAGAAGACTTAGTCCATCTAACTTTCAACTTGGGGGTTTTTTTGGCCAACTGTAGAAAATCAAAATCATAAAGAGCAGGCCATTTTGAAATTCCTTTCTTTATATAACGTGGGTTGTCATACCCAATACCCCAATAATTGTTGAAATACTTAAATTCCTTTGGTTTGTTAATATGAATGGTTTGGTCAGTTTGTCCTCTAGCATAAAGGTTTTCTTCCAAACCACTTATCTTTGCAATCAAAGATTTGTTTACCAATCTCAAAGATTTAGATTTTCTTACAACCTCTTTCTTCTCAAGTTCACACAAGTTAAACTTGGAAATTGCTTCAGATATTTGATTATGCAAATCGGTCTTTTGTTTTTCAAAAGTACCGATGTCATTGTTTAAAGATTCAATCAATATTGTCTTCTCAACAATGTCTTTGTTCAACTTAAATATTGTTTGACATTTTTCTCAACGATGCTTTTCTCTCTTTTAAGTTTAGACTGTAAATCTTGAAGTTCAACCATCATGGAATCCAATTGTTTTAAAAAATCAGTTTCAGATAAGTCGGTTACCTCATCAGACGTGTCTTTATCAGATTTATCATAAGTAACATGCTTTCCCATTAGACACATATCGGCAACTTCATCTCTCTCACTCTCCGAGTCTGTCATGTCCAGCCAGTGGTCATCCTCAGCCTTCAATGCCTTCCCAGCTTCCTTCTGCTTTGCAAGCAGCATCTTGTTCTTGTAGTAATTTAAGTTGCGCACTTTTGGCTTTCTGCAATCCTTTGCATAGTGACCAATATTACCACAGTTATAACACTTAATTGGGTCCTCTTTCTTTTTCTCCTCATATCTATTCACATATTTCTTTTCCTCAGATCGTCTGTCATCAAACTTTTTATCCTCATACTTCTTATTTCCTTCACTCTCTCTTTGTGCTCACAAATCCTTGATTCGGATGAGTATCTCTGACTGTTCGACCCTGACTTCTTATAGAACTTCTTTTGAAATTCCTGAGTCAGTAGAATCATTGCTTGATTCATATTTTCTCCATCATCCGAATCAGAAACAACACTTTCACCTTCATCAGACTCAGAAACAATAACTTTCTTCTTTTTCTTCTCATTCTTCTTCTCTTTCTTCTTTTCTTTCTTCTCAACAACCAAAGCAATCGGATTAGTGATAGGTTTCTCAGCTTTCTATTTGTCTTCCCTAATCTCTTCAACCTCTTCCTCATTTTGTCTCAAAGTCTTATACACTTCATGCAGAGGAATCTCATTGAGATCTTTAAACTGCTTCATCTGTCGAGTAAATTTCTTCCACTCAGGCTACAGTATGCTGAGAAATTTCACGTTGTTCTCTATTTACTGCTTTTTCACTTTATTCTTACTCAACTCATTCAGCAAAGATAAAAATCTATCATAAGTTGATTCTATACTTTCTCCTTCTTTAGCCTTGAACTTCTCGTAATTTTTTATACAGTTTGCAACCTTCATTTGATTCCCAATCTTGGACCCCATCATCATTTTCTCTAACTGATCCCACATCTTCTTTCCAGTCGCCTTGTAATTGTCTATATTGATGTATATATCATTTGGGATACTTTGAAGCAATAGATATCTAGCTTGCTTGTCAGCTTTGTGTCTCTTCTACTATTCATTTGAATAGTTTGAAATATCAAGAACAACTCTTTTCGTCTTTGGCTCAGCATTTTCATCACCATCCTCATTAATCGAAGAATTAACATTTAGTTCATCCACATAGATAGGCTTCATCACACCCTCATCCAAAGATTGCTTTATGTACTCACCATTCTCATGTCGATCAATGAAGTCCAAAAATATGTCCTTCCACTATTCGTATTCACCCTTGAAAAGAACTGGTGGTTTAACATCTGTACCGATAGCCAAGGCATCCTTTGAAGTCATTTTGAACACTTGCTTAAGAACGTTGATAAAAATCAGAAAAACTTTGATCACACTCAGAAATTTTTCTCCCTCCTGAGACTCGCAGACCAAGCAAATTGTACTTGTCGCAAACCAAATAGAAGTACTTGTCGCAATCCACTTAACCACACTTGCCGCAGGCTGAAGAAACACACTGTAAGTCCAAGATTTCAAGAAAACACAATTCAATCTAACAATTACGGACAAAATCTAGAGAGAGAAAGTAGTGAGTGAAATTGTAATATGTTTGTTTTGTCATATGATTACAAGAACTCTCATAAACTGAAGCACTCATACAATGTACATTCCTCACTTACTTTACATTTCACTCATAAGCCTTATATATGGTCAAAGACCATGTTCACTCAAAGTAAACAACATTGACTTATCTAAGACTTGACTTTGTTTGACTTTACAGACTTTGACTTTTCTATATTAAATCTTGGATACAACTATACACTAACAATCTCCCCATTTGTATTCAAAATTTAAATTTTTTTTGACAATAGTCTTCAGCTCTTGCTTCTTCAAAACTTTATCTCTGATAGCTTTAAACATTGAAGCTCTAACAATCTTCAATCTTTCAACTTTTGAAGAATCTTGAAAAGTCATTCACTTTTTCTTTGAAAAATTACCAAGTCTTGAACTTGAATTTGAACTCTTTGAAGTTCTTTGATCTTTGAGGAATCTTTCAATGCTTGTATCTTCATCTCTGTGATCTCTGAACTGTCTTTAAACAAACAAACTTTCTTAAACCATCTTTGAAACATTTTCGTCAGAATCATATTGAATCTCCCCTTTTTGATGAGATGAGATTCTTGATCAAAACTTTCATTTGTCTTTAACTTATTATCTGACTTGAAATTACAGATATATCTCCCCCATTTTGAAAAACTTTCATCAGGCTTGATTATATCAACTTCAAATATTCAACTGACTTGAAAATTCCAAATTATCTCCCCCTTTTTGATGAATTGTGAGAAAAATCATCAAAACCTTTTCAAGTCATCATAGTCTTTGAATATTAATCTCCCCCTTTATGATAAAATGACAGTCTTCGCTCTTATGATCTGTGTATCCTTCAATTCATGAAATGTATATATCCGAATATTTTCAAATTCAGATATAATAAGAACTGTAACCCTGAATCAACAAATGATATAGTTAGAGTGACTGTAAGTAGCACACAGAGCCACTTTGTACAACGGATGTACATTGGAAAGGAGCTTTTGTGATGTTCACTCCCCCAGGGCTTCCATTCAATCATTGAAAAACCACAAACAAATTTTCTATGAATGTTATGACAATAAAACATATTCCTTGTGTGTACGTGAAAATGTAGAAATGATTGAAGCTACTCAAGCTTTTTCAGGCTCAAAATGTGTAAACTGTTGAGACAGCAACAGATATTACACGAACTCAATGTGCATGAAAGAGGTGCGAAGTGGGGAAAACTTCCTTCTTTTTCAATATCTAAATCTTTCGAGTGAAGACCAGATAGCAGTTATACTGCGTCCCCAAAGAAAATGAAATATTTCTTTTTCAAGAAAGAAACGAGTGGTTGGTGGTGTAATTGCAAGAGTTGGCATGGGCTCACTGCCTGTTTCAATGATGGTGTCCAAAGAATGTGAACCAATCAGTAGATGTGGTTGCCCGGCTCAGAAAAAGATGGTGTAGAAAGTTCATATTCTTTTAACTCTGATCTCACACCCTCTTTCTTTTGAACATTTAAGCTCACTTCTAACCAAACTCTCTTTTTCATTTTTCCGCTCCACACATTGAGAAAAACTCAATCGGATGAGTTATCTCCCCCACTCTTTGATTTAAAACCCCTCACCCCTCAATCACTCTAGGATAACTGTTAAACCCAGATACTAGTTGATAACAATCACACAACAAAATAAAGATCAAGAGATAATAAATCAGAATAACATACCATGATCTTGATTAATCAATGAAAACCAGTTGTGTGTTCTTGGTACCTTGATGCATACGATTACAGATAATAATATGGCTACCTCCTCTATATGATTATGAAAGTGATAATTAGGAAATCAATCTAAAACCTAATTAATTAAACCTATTTATATCTAAGCCGTATAGGCCTAATGGGCTTGAGCCCAATTACAACTTAACTATTAAATAAATACAATTTGAACCCTGAACTTTAATCTTGAATACAATTACTGATCCAACAATCTCCCCCTTCGGATTCAAGATTAAAATTTTTTTGGCAATTTGCTTCGGGTCTTCACTTCTCTTGAAAATGAAGTGTCCTTCAGATGATCAAATAAGCTCAGACACTTTGATATCTTTGAATTCTTCAGCAATCTTCAGATCAAAAATTGTTTTGTATCTTCTGTTTCTTTATATTCTCCCCCTTGTATATTCTACCCCTTTTTGATGAGTGGTGAGAATCATCATCATCAAAACATAGCAAAACAATCTTCCCCTTTTTTTTATAGGAATCAATTAAGCAATGTCTTCATGTATAGATCCCTGTGTGGAAATAAGAGCAGTCTCTCCGAATTGAGAAAGTGATTATTTCAATCTTTGCAGATTCAAATAAAATAAATGTGGTAACCCTGAATCAACAAATGACTCAGTTAAAATGCCTGTCAGTAACACAAAGTTCCTGAGTAACACAAAGTTACTATATAAAGAGTTGGTTTTGATGTTGGCTCCCCAGGACTTCCATTCAATCATCGAATAACACATGGTTATCTATGAACGTTCTAACAGAAAACAAATTTATGTGTGCTTGTGCATGTGTATGAAAGAATTAAGCATAGATGATTGCTTTTCAATTTAGGCTCAAAGTATGTAAACTTGTTGAGACAGCAACAAATTATACAAAGACTCAATGTGCATGAGAAAGGGTTCGAAGGTGGGGCAACTTTCCTTCTTGTTCAATATTAGTATCTTCCAAATGAAGAACCAATAGCATATGTGTTGCTTCCCCAGAAAATGTGAAACATTCTCTTTTTAAGAAAAGAATGAGTAGCTGGTGGGGTTGTATGCAAGAGATGGCATGGGCTAGGTGCCTTTTTCAATGTCATTCGCGAAGAAATGTGAAACAACAGATAATGTGGTTTCCCGGCTCAGAAAGAAGTTTGGTGCAGAGTCTGATATTCTTTTACTCTGTTCTCTCACCCTCTTTCTTTTAATCTTTTAAATCTCACTTCTAACCAATCTCTCTTTTCCATTTTACCTCTTCACACACCAACACTCAATCTTTTGACCCCTCTCCCCTCAATCACTCAGAGAATACTTCTTGGGTAGGAAACACTGGTTATCGTGAATCCATGGAAGTTCTGTTAAGCTCACATACTGAATCCCTTGTATTTTCCTAAAAGAACGTGTTGTTCAACAGTATTTTGTACATGAAAGCACAAAGGAATACAGTTACACATGAAGAATAAAAAATTTGGAGAAGTCAAAACATAAGTGTGTTTGACGATGCAATTCTCCCCCTCAAACTAGAAGAGGTTGGCAATTAAGCTCTTTGACAATTAAGCTTCCAAAAATCATTTAAAATCACACTTCACAATTCATGAAAATCTTTGAAGAATAGGAAGTGGTTTGAACATTTAAGAAACTATTTTTCACAAGTGAAAGTTGTTCATCTTTCAACAAGTGATAGAGTGTAAGGATTAGAAAGATATACCTGTAAATCAAAATCTTTAACTCCCCCTGGAATGACTATTTTCATTTAGGTATCTTTAACAAAAAAAACTCATATATCCTCCCCCTTGATACCTGTAAAAAGTCAATTTAATCAAAAAAAAAATATGACAATGATAGTAAAAATCATATTTATCTCCTCCTAAAAGATATAACAGTTAACTCCCCCTCAAATCAAAAACTTCTATAAAAGATTTTATCATTTAAACATCCTATCAGAAAAAACATTTGAAAACGGGTTCTGAACTCTAGTATTCAGAAACCACGATTACTTATTCTCCGGTGAGAATAGTATTTAATCTTTTCCTGAAAAATCAGAAAATATATCAGTAAAAGTATAAAGCATATAAGCTCCCCCTTAATATGTGCATAATCCTTAATCATGAAACCGAGTTCTGAATTACTAGGATTAAAGTAAATTCAGAAGTCAAACTCTTTGACATTGAAGTCCGAGTCCTAAGTTGTTGTACTTAGAAGTCATCTTTTTGGCAATGAGGCAAGAGTTCTGATATGTAGTAATCAGAAGTCATTATTCTTTCTCCCCCTTAAACTTTGGGTGCCTGCAACACAGATTTAGCTTTTGGTACCCACTGGTAATAGGATCCTAATGGGTTAGTTGCAGTTCTAGTGGGAGATATAAAGTAAGAACTATACCAGTTATTCACATAATATTTTCTTACAAAATCATTTGAGCCACAGTAGGAACAACTAATTTTCTTTTGTGCTAACCTGATCAATTGATTGATTGTGTAAACCAGATCAGGTTTGCCAAAAGTTTTACCTTTTGAGGCATAGTTCCATTTAGCAATTGGTTTATGCACAAATGATTTTTCTTTCTTCTTTTCCTCTGAGGATCCTTTAACTTTCCAGATCCAATTTTCTCTATCTTTTTCTCCATCTTCCCTTCTCCAGAATCTTTTCTTCTGAGACTTAGTCTTCTTTAAGTTACCTGAACCATCAACATTTTTGTCAAAGAAAAGGTTAGAAAGACGAATCTGATCAGTATGTTCAGAAGTATGATTATCAGTTACATCAAACAAAGGATTATTAGAAACATTAAACATTGAACTTGATGCTGAATTGAATGAGCATTCGAATGCAGTTAGATCATCTCTCGGTGATTGAGCTATTGAGTCTGGCGTCTTGTGCTCAGTCAGCTTCACTTTGAATACGATCTCTTCAAGTTCCTTTATCTTTGATGACAAACTGTTTCTTTCCTTTGCAATCAGATCAAACTTCTTATGCAACTCAGATTTTGCATTCTTCTCCTTCAATATGTTTGTTGACAACTCGGATAGCTTTCTTGTCAGCTTAACTATCTCAGTCTCTAGATCTTCCTTTTCTTTAGAAAAGTCTTTATTGACATCCTTCTGCTCAACTTTCTTCTTTTCTTTCTCATCCTTGTCTTTCTCAAGAATGATAACTTTCTCAAAGTCTGAAACTTGTTGAGAAAGCTTAACACATTTAAGCTATAATGATTTCTTCTCTTCAAAGGATTTTCTTGAGAAATCAGAGAATTTCTTAGCAAATTCTTTTCTTTCTTTCTCAATCTTTATCATCTCATCTTGGGCTTTTGTGTTGTTTCTGTCTTGGGTTGCCTTTTCTTTCAGCATATTGATCTCAACCTCAAGACTGAAAACTTTATCTTTCAAATAATCTCTTTCAGCAAAAATTCGTGAGTTTGTCTTTTTAATCCCTTCAGATGTCTCACTAGCAATGTTTGTTCTTCTTCTAAGCTTATCAAACTCTTTTTGCATTAACTCCTTCTTTGACCAGCTCGAGCTAGAATTAAAACTCTTTTTGCATTAACTCCTTCTTTTCTTGAAGATTTAAGATCTCTTTTTCTTTAGTCTCAATTATTCCTGCAAAATTAATTTTAGAATTATTAGTGCATTCTGAGCAAACAAAATCTTTCTCTAAGTCCTTATCATTTTTAATCTGTCAATCTGTTCTAGAAGAGATAAGTTCTGAATCTTCAAATCTTTATTCTCAACTTTAAGAGGTAATATCTCGGATTTGAGCTTTTTGTTCTCTTTTTCACAATCAAAATCCATGCTAGTATATCTTGACAACTGTCCAGCAAGACGTTTAACATTTGCTTTTGTTTCAGAAAAAGTCATCTTGTCAAAATCATAGCTATAACCTTCAGACATCTTTAGCAGTATGGTTAGAAATCAAACTTATCACGACCAAGAGAATCAACTAGATGAGATCTTTAGAATCAAGAATTGGATAAAAGCTACACTCAAAATTTTCAGAAAAATAAATTTCCAAAAATAATCAAATGCAGATATCGTAAACAGTAGATAAAATCAATTAAATACAGAGTAATACTGAAAATAAGAAAATTTTGATCACGAACAGAACTTTGTCCCCCTCCGTAGACTTAGCACGGGGGTCCGTAGAGAAAAAATTTATGCAAAAGTCAACTCGCACTAAGAGGTTTGCGTGAGAAGTGGGTCGCGAGAAGTTAGACTTTGCGTGAAGAGCGAGTGGCGCAAAGAGAGATTTGCGCAAGGTATAGGTCGCGCGAAATGAGTTTTGCGCGAGAGACAGGTCGCGCGAAAGAGTTTTGCACGAACAGACTGTGGCGCGAAAGGGATGTTTGCGCGATGAACGGATGGCGCAAAAGTGAGGTTTGTGCGAGGCGAGGGTGGCGCAAAATGTTGATTTGCGCGAAGAGCTTGTGGCGCAAAAGAGATCAAGTCGCGACCGGTGTCCTGCTGACCGGACCCTTCGACCGGTGTCCTGCTGACCGGTATTCCGACCGGACTTCGACCGGACTGGTGTAACGACCAGGGTGGTGCCGACCGGGATGTTGTCGACCGGGATGGTGTCGACCGGAGTTCTCAGACCGGGTTGAACCGATGTGGTGAGACCGGTGTTTCTGACCGGTGTTGCGACCGGGACCGGACTCGATGAATAACGACCGGTGTTCTTAGTTAGACCCAGAACACGATTTTCAACCCAGAAAAACACTTTAAATGCTCAATCTCAATGCTAAAACCATACTTTTGAATTCATAAACATGTATCTATCTAAACCCAATCAACATTAATGATTAAAAAACAACTTTTGATCACACAATTGATAGAAACAGTACTCGATAGTTCTTGAACTTTTTGAACCCAGTATCCAAAAAATCATCAAAAATCCAATTGATTAATGAATTAAAGCGCAATTTAACTATCAGATAACATTCCATAACATACAACTCATCTAATCAAATCAATTTTATGCATAAAAACTCATTAATGCATGAAATCAATTATTCACACAGTGAGTTATCGATGAACACGATGAACACAGATTTAATCCAAAAAGCTTGATTCTTTAGGCTCTGATACCACTTGTTAAATCCAGATACTAGTTGATAACAATCACACAACACAATAAAGATCAAGAGATAATAAATCAGAATAACATACCACGATCTTGATTAATCAATGAAAACCAGTTGTGTGTTCTTGGTACCTTGATGCATACGATTACAGATAATAATACGGATACCTCCTCTATATGATTATGAAAGTGATAATGAGGAAATCAATCTAAAACCTAATTAATTAAACCTATTTATATCTAAGTCGTATAGGCCTAATGGGCTTGAGCCCAATTACAACTTAACTATTAAATAAATACAATTTGAACCCTGAACTTTAATCTTGAATACAATTACTGATCCAACAATAACTTCCGGGGTAGGAAACACTGGTTAACGTGAATCCATGGAAGTTCTGTTTAAGCTCTCACACTTATCCCATGTATTTTGTCCTAAAAAGAATAGTTGCTCAACAATTTAACTGGAACAATTAAGCACAAATATGATAACATTGTCAAAATGTATGTTCATCAAATATATGAATGAAATTTGAGCATTTGAACAATGAAGATCTCTCAAAACAAGGAAATTGAATGAATGAAATGAAATCAAGAGAATTGTTTTGAGAATCTGACAATGTATCAATCAGATCAAATATCACGAAATATGAACGTGAAAGGTTAGGGTATCAAAGAACTTGATAGTTTGTTTATATGAACGAATATAAACAATTTAGAACGTATAAAGATTGAAATGATGATTGATGCTCAACAACAGTGAAATCAAACGAGGGTATTACCATCGAAAAAATGTTTCTTTATGAGACATGGTAATAACTAATTCAAATGAAGTATTGAACCGGTATGTATGAATACTTGACAGTATAAAGATAAGATAATACACAAATATTGATATTTGGAAACACACGGTCAGTTAAACATTAACGCTCTTGTATGAAAAACATTTAAAATTACACTTCTAAATTCATGAAATCTTTTGAGAACCAGAAGTGGTTTGAACATTTAAGAAAACATTTTTCATGCTCGAAAGTTGTTCTTCTTTCAAACAATAAGAGATCTAAATCAGAAGATACTTACATTTAAGCTCCCCCTCAAATCATGATAAAATGATTTAGATTCAGATAAGCTCCCCCTAGATATTTGCATAATATCCTTATCCTTAAACATTGAAGACCGAGTCCTAAGCTGTAGTACTTAGTAGTCATACTCTTTGACTTTGAAGTCCGAGTTTTGAACTGCTTTGTTCAAAATCCATTATTCTTCCTCCTCCTAAACCTGTGGTACCTGCAAAACAGTTTTAACATGTTTTGGTACCCACTGGTATTTGGGTCCTGGTTGGTTAGATTTAGGAATCCACTTCTAATTAGATTTATAACTTTTAAGTTTACTTTTCTGAGAAGTAATTTTGTAAGTTCCATACCAGTGATGAGCAGATTCTCTTTGAACAAAATCATTTTCTCCACAGTAAGAACAACAAATCTTCTTTTGAGCAATCCTAATCAAAAGATTAGCAGAATAAAACATATCAGGTTTACCAAATGATTTATCTTTATGTGCATTGTTCTTCTTGGCTTTTGATGTGGATGCAAATGATTTGTCCTTCTTCTTTTCATCCGGAGAAACTTTTACTCTCCATACCATCTGTCCTTTCTTGGAAGAATTCTTTTAAAGAGTTTTTACATAAAAGCTTGTTGAACTATCAACAGATTTGTCATAAAACAAATTAGATGGACGAATCTGATTTGATTTGACAATGTTTGATTTGACACTATTCTTTTTTAAAACATTTTCATGAATGGAACTTGAAGCAGTTTTGAAAGAACAAACTGATTCAGTTGAATTATCAAAAGGTGATTGACTAATCACATCAACTGAAATCTTATTAGATAATTCAACATTTACAACTTCAAGTTGTTTTATCTTTTCAGACAAAATGTTTATTTCATCAAAAAGTGTGTCAAACTTCTTTTTCAAATCAGACCTTGCCATCTGTTCTTTTTGAATATCTGATGATAGAAAAGATATCTTTGATGTGAGCTTAGATATTTCACATTCAAAGATTTGACGTTCTTGCTCAAAGTCTTTTTCTAAGTTCTTGTTTTTCTCATAAATCTCCTTGAAAATCCCAGCATTTTTCTTTTCAACATCAAAAGACTTCTTCTTCTCTTGAAAGATTTTTCTTTCCTTTTCAAGTAAGTCTTGTAATGTAGAGATTTGTTTGGGAAGTTTAATTGTTTTATATTCAAGAACTTTTCTCTCTTTTGCAAAAGTATCTCTTTCAGTTATTACAATCTTTTCGAATTCTGATACTTGCTTCGAGAGTTTTATGCATCTTTGCTCCAAATCCTTTTTCTCTTGAAAAGATTTCTTAGAAAAATCAAATAGCTTTTGAGTGTAGATTTTCTCCAGATCACCTTTGATTGTATTTGCATTGAGATTTTTCATTATATCAGCATTTTTAGCTTCCAATGCAGATATTTTCTCTTCAAAAGCCTTAAACTTGCTATGTAGATCAATTGATTAAACTTTCAGCTCTAATGATTTCTTTTCAGTTGTCTTCAATTGGCTTTGAAGATTGCTTATCTCTCTCTCTTTCAATCTAATTTATTTCTCTCTTGTTTTGATGATACCTGCAAGATCATATTTAGAATTATTAGTACATTTAGCACATTCAAAAGTTTTCTCAAAATTTAAAAGTTTAGCTTTCAACTACTGAATCTGATTTGAAAACTTTGAATTCTGAATCTTCAGTTTATCCCGTTCAACTTCTATAGCAGGTATCTCGGGCATGTACATTATAGCACAATCTCTCCCTGATAATACAGTAGACATTTTGAATAATATGCTTGAAATGATCGTCCAAAATATTCAGAAACAAACTTGACTTGATGAGTTGAACTTGAAAAACTTTGAAAAAAATTCTAAGGCACAAAACTCGCAAACCACTGAAACTCGCAGAAGACTGTGTATATACTTCGCACAAACAGGCTTATGTGCGTACTAGGTTCGCGCAAATCAAAGTGTGCGCATTCTGGCTTCTAGCAGAAGGATTTGTGCATGTTCTAGCTCCACGCAAATAGGGTTATGCGTGTTTTGAGTTCTCGAAAAATGAGATGTGGGTGTTCTTGGACTTTAACTTTGCGCAATGCCGTTGCGTGTTCCTATACTTAGAAAAAAATTTGTCAATTAAGAACTCGCAAACCCTTCTCACAGATCAATAGAACTGGCAGATCACAGAAATCAAAAAATCAAACTCGCAAACAGGATTGTGCGAGTTTCCACTTCTCGCAGATTGGTCTATGCGCCTTTTGGTCAAGAACTCGCAGAAAACATGATCCTTTAGCCTGTGTGTTCTTCAACATTTGTGTGTTCTTTGTTGTGCGTGTTCTTCATGATGAATGTTGCGCGTTCTTTAGATCTAGCATGTTCTTGGATGTTATGCACGGATTTCGATCAAAACCTTTAAGATCTGCAATCAAAGCTTGAAAATTGACAGGGTTGATCGCAATATGAACTAGAACACTTATCTAATGCATGATTTTGACTAAAAACAACACAATTACAGTGTATCGATCTAACAGTGTTCGAAGTGACTTTTATCCAAAATTCACAAAAATTCAAAATTGATTATGATTTAGTGAGAATTTCGTGATACAATCTACACAAAAAAAAATGTTGTGCGTGTTCTTTCAAGAATTGAAAATTCGATCAAATCAAGTGTAAACAAATGCACCCGATAAGTGCACTTGACGTAGATTGCTATAACTGAGAAGTATATAATCCTTACTTCTTGCAACTCGAAGCTTGCATCAAGTTAACTTGACGTAAGTGCTTAGATTCGAGAAGCGAGTGAACAGTAGCTTGACGCAACTTTTGGCTAGCATCAAGTTCACTTGTCGTATAGACCTTTACCTGAGAAGTAGACTTGACGTACCTTACCTCTTGCGTCAAGTAGACATGACGTAGTTGCCTTGATACTAATACCTCACTTGACATATCTCACTTCTTGCTTGAACCACTCTTGCGACAACCAGACTTAGCAAAAATCACATAAACTTTCAACAACTCGAACCTTGCGACAATCTCTATGAATCTTGCGTCAAGTTGTATGAACTTTCGTCAAGTTCAGATCTTGCGAGAAGTAGACTTTAGTTCTCGAATTTGGCCATATCACAATCAATACTTCAAAATTGAATCTGAAACTTTGCAGGGTTGATTATGAACTGATTCTGAACACTTCTTTAGTTGATGAAATCAACTCAAAATGACTACAACTTGAAATTCAATCCAAGAACAGTCTATTGACAGTTTCGAACAAAATTCGTACAAAAATCCAAAATTCACACTAATTATTGTGAATTGGACAATACAATCAAAATCAAACATGTTCTATTACAAAAAACGAACACAATACAATCAAAATCTGATCTAAAATACCACAAATCACCAAAATTCGATTATCCACAGTGTGTTCTTGCGACTTTTCCAAAAATAACCAAAATTGCCGAATTTGATCAAATTTTCTGAACTTTGCTTGCTTTGATACCAATTGTGTGTCCCAATTTGCAAGTGTAATCACCGATTCAATCACATATCTCACAAATGTTATTGATGCATAAACCGATACAAACTTTCTCTCTCTACAAAGCTCATTCTCTCTCTCTAAAACCTCTCTCTAAATGATATGAATTATGATCTATAAAGATTACAACAAAGTTAATGCTATCTATACCTACATGCTTTACAAAGGAAACAAAACTACATTACAAATCTTTGACCTTTAACAACTAGACTTTGACTTTCTTCATTGAGCTTTGACTTTCCATAAGTAGCATGTTGACTTGAAGCTTTGACTTTGGGGCTTTGACTTTGACTCCACCATTCATGATCTTGAATACAACAATATTTTGCACCAACACATAGATATGATTTATTTAAGTCAATCTTAAATCTTTTGGCTCCACAGGTATAGAGAAATTTACTATGTGAGACATCATCATGCATAATTGATATTCACTTCTAGATCAGATAACAATGAATTCCAAACACCTTGTGTATTTAGATTGAGACAAGTTACAAGATTAGGATTCTAGATCTACTTTCTCTCCCCACTTTCTCTCTCTGGAAAGTCTCTCTCAATATGAACTTACAAATGTATGAATGAAATCCTACTTACAAGAATTACAAAGATAAGGTATTTATACCTACAAACATTACAAAGAAACTAACTACAACATTGATTTTGACTATTCTCCCCTTTATCTTTGAATTTGTCTTCCAAGCTTTAACCTTTGACCTCAAGCTTTGAATTTTTAATCTTCAACAAAGTATCCTCATTTGGTGATCTCGAATACAATTATATTGGACCTAACAATCTCCCCCTCTATATTCGATATCACTCTTCAACCGAATTCCATCTTTAAAAGTCTTCTTTCAGTCAAACAATATATATCAACTGGAAATACAATCTTCTCTTCAACAAGCATCATCTCAGAATGAATCTTCAACTTGAAATCATCTTCGAAAATTTTCATAATCCTTCTCTTTGACATCTTTTCATAATTAAAGAGAATGAATCTTCTCTTTAATTCTTTGTCACAAGTCTTTTCTTCTTCAAAAAAATATCTTTCAGCAAACTTTGTTTCATCTCTTCTTAAACTTTGTCTTCTTATATCTTTGTGTCTCCCCCTTTTTTATGATTGTGAGCATCATAATCAACAAAACTTCACAATAAAAGCATTGCTCGTTTAATTTCTGATCAACATCATTTTCACCTTTGAACGAACATCTGATCTTTCCCTTTTGAACACAAGAGTCATCCGCCAATTTAAAAAATATAATTCTGAATCTTTTCAAATTTAGCACAAGTTGGTAACCCTGAATCAACGAATGAAACAATTAATATGCTTGTAAGTAGCACAAAGCCACTTAGTTCAACAAATGTACTTTGGAAAGGATTTTTATTCATGTTCACTCCCCCAGAGCTTCCATTCAATCATTTAAAATACAAGTGAATTTCTATGAATGTTATGACAGAAAAACATATTATGTGTGTGTATGTGCTTGTGTATGAAAGAATTTAAGCAATATGTGCTTTACCAGACTCAAATTGTGTAAATTGTTGAGACACAACAAGTTTTCCACGGACTCAATGTGCATGATTGAAGTGTAAAGGTGGGGCAAACTCAAATCTTCCAAATGAAGATTACATAGCATTTGTGTTGCGTCCCCATGAAAAATTGAAACATTTCTTTGTTGAGAAAGAAATGAGTAGCTGGTGGGGTTAAAGCAAGAGTTGGCATGGACTCATTGCCTTTTTCAATGATGGTCACCAAAGAGTTGTTAACCAATCAGTAGATATGGATGCCCAACTTAGAAGTGGTTGGTGCAAAGTTCTCTTATTCTTTTAACTCTGTTCTCACACCCTTTGCGTGTTTTCAATTTGCTCACTTCTAACTAAACTCTCATTTTCATTTTACCACTCAACACATTGAGATTACTCAACTGGATGAGTTATCTCCCCTACTCTTTGATGTAGACCCTTCACCCATTAATCACTTTGGGATAACATCTTGGGTAGGAAACACTAGTTGACGTGAATCCATAGAAGTATGTTAAGCTCTCACACTGATCCCATGAAATTTTGCCCTAGAATGATTATGTTGCTCAACAGTTTAACTTGAACAATTATAAATCTCAGAATATGAATCACATTGTCAAATGAATGTATGCTCTGCAAAAGTATCATCATTATTTGAGAATTTGAACTTTCAAGATTTCTCCTGAATCTGATTTTTCTTCTTGTTCAGATTCTGATTCTGCTTTTTCAGACTCTGATTCGAAAGCATCTCTCATCACATATGTTGGTCTTTCAGGTGATGAGAATGCTTCTTCTGATGTAGAGTAATCTAATAGTCGATCGTCGTCTTCATCTTCTTCCAGAGC
Source organism: Arctium minus (assembly GCA_954870635.1). Lineage (NCBI taxonomy): Eukaryota > Viridiplantae > Streptophyta > Magnoliopsida > Asterales > Asteraceae > Arctium > Arctium minus. The sequence goes on along the minus strand of OX941087.1, from coordinate 37,335,065 downwards.
CCCAATAGTTTCTGGAGTTGCATTTATGACTGGTATTATTGGAGCACCTGACGTAGATGGTGCTATGAAGACAACAGGTATTGGAGACTTGAGAGTGGTCTGGTTATCTTCAGCAGAGGTTGAGGTCGAGCGTCTCTCTGTTTCTTTTTCTTTGCCTTGGTTTGCTTCAAAGGGAGTGGACTCCTTTTGTGTTTCAACAATTCTGGGTGTTTGAGTCTTCTCCCCCTTATGAAGATCTGATGACCTCTGAGGTTTGTCATCATGGTCATCAGAGTCTTCATATCTTGCCTTCTTTCGGGCTTCCTCAGAGCATGCGACCTCTGGTTCCTTCCTTTTCAGTGATCCCTCTGAAGATTTGACATTCGTCAGAAGGTCTTCAATCTTCTTGTTCTGCTGAGTGGCCTTTGAGACGAACTTGCTCGAAATGTTCATTACATTGCTGGTGATCTTCTTGGAGAAGTTGTTGAGGTCAGCCTTTGTAACGAACTCTGATGTTGTAGGAGCAGTAGCAGAGGAGGTAGGGATCTTTACAATCACCTCTGCCAAAGACCGCAAGACTTCCTCTTTGAATTGAGAAAAGTCTGCATGTGTAGTTGGGGCAGAGGGTGTTGGAATCGCCTTGAGGAGCTCTGTTGTGGAGTTTTGAATTTCTCTGGATAGAACCGAGTCATTTTTGATGACCAGGCTTTCCAGAGCATCCAGTTTAGCGTTCTGAGAGATAATGGTCGTGTGCAGCTCAGAGACCTCTGAAGTGAGCTTTGCAACTTTAGAGTGATAGGCAGAGGCCTCTGAGGTCTTCTCCATTTGAAGTTTAATCTCCTTCAGAGATTCTCTGAGTTCATCACCAAAGATTCTGAACTCCTCTTTGGTAACGTAATCAGAGGAGGTGCCCATAGGATCAACACATGATTCTAAGTTTCCCTCGAGTTCAGAGGGGCCTTCTTTCGGAGTTGGCTTGATATTGACTCCAGAAGGACTTCCCATAAATCCTTGGGGACCCTTTTTCAAGGATTTCCCTATAATGGTTCCGATTGGTCTCTGATCATCAGAGTCAGAATCTGATGATGATGAGAACCGAATGTGTGTGGAAACCTTGCTGTCCAGGCTAAGGAGTCCATGTGCAAGAAGGTCGTGCCATTCTTTTTCTGACAGGCAGTCCTTACGAGAGAGCTTAGGTCTCTCCTGGTCTAAGGGACGGTCCAACATTTTATGAGCCAAAAAGGCATCATGTGTGTGAGGTGGTGGCATACTCTAGGGTGAATGAGTATTTTTATCTTGGTCTAAGTCCTGTTGGGAGGACTTAGCCGTATCAGAGGTTGCCCCTTTGGTGCGTGCTTCAGAGGCAGAAGAAGATACCTCTGAGCGGTTGGCTTGGGTAGGGTTCAAGGTGTGCACCTCTGTTTCAATATCCATTGATCTGGACCACCTTGGACAGATGATATGGTTTCACGGGGATTGGGGGTTTGGAATTGCTCATTTGTGCCTTTAAGGGCATCTTTTTCTACCTCGCCACCCTCGGATTTTAGGTTCAGAAACTCACTCTCTGGTATTCTCTCTTCCTCACCTTCCTCTGCTCTGACAGAGTTATTCTCTTCGTCAGAGGGAGGGTTCTCTTGTCTTCTCTCCCTCACTCTCACAGAGCCACCCTTTGGTTTCTCTCTGTGAATATTTTGGGCAGTATCAGAGATGTCACTCTCTGATTCTTGCTCCGGCTCAGAACCTAAGTGTGTTGGGGATCCCATCATCGGTTCTGATGATTGGGCAACACGACTAAGTAGAAGATGGGTATTAGAGTCAGCAGGAATGTTGATCCAAACTCTCTCAGTAATTTGATAACGACCCTCTTCTATACTTAGTGAAAATTACGTTTAATATGTATTAGTGTTTCACCATCAGCGATCAGACTGAGTCTGATCAGTTATCGCTAATAGTCTTTCTTATAAACATTTAATATGTATGTGTTTCACTATCAGTAATCAAACTGAGTCTGTTCAGTTATCGCTGATAGTTCTGATGTAAACAGTAACGTAATCCCTGAAGACAAGTCTCGCGTCAACAGATGTTCATAGCTGAATCGAAGACGAAGTTGCTGAACAAAGAGAAGTCTACTAGTGACGTGATGCAGATATCAGTGAAGCAAAGATAACTCTACTTATACGCGAAGGAACACTAGGAAAGCTTCAGCGATCGCTGAACTCTTGATGTCTCTGAAGAAAAAGATATTCAGCGATCAAATAATCACTTAGCTTATACCTCAAGTTTCCTTTTGTCTAACCTTGCACAACCTTGTACAATGTGTCAGAACGGACATATCTCTACCACAATTCGTACACAACTCTGTCTACTACACTGTTCATGATCCGGCCGAAAGCATGTCTCCCAAAGTCAGACTCCCAAAGCCAATCTGTTAACGCCACGTGTAAAGTACCCTGCCATGCATTTAATGCATAGGGTATAAATAGGAAGATCACCTCTCCATCTGAAGTGTGCTCAATCCTTGAACCCCAAATAGAAACCTTTATTTTCTATATTCTAAATCCCCCATTCTCTGAAACTCTTGTGCAACCATCTTAGTGTTTTCTTAAGTTTGTTTAGATTGAGTTTGTCTTAATCTTATTCCGCAACAAACTTGTAAATTGTATTTGATTTATCGATAAACAATTTATTAAACTTTAAATTATGTGTTTGTATTCAACCCCCCCCCCTTCTACAAACTTGTTAGGCACCTTCGGGACCAACAAGTGGTATCAGAGCAGTCTGTTTAATCTAATAAACAAGATCTTGCTTTATTCTCTTCTTTGCTATTCTAAATGGCACTTAACACAAACACAAACTACTATGATAATGGTTCACTTTCTAAACCTCCTCGATTTAGCAGAGATAACTTTACTCTATGGAAAAATCGAATGATGCTATTTCTTGAAGGTGATGATCCTACTATACCTGAATATATAGAAAATGGACCCTATGAACCTGTTAGAATTATAGTTGCAGTTCCCGCTACTGCCACCACTGAAGCTGTCCCTGAACGCTATGTCGTTAAGGAAATAAGACAGTGGAGTGATGAAGACAAAAAGAAGGTAGGTATAGATGCAAGAGCAAAGACCATTATCTCAATGGCTCTGCCTGATGAAGTTTTCCATTCCATCATGCATCTGAAAACTTCTAAAGAAATGTGGGAAACCATATGTGTTCAATATGAGGGCACCACTGAAATCCAAGAGACTCGAAAGATTAACTTGGTAAGACAGTATGAAAGTTTCATCGCTGGTAAGAATGAATCTCTTTCTGACGTTCATCAGCGGTTTAACTGCTTAATCATTGATCTAAGAATTGTTGGTAGGACCTATTCTAATTCTGAGGTCTTAACAAAATTCTTAGAATGTCTTCCTGAAAGCTGGGACAGTTATTCAATATGTCTTAAGCTGACAAAAGAATTAAATTCTCTCTCTCTAAGCACTTTGTATGGAATATTGCTCAACTATGAGCAATCGAATCTCCTGAAAAGAATCTTGTAAAAGATTCTAAAGACTCCAAAAGCACTCCTGTTGCTTTAGTCTCTTCAGAGATAATTCCATCTCAGCGATCTACTCTCACCATCACTGAGTTAGATTCTGAATCTGAGGATCTATCAGACCCTGATCTTTCAGAGTTCGATGAGTCCTTAGCACTCTTGACAAAATCTTTTAAGAGATTTGCAAGAAAGAGCAATTTCCGAAGAAATAAGCCTCTATCTCTTACTGAAAAGCCAAAATCAACTCCTGTTGATAAGGCTACTGCCACTTGCTATAACTGTGAAAAGATTGGACACTTTGCTAGTGAGTGCAGGTCTAAAAAGGTCTTCAAGACTTCTACCTCAAGAAGATCCAGTGATGACAAATACCTAAAGCTGAAGAACAAATATCAAAAGCTGAAAAGCTACAAGTGAAAAGGTAAAGGTCTCATCGCTGAAGAACACGACTGGGCTGAATCAGAAGAATCAAGTTCTGATGAAGAAGAAGCCGCTAATCTTTGCCTCATGGCCGAGATTAAAGAAGAAGTGGAAGAACCATCTGAACCTTCTATGAGGTACATATCATCTCAGGTATCTATCTCTACAAATCCCTCTCTGCCTGAAGCTGAGAGAAGTCGCGTTGTTGATGTGTTGACGATTGACCTTTATAATGCTCTAAACGACAAAACTCAAGCTGAGAATAAAAATGTTCATTTAACTCAAGAGCTAGAGAAATGTCATGAAAATATCATAGAACTAAATCTTTTAGAAGAAAAGTTGAAAGATCAAGTCATTATAAATAAAATCATCAACATTGAACGCGAACAAGCCATCGCTGCTCTAAAACAGAAAAAGCTCATGTTGAAAAATGGTGAAAATCATCAACAAAGATATCTGAGATAATAAATGCTCAAACTCCTGAAAGTGATAAAACTGGTCTTGGCTTTTGGACACCACAGGATGAGCCTAAAGAAGAAAGTTCCATGCTTAAGTTTGGAACGTTTGTCACTCCTATCTCTGACACTTCTTATGATCAATTTTATCCTTCTTCTTCTAATTCTATCCCTGAGGAAAAATCCAAAGACACTAAGTCTGCGGATAAAGGAAAATCCATTCTTCGTCCTCAGAAGGCTACCAAGAAAGCAAAACTGAAAGTACCTTCTAAACCTTCAGTGAATCAATCCTCTAGCTCTATGATAGAAATCTTCGATCTCTGTCCTCCAAAGCTAAAGATTGATCTTAGACCCATGAAATCTGAAGAAATGAAAATTCCTCCCATATCTCATGAGAAAAGTCTTCTTGGACCTGGACCTGCTCATCTTAAACTTGCAAAACCTTCTACTTCTGGTCCTAAAACCACTTTCAAATACATAAAATGTTATCATTGTGGTTTTACTGACCATATTGCAAGCAAATGTCCGACTGCCACCAAAGCTGAGAAAATCAAAGTTGAAAAATCAAGGTGACCAAAGTTGAAAAAATCAACCAAGGTGAAGAATACCACTAAGGTTAAGAAATTAACCAAAGTGAAGATCACCACTGAAGTTGAATCTTCATCTGCTGTGAAGACTGTTGAATCTTCCACATCCACTAACTCTAAAGGACCCATTGAAAAATGGGTACCAAACAACGCTTAATCTTCCTTATGTGTGCAGGGATCAAAGGGCTTCTGGTATCTCGATAGTGGATGTTCTCGTCATATGACTGGACAAAAAGACCTGCTCACTGAATACAAGGAAGAGAAAGGTCCCTCTGTGACCTTCGGTGGAAATGGAAAAGGATATACCCGAGGGTTTGGTGTCCTCAGCAATGGGACAACTACCTTTCGAAGAGTCTCTTATGTAGATGGACTGAAGCACAACCTTCTAAGCATCAGTCAGCTATGTGACAAAGACTACGAAGTTCGCTTTTCTAAGAAAGCATGTTCGGTGGTGGATAAGAAAGGAAAACTTGCTCTCAGTGGTTATCGCAGAGAAAATGTCTATGTAATAGATATGGACTCTACTACCACTAAAAACTTATGTTTTCTCTCTAAGGCCTCTTCTGATGTTAACTGGCTATGGCACAAAAGGCTCTCTCATCTAAACTTCAAAACCCTGAATTCTCTCTCTTCTAAGGAACTGGTTTCTGGTCTTCCTCAGCACTCATATGCTAAAGAATCTCTCTGCTCAGCATGTGAAAAAGGAAAACAAACAAAAGCTAGTTTCAAGTCTAAACAAGTCTCTTCAGTGACAAGTCCTCTTCAGCTCTTACATATGGATCTGTTTGGCCCTGTCAATATCCAATCAATAGCTGGAAAGAAATATACGCTTGTCATTGTAGATGAATTCTCTCGCTATACCTGGGTTATCTTTATTCACTGTAAGAGTGATACTCCAGAAGAACTAATATCCTTTGTTAAAAAGATGGAAGTGCTGAATAATCTTACTGTTCGTTCAATAAGAAGTGATCATGGAACTGAATTCAAAAACAGTTCCCTGAATAATTTCTTTAAGAATAAAGGAATTTCTCATAACTTTTCCTCAGTAAGAACAGCTCAGCAAAACGGAGTCGCTGAAAGAAGAAACAAAACGATCATTGAAGCTGCTAGATCAATGCTCAGCGATTCTCATCTCCCTACTCAATTTTGGGCAGAAGCTGTAAACACTGCATGTTTTACTCAAAACAGATTGTTGATAGTAAAGCAATTTGGAAAGACAGCTTATGAACTTTTTCATAGAAGGAAGCCTTCTATCAGCTTTCTTCATATCTTTGGTTGTCAGTGCTTTATCTTAAACAACAAACATCAGCTTGGAAAGTTCGACCCAAAAGCTGATGATGGAATATTTCTATGATATTCCTCCATCTCAAAAGCTTACAGAGTTTTCAACAAACGAAGACAATCTGTGGAAGAAACAATTCATGTCACTTTTGATGAAACTCGCTCAGCGAAATCCAAACCAATCGCTGACAATGAAGAGTTAAATGCTTGGATGTTTTCTCATTACAAAGAAACTGAACCCTTCTTCTCAAACCATCAGCACACAGATCCACCTACTGCTGATGATGATCCAAACATCATACATCCTAACGCTGAATCCAACTCATGGGTTTCAGCTGAACCTCTAAACACCTTACTACCATCAAATCTACCTCTGTCTAAAAACCTCTCTGATAACAACAGTCTGTCCACTACTCAACAGTTAATTGCTGATGAACCTCAAACGTCCTCATCAGTAAACATCCCAATTGTTGATCCAACCTCTGAGTTGAGCGATCATGCTCCTGCTCAGCGATGGACCAGAGATCATCCAATAGATCAAATTCTTGGTGATCCAGATGCAGGTATTCAGACACGACGAAGCTCAGGTAATATCTGTCTCTTTGTCAACTTTCTCTCTTTAATAGAACCAAAGAAGACTGATGATGCCCTCAGAGATCCAAACTGGGTCAGGCTATGCAAGAAGAGCTGACTTAGTTCTCTCGCAAAAAAGTTTGGAATCTCGTTCCTAGACCATCTGATAAAACTGTTATAGGCACCAAATGGGTGTTTAGAAACAAGTTAGATGAACATGGAACTGTAACCCGCAACAAGGCTCGACTTGTTGCTCAGGGATACAGACAAGAGGAAGGCATAGACTATGATGAAACCTTTGCCCCTGTGGCTAGGCTCGAAGCAATTCGACTATTCTTAGCTTATGCAGTTTACAAAGACTTCATTGTGTATCAAATGGATGTAAAATCAGCGTTCCTCAATGGAAAACTGAATGAATAAGTCTATGTAGAACAACCTCCAGGGTTCTATGACCCTAAGTATCCAAATTATGTTTATAAATTGGATAAGGCTCTCTATGGTCTAAAACAAGCCCCTCGTGCTTGGTATGACACTCTCTTATCTTTTATTATCTCTGAAAATTTTGAACGTGGCAAGATTGATAATACGTTATTTTTTAGAAAAATAAAAGGTCATATAATTCTTGTACAAATATATGTCGATGACATAATATTTGGTTCTACTAACCCATCTCTATGTACTCGCTTCGCTGAAAGAATACAAAATGAGTATGATGGGTGAGCTGACACATTTTCTTGGTCTTCAGATTAAACAATCTGACAAAGGTACTTTTATAAGCCAAGGTAAGTATGTTAAAGATATGCTGAAGAAGTTTGATCTAACACAAACTTCAGCAATGAAAACTCCTATGGCACCTCCTCTGACACTTAACAAAGATCCTTCTGGAAAACCTGTTAATGTCACTGCCTATAGAGGAATGATAGGCTCCCTGCTGTATCTTACGGCGAGCCGACCTGACATGATGTACTCCACTTGTTTATGTGCACGCTACCAATCTGAACCCAAGGAATCCCATCTGATCGCTGTTAAGCGCATATTCAGATATCTGAAAAGAACTTCTAACCTCGGTCTTTGGTATCCCAAAGACTCAGGGTTCGATCTAACTGGTTATTCTGATAGTGATTTTGCAGGTTGTAAACTTGACAGAAAGAGTACCACTGGTGGATGTCAACTCCTAGGAGGAAATCTGGTAAGTTGGACAAGCAAAAAGCAAAATTCAGTGTCCACTTCCACAGCTGAAGCTGAATACGTAGCCGCTGGAAGCTGTTGTTCTCAGATTTTATGGATGAGAAATCAACTATTAGATTATGACCTTCAGCTATCAAAGATTCCAATCTATTGCGACAGCACTAGTGCTATCGCTATAGCAAATAATCCTGTGCTACATTCAAAGACGAAACACATAGAGATCAGATATCATTTTATCAGAGATCATGTGATGAACGGTGATATTGAACTTCATTTCATCCCTACTGACTTTCAGCTTGCTGATTTATTCACCAAACCTCTTGATGAGACAAGGTTCAACTTTCTCATCAGTGAGCTTGGAATGCTGAATCTCGAAGAATAATTCTTCAGCATTCATGCATTGTGCCGGTAATCATAAGTTCCCTTTTTATCATTCTCTGATAAATATTCTGACTCTCAGGTATGTTCTCTCCATCCCTACAACTGAATCTTCATTCAGTTAAGATGTTTTTCAAAATATAAACTTTAATCACTGAACTTTCTTCAAATGATTAAAAGTTTTTTGAAAAATAAATTTATCACTGATATTTCTAGTCAGTGATCCTTCTTAAAAGAAAATTCATCCCTAACTTTCACATCAGGGATACTTTCAAAGAAAATCTATTGCTGACTTTTCCTCAGCGATAATTTCAAAACGGACAAATGAACAGTCTCTCTCTCTTCTATGACGTCATTTGAACCGAAAATCCATGACATGCCTTTTTCTGACACGTTCGTCTGTTGCCCTTCCATCCAATCAACTTCGTGGGACGTGTCCATGTCATGTTGAGCATTTGTTTTCCCGCCTCTCACACACTCTCTCTCTCTCACGTATAAAAGGAATGTTTTTCCATTCTTATCATTTTACGCTTTCTGGAAATACTTTCTAAGCAAGAATTCTCTCTCAAGCATTCTAGCATTCTCAAGCATTTGCATCATCCTCTTCAAAGATCAACAGGTTATTCTTGATCTTTTTCTTATTCTTATCTTAAATCTTTGTACATAAAACTCCATTTATAGACTGCCATTATGGGTTTATGTGACACCTGTCAAATTCTGAATATTAAGGTTAGCACCCTTAGATTATTTTATAAGTTTTGTCACTTTTAGATTTTTATTAAAAGCCTTTAAGATAAAAGTTTCCCGAAAAATTTAGAAGTTGCGTTAAAAACCCGGAACAGTTCCGCATCTGACCGTCACTGTCCAGAAATGCCAAATAAGTGAATAAAAGTCCAAAATCCTTAAACTATAAAAATCAGTATGTTAATTTCTCTTGCATTGCAAAATTTTCAAATTTGTCATTTATTTAGCAAATATTGAGAATCGGGTATTTCGGTTCTCAAATATATCTGATATTTTATAAATTAGACTAGTAATTTAATTAATAATATTAAATTAAATATTTTTTTTATGTTGGTGAGTCATAAAGGACACTTGTCTTGATCTTACTTATTTTATAATTAATCTATTAGTTAAAAACAAATTTAAAATCAAGACTTACCTCATTATCAATTTTAACCTTTCACCTCCTCATCTCCCTTCTCTCTCTCTTCTTCAACCGGCCACACACACACACACACCCTCACCATCGATTTTCATAAAAAAATTCAAGGAAGAATCAAGGTCTACAATCCTCCTACTTCAAGAAATCTAGTTTACATCTCCAATTGAGAAGGTAACCATCTTTATACTCATTTTTTTTAGTTTATCTTCAAAGAAATTTGTATGTTTTTCATTATTTCATGTAGTGGTTGCATAACCTTGTTTTTGGAAATGAAATGGGATGCATTGGTAGATTATACCATTGTAAAGTAAAACCATTGTATGATTTTCCAAGTAAAAATTTGGGGATTTAAATGTAATCTTTGAGATTTTTACCAAATATTTCAATCTTGTGAAGTGTGGTTTTATGAATCATGAAATTTTGTTATTTTGGAGTGAAATTGATGCATTTACAACAATTTTGAGTACAAAGAAACTTTTAGGATGAGATTACTCAAATCCCCTATGATTAAAGAGTTTCTAAATGGTGTAAAATCACTAATTTGGTGGTTATTTTGTCTTGCATGTGATTGGATGAACATTAGTTGTTGTTATGACTCCATGATGCAAAATTTGTTTTATAAGAATCATTGAATAATGATTTGAGATGTGAGGCCATGTGTTATTAGCAAAAACCATGGCAAATGATCATCATTTTATGTTAATATAAACCTCATCTTACTAACAGCTTGCTGTCATGGAATTGTATTCACTTTCAAGCTGTATAAGTCGGTTTATATTACTTAAAAATTTGGGGTTTTTGCTTCTAAACTTTAATTTAGAGTGTTATCTTTCTAAAAAGTCCAAAAACACTGAATTTGGAGTTGATTTAGGCACTTAAATGGATTTTACAAGAAAATGGTGCAATCTGTCCAGTGAAGACAGATTTATACACCTATCTTGTAGAGGCCATAACTCCCTCATTACTCATCCAAAATAAGTGAATCTTTTTCCAAATGTTAGGATTTTGAGTTAGGTTTGCATCCATATATGGATCACTGTCTAATTCCAAGAATTGATACCCCAAAATCCTGTTACAAGTGAGGTATGTCACTGATCCGAAAATCAGTGACACTCTATTTTGTAAAAATTATTTGAAGTATCCAAAGTTATTCAAAAATTATAAAAAAATGCAGATTTACTCTAAACATATTATAGTATCATCACAAAATTTGTGACTAAATAATTCTCTTGGGAAGTTAAGCTTCCGTGTTGATTTTATCGAATAACTTTCTGGACAGCATGTGCTGAATCCAGAAAGGTAATCTTCTTAAGTCTAAATTTTGTTTTATTATATTTTGGAACTTTGTATAGTTTAAAAATGGATATGGACTAAAGAATTTATATAATGGCATTTCATGGGACAATTGGACATATTGGTTGGATATCGGAATAGGACATTAATGTGTTTCTTTATGGCAACTCTTGTATAGGGAAATTAAGGGCGTGACAAAATTCCATAAGTATTAAAGTAAAGCTTCACCGTTTCATTCGTTAAGGTGAGTATTCACAGCCCCACTTTTATCGTTTTAATTGATTTTGGGGTGGAAAGCATGTTTAAATTGCGTATTTAAAGATTCATGAGAATTGTTTGAAAGTATTGCGAATTGGCAATTTATAAGGCTTTGTTAAAAGCATTTGGAATTATAAGCTATATGATAAGTATGCAATTGATGTGTTGAGTTTTTAATGTTAAGACCCCGTGACACTACTATTAACTCGAAGAAAATCGGGCCTATAGTATTAGTGGATAGCACTATTTGGTGTGACAAACCCACCTTAATGCTGACGAGCAGGGGTGCACTATACTAGAGAAGATGACTAAACATGTGGCATGAACCACCGCTGAGTTAGTTCATCGGGGGCGTTGAAATTGGTCAGGGACGGCTTAGTAGTGGCTCAACGTAATATTGTCTTTGCATACACTTATCATAAAGAAATTAAATTGTGGTACTCATGAATCAAATAATTGAAGTTTGGTTTATACGTATGTTTTACAAATGACAGCTTGCATATAAAAATGATTTGTGCATATTTAAAACCTGTGAACTCACCAACTCTTTGTAGTTGACCTTGGTTTTTATTCATGCTTTTCAGGAATCAAGAAGGTAATTCCATGATGTTTTAGCAGCGCACTTCATATTTTGAAGCAAGATTATTTTGCTACTATGCGTATCGTCATATTTTAAGTTTGGGAATTGTAAAAAAAGACGATACTATGTTCTTAAAAATGTAATGTATTTTGAAAGTTAAGTAAATGTTGGTATGTTATAATCTTGTGCTATGACATCGGAGCTGTTATGCCTCGTGTTTCCGCTTTAGCGGGGTGTGACAGATTTGGTATCAGAGCCATAGGTTATAGGGAATACCGGTTTTGTTTTAAAACCACACACTATAACCTTTTACAAATAAAGTTTTCAAATTAAGGTGCGCTGTAGTATAACTAAGATGTGTTTCACATTATCATATTTTAACTTAAACAAAGCTTGATCACCTTTGTTTAATTTAAGTGTGTATAAAGGGGACATGGACTGGCTATACTAGGAATTACTAAAAATAGAAAATTTTTGATACAAAGATGAAAAGCATGACTGTTATGTGAGTTTGCATGGTATTTTTGATTTTTAATAAAAATTTAGCATGATTGCAAAGTGGAATCTCTGACTGCCTCTCTCAACAACACCACCAATGCTGTTCAATTAGCTGGTGAAGCACTGAAGACGCTGACAGCCAACTGCGCCTCCAAAGCTGACATTTCTCAAATCGCTACTCTCCAAGAAGCGATTGTCAAAGTCAGGGAAGACTCACAGCAACAGTTTGCAGCCCTGTCTACAAAGGTTGATTCTTGTGAAGTTCTTCTTCAGCAGATCCTGACTCGCCTGACGGAACCAGCTCTAATTCCTACTCCTTCATTTACAGAGACCGATCGCACTTCTCTAAACATAGCTGTGGAATTTATTCACCAAGCTACATCAGATCTCCCTGTATTTGAAGAACGTCTTGCAGGCTTGGAGGCTGAAGTCCAAAAGTTAGCCACTGCTGAAACCTCTACTCCTTCAAAAGATCTCTCCCTCCGTGATAATGACAAAGAGGGGGAGAAAGAAGTTGAACAAGATAAGGAGAAAGAAGCTGATGTTGTTGAACAACTGAAGGAAACTCCCTCTCATGTTGAGGGGGAGTTAGCTGCTGAGAAATCCCCTCCTACCATCGCTGAATTAGTCGATGAAGAGGAAGAGGAAGACGATGAAGATGAAGCCCTTGATCTTGAAGATCAAGAGTAAGAACCTCATCAAGATGATGACGATGACGATGAAGAAGATCAATCTCTATGGTGTTCTTCAACCGTCACTTCATCAGCGATAGCTTCGAAAGAAGTTATCAAAGCAGGGGGGAGTCATGAGACACCTTCAGGAACCCCTTCCCAAAGCAAAGGTGCATCTGTTGAGGAAAGCCGGAAGATGATCTCACTACCTGAGGAGAATCCTTCTCATGTATGCCTTACTCTCGTTCCCTTATCCTTCTATAAAACTCCTACCCCTGTTTCTTTCTATCCTTTATATCTCTTCTTCCCTAAAAATAAATCTAACCTTTTTTCTTTTTCTGACCAGATAGTTCTCTCCCTTGCTTAAGGGTAAAGAGCTCCAAATAATCTCAGCTGCTGAAGCTGATGACCAAACAATCCCAATCTCTGTAAGAGAGATTGATGAAGAGGAAGAAGAAGAAGAAGAAGAGTCCCTGCAACATCATGGAAGGCCCTCTATACCATCTCACTGGTCAGAGGAAGAGATGAAGAAAAGAACAGAGATGATCTCTCATCTGGAGAATCAACGTCGAAAGATCCCCTCTCAATCAACGAATCTAGAGTTCCTGACTGAAGCTGAAATCGAAGAATCCGTCAGGGCTGAGAAGTTGATTGCTGACTGTCAAAGAGATGCCTCTCTGGCTCTCAAGATTCAGTCCTCTCAAGTCAAAGACAAGAAGCTAAAAAGCAAACCAGTGGAAGTCCAGGCAGCTCTTTTGAAAGAGATTGAAGAGGAACGCTCCAAAGAAAAAGCGGTCAGCGATAATACAGTCGATTGGTGCAAGCACAAAATTGACTATCGATCTGACCAAATGAAGATTGTAGCAGTTGCTATCTCTGGGAGAAAGAAGAAGGATAAACTTTTTGTCACCATGGAGATTACCAGAGAGGATGGAAGCTGCAAGGCTATGTTCATTTCAAAGCTGGAAGACTTCGGCTACATGGAGTGGCTTGAGTTCAAAGATGCGCTGAAGAAATCAAAGTCAACATATAGAGGCTATGTTGAAAGGCTGAATAATGCCCTCATCAACAGAGTCGCTGCTATACTAAAGGTGCCATCTACCCTTCCTCCTAAGTCCAAGCAAATCAAGAGAAATCCTATCTCCTCCTCATCTGATAATGTCGTAGTGATCAGAAATCAAACCTCTATCAAATTCTCAAGAGAAGCTCTGTTCGGTCCTCCTCCTGATCTTTCAGTTTTGGATCTATCTCTGCCTCCTGGCGGACCATACGTTGTGGGACAAGTTCTTGAAGAACCTTTTGGAATCTTCTTCAGAGATGACGAGGAACAGCTCAGATTTCAACGAGTCTCTGAAATCCCTAGTTGTCCCCTCGCTCTTCTCAAGGATCTCATGTGCCTATGGTGTACTCTCTCTCCTGCTGTTGAGCCAATCATAGCAATCATCTGCAGAGAATCTTTAGAGCGAAGGCAAAAAGGAGAAGAAATACCTGAGTATTTGATCAATCCTCCTAAACCCTCTTTAGATAGCTGATAGATTAGTTTTCTTTCTTGTAATCTATTAGTTTAACTTACAGTAGTTAGTACATCACTTGTACTTGTAATTTTCATACCTTGTAATTCTTTCCTAGGATTAATGAGAATTTCAGTGAAGTACTTAACTCTATCAGTGTTGTAAAAGATCCCTCAAAATAGTAATTGGGACATGTATGTTATGAGTCCTGATTATTCCATCATTTTGAATTATAAAGTATTTTTCTTCAGTTAGTTTGTCATTATCAAATAGGGGGAGATTGTTGATCCAAACTCTCTCAGTGATTTGATAACGACCCTCTTCTATACTTAGTGAAAATTACGTTTAATATGTATTAGTGTTTCACCATCAGCGACCAGACTGAGTCTGTTCAGTTATCGCTAATAGTCTTTCTTATAAACATTTAATATGTATGTGTTTCACTATCAGTAATCAAACTGAGTCTGTTCAGTTATCGCTGATAGTTCTGATGTAAACAGTAACGTAATCCCTGAAGACAAGTCTCGCGTCAACAGATGTTCATAGCTGAATCGAAGACGAAGTTGTTGAACAAAGAGAAGTCTACTAGAGACCCGATGCGAATATCAGTGAAGCAAAGACAACTCTACTTATACGCGAAGGAACACTAGGAAAGCTTCAGCGATCGCTGAACTCTTGATGTCTCTGAAGAAAGAGATATTCAGCGATCAAATGATCACTTACCTTATACCTCAAGTTTCCTTTTGTCTAACCTTGCACAACCTTGTACAATATGTCAGAACGGACATATCTCTACCACAATTCGTACACAACTCTGTCTACTACACTGTTCATGATCCGGCCAAAAGCATGTCTCCCAAAGTCAGACTCCCAAAGCCAATCTGTGAACGCCACGTGTAAAGTACCCTGCCATGCATTTAATGCATAGGGTATAAATAGGAACCTTTAAAGTACCCTCTCCATCTGAAGTGTGCTCAATCCTTGAACCCCAAATAGAAACCTTTATTTTCTATATTCTAAATCCCCCATTCTCTGAAATTCTTGTGCAACCATCTTAGTGTTTTCTTAAGTTTGTTTAGATTAAGTCTTACTTAATCTTATTCCGCAACAGACTTGTAAATTGTGTTTGATTTATCAATAAACAATTTATTAAATTTTAAATTCTGTGTTTGTATTCAACCCCCCCCCCCCTTCTACAAACTTGTTAAGCACCTTAGGGACCAACAAGGAATTACCTCAAGCATGGTGTGTGGGAAACGTCGCTCATTTGGATAAGGAGGAACCTCTGTTGCTTTGAACGAGTTCATGATAAAAAGAGGCGTCCTTGGACCCTCCTCAGTGATGGAGAATTTCTCCATTGCTCGTTGAATGACCACAGAGATGAATCTTGGAAACAGTACCGAAATTGGTTGTTTCCCTTTGGCCAAGTCTTTGTTCTTCTTGTCCACCGCCATCAGCATTTCACAGAAGAGAATGTGAGCCATATTTATGCTTCTGTTGAAGAAGAGAGCATACATTATGGCAATAATCGCTGGATGGGTCTGATCCTGACTTCCAATCTTGCAGGTAATTGTTCGATTGAGAACACTAAACATAAAGTTCCACTTGGGAGGCACGTACTGACGTCTGAATTGACTTAGGCGTGTTATCTTCTTGTTGTAGCCTAAGTGGTGGAGGAACTGAAGAAGAACTTCTTGAGTTGGTGGTTTCTCAAAGTTTTCTATTTGAAGATCTGTTGTCGTGAGTAGGTTGAATCTGCAAGTTAGAGTTTGTGGGGTGATTCTTATGTTCATGCTTTGGTCGCCTAGGTCAATGTACCTAACCAGTCCTTCCTTTTCATCATCGTATTCACTTGAATACCACCATTGTTGGACAAATCATAAAGGAACATCGTTGGCATGTTTGGTGACCACATCATTGAGTTCGCAATTGCTCAAGAAGTCCATTACTGGGCGAAACTGTTCGTCGTACTTGGTAGGGGTGTCATCCAAAAAGTAGTTGTTACCTTTCACTGGGACATCAAACTGTGCCATGTTCAAGCTTGGAACTAGTTTGATGGAATTGTCTAAGGTTTGGGAATGAGCCGCCATTGTTGCAGGTTTTGAGAAAGATGAGTGTTTAGAGAGAGAGAAATTAGGATTTTGGATTCTGAGAGCATAAAGAATAGAGAGAGGAAAAGGGTTTTTATGGACAAAAAGGTAGAGTGAGAGGTTATGGAAACGGTGATTGAGTGTTCCAATGTCAGAAAGGACGTTCCATCATCCCCTAATTAATAGGTGACACGTTGAGGGGTGTAGGGGAGAGACGCTTGGTGTCAGAAAACCGCAGTAGGGTTTTTGATAAGAAACGAATGGTTATCCAAAAGATTTATTATTAAAAGAATTTCCTGGAATATTCGTTTAATGAGAAAAGATCAGAGGCTCTGATATGCGTATCAGAGACAATATCAGAGACTCTGATATAAATATCAGAGACAATATCAGAGGCTCTGATATGAGTATCAGAGAAGCTCACTTGCTCCCCCTTAAAAGATGAAAGGTTCTTTGTCTCCCCCTTGAC
The DNA here is from genome assembly GCA_954870635.1 of Arctium minus. NCBI lineage: Eukaryota > Viridiplantae > Streptophyta > Magnoliopsida > Asterales > Asteraceae > Arctium > Arctium minus. Next base: position 37,318,137 of record OX941087.1, on the reverse strand, counting down.
CAAAGAACAAAGTCTTTTTATCTTCTCCCCCTTGACAGATGCTTAGAGATACAAAAGAATGATTTTTACCATTTGTGAAAAGTCCAGAGGCTCTGAAGTTCGTTTCAGAAGCTCTGGTTGAACATGCTACGCATGTCAGAGGCTCTGATAAATATATCAGAGACTCTGATGTTTTCCTGTTTTAGGTACACATGTTCAACATACCCAACTTGCTAATTAAGAAATTGAACCTTCGTTCATCTAAAGCTTTTGTGAAAATATCAGCAAGTTGAAGTTCAGTTGGTACAAAATACATCTCTATTGTTCCCTTTTCAACATGATCTTTCAGAAAGTGGTACCTTACATCAATGTCCTTTGTTTTGGAATGCTGCACTGGATTGGCAGAGATGGCTATAGCACTTTTTGAATCACACAGAATTGGAATTATGTCATACTGTAAGCCATAGTCTCTGAGCTGAGTTTGCATCCATATGACTTGAGAGCAACAACTAGCAGCGGCGACATATTCTGCCTCTGCTGTGGAAGTTGAAACACAGTTCTGCTTCTTGGATGTCCAACTTACCAGCTTATTTCCCAATAATTGACAGCATCCTGATGTACTCTTTCTGTCGAGTTTGCATCTAGTATGATCTGCATCAATGTATGCTATTAAATCAAAGCTAGACAGTTTTGGATACCAGAGACCTAAAGAAGGTGTGCCTCTAAGGTATCTAAAAATTCTTTTCACTACAGACAAATGAGATTCCTTTGGATTTGCTTAATAACGAGCACAGAGACATGTTGAGAACATTATATCAGGCCTGCTCGCAGTTAAGTATAAAAGTGAGCCTATCATGCCTCTGTAGGTTTTGACATCTACAGTTTTTCCAGAAAGATCAGAGTCAAGCTTGACTCCAGTTGCAATAGGTGTTTTCATAGAGGTTGAATCATTTAGTTTGTATTTTTTTTAAATGTCAGAGACATACTTAGATTGAGTTATAAAAGTACCCTATGATGTTTGCTTTACTTGTAAGCCTAGAAAGAATGTTAATTCTCCCATGAGACTCATCTCAAATTTACTCTTCATCAACTCTGAAAATTTATCACAATACTTTTGATTTGTAGAGCCAAATATAATGTCATCAACATATATCTGTACTAAAAGCATCTCATTTTTGTACCTTTTTATGAACAAGGTTGTATCTATTGTACCTTTTTCAAAACCATTATTTATCAGAAATGGGGACAGAGTAGCGTACCAAGCTCTTGGAGCTTGTTTAAGTCCGTATAGAGCTTTATCAAGATAATAAACATGGTTAGGAAACTCTGTATTTGCAAATCCAGGTGGTTGTTGGACATAAACTTCTTCATTTAATTTGCCGTTTAGAAAGGCAGATTTAACATCCATCTGATATACTTTGAACCCTTTGTGTGCAACATAGGCTAAGAAGATTCTAATTGCTTCTAGCCTAGATACAGGTGCAAAGGTTTCATCATAATCAATACCCTCTTCTTGGCAATATCCCTTCGCAACCAACCTAGCTTTGTTTCTGATTATAATGCCATCCTCATCCTTTTTATTTCTGAAGACCCATTTAGTTCCAATTGCAAATTTTCCTTTAGGAAGGGGAACTAAGGTCCAGACTTTGTTTCTTTCAAACTCTTGAAGCTCATTTTGCATTGCAGAGATCCAATGAGGATCTTCAAGAGCTTCGTTTACCTTTTTTGGTTCAATGATGATTAAAAAATTTACAAAAAAGCATTCATTGATTGTGGCTGATCTGGTTTTGACACCCTCTGAAGGTGATCCAATGATCTGATCATGGGGATGATCCTTTGTCCATCTTGTGAGTGGAGCATGAATATGAGGTGGAGTTTGAGCTTCAGAGATGATTGTTGGAGACATCTCTGTTGTGCTGTGCAGAGGCTCTGAAGTGGGTTCCAGAGGCTCTGAAGTGGGTTCCAGAGATGGTGATGCATGCTCTGAAATTTCTTCAAGAGAGGTCTCTGGAAATTCTTCAGATGTCTCTTGTTCATCTTCTACTTCTGAAGAGAATTGTCCTTCTGTTTGACTTGATTCATTTCTTGGACCTGCATTCAAGGAAGCAGAAGTTGTGACTTCAAAGGTACCAGAGAGATTTGTACCTGACGTTTGTGGTTCTTCTGAAGTTTCTCTATGAATATCTCAGAAAAGAAACTCTGAGTTTTCATCATGAAAGAAATCTTCGAATATTTTGTTTAGTTCAGATTCTTTTATCTTTGATGATTTAGAGATATTTTTGGCCGTTGGATTGATATCTTTGTTGGCCAAACTTTTGTCATCATCAAAGGACACATTAATACTCTCTTGGATTGTTCTTGTTCTTTGATTGAAAACTCTGAAAGCTTTTGAGGCTAATGAATAGCCAATGAATTTGCCTTTATCTGCTTTCTTGTCCAACTTTCCAAGAGACTCTCTATCATTTAGAATATAACATCTGCATCCAAAAACATGGAAATATTTAACATTAGGTTTCCTATTGTTAATGAGTTCATAAGATGTTTTCTTGAATCTTTTGACAATAGTAGCTCTATTTTGAGTGAAACAGGCTGTTTCCACTGCCTCTGCCCAAAAGTTTGTGGAAAGATCAGATCCTGCAAGCATAGTTCTTGCAGCTTCAACCAGTGTTCTGTTTTTCCTCTCAACAACACCATTTTGTTGAGGTGTTCTTGATGCAGAGAAGTTTGGAGTTATGCCTTCCTCTGAAAGATATGGTTTATTTTTGCATTTCTGAACTCTGTTCCATTATCACTTCTCAGCTTCTGAACTTTGGTATCAAACAGAACCTGCAATCTCTTTAACAATCTTATTAAAATATCAGGGACATTAGACTTGGCTCTGATGAATTCTATCCAAGTATATCTAGAGTATTCGTCAATCAAAACGAGAATATACTTTTTACTTGAAAAACTTTGCACAGAGATAGGACCACAGAGGTCCACATGAAGCATATGCAGAGGTTTTGGACAATTATTATCACTTTTGGTCTTGTGGGATGATCTTTTCATTTTTCCCATTTGACAAGCAGAACAAAGATGATCTTTGTTAAACTTCAGAGCTGGTAATCCCTTAACCAGATTTAGTTTGACCAATTTATCAAGTGAAGAAAAGTTCATGTGAGAACTTTTTATGCCAGAGCCAAACATCTTCACTGTTCAGAGATACTAGACAGAGTTTCTCTGAGTCAGTTTGTATGTGTTTGGAAAAATTCATTCTGTATAAATTACCCTTTCTGTCAACTCTGAGCATTTCTTGACCTGTTTTTGAGTGAAGTAATGAACAATGTTTTTCTTAAAATTTCACATCAAAACCATGGTCATAAAGTTGACTTATGCTGATTAAATTATGCTTTAATCCATCAACATAAGCGACCTTAGATACAGAAACATTACCTCTTGTAAGCTCACCATAACCCTTAATTTGTCCTTACATATTGTCTCCAAAAGTTACTGCTCCCCCAGAATTAGCTTTGAAAGAGGATAGTAACTTTTTATCTCCAGTCATATGCCTTGAACATCCAGAATCTAAGTACCAGATCGGCATACACTGTTTCTGCAAGACAGATTAGATTTTCTTAGGTACCCATCTCATTATGGGTCCTATTTTGTTAGACTTCTGATTTTCTCTTTGAAATTTTGCCTTTTCATCTTTTGATGTTTTGGCAGTATTGTCCTTTTTCTTTCGAGGCTTTGTCTCTGAATTTTTATTCAGAGATTGATTAAGAAAACAGTGATAACCTCTGAAGTGATTTTTCAGTTTTATCAAGAGTTGGATGCAATTGCACTTCACAGAACAAGAAGAAGTAGAAGCAAAGGTTTTTATTTCATTAAATGCATTCGATACATTATGATTCCTTTTTTAATTAGTACTAGGAATATTACAAGTATTCCTATCTACTTCCTTTCTTCTAGCTTGAAAGACAGCCTTCTTTTCAAGTTGTCTCTTTTTGTTCAGAAACATTCTTTTCTCTTTATTGCTCACTGCACAAACAGGATTAGAATGGTTAATTTCTTGCCATTTTCCTTTTTGTTCAGGAGTAAACTTGATTGGTTTATAAGTGTAGAGTTGAGAAGTGATGGTTTTATTCTTTGCCTTTACTTTTAATTCTTTTTCAAGATCCAAAGAAGTTTTTGCTTGAAGACACATTTCTGCAAAGTCAGGACATATTGGTATTCTAGGTTTATTTTTCAAAACAGAAATAGGAATATTCAAAATTCCAGAACCAACAGTCTCTATTTTTTTATGAATTGCCTTCTCTGATTTGCAGAAAATCTGTTCATCTATCTCTGGATCAGATTCAGAATCAGAGTCAAGAATGTCTCTTCCAGTCTTACCAGAGATAACTACCTCTGATGGTTTCTCAATTTTCTTGGGTCTTGAGACTCTGATGATTCTTTTCATGCTCTCTTTCTTCTTCAAATCAGCTATAATATTTTCTTTATTTATTCTATTGATGTCATCTTCAAATGTAGTTCTGATGCATTCATCAGAGATTGGTGAATACAGAGGAGCATCTGGATTAAGTGAACTCTGAGGTTCATTTTCAGAAGCACTTGTTTCAGAGGTACTTTTTTCAGATGTCTCTGATTCATTTGTGATAAATGCATCGAACTTGAAAATCTCTTTGGGATCATTGCTCTGAGGTTTTGTGAAAAATAACTTTAAAGTTTCTTTTTCTATTTTTAAGATAGAATTTGGAAAGCTTTTCACTTCAGAGTATGCAACATTTTTAAAGTTCAGCGCTCTTGTTTTTTATCCCTCTGAGGTTTTTATTCTCTTGAAATTGTTCAAATATGGACAGTTAGAGCTTTGGACCTTTCCTATACAGAAAGTGGAAGAAAGTGAAGTTTTCTTCAATCTAGTGAATGGATCCAATTCATTGAATCCCAGCCCTTGAGTATCCATTTGAGAGTTTATTTTTATATGCACATCCTGAGCATCAAGATAGCTTTTGATTTGAAGTTCTTTTCTTTCCAGAGATTGATGTAGGACTTCTCTTTCTTTTTGGAAAAAATTGGTTAAGGCAACAGAATTGAGTCTTTCATACTCAGATCTTTTTACTTCTTCTTCTTTAACTTTTAAAACCTTCTCAAGTTCTTTGAATTTTTCAGAAAAAGATTTTTCTTTTTGTTTCTGAGTTTTTTCAAGTTTAGATTTCTCAACAAAAATAACATTCTTTTCTGACTCAAGAAGATCTTTCTCCCTTTTGTAAAAACTAAGATCTTTTGACATTTGTTTTCTTTTTTCTTTTTCATCAACAAGTTTTTGCTTTAAGATTTGAAATTCATCTGTTAGCTTAATAACATCCAATTCAAGTTCACTGTCAGAGGTGGAAGGAGAGTTTACCTTTTCAGAGTAGTCCTCTGATGACCCATCATTCTGATCATCTGTGAAAGCCATACCACAAAGATTGGTAGGTTCTTCCGCTCCGTCACTTGTTGAGTCTGACAGCCAGTCTTCCATCTCTGCAACAAGTACTCTCTCTTTGACGTTGTACTTGTATTTGTTTTTGTAGTAGTCTTCATCTTTCATGAGCCTGCCTCTGCAGTTTGCAGAGTAATGGCCTGGCTTTCCACATCTAAAACATCTTCCATCGTTTTGGTTTGATGGAAGAGCAGTATTTGATTCTGTCTTCTGTGCTTGTGCTGATGGTTGTGGCTTGAAGTACCTCTGAGGTTGAGGATACCTTGGCTGAAATGATTGTTGAGATCTTGATTGTTGAGTAGAATCATGATTGATGAAATGAACACCCTTCTGATCACTATGCAGAGTAGATCTGGGCTCTTGTTGATAGTCAGCTTTCTGAAATCTCCTTTCTGGATTTCCTCTTCTTTCTTCATCCTCTCTTCTTCCTTCAAAAACTTTCTTGCCAAATTTCTTGTTAAATTGATGGGTGATTAATGCAAGAGATTTGGCAAAGGCATTGATGTCATCATCTGAGTCAGAATCTGAGTGTTCAACTTCTTCAGACATCAGAACCTTCTTGGATTTTCTTTTAGATTCTCTCCTTGAACAGTTGTCTTTTTCTGCATTTCTGCATTCTTGTGATACACCTTTTTGTTTTGACATGAGTGCAAGTGGACCACCTAAAGAGGTTTTTGATTTTTGTTTAACAACTTCTTTTTCCTGTGCTACCAAGGTGCCATAAATGTCAGTCAATGACCATGATTCAAGATTTTGATTGGCTTGTATTGACATTGACAGTTGTGACCATTCTTCATTTACACTTTTAAGAAAGAGAACATTGTTTTCTTCTTTTGTTCTTATGACCCCAAATTTTCTGCATTTGTTGATGAGGATGTTAAACCTTGAGTATGTTTGGTGTAAGGTTTCTTCGGGTAATGCATGAAAATCATGATATTTATTGATACAAAGATTTCTCCTGTTCTTTTGAGTTTGTAGGCCACCTTCAAGTTGATTTAACAACTGATCCCATATCTCTTTTGCAGTTCCACAAGAATCAAGTTCTTGGAAGATATCATTGGGAATAGCCATTATAAGTAATCTAACAGCTTTTGAATCATTATCCATCATGTTAGTTTCTTCATCCGTAAAGTTTGAAGTTTTCTTTTCATAGTAAGCAGGGATTTCAGCAGTATCTGCTGTTGCTGGAACTCTCGGTACCAACACCATTGGTTGGTGAGGTCCATCGTTTACTGATCTTAACAGATCCTTGTCCATGCCTTCTAAGAAATTTACCATCCTTATCTTCCATTGAGGATATTCATCCCTTAGAAGTGTAGGAGGTTTGGTTAATGATCCAGCTGTATAAATGGCACTTATGCTTGAGTTTGCCATTTTTGTGAAGAAAAGATGAAGATTTGAAGAACTAATGCTTTTCTATGAAGATCTTCTATCAAATGATGTAACTGAGATTTATTTTTAAATCTGGAGCATATGAAGTTTAATAAACCAGGGTTTATATAAACATGCACAGATAATAAAAGCTTGAATCAGTAAGAATTAAATCTATCCGAGTATGCAAATATAATCTTTCTCTGTTTAGAAAACAAAAGTGCTCTGATACCAATTGTTGGAACCCAGATTTAATCTTACGATAATAATGATATAAACAACAAGAGTAATAACAGCGGAAGCAATATAGTTTAATATCAAAAGCAGATTCAAATATCACAGTTCATATAATAAGATAAGCAGTAAGAACAAGATCTTCTCAAGATATATTCAGTTGATTCTTCTAATACAAGATATCAAAAAGCACACTTTTGTCAAAGGAGTAATGGTCCTATTTATAGGACCATAAAGTAAACAGTATACTATTCTGACAAATAGAATCATGCTTGAACAGTATCTTACCCAAAAGGTAAGCTCAATACATGCTTGAACAGTAACCTACTCTATAAAGTAAATCTTATCACGAAGTGCTTGGTTATCTGTTCTGATACCTCAGGAAAGTCTTCAGCGCCTTCTTCAAAGAGAATGTCTTCAGAGCTCTGACGTTGTCTTCAGAACCTCTGATGAAGCCATCTCTGATGTCTTCTGCTGAAGGTGTTCATCTCTGATGTGTACTTCAGAGGCAGGTATGTCCTCTGAAGTCTTCGTCCTCTGAAATCTTTGTTCTCTGAAGTCTGTCTCTAGAAGTCCTCTGAAGTAGGACTAGATATTTTCAACACTTTTAATAAATGAAGATTTGGAGCTAACAAATACAGGTTTGAATTCATCTTGTTTGTTTTAATTTGATCAATAAGAAATTGATAATCAGGGACTATCATAAACCAAAAATATAAATCTCTTCCCCTGAAAATATGTGTAAAGTTCATTGGTAGATAAAACATTGAAGTACTAGTACTTCTTTTCAAATATTGCACACTTCTCTTCTGTTTCCAGACATATGTATGTAATACTTCTGGCATTCAATACTATACATGATGAACCTGCAAAACAGATTAAGTAGATTTTGGTACCCAATGGAACTTGGGTCCTGATTTGTTAGGTGCAGTTCCATTTGAAGAAACTCTATATATACCATACCAATTCTGAACTTGATATCTGTTTACGAACTCATTTGTCCCACAGTAAGAACAACAAATTCTATTTTGAGCTCTGATACCAATTAATATTCACTTCTTGATCAGGTAACAATGAATTCCAAACACCTTGTGTATTTATATTGAGACAAAGTTACAAGATTAGGATTCTAGATCTACTTTCTCTCCCAAGAAAGTCTCTCTCAATATGAACTTCCAAACCTATGAATGAAATCCTACTTACAAGAATTACAAAGACAGGGTATTTATACCTACAAACATTACAAGGAAACTAACTACAACATTTTCTTTGACTTATCTCCACTTTCTCTTTGACTTTGTCTTCCAAGCTTTAACCTTTGACCTTAAGCTTTGACTTTTTAATCTTCAACAACGTATCCTCATTTGGTGATCTCGGATACAATTATATTGACCTAACAATAACAACTTCATGAATACCATTACTAGGAACAACATCATAATAAAATAAAGTATCCTTATGAATTGAAATGACATAATCTGTAAAAGCAAGTATAAAACCTGATTGTCTTGTTAGCTTAGATTAGCCCCCAATTTAATTGAATGTTTTATAAAGAAATTGTATTTTGGGCTTTGTAGCTAGTTTATTGGCTTGAGCCTTTTCTTTGTAAATGGGCTCTATTTATTGGTGCCCATGGCTCTTTTTCTCATTAGGTTTTTGGAGAAGAATTTACAATCACACAGACTAGGTGCACATGAGAGTCGACTAAAAATTCCTAGTGTGATGTATCTTCCAATTTCCCCTCCATATTATTAATCAAAGCATATGAGATGAGTTCTTGATAATTATGTTCTTAATTTTCATCTTATCTCTACATTTCTATGGAGTATCTTCAATTGTTTGTCTAAAATGGGATCTAACAATTGGTATCAGAGCCAAATGAAGAAACTCTACTTCATTTCGGTCATCTATGGCAACAGTTGAAGATTGGGTGATTATTTTGTTGTTTTGGTGCTTTGATTGGTTAAATCACATGAGCCTTAACCCAAATATCATTTATGTGATTTATTCACTGTTTTTTGTGCTTATTTGAGATCTATTTTTTGATTTTGATATGATTTGGATGATCTTTGATAGATTATTTGCTTGATTATACACAAAATCTGTTTCTGCACACACATGTTTGATGAAATGCCTATGTGAAAATTTGATTCTATTTGGATCAAATCTGATCAAATTTATACATGTGTGTGTTCTTGATCTTTCTTTTTTATTGGTCTAAATTGATAGCACTAAGTAGATGGTTGATCTATGATCCCATCCTTGTGTGTGCTTTAGTCCATAGCCTTTATGGCATCTTGGATTCAAGGCTGTTGATCTTTGATCTTGCTTTACCCAAATCCGAGATTGGACTCTCTTTTGGTTAGATTTTGGTTTTTGAGATTTTGGATCTGTTTGGGATTGGCCAATGCTCAAATTAGTCAGTTATTCTTATTCAATATGGTCTCAATTTATGTTTCTCATGGCTTGGCTTTCCAATTTTTTATCAGATCTGAATTTTGGTTATAACAGTGAAAATTCTTTCAGAATTGAACAGACTGCTAATTTGGTTTAGGGACAACAAGTTCAAAGTGAAAAATCAGAGTTGTGCGGCAGCTTAATTGATTTCAATGTGTAGCAACTGCCGTATATGTGTAGTAAATTTTGCTATTGTTTGTTCTTTGAAGTAGGCAGTAGATTGGACATATTTGAGTCTGGAAATATATTAATCTAGATCTTGATCAAGATGAAATGTTCGAGATATCAGTTCTGATTTGGATTTGTGTGCTTATGTGTAATCTCAATTACGGCAGTGTCAAAGCACTATGGACAGATCTGTCCATTTGAAAAGTGCAGCAAAATCAATTTCGGAAGTTTACGTTTCTGTAGATTCTTCATTTGCTATGCATACCTTAATTCGAACAGATTGCATCAGTCCTGTTGATCCAAATATTGTGCAGCAAATTCACACACTTGAAAAGAACAAAGATGTGCAGATCCCTATTGATGCTATTTTTCTGAAGAATCGAATATGTTTGCTGTTGTGCTCAGTATTGATCTAGATTTGAAGGGATAAGGGTGCTCTAATGTCAAGAAATAGATTTCTACTGCTGTAAAAACTGATTTGTTTGTTGCTGTCATGATTTCATCCCATAATCAGTTTCAAGAATCTGCAAAATCTGCAAGTTTTGGTTTGTTATGTACTAGAACTTGATCAATGTATAGATTGCATCTCTTGATTTCGAAAGAGAAGTGAATCAAGTCCATCGAAATCAAAGGCTTAGCTGCTGTTGAATTGGGTTCGATAGTCTTTCATTTATATTCAATATGCGATGATCGAGAACCTGCAGAAGCATCATATTACGAAAATTCTAGATTTCGACCACAATTGTTAGTGTTAATGATCAATCAGCTGCTGTTGGTCCCCTAATTGAGATGTTGTTGTCCAGATTTTGAAACGTGCAACAGAAATAGATTCGAGAATCTGTCCAAGTTAATGATGTTCGAAAAACGCAGATCTGTCAATATGCTTATTGTGATTCGAACTTCAGAAGTAATTACAACAGAGTTGTTGCTATATGAACAGATATGCGTAGAAATATTGCAAAGCAGATTTTTGTTGTTAATCAGAAATGTAGTTGCAGATGTTGCTCAAAGTTGTTATGTTTGATATGTGCAAATCAAAAAAATTGAAGTTCAGATTCATCAAGTTGCTGTCAAAACAGAAGTTGTTGTTCAGATTTCAAATTATGCAGAGTTGAAATTTCTAATGGGCAGAAGCATTAACTGATACAGTGATCAAATCTTGAACTTGAAATGAGATTATGATGTTTTGATGGATGGTGTTCAATGGTCAGGGAAGAACCAACAACAGAATGCTAATTTGGCTCTTCGTCACGTAAAAAATGGGTAAGTTGTTGAACACATTCTACACTAGTGGAAAGCTTGATCACAGAGCTTCTATAAGTTGTCCAGAACCTCTGCAGAAGCTGTACAGAGCTTGATCAGAGACGTACAGAGGCTTTGGACAGAAGGTCCAGAGGCTCTAGGTGTACACAGATGTTCGGTCCATAGATCATACAGAATCCAAAAAATGCGTTTGTTTCGAGAGTTTTATTTGATACGCACAGATTATCTCGAACTGTGGTTGTTGTTTTTGAAGTTTTAAACCAGAATTTGGTTAAAGGTAGTCCAAAATATGCAACTACTTGCTATTCCAGAAATCTGTTATGTGCAACAAAAGAGTTCCATGGATTCTCCATTAGATGAGTTTATGAATTTTTCCATGGGTGGAATGCCAGACAATGGTGAGGACGATGCTGATGCCCAATATGGTGAAGAGATGGATTCAAACTCAGTTGTTGCTGTCATGAAGGATGCTATGGACAGAGTTGATTGTTGATGTTGCATATTCTGATGCAAAATTCTAAGTACATGTTGTCCAGAAGTAACAATCTAGAAGACGTTCTAGAGCTCTGTTCATGTGTAGAAGTTAATGATGTCCATAATTCACTATGTTAATCAACAAATCAACCAGAGATGTTCTGTCCAGAGGCTCTGGACAGGTCTGGTCATTGATATTGTGATCAAAGGCTATCTGCAAGATTGATTAGTTAACCGCAGAGGTTGTTATACTCAGAGCCTTTGTAGGCCATCCAGAAGTTAGTCCAAAGAACCTCTGTGCACGCGCAGAAGATCAAAGGTGCAGAATATGAACATCAGAGGCTGATGCACAGAACCTCTGTAAGGCTGTCCAGAAGCTACGCAGCTAGTCAAATGTGCAGAAGGCCTCTGTGGACGTGCAGACACTGCCGTGCAGAAGTTGTCGTGCAGAAGCATACAGAGGTGAACAAATGAATTCAGAGAAAGGTTGTTGTGTACTTAGAAATTGATCAAGAAGGAAACTATCAGAGATCAGATCAAATAGAACTATGCGTACAGAGGTGATTCTAAGAGAGGCTCTTAAGAGGCACAGAGGCTCTTAAGTCATCCACAGAGCCTCTGTGGACCAAAACCTCTGATGAGCAGTGACCAGAAGAGGGGACCAGAGGTAGACCTAAACACGCACATCAGAGGTCGATGGTCCAGAGGTTGCAATGAGCCAAGTGACCGAAGCTCGAATTTTTTAGATTTTCTGACAGCATTGCGTTGTTTCAGAAACACACGCACAACTTTTTACTCGAAGCTCCGATTTACATGATTCCAGTTGAGTTGGATTTCTAAAACACAGACGTACGATTTTGATGTTTTGAGTTTTCTCAAACTCCATGTGCTGATATGCTAAAATCAGTGTCAAAGTCTGCGTTAGGGTGTTGGACCGAAAGCATTGTATTTCACTCGTACTTTTTCCGCTTTCAAGAACGGTGTTCTCTCGTCGGTTCTTCATGGTTTCAAGATACATATGTGAGACATTGTTTGTCACTCCCTCCTCCATTATTCAAGTTTAAGGCTCGGTGCTGAACGCTTACTCAACGGGATCTTAAGAGTCAAAATTTTTGTTTCTATATGATAATGTTTTCTTTATAAAACATTAGGGGGAGATTGTTAGCTTAAATTAGCCCCCAGTTTAATTGAATGTTTTATAAAGAAATTGTATTTTGGGCTTTGTAGCTAGTTTTATGGGCTTGAGCCTTTTCTTTGTAAATGGGCTCTATTTATAGGTGCCCATGGCTCTTTTTCTCATTAGGTTTTTGGAGAATAATTTACAATCACACAGACTAGGTGCACATGAGAGTCGACTAAAAAATCCTAGTGTGATGTATCTTCCAATTTCCCCTCCATATTATTAATCAAAGCATATGAGATGAGTTCTTGATAATTATGTTCTTAATTTTCATCTTATCTCTACATTTCTATGGAGTATCTTCAATTGTTTGTCTAAAATGGGATCTAACATGTCTCAAACATGAAATTGAAATAATTCTAGCAAAAATACTTGGAGCATAATGGCAATTCTCCAAAATTAAACTAAGGGGTTGTTTGGTAGAGGCTTAATGGACTTAATAACATGCATAGCTTATTCGGTAAGTTATATCTAGTTGTTCGGTTTTGGCTTATTCCGTAAGCCAAAGAAATAGGGTCCTTTGGATTAAGCCATTTATTCATTCATCTATTCCCATTTTACCCATCCTCTCTTTCATCTCATCTACACCCCTTTTGTTCTCCATCTCAATCCCACCATCTTCATTTCATTTTATCTTTATCCATTTCCATTTCTCGATCCAGCAGACCCAGGCGGAAGAGAAACAAGAGAAGGGACCACAGTGGTGGTGCAAAAAGAAAAGGGCAGTAAGAGAAAGTTAGTACACAGAGTCTTCCCCTACCTAATTGATCTAATGTTAAAGAAGTAGATGACAGTGAAAGTTTCTGGCAAAGGCAGAAAATCAGAGAGTGAGTAAATGGTTTCTACAATGAGGTGAAAAAGGCAAAGATGGAGGTGGATAGTCTTGGTCAATGGCAAGGAAAAGAAAGATGAAGGTTGGAGCAAAAAGGGGGGAGTTAAACTTGGATGAACGGTGATTCATGATGGTGGAAGGAGATGGTTGTGAAGGTGAGGTATGGTTGTTAGTGTATTTTGGTTTAAATCATTTTGTATGGTAAAGTTTGACTTTTCAAAGCTTTGCTTTATATGAGGTCAAGGCTTGTTTGACCAATATATAAGCCTTTGTTCCTTGTCTTTGTTTCAAGTAAGTAAGTGAGCATATGAGAAGTGTAATCTTGTGACATTGTGTATATGACATACACTTTCTCTATCAATCCCAAATTCAAGTTCTAATCACAGTTTACTAACAAAAACAATATGAGAATCAAAACATCAATTAACCTGTTTTTAATTTCAAATCAAGATTTCGTATACAAACTCTCTGACACTTTCTCTCTCTAGATCACTATGTCCGCGTACTTACAATGCCACACACACAACACAAAGCCATATCCCTATTTATACACACACACACACACAACACAACTAAAACACAAAACAAAATTACAACACTTTGACTTTGACTTTTATTACAAATAGACTTTGACTTTCTACATGAGAGTTGACTTGAGCTTTGACTTCAGTCTTCTGTCTTCATGATCTTGTATCCAACAAATATATGCTCTAACAATCTCCTCATTTGGATTCATGATCATCTCTAAAAAGATTTGCAATACAATCTCCCCCTTTATGTACAAACCAAATTATCTCCCCGTTGATTGAACTTTAGCAATTTTATCTCCTCCTTGTAAATTTCTTCCAGCAAAGATCATCATCAGAAAAATAAACATTGAAGCACAATCTCTTTCAAAAACAATCTCCCCTTTTCTCGAACAAAGTTGACTTCAAAAACTTTTGTAATCTCCCCAAAGTCTGTAAGAACATTCATCAAGAATAGTATAGCAATCTCCCCCAAGGTTGTAAAAACCTCTTTCAGACTTCAGAAAGAAATTATCTTCAGGTTCAGCTCTCTTTGCTTCAGAAAATTATCTTCAAAGAAAATTTTAGTAAACTTTGCTCGCTTTCAGAAATCTTTGAATTTGTTCTTTCAAACTTGCACACTCTTCAGCAATACTTGCAATCTTTGACACAAACTTTCAACAACTTTTCTTTTACAACTTTCTTTCATAACCATATCTTGATCACTTCTCCTTTAAGCTCCAACATTTCTTTATCATTTCCCACATTTCTTGATCATATCTCCCCCTTTCTGATGATTGTGGCATTGAAATCATCAAAACTTTCACAAGGAATGTCCTTAACGTTCTGATCTGACCATTGATCTTTCACAAGAGCCTCTGACTATTTATCGATCCAAAAAGATATTCATCCGAATCTTTGCAAATTCAGACAAATTATGAATGTAACACCTGAATCAACAAATGAATCAGTTAAAAATGTCTGTCAGTAACACGAAGTCACTGTGTGTAACGAATATACATTGGAAAGGAGATATTTGATGTTCACTCCCCCAGGTCTTCCATTCAATCATCGAATAACACAAGTTTATTCTATAAACGTTTAGACAGAAAAACGAATTTCCTGTGTGTTCGTGCTTGTGTTTGAAAGAATTAAGCACATGATGATTGCTTTTGATAGGATCAAAATTGTGTAAACCATTGAGACAACAACAGTAATACACAGACTCAATTGTGCATGATCGAAGTGCGAAGGTGGGGCAGACTTCCTTCTTTTTCAATATCCAAATTTTCCAAATGAAAACCAGAAAGATTATATGTTGCATCCCCAAGAAAATATGAAACATCTTCTTTTTGAGAAAAAGATGAGTAGCTAGTGGGGTTGTAAATCAAGAGTTGACGTGGGCTAGTTGCCTGTTTCAATGACGCTCATCAAAAAAATTGTGAAACAATCAGAAATGTGGTTGTCCGGCTCAGAAAAAGTTGGTGCAGAGTTTGATATTCTTTTACTCTGGTCTCTCACCCTCTTTATTTTTATCATTAAGCTCGCGTTTAAACAAACTCTCCTTTCATTTAACCTCATCACACCCACACTCATATATTGACTCCTCACACTCGATCACTTAAGGATTAACTTCTTGGGTAGGAAACACTGATTAACGTGAATCCATAGAAGTTATTTTAAGTTCTCACACAATAAACCCATGTTTTCCTATATGCACAATGTTGCACAAATGGTTTAACTTTTCAGCTAAAGCACAAAGATACATGTCAGATGTCTGTATGCTCATGAAGATAATCATGAAGATTTGAGCATCTTTAATCATGAAGATATTTTAAAACAAGTATATTGAATGAATGAAATGAATACAAGAAACTTGTTTGAAAATCTGACATTGTATGAACAAGATCAAATATGAATGATGTAACAATTAAGGCTTTGGTCAAGAAAAATGGAATTTGTCTATACGAATCAAATATAGAAAAGTCTTTGAAAGAAACGTTTAAAAATAAAATCAACACTCAACAAACATTGAATATCAAGCGGGGTGTCTTACCATCGAAAATATGTTTCAATATGAGACATGGTAAGAACATTTCCAACAAAATATTAAACTGGTGTGTGTAAATACTTGACAGTATATGGAAAAGATAATACACAAGTATTTATCTTTGGAAATACATGGTTCATTAACAATTAAGTGCATGAAAAATGAAAACATTTAAAATCACACTTCTAAATTCATGAAATCGTATTAAGAATAAGAAGTGGTTTGAACATTTAAGAACATGTTTTCATATCTGAAAGTTGTCCTTCTTTCAGACACTTATGAGATTAAGATTAGAATATTTCCTTACCCTTATCTTAAATCTCACGAAGTCAACTCCAAGTCTTATTAGATATGATCGTTTAAGCTTCCTCTCAAATCTGCAACAGTCACAAAGTCTGTCAAAGTACAAAGATTTATTCACAAAATTTATTAAAAAAATTAAAGACATAAAGCAATAAAACATGTTAAGAACGAGTACTGATCAAATGTAATAAGAAGTCATTTACCGTACTTCCCCTGAAATTATGCATCAGAAAATTTGTCAGTTATAGAATATATGCAAATTACTCGAACTCCCCCTCAAATGTAGATTATCTTATCATCTTCTCACACTCCCCCTGAGATCGTGAACAAACTTAAGTGCAAATATCTTTCAGAATAAAGAAATGAAGAAAAATTACAAAACTAAACTTTATAAGGTAACAACAGATTAAGTCTTGAGATTTAGCATACCAAGCTTTGAAATGAGAAAATTAAATCTCTTTTCGTCAAGCGGTTTGGTAAACAAATCAGCAAGCTGATAATCTGTGTTTACAAAGTAAAGTTCGATTGTACCTTTTTCGACATTGTCTTTAATAAAGTGATATCTCACGTCTATGTGCTTGGTTTTGGTATATTGAACAGGATTTGCTGATATGGCAATTGCGCTCTTTGAATCGTAGTAGATCGGGGTCTTGTCATATCTGAAGCCATAATCTCGGAGTTGCGTTCGCATCCACAGAACCTGAGAACAGCAGCTAGCCGCAGCTATGTACTCTGCCTCGTCTGTTGAAGTAGATACACATAATTGTTTCTTTGAAGCCCAATTCACGAGTTTATCGCTAAGAAATTATATATGTCCCGACGTACTCTTCCTGTCAAGCATACAACCTGCATGATCTGCATCTGAATATGTTGTGAGCTCGAAACCTGTATCCTTAGGATACCATAGACCAAGATCTGCAGTGCCCTTCAGATATCTAAAAACACGCTTGACCGCAGACAAATGGGATTCTTTAGAACTAGCCTGATATCTTGCACATAAGCATGTAGAAAACATTATATCTGGCCTACTAGATGTTAAATACATTAAAGAGCCAATCATACCTTGGTAGGTTCTAACATCGACAGCTTTTCCAGAAGGATCGGCACCAATCTTAGTTCCCGGTGCCATCGGGGTTCCAATACGAGTACAATTTTTCATTTTAAATTTTCTAAGAATATCAAAAATGTACTTTGCTTGATTAATAAAGATCCTCGTGGAAAATTGTTTGACTTGTAATCCGAGAAAGAAATTCATCTCTCCCATCATACTCATCTGAAATCTTGACACCATAAGGTTAGAAAAATTCTTACAGTACTTAGCATTAGTTAAGCCAAATATTATATCATCCACATATATCTGGATTAAAATGATATCGACTTTTTCCTTTTTAATGAAAAGAGTAGTATTTTTTTTACTTTTTGAGAAGCCCGACTTGACTAAAAATTTGGATAAGACTTCATACCAGGCGCGAGGGGCTTGTTTCAGACCATAAAGAACTTTGTCCCGAATATACACATGATTAGGTTTCTCTGGATTGACAAAACCTTCTGGATGAGATACGTAGACTTCCTCCTTGAGAATGTTGTTTAGAAAGGCAATCTTCACGTCCATCTGGTAGACAGTGAAGTTCTTGTGTGCGGCATATGCTAGAAACATACGAATAGCCTCGATGCGCGCAACTGGAGCATAAGTCTTGTCGTAATCAATACCTTCCTCTTGCCTATATCCTTTAGCCACAAGTCTTGCTTTGTTTCTGATAACGATACCATCTTCGTCTTTCTTATTCTTGAACACCCATTTAGTACCGATTATAGTTTTTCCTTCAGGTTTAGACACAAGTCTCCAGACTTTTAGCGCTTCAAACTGATTGAGCTCTTCTTGCATTGCAGTCACCCAGTCTGAGTCAGCTAGAGCTTCATATACTCGAGTTGGCTCTATCTTGCTCAGGAATGAATCATGCATGCACATGTTTAATGTAGCAGACCTAGTTTGCACAGGTTTGGATGGATCTCCAATGATTTGGCTTATCGGGTGCTCTTTGGTCTACTTGTGTTCATGAGGGAGTGGATTAGATGTAGATTGATCATAATGCTCATCTAAAAATCCACTTTCAGTTTCTTCATTTTGTTCAAGATTAGGGAGGGGTTCAGTTGAAGTAGGTTGTGCAGAAGCTTCAGTTGGTTGGACATTTTCTGTCTGTTGAATAGGCATTGTAGTGCAGCCAACTGGTTCAGCAACTTCTGGCTCTTCACTTTCTTGTACAGCTTCAACTGATGGAGTAGGTGTTTGAATTGGAACTTCTTGCCGAACTGGGAGTTGGATTCAGTAGATATATCTGAAGTGGTTGGTTGATGTCTTCTTGAATCTTCCGATTTGTTAACCACAACAGGTTTAGTCACTTTAGTACCAAGAAATTCATCATAAAACAATTCAAACAATAAATCTAAATCAGATAAATGAGATGTAGACGATGATGCTTTATCCAATTTATTGTCACTCGGTACAGGTTCTGGAGTGGTCTGCCCAGAAGCTAATACACCAGTAATAACGGTTTCTGAACTGTCTTGAACAGAAGCCATATCCTCATCAAATGTAATGTTGACGCTCTCAACTACAATCTTTGACTTCTTTAGATAAACTCTGTAAGCTGCAGACGTTTGAGAATAGCCGATAAAAATGCCTTCTTCAGATTTTAGACTGAACTTGTCCAGGTTCTCCTTGTCATTCAATACAAAGCACCTGCATCCAAAGATATGAAAATGTTTAATGCTAGGTATTCTATTTTTTATTAAATCATACGGTGTTTTACCGAACCGGCGGTGGATAATGGAGCGATTTTGCGTATAGCAAGCAGTCGACACTGCTTCAGCCCACAGAAATAAAGGTAGATCTGATTGACTTAGCATAGTTCGAGAGGCCTTGACTAGCGTTCTGTTACGTCTTTCTACAACTCCATTCTGTTCAGGCGTTCTGGAAGTAGAGAACTGATGTGTTATCCCGACCGATTCGAGATAATCTTCAACAATTATGTTCTTGAATTTTGTGCCATTGTCTGTTCGAAGAAGCTTGACTGTCTTCTGCAGATTCACTTGAGTAGTCTTTAGAAATGTGATGATGACTTCAGGCGTCTCATCTTTTGATCTTAAAAATTTGACCCAAGTGTATCTCGAGTAATCGCCCACAATCACTAAGACATACTTTTTATCGTTTATGCTTTCAGTACGTATCGGACCACAGAGATCTATATGCAGTAGCTCCAAGGTAGAACGTGTACTTGGCTCAGGCTTTGGCTTATGAGCGGCTCTTTTCATCTTTCCCTTCTCACACACTGTACAGAGATGTTCTTTTAACATACTTGAGCTCTGGAAGTTCTTTTACCAAATTACCCGTGACCAGCTTGTTGATATACCGAAAGTTCAGGTGAGAAAGCCTTCGATGCCATAACCAACACTGTTGCAACGAAGCTTTTGATAGTAGACACACCTCATTGTCAGTCTTGACTTTTGACAAGTTGATTGTGTAGAGGTTTGACTCTCTTGTCCCGACCAAGAGTTCCTTACCATCTTTAGTACGCATAGTACATCTCTTGGCTTTGAAATTAACCTCTAAGTCTTTGTCACTGAATTATCCAATGTTGAATAGGTTATGTCCTAAACCTTCAACATAGCTCACCTTTTTAATCGTTATGTTCTCTTGAATCACATCACCATAGCCCAGAATAGGTGAAAACTGGTCATTTTCAAATCGAACTGTTTCCCAATATTTCTCTGTATAATTAAATAATAAATCTTTCAGCCTGGTCATATGCTTGGAGTAACCAGAATCCAAGTACCACATATGACGGGTCTGCACAGGAGAAATCACGAAACAATTGGTTTAGGTACCCATTTATAAATGGGTCCAACATTGTTAGCACAAGATTTTGGCACCCATTTGAAATTGGGTACTCTTTTCTTTTGAAAATCATTTGAAGCATGAGAATGATAAGAATAAACATGATATGTTCCAAACCAAACATCGGAATATTGCCGAGAAACAAAATCATTTCTATGATAAGTAGAAGACTTTCTAGCAGACGGAGATAATTGGAATAATTGCTTTATTGAATATTTCTTGTAAGAAGTTACAAGTTTTTGTTTATTAAAAGCAACATTCTCAATTACATCATGTTTACTATCAGTTTTTCTATTACAAGAAATATCAGAAAATGATTTTGCTGTCTCATCAATCTTCTTCTTTGGTCGTCACTCTGATGTTACTCCAGCCTTTTTATTTCTCACATCTGAAACATTTGAACTTTTAAAGTTAGAACTTTGAGATTTGAAAGCTTGGTTGTTCTTTGGCTTACCACTGGTTGTCCGTTTCTGTGAATGTCGAGTTCTTTTCTTTTTACCGTTGGCATTCTTGGTATTCACAGAAATTGGTTCATCAACTTTCGTTGATGTTTCACCTTTCTCGAACACACTTGGTAATACAAAAGAATTAATAATAAACTGTGAATGATCAGGAAGTTTTGCATTGAAATCAAATTAAGCAACACAATCATCTAAATCACCATCAGAGTTTAAGAAATCAAACTCTTCATCAAACAAACTCTTAACATCATCAGACTTTGAAGCTTTGGGAGTGTTTGAAAAATCAGAATTAAGAAAGACAGTTGAAAACACAATTTGTTCTAGATTAGTCAAAATTCTTTCTTCTAACAGAGAGTTCTCGAGTTCAGAAATTTTACTTTCTAACACGAGAGGAGGTACATAAATTTTACCTTCAACTGGTTTAGCCTCCAACTCCTCTGTAGAATAACTTTGGAAATAGTCATTTGAAAGAAATTTTGTCTAATCAGAATTATAACTATAATTCAACCTCTCATATCGAAATGGAAGTTTCATTTTAGTTTTGTTCTTTCTTTTCTCCCTTTCCTTAGCTTCATCTTCTTCTGAAAGTTTAGTCCATTTAACTTTAAGTTTAGGGTATTGTGGTGCCAGTTTTAAAAATCCAAAATCATACAAAGAAGGCACTTTTGAAATACCCTTTTTAAGGTAGTGTGGGTTCTCGTAACCAAGACCCCAACACTCACTACTCTCCTTAGGTTTGTTCAGATGAATGGTTTGTTCAGTTTGACCCAAAGTGTAAAGTTTTTCTTCCAAAACGTTCACTTTTTCAGATAAAGATTTGTTTTCCTTCTTTAGTGATGAACACTTTTTCCCAATTTCTTTAGCTTCAAATTCACACAGTCTATATTTTGAAGTAGTTTCAGATAGTTCATTATGAATTATAGTCTTTTCTTTCGCGCTTGAATCAATGTTTTTGTGCAAAGCCTTAATCAATACGTTCTTCTCAGCAATATCCTTGCTAAGTTTCAGTATTGTCTAGTTTTTCTCTTTATTAATACCTTTCTCATGTTTAAGCTTAGACTCTAATTTCTGGAGTTGAACCATCATGGCTTGCATTTGAGTAAGAAAGTATGATTCAGACATATCACATACCTCTTCGTTTTCTTCACAGTCAGAATATGCTTCAGCTTCATTCTCTTCCTTACCCATAAAACACATGTGGGCTTTTTCTTCTTTCTCTTCTTCATCTTCCGAGTGGTCGAGCCAGTATTCGTCCTCAGCCATAAGAGCTTTGTCAGCCTCTTGTTGCTTGGCCAAAAGCATCTTGTTTTGGTAGTACTCGGAATTTCAGACTTTAGGCTTCCGACAATCCTTTGCAAAGTGGCCGAGTTTTCCGTAGTTGTAACATTTCACTGGCTCTGGCTCTTTCTTCTTCTCTTCAGATATATATTTCTTCTCCTCATGCCTTTTCTCCTCAATTCTCTTTCCTTCAAATCTCTCTTTGTGTTCGTAGTTTCTCGAACCTGAAGAATATCTCTGACTGTTCGAACCAGGCTTCTTGTAGAATTTCTTTTAAAAGGCTTTTGTCAACATCAGCATAGCCTGTTTCAGATTCTCGCAGTCATCTGAGTCAGAATCCTCTTCACTATCAGCTTCCTCAGATTCAGAAACTATAATCTTCTTCTTCTTCTTTAAGATTACAGACCTCTTCTCTTTCTTCTTCACAACCAGGGCAACAGGATCAGTAACTACCTTTTCATATTTCTTCTTTTCATCTTTAATCTCCTCCACTTCTTCTTCATTTTACCTTAAAGTCTCATACACCTCGTGGAGTGGTATCTCGTTCAGATCTTTCATTTGTTTCATCTGCCTTGTGAACCTCTTCCACTCAGGCTGCAGTATGCTCAGGAATTTGACATTCAGTTCTATCTGAGATTTCCTGACTTGGTTCTTACTTAGATCGTTCAGCAAAGTTACGAATCTGTCATATGTAGCTTCCATAGATTCACCTTCCTTGGCCTTGAATTCCTCATAGTTGTTCAGGAAGTTAGAGACTTTAAGTTGATTACCGATCTTGGATCCTAGCATCATCTGTTCGAGTTGATCCCACATCTGTTTGCCCGTGGCATTGTAACTATCAATCTTCACGTAGATCTCGTTAGGAATCCCTTGTAAAATGAATGATCTAGCCAATTTGTCAGCTTTGGCCCTTTTCCTTTGCTCATCAGTGTATTCCTCTAATGGTAATGGGTATTCCTTTTGTTCACCTTCCTCTTCTTCATTTTCAACAACATGAACCTTCATAGGAGGTTTCATCACTCCTTCCTTGAGAGATAAACGAATATAATCACCCAGATCGTTGCCGTCTATGAAATCTAGGAAGCGATCCTTCCATTGTTGTGTGTCCTAGAATCAAGATTCCTATTGTATTTATTCAAACAAACAATTATGATCAATTACCTGTTTATTTCAATTTCAATTTGCAAACGATTACAAACTCTTTCTCTCTCTAGAATTCTGTTTCTCTCTCTAGAATTCTGTTTCTCTCTCTAAAACTCTCTCTACGTATTCAAACTCCTTCTCTAGTCATCTAACTCTGTTCATCTATCTATTAAACAGCAAAGAAAGGTATTTATACCTACTACTAAAACAACAAGGAAACAAAAACAAAATACAATATGTTGACTTTGACATTTATTAACAAAGACTTTGACTTTTAATGAGAGTTGACTTTTCTAGCTTTGACTTCTTGTATTTTGACCTTCAGTCTTCATGATCTTGTATCCAACATATTTCTGCTCTAACAATCTCCCCCTTTGGATTCAAGATCATCTTCAAAAAGATTTAGCAAATCAATCTCCCCTTTTTGGTTACATTGAAGAACTTCAAATATCTTCATCTTTTGGTTGATCTTTAACTTTAATCTCCCCAAAGTCTATTTTCAAGAAATACCAACAATCTCTCCCAAAGATGATAGAAATGATCTTCAATAATCTCTTCAGATTCATCACAAGACTCTTTCAGACTTTAGAAAGAAATTATCTTCAGATTTAGCTCAACTTGCTTCAGCAAATAATCTTCAAAGAAAATTTCTGAAAATCAGCACATCTTCAAAATTTCTTTGACTTTGCTTGAACAACCTTTCAAACTTTCAAACTTTGAACTTTATCTTCTTCAACTCTTTATCCAAACTTTCAAATCTTTGAAATTTCTGATCCGGACATTTCTGTAAATCATCTCCCCCTTTTTGATGAATAGAGCATCTATAGCATCAAAACTTTCTCCAAGAAATGTCTCTGAAATTCTATCTGACTACTGATCTGTCACGAGCCTCTGATTCACCGTCAATTCGAACAATGTATTCATCCAGATCTTCGCAAATCTAGACAAAATAGTCGTGTAACACCTAAATCAACAAATGAATCAGTTAATGTGCCTGTCAGTAACACGAAGTTACTGTGTGTAATGGATACACATAGGAAAGGAGCTTTTATGATGTTCACTCCCCCAGGGCTTCCATCCAATCATCGAAACGCCACAAAGGAAATTTCTATGAATGTTATGACAAGAAAAAAATTCCTTGTGTGTTCGTGCTAGTGTAGAAAGAATTAAGCACGGATGATTGCTTTTATAAAGGCTCAAAATTATGTAAACCACTGAGACAACAGTAATTAAACACAGACTCAATGTTCATGATTGAAGTGCGAAGGTAGGGCAGACTTCCTTCTTTTTCAATATCTAGATTTTCCAAATGAAAACCAGATAGATTATATGTTGCGTCCCCTTAAAAATATGAAACACTTTCTTTTTTAGAAGAAAATGAGTGGCTGGTGGGGTTTAAGCAAGAGATGGCATGGGCTAGTTGCCTGTTTCAATAATGTTCACCAAGAGTTGTGAAACATTAGTAATGTGGTTGCCCGGCTCAGAAAGTAGTTGGTGCAGAGTTTGATATTCTTTTACTCTGACCTCACACCCTCTTTCTTTTAAATCATTAAGTGCATATCTAACCAAACTCTCTTTTCCATTTTACCTCATCACACATCCCACACTCATTTCTTTTAGACTCCTCACACTCAATCACTATGGAGTAACTTCTTGGGTAGGAGACACTGGTAATCGTGAATCCATAGAAGTTCATTTAAGTCCTAGCACAAAGAAACCCGTATTTTCCTATGAAGCATATGTTGCTCAATATGGTTTAACTTGAACAGTTAAAGCACAAATACAAGTCAGATATGTATATGCTCAGAATATAATCATGAAGATATGAGCATTTTTTTTAAACATTGAAATATTTTCAAACAAGTAAATTGAATGAATGAATATGAATGCAAGGAACTTGTTTGAAAATATGACATTGTATAAAAATGATCATAAATGAATGATATAGCAATTAAAGCTTATGGTCAAGAATAATAGATATTGTCCATATGAATAAAAAATATAGACATTCTTGAAAGACGCTTCGAAATGAAATGACGCACAAAATTCTTTGAAGTACAAGTGGGGTGTCTTACCATCGAAAAATATGTTTCAAATTTGAGACATGGCAAGAAAAATATCAACAAAAATTAAACCGGTGTATGTGAATACTTGAAAGTATATAGAAAAGACAATACACAAGTATTTATCTTTGGAAACACACGGTTTGTAATCATTTAAGCACAAGTAAAATGAAAACATTTAAAATCACACTTCCAAATTGTAAAATCTGGTTAAAAATCGGGAAGTGGTTTGAAAATTTAAAAATATGTTTTCTATGATTGAAAGTTGTCCTTCTTTCAACCATATATGAGATTAAAATAAGAAATTAACCTTTTCGCTTCGTCTTAAATCTCATGAAGTCAAGCATCAAGTCATAAAGATATGATCTTGTAAACTTATCTCATCCTGCACAAGTCTCAAAGTCTAGTCAAAGCAACTTTATTCACAAATTTATTCAAAATTAAAGACATAAAGCAGTAAAACGATTATAGTACGAGTTCTGATCAGAAGTAATCAGAAGTCATATCCTTACTCCTTTTGGTGTACGCATAAACTCCTCCTAAAAATATGCATCAAAATTGAATCTCTTTTCATCTAAAGGTTTGGTAAACAAATCTGCAAATTGATAATCAGTTTTTACAAAGTAAAGCTCTATTGTACCTTTTTCTACATTATCTTTTATAAAATGATACCTGACATCAATGTGCTTTGTTTTAGTGTGCTGCACAGGATTAGCGGATATTACGATAGCTCTCTTTGAGTCACAATAGATCGGTATTTTATCAAACTTGAATCCATAGTCTCGAAGTTGTGTGCGCATCCACAATACCTGAGAGCAGCAACTGGCAGCAGCTACATACTCTGCTTCAGCAGTCGATGTGGAAACACATAATTGTTTCTTTGACACCCAGCTAACGAGCTTGTCTCCAAGAAATTGAATATGACCTGAAGTGCTCTTCCTGTCCAACATACACCCTGCATGATCTGCGTCTGAATAAGCAGTCAGTTCAAACCCTGTATCTTTAGGATACCACAGACCAAGATCTGCAGTCCCCTTCAGATATCTAAAAATTCGTTTGACAGCAGCCAAATGGGATTCTTTAGGATCAGCCTGATATCTTGCACATAAACATGTTGAAAACATTATATTTGGTCTACTTGAAGTAAGATACATTAAAGAGCCTATCATACCTCTATAAGTCCTAATATCAACACTTTTTCCTGAGGGATCAGTGTCAATCTTAGTACCTGGTGCCATTGGGGTTCCAATAGGTTTGCAATTTTCCATTTTGAATTTCCGAAGAATATCAAAAATGTACTTAGATTGATTTATGAAAATCCCCGTTGAAAGTTGTTTTACTTGTAATCCGAGAAAGAAATTCATCTCTCCCATCATACTCATTTGAAAACGTGACACCATGAGTTTAGAAAAGTTCTTAAAGTATTTAGGATTTGTAGAACCAAATATAATATCATCTACATATATCTGAATAAGTATGATATCATCTTTCTCCTTTTTAATAAACAAAGTGGTATCAACTTTACCTTTTGAAAAACCTGACTTGACCAAGAATTGAGATAGAACATCATACTAGGCGCGAGGGGCTTGTTTCAGACCATACAAGGCTTTATCCAAGATGTAGACGTGATTTGGATTTTCTGGATTTACAAACACTTCTGGTTGAGACACGTAGACTTCCTCCTTGAGAATGCCATTCAGAAAGGCAGTCTTCATGTCCATCTGGTAGACTGTGAAGTTCTTGTGAGCTGCGTAGGCTAGAAACATACGAATTGCCTCTAGACGCGCTACTGGAGCATATGTCTCATCGTAGTCTATGCCTTCCTCTTGCCGGTGACCTTTGGCAACAAGTCTTGCTTTATTCCTTATGACAATACCATCTTCATCCTTCTTGTTTTTGAATACCCATTTAGTTCCTATCACGGTCTTTCCTTCTGGTTTTGGAACTAATCTCCAGACCTTCAGGGCTTCGAACTGATTTAACTCTTCTTGCATAGCAGACACCCAATCCGAATCAGCTAGAGCTTCTGATACTTGAGTAGGCTCTATCTTGCTGAGGAATCAGTCATGCAGACATTGATTAAGAGTTGCTGACCTAGTTTGCACCGGCTTGTTAAGATCTCCAATTACTTGGTGTAAAGGGTGCTCTTTGGTCTAGCGATGTTCATGAGGGAGTGGAATAGATGAAGATTGATCATGGTTATCATCTAAAAATCCACTTTCAGCTTCTTCATTGTGTACATAATGAGGGAGGGATTCAGTTGAATTAATTGGTGCAGAAGCTTCAGTAGGTACAGCTTGTTCAGTCTGTTGATCTGTCCTTACAGCACATTCTACTGACTCAGCAACTTCTGGCTCATCATTAGTAGATTCAACTTCAACTATAGGAGTAGGCATTTGAACTGGAATATCTTGCTGAATCGGGGAATTTGATTCAGTAGAAATATCTGAAGTGGTTGGATGATTAATCTTTGAATATTCAATCCTGTCAACCACAACAGGTTTATTCACATTAGATCCAAGATATTCATCATAAAACAGTTCAAATAAAAGATCTAAATCAGATAAATGATTAGTAGACGTTGAAGCTTCATCTGATTTGTTCTTTTCAGGTACAGGTTCTGAACAGAATTGCCCAGAAGCTAATACGCCAGTAATCATGGGTTCTGGACTGAGTTGTTCAGAAGCCATTTCCTCATCGAATGTGACGTTTACGCTTTCGATAACAGTCTTCGACTTCTTCAAGTATACTCGATATGCAACAGATGTAGAAGAATATCCAATGAAGATGACCTCATCTGCCTTAGCACTGAACTTGTTGAGATTCTCTCTGTCGTTGAGCACAAAACACTTACACCCAAATATATGAAAATATTTGATAGACGGTGTTCGGTTGTTGATCAAAGAATACGGAGTCTTTTGAAATCTGCGGTGTATCATGGAACGGTTCTGAGTGTAGCACGCAGTCGAAATAGCTTATGCCTGTAGAAATAGAGGTAAGTCTGATTGGCTAAGCATAGTGCGAGCGGCCTCGACTAGCGTTCAATTTCGCCTTTCGACTACTCCATTCTGTTCGGGTGTACGAGCATCAGAGTATTGATGTGATATACTGACCGATTCGAGATATTCTTCAACAGTCTTGTTCTTAAACTCTGTGTCATTATCAGTTCTGAGAAGCTTGACTGGTTTCTGCAAATTCACCTGGGTCGTCTTCAGAAATGTAATGAGTACTTCGGGGGTCTCATCTTTTGATCGGAGAAATTTGACCCATGTGTATCGCGAATAGTTGTCCACGATAACCAACACGTATTTCTTTCCGCCTAAGCTTTGCGTTCGCATCGGACCACAGAGATCCATATGCAACAACTCTAGTGGAGAACTGGTACTAGGTTCAGGCTTCGGTTTATGTGGAGCTCTCTTCATCTTCCCTTTTTCACATGCTGCACACAAGTGTTCTTTCACATACTTGAGCTCAGGAAGTCCATTCACTAACTTTCCACTGACCAGCTTGTTGATGTAACGAAAATTCAGGTGTGATAACCGTCGGTGCCAAATCCAACTTTGCTGCATCGAGGCTTTCGTCAGTAAGCAAACTTGATTGTCATTCTGAATCTTTGAAAGATTGATGGTGTAGATATTTGTCTTTCGATTTCCGACTAAGAGTTCTTTGCCATCTTCAGTACGAACTGAGCAACTCTTAGCTTTAAAATTGACCTCTAACCCTTTGTCGCAGAATTGACCAATACTAAACAGGTTGTGCCCTAAGCCTTCGACATTGCTCACCTTCTTGATCGTTATATTGTCTTGAATGATGTCACCATATCCTAAGATCGGTGAAAACTGGTCGTTTCCAAATCGTACATTGCCGCTGAATTTCTCTGTATAATTAGACAATAAAGCTTTCTGCCTGGTCATATGCTTGGAATAGCCGCTATCCAAGTACCACATATGTCGGGTCTACAAGAGAAATCAGGAAACAACACTTTTAGGTACCCATTTAAAAATGGGTCCTAACATATTAGTACAAGATTTTGGCATCCATTTGAATATGGACCCTCTTTTCTTTTGAAAACTTTTAAAAACATTTGATCTAGAAGAATAAACATGATAAGATCCAAACCAATCATTAGAATTATGATGATAAGCAAAATCATTCCACTGATAAGAATAAGATTTAGTAGTAGTAGGAGATAATCGGAACAATTTCTTATTAGAATATCGCTTGTAATCAGTTACAAGGTTTTTATTTGTCGAAGCAATAGAACCAACTACATCACACATACTACTAGTTGATCTATTACAAGAACTATCAGTAATTGATTTCGCTTTCTCATCACTCTTCCTCTTAGGTCGCCATTCAGATCTTGCTTCTGACCTTTTCTTTCTTATAACTGAAACAGAAGATTTAGATTTATTAGGAAAATCAGATTTCTGAAATTGATTTTTCTTGTGTTTACCAGTGTTGTTCTGTTTCTGTGAGCGTTGTTTCTTATGTTTCTTACCCTTTGCATAGTAATCAGCATTCACATAAACTGATTCACCAACCTTAGTTGATGATTCACCTTTTTCATGAACACATGGTAAAGCTTGTCCATTTATCACAAAAGTAGAATGATTTGGAAGTGGAGCATTAAAGTCAAACATATCAATTTCCTCTATACACCCTTCATCAGAATTTAGAAAATCATTTGCAGACCAAATAAATCATCAAAATCAGTCGCAGAAGTTTGAAGTACTTTAGAAGATGAAGAACCCACTTTAAATTTAACATGAAAATCTATGTTTTTCAATATTGTAGAAAATACATCTAGCGTTAGATCACTCAAAATTCTTTCATCAGATAAAATATTTTCTAAATCAATTATTTTGCTTTCTAATACTAGTGGAGGAACATAAATCTTAGCTTGAATAGGTTTTGCCTCCATCTCAGTAGAAGAATAACTAACAAAATAATCATTTGAAATAAATTTTGGTGTTTTAGAAAGATAACTATCATTCAGTCGTTCATAACAGAATGGTAGTTGCATTTTCTATAAATTCATTCTTTTCTCATCTTCTTTTTCATCAACTTCTTTTGATGATTTGGTGATAAATTTGGGTTTCAAATGAGGATGTTCATCAGCAGCATACATATAATTTGCATTATATAGACCTGGCTGTTTTCTGATAGCTTTTTCTAGGTAATGAGGATTATCAAACCCTAATCCCCATTTTTCTTTAAAATCAGCATCTTCATCAGGTGTATTCAAGAAAATAGTTTGATCTGTTTGGCCTCTAAGATACAATTTTTCTTCCAAACCATTTACCTTTTTCTCTAAAGTCTTGTTTTCAACCTACAATTTAAAAGCTTTTAGTACACATTCTTGCTTTTCAGAATCAGACTTAGAGAATTGTTTTTCAATATCAGAAATCTTATTTTCAAAGAAAATCTTTTCATTTTGAAAATCAGAAGCAGATTTGCGTAGAGAATCAATTAAATCTTTGTTCCTAACACCTGATTTATTGAGCTCAAAGATCTGTTGATTTCTCCTGACAACTCTGTCTTTTTC
Organism: Arctium minus; assembly: GCA_954870635.1. Classification (NCBI taxonomy): domain Eukaryota; kingdom Viridiplantae; phylum Streptophyta; class Magnoliopsida; order Asterales; family Asteraceae; genus Arctium; species Arctium minus. Next base: position 37,287,468 of record OX941087.1, on the reverse strand, counting down.
CTTTTTCAGTTTTAAATTGAAGGTCTTGAAGTTCGGCCATCATGGCTTCCATTTTGGTCATGAAATCTTTTTCAGTTAAATTCATTACCTCATCAGCAGTCTCATCATCAGAATCATCATCTTTCTGAGCTTTTCCCATCAAGCATAAATGAGCAGTCTCTTCTTGTTCTTTTTCCTCATCAGAATGATCCAACCAGTATTCGTCTTCTGCCATTAATGCCTTGCCAGCTTCCTGTTGCTTGGCCAAGAGCAATTTGTTCTGATAATACTCTGAGTTACGAACCTTTGGCTTCCGACATTCTTTTGCGTAATGTCCGAACTTGCCACAGTTGTAGCATTTGATCAGATCATTAGCTGGCTTGTCAGTACTGGTGTAATCATTCACAAACTTTCTCTTTTATTTTGGCTTCCTCTCAACAAATTTATTTCCTTCCACTCTTTCTCTATGCTCATGATTCTTTGAGCTTGATGAAGAGTATCTCTGAGAATTAGAACCCGGTTTCTTGTAAAACGTTTTCTGGAACACTCGGGTCAGTAACAACATTGCTTGTTTAAGATTCTCTCCATCATCTCCATCAGATTCAGACTCTGATTCAGAACTGGAAATCACTATCTTCTTCTTCTTCTTCTCTTTCTCTCCAGCCACCAATGCTATAGGATCAACAGCTTTCTCAACTTTCTTTTTCTCAGCTCTTTTCTCTTCTACCTCTTCTTCATTCTGTCGCAGAGTCTCGTAGACTTCATGTAGAGGTATTTCGCTCAAATCCTTCAATTGTTTCATCCTTCGCGTGTGCTCTTTCCATTCAGGTTGCAATATGCTGAGAAACTTCACATTGTTCTCAATTTGTTGCTTGTTGACCTTGTTGTTGGAAAGCTCATTCAGAAGCAGCACAAACCTCTCATAGGTCTCCTCCAAGCTTTCATTTTCTTTTGCTCTAAATTCTTCGTAGTTGTTTATGCAGTTAGCTACCTTCATTTGGTTTCCAACTCTAGAACCCAACATCATTTTTCTTAACTGATCCCACATTGATTTGGCAGTTTCATTGTAGCTATCCATTTTCACATATATCTCATTAGGCATGCTTTGTAAAAGCAAAGATCTGGCTTGTTTATCAGCATCAAACCATTTCTTCTGTTCATCAGAGAAATTAGCATACTTTTTATCAACTCTTCTTGTTCTTGGAGCTCCATATGAATCATTACCATCAGCAGGAATCTCCTCAGTAGGTTTCTTCATTGGGCCTTCTGTGATAGATGTCAGAATGTTCTCTCCATTTGATTATCTATCAACAAAGTCCAAAAATCTATCTCTCCATTGTTCATATTCCCCTTTGAACAATACTGGAGGCTTGACATCAGCTCCAATCGAGTGAGCGTCTCTTGAAGTCATTCTGTTTGAAAAAAATATGCAATAAGAAACTTGAAATTGACCGTTAGTCCAAATGAAATCACAAAAATACAAAAAATCTTGAAATATAGAAAATTCAGAAAATTCAGAAACTCAGAAATTTTGACTAAGTGTTAAAACTCGCAAATCACTATAGAAGCTTAAAACTCGCAGATGCCTAAACTCGCAAAACACTGTTTACTGAGAAACTCGCAGGCTTAAGCTAGCGCGTTTATGAAACTCGCAAGCAAAGGGTTGCGTGTTTTGACAAACTCGCAGACCGAAATAATTTCTGAAACTCGCAGATGATAGTGTGCTCGTTTCCTGAACACGCAAATGCTTTGCGCGTTTGAACAAACTCGCAGATCATTGTTCCAAAAAAACTTGCAAACTTAGACTTGCGCGTTTGTAGAACTCGCTAATGTCTACGTGCGCGTTTCAATACTTAGAAAAATTTATCCAATCTTCAAACTCGCAGGCTGAAGAGCTAAACTCGCAGACTTCGATCTGCGCGTTTCTAGAACTCGCAGATAACCCTCTGCGCGTTTTGTCCAAAAACCAATTTCTACAGCTTGTGCGTTCTTCCGATGAACTTGCGCGTTTTGAAGATCTTGTGCGTTCTTCCGTATATCGACCAAAATTCTATCTTTTCTCACAGAATTCGATCCAAACCTTGTCCAATTGACTTGAAACCTCGATTTCTATACTCGAACGGGTTACAATACACGAATTACTAAATCAAACACTCAAAAATACAAATTGATCTATGAAACAGTGCACACAAAAACTCGTGAAACCAACTCAACAATATTCAGAAATTTGTAAAAATTACAATGCATTTCGTGAAATTTCTTATACACACTCATTCTTTTAAAATTATCGATCACTAAGAAACCAATTACAACTCAAAATTCACACTAAAACTCAAAAATCGAATCAAACGAGATGAACACAGTGTCGAACCATTTCTTGATCTGATTTCAATTTTGGATTTGCTCTGATACCAATTGTGTGTCCTAGAATCAAGATTCCTATTGCAATATTCAAACAAACAATTATGATCAATTACCTGTTTATTTCAATTTCAATTTGCAAACGATTACAAACTCTTTCTCTCTCTAGAATTCTGTTTCTCTCTCTAAAACTCTCTCTACGTATTCAAACTCCTTCTCTAGTCATCTAACTATGTTCATCTATCTATTAAACAGCAAAGAAAGGTATTTATACCTACTACTAAAACAACAAGGAAACAAAAACAAAATACAATATGTTGACTTTGACATTTATTAACAAAGACTTTGACTTTTAATGAAAATTGACTTTTCTAGCTTTGACTTCTTGTATTTTGACCTTCAGTCTTCATGATCTTGTATCCAACATATTTCTGCTCTAACAATTGTTCGTATTCGCTTTTGAATAGCACTGGAGGCTTTACGTCCGTACCAATGGTTAATGCTTCCCTTGAAGTCATCCTCTTATGAAAACTGTTTCAATAAGAACTTGAAATGATCGTTAGTTCAATAGAAATCAGAATACATAAAAATTTAGAAAGAATTTTCAGAAAATAAAATTTCCAAAAAATTCCTAAGTATGGAATTCGCACAATATGACAAACACAATTCGCATACAGTATTTGCAGGCCACAATTCGCACACACAATATCTTCAGAATTCGCACACAAGCATAAATTTTAGAATTCGCACGCAACAGAATTCGCACGAAGCTATATGCGAGTTCTAAGAATTCGCACACAACACTATGCGAAATCTGGACTTAGAGAAATTTTAAAAATCAACTTTTCGCATAAACTTTTCGCATAACAAACACATATGAATTCTGACTTAGAAAAAGTTTCAATCTTCTTATGTGAAATCTGAAGAATTCGTATGAAGCTAGATGCGAATTCTTAGGAATTCGTATCCTTCTTTATGCGAGTTCCTTACTTTTCGCATACAAGCATATGCGAATTCTTTCCTTGGAAAATTTTTCTTACAAAACTTTTCGTATAAAGAACTTATGCGAATTCTGACATTTCGCATACAGGCTAGTACAAATTCTAAGGAATTCTCACAACACACACATACGAATTCAGCACATTTCGCATAACACACTCATGCGAATTCTACACTTGTGAAATTTTCAGACAAGAAATTATGCGAAATCTATTGATCTGCGAGTTCTTGAGGTTCTATGCGAGTTCTTGAGATCTCGATTAAAAATCACTTTGATCGGCTCAAAAACCCATCAAATCTTCGAATTACGATATGAAACTTTGACAATATGATCACTAAAACCTCTAGGATTGAATTCAATCAATGAATTTCAAAAAAAATCACTCAAACGTACAAACTGAATCTATTACAGTGCATTCGAACTCGTGACCTTCAAACTCGTAAAAATCCTACCAATTGATCAAAATTACAGTGCAAATCATTCTCAAACCTATACAAGATTTGTCTTATACACTATACGAATACAATTGAACCAATGAATCACACTATTTCACACTAAATTCGAAAATTGATCAAAAACTCAACACACAGTGCGAAACTCCATTTCTTGATTGATTTCGATTTCAAATCTGCTCTGATACCAATTATTAATCCCAAATTCAAGTTCTAATCACGGTTTACTAACAAAAACAATATGAGAATCAAAACATCAATTAACTTGTTTTCAATTTCAAATCAAGATTTCGTATACAGATTCTCTGACACTTTCTCTCTCTAGATCACTATGTCTGCGTACTTACAATGCCATACACACAACACAAAGCCATATCCCTATTTATACGCACACACACAAAACAACTAAAACACAAAACAAAATTACAACACTTTGACTTTGACTTTTATTAAAAATAGACTTTGACTTTCTGCATGAGAGTTGACTTGAGCTTTGACTTCAGTCTTCTGTCTTCATGATCTTGTATCCAACAAATATATGCTCTAACATTATCTCTCTAGAAACTCTCTCTACATTGTGTTCTTAATTATTTGATTGCTTGAATCTTGGACTAACAATTGGTATCAGAGCAAACCAAACGAATTCAGACATGGATTGATATTGTTTTTGGTCAAAAATTCGTGGAAAACTTACCATTTTGGGAAGAACTCGCAGAACGTACTGGAAAGTAGTTGTTGGATTCAAAATTGTTCAATTGGTCGAAATTGGAGTGTACAATCGATTCTATGGTGATCGCTTGATTGTTTGGAGCATTTCTTGTTTGAATCACAGATTCAAATTCACTCTGTATCCTTGTGAATTTTGGATTTTTTGTGTTTTCTTGAAAAGTTAGTTCGAACACTGTGTTTAGAATCAAAATTTTCGATTTTGTTATTGTTTGATAAATCTTTGTACTAAAGATTTGTTCTAGTGTAATAGTCGAACAACCCTACAATTCTTTTCATATTGAAATTGCAGGAATTGAATCCAAAATGGCAAAAATTGCAAGTTCCGATGAAGAACTCGAAAGATCTCAAGAACTCGCAAGCTTCATCGAGAACTCGCAGATCTAAAGAACTCGCAGACTCAAGAACTCGTAGACTGAAGGGTTTTCTTGTTTTTGTGTTCTCTGCGACAACTGCTCAAGAACTCGCAAGGACCCTTTTCGATATGAATTTCTATATCTTAGAAATTTTCTAAGTATAGAACTCGTAGGGTATTGTTTGCGATAAGTAAGAACTCGCAGGACACTGGTTGCGACTTCTTGGTGTTTGATTTGTTTGATCTGCGATAACCTATCTGCGACAAGTTTTTTTGTTGGAAAATTTTCTAAGTATAGAACTCGCAGAGCTTTGCAACAAGTGATCTTGTGTTCTCTCGAAATCGACTAAGTCCAGAACACGCAGGCTGCTATTTGTGACTTCTCAGAACTCGCAAGCTACTATCTGTGACAAGTAGGAACTCTTAAGCCTTGGTTTGCGACTTCCAAAGCTTTGCGACAAGTTTCTGCTCTCTGCGACTTCTAGGTTATGTTGTTTGCGACTTCAACACTTAGAATTTTTTTGAGGTTTTCTGAGTTTGACCAAGGTTAACTTTTAGAGTCAAATTGTATCTGAATTCTTTGGACGATCATTTTCAAGCATACTGATCAAAATGGCAACCAAGATGTCTAGGAGAGAATGTGCAATTACAAACATGCCTGAGATACCTGCTATAGAAGCTAAACGAGATAAATTGAAGATTCAGAATTCAAGTCTTCTAGATCAGATCAAGGAGTTGAAAGCTAAATCTGTAATTTTTGAGAAAACTTTTGAATGTGCAAAATGTATTACTAATTCTAAATCTGATTTTGCAGGTATAATTAAATCAAAAGAGAAAGAGATTACAAATCTTCAAAGCAAATTGAAGACAACTCAAAAGAATTCATCAGAGCTTAAAGCTAAAGCAGTTGATCTTCAACTAAAGTTTAAAGCTTTTGAAGAAAAAATATCTGCATTGGAAACAAGAATGCTGAGTTAATAAAGATATCTGAAAAGAAATCATCAAGTTTGAAAACTGATAAAGATGATCTTCAGAAGAAGTTTCATGCAGATAAAGTTGATCTGGAGAAAGTTTACACCCAGAAACTATTTGATTTTTCTAAGAAAGTTTTTCAAGAGAAGAAAGATCTTGAGCTTAGGTGCAAGAAACTCTCAAAGCAAGTCTCGGAATTTGAAAAGATTTTAATAACTGAAAGGGACACATTTGCTAAAGAGAGAAAAGTTCTTGAAGATTAGACTATTGAACTTCCCAAGCATATTTCTACACTATAAGACTTACTTGAAAAAGAAAGAAATTTTTTTCAAGAAAAGAAAAAGTCTTTTGATATTGAAAAGAAAAACTTTGAGAAAAAGAATGTTGGGATCTTCAAGGAAAATTCAAGAACTTAGAAAAAGAATTTGAGCAAGAATGTCAAATCTTTGAAAGTGAAATATCTAAGCTCACAATGAAGTATCTGTTCTATCATCAGATATTCTAAAAGAACAGTTGGTCAAGTCGTATTTACAAAAGAAGATTGACACAATTTTTGAAGAAATGAACATTTTAACTGAAAAGGTAAAACAACTGGAAGTTGCAGATGTTGAATTATCAGATAAGATTTCTATTGATGTAATTAATCAATCAGTACATGATAATTCAACTGAATCAGATTGTTCTTTCAAAACTGCTTTCAGTTCTATAAACGAATTTGTTTCCAAAATCAAAAATGTCAACTCAAAGACTTTCAATAATCCTCTGTTTTATAATTCAGATTCTAAGTCAAAAAATCAGATTCATCCTACTAATCTGTTTTATGATAAATTTGTTGATGGTTCAGTTATATCTTATAATAAATCTCCTGGAAAGCATGTTTCTAAGACAGATCAGATGGTTTAGGTTATCAAAGGTTCCACTGATGACAAAGTTGTTCAAAAATCATCTGCATTTACTCAAAAAGCCAAAAAGAACAAAGTCCGTAAAGGTAAATCTTTTGCTAAGCCTGATTTTACTTATTCTGTAAATCATTTAATTAGGCTAGCACAAAATAAAATATGTTGTTCTTATTGTTGTGCTAATGATTTTGTTCAAAAAGACTTTGCTCATCATTGGTATGGAACATACAAAATCACTTCCTATAAAACTGATTTCAACAGATATGGATCCAATCTCAAGTGGATTCCAAAACCTAATCATTCTGGACCCAAATACCAGTGGGTACCAAAACATGTTAAAACTGTTTTGCAGGAATCATAGGTGTAGGGGGGGTAAAGAGTATGGCTTTTGAACAAGATAGTTCAGAACCCGGTCTTAAATGTCAAAGAATATTTTGTTCAAGATAAGGAGTTTTTGCATATATCAAGGAGGAGCTTATCTGAATCTAACTCATATTATCTTGATTTGAGTGGGAGTGTATTCTAGTTTTAATTGTGTAAGTGTTTTGGTTAAACAATATTTTCTAAGTCTGATACATCAAACCAAAGTGGACTCATGTCCAATGAGGACCAAGATTTTATCTGTTTTGTAGGTTTGAAAGTTTTAGGTATTATTGCTAAATCATGAGCATGGACATTGACTTCTGATCAACTCAGATCAGGAATCGTACTTCAGTATGATGAGCTGAATGCATACTTCTAGGGGGAGTATACACATATGTGCACACTTCAAGGGGGAGTATCAGATAAAAGTCTGTAAGTGTGTCAGTGTGTGTGTGTGTTCAAAAGTTTTGAAAATCTGAAAATTTTTCAAGTGAGAGATGCTATTTTGAGCTTTAAAACTGAAATTTTGTAAAGTTACTATTTTTGGAAAATCAAAAGTCAAAGTGTCATATTTTCCATTTTTGGAAAGTTTTCAAAAAAAATTCTAAGTCTAGAACTCGGAAGTAGTGCTTTGCGACAAGTAGCTTGTCGCAGACCAAAGCTTGCGTCAAGTGACAACCTACTTGACGCAAGCTTTGGTCTGCGACAAGCTACTTGACGCAAGCCATTGTCTGCGAATTCCAGACTTGACGCAAGCAATGGTCTGCGACAACCTACTTGACGCAAACCAAATCCTGCGACAAGTGAAGAACTCGCATCCTTCAACTTTTGATTTTCTAGAATTCGTATGACACATCTTGCAACTTCTTTCCTAGGCACAACTTTTCGTAAATCGTTCCTTGTGACAAGTTCACACACGACTTGATCATTCTTTGCGACAAGTTATCTCTTCTTCGGTTTGCGACAAGTGGGAGGTCAAATCCACTCGTGCCACATGTCATGCCCAATCTGAGTATATATACGAGTTGTTTCCTCCATTAAACCCACTTGTTTCAAAATCATCATTTGCGACTTTCTCACACTTAGAAGAATTCTCTCAGGTTAAGAACTTACGAGTTCTTGTTTTCATTTGATTTTTAGACTATTTTCATCGATTCAGTATAGGTTTTCCATTTTATTGTTTGTACCTTTGCTTATTGTCTCTTGTTTTGTGTTTGATTTTTGTTTCCAGGGATGAAAGTTCTTCGAATTAGGGTTTTTGAATTCGTGACTGTTCATCTTATTGTCTAAACCCTTCGAACCGAACTCATGAATATTGGACTTTGAACTAATAAATGTTGATTAATTCCCAAAATAAATTTGATAATGTTATTGGGTTTCTTGAATCGATCATTTTAACAATAGATTTGAACCTGAAATCGAGCTCCTTGACTTTGGATTTGGAATTTTTGGTTATTGGACGGTTCGACTTATCATGAACTGATTTGGACTTTAATGATTCTTAAAGGTGAACTTTAACAAAATTAAAGTACTAAATCAACTCTAAAATGCTTAATCGAACTCATCAGAATCAATATTAATGGATTTTTCAGTGATTGAAATGTTGGATTTTTGAAATTCAAAAATATTCCAAGCTATGAACTCTGCAAGTTCTTCATTTGAACTTTGTGTGTTCTTGGGATTGAACAATGTTTTTCACGACAAGTCCAAAATAAATGAGTTTTGCGATTTCTTTGATGAGTCAAAATTTTTCCAAGTTTTTTTGTTGCAATTGCATTCTGCGACAAGTTGGCCAATTTATTCTTTTTGCAACAAGTACTTTGATTCAGTACTTTGAAGACAAGTTTTCTAGTCCTAAGTCTGCGACTTCTAGACTTAGAAAATTTTTCAAAAAAAAAAGTTTTCTGAAAAATCAATTTTTGGGATTTTACTGACATATTGGATCTATATCCAATACTTTCAAGTTTTCAAGTGATAATAATGGCCAGTGAAAATTCAGCTGATCTCATTGTGCAAATGGATGAGAATGATCTGAATGTTTCTAAGGAGACACCTATGCCATCATCCAGATCTCATTATCAATCTGTTGTTGGTGAAAACCCTGATCTTGCACTCATCCATCCAACTGATTATCTACTGCAGTACCCAAACAACCATCATGTTGAATTTGATCACCTCAACATTGACCCATTGGTGCTGGATATCTTCAGAGGTCATCCTCTTTACTATGCATTGACTGCTACTGCTATTGTACCTCAGATCTACCTTCAACAAGCCTAGAAGACTATTTCTTTGGTGAATGACAACAACAACAGGCACTTTGAGATTAGAATTGATCACTTTACATCAATTCTGAATTATCAAAGAATGAGGCTCATTCTTGATCTTCCGAAGAAAAACTCAAGAGAAGGCAGAACCAATTTTGACTCATACCCAGTTGACTCTGTAGTCTTTGAAGGCATCCGAGCCTTGAGATATGTTTGTGACCTTACCAAGATAAGTCAATTCAAGAAGACCAACTTGCCACCTTTCTGGTATCAGATGTTCTCAATCATCAACAGATGTTTTACTGCCAAGCACACCGGTATTGAAAACACCAGTATGCACATGCTCAGACTGTTCCATGCCATTGTGTACGATCTGCACATGGACTACTCTATAGCATTCTAGAAAGAGTTGTAGGAAAGAGTTCAATCTAAGAGAACAACAAAGAAGCCTGTCTTTGTTCCATACCAGAGGTTTCTACAACTTATTATCCGGAACATGATTAGATCAAACAGAGATATTCCGAAAAGAAATAATCATGAGGTAGGACCTGAGTTTGTCATGAGGTACCTATAGAGCAAAAGCAATCATTCAACTATTCTATGCCAGTTCTAGAAGCATTGCTTGCTTATACTGATCCGAACTCAGTGAGTATCAAAGCTTATAGAGAGTCTACGGGACGACTAGAACCGGTTTCCCCTACTCCAGACTCAAACCTTAGGCAAGCGGAGTCAGTGACGGTTCAATCTACCACGAGGGTAATTGAATGGGAAGAGTTGAGGGAAAATATTGAGAGGGGAACTAGAGTAGGTCAGTCTTCTCGACTGGAGGTTGTCGAATCCCAAGCTGTTATTGCCACTCATCAAGTAGGTTCCAGGTCTCAACCTGAGCAGGCTATCATACATCAATTGGGCCCTCAGGAAGAGAACGCCGAGGAAGGCCAGAACTCTGAAATAGAGTCGGATCATGCGGCAAGCACAGATCATGAGAGTATCCCATCTAATACTGCTGACACAGATGAGGAAAATGATGCAAATGTGAATGATCAAAGAGATGATGATGATAATGATAATGATGATGATGATGATGACATGGGTCACAGCTTTAGCTTTCTAAATGATGATCCTATGGATATTGATGCTGAAACCACTGTTTTGAATGTGGTTGGTGATATAAGGAGAACTGAGGGAGACATAATTGAAAATTCTGAAAATGTGAGGTTGAGAGAAAGGGACGAAAAAGAATATGGTGAGAGAGTGTGTAACCTAACCTACCATTCCAGAAGGGCAGCCATATCTTCTACTGGAACTCATGTGTTGAGTTCTGGTATTGAAATAGACATAAGTAGCCAACCTATGCATTTGCACACCCAAGCCAGCCATTCTGTCACCTCACAACAGGTGATAGTCTTAGATATACACGGGGATGTAGCACAACTGCTATCTAACTCTCACTTGAAGAGTTAAGATATTGAAAATAGAGAACACCAGCCCCGGTTCTCAACTTCTTTGCATGCACAATCGAGTTTAGTGCCCTTTGAAATTCCTAGGACACTATTTACTACTGCTAATATCGGAAGTTTTGGTGACCCGATCGGAACATCTATAGTAGATTCACAACCTGAAATATGAGGATTGGATGGAAGTCCTGTCATTGCAACCACTTTGCCAGCTTTGAACACAGGCCACACAGTTGCTTCGTCAACTAGTGTGACAACGGAGAGCTTAAGTAGCCCCGGTGTTACTATCCCAAACTTTATGTCAAAGGAATTTCTCAACGGTGCCTTAAAGGCTGTTAAAAACCATTTATTTGAAAGATTTCAGAAGGAGATTGGAGAAGTGAAAAAACTGCTCAAAGGAAAGAATTCGGATACTGTAGAGCCACAACCACCTCTACCTCCACCAGTACAGCCAGTAGATATGTCTGTGGAAGATCTGAAGTCATTGCTCTATGCCAAGTTTCTCTCACAAGCACCTGTAGATCAATCTGATGTTGATTTGATAGGTCTTCTGAGGTCTTAGAAATCACAACCAGTTGTTCCTCAACTTCCATAAGGTGTAGTGTCTGTGGAAGAATTTCAAACTTTCAAAGAAGATGTTGTCAGGTCTATTCAAGAGCTTACAAAGGTTGTTCAGTCTTCTTGCAAATCTCAAGCAGTTACCAGAAAGAGACATGATCCTGGTTCTGATCAAGATCATGAGGGGGAGATGAGTAAAAGACAGAAAACTGCTGGAGATTCTGATGCAAATATTCAGTCTGTGAATGTGGAAGAAAAAGAGAATGTTCAACATCAGTCAGACAGACAGAATGAGCAGAATGACTATAGGGAATTGGTTTTGTATGTGAATCCAGAAGTAGAACCAACGGTTGCAAAGCCTAAGGTTGCTACTACGGCTGAAATTTTATTGATCACAGGAATGAATGCAGTTGATGGGATAGATTTGTCATCAGATGATGAAGAAGAATCCAATGAAAAATATGACAAGTTCTGGAAGATTAAAGAAGAAGATAAAGAGAACTTGATGGATTCTGATGATGAAGGAGATGGTATTCTGAAGATGAAGACAATGTGTTAGACACTTTATTGGGGACTCTAGAGGATATTCAACTCAGTTCATTTCATAATGATATTATTGAAGCTACAAATGAGGTCCCAGTGATCCCTTTGTTCAAATAGTTCAAATTTCCTAAAGTCTCTAATATGCCACCAAGTCAATCAAGCCCTGTTAGACATCCAAGCCCAATTCAAAATGATCCACCTGTTCAAGATGTTCATAATGAAAATGAGCAACCTGAAGATGAAAGTGTTCATGTTCCTATCATGCCAAACCAAGATGAAGCAGGCCCTTCTAATGCACCTGAAGCACCTCTTGTTCCTTCTGAAGCTGAACTAGGACATATGAGACATGCTCTTAGAGTTCCTTTCCTGGAAGAGCAGATGAAAAAGTTGTTTGTTCATAGAATCATACCTATGGATAAATACAAGGTGTTGGGTGTTTCTAATCAGCCAAAAGAATATCAAGAGGAGTATGCAAATATGATAAAGTGGTTAAGACAAACTAAACGTTCTATGAAAAACAAATCTGGAATTGTCACCGTCAAAGAAGTCAGACTGAAGAAGTTCATGAATATTTGGTATCCAGGATTCTATGTTCAAAGAAGAGATATGAGTGAATGCCGATTTACTGAAGATGACTTTAGTTTTCTAAATGTTGATGATCTTGAGTATATGTATCATCTTTTCAGAAATATGGTTATCAGAAGGGAGAATATTGTCTTTGCTTTGGAAGCAATCAAAAGATTCATGAGAAGACACATCTTTCACACTTATTGCTATGATTTTCAGTTGGGCATAGAGACTAATCAGAAGAAAGTCAACATGATAAAGCCAAATTTGACTCTTTCTGACATTGATAATTATGATGTGTTCACTGTGTTGGAAGAACCAGAGTTGGGAGTAGTCTACAAGAATGGTGAAAATGAGAAGAAGTTTTTCAGAGTTTCTGAGATTACCAAATTCTCTGATGGAACACTTAAGGTGATCAGACTACAACTCAATTAAAGATACAAAGAAAGTGAAAGGCAGAGATTGCAAGGTGGTGAGCACTTACCTAGAAGAGTAAAGCTTGTGATGCAAAGGATTATTGAAGCTCTTGATGACAGAATTGATTTTAGAAGAGGCATCAGGAGGTTTGAATCTTTCTTGGGCATAAGGAGAACCAGTTCAGGAAGATGGGGAAGGTGAAGATTTACAAACTGATCTAAAAGGGGGAGATTGCTAGTGTATTTTGGTTTAGATCATTTTGTATTGTAAAGTTTGACTTTTCTAAGCTTTGCTTTATTTGAGGTCAAAGCTTGTTTGACCCATATATAAGCTTTTTTCCTTGTCTTTGTTTCAAGTAAGTAAGTGAGCATATGAGAAGTGTAATCTTGTGACATTGTGAGATATACGACATACACTTTCTCTCTTTAGAAACTCTCTCTACATTGTGTTCTTAATTGTTTGATTGAACTCTCTCTACATTGTGTTCTTAATTGTTTGATTGCTTGAATCTTGGACTAACAATGGTGATGCAATGAAATGAGAAGACCATAAAGAAGATGGTTATGAGGATGATTTTGAGTCTATGGTCAAGGATAAGAAATTGGAGAAATAGAGAAGACTGTTATGGTTGGGTAAACCATGAAAGGAAACAAAAACAAAAGAAAATGAGTTGAATTTTCTTTTCTTTTAAAACTTATGTCTTCAATACGAAAGAACACAGATGATATTTCATTTTAGAAGTATTAAGTATAAATTTTGCTTATATAAAATTGTTGATTGTTTCAACTTTATTAATCAAATATTAAAGTTTTAATGAGATGTATTCCAATGTTGTTGAAGGTTTAATAGAATTTTATGATTTAAAGTCAACCACTCATCATTTTTATTAAATTGTTACTTCAATTAGACATATACATGAACTAGAAGGGTAAAATGGTCAATTCTGATATTCAGACAGTTTATTCAGCACAACAACCGAACACCAATTTATCTTATATCATACATAAAACTTTATTAATACAGACATATTTATCCATACGGGACTTAATGAAAACGAACCGAAAATCCCCTAACGCCACTTGGTAATTTTAGCTCATTGCTTCTAGTAGCTTCAACAGGAGCTTGTGTCTTATTGCCAACGAATAAATCCAAGTCCCCTTGTTTCAGTTTCCTACTTTTTCTTATTCCATGCACATTATTACAAATGTGAGTTCCACAACCAGTATCAAGTGCCCAGGAATTTGATGAAAAAGCATAAAGTTCTATAACATATATACCTGATTTGCTTTGTTTTTGTTGGTATCTCCAGCTTTGCCTTTCTTCAGCTCAACAAGGTAGGTAGGACAGTTCCTTCTCTAGTGACCTATTCGGTAACATTTCACATCTTTAGCAGGGTTTTCCTTTTTCTTCTTAGGTTGAACGGCAACCCTCTTGCCTTCTTCCTTCGAATGCGGCCTTTTCCTTGACATGGAGAGAACATCTAGTTCAGCAGCTTGCATCATGTGCAACTCTAACTCGAGATTCTCCCACTTATTCCAAAGCTCCTTTTCAACTTGTTGTCAAAACCTTTTCTTCAACTCCTTGATAATCCCAAATTGTTCATAGGGTTCCAATTCCTTCTTGAGGTCAGGGATCTTGCTAGAAACCATAAGGGTTGCAACTTCACGTTGCTCATCGTACATTGTAAGCCAAGCTTTATGTCGATGGTCAGGAGCTTGGTCAAATGGTGGTAAAGAAAATGGTTTCTCGAGAACGTGTAACTTGTTCTCGTGCCTAAGGACAGTCCTTAAGGTACGATACTAATCAATAAAGTTATCACCATTCTGATTCTCGTTCAACAACAAAGAACAGAGTGAAATTTTGTTTACGGGTTTGGTCAATATATACAAAACAAATAAAGTCCTTTTTATTTCAGTATTTTCAATGAATGCTTTAAAAATTAAGTACCCTCGTTTTATCCAAAAACATTAATTTTGTAAAGACTAAGATCTACATTGAAGCTTGTTATCATATGAAGTTGATCATACATACAATAATAAGTTCAATTGGTAGGTAATAGGTACAAATTGCATTACAAGTGTAACATTTCTGGACAACTAGAGTCCAATTTGCATGTATAGTCTCATCCTTGCCCCGAGCGTAGGTCTTACTAGGGCATCGGTTAAGTCGTCTAATTTATTGTAATAATTTGGCTTAGGTCTTACCAGGGCGCAAATTCATCACCTTGGGACTGTAATATGACTCACTTTTAGCACTACCCAAAAATTACAATGCCAAGTATCCTAACAGTTATATGGTGTGACATTAAATTTAAAAGTGTATTATTTTGTATAATCGGTATTTTACAAAATTGTGTTACGAAAATTTGCATTTATCAAAAAAACCGTCACACTATTTGTTAAAACCAATTTTAACTTATCTCTATTGAAATGATGAGTTTTTTTTTGTAAACCTTCCATAAAAAAAACCTTAAACTTGTGTTTTATTTTAGTTTCCAAAAACTTTTTATATGAATAATCAAAAATTATGTCATACATTCAAATAATCAACAATTATATCAACAAAACACACATATATGCATAGCCAAGCCCAACCTAAGTCGATTTTATGAGCCAACATAAAATTGATGGTCAAACTAAGGACAAAACGTTTTTTCATCCGTCTTTGTGTTGGTCGTCTTCTTTGATCTCCCCAAGCTTTCAATCTTCGTCTTCTCGATTTTACAATAAGGTGGCGTTTGTTTTTTAAGTGGTGCTGAAATCTGAAATCTGATTTCACTTCTGATTTTTAAGTGGTGGTGCTGAAGTCTGAAATCTGAATAAAAAAGACTATTTGTTTTTTTGGTGCTGAAGTCTGAAATCTGAATAAAAAAGACTGTTTGTTTTTGTAAGCTGAAAACGTCTGAATATACAACTCTCTAAAAAACATTTGATGGCTTCATTTGTCCACCTTACACGTTGAACATTCTCGTCCATCACTAGTTAGCACACAAGAAATACAAACAAAGGGGAATGATTATGTGAACATGTGTGTATAGAATCACTTCCAAACCCAATGTATATTTGTTCAAAGAGAAGCTATAAAAATCTATTTACATAGAATCACTTCCAAACCAATGCATATTTGTTCAATGTATACAAAAACATTATAGAAACACATCTAACCCAACAAAAATTCAACATGGGGCTGTTTGTTCAAAAAAGAAGCAAAAATCCAACCCCTGTTTGTTCAAAAAAAGAAGCAAAAATCCAACCTTGATATACCCTTTTCATGGCACTTCTCACTGTTTTATACTAATGTGGATGTTCAACACTTCAATGATGTTTTGAACAAACATGGATTTGTTTGTTCAACACTGTTTTGTACTAATTTGAGGGTGGGTTGTTTGTTTAAAAAGAAAAGCAAAAATCCAACAAAAATCCAACATAGGGTTGTTTGTTCAAAAAAGAAGACAAAATCCAACATGGGTTGTTTGTTCAAAAAAGAAGCAAAAATCCAAGCCCCTGTTTGTTCAAAAAAAGAAGCAAAAATCCAACCTTGATATACCATTTTCATGGCACTTTAGGTTCCTTTTCTCTCTTTTCGATCTCAGTTTATAATGGTGGCAAAAATCCAACCTTGATATATTCAACATGTTACTTGTAACAAATCAATCAAAAGTTTAGATTTCGTGTCCAGAAGACTCTCTGTGCCATGACCTTTTTGTGCAAATTTGATTAATTTCATATGTATGCTGTTAATGTAGAAGCAAATGTTAAACAACCAAAAACCTTGAATGTGTCAAGGAGCTTCTCAAATAGAGATGAAATCGACATAAAAAATCGACACTTTAAACACATCAGATTTTAAAGAACACAATAGATAGATCATGAAAATCGATAGCAAAAATTTCACACAAATCACATATCGATGGTCTATAAAATGGGTGTTGGAGAAGAGAACGAGGTTGCTGTTGGAGAAGAGAAATCGATCAACACACAAATCACATACCGATGGTCTATAAAACACATACCGATGGAGAAGAGAAATCGACAGATGAAATTTAACACAGCACAAAAATCTTTGACAGCACAAAAATTTAACACAGCAGTCAAAGATGAAATCAACAACACAAATCACATACCGATGGTCGTTGTTGGAGAAGAGAACGAGGGAGTTGGTCGATGCTTGAGAGAAGATGAATGGAATCCTTGGTCGATCTTGGGGATGAGGAGCGATGATGGTGAGGAGAGATGATGGTCACCAGCGATGATGGATTTTAGAATCTGATTGAGGGAGGCGATGATGAAAAAGTGAAAATAAGTGGTAACCCTAGCACTTTTTCGGTAAGACCCAAATAAGTGATAAGTGCATCTGAAACAAAGGAAAAAACAAGCAGTCTTAATTTGCAAACATCTGACCGAATAAGTTAAAAGTGGTGGATAAGCACTTAATTTTAAAAAACAAAGAGGCCCTAAGTTGAAAAATACAAAGTTCGTATCTATATACTTACAACTTATAGAAATACAATATAACAAAATTGAAAACCTACTAGGAATTTAAATTACAACTAGCACCAAATTGCCAATAAAACAACTATTAATTTGAATTACAACTGGCACCAAAATTTTCAATAAATCGATAACAACCACACACAAGCATAGATCTAAAGGCATAAGATGTTTATGAATAAAAAACAATTTATATCAACAATATAAATAGTTAAATGGCTTGATTCATTGCTATGCATGCTCATAGCCATGAAGATAAACATACAACATATAAATAAAAATCAAGCCTTTAAAATTCATAAATATCAACAATATTAATGAAACATTGAATGCTTGGTTAATTCAATTTGTTGTAACTAAACAACAAAACGAATCAACCAAAATTCAACCGATAATCTATTTACTCAAGAGTAGCTTTGATACCACTGTTAGAAATCTCACGTATGTTTAAAACCGATTTTAAACAAACAACATCAATTTATACGCAGCGGAAAAACCAAAATCATGTGCAAAAGGATTTTCAATAGCCATGATCCAATTGAGAAAAATAGATCAACCAAAAGTGAAAATTAGAATATCAAGATATGATTTTTACCTCTTTAGTCGAGGAAGAGTTTATGTAGAATCGAGTGTACAAGCTAGAACACCTCTACGGGTATCCACACGAGCAACACCAATCAAATGCTGGTTCGTCATCAATGAAAACTATCAATTTTGTTCGTTGAACAAAAATCGATCCAAGCATAGGGCAGGCCTTTAGGGCCTGATTTTTAGAGATGGTGTCTTTTCTTTTTATAATCAAGTTTATGGGTTTTTCCTTTATTTAGGCCTTAAAGCATTCTTAATCTAATTAAATAATTAAGCACACAACTTTATTTAAACTCTCCTAGTTTAAATAATAATAAAACTCTTTAATTAATTAATCACATGGATCCAATTAATTTCCCCACTTTATATCTTAGACATTATTTAAGCTCACTTAGCCAAATAATTTTGAAACAAATTTTTACTCGTTATGATTATATATATATATATATATATATAATATATATATCACATATATATTATTTAGTTGATGTTTATATTTCTCTTTGTGTGTGAACTCCTATGTTCATATGTAATTAGTAATATAGTTAATACCGAAAATTCTTGTTTTTACATTTAAATGCAACACAATGAAGGTATGGCACCTTTTAGGGATTTTGCAAGAACGTCTGAAATTTTAAATGCAGTAAATGGCAATAAACTTTTAGTTAATTACAAACTACGATCTAATCTTTAGTGACATTAGTACACTTGGAAACTTGTTCAATTTTTGAGCTATGTGGGGTTGCGGTTGGTACTTCCGTCATATTTTTCATACCAAGAAAATCAATAGAGTTGACTATGATCTCCATTTTTTTTCCAATAAGATGATTCCATGTTCTCCGTAAATGGAATTAAATTTTGAGAGCAAACCTATGTGAGACTACTCATCGAGGAGAACAAGAGGAAGTCATCAATGTACACCACGGTACTGTGGAGTATAGGTTCAAAAATCTTCACCATTGCTTTTTGGAAGACAGATGGAGTGTTCTTTAACACAAACGACATTACTTTCCACTGCTAATGATGATCTGGTATGCAAAAGGCACTCTTTGGTCTGTCATTAGGGTTTATAACTAATTTCCAGAATCCAGCTTTGTTAGTACAAGAAATGTTGTATTCAAGATGATATAGCTTGAAGTCAAAGTCAAAGCCTCAATGAAGAAAGAAAAGTCAAACATGCTATAAGTGGAAAGTCAATGTCAAAGTCTTTGTGTAAAAGTAAATGCTTGTTAGTTAGCTTTGTAGTTAGGATTTCCGTTGTTTTTCTCATTAGGAACTTAACTCATATACTTGTAGAGAGAGAGCTTTTAGAGAGAAATCTTGTAGAGAGAGAAAGCTTGATATTCAATATACATGTGATTTGTGGCTAAATTGATTATGATTAATTCATATACACTTGCATTTTGAAACTATCAATTGGTATCAGAGCCGACAAGAATCAAAAACTTTGATCAAATTCAAGGATTTGTTGCCATTTTTGATAAGTCGAAAAAGATCACTGTGAGAAATCGAATTTTATAGGTTTGAGGTGTTTTTGTTTAGAATTTGATTTCATTGTACTCGATTATAGATTTGGAACAGTTCTTGTTTGTATCTCTTGATCCAATTCACATCAAATAGAGTGAATTTTGGATTTTTGTTTATGTTTTTGTTCGTGTATTGTCAAGTATGTGTTGTAATCGAATTTCGAATTTGAGTTGTTTTTAGTCAAAATTGTCACAGAAGATATGTTCAAAATAATATTGTGAGTAGATCTGCAAATTTTTAGAGGCTACTTCTAAAAATTGAAAGAGTTATGGTGATTTATGTGGATTAGCATCGACTTCTCGCAAGATATGAAGAACTCACAAGTCCTTCATACTTGACGCAAGCTTCATATCAATTTTCGAGGTTCAAGGCGTTTGATTATTTGGTGAAATTTTTATAGGTATGAAACTCGCATGAAGGCACTTACAACAAGCTAGGTACTCAGGTTCTTTCTGTTGCGTCATGTTCGGAACTCGGATCATTTGGCTTGCGACAAGTTCAAAACTCGGTCCCTTTGGCTTGCGAATAGTAAGCTTCTCGGATCCTTTGACTTGTGATTAGTTGGTTCTCGTGTCAAGGCGTCTATGAATAGTGAGCTTCTCGTGTTCAAGGGTTGTGCGAATAGTTACTTCTCGACTCCAGTGCTTTGCAACAAGTCACTGTTCAATCACAGTGGTCTGCGTCAAGTGGGTTTATTTGGTTTGCTTACGACAAGTTTGCTACTGTTCATATGACAAGTTTGGGTTTCTTTGGTCTACAACTTCTGAACTTAGAAATTTTTTTAGAAAATTCTACTGTTCACCAGTTTGACTTTTTCAAAGTCAATTTCTTTCTGATTTTTGTAAACGTTCATTAGCATTTATCAAGATGACTTCCAAGGATGCTAATTCTAAAAATTGAAAGAGTTATGGTGATTTATGTGGATTAGCATCAACTTCTCGCAAGATCTGAAGAACTCACATGTTCTTCATACTTGACGCAAGTTTCATATCAATTTTCGAGGTTCAAGGCGTTTGATTATTTGGTGAAATTTTTATAGGTCTGAAACTCGCATCAAGGCACTTAGGACAAGCTAGGTACTCAGGTTCTTTCTGTTGCGTCAAGTTCTGAACTCGGATCATTTGGCTTGCGACAAGTTCAAAACTCGGTCCCTTTGGCTTGCGAATAGTAAGATTCTCGGATCCTTCGACTTGCAATTAGTTGGTTCTCGTGTCAAGGCGTCTACGAATAGTGAGCTTCTCGTGTTCAAGGGTTTGCGAATAGTTACTTCTCGGCTCCAGTGCTTTGCGACAAGTCATTGTTCAATCACAGTGGTCTGCGTCAAGTGGATTTATTTGGTTTGCTTACGACAAGTTTTCTACTGTTCATATGACAAGTTTGGGTTTCTTTGGTCTACGGCTTCTGAACATAGAAATTTTTTGAGAAAATTCTACTGTTGATCAGTTTGACTTTTTCAAAGTCAAATTCTTTCTGATTTTTGTAAACGTTCATTAGCAAGTGTTTATCAAGATGACTTCCAAGGATGCTCTCGCAATTGGTACTGATGTTAAACCACCAGTTCTCTTCAAGGGTGAATACGAGCAATAGAAAGACAGATTTCGAGACTTCATTGACAGACATGAGAATGGTGAATGTATCAAAAAATCTCTAGATGAAGGTGTGATGAAACCCATATATGTGGATGTTCCAGATGAGGATTCTTCTGAGACTGATAGTGAAGATGATGATGAACATGGTGATCCTAAGATGAAAAGAGTTGTTCTTGATATTTCTAACTATTCACCTGAACAAAAAAAGACACAAAGCTGACAAGCAAGCTAGATCTCTACTGCTTCAAAGTATCCCAAATGACATCTACATCAAAATAGACAGCTACAAGGCAACAGGCAAAAAGATGTGGGATCAGTTGGAGAAAATGATGATGGGATCTAAGATAGGAAATCAAATGAAGGTTGCTAACTGCATTAATAACTATGAGGAGCTTAAATCCAAGGAGGGTGAAACACTAGAAGAAACTTATGACAGGTTTGTTTCTCTACTGAATGAGTTGAGCAAGAATAAGGTGAAAAAGCAGAAGATAGAGAACAACATCAAGTTTCTCAGTATCCTGCAGCCTGAATGGAAGAAATTTACTAGGCAGATGAAGCAGATGAAAGATCTCAATGAAATTCCACTCATGAAGTATATGAAACTCTAAGACAGAACGAGGAAGAAGTGGAAGAGATCAGGGCAGAAAAGAAGAAGTCTGAGAAACCAATTCCGGATCCAGTTGCTCTAAAGAACAGAAGAAAGAGAAGAAGAAAAAGAAGGTTGTTATTTCTGAGTCTGATGAGGAAGATAGTGCAGTTTCTGATTCGGATGATGGAGAAAGTCTGAAACAAGCCATGATTCTACTGACTCGGGCATTTCAAAAGAAGTTCCACAAGAAGCCAGGGCCAAACAGTCAGAGATACTCATCCAGTTCAAGAAATTATGAGCACAAGGAAAGACTAGGTTTGATGGTAAAAAGTATGATGACAGGAGATCAGAGGAGAAGAAGTATCTGAATAAGTATGAAGAAAATAAGCCAGAGGACCCAGTCAGTCGGACACTATGTAAAGGATTGTCGAAAGCCAAAAGTGTGCAACTCAGATTACTTCAAGAACAAAATGTTGCTTGCAAAGTAGAAAGAAGTTGGGAAGGCACTGATAGCAGAGGATGACCATTGGCTTGCTTTGACTGGTTCAGAGAGTGAAAAAGATGAGGTTGCCCACATGTGTCTCATGGGAAAGCAAGCTACCTATGATGAATCTGATGAAGACACATCTGATGAGGTAACTGACTTAACTGAAACTGATTTTCTAAAACAAATGGAATCCATGATGATTGAACTTCGAGATCTTCGGTCTAAACTGAAAAGAGAAAAAGGTGTTGTTGAGAAAAAGCATCAAACAATATTTAAACTCAACAAAGACATTGTTTAGAAGACAATATTGATTGAATCTTTGACCAATGATATCGGAACTTCTGAAAAACAAAAGACTGATTTGTACAATCAAATATCTGCAGCAGCTTCCAAGTTTAACTCGTGTGAACTTGAGAAGAAAGAGGTTGTTTGAAAATATAGATCTTTGAAATCTGTAAACAAGTCTTTGATTTCAAAGATTAGTGGTTTGGAAAAAACTTTATGTTAGAGGACAAAGTGACCAAACCATTCATTTAAACAAACCGAAGGAATTTAAATATTTCAACGCTTATTGGGGTATTGGGTATGACAACCCACATTATCTGAAGAAAGGTATTTCAAAATAGTCTGCTCTTTATAATTTTGATTTTCTACAGTTGGCTGACAAACACACGAAGTTGAAAGTCAGATGGACTAAGTCATCTGAAGAGGTGGAAGCAAAGGAAAATCTTAAAAGAAAAAACACAGTTAAGATGCAACTACCATTCAGTTATGACAAACTGAATGATAGTTACATTTATGATGAACCAATGTCTCTTTCTAATGATTATTTTAAAATCTATTCTAATGAAGAAATTAAGGCAAAGCCTATTGAAGGAAAAGTTTATGTTCCTCCTCTCATCTTAAAAAGCAAAGTTTCTCAGCTTGAGAAAATTTAGAAGAAGAAAGGATTTTGGTTGACTTAGAACAAATTTTGTTTTCAACAGTTTTACTGAACACTGATTCAAAATCTGAGTTTAAAGCAGAAGATAAATCCGAGTAAGACAGAGTTTGTGAGAACAGTTCTACTAATTCAGATGCATCTTCTTGCAAAGCTTTCATGGGAAATATGTTTTGTACAGTCAAACCATCATATTTTGAAAGAACGCCTTATCAAAAATAGTTTTCAAAAGAATTTAAGCATTTCATGTTTCCAAAATATTCCAGTACATCATAATCTTTGGATGATGAAGATCTGTTTGATGAAGTTGATTTTCGTAATTCTGAGGAATGTTCTGATGAATATATGGATAAGTTTGATTTTAATGTAAAACTTCCAGATCATACTAACTTTGTTGTCAATTCTGAAGAATTACCAAGTGTGTTTGAAGTTGGTGAATCATCAGTAAAGTTAATGAACCAGTTCTTGTAAGTGCTTATTATGCTAAAGGTAAGAAGAAGAAGCACTCACAGAAATGGAACAACACTGTAAGTCTAAGAATAAACAAACTTTGAAATCTCATAGTTCTAACAAGTATAAATCTTCTGTTTCAGATATGAGATATAAAAGATCTGAAGTAAAACTTGAATGGAGGAAGAAGAAATCCACTGAGGATGTGGAATCTACAAAGTCATTTCCTACTGTTGAATGTAATAGAACAATAGATGTATATACTGATATGGTTGATCATATTGCTTCCAATAAACAAAACCTTGTAGTTCCATGCAAGATTTATACAATAAAGCAATTGATTCAATTAACTCATGATCATATTCTTTGTTCTACGTGTGGAAGAAATGATTTTGTTGATCATAGATTTTCGGAAAATTGGTTTGCTTCTTATTATATATATCATTCTAAGAGATCAAATGTTCAAAAAATAAAAGAGGACCCAAATTTCAATGGGTGTCAAAATCATATACTAACCCGAAAGGACCCATTTACAAGTGGGTACCTAAAGTTGTTGAATGATTTGTTTGTGTGAAGAACCGTCATATGTGGTACTTAGACTCTGGATGTTCTAAGCATATGTCTGGGAGGAAACATATTCTGTCAAATTATACAGAGAAATTCTGAGAAAACGTACGATTTGGAAATGATCATTTTTCGCCGATTCTTGGTTATGGAGATGTTGTACAAATGAACGTAGCGATCAAAAGGGTGAGTTATGATGAAGGTTTAGGACACAACTTGTTTAGCATCGGACAGTTCTGCGATAAAGATTTAGAGGTTAATTTTAAAGCCAAGAGGTGTTGCGTTAGAATAGAAGATGGAAAGGAACTCTCGGTCGGTACTAGAAAGTCCAACCTCTACACAATCAACTTGTCCAATGTGAAGCCTGAAAGCGTAGTGTTTCTACTATCAAAAGCATCTATGCAGCAAAGTTGGTTATGGCATAGATAGCTTTCTCACCTGAACTTCAGATACATAAACAACCTTATCAAAGGTAATTTGATGAAAGGTCTACCTACGCTGAAGTATGAGAAAGAACATATGTGTGATGTGTGTGAAAAAGGTAAGATGAAAAGAGTTTCTCACAAGCCGAAGCCTGAACAGAATACACATGATCCTTTGGAATTGTTGCACATGGATCTTTGTACATGATATATATATATAGAGAGAGAGAGAGAGATGAATGTTCAAACGAGAACACTAACTATTAAAGAAAACAGCAAATCATGTACAAAATCATATGTGATTTTACATTAACCCGAAAAAAACGGAAGCATACGACTTTGGCCATGACCTAAAGTCACGGGCTAAGTCGCGTGAATCATATATGATTTTGTATGTACTCGGTTGTTCTCGTGTTTTCTTAAATAGTTAGCGTTCTCGTTTGAACCCACCTATATATATATATATAGCCTTAGGTTCATTTGAGAAATAGTAAATATATGAGAAATAGAGAAGTAATCCTAGCCTTTCATATGGTTAAGATCGCATTTGACTGGTAAAATATTGCGTCTTTGACTGATCAACAATTGCGGCTTTGATTGGTCAAAAGTTGCGGCTATTCCAAAAATAGAAGGACAGTTTCGTAATTTTTACAAATACACGGGACGAGTTCGTATATGAACCTGTATGATTCACATATAAACTATATGTTCATACGTGAATCAGATTAATTCATATATGAACTGATTAACTGATTCATATATGAACCTTTGTGATTCATATATGAACTAATTGACTGATTCACATATGAACTAATTAACTATAGGTTCATATGTGAATCAGTTGAACTAATTAACAGATTCACATATGAACTAATTAATTGATTCTCATATGAACTAATTAACTGGTTCACATATGAACTCCTCCCGCGTATTTTACAAAACTACCCCTATATCATCTACAGACCACAAAAGGAATTATTCGGTGCTTCACGGTCAAAGTCGCAAATGTTGACCAGATAAAGAGCTAGGATCACTTCTCTATTTCTCATACATTTACCGTTTCTCAAATTAACCTCTCCTTATATATATATATATATATATATATATATATATATATATATATATATAGGGAGAGAGAGAGAGAGAGATTCGGGTTCAAACGAGAACAGTACATATTTGAAAGAAGATGAGAACTAACAAAATCATTAGTGATTTTACATTAACACGCAAAAAAAGGACTTTGGCTGGGACTTTAGGTCCGCGTGGCTTTTTTGCGCGTTAATGTAAAATCACTAATGATTTGTTAGTTCTCATGTTTTTTTAAATAGTTATTGTTCTCGTTTGATCCTCCCTCTCTCTCTCTCTTCTATATATATATATAGAGAGAGAGAGAGAGACCCCTTCAAATGCAAACCTTGCATTTGTTGCACCCCATACAAACCAATCCTAGCCATCCATTTCACATTTTAAAGGCTAAGATAAAGGCGGTAGCATAATTGAAATAATATGCATTTTAGTTACCATATTAGTAAAATTACAATTCTTGGTAAGGGCAAACTAGGAAATAGACAAATAAATTAAAATATGGAAGTTTTAGTCAGAAAGGAAATTTCTCCTTTCATCATCAATAGTGTATCTCATTGTCGATGATTTAGGGATTCTTCCAACCGACTGCAATCTTTAAGCAAGACAAGTTTTTTTTTTTTTGAAATTTTTGCAAGTGACTCATGGCCTAAACGTATATGAAACTTTATATACACCTGTGCATTTGCATATACGAAACTTCATATACACCTGTGCATTTTCATATATGAAATTTCATATACACCTGTACATTTTGTGATGGCATTGGTAGATGGGATAGCAGATTTGCATGTTTACATATTTCGGATGGGATAGCACATTTGCATATGTACATATATTTATGAATGTTCATGTAACACCCTCAAATCTGGTAAGAGCAACTAATCAAAAATATCGATATAATATCTAATAGAGGACAAAACTTCCACTTACAAATCAAAACTCCATATACCTCAATTTAAAATTCTATAATTTACCACAATAATTATAAAACTCCAGTCTTATAAACAAGGACTAAATCGAAGTCGGGTGTTACTTAACCCAAATACCAGTCGCACTTCCCAAAACAATGCGGAAGACTTCACTAGGACATTCACTTCTCGAGCACACCTCTAGCATTCCTCTTTTCAAGGTGACACTAGAACTATTCCCAACCGGAACCTGTTGCACATGCCGACAAATAAAAAGGTTAAGCTAACACATACTGAGTTCAAGAGTTTTATCATGAATAAACTTATCTTTAAAAAGGAAGGAGTGCATCTAAAACTGTGATCATTTGAAATGATTTACTTTAAATATTAAAAAGATCCACTTCCAATAACACACACTTTTAAAGATGAACACCCCGTACAAAAACTTTCTTTCGTAAAGTAATACAACTCAAAACTCACTCAAATGTGAATAGGAATCAAACTCCCATTTTATGAAAACATAAATAAACTTTATTGTTCGACTTTCGAAATATGAGTAAGACTCAAACCCCAAAATTATAACATATGGAGAAGATCAGAAGACCCCATACTCAAAACGTCACCGAAAACATGGATAAGACTAAATACCCAAAACAACACCTTTCAGTGACGGGGGAGACCCGAATTCCATGGCTTGTGGCGGAATACAAAAGTAGGCCACATTCCAAGTTATTGAGCTCACCATACTAGGATCAAGGCCACGAACTCTCCGGCTCGTACTCAGATGTGGGGGAGGGCACCCAATGATTCCTAACCATGCTCATTCGCTAAGATTTACATTTACGACCCACGGCTAGTATCCAATCCCACATAACCGTACCAAGTTGCCACCCTAGGGTCCAATGTCTCAACTAGCTACAAATGGAAAATGACCATCCGATAAAAACAGACTCGGAAATTACATCACGGGGTCAATGGAACCATGAGGCCCTCGATGACCCTATAACTAATCCTGGTCCCAACATGAAATAATAGCCCTTTTTAAAATATTAAAGACCGACTCATATGCCTATGGATCTATTACATTACAGTCTATAACACTACATGACTTCAATTGAATGACCAAAGCACTCAAAACATGTAATTCTCAAATGACACGTAATAAGCGTCATCATACTCAAAACTCCACAACGGGCTATTAAACCGGACAATTGTCCTCAAGACTCATTTTAGTCAAAACCGAGCCGAAGCTCCCCAATTTACTTTATCGTACAATAACAGTGTAAATAATAAAACTCATTTAACCAACGGTTATGCAAACACAACGACCAAAAGTATGATTAACTCAAACGTTATCATTGGTTGAGACAAACCATTTTCCAAAATGAACGCATACCCTTATATTTCCAAAATGTCTCATAACACATTAATATGCATTTTCCAAACGGTTTATAAGATCAAATGCACAAAAATGACATTTACATCAAATGAACTCCGTTTATATATAAAATCATCAAGGAAACATATCAACATGATTTATTTACCAAAATGTTCAATAATACTAAATGTGAGTGGTTCACAAAATTTATAAAACCAAATAATCCCGGTGAGTAAAACTCTTCAAATATCCCAACTTTTAATAAAATTCATGTAAACACATAAACATTTTAAAATGGACATTTTTGGCATGTACAACGTTTTCACAAATCAACTTGAACTCACCTTGCTAGATTTAGGTTAAATCTAGATTTTACCCCAACATGAGCTCCTTTGAAGAACACTTGGATCCTCAAGCCAAAAACTTCCAAAAACCTAGATCCATACATTTCCAACCATAAATACCCATGTTCAACCATATAGGGTCATTCCCCAAACATTATACATGAAGATCTCAATTTATACCAAAACCCTAATTTCCATAGTTGAAGAGAAAAGAAAATTACATTTACCAAGGCTTGAACCCATCAACAATACTCTTCTAGATCTTCAAAATAAACCACTAACTTCTAATCTTCAAGATGGTGAAAAGGGTTGGATGAAACCCTAGAAACTTTGGTGAAGAAGATGAAGATGAAAGTTTTATAACTCTAGCTTTCAAAACTTGCTAGGTTAAGAAGAATCATTGATTTTAGAAGGAAGACTCCCAAAAATGAGTTAGGGTTCGATTTTAGGGTTTGGGGTCGGTTTGGGAGAGAAAGGGGAAGAGATTTGAGTTTTGGATGAGAAAATGGGTATCTAGGCCGATTTTCCCCTTTTTGTGCGTGAAGCGGCTCCGCGCGGATGGCGGTGCTGATCGATCTGCGCGGACCACTGAGACAGAGTCTTGCGCTGATGCTGGCGCTGATCCATCCGCGTGGAGCACTGCCGCCCGATTTTCTTCATTTTTCTTGCCCAAACACTGTTTTGGTCATAACTTCTTCGTTTTAACTCCGATTTTGCTCCGGAAAGAACCGTTGGACTCGTAATTGAACCCTTCATCCAACAAGGCTATAAAATATAGGATTCAAGTCCAAAAATCCTATTTCTTCTTTTTCCTTTAAAATACCCATTTGTATTTGATAATGTCCCAATTATCAAGTTCTAACTAATTCAACACAAACAAACACACACACGAATTCAACACTTAGAAAATTTTAAACACTTTTATGCGAAAACACAAGAATTCGTAAGATACTCTTCTACGAATTCTAAGGAATTCGCATATGAGTCTTATGTGAGTTCTATCCTTAAAATATTTCTGAACAACTTTTCGCAAAAGAAAAGTCTGCGAATTTTGTCCTTGAAATAATTTTCTGAAAGTTTTTCGTAGACACACTTATGTGAATCCTGAAAATTCGCACAAAATAACTATGCGAATTCTTAGCTTTTCTCAACACATAGTCATGCGAATTCTATGCAATTCGCACTACAGCCATCTGCGAATTCTATCCTTATGTTTTCAGAATCAAAAATTATGCGAAATCCAAAGGTTGTGCGAGTTCTTTCTGCGAGTTCTTGAGATATTCTGCGAGTTCTTCGGGTCTCGTTGAAAAACACCTCTGATTCCTTCAAAAAACCTATCTAAAATTCAAATTTCAGTCTGTAACTTCGAAGATTTGATCACCAATACATCTAGAACCACTTTTGATCAATGAATTTCAACAACAACTACACAAAAATACAAATTGATCCTTTTACAGTGCGCAGAACTCGTGAAATTCGAATGACTAAAATTACAAAAATTCACAACAATTACAGTGCAATTCAATACAAAACCTATACAAGATTTATCTATATCACTCAACAAACTCAATGAACACAATTACAATTCGAATTTTGCACAAATACTCAAACTTCAATCTCAACTCTACGAACAGTGTCGAACTCTGTATTTTTCTTGATTTTTAAATTGGATTTGTTCTGATACCAACTGATAATGTCCCAATTATCAAGTTCTAACTAATTCAACACAAACAAACAAGATGACAATTAGATTGATTACACAACCTGTTTCAATTCTGATTTCAATTCACAACAATTCGTACAAGACTTTCTCTCTCTAAGCTCTGCGTATTCTTCTTATTACATGTATTACTAGAACACCTTCTAGCCACAGGTCTATTAAAAAGAAAATAATACAACACACGCTTACAAAACAAAGCTAAACAATACTTTAACTTTTGACATATTACACATTGACTTTGACTTTCTCATTGAGAGTTGACTTTTAGCTTTGACTATCTTGAACTTTGACCTTTAATCTTCTATGATCTTCCATCCAACATATTTATGCTCTACCAGTATTAACTTAAAATTATATCTTCCTAAAAATAGGGGTGTTACAATCCTCCCAACCTTAAAAGAGATTTCGTCCTCGAAATCTAACCCCGACCAAACACCCAACGTCGCATTTAGTGAGATCAATTGGCTCTTTATCCAAAAAGGGATACTTTCACGACGCCTTGCCTCATATACGAAATCGATTACGTCCCGGTTATGGTTGTCACTGCATTTATCATGACAGACCGTCGCACACCCGATCTCAATGTTCGATATATCTTACAGGTGACAGAATGTACATCGAGTCCTTATCGAACCACTTTCCTATCCTTTAGATCTCGGTTGTCTCCCAACCTTAGGTTGCCCTTATCACCTCAAGAGCAGCTTACGATCTTAATTAACCACTTCCACCAAGGTCACCCCAAGGCGAACATTACCCTTAAATACTTCTAATTCCGACACATCACGGTCTCCTTAATAATCGATTTCTACTTAAGGTCTACTTCGACGGTCTCACTACTTCCTCCAATAATTAATACCATAAAGGTTTATCGTCCTTCCCTTGACGAAATTCCTAGCACTAGATTGGTCCGATCCAATCTTCAATAAATTGGTTCCTCAAACTGACACAAACACAACATGTGTAGATATCGAATTACCCCAAACTCCACGGTTACACAACTCCCATAATGCATTCAAACATCGACTAGTAAATCAGCGGAAACCTTGTTGATTATAGAATTATCAATTATCGACCCCTAATTGCCAGCTCCTATTATCCTTAAGGTTACCACTTAACTTGCAGTCACACAGGATATATCGGAAGTGCACTGAAGCATCCCAACGGTCATTGCCCTCAAAATCGAGTGTCGGCACCTAGTGTAGCACTAAAATTCCAATCTTACATCTTTAACAATGAATCACAATATTTCTTTTTTTTTTCACGAAGGCTCAATAAGTGGGCACACCACTAACACATGACATGTCGTCGAACAAGCAGCCCATCAATTCGAACCCAACCATACGCGAGCAACCATACAAGGCTCTACCCAAAGATTTACCGAAGATGAAAGGTCACCACTTAAATAACTGGGATAATTCATGAACCTAAACCTCAATTATTCATACGTAAACCGACTCATAAGATTGAAAATCAATTACAAAATTAACCACAAGTCGGATCATCTGATGCTTCAATTCCCAAGGACTTCTCTAGTCCCTAACTACAACTCCTTTCGCAAGAGGGTTTAAAATCCATAGCTCTAATGAGTTCAAGGTTTTTCAACTATTGAACTCAACAAATATGCTAGTTGAAATTTTATTAGACTTTCAAACGCAAAATCTTTTTAACAATTAATCATACGTGTAAACATTTTCTACACCTACTCGGTAGTTGTGCAAAGTGGTCACAAATGCCACATGTATAAAACCATTTTGAAAATCGTTTAATTATTATTCAAGCTAATAATGTTGACAACGAAAGACGTTCAACAAACCTTTCAAAGGAACCGCTATGGTCCCAACATGCATCCATTGTGCCATGAATGAAAAACACTTTTACGTACTAAGACAGTGTATAACAAGACGTTTGTACAAAACTCCCCAAAGGGAAAATTCACGTAATTAAGTCCCAAATATCTCTCATTTAACCATATAATGACATGAAATAAAATTTCCAACAAGGCCCACATACGTCAATTTCTCAAACTTAGTAAAACGATAGGTACATACGATTTATCAAACGCTGATAACTTTTAAATCGATTTCAAATTTTAGGCCACGTGAATAAAATGCTCTTGACCAATGATAGTGGCTACGAAACCATGCATACTAGCAAATCAATATAACGTGTTTGCATGAACCTTTAAAAGTGGTACCAACAATCGCAACGCACAAAACAACCCTTGGGGTTTGGGGGTCGATTTGGGAGAGAAAGGGGAAGAGATTTGAGTTTTGGGTGAGAAAATGGGGTTCTAGATCGATTTTTCCCCTTTTTGTGCATGCAGCAGCTCCGCGTGAATGGCGGCACTGATTGATCCGCGCGGAGCACTGGGACAGAGTCTCGCGCTGATGGTGGCGCTGATCCATCCGCGTGGAGCACTGCCGCCCGATTTTCTTCATTTTTCTTGCCCGAACACTGTTTTGGTCATAACTTCTTCGTTTTAACTCCGATTTTGCTCCGGAAAGAACCGTCGGACTCGTAATTAAACCATTCATCCAACAAGGCTATAAAATATAGGATTCAAGTCCAAAAATACTATTTATTATTTTTCCCTTAAAATACCCATTTGTATTAACTTAAAATTATATCTTCCTAAAAATCAGGGTGTTACAGTTCATATATAATCGATGCATATATGAATGGTGATAGATGATGATGACCATATGTGCATGATCTATCAATGAAAAACAGTTTTGCATATATGATGTTGAGCATATGTGCATGATCTTTCATTACCAACAACATATATGAATGTTCATTCATGATTCTGTGCATATATGAATGTTCATATATGCATGACTTTACTAATACAAATATAAACTTGGCTACAATATCCACCAATCTATAAAATAGCAAATTACATATGTCGAATGTTTTGATTAATCAACAATGAAACATTACATATATCAAATAACTTTGGTCTTGATATGTTCTTCTACAATACATATATGCAATACCTAACAGAAATTAAAAAAAAAAACACTCACTTACAATTGTCGTCGTCCACGTTTGCTTCATCAACAACATCGTTGTCGAGTGTGGTGTCCTCATGCATCTCACAGGAAGTAAAATATGTAGTATCGTCCTCGAGTGTGGTATCTTCATCAACTATGTTATTTCATCTACAATGTTCATCGACTTGATTACTTTCACACGCCATGGTTTCGCAAACTATGAAAAACGAATGTTGTAATAACGAAAATTTGTTGCAGTCGAAATCTATGAAGAGTGTATGTTGCTTGATTCTCGATTTGATGTTGGTTGAAAATCGAAAATTTTAAGATAAAGATACTAAACGATTTAGATGATGATTATCAAAAAAGAAATATTCGATATTTTAGGAATAAATTAATTACTTTTTTTATTATCCAATATTCTTAATCTATTATTTAAAAAAATAAATTTTGTAAATTACACTTGTAACCCTAGTTATTAAAAAATAAACAAAAAAAAGGAAATTAATATTGTTAAGATCAACGGTTGAGATGAGTTTGTAAATGGTGTAGGAATTGCATGGTGTGTATTTGATTTGCCCTCTATATATATATATATATATAGAGAGAGAGAGAGAGAGAGAGAGGGAGAGGAAAATGAAAACTCATTTTTCATTGTGCACGTGAGGACAAGGGCGGAGCCACCATTGGCCCAGAATTGGCCCTGGCCCACCCTGAGATTCTTAAAAAATAAATTTTTTATAGGTCAAATTTTGTTTTCTATGCAAACTGCAAGTATGTCCACCCTCCTATAATCCCCATATCTATATTACTAGTGTAAGTAATCTCAACCAAAATTGTTTTTTTAGACAAAATAATTTCAACCAATAATGTTTGTTCTCTAAAGCAAGTAAACTTAGATTTTTTTTGAAACTTCAGACTTTCTTTTCATTCTATAAAATTCAGTAATTAAACATGGATTTTCTCTGAAACTTGAGATTTTTTGCCCCCTAAAACATCGAGTGAACTTGGATGTTTGAAAATTTTAATTAAATATTGTTATCAATATGACATATATATGGGGTAAATCAAATAAGAACCATAAAAATGTTATAAATTTGTGAAAATTGATCTAAAAATATTTTTTTACATAATTTTTTTCATCAAAAAGCTAGGATTTAAGGTTTTGTTTCACAAATATTTGTTTCAGAATCTAATTGTTTCACATGTATTAATTTCACCATGTGAAACTTTTTTACGTGTAATTTTCGTTTCCATGTGGGAAAAAAAAGTTTTACATGTATTTTTTTTCAAAAAAAAAAACATGTATTTTTTCCATAAGGTGAACACAACCATATGTGGAAAGATACCAGAGTCTTTGATTAAAAATCTTTTCGAAGAATATTTTAATATCATTTCTTAAAGGTTTGTAACTTTTTTATGGTTCATGTTTGATTATACTCCTATATATTAGTATATTTGTTTTATTTAAGAGGACCACCCTAAATCATTTTTCTGGCTCTGCCCCTGCGTGAGGACAAATCTCAGCTACTTGATCTCTTTTGATCCAACAACTCATATAAAATAGAGTTTTTAATTTTAAAATGCTTAGGGTAAAAATGGAATAAAATTTAAACACAAGTCTACCATATTTGACTTTTTATTTTCTTTTTTAATTAAAAACTTTTTACCCAATTAAAATTTAAAATAAATTATCTTAAAAATTACTAATATTTTAATCAAACAAATTACATCAAAAAAACGAGAATTTCGTACTATTCGATATGACATCCATCTCGATATAGTTTTTTTTGTCGTTTTAACCGTTTTTTACGTGAAATGTTATATATGTGTTATATCCATTATGAATATTTATGTACGTTCAAGTTTGTATAACGTCTCGACACCGTAAGTATGTAACTCGACATCACCTTCTTCAACACTTTCTTCAACGTCGTAAGGCATCACGTTTCTTCAGCACCATAACCCAACACCTATCAAGACGAATCGAGAACCTATCGAGTAATCCTGTTGTGAATCGGGGAACAAAAGAGAGCGTGTCACGTCTCCACATCTTCACAGGTCATTCATGTATTATTCATCATGAATAATGTATCATTTAGGATGAATAATACAACATTCGGGGTGAAAATTCACGATTCATTAATTCGTGTATTATTCGTCATGAATGTTGTGTAATTCATCCTGAATACTATATTATTCATCATGAATAATGAATGAACGTTCACATTTGTTATTCATACTGAAGGTGGGACATCCGGGGATGCGCGTACATATTCATAATGAATTAAACCTAATTTCGGTTGTGAATTGGGAAATAAAAGAGAGTGTGCTATGTGTCTACACCTTCACGGGTCATTCATATATTATTCATCATGAATAATGTATCATTCAGGATGAATAATAGAACATTCAGGGTGAATAATACACGATTCATGATAAATAATACATGAATCATGGATTCGTGTATTGTTCATCCTGAATACTGTATTATTCATCATGAATAGTGAATGAACGTTCACCTTTGTTATTCATACTGAATGTGGACACCCGAGGACGTGCATGCATATTCATAATGAATACAACACATATATAGAATTTCACGTAAAAAACGGTTAAAACGAAAAAAATACTGAATATTGTATTATTCATCCTGCATACGGTATTATTCATCATGAATAGTGAATGAACGTTCACCTTTGTTATTCATATTGAATATAGACACCCGAAGACGTGCATGCATATTCATAATGAATATAACACATATATAGAATTTCACATAAAAAACGGTTAAAACGAAGAAAAAAAAACTATATCGAGATGGATGTCATATCGAAGAGCACGAAATTCTCGTTTTTTTGATGTAATTTGTTTGATTAAAATATTATTAATTTTTAAGATAAATTATTTTAAAATTTAAAGGAGTAACTTTTTTTAATTAAAAATAAAAATAAAAAGTCAAAGAATGTAGGCGTTGATTCAAAATTACAATTTTGTCCTTAATCACTTTCCAATTAACCTTACTATATATTAACCATTGATTAGTTTTCTAAGTTTTGATCAATGGTTAAGATTTGTCCTCATGTGCACAATGAAAGATGAGTTTTCATTTGAACTCACCCCTATATATATATATATATATATATATACTAGGTTCGACCCCGTATATTACACGGGGTAATTTAAAAAATTAAATCATGTCAGAAAACTTATCTTACAGATATAAACGATCATCGAAAGTACGATGCTACTTTTCCAAACTTTTTTTCCCTTCAAAGTTGTTTTTTTGCAGTTGGTTACAAAATGTCCTTGTTTTAGACAGTTTTCTCAAAGGATGTTTTGCAAAAAATTAATAAAAAATATGAATAAATATTAAGAATTTATAAAACAAAATTTATAATATAACGTAAATGAAATTATGGAAAAATACATAGTTAAAATTGATATGAAATTGTACAAAGAAAATCACGACAATTTGGTGATTATTTGTATCAAATCTCATACTAATTTTAACAAATTTCATACTAATCACGACACATTAATTCGTATATATTTATGATATTTAATAATATAATTAAATCCAAAAGTATTCAATATTGGACTCATTTCGAAGGTATTGACGAAGCGATTACAATGGTATAATTTGTAAAAAATAAAAATATTTTTTAATGCATTTTAGTTCATATATATTATTTATGTTTATATGATAAAAGTCTAAAATGAAAATAAAAAAGTAAAGGATTAAAAGTAAACAACATACCTAATTATAAGAGTAGTAAATATAAGGTATAAATTAAAAAAAATTGAATTAAGGAAAGATTTAAAGAGGAATGAATATGAATGTGCTAAATGAACTTATAATGTAAAATGCGTCCAGATACATGTTTAGGCGGGAAAATGAAAAAATGGGTTCACCAGAAGGCGACACGTGTCCTTCTAGTTACTTATTTATTATATGTATATATATATATATATATATATATATATATATATATATATATAGAGAGAGAGAGAGAGAGAGAGAGAGAGAGAGAGAGAGACTGGTTCAAACGAGAACAGTGTCTATTTAAAAGAACACGAGAACTAACAAAATTATTAGTGATTTTACATTAACACACAAAAAAAAACTTTGGCCACGGCTTCAGGTCTGTGTGGCTTTTTTGCACGTTAATTTAAAATCACTAATTATTTTGTTAGTTCTTGTGTTCTTTTAAATAGTTGTTGTTCTTATTTGATCCTCCCTATATATATATATATATATATATATATATATATATATATATATATATATATATATCTCGAAGTGAAGTTGTATTACTTAACATAGTATATTATTTAATTTTATTTATCATGTGTTGTTTATTATTAATGATTTGTTTTGATTATATTATGTAATGTTAGAATTTTCTAAATTTTAACATATCTTTTTGTCATTTTACAATTATTAACTAAAGTATCTTCTAGTTTTTATCAGCTAGTTTCTCAAACATAACATTAAGCAACAAGGATCATTTTGTAATTTACTAATATTATAAAAATTGCAAAAAAATAAAATCCATTTAAAATCATCCGTAAAAATTACAATTATTTTTTAATTATCCATATACATAGAGGTACTTGTTTATTACTTAAAAAGCCTTAAAAACCTGATATTGTTAAACAGTTTGTATGTTAACGATCATAAAATGCAATTATTTCAACATGAAACTTCCAAAAGAATACACGAATTGTTCCACTTTTACAAGGCATCAAGAAAAGGAGAAGATCAAGGATTCGTTGTAGGGTGTCAAATGCCATTTAACACCATGCACTACATCGTTCATCTTGACTCGATCAATTCATTATCCAAACCTAACGAATCCAATATATCCTACCTAAGGTGGAGTCCAGTCAATAATTCAGTAACATGCTATAATGACTTCTAACTTCTATCTAAAATTGGTAGGGTTGCAAGGGGTTCATTTGTAATCACCCAAAGAAAGGGGGTCAATTTATTGGGCCATTTACCAACACATAATTGGACAAGTGTTTACTAGTTAAGAATCACCACTCTCGCTTACCTTACTAGACAAGATTGTTGGTAAACATTATCATCTCTGACCAGGTTTGTAAGCTCTCACTTAGTAAGAAGCTAAAAGTCACCACCTTCACTTATTTATCTTGGTCAGCAAAATGGTATCAAAAGATTGTCTATGAACATCATCATGTGTCTGGTTAGTTTTCTATTACATCCTATATGGATAAAGTTGTGTGTGGATTAATCTGTTTGTATGGATTGAAAAGGTTTTTCTTGTGTGTGTTGGGGCGAGGTTAGAAAACTTGGTTTTTTGCATAAAGCTCCCGTCTAAAAGCTTACTGAAAAATCCACTCTTTATTAAATTAAGTCACTGTCAAACAGTCATGTATAGCTGACAAAATAAGTCATAAGTCCCATTAAGTTCATTAATCTGCAAACAAACCGGCCCTTAGACCAGTAGTAAGAGACAATTGTTCAGTTAGCGCCGATAAGAGAAACTAATTGTTTAGTAAACAGCCCCTAAATAAAACCCCTCCCAACAAATTCCCTCCTACATACATAATCACTGTTAGCAATCCAGTAGCAAATATCACACTCCTACATATATTTCATGGCATTTGTTCTTTTGGTTAGTTGGTCCAACAGCTGAGCTCAATCATATTTCACACCTACCAATTCTGTATCTCACATCTACTTCACATGATTCCTAAAATTAACACACAAAGAAATTCTCACACTGCAACGGAATACATATATATATAGGGTCATGTTCAAACGAGAAGCTAAACATTTTGCAAGAAGGCGAGAAGTGTTTAATCATATATGATTAAACACATGTTATATTGGCAATACATAGCCGTTTAATCATATATGATTAAACACATCTACAGGTTGTGTAATCATATATGATATGACACTTCTCGCAAAATGTTTAATTTCTCGCATGATCCTTCCTCTATATATGTATATATATAAGTATTTACCATATTACCGGTTTATATGTTCACTCTGTTTGTGTGCTTCACCTCTTACCTTCCATCGCATCTTTCTTTTTTCTGCAAATGGAACATAACAATGGTCCCTCCCATGGCTTCGAGAAAAAGGTCCCTGATACACCATCAGTTGGTGGCTGATCCACTTGACAAACCGCACATCTAAAATTCCCGGGATTTGAATTTAATGGGAGGTTTTTACCCAGCCTGTGGTAGATAGAGAAAAGAACAATTATTTAGAACACCGCCACTGAAATATGAAAAGTTTATCATATCACTAAGTAAACCAAAACAGTATATCCCACACAGAGGTAGGAATAGGATGTATGCGTACCTTGCCTCTACCCCAAAGGGTAGAGAGGTTTTTTCGTGAACCTATCGTATCCTAAATACTTGAATGGTAAGTGTGGCTGCAAATGTTAACATCAAAATGATCATGTGAGATAGATAGCATGGTACATGAACATAAACCATAAAAGTGAATCCTTGAGGGACAGGTCAACCAGCAAATAAAGGGGATTTTCCTGGTTGTTACCTTCAGGGCCACATGGGATTAATAGAGGTGTGTGCAAGCTGGTTCAGAGACCCACAGATACCAAAACATACAAGTTTGGATTAAAGCTGAATATTAATCAAAGGGCACGTAAACCATATGCAGAACCTGCAGTATCTTTCCATGGGCCTTCCTTACAAGTACTTGTATGACTGCCTAAATCGACCTCCTTCATTTCAAGACCTAATAAATCCTTAATTCTCTCTTGCAAATATACCCCAATTTTCCACAACTGACAGTCAATGCATAAATTTATAAGTCAGAATCTCAGATTGAGTTGCTTACTTGTTGAACTATGTGCTTGTATGATCCATGTCAATATATCTCAACCGTCAAAATCTCAAATATTTATATTCTTCAATGTGCTTGGTTATTAATCCATAGGAAGCACATATGTTTGATACTTAGATACAAGATCAAGTTGGAAACTTCATACAAAGGCCAAATCATTAAATTCACGACATTCAAGATTAAATCTTAAATGGCCAAATAAATATAATCATCTGCTTGGACAACAACACAATGTGCATGTCTCATTGGCTCGATTTTCTAATGGGAACACGAAAAGTTCTTTTATCAGCTCATAGATTTCAAATTTCTTTTATCATCCACCACCGGTGGATACTTTTCCACTATGCAACTGCTGCCATGGGAGGCTTGGACTGGCATCTTTCATTTAGCATCAGATGAAAATTAAGATATCCACAGAAGGTAACAGTTGCCAAAACAAAAAAGATAAGTATCCCTTAGTCTTTTTATTTATTTTCTCTTTGCTGAACAGCATGGATTTGACAATAATGGATCATTGCAGACCTACACACGCAAATACATAGTTTTCAAATCCATTGAAACTACCAATTATGACAGATAGAATTTGGAAAATAAGAATATATTATCATGGTCAAAAAGGGTTCAGATGTTCCAAAGCTAGAAAGTTTCTAGAATGGTACAACATACCTTTCTGCAAGCACTGCAGAACCCTC
This sequence comes from Arctium minus, assembly GCA_954870635.1. Taxonomy (NCBI): domain Eukaryota; kingdom Viridiplantae; phylum Streptophyta; class Magnoliopsida; order Asterales; family Asteraceae; genus Arctium; species Arctium minus. The sequence continues at coordinate 37,246,932 of OX941087.1, read as the reverse complement.
TTCAAATAGCTCCTCTACAGCCCCAACAGCAGAAAGCTTATTTGGTGTTTTGTTAATGGTATTCTGAAATGTCTTTCCAAGGATAAGTGAAGTAATAAGATTCTGTTTCTTCTTGGTTGTTGGAGCCAAGACAGGGTAGTCATACGGAATGATGTCAACAACCACACAGGTCGTGTCATCTTTTAAACCACGTGACCTAAGGGCCTCCTGAAATTAAGGGTAATGAATAATAAAGTAATTATAAGAAATCCACATATTATCTGTTAAAACAATACCTTAACAACGAGCTTGGCAGCAAGTTCGGCAGGCAAGCCACGGCAAGATTGTGCAGCTATATCAGATGATAAAGCATCCCAGATACCATCTGAAGCAATTATAAGTCGTCCCCCAGAATTTGAGAGCTATGCATACAAATGGAAGGTTTCTGAGTTTAATATCATCCATTTATATGGGCACAAAAGCAAGGCAATTTTTTGAAGATGATCCACAAACCTTCACTTGCTTAACATGAGGTATTGGGACGATAAACTCCCCGACATCTGTGTCACCTATTGATCTGGAGAGACACAACCCACCAGGCCAACAGCGAAGTGGACCAACCTACAGACAAAAAATAGCAGCAGCAGAGACAGATTCGCATCAGGGTTGTGGGTGCCAACCAAACAACAACTAAGAATTGCATTGCAGTGATAATATTTCAAATCAGCTACTAGTAAAACCTACTCAAACCAAATGAGTCCATAATATCGTACATAGCAGTAGAGTATCTATTTCCCTACTAGTATCACCATTAATGTAGGATTAAAAGGGAAGCTTCTAACCTTTAGATATATTCACAAACGTAAACTTTTAAATATTTTTACAGGCTACTTGTTGGGATTTGGAGAAAACCCATCTCCCATATAGCTCTGTCCCTGATTCCCATATCCTCCAAACGGAAGGATCTTATTTTTTTTAATTTTTTACCTCATTGCCTCCAAATATATTTAGTCGTCCTACTTCACCACCACTTGCAGTTACACGCTCTCTTTCTTCAACATTCTCTTCAAGCCTATGATCAACCGTCAGCAGAGATACGACACCTGTTTGTGTGTCCAATATGCATCTTGAATCGCCAACGGATGCAACCGTCACCGTCCACCCATCAATTACGACGAATGTAACAGTTGTTCCAGATGTCTCACCTACCATTTATATAACAAAATCACGATAAAGATACACATAGGCCCAATGAACGCTAGAAAACAGGGTCAAAGTGTTCACCCTTGTGCTGAAACTCTATGTCGGTTTTGACAAATCCAGCAACCAATGCCCGAGGGAGTGCTTGGAGCCACTCCTCACGGTCACATCCTTGAGGAATTGCACTTAAAACATTTTTCAACAAATTCTCCTTTGCAAAAATAGCAGCAGATATACCGTTATGCCCGTCAAATATCTATCAACAATACAGAATTTCAGCAATCCGTTGATAACCACAACAACAAACAAAAACAGCTTACAATAAATGGGGTAGTTTCATTTGGAAACCACCTTAATTTTGAGAATTATGGAAACCGTCGATTTCATTGGTTAAGTTAATGAAATTGTTTCATAAATTTGTAAAATTTGATAAATTGTTTTATATAATTCTTTTGTTGATGAAATTGTTTCATATATTTGTGTTTTTTTATGAAAAAATGAAAAAGTTTCATCAAAATGAGAAAATGCATGAAACAATTTCATCAGAATGAGAAAATACATGAAACAATTTCATTTTTACTAAAAAACACAAATATATAAAACAATTTCATCAACAAAAGAATTATATGACACAATTTCATGAACCAATTTCATTAACTTAACAAATGAAATCGACGGTTTCGATGGTTTCCAAAATTAGAGTGGTTTCCATTTGATCTCTCCCCTACGATAAATATCCAAAGGAATGGGTTTCATGCATACCGCAAAGACCGAAAAAGATGTCAATGGATTCCCAGTAATTCTGTGGCAATCGGGCTTAATCAAAAAATAATCCTCCCCTTTCTTTGCCAGACCAGCCTGTCCATAATTCAAAGTAGGTTTATCTACATTCTCATGCCTAAGCTCACGACCAATCAAAGTCCCCAAAGGTACAAGAGGAGGGGGCTTTGGCTTTGTTTTCATCCTCAAAATCTCCTTTTCGCTCATTTTACACTCTATGCATTATCTTCTATGGTGGTCATCAGAAACCCTAAACATAGCAAACACGATCAAAAAGTACCCCAACTTCACCACATGATCTTAATTCTTATGCTCAAAACAATCTCAAATTACCAAGTCACCAATTACATAACCCTGTTAAACTATCCCCAAAATGAAATGTACATTTGAACAGCATAAAAATTGAAATTCTGAATCTATTAACATTTACATAAATGAGTAGCACAAACATGAAGCTTTCAAAATGCAGTTTGAAAACAGGTGTTTTAACAAGTGAATAAAGATGCTAAAACAAGAACACCTAATAACGACTTACAGTAAAGACAATGAACAAGTTGAAATCAGATCTAGAAGAAACTATAACGGCATTGAGCAAATTTCATCAGCTTCCCATCGAAATCGAATTTTCAAAAACCCTCCAGAGGTGATAATGTTGTGGATTTGTGTGATTTAGGAGAGAGATGAACACAAATTTCGGGTGATTTATTTGAAGATTACGAAGAGAAAATGAAATATTTTCGATTAGGACAGAGAAACGCGGTGATGAAAAATGCGGGAATGAGATGGAAATTCTGATCGGGACGTTTTTTATTTTATTTATTATTAGACTAGAAGAGCGTATTAGTGCAATGAAACGACATACATCAGAATTTTAATTTTTCGTTCTATTTTTTAATTTTTTGTCGATTTATAGTACGATTTTGGATGCTTTTGAGAAAATGGTAATATTTTTTTATAAATTTGTTTAATTTAGACTTAATAATATAATGTTTTTTATATTAAAAAAATAAGTATTTTGTTAGAATTCAATGATTATCTTATATATTTTAATGACATCTAGAAAAAATAACCAATTACATATTTAATAATATAATTAAAACAAATTTATAGTAATATAATATAATAATTAATAGTGATACATGAAAATGTCTGTCTGTACATACCAAATTGGTGAGTGTTAAAAGTCTGCGGTAGTAATATGTATCTTGTGTTTTGATACTTGTAAATTAAGAGATTTTTAAAATCTTGTATAAAATAATGGTACCTTGTGCCTAATAATTTGTATTTAAGATTTTTTTATCCGTGCTTTATAATATAGTATAGATATTTCATAAATTTCAAAAAGAAACCAAAACAATTTTGTTTGGCCAAAAATTGATGACAGAAAACTTTAATAATGGAACTGGTTGTTTATTTCTTAATAGTTTAATTAAAAGGCAATCTTTGAATCATTAAAGAAGTGAATCTTGTTTGGTAAAAAAAATGTCTTTTAATGATTCTAAAACTCTCTAAATGATTTTGTATCATGGGTTCCCTTAACCATTCAGCACCCTGATTTCATTATAAACAATTACCGAACAACCATATTTTTTTTTGCACTATATCATAAAAGACTCTTAATCATTCTAACCACTTAGTCATTCTACACCAAACCATTCATCAACTGTCAAACAGCCCCTAAGTCCTACACGAAATCTGTCTCTAAAGACAACAATATGAAAAGGTCTTTTTGGCTCATTTAGTAGCCAAGGTTGGTGAGGGACCTAAGATTGATTCTGGTATATGTGTTGTATGTGGGCAAACATGCACTTTTATATTCAGGTAGTGTTTATTTAGAGGTATTAAGTAGTAATTATTTATTATCATTCTCATTTATTACCCCTCCATACCCCAAGCAAATGCCCCCTAAATTCTCATTTCGTATTAAATTGGGGGAATGAAGTTCATTCTCATTTTCATTTTCATCCTCATTTTTTATCCTATCTAAACTAAATAGACCCTCCGTATGTGTGAACCATTAAAAGAAAAAGGTAAAGAATTAGAGCATTTCTAACAATTATGTTATATTTTTTCTATAATAACGTATGAAAACTGAAAAGTCAATCTCTAAAAAAATTTACATCCAACTTCAACAGCTATTCTATTTTAGCAATTCTAATATTAACTATATTAATAGAATATTCAATACATCTAATAAAATATTAATTCTCTCTTACATGTTTAATTTCAATTCTCTTATTGGTACTAAAAATTATTTCTCAAATTTCTAAAGAGTTTTAAAAATATCTCTAAATTTGAATATTTACACTTTATCTTTATTCTTTTCCCTATTTTAGTATGCAATTTAATTCAATTGTTGAAACAAAAAGTTTATAAATCTTCAACATTTTCTATTTTAACATAACCATGGAAAATGCTTTTAGAATTCACTCAGATTGAAAAATAAAATGTTAAAACAAATAAATTTTTGATCAGGTATAATTAACTCTTGAGTGAATTACATTTTTAGTCCCTGTGGTTTGTTACAAATTATGAATTTCGTCCCTGTGGTTTTGAAATTTCAGTTTTCATCTCTATGATTTGCAATTCATTTCTATTTTGGTCCCTAAGGCCAAAACACCACTTTTAAGTATGAAGAACCAAAATAGAAATGAATTGTAAACCATAGGGATGAAAAAAGCAATCAAGTTTAAACCATAAGGATGAAAAAAGTAATGAATTATAAGTAATAGAGTAAACTCCAATTTTAGTCCCTAACGTTTAGTGATTTCTTTGAAAGAGGTCCCTATGGTTTCATAATTCAAGTTTACGTCCCCAGGGTATAGATTTTGCTTTGAAAGAGGTCCCTGGACACTAACACCGTCTATTTGGTCCGTTAGTGCCAGGGGCAAAATCGTCCAATCATAATTTGTCTCTATTTTTGCACTTTTATTTGTTTTTTCTTATATTTTGTAAAAACGGCCAAATTATAGGGTAAAGTCTGTAAACTTTACGCCCCTTTCCGATCATCTTCTCCGGCCAAATCGCCGGTCATCTTCTCCGATCAAGAGCCATGGCCAGACCTTAATCCAAACACCAACATCAATAAAACCCAAAGACCAAAGAGAGATTGAGGTGAAATCTGCAGATTTGGCATTATCCATCTTCCATTTAGTATAGCAAAGTTGGAAGAAATCTGGAAACACATCACATTCACAAAAAGATGCATAAATTTGGAAACACATCAAAAAAAAAAGATGCATAAATCTGGATAGAAATATGGAAAAGATGCATGAATATTAAAAAAAAATCTGAAATCATTAAAGATGCATAAATTTGAAAGAAATATAAAACCATTAAATATGCATAAATCAGGAAGAACCTTGAAACCATTAAAAATACATAAACCTGGAAGAATTCTTAAACAATTAAGGATGCATAAATTTAGAAAATATCACAAATTCTGAAAACACATCACAAATTATAGAAACCGTTATAAACTTGGAAGCACATCACAATTTTGGAAACACTTTGACACATAACAAGAAACTTGAAACCATTATAAATTTGGAGCTTTTTATTTATTTATTTATTTTTGATGAAAATCTAAAAACCCATTCAAAGGCCAAAGGCCCAAAGTTGGGACTTGGTAGAACAAAATTACAAAAACCTATTCAAAGGCCGAAGAGATAACTCAAAAACCCATTCATCCATGATGTTCAATTTATTTTAGTATATATTGATAGTTCAAAAAAATTAGTAAAATAAAAGAGAAACTTTGTATGGAAGAAATCTGCAGATTTCTGGACACAAAGAGAGATTGAGGTGAAAAAAACCAATGGGGTTGGGTTTGCTAGCTTCCAGAACTCTTCGATCCTCATCGGCCAGTGGAGGCGGTGCTTCTGGTGGCGATGCCGACGATGGGGGCAACGGAGGCGGTGGTGGTGGTGGCTCTGTTCTGCTGACAAACAAAAGGGTTCATTGTTCTTCTTCTGTTAACAGATATCGTGAATCTTGGTGGTTGACTTTTGTGCTCAATACTTAATTTGACCATGAAGCTTTGTGATCTTTCCTGTTCTTGATAACAATGCAAACCCTTTTTCTTGATTTAGATCAAATGGGTTTTCTTACAAAACAATCTTTTTTAGAAATTCACCAACTATATCGAAATTTTGGCATATATATTTCTTTGGAATGTTATTCAAGAAAACAATGTCCTATTCTCAATCCCTACAGGTTCTAGATCAATGGTTATATATATATATATATATATATATATATATATATATATATATATATATATATATAATAGAGTTAAATGTATAACAGGTCCCTAGAGTTTAATACTTTTGTAAAAGTAAGAAAAACAAAAGAAAAGTGCAAAAAGAGGACAAAAATAAGATTGGACGAATTTGCCCCTACCTCTAACGGTGATTTTTAACGGAGTTAGTGTCCAGAGACCTCTTTCAAAGCAAAATCCATACCCTGGGGACGTAAACTTGAATTATGAAACCATAGGGACCTCTTTCAAAGAAATCACTAAACGTCAGGGACCAAAATTGGAGTTTACTCTAAATAATAGGAATGAAAATCATAATTTCAAGACCATAAGGATGAAAATAGAAATTTTCAACAAACCATAGGGACTAAAAATGTAATTTACTCTTAACTCTTTTAATGCTCGTGAGTAGGAATGGCAACAGGCCGGGTTCGGGCCGGGGATTGGTATACCCGTCCCCGAAACCGATAAGCAAAATGGTCCCCGAAACCGTCCCGATCCCCGTCGGGGATCTTAACGGGGATCCCCATCGGGGCCCCGCGGTTTCCTCGATCCCCAATGGGGAACCCGTTAAGGGTAAAACTCCCCATTCACCGTTGGTTATCCCCGTTCACCGTTGATTATCCCCGAACCCGAACCCGAAACCAAAACCAAAACCAACCCGAATTTTTTTTACAAAACCGACCCAAATGTCTCAAACATCATTACATCATCAAACTAATAGAAGTCTTGAACTATAATGTCCACATGTGTCTTACATTACAATCCGAAAATACAATAAAAGTCTTAAAATGCTCAAACATACCCATCCAAATATATCGATTTGTATGCCTAATTAATAAACAATATCCAGATCCACTAAATATATTTGTATGCTAGCGAATGATAATACAAAATCTATATAATGCATAATTATTATCATATCTATCAATGCAGAACAAAACAACACACAAAATGGCATATATCACATACATATACACACAGCTTAACAATACAAATTATTTAACACATAGTTGCAGAATAAGATCAGATACACTTATAATGCAAGTAATTGATACAAATATTTTTTACATTACAGTACACAGTAACATAAGGCACAACACACATTATTTTTATTACATACAATAAAAACACAAATACATTTAAAAACACAAACATAGCAAACAATAAACAATAAGTAGGTCTCCATTTATGCCCTGTTCAAAAATGTATTTGTTTCAACTACAAGATCCATTAATAAACAACATCAAGATTCAAGATCCACTAAATATGTAAACAGTTGCTAATAGCAAATCCATTAATAAGCAAAATAGCAAATCAACTACAATCAATACAAAAGGAAAATAAAAAACCTGAGGAAGTGAGGTTGTGACCGTCGTCACTCGTCGTGAGGAAGTGAGGTCGAGGAAGTGACGGTGACTTGTGAGTTCGTGAGGTCATGAGGGTGAGCTTGTGAGGTGGCCATCGCCGTGAGCTCGTGATGAGGGCGGAGTAGTGGACTGCAGATCGCCGACGCCCGAGATCGTGATGAGGGCGGAGTTCGTGTTTGAGATTTGACTATTTGAGAAATGAGAATGAGGGTGAAGGGATTTCAATTTCAAATTAGGTCAAGGAAAGGAAATAGGAAATAAGGAAACAGAAACATATATTATTTCTCAGTTCCTGACTTCATTCCACTTAATTAGTTGGGCTCAAGCTCAAATATTGGGCTGGGCTTATGATTTTAAACAAATACATTACATATGATGTATATAAATTGCTTATCGGGCCGGGCCGGGGCGGTGATCACCGTCCCCGTCCCCGTCCCCGAAAAAATCCCCGATCCCCGTCCCGTCCCCGATAATTAGTCCCCGAACCCGAACCGAAAATGTCGGTTTTCGGTTTTCACCATCGGTTTCGGTTTTTTTTGCCATCCCTACTCGTGAGTAACTAAAAAACTTTACAAATTTGATTGAAAATAAATGCCAAAAAGTCCTGGGGTTTTATTATAATAAATGTAATATTTTTTCAATCTAAATTTAGTTTTTTACCTTTAATAATTACTATAATATATATCTAACATTAATTTGGGTGTCAATATTATAAACATTTTAAATGTTTGATAATAATTAGATATTTTAATTAAAATTAATGTTAACTAGTGTTGGGTCCGTGCATTGCACGGGACGATAAAATTTTTGTTGGAGTATTGAACCGAGTTAAAATGAAACGTAATTTATTTGTTAACGGTTAATGAAATACAATGTGAAAAACGAATGTAATTTCATAAGTGGTTAACTTGCATATATTGTTAATCGTTTTTTTTGTAACCGTGAGTTTCCGGGTCAGCTTACGCGCACCGACTAATCCCCGGGCGACCACGAATGGCCTGGAGTCATTGCAGGTGAACCTCCATGGCCATAAGGGCTTTGGCAGCTCCTGGATTTGAACCCTGGGTAGATGAGATCTTCCACTACATTCCCCAAAGGTTTTACCAGCGCGCCACAACCCAAGTGGTTTCTTAATCGTTTGTTGTTATGAGTTTGTGTAATAATATTGGTAATAGTTTTGTATTGTATTATTTAAAACTCAAACGACATGTCTCACAACATATCACTATTATTGAAATAACTATAAATATACAAATTAGTTGATCTAATGCAAAACAAATCCCATTAAAAATCCCAATAGCAAGCTATTATAGTAGCTTTTTCCTATAAAAATAGGATTAATATCAACTCTATAATTTGTCACAAATGCATCTTTAATCTTAAGCTATTATAGTAACTGTTATTGCATAAAAAATAAAATTATCAACTCTATAAGTTGTCAAAAATGCATTATCTCCTCTTATATATATATATATAGGGGTGTAAATGATGCGAGTCGAGCTCGAGTATCAGTAAACTCGACTAGAACTCGAAATAAAATTCTCAAACTCGAACTCGACTCGAAAGCTCGCGAGTAGTGAAAATCCAAGGTCGAACTCGACTCGATAACCAATTCCCAAGCTCGAACTCGAATCAAGCTCGAACTCGAACCAATTCTCAAGCTCGAACTAGTGTTCGTATTCATTCGTTAAGAAAATAGGTATGTTCGTGTTCGTTTATGTTTGTCAAATTAAAACTGAAAACAAACATATAAAAAAAGGTGCACCTATTTTGATAGTGTGCTTCTATAAAACCTCACTAACTCAAGCCATTAACTCAAACAAAGAGGCTCAAGCCATTAGCTCAAGCAAAGAGGCTCAAGCCACTAGTAGAAGAATTGCAAAGAAAATGGTGAACGTCTACCCATATATATACTAGAGTAAAGAGTCAAAAAAGGAGTTAAGGGACCAATGTGGGATGGGAGAAAGTCTCTTTTCTCACTACCTCATTTTTTAGAGTTTTTTTTTTAATAAGAAAAATTCAATTTTCAATTTTGATTTATTATCTTAACATTAATGTATTGAATTAAAATAATAATTATTAAATTTTTTACATTATACTTTATAAATTATAATATAAATTAATTATATATATAATATATATTCGAGTATCTCACAAGCTTATCGAGTTGAGTATCAGGTCGCTCGACCCGACTCGTTAGTATATCGAGTCGAGCTCGAGTCCGAGTCGAGCCTATTCGAGTCGAGTGTTGACCGAGTCGATCTCGAGTAGCTCGCGAGTTGTCTCATCTCATTTACACCCCTACCTATATATATATATATATATATATATATATATATATTCACATCTTTCTTTCAAGTTAACATTTTCTTATCAACTCGGGATAACCAAAACCAACGCCACATTTTAATATTTAAGAATAATCAATTCTTATGATGCCACATCATCTAATCCACTTATTCTATACACACTTTTCTATTCTAATATTTCAACTTCTCACCAATTTGGGATAACTAAAACTCAACTATAATTCATCATTTGAGAATACTGAATTCTCATGGTGGTGCCTCAAGATCCTTTGTTCTTCTTTTAATATATATATATATATATATATATATATATATATATATATATATATATATATATATAGATATATAAGGTTGGTTCAGTGAGAATGAAAGTTGTGGCGAGAAGGGTAAGAAGAGATCTCCACCTTTGGGTCAATCTTAATTGAAGATCAACGCTAATGAGATGCACCGAGATGCACCAGATCAATTCCCGTAAGAAGCGCAATTCATGGGGTGATGGTGAGATTAAAAATGATCAAGAGTCCAAATATATCCTTACCTTTTTCACCTTAGCTCCTATTCTTACACGATCCTTCATGTGTTTGTGTGTGTATACTGTATATATATATATATATATTGATATAAAGATTATGGCAACCTTTCCCAATAAAATATAAGATTTATAATGCATACCCTCCTTTTATCAATACATACTCATGTCTTTCTTCAATTTAACATCTTCTTACCAATGTCCGATAACCAAACCTAACACCACATTTCAATATTTTTGAATACTCAATTATTATGATAATATATCATTCTTGTGGTTTATACTTTACATATATATATAAAGATATAAGTCAAAGGATTTTTTTTCCAGAAAGACGGACAACTTAAATGAGTTAACCCCTTTAAAATATATATTTTTGCAAAAAGGGGAACAACTAAACTGAGTCAATCCTATGAGTTCATACAAAGAAATTCCCTCATTTGACATACCCACTTTATTCCTCTAATCTTTCATATTTCAACTAATGTAGTTATATGGGATAACCAAATTCAACCAAATTTCATGATTTAAGTATAATGCTCAAATCTCATGGTGTCAACTCATTATTATTGTAAAAAGGAGGATGGTTAAAATAACTCAACCATATGAGTTTACACAAAAGAATCATCTCCTCCTTTTATATACATACATTCTTCTTCTAATCTTTTCATTTTTACATTAATGTGGGATAATCATAATCAATCATATTTCAAGATTTGAATAATTTTACTTTAATAGATATACTAGATGATAGATAGATTACATTATTTAAAAATGTTTTATTATATAATGAATTGTTTTATCATGTAAATTAAATAATATAGCCATGAAATACTCATGGAATGCTTTAACCTTTTATATTCATTCCTTTGATCTTATATATAAACAACTTCCAAACTATCATCCTATAAAATCTAACTCATTATCTACGTCGTTCATTAATATATATTAAGATTTTGATATATAATAATTATTTTTTATGTTTTATTTTTTTATAATTAGATCTTTTTTTATTTGCAAAAAGAGTGTCACTAAAAATAAGACAACTCTATCAATTTCTTATACACATCTTTTTTCAATCTAACATCTTCTAAAATCTATTAGTCACCTGCGATTATTTCATATATATATATATATATATATTGATTTTTGATGATTTACGTTTTCGATTTGCATGTAATATAATATATATATATATATTGATGTAAATAATAATATATGTAGTTTTATATATTTGTGAATTCTAATTTCAATTATAAAAAAAATAAAAATGAAATTAAAAAAAGAAAGAAAATGAAAGGGTTGACAATTAATGTGTTGAATTAATATTAAAAATAAATCAAAAAAAATGAGAAAAAAGATAGATGTTGTTAAAGGATTCTCATTGAACCACCTTTTGGTTCTTCTTTTAATATATTGACTAGTGTCATGCGTTGCGCGATGACAAAAACTTTTTGTTAGAAAATATGTGATTAAGTTAAAATTAAACATAATTTGTTAATTAACAACTATTGAAATAAAATGTAAAACAATGTATGTGCTAAGAGGGTTTTAGAAGTCAATATTTTTTATTAATTTAACACTATACATTTTCTTGAACCAAAAAGAGCACAAAACATTTGCAAGTTTAATTTTATTTGCAATGCATCACCTACCAGAAATGGGGAAAACCGGAAATAGATCTATGATAAAATCGTTTATTTACAATGAGATGGTATACAAAGACAACAAATTTCAATGAACACAATAGAATTTATGTCTATACAAACTGTTGAGAACGATTTTAGATCTGGTCCAAGACGAACTATTGTAGGGGTTTTATTAAAACCGTTGAATTTGGAATATGGTAAAGTAGCTCCTGGGTAGGGACCGACCCTTTTAATGGGTGTCGCTATGGCTCTATTTACGGTACTTCTATCGATTATTTTGGAGATTTATAATTCTTTCGATTATAGTGCAAATATTTATTAAATATTAACAAAATCATTGTTAATTATTAATATATAGATAATATCTTATTAAATATTTATAAATAGATAATATTTTAATGAATTTTTAAATGTTAATTAATAAGAAGTTAAAATTGATAATAAGTGACTAATTGTTAATTGTTTAATAGTTAATATTAATGGTTAATTGTTTATTAATAGCTTTTAAGTATTGAAAGTTAATCATAAATGGCTAGTTATTAACTTTTAATTGTTAAAGATTAATTTATTTGCTAATGAATAATTGTTGATGGTAATTCTTTATTACTAATTTTACTAATATTTAATCATTAGTGATTAATTTTTAATTGCTAATGGTTAAAGGTTATTTTTTATTAATTATTAAATATTAATTATTCATAATTAACTATAAAATGTTAATTACTTAATATTAATCGTTAATTGTTTTATTATTAATCAGTTCATACCATTTTTAATAAGAAATTGATCCTTTTAGCAAGTTTAGGGCCAAGCCAAGAACATTTTGCAAACCAAGGGTCAAGCCAATAACATTTTGCAAGCCATTTTTTTTACTAAAAATAACCATACCAACATAAAACTAACTCTTATACTAAATAATTCTTCTCTAATTTATTCAGTGTACCAATTTACATTGAATGTGGTTAATTTGTTATATCCCATAAAAATTGTAAATATGTTGTTCTCTCTCATACATATAAAACATTCATGTATATGCATATAGGATAACAACTCGAATCCAACATGCTTCGAATCCAACCATGGTGTCTGCAAACCACAAAACAAAAACCAAAAGAACACCATTCTGTCAAAAGAGAATTCTGATAACCTTCCTGCATTTAAATAAAGGGTTATGATCTATTTGCTCCCTTTAAAAGAGAATATAAGTTCAGTTTATTTGCTCCCTAACAGATATTGTTAGGTGACTAACAGAGAGATCGTTACAAATCATGCAGCATAATTGGTGTATGAAACATCTCAACAAAATCAAGTAGCAACAGGGCAGAAACCAAAGCTGTAATTCTTGTACAAAGTTATTTTTTTTAATAATAAAAAATAATATATTTGGAAAAGAAACTTGAGTTCCAAGTGAAATGAGGGAAAGTCAAGTCGTTCTCTGGGTTTACTTTATATTTTATATATTTATTTTATTCCAATTAAATTAATAATATATTAATCTGGTAAAGCATCTCCTTCGGTTTGGATTTCAATGCGAAGAAGCAAAATGGACTCCCATCTCCCTCCTTTTCGTCTGCCTGAAACTTTTAACACATCCATACGTCTATAATACCCCTAATACGAGAACTAATCATCCACAACCCTGGATAACTATAACCCTCGATAACTATAACCTTTAAAAATAAAAATAGTATATCTTGGTATTGATAACAAAGAATCAACATATTGTATGGAAAAAAGTTTACAAAATATTAACAAAATCAGAAATCGGAAGAAGGATTCTACAAAAACATATTGTAAACCAAAATCACAAATTCACTGGAATTACCAACACAGATTCTAACCAAAGAAGATTGTAAACCATAAATCACAAATCCAATATAAATCAAACAATACCCTTTATAGAGTCTGAAGATTTGAGTACATTGAAGCAAACGACATTCGATACTTTTAGAAAAATAAAAGAAACCCCTCCAACATCGAGATCTTCATTGCTTGTGTCTAACAAAGGGGAGGACCAGACCACTAAAGCAGGACCCCACTACGAAGAGGAGAGGGATTAGAAAGAGAGAAAAGTTTTTGATTTCTCGATTGATGATGATGAAGGTTTTGATTTAGGTATTGGGGTGGAAGAGGAGAGGGATTAGAGGGAGAGAAGAGGTTTTTTTATTTCTCCATTAATTAATGAAGATATTAATGATGATAATGCTAAAGGTCGTGGGTAAGAGAGGATTAAATTAAAGCCTAATAATCTGTTAAAAGAAAATCAAAAAAATGAGAAAAAAAGAAGGGATGAATTCTCAACTATGGGAGTGACAAGTCACCTCCCAATGTTTTTGCTTTATAGATATATATAGATTGATTTAGGCGTTGTATTTAGGGGTGAGCATAACCGGGTACCCGCCTAAATTTTATGGAACCGGAACCGGCGGTTCCTGGAACGAAGGAACCGGAACCGCTTGCATCGGTTCTCTATATTTTGGAACCGATTCCGGTTCCGGGTACCCGGTTTCAATTTTTATTTTAGTGGAAAGAATAAAGCACCAACTTAAAGTAATAAATACAACAAATGTTGAAAACTAATCCGATAAAAACTAACTATTACATAAACAAATTAGACAATCTCGAGTCATGACAACAACATAATGACTTTCATAACTAGAAAGCGGTCGTGTAAAGTGTAATGTTAAATTGTTAATTGTGAAAGTAAACCTAAATGGTAAATTGGTAATAGTTTTTTTTTTAAATATATAAAATTATTTAAAAGAAAAAACATCGGGTACCCGTCGGTTTCGGTTCTAGGTACCCACTGGGGAATCGGTCAGGGCAGGTACCCAGCGAGTAACAGTTCCAAAAAAAATGAGAATCGAAACCGGAACCAGTCTTAATCGGAACCGGAACCAATCACATCGGTTCCGAAACCGGCAGTTCCGGAGCGGTTCCGATTCCAAAGACGGGTACCCAGTTCCGATGCTCACCCCTAGTTGTATTCATATTGAGTTATAAATAAGTTGTAATTCAATATTTATGTCTTAAAACTAGGGTAGCGTGAGTAAGTCTGGTAGTAATATGTATATTGTCCATATGATATATGTTAATTGTTAAATATGATAATCAACAAACAAACGGTGTACAAATTATCTGTAAAAGTCATTAGAATTTAATTAGTGTAACTTAATATATATAATTTTTCCCAATTAATGGTAAAAATGATCCAAAATGAACGATTGGCCAAATTTATGCATTGTTCGTATAATTGATAACATTGTATGGAGTTTACGAAATGTCATCAACTCACTTACGATTATATACATAGAACTTAATTAGTCGTATATAGGATTATATGAACTGATATCCCTCTGTTAGAGGTGTTCCTAAAATGTCTACAATCGAGTAAATATCTCTACGAACAAATGGATTTCTAACCTATCGATTTTAATCAAACAACTACAGATGAGAATTAGCTTACACTTGCTACATAAAAAGTGGGTAACAGGTATTCTAAAACTAACCCCCAAATGTACAAAATTTCCATCTAAATCAAAGTGGTATCCCTCTCAATTCAATTTAACAAATTATGATGCATAAATGCAACTCAAACATATTTAAAATATTGTCCTAAATTGAATATTAAAAACCTTTAATAATCACAACATATAAACACACACAAATGAGCAAAATCATAGGGGAAATTCTAAAAGCTAAATGGCGGAATGTTATAATTGCTAATAATCATGACAATCATTTTGAATCCAATAAAACCTAAATACGAAAAATCAGCAAATCTGAACACCGATCATAACATGCAAAGCAATTAACCGACAAAATAAAGAAGTATTCGACAGTAGAACACCAAAATCCAATCGAATCCCTAACTTCTACACTATAAACTCCAAAAATGACAAGTATGAAACTCATTTCAGCAAAAGCATATCTACAATAAATATTTCATACCCATAAACAAATACAAGGGGTAAACCTTGATTTTTATGGTCAAATGAGCTACATTTTTTAACTTCAAAACCAATATGAATTTGTCTACAACGGAAGTTGATAGGCACATGAAAATCTATAGCAATTTGACGTGATTCCACAATTCACGTGATCCCTAAGGGCATGTCTGGTTTGCCGGAATGGATTGGAATTAGAGGGATTTAGATTTTAAATCCATTCCAATCCCGTGTTTGTTTTGTAGGATTGTCCATAGGATTTTGAAATCCTAAGGGGATGACTAGGATTTCAAAGGATTTCGTAGGATTTTATATAATCATGTTTAACAATATGTTAAAAATACTTGTTTTCTAATAATTAAGTAAATAAAAGGTAATTTAATTATTTTATACTATTTTGTAATTTTATAATGAATTTTTTATAAATAACAGAATTCAAATCCATTCCAATCCTACAAACCAAACACACAAAAGGATTCCAAATCCTGTTAAATCCAAATCCATATATGAAATCCAATCAATTTCAATCCATTTCGACAAACCAAACGCGCCCTAAATTTCCAAACATGTTAATTACTCAAGTCTAAGACGCGATTTAGTGAACCTAAGTCTTAGGGGCTGTGCTGACAGTTGTTGAATGGTTTGGTGCAGAATGATTAATTGGTCATAATGATTAAGATAATCTTATGATATTATGCAAAATGAAATATGGTTGTTTGGCAATAATTCAGAATGAAATTAGGGCGCTGAATGGTTAAGGGAGGCCCAAGATACAAAATCATTCAGAGGATTTTGGAACCAATAAGAGGCTGATAGGGTCATTTTATTGACCCTATTTTTAGCCCTCTTTTTATAATTTTGAGCTAATTTTCGTTTTTCCATTGCGTCTTTTAATTTATTTTTACGGCTTTATTGTTTAGATTAACGTTTATCGCTTTCGGTTTTAAATAACTCTATTTTACATGAAAAAGCGACAAAAATCTCATTTCTTTATATTTACATGTTTTAGGCTCGGAGCATGGGCCGTGAGGAGTCGACTTTACGATGGCGCGGAAACGAAATTACGACTTCTCTTTTTGGGCCGTTGATGCAAGACGAGATAATGGACCGGACTTTTGAAGATAATGGGCCGCCTTTTTGTATGAGCTTTTGTTATAACTACTTGGGCCGAAAATTTGTAATTTGGATGACCATTTTTTTGGGCTACCTCCTTTCTCACATTTTTGGGCCCCCATGATTAATACTTTGGCCCCAAGTTTGGTTTATCACTATAAATAGGGGTGCTTGGTTCTTGTAAAAATAATCCCATCTCATTCCATAACATGTTTTGGTCTTAGAAAGTTAGATAGATGGAGAATTTCCTTGTAATGGAAGTTTGAAAGTGTGAGCTAAGAATCCATAAGTTGATCTTGATTATTCTAGCTCACGGTTCAAACTTTTGCTTTTGATTAATATTAATGCTAGTCACGTTTTCGTTACAAATATTCGTCTCTCGTTATTTCTCCGCATCTTTCTTATAAGTCGATACATTTGAGTAAGTTCTTGGTTTTTATTTTGGTCTCATTACGACTTTAGTTCTATTACAAACCGGAAGTCCGAAAAATAATTTCGGATTCCCAACTTTTGTTGGTTCACGGTTTGTTGTAGTTTATTAAATCCGTTTTATGTTTCCAATTTTATAAAAATCAATCGTACGTTAGTTAGTCTCCTTTACATCTTACATCGTTAAAAGCACTATGAAATCTTCGATCAAATCGCGTTTGAATTCCACATTTGAAACAAGATTTTCCTTCACCAATTTTTATTACGTCTAGTTTTATAATTCTTACTTTACTCTACTGTTATTTATTTTAACGCACTTTAATTCCCGCAGTTTAATTTATGTACTTTAATTTCCCGTCTTTTACTTTATGTCATTTAATTTCTGAAATTTAATTTACGTTATTTACTTTCAGTCTTTTATTTTACGCAACTTTATTTCATTGTCCAAAGAGAGGTTAAGGGCACAACAATCCTACGATTTTTATCGTTGATTGTTTGAAAACGCTGGTCATCTCTTTTAGAAAGGTTAAGGGCACAACTTTCCTACGATTTTTATGGTTGATTGTTTGAAAACGCCAATCACCTCCTTTAGTTAAAATTACATTTACTTTTCTGTTATATTTAGAATCAGTACAAAGTTAAGCTGGGACCGAGAATGATAAAAGTTAAAATGGTGTATCGTGTCGCATGATTGTCCGACGTTATTTAAATTAAAGTTATATTTTATGGTGGACTGCAATTAATCAATTGACAACTGGTTTATTGTATGCTGACTTATTTTAAGTTACATAAAATATCGACTTTAAGATAACGAAGGAATGCAGTCTCATCATTTTAACCAATTATTCATCTTATCCCAACAGAGCATTGTACCGTGTACTTCTTTTTAATTAATTGTTTAATTAGTGTTAATCAAAACCCCCAATCAAAAATATTGTTTTCGAATTCGCCATCTGAAACTCGCTTTTACAGACTCGACTTTCGAGGAGAACTTTTCCACGCTTCCCTGTGGGATCGATATTCGGTACTTTGTACCATTATTACTTGTTACAAGACGACAGTAGATTAAGATGTATACTTGCGTCGAGATCTATTTTCTTGCATTTTAAAAAGGTGTAAACACGAAAAGCCGCGATAGAGGCATACCTTTTTTTTTGTCAAACAAGATTCACTTCTTAGCGATTCAGATGTTACCTCTTAATGGAACTATTAAGAGGTAAACAAACATCCCCTTAGAGATATCACCTTATCAAAGGAGAGAGGTGAGACTCTGAGGGGCTGGTGCGTGACTGAGGGAGAAGCAGACAACAACAACAACAGGCCGTTGGTGAGTAGGGATGGAAACGAGGCGGGTATTGGGTGGGTAATACATCCCCCGTCCCCAACCCCGTCTCCCGTTTAAGCCCCCTTCCCCGACCCCGCCCCAACTAATCCTCGACGGGTTCGGGGGGGGGGGGAGGAATACTCGACGGGTTTCGGGAACCCGTTGGTTACCCGTTTAGTAAAAAACAATGTGTTTTAAAATTAAAGTTATAATAAATTGTCACTATATTAATTGCCAATATTTAAATAACATATTTATTTGTCAATTAGTAATAAATATAGACATATTTTCATATATTTATTTAAGCACACACTATATACATAAATTAAAAAAATTAATCGGGGTCGGATTAGGGGCGGGTAATTGTCATCCCTGACCCCGACCCTGAACCCGATTAGGGTATGAAAATAAATCCTCATCTCTGCCCCGTTACCCGTCAACCCGGGGAATCCCATCCCGTTAGGGTCGGGTACCTGCGGGTACTGTAACACCCTAAAAATAGAGAGAATTTAAAAATCGGAAATTCGGCAATATGACGTCTATAATTTGAGAAAACATGTTCACCCTAAAGTAGGGTCCAAACAAAACCTGGATAATAATATGGTAATAGAATTCTAAAAACCGAAGTATGCCATCCCAAATTGGGGAAGTAAAGTATAATGTTACAACCCAACAAATCAAATAAAGATTAACTCAATAACCTACTAATTTAGACTAGTTACATCAAGATTAAGGACGGGTGTTGACACATTACTCCCAATAATTATACCACAGCTATATCGGGTGAACGTCTCTATAATCTCCAAAAATGCTACAATCCTTCAACACCTCTCCACTCAAGCTCGAGGAGTCCCACCACTATGATGTCATGTTATATATGTCATTTTAAGAAAAAGTGTTAGGCTAAAGTCTAGTGAGATCAAACATTTATATTGGGGAAAACAGTAAATTCCAAACGGGATAATTAAAGAAAATGTCGGAGTAGTAAGGGTACATAAATCCTTACTTTTTGTTAGGCTCGGTAGCTTTAAACGTACACCCACGGAAAATCAACTTCAACCACATAGGGCCCTTACGTTGAGATTCTCACCCAATATCGTGTATTAGCACGTTGGACTTATACCCTATCCGATGCCTAACAGTGCCTCGATGTGGAAAACTAGCGTTCCATCATCAAACAAAATGATATAATTAGATTATGGGGTTATGACCCCCAAATGCAACCAAATATGTCATACAATGTCAATAAGGCCAACCAAATGCTCCAACAATAAAAAAGTAAACCAATGTGCTAACAAAGAAAACAAGATTCCATATGATATTTCAAATAATTTCCAAGAGGTTCCAATTTAATACTTTAAATAGTATTTCCATACTTTAAATCCAAGTTCCCAAGTCCTCATTCAATAAACACGCATCAATATCTCAAAACCCTAATTTTGATTTCAAGCATTTAAACAAGAAATTAAAGGAAAACATATTTCTCATGTACAAGTCTCCAAATACTTCAAGATATAAGTTCTTTAATTTCAAAATCATACTCATCCATATAAACCCTTAAATCTCCAAAGTTAGGTTTTTGGTGAAACTCACCCACATCAAGAGAAAACAAGGTGGAGATGTTTATAAGGTTAAAATCATAGTTGACATGTACAAAGTTTGTGAAAATAGAAAGAAACTCACCTTGGTAGTTTTCAAAGAGAAAACCAAACCCTAGAATGAACAGGATGGTGGGTTGAGGTTGTTCAAGCTTAATCCTTCCACTTAATACTTATAAACACCTAGGGGAGATTATAAATGCTCAAGAGAAGTGGTAGCTAAGAGCATTAATGAGGGATGATGACTTGGGGTAAGAACTCACCTTGGAACTGCAGAAAATTCGACCTAGAGCTTTCCCAAAATCAAATAAATGAGTGAAAATCACGAGCTTCATAATTTATACTAAAACCCTTGCCGACGACAGTAACATGCGATAGTGACATCTGTCACTATCGCGAGCATTATCGCCCGAATTCCCCCGCTCTCGGTACCTCTCCCGTGGTTGTGACACCGTGATAGTGACCAAGGCACTCTCGCCTGGCACTATCGTGCAGAGTGTACCGCGACCCTTTTCCCCCGGCGATTGTGCCTTAGCGACAATGACACCATGTCACTATCGCGAGTACTTTATCGAAAGTCGAGGTTCACGAAACTCTTTTCCGGTTAGGCATGATTTGAATACTAGGAGTTATTAAATTGCAACTGGTTCAAAATTATACAGTAAATCTCTATCAAGAGAATGAGCATTACACAAGCTCTCAAATTTTGGGGTGTTACAATCCTCCCCAACTTGGGAATGATTTCGTCCCCGAAATCCCAACTAAACGAACAATTGAGGGTACCGATGCTTCATGTCTTCTTCCACCTCCTAAGTCACGTTGGCACCATGATGGTGCTTCCATTGGACCTTGACCATCGTGACTTCTTTGTGACGAAGTCTCTTGGTCTCTCTCTTTAGAATGGCTTCGGGTTCTTCAATCCATCGGTTGTCGTCCACTCGAATCTCCGACAATGGTATGATGCTTTCTTCCTCCGCCAAACACTTCCGTAGATAGCATACATGAAACGTAGGGTAGATTCCGTCCATCTCCTATGGTAAATCTAGCTTGTAGGCTTGCATCCCAATACGCTCAAAACGGTAAACGGTCCAAGGAAACGGGGACTCAAATTTCCACGTTTTCCAAACCGTATTAGGCCCATCCACGGGGACACCTTCAACATCACACGGTCTCCCACTTGAAATTCTACCGACCACCTCTTCTTATCAGCATCGCTTTTCTGTCGATCTTGCGCCACCTTCAAACGTTCCCGGATTGATTTGACTTTGTCGGACGTATCTTGCATAATTTCCGGCCCAACAAATTGCTTTTCACTCGCTTCTAACCAACACACGGTGGTTCTACATTTCTTCCCATACAAAGCTTCAAATGGTGCCGCTCCAAGGCTAGAGTGGTAACTGTTGTTGTATGCAAACTCCACCAAAGGTAAATGGGTATCCCAATTACCACCTAAATCGATCACACATGATCTAAGCATGTACTCCAAAGTTTGAATCGTCCTTTCTCTTTGTCAGTTCGTCTGTGGATGGTACGCCATACTCAAATTCACACGCGTACCCATCTAATGATGTAGCGCTCCCCAAAATCTACAAGTAAATCGACTATCACGGTCGGAGACTATAGACAAGGGTATACTGTGCCTAGAGACCACTTCATCAATATAAAGTTTTGCCAATTTATCCATTGGCAAGGTTTCCCGTATCGTTAGAAAGTGAGCACTCTTCGTCAAACGATTGACAATCACCCAAATGGTGTCGTTGCCCCGCAAAGTCCTTGGTAGCTTGGTCACGAAGTCCATGGTAATCTTGTCCCATTTCCACTCGGGTATCTCCAACGATTTTAGGATCCCATAAGGTCGTTGATGCTCAACCTTTACTTGTGAACAAGTCACACACCGTTCTACATAGTGTGCCACATCCAACTTCATAACCGGCCACCAATAGTGAAACTTTAAGTCTCTATACATCTTGGTGCTTCCCGGGTGGATGGAGTATTTGGACTTGTGCGCGCTTCCAAAAGTAGTTCCCGGTTTCCTCCAATCCTTGGCACCCAAACGCGTCCATTGAAACACTTAATCCCTCGGGCCTCGGCTATCATCTGTCAAGAGTAGTCATTGCTTGGTCATCACTTCATCCTTGAGGTTTTCCTCCAACAAGGCTTCGGCTTGTGCCGCTTTAATATTCTCTATGAGGCTAGACACTAATTCAATTCTTGTAAGCTTGGCTCGAAGCCTCCCACTATATTCCTTCCGACTTAAGGCATCGGCCACCACGTTTGTTTTACCTGGGTGGTAAAGTAACTCACAATCGTATTCCTTGAGTAGTTCCAACCATCTTCTTTGCCTCATATTTAGCTTCTTTTGATCGAAGACATACTTCAAGCTCTTGTGGTCCGTATACAAGGTACACTTCGTGCCATAAAGATAGTGTCGCCACAACTTCAACGTGAACACTACTCGCCGCTAACTCCAAATCAACAGTGGGGTAGTTATTCTCATGTACCTTTAGTTGCCTCGACGCGTAGGCAATCACCTTTCCACTTTACATGAGCACGCACCCAAGAACTATTTTGGATGCATATCTATAAACCACAAAATCCTCCGACCCTTTCGGCAAGGATAAGATCGGGGCTTCACATAATTTCTTTTGCAACATTCGGAAAGCTTTCTCTTGAGATTCGTTCCACACGAACTTCACATTCTTCTTGGTCAAGGCGGTCAATGAAGAAGCAATCTTGGAGAAATCTTGAATGAACCTTCGGTAATAACTCGTTAAACCCAAAAACCTTCAGATCTCGGATGGACTCTTAGGAGGTTCCCAATTCATCATGGTTTCTATCTTTGCTGGATCCACCTTCGCACCATCCTTCGTGACTACGTGACCCAAAAACTGCACCTCTTTTAGCCAAAATTCACACTTGGAAAATTTCGCATAGAGCTTATCCTTCTTTAAGACCTCTAAAACATTATGAAGGTGATGCACGTGGTCGGATTCATCCTTGGAGTAGATTAAGATATCGTCAATGAATACGATGACTGACTTATCAAGGAATGGTCGACACACACGATTCATCAAGTCCATAAACACTGTCGGGGCGTTCGTTAGACCGAAGGGCATCACCAAGAACTCGTAGTGCCCATAGCGCGTCCTAAATGCGGTCTTTGGGATGTCGTCCTCCTTGACCTTGACTTGATGGTAGCCTGAACGTATATCGATCTTTGAGAAACACCCCGCTCCTTGAAGTTGGTCAAATAAATCATCGATTCTAGGGAGTGGGTACTTATTCTTCACGATCACCTTATTCAACTCCCTATAATCTATGCACATCCACATGGTGCCATCCTTCTTCTTCACGAATAAGACTGATGCTCCCCATGGTGACGAGCTCGGCCTCACGAATCTCTTCTAAAGAAGGTCTTGTAGCTGTCCCATCATCTCTTTCATCTCCGACGGGGCCAAACGATAGGTAGCTCTAGCTATCGGAGCCGCTCCCGGTGTTGTCGATCTTGAATTCTACCTGACGATCGGGTGGTAATCCAGGTAAGTCATCTGGGAACATGTCGGGGAATTCCTTTACTACCTTCACATCTACAAGCCTTTTCTTCTCGAGCTTGGCATCTATAACATACGCCAAAAAGGATGAGCATCCTTTCGATAAACACTTTCGTGCCTTCGCCATGCTGATAATTGCTACCTCACCTTTCCGCCTTTCACCATACACGGTCACCGTCTCATTATCCGAAATTGGAATTCAAATTAGTTTCTTCGCACAAAGAATTCGGCATGGTTATTCGCTAACCAATCCATTCCTATGACCACATCAAATCCCCCAATAGCCATTGGCATTAAATCAACCGAATATTCCTTTCCTTCGATTTCCAATTTGAAACCTCTAAGAATCTCCCAAATCACTACTTGATCACCGTCCGCTAGCTCTACCACTAAGGCATCCTCTGAGCTACTAGCGGGCACGGATAACTTTTGACATAAAGAACTCGACACAAACGAAAAACTTGTGCCCAAATCAAACAATATGCGTGTAGGTACGGAGTTTAGGAGAAACGTACCCGACACTACATCCGTCGAAGCCTTCGCCTCCTCGGTAGTCATCTGAAAGGATCTCCCCGTTGCTCTCGAAGGATCCACCTTCTTCCCCCTGCTACTCCAGTCTTCAATTTCGGGCACTCGCTTATGATGTGACTCGATTCCTTGCATCCAAAACAAATTTGCCCTCTGATCGAGAAGTCTCCGTAATTGTGGCCAGGCTTGCCACATTTGAAACAGGGTTCAGAACCCGAGTTACAAGGACTGAAGTATTTGCTCCGGCACTTGGAGCACCATGGGACCTCCCATCTAGGGTCGGTCCCCCGTTGGTTGTTGTTGAACTGTTTCAGTCTCTTGGAGGGTACAAAATTTCCCCCCATCTTCTTTTCTCTCCTACTCCACCTCTCTCCATCTTGTTAGAACCATAGGAATCTTCCACTAGTTGAGATTCCTCGATTGCCTCCCGGAGGGTAGAGGCCTTGGACACCCGCACCATGTTCATCATCTCGGTCGGTAAGCCTTTGATGTAGGCTTTGATCTTCTCTCTTTCAGTTGGGACCAGATGCCCCACCAACCCAGTTTGTCCATAAACTAACGGTTGTACTCTTTTACTGACAAGTTTTCCTTCCTCAAGTTTCGGAATTCTTCTTCTATCCGGTCCATGTCTCGCTCATTACAAAATTCCTTCATCAATTTCTTCTTGAAAGTTGGCCAGCTCAATTTAGCCAACACCGTAGCATCCACAGAAGTGAAGTAAACGTTCCACCATGTGAGGGTCGCCCCTCTGAGCATCTGAGAACCAAATTTTTCTTTCTAACTTTCTCCACATTCACTCGATCGAAAATCCTGCTCCATTTCCCGAATCCAGTTCATACATGCCACCGGATCGTTCGAGCCCTTGAATTCCGGTGGTCAGCAACCAAGGAAGGCCTTAAAGGTGCAAGCTTTTGTCACTTGCCTTGCTTCCGGGGTTGCGGTCTTATCGGTGGAAATTCCATTTCCAGTACCCCCGGATCCCTCTATAATGACATTTTCAGCAACCGTTTCGTGCCTACGGTTATTGGTGTCCTTGTCCTTAAGTATCTTCAAGAACATTTCCTGTTGTTGGGCCATCGCCGCATTCATCGTTTGCATCATCCGATCCATCATTCTTGTTTCTGTAGTTACTTCTTCCATTATCGGTTCAGATGTGGCTATGTTGCGTCGGGTTATATGCTCAATCCTTCCGCCTAAAACGTTATGCTGGGGTGGGGGCAATTCAGCCGTTGTCACCCTTGGTTGGTCAACCGTGGATGTCGTTGCATCTTGGCCATCCGACCGACTTCGAGTGTTTTGCATAGTCTTCCACACATATGCGAGAATACAGGTGAGAAAAAGACTACAAGGATTATAGACAAGGAAATGTACTACTACATTCATTAATCATCATAACAATGGAAAACAAGCATACTTACGTAAAACATCTTCATAATAATGTTAGCTAAGTGAAATTATGAACATATGATACGTAAGAATTCTCATCACCACTTCCACAACTCTCAATTAGTGTAATTTCCGTCGACTCTAAGACCATCCTATCTTAAGGGTTCTATCGAATCTCACAATCACAACTTACAGTCTCAGCTTAAGTCTAGGTATTCTACCTTCATACCTAGTTCACTTAAACTACAGCTCTGATACCAACTTGTAACACCCTAAAAATAGAGAGAATTTAAAAATCGAAAATTCGGCAATATGACGTCTATAATTTGAGAAAACCTGTTCACCCTAAAGTAGGGGCCAAACAAAACTTGGATAATACGGTAATAGCATTCTAAAAACCGAAGTATGCCATCTCAAAACGGGGAAGTAAAGTATAACGTTACAACCCAACGAATCAAATAAAGATCAACTCAACAACCTACTAATCTAGACTAGTTACATCTAGATTAAGGATGGGTGTTAACA
The DNA here is from genome assembly GCA_954870635.1 of Arctium minus. Taxonomy (NCBI): domain Eukaryota; kingdom Viridiplantae; phylum Streptophyta; class Magnoliopsida; order Asterales; family Asteraceae; genus Arctium; species Arctium minus. Next base: position 37,220,457 of record OX941087.1, on the reverse strand, counting down.
CTTTACTCCCAAAAATTATACCACAGCTATATCGGGTGAATGTCTCTATAATCTCCAAAAATGCTACAATCCTTCAACACCTCTCCACTCAAGCCCGAGGCGTCCCACCACTAGGATGACATATTATACATGTCATTTTAAGAAAAAGTGTTAGGCTAAAGTCTAGTGAGATCAAACATTTATATTGGGGAAAACAGTAAATTCCAAATGGGATAATTAAAGAAAATGCCGGAGTAGTAAGGGTACATAAGTTTTTACTTTGATACAAATACCTCTTGGGTTGACGGAGGAGACCCGCTTACTAACACAAGTGACGGAACACGAAAGTAAGCCACTTGACGAGTTAGTAAAACTAAACACATAATAAAATACACACAAGGGATGTTAGGCTCGGTAGTTTTAAACGTACACCCACGGAAAATCAACTTCAACCACATAGGGCCCTTACGTTGAGATCCTCACCCAATATCGTGTATTAACATGTTGGACTTATACCCTATCCGATGCCTAACCGTGCCTCGATGTGGAAAACTAGCGTTCCATCATCGGACAAAATGATACAATTAGATTATGGGTCATGACCCCCAAATGCAACTAAATATGTCATACAATGTCAATAATGCCAACCAAATGCTCCAACAATTAATATGTCAACCAATATGCTAACGAAGAAAACAAGATTCCATATGATATTTCACATAATTTCCAAGAGGTTCCAAGTTAATACTTTAAATAGTATTTCCATACTTTAAATCCATGTTCCCAAGTCCTCATTCAATAAACACACATCAATATCTCAATACCCTAATTTTGATTTCAAGCATTTTGTGTGTCCCTGATTCAAGATTCTTATCACAATCAAACAAACAAAACAAGATTTAACAACTACCTGTTTTGATTTCAATTTCACAATCCAAAGATTACAAACACATATTGCAATTTTTCTCTCTCTAAACGTATATTTCTCTCTCTACAATCTCTCTGAATCTAAACTCAATAACTAGTCATCTATCTATTAAAGAAAAACAATTCTATTTATACCTATCATCTAAAACAAGGAAAACAAAACAAATACAATTGACTTTGACATTATTACAAAATGACTTTGACTTTTAATGAGAGTTGACTTTCCAGCTTTGACTTCTTGAACCTTTGACCTTCAGTAGTCTTCATGATCTTGTATCCAACATATTTCTGCTCTAACAGTCTCCTCCTTTGGATTCAAGATCATCTTTGAACAATTTAGCAAATCAATCTCCCCCTTTGGTTCAATCTGGACAATCTCTTCCTTTGCAACAAATTTCTTCACTAAGCACAAACATTGCAATCTTTTCTTCCTTTGACTGTATTCTTCCCAAGGCTGTCTTTGAACAAAATTAACAATCTCTCCCAAATATGGTAGAAACAATCTTCAATAATCTCTTCAAAAATTACCACACAACTCTTTCAGACTTCGGAAAGAAATTATCTTCAGATTTAGCTTGACTTGCTTCAGCAAATAATCTTCAAAGAAAATTTCTGTAAAATCAACATATCTTCAAACATCTTTGACTTTGCTTGTACAACCTTTCAAACTTTCAAACTTTGAACTTTATCTTCTTCAAATCTTTCACTCTGAAATTTCTGACTCTGACATTTCTTTAAATCATCTCCCCCTTTTTGATGAATAGAGCATCTATAACATCAAAACTTTCATCAAGAAATGTCGTTGACCATTCTGATCTGTCCAAGAGCCTCTGATTTATTGATCCGTAACCATGTATTCATCTAGATCTTTTCAAATCCAGACAAATTAGGAATGTAACACCTGAATCAACAAATGAATCAGTTAACATGCCTGTCAGTAACATGAAGTTACTGTGTGTAACGGATACACATAGGAAAGGAGCTTTTGTTATGTTCACTCCCCCAGGGCTTCCATCCAATCATCGAAACACCATAAAGGCAATTTCTATGAACGTTATGACAAGAAAACAAATTCCTTGTGTGTTCGTGCAAGTGTAGAAAGAATTAAGCATATGATGATTGCTTTTATAAAGACTCAAAATTGTGTAAACCACTGAGACAACAGTAGATAAACACAGACTCAATGTGCATGATTGAAGTGTGAAGGTGGGGCAAAATTCCTTCTGTTTCAATATCCAGATTTTTCAAATGAAAACCAGATAGTGTAGATGCTGCGTCCCCAGAAAAATATGAAACATTTTCTTTTTAAGAAGAAAATGAGTAGTTGGTGGGGTTTTATCAAGAGTTGGCATGGGCTAGGTGCCTGTTTCAATAATGTTCACGAAGAATTGTGAAGCATTAGTAATGTGGCTGCCCGGCTCAGAAAGTAGTTGGTGCAGAGTTTGATATTCTTTTACTCTGTTCTCACACCCTCTTTCTTTTTATCATGAAGCTCACATCTAACGAAACTCTCTTTTCCATTTTACCTCAACGCACAACCTACACTCATTTCTTTTTTACTCCTCACACTCAATCACTATGGATTAACTTCTTGGGTAGGAAACATTGGTTAATGTGAATCCATAGAAGTTTCATTTAAGTCCTAGCACAATGAAATCCCATGTTTTCCTAGAAAGCATATGCTGCTCAAATGATTTAACTTGATCAGTTAAAGCTAAAAAAAAAATACAAGTCAGATGGATATATGCTCAGAAGATATAATCATGAAGATTTGAGCATTTTAAAACAATGAAGTATTTTCAAACAAGTATATTGAAAGAATAAACATGAAGACAAGAATCTTGTTTGAAAATCTGACATTGTATGAAAATGATCAGAAATGAAATGATATAGCAATCAAAACTTATGGTCAAGAATAATGGATATTGTCCATATGAATCAAAATATAGACATTCTTGAAAGAACGTTTCGAAATGAAATGACGTTAAAAAATTCATTGAAATACAAGCGGGGTGTCTTACCATCGAAAAAATATGTTTCAAATTTGAGACATGGTAAGAACATTTTGAACAAAAAGTCAAACCGGTGTGTGAGAATACTTGAAAGTATAAAGAAAAGACAATACACAAGTATTTATCTTTGGAAACACACGGTTTGTAATCATATAAGCACAAATAAAATGAAAACATTTAAAATCACACTTCTAATTCATGAAATCTGTTTGAGAATCGAGAAGTGGTTTGAACATTTAAGAAAATGTTTTCTATGATCGAAAGTCGTCCTTCTTTCAACCATATATGAGATTAAGAATAGAAATAAAACCTTTTCGCTTCGTCTTAAATCTCATGAAGTCAAGCTTAAAGTCATAAAGATATGATCTTGTAAGCTTCTCTCATCCTGCACAAGTCTCAAAGTCATGTCAAAGCAACTTTATTCACAAATTTATTTGAAAAATAAAACGACATAAAACAGTAAAACATTGTAATCAGAAATCATAACCTTACTCCTTTTTTTATACTCATAGACTCCCCCTAAAATCATGCATCACAAAAATTTAACAGTTAAGTAAATGCAACAAGTCTATAAACTCCTCCTCAAAATAATGTTGATCATCTTATAAGCTTGTCTCACTCCCCCTGAGATCATAAACAACATGTTAAAGTGCAGATATCCTTTCAGAAATAATGATAAAGAAATGTTGAAAAGTTACAATAAAAGAAACTTTAATAGGTAATCTTTGATTAGACCTTGAGATTTAGCATACCAAGCTTAGATACAAGAAAATTGAATCTCTTTTCATCTAAAGGTTTGGTAAACAAATTTGCAAGTTGATAATAAGTTTTTACAAAGTAAAGTTCTATTGTACCTTTTTCTACATTATCTTTAATAAAATGATACCTGACATCAATGTGCTTTGTTTTAGTATGCTGCACAGGATTAGCTGATATTGCGATAGCGCTCTTCGAGTCACAATAGATCGGTATTTTGTCAAACTTGAATCCATAGTCTCGAAGCTGTGTTCTCATCCACAAGACCTGATAGCAGCAACTGGCAGCAGCTACATACTTTGCTTCAGCAGTCGAAGTGGAAACACAAAGTTATTTCTTTGATGCCCAGCTAACGAGCTTGTCTCCAAGGAATTGAATATGACTTGAAGTGCTCTTCCTGTCCAACATGCACCCTACATGATCTGCATCTGAATAAGCAGTCAGTTCAAACCCTGTATCCTTAGGATACCACAGACCAAGATATGCGGTCCCCTTCAGATATCTAAATATCCGTTTGACAGCAGCCAAATGGTATTTTTAGGATCAACCTGATATCTAGCACACAAGCATGTTGAAAACATTATATCTGGCCTACTTGAAGTAAGATACATTAAAGAACCTATCATGCCTCTATAAGTCCTAACATCAACAACTTTTCCCGAAGGATCAGTGCCAATTTTAGTACCTGGTGCCATTGGGGTTCCAATTGGTTTACAATTTTCCATTTTGAATTTCCGAAGAATATCAAAAATGTACTTAGGTTGATTAATGAAAATCCCCATTGAAAACTGTTTGACTTGTAATCCGAGAAAGAAATTCATCTCTCCCATCATACTCATCTGGAAACGTGACACCGTAAGGCTTGAAAAATTCTTACAGTATTTAGGATTTGTAGAACCAAATATAATATCATCTACATATATTTGAATAAGAATGATATCGGCCTTTTCCTTTTTGATAAACAAAGTGGTATCGACTTTACCTTTTGAAAAACCTGACTTGACCAAGAATTTTGATAGAACATCATACCAGGCGCGAGGTGCTTGTTTCAGACCATAAAGAGCTTTATCCAAAATGTATACGTGATTTGGCTTATCTGGATTTACAAACCCTTCTGGCTGAGAGACATAGACTTCCTCCTTAAGTATGCCATTCTGAAAAGCAGTCTTCACGTCCATTTGGTAGACAGTGAAGTTCTTGTGAGTTGCGTAGGCTAAAAACATGCGGATTGCCTCTATACGCGCTACTGGAGCATACGTCTCGTCATAGTCGATGCCTTCCTCTTGCCTATATCCCTTGGCAACAAGTCGATCTTTGTTCTTTATGACAATGCCATCTTCGTCCTTTTTATTTTTGAAAACCCATTTAGTGCCGATAACGGTTTTTCCTTCTTGTTTTGGCACTAATCTCCAAACCTTCAGGGCTTCGAACTGGTTTAACTCTTCTTGCATGGCAGACACCCAATCCGAGTCAGCTAGAGCCTCTGATACACGAGTGGGCTCTATCTTGCTAAGGAATGAGTCATGCAGACATTGATTTAGAGTTGCTGACATAGTTTGCACCGGCTTGTTTAGATCTCCAATAATTTGATGTAAAGGGTGCTCTTTGGTCCAGCGATGTTCATGAGGGAGTGGATTAGATGAAGATTGATCATGATTATCATCTAAAAATCCACTATCATCTTCTTCAGTTTGTTCATCATGAGAGAGGGATTCAGTTGAATTAATTGATGCAGAAGCTTCAGTAGGTACAACTTGTTCAGTCTGTTGTTTTGTCCTTACATCACATCCTACCGACTCAGCAAATTCTGGCTCTTCATTAACCGTTACAACTTCAACAATCGGAGTAGGTATTTGGACTGAAATTTCTTGTTGAATTGTGGAATTTGATTCAGTTGAAATATCTGATGTGGTTGGATGAGTAATCGTTGAAACTTCAATCCTATCAACCACAACAGGTTTAGTCAATTTAGACCCAAGAAATTCGTCATAAAACAGTTCAAATAAAAGATCTAAATCAGATAAATGATTAGTAGACGTTGATGCTTCATCTGATTTGTTCTTTTCAGGTACAGCTTCTGAACTGATTTGTCCAGAAGCTAGCACTCCGGTTATCACGGGTTCTGAACTGACTTGTTCAGAAGCCATATCCTCATCGAATGTGACGTTTACGCTCTCGATAACAGTCTTCGACTTCTTCAAATAAACTCGATATGCAGCAGATGTAGAAGAATATCCAATGAAGATGCCTTCATCTGCCTTAGCACTGAACTTGTTCAGATTCTCTTTGTCGTTTAGCACAAAACACTTACAACCAAAAATATGAAAATATTTGATGGTTGGTATTCTGTTGTTAATCAACGCATACAGAGTCTTTTGAAATATGCGGTATATCATGGAACGGTTTTGAGTGTAGCACGCAGTCGAAATAGCATCTGCCCACAGAAACAAAGGAAGGTCTGATTGGCTGAGCATAGTGCGAGCCACCTCGACTAGCGTTTGATTTCGCCTTTCGACTACTCCATTATGTTCAGGCGTACGAGGAATAGAGTATTGATGTGATATCCCGACCGATTCGAGATACTCTTCAACAGTTCTATTTTTGAACTCTGTGCCGTTATCAGTTATGAGAAGCTTGACTGGTTTCTGCAGATTTACCTAGGTCGTCTTCAGAAATGTGATGAGGACTTAGGGCGTCTCATCTTTTGAACGTAGAAATTTGACCCATGTGTATCGCGAATAGTCGTCCACGATAACAAGAACATATTTCTTTCCACCTAAGCTTTGCGTTCGCATCGGACCACAAAGATCCATATGCAACAACTCTAATGGAGAACTGGTACTAGGTTCAGGCTTTGGTTTATGTGGAGCTCTCTTCATCTTCCCTTTTTCACATGTTGCACACAAGTGTTCTTTCACGTACTTTAACTCAGGAAGTCCATTCACTAACTTTCCACTGACAAGCTTGTTTATGTAGCGAAAATTCAGATGAGATAACCTCTGATGCCATATCCAGCTTTGTTGCATCGTGGCTTTTGAAAGTTGACACACCTGATTGTCAGTCTGGACCTTTGACAAATTGATTGTGTAAAGATTTGACTTGCGAGTGCCAACCAAGAGTTCCTTGCCGTCTTCAGTTTGTACAGAACACCTCTTGGCCTTGAAATTCACCTCTAAGTCTTTGTCACAGAACTGGCCAATGCTGAAAAGGTTGTGTCCTAGTCCTTCTACGTAACTCACCTTCTTAATCGTCACTTTGTCATGAATTACATCGCCATACCCCAGAATTGGCGAGAACTGGTCATTTCCAAACCTAATTGTGCCGCAATACTTCTTTGTATAATTAGATAACATATCTTTTTGCCCAGTCATATGCTTGGAACAGCCTCTATCCAAGTACCACATATGACGGGTCTGCACATGAGAAAATCACAAAACAAGTGGTTTAGGTACCCATTTATAAATGGGACCTTCAGTGTTAGTGCAAGATTTTGGCACCCATTTAAATTTGGGCCCGCTTTTCTTTTGAAAACCATAAGAAGAATTAGAACAAGAAGAATAAACATGATAAGTGCCAAACCAATCAACATAATTTTGTCGAGAAGCAAAATCATTCCGATGATAATTAGAAGACCTTCTAGTATACGGAGATAATTGGAATAATTGTTTTATAGAATATTTCTTGTAATGAGTTACAAGTTTTTGTTTATTAAAAGCAATATCCACAATTACACCTGAAGTACTATTAGTATTCCTATTACATGACGATTCAGAAATTGATTTTGCCTTCTCATCAACATTCTGCTTTGGTCGCCATGTTGATTTAACTCCAAGCTCTTTCTTTCTCAGATCTGAAACATTTGAAATTTTAGAGTTAGACTTGTAAGAATCAACAAAATGCTTCCTCTTTGGCTTACCAGTTGTAGTCGGTTTCTGTGAATACTTAAATTTCTTCTTTTTGTCTTTGGCAACTTTGGTTTTCACAGAAACTGATTTATCAACTTTCGTTGATGTTTCACCTTTTTCATATACACTTGGTAATCCAAAAGAGTTTATGACAAATTTTGAATGATCAGGAAGTTTAGCATTGAAATCAAATTGAGCAACACATTCATCTAAATCACCATCCGAATTTAAGAAATCAAACTCATTATCAAATAGACCAGATCGATCATCAGATTTTGAAGCCTTGGATGATATAGAAAAATCAGAATTTTTAAAAACAGTGAAAAATACATTTAGTTCTAAATCCATCAAAATTCTTTCTTCTGTTAGAGTTTTCTCAAGTTCAGAAATTTTACTTTCCAAAATGAGAGAAGGAACATAAAGCTTACCTTCGATAGGCTTAGCCTCCATTTCCTTTAAAGAATAACTCTCAAAATAATCATTTGAAAGAAATTTCGATTTATCAGAACTATAACTATTATTCAACCTCTCATATCAAAATGGAAGTTGAACTTTTGTTGTGTTCTGTCTTTTCTTAGTTTCCTTGGCTTCATCCTCTTCAGATAATCTAGTCCACTCAACATGAAGTTCAGGATATTGTGGTGCCAGTTTAAAAAATCCAAAATCATAAAGTGCAGGCACTTTTTTTTTGTACGACATTAAACTCACACACGCACCCGCGGTATCCGGGAATCCAATTGGGCAGCACCGACTAATCCGCGGCGACCTGACCAGGCACTTCTAATATACCTTTTTCAAGATAGTGTGGGTTCTCATAACCAAGTCCCCAACGCTCTTTGTTCTCTTTGGGTTTGTTTAGATGAATGGTGTGTTCAGTTTGACCTAAACTGTGTAATTTCCCTTCCAAAGCATTCATTTTTTCAATTAAAGATTTGTTTTCTTCTGAAAGCGAAGAATACATTTTGTTAAGCTCTTTTGAATCAAACTCACACAGTTTATATTTTGAAATTGTTTCAACAACTCTTTGTGAATTATAGTCTTCTCTTTCGCGCTGGTGTCAATATTCTTATGTAAAGCTTCAATCAATACATTCTTCTCAGCAACATCATTGCTAAGTTTTTGTATTGATTGGTTTTGATCTTTAATGACACCTTTTTCACGCTTAAGTTTAGACTCTAATTCTTGGAGTGTAACCATCATAACATGCATTTGATTTAGAAAATCTGATTCAGTCATGTCACATACCTCTTCATTCTTCTAATCACATTCAGAATCTGCTTCATCTTCAGTAACGGTTTTTCCCATAAGACAGATATGAGCAATCTCTTCTTTCTCAACTTCTTCATCCGAGTGGTCGAGCCAGAACTCGTCCTCTGCCATAAGTGCTTTTCCCACCTCTTGCTGTTTGGCCAAAAGCATCTTATGTTTGTAATACTCGAAATTCTTAACTTTCGGCTTTCTGCAGTCCTTTTCAAAATGTCCGAGTTTTCCACAGTTGTAGCATTTAGTCGGTTCTGGCTGCTTTGTCTCTTCAGTTCTGTACTTCCTTTCTTCAGGCTTCTTATCTTCCATTTTCTTTCCTTCAACTCTCTCTTTGTGCTCATAATTTCTTGACCCTGAAGAATATCTCTGATTGTTCAAGCTAGGCTTTTTGTAGAATTTCTTTTGAAAAGCTTTGGTTAACATAAGCATAGCCTGCTTCAGATTCTCACAGTCGTCAGAGTTAGAGTTATCCTCACTTTCAGCCTCTTCGGACTCTGAAACTATCATTTTCTTCTTCTTCTTAAGACTTGCACTCTTCTTCTTCACCACAAGAGCTATAGGATCAACAACTATCTTCTCTGCCTTTTTCTTCTCATCCTTAATCTCATCAACCTCTTCCTCATTTTGTCTGAGAGTTTCATAGACTTTCTGAAGAGGAATTTCATTCAAGTCCTTCATTTGCTTCATTTGCCTTGTGAATCTCTTCCATTCAGGCTGCAAAATACTAAGGAACTTGACATTAAGCTCAATTTGTGACTTCTTTACTCTGTTTTTGCTGAGCTCGTACAACAAAGTCACAAATCAATCATAAGTAGCCTCCAATGATTCACCCTCCTTAGCCTTGAATTCTTCATAGTTATTAAGGCAGTTGGATATTTTAAGCTGATTTCCAACCTTTGATCCAAGCATCATCTTTTCCAGTTGATCCCACATTTCTTTACCCGTAGCTTTGTAGCTGTCAATCTTTACATAAATCTCGTTCGGAATGCCTTGAAGAATGAAATATTTTGCCAATCTATCAACTTTTGCTCTCCTTTTCTGATCTTCTGTATATTCTTCAGGTGGAAGTGGATACACTATCTCTTCATTTCCAACCTTACGAGTCTTTGTTGGAATTTCCATGATGCCTTCCCTCAGAGATGTCATGATAAGATCACCCAATTCATGTCTCTCTATAAAATCTGTGAACCGGTCTTTCCATTGCTCAAATTCTCCCTTGAATACTACCGGTGGTTTGACATCAGTTCCAATAGCAAGTGCTTCTCTGGAAGTCATCCTGTTTTGAAATATAAGCAATAAGAAACTTGAAATTGACCGTTAGTCCAAATGAAATCACAAAGATAAAAAAAAACTTGAAATAGGAGTTTATGATGAGAAACTCGCAGATCACTAAGAAAACTTGAAACTCGCAAACACATAAACTTGCGGATCACTGTTCACTGAGAAACTCGCAAGACGAGTCGTGCACGTTTGGATAACTCGCAGATGCCTACTTGCGTGTTTTATCAAACTTGCAAGCTAAACTCGCAAAACTCGAAAATGATCAAACTCGCAGACTGAAGAATAAAACACGCAAACTTCGATTTACCCGTTTCTAGAACTCGCAAATAGCACTTTGCGCGTTTCTAGCCAAAATAAAAAATCTTTCAGTTTGCGCGTTCTTCCGATGAAGCTTGCGCGTTTTGTAGATCTTGCGTGTTCTTGAAGAACTTGCGTGTTCTTGTGTTTTTCGAACAAAAACTCAAGTCTTTTCTTGATTTCTACGAATCCTTCACCAATTGTTCTGAAATTCTGCTGATCACTTCGATTTCATACCATGAACAGATTACAGACAATTAATTTCAATAACAAACATACAGAAAAATACAAATTAATCTATTACAGTGTTTGACTTCGTGAAACTCAAAACATGACAAATTTCGAAAATTCAAGTATAATACAGTGCAAAACAGAAATTAAATTACATAAACTCAATCGAATACAGTAAACAAACTGATTCCTATCAATTATAGACTCAAATTCGACCAAAAACTCAAAATTCAAACCTAAACTTCAATGAAACAGTGTCGAACCCTTTCTTGATATGATTTCAATTTAGATCTGCTCTGATACCAATTGTGTGTCCCTGATTCAAGATTCTTATCACAATCCAAACATTACAAACACAGATTGCAATTTTTCTCTCTCTAAATGTATCTTTCTCTCTCTACAATCTCTCTGAATCTAAACTCAATAACTAGTCATCTATCTATTAAAGAAAAACAACTCTATTTATACCTATCATCTAAAACAAGGAAAACAAAACAAATACAATTGACTTTGACATTATTACAAAATGACTTTGACTTTTAATGAGAGTTGACTTTTCAGCTTTGACTTCTTGAACCTTTGACCTTCAGTAGTCTTCATGATCTTGTATCCAACATATTTATGCTCTAACATATTTCTCATGTACAAGTCTCTAAATATTTCAAGATATAAGTTCTTTAATTTCAAATTCATACTCATCCATATAAACCCTAAAATCTCCAAAGTTAGGTTTTTGGTGAAACTCACCCACATTAAGAGAAAACGAGGTGGATATGTTTATAAGGTTAAAATCATAGTTGACATGTACAAAGTTTATGAAAATAGAAAGAAACTCACCTTGGTAGTTTTCAAAGAGAAAACCATACCCTAGAATGAAGAGGATGGTGGGGTGAGGTTTGTAGGAACCATTATTCACAATTAATCAATGTAATTGAGATTAATATGAGATAGATTGGGAGAAAGATTGATTGTATTATTCACAACCTAGATAGAGAAAGAGTTTCTCTCTCTAGAAACACTTACAAACTTGTACGACTACATTGTGTATGAATAGTTACAAACACATTAAAAATAATCTCCTATTTATTCCCCAATCATCCCAGCTACAACATTTAAGCCCAAACCCATATGATATGACAAGGCCTTTTACACAACATAAAGCTCTTTACAAAATTTTCCAAATATGGACATAAAATGTCCTAACATTCTCCCCCTAAAGTTTTGTCAAGGAATTATCTCTATCAGCGCTAGCTCTTCTCCCCCTTGATTTCTTGACAAACTTTATCGTTGTGTATCTTCAAAATAGCTCTGGATCCCCCTTGAATAAAGCTCTTATCCTTTGGAATTTCAACTTTAATACCAGATTCGATGTGCACAATAACCTCGACTGAGTGCATTCAAGACAACTTTTATCTCTTGAAATTCAACACATTCATTAAGCCCACAAGAAGGAAATGTGTGAATTTTGTGTGACAACCACAATGCATCTTCTGTTTATAACAACAAATATGTCTTTGAACCACGAGTTGAATAGGAGTTCAACTTAAGAAATTATTCTGATAAGCTCGTAGGAGGAAGCATCTTGTAGCAAACACTACTTGGCAAAGGTTAGAAGATATATCTGATATATGCTCAACAACTGATGAAGAATGCTCATTTTCTAACTGTTTTCCAGAACACAGAATGAAAAAACTCAGACCTCCTTTCTTCACGAATCAACTGGATGATCATAAGCACTCAAGATTCTAGATCACAATCGAAGCACCAGAACAATGATTGCAAGCACTCACAATTCTGATTGATCAGGTCAGAAGAATGATTAAGAGCACTCAAAGGTCTAGCATCGTCAAGAAAACTCCAGAATGATGATTGCAGATACTCAAGCTGCTAATCCAGTGCAATCAGAGACCAAATTCAAACACCCAATGTCTGAAAATCTTGACTGGCATGAGCTCCGTGAAAATCTGATCAGTTGCTAAAAATATGTGACAAACTGATAAGAAGAGGGATGTCATATATGCGTTCAGCAAAAATCTCATGAACAAATTGTCCCCCTCCCGAGACTTAGCACGGGTATTAATCCCAGATTCAATGCAAATTCAAACAATTACAAATTGAAATGATTTATATTAATTTGAAAAACGAATACGATAAAGCTCTCCTTTCTCTCTCTAGACCACTTGAACACGAATGAATCTATTTGTTACTACGCGCTCAACACAGAGCCATATCCCTATTTAAACAAAGGGACAAAACACTCATGACACAATACCCGCACACTACAGAAACACGCACAGAACAAGAAAACTACAAAACTTGACTTTGACTTTATTACAAAGAGACTTTGACTTTCTGCTTGAGAGTTGACTTGAGCTTTGACTTGGTTGACTTTATGTCTTTAGTTCTCATGATCTTGTATCCAACAGATTTATGCTCTAACATTCTCCCCCTTTGGATCAAGATCATCTTCTAAAAAGATCTTGCAATTCAATCTCCCCTTTCGTTGATCTTTAGCAAAATAAACATTGAAACACAGTCTCCCCTTTATGCTCAAAACAATCTCCCCTTTCTTTGATAAATTTGTCTTCAAAAACTTTTGTAATCTCCCTAAAGTCTGTCTTCAAGAACAGTAACATTCTCCCCCAAGGTTATAAAAACCTCTTTCAGACAACAGAAAGAAATTATCTTCAAATTCAACTCAGTTTGCTTCAGCAAATTGTCTTCAAAGAAAATTTCAGTAAAATTCAGCTTGCCCATAGAATTCTTTGAACTTGCTCTTTCAATCTTGAATAAACTTCAACAATACTTGCAATCTTCAACAAACATTCTCAACGAACTTTCTTCAAAACTTTGCATTTCAATTTCTTGATTACTTCAAACATTTCTTGATTCTCTCTCCCCCTTTTTGATGATTGTGGCATTGAAATCATCAAAACTTTCAGAAGAAATGTCATGTACCAATTTGATCTGAACACTGATTTTTCACAAGAGCCTCTGATTATTCATCGATCCAAAAGATATTCATCTGAATCTTTGCAAATTCAGAAAAAACATGAGTGTAACACCTGAATCAACAAATGAATCAGTTAGAAATGCCTGTCAGTAACACGAAGTCACTGTGTGTAACGAATACACAATGGAAATGAGCTTTTTGATGTTCACTCTCCCAGGTCTTCCATTCAATCATCGAATAACACAAAGTTTATTTTATGAACGTTGAGACAGAAAAACAAATTCTCTGTGTGTTCGTACTTGTGTTTGAAAGAATTAAGCACATGATGATTGCTTTTGTTAGGCTCAAAATTGTGTAAACCATTGATACAACAACAGATAAACACAGACTCGATTGTGCATAATCGAAGTGCGAAGGTGGGGCAGACTTCCTTCTTTTTCAATATCCAAATTTTCCAAATGAAAACCAGATAGATTATGTGTTGTGTCCCCTTGAAATATGAAACATATTCTTTTCGAGAAAAGGATGAGTAGCTGGTGGGGTTTTATCAAGAGTTGGCATGGTCCAGTTGCTTGTTTCAATGACATTCACCAAAGAATTGTGAAACAATCAGAAATGTGGCTGCTTGGCTCAGAAAAAGTTGGTGCAGAGTTTGATATTCTTTTACTCTGTTCTCATACCCTCTTTCTTTTTAACATTGAGGTCGCTTCTAACCAAACTCTCTTTTTCATTTTACCTCATCACACCCACACTCATATATTGACTCCTCACTCTTCGATCACTCAAGAATTAACTTCTTGGGTAGGAAACACTGATTAACGTGAATCCATAGAAGTTCAATTAATCTCACACAATGAACCCATGTTTTCCTAAAAGCATATGTTGCTCAAACAGTTTAACTTTGCAGTTAAAGTACAATGTGAAATACATGTTAGATATTTGTATGCTCATAAAGATAATCATGAAGATTTGAGCATTTTTAAACACTGAAGATATTTCAAACAAATATATAGAATGAATGAAATGAATACAAGAAACTTGTTTGAAAATCTGACACTGTATAATAAGATCAAAATCGCAATGATTTATCAATTAAAGCTTAGGTCAGTAAAAATTGGATATTGTCTATATGAATCAAAATATAGATCAGTCTTGAAAGAAACATTTGAATGAAATCACGCTCAAACTTTGAATATCAATTGGGGTGTATCACCATCGAAAAATTTGTTCAATTTGAGACATGGTGATAACATATTCAAGAAAAATAGTAAACCGGTGTGTGTGAATACTTGAAAGTATATGAAAAAGACAATACACAAGTATTTATCTTTGGAAACACACGGTTTGTATAGCAATTAAAGCACATGTAGATGAAAACATTTAAAAAATCACACTTCTATATTCATGAAATCGTTTTAAGAATCAGAAGTGGTTTGAACATTTAAGAATATGTTTCATATCTGAAAGTTGACCTTCTTTCAGATACGTATGATATTAAGATTAGAAGTAAACCTTTTGCTCAGTCTTAAATCTCATCAAGTCAACTCTAAATCTTATATGATATGATCATGTAAGCTCTCTCTCAATTCTGCAAAAAATCACAAGTCTGTCAAAGTACAAAGCTTTATTCACAAAATTTATTGAAAAGAAAGACATAAAGCAATAAAACGTTTAAAGTACGAGTTCTGGTCAGATATAATCAGAAGTCATATACTCCCTGAAAATATGCATCACCAGATATGTCAGTGTAAAATAAGCAACAATATTGCAAATGCATATTTTTCAGTAGAAAAATTATGTACTCCCCCTTGAAGGTTGATCACTTCAATTACGCATCGGAGTACAATCTAATATCAGCACTGGAGTATCATTTCTTTTGATCATTAAAGTACGAGTCCTAAACTGTTGTGTTTAGAATTCACACTCTTTATCTTTGAGGAACGGGTTCTGAACTGTAGTATTCAGAATCCTTAGTTGTTTTACTCCATCTTGACTTCAGGTGCCTGCAACACAGATGAATCGTTTGGCTTTGGTACCCATTTATATCTGGGTCCCTTCAGGTTAGTGCAGGATTTTGGCATCCATTTGTATATGTACCCTTTGATCTTTTGAAAAATTTTAGAAGCATGAGAATGATATGAATAGACATAATATGTTCCAAACCAAACATCAGAATATTTCTGAGAAGCAAAATCAATTCTATTATAAGTAGAAGACTTTCTAGCAGACGGAGATAATTGAAATAATTGCTTTATTGAATATTTCTTGTAAGAAGTTACAAGTTTTTGTTTATTAAAAGCAACATTCTCAACTACATCAGTATTACTATTGGTCACTCTATTACAATCAGAATCAGAAAATGATTTCGCAGTCTCATCAATTTTCTTCTTTGGTTGTCATTTTGATCTAACTCCAGACTTTTTCTTTCTCACATCTGAAACATTTGAATCTTTAGAGTTAGAACTGTGAGATTTGAAAGATTGCTTTTTCTTTGGCTTACCAGTGGTTGTCCGTTTCTGTGAATGCCTAGATTTCTTCTTTTTACCTTTAGCATTCTTAGTATTCACAGAAATTGGTACATCAACTTTGGTTGATGTTTCACCCTTTTCATACACACTGGGTAGACCAAAAGAATTAATAACAAACAGTGAATGATCAGGAAGTTTAACATTAAAATCAAATTGAGCAACACACTCATCTAAATCACCTTCAGAGTTAAGAAAATCAAACTCTTCATCAAGTAGACCATTTAAATCATTAGATTTTGAAGCTTTGGAAGTTTTAGAAAAATCAGAATTTAGAAAGACAGTTGAAAACACTAATTGTTCTAGATCAGTCAAAATTTGTTCTTCTACCAGAGTCTTCTCGAGTTCAGAAATTTTACTTTCTAACACGAGGGGAGGTACATAAATCTTACCTTCAACTGGTTTAGCCTCCAACTCCTCTGTAGAATAACTTTGGAAATAGTCATTTGAAAGAAATTTTGTCTGATCAGTATTGTAACTATAATTCAACTTCTCATATCGAAATGGAAGTTGCATTTTAGTTTTGTTCTTTATTTTCTCTCTTTCCTTAGCTTCATCCTCTTCAGATAGTTTAGTCCACTTAACTTTAAGTTCTGGGTATTGTGGTGCCAATTTTAAAAATCCAAAATCATATAAAGCAGGCACTTTAGAAATACCCTTTTTGAGAAAGTGTGGGTTCTCGTAACCAAGACCCCAACACTCACTACTCTCTTTCGGTTTATTTAGGTGAATGGTCTGTTCAGTTTGACCTAAAGTGTAAAGTTTTTTCCTCCAAAACATTCACTTTATTGGCTAAAGACTTGTTTTCTTTTGATAGAAATGAACACTTTTTAGCAACCTCTTTGGATTCAAATTAACACAGTCTATATTTGGAAGTAGTTTCAGATAGTTCATTATGAATTATAGTCTTTTCTTTCGCGCTGGTATCAATGTTTTCTTGTAAAGCCTCAATCAACACATTCTTCTCAGCAATATCCTTGTTAAGTTTCAGTATTGATTGGTTTTTCTCTTTATTGATACCTTTTTCACATTTAAGCTTAGACTCTAATTCTTGGAGTTTAACCATCATGACATGCATTTCATTAATAAAATCTGATTCAGTCATATCACATACCTCTTCAGTATCTTCTCCATCAGAATCAACTTCAGTTTCAGTCTCTTCTTTGACCATGAAGCACATGTGGGATTTTTCTTCTTTCTCTTCTTCCTCATCTAAATGATCGAGCCAGTACTCATCTTCAGCCATAAGAGCCTTGCCAGCCTCCTGCTGCTTGGCCAAGAGCATCTTATTCTTGTAGTACTCGGAGTTTCGGACCTTAGGCTTTCGACAATCCTTAGCAAAATGTCCGATCTTTCCGCAGTTATAGCACTTAGTTGGCTCTGGCTCTTTCTTCTCTTCTCTTCTGATCTGTATCTCTTCTCCTCAGGCCTCTTCTCTTCCATCCTTTTTCCTTCAATTCTCTCTTTATGTTCATAGTTCCTTGAACCCGAAGAATACCTCTGACTGTTAGATGCATGCTTCTTGTAAAACTTCTTTTGAAAAGCTTTAGTTAATAATAGCATCGCCTGCTTCAGATTCTCGCAATCATCTGAGTTAGAGTCTTCATCACTCTCCACCTCATCGGATTCAGAAACTATAATCTTTTTTCTTCTTCTTTAAACTCACTGACTTCTTCTTCACTACTAGAGCAACATGATCAACAACCACTTTCTCGGCCTTCTTCTTTTCATCTTTGATTTCTTCCACCTCTTCTTCATTTTGTCTAAGAGTCTCATATACTTCGTGAAGTGGAATCTCATTCAGATCCTTCATCTGCTTCATCTGCCTAGTGAATCTCTTCCACTCTGGCTGTAGTATGTTCAGGAATTTTACATTCAGCTCGATCTGAGATTTCCCGACTTTATTCTTACTGAGCTCATTCAGCAGAGTCACAAATCTGTCATAAGTAGCCTTAAGAGATTCACCCTCCTTGGCCTTGAACTCTTCATAGTTGTTCAAGCAATTCGAGACTTTGAGCTGGTTCCCGATCTTGGATCCGAGCATCATTTTCTCAAGTTGATCCCACATCTGTTTTCCCGTAGCATTATAGCAGTCTATCTTCACATATATCTCATTTAGAATCCCTTGAAGAATAAATGACCTCGCCAATCTATCAGCTTTCTGTCTCTTTCTCTGTTCATCTGTGTACTCATCAAGTCGTAATGGGTACTCTTGTTGTTCATCTTCTCCATTTTCTCCTACAACAGTATGAGTCTTTGTTAGAGGTTTCATGACTCCTTCCTTGAGAGATATTCTGATATAGTCCCCCAAATCATTTCGATCAATAAAATCCATAAAGCGATCCTTCCACTGCTCGTACTCGCCTTTGAATAATACCGGTGGCTTCACGTCAGTTCCGATAGCTAATGCTTCTCTGGAAGTCATCTTTAGAAATGGCACTGAAAAACTGATCTTCAAAAACTCATAAATGAAGTAAACTTTCAAAAATCAACAAATGGTCAAACTTGGAAAAACACAAAAAAAATACTAAGTATGGAACTCGCAGATTAAAGAATTTAGACTTCGCGCAAAAACAGTAACATGCGCGTTTTGCACTTCGCGCACAAAGAGTCGTGCGTGTTTGCACTTCGTGCACAACACGTGATGCGAGTTCTTCATTCTCGCACAAAGAGATGTGCGAGTTCTGAGGTTCGCGCAACAAATGTCGTGCGAGCTCTAGGATTCTCGCAGGTAACGATGTGCAAGTTTATAGTTCTCGCAAGACACAAGTTGCGAGTTCTTAAAACTTCTTGCACAAATTTCT
This sequence comes from Arctium minus, assembly GCA_954870635.1. Lineage (NCBI taxonomy): Eukaryota > Viridiplantae > Streptophyta > Magnoliopsida > Asterales > Asteraceae > Arctium > Arctium minus. The sequence goes on along the minus strand of OX941087.1, from coordinate 37,201,524 downwards.
TACAAGTTAGAGACTTAGAAAAATTTTGATTTCCCACTTCGCACTAAATGCAAACTCGCAAACAACTTCTCGTAGATACCAAAACGCGCACACTAAAGATAAAAACAACTAAAACGTGCACACAAAGTTGTGCGTGTTTTCACTTCTCGCAAGCTTAGTCTTGCGAGTTCTTCACCTTTTACGCGTTTTAGACTTTAGAGCTTTCTTCCCTGTTTATGCGAGTTCTTTCGTCTTGCGTGTTCTTCCTCCGCGTGTTTTCCAGATCTTGCGAGTTCTTGACTTATTCGTTCAAAAACTCAACTTTTCACTGTTAAATCGGTCAAGCCTTCATGAATTCCTCTGAAACTTTGCAAAACACATCTATTCCATCTCTCTATCGTATTACAACCAATGAATTTCGAACAATTACAACAAAGATTCAATTCCAATCTATTGACAGTTCGACTATAAACTCGAACAAACTTTTCAAGAAGTTCCAAAATTCGTACAAACAAATGAGAAATCTGCTAAACAATACAAATAGAAAGTGATCTTGATACTCAATAGATTACAATCAACCCAAATCCTAAGCCAAAACACCACTAAATTGTGAAAAACGAATTTTCACAGTCGTTTTGCAAGTTCTGAAAAATGTCGACCAAATCTTGAAATTTAATCCATGATTCTGAGAATTTGTTTGCTCTGATACCTATTATTAACCCCAGATTCAATGCAAATTCAAACAATTACAAATTAAAATGATTTCTATTAATTTGAAAAACGAATACAGTGAAGCTCTCCTTTCTCTCTCTAGACCACTTGAACACGAAAGACTATTTGTTACTACACGCTCAACACAGAGCCATATCCCTATTTAAATAAACGGACAAAACACTCATGACGCAATACGCACACACTACAGAAACACGCACAGAACAAGAAAACTACAAAACTTGACTTTGACTTTATTACAAAGAGACTTTGACTTTCTGCTTGAGAGTTGACTTGAGCTTTGACTTGGTTGACTTTTTGTCTTCAGTTCTCATGATCTTGTATCCAACAGATTTATGCTCTAACAACGGGGGTCCCGTTACCCGGTTAGCGGGTGGGGTCAAGGGGCAACGCCCTTGCGGGTCTAGGGGTAGCGCCCCGAGAGAAATTTTTTTGACATTTAAATCTCATAAGGCAACTTGTCGCAGAATTATGTGTGAATAGTAACTTGTCGCAAATCATTAAGCTTGAACTTGTCGCAGACCATTGATCTTTGAAGCACACTTGTCGCAAGTGGCATGAGCCGAGAAGTTCACTTGTCGCAAAGGCTTATGTACGAGTTATTTACTTGTCGCAGAATACAACTTGCGAGTTCTTACCTGTCGTAAGCAACGCTCTGCGCGTTCTGTACTTGTCGCAAACCCCTTTATGCGAGTGTACTTGGTTGTCACAAAATAAGCTTCTCGTGAAGGTGCGATTTCTATACTTAGTCAAAAACAAGAAATGGACTTGTCGCAAAGACTACTTGTCGCAGGCTACTACGTACGAGTTCTTGGTTGTCGTAAGCTTCGGCTTGCGAGTTATAGCTTGTCGCAAGCTGAACTCTGCGAGTTCTATACTTAGGAAAAATTTAAGAAACACGACAACTCGTAAGCAAGGTCTTGCAAGTTCCCACTTGTCGTAGACTTCAATCTGCAAGTTCTTCACACCTTCTTTTCAGATGAAGCTTGCGAGTTCTTCATATGAACTTGCGAGTTCTATAGATCTTGTGATAAGTCAAGTCTGAAACCAAAAATTCAACATAGCTTGCATAATACATCAAATTTTAAGATGAAATTTTGTGAGCATGCTCGAAATATGAATCTGATCAACTTTGTAGTTGAGAATTTTGTCTATAAACCACTCCATAATAGAATTCGATCTCAACACAGTAACTACCATTTTTCGAAGCAAAAAATCTCAAAATCGATTAAATCTTCCAAATATGTTGAAATCAAACATTGTGATTGATTCCATATGATTCGACTCTAAACAAAGAATCAATCTAGCATCAAAACTCCTTTATTTCAGCTCCAACATGAAGAATTTGAAATCCATCAAACACTATTCATCGACAAAGTTACTGTTTCATTGAAAAATTGTGAGATTGATTGATTTTCAATGAAAAATTCATTGATTTGGCTCTGATACCACATGTAGGAACCAGTATTCATAATTAATCAATGTAATTGAGATTAACATGAGATAGACTGGGAGAAAGATTGATTGTATTATTCACAACCTAGTTTCTCTCTCTAGAAACACTTACAAACTTGTACGACTACATTGTGTATGAAAAGTTACAAACACATTACAAACAATCTCTTATTTATACCCCAATCATCCCATGTACAACATTTAAGCCCAAACCCATATGTTATGACAAGGCCTTTTACACAACATAAAGCCCTTTACAAAAAATTTCAAATATGGACATAAAATGTCCTAACAAGGTTGTCCACGATTAATCCTTCCACTTAATGCTTATAAACACCTAGGGGAGATTATAAATGCTCAAGAGAAGTGGTAGTTAATAGCATGAATGAGGGATGATGACTTGGGGTAAGAACTCACCTTGGAACTGCAGAAAAATAGACCTAGAGCTTTCCCAAAATCAGTTATATGACTGAAAATCACGACCTTCACAATTTATACCCAAAACCCTCGCCGGCGACAGTGACATGCGATAGTGACATCTGTCACTATCGCGGACATTATCGCCCGAATTCCCCCGCTCTCGGTACCTCTCCCGCGGTTGTGACATCGCGATAGTGACCAATGTACTATCGCCTGGCACTATTGTGCGGAGTGTACCGTGGCCCTTTTCCCCCGACGATTATGCCTTAGCGACAGTGACACCATGTCACTATCGCGGGCACTGTCGCGAGTACTGTACCGAAAGTCGAGGTTCACTAAACTCTTTTCCGGTTAGGCACGATTTGAATACTAGGAGTTATTAAATTGCAATTGGTTCAAAATTATACAATAAACCTCCATCAAGAGAACGAGCATTACACAAGCTCTCAAATTTCGGGGTGTTACAGGTACCCGCCCCAACGGGTAAAATTTCCATCTCTATTGGTGAGTGAGTTTACTGAGGGAACATATTGAGAGATGAGGATGGAGAGGAAGAGATTGAGATATATAGATCATCAGGAAGTAAACCAAAGACGTAGCGGGAGTAGATGGATAGTATGTAAAACATTTTTCATATCCATCTATATCATTACCAGAAAACTCTACTTCAAGAACAACCGTGAAATTAACAATTCAAGCCTTAAAATTAATTGAAAAAAGGTGATCTCTGTAGTTTCTTATGTTATCCAACAACAAGGTCTTCGTGTCCAGGTGATATGATAATAGAGTAAACATACCTTTTGCTAAACATCTTGTTCCACCCTTTGCATTAGTAAGTTTATAGGTTCTAGCATAAAACCTACATAGTTAATCCATCATGATTAACTACATGCTATAATCGTTTGAAAAACTATACTATACAAAGAACACTCAAAATACAATGATTATTAAGAGGTCTACTGCAAATTGATATTAACATGGCATAATGTCTAATTTCACTATTTTTTAATGGTATGCAAAATCCAGTCATCCAAAAGTAGAAGGGTTCATTAGACTTCTCCAATTGGCAAACCATCACTAAACATTACTATTACAAGTTAGTAAGTTTACATAAAAGTAACGAAGTGCCCTTAGCTGGATCATGCACGATAGCACAAAATTCCAACTTTATTTTCTTTATTTTGCAAGTATTATACATACCATTTCCTCTAGTTATAAAGGTCACTCCCTAATCCCTTCAATTTTATTCAATGTTACAATTTCAATGACACTTAAGCCAGTGACAATCTTAAGCAACAAATTCAACTATTCTATTAACCAGTTATGATTCAACTGGGCTAAAGACTAACCTATGACTCAACATATTTAAAAAAAATTTAAAGCAACCCAATATCCTAAATTCTAACAACATATTTTACCAACAGGAATTAGCCAAGTCAATACTCAACAATACTCTCTACCTTTAGATGGCGCTTTCAGATCTAACTTTTCAACTCATTGTATTTAATCCTCCTTAATCAACTTAGATTAGGAAGAAGATAATTTTATGTTGCACCACTGCCATTTGACAGAAAATTGATGGATAAAATGGTCATTCGAAACACTGTTGCAACCTGAAACTTTCGAAAAATGAAAAATGAAAACCATCGCCATGGGCTCTGCCCCTAGGACCCCGCAAGGGGGCGCGACCGCTTTGACTCCTGCCATATGGCGATCTAAGTTGATAGAGGCAATATTTGTGAGTGTGTACCTCGCACTCATAACTTATTTATATTTGTCTTATCACTAGATCGATATCACATAAATCACAATTACACAAATGATTGATGACACTAAAATCACCAACAAGGTTAAGTCCTTCTTGAGGTTCTAACTAGCACTCAACTCTTCTCATGTGTGGCTAATACCTCCCCACAAATACCTGATGCACATGCTGAAAAAAACAGTGTTAGACTTAAATACTAATGAGTTCAAGTAGTTTTCATCTCAATTGCATAAAATAGTATAACTGAAAAAAAAATATAATTAAATTACAGTTCCCCAAAATGAAATGTATTTATTATAAAAACAACATATTTCCCAAACCCCACCATTTTTGTGATGAAAACTCGGTGACTAAAGCATCCAATTTAATATGAAACAAAACCCAACGCCCACTCAAAATGTGAATAAAGTTTGATCTTCAAATACCGAAAACATGGATAAAACTATATATCAAACACTAAAAATATGGATAAACTCAATATCTAAAACACGGAAAATATGGATAAACTCTATATCCAGAAGCACCGAAAATATGAATAACCACCATATCCAAAACAATACCTTTCAGTGATGGGGGGTGACTCCTTCCCACTGAATGTGGCGAAATACAAAATAAGCCACACATTAACATTATCGAGTTTCACTTAAGGTTAATGGGCTTCGTATACAACTCTACCGAGTACCACTGCAAGAGCTTGGCTCCGTATACAACTCCAACGAGTACCCCCACAAGCTTTAAGGTGACCAAAATTCATATTTGTCCTCTAGATGAGTCTCACCCACAAAAGTCAACGGTCTCGATATACGACACCAACGAGTACCACAACAAGACCCAAGTTTTGTATATGACTTATACGAGTACCAACAAGCTTCCCAAGCATTGACTTGGTGACTACTTACTAAAAATCATAGTGAGAACATTAAAACTTCTCATTTAAACAATAGCCATTGACTCATTGGTCCTGGAGTCCAACTCTATACAAGTTCACCTCCGCAATACCAAATGACATCGACTCCTCATGGGTCTTGGAGTCCAACTTTACAAGTGTCTATCTCTGCAATACCCAAAATGACATCAAATGAATCATATATCTATGGATCCAATGCATTACAGTCTAAATTACATGAGTCGATTTAATGACCAACACACTCAAAACAAGTACTTCCCAAGCAAATATGCATTAAATGTAAATCATGTCCAAAACTTAATATTGAGTAATTTAATTTGGACAGTCTCCAAAACTCATTTAAGCCAAAATCAAACAAATGAACTCCATAACTTATTTGACTACTCAATAAAAGAACATAAACAATAAAAATGCATTTAACCAACATTTGTGCAAATACATGCTCCAAAAATACAACTAGATCAAAAAGCCATCATTTGTAACACCCTTAGGATAGGAGAAAAATTGAAACTTACAAAAACATGGAATTACCATTAATAGTATTTCTCAATAAAAGGGGAACAACGCCATCTAAATACAATATAGAGTAAAGGCTAATAGATAACAACTTCCTTATCTAAATCTTTCTAGAAATATATTACATTTGTGTGTCATTACAACTATCAAAAGGCTATATATATCAAGCTTGAAAGGCGCTCCAAAAATTACTACCTAGCTAACACCACTAACGACACCTGGATCACAACTCCGATATCCTTAGCCTCGTTGCCTAAGGAATCTGATATACATGTCATTGTAAGAAAAAGTGTTAGTCTTAACTCCTAGTGAGTTCAAATAGTTCATAAACAAGGTTAATAAGCATTACACCGGAAACATAAACTTTATCAAAATCCACCAATCCAAGTATTCCATTTTCAAGACTTATGAAGTTAAACGCATCTTGCGATAACGGGGGAGACCCTATTTTCCATTGATTGTGAAGGAACACAAAAGTAAGCCATATATTTATGTTATTGAGCCTTATGACGGATCAATGGTCAACCAATCCAACCATGTACGACCTATGGCCTAAGACCCTAGATGATCCTAGATATGCTCATTAACTAGAAACTACACCTTAAGGTCAATGATAGATGTTCGGCCCCATTAGAGTCCACACCACAATGTCCCCGATGACCAGGTGATCCATTTTTAGCTATAATTCAAGGAAATGGCCATTCCCCTACCCAAAGTCAATTAACCGACTCATATGTCTATGGATCCAATGCATTACAGTATAATACACATCATGACTTTAAAATAATCAATTATAATCAAACATATAGTTTCCAACAATGAATAATTTAATCATCAAGGTCATTTACTCCAAGATTCACCAAAAGTCAAAAGTCCAACAACTTCATTTAAACCATTTTTCTCTTCAAAACCAAATACCATAATCATTATTTTTCAAGAGACTCTTTTAAACAAGGATGACATTTCCTCAAGTATTATTTCTTCCTTTCAATAACATGACCAAATCCATGAAATTTTCATAAATGATGCAAACCAAACATAAACTTAGATTTATGAGTTTCATACATCAAATCACTTTACAACATGGACAAACCTACATTTATAACACTTTTAAGATAAACCGACACTTAGTTTGTCAAAAAGGGCAAAACTTCTAAGTCTCCCAAATCATCTAAAATAGTCCAAAATCACCAAATACAGGAAATACATCAAGAAGAGAGTTTAGGGAGACTAAAATATAGTATTTTGACACGTATAATGCTTAGAAAGAGGTAGGATGAACTCACAATGTTAGGTATTAACAAAACCTAGAAACCAAGCAAAATCCAAGAAAAAGGATGAGATCTCGAAACTTTAAACCACCAACACTTAATTTCCTAGCCTTAAATGCTTTTATCGGCTCTGAGAATGCTTCTCCAGCCCCCAAAACTTTAACCTAGAAACAATTTCATTAAAGTAAGACTTTGCCAACTTGTCCATCGATAGAGTTTCTAGCATGGCTAGGAAGTGAGTGCTCTTGGTCAAATGGTCCATCACTACCTAGATTGTATCATGACCCCTCAAGGCACTACAGAGTCAGAATATCTGGCAGCTTCAGCTACTGGGAAGGAGCCTGTATGGACGAGGAAGTTTGTCACATACCTTGGTGTAGTTCCTAGCATCAATGGCCCCATCGAGATCTACTGCGATAATGAGGGATCCATAACACAAGCAAAGGAATCAAGGTCTCACTAACGGTCCAAACATATTTTGAGGAAATATCACATCGTTCCGGAGATGATCAATCGAGAGGATGTGAAGATTTGCAAAGTTCGATCGGGAGATAATCCGACAGATCCATTCAGTAAACCTGTGAGTCAGAGCAAACATGATGATCACACTAGATCTATAGGTTTAAAACTTATGAACATTTGAATTAATCTATAATTTTAGTATACCTTTTGGAACATTAAACAATAAAACTTGATCTGTCTTAGCATATTGGGTATGAGTCATTACATTAATTTCATTATGGTTTATATTAGCATGTTTTATTCCATAAATAATATGATATTGTTTAGAACTATCAACGATCATTTGTTACTGGGGGACTGGTAACAAACTAAGATCACTCTGAAGTCTGGTTATGGTGAAGTTGGACCAACAGGGGGTGTGACCAAAGTATATGCACTTGTGGGTACAAGTGTTGGACATACCCGCCTTCAAGATCACTTCATAGATCGATGTCATAAAGTGAATATTGAAATGGTAGTTATTCATTTATCCATTGACCCGAGATGTGCATTGGGATCGTTAGCACAAGGAGTGTTGTGCTTTGATGTTGCCTAACGTTGCCTTTTACCGGGAAGGGCTATATTGGGCACAATATGAATTGTGCAAGAGTCGCGCACATGCAATATAGAATTTACTCCTCTCATGATGAGAGAGAAATCCCTGGGCCCCTCGATGACATAAATTAAGAAATATGTGGCCACACACTACATGTTGATCATGATGATCATGAACCATATAAGATTACACTATATGTTGTAATGGATGAATGATAATTATTATTCTAGTTGAGTAATAATTATAAAGTTGTGTGTATAAAATGTAATTATGATAATTACATAATTTGGGCATAATGTGGATAATTAATTATAAGCTAATAATTAATTAGGCCTTAAAACCCAACATTGGAAGTAATATTTTACTAAAGCCCAGTAATTAATTAATTATTTAGTTAATAATTAGTTTAATTAAAAGACTTGAAAAGCCCTAAACTTATCACTAGGTTTATGGTTTAAGCCAAACTAGCCTCCCTCTCCTCTCTCTTGTGGCCGTCGACACACACAAAAACACAAGGGAAAATCGATTTTTCCTTGTGTGGATTTTTGGTTCTACGGGCTAACAACCGTTCGGGATCGGAGCATCTCACATGTGAATACCGCTAGGGGAGGCCTACGTTGGTCCCTATTATGCTTCAACTATATAGTCATCAAACCATTGAGGTAGTATTCTAAAACACCTTATGGTTGTGTTTTGTCCCTATTTACGTTAGCTATGGATCCAGACTTGTTGGGATTTCACGGTTTAGTTTTATTTATATATGCATGTTTGTTTATACGTTTTCCGTTGTGCTGTTTTGATCCTGTTGAAACCCTACAGATTGGAACCTCCAAATCAAGAAAACATGATTACAAATGTGCAAATAAAAAAAAGCCAATGGGAAGTTGACAACCATCTCCATTGTAAACCTTTTCGGCCAACACTGTGATCACCACCACCGGTACAGTGTGTTGTGTGCATAGTGCAATACGTTTAACTTCTCATTGGGTCTGATCGTGTTCCGACGACGCCATCACTGGACTCACTTACTCTGCCACCTATAAACCGCCATCACCGTCGCCTCCTCCCACTTTTGATATCTGAAAAATGAATCTTATATCTTCATCCAAATGAATACATGAATCGATAATATCACAAATCAATTTGTTGAGAAAATTAATAGAATACAATGATTGGTTCACTTTGAATCTCACGGTTATCACAAACTACCAAGTTCTCGTTTGATTAGATCCCTATATACATAGGACGATAATCAAATGAGAACCATAAAAAGATTGTGAATCGTGAAAACCAATCTAAGCCATTTATTACTTTTAATCTATGGACATGAAACATAATGGTATTTTTGAAATAACTTAGAAATTTATAGTTTATTATGGATTAAATTTGAAATTGGAAGGGCATTCTTGGGATTTTAAATCCAATCAACAGGGTTTCACCAGCCCACCCCCTTCTTCATCATCCCTGACACATCCATCGTCCCTTGTTCCCTCAACCCCATGGATTGACTATCTTCCATCGCCTCTGGACTCAATTTTCCATTGTTGTCCTACATCTCTTAACTGTAACCTTCCATTGTATTCGATTGTAAACCTTCAACTGCCTCTATCGCATCCACTGTCTCACAACTGCAACCTCTATCTCACAAACGCAATCACATCAACTGTGAAAACCTTCGACTAAGTCGACTCTTTTTGGTGGCGCTGGAAGGTAAGGTAAATCTGATTTTTCGATTTGGGTTCGATTTGGGGTTTCTTTCATCCTTCTAATCTCGTTTTTCTTGATTCTATAATCGATTTTTTGCTCATTTTCGGGAGAGTCTCTTTTCTATTGTTGGATTCGTTTTTAGGGGTGGAGTGGGTTTCGTTTTTGTCTTCTTTAATCTTACCTTGGTTTAATTTTGGGTGGTCCTTCTTGATTTTGTGCGAATTTAGGGTTTTATGTTCGAAAAGTTGTTGTGATTCGACCCTAGTTTGTTGTGTTATTTTTTTTTTCTGGTTTGGTCTGGATCTGGATCTGCAACGGTGTTAAAGGAAACAAAGAGGGATTTGCAACAATGTTGAAGTCGCAGAAACCAACCACATCCCTCTTTAAGAGTAGAAGTCTGTTCACAGATTTAGGGTTTTTTTGTTTCCCAAAACTGTGTTTGATTTCATGGGAGTGAAATAACATATAGACGGAAATTGTCTTTGATTCATAAGATAAAATAACACATAGACGGAAATTTTGTTTGATTTCATGGGTGAAATATATTATAGATGAACATTGTGTTTGATTTCATATGGTGAAATAACATATATATGAATATTATGTTTGAATTTCATGAGGTGAAATAACATATTTATGAAAATTGTGTTTTATTTCATGAGGTGAAATAGAATGGTGAATATGAGTTTCATTTGGTGAATCTCTGTTACCAAAACGACGATTATGTCATTTTCTAATTAAAAAACAACTTTAAATTAAAATCATAAAATCAAAATCAAATTAGTGCTTAAATCGGTTTTCACGGTTTTCAACCCTTTTTGGGTTCTCACATGATTTAACCGACATATATATATATATATGCTTGCGAACGAGTCAGGTGACAAAATATATATATATATATATCCTTCCAACAGTTTCTTTTCTTTTCTTTTCTTTTAACTGCCTTTGTCGTCAGAAATTTTACCAAAGGGGTGTTAGCCTAGTGGTAAGGCATGTGGACTTGCTAGTAGCGGTCTCATGTTCGAACCCTGGGGGACGCATCCTGGAGGTACGGGGGCTTCGACCCCGGGCTGCATGCTTTAGCAGTCGGGCTTCGGCCCAAATTGCCAGGGATTAGTCTGGGCCCAATGTGGTCTGGGATACCCTCTCAAAAAAAAAAAAAAAAAGTCGGATTTTTGGATTTCATGATATTCGGGTTTTACATAATAAACACATCATTTTTGGTTCAGGTTCGGGTTTCATTCAAGCCATGCGTGTAAATAATCATCCCCTTGTAATCTAAATTGGTATTGGGCCTGAAATAATTTAATGATCCAACAGCCCAGGGAAAAGACATGCTGATTCATATGATATATCTATCCCCTGCGATTGCGATTGCGATTGCGAAGCCACCAAACCAAAACAAATCTATTTCTATCGAGGCAAAGTGTAGGGAAAATACAGATCGATCGATGGGGAAGAAGGCATTAGGACCGACCGGAGAGTTCTTCAGGAGAAGAGATGAATGGAGGAAGCATCCTATGCTCACAAATCAGTTCCGTCATGCCACTCCTGGCCTTGGAATCGCCCTCGTTGCTTTCGGCATCTATCTTGTTGGTGAAACTGCTTACAACAAGATCTACGCTCCTTCTCACACCCACTCCGCTTCTTCACCCTCTCACTCTCATTGAGATCTCTCATTTCCCTTTCTTTCAAGGTCTATTTCTATTTCTATTTCTTCCGATTTTAGGTTTTTCTTCTTGTTGTTTACGCTCTACTGTCTGTGTTTTATTTCTTACTGTTTTTGTTATCATCAATCTATATTGATGTCTTAAATAATTTCATTGATTCATCTTTCTTTCACTTCTAGGTTTTCCTATTTTTACCATTATTTCATGCTTTTGTGTCATAGACCATACATACAGAAGCAGAGGCAGTATTAGGAATTGCGCATAGTCTTATACCAATTGCACCTAGATTGTGTTTATCTTGGATATGGTTTTGCAGATAACTTATGGGTAGTTTCATCTAACACCTCTTATCCTTAAATGAAGAGGGGAGTCTCATATATCCATCTGCACAGAGCACTTAACAAAAGCGAAATAACCACAAGTTATAGTTAACCAAAAAAACAAATTCAATACTTTCAAGCAGAATCGGGGTTGGGATGTAGAGAGACTGTTTCTTTGAACACCCCTGACTGTGCCTCTTGTGGATTAGTTGAGTTGTACTCCTTGGGTCCCTGAGGCAGAACTTGGGCATAAGTTAGAAATTAGGGTTTAAAAGTTGACTTATTGATTTTTACATTTTATAAAATAAGTCTATCTTGCTCGTCTTAAGTCCCATTTCTCTCCTACTCTGTTGCTGCTTGTAGTTCTCATTCGTCTTCTCGAGTCTGTCACTTTGAAGAGCATTCAATTAGGTTTTCTTTGTTTGTATATATGCTATGTGTTTTTTTTTATAAAATATAAAAATGAAATCTTCTAATATTAATTACTAATTTACAACTATTAATATATTTTGAGATTTTGATATGCTTTGGAGCTTATGGCTTGGGGCGCCGAATGAAAATGCCTCGAGGCATGATTTTGTTTTTTAAAACCTTGGTGTAAGCTAAAAAAGGGAAGAAGAAGAAGAAATGTAAATAATAAGCAACAGAAAAAGAAAATAGAAAAGACACAATGAAACAAATAAAAACCAAGGAGAAAACACATCCCTACATATAATCAAACTCCCCAACTCCCTTCCTATTCACATTAGCTACATTATTCTTATACCAGAGTTTGTTACCCTAGTCCTGCCTCTCCAAAAATTCCTATGTCCTTTTTGGCCTACCCTTCCTCTTCCTCATCCCCTCGACCGTCACACTTTCTACTCTACTCACAGTCATGAAACTTATAATTGATTAGCATAAATATCTTTTCATCTCAATACCAAACAAAAGGCCAAAAGGCCTGACGACATTGATTTATCTCACAAAACTCTAAGAGCATCCCCAATGCATTAGTCTTTAAATGACTTTTTGTTTTTGCCGCATCAGCTTTCCACTTACTTTTTTTAATAAAAACCTATTTCTATAAATCTTCTCCAATACAAAAACCTTTTCAAAAGCTTTTTCATCAATTACATTTAATAATCTATCTTTGTCTATTTAAAATGTTTTTATAAGACCCCTAATTTAATTTGTCGTTTTAAGACCCACGTGATATTTTTTTTAAAACCATAATTCAAATATTTTAAAACAACACATTAAACGATATTTAAAAAGTAGCTCTAAACCTAAATTCCATATCTCGTTTTAGTTGGAAGTATGAAATAGCAAGTTGTATGTTAATAAAAGTGAAAGAGAAATAGGGGGTTAAAAAATATTTACTTCTATTTAATAAATTAAATTAATTAATAAATATTAAAAAATGTTTAAATTGAAAATAATATTAAATGAAGGGGGTAATGTGAAATTTTAATTGAAGATGTAGAATTGAAAAGGGGGAAAAGATGAAAATTGAATAGTAAAAAGCCATATCAATAACCGCTTCTTCATTTATAACCCTTTCTTCAAAACCCTTTTAAAAAGTCTTCATCTCCAATGCTATCAAGTCTTTGTAAAAACTTTTTGTAAATAGTAAAAAGCCTTAATAGCTTATGCATTGGAGATGCTCTACCTACTAAACTTTTATGAACTCAACATAAGTCTAAACTTCACTAGGTGTGATAGGTCCTTCAACTTCAAGTAACCCATCTCTTACTTTCTTCAGTTACCCTGATTGCGTACAGCGGGCAATTGCCAAGTGGTACCCGCTTAGGAGGTCAAGATTTAAACTTCACCAAAAGTGAGGAGTGTGCATGAGTAATCGCTATATATATTATATACTTCAAAAGAGAAAATAATAACATGGCGTGAGCCAATTGCCTAGTCTGGTATGGATACATGATATAAAAATCATCACGAAATAAAGGTACAAAAGGCTCCTTTAAGACTTTATAACAATGATTTAGATCATAATGATGTATTACAATTCGTTTCCCCATGAGTGGATGATACACTAGGAAGCTCTATAGCTTATCCTCTATTGTAGATGTGCAAAAAATCGAATAATCTTTTAATAGTAGGAAGATAAAAAGATATTCTCTCTACATATATGTTGGTCGGACATAACTGCTATGCATATATTTTCGAGCTAAAGGTAAAGTATTTGTACTAATTTTAGTGGTTACTTTTAAATAATTTGACTTTTGATCTTAAACAGTCAAATGTCATGATTAACTTGATTATTAATGATTTAATTGAAAATTACATGTTTACCAAATCTTATTAAACCTAATATTTCGCATAGTGTGTTTAATCATTCAGATTTATTTCGTACCCTTCGCTCAATGAGAAAATTAGTCCAATTCTAAAGGATCAAACCTATGGGACTTACGGAATAATATAGAAAACAGACGGAAAAATATTCGTATTAAATAAAGATCAATAGAATAAGTAAATAAAAATGAAGTAGAACTGAAGAACTAAGATCCCAACATTTCATTTATATAGATGTCCAACCCTTATAGCCGTTTGGGGTAAATGCAAGGTTTGCTTACATCCTACCCCTAGACCCTACGGGATATACCACTTGGTTTAGTTTGGTTAGATGTCCAACCCATACAGCCTGAATTTCTTGCTTGTCCTCGAGTATTCAACAGAAGTCGTTTCATGTCCACATGGGTTTGACAAAAGCATAATGAAAGCAATTCTTCGTCTTCAAACATGATTCTTCGATATCCTTTAAAGCATGGATCTTTACGTTTTACTGTGATTTCTAGATTTTTGGTTGAGTTTTATTTCTAAATTCTGACTTCAGTACCTGAAGCCCAGAAAATCCATGTTTGTCAATTTAGATTACTGGTTTAAGCTATTAAGTTCAGTTTTATGACTTTATCTTTACCTGACAAGTGACAAGTATATATTGCAAAACCACATCATAATAAAAATGTAACCGAGCATTATATGAGTTTAGAGTCTTTATATCATGTAAACTCTTCTCTTTAAGACTAAGGGGCTGTTCGGTAACGGCTTAGGGGGTGTTTACTTACAGCTTAATGAGCTTAATGGTGTGGGTGGCTTATTCGCTCAGCCATACATGAGTGATTATTTACGGCTTAATCGTTAAGCCATTAAACTAAAATGGCTATATGCCAGGACCCCTCACTTGTCCCCATTAAGCCACCCCAAACAAATTAATACTAGAAATAATCCAACCCTCTCTCTTTGCTGCTCTCAAACCCATTGATTTCCTGTCCCTCGGACATACAGATTTATCCAGACAGGCAACTTAACCCATAATGTAAAAAAGGACACACTAATTTGGCTTAATAACCTGTATAGCTTATTCGGTAACCATACATGGTTGTTTAGTTGTGGCTTATTTAGTAAGATGGTGGCTTACTTGGTAAGCCAAAAAAGTAGAGTCCTTTCGATTAAGCCATTCACGTGCATATCTTACCCATCCCCTCTTTCATCTTCAACTGAACAACAATTTATCAAATATCATACAGACACCTTTATCAATTAAGACATGTTTATCCATACAGTACTTGATGGAAACAAACCGAACAACAATGGGTAATTGGTTTCGTATGTTTTGCAAACTGGGCAGTTTGAGTTTTTGACAAGGATATGGTCATGGTCAGGTTTAAAGCACGAAACTGTGGGTTTTTTAAACCATCATGGTTCGGTAAAAACCTGTGAACTTTAACCTGTCTGCGTTTGTGGCACTGTTTCGCTATTGCCGTTGATTTCTTCATAGAGATGGTTGTTATGACAGAGATGCTGCTGTTGCTGCTTCAAGCTCTTCCATATGAAAATGATCAGTTCATTTTAATGATTTCCTGTCTACTATTTGTTTGCACACACTCTCATCTGTATCTTGCTCGCTCGTTTCAGGTGCTGTGAAGGAAGCTTAAGCACGAGTTTGATCCTTTCTGATTGTTTGGTAAAATAAAAGCATTTGTAGGACCATGGGTTTGATGCCCTTTTTATATATATTTTGTTGGTGCTTGAATACCTTCAATACAATGTTTGCTGTTTGACCTGAGCATGATCTCGAATGTCATTAATTACAACATTATGCATAGTTTGTTTCTTCAAGCATAAACTTTGATAATCGTGGGTGTCTAGTAGAGATGCATAATAACCGATTTGGACTGGTTATAGGGGAACATGTTCGAACCAGGGATAATGAGTGGCCTGATCAAAGACCGTATAGCTAAATAATACCAACGTGTTGGTTAACCAGTTAAATGGTCAAGGACTGAATCTTCAGTTTAACCAATTAATTTTACCATATATAAAAATGAAGACGTCAAAAAAAATTATAGTTTATACCATGAATCTATACTATATTATAAAACATTTATAAAAAAACTTTTTATTAAAACTTAATGTACTGTTATTTAATGTTAATTACTTAAAATCTCTTAAAAACAACCATTAAAACTTTATATATTATATTTAATGCTATTTATTAACTTTCAATTCTTATCTCTAACCACTTAAGTCTTTAACTCCCCTAAAATCACTCCCCACCTCAACTTCTTTAAAATCACTCCTGTATAACTAAATACAAGATGAAAATTAAATTTTAAATATAAAAAATCTAAAATATAATTAAGAAAATCTAACAAATATTTAATGTTTATTTTACAAAAAAAAATTATATTATTAAACCTAAAATAAATTACATTATTATTAAACTATCGAAGAAACTCTTAAAAACAAATTATTAAGTATTGTTTATTGATATACATTATTTAAAATTCAAGATTACAAGTCGTGATGCATGACTACAAATTTCTAAAGCTATATGTTTGAATTCATAACTAACTGATAAACATAATCAAAGCAGGATAAACATCTCAATTTAAATATAAAGAATTTAAAATATATATGATAATCATTTAATTCTAACAAAATACCTATTTTTTTTTATATAAAAACATTATATTATTAAGTCTAAATTAAATAAATTTATTTAAAAAAAAAAACATTATCACTCTCAAAACATCTAAAATCGTCCTGTAAATCGATAAAAAACAAAAAATAAGAAAACATTAAAATCGTGATGTATCTCGCTGCACGTTTCTAGTATTTACTTTTTATAATAAATGGCTATTTCATTCTTTTATATATTTACTTGTTATTAAAATGGCAAGGAGCGGCTAGGTTTGTTGGTCCGAAATTTTTGGTCAATGACATATTAAGACCTGACCGGTTAAAGGAAGGACCGGATGATTTTGCGTAAAAGGTTTAGAACCGTTGACTCAACTATGATGCTAGCCATAGGCTCAAATTCATGTGAACACCACAAATAATTTGAGAACCGTAAGAACCAATATATTCATTGACACATATATACTATCAAAACATGTGTTCCGTCAATGAGTATGTCCATCAATGCATAACTACTATATATGCAGGTGTACATGCATTGATGCATATACTCACGAAAATTCATTAATGTATATGCATCAATGAATATATAAGTTCTCACGGTTCTTAAATTATTTGTGGTTCTTATAAAAACCGGCCCCGCTACTTATATTGATAGTCGGATTTGGTACCAATGCATCAATGGCTACACCCAAGGTTCTAAATGACGTGAGGAGTGGCGTGGCGGCGAGGCCAAGCCTCAAGCATCAGGAGCCACGACGAAGCCATGACGTTTTCAAAGCGTGACTTATGGCGTCAAATTTCTAATTCATATATAATATTATATATAAAAACGTATGTTTTGTAGTGTTATTCAATGAGTCAATAATAATAAGCAAGTTAAACTAAGTTATATATTAAAAACTTGCAAATAAGACATTAAAAACGTAAAGAAAAATCAATATCTCATTATGATAATTGCGCATTAGGCCATGACGTGCCATGGGCTTAACGCAGCGTGGCACACAAGCCTTGGTGCCATGGCACGCTGTGAGGCGAGTTTTTTAGAACAATGGCTACACCAAATGATTGAGCATGGTGTTGGGGCAAAGAATTGGAAAGCTTACATAACTATAAACAATGAGACCATGACTACAAAAAGGAAATGTAAACCAAATTAACCAAACAAGCCCAGTATATTTCACTTGGAGGTGAGGTCTAGAGAGGGTGAGATGTATAGAGATACAGTAATATGGAGAAGACAAAATTGTTTCCCCTTTGTGGGTGTCACAATGGCTGTATTTGCAGCATTTCTATCTATTATTTTGGATTCCTTTTTATTTCTCATCAAACGAATGGCATCTTCTTTTGAAAATCCTAGCTATTCTTAGCATGATACTGGGGAATCTCATTGCTATTACTATGCAGATCTAACCTCTAGACCTGACATCTACACTTGACCTCTAGGCTGATTTGCCATCCAGACAAAGATAAATAGAGTTTTCCGGGAAAAAACTGCTAGTGAAGGAAGACCTCGTATGAATAAGAGACATAGGGGTTAAAGAGAGAACCAAAAAAGGATCTTTCATGTATAATCCTACATAATCTCGAATGTTCTCAGACTGCAAAAAAAGGAATGTTATTGAACTAAATCCTGCCCAATCTCAACAACACAACACTTGGCCAGGGTAGAACATAACTTACCTGTAGAAATTATAGAACTTTTATTCAAAACTATCACCAGCCATAAGGCTGTGCTACTTACTTGAGAGTTGAGACAAAACAGAGAGAGAAAAAAAACATCAAAAAATGTTATCAACATTTGCTTATCTTTCATAAAAGTTGCTTAAGAATCTTAAATGGAATTTGCATGAATCAAAACCATTCCGGTTTGTACCAACAATTTTTACGGTATCCCTCAATTGCCATTCAGCCAATTATAACATTTACAGAGTCAAAGAAGATGAACATTGTTACGCTGACACAAACGAGTCAGTATTTAGTATTCTTTCAGCAAGTAATAGATCATCAGGGGTTGTAACCTGCAAACCATAAAGATAGGCTTTTATAGAATCAAACCAAACCAAACAAACCCCAGTATATTCTAGAGGTAACATTCATGGATTACATACATATACCCTACCAAACTGGAAGACATATTTTGAATTTTGAGCTAAAATCTACGAATTCTCAATTTTGATGTTAATATACCTAGGTATGAGGCAGGGGGTGCACGTACCCCCGCTCTATCTTCTCGATGCAATAGGAATAAAAGTAGAGGTCTTAAAGGAGCACTTGCTTTAAATAATTTGTGCTCCCTTAAGTTAACATAAAGTCATGAAGTGGTTGCAGCCTAGTATCGTGACTTGTGGTATTATAGGTCAAATGTTCAAATCCTTTTGGCTCATTGTTAATCTTTTTGGTAACAACAGCAAAACAGGAAAGTAAACCACTTAGATGTGATTTTTAATGAGACCGTAGTTTTTGCAATCAATATTTTATTTTATTTTATATTATGTCAATTATTTTGTGCCCCCACTTGAAAAAATGTCTGGGGTCGCCTCTGAAAATACGTTTTCATTCACGGGATTTATTATAGATCTTTTCCTGAAATGAAAATTTGATTCATTTGACCTCAAAAATCAAACTATGTCTTGTTCTTCTAATCCAAGAAATCTTGAAAGAGTAGTGTACCTTGATGTTAGTATAAGATCCTTCTGTGATGTATACGGGATGTTTGAGGTGCTCTACAATGGACACATCATCCGTGACTTCAAGCCCTTCTCTGTTTCGTACCCAAAGAAGAAAAGAACATCAATCCCTTTCTAATCCACGAATTAGATAACAATTATAGATCTTTATATGAAAAGCTTTGGCACACAACCATGGTTCCCTATTCAATTCCATTTTCAAAGCGAATGAAAGGAGAATTTGTACTTCTATAAACCAAACGGACCAGTAAATTCCGTAGGGTCTGGGGGTAGGATTTTTGCCTCTAACCCAACGGGTAGAGAAACCATTTCCGTGACAAAATGAATATAGTACCTATTTACAAGCTCAAAACCTTTCTTTAGCAACTCTGGCTTGATGACCTGAAAAAATTGAAGTGCACATCAAGCAGAATTCCACATCATATGTTGGACAACAAGATTACTTTTGATTATACATATACACACCTGTGGAGTTTGCATTTCCCAAAGTGTTTTCCTGTCCAAAGTTTTCACTACAAAGGATTCACTATTTGCCTGCACAAAATTTTGAAATGAATACAACCATTTACGTATAACATACCTACAATAAATGATATAGAAACTCTAATGTAAATAAAACAAAAGAAATGTGATGCACGTTCATCATATTGATATAGAAATCTAACAGATTACACTCTCTACAGATGGCTTACAACTGATTCTCTGGCTTTCGAGACGCCAGGTCTCTTGCAAAGTTCTCACCTAACTGATAACAAAACAGAATACCCTTCCCCTCTAACCCCATTCCCTATTTATACTACCCCTTTTATTGACTTCTTGACCACACTAATAAACTTGTTGACACGAGGGTATAACAAAATGCTTGACGAATAGAACCCTTATTTCACCACATGATTCTTAATGTCCTAGTGTAATGGGTTCAAGAGACACAATTGAAATGTCTCGTCAGGATACGGAAGTCTAAGGACGATCAAATTGACCATGACTAAAAGAGATGCCTAAAGATGTTTTGAAAATATTTGTTAACAATCCTGGATTTTGAGCGAGTTAATATTAAGCTTCAAACAAACCTTTTAAGTATCCAGGAAACAAACTGGAACTCAAATATAAGTGAAAAAAATATATTTTCATATTCAATATATATACCTCTTTGATGGTAGCTTTAGCAGGAACACCAAGTACTGATGCTCCAATGCGCAAACCATCATTCAGAACCTGCCATGAAATCAACAAGAGCGTGACAAAGAACTTGTATATGCTTATTGAACACCCATAGATTTTACATATTTAAAATGAATATCAATGTATCTCGGGAAAATGAGTTCAAGTTACTTCCTCTACTCATACTTATGTAATCTACAATCTATGCTGCTACAACGGTCAAAATACCAAATCGCCGTCAATACTGTGATTTGAAATAACGGTTATCGCGGTGGTAAAGCGGTGGTATAATGGTCCAAAATAGCGGTTCATATAAATATTTAGAACTATATACATAATATATATATATATATATCGAGCAAGAGGTCAAACCAATCCCATTCATGAATGTTTTAAAAACTGAAAGACATATTTTGAGGGGTTTGGGGGGCAATGTTTTAAAAACCGGGTCGACTTGGCCGGTTGAACTGGGACCCGGGGAAGAGGGCGGGTCAATTGTGACCGGGTTTATGGCAATTTATGGCCCGGAGTGAACCGGCCGGTTTTATCAAAAAACCGGTTGAACCGGTCGTAACGAACCGGTAAAAACCCGGTTAACCCGGTAAAAAAAAAGTTAATATGTATTATCATAGGGTGGTCGAAGAAGATCCGGAAGGAGAACTTGATTACAATGATTTAGAAAATATGCTTGACGAGCAAGAGCACGAACCGGCTTCTCAAACGCAAGTTGACATTTTTTTATTTCTATATATATTAATTTGGTGTTGTAATTTTAGTTTATTATTAGCTTTTTACGTGACATTAATATTTTGTTTATTTGATATTGTAGAAAGTGACCATGTTGTTGATGACAATGAAGTTGATAGTGAATTTCAATTACTAAGCGATCGTGAGAGTGACGCATTTAACACTTCAATGTCTCAAGATCCATGATTTGGTTTGATCATTATGTTTTGTTTTGATGTATTTGGATTGATGAAAAACTAATGCTTATGTGTGTGTTTTTTAATGTATTTGGTTGACCCGGTGGTTGACCCGTGACCCGGTCACCACACCGGGTCAACCAAAAAACCGGGTTTTAAAACATTGTTTTTTTTTTTTTGGGGGGGGGGGGGGGGGGTGACATCTGGGAATATTGAAGCTAAAAAACTCCCTAAATATAAATAACTTACCATATTATGTGTAATCAATAAAAACAGAAACTATAAATAGTCCACAAAAAAGAAATTCACTAATAGACTTAGAATGATGGTGAATTTGTGATTGGTGAGCAGAGACCATGATGAAGATGAACATATGTGAGACTGGAAAAGATTTAAACATAGATGGTTTAATGCTCGATGACGCTGAAAACCTAAATCTTATAATCGTTCACCATAAAGATAAATGATTTGAATCATAAAAAAAAAGCCCAAGTCCAAAATATAAGCGCAAATCATTTAAATAGGTCCAATATAAGCCGGTTAAACAAAAAAAAAAGCCCAACCACAAATAGCGGTTATGCGGACCGCTATTTTGTTAAAAAATCGGCCATTTAGTGGTAAATGGCACCGCGATTGCACCACAATAAACAACGTAGTCTACAATAGAGTATATTGGTCATGACATGCAAACCACTTTGAAAAGTATTAATATAATGGTACATAGGGGAGAAAACATACGAAATTAATCAAGAAGTTGGTCTTATCAAAGCACTAATCTCGATGTTGAAAATCGCACTACATGGTCAAGCATCACATTCTTTCAAGAGTTCAGAACTACACTGATATGTAGTTGCATATCTTTCTGGATTTACCAACATATGTTGTAGAACGTAAACATAAATTAACTACCCACTAATCTATTATATTATATATTAAAAGATATAATCCTAAGTCTTTCCTTTCCAGAGTGACCATTGTTTTTTTTTTTTGAAGGGTATCCTAGGCACAACCTAGACTAATCCCTAGCAATTTTGACTGTTAAAGCGACAGCCCTGGATAAACCCGTTGCGTACGCCTGGATTCGAACCCGCGGTGAATGGGATATCCCATCACATCCCCCACAGGCTTTAACCAGTACGCCACAAGCCTTGTGGTTCAGAGTGACCATTGTTAATGTTAACCGGGTTTCACATGCAAGTTTCTAGCTTACCACATGTCAATTCCCATGATGGTGAAATTCTTTTGTTAATTTTATGAGAGTTTTTTTTAGAAGGGTGTCTCAGGCTATGCCCAGACTAATCTCGGCAAATTGTGACCACAAGAAATCAGCCCTGATAAACTCAGTTGCCAAAACTGTTGTGTACGTCTGGAATTGAACCCTGGGCAAATGGGATATTCCACCACATCCCCCAAGGCCTCAACCACTACGCCACAACCCTTGTGGTTAATTTTATGAGTGTCGTACATGTGATGTGACACAATTTCAAATTCAATTTGTAATTGATAATGTTCTGATCTTGATGAGATTATACTAATCTTAGAGACCTGATTTACAAATGTGTATTTATCTACTCATCTCACATATGTTGATTATTTATTTTCAAAATTCACATTTACTTATATGTGTGTGTACGTACACGAACATGAAAGACGAATAGAGGCACATCATATAAACAAATGGAGTACTTATCAATTAAACGACATAATTCAACATCAAGACTTCACTAGAAGGATAGATGCACAATTATATTGTTCAACAGAAGAGCATAACAGAATACACGGAGGTCCTAAGTCACATAAAAATACAATATTATCAACTATATTATCATCTTGGAGATATAAACAAGCCTACATGTGTGTCCAGTGTGAGTGTATACAGTTATGAAGAATGTTTTATTTAACCCGTTAAGAGTGAATGTTCTTGTTATCAAAGATGATTTAATACTTGCACATGTATACCATTTTGCAAGTATTAAATCATATATTGAAGGTTCAAGATGCAAAATGGTAAACGGAGTAACAAACCTTTTCTACATCAGTGGATGATACCAAAGGTCTTGCAGAATCATGGATGCATACAAGTGCAGAGTTCAAATCAATTGTCTGTTCACAAAAAACTATAGGTCAGAAGAAGATAACAAAATATTATAATATTATTAATGTGCAATTATTCACTTCAAAAATCATAAAAACAAATAAGCAGAAAATTAACGGTAAAGGAATGTCCAAGTACAGAAATATTATTATTTGCATAGACATCTCTGTTACTCATAGGATACATATGAAAAGCTCATCATGATGATTGGATGTTTTACGTCATAAGATATTGTATTTGTTGGCGCGGATCTAGTCTCATGGGCTAGTCAGAAATAGCAAGTTGTTGGATGATCGAATAAGATTCGGGCTATGGCCTTCTACTTTGTTAGCTACAATGGATGGGAGGCCAGATATAGGGTTTGTTTGCATGAAACCAATGGTGTTTTATACGAAGATTAATATTGCTCATGATCCAATCCAATATTAATCAATAAAGAATATTGATGACATGAATACACACTTCATCAAAGAAAGATTTGATTTCATCTGCTTGGAGCACATGAGCTTTGGCTAAATAAAAATGTGGATATTCTTACGTAGCTCTGCCAAGAAAGTATTTTGAGTTTTACTAAGTGGCACCTCCAGGTGGGATATATTGGGCTAGTTTGGTTTGGTTTAAGTGGTGCATGAATCATACCAACCCAAAAACTTTGAGGGGGAGTGTTATGCGCTTAACTGATGGTTTAAGGGGTGCTTGTAATGAACTCCAGACCAAAAATACAAGAGAAAATAAAATGAACCTGAAGTCCACTGTACACAGAATCTTGTCTTTCCTTTCCAGGCAATGCAAATTTCAGGTCCACATTGATCTTCTCTCTGGTGTCTGATAAGGAAAAAAAAACATTGAGCGTCTATGGTGTCTGATAAAAGGAAAAAGCAATGAGCTCAAAACCGTCTTTAGATAAAGGGAGCAAAAAAGATCAAACTGTTTTAATCACACAGACAATAGCATACTTTAACAAACATGTCTTCAGACCTTCAAAAATGTCCTGGTAAGATGGATCGCAAACTACAACAATTTCCTTAACCTCAGGCATCCGTGAAAAAGTGTAGAAACTGCAGAGAAATGAAGCAGCATATGAGATCTCAATGATAAGATATACCATATGAACAGTAAAACAGTAAGCTGGTCAAAGAGGATGTGCTTTGGCCTTGTGACAGAGTTTGTTCAATGTACCACTAACAATCTTTACAGTCAACTTTTGTAACTACCAACTACCATCTATAAGGTCATTGGATCCCCTTTGCAGCCTTGACAAACATAATGATTGTTGTGGTCATTTTCATTTTCTATGTAGCATATACAATATTTGTATTTCCTTCAAATTACCAAATCAGTAACAGAGGTAATCGTAATAGGATGACATCAAAGAAGTTGCGATTTTAGGTGCTCCAAATGCCAAACAATTAACATTATTTTACCCTATGCCGTAATTACTTGTTTACCACTAAGTTAATCAACTGTAACAAGAAACGTCATTCGAAGACAAAAAGTGTGCAACCAAGGTAAGCTCAACAAAGCTACGATTATACTGGGAAAAGTTGACTTTTATACTATGTAACAGGTTTATACTGGTTCAGGAATGAAAACCAGTTTATCGAAACATCTATTGCTGATTTCTAGCTAAGACAACAACTTACAAGTATTTTCTGCTGGTCAAATGCAACATGCAATTGTGGCCATAGAATCAAGCCCTCTTGACTAATGCATTTGCATCATAAAGTTAGTAGATATATGGACATGATTCTTGTAATAATACATTACAGCTCTATGATTCTTTAAATATCAAGACCAGAACAATACTTTCTCTTGTAAACAGAAGGTAAGAGAACATCCTGTGACTGAAGTAGCAAATTCAGACACAATGGTTAAATCATTCATTTTAGTATAACCATATCAACCATAAGTCATATTGATTCAAAACATATTCAAGATACATCTAATGACCATATAACCCAACTTCCCATGTCATTATGATCCCAACAAAATGAGAAAGACTGGCATCCTTTATGGTTGATGATTGTTACCAAAGGGTCATTACACAGCGATACCCGGGTTACAGGTAGAGCCAGTGGCGGAGCCACCATGTAGCGAGAGGGAGCAGCTGCTCCCCCTGGGTCTCATTTTTTTTGTTGATATAATAGCTTTAGAATACATTGGTATGTGATTAAAAAAACATTGCATGATAGGCGGTGGGCATTGGGTAGTGTGAGGATGATAATCAGTAAAAAAAGTAAATTGCACATTTTAAATCCTTGTATTTTAGTCAATTCTTGAAAATAACCCTTAAAATTTTAAAACCATTACAAAGTAACCCAATTTATATATTTATATGCTTACTTCATCTTGTTTTATTTTTGATTTGTTTGCTAGCTTCATGTTAGCATCATGATTAATTAATGCTAACTTGTGGTTGTTTTTGATGGATTTAAATTTTAAAGTTGCTAATTTTCTAGCAAAAATTGGAAAAGAAAAATATAGCCCATATAACTTTATGACAAACTGAAAGATTTGAAGTGTTAGACTCCATTCTATACTTAAATTGTTCAGTGACTTCAGTTCATAATCTTAATTGATTTGATTTTAGGGTTGCCCATTTTATATATTGTTAATTCGTAATTGTTACTCCCTCCGTCCCAAATTAAGTGTCTACATTACTATTTTAGTTTGTTCCAAAATAAATGTCCACTTTCAAAAGTAAGTTTCCAGTTTTCTCATTTTACCCTTTATTATAAGGTGGAAAAAGTCTCTCTATTATCAAGGGTATAAGTGTCCTTTGGTTATTTAAAAAGTATAATAAATGTACATTCCTAAAACTATGTGTCATTTTCATTGTGGACATTTATTTTGGGACGGAGGGAGTATTTGTTAAGGGATGATTTTAGTTTATTTTATATTAACTAGTTTAATATTTAATATCCATGGATACATATCTATTAAAGAGAAAATAATTGTTGATTCGCCAACTATGCCAAATAAAAGTAATTCTAATAGTGAGAGGTCGATAAATATTTTAGCTAGGTTACCTAAATTTTCCACTTTAAGAACATTAATACTTTGTTTATTTATATTATGTGCTCCCCCTGATATGCAATCCTGGCTCCGCCCCTGGGTAGAGCCCAGCCTCCCGGGAGGTCAAGGGTTCAAACTTCAACAAAGGTGAGGAGTACGCGTGAGTATTTGCCGTATATAAGAAATTATATACTTCAAAAACAAGTTGATGATTTTTAGCAGGAATAAGATAAATTATGAGTGGAGTTGAGTAGTTACCAAATTACCTATACAAAGCAATTGGTTGCCCTAAAAGTGGAAGGTACTGCTTTGGCATGCTCGCCTACTCGCAAAAACAGGTTAAACAAACAGCCATCATGAGTCATGCCAAAATAATACAAGGATAATGAGAAGAAGAGAAAAAATAATAAGTAATAGCATATAAGAGAGAGCAAGAGATGTTTAAGAGATACACACACAAACATACAAAATGAACAAATTTTAGAACTACAAATTGATAAACATGTACTACCAAACGAGAGTCATGCCATTGCCCTTCCCACTAGAGTGTTACTGAATATATGCCATCATTCTCTTTTGTGCTAATTGTAATCTATGATTCCTTATGCACTGGAAGTGATTATTTCATTAGGTATAGTTGAAGCTTGATGCAAGTGTCAGTCTCTCTCTATCTACCAACTGAATATTTTAATGAGTTTGAAACTAAAACACGGTATTAATGCTCGTGTGTGCAGGATCACAAATTCACATTTTGCCACTTAAAAGTATTGCTCTCAGTGTTGGAACAAAACTTTCACAACAGTGCTCCACTTTATGTTTCTCATATGAGGGGAATGATCGATGGCACCAGTGAAACAAGGTTCTTCTGCTTTGCAAGAGTAGTGGAGAGAAGTCCTAGTTACATAGTCTTTCCCTTTAGTGGTTGTTCATGCAACTTGAGCTCATGCCCTTCCAATCAGAAAGGAGTAAACTATGTTGAAAATGTAAACTATTCTATTGATGCTCCATCTATCTGCCAATAATGATAGGCATGATCTGTGTGTATACAAATCATGTGAAATCAATGTAATGCCGATGTAATTTGCATCAATACCAATGTTATTTCATCTAGTTAATTCGTTAATGCATTTCGTGAAACAAACTTAATTTGAGAAAAGCAGCAACATTAGTAATTCAAGTGTTGAACATTGAACAAACATGAAAAATAAGAATTCAAAATTTTCATAATGAAATGTCAAGACATACACCCATTCTTTTTCCCTTCCCTCCGGCTAGAAGAACGACCGAGACGCTTTTCTCTTTCACAAGTTCAGATTTCTGCAAAATAGTAATCAAACAACACCAAATTAACCGATTGTTTGTGGAGTTCTCGCTTATGTTAGTTTATAAGTTTTAACTGATTTAGTTCCAATGCCAACATCATTATGAGATTGAATTTGGAACAAAATCATTTTCTAAAATCCGCCACTGGTCCAATTCTTAGTGCACCTAGTTTATCATCTGATTGGTACAAAATGAACTCCAATTCCAACTCCGTATATGGAATTCCATTCTCGGAAGAAGTAGCTAAATAGATTCTTACAAAGTAACCAAATTTCAATTGAAAGACATAAATTATGACAGAAATACCCAACGTCTCACCTCATTTGTAATGGTAGCAGAATCATGAGCAGAGCAGGTGATTGCAAAACTGCCAAAACTTGAAAATTTTCTCTTGGTTAACGAGGGAAGAGATGAGAATTGGGGATGCGCGTAGTGGTGGAGTGATGGCAGGCAGAAGGAGTTGGAAGGAAATTGAGATTTAGATTGGGAAATGTTTGAGAAAAAAGATGAGGATGGAAGTTGAAGAAGCGCCATCTCTTTCTTCCTAGAACACCTCTGGTTCTACCCTGTGAAGAGAGAGACAAAAACGAGGATGCCATTTTAGTTGAGCTTCCACAAACAGCATCTTTGTCGCAAGTTGGACATGCCGGGCCGGGTTTTGTTTGGGTTTACGGGTATCAAAATTTTCTAAAAATGAAGTATCAAAATTTAAAAGAATATATATATATATATATATATATATATATATATATATATATATTATATTATTAAAATATTTAATAAAACATTATTTCTCTCGTTTAGGAGCTTGTTTACTAAAAACTAATGAGGTAAGTATTTATCAGGTCATTTATCTTTTTGGATAATATGACAATGGTCGAGAATCTTACCCGATAATGACAATGATAAGGATGGAGAGTCTTACTCGATAAGTGATAGTGATACTTTTATCTTGATAAGCGATTACCGAGTAAATTGTTGCATACAATATCGTTTCGATGGACTACAATCTTACTCGGCTAAGTAAGTTAGAGTTGGCTCCTATTGATAAGCGTTTATAGGGTAGACAACCCCTTAATTTCAATATCTATATCTATACTATATTATAAAACACAGATAAAAAACTCTTAAATACAAATTATTAGGCATAAGGTACCATCATTTTATGCAAGATTTTAAAAATCTTTTAATTTACAATTATCAAAGCACAAGATACATATTACTACTGCAAACTTCTAACACCCACCAATTTGGTATGTGTAGAGTCTTCCTTTTATGCAGACATTTCCATGTATCATTATTAATTAATATATTATATTACTATAAATTTATTTTAATTATATTATTAAATATGTAATTGATTATTTTTTTCTAGATGTCATTAAAATATATAAGATAATCATTGAAATCTAACAAAATACTTATTTTTTTATATAAAAAAATTATATTATTCAGACTAAATTAAAATACTAACAAAATACTTATTTTTCTAGATGTCATTAAAATATATAAGATAATCATTGAAATCTAACAAAATTTTTTTTTTTTTATATCTAACAAAATACTTAATTTTTTATATAAAAAAAAGAGTAAACTTCACTGTTGGTCCTTAAGGTTTCGTATTTTCTTTGAAAGGAGGACCTCTACTTCAATATCTCAAATAGTGGTCCCTGAGGTTTGGATTTTTGCTCTGAAAGGAGGACCTCCTCACTAACCCCGTTTAAAAAACTTGGTTAAAGTCAGGGGTATTTTGGTCATATCACTTTTTTTCCCTCTTTTGCATTTCTTTTTGTTTTTCCTTATTATTGTGTAAAAACATTAAACTGTAGGGACCAATGTTTTAATTAACTCATATATATATATGTGTATATATATCACTCATACTTATATATACACACACACATACACTCATACATATATATATATATACATTTCCGTCTGTAATGCTTCGGAAATTCGTCAGTAATGGAAGCCCTTGGAAATCCGTCATAAAGTACTGTATAAAAATTTCTTTCTGTTTTCACTTTGATCTATCATCGGATTTTGCCCTAAAGATTTCTTGAAATTGTTATCTTCTTCACTGAACTTCATCTACATTACCACATCCATTTTACCTCTCAAGAATACATCTTTTGCAAGCCATCGTTATATCTTTCCCGACGTCGTTTTAGGAATACTCCCACTCTTTACTAGGGCAATCAACCCTACATGAATACCCTCTTCTTTCATCACAAACCCTCTTATCCCTTCACATATTCTCCTCAACATTCCTTCTTCTTCCTCACCACACTTCTGCATCTCTGCAACAATCACTGTCATACTCCCATCAACATCAAATGCCGCAATACACCCTCCTCGTAGAAACCTCATACACGATTTGTAAGCTGCAGTTTCTAGATAATGAGCATGAGTTTCAAATCCATTTTCGTGTTTTACATCGGCCTGTGACAAAGAGGAATCTTTCAGCGCCTTTGATGATTCCTCTATCGCCTGTTCGAATGAAGTGTTGATGGTTGAAGCTTCCTTTCAACCTACTCTGAAAGATTTATTGGGTTAAAGAAGGGTGGTGCAAGTAGCCAGAGGCATTGCTGGAAGAAGAGGCAATCCATATCTCACCCTCAAAGCCATCTTCCACAAGCTCGTTTGTTTCCTCGTTGACGATAAATATGTTAATTTTTTCGTCTTCTTCATCATGTTCTTCATCATATCTAAGCCTAGCACTTGGTAATAGCTTCTTGTGAATAGGGAAATCAACTTCTGGCAGTCTTGATCTCCATGCTGTTGAGACAAAGGTGCAATTCTCATCTAGCCCGTACGAAGGGGAAATTGCGGAAGGTTTTAGCCCAAATGGGGTGAACACTTCCACGAATTGCTTAATGGCTTCATGGTATATTGGTTCATTGATGATTATCAAGTTTTTCATGGTGGATAAGTTTACGGGAAGGCGTTGTTTGTCAGAAGCTTGACCTCGTTTGACGACTAATGGCAATGTGAACGAGGGTACGAGAGTGCAAGTCGCCTTAAACTTGGTGTATGTGGGTTTGTCACAGGGATGTGTGTATATATTTATGTATGTATATATACATACATATATGTATGTGGGTTTTTCACAGAGATGTATGTATATATATGTATATATATATATATGAGAATATGTATGTGGGTTTTTGGATGGTGATGATGATATATATTATATGGTTAATTACAAAACAGGTCCCTATAATTTTTTGGCTTTAACAAAAATATAGAAAAATAAAAAATTACAAAAAAAGGAAGAATACATGATTTGACGAAAATACCCCTGACTTTAACCAAGTTTTTTAACGAAGTTAGTGAGGAGGTCCTCCTTTCAGAGCAAATACCAAACCTCAGGGACCACTATTTGAGATACAGAAGTATAGGTCCTCCTTTCAAAGAAAATAAAAAAAAACTTAAGGACCAACAGTGAAGTTTACTCTAAAAAAAACATTATCACTTTCTCAAAACCATCAAAAATCGTTCTGTAAATCAACAAAAAAAACAAAAAATAAAATGAAACATTAAAATTGTGATGTATCTCACTGCATTGTGCGAGTACGCTTCTAGTTTTTTATTAATGGGAAAAAATTAAATATTATTTCATGTTTTTAAATTTGGAGTTTTTGAGATTCCTTCAAATTTGGAGATCTCTCAATTTCTCTCTTCTTTCTTTATTTTAGCAAACGTTGTAACATAGTTATTGATGAAAAAATTATATTCAAAATCTTTATTTTACCATAGTTGTTATAGATACTATAAGAGCGTCTTCAACAAATATATTATATTTTTTCTAAAATAGAGCATTACAAGTTAATTTTTTTTTAAAATATTATATACTCAACTACTCTGTTTTAGTAATTCCAATATGAACTATATTATTAAAATATTTAACACTATTTAATAAAATATTGTTTTATTGGTAGATTAAAATATTATTTATCTCTCTTTCCTATATAGAGTTTTAATATATTTCTCCAAATTTGAAGATTTTCATTTCCTCTCTTTTTTTCTCCATTTTACTATTCTAATATACGTTTTAGCATAGTTGTTTGAAAAAATTATTTTAAAATATCTACTTTAACATAGTTGTTTCAGATGCACTAAGCACTCCAAAAAAATTTCTATTACACCAAAATCATAAATAAAAAACAAAAAAAAATAGCTTCTCAATATTCTAACATTATAATATTATTTATATATTTAATATTTCAACATATTTTATAAAATAATAATTTCTTTTCTCTTTCTTCTAAAGTAATACATACGTTTTCTCTTTTGTTTTCAGTGATCGAATCCAGTCGTACACAATAATTGTAGCCACTAAAGTTTAATCAGGACTGATGTCTTACAGTAATAATTTGTCAAGGGATTAATCTAGGCATAGCCTAGGATACCCTTCCCTCAAACAATACGTTTTCTCTATCTAATCCATAATTTAAAAATAAAAGATTTGTTCTCTCTTTTTATAAATATAGAGAAAAAAATAGCACACGAGCAGGTACGGAGTTTAGGAGAAACGTACCTGATACCACGTCCGTCGATGTTTTGGCTTCCTCAATGGTCATTTGGAAAGCCGGACCCGGAACCCTGGGAGGGTTCTCCCTCTTCTTTGGTGCATTACCCGCTTTGAGCTTCGGACAATCTCCCTTCATGTGTCCCGGTGCCTTGCACTCGAAGCAGATAATCCCTTTCACCGTGCAGTCTCTTGTGGGATGATCAACCTTCCCATACTTGGCGGAAGTGGATGGGGTGGAGTTGCAATTGCCATAGTGCTTGCTCCGGCACTTCTGGCACCATCTTCCGACAAATGTCGAGACCTCTTGAGAGGTCCAGGATTGCTTTCCCATTTCCTCTTCTCTCCCACTTCGGCTCTCTCTGCCTTATCTCTAGAGTAGACGTCCTCCATGATCTGGGCCTCCTCAATGGTTTCTGTTGGGAACTGAAGATTTGCTTAAGTATGATTACTACTGCTGAGACAGATTACTACTGCTAATCAAGGTTAATACTGCTTGAAGAAGTTACTACTGCTAAGCAGAATTAGTGCTGTTGGAGATTAGTACTGCTCAGAGTGGTTAATGCTGCTACAACTTAATACTGCTTATGAGATGAAGACTCAATATGGAATGAAGACAGCTGTATAGAAGACTTGCTAAAGTAAAGGAGATAATTATGGATTGAAGATCAATTGTATTTTGATAATTATCTTGTATTATGTCTTATATAAATAGTATAGAAGTCTTTGATAGAATTAAATTTTGATTGATAAGTCTTTAGAGAGAAAATTAACCTCAAGGTTTTTAATCCTAGTTCTAGAGAAGTAGAATTCGTCTTAGTGAGCCTGTTCATCAAGATTGAGGTTTTGTTTGAAAGCTTGTAACTTTAATCATTCAATAAAGTTTACAAGTTGTGATTTCTGATTCACTGTTACTTTGATAGTTGAATATTAAAGTGTTATTCCGCAACTCCTTTAATATTGTTTTTGAGTTCATTATTCTTGTTAAGAATTAGATCCTGACAAGTGGTATCAGAGCCAAGTATTCTCAGAAACCTTCATTCATCATGGACAACACAGGTGAATCAAACAGTACTTTTGTCTCAGAGGTTCCAATGCTCAAACCTAATGAGTTTGACATGTGGAAAATTCGAATCAAGCAGTACATCCTCCTTACAGACTATTCTATGTGGGACATTGTTGAGAATGGTCCCTCTGCTGAAGGTAAAATTGGACAAGATGGCAGAAGACCACCTCCAAAAACTGATGGTGAGAAGAAAGTCAGACAGTTGGAGATGAAAGCCTTAAGCACCCTGCTTTTGGCCATTCCTAATGAGTATCAACATCAGTTTCAACACTACACAGATGCTCAGATTCTATGGAATGCTTTAGAGAAGAGATTTTCTGGCACCAAGAGCACAAAGAGGAATCAAAGGGATATTCTCAAGCAGCAATATGAGAATTTTACATCTGCAAAGAATGAGTCTATGACTCAAACTTTTGACAGATTCAATAAGCTAATTGGTGAGTTGGCTACTGTTGGAGTTCATATGGAACAAGATGATGTCAACCGCAAGTTTCTCAGATCTCTTGGAGATGAATGGACCATGTACACTGTCTCATTCAGACAAAATGACATGTTGGAAGAAAAGAAACTGGATGATCTGTATAATGATCTGAGAGTGTTTGAATCTGAGGTGGAAGCAAAGAAGAAGCCTACTGGATATGTGCATAATGCTGCACTCCTATCAGCATCAATTGATTCTACTGCTAACCCTGAATCAGTTAATGCTGCCAGTGGAGTAAATCAAGAAAAAGGTAATGAATCTGTTTTTGAAGCCTTTCTTTCCAGCCATGGTAACTCTTCTTTAATCAATGATGACTTGGAACGACTTCATCCTGATGATCTTGAAGAGATGGATATTAAATGGCAGATGGCCATGCTTTCTATGAGGGTGAAGAAGTTCATTAAGAGGACTGGGAGGAACAACTTTTCTCAAAGAAGAGAAGATGGAGCAGGCTTTGATAAGTCAAAGGTGGAGTGCTACAAGTGTCACGTGAAGGGACACTTTGCCAGGGAATGCAGAAGTGGAGTGTCTCACAACAATCACCAACAACCACAGACTGGAAGCTTCAACCAGAACAGAAACTCTGCTCAAGCTCTTGTTTCTCAACAAGGAATGGGGTTTGACTGGAGTGATCAAGCAGATGAAGCCATTCAAAATCAAGCTCTCATGGCAGAGGTATCTGATCTCCCAAATGAGGTACTTTCTAATCTCTGTTCTCAAACTTGCATAGACACTGTTAAAAGGTACAGGGATCACAACCAGAATATGAGTGATGACCTTAAGAGGTTAGAAAAGGATAGAAAAGATTATGTGAAAATTGTTGAGAGGTTTGAGGAACAAATCAAAGGTTTTCAAGCCAATGAACTTCAACACACATATGATACAAATTACTGGAAGTGGGAGAAGAATGATCTAGAAATCCAACTGACAAAGTCCAAGGAGGAGAATGAAAAGTTGAGAGGAGAACTAGACAAGGTTAAGCTAAATGTAGAAAAGTTTTCATATGCTTCTAAATCCATGGATTCAATTTTAAAGGTCCAAATCCATGATAAGCTTAAACCAGGAATTGGGTACAATACCACACCACCACCATACAACAACAACTACATCCCTCCTAAATCAGACTTGCTAGAGGCCAAGGATAGGAAGGACTTGCATGAGGGAGCCACTAAGGTAGATCCTTTAGATGAAGTAGTTGTTGAGGACAAGACTGAGAAAGAAGCTGGTAAGAGTAAGGATAACACAGTGAGTGGTGAGATTCCCTTAGAAAATAACATTCTTACCAATGAGGGTGGTGGAAGGGATTGAGTCAAATCCAATGGTGTAGAGAAGACTGAGGGAAAGTCCAAAAAAGTTCATTACAAGCAGACTACAGTTGTGAATCCTGTTCCTTGCAAACAGTGTGCATGTAATAAATCTGAGCCCCTAAAACATGATAAAAGGAGGGGAAATCAAAGAAATTGGAATAATCAGTGGGCTCAGAAATAAGGAGTTGATCTGAGTAGAATCATCAGACCAAAACCTTGTTTCATATGTGGCAAATTGAATCATCTTGCCAAGCACTGTTATTTTAATCCAACTAACCAAAGGATAAATTTTCAAAGATCTATGCAAAAACCCTTTGGTTATAGGAAGAATGAAAGGAACCATGTGGCTAAGAAACATGTTAAATCTAAAAGCCATATGAAGAAAAAGACTGTAAAAGAGAGTGTCAAGATGTGGGTTCCCAAAAGCACTAAAACTGTTAGTACTGCTACCACAAATAGTGCTGCTGACAAAGATAGTGCTGCTAGAAGCAATACTACTACTATCAATGTTAGTGCTGCTAACATTGTTAGTACTTCTTCAAATGTTAATACTGCTAACTCTGTTAGTGCTTCTAACAAGGTTAGTACTGCTAAACCTGTTAGTGCTGCTAACTCTGTTAGTACTTCTAAAATTAGTACTGCTTCTAGTGTTTGTGTTGCTAGACCAATCATCTTGACAAAGTACTCCAGTAAAGAGTGCTCTGATTTTAAAAATCTCATCAAAAAGGAGTGTAAATACTTTGATGAGAAAGGGAGACCCAAGACCACTTTGGCTTGGGTTCCCAATCAATACTAATTGATTTATCTAATGTGCAGGGAAACCAGCAGCTCAAGGGAAAGAGCATTTGGCATGTTGATAGTGGTTGCTCTAGGCACATGACAGGGAACATGGCTTGCCTCAAGAATTTCAAGAAAATTGATGGAGGGCATGTTGCCTTTGGTAATACTCCAGATGGAGGTAAGATTAGTGGTAAGGGTGATGTAACAAAAGGTAAGATGACCTTTGAGAATGTTTTCTATGTTGAGCAGTTAAGGTACAACCTGTTAAGTGTATCACAGGTTTGTGACAAAAAACATAGTATATTATTCACTGATTCAGAATGCATTATCCTTGCTCCTGGATTCAAGGTAGTTGATGAAAAGATGATACTACTAAGAACTCCCAGAAAGGATAATGTCTATTGTTTGGATATGGAAAATGTTTCAACTGATTCATCCCTAAACTGTCTTGTTTCAAAAGCATCTTTGGATGAATCATCACTTTGGCACAGAAGGATGTGTCACATGAACTTTAAAACAATGAATAAACTTGTTAAAAACAACCTTGTAAGAGGTTTGCCTTCAAAAGTCTTTTCATGTGATGATCATTGTGTTGCTTGTCTCAAAGGCAAACAACACAAAACTTCTCATAAGTCCAAAGAAGTGAACACAATTTCTTCTTCTCTTCAGTTGTTGCATATGGATCTGTTTGGTCCTACAAATGTTATGAGTATAGGTAAGAAATCATACTGCTTAGTTATTGTTGATGATTACTCTAGATTTACTTGGGTATATTTTCTAAGGACTAAGGATGAGACAAGTGGATTGATCAAATCCTTTATTCTAAGAATTGAAAACCAAACAAATCAAAAGGTAAAAGTCATTAGGTCAGATAATGGTACTGAATTTAAAAATCTTGACCTAAACACCTTTTGTGAGGAAAAAGGAATTGAGAGGCAATACAGTGCTCCTAGGACTCCACAACAAAATGGTGTTGCTGAGAGAAGAAATAGGACACTGATTGAAGCTGCTAGATCTCTGTTAGCTGATTCAAAACTTCCAATTACTTTCTGGGCTGAGGCAGTTAATACTGCTTGCTATGTCCAAAACAGAGTTCTAGTAGTCAAGCCTAAGAACAAGACACCATATGCGCTTTTAAATAAAAGAAAACCATTTATTGGATTTTTCAAACCTTTTGGGTGTCCTTGTACCATTCTCAATACCAAAAATCACTTAGGAAAGTTTGATAGCAAAGCAGATGATGGTTTTCTTGTTGGTTACTCATCTTAGAGGAAGGCCTACAGAGTATTTAATTCTTCTTCTAGAATAATTGAGGAAAGTGGCAATGTCAAATGCAATGAGAACACACCAAACCCTATTGGTTCTAGTCCTCAGTGGTTGTTTGACATTGATTCACTAACTAACTCTTTTGGTTTCAGTAGTGATGATCATGCAGGTTCAGGAAGTAGAGGATCAGGGGAAGCACAAGTACAAAATAGTATTCCTCAGTCTGTGATCTTTCCCATACCTACAATGGACCCTGTTGAAATCTGTGAAAAGGAAACTGTTACTGAACCAATTCAGAGTGAAGAAGAAAGAAGAGATGAGGAGAATTCAAAGCATGAAGAGCCAGAAGTAGCTGATGAGATCCCCTCAGCTGACTTAAATGACTCCAATTTAGATGTGGGAATTAATGAAGAACCTAGTCATCAGACAAGAACTCAGAAGATTCATCCTCCTGAGCTGGTAATAGGAGACATTTCTTCTCCTATGATGACAAGGAATCAAAGCAGACTTCAAGTTTTGCAGGATCAACAAAATACAGTACTCTCTTGCTTTCTATCCCAGATTGAGCCTAAGAAGGCTTATGATGCAATGAAAGATTCAAGTTGGATAGAAGCCATGCAAGAAGAGTTACTTCAGTTTAAATTGCAAGATGTTTGGGACTTGGTGGACCTTCCAAAAGGTCATAGAGCTATTAGCACCAAGTGGATTTTCAGAAATAAAAAGGATGAGAGAGGAATAGTAATCAGGAACAAAGCAAGGCTAGTGGCACAAGGGTACACTCAGTAAGAAGGCATAGACTATGAGGAAGTTTTTGCTCCAGTTGCAAAGGTAGAGGCAATTAGGCTGTTTCTAGCCTATGCTTCATTTATGCAGTTCAAGGTATATCAAATGGATGTGAAGAGTGCCTTTCTATATGAAACAATTGATGAAGAAGTATATGTATTTCAGCCCCCTGGATTTGAAAATCCATCATATCCTAACAGAGTGTACAAACTTAAGAAAGCACTCTATGGTCTACATCAAGCCCCAAGAGCATGGTATGATACTCTGTCTACCTATCTCTTGGAAAATGGGTTTGAAAAGGGAATAATTGACAAAACCCTTTTCATTAGAAGAAGTAAGAAGGACATCCTAGTTGTTCAGATCTATGTGGATGACATCATCTTTGGATCCACAAAAGATCTGATGTGTAGAGACTTTGAAGAGTTGATGCACAAGAGCTTCAAAATGAGTTCAATGGGTGAACTTACTTTCTTCCTTGGGCTTCAAGTGAAACAACAGAAAAATGGGATCTTCATAAGTCAATCAAAGTATGTGAAAGACATCCTGGACAAATATGGTTTATCAGACTCAAAGCCAGCAAACACACCTATGGAAACACACAAACAGATCACTGCTGATCTTGAGGGGGAGGATGTTGATGTCCATCTTTATAGATCAATGATTGGATCTCTCATGTATCTCACAGCCTCAAGACCAGATATCATGTTTCTAGTGTGTGTGTGTGTGCCAGATTCCAAGTCAAGCCAAAGCAGTCACATCTTCAAGCTGTTAAGAGGATTTTCAGATACTTAAGAGGGCAACCTAGATTAGGTCTTTGGTATCCTTATGAATATTCTTTTGACTTGATTGCATATTCAGACAGTGACTTGGGTGGTGCTAATATGGATAGAAAGTCTACTTTAGGAGGATGTCAATTTTTGGGTGCAAGACTAGTATCTTGGCAGTGCAAGAAGCAAACCACAGTGTCCTTATCCACAACAGAAGCTGAGTACATTGCTGCTGCAAGTTGCTGCTCTCAGGTTCTATGGATTCAGAATCAAATGCTGGACTATGGGGTAACCTTTCTTCACACTCTAATCTTCATTGACAATAGCAGTGCTATTAGCATTGTGAACAATCCAGTCAAGCACTCCAAAACAAAGCACATTGAAATCAGGTATCACTTTATTAGAGACTGCAATGAAAAGAGGCTTATTCAAGTTGCTAAAGTTTATACTGATAACCAGTTTGCTGATCTATTCACTAAAGCTTTTGATGTTGGTAGATTCACTTTCTTGGTCACAAGTGTGGGCATGATCAACTCTGAATGAACTCATGTTTAAAAAGTGATTTATACCTGTTATTTGGTTATTTTTGGTGCTACTAATCATCTTTCTCAGGAAGTGTATTGCCCTGCTCAGACTATCACAAGCTTCAATAGTGTAAGTATGGTTAATACTGCTCTCAGTTAATACTGCTAGTTAGTTAATACTGCTAGTGGTTAATACTGCTCTTAGTTAATACTGCTAGTTAGTTAATACTGCTCTCAGTTAATACTGCTAGTTAGTTAATACTGCTAGTGGTTAATACTGCTCTCAGTTAATACTGCTAGTTAGTTAATACTGCTAGTGGTTAATACTGCTCTCAGTTAATACTGCTAGTTAGTTAATACTGCTATATGGTTAATACTGCTTCTTTCCCGAATCATATAAATACCCTTTTTGCCTGCCTAAAAGCTCATAACGACTCTTTGAATACTGTTCATCTTCTCTCTAACCTTTTTCTCTCAAGCAACCAGTGTGTTTCAGTCAAGAACCCTCAAGCTCGATGGCATCAATGGCGTTTATTGATGAACACAACGAGATTGCAATGCTTCAAAAGCCTACGCAAGCTGCTGGATTTCATCAAATAGTCGATTTTCTCAAGTCCAGCCATATCGCTCATGCTCTTACAGTGTCACCCTCAATCTACATCGAGCACCAGAAGCAATTTTGGGCCAATGCCACCGCTATTACTGAAAATGGTGTGCAAGTTATCAAGACAAGGGTGTGTGACAAACCCTTGACAGTTTCTGAAGAGGTAATTCGCATCAGTCTACGTCTAGATGATGACTCAGGTACCACATCTATCCCTAATGATGATCTGTTTTCCACTCTCACTAGAATGGGGTATGGAGGCCCATTGGGTGTTTTCAAGTTCTCCAAAGCTAAATTTTCTCCCCAATGGCGTTTCTTTGTCCATACCCTTATGCATTGTATTTCTAGAAAGACTACTGGATGGAGTGAGTTCAGTAGTACCATTGCTTATGCTTTGGTCTTCTTGGCCACTGCCATAAAGTATAATTTTTCAAAAATGATTTTTAATGACCTTGTGTCAAACTTGGGAAATAAAAAGAGTTTGTATATGTACCCAAGATTTGTCCAGGTAGTTATAACCACTGAATTGACGGATATGCCTCAATTTGATGAGGTATATGTACCTAAAATCCCCAAGGGCAAGGTCTTTTCAAATATGAAGAGATCTGTCATGGACTCGGAAGGAGTTGAAACCCCATTGTTCTCTACAATGATGGTGGTGTCCCACAACCAAGGAGGTATGGCATCAGGGTCAAGGCCCTCACTAGACCATCCCACTGAGAGCCAATCCCAACCTTCAATCACTATATCAATTCCTCAGTCCCTTCTTCAAAAACCAACTTCTCCCATCACCCATACTTACATAAGGAAAAAGGTAAAGAAGGATCCTTCTCTTCTTGTACCTTCACCCACAAAGCCTTTAAACCCTCTAATGGAGAATTATCCATTAGAGAATATCTATAGGGAAACCACAGGGGTGTCTCCCAACCCCAAGGAGGTGCTCACTGAGGAGATGCATGAGCATATGGGTGAGAAGGCTGCCACTACTCCTGCTAGCACAGAGGAGGACAGTGGTAACATCAATAAGACCTCCCCCATGGCAACTTTGGGTGAGCAATCATCTAAAGGTCCCAGGTGCCAAGAAACCATGGGGGTGGAGGGTGCTTCTGCTAGACAGAAGACTTCCACTACTTAATGTTCCCATGATCCTTCAAAAGGGGGTAACACTCCTGGAGAAGGTGAGGATAGATATAACTACCAAGAATTGATGGATACAATGGGCAACATTAATCTAGATGTCATCAAACAGGGAGCAGATATAGAAGAGATGAAATTGGTTATTCTGTCTCCACAAGTGCAGATTACCAAATTGAAGAAACTAGTGAAGAAGTTGGTGCAGAAAAGGAAAAGAAAACAGTTTGTCTTGAAGAAGAGGGCAGATGCCTTCAAAAAGGGGGAGAAATAGGATGAAAAAGAGAAACTCGGTCCTAGTGATATGGAAGCACAATTTGAGGGGGAGCAGAATAGGGAAGCAGAAACTAGTAAAACAGCAGTAACTGAAAAAGCCCAAGCAGCAGTAACAACGCTATCTGTTGAAGAGTTGGAAATTGCAGAAACATTGGTAAAAGCTAAGAATGACACTCCCAAGGCTACTCAAAAGGCCAAGGGAGTGGTCATTAAAGAAGGAGGTCTTGTGCAGAAAAGCAAAGAAATCAGTGAGGCAGAATTGAAGAAGAAAGGAAAGGCTAAGATGGTTGAACCTGAGCAAACCTTAAAGCAGCAGAAACAGATAGAGCTAGATAAAGAAGTGACAAAACAACTTCAAGCAGAGATAGAAAAGGAGGATCAACTCCAATCAGAAAAAGATAGAGAGCTTGCACTGGATATGGCTAAAAAGCTCAATGAAGAGTATCAAAAGAGCATGCAAACTGCAGTTGAGGCCAAGAAAAGTATAGCAACCAAGCACAGAATGCCTTCAAAGATCCAGAAAAGACAACCCTCTAAGAAATTTTTGGCCAATCAAGAAAGGAGAAAAATGATAAACTTTCTGAGAGGCTCAATTGGTGTAAAAGGAGAGATGTTTGCTAACATGGCATACAACAAAGTTGAGGAGCTTTATAAAAGGGAAATGGCAAAGCTTCAAGGGGACTCCTCTCAAAGGGAAGAAGCTGAAAGAAGGATGAAAGAGAGGCATGATCTCAACATCCAACAACCCTTACCTGAGGAAACCACTCCTTCAAAGGAAAAGGATGAAGAAAAGAAGGAAGAGCCTGTTGCTGTGGAAGTTAAATCTGCAAAGAGAGTGAAAACTCTAGCCTCCAAGAAACAGTTCAAAAAGCCAAGGATTGAAGAAGCAGAAAAAGAGGCAGGACCATCTGTTGCAGGTCATACAGAGCAATCAAGTCAAAGTGCACAACAACCAAGTCAATCTAATGTGCATTTTGAGCTTTACATGATTGTAACAGATGATGAACCAGTACAAGTTGATCCCATTTCTATGAAAGCACCTGAAATCATCTTTTGGGATATCCTGGAAGATCAAAGAAAGAAATACTTCAGGATTAAGAGAATGGGAGACATATATGAAGTGTATTCTACTTGGGGGATAATCATCAGAAGCTGTTCAAGATCAGATCTAGAAGAGATGTTTAAAGTTGGAATGAGTCTATATGAAAAGGATCTGACAGGAGAAGACATGAGCTTAATCAGATTAGCCATGGAGTACTTGTGTATGATGTTTGATCCTAGCAAAGTTCAACATGTGATCAGAGATTTGCATCTAAAGAATAAATTCCAAAGAATAGAAAACTGGATGATATTTGAAAGGTGTGGAGTCTATGTCATCACTGTAGACAGAGCTTATCATGAGTACTACTTGGTTGATAAGATCTATGATCACAGCAAGGGTAAACTGCAAGCAATGTTGAATGCCAAGCTTACATGTTCAAAGGATTCATAAATGGCAAAGATTGTGGTAAGTAGAATCATCAATCAAAGCTTGGGTTTGGATCCTAATCTAGGGGTGTAAACCTAGGTTTTGAAAGCATCTTGAAGACCTTATCTGAAGAACTTGACTTCTCTTTCTAAAAGTCAAGTTAGGGGGAGATTGTTGGGAACTGAAGATTTGCTTAAGTATGATTTCTACTGCTGAGACAGATTACTACTGCTAATCAAGGTTAATACTGCTTGAAGAAGTTACTACTGCTAAGCAGAATTAGTGCTGCTGGAGATTAGTACCGCTCAGAGTGGTTAATACTGCTACAACTTAATACTGCTTATGAGATGAAGACTCAGTATGGAATGAAGACAGCTGTATAGAAGACTTGCTAAAGTAAAGGAGATAATTATGGACTGAAGATCAATTATATTTTGATAATTATCTTGTATTATGTCTTGTATAAATAGTATAGAAGTCTTTGATAGAATTAACTTTTGATTGATAAGTCTTTAGAGAGAAAATTAACCTCAAGGTTTTTAATCCTAGTTCTAGAGAAGTAGAATTCGTCTTGGTGAGCCTGTTCATCAAGATTGAGGTTTTGTTTGAAAGCTTGTAACTTTAATCATTCAATAAAGTTTACAAGTTGTGATTTCTGATTCACTGTTACTTTGATAGTTGAATATTAAAGTGTTATTCCGCAACTCCTTT
Organism: Arctium minus; assembly: GCA_954870635.1. Classification (NCBI taxonomy): domain Eukaryota; kingdom Viridiplantae; phylum Streptophyta; class Magnoliopsida; order Asterales; family Asteraceae; genus Arctium; species Arctium minus. The sequence goes on along the minus strand of OX941087.1, from coordinate 37,157,903 downwards.
AATATTGTTTCTGAGTTCATTATTCTTGTTAAGAATTAGATCCTGACAGTTTCACGAAGGGTGATGGCTTTGGAGTTTCAGACCATTGCCATCATATCCGTCGGTAGGCCCTTCAGATAGGTCTTGATTTTCTCTTTTTCAGTCGGGGCCACATGCCCCACCAATCCAAGCTTTTCCATGAAAAGTCGGGTGTACTTCATCACCGATATGCTCCCCTTCTTGAGAGCTTGGAATTCTTCTTCAATTTTATCCATGGCTCTCTCGTTACAGAATTCTTCCATAACCTTCTTTTTGAATTCGGCCCAGGATTGTCGAGTCAACATAGCAGCAGAGAGGGTGGACTTAGTGACATTCCACCATATGAGAGCAGGTCCCCGAAGCATCTGAGACCCAAAACGAACCTTCTGGCCTTCCTCATACTCGCTGAAGTCGAAGACCTGCTCTAGCTCGCGGATCCAGTTCATGCAAGCAACTGGATCGTCCGATCTGGCAAACTCGGGTGGCTTGATACACAAGAAGGATTTGTAGGAGCAAGCCCTCCTACCTTTCCTTACATCCACCAATGTAGGCTCCTCGGTGAGAATCACATGTCCGGTATCCCCCAGATCCAGCTACCACATCATTCTTCGTGACCGTCTCATTCCTACGGTTGCTTACATCATGGTCTTCAATCACCTTCAAGAGGAATTCCTGTTGCTTAGCCATGGCTTCATTTATCACCGGCATCAAATTGGATATCATCTCAGATTGAGGAGTTACCTCCTGAATGACTGGGTTGGACGAAGGCAGATCAACCCGAGGAATGATTTCAGGTCCTCCACCCAACAGTGGCGGTAAAGGTGGACGTACAACAACTTTAACCCTCTCCGGTTGATCAGTCGTTGAAGCGGTCGCCTCCCCTTCGTCGACATGTGTACGCGGTCTTCCACCCATACTCACCATTCTTAATCTGCCACACAAGAGAATGGTGGGTGAGAAGAAGATTAACATAATTAAACACGAAGGAAACGTACTACTACATTCATCAATTGTCATAACAACAGTAAATCAAGCATACTTACGCAAAACATCTTCATAATAACGTTATCTAAGTGAAATTATGAACATATGATACGTAAGATTTCTCGTTACCATTGCCACAACTCTCAATTAACGTAATTTTCATCGACTCTATGACCATCCTATCTTAAGATTTCTACCCAATTTCACAAGTCATAAATTAACAATCTCAGCTTATGTATAGGCATCTTACATTCATACTTAGTTCACTTAAACTAGAGCTCTGATACCAACTTGTAACACCCTAAAGATAGGAGAAATTTAAAACTTAAAATTTCGGCAATATGACGTCTATAATGGTTGGAAACCACCCAAAATGGGAAGTGTATAATAGCATTTACAAATCCTGTAAATGAAAATTGGAATTAACAACAAACTAATCTAAACAATTATACATCTAGATTATATCGGTTGTCAACCCAAATCTCCCAAAATATCTATCTCCATGCACGCTTTATCACCAAGAGTATCTATACCAAAAATGCCTTAGTGGCCCCACACTCTTCCCTCAAACCACACGCGACCTACCGCTAAGGGAACCTGTTATACATGTCATTTAGGAAAATAAGTGTTAGGCTTTACGCCTTGTGAGAATAAACAGTTTATATATATATATAAAGCGTGGGAGAAATATGAAATACAAACCTTTCAATGTTTTATAAAAGTATGGTAAGTCAAATAGTCACATAAGGACTTAACAGTCCAAGAAGCATCTTGCGATGACGGGGAAACCCGATTTCCATGGGTCGTGGCGGAACACAAAAGTAAGTCACTCTTCGAGTTGTGAGCTAAATATTGGGACCCATGGCCACGAACATCGTCGGTTCGTACATAGATATGGGGGAGGACACCCGATGATTCCAATCATACTCATTCACTAGGATTACATTTTCGGCCCAAAGCTAGTACCCGGTCCCACATAACCGTACCAAATTACCTCCGAGGACCCAATGTCTCAACTAGTTACAAAAGGGAAAAACATCCCAAAAATAAGCCGACTCAATACCTATGGATCCACTAGTAATAGTCTAAGGCTTGTCACCATTTCATTGGTGACCCAAACTATATTCACACATCTAGTTTACACTTAACATTCCCATAAAATGCTTTGCTTATTTTCTCAAGAATAGTTTTACCATTTGTTATAGACTTGCCAATACACATCAATAAAACCAATGACTATCCATAATTCCCATTTTTCCCAAAATACTTTTACCAAGTTAATCTCATCATATAATGAAACCATAAACATGGCTAAGATACATTTATTCCAATATTTAATCACAAATATGCAAAACAAAACATATTTTGTAGTTCAAAACATATGATACTTCATCATATCACAAAATGGTAAGAAACCCTAAAAATCTTTAAAACCCCAAAGTTAGGTCAAATCTCTTCCATAAGTAAAATGTAGATAGGGAGATGATTAGAAGTTCAAAATGTAGTTTTGACATGTATAAGGTTTCTAAAAAGTGTAGGAATGAACTCACTTTGTAGAGTTTTATATAAACTCCAAACCCTAGAAGTAGGAGGTTGGTACTTGCACTTGAAAATGAGTAGACCTTCACTAATCAATGCTCACAACCACCTAGATGAAGACCATAAATGCATAAGAGATGGGTGGATAGGATAAATAAATGAGGATGGATGATTTGGGGAGAAAACCTACCAAGTTCTTTAGAGAAAAACGACTTCAAGGCTGCCCAAATAAGATATTATGAGCTAAAACCCGTTGGAGCTATTTTTATACCCCAGACCCCTTTCGGCGACTATGCCATGCGACAGTGACAAGTGTCACAATCACTGGCAATGTCGCAAGGTTGGTACCGCAAGGTCCTTTCCACTTGCGGTTGTGCTCCGTGTAACACCCGGAAATTCTCAAGGTAAGTATTTGTTCCCTTAATGCATTAATTGTGCCTATGTGAGAATATGAGCCTTTGTATGCATTTTATGATCGTTATTATATTGAAATGTCATATAAATTGGTTTACCATCTTTAATCGTTCAAACCTCGCGCTCGTTATCGAAATTGGTCAAGTTTCGGGATGTTGGGGGCTTGGTGCGACAGTGACACGCGATTGTGACATGGTCACTCTCGCGGTGTCACTCTCGCGGGGAGTGTACCGAGAGTGGGCGAAGGCTTGCAACTATGACACGCGATTGTGACATTGTCACTATCGCGGTGTCAAGGTCGCGGGAGGTGTACCGTGAGTTGGGGATTCCGCGCGACTGTGACACGCGACAGTGACAATGTCACTGTCGCCGGGCAATGTCGCGAGCGGGTAATGGGTCTTAAATGAGATCCTTAGCCGATTTTCATTTCATTTTTTCACTTCTCCTTCTTTCTCTTTGGCGATTTTGGAGCATTCAAAGCTAACCCTTTCCCCTCAAACACTAACCCTCATTTATTACAAATCATTTTGGTTGTTAGGGTCGTTGATCTTACATTTACTACCTACCAAGAAGGTTTCTAGGGTTTCTCCAAGTCCACATTCTAATCTCCAAGTTCATCCTCCAACTTCTAGGGTTTCCATATTTTCTAGGTTTTGGTTCAAAAACCTAGATTGTGAGTTTACTAACCCTTTGTTAAAACTAGATACACATCATAATCTTTTATTTGTATTATTGTAACATTTCTCACAATGTTTACCTTTATGTGTTCAAATACTTGGTGATAGTCTTATGAATATTATGTCGGGATATCTCTTATGAGTATTTTGCCATGATTCACTCTATTGGTCGAATATTTGGGATTTACTTCATGAATGTACATTATTGGTATTTTGACATGATTTGGGATATATGTGGCATAGTAGATGATAGATTCTACTTGGAATACCTTTTTGGTGATGTAATATCTAAACATTGATTATGTTGGTATTTGGGTCTCATGTTGGACTTATGTGTTAGGATGGTAACATTGTACCCATGGTTGGTATTGAAATGTGTTGGTTGAAATATACCTCAAGACCTCCTATAATTTATGTTGGACGAACCAAGTCAGTAGACGCTAGGAGGATGTAGTATTGGGCGCCACTGTGATGGTATGTGCCTAGACCTCCGCCATTCAAGGAATTTCCTTAGTTGTAGTCCTCGGATGTGCCGGGCCTTTCGGGTGTCTCTTGGTAGATGGCATCAAGGTATATCGACTCTTTGGGTGGAACTTGATTGGTGCTATAGGTCTCCCCTATTGACTCCACATATGTTGAACTCTGGTTAACTGTTGATAAGAATTGTAACTGTTCATGCATGCTTATTATTGTTCAACTCACTAGGCTTTTTGGCCTAACACTTGTTTGGTGTCAATGTGTATCTCAGGTTCTAGCGGCGCCGGTTCTAAGCTGGCATAGTGCTTGTGTGAGAGCTTGGGGAATACTTGCAAATGGACATACATTGGATAGAAGAACTTTTGGAACTATAGATGACAACCCTTTTGTAATCTCTTTTCTAGTTGTAGAAATTAGATTAGTTGGTTGTTGATTTATTGTCCGTTAAATTACAACTGTGATTAAACAGGTTTGTATATTTCCCCATTTTTGGGAGGCTCTTGCTTTGGCAATTTAAATACCACACATCCGTTTTTCGGATTTTTGTTATCCCTATTTTTAGGGTGTTACAAGTTGGTATCAGAGCTTTAATTTAAGTGAACTAGGTATTGTTTTAGCATATCTAGACTTAAGCTTTAGACTTTATAGTTTCACTGTCCACCTGGGGTAGGAATCTTAGGTGGGGAGAGCGTTAGGATTATAGAATTACTTTAATTGAAAGTTGTGATGGTGGTGACAAGAATTCTTGTGTATGGTTCGTTCATAATTTCACTTAGCTACTGCTATTATGAATGCATTGTTACGTGAGCATACTTGTTTTACTATTATTATGATAATTGATGAAGGTATTAGTACGTACAATGAGTTCAACTCGTTTAGTCTTTTCTCAATCTATTTCTCGTGCATGTATGGCAGATCGAAATGGTAAACACTCGGAGCAGGTTACCAAATACACCGAAGGGCCACTTGGAAGTGGAGTCTACAGCTGATCGGCCTCCTGTGGGCGTGGCTACCGAAGGACCTCCGATACCCACAATCTTGGCAGGAGGACCTGAGCATATTCCGCGCCGGAACGTTAATGCGAATAATGCCATCATGGAGGAAGTGACCATGGAGACCCGGATTCGGGATAGCATGATGTTGGCCATGAACTCAGCCATGACCCAACAACAAGAGTTTTTCATGAAGCTTTTAGAAGATCGAGACGCCAGTAACCGACAACCGGAAACAATGGCGGAAAATATTGTGATGGGGTCGGGTGGACCGGTTGTAGTATCTGTTAAAGATCCAGCGAATACTGAGAATAAGGCGAAGACTAAGGGGTGCACCTACAAGGCGTTTCTAGGGTGCCACCCTAAAGAGTTTGCGGGTTCGGATAACCCGGTGGCTTGTATGTATTGGCTCAAGGAGGTAGAGATGGCCTTTGAGTCCAGCGAGTGTGATCCCTCTCAACGGGTCAAGTTTGCTTCTCAGCTACTTCGGGGAGAGGCTCTGATCTGGTGGAATCTCACTCGATCCGCCCTCACTCTTGAAGTTCTGGCTAAGTTAACTTGGCCGGTGTTCAAAGAGAAGATCATGGATAAATATTGTAGCGAGCGTTCGTTGGACAAGTTGGAACGGGAGTTCCGAAATCTGAAGAAGGGGACTCTGTCCATTGCGGGATACTCCAAACTCTTTTTGGAGAAACTGAACTTGATGGGACATCTGGTCCCCGATGAAAAGTCGAAGATTAAGGCTTATCAACAAGGTTTACCGGCCGAGATGCGAACGGCGGTAAGAAATGCTAGGGGCTCGACCTTGCAAGAGGTCATTGAAGAGTCGTTGATCATTGAGGATGACATCAATGCGGAAAAGGAAGAAAGAAGACAGGTTGGAGAGAAACGGAAGTGGGAAGGGCCATTTGGGTGCGTTCATCAATCAAGACCCTTTGTAAGCGGGAGAGCGGGTGATCAACGTCGTGAGGATCGGTGGTGCCACAAGTACAAGTCAAATCACTCGGGGTCATGTGCTACAAGAACTTACTCCGGTCCAGCAGGGTGTGCCAAGTGTGGTAAGAAGAGCCACACAACTCGAGGGTGTCCCATCCGGGGGCCGGTGTGTTATGAGTGCAGAGAACTGGGGCATATGAAGAGGGATTGCCCGAAGCTAGTAGGAGGAAATGGTGGAAATTATGTGGGTTCGACGGCTAGAGTCGAGCAACCACCAAGGGCGCCGAGTCGAGCTTTCCGGATGACTACTGAGGAGGCAAAGGAGACCGCTGATGTTGTTTCGGGTACGTTCCTAGTAAACTGGTTGCCAACTCGTGTTTTGTTTGATTCGGGTGCTACATGTTCCTTTGTATCGTATGTTTTCTGTAAGCAATTTGTCACTCCTATTAGTGTTCTTCCCGATGCGCTAGTGGTGGAAATAGCTAATGGAGACCAAGTAATTATTCGAGACCGTTTTTGTAATTGCACTCTAGAAATTGATGGGAATTCTTTCGGAGTAGATTTACTACCCATGGCTATAGGAGGGTTCAACGTGGTCATAGGTATGGATTGGTTAGTGAGGCATAAGACTGACATCTTTTGCTCCAAAAAGATGATCCAAGTGCCATTGCCAGAAAATGGTGTGGTTACCATTTATGGGGAGAAAGGAAAGAGGAATAATCCCATTATTTCATCTCTTAAGGCTCGCAAGTTTCTAGAGAAGGGTTATCCTTCGTACTTAGCCTATGTAGTGGACGCGAAGAAAGAAAAGAAGTCGGTAGAAGATGTGGAAGTGGTGCAAGATTATCCGGACGTCTTTCCGGAAGACTTACCCGGGTTGCCGCCAGAACGGTAAGTGGAATTTCAGATCGACCTCACCCCGGGAGCTGCTCCGATAGCCCGTGCTCTATACCGTTTGGCACCGACGGAAATGAAAGAGATGATGAAGCAACTACAAGAGTTATTGGAGAAGGGCTTCATTCGACCGAGTTCGTCACCTTGGGGAGTACCGGTATTGTTCGTGAAGAAGAAGGATGGATCCATGCGGATGTGCATAGATTATCGTGAGTTAAACAAAGTCACGGTGAAGAACAAGTATCCTTTACCTCGCATCGACGACCTTTTTGATCAACTTCAAGGCGCGAGATGTTTCTCGAAGATTGATCTTCGGTCCGGATACCATCAAGTGAGAGTGAAGAAAGAAGATATTCCGAAGACGGCTTTCCGAACGAGATACGATCATTATGAGTTCTTGGTGATGCCTTTCGGCTTAACCAACACTCCGACCGTATTCATGGATTTGATGAACCGTTTGTGTCGCCCATTCTTAGATAAATCTGTGATCGTATTCATCGACGATATTTTAATATATTCAAAGGACGAGTCCGAGCATGGAAAACACTTACGGGAAGTATTAGAGGTTCTAAGAAGGGAGAAATTGTTTGCGAAATTCTAGAAGTGCGAGTTCTGGCTTCAAGAGGTTCAATTCTTGGGGCATGTGGTATCAAAAGACGGAGTTAAAGTGGACCCGACAAAGATCGAGGCAATGATGAGTTGGGAGCCTCCAACTAGTCCGACAGAGATCCGAAGCTTCTTGGGTTTGGTGGGTTACTACCGGCGTTTCATTCAAGATTTTTCCAAGATAGCTGCACCACTCACTTCTCTTACAAAGAAGAACGTCAAGTTTCTTTGGATCGATGCACAAGAGCAAGCTTTTCAGACGCTCAAGAGGAAGTTGTGCGAAGCTCCGATCTTGTCCTTACCCGAGGGATCGGAAGACTTTGTTGTGTTTAGTGACGCTTCCAATATGGGACTTGGGTGTGTCCTAATGCAAAGGGGGAAAGTAATAGCCTATGCGTCGCGGCAATTAAAGGATCATGAGAAGAATTATCCTACTCATGACTTGGAGTTGGCGGCGGTAGTTTTTGCGTTAAAGTTGTGGCGACACTACTTGTATGGGACGAAGTGTACCCTTTTCACGGATCACAAGAGTCTCAAGTACATCTTCGATCAAAAGGAACTCAACATGCGGCAAAGGAGATGGCTCGAGCTTTTGAAAGATTACGATTGTGACCTACTCTACCATCCGGTAAGGCCAATGTGGTGGCGGATGCATTGAGCCGAAGGAGTTATGATGGTGGTGTCAAAATGTCCCTTACAAGGATCGATGTGGTATCGAGTTTGTTGGAAAGTATAAAGACGAGTCAAGTGGAAGCACTGAAAGAAGAGAACCTCAAGGCCGAAGTCATGTCAAAGCAAAAGGAACTCTTAACGGAAGACGGTCGTGGACTCAAACTCTTTCAAGGACGGATTTGGGTGCCGAAGTTGGGGGGAAATTAGGAGTTACTACTTGAAGAAGCGCATAAGTCGAAATATTCTATACATCCCGGTAGTACCAAGATGTATAGAGACTTAAAGTTAAATTATTAGTGGCCGGTGATGAAGCTAGATGTGGCTAGCTATGTGGAAAAGTGTGTCACGTGCCTCCAAGTCAAGGCGGAGCATCAATGACCGTATGGAAGTTTACAACCGTTGCCTATTCCCGAGTGGAAATGCGACAACATCACTATGGATTTCGTAACAAAGTTACCGAAGACCTTGCATGGGCACGACACCATTTGGGTAATCGTTGACCTGTTGACCAAGAGTGCGCATTTCCTTGCAATGCGGGAGAATTTGTCAATGGAGAAATTGGCCAAACTTTATATTGATGAGGTGGTGTCGAGGCACAGATTTCCGCAATCTATCGTGTCGGATCGGGACAGTCGATTTACTTCGAACTTTTGGGCTAGCTTGCAGAAGGAGTTGGGTACAAGACTGAATTTGAGCACGGCGTATCATCCTCAAATGGATGGTCAAAGCGAGAGGACGATCCAGACGCTAGAAGATATGTTGAGGTCGTGTGTAATAGATTTTGGGGGAAGCTGGGATTCACATCTACCTTTGGTAGAGTTCGCGTACAACAGTTACCATTCTAGTATCGGAATGGAACCGTTCGAGGAATTGTACGGACGGAAGTGCAGGACCCCGGTTTGTTGGCTAGAAGCGGGCGAGAAGCAATTCGCCGGGCCGAAAATAGTTCAAGAGACGACCAACAAGGTGAAAGAGATTCGTGAGAGACTAAAGGCGGCGCAAGACCGACAGAAGATCTATGCGGACAAGAAGAGAAGGCAGGTTGAGTTTCAAGTGGTCGACCGGGTCATGTTGAAAGTATCTCCGTGGAAGGGGATCATACGTTTCGGGAAGCGTGGGAAGCTTAGTCCTTGTTTCCTTGGACCTTTCGTCATTTTGGAGAAGGTTGGTTTACAAGCCTACCGGCTAGATTTACCACCGGAAATGGACGGAATACATCCTACATTTCACGTGTGTTACCTTCGAAAGTGTCTAGCCGAGGAGGAAAGTGTTATTCCTTTGACGGAAATTCGGGTGGATATTGGAAATCGTTGCGTTGAGGAACCAGAGGCGATCTTGGAGTCAAAGGTGAAGAAGTTGAGGCACAAAGATGTAGTCATGGTTAAAGTCCAATGGAAGCACTATCGGGGTGCTAATATTACTTGGGAGTCCGAAGATGATATGAAGAAACGTTACCCTCACTTGTTTAATTTAGGATGAGATTTCGGGGACGAAATCCCAATTAGGTGGAGAGGATTGTAACACCCGGAAATTCTCAAGGTAAGTATTTGTTCCCTTAATGCATTAATTGGGCCTATGTGAGAATATGAGCCTTTGTATGCAATTTATGATCGTTATTATATTGAAATGTCATATAAATTGATTTACCATATTTAATCGTTCAAACCTCGCTCGTTATCGAAATTGGTCAAGTTTCGGGATGTTGGGGGCTTGGTGCGACAGTGATACGCGATTGTGACATGGTCACTCTCGTGGTGTCACTCTCGCGGGGAGTGTACCGAGAGTGGGTGAAGGCTCGCGACTATAACATGCGATTGTGACATTGTCACTATCGCGGTGTCAAGGTCGCGGGAGGTGTACCGTGAGTTGGGGATTCCGCGCGACTGTGACACGCGACAGTGACAATGTCACTGTCGCCGGGCAATGTCGCGAGCGGGTACTGGGTCTTAAATGAGATCCTTAGCCGATTTTCATTTCATTTTTTCACTTCTCCTTCTTTCTCTTTGGCGATTTTGGAGCATTCAAAGCTAACCCTTTCCCCTCAAACACTAACCCTCATTTATTACAAATCATTTTGGTTGTTAGGGTCGTTGATCTTATATTTACTACCTACCAAGAAGGTTTCTAGGGTTTCTCCAAGTCCACATTCTCATCTCCAAGTTCATCCTCCAACTTCTAGGGTTTCCATATTTTCTAGGTTTTGGTTCAAAAACCTAGATTGTGAGTTTACTAACCCTTTGTTAAAACTAGATACACATCATAATCTTTTATTTGTATTATTGTAACATTTCTCACAATGTTTACCTTTATGTGTTCAAATACTTGGTGATAGTCTTATGAATATTATGTCGGGATATCTCTTATGAGTATTTTGCCATGATTCACTCTATTGGTCGAATATTTGGGATTTACTTCATGAATGTACATTATTGGTATTTTGACATGATTTGGGATATATGTGGCATAGTAGATGATAGATTCTACTTGGAATACCTTTTTGGTGATGTAATATCTAAACATTGATTATGTTGGTATTTGGGTCTCATGTTGGACTTATGTGTTAGGATGGTAACATTGTACCCATGGTTGGTATCGAAATGTGTTGGTTGAAATATACCTCAAGACCTCCTATAATTTATGTTGGACGAACCAAGTCAGTAGACGCTAGAAGGATGTAGTATTGGGCGCCACTGTGATGGTATGTGCCTAGACCTCCACCATTCGAGGAATTTCCTTAGTTGTACTCCTCGGATGTGCCGGACCTTTCGGGTGTCTCTTGGTAGATGGCATCAAGGTATATCGACTCTTTGGGTGGAACTTGATTGGTGCTATGTGTTGGATCATAAATTGTATTCAAGATTAAAGTTAAAGTTAAGGGTTTAAACTGCAATTGTGCTAAAGTTAATTAGAGGGTTTATTATGTAATAATCTAATAGTTATTAAGCTATTGGGCCCAAGCCCATTAGAAAGCCCATTAAGGTTAAAGCCCATATGGCCTGGGTATTTAAAGTTTTGATTAGTTTAGTTTTAGGTTAACCTTGAAAGAACTCTAATAATTTTCTAAATAGTCGCTGTAAGTTTTCTCTGTATTCAAAGGGTATCAAGAACACTCAAGGGTTTCATTGTTTATTCAAGGGATTGGTATGTTATTATTAATCTTTATATCTCTTGATTATTATTGTGTTGCTTGATTACTTGATTGATTGTTTACCAACTAGAATAAATCTGGGATAACAATTGGTATCAGAGCCAAAAGAATCAAATTTTTTTACTATTCATCGAAAAATACTGTTCATCGAAAATCACTGTTCATCGAGTTACTATTCATGCAAAGTACTGTTCATCGTATTTCATGAATCTGTTATCGAATCCGGTCGATTAGTATTTGATTATTTGTGTTTTTGGGTTACATTCGATCGAAGGATTGCTTATTTGTTGGTTTAATTGTGTTTATCGGTCGAATTAATTTTCTGGGTTTGGTTTCGGTCTAATACCAGTTATTCATCGTGTTCTTCGGTCATTCATCGTGTTTATCGATATTATTGTTTGACCGATACCTATTCGACCTTAGCCTTCGACCGAGTGTTTGTAAACACCGGTCCTTACTTCGACCGAATAGTTGTGATATCCGGTCATTCCTTCGACCGGACCTTAGTATTCCCCGGTCTTTCCTTCGACCGGATAGGAGTATCGACCGGACCTTAGTGGTTTCCGGTCTAGTATTCGACCGGATACTTGTTAATCCGGTCTTGCACCTTCGACCGGATACTTGTTAATCCGGTCTTGCACCTTCGACCGGATACTTGTTAATCCGGTCTTGCACCTTCGACCGGATAATTGTTTCTCCGGTCTTCCCATTCGACCGGATAATTGTTTCTCCGGTCTTCCCATTCGACCGGAGACCTTGTTACTCCGGTCTTGCCATTCGACCGGGTACTTGCATACTCCGGTCTTTCCTTCGACCGGTACAGTTCATTCTTCGAAGCACATTTTCCAGTCCTAGACAAATTTTTGCAAGCTGCAACAGGGGGACAAAAGTTTTGTGCTTGATCAAAATCTTCTTAATTTTTCAGTATTTTTTTTCATAGATATTAGTGCTTTATACTGTGTGCGAGGACTGCATTTGATTATTTTTGGAAATTTATTTTCTCTGAAAATTTTTGAGTGTAGTCTTTACTTTTGATTCTAACGATCTCATCTAGTTGGTTGTCTTGGTACAGAAAAGTCTATTTACTAACCGTACAGCTAAGATGTCGAATCAGCTTCTCTCGATGGGTTCTCAAATCAAACCTCCTGTCCTCGTGGCAAATGAGTATCAGCAGTGGAAGACAAGAATGATTCAGTTTCTGAATCACAAGAACAGAGAGTTCATGACAATAATCATTGAAGGTCCCAAAACTCCAATGATCACAGTAAAGGGTCAACCTGCTACAGATTCCTCTCCTGAAATTCCTGACAGAGATATTCCTAAACCTGTTCAGTTCTTCACTGAAAAGCAGAAAGACCAGCTCAAGTTAGAAGAAGAAGCTCTAATCTATCTGACGATGGCAATTCCAAACGACATCTACAATCGTGTCGACAGTCAGAGTACTGCTAAAGGAATCTGGGATGAACTAGCAAGGCAGTTTGAAGGAAGTGAAGCTTCTATTCAAGCTAAGCAGAATCTGTGCATAAATGCTTACGAGGGATTTCATGCCAAAGAAGGAGAGCTGCTTTTAGATACCTACAATAGGTACAACATTATTCTCAATGACTTGCGGAGGAACAAAATCGCCAAATCTGCTTCTGAGATAAACTACAAGTTCATCAAGAATTTAAATCCAGAATGGAAGAACTTTGCTATCAACCTCCAGATGTCGAAGAATATGGCTCGAGAAAATGTCACCGACATCTTCTCTACTCTTGCTCAACATGAGGATGAGGTGAGATCTATGAATAATGAGTCTAATCATCTGAAGGATTCTGTGGCTCTCATAGCCGGCAAAGGTTCTGTATCCTCTGCAAGGTCGAAGAAAAAGGCGTCTAAAGCTTTAGTTACCGAAGTTACTGACTCTGAATCTGATTCAAGCAATGAAGAACTGGAAGTTGATTCAGATCCTGATATTCAAAAGTTCTCTGAAGACTTGGCTCTCATTACGCGACGATTCAAGAAGAGCTTTGGCAAGAAAAGATTTTACTCAAAGCCAAAGTATGATGGATACAAGAAAGAGAAGTCTGAGATGCGATACAAGCCGAGGCATGGAAAGAGAGAGGAAGGACGAGAAGATCGGAAGGAAGATAGAAGAGAAGGAAAGAGAGAGGAGAAGCGAGAAGAGCGAAAGGATGAACCAGGAAGATGCTACAACTGTGGCAAATTTGGGCACTTCTCAAGGGACTGCAAATTCAAGAAAGTGAAGAACTCAGAGTACTACTCAAGAAAGTCACTAATTGCCAAGAAAGCTGAAGAAGGAAAAGTACTAATGGCTGAAGAAGAGAACTGGCTGTTCCAAAGCTCTGATGACGAGGAGCAAGCACATTTCACCCAAGTTTCTTACATGGCAAAGCTGGAAGGTGACGATGAAGACTCTGAGACACAATCCGAAGAAGCAAACTCTGAGGTAAGTGAAAATTCTGAACTTATTGAATCTTTAATGGCCCAAATACATGGCATGAAAGATGAATTTGCTTTACTGAAAGGCAAACTTAGCTCTGCACATCAATCTGTTTTAAGCTTTCGTGATGAAAATGCTATTTTAAAAGTTGTTGTGGAAGAAAAGGAAAAGGAAAAAGATGATTTAAAAGCTGAAAAAGAGTCTTTAAAAGAAAAAATATCTGGTTTAGAAACAGATCTTGTGAATCTTAATGCTGAAAAGGGTGAGTTTCAAATCAAATTTGAAGTTTGTTATAAAGAAAGAAATGAAGCTTACACCAAAATAAAGCAACTGGAGGACATTAACATGAAACGAGGTCAGACTGAACAGACATTAAATCTGTTGACCAATAAACTCCAAGACGAAAGGTTTTACAAACTTAAACCAGGTTTGGGTGTGCCAATTAATGAAATTTTGAAAAAGGCACCGGAGCACCTATATAATTTTGATAAATTTGGATCCGCAATAAAACCCATTCCTGACATTCGCGCTACTTTTGTTGAAGCAAGTTCTCCTAAACCTTCTGAAGAGACCAAAGGTCAAGAAGAAATGAGAAAGAACAAGTCTGGTGACACTGATTCTCAAAATCTTTTTAAATCTGTTGGTTTTACATATGGTGATTTGAACGAAAGCTATGCAACTCGAAAGATCGAATTTACTGAGTTTGAATCACTATTTACCACACCTTCTAAAGAATCAGTGAGCACCAACACAGTTCTACCTGAGACTGCGTGCAAAATTGATGAGTATGAATCGGATGTTGATCCATCTACTATACCATCAGTCTCAACTCCCATTGCTTCTAAACCTTTACTTCCTGAAGAGGTTGAAGAAGTTGCTGCTACCGCGGATGAATCTTGTGTTCAAAATGATCAAACGGAGTTTATTGAGTCCATGACTGAAGAGATATTCTCTGATATGATGAATGCATCAGACTCTGATCCTGTTTCTGATTTAAAGGGATCAAATTCTGTGGATGGTAATACATCTGAATTGATGAAGCAAATTGATATGTTGCAACAATCTCTTGATGAGGTTGAAGATGAAAACTTTGATCTCAAACATAAACTTGAAAAGTCTTTAAAAATAAATCAAGAGCTTTGCACTGAGATCAACGATTTGAAAATTACTTTGTTTAAAAATGCTTCAAATGAAAAACAGATGTTAAATGATCCAAGCTGGAAGGTAAGAACCAATCCAGAATTTGATGCTCCTGCAAAACCTACAGTTGCTTACTCTGATTGTCCTGAATATCCTCCAAGTATTTTTGAAAAGGGTGAGACTTCAAAGAGCACTAGAAAAGAACCACCTTCTAAGTTAGAGACTAACAAGGTTCCTGTTTCTGTTTCAGATATAAGAGGAAATGGAGTTGGGAAGAGTAAGAAGAATAAAGATCTTAGTTTGAATAAAAAGAATAGTTTGAATTCTAGTAGTTGTCCTACAGACAGTGTTATTTTGAATAGTACTTCTTTTGATAAACATGAATGTAAGATTTGTTCCGATAAATCTAAGTTTATGAATTTTGCTCGAAAGAATCTTTATTGCAAACACTGTTGGGATAATTCATTCAAATACTACTCCCCTCCTAAGTCCAAAAAGAATAAAACCAAAGCTAAGCTGAACTCTAAGTCTAATTCTAATTCTGATTCTTCTACACAACCAAAAGTGTATCGTGCTAAGGTTGCCAATCCTACTTCTAAAAAGCACTTTCAGGAATTGAATGTTAAGATGGTTTGGAAATGGGTTCCAAAACCGCGTTATGAATGGAGAGTGAAAGTCAAACCAGATGATATTCCTGAGTTGCTTGATGCTAACCGCGAAGGACCCATCCTGATATGGGTGCCTAAGCAAAACTAATTGTCTCTTTTGCAGGCCTGTCGATTGTGGGTAATAGATTCCGGATGTTCACGCCACATGACAGGATTCAAGCACCTCTTGCATAACTATGTGGAGGAGCCTGCCGGAGCAGTTAGATTTGCAAATTCTGAAGCCGAAGGCCACGTCAGAGGACATGGAATGCTCGATAACGGTGTTGTGAAGATTCAAAAAGTGCTATATGTTGAAGGACTTGATCACAATCTATTCAGTACCAGTCACTTCTGTGACATGCAATATCAAGTCCGCTTCACAACCACTCATTGCTATCTAGAAGATCACGATGGTTACGAAGTCTTCAAAGCTGAGCGCCATGGAAATCTATACTATGTAGATTTCCCTACACTGTCTGCCACACGTCCAGTATGTCTACTAGCCAAAGCTTCTAAAGCACAATCATGGACGTGGCATCGACGCTTGTCTCATCAAAATTTCCGATCTATAGCGAAGCTACAAAGACAAGGTCTGGTCAAAGGTCTACCAGAAATGAGGTTCGAAAAAGACTCCCTCTGTTCCGCATGTGAGTTGGGCAAAATGAAGCGTAGCTCCTTCAAGTCCAAAGTTGAATCATCGACCTCATCAGCACTGGAACTTCTTCATATGGACCTTTGTGGCCCAATGCGCACAGCATCTATCAACGGAAAGAAGTATGTGTTGGTAATGATAGATGACTACTCAAGGTATACATGGCTCGAGTTTCTTCGCAACAAGTCAGATGTGCCAGAGTTGATTATCGCTTTCATCAAGCGTATTCAAGTACGTCTTCAACTGCCAGTAAGAACCATTCACAGTGATAATGGCACGGAGTTCAAGAATGACACCCTGAAGAGTTATCTTACTTCCGTGGGTATTTCACACAACTTCTCCGCAGCCTACACTCCACAGCAAAACGGCATTGTTGAACGGAAGAATCGCACTCTGGTTGAAGCAACTCGTACTATGCTTGCTTACTCAGATCTACCCATGTACCTTTGGGCCGAGGCAGTCGCTACAGCATGTTTTACACAGAACCGTACCATTGTGGTCAAGCGCTTTAATAAGACAGCATATGAGTTAATCAACAATCGTACACCTAACATCAAGTTCCTTCGTGTTTTTGGTTGCAGGTGTTACATTCTAAAAGAGCGTCAAGGATTATCAAAGTTTGATAAGAAAGCAGATGAAGGATATCTCGTTGGATACTCTCTGACATCCAAAGCTTATCGAATTTACATTATTCGAACAAAGACGGTTGTTGAGAGCATGAATGTCTCCTTTGATGAGAATTCAACAAGGACTTCTGGACACAACAGTTCAGAACTCGGTCTTAACGACAAAGCTTCTATTAAAGCAAGAATAGAACCAGCTATAACAGGATCATCTTCTTCAAACTCTAACTCTACTTCATCTGAGTTAGATTTATTGTTTATTGATGCCTTTGATGATATATGTGCAGATTTTGAAAAAGGCATATCAACATCAATAACAAGTGGAACAAACTCGGAGGTCCCTACTATATCTGAAGACATGCCTGGACCTTCCGACGAAGTCACTGACACTTCAACTCCATCAGGTACAACTACACCATTAGTTTCTGACTCTACTAATACTGAATCTGTCTCTGGAAACGAAGTCCCGAGCACTTCAACCGCTAGTCCAGAAGCTTCAGTGTCAGAAACACCAGTACAAGATGTCCCGAGTACATCTGTGGAGCAACCTGTCGTACAAGATGACAACGATGCATCAAATACGCAACAAGCAGTTGATGCACTACCAAGCACACATCGTTGGACTAAGGATCATCCCCTGGAAAACGTGATAGGTGACGTACAATCTGGTGTCACAACAAGATCTGCAACAGCTAACTTCTGCATGTTTTCAAGCTTCCTCAGTTCCTTAGAGCCAAAGAAAGCGGCTGAAGCTCTACGTGATCCTTTCTGGATTTCTGCTATGCAAGACGAGCTTCTACAATTCGAAAGGAACAAGGTATGGCGCTTGATCCCACTACCTAAAGGTAAATCCGTTATTGGAACAAAGTGGGTGTTCAGAAATAAGAAAGACGAAGCTGGAGTAGTCGTGAGAAACAAAGCTCGATTGGTCGCCAAAGGGTATTGTCAACAAGAGGGCATTGACTATGATGAAACATTCGCCCCGGTTGCAAGGATCGAAGCCATCAGAATCTTTCTAGCCTATGCAGCGCACAAAAACTTTACAGTCTATCAGATGGATGTAAAGTCGGCTTTCCTGAACGGCGTTCTGCATGAGGAGGTCTATGTGGCTCAACCTGAAGGTTTCGTTGATCCTCATCACCCTGATCATGTCTATGTTTTAGACAAAGCGCTTTATGGTCTTAAACAAGCACCGCGATCCTGGTATGAAACTCTCACTAAATTTCTACTTGCTTCTGGTTTCAAGAAAGGTACTGTTGATACAACCTTATTTCTTAAAAGGCAAGGTGAGGACTTGATTCTTATTCAGATTTATGTTGACGACATAATATTTGGGTCGACAAATCCGAAATTTTGTAAGAACTTTTCAAAGATAATGGAAACAAAGTTTGAGATGTCGATGATGGGTGAATTAAATTTCTTTCTTGGTCTACAAGTAAAGCAATTACCCGAAGGCATATTTATTAATCAAGCTAAATATATAAAAGATATTTTGAAAAAGTTCAATATGTCAGATAGTTCAGTCATGAAAACACCAATGGCTACTGGTACACTCTTAGACGCGGATCCCTCCGGGAAGCCTGTTGATCAAAAGGTGTATCGTAGCATGATTGGATCTTTACTTTATCTGACTGCCAGTCGCCCGGATATAATGTTTGCCACATGTTTTTGTGCGAGATATCAGTCTAATCCTAAAGAGTCGCACTTAACTGCTGTTAAGCGAATCCTTAGATATCTCAAAGGTTCTCCTAATCTAGGCCTTTGGTATCCAAAGGATTCTCGTTTTGAACTAACTGCCTTTACAGATGCTGATCATGCAGGTTGTAAGCTAGACCGGAAAAGCACCTCTGGATCATGTCAATTCATAGGTGACAAACTTGTGAGCTGGACTTCAAAGAAACAAAACTGTGTTTCAACATCCACTGCCGAGGCTGAGTATGTAGCTGCTGCTAGCTGCTGTTCTCAAGTCCTCTGGATGACGACACAGTTAAGGGACTTTGGATACAACTACAAGCGCGTTCCGATTTATTGTGATTCCAAGAGTGCAATATCTATAACTGCTAATCCGGTACAGCACTCGAAGACCAAACATATAGATGTACGCTATCATTTCATCAAGGATCATGTAGAAAAAGGTAATATTGAAATGCACTTTGTTCAAACTGACTTCCAGTTAGCTGATCTTTTCACCAAGCCATTGGATGAAAAGCGATTTCAATTTCTAATCAGCAAACTTGGTATGTTGAACATGTCTTAAACCTTACTCATGATTCAAGGGGGAGTATTCCAAATCTTGATAGTGTGTTATTTTTCAACTGTTGTTAACAAGAAAGGAATCATTTTCATAAATGATTACCATTGTTTCTTTCACTTATGCAGGTTGGTTCAAGTGACTATGGCTTCTAATCACATCGGATTAGAACCCGCACTTCATGGCTCTATCTATTTTTTTATATGCTTTATTTCCTTATTAATTTATAAATAAATAAATAAATAAATAAATAAAAAAAAAAAAAAAACCCTATAGTGATTTAAGGGGGAGAATATCTGTGATATTAACAGATTTTTGGATACTTAAATGCTTATCTGACCGTGTGTTCTTGAAGATAAATACTTGTGTTTTATCTTGTCAATATACTTTGTCAAGTATTCATACACATAACGGTTCAGAACATTCTATTTTGACTTTGTTATTACCATGTATCAAAAGTTAAATCTTTCTATGGTAATACTCACGTTCTTTGTATTCACTGTTGATTGAATCAAACGTCATTTCATGGGCTTTCATTGAAAATATGTTTATATATTGTTCATATAAACAACATTCGTTTTTGATTCTCCAACATATTGTTCTTCATGACAAAACTCCTATGAGCTTAATTGTCAAACTCTTTTAGTTTGAGGGGGAGAATTGCATCGTCAAACATCTTCTGTTTTGACATCTCCGAATATTTTATTCTTCATGTAACAAGTGGTATTTGTGCTTACAAAACTCTTGTTGAACAACATGTATTTTTAGGATAATACATGGGATTCAGTGTGTGAGCTTAACAGAGCTTCCATGGATTCACGATAACCAGTGTTTCCTACCCAGGAAGTATTCCCTGAGTGATTGAGGGGAGAAGGGTCAAAAGATTTGAGTGTTGGTGTGTGAAAAGAGGTAAAATGAAAAAGAGAGATTGGTTAGACGTGAGCATTAAAAGAAAGAGGGTGAGAGAACAGAGTAAAAGAATATTAAACTCTGCACCAAACTTCTTTCTGAGCCGGGCAGCCACATAATCTGATTGGTTCACATTCTTTGGTGACCATCATTGAAATAGGCACCTAGCCCATGCCATCTCTTGCATACAACCTCACCAGCTACTCATTCTTTTCTCAAAAAGAGAATGTTTCACATTTTCTGGGGACGCATCACATACGCTATTGGTTCTTCATTTGGAAGATACTAATATTGAAAAAGAAGGAAAGTTGCCCCACCTTCGAACCTTTCTCATGCACATTGAGTCTTTGTATAATTTGTTGTTGTCTCAACAAGTTTACATACTTTAAGCCTATATTGAAAAACAATCATCTATGCTTAATTCTTTCATACACATGCACGAGCACACATAAATTTGTTTTCTGTCAGAACGTTCATAGATAACCATGTGTTATTCGATGATTGAATGGAAGACCTGGGGAGTCTACATCAAACCAGCTCCTTATATAGTAACTTTGTGTTACTCAGTGACTTTGTGTTATTGACAGGCATTCTAACTGAGTCATTTGTTGATTCAGGGTTACACTTATTAACTGTTTGAATTTGAAAAAATTTGAATGGTTCCTACTTTTTATTTGAATCTGAAAAGATTGAGATAATCACTCTTTCCATTTGGAGAGACTGCTCTTATTTCATACAGGGCTCGTTACATGATGAAGACTATGCTTACATGATGATCATACACAAAGGGGGAGATTGTCTTAAAAAGGGGGAGATTGTTTTGCCAAGTTTTGATGATGTTGATTCTCACCACTCATCAAAAAGGGGGAGAAGATATAAAAAGGGGGAGAAGATACAAAAAGGGAGAATACAATCTGAAGATCTGAAGATATTCAAATTTTCAAAGATTTTAAAGATTTGAAGATTGTTTAAAGATATCAAGTTTTGAAGCTATCAACGTCATATCTGAAGATTCTCAGAAGAAAAGAGAAGACCCGAAGACAATTGCAATTTTTTTTTTAATCTTGAATCCAAAGGGGGAGATTGTTGGATCATAAATTGTATTCAAGATTAAAGTTAAAGTTAAGGGTTTAAACTGCAATTGTGCTAAAGTTAATTAGAGGGTTTATTATGTAATAATCTAATAGTTATTAAGCTATTGGGCCCAAGCCCATTAGAAAGCCCATTAAGGTTAAAGCCCATATGGCCTGGGTATTTAAAGTTTTGATTAGTTTAGTTTTAGGTTAACCTTGAAAGAACTCTGATAATTTTCTAAATAGTCGCTGTAAGTTTTCTCTGTATTCAAAGGGTATCAAGAACACTCAAGGGTTTCATTGTTTATTCAAGGGATTGGTACGTTATTATTAATCTTTATATCTCTTGATTATTATTGTGTTGCTTGATTACTTGATTGATTGTTTACCAACTAGAATAAATCTGGGATAACACTATGGGTCTCCCCTATTGACTCCACATATGTTGAACTCTGGTTAACTGCTGATAAGAATTGTAACTGTTCATGCATGCTTATTATTATTCAACTCACTAGGATTTTTGGCCTAACACTTGTTTGGTGTCGATGTGTATCTCAGGTTCTAGTGGCGCCGATTCTAAGATGGCATAGTGCTTGTGTGAGAGCTTGGGGAATACTTGCAAATGGACATACATTGGATAGAAGAACTTTCGGAACTATAGATGACAACCCTTTTGTAATCTCTTTTCTAGTTGTAGAAATTAGATTAGTTGATTGTTGATTTATTGTCCGTTAAATTACAACTGTGATTAAACAGGTTTGTATATTTCCCCATTTTTGGGAGGCTCTTGCTTTGGCAATTTAAATACCACACGTCCATTTTTCGGATTTTTGTTATCCCTATTTTTAGGGTGTTACACTCCGCAACATTGACACTCTGTCATAGTCATGGGCATAGTCGCATGACCTATACCAAGGCTCAATTTCAATTCCAACGATGTGTAACCTCTCAAATTTCTTCGGTTACGGCATAAAGGATAATGATCCTCTCGAAACCCAAGCATAGATATAATTCAGAGTCCTAACACACATGAAATGAAATGCAAAACTTCAAGAATTACTTACCGAAATTCCCAGGTGTTACAAAAATGCTTTATAATATAGTATAGATAATGTTCTCATATATTCTTTTTGGATGTATGACCACATATTAAATTATGTGTTTACTTAACAGAAGAATGTATCTAATACGAGAACACCTTAAAATATGTGAAAATGTTATGTATATACGTAATAAATATATATGTCAGGATGTTATGCTGCTAAATAACCCATTATTTTACCAACCTTTTGTATGGACGTGACTCGTGAGTTCATTAATACCATGATATTTTCTCTTTTTAAGTTGTTGAATTTGATCCTATTAAAATTTGAATGAATTAAAATAGGGCAAAATGTATTAAAATGTAGTGAATTTTGTCTTAATTTTTTTTTTGGACATGTTTAACAATGATAAAATAGCTTACTTTTTGAGATTATTGAAAAAACCCATTTGGTTAGCCGTAAGTTATAAGCTAGTTTTTTGAAAAATTACTTCAAGTAACGTTTCAACTAACGTGGTAAGTGATCAGAGTATAAATCACACATGTCATAACCACATCGGTAACAAATCACAATGTGAAATAATACATGTCAACATTATAATGTTAGGTAATTACAGTGTGAATCTGTCTATCAACGGTAACGTGGTAGTGAATCACACATGTTATAACCATGTTGGTACTTGGTAATGATTCAAAATATAAAACAAGATAGATTAACATTAATGTGGTAACTTTATATTTTCGAATTTGAGAAAAAAAGAAATGGATGAAAAAGAATGAAAAAGAAAAAAAATGGAAAGAAATAATATCTTTTTAAATTTGTGTTATTGAGAGGGGAGGAAAGAAAAAAAAGAATTTTTCATGTTCTTGAACAGGAGAGAAAGAAAATGAAATATGTTTTATACATTTACCCTTATTTATTTTCCAGCAAGTTGTAATTGATAGGTATACGTGTAATTTTATAAATATTTATAATAACTATTATGGTTTTTATTTCATTTCTTTCCCTTTTCTCCCACATTTGGGAGGAAAGTTTTGTGAGGATAATCAACATTATTTTCCTTCATTTTCCTTTCCTTTTTTCCGTACTTAAAAAACTCGAGAACACGATATTTTTTTTCTTTCCCCCAACTTTCCTTCTCTTTCCTTCGTAAAAAAGACTCGAGAACACATTGTAAGTGATCATATGAATCGATAGTTTTCAATCAAAACAATATCTACACAATCCGATTTTGATCAAATTCTTTATTCTTTTAGATTTTAATTAGATAAAGATTTTTTTTCCAAATATATGTAGCATTTGGTACACAGACATGATTGGACAGGACTGGACAGGACAAGAGGGTAGGACTGAACATAACACGTATATGTCTGGTGTTTGGTACGACTAGGACTGGACATGACGGAACTAGACAAATTTCCCCCAAAAGTTATTTGATAATTATATATATATATATATATAGAGAGAGAGAGAGAGAGAGGGGGGGGAGGATCAAACGAGAACAGTTACTATTTAAAAGAACACGAGAACTAACAAAATCATTAGTGATTTTACATTAACGAGCAAAAAAGCCCCTCAGACCTGAAGCCGTGGCCAAAGTCCCTTTTTCGTGTATTAATGTAAAATCACTAATGATTTTGTTAGTTCTCGTGTTATTTTAAATAGGTATTGTTCTTGTTTGAACCCGACTCTCTCTCTCTCTCTCTATATATATATATCATATAATAGTTATAATTAGCTCAAATAAAGTAAATAATTAAATAATTTAACTTATATAAATTTTACACAATTTTCATATATACATATACAGTAATATCAAATTTGAATGAAAAATTTGATAACATTGATGGTAATTTGAAAAAACCCGATTAATACAAAGGAGAAATTATGTTTTATTCGGTTTGGAAGATCCTTGTCAATTGGTGAAGGTGGTGTTGGTTATGGTGGATATGGAGGTGGTGGTGGCCAACGGTACTAGTGGTGGTGGAGATGAACGGTGGTGGTGGAGATGGCCGGCGATACCAAAGGAGAAATTATATTTTATTCTTGTCCCTATCCTATGTCGCACCAAACATGGGACGGTGAGTTCTTGTCCTGTCCTATGTCGCGCCAAACATGAGACAGTGAGTTTTGTCTCGTCCTATCCTGTCATGTACCATGTACCAAACGCCGCCATATGGTTAAAAAGAATTAAGTAATTGTTAAAAGATAATTAAGGTAAATTGTAAGGGTATGGGTTTTAAAATATAGAGTAAATTACATATTTGGTCCCCGTAGTTTGTCGATTATTACAGATTTCATCCCTAGGCTTCATTTATTAAGGATTTGGTGCCAGTGGTATGCAATTTTTGTTGGATTTGGTCTTTCAACCTAACATCTGTCTACCAAGTAGATGTTAATTAAAGTATATTAAAACAGAAAAAGATGGCAAAAAGACAATTTTTCCCTCGAGTTTAACGGACCAGATGGACAGACGTTGGGATGAGGGACCAAATCCAATAGAAAGTGCATACCACATGCACCAAATCCATAATGAATGAAACCTAGAGACGATTTTTGTAAAAATCAGCAAACCATAGGGACCAAATATGTAATTTACTCTAAAATATACTACAAGAATGTCATTAATGAATATGCCTTTTGATTAAATATTTTGTGAGGATGAGATTGGACCTCACGATTCTCATAAACTATATATAAGATTCTCCCATGATTAGCTATATAGGGGAGTGATCTTTTGAAAACCAACCCTATTTTACAAACTATTTCAGCCAATCATTGAATTTTCTTGTTTTTTTTTGTTTTTTATTATTAATAAGGGTGATTTGGTCATTTGATGATAAAAGCTTATTTTTGGAAGTTATACAATAATTATTTATTATTTATTACTAAACGGATTGCATCAATGTAATAAATGCAATGGTATCATCTTAATGACAAGAAACCATATAAAGATGCTAAGTAAATATGCCACTTTAACTTCATTATAAACCGGTAGAATATAACCTCTACATGTTGATGAAATTGATATCATATTAATTAATGGAGTGATATCATCTTAACGATAAAAAACCCTTTAAAGATGGTAAGTAAATATGCCCTTTTAATTTTATTCAAAGCGGTTGAATATAACCGATTACATGTTCATGAAATCAAAAAATACGTTAGTAATACAATTCACATCTTCATTCTTGTCATTCGTTCTTCCCATTATGAATCAAAGTATAGTCGAAGTTGTTTCGCACAACGAAATTCATGTCAATGATGTGTTTGAGAACGATGATGATTTTCTTGCGGCCATCGTTAAACCAATGGATGTTGAATATGGTACGGCGTCAGAGAAAGTTGTAGATGAACCGGACGATGTGTTGGAGGAGTTTCATGTTGACCGGACCAAGAAAATCCCTTCCAATGGCAGGTTTAAAATCTGGTTTTACAATTTTTATAAGTGTATTATGTAATGTGAAACCTACAAACAAAAACATAAGTTGATGAAAATCCTTATACACATTAAGCTTACAGTTTGAACAATATCACTTTGCATATGAAAATCATAAAATGCTTCATGCATGTTGTGTGACGTATATGTATGTGTTTAATCTTGTTTTTAGTAATCAGGTTCTTTTTAGTAATCAAGTTATTGTTTCAACTGTTTTCAATGAGATTGTTTGAACTGTGAGATTAGTGTTATAATCTAATATACATTCTAGATAACAAAACTCAAGAGATGATTTCAACTGTTTTCAATTAAATTAGTAATCAAGTTATTATTTTAGTAATCAAGTTACTATTTCAATTGTTTTAAATGAAATTAGTGTTATGATATCTTTAATGTTTTATAGATTACAAAACTCAAGAGAATGTGGAATCGCCGGGCGGTACGAAGTGTTGGATACCAATCATGGATAGTAACTTGTCACCTAAGATTGGTGATAGTTTTGAATCAGTAGACAACGTCAAATTAATGTATCGGAAGTATGCTGAAATTGCCGGGTTTGATATCCGTTTGTCAAATAAAAAAAGCAACAAACTTGGACGGGTACAAACCCGTTAAATTTTTTTTGTAGCAAATAAGGGATACCGATGAAAAGGGACTTTGATTCAATGGTGGTTGGAGTTGGTGAGAACAAACGAAGAAGATCTAGTGTAAAAAGGACGGGTTGTAATGCTTGTCTTAAGATTCATTACGTTAGTGATAGGGTTGCTATGAGGTATAGAAATTCAACGAGACTCATAATCATATGTTTTTTTTGGCTTGAGGATATGATGTTTTCCCGTTCTAAAAGACAACTTAGTTATACCGATTGTAGGAATGCTTTTTATGCGTCTAGTACGAAGGTTGGTAGAACTCAGTCTCATAGGATGCAATTGTCTGTGAAGGGTGGTATAGACGTTTCTGGTGGCACAACTAGGGATCATATTAATTTTAAAAAGGACGTCATACACTTTGTTGGCAACAAAGACGCGCAGATGTTAATAAATAAACTGGGTAATAGGCGTGAACATTCTCCCAAGTATTTTTTTCGAATATAAGCGTGAAGGGAAAGGGTTGACTGCCATTTTTTGAGTTGATGAAACTGTGAAGCGAAATTATAAAGAGTTTGGTGAAATCCATTTATTTTGATGCTACGTATGGACCAACAAGTAAGTAATAACAATATTCAAGTTTTTGCTTGTTTCTATTTCTATTCGTTGATCATTTACTAATTGCCTTTTGTGTACTTTAATAGGTACACAATGATTTTCGTACCTTTCGTAGTCGTTGGCAATCATAAGAAATCTCTAGTTGTCGGTGCTTCTTTGATTGCAATGAAACCGTTTCGAATTTTACTTGGGTTTTGAATGCGTTTATGAAAGCGCATGGAAAGCAGACGAAGTTTGTGATTACTAATCAGTGTGCATCAATGAAACAAACGATTCCTATAGCATTTCCCAATGCCAAACATTGGTATGCATATGTCACATAACCAAGAAATTTGGTGATAAGGAAAAGTTGTAACTATTTTGGTTAACGTTGTTTCTAGTAATATGTTTTCTTTTTTATTTTAATTTATTTTATGTGTTACTAGCATTTATTTTATTTGTAGGTAAGCTTCTATGTAGCGAACAATACTTCATTCAAAAACGAAATAAATAAACTTATGTGGAACGTGCACATAGGGCCTAAAGAGTTTGATTTTCAATGGAACAACTTGATGGATTCATATGGTCTTCGTGGCGAGGCTTGGTGGGAGGAAATGTACTCAATAAGGGAATCATGGATTTCTGAAGACTATGTCAAGGTCCGAAAGTATAAATGCCTTTTTTAGGGTATATGCGAAGTATTGGGATGATTGGTTTACTTTATTAATATGTTCGATGATGCGATTGATAAGCAACGTAAAGATCATTGTGAACTTGAGGTTGAAACTAGGACTACTATACCTCGCATGTTATCACCTTCGAAGAAGGAAAATCAAGTCTGTGAGGTTTATACTAGAACCATCTTTTTGGAGGTTCAAAAGGAATTGAATAAGGCTGTGTGGTATTGTACACTGAAATGTGATGAAGATAGCATTGACAAGAAGGTTTACACTATTAAGCATTTAACCAAACAACCCGAGTTTAAGACGATGTATACGGTAACATTTTTTGTTCTTATTAGTTATTTATATACATCTGTTTAGTATTTGAAATAAATTATTCATGAAATTGTTCATTGAATGTTTTGCTAGGTTGTGCATAGATAGTGTACTGGACAAGTCTTTTGATTATAGTTGCAATCATTTTGTTCGTAATGGGATTCTTTGTCATCAAATATTTAAGGTAATGTTGGATGGAGAATATAAAGTCATTCTGGATAAATACATTTTACGTCGTTGGTGTCGTGGTCTAGTTCCAGCAGAGATTTTGCCTTGCTCGTGCAAGGTATGGTGAACTTGATGTAGAGAAACAAGAAATGATGAATAAATCTCTTTCTCTTTTTGATCGTATTATTGGTATGACTCGTAATGATAAGGAGACCTTGGCGAAGTTTGTTGAACAATTGTAAGATTGGGGCGAAGAGATTGCAATGGATGTTCCTTTGGTGTCAAGTTCTAAGAGTAAAATGATTCCATTCAAGAGCTAATCGGTGCGTCACAACCTGAAACGGTTGTATTTTCCCTCCTTCTGGGTTATGCAACAAAGGTTGTGGTACTGGAAAACGACTTGTCGGTGCATCGGAGAAGGTAGCGAAGAAGGCTAAGAAGCCGAAGAGGTTGTGCAGGCGTTTCCACAAGATGGCTAGGCATGACTCGCGAAATTGTCCAGATAAAGCTTCGGCCAACTAAAGTGACATTTGATTTTTCATTGTTGTTTCTTATGGATTTTTGTGATACTATCTTTTTTTTCGTTTTTTTCTGATAAATGGTCGCCCTATGATTTGTGGTTCACAAAGTTTGTGTTTTATTAATTTTATGTTTCACATTTTATAAAGTAGTTAATTTGATTTTGAATTTAATAATGATAAATACGTTTGCTTATAAACGAATGAACTCTTTTCTTATAATTTCATTTGTACTATGCTTTTATTATTTATTGGTAATTTATGTGGTGCATTATTTGTTTGGGTTTTTTATTGACTGACCAGGTTAATTTTTTGTTATTTGTTATATTCAGTTTTTATAATAAAAAACTAGGCGGAATTACATGGAACCCTACACGGTTTTGAAGTAGTTAGTAATGAAACCCTAGTGTAGGGTTATAGTTGTTTGTCTCTTTCCAACTTCCTGTTGGGAGTTGTTTTCCATTTAATACCATGTGGTTCATGTCACACACCCCATTCGTATATTAAAGGTACTCATTAACACCAAAACCCATCGTCCTCTCTTCTCTGCCTTCATATTTTTCCCATCATCCCCACTGTCTTCACCTATTTTTTGCAGGAAAAAAATGGTTGACGCATCTTCATCTGTATCCTCCAACGACGGAAACAATGCAGTTTATCCCGAGTCAACCGTGCGTTCACTGATTCGAAACCAGAACAACCTAGTAAGGCCCATTGATAAACTACAAGAAGAATCACATCAACTCCGTGCTGAGAATGAACGTATGGCTCATCTTAAAGATGTCAACGAGCAGAAGTGGCGAAAGATTTTTCATATTGAAGATATGCGTTTGAAGATAGATTCGATGAATGAGAAGTGCAAATGCCAAGCTTTTGATTCTGATGATGAAGCATAGATATATTTTGGTGGTAATCGCTTCAGTTAATATGTTTAGTTTTAGGGTTTAATGAACCTGGATGTGGTATGTTTTTAGGGTTTTTGAGTTGTAATGGGTTTTTTGGTCGGTGGGTTTGTTTTGTTTCATATCGGAAGGATTACATATATTAATGATGAAATTACTTTTCTTTTGTTATTTTTGGTCCCGATTAAGGTTCTACAGGGGTGTTAGTTTGTAGAAGGGGGGGGGGGTTGAATACAAACACAAAGTTTACTTTTAAATTTGTTTATTGATTATTGAGTAAATCAAAAACACAATTTACAGATTGTTGTGGAATAAGATAAGGTAAAACCTAATCTAAACAATCTAAGAAACACTAAACTTTCTTGCACACAAGATTAATAGAAGGAGATAAGAGAGTTTACAAAAGAAGGAGTTTCTGCAAAAGATCACTAAGAAGAGAGAGAGAGAGTGTAGATCCTTCAACATGAAGGTTTTGCTCTTATTTATACCCTACGCTCTTTGATGCATGGCAGGGGGTATAGTCCACGTGTCTTTCATCCATTTGATTTATGTTATTTGACTTTATCATTTGCACGCTTTGGCCGTATGATGATAGTGTAGTGGAAAGGGGCAGTAGTACGATTTAAGGACAAAATACATTTTGCTTTAGTAATTTTTGTACTAATTGTGCAGAGGATAAGACAAACAAATCTTGATAAGCAAGCTTCATGATCTGCTATCGTTGATGGTTAGTGATTACTAATCACTGATGTAGAGATGCAATAACTGAGGCTTGTTCTTGATTTGTCACGCGTTTTAGACTTGTCTTGGTTTCACTGAATGTCGCTTCATATCATTAGTAGATTTTATTTTTATCATCAACTTAGTCTTTGATGTCAACGATGACTTCTTTGAGTGTGAGGCTTGTCTTCGAAGATTACATTGAATGATTACATCAGAGATCATCAGCGATACTAAACAGACTCAGTATTTTATTGTTGATGGTGGAACACTAATACATACAGATGTTAAATGTAATTTTCACTAAGTATTTCTAAGGATCATCATCAAATCACTGAGAGAATTTGGATCAACAATCTCCCCCTATATGATGATGACAAAGCAACATAAGATAATTGCTTAAGTTCAAAATATAAGGAAAATGAGGACTTGTGTAACACCCTCAAATCTGGAAATAACAACTAATTTAAATTTTTTTAAATACATCAATAACTGAATCAACTACGACAACAATTTAAGGTTTAACTTCAAAAATCACAATTCAATCCCTATACACGATCTATAAAAGATACAGATGTTACTAAAACCCAATAACAGTTACTATTTCCAACTGCGGAAGACTTCACCAAACTACTCACCCTTGTGTAAAACTAGTGCTCATCTCTTCATAACACTGCTAGAACCAAACCCCAACTCGAACCTGATGCACATGCTGACAAATAAAAAGGTTAGGCTTAACGCCTAGTGAGCTCAAGAGTTTTATATGAATAAACAAATCTTTTAAAAGGAATAATCTCCATTTAAAATTACGTCATTTCCGATATTTTACTTTAAACCCAAAGACAACTCTTTCCCAATATCATGCAATTTTGAAAACAAACATCTTGTTACAAACATTCTTTATAAATGATACAACCCACACTTACTCGATACGAGAATAGGGATTAATTCCCGATTTAAGAAACGTAAATAAAACATTGTATCCCAAAACACCCAACACACGGGTGAAACATGACACTCAACCCATAAGTTCTTGTTAAAATCCATATATGCCATACGTCAGAAAATCATAGACACTAGGCCCAATACTCACACGACCATAAATTAAAAGGAAGTCGAACACCCAACATGGGGGCAACATACTTCATTCAAATCTTAATATACGTGGAGGAAGATCCAATATTAAGGTCCTCATTTACTGTCGACCACATAAGACCAAAGATAATAAAGTAAAACGTCAACTTTATAAGACACCATTGACCGACGACGGGGGAGATCCATATCCGTTGAGAGTGGAGGAACACAAAAGTATGCCACTCATGCAACGTTAATCGCATGACACCTCACGACATAACAGCCCAAGTGTCCCTATGACTTCTTAACAAGTTTCACCATAGAAGATGGTTGACCTTGATGGATCATTCCTAAGAACTCCACCCCAAAGGCCCGACACACTTAAAGACTACCTCTCAGGAATTACTTCAAGCGGCGGAGGTCCCGGTGCCTACTTATCATGTAGCACCCTCAGACTCAACTCTCCAGTGCCTACTTGTAAAGTTTCCGGTCATAAAACATAGGTACCTGAGTTCAACCCAATAATACCCAATTGACCATCCCAAACAGACTGACTTACGTGCCTATGGATCCAATGCAACACAGTCTAACCTTACCATACTACACATGAATGACCAAAGCACTCGAGCCCGTAACCAACCTCAATACGCAACACAACGTATTAATACGTACGTCATAACTGGACTCTACATTAAGCCATATAAAACCGGACAAGTGTCCTCAAGACTCCTTTAAAACGACATCGAGCCAAAATACTCAAAACCTTTTTTTGACCAATGATAATAAACGTACTCGACCGATATCATGCAATCACACGCTCCAAAATACTTGAATGGACTCCAACACAATTTAAGTCGGGACAAAAAACGTTTTTCAAATAGATTTATACTCTTTATCTTTTCAAAACGTCCCATAACACAAAATTAAACCTTTTACCCAAACAAACACTAAAATTCCTTTCAACCAAATAATCTCATTTATGCAATAAATCACCAAAATACTTCCATATACGTCTCATTTATCAAGATGCCCAAAAATCCCGAATGTGGGGGTTTTATAAGTTTATAAAGTTAAACACTTCCAAGTAACCAAAACTTATCAAGTGATAAGCAGTTAACAATTTCATGTAAAACACAAAACACTTTAAAATGAACAATTTGGCATGTACAACGTTTTCGCAAATCAACTTGAACTCACCTTGCTAGATTTAGGCTAAATCTAGATTTTATCCAAACTTGAGCTTCCTTGGAGAAACTTGAATCCACAAGAAAAACCTTCCAAAACCTATATTCACAAGTTTCCAACCATGAATATACTCATTCAACCATTAACAATCGATCCCCAAACATTTTACATCAAAATCCCCAACTTGACCAAAACCCTAATTTTTGACCTAATTTCTCCAAAACCCTCAAACCCGAAATTTGAGAAATCGAACACTAGGAAATCATCAAGAGAGCATTTATATCTTATATTAAGGTTTAGAAATGGAAGGGATACACTTACCACTTAGGTTTTGATGAAAACCTAGAAAACCTCAAAATTCTTGAAGATGGAGGTGATGATGATGAACTCTTGATCTTTGCTTCTAACCCAATACCAAATACTCTTATATGTTCCCAAAACTAACAATCTAACCTTGAAAATCTCTTAAAAACGAAACCATAGCAACTTGAATCGCCAAAAACGGAGTAGAAATGAGAGAGTTATGAAGAAATGAAGAATGAGGATGAAAATCCGACTTTCAACAAGTCTGGTACCATTGTGCTACAATGACATGCGACTTTGACATGTCATTGTCGCATGTCATAGTCGCTCAAGTGGTCCAGAAGGCCCCCCCTTGGCTGACTGGCTGCTACTTTGCCAGGGCGACTATGATCATGTCATAGTCGCTGGTCATTGTAACCGGACCTGTACCAAGCCCCGAAACTCGACTTTTTCTATTCCCATACTCCCGAAACTCTTAGGGACTTTAAATAATTCTTTCCCAACCTAAATCCCACCATTTCCAAGTTGCAAAAACGTCCGGGTGACCTTTACTTACCGAAAATTACGGGTGTTACAATCCTCCCAACCTTAAAAGAGATTTCGTCCTCGAAATCTAGTTTCCCATTTAACGTTGCCCTCTTAATAGACTGTCTCTGTTTACGAGTAGTTGTCTCTAATCCACTTTCTATAACAATCAATAAAAACTTTATACTGATATTCACGACAAGTGTCCCCTTAGGCACATTACGCTTATATTCTGAGTGTACGTTTAACTTATTAGAGTAACTTCTACCCACGAGACTTCAGTTACCTCCCAACCTTGGGTGACACGTACTACCTCAAGGGTAGTTTGTGACTTCAACTTCTCACCGACCAATTCATCTCAGCTCAACATATTTTTGAACCTAAAAACCAAAGATCAACATCAAACCCCAAAAAATTCTCAAAATTTCTTAACGATCCATCCTTGATATTGGTAGAGCCTTCCCTTCGAGAACGTGCCAATACGCCCTCCAGGGGTCAGTTAATTCTGTCTAGGTTATCACGCAACTCTGACCTACTCTCAAACCTCAAACATTCCGTCTCTAAGATCCTCACCACGTCAAGAAAGTTACCCACATCAATACTTAATTACCAACATCAAATCCCCTTAGACCCTATCATTGTGAGGCCAACACTCTTTACGATCCAACGGGAGTAATCCTAAACATTCCGGAGACTCATTGACCTCAAAGAACAAGTCGACGCCAAAATCAAGATGGTTGTTGATCCAATCTCTCTCAGTGATTTGATAACCACCCTTTTCTATACTTAGTGAAAATTACGTTTAATATGTATTAGTGTTTCCCCATCAGCGATCAGACTGAGTCTGTTCAGTTATCGCTGATAGTCTTTCTCAAACATTTAATATGTATTAGTGTTTCACTATCAGTGATCAAACTGAGTCTGTTCAGTTATCGCTAATAGTTCTGATGTAAACAGTAACGTAATCCCTGAAGACAAGTCTCGCGTCAACAGATGTTCATAGCTGAATCGAAGACGAAGCTGCTGAACAAAGAGAAGTCTACTAGTGACCTGATGCGGATATCAGTGAAGCAAAGACAACTCTACTTATACGCGAAGGAACATGAGTAAAGCTTCAGCGATCGCTGAACTCTTGATATCTCTGCTGAAAGAGATATTCAGTGATTGAATGATCATTTAGCTTATACCTCAAGTTTCTTTTTGTCTAACCTTGCACAACTCAGTACGATGTGTCAGAACGGACATGCCTCTGCCACAATTCATACAACAACTCTGTCAACTACACTATTCATGATCCGGCCGAAAGCATGTCTCCCAAAGTCAGACATTCAAAGCCAATCAGCAAACGCCACGTGTAAAGTGCCCTGCCATGCATTTAATGCATAGGGTATAAATAGGAAGTTCACCCCTCCATCTGAGGGTGTGCTCAATAGAAACCTTTGTTTTCTATATCTCTTAATCCTCCTTTCTCTGAATTTCTTGTGCAACCATCTTAGTGTTTCTTAAGTTTGTTTAGATTGAGTCTGTCTTAATCTTATTCCGCAACAAACTTGTAAATTGTATTTGATTTATCAATAAACAATTTATTAAACTTTAAATTCTGTGTTTGTATTCAACCCCCCCTCTAGAAACTTGTTAAGCACCTTCGGGACCAACAAGTGGTATCAGAGCAGTCTGTTTAATCTAATAAACAAGATCTTGCTTTATTCTCTTCTTTGCTATTCTAAATGGCACTTAACACAAACACAAACTACTATGATAATGGTTCACTTTCTAAACCTCCTCGATTTAGCAGAGATAACTTTTCTCTATGGAAAAATCGAATGATGCTATTTCTTGAAGGTGCTGATCCTACTATACCTGAATATATAGAAAATGGACCCTATGAACCTGTTAGAATTATAGCTATAGTTACCGCTACTGCCACCACTGAAGCTGTCCCTGAACGCTATGTCGTTAAGGAAATAAGACAGTGGAGTGATGAAGACAAAAAGAAGGTAGGTATAGATGCAAGAGCAAAGACCATTATCTCAATGGCTCTGCCTGATGAAGTTTTCCATTCCATCATGCATCTGAAAACTTCTAAAGAAATGTGGGAAACCATATGTGTTCAATATGAGGGCACCACTGAAATCCAAGAGACTCGAAAGATTAACTTGGTAAGACAGTATGAAAGTTTCATCGCTGGTAAGAATGAATCTCTTTCTGACGTTCATCAGCGATTTAACTGCTTAATCATTGATCTAAGAACTGTTGGTAGGACCTATTCTAATTCTGAGGTCTTAACAAAATTCTTAGAATGTCTTCCTGAAAGCTGGGACAGTTATTCAATATGTCTTAAGATGACAAAAGACTTAAATTCTCTCTCTCTAAGCACTTTGTATGGAATATTGCTTAACTATGAGCAATCGAATCTCCTGAAAAAGAATATTGTTAAAGATTCTAAGGACTCTAAAAGCACTCCTGTTGCTTTAGTCTCTTCAGAGATAATTCCATCTCAGCGATCTACTCTCACCATCACTGAGTTAGATTCTGAATCTGAGGATCTATCAGACCCTGATATTGCAGAGTTTGATGAGTCCTTAGCACTCTTGACAAACTCTTTTAAGAGATTTGCAAGAAATAGCAACTTCCGAAGAAGTAAGCCTCTCTCTCTTACTGAAAAGCCAAAATCAATGCCTGTTGATAAGGCTACTGCCACTTGCTATAACTGTGAAAAGATTGGACACTTTGCTAGTGAGTGCAGATCGAAAAAGGTGTTCAAGCCTTCTACCTCAAGAAGATCCAGTGATGACAAATACCTAAAGTTGAAGAACAAATATCAAAAGCTGAAAAGCTATAAGCGAAAAGGTAAAGGTCTCATCGCTGAAGAACATGACTGGGCTGAAACAGAAGAATCAAGTTCTAATGAAGAAGAAGTAGCTAATCTTTGCCTCATGGCCGAGATTAAAGAATAAGTGGAAGAACCATCTGAACCTTCTATGAGCTACATATCATCTCAGGTATCTATCTCTACAAATCCCTCTCTGCCTGAAGCTGAGAGAAGTCGCGCTGTTGATGTGCTGACGATTGACCTTTATAATGCTCTAAACGACAAAACTCAAGCTGAGAATAAAAATGTTCATTTAACTCAAGAGCTAGAGAAATGTCATGAAAAGATCAGAGAACTAAATCTTTTAGAAGAAAAGTTGAAAGATCAAGTCATTATAAATGAAATCATCAGCATTGAACGCGAACAAGCCATCGCTGCTCTAAAAGCAGAAAAGGCTCATGTTGAAAAATGGTGCAAATCATCAACAAAGATCTCTGAGATAATAAATGCTCAAACTCCTGAAAGTGGTAAAACTGGTCTTGGCTTTTGGACACCACAGGATGAGCCTAAAGAAGAAAGTTCCATTCTTAAGTTTGGAACGTTTGTCACTCCTATCTCTGACACTTCGTATGATCAATTTTATCCTTCTTCTTCTAATTCTATCCCTGAGGAAAAATCCAAAGACACTAAGTTTGAGGATAAAGGAAAGTCCATTCTTCTTCCCCATAAGGTTACCAAGAAAGCAAAACTGAAAGTTCCTTCTAAACCTTCAGTAAATCAATCTTCTAGCTCTGTGATAGAAATCTTCGATCTCTGTCCTCCAAAGCTAAATATTGTTCTAAGACCCATGAAATCTGAAGAAATGAAAATTCCTCCCAGATCTCATGAGAAAAGCATTCTTGGACCTGGCCCTGCTCATCTTAAACTTGCAAAACCTTCTACTTCTGGTCCTAAAACCATTTTCAAATATAGAAAATGCTATCACTGTGGTTTTACTGACCATATTGCAAGCAAATGTCCAACTGCCACTAAAGCTGATAAATCAGTTAAAGTGAAGATGAATGCCTCCAAGGCTGAAAAGGTCACTAAAGCTGAAAAATCAACCGAAGTAAAGAAAACCACTAAGGTTAAGAAATTAACCAAAGTGAAGATCACCACTGAAGCTGAATCTTCATCTGCTGTGAAGACTGCTGAAGCTTCCACATCCACTAACTCTAAAGGACCCATTGAAAAGTGGGTACCAAACAATGCTTAATCTTCCTTATGTGTGCAGGGATCAAAGGGCATCTGGTATCTCGATAGTGGATGTTCTCGTCATATGACTGGACAAAAATACCTGCTCACTGAATACAAGGAAGAGAAAGGTCCCTCTGTGACCTTCGGTAGAAATGGAAAAGGATATACCCGAGGGTTTGGTGTCCTCAGCAATGGGACAACTACCTTTCGAAGAGTCGCTTATGTAGATGGATTGAAGCACAACCTTCTAAGCATCAGTCAGCTATGTGATAAAGAATACGAAGTTCGATTTTCTAAAAAAGCATGTTCAGTGGTGGATGAGAAAGGAAAACTTGCTCTCAGTGGTTATCGCAGAGAAAATGTCTACGTAATAGATATGGACTCTACTACCATTGAAAACTTATGTTTTCTCTCTAAGGCCTCTTCTGATGTCAACTGGCTATGGCACAAAAGGCTCTCTCATCTAAACTTCAAAACCTTGAATTCTCTCTCATCTAAGGAACTGGTTTCTGGTCTTCCTCAGCACTCATATGATAAAGAATCTCTCTGCTCAGCATGTGAAAAAGGAAAACAAACAAAAGCTAGTTTCAAGTCTAAACAAGTTTCCTCAGTGACAAGTCCTCTTCAGCTCTTGCATATGGATCTGTTTGGCCCTGTCAATATCCAATCAATAGCTGGAAAGAAATATACGCTTGTCATTGTAGATGAATTCTCTCGCTATACCTGGGTTATCTTTCTTCGCTGTAAGAGTGATACTCCAAAAGAACTAATATCTTTTGTTAAAAAGATGGAAGTGCTGAATAATCTTACTGTTCGTTCAATAAGAAGTGATCATGGAACTGAATTCAAAAATAGTTCCCTGAACAATTTCTTTGAAAACAAGGGAATTTCTCATAACTTCTCTACAGTAAGAACATCTCAGCAAAACGGAGTCGCTGAAATAAGAAACAGAACGATCATTGAAGCTGCTAGATCAATGCTCAGCGATTCTCATCCCCCTACTCAATTTTGAGCAGAAGCTGTAAACACTGCATGTTTTACTCAAAACAGATCGCTGATAGTAAAGCAATTTGGTAAGACAACTTATGAACTCTTTCATGGAAGGAAGCCTTCTATCAGCTTTCTTCATATCTTTGGTTGTCAGTGCTTTATCTTAAACAACAAAGATCAGCTTGGAAAGTTCGACCCAAAAGCTGATGATGGAATATTTCTAGGATATTCCTCCATCTCAAAAGCCTACAGAGTTTTCAACAAACGAAGACAATCTGTGGAAGAAACAATTCATGTCACTTTTGATGAAACTCGCTCAGCGAACTCCAAACCAATCACTGATAATGAAGAGTTAAATGCTTGGATGTTTTCTCACTACAAGGAAACTGAACCCTTCTTCTCAAACCATCAGCATTCAGATTCTCCAGCCGCTGATGATGATCCAAACATTATACCTCCTAGCGCTGAATCCAACTCATGGGTTTCAGCTGAACCTCTAAACACCTTGCTACCATCAGATCTACCTCTGTCTGAAAACCTCTCTGATAACAACAGGCTGTCCACTACTCAACAGTTAATTGATGATGAACCTCAAACGTCCTCATCAGTAAACATCCCAATTGTTGATTCAACCTCTGAGTTGAGCGATCATGCTCCTGCTTAGCGATGGACCAGAGATCATCCAATAGATCAAATTCTTGGTGATCCAGATGCAGGTATTCAGACACGACGAAGCTCAGGTAATATCTGTCTCTTTGTCAACTTTCTATCTTTAATAGAACCAAAGAAGACTGATGATTCCCTCACAGATCCAAACTGGGTCAGCGCTATGCAAGAAGAGCTGACTGAGTTTACCCGTAACAAAGTTTGGAATCTCGTTCCTAGACCATCTGAAAAAACTGTTATAGGCACCAAATGGGTGTTTAGAAACAAGTTAGATGAACATGGAACTGTAACCCGCAACAAGGCTCGACTTGTTGCTCAGGGATACAGACAAGAGGAAGGCATAGACTATGATGAAACCTTTGCCCCTGTGGCTAGGCTCGAAGCAATTCAACTATTCTTAGCTTATGCAGTCTATAAAGACTTCATCGTTTATCAAATGGACGTAAAATCAACGTTCCTCAATGGAAAGCTGAATGAAGAAGTCTATGTAGAACAACCACCAGGGTTCTATGACCCTAAGTATCCAAATTATGTTTATAAATTGGATAAGGCTCTCTATGGTCTAAAACAAGCCCCTCGTGCTTGGTATGACACTCTCTCATCATTTCTTATTTCTGAAAATTTTGAACGTGGCAAGATTGATAATACGTTATTTTTCAGAAAGATAAAAGGTCATATAATTCTTGTACAAATATATGTCGATGACATAATATTTGGTTCTACTAACCCATCTCTATTTACTCACTTCGCTGAAAGAATGAAGAAAGAATATAAAATGAGTATGATGGGTGAGCTGACATATTTTCTTGGTCTTCAGATTAAACAATCTGATAAAGGTACTTTCATCAGCCAAGGTAAGTATGTTAAAGATATGCTGAAGAAGTTTGATCTTACACAAACTTCATCAATGAAAACTCCTATGGCACCACCCCTGACACTTAACAAAGATCCTTCTGGAAAACCTATTAATGTCACTGCCTATAGAGGAATGATAGGCTCCTTGCTGTATCTTACGGCGAGTCGACCTGACATCATGTATTCTACTTGTTTATGTGCACGCTATCAATCTGAACCCAAGGAATCCCATCTGATCGCTGTTAAGCGTATATTCAGATATCTGAAAGGAACTCCTAACCTAGGTCTTTGGTATCCCAAAGACTCAGGGTTCGATCTAACTGGATATTCCGATAGTGATTTTGCAGGTTGTAAACTCGATAGAAAAAGTACCACTGGTGGATGTCAACTCCTAGAAGGAAAGCTGGTAAGTTGGACAAGCAAAAAGCAAAATTCAGTGTCCACTTCCACATCTGAAGCTGAATACGTAGCCGTTGGAAGCTGTTGTGCTCAAGTCTTATGGATGATAAATCAACTATTAGACTATGACCTTCAGCTATCAAAGATTCCAATCTATTGCGACAGCACTAGTGCTATCGCTATAGCAAATAATTCAATGCTACATTCAAAGACGAAACACATAGAGATCAGATATCATTTTATCATAGATCATGTGATGAATGGTGATATTGAACTTCACTTTATACCCACTGACTATCAGCTTGTTGATTTATTCACCAAACCTCTTGATGAGACAAGGTTCAACTTTCTCATCAGTGAGCTTGGAATGCTGAATCTTGAAGAGTAAATCTTCATCGTTCATGCATTATGTCAGTGATTCTAAGTTCCCCTTTATCACTTAATCTCTGAATAAATGTCTGACTCTCAGGTATGTTCTCTTACTCTCAATAACTGAATCTTCATTCAGTTAGACATTTTTCAAAAATATAAACTTTAATCACTGATTTTTCTTCAAATGATTAAAAGCTTTTTGATAAACAAAATCTATCACTGATATTTCTCATCAGTGATCCTTTTTAAAAGAAAAATCAATCCCTAAATTTCTATCAGGGATACTTTCAAAATGAACATTTTTCTCTGATTTTCCTTCAGAGATAAATTCAGAAAGGACAAATGAAACGTTTTTCTCTCTCCTATGACGTCATTTGAACCGACAATCCACGACATGCCTTTCTCTGACACATTCGCCCGTTGCTCTTCCATCCAATCAACTTCATCAAACGTGTCCATGTCATGATGAACATTTGTTTTCCCGCCTCATTCTCTCTCACACTCTCTAACATATAAAAAGAATGTTTTTTTCATTCTTATCGTTTTACGCTTTCTAGAAATCTTTTCAAGCAAGAATCTCTCTCAAGCATTTGCAAACACCTCTTTCAAGGATTTGCATCTTCTTCCTTAAGGATCAACAGGTTATTTTGATCTTCTTTTTCTTAAATCTTGTTACTAAATCTTATCTAT
The DNA here is from genome assembly GCA_954870635.1 of Arctium minus. NCBI lineage: Eukaryota > Viridiplantae > Streptophyta > Magnoliopsida > Asterales > Asteraceae > Arctium > Arctium minus. The sequence goes on along the minus strand of OX941087.1, from coordinate 37,116,729 downwards.
GTTCCATCATTATGGGTTTTCACAAGATTTTTATTCTCTAAAATCATTTATTTTATTTTATTCATTCAAAATCTTTGGTTTTCTCATTGTTCTTCCTTCTTCGACTAAGAACATTGTTTTAATCTTCAAATATTTTGGTTTTTTCTACGTTTCTTTCTCCAAATAGAAACTGGTAAAAACTTCTTTATTTTTAGACTCTAATCCTTTCCTTCTATTCTCATTCTTTCCATATTCATAAATGGCACAATCAGCTCTCATTGCTTCCAAGTCAGTCAAGTTTGCTCTCACTGAATCTGAAATTCCCAAGAACTACCATCTTGCACGCTTGGACTTCGATGGTGTCAAATACTCACACCTAGTGGACGTTTCTCAGTTCCTGAAGCAATCTTGTATTGCTTATGCCCTCACTGTGGATCCTAAACCAGCCAAAACGGTTCTCCAACAGTTTTGGTTCACTGCTGACGAAACCACCATTCCTAACAAGAAAGGTGAACTGGTACCTGCTCTCTCGTTCCGCACTGACTTAGGACCAGGCATGATGACTGCATTCAGCTTGAGGAAGGCACTCATATTTCCTGACAAACCCAAGAATGGATTTGACGCCCTTCCAACTGATGCTGAACTCATCCAGTTTCTGGATGATATGGAATACTGTTGGGACAACAAGCCTCGCTCCACTATCCCCAACAAGTGGCTGACTCTCATCAAGACGGCAAACATGCCTTCTCAACTGAATTTCATCTTTTCTCACTTCATTCAATGTATGAGTGGGAAGAGTGGTTCACTTGATCAAGCTAGCAAAGTTTAGGTCCAAATGGCTTACTCTGTGATCGTTGGAAAGAACTTTGACTATGCCACTACTATCTTTGACGATCTCAAGTCAAAGATAGAGAAGACGGAGAGGGATCCCAAGATCCCATATGTACGGTTTATCTGTGCATACCTGAAGTTTCTCTACCCTGACTCTTACCCCACTACTCCTGATGGTACCTTCGCAAAAGTGGGTCAGCGTTCGTTGGAGGTCAAGCCGCTCGACAATGAGGTAAGTATCTCCACTTTACGCTCTCCACTCTCTCTCCATTCTTCTTCTTCAGCGGCCGCGCCGGAGGTTCCTTCTCCAGCTAACCCTGCCGCTAAAACCGCTTCAAAACGACCATCATCTAGTCTTTCTGGTCCTTCCAAGAAGGCTAAATTGACTAAGGAGACCATCGCCACTAGCTCAAGGCCTGAGGTAGTTTCTCGACAAACTTCCTTGGATGATTTCGTGGGTCTCTCCTCCACATCCTTAGCTATCACATCATCAACCGTGCCAGCGATCTCGGTCGCTGTCACAACATCAGTGACACAACCAACCATCTCAGTTCAACAAACAACTGAGGTAACTACCCAAATCCAAACTTCTTATATCCTTGCTACTTGTCCTCCCATATCTTTGGTCTCTAACCCTTCATCTCTCATGCAGCAACCTCAAGTTGCATTTATAGGACCTGATGCTCAAACCTTTGAAAGAGACATGCAATTTTTCAATATGTTTGAACCATCAGGTATACCTAAACCCACAAATACAACTCCCATCTTTCCATATAAGCCTGTTACTCAGAAGCTAACTTTTCTTTAAGGTCCTACTATGGCAACTATTGACTCTCATGTCAACAGTTTAGGTGTCAAGGTGGATTCTCTCACCACCTCCATCAACGAAACCACCAGCGCTGTCAATACCGCTGGTGAAGAGCTGAAGAAACTCACGGCTACTTGCTTGTCAAAAGATGAAGCCTCCCAAATCTCAACTCTTCAGGGAGAGTTTGTCAAAGTAAAGGAGGATTCTCAACTCCTTCAGGGACGTGTTGATACTCTAAGCAACGATGTCCAGGGTTTATCTGTAAAGATCGATTCCTGCACCTCAGTCCCACAGCAAGTCCTTGAGAAGCTGAATATACCAGCTCCGACGATCCCTCCTTCTTTCACAGAGGCTGACCGGACCTCTCTGAATGTAGTTGTTGAATTTATTCATCAAGCTACTTCAGACCTCCCTGTGATTGAAGGACGCCTAGAACGTTTGGAGGCTAAAGTCCGTAAGTTGGCCGTCGCAAAACCTTCCTCTCGCACTGAAGACCTCTCCCTCGATGATAATGACAAAGAGGGGAAGAAAGATGTTGAAGAAAATGTAGAGGAAACAGCTGTTGATGTTCACTCGGAAGAACCTCCCTCTCATGTTGAGGGGGAGAAGGTTGCTGACAAAGCCCCTCTATCTTCTATCTACAATCAAGTTTTAGTGGAAGAAGATGAGGAGGAGGAAGAAGAGGATGAAGATCTTGATCTTCAGGATCAAGATGAAGAGCAACATCAAGATGATGATGACGACGATGAAGAAGATCAGTCTCTATGGTTTTCTTCAACGAATGAATCATCAGTGATAGCTTCGAAAGAAGTTGTCACAGCAGGGGGGAGTAATGAACCTTCTTCAGGAACCCCTTCCCAAAGTAATCCAAAGGGTGCAGATGCTGAGGCAAGCCTGAAAAATGCTTCACTATCTGAGGGGGAGAATCCTTCTCAGGTATGCCTTTCACTTGTTCCTATATCCTTCTATAAATTCCCAACCCCTGTTTCTTTCTAGCCTTTATCTTTCTTCTTCCCAAAACAAACACTAACTCTTTTTATCTATTTTCTGACCAGACAGTTCTCTCCCCTGCTTAAGGGAAAGGAACTACAAATAATCCCAGCTTCCATAGCTGATGAATCACTAATCCCAATCTCCTTAAATGAGATTGATGAAGAAGAAGAAGAAGCCCTACACCATCCAAGAAGGCCCTCTAGACCATCTCACTGGTCAGAGGAAGAGATAAAGAGAAGAATATAGATGATCTCGCATCTAGAGAGTCAACGGCTGAAAGTCCCTCTTCAAATAACATCTACAGAACTAGACTTCCTGACTGAAGTTGAAATTGAAGAATCTGTCAGGGCTGAGAAACTGATTGCCGATTATCAAAGAGATACTCCTCTAGCTCTCAAGGTTCAGTCCTCTCAAGCCAAAGACAAGAAGCTGAAAAAGAATCCAGTGGAAGTCCAGGCTGCTCTACTAAAGGAGATTGAAGAGGAGCGCTCAAAAGAATAAGCGGTCAGCGATAACACTGTCGAATGGTGCAAACATAAAGTCGACTATCGCTCCGACCCAATGAAGATCGTAGCCGTTGTCATCTCTGGGAAAAAGAAGAAGGACCGAATTTCTATAACGATGGAGATAACCAGAGAGGATGGAAGCTCTAAGGCTATGTTTGTTTCAAAGCTTGAAAGTTTTGGCTACATGGAATGGCTAGAGTTCAAAGATGCGCTGAAGAAGTCCAAATCAACCTACAGAGGCTATGTTGAAGGGATAAACGATGCTCTCATCAACAGAGTCGTTGCTATCTTAAAAGTGACATCTGCTCTTCCTTCTAAGCCAAGGCAACTCAAAAGAAAGCCTGTCTCTTTCTTATCTGAGAATGATGTTGCAATAAGAAACGAAACCTCCATCAAGTTCTCAAAAGAAGCTCTGTTTGGTCCTCCTCCTGATCTCTCAGTACTTGATCTATCCCTGCCCCCTGGTGGACCATATCTTGCAGGGAAAGTACTTAAAGAGCCTTTTGGAATCTTCTTCAGAGATGATGAGGAACAACTCAGATTCCAAAGAGTCTCTGAAATTCCTATCTGTCCCCTCAGCCATCTCAAGGATTTCCTATGCTTATGGTGTGACTTCTCTCTTTTAGCTGAACCGATCAAGGCAATCATTAGTCAAGAATCTTCAGATCGAAGGCAAAGAGGAGAAGAAATACCTGACTATATGGTTAATCCTCCAAAGTCTTCTGTAGATAGCTGATAGATTAGTTTCCTATTTCTTGTAATCTATTAGTTAGACTTACAGTAGTTAGTTCTTCATTTGTACTTTATATTTTCATATCTTGTAATTCTTTCTTTGAATTAATGAAAATTTTAGTGAAGTACTTAACCCTATCAGTACTGTAAAAGATCCCTCAAAATAGTAATTGGGACATGTATGTTATGAGTCCTGATTATTCCTCATTTTGATTTATAAAGTAATTTTCTTCAGTTACTTTGTCATTATCAAATAGGGGGAGATTGTTGATCCAAATTCTCTCAGTGATTTGATAACAACCCTCTTCTATACTTAGTGAAAATTACGTTTATTAATATGTATTAGTGTTTCACTATCAGCGATCAGACTGAACATGTTCATTTATCACTGATGGTTTCTGATGTAACACTAAAACGTAATCTCTGAAGACAAGTCTCGCGTCAACAGATGTTCATAGTTGAATCGAAGACGAAGCTGCTGAACAAAGACAAGTTTACTAGTGACCTGATGCGGATATCAGTGAAGCAAAGACGACTCTACTCATACGCGAAGAAACCTGAGGAAAAGCTTCAGCGATAGCTGAACTTCTTTGTATCTCTGAAGGAAGAGATATTCAGCGATCAATGATCATTTAGCTTATGCCTCAAGTCTCTTTTGTCTTACCTTGCACACCCAGTACGATGTGTCAGAACGGACATACCTCAGCCACAATTCGTACAATAACTCTGTCAACTACACTGTTCATGATACGACCAAAAGCATGTCTCTCAAAGTCAGACTCTCAAAGCCAATCAATAAATGACACGTGCAAAGTACCCTGCCATGCATTTAATGCATAGGGTATAAATAGAAAGATTACCTCTCCATCTGAGAGCACTCTAAAAACCTTCATCTTTCTAAAATATAGAAACTCTTGTTTTCTATATTCTCTAATCCCCCATTCTCTATATTCTTGTGCAACCATCTTAGTGTTTCTTAAGTTTGTTTAGATTAAGTTCTACATAATCTTATTCCGCAACAGACTTGTAAATTGTGTTTGATTTATCAATAAACAATTTATTAAACTTTAAATTATGTGTTTGTATTCAACCCCCCCCCCTTTTACAAACTTGTTAAGCACCTCCGAGACCAACATATTCTGATCTACTCGCGGGACGAAGTCGAGCACCGTCAACATTTGCAGGAGGTGTTGGAGATTCTTCAGAAAGAAAAATTGTTTGCAAAATTTTTCAAAATGCAAGTTTTGGTTACAAGAAATCCAATTCTTGGGTCACGTGGTATCTGTTAGGACACAGTCTCATTGGATTCAAGATCATACAATACGAAGATCGCAATCTGAAGCTAAAGCAGAAAAGTCGTCTCATTAATATTAGTCTAAGTCGTTTGTAATAAAATAGTCAAAGTTAATTTGAATTGTATTTTATTGTTTAAGTAATTAGTTTAGTTAGTTAGTTAGTTAGTTATGTTATTGAGTTAGAAATAATATCTAGATATTATAATAGTTGTTAGATAATATCTAGTATTAGATATTGTTTGGTAGAACTCTCAAATCAGATCTCTCATAATCGACACATACAAACACACACACAAAAGGTGTAAAAGAGAGAGTTCTTCAAGATCAAACATACTGAACCTTGTAATCGTTATTTTATATATCAAACAGGTTGGTAATCGTTTATTTGATTTATCTGGTTAAGATCCTTGTTCTAAATCAGGGACACACAATTGGTATCAGAGCATGATCCAGATCAAAAATCAAATTTTTAAAGAAAGTCACTGTGTTCTTCATTTCAGAAATCATTTTTATGATTTAAGGTGTTTTAGGTGTTGAAATCGATCAGGTTGTGATCGATTAGGGTGCTAGATCGAGTTTGTAGTGTTTAATTTCAGTATAACACTTCAATCGACTCTCATTTTGTGATTTTAGAAATATTACTGTTCACGACTTCAAGTTCACTGTGCTATCGATTTAAACTTCAAAAAGTGTTTGTTTTCGAGATCAAGTGTTTACAATCTGTTCTAGAACTGTTAGTGGTCATTTTATTACATATTGGGACTGCTAATCGTGTCAAACAGGTCGTTTTTATCGAAATCAGTTCGTTTTTTATCAAACAGAGACGAACTCGCGCAAACACAGGAAGAACTCACGCAAAGCTTATAGAAACGTTTGCGCCACACGCTGCTAACGCAAACCTTATCTTGCGCGACCAACGGCTCACGCAAACTTCATCTTGCTTGACCACCGGCTCACGCAAACTTCATCTTGCGCGACCAACGGCTCACGCAAACTTCATCTTGCGCGACCAACGGCTAACGTAAAGCTCAATTCTCGCGACTAACACATCACACAAACCTCAATTCGCGCCATCAACTCTTCACGAAAATCTTAAGTCACGTTTGCGCCAACCTCTTGAAACGCAAAGCTCACTTCGCGCTACGTACAGCTCACGCAAAGCTCACTTCGCGCGATCAACTTGAAACGCAAACTTCAACTTTGCTTCATTCAAGGCTCAAGCAAACCTCTACTTTGCTCCACCCATTGCTCAAGCAAACCTCAAGTTCGCGCCACTCAAGTCTAGCGCAAAACTCCAATTTCGCGCCAGTTTCTCACTTGGTCATTTATGAATTATTTTAATCTGTATTCATTTTATCTGAACTAACAATTCGAAACAGATTTTTATTTCACATTATCAGAAACAGGATGACTTCAAAAGACTCACTTTCCATTGGCACGGATGTCAAACCCCCAGTTCTGTTCAAAGGGGATTACGAACAATGGAAAGACAAATTTCTTGACTTTGTGGATCGACACTCAAACGGAGATAACATTTTTTTATCAATAAAAGAAGGTCCCATGGCACCACTTTCTGTCCAAGTACCTGATGATGATGATGATGCTGAAGATGATTCTTCTGACAGTGAGGATGGGAACGTGGAAAGAGAACAAAAGATGAAAACTGTTACACTAGAGTATGCCCAATTTTCTGAAGAACAAAAGAACCGTTTCAAAGTTGATAATCAAGCAAGATCTTTACTTCTTCAAAGTATCCCAAATGATATTTACATCAAAATAGACAGTTACAAAGCTACTGCTAAGAAGATGTGGGATCAACTTCAAAAGATGATGATGGGATCTAAGGTTGGGAACCAGATGAAAGTCGCAAACTGTATAAACAGTTACGAAGAATTCAAAGCCTTTGAGGATGAAAGCCTAGAGGACACTTATGAACGATATGTTCTGCTTCTGAACGAGCTGTCAAAGAATAAAGTTAAAAAGAAACAGATTGAGAACAACGTCAAGTTTCTTAGTGTCCTTCAACCAGAATGGAAAAAGCATACACGAAGAATGAAACAAATGAAAGATCTGAGTGACATTCCACTCCACGAGGTGTATGAGACACTAAGGCAGAACGAAGAAGAAGTAGAAGAGAAAAGGAGTGGAAAGAAAAAGGAAGTTGAGAAAGTTCCTGATTCCATTGCACTTGTTGTCAAAGATAAGAAGAAAAAGAAGAAAGTAATTACAAGTTCTGAATCAGAAACTGAATCTGATGGAGATGATGGAGAAAGTCTCAAGCAAGCACTGCAATTACTGACCTGTGCATTCCAAAAGAAATTCTACAAGAAACCGGGATCAAATACACAGAGATATTCTTCATCAAGCTCCAAGAACCGTGAGCATAGAGAAAGAGTAGAAGGAAGTAGATTTCTTGAGAAGAAACCAAGAGAAAGGAAGTAATTTGGGAATGACTACACCAGTACAGACAAGAAAGTTGATGTCCCAATCATATGCTACAACTGTGGCTTGACTGGACATTACGCCTCAAACTGTCGAAAGCCAAAGGTTCACAATACGGCGTATTACCAGAACAAACTAATGTTAGCCAAGCAACAGGAAGTCGGCTAAGCGTTAATGGCTGAAGACGGATTCTGGTTAGATCATTCTGAAGAGGAAGAAGAAGAAGAGAATGAAGAAGCTGCTAATATGTGCTTGATGGCCAATCATGCAAAGTATGATGATTCAGATAATGAAGCAACTGAAGAGGTAATGAACTTAACCGAAAATAATTTTATGATTAAAATGGATGCGATGATGGTCGAACTTCAAGACCTTCAGTCAAAACTGAAAAGAGAAAAAGGCAGAGTTGCTAGGCGTAATCAAAAGATCTTTGAGCTAAATACGTCAGTTATTGGGAACAAAGATCTCATGGATTCCCTACGCAAATCTGCTTCTGATTTTAATCTTCAAAACGATTGTTTAGAAAAGAAGATTTCTGATTTTGTTTCTCAAATTTCTAAGTCTGATTTAGAAAAGAAACAAACTGCCTTAATTGTTTATAAGCTGTAGTTTGAGAACAAGAATCTCAATAAGAAAATAAATGGTCTGGAAACCAAACTTTACTCAATAGGCCAAAAAGATCAAACTATTTTCATGAATACACCTAATGAAGAGGTTGATTTTAAAGCAAAATGGGGATTAGGTTTTAATAATCCTCATTACCTGAAACATGTTATCAGAAAACAGTCTGGTTTATATAATGCAGATTATATGTATGCTGCTGGTAAACATTATCATTTGAAACCCCCACAAGAACTGCAACTAATACATATGGACCCAAATACTAGTGGGTACCAAAGAAGATAATTGATTATATGTTGCAGGTACCTACTGTCAAGGGGGAGTAGAAGAAGAATGGTTCTTGAGTAAATCAGCTCAAGACCCAGACATCAATGTCAACAAAGGTTTCTAAGTAAATCAGCTTAGAACCCGTGCTTCAAAGAAGAGTGACTTCTAAACACAACAGTTTAGGACTCGCACTTCAATGATCAAAATAACTTACTCCAATATTGATATGAGAGATTGTACTCCGATACTCCAACAAGAAATTCAACCTTCAAGGGGGAGTACATATTTATTTCTGAAATTATATATGTTAGATGCATAATTTCAGGGGGAGTAAGAGAAGTTATTTGTTTTACTGCTTTTTGTCTTTTCAATATTAGTGAATAAAGTTTCTTTGACTTGACTTAAGACTTTTGCAGAATTTTTGAGAAGAGCTTACACGATCATATGTTTATGACTTTAAGCTAAGCTTCATGAGATTTAAGATCGCACTTAATGGTATATTCCTTTATCTTAATCTCATATGTGATTGAAAGAAGGACAACTTTCAATCATTGAAAACATATTCTTAAACGTTCAAACCACTTCACGATTTTTTCATAAGATTTTATATTTTGGGTGTGTACTTTAAATGTTCTACATGAGCTTACATGATTATAAATCATTTTGAGCAACATATTATGTATAGGATATACGGGATCAGTGTGCTAGGATTTAACACAACTTCTATGGAATCACGTTAACCAGTGATTTCTACCCATGAAGTTAATCCATAGTGATTGGGTGTGAGGAGTCAAAAGAAATGAGTGTGGAAGAGTGATGAGGTATCATGAAAAAGAGAGTTCGGTTAGCAGTGAGCTAAATGTTTAAAAGAAAGAGGGTGTGAGAACAGAGTTAAAAGAATATCACAACTCTGCACCAACTTTTTCTGAGTTGGGCAGCCACATTTCTAGTGTTTCACATTTCATTGGTGAACATTATTGAAACAGGCAACTAGCCCATGCCAACTCTTGATCAAACCTCACTATCTACTCATTTTCTTCTCAACAAGAAAGTGTTTCACATTTTCAAAGGGGAAACAGCACATATGCTATATGATTTTCATTTGGAAAATTTGGATATTGAAAAGAAGGAAATATGCCCCACCTTCGCACTTCAATCATGCACATTGAGTCTGTGTTTAACTTACTGTTGTCTCAGTGGTTTACACAATTTCGAGCCTATAAGCGATCATCAAGTGCTTAATTCTTTCTACCACAAGCACGAACACACAAGGAATTTGTTTCTTTGTCATAACGTTTATAGAAATAACCGTTGTGGTGTTTCGATGATTAAATGGAAGCCCTGGGGGAGTCAACATCTAACAGCTCCTTTCCATTGTGTATTCGTTACACACAGTGACTTAGTGTTACTGACAGGCGTTTCTAACTGATTTGTTTATTGCTACAGGTGTTACATAACTATTTTGTCTAGATTTGCAAAGATCTGGATAAATATCTATTGCATTGACGAATCAGCGGCTACTAATGATCAACATTTCTTGTCATCAAGTTTTGATGAAATCGTTACACTTCTCATCAAAAAGGGGGAGAAGATCTACCCAAGAAATGGAGAAGAGCTAACCAAGAAATCACATGTTTCAAGAATCACGTCCAAGATTGAATTCTTCAAAGAGCAAGTACTCTGAAGATATGCTGATTCGAGAGAAATTTTCTTTTGAAGATACTTTGCTATTGCTGAAGAATTTCGAGCTGAAACTAGAGATAATTTCTTCCCATGAACTGAAAGAAAGATAATCTACATCTTTTGGGGAGTTTACTATATCTTGAAGACTAAGAGAGAGATTGCATCTTCTGTGCTGAAAGAGAAGATCGTATTGCTAAATCATTTTCGTAATGATCTTGATCCAAAGGGGGAGATTATTAGGACACAGTCTCATTGGATTCAAGATCATACAATACGAAGATCGCAATCTGAAGCTAAAGCAGAAAAGTCGTCTCATTAATATTAGTCTAAGTCGTTTGTAATAAAATAGTCAAAGTTAATTTGAATTGTATTTTATTGTTTAAGTAATTGGTTTAGTTAGTTAGTTAGTTATGTTATTGAGTTAGAAATAATATCTAGATATTAAATCTAGATATTATAATAGTTGTTAGATAATATCTAGTATTAGATATTGTTTGGTAGAACTCTTAAATCAGATCTCTCATAATCGACACATACAAACACACACACAAAAGGTGTAAAAGAGAGAGTTCTTCAAGATCAAACATACCGAACCTTGTAATCGTTATTTTATATATCAAACAGGTTGGTAATCGTTTATTTGATTTATCTGGTTAAGATCCTTGTTCTAAATCAGGGACACACAGTATCTAAGGTTGGGGTGAAGGTAGATCCGACGAAGATTGAAGCGATGATGAATTGGGAGCCACCAACGAGTCCAACGAAGATAAGGAGTTTCTTCGGTTTGGCCGGTTACTACCGACGGTTTATACAAGACTTTTTAAAGATCTCCTCTCCGCTCACATCGTTGACAAGGAAGAATGTTAAATTCTTATGGACCGAGACTCAAGAGGAAGCTTTTTCAAAAGAAATATGCGAGGCACCGATTTTGTCCTTACTCAAAGGATCCGAGGATTTTGTACTTTACAGCGGCGCCTCCAAACTGGGTCTTCGGTGTGTCTTAATTCAAAGGGGAAAAGTGATAGCGTATGCGTCGCGAAAACTCAAGGACCATGAGAGGAACTACCCTACACTTGACTTGGAGCTAGCGGCAGTGGTATTTGCTTCAAAACTATGGCGACACTACCTCTACGGGGCAAAGTGTACACTCTTCACCGACCACAAGGGTTTGAAGTACATATTTGACCAAAAGGACCTAAACATGAGGCAAAGAAGGTGGTTGGAGCTTTTGAAGGATTATGATTGTGAATTGCTTTACCATCCCGGTAAAGCCAACGTAGTGGCAGATGCTTTGAGTCGGAAAAGTTATGGGAGTGAAATCAAAGTAACTCTTTCAAGGATCGACGTAATATCAAGCTTAGTGGAAGACATCATGGTGAGGCAAGCCGAAGCACTTCGTGAAGAGAACCTTAAAGCCGAAATTATGGTGAAGCAACGGGAGCTACTAACGGAGGATAGTCGCGGCCTCAAGTTATTTCAAGGGAGGATTTGGGTACTGAGGATAGGAAGGATTCGTGAGTTGCTCTTGACAGAAGCTCAAGTTCAAGTACTCTATATATCTCGGTAGCACTAATATGTATAGAGATTTAAAATTACATTATTGGTGTCCAATAGTGAAGCTCAATGTGGCTAATTATGTGGAAAGATGCATCACTTGCCTTCAATTCAAAGTGGAGCATCAAAAGCCTTATGGAAGCTTGCAACCGTTGACCATCCCAGAATGGAAATGGGAGCACATCACGATGGACTTCATCACCAAGTTACCGAGGACCTTGAGGGGTCATGATACGATTTGGGTGGTGGTGGATCGACTCACGAAGAGCGCACACTTTTTGGAAATGGGTGAGACGTTACCAATGGACAAATTAGCCAAACTCTATATCGATGAAGTGGTATCGCGTCATGTAGTTCCACTATCTATAATTTCGGATCGGGACAGCCAATTGACTTCCAAGTTTTGGGATGGTTTACAAAAGGAGTTGGGCACGAAGATCAAGTTGAGTACGACCTATCATCCTCAAACAGACGGTCAAAGTGAGAGAATGATCCAAACTCTTGAGGACATGCTCCGATCGTGTGTTATAGATTTTGGGGGAATTGTGATTCGCGTCTACCTTTAGGGAGTTCGCCTACAATAATAGCTACCACTCGAGCATTGGGATGGCACCATTCGAGGCACTGTACGGAACGGAAATGTAAAACACCAGTGTCTTGGCTTGAGGCGGGAGAAAAACAATTTACGGGGCCGGAGATCGTGCAAGAAACGACGGACAAGGTAAAAGGCATCCGAGAGCGGTTTAAGGCGGCTCAATATCATCAGAAAAGTTACGCGGACAAGAAGCGGAGACCGGTCGAGTTCCAAGTGGGGAGCGAGTCATGTTGAAGGTATCCCTGTGGAAAGGGGTTATTCATTTCGGGAAACGCGGAAAGCTTAGTCCCCGCTTCCTCGAACCATTCACCATTCTGGAACGGATCGGACTACAAGCTTACAAGTTAGACTTACCACCAGAGATGGACGGGATTCACCCTACCTTCCATATGTGTTACCTTCGTAGGTGTCTATCCGAGGAGGATAACGTCGTTCAATTGACGGAAATTCGAGTAGACAACGGAAATCGTTGTGTAGAAGAACCGGAGGCTATTTTGGAGTCAAAAACAAAAAAGTTAAGACATAAAGATGTGACCATGGTTAAGGTCCAATGGAAACACCACCGAGGTGCCAAAGTGTCATGGGAATCGGAAGAGAACATGAAGAAAAAATATCCCCATTTATTTGATGAATAAGATTTCGGGGATGAAATCCACATTAGGTGGGGGGATTGTAACACCCCGACTTTTGACCAAGGAAAAGAGCGGAGCGGACAGTGTCCGGCGCGGGTGGCCGCGCGAGTGAAGCCGCGCGGAGCTCTATCCCCTCGTGACTCCAGAGGCCGGCGCATCTCCCCGCACGGGTTCAACTGCGTCACCATCCGCAAGCCGCCTCTGACGATTTAAAAAGGGGAAATAGCCTCATTCTCATTTACTTCCTCCATCTACTTTCTCTCAAAGTTCTCTACTCAATCAATGCTCCTCAAAATCGATCCAAGTGGCATCCAAACCATCATCCACTACATTTATTGCAAGAATCAAGCTTTTTCAATCAAAGATTTCAACCAAGGATCTCAAGTCTCAAGATCATCTTCTTCATCCATCCTTACTTCTAGGTTTTTTGCAAGTTTCTAGGGTTTTTCTATAATACCTAGATTGTGAGTTTTCTAACCATTTTAAAATGAGATACGTGTCGTTATATTCTTTCTATTATCATATCTTGTTCCTTCTCATCATGTTAATCACCTGATAAGTTTGACCTATATTTCTACATTTGGTAATTATTGGGGTTTTGGTCACCATTCATTATATGGGCTTTGTTAAGGTTATTGTTGGCAAGATTTAGGATATGTTTCCATGACAACATGAGATTGGTAGATAATGTTGGTAAACTCATATGATTTGGGATTTTTGGACCTAAACTGGGATTGGAATTATATAGTTCTTATACATGTATCATTACTTGATGTGGGATATGTATAGTGATGGATGTTGTATGTATTGGATTAACAATGAGTAGGCACTAGGAGCATGTAGTCTTAGGGTGCCACCATGACGGTATGCACCTAGACCTCCGCCATTTGGAGTGATGCCTGGGACACACAATTGGTATCAGAGCAAGCAATTTATTAGAAAGTATTCAATAATCTGAGATTTGATTGAATTTTTCAAGAACTCGCAGAGTGTACTATTCCAGATCGAATTTCTTGGTTTCGTGTTGTTTTGGATATAATTTTTGCTGTATTGTAATCGTTTAGTGATCTAGAACAGGTTTGGTTTGTATTGATTTGTCAAATCACATATGATTTGAGTGAATTTGGATTTCTGTTGGTTTTTGGTTCGAGTTTGAAAACTTACTATTTCTAGATCAAATTGTAAGATTTGTTGTTTTTTATTGTAATTGTTCTATTGTAAAGTGTTCAGATTGTACTCGAGATCAAATTAGCAATGTTTCATGATCAAATTTGAAGGTTTGAAGAGTTTTTGGTTGAATCGTTGTGTTTTTTAGTTCGATAAGGGAAGAACTCGTAAGATCTAGTCAACCTGCAAGATTCATATTCGAAGAATTCGCAGGCAACTGGTTAAGACTTTTTGAAGAACTCGCAAGAAACCTACTTGTTGGTGAAATTTTGTTCTAAGGCAAGAACTTGCAGAGTTCTTTGTGTGTAAAGTCGAAGAACTCGCAGATTGCAACCTACGACAAGTCATCAATTTGCAAGACAAAGCGTAAGAAAAGTAAGTATTCGCAGAGAGTTGTGTGCAAGAAGTGCAAGAACTCGCAAGACGTTTGTGTGTTGATTTTTGTTGAAAAAGTCTAAGTCTAGAACTCGCAGAAGCTTATTTGCGCAAAGTAGGAATCCGCAGATCAAAGCCTGCGGAAAGCTACTGTTCATACGACAAGTCCAAAATTCGCAGAGCTCTTCTTGAGTCAAGTAGAGAACTCGCAAGCCTTTACTTGTGAGAAGTTACTGTTCATACATTCAGTTTGCAACAAGTTCAAGAATTCGCATACCATAGCCTACGTGAAGCTCTTTGCGACAAGTTCAAATTCTTGATATTTTCTAAGTATAGAACTCGTGTGCGTACGAGAAGTTCGTTTCTAAGTTGTTGGAAAATATTCTAAGTCAAGAACTCGCAAGCTTTAGCCTGTGACAACCTAGAACTCGCACGCCAGATCTTGCACACCTCTACTTGCGAGAAGTCAAGAATTCGCACATCACTGCTTGCGAGAAGTGAAGAACCCGCAAGGTTCCTTCTGCGAGAAGTTTGGTTTCCTTATCCTTCAGTATGCGGAAAGTGGGTTTACAAGTGTTTTGCGAGAAGTAGTCTTCTGTGTGTTGCGAATTCTATACTTAGTCAAATTTTGACTGTTTTTCAGAAATTTTGAAATTTTCTGATTTTTGTTTAAAGATCTGTGCAAGCCTATTCAAGATGAATTCAAGAGATGCTTTAGCCATTGGAACTAGTGTCAAGCCACCAATATTATTCAAAGGTGAATACGAGCAATGGAAAGACTGATTTATCGATTTCATAGATAGACATGATAATTGAGAATACATAAAGGTGTCCATAGACGAAGGTGTAATGAAGCCAATTAAAGCAAGGGTACCTGTTGAGGACAATGATAGTTCTAACAGTGGAGATGGTAATGTGCCCCGAGAGCCCAAGACTAAGAAGGTAGTTGTTGACATTTCCAAATATGCAGCTGAACAGAAAAGAGACACATGGCAGATAATCAATAAAGATATCTACGTCTTCAAATCATTCTGAATGAGATATACATAAAGATTGACAGCTATAAGGCAACTGCAAAGGAAATGTGGGATCAATTGGAGAGAATGATGATGGGGTCTAAGATAGGTAACCAGATGAAAGTTGCAAATAGTATAAACAACTACGAGGAATTCAAGGCCAAGGATGGTGAAAGCCTGGAGGAAACTTATGACTGATTTGTTTCTTTACTTAATGAGTTGACAAAGAACAAAGTTACAAAGGATCAGATTGAGATCAATATTAAGTTTCTTAGTGTTTTACAGGCGGAATGGAAGAAGCACACGAGGAGGGTGAAACAGATGAAAGACCTGAATGACATTCCCTTGCATGAAGTGTATTAAACCCTCCGTCAGAATGAGGAGGAGGTTGAGCGGATGAGAGAAGAGAAGAAGAAGAAAACTGAAAAGTCGGTAGCAGACCCGGTTGCTTTGGTAGTGGACAAGAAGAAAGAGAAGAAGGATGATAATAATAATAATAATAATAATAATAATAATAATAATAATAATAATAATAATAATAATAATAATAATAATAATAATAATAATAATAATAATAATAATAATAATAATAATAATAATAATAATAATAATAATAATAATAATAATAGTAATAATAATAATAATAAGGTTGTGATGATTGAGTCTGATGAGACTGATAGTGCTGATTCAGATTCTGATGACGGAGATAACTTAAAGTAATCCATGATTTTGCTAACCCGAGCCTTCCAGAATAAGTTTTATAAGAAGTCGGGTTCCAACAACCAGAGATATTCATCAAGGTCGAGGAATTATGAGCACAAGGAAAGGATTGAAGGCAGAAGGTATGAGGACAAGAGATCTGAAGGAAGAAGGTATGAGGAGAGAAAGCCTGAAAAGAAGAACTATGTGAACAGTTATGAGAAGGTGGAAGATCCACTTAAATGCTATAACTGTGGTAAGATCGACCACTTTGCTAAAGACTGTCGGAACCTAAAGTTCGCAATTCAGACTATTACAAGAATAAGATGCTTCTGGCTAAGCATAAAGAGGCTGGAAAAGCTTTGATGGCCGAGGATGACTACTAGCTAGATTTCACCGATTCTGAAGATGAAAGAGAGATGAGACAGCACACATGTGCTTGATGGGAAAGGAAGTGAAGTATGATGAATAAGATGAAGAATCGTAGGAAGAGGTAAATAATTTTTCTAAATGTGATTGTTTAAAGAAAATGGAAACCATGATGGTCGAGCTTCAAGATCTTCAAAATAAGCTAAAAAAAGGCAAAGTTGCCAAAAAAACGTCAAACAATATTTGACCTCAACAAAGAAGTTCTTGGGAATAAAATATTGATTGATTATTTGAACAACAATGCCAACAGTTTTGCAAAACAAAAGATTTATTTTGAAAATCAAATATCTTATGCTCAATCTTTGTTTAGCGTATGTGAACGTGAAAAACAAGAGTTGGTTTTAAAAGTTAATCAGTTGCAGTTTGAAAATAAAAATTTGTTGAAAAAGATAAATGGTTTGGAGGCTAAGCTTTATACAAGAGGCCAAACAGATCAAACCATTCATCTCAACAAGCCAAAGGAGTTTAAATTTTTTAAAGATAATTGGGGCATTGGGTATGACAACCCACATTTTTTAAAGAAAGCTATTAGAAAGTAGTCAGCTTTGTACAATTTTGACTTTTTACAAGTGGCTGACAAGTGCCCTCATTTAAAACCCAAATTTGTCACAAAATCTTCTGATGAGGTTGAGGCTAAGGAAGATTAAAACAGGAAAAATACAAACAAAATGCAACTACCATTCTGCTATGATAAGTTGAATGATAGTTATCTATCTAAGCAACCAAAATTTTTATCAAACGACTATTTTTAAAGCTATTCTACTGAGGAAATGAAGGTAAAACCAGTTGAAGCAAAGATTTATGTTCCTCCACTCATTTTGGAAAGTAAATTTCTGAACTTGAGAGTACCTTAGTAGATGAAAGAATTTTGGTTGATTTAGAGAAAATTATGTTTTCTACTATTTTATTGAACACTGATTTCAAGTCTGAAGTTGCAAATGAAAAGTCTGAATCAAAAAGCGCATGTGAAAACAACTCTACTTATTCAGGTGATTCATCTTGTAAAATTTTCATGGGCGTTGTTTTTGCTAATCCAAAACCTTTAGATTTTGATCAAACGCCCTATCAAAAATAGTTTACAAAAGAGTTTAATGATTTTATGTTTCCCAAATCTTCCAAGGTATCACACTTTTCAGATGATGATGATTAATTATTTGAGGATGAAGTTGATTTTTTAAATTCTGATGGTTGTTTTGATGATTATGTTGAGAAGTTTGATTTCAATGCTAAAATTCCCAATCATTCTAATTTTGTGATTAAATCTGAGGCTTTACCAAGTGTTTATGAAAAAGGTGAATCATCAACTAAGGTTGATGAATCAGTTCTTGTAAGTACTTAATATGCTAAAGGTAAGAAACAAAATAAGAAGCACTCATAGAAACGGACCAACAACGGTAAGTCCAGAAAAAGACAAACTCTAAAATCTCATAGTTCTTACAAATCTAAATCTTGTGTTTCAGATATGAGATGTAAAAGGTCTAAAGCAAGGCTTGAGTGGAGACCTAAGAAGAAGATTGAAGAGTCTACAAAATCATTTTCTATTTCAGATTGTAATAGGACTACTGATAGTTCTTCTGATGTAGTTGGTCAATTTGCTTCTCATAAAACAAAACTTGTATTTTCTCGCAAGGTTTACTCAATAAAGCAATTGATCCAATTATTTCATTATACTAGTCAGTGTTCCACATACAGTCGAAATGATTTTGTTACTCGTTAGTATTCTGATCATTGGTTTGGTTCTTATTATATATATCATTCAAATGGTTTTCAAAAGTAAAGAGGACCCAAATTCAAATGAGTGCCAAAATCTGATGCTAACATGAAAGGACCCATCTATAAATGGGTACCTAAACCGATTGTTGCTTTATTTCTCCTATGCAGACCCGTCATATGTGGTACTTGGATTTGGGTTGTTCCAATCATATGACAGGGCAGAAAGATATTTTATCTAATTATACAGAGAATTTTTGTGGCAACGTGCGCTTTGGGAATGACCAGTTTTCACCAATCTTGGGGTATGGAGACATAGTTCAAGAGAACATAATGATAAATAAGGTGAGTTATGTTGAAGGCCTAATACACAATCTATTCAACATTGGTCAATTTTGTGACAAGGATTTAGAGGTGAACTTCAAAGCCAAGAGATGTTGTGTACGAACTGAAGATGGAAAAAACTCTTGGCCGACACTCACAAGTCAAACCTCTACTAATCAACCTGTCCAATGTCAAACCAGATAATGTTGTGTGTCTACTTTCTAAAGCCTCTATGCAACAAAGCTGGTTATGGCATAGAAGGTTGTCTCACATCAACTTTCGGTACATTAACAAGTTGGTGACTGGAAATTTTGTCAAAGTATTACCTGAGCTCAAATACGAAAAAGAACATCTATGTGATGCGTGTGAGAAAGGAAAAATGAAAAGAGCGTCGCACAATCCTAAGCTTGAACCGAGTACAAGTGCTCCATTAGAGTTGTTGCACATGGATCTCTGAGGTCCAATGCAAACACAAAGCATCAATGGCAAGAAATACGTCTTGGTGATTATGGATGATTATTCCAGATACACTTGGGTCAAATTTCTGAGATCAAAGGAAGAGACTACGGAAATACTTATCTTGTTTCTCAAGAGTGTCCAAGTGAACATGCATAAGACAGTAAAACTAATCAGAACAGACAATCGCACAGAGTTCAAGAATAAAATTGTTGAAGATTATCTCGAATCGGTCAGAATAACACATCAATTTTCTGCTGCCAGAACGTCTGAACAGAATGGGGTAGTTGAAAGACGGAATAGAACGTTAGTTTAGGTTACACGCGCGATGCTAAGCCAGTCAGACTTACCTCTATTCTTGTGGGTCAAAGTTGTTCTACTGCATGTTATATGCAGAATAGATCAATCATCCATCGTCGCTTCGGTAAAACGCCTTATGATTTGATAAATAACAGAACACCAAGCATTAAATATTTCCATATTTTTGAATGCAGGTGTTATGTGCTGAATGACAAGGAGAACTTGAACAAGTTCAGTCCTAAAGCTGAAGAAACGATTTTCATAGGCTATTCTCAGACTTCTGCATCATATAGAGTTTATTTGAAGAATTCAAAGATTGTGGTGGAGAGTGTAAACGTCAAATTTGATGAAGCAATGGATAGCCTTCTGAATAATACAGTTCAGAACCCGTCCTTCAATGTCAAGGAGTTAGACTTCTGAATACAATAGTTCAGAACTCGTACTTCAACGAATGGTGGTTTCTGAATACAACAGTTCAGAACTCGTTCTTCAAAGATCAAGTTTGACTTCTAAAAACAACAATTTAGGACTCGTACTTTAAGGAGGAGAAGATTTTGTACTCCGATGTATAAGATTAGATGATCAACTTTCGAGGGGGAGTACATATTTTTCCTTCTGACAAATATTGTGAATGCAATACTTTAGGGGGAGGAATTGACTTTTGATTACTACAAATCAGGACTCGTGTTTCAATGTTTTAGTTTGGCTAAGACTTCATTGCTTTGACGACTTTTTAACTGAATGTAAATTTTGAGGGGGAGCTAACAAGTTTCATTTCATGTTGACTTTGAGGCTGACTTTATGAGATTTAATGATGAGCGTAAGGATTATTTCTATCCTTAATCTCATATCTGTTTGAAAGAGGAACGAATTTAAAACATGAAAACAAATTTGCTTAAATGTTCAAACCACTTCTCGATTCTTAAAATGTTTTCATGAATTTCATAAGTGTGTATTTTTAAAATGTTTTCAATTATGAGCTTTCATGATTAACTAACCGTGTGTTTCCAAAGATAAATACTTGTGTATTATCTTTTCCATATACTGTCAAGTATTCATACACATTGATTTAGTATTTCTTTTGACTATGTTCTTACCATGTCTCAAATCGAAACTATTTTTCGATGTAAGACACTCCTTTTGTATATTCAATGTTCGTTGAGCGTTATTTCATTCAAAGTGATTCTTTCAAGAATTGTCTATACTTGATTCATATAGAGAAATTTCAGTTATTTCATGACCTAAGTTTTTATTGTTAAATCATTCATATTTGATCTTTTCCATACATTGTCAGATTCTCAAAACATATCTATTGATTTCACTTCGTTCGTTCAATTTTCTTGTTTTGAGAACATCTTCCATGTTAAAAAATGCTCAAATCTTCATGATTATCTTATTGAGCATACATATATCTGACATATGTAATTCATACTACTCTGCTCTAACTGATGAAGTTAAACTATTGAGCAACATTATACTTTTAGGACTAATTCACGATATCAGTGTGAGAACTTAAAAGAACTTCTATGGATTCATGATAAGTAGTATTTCCTACCCAAGAAGTTATCCTTGAGTGATTGAGAGGCAAGGGGTCAAAATTAGACAATGGGTGTGTGATGAGGTAAAATGAAAATGAGAGTGTGGTTAGAAGTGAGCTTAAATGGTTAAAAGAAAAAGCGAGTGAGAACAGAGTTGAAATAATATCAGAACTTTGCACCAAATCTTTTCTGAGTCGGGCAGCCACATCTATTATTGGTTCACATTCTTTGGTGACCTTCATTGAAACAGGCACTAGCCCATGTCAACTTTTGACTTAACCCCACCAACTACTCATCTTTTTCTCGACAAAAAGATGTTTCAATTTTTCATGGGGATGCAGCACATATGCTATCTGATCTTCACTCAGAAGATTTGGATATTGAAAAAGAAGGAAAGTTGCCCCACCTTCAACCTTTGATCATGCACATTGAGTCTATGGAATATTGTTGTCTCATTAGTTTACACAATTTGAGCCTGATAAAGCATAAAATGTTTAAATTATTTAATACACAAGCACATACACACATAAAATATGGTTTTCTGTCGGAACGTTCATAGAATTACCTTGTGTTTTTTGATGATTGAATGGAAGCCCTGGGGGAGTGAACATTAAAAAGCTAATTTCCAAAGTGCATTTGTTGCACAAAGTGGCTCCGTGTTGCTTATAGGCATTTCTAACTGATTCATTTGTTACTTCAGGGTTACATTCTTATTTGTCTGAATTTGAAAAGATTTGGATGAATACATTTGTTGAATTGATGGATGGTTCGGATATTATATGGAAATATCAGATACTGAAAGTGGTCAGAAATTGTGTACATTACATTTCTTGAAGAAGTTTTGATGATTTCTATGCTCTACATCATCAAAAAGGGGGAGAGATGGTCAAGAAATAATATATATATATATATATATATATATATATGGGAGAGATTCAAGAAATGAGAAAGCAATTTTGGAGAAATGATCGTTATGAGAGAAAGTTTAAGAAAATTCTTTTTTAATATTGTTTGGAAAGAGCAAAGTGAACTAAAGCTGAAGATGATTTTCTTTGCTGAAAGTTGAAGAAAAAAGTTATTACAGACTTTAGGGGAGATTGTTAAAGTTTTTCATAAGATTCCAGTAAGAGAAGAAAAAGGTAGATTGACATTGAACAAATTTACATAAAGGGGGAGAATGATTTTCAAAGGAGGAATTTATCAGCAGTTGTCCAAAAGGGGAAGAATATTGTGTTTTCAAAGAAGATTTTTTCAAAGGAGTTGCATGTTTGACAAAGTCGTTAAAGGAGGAGAATGTTCTTGAGAGGGGGAAATATGCTTTGAAGATAAGTGCAAGTTTATCCAAAGGGGGATAATTCGATTTGAAGATGATCTTGAATCCAAAGGGGGAGAATGTTAGAGCATATTTGTTGTATTCGAGATCATGGAAAGTCAAAGCCCAAGTCAAAACCTTCAAAGTCAAAGCTTCTATTAAAGGAAAGTCAAAGTCAATGTATGTAAAGTCAAAGTGTTTAGTTGTTAGTTTACTTATTATGTTGTTTCTTTGTATTGTAGGGAGTATAAATAGGTTTTTGTTAGTAGAATAATTAGGGTTCCTTGATATTGCAGATTATAGTAAGAGAAATATAGAGAAAGAAAGTGTGAATTGTATGTATTGTAATATGTGGATTCAATATCAAAGAATATGGCATTTGCATTGATTGTTGTTGTTCATCTTCATTGTTAATTGCACATTTGGGACACACACTTTCACACACAACAATAACGAAACTTGGGCTTTCCCTACATTTATCAAATGCATTTACTTTATCTGCATGTTCACTAATCACCAATGCCAATTAGTCGCCACTTGTTTTACTTCCTTCTCCTTCTTTGTTGGTATTCATCGCAACCCAACGTGGTGTCTTGAAAAGGTTATTCAAATCTGTCATGTACTTGTCAAATGCATCATCTCCTAGAATTTTGAAATTGCATTCGCAGGTACTCTTTCAGCTTCACACTTTGCATGCATCGGTAGCTTCATCTTTACATCCATGTATTCCAAATACTCCTTCATTTCTACAAACATATCATATTTAAAAAAGTTGTTTGTCATTTATACTAGTGAAATAAAGATTACTAATCGTTTTCCCAAGTTCCTTTGGCGGTGTAGACGGTATCTTACTGCTTTCCCCTTTAAATTTTTGTCTCTTTGGTTTGTACTTCTCCTTGATAGACAGTAATCCAAATCTTCCATCTTCAAGTTCAGTCGTCTCTCACTTTCTTAACAGTCCCATATTCCAAGATGACAATGCTCATTTGTTCTCTACAACCTCAACCTTCTTACTTATAGTGGAGTCCACATACAGCAGCTGTGAAGATGTATTTATGGAAAAGAGAGGAAAAGGGAAATCATTAAGCAGAGATGTTTGTGTGGTGAACGTGTTTTGATTAATAAAATGCATAGGCATGTAAGAATTTCTATTATGTGACCTCATTTTTATGATGTTCTTATTCATTTATGCATTATCGTTAACTTATTACATATGAATATTCAATCATGAATTATTATGCATTTTGAAAATTTACATGTAATGTGTTAGCACGCATGTTCATATCTTTGCATGTAATGAATTTTATTTTCATGTATATTTATTCATATACTATGAATCACTGATTCATTATCCACCACCAATGATGAAGCATGCATTATAATTCATGTATAACTTATCATGTTTTCCCACCTCGTCTATCACGAATCTGCCATAATAAATTACACATTATGAGTCATGCATTATCAATCATGGGTTTTAGAACATGTATTGTTTTTTTGGAGAGGGTATCCCAGACCACATTGGGCCCAGACTAATCCCTGGCAATATGGGCCGAAGCCCGACTGCTAAATAGAACATGTATTGTTGATCATCATTTTTCAGTGTTGGTTGTTCATCATGTATTTGGTGAAATGTTTGGTTTGATCATACATTTGATTTATATATATAAGCATGCTCATGTAAACAAGTCACATAAAACATAAGTACAAACAAATACCATTAGATAGGTCAGTGGCCCAGCATAGAAACACATGTTATTGTCCCTCCTCCATCTTATTGCTACTCTTCACCTTATCATATATGTACTTATACCAGTCTATGCTAGATATCACCTATTCACTTTTTATTTAGACAAAAACCTAAGATTGCAACTCCCCATGTTGTTGCAGTCCGCAATTAAATTTACAAATTGAACCAAGAAGTTCACTTTGAACATGAACCCTGAATCATATGTCTATAAAATAACACGCATTATATCTGATGGTCTCATGCTAAACTTATCAAACTGCTTTCTCCATTCCTTTGCTAGGGTGACTCTGTATGCAACTTCATCTGATTCTATCAAATCAATTCCTCCAATTGGTAAACCTATAAGCTCTTGGATAGACTCAACAATTATTGGTATAATACCACTTGGTACATCTAGTTGCATGTTTCGAGTATCTAACCTATCTACGACGAAGAATCCTAGTTTTGATGGCACACCATTCAGGGTCATCTCTAGCAGCGATCCCAACCCAATATCCTTGACAATCTTCTTTTGTTTTTCAGTCAAACCCAGGATAGTTTCATAAAGAGTTCTTGGCCATGTTCGTGTACTAAGGTTATCAAACCTGGGTTTCTTACTATGTGATCCGCTTGAGTCATTCTTGATCGTCTTTCTTTTCTTATCGTTTTCTTCTTTGACTTGTTTGTCAGATGTTGTTTGCAGTTGAATTCCTCCTCTACTTTTAACTGCCTAACAAAGTAAAAGATAATGTATTTGATACATGTAAGCATATTAAACTGTATGTTATCAATTCATGTACGCATATTAATTCACTATCAAGAAAATGGACTAATCAATGGCAAATGAGGTTTGTGGTTGAATGGCTATTCGAAAGGGAATGTTCATTCATTTATGTTTATGGTAGTATTTGAAACAAAAAAAAATATAGAAGAATTCAAAAAATAGGGAAACTTTATTCATTTACGTTTTCACGATAAAAACACCAAAAACTTGGATAAAAGCATGATAGATGTTGTGTGTTAATGAATCATTTATACCTTCTGTCTTCTTTAATATTTTTACCCCTTGAGTTGGTTCTTTATGTTTGTTTTGCTTTTCATCTGATTTCATCGGGGTTTCATGCTTTAACAATTCTGCGTTTGCTACACTTCTAGTGCATCTGGAGGAACTCCCAATGAGAGTTATAGGTTCCTTTGTGATAAAATCATCATCTGCTAATTTCCCTTCAAGAAATATGAGTAAATTTGTAAATGAATCCCATAATGATGTCGTGTAAGTGAATTCCAAAAGAAGTGGTCAATGAATTATACCTTTTTTGTCTTCTTTTCAACTGTTTCAGGCTTTGTATTCACTTGCTTTTCTAGTTTTTCTATTTTTACAAGAGTACATTGACATAATTGTTATGTTCTTTGGCATACAGTTTGTGTGAAGTTAAAAATAATTTACCTTTCACTTCAGTCTTGCCAATTTCTTTATCTTCCATTGATAGATCCTTCAACAATTTTTCTACCCCTGGAAATAATCAGAATCATGTAAAGAGGAAGTATGTATTAAAATTATGTGTTAGAACACAATGTCTATGCATTCAGTTAACATCATCATACAAATTTCAATTAACTTGAATATATTTCCATCAAACCTGTCAAGCAATGTCAAATCTAGGTAGGAACATAAATGAGTTCTGAATCCATATTCATGAGATATCATAAACCATCTGTTAGTCCAAGATTCAAGCAATTAAGAACAAGAAATTAAGCACACAATGAGCGGAATTCTAGAGAGAGAAAATGTATGTCATATATCTCACTTGAAGTCACAAGATTACAGCTCTCGTTACATTTTGAAAAGACAAAGGAACAAAGGCTTATATATGGGTCAAACAAGCCTTGACCTCATATAAAGCAAAGCAAACAAAAGTCAAACAATTACAAGACAAATGATCTAAACAAAATACATTAACAATCTCCCCCTTTTAGATCAGTTTGTACATCTTCACCTTCCCCATCTTCGTGAACTGGTTCTCCTTATGCCCAAGAATGATTCAAACCTCCTTATACCTCTTCTGAAATCAATTTTGTCATCAATCGCTTCAAGAATCCTAAGCATCACCAACTTAACTCTCTTTGGCAAGTGCTCTTCACCTTGCTGTCTTTGTCGTTCATTTTCTTTGTACCTTGAGTCAAGCTGTAGTCTAATCACCTTGAGAGTTCCATCAGAGAACATTGAAATCTCATATACTCTGAAGAACTTCTTCTGATTCTCACTATTTTTTAGACTACCCCCAACTCAGGTTCTTCTAGCACAGTGAAAACATCATAGTTATCAATGTCAGAAAGAGTCAAATTTGGCTTTATCATGTTGATTTTCTTCTGATTGGTCTCAATACCCAACTGGAAATCATAGCAGTAGGTGTGAAAGATG
Organism: Arctium minus; assembly: GCA_954870635.1. Lineage (NCBI taxonomy): Eukaryota > Viridiplantae > Streptophyta > Magnoliopsida > Asterales > Asteraceae > Arctium > Arctium minus. The sequence continues at coordinate 37,090,314 of OX941087.1, read as the reverse complement.
TGTCTCCTCATGAAACTTTTGATCGCTTCTAAGGCAAATACAATGTTCTCCTTCCTAATAACCATATTTCTGAAATGATGGTACATGTACTCAAGATCATTAACGTTCAGAAAACTAAAATCAACTTCAGTAAACCTGCATTCACTTAAATCTCTTCTTTGAACATAGAACTCAGGATACCAAATATGCATGAACTTCTTCAACCTGACTTCCTTGACAGTGACAATTCCAGACTTGTTCTTTACAGCTTGCTCAGTCTGTCTTAACCAATTAATCATGTTTGCATATTCTTCCTGATATTCTTTTGGCTGCTTTGAAACACCCAACACCTTGTAGTTATCCATATGTATAGTTCTATGAACTAATATTCTCTTTATCTGCTCTTCTAGAAAAGGAACTCTAAGTGCATGTCTCATATGTCTAATTTCAACTTCAAAAGGAACTAGAGGTGCTTCAGGTTCATTTGAGGGACCTGCTTCACCTTGATCTGGAAAAATACGAGTATGAACATTATCTTCTTCTGGTTGATCATTTACTGGTTGAGCATCTTGGATTGGACTATGAGGTCTTGTTGGACTTGGAAGTTTTGTTGGACTTTGATGGCTTGGACTTAGATGGCTTATTGGGCGTTGATGGCTTGGTGGCATATCAGAGACATCAGGGAAGTTAAACTCTTTGAAAGCAGGGATCACTGGGGCTTCATTGGTGGTTTCAGGTACTTCATGGTGGACTGGACTGAGTTGAATGTCATCTGGAGTCCCCAACAAAGTATCTAACACATTGGCTTCATCAGCAGGAATATCATCTCCGTCATCATCAGAATCCATTAAGTTCTCTTTATCTTCTTCTTTAACCTACCAGAACTTATCATACTTTTCATTTGATTCCTGTTCATCGTTTGATGACAGATCTATCACATCAACCTCATTCATTCTTGTGACCAATATGATTTCAGCCCTAGTAGCAACCTTAGGCTTTGCAACCCTTGGTTCTACCTTTTGGATTTACATACAATATAGGCTTTGTACATTCACCTTGATCATTCAGTTCATTCTGTCTGTCTGCCTGATGTTGAATATTTTCTTCTTCTTCCACATTTACAGACTGAACATTTGTCTAAGAATCTCCAGCAGTTTTTGTCTTTTACTCATCTCCCCCTCATGATCTTGATCAGAATCAGGATCATGTCTTTTTCTGGTAATTGCTTGAGATTTGCACGAAGACTGAACAACCTTTGTAAGCTTTTGAATGGACTTAACAATATCATCTTTGAAATCATTGAATTCAGTTACAGTCATAACACCTTCCGAAACTTGAGAAATAGCTGGCTGGGATTGCTGAGACCTCAGTAAACCAATTAAATCAGCATCAGATTGATCTGTCGGTGCTTGTGAAAGTAACTTAGCATAGAGTAATGACTTCAGATCCTCCACTAACATATCTACAGGCTGAACTGGTGGAGGTGGAGGTGGTTGTGGTTATTCAGTAACCGAATCTTTGCCTTTGAGCAATCTTTTTACTTCTCCAATCTCCCTCTGAAATCTTTCGAACAAACGGTTTTCAACAACCTTTAAGGCGCCGTTGAGAAATTCCTTCGACACAAAGTCTGGGATAGTAACTCTAGGGCTACTTAAGCTCTCCGTTCTCACAGCAGTCGATGAAGCAACTATGTGGCATGTGTTCAAAGCTGGCAAAGTGGTAGCAATGGCAGGACTTCCATCCAATCCTCGTAGTCCAGAATGGAATCTACTATGGATGTTTCGATCGGGTCACGAAGACTTCCAATGGTAGTTGTATGTATCAGTGTCCTAGGAATTGAAATAGATGTAACAATGGGCTCTAGACTCGATAGTGCAGTGAAAGGAAGTGAGAATCGGGGCTGATGTTCTCTGTTTTCAATATCTAAACTCTCCAAGTGAGATCCATATAGCAGTTGTGCTATATCCCCGTGCATATATGAGACTATCACCTGTTGTAAAGTGACAGAATGGATGGCTTGGGTGTGCAATTGCGTTAGTGGGCAACTAACGTCTTCTTCAATACCTGCACGCAACACATGCGGCGATGTAGCAGATGCGGCTGCCCTTTTGGAACGGTAGGTTAGGTTACACACTCGCTCTCCATATTCTTCTTCGTCCCTTTCTCTCAACCTCACATTATCTGTATTTTCAACTAAGTCTCCCTCACTTCTCCTTATATCACCAACCACATTCAGAATAGTGGTGTCAGCATCAATATTCATTGGATCATCATTTAGAAATCCGAAGCTATGCCGCATGTTATCATCATCATAATTATCTTGATCATTTCCTGCATCTCTCTCTTCATCTGTACCAGTTGTAGCACATGGTATGCTTTCATTAAAACTTGTCGCATGATCCGACTCAGTTTCATAGTTCTGACCTTCCTCAGCGTTCTCTTCCTGAGGGCTCAATTGATGTAAGATAGCCTGCTCGGGTTGAGATGTGGAACCCACTTGATGAGTGGTAATAACGGCCTGGGATTCCACAACCTCCAGTCGAGAAGACGGATCCACTTCAGTTCCCCTCTCAGTATTTTCCCTCAGCTCTCCCCGTTCAATTAACCCCGTGGTAGATTGAACCCTCACTGACTCCGCTCGCCTAAGGTGTGAGTCTGGGGTAGGGGCAACCGGTTCTGGTCGTCCCGTAGACTCTCTATAAGATTTGACACTCTCTGAGTTCGGATCAGCGTAAGCAAGTAGTGCTTCTGGAATCAACATAGAATAGTTGAATGTCTGCTTTTGCTTCTGTAGATACCTCATGACAAATTCAGGTCCTACCTCATGATTGTTTCTCTTTGGAATATCTCTGTTTGATCTAATCATACTCCAGATAATAAGTTGTAGAAACCTCTGGTATGGAACAAAGATAGGCTTCTTTGTTGTTCTCTTGGATTGATCTCTTTCGTACCACTCTGTCCAGAATGCTATAGAATAATCCACGTGTAGATCGTACACAATGGCATGAAACAGTCTGAGCATGTGCATACTGGTGTTGTCTAAACCAACAATATAAACTCCCCCTCAATTGGATATTGATCATCTTTTCATCGTCTCTCACTCCCCCTGAAATCATGAACATACCTTAAAGTGCAGATATCTTTCAGATTAAAAATAAAGAAAGGAAGAAAAATAACAATAAGAAAAACTTTAATAGGTAATCACTGATTATGTCTTAAGATTTAACATACCAAGTTTAGAGATAAGAAAATTAAATCTCTTTTCATCTAAAGGTTTGGTGAATAAATCTGTAAGTTGATAATCAGTGTTTACAAAATAAAGTTCTATTGTACCTTTTTCAACATTATCTTTTATAAAATGTTTTGTTGACCAACCAATCCCCACCCATTTCACTCTCTCATTTTTAATTCTACATAAATTTATTTTTTTCTCTCTCTTGCACTCTTTCACTCTCGGCCTAAAACTCAAGAGCATTTACTTTCATTTTAGTTTCAAATCCATCTCATGTAATGTAGAATATTGAAGATTTTGAGAGATTACTTGAGGTTTGATAGCTAAAGATTCAAGTGTTAAAAGGTTTAGAGCTTCAAGATCTTCAACCTCTTCAATCTTTCCACCAGGCTACATTTTTAGGGTTTTCTTAAAAACCCATTTGTGAGTTCATCCTAACTTATTTTTAAACTTTTATACATATCAAACGTTTTATTTTAGTCTCCTAAAACATTCTTTTTGATGTGTTTGCATATTGTAGATTTTGACTAGTTTTAGGTATTTTGGGAGATTTTTCGGTTTTTACCCATTTTTCTATTAAATGTGAAATCTTTAAATATATGTTATAAAAATGTGTTTTGAGTACATAAATGTTATTGTGGAGCTTGATCTACATGATTTATGATATTATTTTATTTTTTTACATATTTGAAAATATTCCATGAAAAGTGGTTAAACTTGAAAAAGGAAAAAAAGTATTACTATTTGTGAAACAAATTATCATTGAAACTTAAGAACTTTTGAGGAACATGATGAATATGATAATTGGTTGGAAAAGAAATGGTTTATTGGGAGTTACGAGAACTTTGACCTATATGGTAAATCTTGTGTCAAAATGATCTTAAGAGGACACTTGAATGTTTAAAACTATATGTGTGATTATAGTTTTGTCACAAATGTAATTGTGGCAAGCCTTAAACTATTACTATTGGATCCATAGGATAGGAGTCGGCTTATTTTGGAATGTTTTCCCCTTTGTAACTAGTTGAGACATTGGGTCCTTGGAGAAAATTTGGTATGGTTATGTGGGATCGGATACTAGCCATGGGCCGTAAATGTAATCCTAGTGAATGAGTATGATTGGGATCCTCGGGTGCCCTCCCCCACATCTATGTACGAGCCGACGTTGTTCATGGCCATGGGTCCCAATATTGAGCTCACAACTCGGAAAGTGGCTTACTTTTGTATTCCGCCACGATCCTTGGAAATCGGGTCTCCCCCGTCATCGTAAGATGTTTTGGACCGTAAGGTCCTTATGTGGTTATTTCGTACACTTCACCTTTCTAAAACTACTGAAAAGCTATTTATTTATATTTCAATCATTTCCAAGTTATTTCTATAAAATGTTTGTTCTCACTAGGCGTTAAGCCTAACACTTTTTCTTAAATCACATGTATAACAGGTTCCCTTAGCGGGAGGGAGGGGTAGGGAAGAGTGTTGGGTTATTGTGGCCTTTTTGGGATATATTTTTAGGGAGATTGAACCGACAACCATTTAATCAAGATATGACTATTTAGATTAGCATGTTGTTGACTTTAATATCCATTTATAGATGATGTAAACGTTATTACTTTATTCTGCATTTTGGGTGACTCTCATCTATCTAAGTTGTCCTATTTCGTAAGTTTCAAGATTTTAAATTTACCCCTATTTTTAGGGTGTCACAAAACGTGAGATTTCCAGGTGTAATTACACCTATAAAGCATTATTTTGTTTTTGGACATGTTTATCAATGGTTTAAAACTTAGATTACGGTTTGGATTTGGTTGAGTTTTGGAGATTAAGGTTTGGATTTAGGTTGATTTGGTATGTGCGGTGGCAAAAAAAATGAGCGGAGAAAAGAGGTGAGGTGAGGTGAGGTGGGGTGGGGTGGGGTGGGGAGTGGGGACATGACATATGACTAGGGCTGTAAACGAACCGTTCGTGAACCGTTCGGCGGGAAGTTCATTTATGTTCGTTTATTTAATAAACGAACAAACATGAACAAGTTTTTTTGTTCGTTTAGTTAAACGAACGAATATGAACAAAGGTCTTGTTCGTTCATTTATGTTATTGAACGTTCGTTTATATTTGTTCGTTTATTTATATTTATATATTATTATAATTATAATTATTAATAAAAAGAATTACTAGCATTTTCTAAAAAAAAGTAATAACAAATTATCAATTGATGTATGGCTTGTGGGTACCTTAAATAGTGATATCCTCATTCTACTATTATTGTATTTTCGATGTGGGATAAGTATGTGTATGTCCATTTACTAGTTGAATGCTGAGAAATGAGAACTCTCAAACTTTGCTTAGGATTTCATCCCACATCGGTGGAATCCATCCAAAGCCTTTACATTTAGCTATAAATAGGACTATCGCCCCTTCCCTTCCCTTGTTATTACATAGCCTTCATGCCTTTGCCTTTGTATTGAGGCTAGTGGCTCGAGCCCTTTGGCTTGAGCCCGGTGGCTTGAGATTGGGCGATTGTTTTTGGTTTACCTATGAAAGTGGGTAAACCGTTAGTTTGTGTTACATTCGTTTACCGTTTTAATTGAACGAACATGAACACATTGAATTTTTAAACTAACGAACACGAACACCAAATTTTTTGTTCATCTATTGTTCGTGTTCGTTCGTTTGATCGGTTAAGTTAAATGAACGAACCTAACAAGCCTTTGTTCGTGTTCGTTCGGTTCATTTACAGCCCTACATGTGACACCAATTATTTGGGTAGTTTATAATGATTTTTTAATAAATAGTTAAAAAAACGAAAATGCCTTTGATTTAACATAACATATTTAATAGAGTATAAGACATGAAATTGATAGATAACTAAAATGAAATCACATGGACCATAACCATAAAAATTAAGGCAAGGGACCCGGTCTGTAATCTTTAGATAACCAACCACAAGGACCAATATGTAATTTAGGGGTCGTTTACCCAAATACTTACTCGGTAAGCAAGTCAACAATCTAACTTAGGGGCTATTTACTAACTGTTGAGCAAGTTGACTCGGTCAGCAGTCATCATGTTTACCAATTTAAAAATCTGACAGAAAACTTACCAAGATGTTGACCGAAAACTTACCCAACGAGCACCAAAATGATGCTTACCCCAGTCAGTTTTCAAGTTTCCACAATTGTTCTTCCCAAAATGTCGTGCGATTAGGGTTTCCATCGTCGCTTTGGCCCTCCCTTCTCCCCAATCGCTCCTCCTCCCTCCTCGGTTGTCGACTCGTCCTCCCTTCTTCATCGTCACTCTGGCCCTCTTCCCTTCTCCCTCGTCGCTTTCGACCCTCTTCACGATGTTGCACCATCCTCACGCAGTCACGCTTTGCAGGTATGATTCATCCATCAATTTTTCCTGCAAAAATATGTGTATCTGGTGATCGATTTTGTTAAAGATTCTAGTGAAAATTGAATTCGAATGATTCATTGATCGAGATGGCGGAACCGACCAGAGACTAATTTATCTATTCGGAAAAGTTATGAACTATGGTGATTTCAGCACTCTCTGTATCTGGGCAACCATGTTATTGGAGGTTCAAAAAGGGTTTCAATTTGAAAAGAGGTTATTCGATTTCAACACTCTGTGTATCTAGCCTTGCCTTTCTCCCTTCTCAAGCTTGCTCCTGGTAATCAAACCCTTTTCTTTCAAACCCATTTTCCTATTCTTTTGATTTGCTTCTTCATTGATTACATCATATTTGATTTAGGTTTTTGATTTTTAGAGGAATTATTCTTCATTTGTTCATGTTATCAGATAATTAGGACAAACCCCCCTTTCCCTTTTCTATTATTTAATGCTAAATTTCCCACTTTTAAAATATGATCATCATCATCTTCCTGTTTGATTATACTCATTTGATTACATCATATTTGATTTCTAGAAATAGAAGAGACAAGTACCATGTGCTTCACTTCACACGCAGTAAATGCATTTTACTTCTGTTTTTCCGACTCCCCCATCCTCTCTATGATTGCCTATGGATTGAACTTAGGAATAGTTTCCATTTTTTTTGTGTTACTATATTATTGTTACACTTTTATGGTTGAAAAAGTGTATCTTTTACAAATCTTGATTATACCAATTTGAATTATCACAATTGTTTATCAACTCAATTTTCAAGATTATACCGATATCAAAAAGTTAAAAATCATGTTTAAAATTGGAAATGGAAGTCAAAATTACCAACAATTGTGACAGGGAATTATCATCTTTGGCTTGAACATCTTCATCACCATTAAAGATCAAATGTTCTTGAATTTTTTGACAAAGCAAACAAGCAACATGAACAACTTTCACTATGACTTCCAGTTCTTCAACGTATATGTCATATGGGTCTGATTCAATAGCCACCCAATTGTTGTTCTTCTCCATTTCGTCTGAAAATTGGGGGGTTTTGTCTGATTTTGGGAGATAGAAAATAGGGTTTCTGGATTTTGGGTAATTGCGATTATGGAAGGAAACTAACAACTTTACATGGGTTGTTAGAAATTGTTGTTGAAGAAGAGAGGTTATGGGATTTTGGTTCCCAAATTGGAACGAAAAACAGTCATTATAAAGAGGTCTCACACTCGACTGTGGGACTTTGGATCGAGATTTTTCACGGATTTATTTGATTTTGATGTATTTGGCCGAGAAAGGCACACTGAGCTGTTTTTATTCATTACAACTATTGAGATTCAAAAGTTTCCTTAAAAGAAAAGAGTGTCATATGAGAAATGGGTTCTTAAGACAAGTTATTATTGAAAAGAAAAAGGTGTCAATTAAAAAGTTATTATTGTCAGATAAGTTGGTTGCATACACATTGAAAACAACCCCATCTTTTGCTCTTCTGCATAACGAAATCAAGAAACGGGTTCTTAAGACATTAGGATTCTTATCATAGACAAATGGATAATTTGTTATGAGTTTTTATAGTTTATAGTGTTGTTTGATCACTTCTTCATGTGGGTACTTTTTGACAAGTATGGAATCATATGATGAGTCATCGAAACCTAAAAAAGCAAGGGTTAGTTGGAAAGATAACATGGTAAAAACTTTCTTAGAGTGTTGTGTACACAAGATATCCATGAATGGAATCCAAGTTAGTAGTCTTAAGATGCATTCATGGAATATATAGCAGAAACATTAAAAAACATTCATAGTTTCATTATGAATCAAAGGAAAATGAAGAATCACTATGATTATTTGAGGGGGAAGTATGCGGTATGGTCTAGGCTAAAAAATAGAACGGGTAATGTCTATAACCCAATGACCAACACATTCAATTTAACTGAAGAGGAATGGAAGGCAGAGGCAAAGGCCAATTCCTTTTATGTTTTTCTAATTTTAATTTCCTTATATTTTTCTTTTAGTTATATGTTTTTACTTTATTATAAACAGTTAAGTAAATATGCTGACAAGTTGAGGAATGCACCATTAATTTATCCTCATCTTTGTATGAAAGTTTTCGATGGAGTGGCGACCACGGGTATTAGGACATAGGGACTGCGGTCTAATGCTCTTAACACTTTAGGTGTTGCTAATGTTTCTAACTCGCCTTTAGTAGTTGATGATCAAAGCTTGGATACCACACATGCACCACATGTTTCATATCAAGCACCACCTGTTGCAACTCAAGGATCACCTTTTTCAACTCAAGGACCATTTAGCTCGACACACGAATGTTTCTCTCGTTCTCAAACCAGAAAACGAAAAGCTAATCAACCATTGGCAAGGGAAGAGGAGTTGGCTCATGTGATGACACATGTGAAAGCCATTTTTGAGAAACCATCAGAGGACGGTGATATGGATGCTTGTATGTTGAAATTGGATAAACTTGGTTGGGAAGATAACTCTCTGTATGACATCATACTTTACCTTTTTAGCCAATACATAGACTATAGGAAAATTTAGCTGCGTTTGAAGGATGAGATGTGTGAGTCATGGATTAGATTTAGGCATGCAAACTTAAGTTAGACCAATCTTTTGATGTTTGATATGGATGTGGTATTTAGACTGACTATGTATGGACAAATACAGAACTTTGTGACTTTTTGGTGTTTTGTATGGACGAATACAGAACTAGGGGGTGTACTCTTTCACGGATAGATCCCCTTCTTGATTGACCGGAACTCTTCTTCTATCATATCCAGTTCCTCCTCAGTACAATACTCTTCTAGGATCTTCTTCTTAAACTTGGCCTAAGACAAGTTGGCCAACACAGATTCATCGAGTGTTGAGGTGAAGACATTTCACCATGTCAAAGTCGTTCCTCGAAGCAGTTGAGACCCGTATTTCACCTTTTGACGCTCCTCACAGTCACTAGACCTGAAGTCCTGTTCAATTTCCTTGAGCCAACTCATACACTTCGCGGGCTCGTCGAACCCTGCGAACTCCGGCGGTTTGCAACAAAGGAAGGACTTGTATGAACACCCTCTTCCCTATTGTCTCGTCTCCAAGGTCGCTAACCCCATAGTGCGGTTCTCATCTCCGGTACCCCCGGAACCCGCTATGACAATATTCTCTTCAATTGTCTCGTGTCGACGATGATTCACCTCTCGATCCTCTAGTATCTTTAGGAACAACTCCTGTTGTTTTGCCATGGTTTCATTCATGGCTCTCATCATGTCCATCATTTGTGTCTGAGGGTTTACCTCTGTCATGATCGGATCGGTAGCGACAATGTTGGTCCTCGGAATTTGTTCCACTCTTCCGACCAGCATAGGTGGAATTGGAGGTTCCACCATTACTGTAGCATTTGGCCTATCGACCGTGGATTCGTTCACAACTTGACCCTCTGGCGATGATTGAAGATGACTCCGAGTATTTACCATTTTCATCTGTCATCAATTCAAAAGAGGGTGAGAGATGGGCTACACAAGATTACACACAAGAAACGTACTAATACAGTTCATCGATTATCATAATCATAGTAATTCAAGCATGCTCACATAAAAGTACATTCATAATAGCAGTAGCTAATTGAAATTATGAACATACACTACATAAAGATTCTCGTTACCACTTTCATAATTCTCGGTAAAGTAGTTTCCGTTGACTCTAAGACTGTCCCATCTTAGAAGTTCTACCCAATTCTCACACTTTATTGCCTAATAGTCTCAACTTAAGTCTAGGCATCGAGGTTTCATACCTAGTTTACTTAAACTAGAGTTCTGATACCAACTTATAACACCCTAAAAATTAAGCGAATTCAAAATTCAAAATTTTGGCAATATGACGGCTAACATACGGTGATCTAAAACACCCTGTAAGTAAGATTTTTAACAAAATAAATCCAAGCTTCATACCAACTATAATCCAATGTAGCAGGGGTTGTTTGTACCAATAATGGTTGCAAGTATAAGAGACATAACAATTACAACAGCCTACTTAATCTAGATTGAATTACGACTAGATTAAATTTGGGTGTTGCTAATGCTCCAAAAATCCCTCTTCACGCGAAACCCCAAAAAGACCGGCACCTCAAGATCTACTACGTGCCCGGTTGACAAGCCCAACGACCTACAATTCACCACGAGTGGGATCTGTGGAAAAACATAACCACATCAAGTGTTAGGACAAAGCCTAGTGAGATCTCATAAATTATATAATTCACGAAACAAGAATATTATAATACAACAATTCAAGACTTGTGTTACCGAACTCCGTTGCCTTGCAACGACATTCCAAACCTGAACATAATATACAGGAAATATCCCTTAAAAATACGGGGGAGACCCGTTTCCATCGGGGTGACATGTACACGAGAGTAGGGTCACCCATGGTGTTAACGGATTACACCTCATGTCCTGGTCCTAGTTCCCATGTCATCACGATATCACAACCTCAAACCATAATCATTGCCTTTATTGCCTACCCCGTCGAGTTACACGTCAAGGTCTTACGGGACATTATTGTCTATCCATATCTAACGAGTTACACCTCAAGGGTCCACGACCCCCTATTGCCTACTCGCTAGTAAACCACAATGATCCACAACGATGGGCCCAAATAAACAAATATCCATATCCTCATGCATAAGTAATAGATTTTCACTTTCTTATCAGGTGATCACATACTAATTAAGTTTATACAAAGTATAGATATGCACCAATACACATTTCACTTGTCAACATATAGACTCCATAATCATCAAACAAGTTTCATAAATGTTAGATTAACATAATGCTCCATAATAACAAACCACTTCCATATTTCACATAGATCATCAACCCAGTTATCAAGTATCATTATGGTAAAGTTTATATTTCTCATGAACATTCTCAAAAAACCCTAGCCAACTAGGTCAAACCCATAAATTAGGGTATCTTCATATTTTACTCACACAAATGCATAGATTAAAACAAGAGTGAGTTAATAAGCATGTAAAGTACAAAGAATAGAGTTTATAAAAGAAACTCACCAACTAGGGTTTGTAGAGTAAAAACCCTAGAGATGGGTGAACTTGAAGGAGACTTGTTTCTCTAAAGCTTTAACCTTAAAAAGACTTCTACATTTGCATTCAATGGCCACCAACCAAGAAATAAGTGTTAGGTTTTCTTCTAGTTCAATAAATGAGAGAAAGGGAAAGAAATGTGAGAAAATCGCCTACCTCTTGGGAGCATATCTGGAAATCGAACAAAGAGTAAAGTGTGTAGAGATTGGGAGGTTTGGTTGATTTAAGTATTAGAAAACACACCCCCACAGGCGACATTGACCCCAAGACTATGCCTTGGGTAATGTCGTCGGCATAGTCGCACCCATGCCCCTACTCACTGGAATTTTCGGCTAAAAATGGCAGGACCCCACCCCCTTCCTGCGACATTGCCCCAACGAATTTGCCATAGCATTGTCGCCCAAGCCCCCAGTCCGCTGTTTGGTCAACGCTAAAATGTTCTCGGTCCTAACACTCGACTTCTCTTGAATCCCCTTTGGTTGCTATAGTCTCTATTCGAAGTTCTTAACGGGTTGGAGTAGTGGTCGAATGTGTAAGATTCTCACAGTAAGCTACTTATGCGATTTCATACGATTGACAAACGTTCACACACGTATACGCACACAAGTACACTTTATACACAATGCTCATAAACCCTTTTTCAATTGTCATAATTATGCACACACCCAAAGTATTACTCTAGGTACATCTATTCATACGTTGTGGCAGTCTAAGACGAAAACACTAGCTTAAACGGAGTGTGACCCAACGAGACATATATATATATATATATATATATATATATATATATATATAAGCGAGTGTTCGAAAAGGGCTTATGGGGTTACTTGAAAATTTTGGGGTGTTACAGGTGACACATGTGAAAGCCATTTTTGACAAACCATCGGAGGACGGTGATATAGATGCTTGTATGTTGAAATTGGATAAACTTGGCTGGGAAGATAGCTTGCTGTATGACATCACACTTTACCTTTTTAGCCAATGCATAGACTATAGGAAAATTTAGTTGCGTTTGAAGGATGAGATGTGTGAGTCATGGATTAGATTTAGGCATGCAAACTTAAGTTAGACCAATCTTTTGATGTTTGGTATGGATGCGGTATTTAGACTGACTATGTATGGGCGAATACAGAACTTTGTGACTTAATTTTTGGTATTTTGTATGGACGAATACAGAACTTTGTAACTTTTTGGTGTTTTGTATGGACGGATATGGAACTTTATGACTTTTTGGTGTTATGAATTAATATATTCAGTTTGGTGATATGTCACTTTTTAGTGTTGATTGTTTAACTTGATGCTTTTGTTGTTCTAATTGTATGTTAAAGATCTATGTCACATATGAAATATAATACGAATTATACGATGTTTTTTTTTTGTATTTTATATTTGCAAAGTCATGAATCGTAATCAGTTAATGATGATTGTGGTGATTTCATATTGGTCTTTGAGAAGAAGAGCTGAAGAAAGAATACAAAGAATAAGAGATAACAATTCAAATTTGACCGGACATGCGTATACACAAGAATTATTACGTGGGTCTAGTACGCAATGTCATGAATTGATGCGTCTATCTCATGATGCTTATATACTCTTGTGTAACCATTTTAAACAAAACAATTGGTTGCAATCAAGTAATCATATAAGTGTTGAATAGAAGATGACAATGGTTTTAACTGTCATTAGTCATAATGAACGTTTTAGAATGGTTAAACGGAGATTTCAACATTCCACACGAACTATTCACATATGTTTTCATGAAGTATTAAATGGAATGATGGAATTCGCAAAAGAAGTCATAAGGCCAACATCATTCGATGGAACTTTGAGCATGTTAGAGAGAGTTAGAAACCTCAAAGAAATATATTATCCGTATGTTATTTGTTTTGATACTTTGTAAAACATGAAAAGTTCTTATGATAGTATTATATATAATTTGTGATTTTCTTACAGGGGGCTATAGGTGCACTAGATGGAACTTTGATACATGCAGTTGTGCCCTTAAATCAACAAGCAAGATATAAAGGAAGAGGAAGAGGTGATTGCTTTCAAAATGTTTTAGCAATGTGTGATTTTAATATGATATTCACATATGCTTAGGCTGGATCGGAAGGCATTGCACATATTGCTAAAGTTTTATGGGAAGTTGCATTTGACCCAAATTCGAGATTTCCATTTCCTCCACAAAGTATGTATCATCTTTTCTAATAGTGAGATTATTATTTTCCTGTATTTTTTTAATTGTATTTGTAACTGCAGATAAATATTATCTTTGTGATGCTGCATATCCCAATACCCGTGGATTTTTGACTCCTTATCGCAATATGAGGTATTGGTTAGCTGATTTTCGAGGCAGGCGTACGGTAACTAAAGGAGAAGGTTTAATCATGCACATGTACAACTTAGAAACGTTATTGAACGTGCATATGGCGTTTTGAAAACAAGATTCCCGATTTTGAAGCAAATGGCTTCTTATCCTTTTCCAAAACAAATAAAGGTTGTGGTTGTTTGTTTTGCATCCATAATTTTATAAGAAGATGTAATATCTAAGATCAGCTGTTTATGGAATATGATGAGAGTGCAATGTTTACTGCAGAAGAGGAACATGGAGGAGGCAATGAAGAAGAAATTGTTGAAGTACAATGAAGAGCTTCTCAAGACAATGGATATATGGCTAATCTGCAGGATCAAATTACGACTTAACTGTTTTCAAATGCTTCAAATTAATTTTTATTTTGTCTTGGATGAAAAACAAACAATTTCTTTTTGGTATTAATGTTTCATATTCCGTTTGTATTTAAATGTGAGTGAAATATGTTCCGTCGTTTATTTTAAAGTATGAAAATTGTATTTTGTTGTCTAATTTGGCGGTTAATCATATTAAAAAAGAGTATAATATTGGTAAAAAGTTATCTAAAGTATGAAAAAAAAAATTCTTCTATTAAATGATTGATAATAAAAAGAATTACATTTTATTTAGCATATAACTACAAAAAAGATTAAAATGGTTTTTTTTCTGTCGGTAAGACCTTACCACAAAACACTTAGTAAACACTTTTACCCGAACAACACTTATCCGGAAATAGTTGGTAAACAGCCCCTTACTTTACCGGATAAGATTGTAGTCCATCAAAATGGTATCGTATATAACAATCATCATTCTCACTTACCCTGTAAGAGTTGACCGGTAATAGTCAACACGTTTACTTAACTTATCAGGTAAGATTTTAGTCCATTAAAACGATATCATATGCAATATTTTTATCCAGTAAGAACTTACCGGATAAGAATCGTCATTCTCACTTACCGGGTAAGACTCTCAGTCATTGTCATCGTTCTTACCAAGTATGACTCTCAATACTTGTCACGTTAATCCCGTAAGATAAAATGAGCCGATAACACTTACCGGATAAACATTTAGGTGGCGTTTGGTTCGCATAATGTTTTTGGATTGAATGGAATCTGTCAAAGAAATTTGATTTTGAAGGAATTGGAATGGAATGTTGTCAGGTTTGACCACCGGTTTGGTTGACAGAATTTGAATGGAATCTGTTAAAGGAATTGGAATATGTTTGTTTGATTCACATAATGTAGCTTTGAAATTGGAATGAAATGTTGATAAATGACCAAAATATCCTTTTGATAATTTAAAATTTTCTAAACAAAACGGCAGTGGTCGGCGATGGTCGGTGGTGGTTCAGATCGGCAGTGGTCGACGGTGGTTCAGAATGA
This sequence comes from Arctium minus, assembly GCA_954870635.1. Classification (NCBI taxonomy): domain Eukaryota; kingdom Viridiplantae; phylum Streptophyta; class Magnoliopsida; order Asterales; family Asteraceae; genus Arctium; species Arctium minus. The sequence continues at coordinate 37,074,895 of OX941087.1, read as the reverse complement.
CGATGGTTGGTGGTCGGAGGTGGTCAGTGGTGGTCGGCGGTGGTTCCGATTGACGACCATGGTCGGTGGTCGATGGTGGTCAGCGGTGGTCGGTGGTGGTTCAGAACGACGGTGGTCGGCGATGGTTCAGATCCGCGGTGGTGGTGGTGGTGGTGGTGGTGGTTGAGAACGACTGTAACACCCTAAAAACCAAAGTGAATTTAAAACGCGGGAACTGGACAAATAAACATCAACATTTGGTATAAACCTCCCAAAAAGGGGAAATGTACTTAATCTTTACAAACCTGAATACTGATATTGAACTCAACAACAAACTAATCTAAACATAAACTATCTAGATTACATTAGTTGCTAATCCAATATCACCAAAAGAATGGGACTTAAACAATTGCCCAACATCAATATTAGTCATCACAAAATCCCCGAGACCAAGCTCGTCACTCAAGCCCTTGTCAACCCACCGCTAATGGGAACCTGTTATACACATCATTTGAGAAAAAGTGTTAGGCTTAAAGCCTAGTGAGAACATACAGTTTATAAATTTCAAGAGATATAAACAATTGTATCATAAGGAAATCTTTTCAATAAGGTTTAATTTTCAAATGAAACCTTTGCCACAACCGGGCCTTTTAAATGTAAACTCATCATACGATGACAAAGATAACCAGTTTTACCAAGGATTGTAGCGTAACATAAAGTAGGTCACAATCCGAGTTAAGAGTCGAAACACTTGGAATCCATCGCCACGAACTACAAAGGTCCGTACTACGATGTAAGGGAGGGCCCCCGAGGAAACCAATTCAAAACTCGTTCACTAGGACTACACTATGACCCATGGCTAGTAATCGGTCTCACATAACCGTACCAAATGGCCCCCGAGGATCACATGCATCCATAATGTTAAGTCTGATTTTATAGTAATCATTGTATTTATAGGCTTGGTCTTATACAGTGTTTAGGATGCTTATCTGTGTTGTATAAGGCTAGGGTATTTAAGTCCCTTTGGGCTTTTGTCTTTGTAAGGTTTCACACTCATTCTATAGAATTGACTCTTTGCGTTTTACATTGTTTATCTCTCTACTTTCTCTCTCTAGGATTTAGAGGATTCTTGGATTATCAATTGGTATCAGAGCCAATCTAAATCTGAGAGATTTGAGAGAATTGTTTTCGAATTCTGAATTTGTGAATTAATCTGAAAATTTTATTGATTTTCTTGAATTTTTCAAGAAAATCTCGTTTTTGGATTTTTCATCAAATTCGGCCTTGTTTTTTATTGAATTTCTTTGCTAATTGGTTCGTTGGACTCGTTTTTGATTGATAAACAATTTTGATTCACATCGTTTTGCAAGAAAATCAAGTTTTAATTGTCGTTTTTGAGATTTTTGAAGTTTCTGGAAAACGGTTTTAACGTACTATTCTTATAACGAATTTTCGAAATTATGGTTTTTTGATCGAAAGTATTTGTTTCAAAGTATTAAAATCGTGTTTTCGATCATATATGTGTTTGGAAATCTCATTAATTTTGTATCTGTAATCAAATTTGTTGATTTTTCATGTTTTTTCAGCGATTTGCGCCAGATTCAAAGTTTGCGCGAGTTCGTACGTGGTTTGCGCGAGTTCTTCTTCTTTGCGCTAGTTCGTCTTGCTGAGTTCAGATTCATCGAGTAAAGTCTAGGTTTGCGTCTCCTTAGTCTAACGCAAAGCAAAGTTTGCGTCTTCTAAGTATTACACAAATCAAGAAAAGAAAAGAGTTCATCTTCCGGAAAAGTTTGCGTCACCCTTGCATCACGCAAATCTTGGTTTGCGCCTTCAGCTTCTCACGCAAAGCCAGATTCTCGCTAGTCTTTGATCGCGCAAATCTCATTTACGTCTTCCACATCTCACGCAAATCTAGTTTGCATCACCTATTGCTCGCGACAATCTCAGTTTGCTCTATCTGCTGCCCACGCAAACATCTAGTTTGCGCCAGTTTTATCAAGACTTAGAATTTTTCTGGATTTCTGAAGATATGGATTCTGCAAAGTTTGCTTATCAAGCTCAGTTCTACAAAAATGATATCATGATGTCATTGGGTACAGAAAACCGTCCTCCGGTACTGATTGATGAAAACGAGTTTACACAGTGGCAAGATAGGTTTCTGAATTTTATAGAGCGTCAAAAGAACGGACATGACATGATGAATATTCTATCAGAAGGACCTTTTGAAAAACCCATTCTGGCTTCTAGATTATATAAGCCTACCGAAGAATATACACCTGATGAGTTATCGCAGTATCAAGCCGATCGTGATATAAAGGCAAATCTGATGCTAGCCTTGCCAAATTCCATCTACAACAGGATTGATTGTTTCAAAAATCATCCTAATCTTATGTGGCAACAGCTAGAAAAGATCATGCTTGGATCTTCAGTTGCAACTCAACTTCGGCATACACGATATATGAACAACTTTGAAGAATTCAAAGCCAAGGATGGGGAGTCATTGAAAACTGTGTATGACAGATTATGTGTAAGATAAAAGTTGAAAAGACTGAGCTTGAGACAAATATGAAATTCCTCAATGCACTTCAACCTGAGTGGAACAAATCTTGCCACAGATTGAGGAACGATGTCAGAATATCTACAATGCAAATCCAAGAGATGTACGAGATTCTACTAACAGATAAGTGCATTGTAACTGAGAAAAAGGCCAAACTGGACAAGAAGAACAAGAAGTCAGTAGACCCGGTTGCTCTTCTCACGAAACAACTGGCAGAACAAGCATTGTCTGAAAATGCTTATAACGGGGCTACTGATGATGATGGTGAGGCGCTCGAGAAAGCAATGATCCTTCTCTCACAACATTATCAGAAAAAGTTCCAACCTCGGTCGGGTTCCAACAATCTGCGCTTCACTTCTGGGTCAAAGAATGTCCAAGTGCCCGAGGCTAAGAAAGATGCCTCATGTTACAACTGTGGAAAGCCGGGTCATTTTTCAAAGGAGTGTAGAGTGAAGAAGGTTCGGGATTCGGCATACTATAGGAAGAAAATGGAACTTGCCAATAAAAGAGAGAACGGAACAACTTTGCTTGTAGAAGAGGAGTACTGGCTGGATCACTCTGATGATGAAGCTGATAATGTTGAGACCGCTCACATGTGTTTCATCGGAGATGATCAGTCAAATGATGAAGATTCTGATGCTGATGAAGATGAGGTAATCTCTGAATTTGATTACAATTTTATTTCTTCACAGTTGAATATTATGATTTCTGCTTTACATGATATTCGTTCACAACTCTTATCTGAAAAGAATTTAAATTCTGAAAAGTCAGATTTGATTGACAAATTGAAAATTTCTTTGAAAGATGAAAAATCTATTTTGGTTCATACTAAAGAAATATTTCAAAAGAAATTGGATGATTTGGAAAATTCAAATAAGACTTATCTTGAGTCTTTGTCTGAAATGACCTCTTTAAAAGACAGTTTTTCGGCTAAAATAAATAAGTTAGAAGAAAAGTTATATCGAATGAACCAATCTGAACAAACTATTTATTTGAACAAACCGAGGAGTTATGAGTCTATAAAAGAAAAACGGGGACTTGGTTTTGAAAATCCTCATTGTTTAAACAATGCAATTGAAAAATCCCCAACTTTATATAAATACGATTATCTAACTCTTGCTCAATATGCTCCTCAATTTAAAATTGATTGGATGAATGAAAAGCAAGTGTTAGAAATCGAAAATGAGAAAAGAATGAAAAACACTCACAAGGAAATTCCTTTTGTTTATACGAGCGAAAATTCCAAATATTTTCCTGAAAAATCAAAGAGAGGCAGAAAAGGTTTAAATGATATATCTCTCGTCAAGTCTTCGGTGTCTGATGATTTTGTTGATATTTTTGTCAATAAATCTGATAAGGAAAATATCTCTCCAATCTTTTATGATTCTAAGAGATATACTTCTCCTTTAATTTTAGAAGGCAAAATCATTGACCTTGAAGATAAGATGGAAGATCAAAATATTCTAAAAGAAATTGAATCTGATATCTTTCTTTCTTTCATGACTTCAAGTCTTGAAGAAAATTTATTTTCTCAAAAACAAGATTCATTTTATATTTCTGGTCTTTCTTCTTCTTTTAAAGAAAATAAAAAGGAAGTTTCTAATTCTAAATTTTTTTCTCAAAAGTTTTCTGACTCTGAGGTAAGTTCAAATTTATTGTCTGATCAGATTGGTTCCTTAAGTAAAATTATTTCTTTTGATTCCAATCTTAAAACGAAAATTCTTGATGAATCTTTTACGCTAAATTATGATTATTATAAACCTAAGCGTAAAAGAAGAAGGTCAAAGAAGTCAAAGAAACAAGAGTCAGTCATTTTTGATAATTCTAATTCTTGTACTTCAATGATTTCAGATAGGACTTTGAGCACTCATTCCAAGCAGATATGGAGAGCCAAGCGGACATCAGGTGATTCTCAGACTGATGAGGATAGATATGTAGACAAACAATATAAAAGTGATTCATTTGTTGTTTGTAATAAAGTTTCAAAATACTCTATAAAGCAAATGATTCAAATTTCCAAAAATGTCTCATATTCTTCTTCTGATTCTGATTCTAGTTCAGATGATTATGCTTTCTCTTCTTCTGATTCTTCTGTTCATTCTTGTGATTATCTCTCTCGTGCTTTATATGTTAAATCTAACAAGTTTATCCCCATTCGAACTGCAACTAACATTTCTGGGCCCAAATACAAGTGAGTTCCAAAATCTCAAGTTCATTCTAAGTTGCAGGCACCTAATGTCAAGGGGGAGTAAGAGAAATTTGGCTTCTAAGTACATCAGCTTAGAACCTGTGCTTAAAAGACTATGACTTCTAGACATGTCAGTCTAGGACTCGTTCTTCAATGCTTTAAACTTCTGACTAATGATAAACTGTGAGTACATCTACTTAATTTCCGCTGCATTTATCTCTGATAATGATGTTGTTCCAGTTTTCTCATATTTTTTTAAAAGAATCTGAGCAATCTTATTCAAACCCTGATTTTGTTCAACCCAAAATTTTTCAAAAGAGACACAAATTTCATTTTACATTATGTGGAAGATGATATTATTGAATTATATTTTGTTTCAACTGAATATAAACTTGCCGATTTTATTTTATCAAATGTTTCTATTTTCAAATCTCGGCATGTTGAATTTAAAAGTTTAAACCTTCACGAATTTTATTCTATAAAGTAAAAGTTTTACAATTTTCTTTCTTTTGAATAAAATGTGTGTCTAGGATAAATTTTCAAGTTCCTTTGTTTATATTGAAGTTCTTATATGTTCAAATTTCAGCTCTAACAAAAGTCGAAAAGTCAGCAACATGTTTGTAGCTTTTGATATTGCTTTAAAGTTGTGTGATTCGGAATATTTTATAGTTTACAATGCTTAGAAAACCTAAAAAGTCGGAATTTTGGATCGAAATGAAAATATGGGCTAAGCACTTATACGTAAAACCTTTTGATTGAAATGATTATTAAATTCTTATAAATTAGAAATCTCTAAGTTTAAAAGTTTGTACCTGTGACCTTTCTGGTTTGGGAAAGTAAGTTCCGTGGGATGCTTGTCATCTGGTCCCCTAAGGTCAATTGATCTGGGAGTGATCGAACCCAAATCCTTCAATAGAATCAGGTCGAAAGTCATGTTCTACTGGTATGAATGGGTTTAGGATGTGTCGATATAGCCTTTCTGATCTGGGAGAGTAAGTTCCAAGGGGTGCTTGTCACCTAGTCCCCTAAGGCCATCTGGTCTGGGAGTGGCTGACCCAAATCCTGCATTAGGGTTAGATAGAAAGTTACGTTTACGGCATGTTCTTTACTTACCAAACTTGTTGATTAAAAGATGACAAAGTGCACAAGCTTAAAAGATGCCAAATAGCACACTCATGTTAAGATGCCATAGAGCACAATGCTAAAAGATGCCAATGAGCACACATCTCATGATACTTTGTGATATGTTTGAGTTGCGATAAACCTGTAAATTTGTGAAAGTTCTAATTCTTGATGGCTTAGTGTGAGTACATGCAAAGTTCTCTATTATATTTTTAGAATTGCATTTTCTTGAAGCTAATCGAAGTTCACATGCGAGCACACTGAATATATTGCTGGAAGTTTTTGAAACTGAACATGTATTAACTTGATATGTAATGAAATTTGTATCTGTATCCAACAGCATACATCAGATTTCAACTGATTGATAAATCTGTGATATTTTTACTGATTAGAATTTTATTTGTTTAGTGTTTAAATTTTTATATATTTAGTTGTTTCAAAATATATATTCAGTATATTTTTCTTTCTACATTGATGTTTAAAATCTTGTGTTCTCATTTCTTTTTAAAATGGGTTTGTCATTATTCGAGGGGGAGTAAAAGGAGAATTTTTCTAATTGATCATATATGTTTTCGAGGGGGAGTATCTGATTCTCTATATGAATGCTAACTTGAATTGTCATATTTAGTGCATTTGTGTATGGGGAGTCAAAGAGCTTATCAGGTAAAATTTCTGAGCTTTAAGTCAGCTTTGCGCCAACAGTTGGTAGCGCAAACCTCACTTTGCGCCACCTTCGTCTAGCGCAAACTTCACTTTGCGCCACCAACGTGTCACGCAAATCTTTCCTCTTTCTCCTTTACTCTGATTTTGCAGATCTTAAGTTGTCTCGTCTCCAACATTTGCATGACCAAGTTGATCTAGATCATCAAGGTCATGAGGGAGAGAAGTTAAAGAGACAAAGAGCTCCAACGTTTATCTGCTGATCAATATTTGCTCAAGATTTAATTTCTTCAGCTATAATTGTCTTTTGCTGTTCCAGCTCCGACCACCACAGTTTCTTCAAGTACATTTAAAAGAGGTGTGTCGTATAGAGCACAAGCTGATGAATCAATTGTTCGTTTCGTTCAAGTTTATTACAAACTGGTTCAGTCTTGTCAAAGCAGCAAAGACAACAGAGCTTAAAAGATGCTGAGAAGAACATTTTTTAAGTCAAGAAGTTGCTTCACAAAGTCGCTTAGATGGTCCGTGCTGATTTAGAAGATTGATTTTGAAGACCACAGCGCCAATGATTACTAAGGGGGAGATTGTTAAGTCTGATTTTATAGTAATCATTGTATTTATAGGCTTGGTCTTATACAGTGTTTAGGATGCTTATCTGTGTTGTATAAGGCTAGGGTATTTAAGTCCCTTTGGGCTTTTGTCTTTGTAAGGTTTCACGCTCATTCTATAGAATTGACTCTTTGCGTTTTACATTGTTTATCTCTCTACTTTCTCTCTCTAGGATTTAGAGGATTCTTGGATTATCACGTAGCTACAAATAAGGGAAAATATGATCCATGGCTAGTAACCGGTCTCACATAACCGTACCAAATGGCCCCCGAGGATCATATACATCCATTTACAAAGAGGGGAAAAGACATCCCAAATATAAGTCGACTCAATACCTAGGGATCCACTAGTAATGGTACAAACTCGTCACAATAACATATGTGACCAACCATAGATAGTCATAAGGTATAAAATAACATTTATAAACAAAAATGCATTTTCAAGTTTAACTTCTGGTAAGAATGAAAATCATCAAAAATGAACTTTGAACATTCTTTCAAGTAACCCACATAATGTGCAAGTAAAACATCATTTTACTTCAAATAAGATGGAACCCATCATTTTAGTCGAAAATGATCGGGAACCCTAAAATCTCCCAAAACTCAAGTTATGTCAAAATGTAGTAAACTTAGATCTGAAACCATGGAGATATATAGAAGTTCAAAATGTAAGTTTTGACATGTATAAAGTTTAGAAAAAGGAAGTAGGAACTCACCAAATAGGTTTTAGACGAAAACTCGAACAACCAGATATCGACCACCGGGGAAAGACGAAGCTTTCAATACCGAACCCTTGCTAGATGCACTTAATACTAGCAATAAACAAGGTACCAACGAGATCTAAAGAGAGAGAGAGAGAGAGAGATTTGAGAGAGATTGAGATATTTTGAGAAAAACTCCAAATGAGATATTTTAATGAAGACCAACACTAAGTCGGCCAGGCGACTTCGCGGGTTATGCCGCGACTTCAACTCGCGGCATAACTCGCCCGCTAACACAAAACCCACACAAACAGGGGGTTTCACGGGTTGTGCCGCGACCTCAAGTCGCGGTGCAACTCGCGTGGTTCACTGTGGTTCGTCCAAAACCACCAAAATCCAAACTCAAACTCCCAACCAAACGCGGTGCTAACGACAATGCTTAAACACAAGAATAACAAGATTACATAACGAAAATCCGGGGTGTTACAACGACGGTGGTCGGCAGTGGTTAAGATCGGCGGTGGTTCAAAATGATGGTGGTCGGTGGTCGGAGGTGGCCAGAAGTGGTTCATATTGACAAGTGCTCGACGATGGTTCAGAATGGCGGTGGTCGGCGGTGGTTTAGAGAAGGAACCGATTGAGACATGGTTATATTGGATTAAGGGCATATGTGGTATTATGAAAAAATGGAATTCCATTCCATCAAAATACATTGCAGTTGCTAAGGAATGTTAGATTCCCTCATTTGTGGAATTTGATGGAATCTAGAGATTCATTCCGTGGAAAAGAATGAACCAAACAAAAGAATGAAATTTGGTCAATGAAATTCAACATTCTAATTCCATCAAAATTTGCGAACCAAACGCCATAATAAACAGACACTCTCTGTAAGTAACATCGCTAGAGATTTGTCTTGTTTCATCCGATAAGCTAAACGAAAATGGCTTTTAGGGGGTGTTTGGGATTGCTTATTTGAGGTGCTTTTTAGCTTATTGCGATTTGGCACCAGAGATAAGCACTTTTGAGTGTTTGGATGAAGAAAAATGAAAAGAGCTTATAGCGGTGCCAAACCGCTGAAAAGCTGTTTTTAATAAGTCATTTGGTTTTAACTTATCAACTTATTTGAAGGTGCTTATTACTTTTTGGGTTATTTTATATGTATAACCAATCCCAAACACCTTTGAATCAACTTATTAACTTATTACGTTTTGGTACCACAATAAACTAATCCAAACACTTTTTTAAAAACTCCGATTTAACACCGCATAAGTTGATAAACTCTTTTCAAAATAAACATAAATTGCAATCCCAAACACCCCTTAGTAAACTGCCCCTGGTCTGCTTTTTATATAGCAGTATTGCCTGCTTCTTTCATTGGATAACCTCTCTCTCTCTCTCTCTGATACTCTATCGCACAGTCCGTGGTTCATATGCGTATACTTTATGTATATGGTTTGCAAAAAGAGGCAGAAGAGTAGCCATGTCTGCGATGTTCAGGTGGAGATCCAAGATTCTTAGTAAGCATCTCATAGTTTATAGAACAATCACTTTTTCATCATCATCATCATCATCATCAAACTACCACCACCATACAGCACTAAACTTCCTCACACCACCGCGTCAATCAAACTATTTCATTTTTGGACGTTTAGGGTTTCAACAAAATCGCCATAAATGGGAAGGAAGTTCCAACAAGTATGATCATATTAAAGCCCAAGTTAATTGCCCTAGATGTTCCCAGCTCATGACCATACTTTTTTCAAACCGCCCGCTATCAATCACTTCCGATACTGGCATTTACCATGCCATTAACATGTGCCCTAGCTGCAGAACTGCTTATTATTTCAGGCCGTTTAAGTTGGAGCCTCTTCTTCAGGGGAGTTTTATCGAGATTGGAAGGGTTAGAGCCATAAAGGAAGGTGAGGTGGGGGCTATTGCTGCTGATAATGACGAAAACACAAAAGTAGGGGTTAAAATATGGGAGAAGTTAAGGTCGTATGGTGGTAGGGATGCTGCTGGTGGGGTGGTGGAGGAGCAGGTGAAGCGTGGAGAGTGTGGTGCCGATGAACAGGGTAAAAATGGGTGGCGTGGTGGATCAAAGTTAGGGATAGGTTTGCCCACACCCAAGGAGATATGCAGAGGCCTTAATGAGTTTGTTATTGGGCAGGAACAGGCAAAAAAGGTGTGTGCTTGACATTATTTTGTGTATAAACAAAAATTGGCTTTGATGTGCTATGATATCGTTAATCCTTGCGTGTGAATAAATGGGACACTAATATATTGATAGGGATGGTAAAGAATGTGATACTTTCTTATGATTCCTTTTGTTATGCTTCTAGTTTCAATATGAGTGAAAAACGAGATGGTTGATTGCTTGCGAGTTGCTAGGCTGGTATATGCTAAATTGGTTTGTGATTACTATTTGTTGACCAACTCAACTCAACTAAGTGTGATTTTCAATTGACTGTGATATGAGCTCGAATTTTCTCACTTTATTATGTTCTTGTTTCTTAACAATGTGCTTAATTAGAGACTTATTGGATGCTGAAGGGACTTTATCCTGATGGTCTCTCCTTTGGTGTTTAAAGGTTGATGTACGAATCCTCCCTTGTCAACAAAAAAGAACATCTAATAAAAAGCACAATAAACCTTAAAAAAAGAGAAATATAATATGTATACCTAATGATTGTGTAGAGTTCACACTTCACTGCGCTTTATGTCCAGTTTGGATATGTTTTCCACAAGAAAATGCTTAGTTACATGCAAAAGAAAATATCAGGCTTTTGTATTTCTTGACTAAGAATGAGATATGTATGTAGTGGAAAAAAGATTAAAAAACAGGTTCATGTGTCAACAGGAATATCAAGCACTACCTTGGTATTTGACTTTGTTGTAGATTGGTTTGTATAAAACTTTGGTTCTTTTTATTAAATATTAGAATTTTCAGATGATTTGTGACACGTGAACCCCAAGTATCTTTTAATTTTCTTTACTGTTATAATTATTATGCATCAATTCAAAATTTATGCAATATGGACAAATGTGGCAGGTGCTTTCAGTTGCTGTTTACAATCACTACAAGAGAATTTATCATGCCTCCATGCATAGAAAGTGAGTTTCACCCTCTTGTTGAGTAATTGTTGCTATCAATTTGGCTTCTCGTCAGAAGCTTTGTCCACAAAATTCCCATTAGTAGCACACTGTGACACTGCATAGAAAATTGAGTTTTTTAGTCAAAAGAAGAAAAAGAAGAATATTATGTTTGCACCCTTGCTGAGAAATTGTTGCTATGAACTTGCATCTTATAGGGTGCATCCTCTATAGATATCCCTAATTAGTATCACTTAGTAAGGTGGAACACTTGAGTTGTCATTAGGAGGCCCTACAACCAGTGTTTTTTTTGTAGCTGTAAAAATTGCATTTTTGACCTTCCATAACACTCTGATTCTCATGTTTATCTCTTAATTTTATTGTGTTTATTATATATATATAGCCTTAGGTTCATTTGAGAAATGGTAAATATATGAAAAATAGAGAAGTAATCCTAGCCATTCATACGGTCGGTCAAGATCAGATTTGACTGGTCAAAAGTTGCGGCTTTGACTGGTCAAAAGTTGCGGCTATTCCAAAAATAGGACACTTTCGTAATTTTTACAAAATACACGGGTTGTGTTCATATATGAACATGTATAATTCACATATGAACTATATGTTCATATGTGAATCAGTGTAATTCACATCTGAACTCTTTTAACTGATTCATATATGAATCTTTGTGATTCATATATGAACTAATTAACAGATTCATATATGAACTTTTGTGATTCATATATGAACTAATTAACTGATTCTCATATGAACTAATTAATCATATAGGTTCATATATGAACTCATCCCGCGTATTTTACGAAACTACCCCTCTACCTTCTATAGACCATGCAAGGAATTATCCGGTGATTCGCGGTCAAAGCCGCAAATGTTGACCAGATGAATGGCTAAGATTACTTCTCTATTTCTCATACATTTACCATTTCTCAAATGAACCTCTCCCTATATATATATATATATATATTTATAACCATTTTAAGGCTCTTGCTGACCAATGACCTCTCCTATTTCCATGGCATTGAGAAGTGATTGTGGTATCAGTTCTGATACTCCATCAGGTTGTCAAGGAACAGAAAACCAAGATGTTGATGATGTTGAATTAGAGAAAAGCAATGTTCTCTTAATGGGTCCAACTGGCTCAGGTGACCACTTATTTTTTAGATGCATTTTATTGTTGATTGCATCCAAAATCTTATCTTATTTGCTAATGGAACAGCTCTTTTTTGTTTCCATTTATATGCTTTTGTCTGATTATTATATCATTAATTTGACTGAAAGGACAGGGAAGACATTACTTGCAAAGACCTTAGCTCGGGTTGTGAATGTGCCTTTTGTCATTGCTGATGCTACTTCATTGACACAGGCAGGTTTGAAATAGTTTGTACCTTTCATCCGATACACAATTATGTTTAGCTGACGCCACTAATTTGATGCATCATTATGTATCAATGTCAGAATTATGTTGAATTGTTGCTTTTACTCTTCTGTGTTATTAAATATTATTTGGAGTTGTGTATGTTTTTAATATTCCAAAATTGTCTTTCATGTTTTTATATTTTTCAGAGGAGTGGGTTTGGGTGAATAAGTAACATAAGATCTTTTGTGTACATATGCCTCTTGTCTGAAAAACAATTTGGATCTGCAAGAACTGCAAAAAAATTACTCGTCTGCTGATTTTGGCATGTAGGGAGGGCAAGATATTGGCAGATCTACTGAATAGATAATTGCCATGTTGGGTGTATGGTATCATGCGTAATGTTGATATGAGGTTTGTAGGTATTGAATAGTGGTTCTCTCATATCATCTAAAAAATGGTGACTATGGTTGCTGTTATTGGCTATTGTGTTCATATCTGTAGAGGATGAATAGGAGGGAAATGCAGAATACTTATGGATGTAATGGTTAGGTAATACAAGCTAAACTAGTCTTGTTAGATTACATGAGGAGTAAACGATATTTCCCAAGCTTCTAGGGTAGGTTTTGTAAAAATATTACATCCCGAGTAATCCTTGGGCATGGCTAAGCTTTTATACAGGAGACATTGTTATTTCTAGCCTGTATGGAGTATGGTTCTCCTGCATGATTTTTATTGTTGCTTAGAAACTATTCTAGATCAATGAAAACTGATGATTGTGCAGGCTGTCAATTGCCATTAGTGTGCCAATGTTATCACATTGACATCTACTTCTTCCATTTATTATGTTAAAATAGATATTGATATCAAGCATCTTTTCATTTTGGTGTCGCTGATGTGGGTCTCTTTCCTCCACCTCCTTCCTTAGGCAGGTTATGTTGGAGAAGATGTGGAGTCAATACTGTATAAGCTCCTAATGGTACGTACATTTTCTTGTGCACCTAAGTACGTAATATGTGAGGATATAAGTACTAAGCTTTATATATTGCATGAATGTGATACCTTTGGCTAACCAAAAGAAACCCTAAACAGGATGGAAATACTGAACTTAATTCCCTTGTACATTGGTTCTGAGTTTTGAAACTAGTAACTTGACATATAAAATTACTACAAAATTGGTACATGTTCACATTCAAAAATCATCTTGTTATTTGTGGATGGTTCAGTCCACCTACTTGATGTTGCATTACTTCTTGATTTGTGCATGAATGCGATTTTATGCATGTTTACTTTGAGATTGACATTCATGTTTATATATACCGGTTTGAATCATCTTGGTTTCTATCTCAATATTGGTTTCGACATTAGGCTTCTGCTTTTATTAGTTTTTCTAGGAATCCTGAGTTGACTCATAATTCTAGCCTGAAGCAACTGGAACCTCAATCATACTATCAATATGATATTGTTAGAAAGCATGAAAGTTTCCGCAATGCCATTATAATATATTTAACCTTTTACAACACCTAAGATCTTAATTGCTCATCTTTATTTTTGTGCACATGATGAAAATGGGTTTTTTCGTTTAGGTGGTGGTCCTTTTCTTTTGAGCTATGCTTCACTTTGTTTTTTTTTTCCCATGTCTTTTCTCTGTCTGCATTGCTGCATGTGTATACCTGTTGACCATTTATTGTATTTGGTTTCAGGCTGCTGACTTTGACGTCGAAGCGGCTCAGCAGGGAATTGTGTACATAGATGAAGTTGATAAGATAACTAAAAAGGTCTTGTTATTTAGATTCATGGAAGAAGACATGGATGTATTTTTATTAATTTTCCAATAATTAGTTTAAACATCTATGCAGGCTGAAAGTTTAAATACAGGTAGAGATGTATCTGGAGAGGGTGTTCAACAAGCATTGCTTAAAATGCTTGAAGGAACTGTGAGTGCTATTCATGCATAAGTGCTTTTCCATTTGATATTCATCATCTTAGAGGTCTAAGAGTGTTGTAATGCTTTTATTTGAAGTTCTGGAACTCTGCATTGTTGGATGATTTTGAATCTTTCTGATGGTTTATTTTCAGATTGTAAATGTTCCCGATAGTCGAGCTCGAAAGCAGCCTCACGGTGAAGGCATTCAGGTCTGACCTTAATGGTTTTTGTCTTGTTTTGCTGCCTAAGTTGCACCTTTTTTTTCAGAAACTTCTATGTTTACAGTGAATGGCTAGTCCATTTCTCACTAACCAATAACCAGATGTTACTGACTGCATTTTTATGCATCTTTCTTTATTACTGAATCAGTATAGCCATGAAACGTGTCAGAATTGTTGCATGAACAATTGAACATAGATCAGCAAGTGCAAAACCTGTTATGGATCCATCCCTATACCCTATATGGTCAGGCTAGGACTTGTATTCTAACACGTGTACTTATTGATAAAGACAAGATATTCAGGTGGTTTGAATGGTATAACTTTTAATGCTTAATACGTGTAATAATATACTAAAACGCAATATCGTATGGAATTTTTTTTGAGAAATGGAACAAGAGAAAAAGCTGAATACAAATTAATAGTGTGTAATGAAACAATATCCCATGAAAAGTTCTCAGCAAACCGACCTGATCTCACATTGTAGATCGACATATGCGCATTAAAGGTTTTGCTCAATGAATTCAAGGATCTTCCTGCAAACAAGCCGGCAAAAATGTCTGCATCAAAAATAAATTTTGTTTTAAGCTAAACTAAATGACAAGATTATGAGTCGATCAATTTGAAGAAATGAAATTAAAAGAATTCCTTAAGAATCATATGAAAGTGAGCACAAGGGAAACTTAACAAGAACTAGATGAATATGAGATAGATGGAGATGCTTAAAAGATGACAGCTTTCTACGTGTCAACAAAATTTTAAATCAAATTAGTTTAGTTGAGGCAGGTTAAAAAAATGAAACAAGAAGATTATAAAACATTGTGATAGGAATCTGATACAGGGGATAATCGGGGCCAAGGGTAATAGCTTTATATTGATTGAAATTGAAATTACAGAATGAAAGGAAATCAGAAGGATCAACCCTAATGGTTGTTTCCTCTGCCCAAGCTTAAAGCCGAAGAATACAAAATAGAAGGTAAAATGCATAAGTGCCCTTCTAACAGACTACCCTCTTTATAACTAATCCTCCTCTCATCTTTTAGTGCATGTGTAGGCAATTTATTATCCACCCTACACGTGTCCACCCTTGGATTTCCTTCTTACGTAGACTTTCCATGGTTTGGGCTCAGTGGGCTGTTCTGCTAATATTGGGCCATTACTATCAATGCCACCCTCGTCAAGATCAGGCCAAGCCTGAAGGTGGGGAATTGTTGGGAAATTGTAGAAACGTCTTCCCAAGTAGCATTTTCAGCAGAGTCGCCGGTCCATTGGATCAACCATTGCTTGGTGCGGATGCCCTGTTTGGTGAAGGAACGAGAGGCGGTGAAGGAACGAGAGGCCAGGCGTTTGAGTGGGTGAGGGGCAACCATGGAGTCCATCTCCATGCCCTGGGGAAGGGATGTCTCAGCAGTGTGATTACCGATAGCCTTTTTGAGGAGCGAGACGTGGAAAACTGGGTGAATCCGGGCAGAGTCTGGCAGCTGGAGTCTGTAAGCCACGAGCCCGACTTTGGCAACAATTGTAAAGGGTCCGTAATAACGTGAAGCAAGTTTCGGCGAACAACCGACTGTTGGTGGTGTGGCCGTAGTTTGAGGAACACGCGATCGCCCACTGCGAAATCCATCTCACGGCGGTGCTTGTCCGCGGTTGATTTCATACAAGCTTGGGCCCGAGCCAGATGATATTTCAGTTGTCGGAGTGCCTCGTCACGATCTGATAAATCCTGGGCCAACCAAATCGCAGTTAATTTCCCCAGGGACAAATTGTAGCACGGTTGGGGGTGGGCGACCATAGACAATATCAAACGGAGTTGTGTTGGTGGAAACGTGGTAGGTTGTATTATGCCAAAATTCGGCCCAAGGAAGCCAGTGGGACCATGTTTTAGGCTGCTCAGCGGCGAAGCACCGCAGATAGGTTTCCAAACTGCGATTAACAACTTCAGTCTACCCGTCGGTCTCGGGGTGATAGGCTGAGCTAAATTTAAGGTGACTGCCTTGTGAGGCGAAAATCTCCTGCCAAAATTTGCTGAGAAAGAGTGGATCACGGTCGCTTAGAACGGTCTTTGGGATGCCATGAAGACGAATTATTTCACGGACAAAAACCTCCGCAAGATGACGGGCAGTCAGAGGGTGTTTGAGGGCGATAAAATGGCAATATTTTGAGAGTCGATCGACGACCACTAGGATGATGTCGAACCCTTTTGATTTAGGCAGCCCGGTGATGAAATCTAAAGAAATATCATCCCATATATTGCGTTCGGAATAGGCAGAGGTTGAAGAAGACCGGCGGGAGCGGTAGTGGAGGATTTGTAGCGTTGACAAGTGTCACATGCCTGAACATAGTTCTTGATTGTGGTTGTCATTCCCAACCAATAAATTTGGGAAGCCAGGCGCCTATATGTACGATAGAATCTAGAATGTCCCCCACTAGGACCATTATGAAAAATCGTTAAGGAGCTTAGGAATCCAGGGGGAGTTTGCGGGGATCACTAGTTTCCCTTTATGAAAGAGGTGGCCGTTAGATAAGGAAAATCCGGGGTGTGATCGTGGGTCGTTGGTAAGATCAAGAACTATCTTTTGAAGCTTTGGGTCGACATCGAATCCGTCTAATAGGGAACCACCCTCCAACCATTGAGGATAAGATAACAAGGTTTTCAATTCATTACCTTCACCTATACGGGATAAAGCATCTGCTGCCCCATTCTCCCTTCCAGGTTTATAATGGATGGAGAAGTCATACCCCAAGAGTTTGGCGATCCAATTCTGTTGATCGGTTGTGGCGATACGCTGATCCAACAAGTGGCGAAGGCTTTTTTGGTCCGTAAAAACGGTAAATTTGCGTCCCAAAAGGTAAGGTCGCCAGTGGTGTATAGCAAGAACAAGGGCCATGATCTCCTTGTCGTGGGTGGATTTGGATAAGTTTTTATCCGACAAGGCTTTACTAAAATAGGCGATAGGTTGTTGGGCCTGCATTAGAACAACCCCTAGTCCCCGGCCAGATGCGTCAAACTCAATTTCAAATGGCCGAGAGAAATCAGGTAGGGAGAGGACGGGGGCGGTGATCAGAGCCTGTTTCAATGTTTCGAAGGAAGCCTGAGCGGAGGGCCCCCAATTAAAACCATCGCGCTTAGTTAATTCCGTGAGGGGTTTGGCGATCTTCCCATAGTCGCGGATAAATTTCCTGTAGTAGCCGGCGAGGCCTAAAAATCCCCGAACGGCTTTAACGGACCGAGGGGTAGGCCATTGCTGAACAACCGAAATTTTGAAGGAGTCCATCGAGGTAGTCGATGGATTGGCGGCCGAAACTACTCTTTTTCTGGTTGACAACCAGTTGGTGAGATCGCAGAAGTTGCAGGACCCGTGAGAGGAGATGCAAATGATGTGGCCACGTTTGACTATAGACGAGGATATCGTAAAAAAAACGAGTACCCCCTGGCGTGAAAGTGGACGGAACACCTCATTCATTAAGGCTTGGAAGGTTGCGGGTGCGTTGGTTAGCTCAAAGGGCATGACCAGAAACTCATAGTGCCCGTTATGAGTCTGAAACGCTGTTTTCTCAATATCGGATTAGCGAACACGCACCTGGTAAAAACCGGATTTCCCCATACAACTCGTCCAACAACTCCTCGACGACAGGAATTGGATATTTATCTGGGATGGTGGAGCTGTTCAATGCCCGATAATCGATGCACATGCGCCATGTAGAATCCTTTTTCTTGACCAAAATGACGAGGCTAGAGTAGGCACTATGGCTGACCCGAATGATACCAGCAACTAACATTTCATCCACTTGTCTTTGGATCTCATCCTTGTGCAGATGGGGGTAACGATAAGGGCGAACACACACAGGATTGTGACCCTCGCGAAGGTTAATGGCGTGCTCAATAGATCGAACGGGGGGAAGGCCTTGAGGAGATTGGAATAAGGAAGAGAAATCAGATAAAACCGCTGCCAACTGATGTTGTTGAGTTTCCGATAGGGTGGGTACGAGATCTGCTTCTGCAGTGAGGAGGTGCAATTGTTCGTCCAACCATAGTTTCAGAGAGGAAGAAGGACAAGGAGCGGAACCGGTACCCTGTAATTGAACAAGAGTGCCCTTATGCCAGAAACGCATAAGTTGCGTCTGCCAATTAAATATGACATCCCCAAGCGTGCCCAACCAAGCAATACCCAGAATTATATCTAATAACCCAAGGTCATAGACTAAAGCATCCACAGTACATGTGAAGGTGCCAAGCTGGATCGAAACTCCATAACATATTTCGGTGATCTTAACCCTGGTTCCATCCCCCAGACTGATGGTAAGCGGATTGGTAGGCCGGATTTCGAGTCCTAGGGCGAGGACTACTTGGCGAGATAGGAAATTGTGGGAGGCCCCGCTGTCGATTAAAATCAAAGCTGGAATTCCGTGTAATTCACCCAACAACTTTAAGGTTTTCAAAACTGGGGGGGGGGGGGGTCAGGTGAGGTTCCATAAAGTTGGAGGGCATTGCATTCACCATCCAACTGAGTGTCATCGTCTATCGGCTCTTCAATACGGCGGATTTCACCATCTTCATCCACAGTTTCGCTCTCAGCCAATAACATGACTCTAAGTTGTCCCTCTGAGCATTTGTGCTGAGGGGAATATTTCTGCCCGCAACCGAAGCAGAGCCCTCGCCGACGGCGATCGTCCCACTCTTGTTTTGAGAGATGTCGTGTTCCCGACGATCGATTCACCGTGGGAAGGGATTTGGGGTCATACGGTTTGGACTGGGCTTGGCCAACAGTAGTGTTGGGTTTAGATAAAGAGGTATGAGGGAAAGTAGAAGAGGTGGACTTATCTGAGGTATGGGTCGGCCCATATTTCCAAGTGTGCCCAAAGGAGGATCCCCCAGAGTTAGGACGGCGATTTCCCTCGTGAAATACCTCTGTCCCCGTTAGCAGAAGTCGCTGTGGCCACATGACGAGCAAGATCCATTGCCTGGTCGCAAGAGGTGGGACAAAGAGCTCTAACCCAATTGCGGATATCGGTATGAAGACCTCGGAGGAACATTCCAACTGCTTGTTCCTCAGATTGATCGGGAATTAAGGCGGATAGGGCTTCAAATTGCTCAATATATGTATCGATATCTCCTTCCTGGTAGAGGGAGCCGAGGGCTTCGTGCGCATTGAGGTAGCGAGTACCCCCGAAGCGGGTAAGGAGTTTGTCACGGAATTGCTCCCAAGTAGTTAGAGGTTGTTTAATAAGGAGGTTGGTTAACCAATTGAGGGCAGAACCATCCATACACATCTGGGTGAGTTGGAGTTTCTGGGGAGGAGGGGTGTGGTGAACCTGAAAATATAGCTCGACTTTGGTAATCCAACCCCTAGGATCGATGCCTTCAAACACTGGTAATTTGACCTTAGGCATGGAGAAAAGAGATGCGTCAAAGTGATTGTGCTTAACGAATTTTCCCAAATCCGGATGCAGAGGTTTACCGTTGGAATCGAACACCCCCGATCCAGAGAATTGGCCTTCCTCTTGTTGCTGATGGGGAATTTTGGCTAACTTCTCGAGAGTATCAGGTAACTCGTTGAGAAGTTCCTTCATGGAGAGGATGGTAGCAGAGAGACCACTGACCTCTTTAGCGATGGATTCGATCTTCTCATCCTGTGCGTCGACCCGTGATTGTAATCTGGTACTGATTTGAGCTTCAGGAGCCACCATGATGTTCGATCCGGCAATGGAACCAAATTGATAGGAATCTGATACAGGGGATAATCGGGGCCAAGGGTAATAGCTTTATATTGATTGAAATTGAAATTACAGAATGAAAGGAAATCAAAAGGATCAACCCTAATGGTTGTTTCCTCCGCCCAAGCTTAAAGCCGAAGAATACAAAATAGAAGGTAAAATGCATAAGTGCCCTTCTAACAGACTACCCTCTTTATAACTAATCCTCCTCTCATCTTTTAGTGCATGTGTAGGCAATTTATTATCCACCCTACACGTGTCCACCCTTGGATTTCCTTCTTACGTAGACTTTCCATGGTTTGGGCTCAGTGGGCTGTTCTGCTAATATTGGGCCATTACTATCACAGTGAAACCTAAAAAGATCAA
The DNA here is from genome assembly GCA_954870635.1 of Arctium minus. NCBI lineage: Eukaryota > Viridiplantae > Streptophyta > Magnoliopsida > Asterales > Asteraceae > Arctium > Arctium minus. The sequence continues at coordinate 37,054,392 of OX941087.1, read as the reverse complement.
GAAGGTTCACCCCTACTTTATTACGTCCACAAACTCCTGTGTAAGGGTAACTCATTTGTTATACTTGACTAATGCATGCATGCATTCATTTACCTCTGCTTCTGCTAAAACGTCTGCTCATATTCCAATCAATGCATATAAAAGCCTATGTTGGATAAGACAAATTCATCTCAGAAAGTGTTTGTCTCAGTTTCTCCTCAACTGGTGCACACCATCCATCTCCTTTGTACCCACATTTTCAATCTTACCCGTCATTGTTTGTTTGGCCACACATCTACATGAGGATTTGCATTTCTGTCATACTTGTGTCCATGTCTTATTTGGTGACCTAACGTTTCCTTGAATCTAGCAGGTTTTACCACGGTCTTATAGAAACTTTTTGCCATTTCATCCAACCAAAAGACTAACATCTTTTTCATTTCTCCAGTCCTCATTTAAACCTATCCAAATAATTAAAGATTTCATATGGTCTACATATGCTTATATTATAGTCCACTTGCCAATTAGCAACAGTGGAGTTTGTACATCATGCATCCTAGTCTGTTCTTGTTTGATCCAAAACTTTTGGATTCTGAAATGTTTCTCTCAACATCCAACTTCACATTAACAACTTGCCTAGCCTTATTAATCAATACAGTATCATCCATGAAAAGTATAAACCATTGGATAATGTATATCAGCTTGTATGTATCTCCTTTTTATGGGGTCCTTTATAAGCGAAAACAGAAAAAAATAAGAAGTCAATGCTGACGCTGGTAGAGCCCTATAGTAATAAGGTGTGCATTTGTCTGGCCTTCACATGCTTTCATGCTTATTCTGCACGAGTTGCGGTCAGACAAGTTAGTGAGATACAAGAGAGAAAACAGGGAAACAAGTGATGCTAAATAATACTAGTTAGTCATACTACTCCCTGAGAGCATCGGAATGCCAACAATTTGATTCAACTGCTGTGATATGTAAGAGTCATGGAAGGCAATAACATTTGGTATTCACAAATTTTTCCCTTGAACTTTCTTGCTGATTAGGCACAACAAATAGGAAAAAAAAACATGCGGATTAGGTACCCAAAATTTATGCATTTGATTTTTGCTAGGAAATTCGAATGTTAACACTGATCAACATATATACTTAGGGGTTGTTTGATTTTTTATCCATTAAGTTCTGAATCTATTAAGTTATCTTTACGCATTAATCTGTCTGGATAAATTAATAAGTTGTTGTTTGATTTTTGTTCTGAATGAATAGTCTGAACAACAAATATGACCATTTTAACCTTATGTCTACATAAGTGTTGAATGAAAATAAACTGTTTGATAAATATTTAAAATGACAAAAAATATTTAATAATGTGAATTATTTAAAATAACATAAATAATATGAATTCAACGAGTTCATAACACAATACTTAATAACTTAAAAACAATGAAGTATTATTGTTTGATTACAATTTTCTTAATTTATGCATGTTGGTAAACTATTTATTTTTTAGAGTTAATTACACTCTGGTCCTGTGGTTTACTCAAAATCTGGATATGGTCCCTATTTTGAAATAAGTACACCAGGCATCCCTGTGGTTTGCATTTCGTTGCACTCTGAGTCCCTGAGGTTTGCATTTAGTTGCACTCTGGTCCCTGTAATTACACTGATGGACCCAGAGTGTAACGAAATGCAAACCTGGTGTATTTATTTCAAGAAAGGGACCATATCCAGATTTTGAGTAAACCATAGGGACCAACGATGTAATTAACTCTATTTTTTAGTGAGTCGTGTGATTAAAAATTGTAGGACAAGGGTAATTTTGGAAAAATTCTAACTTAATGCATTAAGATAGGATGTGCTAACTTAACATGTTAAGTCAATCTTTTAGTATTAAGTTGAAATCAAACACCTTAATATAACTTAACCAATTAAGCTAAGCACCCATTAAGCTTATTAAGTTGAAAACAAACACCCCCTACACATGATGACATGAACCATTAAATTCAATATCAAACTTAAAGATACACATGTGTGCGCACATGCAAATCACAAATCTGCTGTCCTTCAAAGCAGGGGCTATCTTAGATTATTATGGTGTGCTCATTTCTGAAAGTTCTCATCAGTAGTTCAATTGGTTGCAATATTTGCAGGTAGATACAAAAGATATCCTTTTTATATGTGGTGGGGCCTTTGTTGATCTTGAGAAAACCATTTCCGAGAGGTGGATACTCTTACACTTGCTGCTTTCTGGTGGATTCATTTCAGTGTATTCTTGATTGATAATCTTTTTTAACCCTTCACTACTTTATCTCAGACGACAAGATTCATCTATTGGCTTTGGTGCACGAGTGAGGGCTAATATGAGAGTTGGTGGATTAACTAATGCTGTGGTTACATCTTCACTGTTAGAATCTGTGAGCGATTTTCTGCACATGGAATAACTTTTTACATTAAAGCAGTGAACATTTTACTTACATTTTGAACCTTTTAAATAATACTGATTAGTGAACCTGAAAGCTGCTTTGAATTTCAGGTAGAAAGTGGTGACCTTGTTGCATATGGCTTGATACCCGAGTTTATTGGTCGATTTCCTATTCTAGTGAGTTCATCTGCCCTAGATGAGAACCAACTTCTTCAGGTTTGTATTGTTTGTTAATATTCGTGGTATGAATTTATTTACTATTAAAGATCTGGTTGTCAAGGATCAGAAATTCAATTTTGGTAAAATACAGTTATCTTGCATTCCTAGTTCCTGTTGGCCTAGAATATTGTGCATGAGTTATCTGTATAAACCTATATATGTATCGTCATATTTGTTCAGACATAGAACTGTTATTTTGTCTTTCCTCAATTACGAACACTGTGTTCTCGAAACCTTTTTTGAAGGAAAAGAAAGGAAAGGGAGGGAAAAGTGGGGAAAAGAAAAAAGTAAAAAACCACGTGTTCTCTGAACTTTTTTGGAGGGAAAGGAAAGGAATAGGAGGAAAAATACCATTTATGTTTCCTCCTGAATGTGAGAAGAAAGGGAGAGAGAATATCTTAAAGGAGTCTGTGATCTTTTATGACAAAAATACCCTCATAAGGAGAAGGGAGAAAAACAAATCTAAAGGGTATATTTGTAAAAGTGACATCTTTCCTTTCCTTTTCTCCGGTTCATGAACATGAAAAATTGTTTCCTTTCACGGTTCAATTTGTTTAACTCGAGCTATGAGTTGCTGTGATTTTATGCTTTATTTTCACTTCAATGTTAGTAAAGGAAAAAAAGAAGTCCTCCTATGAATTAAAGCTGTAAAAACCAGTCATTTTATATGATTTGTGAGTCTTAAAAGATCATTAGAACATCAAAATGATCATTATCCATATGGACATGCGTTTTTAAATTATTCATCTCTATTCCTTAATGGAAGCATCTTATATTCCCTACACTTGAACTACATTTGCATTTTTTTATTACTGACAGGTTTTAACGGAACCCAAAAATGCTCTTGGGAAGCAGTACAAGAGGATGTTCGCCATGAACAATGTAAATCCTTGTTTGCCACATTCCCCAGTAATCATTTTTTTTTCTCCTTCATGCAGGTCTTAACGTTCTGTGATATTAATCATCAATGTTTCTATGTGATCCCGTTTGTATTTCAGGTGAAGTTACATTTTACTGATACTGCTTTAAGATTGATTGCAAAGAAAGCAATTGCTAAGAACACTGGTGCTCGAGGTCTAAGAGCCATTCTAGAAGATGTCCTTGTGGATTCAATGTTTGAGGTATTTGAATTCTACTTTTGTATTATCAGTAAAGAAGCACTTCCATATAGACAATCTCTTAGGTTGCGTTTGGTATTCGGGATAGAATTGGATATGACAGAACAAAAACTTGTTGTCCCACGTTCAAGGTGACACTAGACTGAACATGACAGAACTAAGTAGGATAAAATTGCAATTTTTTGTGTCACCAAAATAGGTGGAACAAAAACCAGGAATATGAGAAAAGATTGGTAAATTACTAGACTACCCATGTCAAATTAATGCCCTAAAACCTTTGACAATTCTTTCACCCGTCTACCTCACTCTCATTTGTCTGGTCCCGTCCAGTCTAATGCCGGCTGTTTACCAAACTGACTCTTAAGAATGATCCAAGTTTTGTAATACCTTTTGCATAAACAACAAAGTTGAAGTGGTTGAGTGTATACATATTCATATTATGTGGGATTTCTTGTACAATCTCATATCACCACCTTTGCACAACCCTCTATTAGGGACCTTGAACCTTTAGTTTGCACCATTCATTCTTACTCATTTATTCTTGTATTTAAACCATATGTCTATACAAACAAGATGGCAAGATAAGAAAGACGTGAATTGCAAACCTCGATTTAGAACCCTGGGTGCACATATCCTTTCAGTGTCTATATGTATATACATATACATGATATTCGTGGGATTTAGTGGGTCGGTTTGGTTTTTGGTGATTTTAATTATTGCATTGCAGGTTCCAAATCCTCCGGAGAAAGGAATGGATTCGGTTGATGCGGTGGTGGTTGATGAAGAGGCGATAGGATCAGTAGAGAAACCGGGGAGTGGTGCAAAGATTCTTCATGGAAATGGTGCATTACAAAGATATCTCACAAATTCTTCAACAGATCCACTGGTATGTATGTATGTATGCATGCTTTTCTATTCTTCATTGAGTTTATACATACTTGGATTATTGAAACTTTTACAGGAAGCCATTGACTGAATGAAATTACAGGAAGCAAGACAAGTGAAGAAGGATGTCTTTGACTTGGAGGTTGCTATGAGTTTGTAAAACCATCATCATCATCATCATGATCATGATCATCATCATGGGCTTGTATGTACATCTTGAAACCAAATGCATGATTCAATATCACATTTTCTTGATGGCCTTCCTAGTGTTCCTTCCAAATTAATAAGCAACCCAAATTCAAGTCCCTGTAGCTTTTTTGGGTTAAAATGATGTAAATAACCAATTTTCAAAATTTAATGGTATTTTATTCAAAATAAATGTTTAGGGACTTTTATTATTCAAAATGATTACTTATTTTCGTTCAAAGGCAAAAAAGGGGTTCAGAAAGTTAATATTGAAAATGAGTGTTTTTTTTTTGGAGTTTTTGAACTTCTTCCAATAATGATAATCATATGCTTGGACGCAACACAGAGCTAGGTTTTTATTTATTTATTAGATATGAATTATTAAACGATTGGTTAAGAAACCAATTATTAATTGACGACGATTTGAAGGGGGGGAAAACTAATCGTCAATTTATAAATTAACAAACAGGTTAAAGTGGACGGGACCTCGACTGTCATTTATACAAGGAATCGGCTAAGATCCAAGACTGGTTATGATGTAATGGTGATACTTTTGGTTACCACGAGAATTCGTAATGTAACTACGCCTTCAACTACTTCAAATTTTATGAAAACATCTCAAGTTTTAACTCATTCGATGCTATTAATCATTGTTGTACACATCAACTTTCAAAAGAAAAAAAGAATGTTGTCTTATATAGGGGAGGGTTCAATTTAAGATCCATGATGATCTATATTCTTTAAGATTCATATTTGAAATTTAAACTGATTCAAAATCTCGATTATAATTTGTACATTTATTCGGTACAAGTTATAATTAACATTTACATTTGAATATTCTATGTTAGGATTCACGTGTTTACATATGAATTTTAAATTGATTTAGAATTTCAGTTATAAATTTTAAGATGATTCATGTACAAGTTATGATTAAGATTCACAAACCCTGTGAACTTGAGGCTTTAAACTCGAACACCGATGTACATAAGATTCCGTCCCATACATGCTTTTCTCATCTATCTATCGAACTTCCGATCAAGCATCATCATTGCCATTTAACTCCGACATGCTTTTCTCCTCTTGCATTTTTGACAAATTCCGACCCTACTGTCAAACTCCGACAAACACCGATGTGCAAAGATTCTAGCCTCCGCCTGTTGTCGTGCACAACGATCTTCCGCACAGATTTAGGTGGATCACAATGGTCACACTGTATTCATGGGATTTAAATAGTGGATCGCATTGTATTTATTGGGTTTAAACAGTGGATCAGAGTGTTATATAATTTCTACTGTGTTTTAAAAGATATTTACGGATCACATTGGATCACAATGTGATATAACCTCTCTTGTGTTTTAAGTATATCTATGGATCACAATGTTAATGTTGATAATGTAAAACGTGTATTACAATGTATTTCACACTGTATCACAATGCCAAAGTGGATAGGAGAGAGAGGAGGGAATAAAGGAGAGATGAGAGATAAAATTTTCTAAATACCTAGAATGTCTTTTATGTAAAAATTTTATTTAAAATTACCAAAATTATTAATTACCTAATTTAACTTTTATTTTAAGATGATTTGTGGTTGAGATCGGACCTCATGAATCTCACAAAATATCTTTTTTTTTTTGGAAAGGATGTCCTGGACCTTTGGCCCAGACTAATCCCTTGACAATGAAATCGACTGCTAAAACATGCAGCCCTGAGGTTATACCAAGTGGCCACAAAGTTGCGAATGCAGGGAATCGAACCCGGGTTGAGCGCTATGAACTCCCCAGGTGATTACCGCTACACCACAAGCCTTGTGGTTTCTCACAAAATATCTTGTTTCCCATAAATGGCCCCCTATATTGGGTAGTAATAATTTAAGAAGTCGCTAATTTATGAAAACTGTGAGTTCCAACCATTTCCACTAAATGAACCTCATTTGTTTGATGCCCAGATATATTGCATAATACTTTTTCTTGAAATATTTGATTGTTTATCGTGCAGTTGTTATGATGCACAATGTGATATCATCGTTGGATCCATTTGCCACAATTCTACATTAAATTAGATGATAGTCACCTTGTGAATCCATATTTTGTGCATATCTATATCCTACCGTTACAAACCCTTTTTTTTTTTTTTGCCAATGTCACCTTGTGGATTTAGATTTTATGTATATCTATACTATCATTTAATCAGTCGTTGCTAATTACACATGCAAAAACTGATAATGTAAAATCCCAATTTTTTTCCATATATTTTTAATGCACAGATGAAGGTCATCTTTTTTACCAATTATTTCGATTATACCATTCATTTTTCAAAACGTAGTGACTGGATGAGAATGAATCTTGCGGTTCTCATTATTTACAAAGTTTTCCTATGAACAATTCTTTTATATATAATACATATATGGTGATGATAAACTTAAATTTTAATAAACATAATCAATTAAAAATCGAAGATATAGGTTGTCTAAAACCTATTATCTTGTATGGAATCTCGTAACATAAATTAATACATTTAACAAACTTAACACAAAACCTTTTTATTTAAGAAAAACGATAAATAATGAGATATTTTTAGGCATGGAAATTGGCCCCGGTCCGTCGGGGAACCCGGTCCACCCGTCCCGATCGGGGATGGGGATTCCCCGCTAAACCGGGGATGGGGATGGGGACGGGTATCACACTCCCCGCCCCGCCCCGTCCCCGTTTTATATTTTAATTAATATTTGATATATTATTTATTTAAACTAAATCGGTAATTCATAATTTTCTATTTCCTAACTAGGTTTATAATATAAAATTGTTATTTTTTGGATGTTAGTATGTATTTTGGATGTCAATCAAAATACAATTACTCGATATGGTTTTGAATCTTACTCGATATCTTTTGGTACGTTTGAAGTTAAGTTTTTTTTTTTCCGGTTGAATTTCTTTTGGTTTTAAGTTATTAATTATTATATGATGTTGTGATTTTTATACTAAATTAAATTTCTTTCGATTTTAGGTTTGTTGGAAATATGTGATATTTAAATATGTGCGGTGTCTCATATATTTGATTTAAATAGCTTACATAAACGGAAAAAGAAAATCTCCGTTTCCCCGTTGGGGATCCCCGTTCTCCGTTGGGGATAGGGATGTGATCATATTCCCCGACGGGGACGGGGATGAAGATGAGGGATTGGGGACGGGGATGGGGATTGAGGTCCCTGTCCCATCCCCGCCCCATTTCCATGCCTAGATATTTTTAAAAGGATAAGGGAAGGGTGTGTTGGGTCCCACTTAAAGTCCAGTTGCGATGTTCCACGTTGGATTGGTAGGTCCGCTCCTATCCAATTCCTTCTCAAATAATGATATCCAAAAGAAAATATAGTCAACCAATGACTCCCAATGCGGTATCTGTCCCCTACGACCAATGTTCGGTTTTTTGGTTGACCCGGTGTGGTGACTGGGTCACGGTCCAACCGGGTGGTTGACCCGGTTTCAAGAAATTTTATGTATTTTTCATTTTCTTGTATATATATATGTATATATATATATATATATATATATATATATAAAACCAAGAATTTGATGTCCACAAGTTAAAACATTAAAAATACACATAACAAAAAGTTTTACATCAATCCAAAAACATTAAAAAAAACACATATCAACAAGTTTTACATCAATATAAAAACATAAAAAAACAAAAATATAAGAAATTGATTTTTTTTAACCGGGTCAACCCGGGTTTTTACCGGTTCAACCGGTTCTATCAAAAAACCGGCGGTTCAATCCGGGTCGTAATTGACCCGGTCTTTTCACCGGTTCCCGGTTCAACCGGTTGAACCGGACGGATCAACCCGGGTTTTAAAACATTGCCTACGACCCTTTTCTAAATACTAGTATCATTTTACCAAAACACTTGTTTATTTTTCCTAATTTTAGTTACTTTATCTTTCTCCAAAATAAAAGGTCAAAAAAATTTAAAAACTTCAAACAATCACGTCATTTCTAAAAATTTCTTCGCTTTTAAGATTACAATTTTAATTATATTATTAAAATATTACTAAAAGTTATACATATTATTTTTATTACCTAAACATTTAGAAATTAGAAAATTATTTTCTCTTTCTTAAGCAATCATTTTTTGAGATTTCTCCAAATTCGAAGAACTTCACGTTCTCTCCCCTACTTTCTCCATTTTGGAGAAGGTCAATGTCGTTCTAATCTTTTTGGAGTTATTGTTGCACTTGTATTAAAACTATAGATTGATTGAATGATTAATAAAATAAATCAAACTACAAAATTTATACTATATATTATGTTAAAAGTGAACTTGTGTCAGTGAGTAGTCAAATATTCGGCCGTGTATTGTTAATAAACTAGAAATTGCAAATGAATGGGTGATTGATTGCAAATTTGTTGGTGAATTTTTCTATCTGACTTTGGTAGCCGTTGGGGTGAAGTCGAACAAGAAATCAATCACAAGAGTTGTTGTTTATTAACTTCGTTATCTGACAGATTTCTATCCTCAGAATCATAAGTTTACGACTTGTCTTGAAGTAATAATTCGTATTTCGGACTGACATTTTATGCAGGTGGTGTGTGGATTTACAAGATGCCATTTGGAAGAAAAAAAATGCATACTTATACTCCAGTAACTCCATTTTGACGTCCCGTATGAAGAAAGCGTCGAATCAAGTGAAGGAGCGAAGGAAAACAAAAAATTTGGCTTATGCTATTGTGCCATGCGATAGTGACATATGACACAATCGCTGACACAAACGCTCAAGGTGTACCGCGAGGATGTTAAGTTGGGCGATAGTGCCCCGCGATTGTGATACTATCAATATCGCATGACACTATCGTGGTTGGGGTCTAAGGGTATAAAAAGCTGTAGAATCTTAAAGTCTAGGGTTATCTCGGGATTTCTTGGCGGCTAAGCATAGTTCAGAGGTATTTTCAAGAGTTTGGAGCAAAAAGAAGGTTTTGCATTGATTGTGAAGATGGGAGCAACACGTAGAGCTACAAATTGGTAGTTGGTATCATTTATTGAGGAAGTGTTTCATTCCATGTACTTTTTGTTGAGAAACAATGTGTTGGAGTGTTGTTACTTTCTCTTTTATGATGTTGTTTTCTATTACTAACATGAGCTAAACATTTTGAGGTTGGGGGAATGATAGATTTTGGATTTTACAGATGAATATATGAGTATTGCATTTACTTAGTCATTACACCTTATTGGTTGAGTTTATCTATCTTGTGCTTCTTGCTTCGTAAGATTGGCCATCTTGCTATCTCTTGGTTGTATTTCCGTTTGAGAAACTGGTTGTATAACTTGATAAAAGTTAGATAAACCTAGGGTGGGATATTTGATAGAAATATACCAAGTAAACCCTAGTTATGTGTTTTGCAATTCTTATGCTTAATGAGTTGGGTGTGTATGTTTATTAATCGAGAAATTTCAATATATATTACATGATACATTCTTGCTATTGCTTGAGAAAGAGTAGTGAGTAATTAAGGAATTTTCATATTTAACCTTGTGTGCTGACTATGGAAGTGTGATATTTATATGTTTGATGGAATCCAAATGAAATCCAACCCCTAGCCTTTTCCTAATCATTTAAGTAATCCCTCTTTGGTGCTTGAATCATTGTTTGAACTGTTGTTCGTGCTTACTTCTATTTCTTTAGATAAGTAGTTTTACTAGTTATAACTTAAATCACTTTATCAACAGTCTAGTTAGAAGTTGCGGTAACCTTTGTGGTACTTAATCTCATAGTTCCTTGGAGCGATACTCGTACTTAGTACGTATTACTTGATTAACACCATACACTTGCGATAGATCTGGAGGGTTGCATAAACCCTCTTTCATTGTTTGACAGTGGTTTTGAAAGAAATCGCATCCAGGATTTGTAGTCTGGTGATTGATTCTGTTGCCATTAGGTAAAAAAAGTTAATTGAAGGAGCAAATGAGACATAAGTTGGTCGACAAAAGACGATTGAGGAGATAAGAAGGGTCTAGGGATTTGTGATTTGGATTGGATTGATAGAAGACCACAAATAATCAAAGTACGTAACTGAAATTGGGTCCCGAAAATTTAGAGGCCCTGTCCAGTGTCCCATTATAAACACACCAAAGAACGAAAAATGTTTTGGAGAATTTGTTGGAGATGCTCTCATTCATTGATCAATATTTGTTTTTGTTTCTATTTCCATGTAATAACTTGAAATGATTGAAAGTAATTAGATATATGTTGTCTACATTAAGTAGAATTGTTGGTGATATGGTGTGGTGCGGTTTAAAACTAAAATCGTGCCTCAAACCACAAAAAATAACACCGTGTAATATAATACAATACATTTCTATTTAATACCTATTTAAATATACAATTTATTGCATCGTAATACTTGTAATAAATAAAATTTAAAACAACTAAAATATCATAATCGATGTAAAATAAAGTACTAATACACACACTTAGCTGGCGTTTGTTTTTTAAGATGTGCTGAAGTCTGATTTCACTTCTGATTTTTAAGAGGTGGTGCTGAAATTTGAAATCTGAATCAACAAGACTGTTTGTTTTTGTAAACTATCAAACGTCTGAATATATATAATTGTCTATCTTATCTCTCAAATATTCAACTTAAATACGTCAATTGAAGTGAGCATCGATGATCGAAGGACGGAACGTAGAAAAAAAAAAGAAACAAAAGAAGGATGCTAATAGATTTGCGAGGTCGTGGAGTTTTAAACTTTTAATAATATCTCAAACACCGAAGCGCCGATTTAAGCGATTCAAGATGTTTTGGAAAGCTAATACACAAATCTACAATATTCATGCTTTGCATTTTTGCAAATTCGGGGTGCATTTGGGCTAAAACCGATGTTGAAATCAAAAGAATGATGTTGGACGGAAATAAGAGGTAATTAAGTGGTTGGGTTATCACTTAATTATTCAGAGGACATTAAAGGTTAAGAGGCTCTGAAAAGAAAGAAAAAACAAACGGTCTGAATTATCTTATGTCTGACCGAATCAGACATAAGTGGCAATTAAGAGCTTATTTCGAAAAAACAAACACCACCTTAATATAATTAAATTTAATTCCATAACAAAGTTTAATAGAAAAAATTAAAACAAATCCTAAAAAAAATTCAAAACAAACGACCACACACTCCTAAATAAGAGCCATAATTATAATGCACTTGATTTTGTATGAGTTATATATATATATATATATATATATATATGTATATATATATATATATATAGGGAGGAAAGTTCAAATGAGAACCATAACTATTTAAGAAAACAAGAAAACAGTAAATCATGTATAAAATCATATGTGATTTTACATTAATCGGCAAAAAAATGGACGCAAACGACTTTGACAACAACTTAACTTGTGGGGTAAAGTCGCGTGAATCATGATTTTGTATGTGAATCATGTATAATTTTGTACATTAATAGTTATTCTCGTGTTTTCTTAAATAGTTAGCGTTCTTGTTTGAACTCAACCATATATATATAGGGACAATCATTTGCAAACTTTTTAAATTATGCAAACTTACAAACCTATCTAGACCATCCGAAATTTTGATCAACGGTTGAGGATTTTTCGAATTTAAATTTATTAAAAAAAATAGGGAAAGGGTAGTTTGGGAATAACTTTAACCATTTTTAAATTCAAAATATATTAATTAATTTGAATTAATCTAAATATGGTTACATAATCTCTCCTTAATTTTCTCCATCATTACCTAATCTCTCTCTCTCTCTTTCTCACTCAAAAATCCGGCCACTGTTTCTCTCTTTCTCTCTCAAAAATCCGGCAAACCATCTCTCTCTCTTTCTCCCTCGAAAATCCGGCCACCATGATGAACAAGAATCCGGCCACCATGATGAACAAGAAAGTGAATTCGTCTATCTCTGAAAAATTCCGGCTACCATGATGAACAATAAAGTGAACCCGAAAGGGATGCCAAACTCCGGTGAAACCTTCTAAACTTCGGTGGGTTTTCTACATTTTCATAAATGGGTTCATATGTTTTTTCTCATATGAAACATGAAATTCTCAAAATAATCATATATTTTTATAATTTCATATATTTTCATAAACCGTCTTCATATTTTTTTCATAAACGGTTTTATATATTTTTCTCTCATTTAAATAATCGGATTTTTAAGTTTCATATATTTTCTTCTATATGAATATTCAGATTTTTTTCGAAGTAATCATATTTTTTTCGAAGTTTCATATGTTTTTTTCTCATATGAATCATGAAAATTTCGAAGTTTCTTATGTTCTTTCTCATATGAAACTCGCCGGAAATGGGGGAGGTCGCCGGAGTGGGAGGAGGTCGCTGCCGGAAGTGGATGGTGATGGTGGATCGTGAGAGAGAGAGAGAGAGAGGGAAAAAAAAGAGGGAGAGATAATTAAGGAAGTTGGTTTTTTTCCTAAAAATACGAAATTTGTAAAAAGACTGAAATATCTTTGGGTTGCATAGTTTGTACTAATAAAAAGTTTCTATTTGAAGGAGTCTCTCTCTCTATATATATATGTAGAGGAGAGATCAAATGCAAACCACTCTAATTTTGCAAGTCGTGCAAACCGTCAATTTCATTGGTTAAATTAATGAAATTAGGGGTGCTCAAAAAATTGACCAACCCGATCAACCCAACCCGAAAAACCCGAGAAAAATATCAACCCGAGGTAACCTGACATATAATCGATACAAAATTAGGACAACCCGAATCTGTTGGGTTGATATTGGGTTAGGCTCAAAGTAACTCGACCAACCCGATAACCCGATAAATGTTTTAGTGACTTCTCTAAAATTATTTGTATTTCTTTTTACCAAAAACAACTCGGCAATAACGAGCAATGGAACTCATAAGAGGACATTATTGGAAAGTTATATGTAATACATAAATATTTGATGAACTCGTATATTCTTTTAAATGATGGATCGTATTTCAAACGAAAATTTCCTTATTTTTATGTTTTCAATGTTGTTTTTACTTTGTTTAAACATAACCGACCAAACCGAACGAGTTGGGTTGAGTTGGGTTGCACTTTTGTTTGGGTTGGGTTGGATTGAAAATTCTCAAACCGCCAATATTGGGTTGGGTTGTTGAAACGCCTTCAACCCGATCAACGTAACCCGTGAGCACCCCTACATGAAATTGTTTCATATAATTATTTTCTTAATGAAATTGTTTCATATATTTGTGTTTTTTTACGTAAAAATGAAATTGTTTCATATATTTTCTTATTCTGATAAAACCTTTTCATTTTTACATAAAAAACACAAGTACATTAAACAATTTCATCAAAAAAAGAATTATATGAAACAGTTTCATCAAATTAAACAATTTCATTAACTTAACTAATGAAATCGACGGGTTGCAAAATTAAGATGATTTGGAATATATATACATAGGGTGGGTTCAAATGAAAATTCTTTTTTCATTGTGTACGTGAGGACCAATCTTAACCATTGATCAAAACTTAGAAAACTAATAAATGGTTAAAACATAATAAGATTAATTGAGAAATGATTAGGGACAAAACTGGAAATTTGAATCAGCGACTACTTTATTTGACTTTTTATTTTCTTTTTTAATTAAATTTTTTTACCACCTTAAAGTTTAAAATAAATTATTTTTAAAATTACTAATATTTTAATCAAACAAATTACATCAAAAAAACGAGAATTTCGTGCTCTTCGATATGACTTCATCTCGATATAGTTTTTTTTTCCAGTTTAACCGTTTTGTAAGTGAAATGCTATAAATGTTTTATATTTATTATGAATATGTATGCACGTCCCTGGGTGTCCACATTCAGTATGAATAACAAAGGTAAACGTTCATTCACTATTCATGATGAATAATGCAGTATTCAGGATGAATAATACACGAATTCATGATTCATATATTATTCATCATAAATTGTGTATTATTCACTCTGAATGTTGTATTAAAACATCCACAGTGTACGTGTTTTTCACCGAGCTTTTTCATAGTTTTTTTTACACATTATTGCCACATCAACAACTTAAAAACCTCCACTATGTGAAAAACCTCACCCAAGCTTTTTCATTATTTTTTAAAACTATTCAGGGTCCCACTATTTTAACTTTATATCATTTTTATTCTTATTTATAAAAATAAATACATTAAAATTAATACAAATACATATTTATTTAAATCAAGAAAATATTATTAATTTAATTATGTATTTATTTTACATAATTTTTTTAAATATTTTAATATGGATTGGAAAGTTTGAGAGGTATATTTATAGTAAAAATCTAGCTAGGTAAAAATAAAGAAAAAAAAGTTATTTTAAAAGTATGTACAATAAAATTAATAAAAATTAGGTTATTAAGAAGGGAAATTAATTAAAATAACCGTATTTGAAATCCGTATTACCAAAATGCCCTAAATCTCGATAACTTTGCCAAAATACCCCTTTTGTCCGGGATATAGGGCCGGGATGAGACCCATCCCGGGGTTAGGATGATTCGGACCAAAAAAGGATCGATCCCGGAGTTATGGCCGAGATGTACAGTTAAATCCCGGGGTTAGGACCGGGATGGGAGGGTTTCCCGGGGTGATGACCGGGATGGGTAACAAATTGATTGATTTTATATTATTTTAATATATATTTACATTTTATACCCCTAAAATTATTTAGTTAGCTTACTTTATACCTTTTACTTTTCTATTTTTCATTTTACACTTTCACTATATTAACACATATAATCGTATATTAACTAAAATACGTTAAAAAAATACGTTTTAATTCTAACAAATTACACCATTATAATCGTCTTTTTGATACCTTCGAAATGAGCCAAATATTGAATATTTTTGGATTTAATTATTTTATTATATATCATATATATTATATAATTAATATTTTTGAATATCATTAAACCACTACAAAAAATAATGTAAAACTAACAAATAAGATGGGACTCCCATTAAGCATATTAAGATGCTAACAAACATGTCTTAAATTTGGTCAATCATTTCACCTTATGTTTTTACCTGATTTTTTTTTACCATTGACCCATTAAACATAAAAGTAAAATTCAAATATCCTCATTTTAAAAATAAATGTATTGAAATTGTCGTATCTGTATAATCGATAATTATTAAAAGTTTTTACAATAATAATGATATTAAAACTAAACTAAATATAATATATAATAAATAATTAAATCCAAAAATATTGAATATTGGACTCATTTCGAAGATATCGAAGAGATGGTTATAATGATGTAACTTGTTAAAATTAAAACGTATATTTTTAACGCATTTTAGTTAATATACGATTATATGTGTTAATATGATGAAAATGTAAAATGAAAAATAGAAAAGTAAAAGGTATAAAGTAAACTAACTAAATAATTTTAGGGGTATAAAATATAAATATATATTAAAATAATATAAAATCAATCAATTTGTTACCCATCCCGGCCATCACCCCGGGAAACCCTCCCATCCCGGCCCTAACCCCGGGATTTCACTGTACATCCCGGCCATAACTCCGGGATCAATCCTTTTTTGGTCCGAATCACCCTAACCCCGGGATGGGTCTCATCCCGGCCCTATATCCCGGACAAAAGGGGTATTTCGGCAAAGTTATCGAGATTTAGGGCATTTTGGTAATACGGGTTTCAAATACGGTCATTTTAATTAATTTCCCTATTAAGAAATATATAAAAGTTGTATAAAAAGTATGTAAAATAAAAATTAAAAAATGTTAAATTTAAAAGTATGTATAACCGAAAATAAAAATTGGGCCATTAAGAAATCTGTTAGAATTGTATAAATATGTCAAATTTGAGATATTATTTTAAAAATATAAAATATAATTACTTTCATTATGTATTTATTTACATTATTTATCTAATAATTATATTTAAATAAGATTACTTTAAATATATTAATAAATAAAACTGGTTAATAAATAAAACTGATTAAATACGAATTTTTTATAAAATTCTATAAAGTTAAAACTGATTAAATACAAAAAAACTTCGATAAGCAGGTTGTAACACCCTCAATTCTGGAAATAGCAACTAATTTAAAATTTTCTAAATACATCAATAAATGATTCATATACAATCACAAATTAAGATTTAATCTCAATACGCACATTCATTCTATACATACAGGCTAGGACGAGTGCTACTAAAACGCAAATAACGGTTACTATCTCTAACATGCGGAAGACTTCACCAACTACTTACTCCCGTGTAAAGCTAAGGTTCAACTCTTCATAGTACTGCTAGAACCGAATCCCCAACCGGAACCTGATGCACATGCCGACAAATAAAAAGGTTAGGCTTAACGCCTAGTGAGCTCAAGAGTTTTAACATGAATAAATACTTTTAAAAGATAGACTTCTCTTAAAACATGATCTTTCAATTGATGCACTTTAAAACATAGAAACAACTCTTTTTAATGTCATGCGCTTTCAAAGATAGACACCTTATTTCAATCATGCTTTATAATTTGATTGCAACTTAAATCAACTCGAAACATGCATGTGAACCGGCTCCCATTTAAGAAATGTGGATAAAACGTTATATTCCAAAACACCCAAAAATCAATTTCAAAACCATATATACCGTACATCCGAAAACACCAACTGATAATCCAAGATCTTATGAATCCTAGAGAGAGAAAGTAGAGAGAGAAAGTAGAGAGAGTAACAAGGAAGCGCAAAGTATGTATTCAGATTAATGTGCGTGTGTTTCTTTACTAGACACAAAGACCAAAGAGACTTAAATACCCTTGGTCAATACAACACAGAATAAGCACTAAACACAGTATATGACCAAGCCCTATAAATACAATGATTACTATAAAATCAGACCTAACAATCTCCCCCTTAGTAATCATTGGCGCTTTGGTCTTCAAAAATCATCTTCTTTAACAGCATGGACCAACAAAGCAACTTTGTGAAGCTTTCTGACTTTTTAAGAAAAAAATTCTTCTCAGCATCTTGCAGATTGAAAATTTTCTTTGCTGCTTAAGCTCAAGATGATACACTTCTTTTGAATGATCTTGAATGAACTGTGATGATCGAAGCAGGAACAACAAAAGAATTTGTTGTAGCTGAGAGAATAGAATCTTTGAGCGAATCTTGATCAACAGATAAACATTTGAGCTCTTTGTCTCTTTAAAATCTCCTTGATTTCTCTGATTTCTCCCCCTCATGACCTTGATGAACTGGTTCAACTAGGTCATGCCAATGTTGGAAACGAGACAGCTTAAGATCTGCAAAATCAAAGAAACAGAGAAAATAGAGGAGGTTTGCGCTTCATGTTGGATGCGCAAACCAAGATTTGCGTTTCATGAAGGGAGCGCAAATCAAAGTTTGCGTTTCATGTGGGACGCGCAAACCAAGGTTTGCGGGTCATGCTGGAAGCGCAAAGCTGACTTAGAAATTTTTTTACCTTTTGAAACCCTTTGACTCCCCCTACACAAATGCACTTGATATGACAATTCAGATTAGCATTCATATAAAGAAAATCAGATACTCCCCCTCAAAACCAGATATAATCTTTGAAATACATTCTCTTTGTTTACCCCCCCCCCCCCTTGAATAATGCATAAACCCATTAAAATATATTTATGAGAACACAATGATCAAATATTAATGTACAAAGAAAAATATACTGAATGTAAATTTTGAAACAACTAAACATATAAAATTTTAAACACTAAACAAATTAAATTTTACAGAGTAAAATATTACAATTTTATCAATCAGTTGAAATCAAGCATATGTTATTGGATACAAGAACAAATTTCATTGCATATCAAGTTAAAACATGTTCAGTTTCAAAAACTTCCATCAATCTATTCAGTGTGCTCACATGCGAATCTTCGATTAGCTTCAAGAAAATGCAATTCTAAAATTATTATAGAGAACTTTGCATGTACTGACACTAATTCATCAAAAATTAAGACTTTCACAAATTTACAGTTTTATCACAACTCAAACATATCACCAAGTATCATGAGATGTGTGCTCATTGGCATCTTTTAGCAGTGTGCACATTGGCATCTTAACATGAGTGTGCTCTTTGGCATCTTTTAAGCTTGTGCACTTTGGCATCTTTTGATCAAAAAGTTTATTAAGTAAAGAACATGCCGTAAACGTAACTTTCTATCTAACCCTATTGCAGGATTTGGGTCAGTCGCTCCCAGACCAGTTGGCCTTAGGGGACTAGGTGTCAAGCACCCCTTGGAACTTACTCTCCCAGATCAGAAAGGCTACATCGACATATCCTAAACCCATTCATACCAGTAGAACATGACTTTTGATCTGATTCTATTGAAGGATTTGGGTTCGATCACTCCCAGATCAATTGACCTTAGGGGACCAGATGACAAGCATCCCGAGGAACTTACTTTCCCAAACCAAAAAGGTCACAGGTACAAACTTTTAAACTTAGAGATTTCTGTATTTTAAGAATTTAATAATCATCTCAATCACTCAGATCAACGTCTAAATGCTTAGCCCATATTTTCATTCCGATCTATAATTCTGATCATTTAGGTAGTCTAAGCAAAGTAAACTATAAAAATTCCGAATCACACAACTTTAAAGCAGTAATAAAAGTTTCAAACATGTTGCTGATTTTTCGACTTTTGTAAGACTTGAAAGTTGAACATATAAAACTTTAATATAAACAAAGAACTTGAAAATTTATCCTAGACACATATTTTATTCAAAAGAAAGAAAAAATGTAAAACTTTAATTTATAGAATAAAATTTGTAAAGATTTAAACTTTTAAACTCAATATGCCGATGTTAAAAATTTTCCTTAAAGACAAAATGTAAAGAATTCAGCAAATTGATATTTAGTTGGAACAAAATAAAATTCAACTATTTCATCTTTTACATTAAAGAAAATAAATTTGTGTCTCATATTGAAAGAAAATTTTGGGTAATACAAATTCATGAGATAGATAAACAAGCTCAGATTCTTGAAACATTGAGAAAAACTGGAATATCATCATTATCAGAGATAAAATGCAGCGAAAATAAAATTGATGTACTCACAATATCTCATATAGTCAGAAGCTTAAAAGCTTTGAAGAACGAGTTCTAAACTGATTTGTTTAGAAGTCGTAGTCTATGAAGTACGGGTCCTGAGCTGAAATACTCAGAAGCCAATATTCTCTTACTCCCCCTTAACATGTGATGCCTGCAACTTTAAATCAGATTGAGATTTGGGTACCCACTTAAATTTGGGCCCGTGTTTGTTAGTTGCAGTTCGTATGGGGAAATATTTGTCAGACTTAACATTTAAAGCACGAGGAATATGATCAGAAAAATAATCACAACCATCAGAAGAGAAAGCATAATCATCAGAACTAGAATCTGAGGAAGAACATGAGACATGTTTTGAAATTTGAATCATTTGCTTTATAGAGTATTTTGAAATTTTATTACATTTAGCAAATGAATCACTGTTATAAAGTTTGTCTACACATTTATCCCCATCAACAATAGATTCATCAGATGTCCGCCTCACTCTCCAGATTTGCTTCTTTGACTTGCTCACAGTCCTATCTGAAAGAATAGAATCGGAAGAATTAGAACAGTCAGAAATAACTGTATCTCGTTTCTTCGACTTCTTTGACCCTCTTCTTTTACGACTAGGCCCAAAACTCACGCGACCATATTAAAAGGAATCTAAATACCAAAACACGGGGATGACATATTTCATTCAAACCTTAATATACGAGGAGGAAGGTCCAATATTAAGGTCCTCATTCATTGTCGACCATATAAAAACAAATGACATTAAAGTAAAACATCTTTCTAATTAAAATACTGAGCCGACAACGGGGGAGACCCGTATCCGTTGTGGGTGGAGGAAACACATAAGTATACCACCTATGCAACGTTAAACGCATGACACCTCCCGACATCCCAACCAGGTGTCCCTACGACTTCTTTACAAGCGCACCACAAGTAAAGTTGACCTTGATGAATATCCCGAAGGACTCCACCTTAAAAGGCCCGACACACTTATAGACTACCTGTCCCAGGCATCAAGTGACAGAGGTCCTAGCGCCTACTTTGCCTGTAGCGCTACCAGACTCAACCCCTCCCAATGCTCACTTGTAAAATTTCCGGTCATAAGACATGGGTACTGAAGGTCACCCGCAATACCCAATCGATCATCCAAAACAGACTGACTTACGTGCCTATGGATCCAACGCAACAAAGTCTAACCTTACCGGACTAAACATGAATGACCAAAGCACTCGAGCCCGAAATCAACCTCAATACGCAACACGGCGCATTTGTACGTACGTCATAATTGGACCCTACATTGAGCCATATAAAACCGGACAAGTGTCCTCAAGACTCCTTTAAACGACATCGATCCAAAATACTCAAAACCTCTTTTTGACCAATGATTAACGCTTTTCAAATCATAAA
The DNA here is from genome assembly GCA_954870635.1 of Arctium minus. Lineage (NCBI taxonomy): Eukaryota > Viridiplantae > Streptophyta > Magnoliopsida > Asterales > Asteraceae > Arctium > Arctium minus. The sequence continues at coordinate 37,033,111 of OX941087.1, read as the reverse complement.
CATACTCAACCCATACTATGAAATCACACACTCCAAAATACTTGAATGGACTCCAACACAGTTTAAGTCGGGACAAAAAGTTTTCTAAATAGATTTATACTCTAACGTCGCATGACACAAAATTAAACCTTTTAAAGAAACACTAAAAATGCCTTTTAACCTGTTAGATCACAGATTTATTGGATTCAAGATCATCCAATCTGAAGATTGAAATCTGAAGCTAAAACTGAAAAGTCACTCTCAATATTAGTCTAATGTTAGTTTGTAATAAAATGTCAAAGTTTGTTTTTAGTATTTTATTATTATTCCTAAATATATATTATTAGATATTTTATATCTATTATTAGATATTTTAGGATATTTTATTATCTTAGATATTATGTTAGTTTAGATATTAGGATAGATGAGATATTATTAGATATATCATATCTCAATATCACAATTATCAATCGATCAGACTACTGTTCATCAGAGAGAAAAACAGAAAGAGCTTAAAAGAGAAAAACGCAAACATCGATCTGTAATCCGTGGTTTGTAATCTATAAGGTTGGTTAATCATATTTGTTTGTGATTGTGTTTTTTGATAACTACTTGATCATAGATAGGACCGACAATTGGTATCAGAGCTATAAACCAGATTCAAATCAAAATATAGAACTCGACACTGTGTTCTTCAAAATAGAAATCATTTTTGAGTGTTAGAGTGTTATTGGTGTTGAAATCGATCAGGTTGTGATCGAAAAGTGTTCTAGATCGATTGGGTATAGTTTAATTTCAGTATAGCACCTATAATCAATTCTAATTTTGTGATTTTGGTGCCTGTCTGTTCATGAGTTCAACGTCACTGTTCCATCGATCAGAACTTCAGAAAGTGTTTGTTTTTGAAATCAAAAGTTTGTAATCTGTTCTAGAAGTGTTAGTGGTCTATTTGTCAAATTTTGGGACTGCCAATCGAAGTCTAGATAGGTTAATTTGTGGATCAAAGTCGTTTTTTCGAAGCTGCAGGGATGAACTCGCGAGAGTGCAAGTTTTGCGCCAGTTCATAGTTTATTTTGCGCCATCAGCTTCTCGCGCAAAGTTCTTCTTTGCACGACCTTCTTCTCGCGCAAGTCTCCATTTTGCGCCATCAACTCTTCGCGCAAACCTCCACTTCGCGCGAACAACTACTCGCGCAAACCAAATTTCGCGCGACCAACTACAAACACAAACCTCTATTTTGCGCCATCCTCTTCTCACGAAAAAACTCCTCAAGGGTGTCAAATTCGCGCTATCAACTTCTTCGCGCAAAGTCCTTTTTCGCGCGACCCATTACTTGCGCAAAGTGACTTTTGCGCCAGTTACTTTTAGCGCAAAGTCTGTTTTTGCGCCAACCACTATTAGCGCAAGTTGTTCTTTTGCGTCAATATCCTTTAGCGCAAACTGTGCTTTTTGCGCCAGTTCCTGACTTGGTCTTTCTGAAAGGATGACATCAAGAGAAGCTCTAGCTATTGGAACTGACACAAAGCCACCAGTACTCTTCAGGGGAGAGTATGAGCAGTGGAAAGATCGGTTCATGGACTTCATAGAAAGATATGATTTGGGTGAATTAACCAGGAAATCTTTAGAGGAAGGAGCTATGCCACCTATTATGAAGACTCGTATGGTTGGGACTAAGGAAGAACCATATCAACTTAAGTTTGATGAACTCGATGGTGAAGACCTAAAGAGAGCAAAAGCTGATAGATTAGCAAAGTCTTTCATTCTTCAAGGCATTACTAATGAAATATATGTGAAGATTGACAGCTACAAAGCTACAGGCAAACAGATGTGGGATCAACTAGAGAAAATGATGCTTGGTTCAAAAGTTGGAAACCAGCTCAAGAAATCCAACTGCCTCAACAACTATGAAGAGTTTAAAGGCAAAGTTGGAGAATCTCTAGCAGAAACATATGACAGATTTGTGACCTTGTTGAATGAGTTAAGAAAGAACAAGGTCAATTAATCACAGATAGAGCTGAATGTCAAATTCCTAAGCATCCTTCAGCCTGAATGGAAAAGGTTTACAAGGCAGATGAAGCAAATAAAAGATCTGAACGATATTCCACTTCACGAGGTATATGAAACCCTCAAGCAGAATGAGGAAGAGGTGGATGAGATCATGGATGAAAAGAGACAAGGTGAGAAGACAGTTGCTGATTCAATTGCTCTTGTTGTAAAGAAGAAGAAGAAGAAAATGATTGTGTCTGAATCAAATGAGGTTGAAAGTGAAGAGAACTCTGACTCTGACGACTGTGAAAAACTAAAGCAGGCTATGCTTATGTTGACCAAGGTTTTTCAAAAGAAGTTCTACAAAAAGCCTAGCTCGAACAGTCAGAGGTATTCATCTAGTCCTAGTAACTATGTTCACAAGGAGAGGTTTGAAGGAAAGAGGTTAGAGGAAAGGAAGCCAGAAGAGAAAAGGTATAAAGCTGAAGAGACTAATCAGCAAGAACCTCCAAAGTGCTACAACTGTGGTAAACTTGGACACTTTGCCAAAGACTGCCGAAGAACCAAAGTCCAGAACTCCGACTACTACAAGAACAAAATGCTTCTTGCCAAGCAACAGGAAGCTGGAAAGGCATTGATGGCAGAAGATTAGTTCTGGCTAGATCAGTCAGACCAAGAAGATGAAAATGAAGAGAAGGCCGAGACAACGCATCTATGCTTTATGAGCAAGATGGAAATAGAAGCTGAAGCTGATTCCGATGAAGAGGACAACAAAGAGGTATGTGATTTAACTAAATCAGATTTCTTAAATCAAATGCATGCCATGATGACAAAACTCCAAGAATTAGATTCGAAATTTAAGCGTGAAAAGGGTGTTATTCATGACCAAAACCAATCAATACAGAAACTTAGCGAGGATATTGCTGAGAATAAAGTATTGGTTGAGACCTTACATAAAAACATTGACACCAGCGCAAAAGAACAGACCATAATTCTTAAAGAGATTGCTGAAACAAATTCTAAATTGAGATTGTCTGAGTTTGATTTCAAAGAGCTTACGAGAATGTATTCTTCGCGTTCCGAAGAAAACAAATCTTTACTTGCAAAATTAAATGCTTTAGAAAGTAAGTTATACTCATTGGGTCAAACTGAACAAACCATTCATCTAAACAAAACCAAAGAGCATCAAGAGAGTTGGGGAATTGGTAATGAGAATCCTAACTACCTTAAAAAGGGTATATCTGAAGTGCCAACACTTTATGATTTTACATTCTTAAGACTTTCTCAACGATTCCCTGAACTTAAAGTTTTCTGGACTGGACTATCTAAAGAGGATGAAGCCAAGGAAACAGAAAAACGAAAGAAAACATCCAAATTTCAACTTCCATTTCTTTATGGGAAGTTGAATCAAAGTTATAGTTCTGTTCAATCAAAATCTCTTTCAAATGATTTTTTTGAGAGTTATTCTGTAAAAGAAATGGAGGCTAATCCTGTTGAAGGTAAACTTTATGTCCCTCCTCTCATTTTGGAAAGTAAAATTTCTGAACTTGAGGAATCTTTAGCAGATGAAATACTTTTCATTGAAGTTAAACAAAAAGTGTTTTCAACTGTGCTTAAAAATAATGTTCTTTCTAAATCAACTAAGGCTTCAAAATTTGATGATATGTTTGGTCTAACTGATGGAGGGTTTGATTTTCTAAACTCTGATGGTGTTTTAGATGATTGTATTGATAAATTTGATTTTAGTGCCAAACTTCCTAATCATTCGTCTTTTGTTGTGAATTCCTTTGGATTATCCAGTATGTTTGAGAAAGGTAAATCATCAACGAAATTTGATAAATTAGTCTCTGTGAAAGGTAAGAAGAAATCTCTGCATTCACAGAAACCGATAACTACTAGTAAGCCAAAGAAGAAGCATTCATTTGATTCTCACAATTCTAACTCAAAAGTTTCAAATGTTTCAGATATAAGCAAGAAAAAGCTTGGAGTTAAATCTGAATGGCAACCAAAACAAAAGATAGATGAGAAGGATAAATCATGTTCTAGTGCTGATTGTAATAAGATTACTACTAGTAAAGATGATATAATTGTGGATGTTGTTTTTTCTAAACCAAAACTTGTTGATTCTCGCAAGAAATATTCAAGACAACAATTATTCTAGTTATCTTTGTCTACTAGAAAGTTTTCCAATTATGATAGAAATGATTATAATTCTCATAAACATTCTGATGATTGTTTTGGCATATATTTGTATATTCTCATCGTTCTAACTCTTCATATGATTTTCAAAGAAAAAGCGGACCCAAGTTTAAATGGGTGCCAAAATCAAGTGCTAACACAGTTGGATCCAAATACAATTGGATACCAAAGAAAAAGGATGAATCTGTATTGCAGGCACCTTCTGTTAAGGGGGAGTAGGAGAACAAAGGCTTCTAAGTAAATCAGCTTAGGACCCGTACTTCAACGAAGTCTGACTTCTAAACACAACAGTTTAGGACTCGTACTTCAGTGATCAAAAGACCTTACTCCTGTGTTGATAAGAGATTGTACTCCAATACTCCAATGAGGAAATCAACCATCAAGGGGGAGTACATATTTGTCTGAAATTTTATGCATATCTTTTACAATGATAATTTTTCTGATGCATAATTTCAGGGGAGTAAAAGACTTATGAATTCTGATTATTTCTGATCAGAACTCGTACTTTCATTGTTTTACTGCTTTTTGTCTTTTTTTTTATTTCAGTGAATAAATTTGCTTTGACTATGACTTAAGACTTTTGCAGTTTGAGAGATACTTACAAGATCATATCTTTATGACTTTAAGCTTGACTTCATGAGATGTAAGATTGCACGTCAAGGTATAATTCTTTATCTTAATCTCATATATGGTTGAAAGAAGGAGAACTTTCAATCATTGAAAACATGTTCTCAAAACTTCAAATCACTTCCCGATTCTTCATCAGATTTTATAATTTGGAAGTGTAAATTTCAATGTTTTCTTAATTCATCTTTGAGCTTTAACTGATATAGTTAAACCATTTTGAGCATCATATGCTTCATAGGAAAACATGATTTCATTGTGCTAGGACTTAACACAACTTCTACGGAATCACGTTAACCAATGTTTCCTACCCAAGAGGTTAATCCATAGTGATTGAGTGTGAGGAGTCGAAAAGAAATGAGCGTGGGATGTGTGATGAGGTATACAAAAAAAGAGAGTTTGGTTAGAGTGAGCTTAATGTTTAAAAGAAATAGGGTGTGAGAACAGAGTTAAAAGAATATCAGAACTCTGCACCAACTTTTTCTGAGCCGGGCAACCACAATTCTAATGTTTCACAACTCTTTGGTGATCATTATTGAAATAGGCAACTAGCCCATGCCAACTCTTGATCAAACCTCACCAACCACTCATTTTCTACTCAAATAGAAAGTGTTTCACTTTTTCAAAGGGGAAGCAACACATTTGCTATCTGATTTTCATTTGGAAAATCTGGATATTGAAAAGAAGGAAGTCTGCCCCACCTTCGCACTTCAATCATGCACATTGAGTCTGTGTTTAACTTACTGTTGTCTCAGTGGTTTACACAATTTTGAGCCTATAAGCAATCATTCGTGCTTAATTCTTTCTATCACATGCACGAACACACAAGGGATTTGTTTCTTTGTCATAACGTTCATAGAATTTACCTTTGTGGTGTTTCGATGATTGAATGGAAGACCTGGGGGAGTGAACATCAAAAAGCTCCTTTCCAATGTGTATTCGTTACACACAGTGACTTAGTGTTACTGACAGACATGTTAACTGATTCATTTGTTGATTCAGGTGATACACGATTATTTTGTCTGGATTTGCAAAGATCTGGATGAATATCTTTTCGATTGACGAATCAGAGGCTCCTTATGAAAGACATTTTTTGCTAAAAGTTTTGATGAAGTCGTTGCTCTTTTCATCAAAAAGGGGGGAGAAGAGCTAATCAAGAAATTAAAGAGATCAAAAGTTTAGAGAAATGTCCAAGATCGAATTCTTCAAAAACAAAGTATTCTGAAGACATGTTGATTTTAGTGAAAATTCTTTGAAGATACTTTGCTAAAGCATTCTGAGCTAAAACTGGAGATTATTACATATTGAAGACAAATAAGGAGATTGCATCTTCTGAGCTGAAAGAGAAGACTGAATTGCTAAATCCTTTTAGTAATGATCTTGATCCAAAGGGGGAGATTGTTAGATCACAGATTTATTGGATTCAAGATCATCCAATCTGAAGATTGAAATCTGAAGCTAAATATGAAAAGTTACTCTCAATATTAGTCTAATGTTAGTTTGTAATAAAATGTCAAAGTTTGTTTTTAGTATTTTATTATTATTCCTAAATATCTATTATTAGATATTTTAGGATATTTTATTATCTTAGATATTATGTTAGTTTAGATATTAGGATAGATGAGATATTATTAGATATATCATATCTCAATATCACAATTATCAATCGATCAGATTACTGTTCATCAGAGAGAAAAACAGAAAGAGCTTAAAAGAGAAAAATGCAAACATCGATCTGTAATCCGTGGTTTGTAATCTATAAGGTTGGTTAATCATATTTGTTTGTGATTGTGTTTGTTTGATAACAACTTGATCATAGATAGGACCGACATAACCAAATAATATCATTTATGCAATAGATTACTAAACACACCCATTTATGACTCATTTATCAAAATGCCTAAAAATCCCCAATATGGGTGTTTTACAAGGTTTATAAAACTAACTTCTCATTTAAACAAAACTCATCAAGTAACTTCACAAATGATAATTTCATGTTAAACACATAAATACTTTAAAAATAAACATTTTGGCATGTACAACGTTTTCACAAATCAACTTGAACTCACCTTGCTAGATTTAGGCTAAATCTAGATTTTACCCCCAAAACTTGAATCTCTAAGAAACTTCTCTAGATCTTAGATCCAACACATCTACAAGGTCACCTTCACCACACAAGTCATCAAAATCAAACCCAAGAGGAAGGATGAAAGGAAAAAGGGTGAAACCATCAAACCCTAGCTTAACATTGAGAGAGATAAGGAACTTATCACCACAAAATACCCTTGGATCTTCCAATAGACTTCCAATATCTTGCTAAATCCTTGTAGAGCTCTCAAAAACGAAACCATGACAACTTGAATCACCCAAATCGGATTTGTGATGAAGAAGATATGAAGAAATGAAGTTTGGTGGCTGAAAATCGGGTTTTAAGCTCGACCAAGGGGTTTCGCGACTTACCTCCGGTCGCGGCATAAGTCGCCCGCTTCCCCTGGTTTTCCTCTCGTTCATTGTTTTGGTTGTAACTTCTTCATTATAGCTCCGTTTTTGCTCCGGAAAGAACCGTTGGACTCGTAATTGAATCCTTTATCCATCAAGACTATAAAATATAGGATTCAAGTCCAAAATCATATATCTTATTTTTCCCTTTAAAGCTACTGATTTCTGTAATAACTTGAAACGATACCTTTTCGACATCGGGGTGTTACACAGGTCGTGCAGTTACGAGCTATGACGAAAAACCTCACAAAAAACCTCAATTGAAAAACCTCTCCACTATGTGAAAACCTCAAAAGGAGGTTTTTGCTTTTTGAAAAACCTCCCAAAAACCTCACGAAAAACCTCCCAACGAGCACATTGTGGATGTTCTTATTCATCCTGACTAATACATTATTAATGATGAATAATATATGAATGATCCGTGAAGGTGTGAACACATGGCACACTTTCTTTTGTTTTGCGATTCACAACCGAAATTTGGTTTAATTCATTATGAATATCTATGCGCATCCCCGGGTGTCCACATTCAGTATGAATAACAAATGTTGACGTTCCTTCATTATTCATGATGAATAATACAGGATGAATAATACACGAATACATGAATCGTGTATTACTCACGAAATGTTGTATTATTCATCCTGAATGATACATTATTCATGATGAATAATACATGAATGACCCATGAAGGTGTGGAGACGTGATACACTCTCTTTTGTTCCCCTGTTCACAACCGAAACTCGATAGGTTCTCAATTCGTCTCAATGAGTGTTGGGTTATGGTGATGAAGAACGTGATGCCTTACGACGTTGAAGAAGGTGATGTCGAGTCCCGGACTTACAGTATCGATGTGTTGTATACATTTGAATGTACATAAATATTCATAATGAATATAACACATATATAGCATTTCACGTAAAAAAACGGTTAAAACAACATCAAAAAAACTATATCGAAATTGATGTCATATCGAAGAGCACAAAATTCTCGTTTTTTGATGTAATTTGTTTGATTAAAATACTAGTAAGTTTTAAGATAATTTATTTTAAACTTTAAGTGGGTAAAAATTTTAATTAAAAAAGAAAATATGGTAGGCGTGAGTTTAAATTATCTTCTATTTTCACATCTAATCATTTTAATTAAAAACTCTATTTAATATGAGTTGTTGGATCAATAGAGATGGAGGGACCGAGATTCGTTTTCACGTGCACAATGAAAATTGAGCTTTCATTTGAACTTTCCTATATATATATATATATATATGGGGAGGTTATTATGTTAACCCATTAAAGGTTGTTAACTTTACAAACTATCATTGACCAATAAGAATTCATTTTCATTCATGCTTAATTTAAACTTATGCAATAAATGTGTAAGGATATGATAGGAATTTCATCAATTTGATTTTTTGGTAGCCATATTAATGAGCAGTTACAAACCAACTTAATCCCTGATTGTACTGTAATTGTGTTTCAAATATGTGTTTACCTTTTGATGATCAATATATGTTTACATTTTGATGTTCAATTAGGGGTGTCAAATTTGTACCATGACAAACCAACAAATTCATTACCAACCGTACTAATTCAATTTTTTTTGGTAACCGTGGGTTTTCGGGCCAGCTTACGCGCACCGACTAATTCAATTGGTACCAACTAAATTCCAATTGAATTGGTTGGTATTACCGTACCAACTTCACAAACTTGGTTGGTACGTGGTTTTGAAAATCGTCTACCACGATAATACCGTACCGTACCGACTTATATATATATATTATTTATTAATAAAAAATCATTGTAATGAAATATATTTAATTACTAATGTACTATTTACGCATATTTATGCATATGATGATGAGATGACCTGATTGTTTTTTAAAGAGATTTAACTATTTAGTAAATTAACATTTTATTGTTTTATAATTTAAAGTAAAAGACTAAGGTTTATGCATCGCTCAAACTCAAAAAACTCAATTTAGGCATTTTATTGTTTTACAACTAAAAGTTTTACGGACAACAGGTTTCAGACAACAGGTTTGTAAACTTTTGAGATGTTGGTACAAAACCGTACCAATAGGTACAACCGAAAAAAGTTGGTACCAATTAGAGTTGGTTGGTACACGGTAAATTTTTTTCCTAACAATTATAATTGGTTGGTACACGGTATTGAGAGAAAAAAAATATGATATCGTACCATGTTCACCCCTATGTTCAATATGTGTTTACATTTTGAACATGTATTCAGGTATTGAACATGGATTCCATTTCAATGTACATGAACATCAATGAACATACGTAACTGATAAAATGGGATGAACATCAATGAAATGACGTATTGAACATCAGTGAACATACATATTGAAGATGAATGAACAATTACATACAAATGAACATACGTATTGAACGTGAACGTGTATGTTCATTACATCAATGAACATAGAGAACATATGCGATCCTCATAGACGTATTGAACATACGTATGAATGAACATGAATAAAAATGTGCCGGTTTTAACATGTACAGTAAATTGTTGGTTTCAATTTGCTTAAGAGAGAAATTAATGGAAGGATGTTGGGGGTTATTTTCCTCAATTGACTCTGATCACTAATGTTCAAATATCTAAAATATTTATGCGTCTTCAATAATGGGCTTTATGTCAATTGTTATCTCAACCATACATTTTCAAAATCAATGGATATGACCGGTTCATAAAATTAATACCAAAAACTGTGTTAACAAAATAACTTGCCCCTATATATATATATATATATATATAGAGAGAGAGAGAGAGAGAGAGATAGATAGGTGGGTTCATACAAGAACAATATCTATTTAAGAAAACACGAGAACAATTGATTACATACAAAATCATTTATGATTCACGTACAAAATCATATATGATTCACGCGATTTTGCCCGCGACTTTAGGCCGCGGCCAAAGTCGTCCGCGTCCGTTTTTTTCTGGTTAATGTAAAATCACATATGATTTTGTACATGATTTGTTGTTTCCTTGTTTTCTTAAATAGTTAGCGTTCTCGTTTGAATCTTTCTTTCTCTCTCTCTCTATGCAACCCCCCTTTACCTGGTGCAACCCATGCAACCCCTCTATCCACCACTCATTTTATTTTCAGTTTTTTCCTTTTCTTAATTACAAAAGTGAAAATAAAATGAGTGGTGAATAGAGGAGGTGCATGGGTTTCATCATGTAAAAGGGTTGCATTTGAACGCACCTCTCTCTCTCTCTCTATATATATATATATATATATATATATATATATATATAGGGATTAGGTTCACTTGAGAAATGCTTAAAATATGAGAAATAAAGAAATGATCCTAACCCTTTATCTGGTCAACATTTGCGGCTTTGACCGTGAAGCACCAAATAATTCCTTGTGTGGTCTGTAGAAGATAAAGGGGTAGTTTTGTAAAATACACAGGATGAGTTCATATATAAACCTGTATGATTCACATATGAATTATATGTTCATATATGAACCAACGTAATTCACATATGAACTATTTTAACTGATTCATATTTGAACCTTTGTGATTCATATATATGTGAATCACAAAGATTCATATATGAATCTGTTAATTAGTTCAATTGATTCACATATGAACCTACAATTAATTAGTTCATATATGAATCAATTAAAAGAGTTCATATGTGAATTATACTGGTTCACATATGAACATATAGTTCATATGTGAATCATACAGGTTCATATATGAACTCGTCCCGTGTATTTGTAAAAATTACGAAACTATCCTTCTACTTTTGGAATAGCCGCAACTTTTGACCAGTCAATGCCGTAATTGTTATCAAAGCATGTTTGCCCCAGTGGCAAGGTAACATCCTTGGGGGGTCAGTGGATGGTATCCCTGACTACCAGGGTTCGAACCCCGTGGCAAGCATGTGGCGATATCCGATCATGGGCCCATGTTCCCTTAATTGGGCCGGCCTATGGTCACCGGGGATTAGTCGGGTGGCACCCTTAAGTGGGAGCCCGGATACCCCGGGAACGTGTGTGTGTGTTGATGTCGTTCAAAAAAAATGTCGTAATTGTTGACCAGTCAAAGACGCAATATTTGACCGATCAAAACCAATTTTGACCGAATTAAAGGCTAGGATTACTTCTTTATTTCTCATATATTTAACATTTCTCAAATGAACCTCTCCCTATATATATATATATATATATATATATATATATATATATATATATATATATATATATATATATATATATGAGGGAAGATCTTTTGTTAACCATTCTATTGGTGTTAACATTACAAACTACTTTAGACCAATAAGAAACCAATTTTAAACAATGTTGTTTCAAAGGATGTAGGTATTGATTGAGGGTTTTTAGGTAATTCTTTGTTTTATCCTTCTTTTATAACGTAAATGATCGTTACGATCTAGACATGATTCCATGATTTTAAGGCATTTTCATTGTATCGGTATTTTTTTTTAAAGTTTCTTAGTGATCAAGACCATGGAATAACAAAGATGAATGATCAACATGAACATAGTAGCAGTTAACATGCATAAACGTGCACTCAATGTTCAATGAATACTGTTCACATTGACAACTTGTTCATTGGTGAACATTGTTCACTAGTCACACATACATACACATTCATGCACTAACGAAAATGTTCATATATGCCATATTTTCCTTGGTAAAAACTGTTTATAAGCTACTGATTCGATATATAACAAATGTCATGTATTGAACAATGTTCATATATGACAATCGTTCATTAGTTCACACCATTCATAAGTTACACATTCCATATTAATAAATGAACACTATAAAATGTTTTTATTTTATAGGCTTGTATTATTACTGGGTTAACAAGGTTAACACCAAATATTGGGTTAAAATTGAAGGAGTAATTACCGAATCTTTAATCAATTTTAGGTTTCGAATACAAATGTTGGGTTAACAATTGAAGGAGTAATCAGAGCTTGATGTCGGTTTTGAAACAATAGAGTAATTACCTGAAAAGTAATTAATGCTAAAAGAAATCTCCCTAATTTTTTCCAAACTTACCCTTTATTTCATGATTGTTCATCTATGTTTATTAAGCATCATTTTTTAATTTAATACAAAAATGTCCTAATGAATTTTATTCATAGATTATAAAGATTAAAGACTATGATTAGTTCATATAGTTAACACCAATTATTAGGTTAACATTTGAGCAAACCCTTATATGTGTGTGTGTGTGTGTGTATATATATATATATATATATATATATATATATATATATATATATAGGGAGAGGTTCATTTGAGAAATGGTAAATGTATGAGAAATAGAAAAGTAATCTTAGCCATTCATCTGGTCAACATTTGCGGCTTTGACCGCGAAGCACCGGATAATTCCTTGCATGGTCTATAGAAGGTAGAGGGGTAGTTTCGTAAAATACGCAGGATGAGTTCATATATGAACCTATATGATTCACATATGAACTATATGTTCATATATGAATCAGTTAATTAGTTCATATATGAATCACAAAAGTTCATATATGAATTTGTTAATTAGTTCAACTGATTCATATATGAACTTACAGTTAATTAGTTCATATGTGGATCAATTAATTAGTTCATATATGAATCACAAAGGTTCATATATGAATCAGTTAAAAGAGTTCAGATGTGAATTACACTGATTCATATATTAACATATAGTTCATATGTGAATTATACATGTTCATATATGAACACAACCCGTGTATTTTGTAAAAATTACGAAAGTGTCCTTCTATTTTTGGAATAGCCGCAACTTTTGACCAGTCAAAGCCGCAATATTTGACCAGTCAAAGCCGTAATATTTGACCAGTCAAATCCGATCTTGGTCATATGAATGGCTAGGATTACTTCTCTATTTCTCATATATTTACCATTTCTCAAATGAACCTAAGGCTATATATATATATATATATATATATATATATATATATATATATATATATATATATATATATATAAGGTTGGGTTCCGGTGAAATGGAAGTTATCGTGAAAAAGATAAGAATGAATCTCCACCCATGGATCAATCATAATTTAAGATCAACACATGCTAAATGCACCAAGATGTACCGATCAATTCGCGTATCAAACGCAATTCATGGGGTGGGGGTGAGATTAAAAATGATCAAGGGTTCATATCTCTTCTTACACTTATCACTTTAACTCCATTTCTCACAAGATCCTTCGTCTCTCTCTATATATAACTTTGCTAAAAGTATAAACATATAAAAGAAGTTACCTATATTTTATTATTTATTTTGTTTGTATATGTCTTCTTCGTGAACACCTTCGCAACTACTTTATGTTTGTCCTAAACAATATCCCGATCATGACCCCGATTCTTGAAAGAAAAACAACCATAGATTTATAACATTGTAAATATTATATTTCTTAGAGTAAACTACAAATTTGGTCCATGTGTTTCTCGAAAGTAACATTTTTTCATCCCTGCAATTTTGATTATAGTTTCGCCATTGTGGTATGCAAAAACGATCAGATTTGGTCCCTACCTCTAGAACAATCCGTTAAATCAGGACATTTTAGTCTTTTTCACTTTCATCTGATTTTTCTTTAATAAATAAATAAATATGTAAATTACAGGGACCAAAAATGTAACTCACTCTAACATACACATGCATGATTTATATATATATATATATATATATACACACACACACACACATGATATCGTTGCTCAAAACAAAACTTGCCCGCGTCTTCATCTTCGCCGGTGGACCAACGTCTTCGCCGATAGACCAACATCACCATAAACCAATTGTCGCTCCTCCATCCACCATGACCCATACCCCCTGTTCACGACCCTCCTTACTTCTCCGTCCATCAGAGCACCAATCCTACGCCACCCTATCTCCATTCGATCTGCAAAAACTCCGGTGAAGACGTTCACTCTCATGAGACCACCGATGTTCACTCTCCCCTTGCCGGGATCAACGAAAAACTCTAGAGAACCCAAGATGGAAAACTTCACCGTGACAACTCCAACCCTACCCTTACCCCGATTTGCTCTCCTCCACCTCCGTACTAGCGGATCTTTCTCCATCCCTACAACATCTTAACCCCCCTCATCTCCTTCTATTTCTTATCCTTCCAGGGTTACGATGTGTGGTCAGAAGCCTTAGTTTGACTGTGCGGACAAAGGCATCACCATTCGATTTTGGGTTTTGGGTTTTGGGTTTTGTTTGTTTGAAACTAATTTAGTTTTTTAGGATTTGATCCAGATTTTTGATTTAGTATTTTGATAGTTTTGTGTTACAGATTTTTTTGGATTAATTAGCAAAAATTTGTTACTAATTTTCTTGATATTTTTGGTTGTTCTTAGCAATGATGATTAACGATCATGTTCATCTGATGAGGTTTATTCTGATTTAATTTTAGTTTAAAGTTGATTTCATCAATTAAGTTAGGATTAGAAGTTTGACATGGATGTTTGGATTTGCATTTGGATTTGGGTTTTATTTTAATATTGGTGTTTGGATTTGGTTGAAGGGTTTAATTTTTTGCAGAGAAGATGACCGGTGGTTTAGCCGGAGAAGATAATCGGAAAAGGTGTCAATTTTTTTGGAAAACTTTGACTTTTATGGAATAAGTTTGTAGTATATGTATACGTATTAATTAAATTTTTTATTTTTAAAGAAAAATGATAGAAAATGCAAAAAGTCTAAAATACTCTTGACCTAACAAATTTTTTTAATAGTCTTTATAGACAGGGACCATGCGGTCGTTTTTGCATACCACAATGATGAAACTGTAATTTCGAAATTGTAGGGACAAAAAGTGTTACCTTCGAGAAACCACAAGGACCAAATTTATAGTTTACTCTATGTCTTAAATATTATCTTAAACAATACTATTTAATAGAAGTTTAAATAAAAAAAGAAAGATATATAGTGTATTTTTGTCGAACGTTTTTATAAAAAGAGAAAAACTAAAATGTTTATCTCATTTATTAATCATATAGAGAAAGAGAGTGTCAATCTTATACAAACGATGAAAAAATTTAGAAATCATATAAACAGATCTTAACTGTACATCTACTCTAATTAATATCTGGTTTCATAATTATAACAATTATTTATTAACATAAAGTATTGATCATAATTAATGAACTCAAATCATTTTTTATAAATATTCAAATTATATAAATAAACCATCATTTTCATAAATATTATTTGCAGTTTGTAACATTTAAAAGATTTACATTTGATTACCCACATAGACGAAGGATCGTATGACAAGTTGAGATTAACGTGAGAAGTGGATCTAAACTGTTGATCATTTTTAATAAAATGCACTCCCATGAATTGTGGCTTAGAAGGGAATTGATTCAGTGCATCTTATTTCGGTGTATCTCATCCTAATATGCATCCATTTCTCATTCAACGGTTGATAACCACTTCTCACAATTCTCACCGGAACCCAACCCAACCCTACCCATATATATATATATATATATATATATATAGACAGAGATATTATATAAGTAAATCACAAGGGTTATAGCGTACTGGTTAAGACCCTGGGGGATGTGGTGGAATATTCCATCTGCCCAGAGTTCGAATCCAGACATATACAACAATTGTGGCCACTGAGGTTTAATCAGGGTTGATGTCTTACAGTCATAATTTATCAAATGATTAGTCTAGGCATAGATTAGGACATCCTTAAAAAATAGATATTATAAGTATATTTTACTCTTTTAAAGCTTTAATTCTATAATATGTATTGAACTTGTTTGACTTAATAATTGATTATTTAAATTTGAAAGCATTTTAAATGAAGTAAATATTTGAAAATTATAGTAAAATATATTTAAAATGCACGTGCATAGATAGAACCGCCTTTTAGTTTGTCGTATTGACAACCTATTAAAAGGTCTAAAATCGTTCAACTAACATTGGCTTAAATCTTAATGACGAGTCACGTGACATCAAATCAATGCAAAGACAAAAGTCTTTTATAAAGTAAAGTTTATTTTTGGTCCCTAACATTGATCATTTTCAACGGTTTTCGTCCCTCAAATCAAATGCAAAGACAAAATCTTAATCAGGGTATTTCACTTCGCAAATTTTACTTGTTTTTAACCGATTATCAACTTCGTCGTTGATAACTTTGTTGAGCTCTAAAGCAAACTTTCGACGATTTTGTTTGGCGGTCTTAAAAGTTGGGTCGATGTTGAGTTTGTGGGATATGATGTCGGGGTTAATTGACCATTTTGGTTGAGGCTTTCTTTTCCTTATTAGTAAAGGGGGCTAGGTCTTCGTGTGTCCAAGCAAATCAATCATAATTAGATCGTAGGAAATCTACTAGTTGCTCTTTTATTGCAAGATCTAGGGATGCCCCCAGTAGTATGACCTGGTCAGGTTTACCAAGTCCGAGGATAACTTCTTGTAGTTGCAAGTCGCCAGATTGTTGATCGGATCATAAAAATCCACTTTCCGAAGATCTCCTCCTTCTCTTCGGGATCGAATAGTCAAAATTCTCTTGGTAGACCTGCTATTATAATTGTTAGATGACATTCTTCCTAGGTTTCATTGTTGTCTTGTAGCATTCTCTAGTGGTTTTTCTTCCGCTTTTGATTTTTTGAATACCCAAAGGAGTTGGGAATTTAATCGTTCGATGATATGACAAGGGAACGACCTTCATGTCATGAATCCGTAGTTGCAGGAGGATATCATTATAAGCAGAAGGGCATTCGATGACATTGAACCTGGTTTGTTTATTAACTCATTTAGCAAAGACAGGGAGAGTAATTTCTCCAAGAGTATTGACGTCGTCGCCGTTAAACCTAACAAGGATCGTTGATTGCCTGATAACATCTTCATCTAATATACCAATATTTCTGAGGGTTTGAAGAAATATTATTTTTGCGGAAGTACCTCCATCGACCAAGACTCTTTTCATGGAAATTTTACCAATAGTTAATTGGATAATTAGTCCATCATGATGTTATTGCCAAGGATCACATATGTCGTCTTGGTTGAACGATATTGGCATCGCCTCAAGTGCTACTTTGGCTTCAGACCTGTTGACCCTGAAAACAGATGACCTGTTGTCCAACATGTCTTTTGGCTACAGAATAAGTTAGTCCACATATTTCTAAACCACCAACAATACAATTTACTATTTTGAAGGTAGTTGTTGATTGTCTTTCGCATGAACTTCTTTTGCAAGAAAGTCTTTTAAGTTCCCTTTTGGAACAAGCCATGTGATCTCTCTTCTAAGAGCGACGTAGTCTTCGGTGGAATGACCATGGTCAACATGAAAATCACCCAACTTAGTTTTATCCTTTTGAGCATCTGGTTTGTCGCTTTTTTTTGGGCCATCTTATGACTGTCTTTAAAGATTTTAAAAGCTTCGACCAACTCTTTATGAGTTCCTTTGAACCCATATTCTGAGATTTTTGGGTGTGAACGGAAGTCTTTTTATTTTATCGAACCTCACATTAATCTGGTGCGACTAATCTTGTCAATGATGAGTTTTTCCTTGAAATCTGGACGTCTGACACTTAGAGGTCGTTTGTCGTGGTTATGCCTTTTTTGGAAAACTATGTCATCTTTGACTCGCATATGTGCGAGCATCCAGGCTCCAACATCTTTGAAATTTTCAGCAAGGTATTTGGTTAGATCCATATATAGCTCATATTCCCATGATAGTCCCTTTTATAAGCTTCAATTGCAGTTCAGATGTCGCAGTTATGTATACTGATCATTTCAGAGTTAAAGCGATTGAAGTAACTGCCCACATATTCCCCATTCCTCTGAGCGATATAATATATATCACTAGTTTGTTTCTCCATTTTGCAACTACTCGCGAATTTTTGGAAACAATGATTAACCAAATCCGCAAAAAAATTTATCGAACAAGGTTTTAGATTAATAAGCCACTGGAGCGTAACTCCTATTGAAGAGGCCCCAAAGCTTTTGCACATACAGGCTTCTAGATAATTATGTGTAATTGAAGTGGTTCACATTAATTGTTTGTATTGAGCGACATGCTCATTAGGTCGGAGATCCTATAATACTTTGGATTAAATGCTGGAATGTTATATTTTTTAGGGATTTCGACCAAAGCTATATGATCGGCAAAAGGTGAAGCTTGGAATCCCGTAGGAGGTTCCACGTCAACAGGTACAGATGCTCTTGGAAGTTTAGACAACATAGCCAAAACTAGGCACGTCAACGAGGAGGGGATGGGGCAGGGAATGCAATCCCCGACCCTGGCCCAGTTTCACTACCCTATCCCTGGCCCCGGCCCCGACCCCAGTCCCCGGCGAGTACGTGGAATCGATCCCCTCCCCGGTTTTTTAGGCCTATCCCCAGTCAATCCCCGGTTCAACAAAAATTAGTTGAAAATTATATTATATTTATATAACGTATATTAAAAAAACATAATTTTAATTAATATATATACATACGGGGACGGGGCGGGTTGGGGAATAGATTACCTGGCCCCGACCCCGGCCCCGGTTTTCAACATCTCGGGGATCCCCGGTACCCGGTTTTACGGGGAATCCCCGACCCCGAATGGGGCGGGGCAAATCACCATGCCTAGCCAAAACTTTTGCATTCTTCTCGTCTAGGAGTAATCGCATCTTCATATTGTCGAACATATGCTGCAATCGGCATAATTAGTGGGGTGAATCCTGAACCCTGAGCACTAAGCCTAATGGTCGCATGAAACCCATTCATCTAAGATGACTCTGAATCATCTTGGACACCAGGAATAGAGAATGGGATACTCGGGATAGGAAATTCGGATGTCACAAGAGTAGTTGTCATGGATAGCGACGACAACGGGTTAGTGACTCGAGTAAAAAATGTCAAATTTGGTGGAAATGGATGAGGTGGAGGAAGGATATTTGGTTGAGAAATCGAAGATGTGGTGTTTATTGAGCTATTAGTTAGGGTATCTAAAGCCTACCATGATCTACAATCACCCTGCCCCTAACCTTACCATGGAATAAAGATATAGCCGCTTACCTACTCGTGTTCATAGCTTGATCAGAGGTCAAGACTGTGGTCCCTTCGATGATAGAGATTGAAATGGATAAAGTGGTTAGACAAAGGGTTGCATGTGCATTGTTACTTTAGGGCATCTCCAACAACTTCTCCAAAATGGGGATTTTGTTTTTTTTACTCCAACAGATTCTCCAAAACCTTCTCCAAAATGGAGAAAGTATATCTCCAAAAATGATTACTTATGAGAGAGAAATAATTTTTATCCTTCTAGCAATAAAGTTGTTTTAGATTAAATGGTTATGAGAGAAAAATAATATTTTATGAGTTGTATTGAATATTTTAATAATATAATTAATTATGTAATCTCCAAAATAGAGAATCTGTTGGAGATGAAGGTGATTTTTTTTGGAGATTTTGACTTTTTATTTCTCCATTTTGGAAAAGCTGTTGGAGATGCTCTTATATATGTTTTATTTGTGTATTTCTTCTTTTTTCTGCTGCTTAATATGTCTTAGTCTTGCTTAGTATGATTTTTCCTTTTCACTCACACTTTTGCACTTGTCAGAGGTCTTTACAGGATAAAAAAACGCTCTACTCTGTGGGAGTAGAAAGTAGAAGTCAACAATGACTACATCCCTCTCCTTCCATATCATGTTTTTGAGGAGGATATACCGAGTTTGTTGATTTGAGAAATTTGAAACTATCATCACATATACTTAAATAAGTTGAAACTATCATCACATATACTTAAATAAGTTGAAACTATCCACTTGCATGTTGTTATTGGGTATTTAAATAGATATTTTCAAACCATAATTATTAGTCCATAATGATGTGCAAATCAAGATGAACAACAATGAATTCAATCAACTAGTCATATGTATTGATCAAATCCATCAATTACAAACCGTATGAAAACTTTCTCTCTGATACAAAATATTCTTTCTCTAAAACAATCTCTCAATTAGTTTTCATACTCTAAGTCTCTCTCTCTACTTTCTCACTCTAAAATATGACAATATGATCTTCTCTATTAAGCTCTAACTTTATTACAAACACAAGGAAACCTATTTATACTACCAACAACTACAAGGAACACACAACTAAACTAACAAGCTTGATTTGACAAAGTTGACTTTGACTTTCCACTTTGAGTAACTTTGACTTGCAATCTTGAGACTTTGACTTGGGCTTTTGGCTTTCAATCTAGATGATCTTGAAGACAACATTCTGTGCTCTAACATTCTCCCCCTTTGGATTCAAGATCATCTTCAAAAACAAATTCATCTTCAAAACAAATTCTCCCCATTTGATTAAAAAACTAGTGATCTCTCCCTTTATATAAACTTGCACTTAACTTCAAATGAATTCATCTCCAAGTCATATTTTCCCCCTTTCAAGAACATTCTCCTCCTTTGAGACAAAAACTGATCTTCTCAGGCAATCAACATTCTCCCCTATTGAGATGAAAATTGGTAATCTCCACTTTTGAACTGATACTGATAGCAACAAACTATATTGAATATTGATCTCCCTTCTTATGATCTTTAATATTCTCCTCCAAAGACTTTGATAAACATCATCATCTCTCTTGAATCTCTTTCCATACATCATTTCTTGATTATCTCCCACAACTTCTTTTCCATTTCTTGATTTTCTCCCCCTTTTTGATGATGTAGAGCATAGAAATCATCAAAAATTCTTCAAGAAATGTCTTGTACCCAATTTATGACCTCTTTCAGTATCTGATCTTTCCTCAAAATTACCGAACCATCCGTCAATTCATCGAATGTATTCATCCGAATCTTTTTAAATTCAGACAAATAATGCCTGTAAGCAGCACGAAGCTACTTAGTACAACAAATGTACTGTAGAAGGAGTTTTATTGATGTTCACTCCCCAGGTCTTCCATTCAATCATCGAATAACACAAGGTAATTTCATGAACGTTCTGACAGAAAAACAAAATTTTTGTGCGTACGTGCTTGTGTATGAAAGAATTTAAGCATTTGTGCTATTTTAGGCTCAAAATGTGTAAACCCTTGAGACAACAACAGTAATACACGGACTCAATTGTGCATGATCGAAATTCGAAGGTGGGGCAGACTTCCTTCTGTTTCAATATCCACATCTTCCAAATGAAAATGAGATAGCATATGTGTTGTGTCCCCAAGAAAAAATGAAACATCTTTCTGTTGAGAAAAAGATGAGTAGCTGGTGGGGTTTAAGCAAGAGTTGGCATGGGCTCACTGCCTGTTTCAATGATGTTTACGAAAAAGTTGTGAAACAATCAGTAATGTGGCTGCCCGACTCAGAGAAGATTTGGTGTAGAGTTCTGATATTCTTTTAACTCTGTTCTCACACCCTCTTTCTTTTTATCATTTGAACCCACTTCTAACCAAATTCTCTTTTCATTTTACCTCATCACACACCCACACTCAGGTATTGGACCCTCACCTCTCGATCACTCAAGGATAACTTCTTGGGTAGGAAACACCGGTTATCATGAATCCATAGAAGTTCTATTAAGCTCTCACACTGATCCCATGTGTTTTGTCCTAAAAGCATAATGTTGCTCAATTGTTTAACTTCAACAATTAAATCACAATAATATGAAATACATACGTCAGTATATGTATGCTCATCAAAATAATCATGAAGATTTGAGCATTTTAAAAATGGAAGATTTTCTCAAAACAAAGAAATTGAATGAACGAAGTGAAATCAATAGATATGTTTTGAGAATCTAACAATGTATTGAAAAGATCAAATATGAATGATTTAACAATAAAGACATAGGTCATGAAAAAATTGGATGTTGTCTAAATGAACAAATATAGACATTCTTGAAAGAAACGCTTTAAATGAAATGAATTAACGCTCAATAATCAATGAATTACTAAAGGAGTGTCTTACCATCAAAAAATAGTTTCGTTTTGAGACACGGTAAGAACAAAATCAAGAAAAATACTAAACCGGTGTGTATGAATACCTGATAATATATGGAAAAGATAATACATAAGTATTTATCTTTGGAAACACACGGTCAGTTAAACATTGAAGCTCATAACTGAAAACATTTAAAATACACACTTCTGAAATTCATGAAAACTTTTAAGAACTGAGAAGTGGTTTGAACATTTAGAAACATGTTTTCATGTCTGAAAGTTGTCCATCTTTCAAACACAATGAGATTAAGGTTAGAATAATCCTTACGCCCAACTTAAATCTCATGAAGTTAGCTCCAAAGTCATGATAGATATGATCATATAAGCTCCCCTTCAAAATCTGCAAGTAGTCAAAAAAATCGTCAAAGTATCAAAGTCTTAGTCAAGGAAAAACTTTGAAACACAAGTTCTGATCTTATTAATCAGAAGTTATTTACTCCTCCTGAAATATTGCATTCACAATATTATTAGTAGAGATAATATGTATACTCCTCCTTGAAGGTTGATCATTTCTTTTGATGCATCGGAGTACACTTTATTTTGATCGTTGAAGTATGAGTCATAAACCGTTGTGTTTAGAAGTCAAACTTGATCGTTGAGGTACAAGTCCTAGAATGATTTGTCTAGAAGTCAAGTTCTTTGACATTGAAGTTCGGGTCTTGAACTGTGTTATTCAAGAGCCATGGTTCCTTTACTCCCCCTAGACTTGAGGTGCTTGCAACACAGATGGATCTTTTGGCTTTGGTTCCCACTGGTATTTGGGTCCAGGTTTGTTAGTTGCAGTTCTTTTCGGAGTAATGTAATAAGAACCATACTAGTAATTCACATAATTTTTACTAACAAAATCATTTGAACCACAGTAAGAACAATTGATTTTCTTTTGTGCTAACCTGATCAATTGATTGACAGTATAAACAAGATCAGGCTTGCCTTTATGCAAATTGTTCTTCTTGGCATTCGGTGTATGCACAAATGATTTTTGATTCTTCTTCTCATCATAAGGTCCTTTCACTTTCTGGCAGTATTAACTTCAACTTGTTCTGGCAGTAGTAACTACACTTGTACTAGCAGTAGTAACTACACTTAGTACTATCTTCAGTTCCCAACAATCTCCCCCTAACTTGACTTTTAGAAGAGAAGTCAAGTTCTTCAGATATTCTTCCAGATGCTCTTTTTAATGCTCCCAAAACTTCCAAGATCATGCTGCTAAGTCTGGATTCAGTCCCAAACTCTGATTGATTATCCTCTGAATAAGATACTTGGCCATTTCTGAATTGGGTGCACAACCCAGCTTCTTCTTTAGCATAGTATGGGCCTTTAGTCTGGTGTGATTATATACTCTATCCACTAGGAAGTATTCTGTGTGATTTCTATCCAAAGTCACTGCATATACTCCACTAGTTTCATATAGAGTCCAACTTGTAACTTCTTTAAACACACTCTTGATGACCTGGTTCACTTCTTCAGGTTTGAACATCATGCATAGATACTCCATCACCAGTTTTGTAAGAGAAATTCCTGGAGTATTCAGATGGTCTGCATACAGCTTAATTCCTATGTCAAACATCTCTTCTATATCAGATCTAGAGCATGTTTTGACAATTTTGATCCAAGTATTGAATATTTCATACTTATCACCCTTCCTCTTTAGTCTGATGTAATCTTTTCCATCCATTTTCAGAACATCCCAGTGAATGATCTCTGGTGGTTTAACTCCAACAGGTTCTGCAGAAATTGGTTCAGGCACTTTGTCCATCACTACCATATATAAGCTTACATCATCTTTGATTGATGACCCTTGTTGACTTGATGACTCAGGTGCCCCTTCTTCTTCAGCAACATTTTGTTCTTCTTCTATTCTGAGCTTCTTATCTTTCTTTCTTTTGGCCATCATCTTGGTTCTTTTCAAAGTCTTTTGAACCTGTACTAGAGTAGCTTCCTTCTTCTTTTCTTCCTTTTTCCTTTCCATTTCTTTTATAGGAGTTCCCTCTTCACTTTCAGGGAATGGTTGATTCATGTCTATATCATGTCTCTCCTTTGCCTTCTTTTCAAACTCCACTCTGTCCTTCTCATTGCTCTTCAGCTTCTCCATTTCTTTCTCATATAGATCCTTGATTTGATCAAAATTCATCTTCACAAACATTTCTTTCTTTACCCCAATTGCACTTTTCAAGAAAGTTATCATTTTGTTTCTTTCCTGAGTGGCAAGGTAAGTTTGTGAAGGTCTTCTCTTCTTTGCACTTGATCTGGCCATCATAGCCTTTCTCAAGGTTATTGCTCTTTGCTTGGCTTTCTCTGTTGCCAACCCTTTCTGGAATGCTTCATTTAACTCATTTGCTAGTGCTCTGGCCATTTCTCTGTCTTTTTCAACCTGTTCCTTTTCTGCTAGATCTAACTCTTCTTGCACTTTCTTTGCTAATGCTTCATCTGACTCAATCATCTTTTGCTTTTTAGATGGTTGATCAGATTCTATCATCTTTTCTTTCCCTTTTCTTTTTATATCTGCAGCCATGTCTTTCTTTTCTGATTTCTTGTCTCTCCCTTCATTTATGACCACTCCCTTTGCTTTGGGAGTGTCATTCTTAGCTTTGATTAGCACTTCAGCTATTTCAATTTCTGTTGGTGTTAACTCTGTTACTTCTGCTTGTGAGGTTTCAGCAGCATTAACAGTTTCTGCTTCCTTCTCCCCCTCAACTTCTACTCTTTCTTTATCAATCTCCCCTTCCTTTGATGCTTCTTCCATGTTGATCTCCCCCTTTTTGGGAGCATCAGTCTCTGGTTTCCTCCTTCTTAGCACAAATTGTTTCTTCTTCTTTTGCAAAATCAGCTTCCTTACCATTTGCTTCAACTTGATGATTTGTTCTTGTTGTGACAGGACTATGAGTTTTAGCTCTTCTATGTCTTTGCCCTGTTTGAGTACATCCATGTTGATGTTGCCCATTGTCTCCATCAATTCATCATAGTTATATCTGTCCTCACCTTCTCCAGGAGTGTTACCCCCTATTGAAGGATCATTGGATCTTTTAATAGTGGAAGTCTTCTGCCTAGCAGAAGCACTATCCACCCCTGTGGTTTCTTGGCACCAGGGACCTTCAAATGATTGCTCATTCAAAGTTGCCATGGGGGAGGTCTTATTGATGTTACCACTTTCCTCCTCTGTGCTAGCAGGAGTAGTGGCAGCCTCATCTCCCATATGCTCTACCTCCTCCTCAGAGAGCACCTCCTTTGGGTTGGGAGACACCCTTGTGGTTTCCCTTTGGATATTCTCTAGGGGAGAATTCTCCCTTAGAGGGCTTAAAGGTTGTGTGGGTGATGGTACAAGAAGGGAAGGAGCCTTCTTTACCTGTTTTCTTTTATAAGTTTGGGTAATTGGAGAGTTTGGTTTTGTAAGAATGGACTGGGGAATTGTTTTTGAGTGAGAAGGTTGGGCTTGGCTAGCAGTGGGATGGTCTAATGAGGGCCTTGACCCTGCTGCCATTCCTTCAGTGGTTTGGGACACCACCATCATTGTAGAGAACAATGGGGTGTCAACTCCTTCCGAGTCCCCAGCAGATCTTCTCATATTTGAGAAAACCTTGCCTTTGGGGGGTTTAGGTACATATACCCCAACAGGTTGAGGTATATCCGTCAATTCATGGTTGATAACTGCTTGAACAAACCTGGGATACATATAAAAGCTCTTTTTGTTTCCCATGTTTGATACAAGATCATTGAAAATCATTTGTGAAAAATTGTACCTTCTGGCAGTGGCCAAACAGACCAAAGCATAAGCAATGGTACTGCTGAACTCACTCCATCCAGTAGTCTTTTTAGAAATGCAGTGCATCAAGGTATGAACAAGAAAACGCCATTGAGGTGAGAATTTAGCTTTTGAGAACTTAAAAACACCCAATGGGCCTCCATACCCCATTTTTGTCAGAGAAGAAAACAGTTCATCATGAGGGATAGAAGTTATACCCGAGGCATCGTCTAGACGTAGACTGATGCGAACTATCTCTTCAGTAACTGTCAATGGATTGCCACATACTGTCGTCTTGATCATTCGCACACCATTCTCAGTAACAATGGTGGCATGAGCCCAGAATTGCCTCTGATGCTCTATAAAGATAGTTGGAGACATAGTGATAGCATGGGCAATGTGGCTAGACTTCAGAAAGTCGACTATCTGATGAAAACCTTCAGCTTGTTTTGGCTTTTGGAGCATCGCGATTTCATTGTGCTCGTCAATGAACGCCATTGATGCCATTGACCTTGAAGATTCTTGCCTGAAAACTTTGAACTTTGAGAGAGAAAGGGTTTAGAGCGCAAGTGAACAGTATGCAAAGAGTCGTTATGAACTTTTAGGCGGGCAAAGAGTATTTATAGTATTCGGAATATAAGCAGTATTAACCTAGAGCAGTATTAACTGAACTAGCAGTATTAACCGCGAGCAGTATTAACCACGAGCAGTATTAACTGAACTAGCAGTATTAACCGCGAGCAGTATTAACCACGAGCAGTATTAACTGCACTAGCAGTATTAACCGCGAGCAGTATTAACTAACTAGCAGTATTAACCGCGAGCAGTATTAACCACGAGCAGTATTAACTGAACTAGCAGTATTAACTACTAGCAGTATTAACTAACTAGCAGTATTAACTACTAGCAGTATTAACTGAAAGCAGTATTAACTAACTAGCAGTATTAACTGAAAGCAGTATTAACTAACTAGCAGTATTAACTGAAAGCAGTATTAACCACTAGCAATATTAACTGAAAGCAGCATAAACCACTAGCAGTATTGACTATACTTACTCCTTTTAAACTTGCTAAACACTGAGTACTGCTATGCATATCCTGAAAAAGAAGATTAGTAACACCAAGAAAAAAATATACAGGTATACACTCACTTTTTGAGAAGAAGATTATTCAAAGTTTATCATTCCCACACTTGTTACCAAGAAAGTGAATCTACCCACATCAAAAGCTTTAGTGAATAGATCAGCAAACTGATTATCAGTGTGAACTTTGACAACTTGAATAAGTTTCTTTTCATTACAATCTCTTATAAAGTGATACCTGATTTCAATGTGCTTTGTCTTTGAGTGCTTGACTGGATTATTTACAATGCTAATAGCACTGCTGTTGTCAATAAAGATTGGAGTGTGTAGAAAGGTTACCCCATAATCCAGCATTTGATTCTGAATCCATAAGACTTGAGAACAGCAACTTGCAGCTGCTATGTACTCTGCCTCTGTTGTAGATGTGGATACTGTGGTTTGTTTCTTGCACTGCCATGAGACTAGTCTAGCACCCAAAAACTGACATCCTCCAGAAGTAGATTTTCTGTCCAAGTTTGCCCCACCTAGATCACTGTCTGAGTATGCTATTAGGTCAAAAGGTGAGTTATGAGGATACCAAAGTCCCAATCTGGGTTGCCCTTTGAGATATCTGAATATCCTCTTAACAGCTTGAAAGTGAGAATGCTTTGGCCTAACTTGAAATCTTGCACATACACAGACTGGAAACATAATATCTGGCCTTGATGCTGTGAGATACATGAGAGAGCCAATCATGGATCTATAAAGATGCACATCCATGTCCTCCCCCTCAAGATCTGCTGTGATCTGCTTGTGTGTTTCCATAGGTGTGCTGGCAGGTTTTGATTCTGAGAAACCAAACTTGGTTAGAATATCCTGAACATACTTGGATTGACATATGAAAATGCCATCTGACTTCTGTTGAACTTGGAGTCCAAGGAAGAAAGTAAGTTCCCCCATGGAACTCATTTTGAACCTTTGATGCATTAAATCCTCAAATTCCTTGCACATGTTGTTTCTTGTAGATCCAAAGATAATGTCATCAACATAAATTTGGACCAGCAAGATATCCTTCTTCTGTCTTTTGATAAAAAGAGTCTTATCTATGACTCCTCTTTCAAAGTCATTTTCCAAGAGATAGGATGACAGAGTGTCATACCATGCTCTTGGGGCTTGATGTAGTCCATAAAGTGCTTTCTTTAGTTTGTATACCCTGTCTGGATAGCTTGGGTTTTCAAACCCTGGTGGTTGGCAGACATATACTTCTTCTTCAATTGATCCATAGAGAAAAGCACTTTTTACATCCATTTGATAGACTTTGAAGTTCATGTAAGAAGCATAGGCTAGGAATAGTCTGATTGCTTCTATCCTAGCCACAGGTGCAAAGACTTCTTCATAATCTATACCCTCTTCTTGAGTATAGCCTTGAGCCACCAGCCTTGCTTTGTTCCTTATAACAATACCTCTTTCATCTCTCTTGTTTCTGAAGATCCATTTTGTGCCAATTGCTCTGTGACCTTTAGGAAGGTCTACTAAATCCCACACATCTTGTAGCTTGAACTGTAACAATTCTTCTTGCATTGCTTCTATCCAGCTAGATTCTTTCATAGCATCATGTGCCTTTTTAGGCTCAAGCTGAGATAGAAAACATGAGAGCACTGTATGCTGTTGATCTTGCATTTCCTGAAGCCTGCTTTGATGTCTAGTCATCATGGGAGAAGAGATATCTCCTATTACCAGCTGTGGAGGATGATTCTTTTGAACTCTGGTGTTATGACTAGGTTCTTCATTCAGTCCAGCCTCTAGATTAGAGTCATGCAACTCAACTGAAGTGGTTTCAGATGTCACTTCTGATTCTTGAGTCTCCTCATCCCTAGTGTCTTCTTCACTCTGACTTGGTTCAGTAAATAATTCCTTTTCACAGTCTTCATTTACTGTGGGTATGGGAAAAATCACAGATTTAGATATACTTTCCTCTGTCTTCTCTATGTTCTTGGATTTGATCCAAGCCCTTCCACAATCCTCATTGGTGATAATGTTGTTTTCTATAGAAATCTCATCACTCACCTTGTTCTCCTTACTCTTGTCAACCTCTTTCTCAGTCTTATCCTCAACAATTACCTCATCTAAGGGATCTATTTCAGTGGCTCCCTCAGGCAAGTCCTTCCTATCTTTGGTGTCTAACAGGTCTGAAGTAGGAGGAATGTAATTGTTGTTATATGGTGGAGGTGTGGCATTATACCCAATTCCTCTTCTCAACTTATCATGAATCTGATTTTGCAGTAAAGAGTCCATTGCTTTAGAAGCATTGGAAAACTTTTCTACATCAAGCTTAACCTTGGTTAACTCCTCTTTCAGTTTTTCACTCTCCTCTTTAGATTTAGTCAGTTTAAGTTCTAAATCCTTTTTCTCCCACTGCCAGTAATTGGTGTCATATGAGTGTTGTAGTTCATTGGCTTGAAAACCTTTGATTTGATCTTCAAATCTCTCTACTATCCTCACATAGTCTTTTATATCCTTTTCTAGTCTCTTCAGGTCATCACTCATCTTCTGATTGTGATCCCTGTACTTTTTAACAGTGTCTTTGCAAGTTTTAGAGCAGAGATTAGAACTTACCTCAGATGGGAGATCAGATACTTTAGCCATAAGAGCTTGATTCTGAATAGCTTCTTCTGCTTGATCACTCCAATCAAACCCCATTCCTTGTTGAGAAACAAGGGCTTGAGCAGAGTTTCTATTATTATTGAAGCTTCCAGATTGAGCTTGTTGATGGTTGTTGTTGTGAGACATTCCACTTCTGCATTCTCTAGCAAAATGTCCCTTAAGATGACATTTGTAGCATTCTACCTTTGATTTATCAAACCCTGCTCCATCTTCTCTTCTTTGTGAGAAGTTGTTTCTTCCAGTCCTCTTTATAAACTTCTTAACCCTCATGGAGAGCATGGCCATCTGCCATTTAATATCCATCTCTTCCAGATCATCAGGATGAAGTTGTTCTAAGTCATCATTGATCAAAGAAGAATTTCCATGATTAGAAAGAAGAGCTTCAAATGCATAATCAGTGCCTTTATCTAGATTTGATCCATTAGTAGCATTAACTGATTCAGAGTTAGCAGTAGAATCAATTGATGCTGATAGGAGTGCAGCATTATGAACATATCCAGAAGGCTTCTTCTTTGCCTCCACCTCAGCTTCAAACACTCTAAGATCATTGTACAGATCATCAAGTTCTTTGTCTTCCAACTGATCATTCTGTCTGAATGACACAGTGTACATGGTCCATTCATCTCCAAGGGACCTTAAGAACTTTCTGTTCACATCATCTTGATCAATCTGTACTCCCATAGTAGCTAGTTCACCAATTAGTTTATTAAACCTGTCAAAAGTTTGAGTCATGGACTCATTCTTAGTTGAGATGAAGTTTTCATACTGTTGTTTTAAGATTGCCTTTTGATTTCTCTTGGTACTTTTGGTACCTGAGAATCTCTTCTCTAGAGCATTCCAGAGCATCTGTGCATCAGTGCAATTGCAGAATTGGTGTTGATACTCATTTGGAATGGCCAAGAGCAGTGTGCTCAAGGCTTTCATCTCTGTTTGTCTTGATTTCCTGTCTGCATCTGTCTTTGGAGGAGTTCTTTTGCCATCTTCACCAATTTTTCCTCCATCAGATGGGCCATTCTCAATGATGTCCCACATAGAGTAATCTGTGAGGAGAATATATTGCTTGATTCTGATCTTCCACATATCAAATTCATTGGATCTAAGCATTGGAACTTTTGAGACCAAAGTACTGCTTGATTCTGTAAGATTTTCCATGATGAATAGTTGTTTCTGAGAAATCAAGCTCTGATACCACTTGTCAGGATCGAATTCTTAACAAGAATTAATACTCAGAAACTAATATCAAAGAAGTTGCGGAAAAATACTTTGATATTTAATTAAAACAGTAATCAAACACAGTATATGATGATCAAACAGTAAACTTGTATTGAATGCTTAAAACTACAAGATTACACACTCAACCTCAATATTGATGAACAGGCTCACCAATACGAATTCTACTTCTCTAGAATTAGGATCTATGCCTTGAGGTTAATTTTCTCTCTTGAAAACAATTTTCAAAAAATTCTTTCTATCTATTCTAAACATTCTATACATATACTAATAAAAAGATAATTACAAAGAATAAACAAATCTTCAGTATATCTTCCATGTATATCTTCTAAGTATATCTTCAGTATATCCAGCTGTAGTATTCGTATCTCTTTAGCAGCACTAATAATGCTCAGCAGCATTAACTTCAAGTAGCAGCATTAACTACTAGCAGTATTAACTACTAGCAGTACTAACTAGCTAAGCAGTACTAACTTTGTTCAAGCAGTACTAACTTTAACTAGCAGTAGTAATTCTACTAGCAGTAGTAACACTTAGCAGTATTAACTTCAACTTGTTCTGGCAGTAGTAACTACACTTGTACTAGCAGTAGTAACTACACTTAGTACTATCTTCAGTTCCCAACACTTTCCAAACTAACTTTTCTTTTCCACTTTTCTTTTGATATTTACCTGTACCATCAACATTCCTATCATAGAATAGGTTAGTAGTACGAATCTGATCTTTTAAATTGACTGACCTTTTTGTTGAAACAGTTGTTTGATATGAATTTGATGTTGTCTTGAACGAACATTCAGAGTCAGCTGAATCATTTATAGGTGATTGATCAATTGAATCTGGAGCCTTTTGCTTAGTCAAATTCACCTTGAAAACGATCGCTTCAAGTTCTGCTATCTTTGAAGATAAACTGTTCCTTTCTTTGGAGAGTAAGTCAATATTTTTCTGTTAGTGCACATATATTTGTTGGATACAAGATCATAAAGTCTGAAGACTGAAAGTCAAGCAAGTCAAAGCTCAAGTCAACTCTCAAGCATGAAAGTCAAAGCTAGTTGTGTGAGAGTTTTGTTATGTGCGTGTATAGTGTTGTGAGTGTTTTGTCCTGTATAAATAAGGATATAGCTAGTGGTGTGCGTGTAAGATTTGTAAGTGTGTCATGAGCGTATCAGTGTTAGAGAGAGAAAGTTGAGAGAACATATTTGTAAGAATTCTAATTGTGAAATAAAAAAGAAAATTAGTTGAATTGGTAATTGTCATCTTGTTTACACTGTTATCTGGGATAACAATTGGTATCAGAGCAGATAAATTTAGAAGAAATTATGGACAGATTCAAAGATCTTGGTCGACTTTTCAAGAACTCGCAAAACAATTGTGCAAATTCGATTTTCGAAATCCATTGATGTTTTTGATTTGATTTTGGTTCAATTGTATTCGATTTAAAATCTAGAACATAGTTTTAGTGTACTGTTTAGCATAATTCAGAGTATATTGTACGGATTTTTGAAATTTTCTTGAAATTTTTTGTTCGAGTCTGGTATGTACTGTAATTGCACCAATTCTGTGATTTTGTAGTTTTAGCTTGAAATTTCTTGCTTATATCTTGTTCAAAAGTTGGTTTAGAAGAAATCCTCAAAGTTTTGGATCAATTAGTAAAGATTTGGATCGAATCAGTGTGAAAGATAGATTTTTTGGACATAAAACTGAAAAACACGCAAGATTCAAAGAACTCGCAGATGAAGAACACGCACGACAAAGAATTCGCTAAAGCTGAAGAACTCGCACAGGATTGAAATTCGCATAAAGGTGAAGAACACGCAAGACGAAGCTTGCTAGAAGTCAGAACTCGCACGTTTCATTGTGCAAGTTTGTACTGTTCAACTCCTTTGTCTTGTGCGAAATGTGGTCTGTGAGAAGTGGGTTGTGCGAGAAGTGAACAGTTTGAGAGTTTACATTTAGCGCGAAGTAAAGAGTCGAAAATTTGTCTAAGTTTAGAACGCGCAAAGGCATTGCACGAAGTGAGTTTCCTCAAGAACTCGCAAGATTCAGTGAGCGCGAAGCTAAAACGCGCAAGGTTCAGTGTGCGCGAACATAGAACTCGCACGTCCCTGTGTGTGCGAACCTCTGAACTCGCACACTATGTTCTGCGCGAAGTTCAAACGCGCATAAAGGTGTTTGCGTGAAGTTCAAATTTTTCTTTGCTTTGCGAGTTTTGGACTTAGAATTTTTCTGAGGTTTTTGTGAGTTGACCAAGTTTGACTTTTTGAAGTCCAGATTGTTTCTGAATTTTTTGACGATCATTTTAAACATTGTAATTCAAGATGAGTTTTTCTGATGATGATGAAGAAAAGATTGCAAAACTCAAAATAGAGATCAAAAATCTCACTTCATCAGTTGGATATTATTCAAAGCGATAAAAAAGATATCATGATGAAAAGTGGATACTGAAAGAAGTAGTCGATGCATTAAAGAACATTAATGTGGATCTTCTGAAGAAGATCTCTGAATCTCAACATTTGAAAGATGGTGAAAGCAATGAAGAGAAAGTACAAAGTTTGGAAAAAGAAAATATTGAGGTGAAAAGAAAGATCTCAGTCTTGGAAGATCAAATTGTTCAAATCTAGCAAGCAGATTCTATTGATAAGTATGAGAAGATAGTTAAGAATCTGGAAACTGCTAATGAAGAGCTGAATAAGAAGATTTATGATCAGGAGCTAAAGATGGTCAAAGACAGAGATGTTTTTGATAAAGAAAAGAAAGAGTTTGCAAAGAAATTCTCAGAGTTTTCAAGGAAGAGTTTTGAAGAGAAGAAAAATGTTGAGCTTAAATGTTCCAAGCTTTCTTAACAAGTATCTGACTTGGACTTTGAAGAAGAAAGAAACATTTTTGAGGCAGAAATAAGAAAGCTTACAGACAAGCTACCTGAACTGTCAACAAGTGCTTTGAAAGATCAGAAAACGAAGTCTGAATTCCAGAAAGAGATTGATCTACTCGTCAAAGAAAGAGACTGTTTATCTTCAAAGATAAAAAAGCTTGAAGAAATTGTTTCTAAGGTGGTGGTGACTGAGCAGAAGACTCCAAATTCAATTATCCACACATCTAGAGATGATTCAGCTGACTCTAAAAAGACAACAACAAGTTCACATCATATAACTGTTTCATCAAAAAGGTCAGTTAATTCATATGATCAGATTCGTACTACTAACATTTTCTTTGATAGAAATGTAGATGGTTCAGGTACTTACAGAAGAAGAAGAAAGTATGAAGAAGACAAGTTGGTCTGGAGAGTGAAACGAGCTTCTGATGAAAAGAATGATGAGAAGAATGGTAAGAAATCATTTGTACATATATCTCATGCCAAGAAGAACAATGTGTGAAAAGGTAAACTTGATCATGTTTATTCGAGAGATCAATTAATTAGGTTGTCTAAAAGGAAAAGTTATTGTTCTTACTGTCATACAAATGATTTTGTTCATAAAGTTTTTGATCATTATTTGTATGGTTCTTATTCCATTACTCCTAATAGAACTGCAACTCACAAACATGGACCCAAATATCAGTGGGTACCAAAGCCAAAAGATGAATCTGTGTTGCAGGCACCTCAAGTCAAGGGGGAGTAAGAGAACCAAGGCTTCTAAATACTACAATTCAGGAGGCCGTTCTTCAAAGATTAAGAGTTTGACTTCTAAACACAACAGTTTAGGACTCGTACTTCAACGATCAAAAGAGAGTATACTCCAGTGCATGAATGAAATCGTACTCCGATGCATAAATGAGATGATCAACCTTCAAGGGGGAGTACATATTTTTTCCTGATTGCTAAATATTGTGAATGCAATATTTCAGGGGGAGTAAATGACTTCTGATTATATCTGATCATAACTCGTACTTTTAAACGTTTTATTGCTTTATGTCATTTTATTTTCAATAAAGTTTTGTGAATAAAGCTTTGTACTTTGACAACCTTTGTGACTTTTGCAAAACTAAGAGAGAGCTTACATGATCATATCATATAAGACTTAGAGCCGACTTGATGAGATTTGAGACTGAGCAAAAGGTTTATTTCTAATCGTAATCTCATACGTGTCTGAAAGACGGACAACTTTCATATCTGAAAACATGTTCTTAAATGTTCAAACCACTTCTTATTCTTAAAACGATTTCATGAATCTAGAAGTGTGATTTTAAATGTTTTCATTATTCATGAGTTTAACTGTTAATAAACCTTGTGTTTCCAAAGATTAATACTTGCATATTATCTTTTCTATATACTTTCAAGTACTCACACACACCAATTTATTATTTTGTTGAAAATATTCTTACCATGTCTCATATTGAAACCACTTTTCGATGGTAAGACACCCCGCTTGATATTCAATGTTTGTTGAGTGTGATTTCATTTAACACGTTTCTTTCAAGACTTGTCTATATTTTGATTCGTATAGACAAATTCCAATCTTTACTGATCTAAGCTTTTCATGATAAATCATTCCGATTTTGATCTTTTTCATACAATGTCAGATTTTTCAAACAAGTTTCTAGTATTCATTTCATTCATTCAATATACTTGTTTTGAAAAATATTCATGATAGATATGCTTAAATCTTCATGATTATCATTATGAACATACATTTATCTGACATGTATTTTGTGTTTTAACTGAAAAGTTAAACCAGTTTGAGCAACATTGTACTTATAGGATAACATGGGTTCATTGTGTGAGAACTTAACAGAACTTCTATGGATTCACGTTAACCAGTGTTTCCTGCCCAAGAAGTTGATCCTTGAGTGATCGAAGAGTGAGGAGTCAATATATGAGTCTGGGTGTGATGAGGTAAAATGAAAATAGCGTTTGGTTAGAAGCGAGCTTAATGATTAAAACAAAGAGGATGAGATAATAGAGTAAAAGAATATCAAACTCTGCACCTATTTTTTCTGAGCCGGGCAGCCACATTGTTGGTGTTTCACAATTCTTCGTGAACAACATTGAAAAAAGGCAACTAGCCCATGCCAACTCTTGATTTACAACCCCACCATCTACTCATCTTCTTCTCAACAAGAAGATGTTTCATTTTTTAAAAGGGGATGTGGTACATATGCTATCTGGTTTTCATTTGGAAAATCTGGATATTGAAAAAGAAGGAAGTTTGCCCCACTTTCGCACTTCGATCATACACAATCGAGTCTGTGTTTAACTGTTGTTGTCTCAATGGTTTACACAAATTTCGAGCCTAACAAAAGCAATCATCATGTGCTTAATTCTTTCAAACACAAACATGAACACACATGAAATTCGTTTTTCTGTCAAAATGTTCATAGAATAAACTTGTGTTATTCGATGATTAAATGGAAGATCTGGGGGAGTGAACATAAAAAAGCTCCTTTGCAATGTGTATTCGTTACACATAGTGACTTCGTGTTACTGACAGACATTATTAACTGATTCATTTGTTGATTCAGGTGTTACACTCATATTTTGTCTGAATTTGCTAAGATTCGGATGAATATCTTTTGGATCGATAGTTAATCAGAGGCTCTTGTGAAAGATCAGTGGTCATATCAGATTGGTACATGACATTTCTTATGAAAGTTTTGATGATTTCAATGCTCCAATCATCAAAAAGGGGGAGAGATGATCAAGAAATGTGAGAGAGTTTCAAGAAATGTTATAGATGGGAGAAATGATCAAGAAATGGTTGTGAAAGAAAGTTGTTAAAGAAGGTTATTGAGAATGTTTGTAAAGGATTGTAAAGATTGCTGAAGAGTGTGCAAGTTTGAAAGAGCAAATTCAAAGAATTCTGAAGACGAGCTGGATTTTACTGAAATTTTCTTTGAAGATAATTTGCTGAAGCAAACTGAGCTAAACCTGAAGATAATTTCTTTCTGAAGTCTGAAAGAGGTTTTTACAACCTTGGGAGAGATTGTTACTACTCTTACAGAGAGTACTTACAGACTTTGGGAAGACTACAAAAGTTTTAAGACTATTTTGAGTATAAAGGGGAAGATTGTACTTCAATGCTTATTTTCTTTCTGAAGATGGTCTGAGTTGACAGAAATCTACAAGGGGGAGATAAATTGTTAAAGTTCAACAATGCAACATAGGGGGAGATTGTTCTACAAATATTTGTGAAGATGATCTTGAATCCAAAGGGGGAGATTGTAAGTGCACATATATTTGTTGGATACAAGATCATAAAGTCTGAAGACTGAAAGTCAAGCAAGTCAAAGCTCAAGTCAACTCTCAAGCATGAAAGTCAAAGTCTTTTGTAATAAAAAGTCAAAGCTAGTTCTGTGAGAGTTTTGTTATGTGCGTGTATAATGTTGTGAGTGTTTTGTCCTGTATAAATAGGGATATAGCTAGTGGTGTGCGTGTAAGATTTGTAAG
Source organism: Arctium minus (assembly GCA_954870635.1). NCBI lineage: Eukaryota > Viridiplantae > Streptophyta > Magnoliopsida > Asterales > Asteraceae > Arctium > Arctium minus. Next base: position 36,995,778 of record OX941087.1, on the reverse strand, counting down.
TGTGTCATGAGAGTATCAATGTTAGAGAGAGAAAGTTGAGAGAACATATTTGTAAGAATTCTAATTGTGAAATAAAAAAGAAAATTAGTTGAATTGGTAATTGTCATCTTGTTTACACTGTTATCTGGGATAACATTTTCTTTAATTCAGACTTCACGTTCTGCTATTTCATCGCTTCTGTTAACAGTTCAGATAACTTCCTTGTGAGCTTCTTAATCTCAGTCTCAAACACTTTCCTTTCTTCCTCAAAATCCTTCTCAACATTCTTTCTCTAAGAAGATATTTCTTTAAAAACTCCAACATTTTTCTGCTCTAATCTCTTCTTATCCTTCTCAAACTCTTTTCTCTCTTTTACCAACAAATTCTCTAATTTAGAAATCTTGCCAGAAAGACTAGCATTCTTTTCTTTGAATGATTTTCCTTCAGATCCAAACTCAACTTTCTTTTTCTCAAGTCTATCTCTTTCAACAATTATTACCTTCTCAAAATATGATACTTGATTTGAGAGCTTTGCACATTTCTGATCTACTGTTTTCTTCTCTTCAAATGTCTTTCTTGAAAATTCAGAAAATTTTCTTGCAAACATTTGCTTTTCATTCTCAAAACCTTTCTTCTCTTTTTCAAACTCTTGTCTTTCCTTCTTAAACTTTTCCATAATCTGAGTATTTTGATTCTGCAATTCTGAATTCTTCTTGTGTAGCTCAACATTTGATTTTTCTATACTCTTTGTTGTCTCCTCATACTTCTTGACATAATCATCTTGTTTGATTTTGACAATCTGAGCTTCTAAATCTGAAATCTTTCTTTCTAACTCAGAATTTTCATTTTCTAATATCTTGGACCTCTCTGCATTCTTTTTTTGGCATCTTTCTCTATCTCAAAAATCTTCTTCTTTAGATCACCATTTTTAGTCTCCAAGACTTTTACCTTTTCTTCAATCAACTTGATTTGATCATCTTTTAATAAACTGTAATGCCCCGAATTTTCAGGTAAGCAAATAATTATTTAAATCGGTTTATCGTTCGTAGTATAGTTTTGCTTTTGGTGTTACCTTGAGATCTGTCTTAATTGGAGGTTGAACGAGGTAGCCGAGAAAGTTGGCAAGGTGTCAACAGTGCTTCGTGCGGCTCCCCGCGCGACCCGATTTGCGCCACCACCCGCGCGGGGCTCTGCCTTTGCATGACTCCAGTGCTTTGCGTGGATCTCCATGTGAGTCCATCCACGCGAACATCCGCGCGCAACCACTGTGCGCATTTTAGAGAGGAAAATCGGCCGTAATCTCATTCATTCTCATTTCTTCTCCTTTTTAAATGCTCTCAACCAGAAACTTAGGTCAAGAATCGATTTTTGGTCCACATTTAAGGGAGTCTACCATCTTTCCATTAAGATCTTCATCATCAACCTAAGATTAAAAGTCTAGATCTTCAAGAGCTCCTAAGCCATCCTCTTTTCTCAAAGAACACTTGGGTTTTCTAGGGTTTTTGACAAAACCCATATTGTGAGTACATTCTCAACCGTTAAAACCTTATACATGTCAAAGCTATGATTTTAGACTCTTAATCATATCCTTGTTTATTTATTCTTGTTTAAAATAATTTTGACCTAACCTAGCATTTTGGAGATTTTAGGGGTTTTATACCATTCTGTGATATGATGAAGTATCATATGTTTTGAACTATAAAAGGTGTTTGATCTTGTACATTTGTGGTTAAAAATGGGAATAGGTATATTTTAACTAGGTTTATGGTTTCATAATGTGATGAGAATTTCTTAGTAGAGGTAATTTTGGAAAATGGAAACTGTGGCTGGTCATTGGTTTAAATGGTGTTTATTGACAATTCTTTATCAAATATTGAATTTACTTTGTGAAGCTAAACAAGTAACTTTGGGAAAAATTGTTGTAAATCATGTGTGTGATCACGATTTGGGTCACCAATGAAATGGTGACAAGCTTTAGACTATTACTCATGGATCCATAGGTATAGAGTCGGCTTAATTTCGGGTTAATCCCCACTTGTAGCTAGTTGAGACATTGGACCCTAGGAAGGAAACTTGGTACAGTTATGTGGGACCGGATACTAGCCGTGGATCGTAAATGTAAATCCTAGTGAATGAGTATGACTAGGATCATTGGGTGCCCTCCCCCACATCTGAGTACGAGCCGGCGAGTTCGTGGCCTTGATCCTAGTATGGTGAGCTCAATAACTTGGACAGTGGCCTACTTTCGTGTTCCGCCACAATCCTTGGAAAATCGGGTCTCCCCCGTCATCGCAAGATGTTCTTGGATCGAAGGGTCCTTATGTGGTTGTAATTACACTTTTATAAATTCAACTCATTGAAAGATTATTTATTTATAGTACTCAATCTTTTCCAATTTATTGATGTAAACTGTTTGTTCTCACTAGGCGTCAAGCCTAATTTTTTTTTTCTCAAATGACATGTATAACAGGCTCTGTTAGCGGTAGGTTCCCAAGATTTGAGGGACGAGTGTTGACCATTATGGCATCTTTTAGAGACACACCTTTTGGACATTGGCGTACAGAAAGGGATATAGTTTTTTGGGAGAATTGGGTTGACAACCACCACAATCTAGATTTAATGATTTAGATTAGTTTGTTGTTAGCTTGTTGTCCATTGAAAGTATTTGTATACGCTATTACAATTTTCCCTTTTGGGTGTTTAAATTTATATTTAAGGTGTTAGTAGCCTTATCTAGGTTTAAATTTACCCCTATTTTTAGGGTGTTACAAGTTGGTATTAGAGCTCTAGTTTAAGTGAACTAGGCACGAATGTAAGATATCTAGACTTAGGTTGAGACGTTAAGCCACGATTGGTGAGATTGGGTAGAATTACTAAGATGGGTAGGTCTTTAGAGTTGACGGAAATTACGTTAATTAAGCGTTGTGGCGATGGTAACGAGAATTCTTACGTATTATATATTCATAATTTCACTTAGCTAACGTTATTATGAAGATGTTTTATGTGAGTGTGCTTGGTCTACTATTGTTGTGACAATTGATGAATGTAGTAGTACGTTTCATTCATGTTTAACTCTGTTAATCTCTCTCTCACCCTTATTCCTTGTTGTGCGTGGCAGATCAAAGATGGTTAGTGCGCGTGGTAGACCGCATACACGTGTGGATGGTGGCGAGGAGACCGCTTCAATGGTTGATCAACCTGAGAGGGTTGAGGCCGTTGTACTCCCATCTACCCAACCGTTGCTAGGCGGAGGACCTGAAGTCATTCCATGGGTGGACCTAGCTTCATCCAACCCGGTTATTCGGGAGGTAACTCCCCAATCCGAGATGATGGCCAATCTTATGCTGATGATGAATGAAGCGATGGCCAAGCAACAAGAATCCCTTTTGAAAATGTTTGAGGGTCGTGATGTGAGCAACCGGAGGAATGAGACGGTTGAGGAGAATATTGAGGTGATTGGCTCCGGTGATACGGGTCTTGTGAACCGAACTGAGGAACCAATAACGGTTGACGTGAGGCAGGGCAAGAGAGCTTGCTCGTATAAGTCCTTCCTATGTTGTAAGCCACCGGAGTTCTCCGGTTCTGAAGACCCAGTTGCTTTCATGAAGTGGATTCAAGAGATCGAGCAGGCCTTCGACTCGTCCGAGTGCGAGGAAGGTCAGAGAGTGAGGTTTGGCTCCCAAATGCTTAGGGGCCCGACACTCACATGGTGGAATGTCACAAAGTCCACCCTCTCCCCTACCGTTTTGGCTCAATTGTCTTGGGCCAGATTCAAGAAGAAGGTTTTGGAGGAGTACTGTAATGAGAGGGCCATGGATCGAATTGAAGAAGAGTTCCAGACTCTTAAGAAAGGTAACATGACGGTAAGGGAGTACACCCATCAATTCATGGAGAAATTGGGGCTAGTGGGGCATGTGGCCCCGATGGAGAAGGAGAAGATTAAGGCCTACCTCAAAGGCCTACCGGCGGACATGATATTTATGGTCCACAACTCTAAAGCCTTTAATCTACGTGAGACAATAAAAGAGGCGCAAATCATAGAAGATGTCTACGCGAGAGACAAGGTGGAGAAGGTCGTGGTAGTGGGAGACAAGAGGAGATGGGAAAGAAACCCTAAACCTTCCAAGAGGTCGAGACCTTTTAACTGGGGAAGGAGCTTTGACAATCGTCGAGTGGCGCGGTGGTGCCCTAGATGCCGAAGCAAGCACCACGACAATTGTAACTCCAACCCCACCTCTTGCGCCAAGTGCAGGAAGCCCGATCATGCTACCAAGGATTGTCCGGTCAAGGGAATTGTCTGCTTTGAATGTAAGATGCCGGGAAATTTCCGTAAGTACTGTTCGAAGTGGAAGACGAGGAGTGCCCCGGAGAAGAGGGAGAACCCTTCCAGGGTTCCTGGTCGATCCTTTCAGATGACGGCCGATGAGGCCAAGGCATCCACCGATGTGGTATCAGGTACGTTTCTCCTAAACTTTGTACCTGCTCTTGTGCTATTTGATTCTGGTGCTAGTTTCTCTTTCGTGTCTGAATCGTTTCGCCAAAAGCTTGACATGCCCACTAGTAGCTTAGATGATGCTTTAGTGGTAGAGATAGCGAATGGTAGTCAAGTAGTAATCCGCGACGTTTTGAAGGTTTGCTCGTTTGACATTGAAGGGAAGAAATTCTCAATCAATCTGATGCCCATGGTCATTGGTGGTTTCGACGTGGTAGTCGGTATGGAATGGCTAGTGGACAATCATGCCGAAATCTTATGCTCCAAGAAACTAATCCGACTCCATACATCGGATAGTGAAATGGTGGTAGTGTATGGATAAAGGAGGGACGGCGAAGTGGCAGTTATTACTATGGCTAAGGCGCGTAAGTGCTTGGTGAAGGGGTGTTCGTCCTTCTTAGCCTATGTGATAGATGTCAAGCTCGAAAAGAAGAAGCTTGAAGACGTGAAGGTGGTGCGCAGGTTTCCCAGCGTCTTCCCAGAAGACTTGCCCAATTTTCCACCTGTTCGTTAAGTCGAGTTTCAGATTGACTTAGTGTCGGGGGTGGTTTCAATTGCTCGAGCCCCTTACCAGTTGGCGCCATTGGAGATGCAATAAATGATGGCTCAACTTCAAGAGCTTTTGGATAAGGGTTTTATAAGACCGAGCTCGTCGCCTTGGGGAGCTCCGGTATTGTTTGTTAAGAAGAAGGATGGTGCAATGAGAATGTATATCGATTACCATGAACTGAATAAGGTAACAGTGAAGAATAAGTATCCACTTCCGAGGATCGACGACCTGTTCGATTAACTTCAAGGAGTGGGTTGTTTCTCAAAGATCGATTTGCGTTTGGGATATCATCAAGTGAAGGTGAGAGGTGATGACATTCTGAAGACGACTTTTAGGACACGTTACGGCCATTACGAATTCCTCGTAATGCTGTTTGGTTTGACCAATGCACCAATGGTGTTCATGGAATTGATGAATAGGGTGTGCTGACCATTCCTCGACAGGTCGGTCATCGTGTTCATCGATGACATACTTGTATATTCCAAGAGCGAGGCGGAACATGAACAACACCTTCATGAAGTTCTTGAGGTGTTGAGAAAGGAGAGATTGTATGCCAAATTCTCCAAGTGCGACTTTTGGTTAGAAGAGGTTCAATTCTTGGGACACGTTGTCACTCGTGACGAGGTGAAAGTGGATCCCTCTAAGATTTAAGCAATGATGAATTGGGAACCTCCCAAGAGTCTATCCGAGATATGAAGCTTCTTGGGTCTAGCAGGATATTATTGGAGATTTATCCAAGACTTCTCCAAGATCGCTTCTTCACGAACCGCTCTAACCCGACAAAATGTCAAGTTTGTTTGGACCGAAGCGTAAGAGAAGGCGTTCTGAACTTTACAAAGAAGTTGTGTGAAGCTCCAATATTGTCGCTACCCGAAGAGTCAGAAGACTTCGTAGTCTATAATGACGCCTCCAAGATGGGTTGGGGTTGCATGTTGATGCAAAGAGGCAAACTGATCGCCTATTCCTCAAGGCAACTCAAAGTTCACGAGAAGAATTACCCCACCCATGATTTGGAGTTGGCGGCGGTGGTGTTCGCTTTGAAGCTTTGGCGGCATTACCTCTATGGCACGAAATGTACGCTTTACACAGATCATAAAAGTTTGAAATACGTCTTTGATCAAAAAGATTTGAACATGAGGCAAAGACGGTGACTCGAGTTACTCAAGGATTATGATTGCGAATTGCTTTACCACCCCAGTAAGGCGAACGTGGTGGCCGATGCGTTAAGTCGGAAGGACTATCGTGGAAGCATTTGAGCTACCCTTCAAGAATCGAACTAGTGTCGAGCCTTATTGAGAAAATCAAGCCATCCCAAGTAGAAGCCTTGTTGGAGAAGAATCTCAAAGGGGAAGTTATGATGAAGCAACATTTGCTCTTAACAGAAGATTGCCGTGGGGTGAAATTGTTTAATGATCGTGTGTGGGTGCCCAAAGTTGGGGGAACTACTTCTTGAAGATGCCCATAAGTCCAAGTATTCCATCCATCCGGGGAGTACAAAGATGTATAGGGACTTGAAGCTACACTATTGGTGGCCGGTAATGAAACTTGATGTGGCACGTTACGTGGAGTGTTGTGTGACGTGCCTACAAGTGAAAGCCGAGCATCAATGACCTTATGGGAGTCTTCAATCATTTGAGATTCCCGAATGGAAATGGGATCATATTACCATGGAATTTATGACTAAGTTGGCAAAAACTCTTAGAGGTCACGATACCATATGGGTAATAGTTGATCGGTTGACCAAGAGCGCTCACTTCTTGGCCATGCACGAGACACTACCGATGGACAGTTGGCAAAGCTTTACATTGATGAGGTGGTTTTGAAGCATAGAGTGCCCTTGTCTATCGTGTCGGATCGCGATAGTCGGTTCACTTTGAACTTTTGGGATGGCTTGCAGAAAGAGCTTGGTACGCGAGTGAAGTTGAGTACGGCTTACCATCCTCAAATCGATGGTCAAAGCGAGAGAAAAATCCAAATGCTAGAACACAAGCTAAGGTCTTGCGTTATTGACTTCGGGGGTAGTTGGGATGGCACAAGCTAAGGTCTCACCTACCTTTGGTGGGGTTTGCTTACAATAATATCTACCACTCGAGTATCGGGATGGCACCGTTCGAAGTTTTTATGGGCGGAAGTGCAGAACTCCCGTGTGTTGGCTTGAAGCGGGAGATAAGCAATTCGCCGGACTCGAATTGTGCAAGAAACGACCGATAAAGTAAAAGGCATTCAGGAACGGTTGAAAGCAGCCCAAGATCGGCAAAAGAGTTATGCCGACAAAAAAAGGCGATCGATGGAGTTTCAAGTGGGTGACCGTGTGATGCTTAAAGTGTCACCTTGGAAGGGCATTATCTGGTTCGAAAAACGCGGGAAGTTGAGTCCCCGTTTCCTTGGACCATTCATGGTACTCAAGCGCGTGGGACTTTAAGCTTATCAGTTGGAGTTACCGCCGGAAATGAACGAAATCCACAACACTTTCCATGTTTGTTATCTCCGAAAGTGCTTGGCGGAAGAGGAGAGCGTTATTCCCCTCTCAGAGATAAGAGGATGAAAGAAATCGTTGTGTGGAAGAACCAGATGCGATCCTAGAGAGGAAATCTAAGAAACTTCGCCACAAGGAAGTCACTATGGTCAAGGTACAATGGAAACATCACCGTGGGGCCAATGTGACGTGGGAAGCTGAAGAGGACATGAAGTGGAGGTATTCTCACCTGTTCGTGTAGCTCAGATTTCGAGGACGAAATCGTTTTCGAGTTGGAGAGGATTGTAACGCCCTGAATTTTCAGGTAAGCAAATAATTCTTTAAATCGGTTTATTGTTCGTAGTATAGTTTTGCTTTTGGTGTTACCTTGAGATCTGTCTTAACTGGAGGTTGAGCGAGGTAGCCGAGAAAGTTGGCAAGGTGCCAACAATGCTTCGCGCGGCTCCCCGCGCGACCCGAGCCGCACCACCACCCGCGCGGGGCTCTGCCCTTGCGCAACTCCAGTGTTTCATTCGGCTCTCCGCACAATTCCATCCATGCGAGCATCCGCACGCGACCACTATGCGCATTTAAGAGAGGAAAATCGGCTCCAATCTCATTCATTATCATTTTTTCTTCTTCTTAAATGCTCTCAACCAGAAACTTAGGTCAAGAATCGGTTTTTGGTCCATATTTAAGGGAGTCTACCATCTTTCCATTAAGATCTACATCACCAACCTAAGATTAAAGGTCTAGATCTTCAACAGCTCCTAAGACATCCTCTTTTCTCAAATTTCTTAATGGCGGTCGATCCTCCTAGTACTGTAAGAGGGGAGGAGGAGATGAAGGGTTTTAGGCTTCTCTCGAAGATTCCAGCCATCCTGAGGCTGAGTGCTACGGATCAGCTGAGGCTGGAGCAATGCCCGAATTGATATTTCATTTTGTACGAATATCTGTTCAAGATTGGGTTTTCTTGTCCCTTTTCTCCATTTTCGAGGTCATTCTTAACGACTTTCGGCCTGTCTCCAGGGCAAATGATGCCCCAGTTTTGGCGGATCGTTCAAGTCATTGACGATTGACCGCCAAATGGGTGTCGCCCTTTTCAGTCAATGATCTCATGCTGGCCTATTCAGTTAAGGCGGAGACGAACCATATCTATAGTCTCTTTTCTAGGTACAGAGGAGATCGTGTCCTGGTTCAGGAGACCGCGGTCAATGACTGCAAGTGGAAGACGCGATATGTCTTTGGCTGCGTATCGTCAGCCAGTGACGATGTTCAGTGGCTTACCACGGGGTGGAATACCATGGGTATGTTTTAGAGTTCCTTTTCGTTTTGGATCGTCAACGTTTTTGTGTGTTCTAACGATCTTTTTGTTTTTTTAAGCGATTGAATATACTGGAGTCACGCCTTTCTCTGACTCAGCTATTAAGGTCGAGAGATTTCTGGAGTACAATATCGAGGATCGATCGTTCTTCCCTTGGTCTCCTGTGGATGAGGATGATGATGACGAGGTAGTCGTCGTTGGAGCCTCTGTTGATGTTGCAGAGGAGGATGATGAAGAAGTGTACGATGAAGAGGTCGTACGGGAAGTTGTGACAGGTAAGTTCTCTTCCCTTCTTGTTTAGTTTGTGGGGTCTAGTTGCTAAACGTCACCTATCAGTCGTAAAACCTTATGGGGTCTAGTCGAAAAAGACATTACCTGTTAATGCCAAAAATCATCCAAAGGAAGATTTAAGATCGGTGTGGAGTTTTATCCAACTAAAGAAAGTAACCAGGCGACAAGTCGTGCGACAATAATAAAATAAAGAGACAGGAGATTTGGTGACGTGCAAAAAACTCAACGATGAAAAAACCGCGGACGACTAAGAATAGTCATCGAGCACTATAATCGCCAAACAGGGGCGATGTCCTTATGTATTACAGTGTTTTACACGATAACTACAAAATACAAGTGTAAAAACTAGTAACAAATGCAGGTCGTGTATGAAACACTTCGGTCGTGTGTATAATACTGTGATCGTGTAGTACGATAGAGAGTGCTTGTGAGAATTCTTCGTGTAGCTTGTAATATTGGAGCTCCGGTGTTGTAGTTGTAGATGATGTGTATCTCTTGGGTATTTATAGTCTTTGATCTTCATAAATGTGTCATTGAATCTTTGGTGTAACAGTCGAAGCTCCATAATGGTTTTAATGGCTTTGGTCGGTTATAGTCGTTGGTCTTTAAGAGCATTAAACCTGCATTGAATAAACAAGAGAAGAACGTTAGGTCGTACGTTAGTGTAATCATGGTCAAGGACATCCTTGAGATGGTCGTGCGACTAACGCTCGACCGACGTCCATAAAAGTGTCGACAAGTGTTATAAATATGTTTGGTCGTCAGGACCTTATCTTAATACGAGATCAATCGTGCGTAAGATGCATTTGTCGTGGTCATGTATTTTTCACCCAAACAGTTTCCCCCCAAAATTTAAAATGAGACGGAAATTTTTGAAATTTTAAATTTCAAATTTTTTGACGAAAAAGTTGGTCGCCACGTGTCACTCGAGAAGAGGCTCTCGTCGCTTCAGAACCGAATTAGTTCGTTTCTAACTAGACCCATAACGGTCTATCTAACACATGTGATGTCACGGTGGCGTGGGGAACACGCGTGACAGTTTTCAGGACAGGTGTCGAAAATATGTCGATGCTTACGAATAGTCGATCGACACGTGTCGATCATCGAGCGATTCACTTGATACGATTTTCGCGTATAAATATAGATATCCAGGGATCATTTCCTTTTACGCCTTCGGAGTATCTTAGATAGAGATGTCCCTGTGAATCTTTGCCAAGTTTACAATATCCTTGCATGATTTAGTTTCGATCGAGGTTTAGAGCGGCTATATAAGGTATGATTTTCATCACTTCCTTATATGCGATTCAAAACTCAAGCTAGAAAACCTAGGAGAAATCGGAATATACTCGGTTTGTCTGAGCTTAAAGTTAGTTTGAGAGGATTAGCCATGTCGAGTGAACCTGCGAGCACGATTCAAGATCAATATGATCTTGATTTCTTCAAGCGATTAACGCATATCCCTTCTACTGTGACCATAAACACTCGGGGTCAGGTTTTTCCTGACATGTGTCCGGAGGGGTACTTTATTATCTACGAGTATCCCTTCAAAATAGGGTTCAAGTGGCCCTATTATCTTCTGTCGAGGTCGTTTATGATGGTCTTTGGTCTAGCCTCGGGGCAGCTTATGCCCCAGTTTTGGAGGGACGTCTCGGTTATCGAGTGACTCACGGAGGACTGGGGGTCGCCGTTTGACGTGAACGCCCTTCTTACAGAGTACATGGTCAAGGTGGATAGGTTTCACCGTTACAATCTCTTCTCTAAGTATCGAGGTGATCGCACCTTGGTACTTAACACTGCGGTCAACGACCGTAAGTGGAAGACTAGGTACATCTTTGTGCGTACATCACTGGGTCCAGACAGTGATGTACTTGAGACGTCTTGGAATACTTCGAGTGAGTATTTTCTTTAATTTTGTCTTTGTCGTACGTTTTTTATCAATAATTGATTTATATCTAACAATTTCTTCTGTACTTTTGATTTCAGCAATCAAGTTCGATGAGGTACAGCCGAACAGCGATTCGGTGTACAAGATCATGCGTTTCTTGGGCTACAGCCAAGACGAGCGATCTTTTTCTTCTCGTCATCTGGTCGATGAGGACGAGAACGATATAACTATCGTCGAGCCTCCTGAGGTCGAGGTCGAGGACGAGGAAGAAAAGGAGGAGAAAGAAGAAGAAGAAAGAGAAGAGATGGCTGGTAACGTACTCGTCCCTTTGTTTCTTTTATTGTCCTCCTTTCTTGACTTGTCGTGCATTATAACCTTTTTCTTTGTTTGGTTCCTCAGCGAAGATCACGACTGCGGCCGCTAGGAGAGCTGCCCAGCTGGAATTGGCCTGAAAGGGTTGTGAAAAGAGAAAGGGGCTATCGACTGTTAGGTCGAGTTTGACCAAAAGAACAAGGATGGCGGTTCCGAGGGAACCGTCGTCGAGGGGTGGCGATGCGTCGAGTGTTGCTACTCCTTAGTAGGCGAAGGTGGGTGACCTAATACTAGCGGTCCCCATAAACGTAGCATCTCCAGTGGTAAATTCACCGGAGGTGTCAGGTGGTGAGTGACCACTACCAGAGCAGGAGCATGGGCAGGAAACTGAGGCCTCTGACTCCATTCCCTAGTCGTCCGACAAGGGGAAGGGACCCACGGAGGTCAAAACGGTTAACTTTACATAGCCGTTGGACTTTATTGCGGATGATGTCCTCGTTCGGGCGAAGATATTTCCTCATCTGGGGAAATATCAACTCCCAACCTTCAGGGAGCGTTTCAAGGGGATGTCGATGTCGGTCGACGGTGTGGGATCCAACGTCGTCGGTCTATCCTTTATGGTAAGTGTCGAAACTTACCTTTTTTTTACTTTGTTTTTTCTGTCATTTTAACTTTTATACTAATGTCGTGTGTCGTGTGCTACAGACATTCCAGGCCTCTCTCAGTCTCTACGGTGAGATGGAGAGGATTAGCCGACTTTTGCCGACTGCTCTCGGAAGAGAGAAGGCGACACTAGAGAGGGAGGGGGCTGCTCTGGACAGGGAGAAGGAAGCCACATCCCAGGTGGAGTGTTTGACCGTGAGGCTTGAAGAAGCCCACAAGGTCCTAGAGGTCTCCGGTCGTCAGACCGTCGATCTGCAGACGTGCCTCCATATGGCGTGCGAAATGCTGAAGGGGACGAGGGAGGAGTTAGAGGTGGCCTAGAGGTCCCTGTTCGAGAATGAAAGAGATATCGGGGGTCTCAAGGCTAGGTAGGTCGAGTTAAAGACCAAGGTGGAGGAGATGGAGGAAAAATAGAAGTCCGTCGAGGCTTTTACTCGATGGACGACCAAGGCAGCGATAATGAGACGTCATCTTGCTGGGAAAAATTCCCCTTGCCAATGTTGCTGAAGACCTCAAGATCTATCTTGCGGACATCGGGAACAAGAAGGATCTGGACTCCGAAGATGAGAAGGATGTCGAGGTGGTCGAGGTCGAGGAGGAAGCCCAGACGGACGAAGCTTCAGAGTCGCAACCAACTAAAAATGCTCCTCAATCTTGAGTTTTTCTAGCTTTTAGTCTTTTGTTTTTACTTTTTATATGGTCGACCATTGGTGGTCGGGCCTTCCACTTGTAACCATCTAATTTTGGTTTTGAATACAAATGGTTTTTATCTTATGTGTCGAGTATTATAAAAGAAGTAAACAATATCTCATGATAAGACATAAGTCCATAAAATACATGGAACTTTTCAAACCTGAGAATCGTGCGATCAAATAATCATTCAATCCAAAGATACTTGCGATTTACACAATATAAGTAATCTAAGGATACTTGTGGAATGATTCATACCAAGGATATTTGCGACTAAGGCAATCCAAGTAGTTCAATCCAAAGATTCTTGCGACTAAGGTATTTGTTCATAGTGAAAAAAAATTTCTAAGATAAACTTAGATTATAAATCTTGGAGTTTTACAAGACCAAATCGTGTAAAAGACTTATGGTCTTATGTCGTGCGATCCTGCGAGAAAACAATGTCAAAGGTTGGTCGTTGGCTAACCAATGACCCTCCGATGCTTAAGTCAGTATTGGTTGTGATAAATAATTGTAAGAAAAAAAGAATAAAGGATTTAGTAAAAATACCTCTTGAGATGTGTTGCATTCTAACTACGACGGATTTCCTAGTCGTCAAGGGTTTGAAGCCTATAGGCACCTTTTCCTACGACTTTAGATATACGATAAGGACCTTCCCATTTGATGGAAAGCTTACATGCGTTCGGCTCTTGAGTGTTTTGAGACACTCTATGTAAAACATGGTCGCCTACTTGAAAGACTTTAGTCTTTACGGTTTTGTTAAACTGACGCTCGACCGATTGTCTTTGAGACACCATTCAGACTAGCGCTAATTCTCTCAATTCTTCAAGGGCGTCATGATCATAACTCAGGTTGACTAGGTTATGGTCGGCCAAATCATGTCTCGATGTTGGGAGCTGGATATCAACGGGTAGAACTGCTTCGCAACCGTAGACCAGGAAGATGGGGTTTGCCCTGTGGACGTATGTAGAGTCGTACGATTTTCCCATAGGACTATGGGAAGTTCCTCGACCCATTTTCCTTTTGCTGCTTTTAACCTTTTCTTGATCGATTTGATAATGGTCTTGTTACTCGATTCTGCAAGTCCATTCGACTAGGGATACCGCGACGTCGAAGTCGTTAGTTTTATGTTGCGATCTTCACATAATTTTTGGGTTCTGTCACTTATGAATTGGAATCCATTGTCGCAGACAATCTCGGATGGTATCCTAAACCTGCATATAATGTTAGTCTGGATAAAAGATATAACCTCTTTGTCCCGAACTTGGGAGAAAACGGCGACTTCTACCCATTTAGAGGAATAATCTGTAAGTATAAGTAGAAATATCTGTTGCTCGGGGGCAGGTGGTAACTTACCGACGATATCCATTCCCCGCCTCATGAGGGGTTAGGGAACTAATGTCGAGTGTAAAGGTTCAGAGGGTTTTTGTGTCGTACCTGAATGTCATTGGCATGCGTCGCAACTTTGTACACACTTGATGGCGTCTTGTCGTAATGTCGGCCAATAGCAAACTTGTATTGATATTCGATTGGCTAGACTACGACCGCCCGATTGATTGCCACATTCACCGTCATGCATTTCTTGCAATATGTTCTGGACTTGTGTTTTGCTTGTGACACATCGTAGGTTAAGTCCAGTGGACGATCGTCGATAGAACTTGCCTTGTATCACGACATATCTGGATGCCTTGAATATGATCTTTCAAGCTCCCATTCTGTCTTCTGAAAGTTGGTCGTGCACTAAGTAGTTCATTATATCACTCAACCAATCTTCTTTTCCATTATCGATCTGGACTATGTCATCATGTGTAACGCCCGTAGTTTCGTTTAGAACTTGTATATATATTTGCATGTGTGTGTATCCTTATATCTTCTCAATCTAAGTTAAAACACTGAGGCAGAGACTTACGCGACCTCAAAGCCACGGACAAAGCCGCGGGACTCACTGGAGTTCAGACCATCGGACATACGCGCGACCTCAAAGCCGTGGCCAAAGCCGCGGGACTACCTGCAGGTCCTAAAACGGGTTTTAGTTGCTATTTTCACATTGGACTACTCCAATACTCAAAGTCAGATATATTTAGTGAGAGAGAATCCTAGTAGACGATTTTGGTTCAACTCCACACCACTTCCCCTTAATTTCTTGCAAAGCATTAATTGTTGGTGGTTGGGGAAAGATTCAAGAGTTTTGGAAGCATTTATTGAGGATCCTTTCAAGATTCAAGTTCAAGGGCCCAAATATTCATCCACTTCTTTTCTAGGGTTTTGTATAAAACCTAGATAGTGAGTTTTACTAAACTTTTCAAATGAGATACATGTCTTGTGTGTTATTTACCTTAACTTCATATCCATGTACATTTTGATCACCTTATAAGTTTGACCTAACTGTTATCTTTGAGATTATTGGGTTTTTGGTGTTGTTGCTTCAGGTGGTTATAAAGATAGTATGATTACCTTATTTAGACGTGAAGGTGTTATATCGTGGGAATGGTGTATATCATTGTTGAACTCACATGTTTAAGGGTTTTGACCTAAAATGGGATTGGACATATGTGAGGTCTTATACATGTATCTTGTGGATATGGAATATGTATAGAGATGGATATTGCATGTATATTAGATGAACCATGAGTACGTGCTAGGAGGATGTAGTCTTAGGTGCCACCATGATGGTATGCACCTAGACCTCCGCCACTTGGAGTAATGCCTGGGAGGTAGTCTTCAAGTGTGTCGGGCCTTCGGGATGTTGCTCATGCGAGTGAACATCAAGGTACATTGACTTGAGGTAAAACTCATTGGTGTGATGGGTCTCCCCCATTGATTCCTTTATGGCCTTTAATGACTAAAATGATATAAATGTTCATACCATGTTTATAAATGTTATTTCATGTTCTTGTACAACTCACTAGGCTCGTTTGGCCTAACACTTGTTTGGTTGATGTGTATCTCAGGTTCTAGCGGTGCGACCGCCTAGAAGGTCTAGATGACTTAGGTGCGAGCTTGGGGAAATTTTGGGACGCCAAATATAGAAGTCTTATTTTTAGATTGGATCACAACTTGTATTAATCTTGTTCCTAGATAGGATTCAGATTAAAGGGTTGTCTTCCCTTTTTGTTATTCATTACAAATTTCTAATCTTAACAGGCGTATATTGTTTCCCTTTTGGGATGAGCTCGTGCTTTGGCATATTTTAGTATATCACATTTCCATTTCTGGAAATTTTTGTTGTCCCAATTTTTGGGGTGTCACATCATGATCAATGGACGATGTCATGAGATGTATCATAGGTATTGTGTCGAACGGAGGTTTGCTAAGTGCTGATCCAAGATTGGCTAAGGCATCAGCTTGAGTATTCTGATCTCTTGGGATTTGTTCAATTAAAAATGGATTGAAATTTTCTGATTTTGCCTTGGCTATCTTAAGATATGACGTAAGACGATGCCCATTCCTGTGCCTCTAGCGTTGGACGATCCGTCGACATGTAGAGTCCAGGGTTTGTCGTCCTAAGTTGCCACAGAAAAAGCTTCGTCTTGTGCTTCTTTCTCTAGTTCAGGACTAAAGTCAGCGACGAAGTCTGCTAGGACTTGTGATTTGATCTTGGTCCTGGTCTTGAAGTCGATGTCGTAGCTGCTTAGATATATACTCCATTTCGCCAGTCGACCTATCAATTCTGGTTTTCTTGAAGTAATGTCACAGATTTTTGGTAGCTATGACTAATGATAGTAATAATTTTTCTATCGATGAATACCTGGTCTCAGCGTCAAGCAGGGATTTACTTACATAGGCAGTTGATGTTTGTTGTCTTCTCTTACCAGGACTGTACTTACTGTATTGGGGCTAACGACCAAGTATAGTTGTAAGACCTCATTGTCCTGTGGTTTCGACAGCAGTAGAAGCGACGCCATGTATTCTTTTAATTTATGCAATTCTCGCTCGTGGTCGTCCTTCCACTAGAAGCCTTTGTTCTTTCGCAAGACGTTGTTGAATAGGTGGCATTTGTCGGACGATCGTGAGATAAACCTATTTAAGGTTGCCACATGACCAATTAGACGTTGGACTTCTTTGAAGTTTCTCGGTGATTTGATCTCGACTATGGCTTTGATGTGATCAGGGTTAGCTTCGATCCCATGTCGAGTCACCATGTATCCTAAGAATTTCCCGGCACTTACTCCGAAAGAGCACTTGGTTGGATTCAGTTTCATGTGATATTTTCTGAGAATGTCAAACGACTGTCGTAGATGCTCTACATTATCTACAACTTGTCTTGATTTAATGAGCATGTCGTCAATGTAGACTTCCATGGTATCACCGAGTCGTTCCTTGAACATTTTGTTGATCAGGCGCTGATACGTGGAACTTGCATTTTTCAAACCAAAAGGCATAACCTTATAACAGTAAATACCTCTGTCTGTCATAAAGGCAATTTTCTCTTGATCGTCGATGTGCATAAGTATCAGATTATAGCATGAATATGAGTCAATATATGTCAAGAGTTCGTGTCTAGCGGTCGCATTGACTAAGGCGTCGATGTGCGGCAAAGGGAATGGATCCTTCGGACACGCCTTGTTTAAGTCTGTAAAATCTATGTACACCCTTAATTTGCCTTTTTCCTTTCGTACGACCACGACATTGGCTACCTAACTAGTCGGGGTACTTTACTTCTCGAATTTTCCTGGTTTTGAGGAGGTTGTCGACTTCGTCATTGATCACCTTGTTTCACTCTGGAGCGAACTTTCAACGTTTCTGCTTGATGGGTTTGAACGATGGGTCCACATTTAATTTGTGGTAAATGACGCTAGGGTCAATGCCGACCATGTCTTCGTGCGTCCAAGCGAAACATTCAGCATACTCCTGCAAAAAAAGAGATTAGTTCTTTTTTTAATGGAAGGATCAAGGGATGAACCTACGAAGACGACTTGATCAAGCTTGCTTTGGTTCAGGATGACTTCCTCCAAACGATAGTCATCGACAGTATCGGGAGCATCATGGTTCTGTAATTGCTAGATGGATTGCTTTCACGGTTTCATCGTTGCCTTGTAGCAATCGCGTGTAACTTTTGGTTCACTATTGATCTCCTGGACTCCCCACGGCGTGGGAAATTTCATTGTCTGATGAAATGTTGAAGGTACTGCCTTCATGTCGTGGATCCAAGGTCGACCGAGAATGACGTTGTACGCTGACGAACAGTCGATGACGCTGAACCTGGTCTGCTTGTTGATTCCTTTGGCATAGACTGGTAGAGTGATCTCTCCAAAGGTGCTTGTCGCGTCTCCATTGAAACAAACCAAGGTCGTCAAGCGTCGAACGATCTCCGACTTGTCGAGTCCCAAGGATTTGATGGTGTCGAGAAAGATTATGTTCGTTGAGCTTCCCCCATGGACCAACACCCTCCGGGTTTAGCAGTTGTCGATCTTGAGCTGAATAATTAATCCGTCGTGATGTTTTTGATGTAGGTCACCCAGGTCGTCATGGTCGAACGTTATCTTCATCGACTCTAGCTCCAATTCTTCCTTTGGTCGTGAGGATCGGGGGACTGGCTGATCATTTGCCCCATGACTAGCATGCCTTTTTGCTGCAGAATAAGTCAGACCACAGACGTCGGCTCCTCCCGTAATACAATTCACGACTTTCTCATGAACAGGAGATGGGGGTCGAACGTCGTTGTTGAGCGTTGCTGGTTCGTCGAATATTTCTTTAAGATTGCCTTTTGGGACATGCCAGGAGAGTTCCTTTTTAAGAGCAATGCAATCGTCAGTCGTATGACCATGGTCACTGTGAAAGTCGCACCACTTGGTCTTATCCTTCTTGTCATCACCTTTATCACTTTTCTTCGGCCAACGGATGGTTACTTGTACGTTTCTCAACGCTTCAACCAAGTCCTTAGAAGTCCATTTGAATCCATAGGAAGAAACCTTAGGTTACGGAAGGAGCTTGGTCGTGGTCAAGACCTTCTTCTTATCAAACCTGACGTTCGATATTTCTCGTGACGGTTCTGCTTTGATTGTTGCCTTGGTCTTGAATTCTGGATTCTTCACGCTTAATGATTTTTTGTCGCTAGAGTGTTTACGTCGAAAGGCAGCGTTGTCTTCGACCCTCATATAGGCCAAAGTCCTTGCTCGTACGTCTTCGAAGTTCTCTGGGGGGTATATTGTCAGATCAGTATAGTGACCCAACTCTTATCCATACCACGTTTGTATGCCTCGATCGCGGTCTTGATGTCACAGTTACGGACACTAATCATCTCGACATTGAAGTGATTGAAATAACTCCAGATGGATTCTCCAACCTTTTGCACTACATAGTACAAGTCACTAGTCTACTTCTCCATCTTGCGACTACATGCGAATTGTTGGGAGAATTGGTTCACTAGTTCAACGAATGAACTGATGGACTTAGGTTTGAGGCCGATCAACCATTGGAAAGCTGCACTCGTGAGGGTCGCCCCAAAACTTTTGCACATACACACCTCTTGATACTGGTGTGGGATCGATACTGTCCACATCAATTGTTTGTATTGAGCGACGTGTTCATTTGGATCCATGATGTCAGAGTATTTTGGTGTGAATGTTGGGATGCTGTATTTTTTAGGGACATCGACCATAGCTATCTCTTTGACAAAGGGCGCCACTTGAAACCCTGTGCGAGGCTCGACATCGACAGGTACTGCTGCTCCTGGTAGCTTGGCAAGTAGCGACAACACTTGTTCGTTTTGTTCCTCCAACATCTTCAATCGTTGAGCGACTAGATCGTCTTGGTTATTCCCTTGAGTTGCCATCGGGATGTGCCCAGAGTTTTGGAAACAATTTAGTGGGACGAATTGGAAGAATCGCCATTGTAATGGAAGGTTGGCATCAGCATTGTGGGAATCGACGTTGTAAGAGGCATCGTGGGAATCGACGCCGTCGAGTGGAAGAATGGTGGAGGTGGCGGTGGCATCGTCGACATGGGTTGACTAGGGATGCCAGGGAAGGGAGGTCTTGGATAATTCGGGAATGGAGGTCCCGACCAAGGCATACTGAAGCCCACAAGACCATACGAAGGCCCTGCTGCATTGCTAGCATTCCAATTCCTCAAAGACGCGATCTCTTCAGCAACTTTTATGTTTTGATTTGACAAGGCATCGATGTGAGCGCGTGCAGTGGTCAACTCCATGTTCATCTGGGCTATGATTTGCTCTTGGGTTCCATGAGGAGCTGCCATTATCCTATAGAAGAAAGACACTCGAGGAAATTGTTAGTACGACGCACGGTTGTCGAGGATTTTTTTTAGATGGGGCCCCACGGTGGGCACCAAACTGTTAATGCCAAAAATTATCCAAAGGAATATTTAAGGTCGGTGTGGAGCTTTATCCAACTAAAAAAAGTAACCAGGCGACAAGTCGTGCGACAATAATAGAATAAAAAGACAGGAGATTTGGTGACGCTCAAAAACCTCAACGAGGAAAAAACCGCGGACGACTAAGAAGAGTCTTCAAGCACTATAATCGCCAAACAGGGGCGATGTCCTTATGTATTACAATGTTTTACATGATAACTACGAAATACAAGTGTAAAAACTAGTAACAAATGCAGGTCGTGTATGAAACAATTCAGTCGTGTGTATAATATTGTGATCGTGTAGTACGATAGAGAATGATTGTGAGAATTCTTCGTGTAGCTTGTAATATTGGAGCTCCGGTGTTGTAGTTGTAGATGATATGTATCTCTTGGGTATTTATAGTCTTTGATCTTCATAAATGTGTCATTGAATCTTTGGTGTAACGGTCAAAGCTCCATAATGGTTTTAATGGCTTTGGTCGGTTATAGTCGTTGGTCTTTAAGAGCATTAAACATGCATTGAATAAACAAGAGAAGAACATTGGGTCGTACGTTAGTGTAATCGTGGTCGAGGACAGCCTAGCGATGGTCGTGCAACTAACGCTCGACCGGCGTCCATAAAAGTGTAGACAAGTGTTATAAATATGTTTGGTCGTCAGGACCTTATCTTAATATGAGATCAATCGTGCGTAAGATGCATTTGTCGTGGTCGTGTATTTTTTACCCAAACATTACCCATTGGTCATGAGATTAGTGGGTCTAGTCGTTTAGACGTCACCACTTGATCGTAATATTTTTGTGGGGTGTAGTCACCAAACGTCAGTCGTTGATCGTAGGATCGCTTAGGATTAGTCGCAAGACTTCACCTTTGGATCGTGAGATCTTGTAAGGTCTAGTCTTTATGAAAGACATCACTTACTAGTTGAGATAGCGTAAGGTCTAGTCGTGAGACGTTACTTACTGATAGTCTTATGATATGTTTTTTGTAAGAGATTCGATTCCGTCGGGACAGGCGATGGGTCCCTTTAGGAGGGAGACGTTGGCTCAACTGGCTCGGCAGGGTCGAGCGATGATGAGAAGGGCCCTCTCGACATCTGGGTCGGGGGTCAAGAAGACTAAGACGGTTTTGAGGGTACCGTCTCTGACGTACGACGATCCTGAGGTCGTCGTTACAAAGGAGGCGATGCCGTCACCGGTCGTGCAAACCATGCCGGTTTCCCCGGTCCTACCACCGGGGGTGGGGGTCTCTTCGTAGAAAGACAAGGGAAAGGGTCCTCAGACGGATGAGGACCCAAACACGATGTCTGTAAACTTCAAGTTGCTAACCAACTTTATGTCGTCCGACCGCTTGGATAGGAAGGAGTTGTTACCTCACTTGAACAATTTCTACCTACCGACCTTTCATGGGCGCTTCAGGGGCCTCTCGATCGAGGATATGGAGGTCAGCGTGACCAAGCCCTCCTTCATGGTAAAAAAAACTTTTGATTCCCCTTCGATCTAACTATTGTCGTGTGTCTTTACAGGCGTTCCAGGCATCCTTGGCTCTCCACTCGCATCTTATTGACATGAAGACGTTCGTCTCTCAGGCTTTCGATTGGGAGAAGAGGGCCTCTACCAAGGCTATGGAGGCCGACGAAAAAAAGGGAGGAGGCTTCCCTTTGTCTTCACGAAGCCCTTGGCAAGCTGGAGGCTACCGAACGCGAGAAGGGGGAGCTTCAGGGACACCTGTTGGAAGCCCTCGTCCAGGCCTCCACGGATCGAGCGGAGCTGAACGTGACTAAGGAGATCTCGACTGTGAATGCAAAAGAAGTTGAGACCTTGAGGTCGAAGCGAGACGCGGCCCGCGGGAAAGTCGTGGTTCTTGAGGAGAGAGTGACGTCCATCGAGGCGTTCGCTCAACTTAAGACGCGCGCGACCCTGGTTAGGCATCTCAAAAAGTGAGAAGACCCTCTAGCTACAATAGAAGGTGAGCTAACCTTCTTCTTGGAGTCCGTTGGATCCGAGGAAGATCTTGAATTCGAGGATGAGCACGAGCTAGAGTTGATGGATGATGCTCCTCCAGGTGGTGATGTCGGGGTCGCGGTTCAACCGGAGCAGGCGCAAGAGCAACCGACTCCTAAGATAGCTTTTTGTAATTTTTTTCTCTTGATCGGACGACCGTTGGTGGTCGTGCCTAATTTTGTAATATCTTTTGATATTAATATATGAATCCTTTGGACAAATCGAATTGTCGCATTTTACTTTGTTGCTAGTTAAATCACTATAACAAGCAATCCATGCACAGAAAAACTCATGATAAACGTAGCAAAGACGGAAGTCTTTAAACTGAGAACGAGAATTTCTTACGTAACTCACGACAACCATAGATGACGAGAGATAAAAATAGAACTTACTTATCCAAGCAACTCACGTCATCAAAATATGATTGAACACAAATTATGCTTGCGATTGGGAAAGTAAGTAATTTCACCAAGGATCTTACGACTGACACAAGTTATAAACCTGGCGATCCATACAGAACTTGCTACTAGAGCAGGTTGTGAACCTGTTAGGTGATTAAATTTTCCTTAAGTCAAAAGGACAAGCAAGTACGATCGCTAACAAATGTTAACCCAAAGCTTGGAACTAAGGATCTTGCGGTTGAGACAAGATCAGGCAATAGATCGTGCGACTAGTGAGAGAAAGTTGAGAGAGAGAGACATTGTAATATGTGATTTCTAAATCAATGACATGTGATTACGAAAATTATTCATCTTGTTATTGTGATTATGTTTGCAAATATAACTTGACAAATTTGGGAAATAATAATTGGTATCAGAGCAGATCCAAAGTGAAATCAATCAAGAAAATGGAAAGTTCGGCACTGTTCATCGAAGTCTGGATCGAGTTTAAATTTTTGGGTGAAATTCGGTTTGTAATCGATTTGATTGTGTGCGTATAAGTGAATAGATCAATCTTGTATAGGTTTAGTATCGATTTGCACTGTAATTGATCTTCAATTTTTGAAATTTCACGTTTTAGAGTTCACGAGTTCGAACACTGTTTTAGGATCAATTTGTTCTTTTGTGTGATTCTTGTTGAAATTCAGTAATTATAGTCTGTTCTAGATGTATTGGTGAGTAAATTGTCGAAGTTTGAGATCAAAATTCAAATAATTGATTAATTTTTGAGCCAAACAGAGAGTATTTTCTACGAGATCTGAAGAACTCGCAGAACATCTCAAGAACTCGCAGATCATGAAGAACTCGCATAGGATTTGAAGATTTTGCATCTAAGTTTTCGCAGAATCATTGGTTTTCGTAGAATCATTAGGTTTCGCATAAATTGATTCTGAAATTTTACAAGTGTTGATTTCGCAGATGAGTGTGGTGCGAATTGTATAGAATTCGCATGTGTGCGTGAAGAGCTATTCAGAATTCACACAAGTCTAATATGCGAAAAGTTTGAATTTGCATATTTGTTTGATACGAAAAGTTTTCAGAAAATTCTTTCAAGGCAAGAATTCGCATATCATCTTATACGAATTCTTTGAATTCTCTTAAGACTAAGTTACGAATTCCTTAGAATTCGCAGTAGAGTGTTGTACGAATTGTTAAAGAATTCGCATAAAAGTTTTTCAAAATTTCTTCAAGGATAGATTTCACATGGTTCTGATATGCGAAAAGTTTTATGCGAATTCTGAAGTTGTTGTGTGCGAATTCTTGTTAAGATTGTGAAGTGTGCGAATTCTTGATTGGTTGGTCTTGTATGCAAATTCTGAGAGTTTGATTTGTGAGAATTCTATAGGTATGCGAATTGTAGTTTGTGCGAATTGTGCTTGTGTGTGAATTGCTTATACGATTTCCTTGCATTTCAGTGTGGTGCGAATTCCATACTTGGAAATTTTTGGAAATCTTATTTTCTGAATTTTTCTGAGTTTTGTTGTATTTTGAGATTTCACTTGAACTAACGATCAAATTCAAGTTCTTTTTGTAAATAGATATTCAAGATGAGTTTTTCTGATGATGAAGAGAAGATTGCCAAGCTCAGAATAGAGAACAAAAATCTCGCTTCTTCAGTTGACTACTATTCTAAGAGGTGAAAAAGGTATCATGAAGAAAAGCGGATACTGAGAGAAGAAGTTAGTGTTTTAAGGGCTATAAATGAAGATCTTCTGAAACAGACTTCTGAGTTGAATGATGAAAAGGTACTGAGTTTGGAAGCTGAGAACACTGAGCTGAAAAGAAAGATCTCTGACTTGGAAACTCAGATTGTCCAAATCCAGCAAGCAGTTTCTGTTGACAGTTATGAGAAGAAGCTTAAGAATTTGGAGGATGCTAATGCTGAGCTTCAAAAGAAAATATCATATTTGGAAGAAAAGATGGTCAAAGACAGAAGTGATTTTGAGAAAGACAAGAAAGAATTTGCAAAGAAGTTCTCAGAATTTTCCAGGAAGAGTTTTGAAGAGAAGAAGATGGTTGAGCTTAAATGTTCTAAGCTTTCTCAACAAGTATCTGACTTTGAGAAAGTGATCATCTTGGAAAGAGACAAGTTTGAAAAAGAAAAGAAGGTTATAGAGCAGAAGAATGTTGGAATATTCAAAGAGATATTTGATGGAAGAAAGAATCTGGAGAATGACTTTGAAGAAGAAAGAAACATGTTTGAAGCATAGATTAAGAAACTTACTGATAAGTTATCTGAACTATCAGCTTGTGTACTGAAATAGCAGAAAACGAAGTCTGAGTTTCAAGAAAAGTTTGACCTGCTTGTCAAAGAAAGAGACGGTTATTCTTCAAAGATAAAAGAGCTTGAAGACATTGTTTCAAAAGTGGTGGTGACTGAGCAAACGACTCCAGAGTCAAAAATCCACACACCTAGAGATGATTCAGCTGATTCTGAATGCTCATTCAAGACAGCTGCAAGTTCACATCAAAGAACTATTTCTTCAAGAAGGTCAGTTAACTCATTTGATCAGATTCGTACTACTAACATTTTCTTTGATGGAAATGTAGATGGTTCATATACATTTAGAAGAAGAAGGAGAAGGGGATATGAAGAAGAGAAACTGGTTTGGAAAGTGAAACTAGTAGATGAGGAAAAGAATGATGAGAAGAAGGATGAGAAGAAAGGAAACAAGTCATGTATACATGCATCAAATTCAAAGAAGAACAAAGTACGAAAAGGTAAACCTGAGTTTTCTTATTCGAGAGATCATTTGATCAGGTTGTCTAAAAAGAAAAGTTATTGTTCTTACTGTCGTACATATGATTTTGTTCATAAAACGAGTGATCATTACTGGTATGGTTCTTTTTCAATTACTCCTAACAAAACTGCAACTCACAAACATGGACCCAAATACCAGTGGGTACCAAAGCCAAAAGATGAATTTGTGTTGCAGGCACCTCAAGTCATGGGGGAGTAAGAGAACCAAGGCTTCTGAATACAACAGTTCAGGACCCGTACCTCAAAGATAAAGGGTTTGACTTCTAAACACAAGAGTTTATGACTCGCTCTTCAATGATTAAAAGAGATGATACTCCTGTGCTGATAAGAGATTGTACTCCGATACTCAACTGAGAAGATCAACCTTCAAGGGGGAGTACATATTTTTACTGAAAATATGCATTAGCAAGATATGATGATCTACATTTAAGGGGGAGTTGTAGATCTCTATCATATGTTTTTCACTGATAAATTTTATGATGCACAATTTCAGGGGGGGAGTAATGATTATGACTTCTGATTACATCTGATCAGAACTCGTACATTCAAAGTTTTATTGCTTTCTGTCATTTACTTTTCAATAATTTTTTGTGAATAAAGCTTTGTGCTTTGACGACTTTGTGACTTTTTGCAGATTTGAGAGGAAGCTTAAATGATCATATCAGATAAGACTTAGAGCTGACTTGATGAGATTTAAGACTGAGCAAAAGGTTTATTTCTAATCTTAATCTCATACGTATCTGAAAGAAGGACAACTTTCAGGCATGAAAACATGTTCTTAAATGTTCAAACCACTTCTGATTCTTAAACGATTTCATGAATATAGAAGTGTGATTTTAAATGTTTTCATTTTATTTGTGCTTAAATGTTTATAAATCGTGTGTTATCCCAGTTTTATCTAGTTGGTTAACAATCAATCAAGTAATCAAGCAACACAATAATAATCAAGAGATATAAAGATTAATAATAACGTACCAATCCCTTGAATAAACAATGAAACCCTTGAGTGTTCTTGATACCCTTTGAATACAGAGAAAACTTACAGCGACTTTTTAGAAAATTATCAGAGTTCTTTCAAGGTTAACCTAAAACTAAACTAATCAAAACTTTAAATACCCAGGCCATATGGGCTTTAACCTTAATGGGCTTTCAAATAGGCTTGGGTCCAATAGCTTAATAACTATTAACTTATTACATAATAAACCCTCTAATTAACTTTAGCACAATTGCAGTTTAAACCCTTAACATTAACTTTAATCTTGAATACAATTATGATCCAACAATCTCCCCCTTTGGATTCAAGATTAAAAAAAAATTTGCAATTGTCTTCGGGTCTTCTCTTTTCTTCAGATATGTCGTTGATAGCTTCAAAACTTCAAAACTTGATATCTTTAAATAATCTTCAAATCTTTAAAATTTTGAAAATCTTCAGATCTTCAGATTGTATTCTCCCTTTTTGTATCTTCTCCCCCTTTTTATATCTTCTCCCCCTTTTTGATGAGTGGTGAGAATCAACATCATCAAAACTTGGCAAAACAATCTCCCCCTTTTTAAGACAATCTCCCCCTTTGTGTATGATCATCATGTAAGCATAGTCTTCATCATGTAACGAGCCCTGTATGAAATAAGAGCAGTCTCTCCAAATGGAAAGAGTGATTATCTCAATCTTTTCAGATTCAAATAAAAAGTAGGAACCATTCAAATTTTTTCAAATTCAAACAGTTAATACGTGTAACCCTGAATCAACAAATGACTCAGTTAGAATGCCTGTCAATGACACAAAGTCACTGAGTAACACAAAGTTACTATATAAGGAGCTGGTTTGATGTAGACTCCCCAGGTCTTCCATTCAATCATCGAATAACACATGGTTATCTATGAACGTTCTGACAGAAAACAAATTTCTGTGTGCTCGTGCATGTGTATGAAAGAAATTAAGCACAGATGTTTGCTATTCATTTTAGGCTCAAAGTATGTAAACTTGTTGAGATAACAACAAATTATACAAAGACTCAATGTGCATGAGAAAGGGTTCGAAGGTGGGGCAACTTTCCTTCTTTTTCAATATTAGTATCTTCCAAATGAAGAACCAATAGCGTATGTGCTGCGTCCCCAGAAAATGTGAAACATTCTCTTTTTGAGAAAAGAATGAGTAGCTGGTGAGGTTGTATGCAAGAGATGGCATGGGCTAGGTGCCTATTTCAATGATGGTCACCAAAGAATGTGAACCAATCAGATTATGTGGCTGCCCGGCTCAGAAAGAAGTTTGGTGCAGAGTTTAATATTCTTTTACTCTGTTCTCTCACCCTCTTTCTTTTAATGCTCACGTCTAACCAATCTCTCTTTTTCATTTTACCTCTTTTCACACACCAACACTCAAATCTTTTGACCCTTCTCCCCTCAATCACTCAGGGAATACTTCCTGGGTAGGAAACACTGGTTATCGTGAATCCATGGAAGCTCTGTTAAGCTCACACACTGAATCCCATGTATTATCCTAAAAATACATGTTGTTCAACAAGAGTTTTGTAAGCACAAATACCACTTGTTACATGAAGAATAAAATATTCGGAGATGTCAAAACAGAAGATGTTTGACGATGCAATTCTCCCCCTCAAACTAAAAGAGTTTGACAATTAAGCTCATATCATTTTGTCATGAAGAACAATATGTTGGAGAATCAAAAACGAATGTTGTTTATATGAACAATATATAAACATATTTTCAATGAAAGCACATGAAATGACGTTTGATTCAATCAACAGTGAATACAAAGAACGTGAGTACTACCATAGGAAGATTTA
Organism: Arctium minus; assembly: GCA_954870635.1. Classification (NCBI taxonomy): domain Eukaryota; kingdom Viridiplantae; phylum Streptophyta; class Magnoliopsida; order Asterales; family Asteraceae; genus Arctium; species Arctium minus. The sequence continues at coordinate 36,967,815 of OX941087.1, read as the reverse complement.
ACTTTTGATACATGGTAATAACAAAGTCAAAATAGAATGTTCTGAACCGTTATGTGTATGAATACTTGACAAAGTATATTGACAAGATAAAACACAAGTATTTATCTTTAAGAACACACGGTCAGATAAGCATTTAAGTATCCAAAAATCTGTTAATATCACAGATATTCTCCCCCTTAAATCACTATTGGTTTTTTTTTTTTTTTTTTTTTTTTTAAATTAATAAGGAAATAAAGCATATAAAAAAATAGATAGAGCCATGAAGTGCGGGTTCTAATCCGATGTGATTAGAAGCCATAGTCACTTGAACCAACCTGCATAAGTGAAAGAAACAATGGTAATCATTTATGAAAATGATTCCTTTCTTGTTAACAACAGTTGGAAAATAACACACTATCAAGATTTGGAATACTCCCCCTTGAATCATGAGTAAGGTTTAAGACATGTTCAACATACCAAGTTTGCTGATTAGAAATTGAAATCGCTTTTCATCCAATGGCTTGGTGAAAAGATCAGCTAACTGGAAGTCAGTTTGAACAAAGTGCATTTCAATATTACCTTTTTCTACATGATCCTTGATGAAATGATAGCGTACATCTATATGTTTGGTCTTCGAGTGCTGTACCGGATTAGCAGTTATAGATATTGCACTCTTGGAATCACAATAAATCGGAACGCGCTTGTAGTTGTATCCAAAGTCCTTTAACTGTGTCGTCATCCAGAGGACTTGAGAACAGCAGCTAGCAGCAGCTACATACTCAGCCTCGGCAGTGGATGTTGAAACACAGTTTTGTTTCTTTGAAGTCCAGCTCACAAGTTTGTCACCTATGAATTGACATGATCCAGAGGTGCTTTTCCGGTCTAGCTTACAACCTGCATGATCAGCATCTGTAAAGGCAGTTAGTTCAAAACGAGAATCCTTTGGATACCAAAGGCCTAGATTAGGAGAACCTTTGAGATATCTAAGGATTCGCTTAACAGCAGTTAAGTGCGACTCTTTAGGATTAGACTGATATCTCGCACAAAAACATGTGGCAAACATTATATCCGGGCGACTGGCAGTCAGATAAAGTAAAGATCCAATCATGCCACGATACACCTTTTGATCAACAGGCTTCCCGGAGGGATCCGCGTCTAAGAGTGTACCAGTAGCCATTGGTGTTTTCATGACTGAACCATCTGACATATTGAACTTTTTCAAAATATCTTTTATATATTTAGCTTGATTAATAAATATGCCTTCGGGTAATTGCTTTACTTGTAGACCAAGAAAGAAATTTAATTGACCCATCATCGACATCTCAAACTTTGTTTCCATTATCTTTGAAAAGTTCTTACAAAATTTTGGATTTGTCGACCCAAATATTATGTCGTCAACATAAATCTGAATAAGAATCAAGTCATCACCTTGCCTTTTAAGAAATAAGGTTGTATCTACTGTACCTTTCTTGAAACCAGAAGCAAGTAGAAATTTAGTGAGAGTTTCATACCAGGCTCGCGGTGCTTGTTTAAGACCATAAAGCGCTTTGTCTAAAACATAGACATGATCAGGGTGATGAGAATCAACGAAACCTTCAGGTTGAGCCACATAGACCTCCTCATGCAGAACGCCGTTCAGGAAAGCCGACTTTACATCCATCTGATAGACTGTAAAGTTTTTGTGCGCTGCATAGGCTAGAAAGATTCTGATGGCTTCGATCCTTGCAACCGGGGCGAATGTTTCATCATAGTCAATGCCCTCTTGTTGACAATACCCTTTGGCGACCAATCGAGCTTTGTTTCTCACGACTACTTCAGCTTCGTCTTTCTTATTTCTGAACACCCACTTTGTTCCAATAACGGATTTACCTTTAGGTAGTGGGATCAAGCGCCATACCTTGTTCCTTTCGAATTGTAGAAGCTCGTCTTGCATAGCAGAAATCCAGAAAGGATCACGTAGAGCTTCAGCCGCTTTCTTTGGCTCTAAGGAACTGAGGAAGCTTGAAAACATGCAGAAGTTAGCTGTTGCAGATCTTGTTGTGACACCAGATTGTACGTCACCTATCACGTTTTCCAGGGGATGATCCTTAGTCCAACGATGTGTGCTTGGTAGTGCATCAACTGCTTGTTGCGTATTTGATGCATCGTTGTCATCTTGTACGGCAGGTTGCTCCACAGATGTACTCGGGACATCTTGTACTGGTGTTTCTGACACTGAAGCTTCTGGACTAGCGGTTGAAGTGCTCGGGACTTCGTTTCCAGAGACAGATTCAGTATTAGTAGAGTCAGAAACTAATGGTGTAGTTGTACCTGATGGAGTTGAAGTGTCAGTGACTTCGTCGGAAGGTCCAGGCATGTCTTCAGATATAGTAGGGACCTCCGAGTTTGTTCCACTTGTTATTGATGTTGATATGCCTTTTTCAAAATCTGCACATATATCATCAAAGGCATCAATAAACAATAAATCTAACTCAGATGAAGTAGAGTTAGAGTTTGAAGAAGATGATCCTGTTATAGCTGGTTCTATTCTTGCTTGAATAGAAGCTTTGTCGTTAAGTCCGAGTTCTGAACTGTTGTGTCCAGAAGTCCTTGTTGAATTCTCATCAAAGGAGACATTCATGCTCTCAACAACCGTCTTTGTTCGAATAATGTAAATTCGATAAGCTTTGGATGTCAGAGAGTATCCAACGAGATATCCTTCATCTGCTTTCTTATCAAACTTTGATAATCCTTGACGCTCTTTTAGAATGTAACACCTGCAACCAAAAACACGAAGGAACTTGATGTTAGGTGTACGATTGTTGATTAACTCATATGCTGTCTTATTAAAGCGCTTGACCACAATGGTACGGTTCTGTGTAAAACATGCTGTAGCGACTGCCTCGGCCCAAAGGTACATGGGTAGATCTGAGTAAGCAAGCATAGTACGAGTTGCTTCAACCAGAGTGCGATTCTTCCGTTCAACAATGCCGTTTTGCTGTGGAGTGTAGGCTGCGGAGAAGTTGTACGAAATACCCACGGAAGTAAGATAACTCTTCAGGGTGTCATTCTTGAACTCCGTGCCATTATCACTGTGAATGGTTCTTACTGGCAGTTGAAGACGTACTTGAATACGCTTGATGAAAGCGATAATCAACTCTGGCGCATCTGACTTGTTGCGAAGAAACTCGAGCCATGTATACCTTGAGTAGTCATCTATCATTACCAACACATACTTCTTTCCGTTGATAGATGCTGTGCGCATTGGGCCACAAAGGTCCATATGAAGAAGTTCCAGTGCTGATGAGGTCGATGATTCAGCTTTGGACTTGAAGGAGCTACGCTTCATTTTGCCCAACTCACATGCGGAACAGAGTGAGTCTTTTTCGATCCTCATTTCTGGTAGACCTTTGACCAGACCTTGTCTTTGTAGCTTCGCTATAGATCGGAAATTTTGATGAGACAAGCGTCGATGCCACGTCCATGATTGTGCTTTAGAAGCTTTGGCTAGTAGACATACTGGACGTGTGGCAGACAGTGTAGGGAAATCTACATAGTATAGATTTCCATGGCGCTCAGCTTTGAAGACTTCGTACCCATCGTGATCTTCTAGATAGCAATGAGTGGTTGTGAAGCGGACTTGATATTGCATGTCACAGAAGTGACTGGTACTGAACAGATTGTGATCAAGTCCTTCAACATATAGCACTTTTTGAATCTTCACAACACCGTTATCGAGCATTCCATATCCTCTGACGTGGCCTTCGGCTTCAGAATTGGCAAATCTAACTGCTCCGGCAGGCTCCTCCACATAGTTATGCAAGAGGTGCTTGAATCCTGTCATGTGGCGTGAACATCCGGAATCTATTACCCACAATCGACAGGCCTGCAAAAGAGACAATTAGTTTTGCTTAGGCACCCATATCAGGATGGGTCCTTCGCGGTTAGCATCAAGCAACTCAGGAATATCATCTGGTTTGACTTTCACTCTCCATTCATAACGCGGTTTTGGAACCCATTTCCAAACCATCTTAACATTCAATTCCTGAAAGTGCTTTTTAGAAGTAGGATTGGCAACCTTAGCACGATACACTTTTGGTTGTGTAGAAGAATCAGAATTAGAATTAGACTTAGAGTTCAGCTTAGCTTTGCTTTTATTCTTTCTGGACTTAGGAGGGGAGTAGTATTTGAATGAATTATCCCAACAGTGTTTGCAATAAAGATTCTTTCGAGCAAAATTCATAAACTTAGATTTATCGGAACAAATCTTACATTCATGTTTATCAAAAGAAGTACTATTCAAAATAACACTGTCTGTAGAACAACTACTAGAATTCAAACTATTCTTTTTATTCAAACTAAGATCTTTATTCTTCTTACTCTTCCCAACTCCATTTCCTCTTATATCTGAAACAGAAACAGGAACCTTGTTAGTCTCTAACTTAGAAGGTGGTTCTTTTCTAGTGCTCTTTGAAGTCTCACCCTTTTCAAAAATACTTGGAGGATATTCAGGACAATCAGAGTAAGCAACTGTAGGTTTTGCAGGAGCATCAAATTCTGGATTGGTTCTTACCTTCCAGCTTGGATCATTTAACATCTGTTTTTCATTTGAAGCATTTTTAAACAAAGTAATTTTCAAATCATTGATCTCAGTGCAAAGCTCTTGATTTATTTTTAAAGACTTTTCAAGTTTATGTTTGAGATCAAAGTTTTCATCTTCAACCTCATCAAGAGATTGTTGCAACATATCAATTTGCTTCATCAATTCAGATGTATTACCATCCACAGAATTTGATCCCTTTAAATCAGAAACAGGATCAGAGTCTGATGCATTCATCATATCAGAGAATATCTCTTCAGTCATGGACTCAATAAACTCCGTTTTATCATTTTGAACACAAGATTCATCCGCGGTAGCAGCAACTTCTTCAACCTCTTCAGGAAGTAAAGGTTTAGAAGCAATGGGAGTTGAGACTGATGGTATAGTAGATGGATCAACATCCGATTCATACTCATCAATTTTGCATGCAGTCTCAGGTAGAACTGTGTTGGTGCTCACTGATTCTTTAGAAGGTGTGGTAAATAGTGATTCAAACTCAGTAAATTCGATCTTTCGAGTTGCGTAGCTTTCGTTCAAATCACCATATGTAAAACCAACAGATTTAAAAAGATTTTGAGAATCAGTGTCACTAGACTTGTTCTTTCTTATTTCTTCTTGACCTTTGGTCTCTTCAGAAGGTTTAGGAGAACTTGCTTCAACAAAAGTAGCGCGAATGTCAGGAATGGGTTTTATTGCGGAGCCAAATTTATCAAAATTATATAGGTGCTCCGGTGCCTTTTTCAAAATTTCATTAATTGGCACACCCAAACCTGGTTTAAGTTTGTAAAACCTTTCGTCTTGGAGTTTATTGGTCAACAGATTTAATGTTTGTTCAGTCTGACCTCGTTTCATGTTAATGTCCTCCAGTTGCTTTATTTTGGTGTAAGCTTCATTTCTTTCTTTATAACAAACTTCAAATTTGATTTGAAACTCACCCTTTTCAGCATTAAGATTCACAAGATCTGTTTCTAAACCAGATATTTTTTCTTTTAAAGACTCTTTTTCAGCTTTTAAATCATCTTTTTCCTTTTCCTTTTCTTCCACAACAACTTTTAAAATAGCATTTTCATCATGAAAGCTTAAAACAGATTGATGTGCAGAGCTAAGTTTGCCTTTCAGTAAAGCAAATTCATCTTTCATGCCATGTATTTGGGCCATTAAAGATTCAATAAGTTCAGAATTTTCACTTACCTCAGAGTTTGCTTCTTCGGATTGTGTCTCAGAGTCTTCATCGTCACCTTCCAGCTTTGCCATATAAGAAACTTGGGTGAAATGTGCTTGCTCCTCGTCATCAGAACTTTGGAACAGCCAGTTCTCTTCTTCAGCCATTAGTACTTTTCCTTCTTCAGCTTTCTTGGCAATTAGTGACTTTCTTGAGTAGTACTCTGAGTTCTTCACTTTCTTGAATTTGCAGTCCCTTGAGAAGTGCCCAAATTTGCCACAGTTGTAGCATCTTCCTGGTTCATCCTTTCGCTCTTCTCGCTTCTCCTCTCTCTTTCCTTCTCTTCTATCTTCCTTCCGATCTTCTCGTCCTTCCTCTCTCTTTCCATGCCTCGGCTTGTATCGCATCTCAGACTTCTCTTTCTTGTATCCATCATACTCTGGCTTTGAGTAAAATCTTTTCTTGCCAAAGCTCTTCTTGAATCGTCGTGTAATGAGAGCCAAGTCTTCAGAGAACTTTTGAATATCAGGATCTGAATCAACTTCCATTTCTTCATCACTTGAATCAGAGTCAGAGTCAGTAACTTCGGTAACTAGAGCTTTAGATGCCTTTTTCTTCGACCTTGTAGAGGATACAGAACCTTTGCCGGCTATGAGAGCCACAGAATCCTTCAGATGATTCGACTCATTGTTAATGGATCTCACCTCATCCTCATGTTGAGCAAGAGTAGAGAAGATATCGGTGACATTTTCTTGAGCCATATTCTTCGACATCTGGAGGTTGATAGCAAAGTTCTTCCATTCTGGATTCAGATTCTTGATGAACTTGTAGTTTATCTCAGAAGCAGATTTGGCGATGTTGTTCCTCCGCAAGTCATTGAGGATAATGTTGTACCTATTGTAGGTATCTAAAAGCAGCTCTCCTTCTTTTGCATGAAATCCCTCGTAAGCATTTATGCACAGATTCTGCTTAGCTTGAATAGAGGCTTCACTTCCTTCAAACTGCCTTGCTAGTTCATCCCAGATTCCTTTTGCAGTGCTCTGACTGTCGACACGATTGTAGATGTCGTTTGGAATTGCCATCGTCAGATAGATTAGAGCCTCTTCTTCTAGCTTGAGTTGGTCTTTCTGCTTTTCAGTGAAGAACTGAACAGGTTTAGGAATCTCTCTGTCAGGGATTTCAGGAGAGGAATCTGTAGCAGGTTGACCCTTTACTGTGATCATTGGAGGTTTAGGACCTTCAATGATTATTTTCATGAATTCTTTGTTTTTGTGATTCAGGAACTGAATCATTCTGGTCTTCCATTGCCGATACTCATTTGCCACGAGGACAGGAGGTTTGATTTGAGAACCCATCGAGAGAAGCTGATTCGACATCTTAGCTGTACGGTTAGTAAATAGACTTTTCTGTACCAAGACAACCAACTAGATGAGATCGTTAGAATCAAAAGTAAAGACTACACTCAAAAATTTTCAGAGAAAATAAATTTCCAAAAATAATCAAATGCAGTCCTCGCACACAGTATAAAGCACTAATATCTATGAAAAAAATACTGAAAAATTAAGAAGATTTTGATCAAGCACAAAACTTTTGTCCCCCTTCGCTTTTAGAGGCCCTGTTGCAGCTTGCAAAAATTTGTCTAGGACTGGAAAATGTGCTTCGAAGAATGAACTGTACCGGTCGAAGGAAAGACCGGAGTATGCAAGTACCCGGTCGAATGGCAAGACCGGAGTAACAAGGTCTCCGGTCGAATGGGAAGACCGGAGAAACAATTATCCGGTCGAATGGGAAGACCGGAGAAACAAGTATCCGGTCGAAGGTGCAAGACCGGATTAACAAGTATCCGGTCGAAGGACGAAGACCGAAGTAACAAAGTATCGGTCGAATACTAGACCGGAAACCACTAAGGTCCGGTCGATACTCCTATCCGGTCGAAGGAAAGACCGGGGAATACTAAGGTCCGGTTGAAGGAATGACCGGAGATCACAACTATTCGGTCGAAGTAAGGACCGGTGTTTACAAACACTCGGTCGAAGGCTAAGGTCGAATAGGTATCGGTCAAACAATAATATCGATAAACACGATGAATGACCGAAGAACACGATGAATAACTGGTATTAGACCGAAACCAAACCCAGAAAATTAATTCGACCGATAAACACAATTAAACCAACAAATAAGCAATCCTTCGATCGAATGTAACCCAAAAACACAAATAATCAAATACTAATCGACCGGATTCGATAACAGATTCATGAAATACGATGAACAGTACTTTGCATGAATAGTAACTCGATGAACAGTGATTTTCGATGAACAGTATTTTTCGATGAATAGTAAAAAAATTTGATTCTTTTGGCTCTGATACCAATTGTTATCCCAGTTTTATCTAGTTGGTTAACAATCAATCAAGTAATCAAGCAACACAATAATAATCAAGAGATATAAAGATTAATAATAACGTACCAATCCCTTGAATAAACAATGAAACCCTTGAGTGTTCTTGATACCCTTTGAATACAGAGAAAACTTACAGCGACTATTTAGAAAATTATCAGAGTTCTTTCAAGGTTAACCTAAAACTAAACTAATCAAAACTTTAAATACCCAAGCCATATGGGCTTTAACCTTAATGGGCTTTCAAATAGGCTTGGGTCCAATAGCTTAATAACTATTAACTTATTACATAATAAACCCTCTAATTAACTTTAGCACAATTGCAGTTTAAACCCTTAACATTAACTTTAATCTTGAATACAATTATGATCCAACATCGTGTGTTTCCAAAGATTAATACTTGTGTATTATCTTTTCCATATACTTTCAAGTATTCACACACACCGGTTTAATTTTTGTTAAATATGTTCTTACCATGTCTCTAAATTGAAACAAATTTTCGATGGTAAGACACCCCGATTGAACTTCACATAATTTTGAGTGTTGATTTCATTTCAAAACTTTTCTTTCAAGAATGTCTATATTTTGTTTCGTATAGACAATATTCAATTTTTGTTGACCTAAGCCTTAATCGATAAATCATTCAGATATTTTGATCTTTTTAATACAATGTCAGATTTTCAAACAAGTTTCTTGTATTCATTTCATTCATTCAATTCTTTTGTTTGAAAAATCTTCAATGTTTAAAATGTTCAAATCTTCATGATTACATCTATGTGCTTACAGATATCCGACTTTTATTTCATATTTTGTTCTTTAAATGCAAAGCTAAACCATTTTGAGCAACGTATCTTATAGGATTACATGAGTTCTTTGTGTGAGGACTTAACTGAAACTTCTATGGATTCACGTTAACCAGTGTTTCCTACCCAAGAAGTTAATCCTTGAGTGATCGAATGTGTGAGGAGTCAAATACTGAGTGTAGGTTGAGCGATGAGGTAAAATGAAAATGAGAGTTTGGTTAGAATTGAGTTTAATGATTAAAAAGAAAGAGGGTGAGAGAACAGAGTAAAAGAATATCAAACTCTGTACCAACTTTTTCTGAGTCGGGCAGCCACATTACTAGTGTTTCATCATTTTCGTGAACATTATTGAAACAGGCAACTAACACATGCCAACTCTTGATAAAAACCCCACCAGCTACTCATTTTCTTCTCAACAAGAAATTGTTTCATATTTCAAGGGGACACATCACATAATCTATCTGGTTTTCATTTGGAAAATCTGGATATTGAAAAAGAAGGAAGTCTTCCCCACCTTCGCACTTCGATCATGCACAATCGAGTATGTGTTTAACTGTTGTTGTCTCACTGGTTTACACAATTTTGAGCCTTATAAAAAGAAATCATTTGTGCTTAATTCTTTCAAACACTTACACAAGCACACAAGGAATGCTTTTTCTTGTCATAACGTTCATAAAAATTCCTTTGTGGTGTTTCGATGATTGAATGGAAGACCTGGGGGAGTGAACATAAAAAAAACTCCTTTCCAATGTGTATTCGTTACACACAGTAACTTTGTGTTACTGACAGGCACTTTTAACTGATTCATTTGTTGATTCAGGTGTTACACTCTTAATTTGTCTGAATTTGCAAAGATTTGGATGAATATCTTTTTGGATCGATGAATGATCAGAGGCTTAGTATAAAAGATCGATGGTCAGAACAGATTTCAGAGACATTTCTTGTAAAGAGTTTTGATGATTTCATACTTCATTCATCAAAAAGGGGGAGACAGAATAAAGAAATGTTATAAATGGGAGACATAATCGAAAAATCTGTGAAGTGATCAAGAAAATTATGTCAAGACAGTTGGATTGAAGGAATATTATTGAAAGTTGAAACAGAAAGTTCAAAGATTTCAGAAGACGAGCAGGTTTTTAGAGAAATTTTCTTTGAAGATAATGTTGTTAAAGCAAACTGAGCTGAACCAGATGATATTTTCTTTCCTATGTCTGCAAGTGATTTTTTACAATCTTTGGGGATAATGCTACTATTCTCGAAGAACAGACTTTGCGAAGATTGCTGAAAGTTTTGGAGAATGTTATAAGCATAAAAAGGGGAGATTGGATTTCATAGATTATGTTTATTTCTGAAGATTATCTGAATTGAAAAGAAGTCTAAAAGGGGGAGTTAAAGTTGATCAAAAGGGGAGATTGTACAAATTGAGCTTAAAGAGAGAAGATTGAATTGCAAAATCTTTTTAGAGATGATCTTGATCCAAAGGGGGAGAATGTTAGAGCACAGATTTGTTGGATGCAAGATCATGAAGTTTGAAGATCAAAGTAAAGCAAGTCAAAGTTCAAAGTCAACTCTCAAGTGAAAGTCAAAGTCAAATGTAATAATGTCAAAGTCAAAGTCTTTGTGTTTGTAAACTTGTAAGCGTGTGTTTTCTTATTTTCCTTTAATAGACTTGTGATTAGAAGTTTTGGAATAAACAAGTAACAAACATAGACGTGTGGAGCAGATAAGAGGAGAGTTCATTCTTGAATATTCTAGTGAGAGAAAGTTGAGAGAGAGAGACGTTGTAATCTGTGATTTCTAAATCAATTGCATGTGATTACGAAAATTGTTCATCTTGTTATTGTGATTATGTTTGCAAATAGAACTTGACAAATTTGGGAAATAATACTTGTTTTAATGTACCGCATTCCAACTTCAAGGGATGTCACGACCGCCAAGGGTTTGTAATCGATAGGCTCCTTTTCCAACAACCTCGGTTATTCGGTATGGAAATTCCCATTTGGTGGATAGCTTACCTGAACCTGGTTCTTGGGTGTTTTGAAACACTCGGCGTAGGACATAACCGCTTACTTGGAAGATCATGGCCTTAACATATTTATTGAAATGGCGTTCGACCAACTGCTTTTGTGATGCCATTTTGATCAATGTTGATTCTCTTAGTTCTTCCAATGCGTCGAGGTCGTAACTTTGGTCGACTAAGTTGTGGTTAACCGACGAATGTTGTGAGGTCGAGAGTTGGGTCTTGACAGGCAAGACAGCTTCGCAACCATAGACCAAAGAGAAGGTTGTTTGATCTGTAAAGGTACGAGGTGTCGTACGATTGACCCAAAGAACTGTTGGAAGTTCTTCAACTCACTTGCCTTTTGCTACGTTGAGTCTTTTCTTGATTGAATTGATGATTGTTTTGTTACTTAACTTGGCAAGTCCATTTGATTGAGGATAGCGAGGTGTTGAGGTCGTAAGTTCGATGTTACGATCCTCGCATAACTGTTGGGTTCTATCGCTTATGAATTGCGATCCGTTGTCGCATACGATCTCAGATGGGATTCCAATCCTATAGATGATGTTAGTCTGGATAAAAGAGATGACCTATTTGTCCCGAATTTAGGAGAAAGAAACTGCTTCTACCAATTTCGAAAAGTAATCCGTAAGGACTAGTAGAAATACCTTTTGCCCCACGGTTGGGGGTAATTTGTCGACGATATTCATTCCCCATCGCATGAAGGGCCATGGAGTTAAAGTCGAGTGCAAAGGTTCATAGGGTTTATGAGACATACCTGAGTGTCGCTGACATGCGTTGCAACTTTGGACATACCTTATGGCGTCATGTCGTAAGGTCGGCTAGTAGTACCCTTGTCAAGAGATTCGATTTGCTAGACTATGACCACCTGAGTGGTTTCCACACTCTCTGTCGTGCATTTCTTGTAAAAATGCTTTGGATTTGACTTTTATCGACGATGCATCGAAGATTTAGTCCTGTCGAAGATCGTCGGTAGAGTTATCCTCTAATCATGGTGTATCGGGATGCCTTGAATCTGATCTTCCGGGCTTCCATTTTGTCATAGGGAAGTTGGTCGTGTGTTAAGAATTTTCTGATATTATTGGACCAGTTATCTTCCTCAGCTATCACATGGACATGTTGTTCATTTTCGATGATGAATTACTGAGACGTCGTCAAATGGGGATTGTCCAAGTGCCGACCCAAGATTAGCTAATGCGTCGGCTTGGGTGTTTTGGTCCCTTGGAATCTGTGTTATGGTGAAATGTTGAAAAACTTCAGATTTGGCTCTGGCTACTTTAAGATAAGTTGTCATTTTTGAGTCTTTTGCCGAAAATTCCCCATTCATTTGATTGACGACTAAGAGGGAATCGTTTTTGATGTGAAGTCTTGCTGCCCTAAGTCGTGAGCCATGTTCATTCCTGCGATCAATGCCTCGTATTCGGCTTCGTTATTTGTGGCTCAGAAGTCGCACCGTATGGAGTACACCAACTTGCCCCCCTGTGGCAATTTGAGGACGACACCAAGACCTGCCCCCCAGACGTTGGATGATCCATCGACGTGTAAGGTCCAAGTTGCATCGTCAAGAGTTACCACATGTTTCATCTGTTCGTCTAATTCTGGGTTGAAGTCGGCGATGAAGTCGGCCAGTGCCTGCGATTTGATCATTGTTCTGGGTTTGTACTCGATGTCGTAACTACTGAGGTAGATACTCCATTTTTCCAGTCGTCCTATCAACTCAGGTTTCCTTAAGACAGACGTAAGGGTAAAATTAGTGACGACATTTATGGGATGAGGTTCGAATTAGGGTCGTAACTTTTTTCCAGCTGTCACTAAAGACAACAGGAGTTTTTCCATGGAGGAGTACCTGGTTTCAACATCGAGAAGTGACTTACTTATGTAATAGATCAGGAGTTGTTGCTTTTCGTCCTATCGAGTTAGGACGATACTTACAACGTTTCAGCTAACAACTAGATAAAACTCGAGGACTTCGTGATCCTTGGGTTTTGACAGCAGGGGTGGTGATGCTATGTATTCATTAAGCTTTTGAAGCACATTTTCGTGGTCGTCCGTCCACTCAAAGCCCCTGTTTTTTCTCATGATATTGTAAAATAAATTACATTTATCAGATGATCGAGAGATAAACCTATTTAAGGTCGCGACTCGTCCAGTGAGTCTTTGGACTTCTTTGAAATTACGCAGGGACTTGATGTCCATAATTTCCTTTATTTGGTCGGGATTGGCCTCGATCCCTCGACCGGTGACCATATATCCCAAGAATTTTCCTGCGCTCACCCCTATGGAACATTTTACGGGGTTGAGTTTCATGTGATAGTCTTTGAGAATGTCGAACGACTGCTTCAGGTGATTGATGTGATCGATCGCTTGTTTTGACTTGACTAGCATGTTGTTGATGTATACTTCTGTGGTGTTGCCAAGACGCTCTTTGAACATCTTGTTCACCAGTCGTTGGTATATCGTTGAACACCGTTTTTTCTTGGTCGTCACGATACATAAGGATCTGATTGTAGCCCGAGTACGCATCTATGAACGTGAGGAGTTCATGACCAATGGTCGCGTCAACCATATAATTGATGTGGATCTAGTCAATGGAGGTTGAATACCTGCAAAAGGTATGTTAAAAGGTGGTCTTGGACCATAGCGAGGTCCAAATTGGTTCCCCATGTTTTGATTCCTTATCGCCGCGAGTTCTTCAGCTGCTCGGCGGTTTTGTTCATCCAAAGCATTGATGCAATTGCGAGAAACATCTAGCTCCATGCGCATTTGAGCAACGATATGGGCTTGAGTTCCTTAAGCCTCCATGATCCTGTTCAAAGAAGCTACACCGAAAACGTTAGTAAGTCGCACCCTTTGTCGAGGATGTTACTTTAGTTGGGGCCCCACGATGGGCGCCAAACTGTTAATGCCAAAAATCGTCCAAAGAAAAACTTAAGGTCGGTATGGAGCTTTAACAACTAAAGTAAGTGATCGATCGAAAAATCGTGCGACAAGGGTAAAAAAAAGACAAGAGACAGAGAATTTGGTGACGCAGAAAACCCCGTCGAGGGTAAAAACCGCAGACGATAGCAGAGATCGTCAAGTGCACTATGAACGTCAAATAGGGACGTCGTCCTTTATAAGGAGCGACTGACAGTACAAATGACAATATTACAAGAGTAAATAAACAAATAATAAGATTGAAGTTGTTCGTCGTGTGATGGGACACTTTGTCGAGAGTCTTTGCTTGAGAGAGACTAAGTTGGATGTTCTTGAACATTGTGTATGCCAAATGAATTCGAGTGTTAGATCGTATCAGATGTCTTGAATGGTTCTTCGAGCTTGTTTATATAGCTTTGGTTGCCATAAATGAGCATTGAATGTCCAACGGTCTTGAAAATGATTGATCTTGATGATGATGCTCGTCCATTATGACCGTTTGCCCTTGAATGCGTGTAAAACCTGTAATAAATAACCATAAAAGAAAACGGTCGTATGAAATGAATGACATATAATCATTAGTTATGTTACAAAGGTCGTAAGATAGGAATCGTCGAGTGACTCTTGGTTGTGGTGGAGTGAAACTTACGGCCGTCGTCATAAGTGACGACTATGGTCCTCGGTGTATGCGGTTGTCAGGACCTTATCTTAATACAAGAGTTGTCTTAAGATTGGAGATGCTTGGTTTTCTTGCATCGGTCGTGACTTGTGAATTTTTACCAAAAAAATATTTGGCTTCTCAAAATTACCAAAATTCCCCTAGACTTGGAAATTTGGTATTCTAAATGTTATTTCGAATGTTTGATTATTTTGAATTTTTAAAGTTATGTCTTGGTCATTATTAATATATGTGTGACATGTTGTCACTATTATCCATTTTTAAATTTTAAACGAAACGTTTTAGCATAAAAAAATATTTATGTTGCAAGCTATTATTTTAACAATTTCGGCAAGTATTAATTTTTCAAGATAATGTGAAGTACATTGTACATCTTTATAAAATATGTAAACATAGATTATATAACGACGTCGCATTTATGATAATACTTCAAGAAAATGTTTGAGTAAAATATGAGATATGATAATATTGGGGGTTGACCAACAAAAATTGTTAAGAGTTTGTCGTGCTAAGATCGTTAGGGAGTAATGATTAATTTAGTTACTATTACCTAAGGTACTTAGGACTGGTATGGATTAGCATGTAGATTGCGGTTTTGAGAAAATTGCCTATTGAACACTAGTTATTCAAGGTGAGTACATTATGCGATTTTAATGGGATATATACATGATTATTACAAAGTATTTTATCCATGATATTTGTATGATGTGTTTATATGTGTATGATGATAACTTGATTGTATTGATGTATATAATATTCAAATATATGCATGATATGAAAGATGTCGATGATTATGAGAAAGATGTTAATGGCTTGATATTATTGATATGATATTCAATATGTATAATGTGAAAGATAATGATGATGAATATGTGATTTATGTTGTCACTCGCATGAGATATATATTGCATGCCATGGTGAGGTTTGAATTAAAGAGTGAGTATTGCAAATTAATGGTATGCAACTAGTATGATTCGGCAAGGTTCGTCCACCGTACGAGGTGGGTTGGACATGAAAGGAGGGCCTATAATTCCAAGGTCTTGAAGTCCTCGTCCATTGAATACGCCACATACTCAAAGAAAAGTGATGAGCCGAGGCCACACTTGCAAAATATTAATTAAAACGTGCTAAAATACTATTATGTGTGCATGGTGATATTTGCATTAATGAGTGAGCATTGAAAATAATGGTATGCAATTAGTATGATTCGGTAAGGTTCGTCCACCGTACGGGGTGGATTGGACATGAAAGGAGGATTTTCAATTCCAAGGTTTTGAAGTCATCGTCCATAGAATACGTCACATACGCAAAAAAAAAGTGACGAGCCGAGGCCTCACTTGCAAGATAACAATTAAAACACGTTAAAACAATTCTATGTGTGCATTTTATCATGAAACCATATTGTATTCACTAAGCTTTTAGCTTATACTATATATGTGTATATCTCAGGTTCCGATTGTCATTAGACGATTTGAATGAAGAAAGATGAGACTATGTTTTGGATCGTGCTAGTTTAGATGTTTTAATTAACATTGATTATGTTAAGATATTTTACGCTTCCACACTTATGTAATGAATGATGTTCTACATATTATATATGTTCGATTTTTTTTAAGTTCGTATTTTTATTCAAGGAGTAAGTTATTAAGATTTATGTCACGACACTCGATCAGAATTTGGGGTGTGACAATTAATGTGAGAAATTCGGGAAAAATGGGATTAAGAGGAGGATGAAGGAGGGAAAAAAAGGAGTTTCTAACTTATAGGAGAAGCCATATCATCACCCTTGGTTTCTCCTTATTTATATATATATATATATATATATATATATATATATATATATATATATATATATGGGTGGTTTCAATTGGAAACCAAATTTTATTGGAAGCTTTGGAAATCAAATTTCAACCATTGATCTTTTTAATCAATGGTCAAGATTCATTTGAATTATATATGGTAATAAATTAATTAATTTATTAATAAAAGATAATAATAATATGTCAAAAGGGTAAATGTGTCTTTTTCTTTTGTGTTTTAAATTTGGCAACAAAGATGAAATAATTAATTTATTAATAAACGATAATAATTATATATGGTAATAAATTAATTAATTTATTAATAAACGATAATAATTATATACGGTAATAAATTAATTAATTTATTAATAAAAGATAATAACAATATATCAAGACTACCTTTTTATTACCTGTTCATCAATATGCAATATGTAAAAACCCAATTAAGTTTCATTACCATTATTGTTTCATTACCTTTCCATTATGTTTCACTATATCAAATCTGTTTCATCAGGTTTCACTATATTAATATTTTGTTTCACTATATCGAGTTTCACTATATTGATATTTTGTTTCATTACTTTTCCATTATGTTTCACTATATCAAATATGTTTCATCATGTTTCACTATATTAATATTTTATGTTTCATCAGGTTTCACTATATTAATATTTTGTTTCACTATATCAAATCCATTATGTTTCACTATATTAATATTTTGTGCCAGATGGTAATTTCATATGAATACTTGAAAATTTAAATATTTTAATTTTATATTAATATTTTAATCAATTAATGATTCATCAGAATCAAAAATAGAGGATCTGTATGATTAAAATTTGTTTTCCTAAATTAAATATCTCATTTTTACATTAATAAATGACTAGCATTACCATATATAAAATAAATTAAAAATAAATAATTATTAATATAATAATAATAACAATTACCATATATATTATGAATTTATGTAAAAGACTAAAATAACCTTATCAATTAAAAATAAAATTAAAAAAGAGAAATTCAATGATTGGTTGATTTTGGTTTTCAAAGTTTCCAATGTAATACTGGTTTCCAATTGATCCCTCCCCTATATATATATATATATATATATATATTGATTTATTTAACTAAATTAAATAATATTAGAAATGTAATTTATTTTTATATCCTTTGTAATATTTTTGGTCTCTTTTATTAAAGGTATTATTTTTATTAAATGAACGCTATTATTCATTATCTTATTATATTATTTGGTCACTTTTCTCGTTTGATCCTCCATCTATATACATATATATATATATATATATATATATATATATACTAGTAGTGTACTCGCGCAATGCGGCAGGAGTCTTAAATGTAAACGATTTTGAAGCTTTGGTAGTTTTGTTAGAGGAGATTTTAACGATAATATGATTTACACTTAGGGGATCGTTACTAAACGCTTACCCTGGTCATTTACTTTACCGGATGAACTTGGCAATGGTCGTGACTCGTAAATCTTACCCAATAAAAGCAGTGATAAGGATTTTGAACAAAATAAAATTATCAATTCAAATGAATCTACAACAATGTTAGAGCATAAATCTGTTGGATACAAGATCAAGAAGACTGAAGGTCAAAGGTCAAGAAAGTCAAAGCTGGAAAAGTCAAATTTCATCAAAGTCAAAGTCTTTTGTAATAAAAATCATTGAGTTTTAGTATAAAGTTCGTTTGAGAGAGAAAGTTCTAGAGAGAGAAAGTTTGTAATCTTGAATTTGAAAGTGAAATCAAACAGGTAATTGATTCTTGTTTGTGTTTGTTTTGATTAATTGCATTTAGGAATTAGAATCTGGGAATAACAATTGGTATCAGAGCAGATCCAAATCGAAAATCAAGAAAAAAAAATCAGAATGTTCGTATCTGTGTTCTTCTATGTCCATGTTGATTTTGAGTTTTAGTGTGTTTTTGGAGTTGTAAATGATTAGGTTTTGTTAGAAACGTGTTATCGATCGAGTCTGTATAAGTTTTAGATCAATTTGCACTGTAATTGATCATTAATTTTGATTTTAGTTGAGTTCGAAGTTCACGAGTCCTGTGCACTGTAATTGAGTCGATTTATACATTTTTGTGTATTTGATCGAAATTAGTTGTTAAGATTGTGTTCTAGATGGTTAAACGATCAAATTGTCGAAGTTTTGAGTTAGATTTCGAGGTCTAGATGTCTTTTTGGTGAAAATTTGTCTGTTTCAGAGGTTTGCGTTTCATTCATTAAGGTTTGCGTTTCATTCATCAAGGTTTGCGTTTCATTCATCAAGGTTTGTGTTTCATTCATCAAGGTTTGCGTTTCATTCATCAAGATTTGTGTAAGTTCTTCAGATGCGCAAAGTAATGTTTCATTCATCAGAGGTTCGTGTATTCAATGAGAAACGCAAAGTGATGTTTGCGTTTTCAACGAGACACGAGAAGTGAGATTTGCGTCTTCAATAAGAAGCGAGAAGTGAGCTTTGAGTCTTTAACTACAAACGCAAAGTTGGGTTTGCGTCTGTAACTACAAACGCAAAGTTGGGTTTGCGTCTTTAACTACAAACGCAAAGTTGGGTTTGCGTCTTTAACTACAAACGCAAAGTTGGGTCTGTAACGGGAAATGCGAAGTTCATCGTTATGCCTTTTTCACGACACGCAAAGTCTGGTTTGCGTTAGCTTCTTGTCACGCAAAGTGTTTCTTGCGCCTCACACTAGTAACGCAAACTACCATCTTGTGCCAGTAACGTGCAACGCAAACAGTGCTGCGATTTTTCAGGACTTAGACAAAATTTTCAAAATAGTATTATGGCTTTTAATAGTGAATTTTTTTTTCTAGGGGCGCTGCCCCTCGACCCCGCAAGGGCGTTGCCCCTTGACCCCACCCGCTAACCAGGTAGCAAGACCCCCGTGCTAAGTCTGCGAAGGGGGACATATTTCTGGTTGTGATCAAAATTTCTGATTTTATATTTCAAGTTTTCTGTATTTTTGTTAATTGTTTCATTTGGACTAACGATCAGTTTCTAGTTTCTTATTGCATATATTTTTCAAACAGGTTTAAACAAGATGACTTCCAAAGATGCTCTTTCCATTGGCACTGATGTCAAGCCTCCTGTTCTGTTCAAAGGAGAGTACGAACAGTGGAAAGACAAATTCCTTGATTTTATAGACAGACATGCAAATGGAGAAAATATTATGCTGTCAATCACAGAAGGTCCTATGGTACCAATCACGGTTCAAATACCTGATGATGACTCGTCTGATAGTGAAGATGGTACTGAGGAAAGAGATCAAAAGATGAAAACAGTGGCAGTGGATATCTCTCAGTATTCTGAAGAACAGAAAATCCGATACAAAGCAGATAAACAAGCAAGATCCTTACTTCTTCAGAGCATTCCGAATGAGATCTACATCAAGATTGATAGTTACAAAGCAAATGCTAAGAAGATGTGGGATCAATTGCAAAAGATGATGATGGGATCCAAGGTCGGGAATCAGATGAAAGTGGCTAACTGCATCAACAGTTATGAAGAATTTAAAGCCAAAGAGAATGAAAGTCTGGAAGAAACTTATGAACGGTTTGTCTTGCTTCTGAATGAACTGACAAAGAACAAAGTGAAAAAGAAGCAGCTGGAGAATAATGTCAAATTCCTAAGTATCCTACAACCTGAATGGAAGAAGCATATGCGTAGGATGAAACAAATGAAGGATCTGAATGACATACCGTTACATGAGGTTTATGAGACTTTGAGGCAGAATGAAGAAGAAGTGGAAGAGAAAAGAGCTCAGAAAAAGAAGGCAGAAAAGGTTCCTGATCCTATTGCATTGGTAGCCAGAGAGAAAAAGAAAGAAAAGAAAGAGAAGAAGAAAAAGAAGAAAGTGCTTACAAGTTCTGAGTCTGAATCTGAATCAGATGGTGATGATGGAGAAAGTCTGAAACAAGCCATGCTTTTACTGACCCGTGCATTTCAAAAGAAATTCTACAAGAAGCCGGGATCAAATTCTCAAAGGTATTCTTCATCAAGTTCAAAGAATCATGAGCACCGAGAAAGGGTGGAAGGAAGGAGATATGAAGAGAACAGATATGTTGAGAAGAAACCTGATGAAAGGAAGAAGTTCGTGAATGACTACACTGTTGCAGAAAAGCCAACAAGTGATCCAGTCAAATGCTACAACTGTGGCAAGATTGGTCATTTTGCAAAAGATTGTAGAAAGCCAAAAGTTCGTAATTCTCAGTATTATCAGAACAAATTGCTATTGGCAAAACAGCAAGAAGCAGGAATAGCTTTAATGGCTGAGGACGAATTTTGGTTGGATCATTCCGAAGGAGAAGATGAGGAGAAGGAAGAAACTGCTCATCTCTGTCTTATGGGAAAAGAAGTGAAGTATGATGAATCAGATGACGAGACAGCTGATGAGGTATTAAACTTAACTGAAAAAGATTTTGTAACCAAAATGGAAGCTATGATGGTTGAGCTTAATGATCTTCAAGTAAAACTGAAGAAAGAAAAAGACAGAGTTGCTAAAAGAAACAATAAGATCTTTGAACTCAATAAGTCTGTTATTGGGAACAAAGATATGATTGATTCTTTACGTAAGTCTGCTTCTGATTCTAAATCTAAAGTAGATTGTTTTGAAAAGAAGATTTCTGACTTTGAAGTTAAAGTTTCTAAATATGAGTTTGAGAAGAAAGAATATGCACTAACTGTTCATAAACTGCCAGTTGAAAACAAGCTTTTGAATAAGAAGGTAAATGGTCTGGAAGCCAAACTCTATGCAAGAGGCCAAACAGATCAAACCATTTTTCTGAATGTACCTAACGAAGAAGCTGATGTTAAGGAAAAATGGGGTCTTGGTTTTCAAAACCCTCATTACTTAAAGAAAGCCATCAGAAAACAACCGGCACTTTATAATTTTGATTTTCTTGCTTGTGCTGGTAAACATACTCATTTAAAACCCAAATTTGTTACCAAATTACCGGAAGAAGTTGAGACCAAAGAAACTGAAAATAGAAAGAATGTAAAGAAAATGCAACTACCATTTAACTATGCAAAGTTAAATGATAGTTATCTTTTAGAAACACCAAAAGTTCTTTCAAATGATTATTTTGCTAGTTATTTTGTTTCTGAGATGAAGGCAAAACCTGCAATTGCAAAGGTTTATGTTCCTCCACTCATTCTTGAAAGCAAAATAGTTGAGTTGGAAAATGTTTTATCTGATGAAAAACTTTTGGTTGATATTCAACAAAGTGTATTTTCTACTGTATTAAAGAACACGATTTTTCAATCTACATCTACAAAGTGTTCTAAAGTTTCTAAGGCACCTCAAACTTCGTCTGATAATTTTGATGACTTATTTGAGTATGCAAATGATTTTCTTAATTATGATGATGGGTGCATAGACGAAATTGATATGTTTGACTTTAATGCTATTCTTCCTGATCATTCTACTTGTCTTTTAAATGAAAAGGTGTTACCAAGTGTTCTTAAAACTGTTAAATCATTAACTAAGGTTGATGAATCAGTTTCTGTAACTGCTGATTATTTTTCTCAAGGTAAGAAACATAAGAAACAGTGATTAAAGAAACAGAAACACACTGGTACACAAAAGAAAACTCAGTCTCAGAAATCTGCTTTTCCTAATAAATCTACATCTTATGTTTCAGATATAAGCAAGAAAAGGTTGAAAGCTCGAACTGAATGGCGACCAAAAAGGAAGGGTGATGAGAAAGCTGAATCAGTTTCTGATAATTCTTGTAATAGATCAGTTAGTAGTGATACTGATGTAGTTGATCAATTTGCTTCAAATAAACAAAACCTTGTAACTTCTTACAAGCGGTATTCAATAACGCAATTGATTCAATTATCTCCTATTTCTACTACATCTTATTATTATCGGAGAAATGATTTTCCTTACTCTCATAATTCTTCTGATTGGTTCGGATCTTATCATGTGTATTATTCAAGATCAAATATTTTTAAAGGTTTTCAAAAGAACAGAGGGTCCATTTTCAAATGGATACCAAAATCATGTGCTAATCTGTTAGGACCTGTTTTTAAATGGGTACCTAAAGTTATTGTTTCCTGATTTCTCTTGTAGACCCGACATATGTGGTACTTGGACAGTGGATGTTCCAAGCATATGACTGGGCAAAAAGCTTTATTGTCTAACTATACAGAGAAATTCAGTGGAAATGTCAGATTTGGAAACGACCAGCTTTCACCAATCTTAGGATATGGTGACATCATTCAAGACAACATAACGATAAGTAAGGTGAGTTATGTCGAAGGCTTGGGGCACAACTTATTTAGCATTGGTTAATTCTACGATAAAGGGTTAGAGGTCAACTTCAAATCTAAGAGTTGCTCGGTTCGTACTGAAGACGGCACATAACTCTTAGGTGGACATCGAAAGACAAACCTCTATACCATCAACCTGTCCAAAGTTCAGATTGACAATCAGGTATGTTTAATGACAAAAGCTTCAATGCAACAAAGTTGGCTCTGGCACAGACGTTTATCACACCTGAACTTTCGTTATATCAATAAGTTGGTTAGTGAGAAATTGGTAAAAGGACTTCCTGAGTTGAAATACGAGAAAGAACACTTATGTGTTGCATGTGAGAAGGGTAAGATGAAGAGAGCTCCGCATAAACCGAAGCCTGAACCAAGCACTAGTTCTCCGTTAGAATTGTTACATATGGATTTGTGTGGTCCAATGAGAACTCAGAGTTTGGGTGGAAAGAAATACGTGTTGGTTATTGTGGACGATTACTCAAGATACACATGGGTCAAATTTCTTCGATCAAAAGATGAGACGCCCGAAGTTCTCATTACTTTCTTAAAGACGACCCAGCTGAAAATGCAGTGACAAGTCAAGTTTCTTCGAACGGACAACGACACAGAGTTCAAAAACAAGATAGTTGAAGAATATCTCGAATTGGTCGGGATATCACATCAGTACTCTGTTGCTCGAACGCTTGAACAAAATGGAGTAGTCGAAAGGCGAAATCGGACGCTAGTCGAGGCCGCTCGGACTATGCTTAGCCAATCGGACTTACCTCTATTCTTGTGGGCAGAAGTTGTGTCGACTGCATGCCATACTCAAAATCGATCCATGATACACCGCCGTTTTCAAAAGACTCCATATGAGCTGATCAACAACAGAACACCAACAATCAAGTATTTTCACATATTTGGGTGTAAATGTTTTGTGCTTAACGACAGAGAGAGTCTGAATAAATTCAGTGCTAAGGCGGACGAGGGTATCTTCATTGGTTATTCTTCAACATCAGCAGCATATCGTGTTTATCTGAAGAAGTCAAAGACAGTTGTCGAGAGCGTCAATGTAACATTTGATGAAGAAATGGCTTCTGATCATTTCAGTTCAGAACCCGTTATCACTGGAGTATTAGTTTCTGGGCAGATCAGTCCAGAACCTGCTTCTACAGCGAATAATTCGAATAACGCTTCTACTTCTATTTCACATTTATCAGATTTAGATTTGTTATTTGAATTCTTTTATGATGAGTTTCTCGGAACTAATGTACCTAAATCTGTTGTGATTGACAGGTCTGAAGACATAAGTTGCAATCATCCAATCACTTCAGATGTCATAACTGAACAAGAATCCCCCGTTCAGTCAGAAACTCACATTCCTACAATTACTCTTACAGTTGAAGATGCACAAGCAAATGCTGAACCAGAAGTAATCGTTTCAGTTGGATGTGATACAATGTCTACTCAACAGCCTGAATCTGCTGTTCCAACTAATACTTCTGCACTTGAGCCTTTAACTGCAAACCCCCCTCCTATTATTCAAACTGAAGATTCTGATAGTGGATTTCTAGATGATGATCATGTTCAATCAGTATCTACTCCACTCCCTCATGAGCATCGTTGGACCAAAGAGCATCCTTTACATCAAGTAATTGGAGATCTCAACAATACTGTACAAACGAGGTCAGCGACTCTTAATCAATGTATGCATGACTCATTTCTCAGTAAGATTGAGCCAACGCGAGTATCAGAGGCTCTTGCTGATTCGGACTGGGTATCTGCTATGCAAGAAGAAGTCAATCAGTTTGAAGCCCTAAAGGTTTGGAGATTAGTTCCAAAACTAGAAGGTAAAACAGTGATAGGAACTAAATCGGTATTCAAGAATAAAAAGGATGAAGATGATATCGTCATAAGGAACAAAGCTAGACTTGTTGCCAAAGGTTACCGGCAAGAGGAAGGCATAGACTACGATGATACGTATGCTCCAGTAGCGCGTATAGAAGCAATCCGCATGTTTCTAGCCAACGCAGCTCATAAGAATTTCACAGTCTTTCAGATGGATGTGAAAACAGCCTTTCTGAATGGCATTCTTAAAGAGGAAGTGTACGTGTCTCAACCATAAGGGTTCGTCAATCCAGAGAAGCCAGATCATGTTTATATCTTGGACAAAGCCCTCTATGGTTTAAAACAAGCCCCTCGAGCATGGTATGATGTTCTATCTAAATTCTTGGTCAAGTCCGGTTTTTCTAAAGGTAAGGTTGATAGCACTTTATTCATCAAAAAGGAAAAAACCGATATTATTCTTATTCAGATTTATGTTGATGATATAATATTTGGTTCTACAAATCCAAAATTTTGCAAAAACTTTTCTAACCTCATGGTGTCACGTTTTCAAATGAGTATGATGGGAGAGATGAATTTCTTTCTCGGATTACAAGTTAAGCAGTTTTCTACGGGGATTTTCATTAACCAATCCAAGTACATTTTGGACATTCTTCGGAAGTACAAAATGGAAAATTGTAGACCAATTGGAACCCCGATGGAACCAGGTACTAAGATTAACACTGATCCTTCGGGTAAAAGTGTTGATGTTAGGACTTATAGAGGTATGATAGGATCGTTAATGTATCTTACATCTAGTAGACCAGATATTATGTTTTCAACATGCTTATGTTCTAGATATCAGGCTGCTCCCAAAGAATCCCATTTGGCTGCTGTCAAACGGATCTTTAGATATTTGAAGGGCACTACAGATCTTGGTATGTGGTATCCTAAGGATACTGGGTTTCAACTGACTACCTATTCAGATACAGATCATGCAGGTTGCATGTTGGATAGAAAGAGTACTTCTGGTCACGTTCAATTTCTTGGAGACAAGCTCGTTAGCTGGGCATCAAAGAAACAATTATGCGTTTCCACATCGACTGCTGAAGTAGAGTACGTAGCTGCTGCCAGTTGCTGCTCTCAAGTCTTGTGGATGCGAACACAGCTGCGAGACTATGGATTCAAGTTTGATAAAATTCCAATCTATTGTGACTCGAAGAGTGCAATCGCGATATCTGCTAATCCTGTCCAGCATACGAAAACCAAACACATTGATGTAAGGTATCATTTTATTAAAGATAATGTAGAAAAAGGAACAATTGAACTTTGTTTTGTAAAAACAGATTATCAACATGCAGATTTATTTACCAAACCCTTAGATGAAAAGAGATTTAATTTTCTTGTCTCTAAGCTTGGTATGTTAAATCTTAAGACATAATCGGTTGTTACCTAATAAAGTTACGTATTGTTATTTTTCATCATTTTCTTTATCTTTATGTTTGAAGGATATCTGCACTTTAATTGTTTGCTCATGATCTTAGGGGGAGTAAGAGAAGATTTTAGATGATCTACATTCATTTGAGGGGAAGCATAACTAATTTCTGCATTTTACTTAAATGACAATTTTTTTTGTGATGCATGATTTTAGGGGGAGCATATAAGTCATACCAAAAGGAGTAAGACTATGATTTCTGATTATTTCAAATCAGAACTCGTACTTTAATCGTTTTACTGCTTTATGTCTTTTACTTTCGAATAAATTTGTGAATAAAGTTGCTTTTACTAGACTTTGATACTTGTGCAGGATGAGAGAAGCTTAAAAGATCATATCTTAATGACTTCAGCTTGATTTCATGAGATCTAAGATTGCACGAAAAGGTAAATTTCTTATCTTAATCTCAAATATATCTGAAAGAAGGACAACTTTCAGATATAGAAAACATGTTCTGAAATGTTCAAACCACTTCCCGATTCTTAAACAGATTTTATAATTTGGAAGTGTGGTTTTAAATGTTTTTATTTTATTTTTGTGCTTAATTGATAAACAAACCGTGTGTTTCCAAAGATTAATACTTGCGTATTGTCTTTTCTATATACTTTCAAGTATTCACACACACCGGTTTCAATTTTTTGTCTAAAATGTTCTTACCATGTCTCATATTTGAAACATAATTTCGATGGTAAGACACCCCGCTTGTACTTTAAAGAATTTTTGAGCGATATTTCATTTCGAAACGTCATTTCAAGAATGTCTATATTTTTGTTTCGTGTAGACAATATCCATTATTCTTGACCTTAAGCTTTGATTGTTATATCATTCATTTCTGATCATTTTTCATACAATGTCAGATTTTCAAACAAGTCTTTTGCATTCATTCCTATTCATTCAATATGCTTGTTGGAAAATACTTCCATGTTTAAAAAAATGCTCATATCTTCATGATTATTTTCTGAGCATACACATATCTGACCCATGTTTTCCATATCTTAAATGTTCAAGATAAACCATTTGAGCAACAATATGCTTTACAAGACAGGGTTCTTTGTGCTAGGACTTAAATGAACTTCTATGAAATCACGTTAACCAGTGATTTCTACCCAAGAAGTTAATCCTTAGTGATTGAGTGTGAGGAGTCTATAAATAAATGAGTGTGGGTGTGATGAGGTAAAATGTAAATGAGAGTTTGGTTAGAAGTGAGCATAATGATTAAAAGAAAGAGGGTGTGAGAACAGAGTAAAAGAATATTAAACTCTGCACCAACTACTTTCTGAGTCGGGCAGCCACATTACTAGCGTTTCACAACTCTTTGGTGAACGTTATTGAAACAGGCAACTAGCCCATGCCAACTTTTGACTAAACCCAACTAGCTACTCATTTTCTTCTCAAAAAGAAAATGTTTCATATTTTCTGGGGACGCAGCACATAATCTATCTGATTTTCATTTGGAAAATCTGGATATTGAAAAAGAAGGAAGTTTGCCCCACCTTCGCACTTCAATCATGCACATTGAGTCTGTGTTTATCTACTGTTGTCTCAATGGTTTACACAACTTTGAGCCTTATTGTAAAGCAATCATTCGTTCTTAATTCTTTCTACACGTGCACGAACACACAAGGAATTTGTTTTCTTGTCATAACATTCATAGAAATTGCCTTTGTGGTATTTCGATGATTGGATGGAAGCCCTGGGGGAGTGAACATCAAAAAGCTCCTTTATATTGTGTGTGTTCCAGATTCTAGTTTCTAATCACTAACAATTAATCAAACAAACAAATTCAAACAATTACCTGTTTTGATTTCACTTCTCAATTCAATTACAAACTTTCTCTCTCTAGAACTTTCTCTTTCTCTCTCAACAAATCTCTCTCTCGAATATAACTCTGTTCAAGATTTCTTACAACTGAATTCCTCACATAAAAACAGAAATAGAAAGCTATTTATACCTACAACTAAAATACAAAACAATAAACTTTGACTTTATTACAAATAGACTTTGACTTTAATGAGAGTTGACTTTCTCAGCTTTGACTTCTTGAACTTTGACTTTTGACTTCTTGATCTTGTATCCAACTATTTCATGCTCTAACATATTGTGTATTCGTTACACACAGTGACTTCGTGTTACTGACAAGCATTTTAACTGATTCATCTGTTGATTCAGGAGTTACCTGTTCTTATTTTGTCTGGATTTGCAAAGATCTAGATGAATACTTGGTTATAGATCACATAATCAGAGGCTCAGTTTGTCAGATCAGATTGGTCAAAGACATTTCTTGGAAGAAAAGTTTTGATGATATAGATGCTCAAATCATCAAAAAGGGGGAGATGGTATCAAGAAATGATAAAGTTTTGAGAGAAGATTTTTCGAAATGTCTTAGTCAGAAGATTCAAAAGTAAAGATTCGAAGAAGATCAAAGAATTTCTGAAGATTTGAGGAAATTTTCTTTAAAGATTATTTGCTAAAGCAATCCGAGCTGATTCTGAAGATAATTTCTTTCAAAAATCTGAAAGTGTCTTGTGAAAGTTTTGGGGAGATTGTTAATCGTTTAAAGACAGTTTTTGGAAAGATTACAATCAAAGAAAAAGGGGAGATTGTACTAACAGAGCTTAAAAAGTGAAGACTGAATTGCTAGATCTTTCAACAGTGATCTTGAATCCAAAGGGGGAGATTGTTAGAGCATAAATCTGTTGGATACAAGATCAAGAAGACTGAAGGTCAAAGGTCAAGAAAGTCAAAGCTGGAAAAGTCAAATCTCATCAAAGTCAAAGTCTTTTGTAATAAAAGTCAAAGTGTCTTTGTATTTTTTTTCCTTGTATTAGGAGTTGGTATAAATAGTCTTGTATTCTTTGTATTTCGTAAGTAAGTAACAAACAGAATAATTTTTCAGTTGCACGAAAAAGTCATTGAGAGAGAAAGTTCGTTTGAGAGAGATCTGTAGAGAGAGAGAGAGTTCTAGAGAGAGAAAGTTTGTAATCTTGAATTTGAAAGTGAAATCAAACAGGTAATTGATTCTTGTTTGTGTTTGTTTTGATTAATTGCATTTAGGAACTAGAATCTGGGAATAACAAACAAAATGTCACAGAAGTTGGTCCTATAATTTAGAAATATGGTTGTGTTCAAAAGATGGCATCCTGATTGGTGTTGTTCTGAAATTAAAGAGCAGTAAATACATGGCAGAAAGACTTCGTAAGACCTTGTTAATATGCAACAACATATGTTACAAAAGCATCCAAATTAAAAGCAATGCAGTTTAACACATAATTTGTAGCCCTAAAATGAGCAAAATTAGGAGCACTAAGCAATCTTATTTAATACATATCGGGCAAGTCACATTTCAAAGCAACTCCTTAGACATATTAGTAGTCACACGGGCTAATTGCATTACAAGTTAACATTTAACATTTGTTTTCAAACAAAGAGCTTTCATCCCATCAAGCTTTTAATGCTCTTCATTTTTATTTTAATGGGCAAAATGACAACAGTATAATTCTAAAAGATATTGTTAAGCTTTTGCCCAATGAGATATAAAACTTATACCATGTCATACATCGATAAGAGAATATATATTCCAATAAATCTTATCTTCTTAAAGAGGTGCTTTAGAGCTATAGAAATTGTTTTCTTCATAGAACTTAAACCAATGTCTTCCCTATTGTGAATTACAAAATCCTAATCTATCAAGCAATTCTCAAACAAACAATGATTTAACAATGAAATCTAGAGACAGAGAGAGTAGAGAGAGAAACTAGATCTTGAAATATCACCAAATCTGATTTTACAATGAATTTATTACCTAAAGAATACAAAGCAAACCCTATTTATATCACCTAACAAACAAAGACTTAATGACTAAGTAAACAAAACATACTTTGACTTTCCTAATACATTGACAATGTTGACTTTCTAACTTTGACTTTCCTAATTAAATCTTGGATAAAATATTTAGACTTAACAATCTCCCCCTTTGTATTCAAAATTTAATAAAAAAAAATTGACACTAGTCTTCAGCACTTGATTCTTCAGCTTTTGTTTCTTGAACTTTGAACTTTGAAGCTTTAACAGTCTTCAGTCTTTTGGCCTTTGAAGAATCTTGAAAAGTCTTTAACACTTTGTAGCTTTGAAAGTCAACATGTCTTGAACACGAAACGGAATTCTTGAAAACTCCTTTGAAACTTCAACTTTGAAACATCTTTCACAAACTTTGAACATCTTTCACAAACTTTGAACATTGAAACATCTTTGGAAAATTTTGAAACTTCGAGGGATCTTTGACAAATTGTATCTTCATCTTTTGTGATCTCTGGACTGTCTTCAGAGAAACAAACTTTCACAAATCATCTTGATTTATCTTTGAACAATCTTTCTTCAGAATCTTTTGACTTTGAAATAGCGGAAGCATTTGAATTGACTTTTGAACTCTCAGAATTTCTTCACAAGTCTTTTCACTTTGACAACTCTTCATGGTATTGAAATTGAATCTTTGTAAATGTCTCCCCCTTTTTGATGATTGAAAGCATCATGATCATCAAAACGTCTTCAATTTCGACACAGTCTTTGATCACCCCCTTTGTATTTGAAAAACAATCTTCCCTTTCTATGATAATTTGACAGTCGCCGCGCTTTGATCTGAGTAACTGAATCATGAACTGTATATACCCGAATCTTTTGAAATTCAGATATAATGAACGTGGTAACCCTGATTCAACAAATGAAACAGTTAGAAATGCCTTTCAGTAACACAAAGTTACTGTGTACAACGAATGTACAATTTAAGGAGCTGGCTTGATGATGACTCCCCAGGACTTCCATTCAATCATTGAAAAACACAAGATTTATCTATGAATGTTCTGACAGAAAAACAAATTTTCTGTGTGCTCGTGCTTGTGTATGAAAGAATTTAGCACAATGATTGTGTTTCATAAGGCTCAAATTGTGTAAACTGTTGAGACAACAACATGTATTACACGGAATCAATGTGCATGAAAGAGGTGCGAAGGTGGGGCAACTTTCCTTCTTTTTCAATATCTAAATCTTCCGAGTGAAGATTAGATAGCAGATATGTTGCGTCCCCAAAGAAAATGAAACATTTCTTTGTTAAGAAAGAAACGAGTGGCTGGTGGGGTTAATGCAAGAGTTGGCATGGGCTCACTTCCTGTTTCAATGATGGTCACCAAAGAATGTGAACCAATCAGAAATGTGGCTTCCCGGCTCAGAAAGTGGTTGGTGCAGAGTTCTGATATTCTTTTAACTCTGTTCTCATACCCTCTTTCTTTTTAACAATTAAGCTCACTTCTAACCAAACTCTCTTTTCCATTTTACCGTTCCACATAATGAGAAAAACTCAACCGGATGAGTTATCTCCCCCACTCTTTGATTTTGACCCCTCACCCCTCAATCACTCAAGGATAACTTCCTGGGTAGGAAACACTGGTTGACGTGAATCCATGGAAGTTCTGTTTAAGCTCGCACACGAATCCCATGAAAGTCCTATAAAGCATGGTTGCTCAACAATTTAACTGAACAGTTAAGCACAAAGTGTATGATATCATTGTCATATTGTATGCTCATGAAATTTGAGCAATTGAACTTTGAAGATTTCTCAAAACAATGATATTGCATGAATGAATATGAAATCAAGAGAATTGTTTTGAGATTTTGACAATGTATCAATCAGATCAAATGAAATGGTTAGGGAATCAAAGAACAGGATATTTTGTTTATATGAACAAATATAAACAATTTTGCAATGAAAGAACCAGATTAGAAATAATGATTGATGCTCAACAACATTTGAAAACAAACAGGGGTATTACCATCGAAAAATTGTTTCAATATGAGACATGGTAATAACAAATTCAAATGAAATATTGAACCGGTGTGTGTGAATACTTGACAGTATATGGACAAGATAATACACAAGTATTGATCTTTGGAAACACACGGTCAATTAAACATTAAAGCTCAAAATTTGAAAAACATTTAAAAACTCACTTCTGAATTCATGAAATCTTTAGAGAATCAGAAGTAGTTTGAACATTTAAGAAACCGTTTTTCATGCTTGAAAGTTGTTCGTCTTTTAAACAATCAGAGATCTAGGATAGAAGATTTTTACCTTTAAGTTCCCCCTCAAATCATGATATAATGATTTAGGTCTATTAAGCTCCCCCTGGATATTTGCAAAATATCCAAGTCTGAACGTTAAAGAACGGGTCTTGATCTGTCATGTGATCAGAAGCCATCACCTTTACTCCCCCTATAAATTATGCAACAGTAGATTTATCAATGAAAACAAGATAGAGATCCACAATTCCTTCTGGAATGTAGTCTATCATATCAGTAAGATTTATCAGTGAAAAAATACAGGATAGAGATCTACAATTCCATCGGGAATGTAGTCCGTCATATCTCTCTAATGCATTTTTTTCAGAAAAGAATGTACTCCCCCTTGATGGTTGATATCCTCATTTGAGTATCGGAGTACAATCCTCATATCATGATAGGAGTAAAGGTCTTTAATCATTGAGGTACGGGTCCTAAGCTGATGTGCTTAGAAGCCATAATCTTGACATTGAGGTGCGGGTCTTGAACTGTGTTATTCAAGAGCCATTGTTCTCTTACTCCCCCTTGACTTGAAGTGCCTGCAACAAAGAATCAGTTTTCTTCTTTGGTACCCACTGGTATTTGGGTCCACAAATGTTAGTTGCAGTTCTTGTAGGGGTAATAGAGTAAGAACCATACCAGAAATGATCACTCGTTTTGTGAATATGATCATGTGTACAACAGTAAGAACAATAATATTTCTTACCTGAAAACCTGAGTAATTGATCTCTCGAGTAGATATGGTCAGGTTTACCTTTATGCGCTTTGTTCTTCTTGGCTTTATGTGTATGTACACATGATGTCTTTCCTTTCAGCTCATCTATCATCTCATCTTTAACTGGTTTCTTCTTCCAGACCAGTTCCTCTGCCTTGTAACTTCTTCTTTTCGGATATGTACCTGAACCATCTAAATTTCTATCATAGAAAATGTTAGAACTACGAATCTGATCAAAAGATTTAACTGACCTCTTGGAAGAAACATTTTTCTGATTTGAACTTGAAGCAGTCTTTTCAAGCTCTTTATTCTTTGAAGCAAAGTTGTATCTTTCTTTAACAAGTAGGTCAATCTTCTTCGTAAACTCAGACTTCATTTTCTGCTCTTTCAGTGCATTTTCAGATAGTTCAGATAGCTTGGCAGTCAACTTTCTAATCTCGGTCTCAAATATGCTTCTTTCTTCTTCAAACCCCTTCTCAGCATCTTTTCTTTGGCCGGATATTTCTTTGAAGAATCCCACATTCTTCTGTTCAATGGCCTTCTTCTCTTTAACAAACTTCTCTCTTTCCAATATAAGTACTTTCTCAAAATCGGAAACTTGTTGAGAAAGCTTTATGCATTTAAGCTTAACTGATTTCTTCTATTCAAAACACTTTCTTGAGAAACCTGAGAACTTCTTTGAAAACCCTTTATTTTCACTCTCAAAATTAGCTTTATCTTCAGCAAGCTTTTGCTCCAAATCAGATATATTCTTTCTAAGCTCAGCATTCTCAGATTCCAATTTCTTAACTTTCTGCTCATTGCTCTCAACAGAGACTGTCTGCTGAATTTTAACTTCCAACTCAGAAATCTTTCCTTTTAGTTCAGACACAACTGTTGGTCCTAACATTGAACATTCAAGATAGTCCCATATCTCCTTTCCCGTCGACTTGTATAAATCTTTTCCAGTCGACTTGTAGGTATTTATGTGACCATTAATATCATGACGAATACTGTTAAAGACAAAAGTTCGGGCTAAAATATCAACTCTCTTTCTTTTCTCCCGATCCTCAGTACAATCTTCTGTTGGAGTATGAGATTTCATCTCTCCTTCAGTCAATGACAATCTGATATAGCAACTCAGCTCATGTGTATCTACAAATTTAAAAAAATCAGTTTTCCACTGCTCGTATCTTCCTCTGAGCAAAATTGGAGAACTCATCCTGTTTCAAACAGAATTTGAAAAAAAATGATCGTTAGTTGCAATGAATTCAAATACAAAGTTCAGACAATCTAAAATTTTCTCTCTTAGTAAACTTTGAATGAGAAACAGCTTGATAAAAATTTATCGTTCCCAAACAATTCAGAAATTTTGACTGAAAGTCAAAATCAGATCAGCACTAAAAATAAATTCTGAAATTCTCAAAGCACTTGAATTATCGATCTCTGGAATTCTCAGACTGATACTTGAAACTTGCAAATCAAGTATATTCTAAACCTGCAAAACATAAAAAATTGAAAATCAGATCAATTGAAATCTTGCACAAAATTTAAAATTTGAACACTTGGTGGCGCAAGACTGGATTTTGTGTTAGCTGTTTATGGCGCAAATCTGCAAATTCTCAAACAAACAATCAATCAAAATCTTACTATATTTAAACCCACAATTCCACTGAATCAAAATTCCACCGAATTGATAAAAAGAATCCACCACCGCCCCACTAAAACATTTCATCCAATCATGATTACAACTTTAAATTGTAATTCAAACACACCGCCCCACTCACTTTGGACATCCAATCATATTTAAACCACTTCTCAAATTCTAGTATATCTGATTTTCCTTCTCCAGTTCAAACAGCTCATTCATAGAGATGGTAAGTTTCAGCAGAGTCGCCGTAGTTTTGATGTCAATCAGCCTGGATTGTGTCTCGAGTTACCTCAAATTAGAAGTTTGTATCAGCCACACAAAACCAACTCGTGCAGCGAGCTTCTCTCCTCAGAACCCGAAAAGCAAGAGACTCGGCAATATGGTTTGCGTGAGAAGACCGTTATCTTGGGAGGTGATCAGTGAGTTTGTAGTATGTGTGACATGTGTGTGTGATGTGTGTGCAATCTTGTGTGTAAACACTATGTGTGACCGAAAAAAAATTCTCCTGTTAGTGTAGAATCTGTAAGTTCTGCAGGTGTGTCATCTTCATTCTTTGATTCTGGACTAGTGTAATGAAGAACAGTTGACTAATGCTTTAACGAAACCTGTTGCTGCAAAGGATGAGGTTTGCGCGAGCAGACCGAAGCGCAAACCTGGGATTTGCGTGAGATACCTAAAACGCAAACCTATGTTTGCGTGAGATACCTTTGACGCAAACCACCGAAATAAAATTGATTCTTCAATTCAAATGGAATATCACTGTCCCACTTGAAATTTTGATCCAATCACCATCAACCTATGATCTCCACTACTACAAATGAATTGAATTTCAACTACCACCAACAATTTGATTATTTTTACACTACTTGCACCGTCATCATCCTACTATCATCAATTGAATTTGCTTCTCAAAATAAATCCACCAGTACCGACTGATTAACTAATCACAGTCTGGCCACATGGATTCCACCTCGCACAAAAAATTAACAATTGAATGGTGCAGATTTCGAAATTTGAAGGTGGTGAAGAATGATGTATTTGCAAGTTCGTGTTCTTCAAATTTTGACTTCACGAATTGAATCAAATTCATTTAGATCTGCAAATCAATTCTTAAACTTGAATTAACACAATCAAAGAACAATTTTAAACAAATTTCTATCAATCCACACTTTGCTAAAATCAACAATTTCATTGAATTTTCAGAAATAAAGAGATCGATGTTTTTCACCAACAAAATTCAAGAAATCGAAAATTGAATCTGACTTTGAATAATCTGTGAAATTGTGAGAACAAATTGTGATTCTATAATGAAAACGATCTCAACACAATCAGATTCACTTACAAACAACAATGATTCAAAAAAAATTGTGAAACAGATCAAACTTCAGAGTTCTTGAAATTTAAAAAAAATCAACTTTTCGATCCAAAAAAAAATCCAGAAAATCGATCTGATTTTTTTTGAGAAAATCTTTCTGAAAATTGTTTGGTTTGGCTCTGATACCAATTGTGAATTACAAAATCCCAATCTATCAAGCAATTCTCAAACAAACAATGATTTAACAATGAAATCTAGAGAGAGAGAGTAGAGAGAGAAACTAGATCTTGAAATATCACCAAATCTGATTTTACAATGAAGTTCTTACCTACATAATACAAAGCAAACCCTATTTATATCACCTAACAAACAAAGACTTAATGACTAAGTAAACAAAACATACTTTGACTTTCCTAATACATTGACAATGTTGACTTTCTAACTTTGACTTTCCTAATTAAATCTTGGATACAATATTTAGACTTAACACCTATTAATGGATAAATGTTTCATATTTTGATATGTATGAATTATGCCACAATCTGAGGTCTAAACAACAAGAAGTTTAAGGGGTCATTTACAAACGCTTACTTGGGTAAGCGCTCAATAACCAATAATCTTACTTAGTAAGAGCGAAAGCAATGGTCGAGAGTTATTACCCGCTGAGTGAGGGCGACGACTCTTACCCGGTTAACGCTTACCGAGTTAATTTTTTCCTACGATAACGTTTTAATGAACTAAAATCTTACCCGATAAGGTAAGTGATAGCGTCGACTTTATTCGATAAGTGTTTACCAAGTAAATATTTGGATAAACAGCCCCTAACCCTAAGATTAGGGGTTGTTTGTTTAGAAAAAACTCTTAATGCCTCTTAAGTTTGAATCAGTCAAACCTTTTTGCTCTCCCTTCTCTCAAGACGCCGACGTTACAAAAACAAACAATCTTATTGATATTTATTTCAGATTTCAGCACCACCTCTTATTAATTAGAAGTGAAATAAGAATTCAGGACCTCTTAAAAGACAAACGCCACCTTAGTGTATTATTGAAATTTAATCTTAATTTAACTTTGACATCCATCTTTTACATCAAAACTGACAAGAAATTCTATTAACTTCAGTAATCTCAAGTTTGGCCATAAAAATCAAAAAATAAAGCTTTCAAGCTGAAAATTAACATCAAATCTGGAATCAAGCAAGCTTCGTTCTTTCTCCATGAATAAAAAGGAACCGCCAAGAACACAATACCCATTATTAGATATATATACTCGCATAAACAAATAACCCAAGTTAAGGCTTGATTCTTGTATGTAGCCTAGAAAACAAAAGGCACCTCCAAAGTTTTAGCAAACCAACCAACCACTTGCAATAGATACATGTATAGAAGCAAATATCATAACTAAACAAGTGTTTGTGAACTTCAACTTTCTCCAACCTTTTCTCTAGTCTTTTTCTCCAATATTGTTCTCCATTTGTAGCTTGTATGAACTTATCCGTAACTGCAATATGTGAATGGCTATCATTGATCGAGAGAGTATTTACCTGCAAAGGGATATCAGTAGCTACATGTGTTTTATCACTAACCACATGAAAAGCTTGCGGTTCTGTTATGTGATAAACTTTCAATCGTCATAAAAAAATATATATATTTATACATATACTTTAATCAACATATAATCATTGAAATACTCTCAAGCAATCACATTTTATTAAGAGCATTTAAGAGGCCATTTACCCAATATTTACCCGGTAAACGCTTACCGATAATAGTTAACACTTTCACTTGACTACCGACTTACCACCAGGTAAGATTTTAGTCCATTAAAATGGCATCGTATGCAATATTTTTATATGGTAAGGGTTTATCAGGTAAGACTTTCGGTCCTTGTCATCATTCTTACCGGGCTAATTTTTTTTTTATCCTTGTCAATTGTCATTTCATCCTAAGGTAAAATGAATCGATAGACCATATAAGCATTTCATCAAGATATGAAAGATTTTCATAGAAAAAGTTCTGAGCCAAGACTAAGGAGTCGTTTACCCATTACCCGGTAAACGCTTACCGATAAAACTCGATACACTAACTTACTTTATCGGGTAAAATTGTAAATCACAATGGTGTTGTATAACAATTTACCCAATAAGCGCTTACCCAGGTAAGAGTTGTCACTCTCACTTACCGGGTAAGACTCTCAATCTTTAACATCGCTCTCACCGGGTAAGATTCTCTACTCTTGCCATGTTCATCCAGTAAGGTAAATGCCCCAGTAAGCGCTTAGTAAACGACCGCTAAATGTCAACTTAACTTTGGCGTTAAAAAACACCAGGTTTTGACATTCCAAAATTTAAAAACTTTTCATTTTTGTGAGCGGGCAACGAAGCTATGATAGAAAAACACACCTTAGAGAATGAAGGGGAGATGGAGGATATGTTCTGTAGATATTAACTTTGAGAATGAACAATTTCAGGCATGTGTTTTGTGGAAAGAAGGCAGAGGGATGGAGTTCATAAATCCTTCGTTGGATAATACATTTTCAAGATATAAACTAAGAAGATGCATGCAGGTCACCATGCCATGTATCGAAGAAAAGTGGAAACAGAGGCCTTCGGTGTTGGAAGTTTTAGTTATGCAAAGAAATGAATATGCAAGTGTGCCTATACCCAGAAGACCTGCTTTCTCAACAAATAAAATGACATCTCTTTCTCAACAGCAAGTTTTAACTACCACTTCCCAATTTTGACCTTGTTGAGTTGTATATATAACCATGTTATAAAACTCATTCTTAGATAATATTAGGATCCCTTCAATCTTCATTTTATTTTTAATTAATGTAGTCAACACTATAACCACAAACAAACACACGAATAAACGGGATTCAAA
This sequence comes from Arctium minus, assembly GCA_954870635.1. Lineage (NCBI taxonomy): Eukaryota > Viridiplantae > Streptophyta > Magnoliopsida > Asterales > Asteraceae > Arctium > Arctium minus. The sequence continues at coordinate 36,929,234 of OX941087.1, read as the reverse complement.
TTGTAACATATAAACAAATTATATTAGGTTCCATGGAAGAAGAATACTCGCAAACAAGCGTACTGATCGAGTGATTTGAGCGATGATGTTATATAAACATATAAATTTGGGGTTTCATGTAAGAAATACTCATAAAATGCAAACGCAGTAGCAGTAACAGAACCAGTTCCAACAACATCTTAGACAATTAGACATCTGAAACCTCTTTTCTCAGCAAAATTTTTTTGCGTTGTGCAAGGTAAGTGACCCGATAAGAGTTTGGTAAAAGACCCCTAAATTGCTAATTAGGAACACAGAATACCGCTCAACGTCTAGGTGCCTAACTACGGGGTCATGTCTGATTGAAATGCCATTTTAACAAGCAGGTGACCGCTTAAACATCCTAATGTTTAGCTCATTGTTCCAAACTAATTCACATTACAGTCCCAAACTGGTTTTACCATAACACTTCTAAGTATACTTTTTCTTCCTAAAACTACGGCTGGTGCAACGTCCATCTCCTGCTTAATATCCGAACTCAACCCGAATGATTTCCCCCAAATTTTGGTGTTGATTCCCAACAATTTCCAAGTGGTAGGATATATGTTTTAACAATCATTAAGCTACAAAAAAATTAAGAAAACTAATGAATATGTTTTAGCTGTCATCATATTATTGTTGGCATATCGCTGGTTGATTACATTTTAAATCAAACACCTTTATAGCACCAGTATGTTGCATTTGGATGGAGATGCTTAAATAAACGAACAATGTGACGTTTTCAGTGGAATGAATGATCTGATCAAAGAGACCTGAAAAACACATTTATTGAGTTTTTTAACCAATAAATATCTCTCTCTCTCTCTCTCCCTCTCTCTCTATATATATATATATATATATATATATATATATATATATATATACACAGAGAGACATGCAAAAATGTGTGTATGTATAATAAAGAGTTGCTATAACTTAAATATCTAGCAGAAAACTCCAACCAACTACTTGCTTTGCTATAAAAGCATCAAGTGTTGTTAGCTTGTGTTTGAGAATTTCTTATACTTTTAACGTGACACCATCTTTGCACATCATACAATTATGATAGAAATCCCATGTCTGGACTCCATTTTTCCTATAAGAAAGCCAATCATACAAGTCGGGAGATGTATCTAAATTGTCCAATTTTCTAACACCATAACTGCCTAACACAATCCTCAATGTACAAATAGCTTAAAAACACATACACATAAAGTATTAGTCCCAGAAACAAACTTACAAGCTCAAAATTGAAACCCTTCCTCCTTCCCTTCGTTCCATATCCAACTAGTTATCATATCTAGGACGGGAGTTGGTCATAAACAGGTTGATATTTAGTCATTGCTACAAAAAATTAGACCTTCGTAGTACAAAATTTAGGGGAATTACTCCAAATACTTCAAATCAAAAACTGCCAACTAATAAGGGGAAGTTAGGGGAAGATTGATGAAAAACATACCCGAATTAGGCAGTGAGGAAGCGATGGGGATTGGAGCAGCAGATAAAGATTGGAGAAGCTATGGAGATTTAAAATAACTCTGATCTTCGGTGGTCTCACTCTTTCTCCATCTCACACCGTTTATATACAACGAAGCAATGGAGAAGGAAACGTATGAAAGCTTCCATTTCAGAAAGAGAGGTACAATGGAAGCGTATGAAATCTTCCATTTCAGAAGAAAGTATGGTATGAGGCGTGATGGGTAGAAGGGAGAGGTCAGAAAGCATGGCAGCGTACTCTAGGTATGGGTCGGTCCTTTGTGTGGTTGTGTAAAATAAAGGGTTTTTCACTTATACATCATGCATATCAAGTTGTTTTTTAAGAGTTTTTGGATTTTATGCATTAAATAGCAATACCTTGTGCATTGTGAGTTGTATTTAAGACTTTTGCTTAAATACATATTAAGGTAGTATAGATAGGCGAATGATCGTGTGAGAAGTTGAGTTAACGGTGAGAAGTGTGACAATTGGATCTGAACCGTTGATCTTTTTTAATCTCAAGTCCTCCCATGAATTGTGGCTTAGAAGGGAATTGATCTGGTGCATCTCATCTTAATTTGCGTTCATTTCTCATCCAACAGTTGATAACCACTTCTCACGCTACCGTTAACTCAACTTCTCACCCGAACCCAACCCTATATATATACATATAGGGAGAGGTTCAAATGAGAAATGTTAAGTGTGTGAGAAATAGAGAAATGATCCTAGCCCTTCATCTAGTCAACATTTGCGGCTTTGACCGTGAAGCACCAGATAATTCCTTGTGTGGTCTGTAGAAGATAGAGGGTAGTTTCGTAAAATACGCAAGACGAGTTCATATATGAACCTATGTGATTCACATATGAACTATACGTTCATATGTGAATCAGTTAATTAGTTCATACGAGAATTAGTTCATATGTGAATCACAAAGGTTCATATGTGAATTTGTTAACTAGTTCAACTGATTTACATATGAACTAACAGTTCATATGTGAATCAGTTAATTAGTTCATATACGAATCACAAAGGTTCATATATGAATCAGTTAAAAGTGTTCATATATGTGAATTACACTGGTTCACATATGAACATATAATTCATATGTGAATCATACAGGTTCATATATGAATTCGTTCTGCGTATTTGTAAAATTTAGGAAACTATCCTTCTATTTTTGGAATAGTTGCAAGTTTTGATCAGTCAAAGCCGCAATTCTTGACCAGTTAAAAATACAATATTTGACCAGTCAAATCCGATCTTGACCGTATGAATGGCTAGGATTGCTTCTCTATTTCTCACACACTTAGCATTTCTCATTTGAACCATGGCTATATATATATATATATATATATATATATATATATATATATATGATCAGGGTTAAGGGAAAACTGCAAAAAATGAAAAACTAAGGATTATCCTATGTAACACCCGAAATTCTCAGTCAGAAATGTAAACCTTATAACCTTTGGTCACTCATATGTATTAGTGGTTTGTCTTGAGATATTTGTATACCGTCATTGGAAGAGTCGTGAGCGTATGGGCAAAGGAAGTCAAAGTTTGGGGTCTGGAGAGTTTCACACGAGAGTGACACTGGCATTGTCACCATGTCACAATCGCCGGACTTAGAGGCCTCTCGATACAGTCGTCGCGACAGTGCCCCACGAGAGTGACAAGGCAAAGTCGTTGTAACACCCCAAAAATTGGGATAAACAAAATTTTCCAAAAATGGAAATGTGGTATATAATGTAATAGCATGAGCTTCCTAAAAATGGGGAAAATAAAAGTACTTGTTTAATTACAAGTTTGTAATTTCAACGGAAACAAACGACAACCAACTAATCTAATTTCTAAATAAAAATAAGATTACGGAAAGGGTGTCGTCTCTACTACAACAAAAGACTTACCCATAAGATGCCTCAATATGCACTCCCAAGCTCACACAAATCCCAACTAGACCTTCTTGGGAACGACGTCGCTAGAACTTGAGATACACATCGACATCAAACAAGCGTTAAGCCAAAAAGCCTAGTGAGTTTGAACAATCAATAACATGCAATAATGATGTGACAACGACAAGGATAGTAATTTGTACAACAATAATTGGAGCCAATGGGGGAGACACATAACACTAATAAAGTTCCACCCAAAGAGTCTAGATACCTTGGTGTCAACTATCATGAGTGACACCAAAAAACTCAGCACATCCGGGGGTTACAACTGAGGCATTGACCCTAAAGGCGGAGATCTAGGCACATACCTACACGGTGGCACCCAAGACTATGTCCTCCTAGTGTCTACTTGTCTTAGTTTGTCCAACAGTCCAATGAAGCCATAAGGCTCGTAAGTCATGGAATATATATCCAATACCATAATAGGCATCTTGTGAAATACAAATCACATGTCATGTAGGGATTAACATAATATTCCTATATGTCCAAATCTAGCCATAATGCATATAAAATACCACAAGAGAATCCAAATCGTACCATACGATCCATGTACACATTTTAATACTCAAAACATGATCATATAGTTTACCATCAACTTTATATGTGGCCTAATCCATAAATTTAGATTAACCCTAACATTTGGGTGTTTTCATAAAACGCTTATATATCCATAACTTTATTGAAAGACTATTACAATACCTTCAAAAGATCACTAAATAAAGCATCACTTCCAAAGAGCTCACAAATAATCAATTATGGAATAAAAAGGGTTTTCAAGATCTTCAAAGAATCCAACCAAATAATAGAGTTTAAAGCATGAATGAACACACACGATATGTATCTAGTTTTACCAAAGGTTTAGGAACTCACAATCTAGGTTTTGGTAGAAAACCCCAAAAATGGCAAAACCCTAGAAAGTTGAAGGTGAAGGAGGTTGAGACTTGATTTAGCTTGTAACTCGACACTAAATGCTCCTCCAAGCTTCCTTGATGATCAATAAATGTTTCTAACAAACCCTAGATTGTAATAAATGAGGAGAGAGCTTTAAATGTGATTAAATCGCCCAAGAAGCTCTCAAAAACGGGTTCAAAACTGATTTTGGTGAGAAATGGTGTAACGCCCACAAAATCCAAGATTGCATGGCAAAAGGAAATCGAACCTCGAAGGGCCTTGGGCGAGAGTGCATACAACTATGACAAATGTCATAGTCGCTTGTCAAGGTCACGGGGATCTGGGAGGGTGCGGTACGCGGGTGTGATAGTGACTCACGATTGTGACAAAGACATAATCGCCTGTCATAGTCACTTAGGATGTACCGAGGTTGGGAGAGGCTCAACGACAATGCCCACGAAATTTCCATAGGGCTTAGTCATCGAGCAAGGTCTCCCCCGGCGTGATGTTCATATAAATCTCTTTGTTGACCAATTTTAAAATCATTTCCTTCTACAACTCATTTTTGGACAATGTTGGGAAGCTACGAGGCGATTCCCCCCTCCCTTTCAAACTTCTCCATTCATTAAATCTTTATCTAAGATTAGTTAGATCATTTTTTAGGTCTCAAGTTATGTGATTAGGACATTTATTATAAGGTTTCCAAGCAAGAGTTCAAGATCCAAGTCTTCTTATTCATCTCTTTAAATTTCTAGGGTTTTATCAAACTCTTGAAGGATTGAAGTTTGTGGTCAAGTTGTGGCCCTAGGGGTGTATTCTTGGAAGATCCAAAGTGGTGATTGAGGTGACCTCCTTATTCCCTTACCTAAAAACCAGGGTTTGGTCAAAATGGAGATTTATGGCGAAAGGTGTTTGGGGAACGATTCTAAATGGTTGGATATGAATATTTATGGTTGGAAACTTGTAGATCTAGGTTTTTGGAATATTTGGCTGGAGGATTCAAATTTCTTCAGATGAACTCAAGTTGGGGAAAAATCTAGATTTAGCCTAAATCTAGCAAGGTGAGTTCAAGTTGCTTTGTGAAAACTATGTACATGCCAAAATGTGTATTTTAAAGTAAAAATATGTTTACTTGGTAATTGCCAATGTGTTAAGTATTTTGATAAGTTTTCATATTTGGTAAACTTGGGTTGATTTGATCTTATGAAATGCCCATATTTGGGATTTGGATATTTTGATAAGTAAATGGCATGATTTATGCATTTTTGGTGATTTTGTACAAATAAAGTCTATTTTATGATTTATGTGTTTTTGGTGTATTTGATTTCATAAACCATTTGGAAAATGCATGTCTCCATGTCATGAGACATTTTGGAAACATAAGAGTATGAGCCCATTTGGAAGATCGTTTGTCCCAATCCATGATGAGTTTTGGGTTAATGACATCTTTGAGGTATGTGTCTGTGTAAACGTCGTTTAAATACATTTTATTATAGGGGGGCCACTATTTGTTGCCCAAATGGATTTTGAGCATTTTAGCTCGGTTTTGACTCAAAAGAGTCTTGAGGACATTTGTCCGGTTTTAATGGCTCAATGTAGATCCCCATTTATGATTTGCATATTAATGCATCTTGTTGTATATTAATGATAATTACATGCTCGAGTGCATTGGTCATTCCTGTGTAGCATGTAATTTTAGACTGTGTTGCATTGGATCCATAGGCACGTAAGTTCGTCTTTATTTGATGGTCAACTGGATGTTACGGGATTTGACTCCGAGACCCATGTTTTATAACCTTAACCTTTCAAGTGTACACTAGGAGGGTTGAGTCCGGTTGTGCTATCGTGTTGATGGGCGTTTGGGGACTCCGCCATGTCGGGGCAATGTGTTGGTTGTAACCCCCGACTGTGTCGGACCTTTGGTGATATTCATGGTAATATTCACTAAGGTCATCTTTCCTTTTAGGTGTAGCTTGAAATGAGTCGTAAGGTCACTTGGGCTTTTATGTCGTTAAGTGTCATACGATTAACGTTGTATGAGTGGCATACTTTTTTGTTCCTACACTCTCAATGGATACGGGTCTCCCCCGTTGTCGGCCAACAGTAATTTGGATATTATAATGTCCATGCTTTGATATTTGGACTTCATTCCATTTGATGGTCGCGTGAGTATTGGGTTTTAGTTCCATGTTTTCAGTAGACGTATTATATTTATATGGATTGTTTTTCCATGATTTATTGGTTGTGTTTTATACCTCATTCGTGTTTGGATGTCTTGCATAATAGAGTTTTATTACTGTTTATATTATTTGGAAGTTTGATACGTTTTCACGTTATGAGTGAGTTTTGGGTTGCATCACTTCATGAATGAATGTTTTGTATTGGGGTGTTCATCTTTAAAGATGTGTGTGATATCCTAGATTTCAAGCATATTTACAATCAAAGAACATTGATTAAAGAAAGATTCTAGAGAGAGAGAAATGTCACAAGCTTTGTAGTCATATATCTCACGTTGAGTTACAATACTTACAAAGACTTACATTCATTCATACTACTTACTTACAAAATACAAGAGACAACAGTATTTATATGGGTTATACAAGCCATAATCTCATACAAACACAAAGATAGAAAGGTCAAACAACAACTTACAAAAAGTCAAACTTGCATAACAAATTGATTCAAACATATCTAATTGTGTGTTATTGGAAAACAGGTTGTTTTCATATTTAAAGTAAATCATTTTGAAAGATTATGATTTAATTTGGATTCTTTCCTTTTAACGATATATTTATTCATGTTGAAAACTCTTGAACTCACTAAGCGTTAGCCTAACCTTTTTATTTGTCGGCATGTGCATCAGGCTCCGGTTGAGGAATGGTACTAGCGAAACTGTGAAGAGATAAGTACTAGTTTTATGCACAAGAGAGAGTAGCTTGGGTGAAGTCTTCCGCATTTTGGGAATAACAATGGTTAATGGGTTTAGTAACACTGGACCCTTTAATTAGTCTTCATGTAAGACTTTATTCATTTCGTGGATGGTTAAATCTAGAATCGTATTTCAAGTATGGACTTGTCGTGAGAGATTTTATCTTTTTTTGAGGTATTATTGAAAATTTTAAATTAGTTGCTCTCTCTAAATTTGAGGGTGTTACAAATGAGAGAGAAATGCGTCAAAGGGAATTTTATATATCCAGACATAGCCAGGCGACAATGCCTGACGACTTTGCCAATGGCATTGTCTTCGACAATGTCGCCGACCTTGCTCCAACTTCTGCCCGAATTCGGTCATTTCCCACACTCAGTGATAATGACTAGCGATTATGCCTTGGGCATTCTTGCTGTCATAGTCGCCCACCTCATACCGCAGGCCTCTTGCCCATGACGACTTTGACATGCGACTATGACTTCTATCATAGTCGCGGGCATTCTCGCCCAAGACTCCCCCTCCGAGGCCCAACCCCGATTCGTTACGTTGATCCAAGTGTTCAAGTTGAAAGGTTATATCTCAAATTGCCAACTAGGAGTAGGGAGTTACATTTATAATGTTACTTACCAAGATTTTCCGGGTGTTATAGTCGCCGAGTCACAGTCCCCCACACACAGCCACTCTCGGTACATCTCGAGCGAGAATTCCCCGCGGCTATGCCAAAGGCATAGTCGCATGTCACAGTCGTCGACAGGTAATTTCCAGACATAAATGCCACAGAAGGATTCTTTTAGAGGGCCTTTGTCATAAATCAGATTAGGTGCGCTTTTTCTCTGCTTTGTAGGTGATTTTCCACCTTCTTTCATCACTCCACATTTATTGCAACATTGAAGATCATCAAGGGTATTAAGTGTCATCTTCTAGTGTTTTGCTAGCATTTAAGAGGAAGGAAACTACAAACCTTGATCCAAACTTCAAGTGTTAATCCATTTCTAGGGTTTTGGAGATTTCTAGGTTTTAGCCAAAACCTAGTATTGTGAGTTCATCCTACATCTTTTAAACTTTATACATATCAAAACCTTACTATTTTAACTACTTAAACTTCTCCTAACTTTGTTCACTCATTTGGTGGGTTTTGACCTAACATGAGGATTTTGGGAAGTTTTAGGGGTTTTACCATTATTATATAAAGTGAAGGGTTTTATTATATGTGATACAAGATGTAATTCTATATGCATAATTTTGGGTTATATACTTGGAAAAACTCACTTTGAACATATTTATGAATTTATTATTGTTGAATGAACTTTTGATGAATGGGATTTGAGATGAAATGGATGGATTATTTTATGTGCAACTAAGGTTCTTTTAGACCTTATAAATCTTTGGAAACTTATTTTGGGAGAACTTTATCTTGGAACGAAAATGGTTACTTGATTAGATACTCCTATGGAGTTAATATTGACATGGTGTTATTCATGGCAAGAAAAGCATTATTTGGAAAGAAATGATTATGTGTACTATATGTGTGATTATAGTTTTGTCACTATGTGAATGTGACGAGCCTTAGACTAATACTAATGGATCCATAGGTATAGGAGTCGACTTATTTGTTGGGATAATTCTCGTTTGTAACTAGTTGAGACATTGGGTCCTCGGAGGCAACTTGGTACGATTATGTGGGACCAAATACTAGCTATGGACCGTAAATGTAATCCTAGTGAATGAGTATGAATAGGATCATCGGTTGCCCTCCCCCACATCTAAAGTACGAGCCGTAGAGCTCGTGGCCATTGATCCTAGTATGAGCTCACTATCTCGGAAAGTAGCTTACTTTTGTGCTTCACTACAATCCTTGGAAAACCGGGTCTCCCCCGTCATCGTAAGATGAGTGTTGGACTGTATGGTTCCTTTTATGATTTATGTGATAATAAACTTACTTCATATTCTTAGAAAACATTTATTGTCGTTTTACGCTTCTTTGAATATATATATATATATATATATATATAAATGTTTGTTCTCACTAGGCGTAAAGCCTAACACTTTTTCTTAACTGGTATGTATATCAGGTTCCGTTAGCGATGGGGTTTCCAAGTCTTAAGAGACGAGTGGTTGGCCTCGACGACATATTTTGGAGATCGTCACTTTTGGGACATGCAGTGTGCAAACTTTTAATAGGAGTTTTTAGAAGATGATAGTGACACCCGATTTTAATCTAAGCTTTGAGTAGTTTAGATTAGTAGGTTGTTGTTATATATCATTTTTATTCTTTGAGATGTAAACGCTATTACTATTTCCCTTTTTTTGGTGACTCCAATTATATTTGTGTCGGATTTACGTCGTTATTCAGGTTTAAATTTACCTCTATTTTTAGGGGTGTTACATCACAATAATCATTCATCTATATGTTACGTGTAACACCCTAATTTTTATCTCAATTGAGGAGAAGTATTGAACTGGGTGAATCAGTAAAGGAAGAACCAAGTAAGGAGTATGGCTATAGTGCCATGTGGTTGTGACATTTGTCACAATAGCACCGATGGTACTAAGAGTATGGTCGTCTCGACTATAGTGCCATGTGGTTGTGACATCTTTCATAATAGCACCGATGGTACTAAGGGTGTGGTCACCTCTACTATAGTGTCATGTGGTTGTGACATCTGTCACAATAGCACAAATGGTACTAAGAGTATGGTCGTCCCAGCTATAGTGTCATGCAGTTGTGACATATGTCATAATTGCACCCACGTTACCTAGTGTTTGGTCGTCCCAACGAATGTGCGAGGAAGTTACAACAATGGCATGATAATTGGAATAATAGCATACAATGTACCAAGAAAATGGTCGAGGAATGACTAAGAAAACAGGCGAGGAATGACCGAGAAAACGAGTGAAAAAGGCTCACGGTACCTTTTGGGCAAAAGTGCCATGCTAAAGTGACACTGGCACTTTAGCCGGGAACTTTCGCAGAGAAAAATGACCCCACGGTACATTTGGGGCGATAGTGACAGCTAAAGTGACACTGTCACTTTCGCTTGTGACTCTGCGGGCGGTGCAGTGCATAAAATCCAATTTTCAACCTTTTTCTTCATTTGGTCATATCTTTCTCATCTCAACACCGATTTTGACGATTCTTTTTGCTAGGGTTTCGTTTTTGAGAGCTTTTAAGGATAGATTGTTAGTTTTGTGAATATACAAGATTATTTGATGGTGGATTGCAAGCAAAGGTCAAGATCTCATCATCATCATCTCCATCTTTAAGAAATTTGGGGTTTTCTAGGTTTTCACCAAAACCTAAGTGATGAGTTCATCCTACTAGTTTCTAAAATTTATTATGAGTTATAAATTCTCCATTGGTGACTTCCTAGTTTTCATGTTTCTCATATTTCAGTTTGGAGGATTTGGGGGAATTTAGGTCAAAACTAGGGTTTAGATCAAAATAGATATTTTGATATAAGATGTTTGAGGAATAATTCTAAGTGTTTGGTGATGTATATTTATGTTTGGAAAACTTGTGAATCTAGGGTTTGGAGGAATTGCTTGTGGATTCAAGCTTCTTCAAGGAGCTCATAATGGGGTAAAATCTAGATTTAGCCTAAATCTAGCAAGGTGAGTTCAAGTTGATTTGTGAAAACTATGTACATGCCAAAAATGTCAATTATGAAGTATTTATGTGTTTTACTTGATAAATATCAAATGTGGGTTTATGTGACAAGTTTCGTCTATTTTGGGTATGTGATTCTATAGATCTTGTGAAAACCCCATATGTGGGATTTTTGGGATATTTTGATAAATAAATCATGTTGATGTTTCCTTGATAATTTAATATACAAATGGAAGTCATTTGATATAAATATCCTTTTAGTGTATTTGATCTTATAAACCGTTTGGAAAATGCATATCATTGTGTTATAAGGCATTTTGGAAATATAAGGGTATGAGTTCATTTTGAAAATGGTTGTCTCAACCAATGAGGAGTTTTGGGTTAATCATACATTTGATCGTTGTGTTTGCATAACCGTTGGTTAAATGCGTTTTATTGTTTACACTGACTTTTATTGTATGATAAAGTATGTTTTTGAGCATTTGGCTCGGTTTTGACTAAGATGAGTCTTGGGGACATTTGTCCAGTTTTAATAGCCCGTTATAGAGTTTTGACTATGATTGTGTTTATTGCGTATAATTTGAGAATTACATGTTTTGAGTGTTTTGGTCATTCAATTGGAGTCATGTAATGTTATAGATTGTAATGTAATGGATCCATAGGCATATAAGTAGGTCTTTATTATTTTAAATCGAGCGATTGTTTCATGTTGGTACCAGAATTAGTCATGGGGTTATCGAGGGCCTTATGGTGCGGGCTCGTAGAGTCGAACATTTTCCATTGACCCTGTGATGTAATTTATGAGTCGGTTTTTACGGGATAGTTATTCCCATTTGTAGCTAGTTGAGACATTGGGTCCTTGGAGGCAACTTGGTATGGTTATGTGGAGCTGGATACTAGCCATGGGCCGTAAATGTAATCCTAGTGAATGATTATGATTAGGATCCTCGGGTGCCCTCATCCACATCTTAGTACGAGTCAGCGAGCTCGTGGCGATGGGTCCTACTATGGTGAGCTCAATAAGTTGGAATGTGACATACTTTTGTGCCACTAGCCATAGAAATCGGGTATCCCCCGTCACCGAAAGGTGTTGTCTTGGGTATTTAGTTTTATCCATGTTTTCGTGACATTTTGAGTGTGGAGTGTCCTCCATAAGTTGTAAGTTTGGGATTGAATCTTACTCATATTTCGGTAGTTTGGATAATCAAGTTTTATCTTCGATATTTGAGCATTTATTATTATTCACTTTTTGTGTGAGTACTGGGTTTTAAATTCACATTTGAAAGAATGTTTTGCATCGAATTCGAAGTATTCATCTTAAAAATGTATGTTATTGGAAAACGAGTCGTTCCCACATTTAAAGTAAATCATTTTGAAAGATTATGATTTAAATTGCATCATTCCCTTTTAACAACATATTTATTTGTGTTGAAAACTCTTGAACTCACTAGACCTTATCCAAACCTTTTTATTTCTCGACATGTGCATCAGGTCCTGGTTGGGGAATGGTTCTAGCTACCCTGTGAAGATATGAGTACTAGTTATACGCATGAGGGTGAGTAGCTTGGTGAAGTCTTCGGCTATTATCTTGGGAATAGCAACATGTATTTGGGTTTAGTAGCACCCGACCTTCTTATTAGTCTTTATGTAAGACTCTATCCATTTTGTTGATGGTTAAATCTAGAATAGTATTTCAAGAAAGGACTTGTTGTAAGAGATTTTATCTTTCTTTGAGACATTATTAAAAATTTTAAATTAATTGTACTTTCCAAATTTGAGGGTGTTACATTACGCACATGTGCATACAAGTAATTTGTCTGGTATGCATATGTGCAGACGTGTATATGTGCACATATGCATAGAGACCATAAAACAATTATAATTACTTGTATGCACATGTGTATACCGTGTAGATGAATCGTTATTATGGCGTCGCTCAAATTTCCATTTTTTGGAGTTTTTCCTTGAACCTTACTATATATATATACACATAAACGAGAAGTTAATCAATTTGCAACAAGTTCCAAGATCATATATAATTACATGTGATACAAACGCCAAACACTTAATCATCTATGATTAAACACATCCAAAAAGAAAGCAAGCGACTTGGTTTGGTAGCGGGGAAGGTCGTGTGCTATGTGTCGGTCAAAACAACATGTGTTTAATTATATATGATTAAGTATGCGTATCATGTAATCATACATGATCTTGAAACTTCACGCAAATTGACCGCATTTTCGTTTGAACCTGGCGCTATATATATATATATATGTATATGTATATGTATATGTATATAGGGCCTAATCAAATGAGAACTTGGTAGTTTGTGATAACTATGAGATCCAATGTGAGTCAATCATTTAAGATATTTAATCTTATTTCTTAAAATAAAGTAAAAGGGTAAATTAGTAATTTCATATTCTCATTTTGCATTTAATTAAATTATTTAACAACTCTCTCTCTCTCTCTCTCTCTCTCTCTCCCTCTCTTCACATTTAACAACTCTCTCTCTTTTCATATTCTCATTTTGTATTACCAAAATTAACATTTGGTGTTGTGAATACGTTGTAAACAATGGGTATCACAATGAGTATCAATGGGTATACAATTAGGAGTGTGCAAAACCCTAATGGTCCAAAGTCCGAACTCGAACCCAAACTCGAAACAAAAATAAGGTGTTTGTGCAAAACCCGAATGCCTCGAAATCTGAAAATCCGAAACCCGACTTTGGGGGGATATTTGGGTTCGGGTTGGGTCTGATTTTTGGCCACTTGACCCGTCTGAAAACTTGATATATATATATATACATATATATTTTGAATATTATATAACTATATTTATTTATCTAATTATCTTTTCAAAATTTTAAAAGTCCTAGTCATTCGGATTGTTTTGTAATTTCTAAACTTACTATCGATTTCATCAATCCCCTCAATTGGTTGAATTCATCCTCAAAATCGACTTAATATATTTATTTTTTGCATTATAACTATACTTGACCCCGACCGACCTCAACCAGAATCCGAAGCAATCTGAAATCCGAAGCAATCTGAAATCCGAAACTCGAAATTTGAGGCTTGGTTTCCATATATGAAATCCAATAGAATTTTTGTTTTGCCCACTCGAACCTAGCCGACCCACTCTATGCACATCCCTATATATTGTAACACCCCTAAAATTTGAATATAGCAGACAAATAAAAACTTCCAAAATCCTTTAATTACAAAACTTGAAACTTCAAAGATCTAAAGTTTACAAAGGAAGAAATACTAAAACCTGTATCAAAGTTCTAACGAAACTATCAAATCCCTCGAATGGATATAGAATCAGTTGGGTGTTACTAAAACTCCAAAGTTCGCTATCTTCTCAAAACTGGATGACGCCTCTAGATCCATCCTACCGGAACTTCTACCAAGCTCCAAAGCCACTTAGATCCATTTAAGACCTGATATACATGTCGATAAGAAAAGTGTTAGGTTTTTATCATATAAGCCACGTAGTGAGTTAAAGCAGTTTTTATCATATAAATCATAAAACGTTTGAAATGAATGTTTTTAATTTAAACACGACCGTTCCTGAAATATAAGTTATGGAAAGGATTTATTTACATATCATGTTGCTTTCAATACCAAATACCCTTCTTTTTTAATAAATAATCAACATCTAAGTTTTTCCCAAAACGCACACACGAGGTACTTCACCAAAAATATTATTTGTATAAATAAAGTGGTACGTTTCAACACCGAAAGTATGGGTAAGGGAATACCCGAAAATAACACATTTCGGTAACGGGGAGACCTAATTCCATCGAATGTGGCGGACACACCAAGTTAAGCCACTTATCAATGTTCTCGAGATTCACTTCGGGCCATGGATCCCCGTATATGGCTTCATTGAGCAACCACCGCAAGATACCAAATGACCCTAGTGTCTACTCGACCTCTAGATGAGTCTCACCACAAAAGTCACAAGTCTCCGTATACGGCTCACCATGGGCACCACCGCAAGACTTATCTCCGTATACGACTCTTATGAGTACCACCGTAAGCTTCAAATAAAATATGACTTAGGGACCACTCACTAGACTCAACCATGGACATTAAAACTCCATGTTGAACAACCAGACTCCTATGTTATGGATCCAATGCATTATAGTCTAAAACATTACATGACTCAAACGAATGACTAACACACTCAACATGTAATCTCCAATACTTATGCAACAATTGCATTTTTCATATATAGCTCTACATTGAGCCATTAAAATCGGACAACATCCAAGACTCATTTGAGTATCAAACAAACCATTTGTAATCATAAAACCTTTGACAATAATAACAAACCCAATATGGCTACACAAGCCGAAATACAACTTTTCCAAAGATTGATATTTTTCCGACGTATTATTGGCCGAAGACCCAAACCTTAAGGTTCACATTTTCCCAAAATAGTCATAAGGTTAAAGGATGACCGTTTCCAATAACTCACACTTTTAAAGCCAAAAAAGCTTAAAGCTCCAATATCCAAAACTCATAAGTTGGGTAAAATCTCAAAATAACCATTTGTAATTCAATTTCCACATACTAGAATCCCACACATTACTTTGCCCAAATTCTCCAATATATCCAAGAAATCTCCATTAGTAGATTTAAATCTCCTTTTTGATAATTAACACATCCAAACACACTTAGTAAACCATTATAAAACATTGATATCCCAAGTATGTATAAATACCCATTTTCCATGAAACTCATCAAATATAAACAGAACATATAAAAGTAAGTTCAAAACCCAAAACATTTATATTTTGACATGTATATAGTTTTTTAAAACAACTAGAACTCGCCTTGTAATATTTAGACTAAATCTAGGTTTTACACACCAAAACTTGAGTTCCTTAGATGAGAGATTGAATCCTTCCACTAGCACCAAGTTTTCCACAACATTCCTTAGCAACAAACATTTCTAGGTTATACCAAGTTCAAACAAATGAAAAGGAAATGAGAACCATAAAACCCTAATTTCTTAGGTGGAGGAAAAGAGAAGGTTACCTTATCCACAACTTGTATCCACCAACAATACATGTAACACCCTAACATTTAGTGATTTCAAAAACTTGAAATTTCCAAAATATAATGTTTGTAAGTTGAAGGGAATTTAAACCTGGAACATTTTATATGAAATAAAATTTCACAAATGACATCAACCCAAAAATGGGGAAGAGTATATGCGTTTACAAAGCCCAAATGAAATGGAATGAGGACCGACAACCTACTTAATCTAAAATATTCTAGTTTAGATTATAATTGGGTCTCTTCATCAATTCCCAAAATATCAACAAGTATAATGCACGCTCTGTGTCTCATCAAATGTTATGTCCCCAAAATGTTGACTCAACTCTCCGCTCAAGGATTAGCCACCCCACCACTAACGGAACCTGACATGTACACCAAAGCAAACAAGTGTTAGGCTTGGAGCCTAGTGAGAACATCCAAAATATATGTGCAAAGAAATATAATACATTGGTGAACATTTAACAATAGATAAGGTAACAATAATAAATGAATCATCCAACGTTTGAACCTTATGCGAGACGGGGGAGACCCGTTCCACCATAGGTTGTGGCGGAACACGAAAGTAGGCCACAATCAATGTGGAGCACTTAGTTGGAATGGTTATTTACCGGCGTCAACTCTATCCATGAATTAGCCGTTAGAACATCAACTTTATTCTTGAATCTTTAGTTCAATGTAAATATGGGTTCAACTCTATCCGAGCCTTTACCCCAAAGAGTCACCAAGTTTAACCCTATCCATGGATCTTTACCTTGGGACCTCACCATTCCAAACTAACATGATTCACCAACATAACAAATTGTATTTTGTTATAAATTCCAAACACATGAATCTCATATAGCACCATGTCAATATAAGGTAAATCCAACATACAGGCATAACATTTATTTTCATGTAATCTCATTCTATCCAATCATAAGAATCGTATTAACATAACGTTCCCTGCACACAAGTTTCATTAGCACATTTATACCATAAACTCACAAAATCTAACTCTCCAATATAACCCCAAATAACTCATTTCACCTATTTGATTTCACAAGTTCCATAGTAGATAAATAATCCGTGTTTGTCATTCTACCAACATTTTAGATCATCATATCACATAAAATCATCATAGTGTCAAAACCTTTGATTTTTGACCTAGGTAGTTTAAGAACACAAGATGAAGAAAAATGTAGATTTTTAAAGTAATGTAAAGAAAAGGTTTTCATGGAAGCATATAAGCATTTAATATGGAAGATGAACTCACAAAATAGGGTTTTGATGAAAACCCTAGAACCCCTCTCTTGAGGTAAAAGATGATGGAGAAGAATGAGATGACAAACCCTAGCTTTCTACTTGATGAAACTACCAATAATCTTGCAATAAATGATGGAGATGCACCTTTGGAAACCTTAAATACTGAAATTAATGAAGAGGAAGGTTGAGAGATATTTTTAGAAAAGTTAGGTGAAAGTGGTAAATGAGGTAAGAGGCTGAAATCGACCTAATTAAGGCCCTGCACCCGACCGCGACATTGCGTCTCGACTATGCCCCTTGCATAATCGTCGGGCATAGTCGCACGCTAAGAGGGGCTTGCGGTACACTTACTGCGATATTGCCACCATGACAGTGACCCAGGCATAATCGTCGGGCACTGTCGCCCCATATGTACTGTAGCCTATTTGTTGCCGGCGATTGTGACACTGACGACAGTGACCATGTCACTATCGCGTGGCACTGTCGCCCAAACCTCTCGAGCTCCGGATTTCCACTGATTTCAAATGCGAATCGAATCTCAAAGTATACGATCCTTATGCAACACATTAGATGTACATAAATGGCATATGAAAGCAAAATGACGTATTAGAAAGGACGATAAAACTTACTGAAATTCCGGCGTTACAATCCTCTCCAACATGGAAAGGATTTCGTCCTCGAAATCGACGTTCACCCAAAAAGGTGAGAGTATCTCCTCTTCATATCATCCTCCACTTCCTAAGTCACGTTGGCCCCCCGGTGATGCTTCCATTGGACCTTGACCATTGTGACTTCTCTGTGACGAAGTTTCTTGGATTTCTTTTCCAAAATGGCATCGGGTTCCTCGATACAACGATTACCCTCCTCCACTTTTATCTCCGAAAGGATAATGACACTATCCTCTTCCGCCAAACATTTCTGGAGATAACACACGTGGAACGTGTTGTGGATTATATTCATCTCAGGTGGAAGCTCCAATTAGTAAGCTTGGAATTCAACCCGTTTGGTTATGGAGAATGGTCCAAGAAATCGAGGACTCAACTTTCCCCGCTTCCCAAACCGGATGATTCCCTTCCAAGGTGACACTTTAAGCATAACCCGATCACCCACTTGAAATTCCACCGGTCGTCTCTTTTTATCCACATAACTCTTTTGCCGGTCTTGGGCCGCTTTCAAGTGTTCCCGGATACCCTTGACCTTATCCGCGGTTTCTTGGACAATCTCGGGTCCGGAAAATTGTTTCTCACCCGTCGCTAACCAACAAATCGGAGTTCGGCATTTTCGGCTATACAAAGCCTCGAATGGGGCCATACCGATGCTAGAATGGTAACTGTTGTTGTAGGCGAACTCAACTAGAGGTAGATGAGGGTCCCAATTTCCGCCAAAGTCGATAACGCACGACCTTAGCATGTCCTCGAGCATTTGGATGGTTCGCTCACTTTGACCGTCGGTTTGGGGATGATAAGTCGTGCTCAACTTCACTCTAGTCCCCAATTCTTTCTGAAGGTCGTCCCAAAAATTGGAAGTGAAATGGCTATCACGATCTGATACGATGGACAAAGGTACATGAAAGTTCAGTTCCAAGCTCACACAATTGTACACAAAATGTAGGAATCAATCTTTTATTGATAAATCAATCAGTACATCAACTCCATAAATCCATATACCTATTTATTGCATTTTCTCTCTTTAGAATCCGTATGTATTGTTCTCTCTATATTCTCATGTACGTACTCTTTAGATCCACACACACAAACATAAAGACAAACTCTATATATATGTGGTCAACATGACCTTTGAAGAAACTAAACTTAAGTAAAACACATTAACTTTGACTTACAACAAAACCCTTACACTTTACAATATTACACTTTAACCCCTCATTTAATCTTGAATACAATCTTGACTCAACAGTACACCATGCCTCGAGACTACCTCGTCGATGTAAAGTTTGGCCAACTTGTCCATCGAAAGAGTTTCTCTCATAGCCAGAAAGTGAGCACTCTTGGTTAGGCGATCCACCACCACCCATGTGGTATCGTGCCCTCTAAGAGTCTTCGGTAGCTTGGTAACAAATTCCATGGTGATGTGTTCCCACTTCCATTCCGGGATTTCCAAGGATTGGAGACTCCCGTACGGTCGTTGGTGTTCGGCTTTGACTTGAAGGCAAGTCACACATTGTTCCACGTAATTTTCCACGTCTAACTTCATGACAGGCCACCAATAGTTGAGTTTCAAATCCCGGTACATCTTCGTACTACCTGGGTGGATAGAATACTTGGACCTGTAGGCATCTTCGAGAAGTAATTCCCGGTTGCCCCAGATTTTGGGCACCCAAACTCGCCCCTAGAAGAGCTTCACCCCATGACCATCTTCAGTCAGAAGAAGATGTTGCTTTACCATCACTTCGTTTCTTAAGTTCTCTTCCAGGAGAGCTTCGGTTTGAGACTCCTTGATCTTCTCGATCAAGCTTGATACCAATTCAATTCGAGAGAGAGAAGCTTGCAGACTACCGCTATACTCTTTTTTACTCAACGCGTCTGCTACCACATTTGCTTTGCCGGGGTGGTAGAGTAATTCACAGTCATAGTCTTTTAGGAGTTCTAGCCACCTCCTTTGCCTCATATTCAACTCCTTCTGGTCGAAGATGTGCTTTAGACTCTTGTGATCAGTATAGAGGGTGCACTTAGTGCCATAGAGGTAGTGTTGCCAAAGCTTTAACGCAAAAACTACCGCCGCCAACTCTAAGTCATGAGTAGGGTTGTTCTCTCATGCACCTTGAGTTGTCTCGACGCATAGGCATTCACCTTCCTGCGTTGCATCAAGACACAACCCAATTTCATCTTTGAGGCATCGCTAAAAACTATGAAATCCTCGGTTCCTTTGGGTACATATAAGATCGGCACTTCGCAAAGCTTCTTTTGGAGAGTCCAGAAAGCTTTTTCTTGGGCATCCGTCCAAACGAATTTGACATTCTTCCGAGTAAGAGATGTCAAGGAAGAAGCGATTTTCGAGAAATCTTGGATGAATCGTCGGTAATAACCCGCTAGACTCAGAAAGCTCCGAATCTCGGAGGACTCTTTGGAGGTTACCAATTCATCATGGCCTCGATCTTAGAAGGGTCCACTTTCACTCCATATCGGATAATAACGTGCCCCAAGAATTGGACTTCTTCCAACCAAAAGTCACACTTTGAGAACTTGGCGTAGAGTTGCTCTTTTCTCAAAACTTCAAGGACTTCACAAAGATGTCGATCGTGCTCGACCTCGTCCTTAGAATAGACAAGGATATCGTCAATGAATACAATCACTGACTTGTTGAGGAACGGTCGGCACACATTGTTCATTAGGTCTATGAATATTGTCGGCGCGTTGGTCAAACCGAAAGGCTTGACCAAAAATTCATAGTGCCCGTACCGAGTCCTAAACGCCGTCTTCCTCACCCTCACTTGGTGATACCCGGATTGAAGATTGATCTTTGAAAAGCAACCCGCCTATTTAAGTTGATCAAACAAGTCGTCGATCCTCAGGAGTGGGTACTTGTTTTTCACAGTCTCCTTGTTCAACTCCCGGTAGTTGATGCACATTCTCATCGTGTCGTCTTTCCTTCTTGAAAAATAAGACCAGTGCTCCCCACGGCGAGGAAATCGGTCTTACGAAGCCCTTCTCAAGGAGATCTTGGAGTTAAGACAACATCTCCTGCATCTCAGAAGGAGCCAATCGGTAGGGAGATCTAGCAATTGGAGCCTCTCCTGGGATTAGATTGATCCGAAATTCAACCTGTCTTTCTGGTGGCAAACCGGGAAAATCGTCCGTGAAGACGTCGGGGAATTCCCGAACCACTCTCACGTCTCCGAGCTTCTTCTTTTCGAGTTTGGCGTCCAACACGTAGGCTGAGAAAGAGGAACACCCCTTTACTAGACACCTACGTGCCTTAGCCATGGTGATGAGGGGTACATCTCCCTTCCTTCTCTCACCATAAACAACTACATCAACCCCATCGGTAGTCGGAATTCGAATCAGTTTCTTAGCACACAGAATTTCTGCTTGATTCTCGAACAACCAATCCATCCCGATCACCACATCGAATCCCCCAATGGTCATTGGCATGAGATCGATTGAGAACTTCTTCCCTCCAATCTCTAAGGTGCAACCCCGCAACAACTCACGGACCACTACTTGACAACTGTTAGCTATCTCAACAACTAAGGCATCATCTAACACGCTAGTGGCCATTGAAAGGTTTTGGCAAAACGAATTTGATACAAAGGAAAAGCTGGCACCGGAGTCAAACAATATGAGAGCGGGTACTGAGTTGACAAGAAACGTACACAAAACGACGTCCGGTGAAGCCTTCGCCTCATCGGTGGTCATCTGGAAAGCTCTCCCCGACACCCTTGGAGGGTTCTCCTTTTTACCTTGCGGTCCTCCCGCCTTCAACTTTGGGCACTCATTCCGGATGTGGCTCGGTTCCTTGCATTCGTTGCATATGACCCCGCGGGTCGGGCAATTTTCACGAGTATGCCCCGCCTTGCCACATTTAAAGCAATTCATCCCGCTAGAGTTGCACGAGCCGAAATGTTTGCTTCTACATTTAAGACACCACCTAGTTTCTCACCTAGGCTCGGTCCCCTTATTGATGTTGTTGTTAAAGGCCCGCGGTTTCTTGGAGTGCAAAGAGTCGCCTTCCCATCTTCTCTTCTCGCGACTCTGTGCGTAAACATCCTACATGACTTTGGCCTCTTAAATGGACTCACGGAGAGTAGAGGGCTTGGCGTTACGAACCATGGACATCATGTCCGCCAACAACCCTTTCAGATACGCCTTCACCTTGTCATTTTTAGTTGGGGCCACATGCCCCAACAGATCAAGTTTCTCAACGAACTTCCTCGAGTAATACCTCACTGACAGATTTCCCTTCTTGAAGGTTTGGAACTCGTCAACAATCCGATCCATTGCCTTCTCATTGCAATACTCCTCCATGACCTTCTTCTTGAATGCATCCTAAGACAACTGGGTCAGAATGACAACATCGAGGGTGGACCTAGTGACGTTCCACCATCGATGTGCCGGGCCTCTAAGCATCTGGGAGGCGAATCTTACTTTCTGATCCTCCCCTCACTCGCTGGAATCAAAAGCTTGCTCGACTGCTTGGATCTAATTCATACATGCGACTGGGTCATCAGAGCCTGATAACTCAGGCGGTTTGATACAGAGGAAGGTTTTGTACGAGCAACTTTTTCCGCCCCTCCGAGTACCAACAACCACATGCTCTTCTGTCCTGACCCCATTTCCAGTACCACCCGAACCGGCCACCACATTCTCAGAAACTACCTCTGGCCTCCGGAGACTAGCATCCCTATCCTCCAACATCTTCAGGAATGCCTCTTGCTGCTTCTCCATAGCCGACGTCACCATCTGCATGATGTTGGCCATCATATTGGCTTGAGGGTTTGCCTCTCGAATGACCGGGTTTGAGGATACCAAATCCACTTTGGGTATGTGCTCTACCTCTCTGGTAAATATCGGCGGTATATTGGGAGGGACAACATTCACTGCCCTAACCACTGGATTTGGATTGGACGTGCTATCCTCATGAATTTCCCCTTCGACGAACGGTAGACTTCGAGTACTCAACATGCTAGAACAATGGCTGCCACATAAGCACGGGAGAGAAATAAGAGATTCGATCGAAACACAACAGAAAACGTACCAATACATTCATCAATCGTCATGACATTAGTAACCCATACATGCTCACGTAACAATATATTCATAATGGCATTAGCTAAGTGCAATTATGAACACACCATACACAAGGATCCTTGTTACCATCGTCACAATTCTTAATTTATCCAATTTCGTCAACTCTAAGATCATCCTATCTTAGAAGTTCTACCCAATCCTCACTAATCATAACTTAATAACTCCAGTTTAAGTCTAGACATCTTACGTTCATGCCTAGTTCACTTAAACTAAGGCTCTAATACCAACTTGTAACACCCTAACATTTAGTGATTTCAAAAACTTGAAATTTTCGCAATATAATGTTTGTAAATTGAATGGAATTTAAACCTGGAACATTTTATATGAAATAAAGTTTCACAAATGACATCAACCAAAAATGGGGAAGAGTATGTGCGTTTACAAAGCGCAAATGAAATGGAATGAGGACCGACATCCTACTTAATATAAAATATTATAGTTTAGACTATAATTGGGTGTCGTCATCAATTCCCAAAATATCAACAAGTATAATGCACGCTCTATGTCTCGTCAAATGCTATGTCCCCAAAATGTTGACTCAACTCTCCGCTCAAAGAGTAGCCACCGCACTACTAAGTCACTAACGGAACCTGACATGTACACCAAAGCAAACAAGTGTTAGGCTTGGAGCCTAGTGAGAACATCCAAAATATATGTTCAAAGAAATATAATACATTGGTGAACATTTAACAATAGATAGGGTAACACTAATAAATGAATCCTCCAACATTTGAACCTTATGCGAGATGGGGGAACGCATTCCACCATAGGTTGTGGCGGAACACGAAAGTAGGCCACAACCCATGTGGAGCACTTAGTTGGAATGGTTATTTACATGCGTCAACTCTATCCATGAATCTTTAGCCGTTAGAACATCAACTCTATTCATGAATCTTTAGTTCAATGTAAATATGGGTTCAACTCTATCCGAGCCTTTACCCCAAATAGTCACCAAGTTTAACCCTATCCATGGATCTTTACCTTGGGACCTCACCATTCCAAACTAACATGATTCACCAACATAACAAATTGTATTTTGCTATAAATTCCAAACACGTGAATCTCATATAGCACCATTATAAGGTAAATCCAACATACATGCATAACATTTCTTTTCATGTAATCTCATTCTATCCAATCATAAGAATCGTATTAACATAACGTTCCCTGCACACAAGTTTCATTAACACATTTATACCATAGACTCACAAAATCTAACTCTCCAATACAACCCCAAATAACTCATTTCACCCATTTGATTTCACAAGTTCCATAATACATAAATAATCCATGCTTGTCATTCTACCAACATTTTAGATCATCATATCACATAAAATCATCATAGTGTCAAAACCCTAGATTTTTTACCTAGGTAGTTCAAGAACACAAAATGGAGAAAAATGGAGATTTTTAAAGTAATGTAAATAAAAGGTTTTCATGGAAGCATATAAGCATTTAATATGGAAGATGAACTCACAAAATAGGGTTTTGATGAAAACCCTAAAACCCTATAATCCTTCTCTTAAGGGAAAAGATGATGGAGAAGAATGAGATGACAAACCCTAGCTTCCCACTTGATGAAACTACCAACAATCTTGCAATAAATGATAGAGATACACCTTTGGAAACCCTGAATACCGAAATTAATGAAGAGGAAGGTTGAGAGAGATTTTTAGAAAAGTTAGGTGAAAGTGGTAAATGAGGGAAGAGGTTGAAATCGATCTAATTAAGGCCTTGCACTCGACCGCGACATTGCCTCGTGACTATGCCCCTAGCATAATCGTCGGACATAGTCGCCCGCTAAGAGGGGCTTGCGGTACACTTGCCGCGATATTGCCACCATGGCAGTGACCCGGGCATAATCGTCGGGCACTGTCGCCCTATATGTACCGTAGCCTGTTTGTTGCCGACGATTGTTACATGATAAAGACGATTGTTTAATAGATAGAGGGTTAGAAATTGAGATTGCATTCAGAGAGAATTGTAGAGAGAGAAAGAGTCATCTAGAGAGAGAAGAGAGAAACATTTGTAAACATTGTGATTTGTGAAATTGAATCAAACAGGTAGTTTAAACAATCTTGTTTGTTTAATTTGTTTGTGAATTAGAAACTTGATTTCAGGGACACACATTGACACTGGTGGCAGTGACCATGTCACTGTCGCGTGGCTCTGTCGCCCAAACCTCTCGGGCTCCGGATTTCCACTAATTTCAAATGCGAATCGAATCCCAAAGTATACGAACCTCATGCAACACCTTAGATGTACATAAATGACATACGAAGGCAAAATGACAGCATTAGAAAGGACGATAAAACTTACCGAAATTTCGGGCGTTACAATACACTTCTAGGGTCACTAATATGACCTCAAACTCCAAACCACTAAAAGAATGGAAAGGGTTTGGAAGAGGGTTTGATGAAATCTTAAAACCCTAGAAAGATGAGAGATGAGATGAGGAGCCCCAACTTGTTTCCAAATCTTAGCCAAAATGTGAAGGATCACCTTAACTCTTCAAAATGGGATTCTTGGATGCCTCAAGAACCAAAATAGGGGAAGATATTTCGTTTAGAGAGAGAGAGAGAAAAAAAACCGAGTTGGGGAAACAACAAATGAAATGGGGTTGAAAATATGAGTTTTAAATTGATCTGGGGTCGACCACGACAGTGCCCCGCGATTGTGCCCTTGGCACTCTCGCGGGCACTATCGCTGAAAGTGTACTGCGACACTCCCCCGACCCGCGACCTTGCCCTGCGAAAGTGCCCTATGGCACAATCGCGGGCATTCTCGCCGAAGGGGTACCGAGTGCCATTGACTCCCCGCGACTTTTCCCTTAGCGACAGTGACAATGTCACAGTCGCCGACCATTGTCGCTCCATGTGCCCCGAATCCGAAAATTCTACTTTTCTCACTCGAGCCTTCTCGACAATTCCAGGGGCCCGAGGTGCATCCCTGCTACCTGATTACTTATAAGTTATAATTCAAAGGTTATGCCACATTCACTCACTAGAAATCACAGGTGTTACATATACAATGGGACTCACAGCGGGTATCACAACGTTGGTGTCATGAACACGTTGTAAACATTGAGTATCACAACGGGGATGACCATGTATACAATGGGTATTACGTGTATACGATGGGTATCACAATGTGCATATTGTGTGTATCTTAGGTATCACAACGAGAATTGTTTGTATGTATTTTTCTGACAGTGGTCATGTTTTTTAGGTATCACATTGTGTACCTTGGGTTCATATGGTGTTCACTCGAATAAGGTTTGTCAAGGAGATAAAATTTATAAAATACCTAAAATGTCATTTAATTTATATTTTTAAGTCAAAATTATTAATTTGTTAATTTATATTTTGATTTATGGATGAGATCAAGTTTCACGATTATTACAAATTACTAAGATCCCTCTTAAATAACAAAACCTAAAATCGATTAGAAATTCGGCATCATACATTTTTCACACTATGATTTTAGGTTAATAAACCTGCCCATATTCAGTTTGTATTCATTAAAAAAATAAAATAAATAAATAAAGTGGAGCGATCCTTTTAAATCGGTTCGTCTCTGAAGCTCCGTTGGAAGGTAAAGAAAGTCCAATTGTGAGCCACCTGTAAATGATGCCTCCATCGTCAATTCCAAAGCTCTCCTCCTCACCTTCTTCTTCTTCTTCTTCTACATAACATACATATTAACAAATTCCACTACTTGTTCTTCCAACCATGAAGTTCGACCGCCCTTCCAATTCCGCCACTTCTCAAACCCTCACCTCCACCACTTCTCAAGATGCTCTTTTGCTTGTCCGTGAAACTCTAAGAATCTCCGCCAACCTCGCATCTTCTCCTCCGCCCTCGGTTGTTGCGCCCTACCACACTAGGTCGCAAGAGGCTACCAGTTTCGCTCTCGTTGAAGACCAATTCGTTGATGCCAGCTTGAGATTGATTTGTTATGAGGAAATCGATGGCCGTAGATTTAAATATTTGGCGCATAACAATGTCAAAAACTTCAACACGCCTTCAAATTCGATTCGTGCCGTTAGCTTGCAGTCTCGTCAAGCCCCTGCGGATGTCGGTTTTTCCTTCTCTCTCTTCTACTCTGACTCTCTGTACACCGATACTCACAGTGTGTGTGTGTGTGTGTGTGCGCGCGCGCGCGACATAGAGCTTCGTGTTGTTGTCTTGCTCATTTATCTTTAATGCGTATGTATTTCCTGTTGAATTTGTATTAGATAGCTATCACTCCGCGGTTAATTGCGTGATCACTGAAAACCGTCATTTGGTAGTCAAATTCTTCGAATATTTTATGCGACATCTGCTTATATATACATAAAGAAAAATAATTTCAAGACATAGACGTTTTCAGTTTTCTGGTAAAATGGAACCTATTTCTGGAGTCATTGCCGATTTATATAATGTTCTTAGTGCACAAAAAGGTACCAATTACAAAGATTCAAGTTATCAATTGGATAAATTATGTTGATTTCAACCCCAAAAGAGAGGCAAAGGTTTCACTTTTTTGGTACAGATAGATCATGGATGGCCTGTCCGGAGAGTTTTACCTCTTGGAAGTTATGAATTTTTTTTGTGTAAGCATGAAAGTTCTAATAACTTCAATCAGTATGAAAGTAAAGAAAAATTTGAAGTCATTCTTGATAAATATGATCATCATTTAACGTACAGTGTATCAATGTTTATACTTCTATAAGCAAAGAATAGATGAAGTGAAGAGAAACTGCAGATTAAGATGAGACGCCTTAATTCAATCTGTTGAAAAATTAAGAGCTGAATATTATGGCTCGATCAACTGATAAAAGGTCAAAATGCTAAGAGCTGCAGAAAAGGAAAAAAAAAAAGACATGAAGAGGATGCCTGTCAAAGTGAAGCTGAAGCACCGGCAGTAAACTTGAAAAATGTATTCCTGTGTGGATTGGCTGGGTGATGACTTGTCAGTTTACACCATACTGGTGGTAGAAGCTATTCAGATTCAAGCATAAAACAACAAGGCCCTTATCCCAAAATAATTCATAAACATGTCCATGATATTTGACACAAGTTTAGTGCTGTATCGTTTTCAGTAGCCATTAATACTGTGTAGCATTGCAGGAGTTGATGTCCTTTATAAGATCCTATGTTGTACCGGAAGGCTTCCCTGACAGTGTTAGCCCTTCATATGTGCCCTACATGACATGGAGAGCTTTGAAGGTACACAATTAAATCATGAGGAAGGATCTGGTCTGTAATTAATGTGATGCTATGTCTTGTGATTTTACATACCAGCATTCTCATTAGTCTTTTGATGATCTCTTGACAATTATGTATGTTTAATGTAGCATTTCTTTGGTGGAGCGATGGGCGTCTTCACCACACAAGCACTTCTGCATTCTGTTGGTGTCTCCAAAAACCAAGCTACCTCTGGTGCTGTAGCTATCAATTGGATTATCAAGGTAATGATGACGTTCATTGTTCATATATGAATGCCATTTGATTTGATCATTCTTAAAAGTGGTGCTTTTAAAGGTCACCATCATTGAGCATGCTTTCCTATAAAAGTGGGCTCATCAAACTTGTAATAACATTATCTTTAGATGATACTACTTTATATAGTTACGTTTATTATATGACTTATATCTATGGAGTACTACCTGCTGTCCTTGTAAGGATTAGCTTCATTATATTCTAGAACATTGTGATTCCAAATCATTTCCTCCTTCAATTCTTCTTTCTTGAATCTTTAATGGGTTGATGTTTTATATTGATGATGCCACGAAGTTGTTCTAGAATGGTTCAGAACCTGCAGTGGGGGCAAATGATAGAGGAATTGCAACACTCAGTATACTAAGAAAGATAAGGAGGATTAACGAGCATGACTCAACCATCATTCATATAAAATGATTCAACTGCATCAAATTCAGCCTTTCTATCCCGAGGACTAGGCTATAGGCTGCCCCTATACATATGATTACTGATTTAGAAAGTCAGAGACATTAATTATCAAGTCTGAAAAGAAAAGTAGAGTAGGAACCATCAGCATTAAAAACTAAACGTGGACCGAAGATAGAAAAATGAACTTGCTTAGGATTTCTTGATTTACACAAAATAAATGAACCCTTTCGGATCTCACAAAATGAATCTTGAGCTTAGTGTTTGCGCAACGCATGGGCTCCAAACAGATTGAAATATATTTTAGGTGTGTTGCTTTTCTTCCTTTTGTTGTTCAGTGACATAAAGGTAAAATGATAATTATGCTGGCGAGTTGGGTTGGTTGATCTGTTTACAATACCATACAAGTTACAGCATTGTTCATTTTAAGTTTACACAATTTATGTGATTGAATGATACCAAGAAGAAGGCTATAAAATGTGGAAAGTGGTGCACCCGATTCTTTTTGCTTCATCTGTTTTCAGCTAAATTGATTCCCCGCCCAACCACTTCCTATTATTACAGCTCGTAATTCAATCTTCTGCTCAGATCTAGCAAAATTTCAGAATAGCCGTTATATTGCATGTTACTGCTTGACCTTTATAATTTATTTGTACAACAGACATTAGACACAAGTTGTATAGGCACTAGGTAGTCACTATTAACTTTGTTTGCATAACACTACAGTACATGCTCTCTTGGGATGATCAGTTGGATATAAAAGCTATAAGATTAGTGTTTGATAAAGAAAGGAAATAATTCTTTTTTCTATGTTTTGGTGAAAACTGAGTTAGGAATGCTGCTTTCTACATAATAAAATCATTTTATATGCTTGATGATGTAGGATGGTTCTGGGCGCATTGGCAAAATGCTTTTTTCTCGCCAAGGAAAGAAATTTGATTATGATTTGAAGCAGGTGAATTTTTCTGTGTCAAGCTTGTCTCACGTTTGACCTATGTTATAGAAGTAAAAAAGATTACAAATCTGATCAGTTTATTTCTTTTAGCTTCGACTATCAGGTGACCTTCTGATGGAGTTGGGTGCTGGTGTAGAACTGGCAACTGCAGCTGCGCCACACCTCTTTCTGCCTCTTGCCTGTGCTGCCAATGTTGCTAAGGTTTTAGCGCTCTCCTGTCTGCATTTATGAAGTCATGCACTCATGCCTCTGTTGTGAAACTAACTCTGATGTTTTACCATGATCTCATTTTCATTGTAGAATGTTGCTGCTGTTACATCAACATCGACTCGTACTCCAATATACAAAGCCTTTGCAAAAGGTGAAAACATAGGTGATGTTACTGCCAAGGGAGAATGTGTTGGAAATGTGGCGGACCTGGTATGTCTGTTTGATACATTCAGCCAATTCGAGTTATTGTTGAATACATGATTTTGTTATTCTGGGCCCACTTATGAACATACTATTTTGCTTATGAACACATTAGTTTCATTATGAACACATCATTTTGCTTATGAACACATTAGTTTCATTACGAACACATGATTGAGCTTATGAACACATTAGTTGACAAACTTGAAAGAAATGATATGATTATTATCTTTAAAATCATGCAGTTGTTTAATGTAACAGTCCATTAAATACATTAAAAGAAAACTAAAAACTGAAAATTACATGTATACCCTTAATTATTGATTCCAACTTATGAATTAACCAGGGCTATTGTTGTTTATGGGACAAAATTGGATTATTAGTTTCCGTTCAAAAAATTAATTTCTCACTTCACTCAGAGTGTTCTTTCTTTCGAAGGGGTGGAGGCGGTTGTTGTGGGTATTCTTTCTCAATGATATTGGCGCCACTTATATACTTGCTTTCAAGCTATATGTGGTTGATATAACTTATTAGCTGTAAATTTAGTGGTAAGCGATTATGACCAATAGCATGAGTAAGGATGGAATTTGGCAACTACGAACTATGTAATAGAAAACAAGTGTTGTAGCTTGTTAGATATACATAGAAGCATTAATAGTTTTCTATTACTTTTCTGCTTGATAGAGTTTAGAGTTTATGTTTCGGCATATGACTGATGTTAAAACTGTTATGTATTTGTTTTCCTTTAATTATAAATGATGCTTTTTTAGTTATTTTGTATCATGACAACAAAAGCTGCCACCAATATAGTGCAACCCGTGCTGCTCCTTATTGTCTTGCTTCTTTAATCCGTTTCTGCTCCAACCACCATTGCTATCTCTGTATCAAACCCATTTGAACGAGGCAACCATTCGGTGAACGTCGTTATTTCCTCCCAAACTTGAGAGGGCATTGGTAATGATTGTAACAATCATCAGGATGGGTAGATGTCGATTTTTGTTGTTGACATCGCACAAGCCTGCACAGACCGTTGAATAGATTTGTGCATCCCAACCCAAAACCATTCAGAAGCTAATGCTTTGATAAGTTTTCCATTTCCCGGAATGACCGCCAACCACGAAATCATGGAATTCCCACAAAAGTTTAGGAATGAGGGATAACTTGCGAGGAAGCACTATCTGTCCCTTATACATCCGTCTACCACACCTTGTGTCCTGGAATACCAAGAAGCATGAACATTTCCCATTTAGTGTGGCATCTAAGTATTTAGTTGACATTGCTTCAATGATTGGTTGCAATTTTAGCCGTTAGGTGACTCTTTCATTGTTTGATGGAAATGTATTTCGATAGCTATGCACATAAACAAGAAGCAAGTGTTTATGACTTTACATCCAAAGTTGAAATGGGATTGGATGCCATTCTTCAATGGTTCATACCTTTAGAGACGACAATTTAAACATGCTTTATATTGTGTTGAACTTCAATAGTGTTGGTTTTAAAAAGCGTGTGAGGCGTATGCCTCGAGGCACGCCTCAAGGCGTCGCGGCCCAAAATCGCACCTGAGGCGGCACCTCTCAATCTCTAGACGAGGCGTATGCCGTGGTTGCCTGAGGCGGCGACCGAGGTGGTGAGGCGTGAGGCATGATGCGGTAGAGAGGCGTATGCCTCAATACAAAGGCTAAATTATTTTAAAAAATGACCGAGACCTTCTTTATTTCTTTTTTGAAAACCTTAATCTTTTCTTGTTCAACTAAGCCCTATCTGCTACTCGTTTGTGTTCTTTGTGAGTTCTAGTTTTCTCCAGTTTTCTTTGCATTTTCTTCCTTGATTCTCTTTGGTTCACAGGAGTATTATATACATGTATATACCGGATACACTTCTTTTATATTTGGTCTCTACTACTGTCAGTCACATTCACACTTCTACTCCACTTTGTTGATATTTAATATCTTTTCTTTATGAGATGTGAGCATATTAATACATACATATATATATATATGTTATGAATAGATCAATATTTTTTTCTTTGTTACTATATCTATATTTCGTGATTGAAGAAAGTGTGTGTAGATTCTTTTAGTAATTAATAATGATATATATTTTGTGTCTAATACTCAAGTGTCAAGTGTGTGAATATGTATATATTTTGCATATATTTTCTGAGTAGAAGCAGTGGAGTGCATATTGGTATAAATATATTTTGTGTAGTATATATATTTCCGCCTCAGGGCTTACGCCACGGTCCGCTTCGAGGCTTATGCCTCTCCTTGTTGAGGGAAAATGTCTTGAGGCACGATTTCGCTTTTTAAAACGTTGATAGTGTTAGATATATGACGGTAATAAATAATTATATTTTATTATATTGTTTTATGTTTCAATTCTGGCCCTAAATGCCTATGAATATATTTTGTTTCTCTAAGACAACATACTATGCTTTCTTAACCATTCTATATCGCAGGTAATTAACTCAGGCTTTCTAAATTCTTGTTTTTTCAATGAAAAGAGCGTAATCATAATTAGAGAACATTGAATATAATTGGTTTTAAGTTCTATTTTGTTAGAGGGAGATATCCATCAATTCGGAAAGGGAGATATCCAAATCAGATAGAAGTTACTCATGATAATGGATTGCTTACTAGATAACAAAGAACCCTAATACTGATTACAGAAAAAGAAACCATTATAACACTTCCTTTACCATTTCTCTACTAATGAAGAGATTGTGAGACAAATCAGCTCATACTAGCAAATGATTTGGGTGCCACTTGTTTGATAATAATGATTTGATAGTTCACATATGTATATTAGTTTTGAGTTGAATGCATTATTTTTATATGTAGTTGGGAACGGGATTGAGCATCATCATAGCTAAAAGAAATCCTTCGTTGTTCACCACATTTGCCCTACTCTCTTGTGGATACCTTTTCAGCTCTTACAGAGAGGTATATCAATGCTAAACTGGTAAACGCCTTTTCAATATATTAAGATCTTTCGTTGTAACTTTTTGTATTAATTGCATTACCTTTTTGCTTGACCAGGTAAAATCTGTTGTCTTGCATACATTGAATCGGGCGAGGTTCACTGTGGCCGTAGAATCATTTCTTAAGACAGGTTAGTCAGAGTCACTTGGTTGTTTCCCGCTGTTTGTCATGCTTTTGTTATTTGTTTTAGCCATTCACCATTGAAGCATCACTCCCTCCATATTCTTGAGGAAAACAACTTTATGCAGAAAACTAACTCAATCGAAAAAGAAATGTGAAGACATCTCAATCTATAGTAAAGACATTGTTGATCATGTAAAACACTTAAGACAGGTGTTTGAGTTGTTGCAACATCGTCTTTTATTTGCTGATAAAAAGAAATGTGAGTTCGGCCAGGAATAATTAGCTTACATGGGTCATTTCATTGTTTAGCAAGGGTGTTGAGAAGGACCCATTGAACGATGGTAGAATGGCCGGTACCAGAAATGTAATTGAGCTAAGAGGGTTTTTGGGTTTGTTTGGTTATTACCGGAAGTTTATTGAAGGCTATGGAAAGATAGCGGGCCCTTTAATCGATTTGCTCATGAAGAAGAATTTTGGCTGCTGTGAAGGCTTTCTAGAGGATGAAAGAAGCCTTAACTACAACACCTATGTTGCAACTACCTGATGTTTTTATCATTGAAACAGATGCCTCAGGAGTTGGTTTAGGGGCAACTCTAATGCAACATTAGAACCCATTGCGTATTTTAGTCATGCCTTGGGACAACAAGCGAGGTTGAAGTCAATATATGAAAGAGAGCTGATGGAGATCGTTTTAGCGAAATATAAATGGCAGCCTTATTTACTTAGTGGAAAATTCATTGCGAGGATGGACCAACAAAATTTAGAATTTATGTTGGAGCAACGAGTAATTGAGCCAGAATATCAGAAGTGGGTGAGTAAATTGTTGGGGTATGAATTCGAGATATGTACAAGGTGGCTAGCAACAATCGAGCCGTTGATGCACTCTCTTGTAAGCTCAAAAAGGTGGAATGTTCGACCGTGGGGGGACCGAAATGGAGGCAGTGGATGACTTGCGCAAAGAGCTTGAGAATGATCAATTTCTTGTGAACCTCAAGGCAGAGGTGGTGAGTGGGCCAAACTCTCACAAGGGGTTCAAGGTTTCTCATAGTTGTCAAGGAAGTAATCAGGTTGCATGGTATTCTGAAATCTATTACCATAGACAAGGGTAAAGTGTTTTTGATCAATTTTTTTGAAAGAAGTTTTTAAATTGCATGGGACATGGCTGAATTATAGCAGAGCTTTATCATCCGTAAATGGATGGTCAGGCCAAGGTACTTAACAGAAGGCTAGAGCGGTATGTACGTTGTTTTATGGGCGGTCAGACCCAAATAATGGAGTAAATGGGTGAATTGGGCGGAGTTATGCTACAATACATCCTACCATTCGGGATTGAAGTGCTCTCCTTTTCGAGTCCTGTATGGTTGTGATCCTCCATACCTGCTATGATTTTGTGGGAAACCACCAGCTTACCATTGGTGGAGCAAATGTTGTAGTATAGAGACGATATTGCGGATACTTCTCGCTTCCATTTGTTAAAAGTGCAACTGCGGATGGAACAAGCAAACTCGGGTAGGTGAGACGATCAGGTCGGCGACTACGTTATCTTAAACCTGCAGCCTTATCGCCAGATATCTTTTGGTGTAATTGTGATCTGCAAGAGATGGACTAGGTGAAAAGGCGTACATAATGTGAGTTAGGAAGTGCAGAGAGCACACGACAAATGTTGCCTCCATAACTTCAGATTGACATAAGGCGGGTTCTAAGGGGCAGTGCCATTGGCGGTGGTTAGGAATTCTAAGTGTTTGGATGTTCTGAATGAAATCAAGAAGGTTGGAATCCTTCTTAGTTTGGTTCTGAAACTTAGTTATTTAAGAAGGCTTCTGATAGGGAGCTTCTAAGTCAGCTTTTGATCCGTTTCAACCTTATCCATAAGCGGTTGTAACCAATGTGCAGTTACATATTAACCGCCTAATTGCTCGTAATCGTCGATCTTTCGTATAAATATGTAAACGTGGAATTTGGGTGTGTATAAGGAACTCAATTATTACAACCATTAAGATCACAGGAATCATTGGTTATCCCAGTACTCAATTTGTGAAACCCAAGGCTAGTAGGGTCGAATTAGGGTATTTAGAAAGCCAACAATACGCGATCCAGTTGATTTTATCCGGTCGTATATGATCAAAGAACACTCGATCTCTAACAATCTTATCCTTATTCGGATTGGGAAGATGGCTTACGAACTAGAACTGCCTTCCTCTAATATCCATCCCGTTTTTCACGTTCCTCAATTACAAAGGGCAATTAGAGATTGCTCGTCTTTCCCCTCATATTTCCAACCGACTTTCAGATAAGATGGAATTGGTTGTCGAGCCTGAACCGGTACTTGATATTCAACCAATTAACGAAGTCCTCATGAAGTAGAAAGGTTTGGAGGAGGGGTGTGCATCGGGCGGGTTCGGGTAGGTAAAATAAAAAACCCGATCGGATTTCGGATATGGAAATCAAAACCCGAATTTTGGTTTCGGATTTCGGATTGCTTCGGGTTCGGTTTGATCGGGTTGATTGGGTTTCGGGTTGATGTCGGTCGGGTTCAAGTATTATTATAATGCAAAAAGTACATATAAATTCAATCGATTGAGATATTGATGAAATCGATTGTAAGTTTATAAATTAGAAAACATTTCGACCGACTAGAATTTACGCTTTTCAAAACATAATTAGACAAATAAATATATTTATATAATATATAAAATACATATGTATATTATTTCGGGTTTTTGGACGGGTCGGGTGGCCAAAGATCAAACTCAACCCGAACCCAAATATCCCCCACAAAAGTCGGGTTTCGGATTTCGGGGAATTCGGGTTTTGTAAAAACACCTTATTTTCGGTTCGGGTTCGGATTTCGGATTATTCGGGTTTTGCACACCCCTAGTTTGGAGGACTGCGAAGCCTCTTGGGAAGATCATGATGTTGTTCTAGACCAGTTTCCCTATTTTCATCTTGAAGACAAGGTACGATTTTTGGGGTGGAGTATTGATAAAACCGCTAGATACACGTATGCAAGGAGGAACAAGAGGAACCATGAGTAACTTTTGGTAATGGTTTTAGTATATGGTACATAGATTCTATTTTGTAATAAGTTCGTCATGGGCATTTTGGGGCTTTGTTATTTTCGTTTCTGTTAGAGGTGAGAGATGGGTTAATTATGTTTTGGTAGAATTGTAGGAGGGCATCCAATCTGTTTTGAGAAAGTTAGTTTCACCTAGGAGAGCTCCAACACTCTCGAATTGCTAGGATTCTTATGTTTTCTTTTCAATCATCCGACTAATACATAAGTTCTTACTCTAAAATCATCGATTGTACATCAGAAGGTTGGGTTACCGGAGACCACTTAGCGAAAGGTCCTTTGGTTAGTTGGTGTTCTTTTTGAATGAAATATATAATTGTTATAAGGCAAATGAAAGACACACACACTCATTGCAGACTAGAAAATACTTCAATGAGTGTGTATTTATATACAACTGAAGCATTGCTCCCTTTATATCCATCAGATTATAAAATACTGCTCAATCTTCGGCATATATATTTCTGCTAGTTGTTTCCACTTTTCTACATATTCTTGTTTAATCTTCAGTTCCGTTAGTGTTCGATGGATCTTGAATACAATCGGGTGAAATATTTTGGTAATATATATTTTCAAATGACATATAATCTACCATGTTGATGAAGTTTTTGGGTTAAAGCAAATAAAATCTCAAAATCTTTAGTAATCTGTATTCAGGAACAAATAAAGTTTTTTTTCTTCCTTTTTTCTGTGGGTGGGATGGCATATGCTATAATTTTTAGATAGACACCTAAGACAGTAAGGTTCCGTTATGTTGCTTATAAAATCCTCTTTGAATCAAATACCTCTTTGAAATTCGTTGAAGTTTCATTTCGTATATCTTGATTACTTGACTTGATGGAGAAATAAACCAAACCAAACAGACCCACTAAATTCCACTCAAAAGTTTTTTTTTTTTTTTTTTTTTTTTTTGGGGGGGGAAGGGGTGTACGTCGACCTACCCTCTACCCGAGATGAGTAGAGCAACTGTTTCTGTGAAGTCCCGCGGTCTGTGCATAACGGTGAGGAAACAAGTAGAAGTAACAAAGACTAACAGATAGTGAATGGAGCACGGAAAAAAGTAAGAAGTAGTAACAAGAAGGTACATTGAAAAGAAGGCAGGACACACATAGAGCATGTAAAGGCCAAACAACACATCTGTAGCCTAAACTGCCAGCCCTCTACCCCCCCCCCCCCCCCCCCCCCCCCTCCCCCTTCTCTTTCCCAACCTGACCAACTCCTATCTTGGTTTCCATCTTTTTCTCTGTTAATAATCATCTTTCAAAATAGTCTTGTGAATTGAACTGCTTTGAACTCATCAGTAACTTGACTTAGAAGATCGTCTTCTCTCTTTACTTGATGAGGGTACATTCGACAAACTTCTGGTTAGGTTGTAAGTATTTAATTTTGGAATACCGAATCCCAATACTTTGCTCGGCCTGACTACTAAGAACCTTCATTCCTTTAATCTCAATTTAATCAAGTCTTCGTCTCCAAGCTCTATTGACAATAATCGACCTTCTTTTAGAAGTGCTGTCCCTTTTAGCTGGTTGACAATTTTTCTTTCTACTTGTTGATTGGTAACTGAAATATGATGTAACAATGTTTTTTTCCCTTGTTCTGTCATTTTGCTCTTTTGCCCCTTCCCATGTTTGATTTGAGATACAGAAGAGATGGTAGTTTTGATATATAAGACAATGATGGTGAAGACAGTTGAAGATGATGGAGAATGGTTAAATGTTATTTTTTTCTATTTTATGGGAACAAGTGATCCTCGCAAACAACATTAGAGTGCTGTATAGTCATGTGGAGATTTTAGCAGTCTTTTGTTAGTGCATAGGAGTAGACCACAAAGAGACAAAATTCTTATTGCAAGTATCTAGAATGCAACTTTGGAAGTCCAGTGATTGCTTTTGTAATTTTATTCAATGAATTTCTAATGCAACCAAAACCTGTGATACTGATTGAAATCCCTATCAACAAAGCCACCTTGAAATAGATTTATTGGGAAGGGCAAATAAAAAGGAGGTGATACTGTGCTGGTGGGTTTGTGGATGGAAAGAATCATTACTTTTGTTTCACTGTTTACTAATGTTGTATCTGGGTGAGACTAAAGTTAGTGGAATTTTCTTTTGGGGGTGAAACAAATGACTAAAAAGGTGGCTTTATATCAGCATGCTAAGATTTTTTTTAACATGGAGATGGAGTGATATTGACAGTAGATATAAATGACAAGTAGAGGTCAACTCTTTGGGGTAGTGGTCAAGTTTGTGGACATCTCACTTCCCCCCCCCCCCCCCCCCCCCCCCCCCCCCCCCCGCGGGATCTCTGGAGGTGGGATCTACTGGGCTTCTTTTGGTTTGGTAATAATATGCAAATCAATCAGTTGACATAGATTTCCTTCGACTTCTGTAGCTATATGTTTTTTATTTTTAAATGTTCTGATTATTATCTTTATCATTATTATTTGGGGTGATGGACATTGAGATGTTATTGATATGGAACCAACCTCTTAAATTGATTAATTTGTGTTGAAAGAAACTCTCTGATCAGCTTTTGGAGCACATCTAAACAAAGTTCCTGCTTAAAAAGTTCTCCTAAGACTAATAGTTTTGTTCCCTATAACATTCCAATATATTGTTTTTAGTCTCGAGTCACATAAAGTCTATGCACTCTCTTGTCCCTGCAAAAAAGATTGTTGCTTTTTGAGTCTCGACCTATGTTTGGGCTTTCTCAAGGAGAAGCTATTCTAATATATAATCTGTACTGCAGAGGTCTTTTATAAAAATGACAATGTTATTTGATAATTTACTTCTCTTCTATGTTTATGGTTCAGGGCGTGTCCCAACTTTGCATGAAGGAAACATGATGGAAACAGTATTCAATTTTCCATGGTGCAAAGACAGGCCAATTGTTCTTGGTATTAGTTTTTAACATCTTTTGCTTTGCCATTTACGTTGGTTTTCTTTTTTGGGCAATGTTTCTTATCACTTTGTTCTAGGTTCAAGATTTAAGGATGCTTTTCAAGATGCAAACTCATTTTATGATGTAGAACCTGTTTTTGAGGTACCCATTCTTCGTTCTATTACTGCAGTGGATGGTGGCTGCTGTCTCTACACTGCACATGAACATCTATGGCTATATTTTTTTGTTTTCTTTTTGCAGAAAGAGAGATATGTGGTGGCCTATAATCCTTCAAAAGGGAATATATATGCAGTGCTAAAGGATCAAGCGAAACCAGATGATATATTGAAAGCTGCTTTCCATGTGAGTGTCTTTGCCAATTTAAACTCCCACTTTTTGAGCAAATAACTTCTATTGTCAATATGAACGATTATGATATAACTTTTTTTTTACCAAGTATATAATATTTATATACTGCAAATTAAACTCGCACACGTTTCTCTGTTGGGCCAATGGCCCTCTAGTAACCTCTATTATATATCTACGGGGTTCAAGAACAACTGTAGTTCGGTTAAAAAGGGTCCTTGACCAGACAGGTCATGTTGGACAGTTAAATTTATATTTAAGAATGATTGTGATTTAAATTAAACTTGTATCCAATTCAGGCTCATGTGCTTCTCCACATCATTCGGACATCAAAACACAGCCAAATTACAAGCAGTGACGATTCAACTCCTTTGCCAACGTCTGCAGATCTTCAAGCTCATGTGGCAGAATCTTATACCATGGTTTCCGCTTTGTACGCACCTTTTAAGAATAAAGCTAAAGAACAGGTAGAAATACATTTTAAAAAAATCTTTTCTCACTTTATGCTCATAACTTTCTTTCTTGTTTGCATACAAAGTTATCAGCGACCTATTATATCCCTGCCTAATACTAGGTTTTGTAACCTTGTGGGGTTAGCTCAACTGGCAATAAGACTTAGGTCTTTGGGGATTATCCTCAGAGGTCACCGGTTCGAGTCCTGCAAGGCCACGGGGATTTTCCTGACTGTTCTTGATGGACCCTGGGATTAGTCGAGGTGGGCGCAAGTTGGCCCGGGCACCTACGGTTAACAAAAAAAAAAGTACTAGGTTTTGTCAATGTCACCATAAGTGACATGAGTTTGTGAAAATTATGCCACATGTGAGGTGCTACATCCCCATTTGCATTGCCAAACTATATGCTACATGTTTGATTTCACAAGGTCTGCTGTCTATATTCTACCCTTCAAACCCTACTTTTGTGTGGGATTTACTGGGTTTTTATTTGTTTGATTTCACATGGTAGCATGCTATAAGGCCCACAGCAAAAACCCCGAAGTTCTTTTCCCCTTTTTTTTAAACTATGGGTGTCCAGGCCAGCTTGCGCAAACATCGACTAATCCCATAGGGTATTTAAGGGGCTTTTTGGTTGTTTTCAAGTAAGTCTTGTATGGATAAAAGTTGTTTGTGGATTAATCTGTCTGTATAGATTAGGACGGTTTTTGTTTAGGAGGGTTATTTCATAGATGAAAGAAGCTTGATTTCTAATTCGGAGGGGAAGGTTTGGAAAAACTTGGCTTTCTGCATAAAGCTCCCCCCTAGAATGAGCCACTTTCTATTATTTTATATAATTAAGCCACTACTAAACAGTCATATGTAGCTGACTGTGAGCCCCATTAAGCTGCTAACAAAAAGGCCCTAAAGGAAACAACCAGGAAAAAGGAAGGTTTTGATTACTAAATCAAAATCAAACTCGTACATTGGTTGAAGCTTTAGTGATCCTAGTTGATTTTTGTTTTCCTTGATCTGTAGAAAATGCTAGGTATGTTTGTGATGTTAATAGGTGTTATGGTGCAGGGGTGGGTGATGTCGGATTCACTTCTTAATCCTGGTCGAGCTCGGATAAGTGAACAAGTTAAATAAGGAAAGATGATTTCGTCAGCCGCTTTTGGTCTACACTTGAAGAAGGGCGATCGATATCTAATCATGGGAATCTTGAATTCGGTAAAAAAAAATTGAGTAAAAGGAATAATAATAACAATTGATAATAATAGGTGTATAAATTTTGTTTCCTTTTCCTTTCCTGTAGTCGTAAGTAATGGGGTGGGTTTTTGTATATGTAAGGAACTTTTACAAACTCAATCTCTCTCTCTCTCTCTCTCTCTCTCTCTCTATATATATATATAGTATGTATATCATTGAAAGACAGCAACAAAGTTAGTTTGTCCAGACAGGGTTTTTTGATAGGTGGGTACATGATGAAATCCTGTCGTTCTGTTTTTGTTTGATTATGTTTAGTCCACGTGGACACACATGAGTGGTGGTGACTCACTTCATTCATTTATTTTGATAGTTTCAAACGGGAAGCAAATTCCAGGTGTGGGTAATGTAGTATTGTAATGCTATTGCTAGAGGTGTTGAAAGAAACCAATTATACAATTCTTTTTGATGAAAAATTATATGTATATATTATCTTCAAAGTTAAAAACCATAAATATATTTAGACTTATTTATTTGGTTTGGTTATTGGTCAGTCTTTAATAATATTAGAAACCAAATAAACCTACCAACTGATATGCCTCTAGGTGGTACAAGGTGGAGGGTTTGGGTCATGTAAAAGCAAAATTTTCGTTTTTTTCATTTATCTAATCATGTTTGAAACTTTAACAAATTTTTGCATATTAAGATGATTGAATGTATGTGACGATAACTAAAGTAAGATGAAGATCCATGTGTTTTGTTAGCTATCAAATGAAGGTCCTAAGTTTTTTGTAAACCATCAAATAAAAGTAGATGAATATCCACATATTAAGGTGTCGTTTGTTTTTTAAGAGGTTTAAAGTCTGAAGTCTTAATTTAGTTATGATTAATAAGAGGTGATGTGTAAAAAGATCTGAATGATTCAGACTTAAGAGCCATTAAGAGATTTTTTGAAAAAAAACAAACCACCCCTAAATCATATAAAAGAGGCAGATTGTTCTAAACGTTCACCAAAAAAATAAAATAAAATAAAAATAAATTGTATTAATAATTAAAAATGTACGATAGGAATAGGTGGTTGGGACAGTGTACTGTTGTTGTATAGTGGAAGAAGGTACGCAATTTCATAAGACTGATATGTCGTCATCCACAGTCGTACCCTTCAGATCCATCCTCCTATTCTGCAACATTCATTCTTCTCCTCTTCTCTCCTTTTAATTAAGGGAAATTGACCCAAATGGCCCAAACATTGAACTGGATTGGTCTCCTAGCCCATTCTCGCTATGCTTTACGGAAATAGCCCAAGGGACGCAATGGAGCCCATACGCCGACCAGCTCCCATTTTTAATTACTCGATCCAACCCCACCTTGCCGGAGCTGTCATTTTCTCTCGCCGACAAACTACATTTTTGCACATTTTTAATTACTCGATCCACAAATGGCTGAGGTTAGTGTCTTTTTCACTTATATTAATAGATTTTGTTGTTATGTATGGTTTATAGTGTTAAATGGTTGTAGTTATCATTTTAATATTTTGGCTGATTTTTTTGGTATATTTTCATCTCCATTGTTAGATTTTGTTATTGTGTATGTTGTATAGTCTTAAATGGTTGTACTTAAAAGCATTATTTTGGATGATTTTTTGGTATATTTTCATCTCCATTGTTAGATTTTGTTATTGTGTATGTTGTATAGTCTTAAATGGTTGTAGTTAAAAACATTATTTTTGATGACTTTTTTTGGTATATTTTCATTTCCATGGATAGATTATGTTGTTATGTATGGTTTATACTTTTAAATGGTTGTAGTTAAAAGCCTAGTTTTGGATGAATTTTTTTGGTATATTTTTATTTCCATTGATAGGTTTTGTTGTTATGTATGGTTTAAATTTATAGTTAATAATAGCCTAGTTTTAAATTTAATGTTGACATTATAGAACATTGTAAAAATTTACACATTATACAATAATCCTTTAATTTTTTTTAAAATTACACTTTAAAAATTAGACATTACATATTAGAAATTTACATTT
Organism: Arctium minus; assembly: GCA_954870635.1. Lineage (NCBI taxonomy): Eukaryota > Viridiplantae > Streptophyta > Magnoliopsida > Asterales > Asteraceae > Arctium > Arctium minus. The sequence goes on along the minus strand of OX941087.1, from coordinate 36,885,927 downwards.
TTGGTGCCTTTAATTTTAAAATTTAGACTTTAGGGCCCTTTACTTGAGAAACATACACTTTAGGTCCTATAAATTAAGGAATTTACACTTTAGGTTCGTTTACTTTAGAAACATTCAGTTTAGGTCCCTTAACTTTTTAAATTTACATTTTAGGCCCTTGAAATTTATGAATTGACACTTTAGGTCCCAAAAATTTAGAAACTGAGACTTTTGGTCCCTTAAAATTAGATAGTGACACTTTAGGTCCCTAAAATTTTGAAATTTACACTTTAGGTCTATTTACTTTAGAAACATACACTTTAGGTCCCTTAACATTTGAAATTTACACTTTAGGTCCCTCTACATTAGAAACTGACAATTTAGGTCCCTATAGAAAAGTTGAATATTAGAAACTGACACTTATTATGCAGGGAAGAACTTTCTACACAGGAAAGTTGAATATTAAGAGTAAGACGTCCATGGTGGACTCGATTCGCCAGAAATTGAACTCCCGGCGATTAGAGCTATTCAAGGAGACATGTTTCGGTCATTGGTTGCAATTGACCGATACATCTGCCGACCCGACCTTGGTCCACATATTCTTGCAGACACAGGTCTTCCCGGAAAATATACGGGATGACGAGATGATTTATGAGGTTGGTGAGCACGCGCTTCGGTTCGGCCGTGAGGAGTTCTGTCTTATCACAACACTCCGTTTCGGACCGCACCCGAAGTTGCATAAGAATCGGTCCGGTGGGTTTGTTAGACGGATGTTCCCGCGAGGCCAGTTGACGGTGCGACACATCACAGATTTATTCAATATTATCGGCACTGCTGACGAGGGGCGGGCCCATATCGATGATGATTCTGCCGTCCGTATTTGTCTGATGATGATGGTTGAGACGTTCTTCCTCGGTCATCAGTTGTCCCAGCATATTCCCGACCCTGTACTTCGGGCAATTGATGATATGAGCGTGTTTAATCAGTATCCCTGGGGATCCTATATATGGGCGCACACCTACAATCAGATGAATAAAGCGATCCAGAAACGACCGGACCATAAATATAGGATGTCGTTATCTGGTTTTTTATTTGCCTTCAAGGTTAGTAAGTTGATATCAAATTAATATTTTTACAACCTACCCGAATTCCCTATTTCTAGAAAATATTTACTACTGTCTGGGTATTATAATTCACAGATATGGATTTTGGAGACCTTTCCTATGGCCAGCACGTATTATATATTGACCACCAGGATGCCACGTGCAGTTCGTTGGGCTAGGTCTTCGACAGTTATTGGTAGCTATCATGCCCATAATCTCATGGATGTCTCGACGGTAAGTTACATTGACTACGACCAAAAAATTGTGATAAGTGGGGCCCTCGTGTGGATTTCTAACATGGTTATTTTTCAATATATTAGGATGATAGGATGCCACGTGATCGCCTTGTTCCGACGCCGTGGGAGGAGAGTCAGGAATGGTATACGGAGAGCCATCGCTGGTTTAGTAGTACGGCGGGGCGTCGACAGACGAAGAGGGCTAGAGTTACGCAGGATGTTGACGAGGGTGAGAAGTCATTCTAAGTTATCCGATATGTATAATTTTTGTTATAAAGAGAAGTCGTTCTAGATTATCTGATATTTATGATAATGTTGTTAATTGTTGGTATAGAAGTTCAAACTGATTCAGAGGGAGACCAGACTAACGATGACGCAGGCGTCAGCAGGCCACATGGGGCCAGCTCTTACGAGGAGCCACCATTCCGTGCAGGGCATAGTCCAGCAGGACACTATCAACATAGTCCGCATGTTGACCCCTATGCTGATCGGTGGGCTGAGTTTACGCGGTGGAAGGATGATTACCATGACTTTCGGACTTCTCATCGCATTGAGCATGAAGATCTTGAGAGACGGCAAGCCGAGAAATGGGCATCTGATCGTGCATACCAAGAAAGTCTTGAGAGACGCATTGCCGAGGTGGAGAGGCAGTTTAGCGCTTGGCAGGTAAGTGTTTAACTTAAATTATCGGACCTGGTTTTAATTGTTATCTTTTGAACCTTTACGTGGTTTAATATGCTTGATGCCAGATTCCATCCCAGCAGCAGGGTGGACAACCCTCCCAGCCCGACGACATACCGCATGGGTTCGGATCTCCGTACTTCGGAGGGTCGTCCCAATACACGGATAATGTTAGTTATTTCAATCGTTTTTAAACCACATATGACATCATTTTTAAACCACATATGATATCACTTAGATTAATGTGCAGAGTTCATCAGGCTTAGGCACGTTTGATGACCTATTAGGATCTCAGTTCGTTACACCACCACAACAAATTATACATGTAAGTTATTCAATTTGGTGGGTAATTTGATTTTTATATTATGAATGGAAACTGAATATCCTCAATGTTATTTTGCAGGGCTCTAGGGCAGCGTACACGGGGCTTACACAAGGCCAACATACTCAGCATGTAAGTTAAGAGATTTGTTTATTACATTTGCTATTTATTTAATAGAACAAAGTTGTGAGGACCCAACATATTTTGCAGGGCACATTCAGGGCGTTGCTCCATGATAGTGGAGCGCAACAGATGGGTTTGGAGGGGTTTGTTGGGGCTTTGTTCCAGGATACGCCTCATCCTGCAGTGTCCCAGGACACACAGGTTCGTCCGTCGGGCGTTGTTATCCAGAGGCCGCAGCGCGAGAAATATCCCGGGAAATCATTGCGCCCTCCTTTCACCGCTTTGCCTCCTACTACACGCCCACCTATCCAGCGCCGCCCATCGAAGGTCCCTCATCCTCGTCGGCAAGCAGATGCTGCCACCACTGCTGCCACCACCACTTCTTCTGCTTCCAGTTACACTTCATCCGCTATTGCCAAAAGGTGGCATGATAATGATTTGCCGGATTATTGGCTTAGGTGCATACCCACCCATGCTGTCGGTAGGGACTGGTGGGGATTATTACTCGGTCTGCAGGGCTCGGGGTGGCTCGAAAATGATGTTAGTACTAAAGCGTCATTTCAGTTTGTCTATCATAATGTCCATTTATGTCTTAACATTTTTTTATTTTTTATATAGCACATCGACGGATGGGTTCGGTTTATCCGCGAGTCGCGTTCGCCCAGTGCCACTTGGACGGTGATGACGTCCGATTTCATGCATGTCTTGCTCTTTGGTGGGGGGCCGAAATCTGTCTACAAAATGTTGAAGGAGCCGGATGGTGTACCATGGTGGTCTGTTGAACATGTATGAATTTCAATTTCTAAAAAAACTTGTTATTTATAACTTTCTGTATAGTTTAATGTTATTCACTGTTGGTTTGTTTTTTAACAAATATTTCAGGTATTTATTCCCATTTGCATCGACCAAAAGCATTGGGTTGTTGGCGACTTAAACCTAGAAACCATGAAGATGGTTATATATGATAGCTTCAGGAGCCCGTCATATGTGGACACCTTTAATGAAATGATGACGAAGTTCGCCAACGATCTACCGGAACTTCTTACCCTAGCTGTTTGCCAATCACTTGCAGCTGCAAGCCATGAGTTCACTTGGGTACACGCAAATGGGGTACCACAGCAGCAGGGTTCTTTGGGTGATTGTGGTCCTTTGACATGCATGTTCCTCACCCATTTAGCGAATAACGAGGTCCCAATAGCCCAGGAGGATGAGTCGACAAGGGCGGCAACATTGAGGTGTCATATGACGGATGTCTTTTGGTCCATGATACAGACAGATTGAAATGTATGATTCCTTTTAGGATCTTTTTAGGACCTTGTATATTTATCTACGTATATAATTTTTTTGGAAGTTTTAGTTAATTTCAAGACAAGCATCATTTCAATAAATTGAACATATCTAATAACATTGAACGAATACAATGCATATGAACTATACAACCAACGAAAGAAATACAACAACACAAGCACCATGAAAGAAAGTGATAGCAAGTAAGGGTACAAACTAGCAACATAGAAAATCCAAAAATGCTAAGGATAAAGTGCTTTACATTGATCAATCCAATTTTGTTTCTGGGTAACCTGCGCTTGCAGTACTGCAAAATCTTGCATAAGCTTGTTTACTTGAACGTTGTCCTGGCGAATACGGTCTTCTTTCTCTTTTATCTCCCTCTTCAACCTTCTTATCTCCTCCTTGTCCGCGTCGATCCTTCGCAAGTGGCCATCCTTCTTGGCCATCATTTCCTTCCACTCTTCGGTGAGTTGTTCGATCTCCGCTTCACTTTTCTCTATCGCTTTTTTCAGTCTGGAGGGCATTATTTGTGAAGACGGTGGGTTTGACGATGATGCATTTCCAGCCATTTGTTTGGTCAAAGAGGGCACTATTATGCTATGAAAATGTTGTATGGTGTGAAGTATAACTTTGGTATAACCACGTTATTTATAGCCAAAATCTAAGGACAGGGGCGCAATGGCGTGGGGGCGCAATTGCGCCCCTCTACATTTGCAGGGGAATCGTTGTCGTTTAATGCTTTACAAGGGAATCCTGACAACAGGCTTTGCAGGGGAATCGTTCCATAACTTTGCAGTGAATCCTGTCAGGCACTTTGCAGTTGAGTAGTGGGGCGTAATTGCGCCCATATGCAATTGCGCCCGGGCGCAATTGCGCCCCTCCCTATCTTCTCATCGACCATAAGTAGATTTTATGGTGAAGTAGTAATTCACAACTTGTTATCTACCCTCCACACCGTTTACAACCATTCTCTACATTTTCATAACTTAATGGCTGGTGGTTCACGTTCCAGGGGTAGAAGGTCAGCGAATGGTGCTTCAGGCTCCGCATATATCCAACAATTAAATGATGGATCAAGAAGGATTAACTGGAAGGCACCCGAGACAACGGAGGAGTGGGCACAGTTTGGTAGAACTGCGGCCGATCGTCCAATTACGCCTCAGGAGTGGGAAGAGTTTAACAATGCACGAGAGGCATACTACCATGCTCATGGGGGAGAATCCCCACCAGAGTATCAACCTCACCAGCAGTCGGGTCTACCAATGTCTCAAGTACTGCCTACCAGGTTGAGAGAGTCATGTGATGCAGCGAATGCAGATATACAAAACATAAGAAGTATGTGGCTAAGCAACATGGATATTTAGAAAGATAAAGAGGCGTGTATTGCGGAGAAGAAGGAGTTCTTGGAAGAAATGAAGCGCAGGGTTAGGGCGATGAAACGAGAGATTAATGACTTAGAAGATGAAGTGATAGAAATCAAAGACAGCTACACCGGCATGGAGGACATGATTAAGGAAAAGTCTGACTGGATCATCAGGATCCAGGAAATCTACCCGTAGTAGGCTCCTCCAAAGATGGTTGTTGTATCGATGCACTTCATCCGTTTTCTTTGGTTTCAATAAAATTTTGGTTTGATGGATACTTTAGTAAATAACAGCTTCCAGCTTAAAAAACACGATAAGGTGGATAAAAGGGAAGTCAACTTTATAGAGTAATAATAATATTAATAAAAGGTTTATTACATACATGGTTTACTCGTTTAGATCAACATTTAAATCAAAAGTACCATGTCTAAAACTTTCATAATTCTCTTGGGTTGATACTAGTTGTGTTTGTTGACTACCAGATGCCCTGTGAGTTTGTTGACTACCGGATGCCCTTTCAGTTTGTCGACTACCAGATGCCCTTTGTCGGATCACATTTACTGGTGCAAGAGATGGACAGTTTGCTCGAGTGTGTCCTGTTTGTCCACAACGAGAACATCTTCTCTGGATGGAATCCTCGCCCTGAGACGGGATACGGTCATGGTTACTCGGTCGACCGGCCCTTCTTATTACGACCGGTGGTCTAACGGTCATAAGCGGGTGGTCTGGAACAACCCATCCTTCTCCTGGACCGACTGGATGTATGAGCTCTGTGTAAGTTTGTCGGAAATTATCCGACGCGTAGTAACCAGTCGCCAGATGGGAGACGTCTGTACACCGTTGATTTCTTGCGACGACGATGACATGGCCGCATGGTATTCCTGATAGCTGCCATTTCCTGCACGAGCAAAGACGATTATTGAAGTCAACTTCTGCGTCCCTAACCCCATCGCGGACTTCCCAGTAACCTCGACCAATCTCATGTACAGTCCACGTTGCCGACTTGTGAATTCTCTTTTCTATTTTGGCCTCCGCCCAAGGCGTGAGACGATTCACCATTTCTTCTGCGATAACACAAATTTGTTACGTTAGTGTTGCAAAAATGAAAACATAAAACTCAAACAGTCAAAAATCCAAGGATGATAACCTCCATTTCTCCGACGAATCGAATACCATTCTTGCTGAAAACATCGGAAATAATCCATAAGGGCCATAATAGGCAGGCTCCGTGCAAAATGAGACAATGCATTCACCGACTCGGCACTGTTCGATGTCATTATGTTGTAACGCATTCCTGGGAAATGGGCCCTTGACCATTTCTCCGGTCCAACCTGGTCCATAAGCGAAGCTCCAAGAGGTAAAGCAGCTCGTAGACCCGTCATATTCAGTTCAAACTCCTCCACCGTATATGCTTTACACGTCCTCCAAAATAACTTCTTCCTGTATCTGACCCTGTTGTCCCTGGTTTTTACGTTCATCATTAGATGGCGACAACAAAGTGCATGATGGGCGCCCGGGTACACCGTATTAATTGCTTGGTGAATTGAAGCAGCCCTGTCGGATACAAAAACCAACCCCTCGGGTTCCCCGATACAACGCTTCAGCATGGTTAAGAACCAAGTCCACACATCCCCACTCTCAGACCTACCAACTCCGAAAGCTATGGGCACAATCTGGTTATTTGCGTCCATAGCAACGGCTAAGAATATTGTGCCCAAGTAAGTACCATTCAAATGAGCCGCATTGATGATAATGACCGGACGCAAGTGTGTGGTAAACGATCGAATCTAGATATTTAAGGCATTTTCATATTATAACATTATTCAATATAGCAGTTCAATTAAAATAACCACGAAAGTTATTAAAATAACCACGTACCGCGCAACCGAGGGCAGCGAAACACATCTCAAAACGTTCTCTACTGTCTATCCTTATGGAGGTAACGGTACCAGGATTCCGAAGCTCCAGATTATAGAGAAAGCAGGGGAGTCGGGTAAACGATTCTTCAGGGGTACCACGCACCATCGTGAGTGCATAAGCTTTTGCGCGCCAAGCTTGCCAGTAAGAAATATCTATTTTCAAATCCGATCTGACGTCGTTGACAATGTCGGATCCACGGTATGTCCTGCTGGTATCCTTCACTTTAGGGTAAATAAAATTACCCAACACTCTACTGTTTGCTTGATGGTGGTTGGGATGCAGCTGCGTCCTCGAGCAAGTGTGTACGTCTTCCAATATACGAACATGAAACATATTGGTATTTTCGACAGAGGTCGCATAGATACGCCAAGAACATCCGGCTTGCCTACATATGGCATCGTATCTGGTTTTGTTTGATCGATGAACTCCAAACTCAAAACCCTCTTCAAGAAACTTCAAACCGAGAGCGAGTGTAAGATCGTCTTTCGTCTGGAATACTTGACCCAAACTTACTCTTCTACTACGACTATAACGTGGGGGTAGGTTGGGTGTGATGACTGGGGTCGCTGATGGAAGTGGAGGGGGCATATCAAAGAAATCATTTATCCCACCGTATGATTTGATAGGACTACTTTCTGGTTCGTCGTCGTCTTCATCAGTATCAACATCAGATAAACCCAAGTGGTAAACATGAGACTCCTCATCATGTCTATAAACTTCGTCGTCGTCATCTTCTTGTTGTTTTGCTTCTCCTCCTTGTTGTGTTTCAAGAACAACATATGGGGTATCATCAGATTCATCCACACCGCCTCCGGCATTCGAAGTACCACCGAGATCGCTTCCACCGGACATCGATGGATCGACAAACACACAGAGTGTTGGTGGATTATTTTCACCGTCAAAAAATTGAATGAAAGACAAAACATCGTCATTGTTGCATAACTCATAAAGACCATCATTAACCTTATACGATATTCTAATCGTACCAAGAGCAGGATCGATACGAAATTTTCTGTGAATACAATTAACCAACCAAAGATGCGTAATGTTAGGTGCGACCTTGACACGGGTTATCGGTTGATCGGTAACATACTCCCACCCGTTACCAACCTGCTGCCATGAACCACCTCTTAGGAGATGTAACTTGACTTTATCATCTCCGGATCTCATATTTTCAAAAAAAACACGCACAGATACACAAGCAAAACAATTGTCTGAAATTTGTGGATGAAAATGGTGATTTACAACTTCAGTGGTTGTTGGTTTTATAGCAATAATCTAGGGAATCAATTTCAAAAAACACAGGGAATCAATTTATCTGTTAAAATAAATTTGATATCACAACTTTTTGTTGAAAAAAACAGTAAAAATCAACATGAAAAAGCAGCTGGAAATCGTGAAAAATAGCAAACAAACAAAATTCCAAGGAGAAACCCTAATTAGGGTTAACCTGGGCTTGACACGTGCCCAGGGGTGCAATGGAGCCCTAGGGCGCAATTGCGTCCGGGCGCAATTGCGCCCCTGGGCTCCATTGCGTCCCTTGGGCTATTTCCGTAAAGCATAGCGAGAATGGGCTAGGAGGCCAATCCAGTTCAATGTTTGGGCCATTTGGGTCAATTTCCCTTTAATTAATTATATCCTCTTTTATTATTTCACTAGTTGGGGGCGATTTTTGTTGCAGGAAGAAATACATAAGTTAAGATGAAATGTAATTCGTTAGTTTTTTTTTCTGGGAAAGGGTGTTCTGGGCCTTTGGTCCAGACTAATCTCTTGACAATGAAACCGACTGCTAAAGCATGTAGCCCTGAGGTTATACCCAGTGGCCACAAAGTTGCTAATGCAGGGAATTGAACCCGGGTTGAGCGCTAGGAACTTCCCAGGTGATTACCGCTACACCACAAGCCTTGTGGTTACATAATTCGTTAGTTGACAACTAATGAAACGCGATATAACACAATTGATGTATTTTAGGTCTTCTATATGTGAATTATTCTAGATAGCTTTCAAGAAAAATAAATGATGTTGTGATGGTGAAGTTAAACTTGTGAAAAAATGGTTAGGTGTAATTGTATAATCAGTATTAAGCATTATAGTAAGTATGAGACATAAGGCATTGAGAAGAAAGAACACACATTTCGACGATCAGTAGTCATATCCAAGCTAATCAACAATCCATCTCTAAATGTATTTACCAAACTTCTACAACCTACATAATCCTTAGAACCCTATAAACTCCATTGTTACGCTGTGAAAAACCTTATGTAAAGGTTTTTTACTACACAATTAAGCATTAGCAATAACATTAATTTAATGATTCCAATATGGGATAACCAAAAAACTCAACCACAATTCAATATTTAAGAATACTAAAATCTTATGGTTTCATGTCACATCTTATTCTATCTTTGTTTTTATATAGATATATTGATGCACATCTCCGTCCATTTTATTAAACCTTATGTAAAGGTTTAATAGGTCAATATAATTAAAAAAATCAAAATTCTAAAAAATTAGATAAAGGGCCATGAAGGCCTCTGCTTAACTCTCTCTCCTAATCCTTCTTATATATATAATAATATATGATTGAATAATAATAATAATAAATTAAATTTTAACAATTTTATTTAATATATATTAAAAATGTGAGATACATTATTTTGATTGATAGAAAATGTAGGTAATAATAGTTAAGTAAAAATAAAAAGAAATTGAAAAGTTTTTCATTTAATAAGTCAATATAATTAAAACACCAAACTCATCAATGAGAAAATCATAATACATGGTCCAAGATGCAATTAAAACACAAAATCAATAAAAAAAAATACTTCAACCTTCATCAACTAAAACGAACCTAAAATCATGATTCATAAAAAAGGCAAACTAAAGTTTATAATTTATCAATAAACAAAACCAAATTTATGAAATAGAAAAGGAACGTTTAGCATAAATGTTGTTCTTCAAGGTTGCTATCAACATCCTTAAATATGATCGTTTAGAGTTATGTAGCTTTAATGTAAAACAAACCCATTATAATGATATGTCAAGAGAACAAACAACAATTTATTTCATCAAATAAAACAAACCCAAGATCATGATATGTCAAAAGAACAAACAACAATTTATATTTCTACATGACCCTGCATACACGATTTCCACAATCGTGTTCTCGCAAATGTTGTTCTTTAAGATTGCTATCAACATCCTTAAATAGGAGCGTTTAGAGTTATTGATAACTCTCGATTTTGAGAGTTATTTATCACTCTTTTTCTAGGATTTTGTATCGTTTTTATACCCACTTTGCTACTATTCTTTTCATTTGGTCTAAAAATGTGATAAAGAGGTGATGAATTATCAAAAGTTTATTTTCTTGGAAAAACTGCAATTTTGTGGCCAACTGTGGGCAGGTACTCTACCCACTGTGGGCGTCGATGAACCACTTGAAGAAACTGCCGGACGCTGCATTTATCCGGACGATAAGAAGCAGATTAAAATATATTTGTTGAAGCATGCTTGTCTGCAGAAATCTCTGGAAATCTTTTAAGCATGGGTTGAAAAGAGAGGTGGGTCTTGCCCCTTGTGTTTTTGAAGAAAGAGTTCTTTGGGTCTTGTGTGTTTGGAGGCTATATAAAGAGGAAGGACTTGCATTTATTTCATCAACTTATCACCACCATCAATCACAAGACATAAAAATTCTCTTAAGCTCTAGTTCATCTTCAAGTTACTTGTTAACTTGAAGATTGTAATTTTACTTTCTAGTCCTTTACTTTCTAGCATTTTACTTTCTAGTACTTTACTTTCCTCGCAATTTACATTTCTAGTCATTTATTTTCCCTTGTAATTTAATTTCCGTAATTTACATTTATGCAAGTAGTTCTTAATTATTTCTCTTCTTTTATTATGTCTTTCTTTTTAGTCATGAGCTAAGCACCTTATTGGGTGTGGGTGTGAGTAAACTTGAGACTAGTAGGATACACTTGGGTGTGTCCATAATTACTTGTTCTTGAGTTTGGTCACTTGAGTCGGGACATAACTCAATGCGGATAAGCCGATCACTTTGAAGTGTTAATATTAGATCTTAGACCTCGAGAGGGGCGAATCCGAAATACGGCTTAAGTGATGCACAAAGATTTGAGAAAGTCTTTGATAACCACGCAGATATGCGGGTTTTGTATGATTTACTAAGGTTCAAACGTCGGTAGGAATTTATATCACAAAGAGATTTGGGTATAAATCCCCATACCGGTAGAACTAGACGCATAGAGTCAACTTAGATAAATCGGCAAACTCAAGTACAATAATTATGGGCACTTTATAGGTACTTTTGGGCATAATATATAAAAATTCGTTTTCGAGAGATCGGAATTTTTATACATGGTTCTATGCACTTAAGCGCCTAACCATCTGGTAACTACAATTATCTCAAGGAAACTTACACCCATACCCAATCCTTAACTCATTGTTAAATTTCTTAATTATTTTTGATATTTCACCAACAAAACGACAACTTTTTCTCACAACCGAAGCGTGTGCAAGAAGTTCATGAAACTCTCTGATTCTCAGTAGACCAGTCCCTGTGGAAACGATATTCGGTATACTTACCATTTTATTACTTATAGCGATCATAGTTGAGGTGCATACTTGCGCCCCCACTGTGGGAACACTGTGGCTACTGTGTGGAACTATACGGTTTTCTGTTATCAAGTTTTTGGCGCCGTTGCCGGGGACTGGCGCGATTTTACATCCTGAGATATTGATTTTCATTTGAGCCTGTGTCACTCGTTTCAAAGCATCTTTTCCGTGTTGTATGCCACGTCTACAACACGGTGAACTTTTACCTCTTGACCCCGAAATTGAAAGAACTGTTGAAACCGAAATATGGATGAACAACCTCCGCCCATTGTTGAAACCACGGTTAAAATTGCCGATGATAAAGATAGGGGAATACGGGACTATGCAACACCCGAATTTGGTCAATTAAAATTGGGTATTCTTAGGCCCAACATGACAACACAAACTTTTGAACCGAAGCCCATAATGTTTCAAATGATCCAAGCAATGGGTCAATTTGGGGGATTACCTTCGGAAGATCCGCACTCTCATTTAAAATCATTTATAGAAATGACGGATCATTTTCGTATTCCTGGAGTAACTGTAGAAGCCTTACGGCTGACGCTCTTCACTTATACCCTAAGGGATAGAGCTAAAGCCTGGCTAAATTCACAACCACCAGAATCAATTGATACTTGGGCGAATTTAGCCGAAAAGTTTTAAAAAAAATATTTTCCACCAACAAGAAATGTGAAATTTAGACATGATATCATGAATTTTCGACAAGAGGAAGATGAAGCAGTTTCCGATGCATGGGAGGGATTCAAAGATTTGATTCGAAAATGTCCTCACCATGGAATCCCTCATTGCATCCAATTAGAAACATTTTATAATGGTCTTTCTAATGCTGCGAAAATCATTCTCGATGCTACGGCCGGTGGTGCTTTTGTTTCCAAAACATACAACGAAGCATTTGACATTTTAGAAAAAGTTTCAAACACAACACCGAGTGGTCAAATCCTCGTGCCATCGTTCCAAAAAATGCATCGGGAGTTCATGATATTGATGCCATCGCTTCTTTAAATGCACAAATCGTTGCCTTGACTAATTTGGTTAAAAATAATTTGAACATAAATGAAGAAAAAAGTCAAGTGCAAGCCATGAATCATTCTTTGAACGAATCTTGTGTATTTTGTGGAGAAAATCATCGTTTTGAACAATGCCCGGGTAATCCCGCCTCGGTGAACTACGTGGGAAATCATGCTAGAAATAGCCCGTTTTCCCAAACGTATAACCCAAATTGGCGGAATCACCCGAATTTTTCTTGGACCGGTAATCAAGGACTTCAACCCCCCGGGGTAAGTCAAGTCCAAAACCGACCACAAAATCTCCCCCCAGGTTTTCATCAAAACCAACCTTCCAATTTTCAACATGGACAATCCTCACAATCACATGCACCTAGGCAACAAAATGCATCGGGAAGTAATGACTCAATCGAATCATTACTTAAGGGTTTTATAAACCAAACCAATGCAACCTTGAGGGGTTTCGAAACCCAACTCGGGCAATTTGCCGCCGAGCTCAAAAGCAGACCCCAAGGGACGTTGCCTAGTGACACCGAGAATCCTAAGGGAAAAGAACATGTCAAAGCCGTGAGTATAAGAGAAGTTGAGAATGTAAATGACTCGTGCCAAAACACAAAATCATCTTCCGTTCCCGTTTTGCAAAAAGATTCACATCTCTTTGACAAAGAAAATTTCTTTGTTTTTTTTCCTTCTGTTGAAAAAACGCAGAACCCAGATTCTGTGTCCAAAACAGCTGATCCATCCAGTTTTGAAAAAAATTCTGCACAGTTCACCCACTGTGGGCAGGCTGCGCCCACACCCAGTAAAATAGCATCGAAACCAGATCTGCGTGAGTTGCCTTTTCCTGATAGATTAAAATCAAAACATGTGGATGCTCAGTTTAAAAAGTTTTTGGATATTTTCAAGCAACTCCACATTAACATTCTGTTGGTAGAAGCCCTCAAGCAAATGCCAAGTTATGTTAAATTTTTAAAAGACATTCTCAATAAAAAAAAGAAGGCTTGAAGAATTTGAAACCGTTGCGCTAACCAAGGAATGTAGTGCTATTCTTACTTGTAAAATTCCTCCAAAGTTGAAGGATCCGGGTAGTTTCACCATCCTGTGCTCCATTGGAGGACAAGAAGTAGGACTCGCATTATGTGACTTGGGAGCAAGTATAAACCTCATGCCTTTATCTGTTTTTGAAAAATTGGGAATTGGAGAAGTTCGACCAACCACGGTCACTTTGCAACTCGCGGATAGATCTTTGGCATATCCGAAAGGAAAAATCGAGGACATTTTGGTCAAAGTTGATAAATTTATTTTTCCGACAGAATTTCTAGTTTTGGATTATGAGGCGGATAGAAATGTTCCCATCATTTTAGGAAGACCCTTCCTTCCAACCGGCCGAACATTGATAGACGTCCAAAAAGGCGAGTTGACCATGAGAGTGAATGACCAACAGGTGACCTTCAATGTTTTCAAGTCTCTTAAGTTTAATGGTGAAGTAGAGGACTGTTCTGCCCTTAGCAATTTAGGTGATAACTTCGAGTTAAGTTTGATAGAGTATGCCCACAGTGAGCCCACTTTGGGCAGTGACGAGGAAATTTCGGAAGAAGACTTGATTGAGGTTATAGATGCTTTTGAGCAGCTTGATTTTACAGATAGGCCAACACAGGTTCCTTCTATCATAAAAGCCCTATATTTGGACTTAAAACCACTTCCCAATCACCTTAAGTACGCTTATCTCATGGAAGAAGAGAAATTGCCCGTAATTATTTCTTCCAACTTAAGTGATGATCAAGAAGTGAGGTTGATAGAATTGTTGAAAAACCACAAGAAAGCCATAGGTTGGACCTTAGCCGACATCAAGGGAGTTAGTCCTTCGCTTTGCCAACATAAGATAATTGTTAAGTCTAAATATTGTATCCAAGATTTAATTAGAAAGTCAAAGTTACAAAGTCAACATTGTCAATGTTTTAGGAAAGTCAAAGTTGTATCATTTACTTAGTTGTTAAGTCTTGGTTTTAAGCTTGTAGTATAAATATCTTTAGCTTTGTTATTTCCTTAAGAACTTCATTGTAATATCATACGTGAGATTTATGAGATTCAACATTCAACATTCAAGATCTACTTTCTCTCTCTACTCTCTCTCTAGTTCTTCATTGTTAATCTTGTGAGAAATGCTTGATTGATAGGGATTTGTAATTCACAATTGGTATCAGAGCCATACCAAACAATTTTCAGAAGAGATTTACACAGAAAATTGGTTTAATTTCTGAAATTTTTGGTTTACACAGTTGGTTTTCTTGAAAATTCAAGAACACTGATCGCTCACTGTTGAATTGAATTCTTCTTGTGATTATTGATTTTGTATTGCAAAATATTCATTCTTGTTCAAATCATGTCATGAATTAATTTCTTGAACTGCAGGATGAATTGAAAATTGTGGTTCGAATTCTGAAGTTTTCAAGATCGCAGAACGAACTCTGAGTTTTCTTTGTTGGTTCAAATTCGCAATCATTAATTATTGTTTCAATGAATAGTTGATCAAAGGGTGATCGATTTCTGTTTAGAAACAAATTATATTCACAAAGGTTCACAGATTATCCATTCTATAGAATTCAATTTCTGAATTTTTCAGAGCTTGTTGGCAAACTTTGACGAGCACTGTTCTTAATTAGTGCATTGAAATTTGTAGATTTTATCAATTTTTGATTGATGAAAATATGTTTAGGTTTGTATTTCGATCATATGAATACTAATTTGAGAATGAATTTTTGCAGGTTTGAACGAATTTGATTCAATTCATGAAGTCAAATTGAAGAACACATCATAGTGTTGAAATTCATTTAAATTGAAACAGTCTGTGATTTGTGTTTCCATTTGATTTGCAGATTCAAATCTTTTTGGATTGATTGGATAAGCTTCAAATTGGTGGAATCGGTGGTTACGTTTTTGAAGCATCATCATCATCATTTGGAATAAATCTAATTGGCAGACACACTCAGTTCAGGTCATCAATTCCAAGTTTTCCAGGAACCTGTAATAACTTTGCGCTACAGCTTGTTCACGCAAACTTGATTTGCGCTTCTCGCTTATAACGCAAACCTCAGGTTTGCGCTTCTGTCTATTCACGCAAATCACAGATTCAAGTGAGTCGGTGCTTGGCTGCAGATGTGATTTTTAATTGGAAGTGGAATGTGATTGAATGCATTCTTGATCATGGGGTTCAGCAGGAATATCGACTGTAGTTGCTTTGATTTTATGCCGAATGTTACCAAATGTTAAACAACGTCCATTGTGGATCCTGAGGTAATACATTCGGAACTTGTCGTCACAGCCATATAGAGCTTTGCGCCAGTCACTGTTGACGCAAACCTGAGGTTTGCGCCACAGTCTGCTCACGCAAGACTCATCCTTTGCGCCACCAGGTTTCATTATCGCATCGATCAACTGTTCTTCAAGATACCGGTCACTCTGTTTACACTCTCCGGTCGCACACACTACACACTCGGTCAACTCTCATAACACTGGTCGCTGAATTGATATGTGAATTGAAAATGAGTTGTTGCATTTAATAGCAATCGGTGCTGCAGGTGGTTTCAGGTGGAATTCATTTTTAAATCTCATTCTTTGCGACAATTACAGGTGGAATTCAGATTCAATTTGTTGATTAATTAATTGCAAGTTTTGTGATGCGGTGGCTATGTTTGTGATTGTATGATAAATTAATGGGGTGGTGGCCGTTTTGAGTTTTGTGCCATCCTACTGCATCATATATTGTTTTTCATATATTGTTTTTCAATTGGAAATTAGTGGCTAGATTCTTATTGGTACCTCATAGATAATGGGGCGGTGGAGTTGTTTTGAAGTTCTAATTGAAATTCAAATTGGTAAACTTGAATGAAGTGCTCATATACGATTGGTTGTTCAAATCATAATGGGACGGTGACATTATTTTGAGATTTCCATTATCATACTTTTTGAGATTGTGAACATGGAACACAATCACGTTGTAACACCCCAAATTTCGTTGTTTTGCGAGGATGTTTGGAGGAAATGAAGTTACTGTGGCTGTCTACAGGACGCACGGGTCGTGCGCCCTCCTTCAGAAAAATGCACGGGTCATGCGTATGATCCAGGGCCGAGGCATTTTGCTTGCGCACGGGTCGTGCGCATTTCCTTCTTTGAGGGCGCACGACTGTCAGGATGCTTTTTGAGATTTTCCTTAAATATTTTTTGAGAGATATTTTTTATAAAAATCTCAAAATCTCAGTTCTCTCTCTCTCTCTCTCTCTTCTTTTCTTTTTCTCTCTTTTCTTCTTTCGGTCTTCAAAGGCTCGTTTGGTTGCAAGTTTTCGGTGTTTCTAGCAAGGGGTCGGTGTTTTAAGCTTCACCTCTGCGTCGTGATCGTTATCTGGTTTTCTGGGTTTTATTCTGAAAACCTACCGGTGAGTTCCTACTACCATTTTACAAATTTATACATGTCAAAACTCTTATTTGTGAAATCCGAAATATTTCTACGGTATGATTTCATGTTCTCTACATTTTGATAAAAATGAAGTTTTTGGTGATTTTCGGGGTTCTCGATCAGTTTTGACCAAAATGACGGGTTCCGCCTTATTGAAGTAAAATGATGTTTTACTTACACATTATGTGGATATGTGAAAAGAATGTTTAAGAACTCATTTTAATGATTTTCATTCTTACCAGAAGTTGAACCGGAAATGATATTTTGTTTATAAAATGTGTTTATACCATATATTTATTTATGGTTGGTCACATATGTTGTTGTGACAAGTCTGTACCATTACTAGTGGATCCCTAGGTTTTGAGTCGACTGTATTGTTGGGATGTCATATTCCCCATTTTGTAGCTATGGATGCGTATGATCCTCGGGGGCAACTTGGTACGGTTATGTGAGGCCGGATACTAGCCATGGTTCATATTGATCCTAGTGAAGGAGTATACATTGGTTTTGCTTGGGGCTAGATCTCACGTTGTAGCACGGACTTTTGTGTTCGTATCCTCGGATTCCAATTGTTTAGCTCATAACTCGGATTTTGGCCTACTTAGTGTTACGCCACAATCCTTGGTAAAATGTTTTATCATTGGTCATTTGATAATATGCTTATAACGGAAAAGCCCGGTTGTGGCAAAGGTTTCAATTGTAAAATGTAACCTCTTTGGAAATATTACCTTTTGATGCAAAGGTTTTTATCTTTTAAGCTTTATAAACTGTATGTTCTCACCAGGCTTTAAGTCTGACACTTTTTCTCAAATGATATGTATAACAGGTTTCCCTTAGCGGTGGGATGCATTGGGTTTTGAGAGACGAGTTGTGTCTCGGGGCATTTTGAGATGAATAAAGTGTTAATAGTTGGGCATTGTTAAGTCTCATTCTTTTGATGAATTTTGGATTGTCAACTGATGTAATCTAGATAGTTATGTTTAGTTTAGTCTGTTGATGAATTCTAAATCCGTACAGTTTTTTTGTAAAGTCTTAAGGACTGATACACCTTTTTGAGAAGTTTATAGCAATGCTGACGTCATATTGCCTTATTTATGAAGTTCTAATTTACTCTGAATTTTAGGATGTTACAGGTTGGTATCAGAGCTCTAGTTTAAGCGAACTAGGCATGAATGTAAGATGTCTAGACTTAGACCGAGTATGATAAGAATTGATCCGTGAGATTGGGTAGAGCTTCTAAGATGGGTTAATCTTAGAGTCAACGGAAAGTACGTTTATCAGGCGTTGTGGTGATCGTGACGAGAACCTTTATGTGTTATATGTTCATAATCTCACTTAGCTAATGTTATTATAAGGATATCGTACGTAAGCGTGCTTGAATTTCTATTGCTATGACGATTGGTAATGTGGTAGTACGTTTCCTTTGTGTTTATTCAATTCTATCTCTTATCTCTTTATCTGTTCTGTGAATCAGTTCAGTATGGTGAATACGCGTGGTAGACCGCGTACGCGTGTTGATGGTCTGGAAGCGACAGCCTCCACCGCTGATCAGCCGGAAGGAGTTGAGGTTGTTGTGCGTCCACCTGTTCAACAAATACTAGGTGGGGGCCAGAGGTCATTCCTCGTGTGGACCTGGCTTCGTCCCACCCAGTAATCAGGGATCCTAGTTCCCCGTCTGAGTTGATGGCCAACATGATGTTGGCAATGAGGGAAGACATGGCAAAGCAGCAAGAGTTTCTGCTGAAAGTGATTGAGGACCGCGATGTGAACAATCGGAGAAGTGAGACGGTTGTGGAAAACATTGTAGCAGGTTCTGGAGGCGTTGGTACAGGGGTCAGGGCTGAGGATAACAGGATTGTTGGTGCTCCGGGAAACAGGAAAAGTTGTTCCTACAAGTCCTTTCTGGGTTGCAGACCGCCAGAGTTCTCTGGTTCCGACGACCCAGTCTTGTGTGTAAAGTGGATTCGAGCGGTCGAATAAGCTTTTGGCTCTTCCGAATGCGGAGATGATCAGAGAGTGCGGTTCGGTACCCAACTGCTGAGGGATACTGCACTCATCTGGTGGAATGTCATCCAATCCACCCTATCTCCTGCTGTGTTGGCTCAGTTGTCTTGGGCAGAATTCAAGAAAAAGTTGTTAGAAGAATTCTGCACTGAAAGAACAATGGACCGAATCGATAAAGAATTCCGGTCTCTGGTAAAGGGAATCCTGACGGTGAGGGAGTACACCCGCCAGTTCATGGAGAAGCTTGATCTGGTGGGACACGCTGCCCCAACAGAGAAGGATAAGATGAAGGCCTATCTGAATGGTCTACCCGCGGACATGCAATCTATGGTCCACAATTCTAAAGCTTCTAACCTCCGCGAAATGATTGAAGAAGCTCAGTACATGGAAGAGATGTTCGCCAGGAACATAGTTGAGAAAGCCGTAGTGGTGACTGATAAGAGAAAGTGGGAAAGCAATTCTGCTCACCCCAAGAGATCACGACCTTTTGGCGGAAACCAAAACTTCAGCAATCAGCAGGAAGCTAGGTGGTTCCACAAGTGTAGAACTAAACACCACGGTGACTGTTTTACCACTTCTCAAACTTGTTATAAGTGTGGGAAGCCTGGTCACACTATCAGAGATTGCCCGGTTAGAGGACTTGTCTGCTATGAGTGCAAGGCACCGGGGCACGTGAGAAGAGATTGCCCGAAGCTTATGTCGGGTAGCACGCCAGCAAGGAAGGAGAACCCTCCGAGGGTTCCGGGTCGAGCATTTCAGATGACGGCCGATGAGGCCAAGGCATCCGCTGATGTGGTATCGGGTACATTTTTTATAAATTCTGTACCTGCTCGTATTTTATTAGATACGGGTGCCAGTTTCTCTTTCATATCCGAGTTGTTCCGTCAAAAGATTGTTATGCCCACTACTAGTCTTGAGGATGCATTAGTAGTAGAAATAGCCGATGGTAGTCAAGTTCTGATCCACGATGTCCTGCAGTAGTGTACTCTTAGTATCGAAGGGAGAGAATTCTCAATCGATCTATTGCCGATTTTAATCGGGGGTTTCGATGTTGTGGTCGGCATGGATTGGTTGTCAAACAATCATGCCGAGATCGTATGTTCCAAGAAGTTGATTCGACTTCCCAACCACTCTGACGAAGTCGTTGTCATCTATGGTGAAAAGAGAAAGGGTGAAGTAGCAATAATCACAATGGCAAAGACACGCAAGTGCTTAGTAAAAGGATGTTCGTCTTTCCTAGCCTATGTGATCGATGCCAAGTTAAAGAAATCAAAGCTGGAAGATGTGAAGATCGTGCGTGAGTTTCCAGACGTCTTTCCGGACGACTTGCCCGGTTTACCACCCGATCGTCAGGTAGAGTTTCGGATTGATCTTGTGCCTGGAGCAGCACCAATCGCTAAAGCACCTTACAGTTTAGCACCGTCGGAGATGCAAGAGATGATGGCACAACTCCAAGAGCTATTGGAGAAAGGCTTCATAAGACCGAGTTCATCACCTTGGGGAGCTCCGGTCTTATTCGTCAAAAAGAAGGATGGCACAATGAGAATGTGCATTGACTATCGTGAGTTGAATAAAGCTACAGTAATGAACAGATATCCGCTTCCTAGAATAGACGACTTGTTCGATCAACTTCAAGGAGCGGGTTGTTTTTCCAAAATCGACTTACGTTCGGGTTATCACCAAGTGAAGGTAAGAGAAGAAGATGTTCCGAAGACGGCTTTCAGAACGCGTTACGGCCATTACGAGTTTCTTGTAATGCCTTTTGGTCTAACGAACGCACCAACTGTGTTTATGGACTTAATGAATAGAGTGTGCCGACCATTCCTCGACAAGTCGGTCATTGTATTCATTGATGACATACTAGTGTACTCCAAGAGTGAGTCAGAGCACGAACAACATTTGCGTGAAGTTCTGGAAGTGTTGAGAAAAGAAAGGTTGTACGCCAAGTTTTCCAAGTGCGACTTTTGGCTTAAAGAAGTACAGTTTCTGGGTCACGTAGTCACTCGGGTCAGAGTGAAAGTAGACCCCTCCAAGATTGAAGCTATGATGAATTGGGAGCCTCCTAAGAGTCCGTCCGAGATCCGAAGTTTCTTGGGTCTGGCGGGGTACTACAGAAGATTTATCCAAGACTTTTCAAAGATCGCTTCTTCCTTGACAGTTCTGACTCGGAAGAATGTGAAGTTTGAATGGACCGAAACCCAAGAGAAGGCGTTCCGAATCCTTCAAAAGAAGTTGTGTGAAGCTCCGATCTTGACATTACCTGAAGGATCGGAAGATTTCGTGGTTTACAGCGACGCTTCAAAGATGGGATTGGGTTGTGTGTTGATGCAACGAGGCAGCTTAAAATACATGAGAAGAATTATCCAACCCATGATCTGGTGTTAGCGGCGGTGGTGTTCGCTTTGAAACTTTGGCGACACTACCTCTACGGCACGAAATGTACACTTTTCACAGATCATAAGAACCTGAAGTATGTCTTTGATCAAAAAGAGTTGAATATGAGTCAAAGGCGGTGGCTCGAGTTACTTAAAGATTATGATTGTGAATTGCTTTACCATCCGGGTAAGGCGAACGTGGTGGCCGATGCGCTAAGTCGGAAGGACTACAGCGGAAGCATTCGGGCTACCCATTTGTTAGAGCACATAATTGTTGGATTCAAGATCATAGAGATTGAAGACAAAAGATCAAGAAGTCAAAGCTGGAAAAGTCAACTCTTTCTGAAAGTCAAAGTCATTTGTTAATAAAAGTCAAAGTCAATGTAATTGTATTTTGTTTCTTTGTAATTGTTAGAGGTATAAATACCTTGTTTCCCTTGTTAGTTGTTGTATCAATCAGACGTGTGAATCAGAGATGTACACGAATTAGAGAGAGAGAGCAGATTAGAGAAGAGCTAATTAGAATACGTTTCTAGTGAGAGAGTCTAGAGAGAGAAAGTTGTAATTTGTAATCTTTGAGTTTGGATTCAATGACATATGATTTGGAATTCTCATCTTGAGTGTTTATTAGCAATTAGACCATCCTCCACCACTTTAGTCTCTACTGAGTGCTCCTCATCCTCCTCTTAGGTACATCCCTTCCATTCTCTTTCTGATTCTGAGAAGATTAAGGTCTTTGACTCTTTAACTGTTGACTTTTATAATGAAAATGATGCAAAAAGAAAGGCCAATGCTCAAGACAAATCTCTTTCTTCTCAACTTCAAATTTGCCTTTCTCAACTCAAACATTTTGACAAAATCAAGGCTGAACTTGAAGATTTAAAAACCATTAATTACATTCTTGCCAAGGAGAAAAATAAAATGCTTAAACGTCTTAAAAAGGAACAAGAAATTGTAAGTAAATGGATAAGTTCTTCCAAAAACCTTGAAAAGATCTTTCAATATCAAATTACATGTGATGATAAGTCTGGTCTTGGTTTTGGAAAAATGGAAGTTGATTTTTCTTCTACTCAAGTCCCTTCTTCCTCTTCAAAACTTCCCTCTTTCTCTTCTGAATATACCGAGTCTGATTCTGAAGACTCTCATTCCATACATTCTTTAGATCATCGTGATTCCTTAAAATTTGGAGTGTTGGTCAAGGCCAAAGAATCTACTCCTATGCCTAAATCTGAAGAAGCTCAAGGATCAGATGAGCTTGTTAAGCCTATTCATGATTTCTTGAAATCTATAAATCTTGATGAGGCTACTTCTTCTTCTAAACCCTCTAAACTCCCAAAGAAAAACTCTAAGTCCTTTTCAAAGAAGTTTTCTAACCTTGATAAAGGAAATCCAATAATTACTGACCTACCTTAAAAAAGAAAAGTACCCTCTCTTTCCAAAAATGAACCTCTTGTTCATCCTACCAAGTTCATTCCCAGATCTGTGAACTTGAAGAAGTCCAAATCCAAAGGTATCTCTACCTTTCCTCCCCCTTCCTCTAAAAAAGGAATCCTTGGACCAAAACCCATCCTTTCACCTTCCACCACTAAATCCTTCAAAGTCAATGTTAAAAGTCAAAGAAAGGATCTTGGTCAAAATTCAAAGAAAATTTTCATTTATAGCAAATGCCATAACTGTGGTGATGCTTTTCACTTTGCCAAGGATTGTCCAATGGAACACATGAATATAATGGATCCTGAAGATTCATCATCTTCTTCTTCTAACCCAAAAGGACCCACATCAAAATGGGTACCAAAGAAATGATTTCTCTGTGATTGCAGGTGTTTGAGCATCAACAAATCTTATGAGTCACTGTGTGATGAGTTTGCCTCTCTCTTGAAAAGACAATATGAGATGAGTATGATAGGGGAGCTCACCTTTTTCTTAGGACTTTAGGTTAAACAAACATCAGAATGAATTTTCATCAATCAAAGATCAAAAGTTTATAGGAAAAGCACTACTGGCAGCTACCAACTCCTTGGTGGCAAACTTTTTAGCTGGTCTAACAATAAACAAAACTAGGTTTCTACCTCTACTGCTAAAGATGAGTATGTAGCTGTTGGAAGTTGCTGTGCTCAAATTCTCTGGATGAAGAATCAACTTAGAGACTACAATCATATATACTCCAACATCCCGATTCTGTGTGACAACTCAAGTGCGATTGCCATTGTAAACAATCTGGTGCTACATTCTCGATCCAAGCACATCGACATCCGATATCACTTCATTCGGGATCACATATCCAAAGGTGATGTCGAACTACATTTCATCCCTACCGACCTTCAACTGGCGGATCTCTTCACCAAGCCACTTGACGAAACTCGATTTAAGTTCCTACTTGGGGAACTCGGTATGTTAAATGTTGATGTTTAAATTAAAAAAAGAGAGCAAAAAAAAAAAAATACATTTGAATTGGTTTGATGACATCATAATGATGTCATCTCACCGACATCATTAACCCCCTTTCCAATTTTCTTCTATTTTCCCATATAATTCCCTTTCCCTTTTTTTAACACTCAAACATTCACCCTCTTTCTCTCATCGGCCCTCTCTCTCTAGTGAAATCTCTCTTTCTCTTCGGCTCTATCTCTTAATCACTTTCGGCCCCTACTTGCCACCGAAACCCCCCACACCCTTCGACCTCCCTAGCCCCGACCACACCCCCTTTTCGGCCCCTTCCCTTCGGCCTCCCCTAGCCGCCAACCACACCCCCTTCGGCCGCCCTCTTTCTTCGGCCTCCCCCTCTCTCTCTCTTCAGCCCATCTTCTCTTCGGCCCCTCCCCTCTTCGGCCCCACAACCTTCAGCCTCACACCGAACCACCGTGCCACCGAACCACCAAACCACCGTGCCATCGAACCACCGTGCCACTAAACCACCGTGCCACCAAACCACCGTGTCACCGAACCACTGTGCTACCTAACCACCGTGCCACCGAACCACCACCAACTCTCTTATCTCCCTACCTTTCAATCTCTCACCCTCATTACCTCTATTAACTTCTCCCTCACTCCTACCTTTTCAAGTTCTCATATCCCTCCCACTATAAATCCCCAACCTTTCACCCTGATTTCTATCCGAAAATTTTACTCGAAATTTCTTCCTTTTTCCCCCCAATTCTCTCTTCCCGTTTTTTTTCTTTCCCGTAAAAAAAAGAGCCCATAAAAAAACAAAAAACAAAAAACAAAAAAAAGGCCACTGAAGTTATGAGTTCTTCGTGTCTTATAATTTTTCTGAGTGTCAGTGCCATTTTTTTGTGTGTTGGTGTCATCATCAAATAGGGGGAGAAAAATTGTTGGGTCTCTAATTGATTTGCTGATGACTCTTGTGTGTCCCACAATCAGTATAGATCAAGAATCTAACACTCAATTTCCAATTCAAATCACTTTTATTAATCACAATTATGAAATACAATATTTCTCTCTCAAGACACAAGAACACACTCTCTGTTACTAGTTCTCTCAGATACACTGTTACACTTTGTTTCACGCACAACAATAGGTCATATACCTATTTAAACACACTCACACAAAACAAGCACAAGACTAAACATAGAAAAATTACAAATGTTGACTTTGACTTTATTACAAATGACTTTGACTTTCACTAAGAGTTGACTTTAGCTTTGACTTTGGTCTTCAGTCTTCTATGATCTTGTATCCAATAGATTTATGCTCTAACAATCTCCCCCTTTGGATTCAAGATCATGTTTGAAAGAATTTGCAATTCAGTCTTCTCTTTGAGCTCTATAAGATGCAATCTCCCTCTTTGTGTATAAAGAACAAATGATCTCCCCTTTTCTTTAACACTTTTTGTAATCTTCCCAAGTCTGTCTTCGAAGGATATAACAATCTTCCCCAAATATGATAAAACTGCGTTTCAACAATTTTCCCAAAACTATCACAACACTCTTTCAGACTCCGGAAAGAAATTATCTTCAGATTTAGCTCAAATTGCTTCAGCAAATAATCTTCAAAGAAAATTTCTTCAAAAAAATTAGCACATCTTAAGAATTCTTTAACTTTGCTCTTTCAGACGTTCATTCTTTGAACTCTTCTTTCACAAACGACTGAAATAATTGATTCTGGACATTTCTTTAAACTTGTGTTCTCCCCCTTTTTGATGAATAGAGCATCAATATCATCAAAACCGTCTCCAAGAAATGTTGTTAACTGTTCAGACCACTGATCTTTCAAACTGAGCCTCTGATGCAATGCCAATTCAATCAATGTATTCATCCAGATCTTTTCAAATCCAGACAAAATATGAGTGTAACACCTGAATCAACAAATGAATCAGTTAATATGTCTGTCAGTAACACGAAGTCACTGTGTGTAATGAATACACATTGGAAAGGGGCTTTTATGATGTTCACTCCCCAGGGCTTCCATTCAATCATCGAAACACCACAAAGGAAATTTCTATGAACGTTATGACAAGAAAACAAATTCCTTGTGTGTTCGTGCAAGTAATATAAATAATTAAGCACTTGATGATTGCTTATAAGGCTCAACATTGTGTAAACCACCGAGACAACAGTAGATATACACAGACTCAATGTGCATGATTGAAGTGCGAAGGTGGGGCAGACTTTCTTCTTTTTCAATATCCAGATTTTCCAAATGAAAAGCAGATAGATTATGTGTTGCGTCCCTAAATAAATATGAAACATTTTCTTTTTGAGAAGAAAATGAGTGGTTGGTGGGGTTTAAGCAAGAGTTGGCATGGGCTATTTGTCTGTTTCAATAATGTTCACCAAGAAATGTGAAACATTAGTAATGTGGATGTCCGACTTAGAAAGTAGTTGGTGCAGAGTTTGATATTCTTTTACTCTGTTCTCACACCCTCTTTCTTTTTATCATCAAGCGCACATCTAACCAAACTCTCTTTTCCATTTTACCTCAACGCACAACCCACACTCATTTCTTTTTGACTCCTCACACTCAATTACTATGGATTAACTTCTTGGGTAGGAAACACTGGTTAACGTGAATCCATAGAAGTCCATTTAAGTCCTAGCACAAAGAACCCATATTATCCTATTAAAGCATATGTTGCTCAAAATGGTTTAACTTGAATAGTTAAAGCTCAAATATAAGTCAGATGTTTGTATGCTCAAAATATAATCATGAAGATATGAGCATTTTAAACATTGAAGATATTTCAAACAAGTAAATTGAATGAATAGAAATGAATACAAGATACTTGTTTGAAAATCTAACATTGTATTAAATGATCAGAAGTGATATGATATAGCAATCAAGGCTTATGGTCAAGAAAAATGGATATTGTCTATATGAAGCAAAAATATAGACATCTTGAAATGAACGTTTCGAAATGAAATTACGCTCAAAATTCTTTGAAGTACAAGCGGAGTGTCTTACCATCGAAAAAATGGTTACAATTTAGAGACATGGTAAGAATAATTTGAACAAAAAGTCAAACCGGTGTGTGTAAATACTTGAAAGTATATAAAAAAGACAATACGCAAGTATTTATCTTTGGAAACACACGATTTGTAATCGTTTAATCACAAGTAAAAAAACGAAAACATTTAAAATCACACTTCCAATTCATGAAAACCTTTGAAGAATTGGGAAGTGGTTTGAACATTTAAGAACATGTTTTCTATGATTGAAAGTCGTCCTTCTTTCAACCATATATGAGATTAAGATAAGAAATATACCCTTTGTCGTTCAGTCTTAAATCTCATGAAGTCAGCTGAAGTCATAAAGATATGATCTTGATAGCTTCTCTCATTCTGCACAAGTCTCAAAGTCATGTCAAAGCAACTTTATTCACAAAATTTATTCAAAATTAAAAGACATAAAGAAGTAAAACGATTAAAATACGAGTTCTGATCTGAAATAATCAGAAATCATATCCTTACTCCTTTTATTGTGCTAAAAAACTCCCCCTAAATTCATGCTTAAAAAAAATTTAGCAATTAAATTCTATAAACTCCCCCTCAAAATAGTGTTGATCATCTTAAAATCTTGTCTTACTCCCCCTGAAAACATGAACAAACAATTAAAGTGCAGATATCCTTTCAGAATTAATGATAAATAAATGATGAAAAATTACAATGAACAAAACTTTAATAGGAAATTACTGATTAGGTCTTGAGATTTAGCATACCAAGCTTAGATACAACAAAATTGAATCTCTTTTCATCTAAAGGTTTGGTAAACAAATCTGCAAATTGATAATCAGTTTTTACAAAGTAAAGTTCTATTGTACCTTTTTCTACATTATCTTTTATAAAATGATACCTGACATCAATGTGCTTTGTTTTAGTGTGCTGCACAGGATTAGCTGATATGACGATAGCACTCTTCGAGTCACAATAGATCGGTATTTTATCAAACTTGAATCCATAGTCTTGAAGCTGTGTCCTCATCCACAAGACTTGAGAGCAGCAACTGGCAGCAGCTACATACTCTGCTTCAGCAGTCGATGTGGAAACACAAAGTTGTTTCTTTGACACCCAGCTAACGAGTTTGTCTCCAAGAAATTGAATATGACCTGAAGTACTCTTCCTGTCCAACATGCACCCAACATGATCTGCGTCTGAATAAGCAGTTAGTTCAAACCCTGTATCCTTAGGATACCACAGACCAAGATCTACAAGCCCCTTCAGATATCTAAATATCCGTTTGACAGCAGCCAAATGGGATTCTTTAGGATCAGCCTGATATCTAGCACACAAGCATGTTGAAAACATTATATCTGGTGTACTTGAAGTAAGATACATTAAAGAACCTATCATGCCTCTATAAGTTCTAACATCAACAGCTTTTCTCAAAGGATCAGTGCTAATCTTAGTACCTGGTGCCATTGGGGTTCCAATTGGTTTGCAATTTTCCATTTTGAATTTCCGAAGAATATCAAAAATGTACTTAGATTGATTAATGAAAATCCCCGTTGAAAACTGTTTGACTTGTAATCCGAGAAAGAAATTCATCTCTCCCATCATACTCATTTGAAAACGTGACACCATGAGGTTAGAAAGTTCTTACAGTATTTAGGATTTGTAGAACCAAATATAATATCATCTACATATATCTGAATAAGAATGATATCGGATTTTTCCTTTTTAATAAACAAAGTGGTATCGACTTTACCTTTTGAAAAACCTGACTTGACCAAGAATTGAGATAAAAACATCATACCAGGTGCGAGGTGCTTGTTTCAGACCATACAGGGTTTTATCTAAGATGTAGACGTGATTTGGCTTATCTGGATTTACAAACCCTTCTGGCTGAGAGACATAGACTTCCTCCTTAAGGATGCCATTCAGAAAGGCAGTCTTCACGTCTATTTGATAGACTGTGAAGTTCTTGTGAGTTGCGTAGGCTAGAAACATGCGAATTGCTTTTATACGCGCCACTGGAGCATACGTATCGTTGTAGTCTATGCCTTCCTCTTGCCTATATCCCTTGGCAACAAGTCTTGATTTGTTCCTTATAACAATACCATCCTCGTCCTTTTTATTCTTGAACACCTATTTAGTGCCGATAACGGCCTTTCCTTCTGGTTTTGGCACTAGTCTCCAGACCTTCAGGGCTTCGAACTGGTTTAACTCTTCTTGCATAGAAGACACCCAATCCGAGTCAGCTAGAGCCTCTGATACACGAGTGGGCTCTATCTTGCTGAGGAATGAGTCATGCATACATTGATTCAAAGTTGCTGACCTAGTTTGCACCGGTTTGTTGAGATTTCCAATTACTTGGTGAAGAGGGTGCTATTTGGTCCAGCGATGTTTATGAGGGAGTGGAGTAGATGAAGATTGATCATGGTTGTCATCTAAAAATCCACTTTCAGCTTCTTCAATTTGTATATTAGGAGAGAGTGGTTCAGTTAAAGTAATTGGTGCAGAAGTTTCAGTAGGTACAATTTGTTCAGTCTGTTGATTAGTCCTACAATACAATCTACTGATTCAGCAACTTCTGTTTCTTCGTTAAGAGTTACAACTTCAACTATCGGAGTAGGCATTTGAACTGGAATTTCTTGTTGAATCGGGGAATTTGATTCAGTAGAAACATCTGAAGTGGTTGGATGATTAGTCTTTGAATCTTCAATCCTTTCAACCACAATAGGTTTAGTCAAGTTAGATCCAAGAAATTCATCATAGAACAGTTCAAATAAAAGATCTAAATTAGATAAATGAGTAGTAGACGATGATGCTTCATCTGATTTGTTCTTTTCTGGTACAGGTTCTGAACGGAATTGCCCAGAAGCTAACACTCCAGTTATCACGGGTTCTGAACTGACTTGTTCAGAAGCCATCTCCTCATCAAATGTTACATTTACGCTTTCGATAACAGTCTTCGACTTCTTCAAGTAAACTCGATATGCAGCAGATGTAGAAGAATATCCAATAAAGATGCCCTCATCTGCCTTAGCACTGAACTTGTTGACATTCTCTCTGTCATTTAACACAAAACACTTACACCCAAATATATGAAAATATTTGATAGTCGGTGTTAGGTTGTTGATCAACGCATACGAAGTCTTTTGAAATCTGCGGTGTATCATGGAACGGTTTTGAGTGTAACACGCAGTCGAAATAGCTTCTGCCCACAGAAATAGAGGTAAGTCTGATTGGCTGAGTATAGTCCGAGCGACCTCGACTAGCATTCTATTTCTCCTTTTGACAACTCCATTCTGTTCGGGCGTACGAGCAGCAGAGTATTAATGTGATATCCCGACCGATTCGAGATATTCTTCAACAGTCTTGTGCTTAAACTCTATGCCGTTATCAGTTCTGAGAAGCTTGACTGGTTTCTGCAGATTCACCTGGATCGTCTTCAGAAATGTAATGAGTACTTTGGGTGTCTCATCTTTTGAACGTAGAAATTTGACCCACGTGTATCGCGAATAGTTGTCCACGATAACTAGAACATATTTCTTTCCGCCTAAGCTTTGCGTTTGCATCGGATCACAGAGATCCATATGCAACAACTCTAATGGAGAACTAGTACTAGGTTCAGGCTTCGGTTTATGTGGAGCTCTCTTCATCTTCCCTTTTTTCACACGCTGCACACAAGTGTTCTTTTTCGTATCTCAGCTCTGGAAGACCATTCACTAACTTTCCACTTACCAGTTTGTTTATGTACCGAAAATTCAGATGAGATAGCCGTCGATGCCATAGCCATCTTTGTTGCATCGAGGCTTTGGAAAGTAGACAAACCTGATTGTCAGTCTGGACCTTTGACAAATTAATCGTATAGAGGTTTGACTTGCAAATGCCCACTAAGAGTTCTTTGCCATCTTCAGTACACACCGAGCAACTCTTAGCTTTGAAATTTACCTCTAATCCTTTGTCACATAACTGGCCAATACTGAATAGGTTGTGCCCTAATCCTTCTACATAGCTCACCTTCGTTATCGTTACTTTGTCGTGTATCACATCACCATATCCCAGAATTGGTGAGAACTGTTCGTTGCCAAAACGAACATTACCACTGAATTTCTCTGTATAATTAGACAATAAAGCTTTCTGCCCGGTCATATGCTTGGAACAGCCTCTATCCAAGTACCACATATGTCGGGTCTGCAAGAGAAATCAGGAAATAACAATTTTAGGTACCCATTTAAAAACGGGTCCTAACAGATTAGTACAAGATTTTGGCATCCATTTGAATATGGATTCTCTTTTCTTTTGAAAACTCTCTGAAACATTTGATTTAGAAGAATAAACATGATATGATCCAAACCAATCATTAGAATAATGATGATAAGCAAAATCATTCCACCGATAAGTATAAGATTTAGTAGTAGTAGGAGATAATTGGAACAATTGCTTTAT
Source organism: Arctium minus (assembly GCA_954870635.1). NCBI lineage: Eukaryota > Viridiplantae > Streptophyta > Magnoliopsida > Asterales > Asteraceae > Arctium > Arctium minus. The sequence continues at coordinate 36,854,596 of OX941087.1, read as the reverse complement.
TGAATATCTCTTGTAAGAAGTTACAAGGTTTTTATTATTTGAAGCAACTTGACCAACTACATCATGAACACTACTATCCAATCTATTACAAGAGTTATCAGGAACTGATTCAACCTTCTCATCTGTCTTCTTTTTAGGTCACCATTTAGTTCGTTCATCCGACCTTTTCTTTCTTATATATGAAACAAAGAATTTAGATTTATTAGGAAAATCAGATTTCTGAGATTGGTTTTTCTTGAGTTTACCAGTGTTGTTCCGTTTCTGTGAGCGCTGTTTCTTATGTTTCTTACCCTTATCATAGTAATCAGCATTCACATAAACTGATTCACCAACCTTAGTTGATGATTCGCCTTTTTCATGAACACTTGGTAAAGCTTCTCCATTAATAAGAAAAGTAGAATGATTTGGAAGTGGAGCATTGAAGTCAAACATATCAATTTCCTCTATACACCCTTCATCAGAATTTAAGAAATCATTTGCAGACGCAAATAAATCATCAAAATCAGGTTCAGAAGTTTGAGGTGTTTTTGAAGATGAAGAACACACTTTAGATTTATTATGAAAATCTGTGTTCTTTAACACTGTAGAAAATACATCTTGTGTCAATTCACTCAAAATTCTTTCATCAGATAAAATATTTTCTAACTCAATTGTTTTGCTTTCTAATACGAGTTGAGGAATATAAATTTTAGTTTGAATAGGTTTTGCCTCCATCTCAGTAGAAGAATAACTAGCAAAGTAATCATTTGAAAGAAATTTTGGTGTTTCAGAAAGATAACTATCATTCAGTCTTTCATAACAGAATGGTAGTTGCATTTTCTTTAAATTCATTCTTTTCTCATCTTCTTTTGCCTCAACTTCTTTAGATGATTTGGTGATAAATTTGGGTTTCAAATGAGGATATTTATCAGCAGCATACATAAAATTTGCATTATATATAGCTGGCTGTTTTCTGATAGCTTTTTCTAGGTAATGAGGATTATCATAACCTAGTCCCCATTTTTCTTTAAAATCAGCTTCTTCATTAGGTGTATTCAAGAAAATAGTTTGATCTGTTTGGCCTCGAACATATAATTTTGCTTCCAAACCATTTACCTTTTGCTCTAAAGTCTTGTTCTCAACCTGCAGTTTAAACGCTTTTAGAACACATTCTTGTTTTTTAGAATCAGACTTAGACAATTTTGTTTCAAAATCAGAAATCTTATTTTCAAAACAAATCTTTTCATTCTTAAAATCAAAAGCAGATTTGCGTAGAGAATCAATTAAATCTTAGTTCCCAATAACTGATTTATTAAGCTCAAAGATCTGTTGATTTCTCCTAGCAACTCTGTATTTTTCCTTTTTCAGTTTGGATTGAAGGTCTTGAAGTTCGACCATCATGGCTTCCATTTTGGTCATGAAATCATTTTCAATTAAGTTCATTACCTCGTCAGCAGTCTCATCATCAAAATCATCCTCTTTCACCTCTTTTCCCATCAAGCATAAGTGGGCTGACTCTTCTTGTCCTTCCTCCACATCAGAATGATCCAACCAGAATTCGTCTTCTGCCATTAATGCCTTGCCAGCTTCCTGTTGCTTGGCCAAGAGCATTTTGTTTTTTAGTACTCCGAGTTGCGAACCTTTGGCTTCCGACAATCTTTTGCGTAATGTCCGACCTTGCCACAGTTATAGCATTTGATCAGATCATCACCTTTCTTTTCAGTACTGATACAGTCATTCACATACTTTTTCTTTTCTTCCGGCTTCTTCTCAACAAATCTACTTCCTTCCACTTTTTCTCTATGCTCGTGGTTCTTTGAGCTTGATGAAGAGTATCTCTGAGAGTTAGACCCCGGTTTTTTGTAGAATTTCTTTTGAAAAGCACAAGTCAGTAAAAGCATTGCTTGCTTAAGATTCTCTCCATCATCTCCACCAGATTCAGACTCTGATTCAGAACTGGACATCACTATCTTCTTCTTATTCTTCTTCTCTTTCTCTCCAGCCACCAATGCTATGGGATCAACAACCTTTTCAGTTTTCTTCTTTTCTGCTCTTTTCTCTTCCACCTCTTCTTCATTTTGTCTCAACGTCTCGTATACCTCATGCAACGGAATGTTACTCAAGTCCTTCATCTGTTTCATCCGACGAGTATGTTTCTTCCATTCTGGTTGCAGGATGCTGAGGAACTTCACATTGTTTTCAATCTGCTGCTTCTTGACCTTGTTCTTGGAAAGCTCATTCAGAAGCAGAACAAACCTTTCATATGTGTCCTCCAGACTTTCATTCTCCTTCGCTTTAAACTCTTCATAGCTATTTATACAGTTAGCTACCTTCATCTGGTTGCCTACCTTTGAACCCAACATCATCTTCTGAAGCTGATCCCACATTGATTTGGCAGTTGCATTGTAGTTGTCTATCTTCACATAGATCTCATTTGTCATACTTTGTAAAAGCAAAGATCTGGCCTTTTTATCAGCATCAAACCGACTCTTTTGTGCATCAGTGAATTGAGCATACTCTTTATAAACTCTCTTTGTTTTCGGGGCTCCATCTGAGTCATTACCATCAGCAAGAATCGCATCAGGAATTTTTGGCATTGGACCATCTTCTATTGATGATAAAATATTCTTTCCATTTGTTTGCCTTTCAACAAAATCCAGAAATCTGTCTTTCCATTGCTCATATTCCCCTTTGAAGAGAACAGGGGGTTTGACATCAGTGCCAATCGAGAGAGTGTCTCTGGAAGTCATCTTCATCTACACTGTTTACTGATCGTCAAAAATTCAGAAAGTAAAGTTGGATCTACAAAAATCAAACTTAGTTAAATTTCAGAAAAAATTAGAAAAAAATGACTAAGTATGAAACTCGCATACCAAACAACAATAACAAAACGCGTAAATGCCTTCTTGCGAGTTTGAGAAACACGAACAAAGAAGGCTGCGTGAAGTCACTTCTCGCACACAATGATGTACGATATTGTGCTTCGCGCACGACACTACTTGCGAGAACCACAGTTCGCGCACGATGTACTCTGCGAGTTTCTACTTCTCGCACACCACAATGTGCGAGTGTTGAAACTTCTCGCAAGACCTTTGCGAGTTAGACACTTAGAAAAAATATTTGAAATCCAATTTCGCGCTAAATGTAAACGCGCAAGAACAGGGCCTTGCGAGTTTTGGACTTAGAAAAACAAAGATAAAAACACTTCGCGCACAACCTTCACTTCTCGCAAATCACACTTAGCGCACAAAGCTTTGGAAGAACAGTAACAACTCGCACCTAGGGTCGTGCGAGTTCCAGCTTCTTGCACGTCTCTTTTTGCGAGTTCTTGACTTCAAATTCAAAAACACAGTATCTTGCGAGTTCTTCGAGGCTTGCGAGTTCTTCCCTCTGCGAGTTCTTCGTTAGCGCGAAACTCAGATCTAGCGAGTTCTTCACTTGTAGAACTCGAAACATGATTTTTCCATTGAAATCGATTGAAACCTTTATCAATTGACTTGAAAATCTACATATAATACTTAGAAAGTCATGATGACCACTTTGAACAATGGCTCTGTCTCTCCACCAATCGAGCTCTCAGCCCCAGGTATGATTTCTTTCATAAAGTCTCCTAATCTGTAGTAGAGAGATACTGAGCAACCATCCTTCTCCAAATTGGTGGCTCCTTCCGTATCACTCACTTCAGTAACCCCTGATTCCCCTACCTGAGTGAAATCGGTGGCCAAAATGAAGAAAACCAAAGCCACCGATACCTCCGCACCTGTTTCTGAGACTATGCCACCAAAAAGCCTTTGATAGCTGCCCTCGTCTCCCACCACTCTCAAAAGCGGAGGCACTCTTCTTCTCCTCCTAAGTTTCCTCTAACGAGGCTTAGGAAACCTTTTGGGGCCAAACCATCTCAACCAGTCACCGATTCTCAAAAATCGGAGGCTGTTGAAATTTTCCCATCTGGGCCCGGGGACTCTGCTAAACCAAAGCCACCTTCTTCCACTGCCTCTCAAAAGTCTTTGGTCGTACAATCGGGGACCCCTATTATTCTCTCATCAACCTTTTTCTTGGTTGATAAGGATGACTTGGACTCCTCCCCAATCCAAGGTGCCTCTTTTCCACCTTACAACCTATCATCCGGGATTCTCAGTCCCGATGCTTCTGCACGATCCAAGGATGAATCTGCCTTTCCAGGAGCAGGTTCGGAGGATCCCAAAATCTTTTTCACTACTTACTTTCCGACACCGTGAATTAGTTGAGGGGGAGCAACTGACCACTCAAGCTTAAACTCTGTTGAAACTAATTTTGCGATGGTCTGTGTGATCAAAGCCACCAGACATTAGTTGAGGGGGAGTATGAATTGAGTGGGAACAACCAACCACTCAAGTTCAAACAATTCCGACTATTGTCTTTTGTATCTTTGTATATTTTTTTACTTTCTCATTCTTTACTCATTGTATTTATTTATTCATTTGTACATCTATATATTTTTATTCATTTGTAAATGTCGGATATACTTAAAAATCCAAATGAACAAAAATAATGGTCTATGTGAAAAGAACCCAAAAAGAGTAAATATGGGTCAAAATGAATTACTCTTCGTTTTATTCTTAAGTATGGATGACATCTTCAAATAGGGGGAGATTGTTGGGTCATCTGAAGATTTGAAGATGACCTCCCGATCTTCCATTTTGTATCATCATACTTAGAATATTTTGAGGTTCTTCTAGCAGCTTGGGTTCTATACAAATGTTCGATGAATTCGAAGATCAGCCGAAAAAGACAAAGAAGAAGTATATCTCTCAAAGCGGATTGAAGATGGACTTTTCAGCCTAAAGCCAAGCTATCTGCCTACGTGATCAACACCATCGGCCAGGATGGTGCCGATCTCATATCTTCAGGAGCCCAAAGATTTCTCACATCTTCTAGAGCCCGAAGATTTCTCACCTGTGTCGACTTGTCTCTCTGTTCACCATACTTGTATTTGATAAGTTTTGGTAGGAAAATATCAACGGCACAAACATATTGTACTTTTCTGAGAAAGTATATTTGTGATATCTTGCATTGACGTGGACCTCATCCGAAGATCAGAAAAATTATGTTTTGTATTTTACACTCTTTTAAGGAAAGGTCTACACCATCCTCTGCAGGTCAACACTTCAAGCCAAAAACACCTCAAGACAAAAGGTACATACTGTACCATGCAGAAGACCTGTGTTCATCCCTTGTTCAACAAGTGTCCCATGCATTAAATGTATGAGGCACTATAAATATGGAGGATGGTTCAACATGCAAAATTACTAGCTTTACAAGCCTTTAAGCTCTCTTAGTGCACTGACAATTTTCTCTCTACGAAGTTCTTTTGTTTTCTAAGTGTTTTACAATTGTTCTTCATTCTGTTTGTGTAAGATTGTTTGAACAGATTCCTCTGTTCTCTTCCGTAACAATCAAAAGTTTTCTATGTGTAATTTTGATTTCAAATCAATAAGAATTAAAATTAAGTTAAAAACTGTGTATTATATTCAACCCCATTCTACAATACTTGTCTTATTTATTTACTACTATCTGAGACCAACAATTGAGCTATCCTCTCAAATTCGTTATCTATGGGGAAGAGTCCCCAAGAAAATCTTCGAACACTATTTTTTTTTTGCTAATTGTGAGTATCCGTACCAATTCTTACACACATTCCAACTAATCTTGTGCGGCTTTGGAGAAAATAGTCAGAAAATTCCCCCTTGATCTTGGAGATTCGAATTAGTGACATATGGGTAGAAACCCCAAAAGCCCAAACTAGCAAATCCTTCAAGTTGGTGACCTATGGAAATGAGTCATATTATTTTTGGATGTAATATATTTCCTCCGTCCCAATTTATACTCCATTTGTTTTAAATTAAGTGTTCACCTTTTTATTTTAGTTTATCTCAAACCAAGTGTTCACTTTCAAAAGTAACTTTCAACTTTTCCATTCTACCCTTAATTATGTGATGTAGAAAGTTTTTCTTTATTATTAAGAGTTTTAGAAATGAGTAATAATAATACATATTTCTAAAACTGTATCATCTATTGTTGACATTTATTTTAAGACAGAGAGAATATTAGGAATTTTTTATTTTTGATTGTCGAATCAAATTTGTTATTAAATTATGTATCGAATCAAAATTTACATTAAAATCATATACACCACTTTGACGTTTGAATGCCACATTCATTTGAATTACGTTATTTATTAATCCTAAAAAAATTAATCCATATTAAAACATTATCAAATGTTATAACAGAAGTAAATGTACAGGGTCGTTCCTAAGGATTTTGATGCCCTGTGTGAGATACTAAAAAAATGTCCCTAGGCGGTTTGAAGTAAATGAAACGACAAAATCATCAACTCATTCTTCAACTGAATTTTCAATATTGTCAACAAACTCATTGAGATTTTCAGGCACATTTTCAGACCTAACAAAATATCTATTTAATGATCCTGTAAAGATTGAGCAATTTCTTACTGTTTTGTTTTTCTTTTTCTATTTTGTGCACCTGAAGGTTGTGATCTAGGAAACATGTTTACTACTAGTCGAGTATAGAAGAATAATACCTGTATTAAGATCGTGCTTCGTTCCTTTCTAGTTTTCCCTTTTCCAAATTAGTACCGGTACACTAGAACCTTTACTTCAATCTACAACTTAAAAGACAAGTAAAAACTATAATTAGTTTAACCAAAGTTGTAAACAAAATTCAAAAGACCAAAGTAACTCAGTAAGCCATTGACAAAAATCACAAAATCAGTAAGCCAAAGTTGTAAGCCAGTGACATAACTAGGAAACCAAAGTCGTAAGCCAATGACATAATTAGTAACTCAGTAAGCCATTGACAAAAATCACATAATCAATAAACCATTGTCAAAATAAGCCAAAATAAGTAAGCCATTGACAAATGAGCTTTAATTTCATCTTCTTAAAACTAGGTTTTTTTTCCCAAATTTCCATCATAATCAATTTTAAACACAGTGAAATAGATTATCAGTAACCACACAAGAGTTTCTGAAACTAGGGTTTAATTATCAATTATCAGTAAACCATACAAAAATTGGAAATTGGAAATACAATGAATTTAGAGTTTAGAAACAAAAATTATACCTGGGACAGTGAGAATTGGGAAGAAAATCAAGAAACAACACAACAAGAAATAGCAATCTTCTAGTGTTCCACAGAAGCCCACTCGCACAGATTGGGAAGAACCAAAGAAGTGAAGAACCGACAAAGAAATATTGAGAACTAAAGCACATAAGTCAGAACTAACAGATAGACCTGACAAAAACTGACACGACACGCTAACTCGACACGAAATAAACGGGTTTGGGTAATACATTTCAACCCGTTTAAGTAAACGGGTTGACACGACACGACACGAAAATTAAACGGGTAAGGTTAGGGTCAAAAATTTCAACTCGAAAATGACCCGAATAACCCGTTTATATATATTTTTTATAAGTTTTCTTTTTAATGCTTTGGATTTTTAATGTTTTAGATTTGGTTAAAACTTATAAGTTAAAACTATAAAATTTGGATTTATAATGCTTCCATTTGAATTTTGGATTTGTACTTCTTTGTGAATTTTTTATTTTTAATTTTTAGTTTTATAAATGTTAAATGGGTTAGGCGGGTTATGTCGGGTTAGGCGGGTCAGGTTAGGGTTGGGATTTTCTGACCCGTTTATTAAACGGGTTGGGTTAGGGTTAGTCATTCTCATCCCGTTTAACTTTGAACTCGACACGAACCCGACCCGACACGTTTGCCAGGTCTACTAACAGAAGAAATCCACTTGAGATTTGAGAAACAACGAAAGATTGAGAGTTGCCTTTGCTAAATGCCTAAATTGGTCGCATAGGTGAGACTGTGATGTGAATCGGCCGTATATCTTGTATATATAGTCACCGACGGCTGATAGCAAGCATCGGCCCATACATCGTCGACGCTAGAAGGCAGAAGCTTAAGAACATTATTTACTTTTTTTTTTCATTCTCCAATAAACAAATATGGGTTTTGAATTTTGTTATTAAAAATACAAACCTACAAATAACAAAATATGGACTTTGATTTTTTTAGTCCAAACCCAAATTATTAAACCTATACTACTGATATATAAAAATTTGATGCCCCTATCAGCTTTGATGCCCTGTGCGGCCGCACGGACAACACGGCCCCAAGGCCGGGCCTACAAATGTATCAAAACAGAAATAATTTTAACTTTGATTATATTTTTGGAAAATCGATTTTCAAAATGTAACTTTTAGAATTCTTTAGAACTAACTTTTAAAACTTTTTATTATTTTAGTTTTTTTTATTTTAAAAATATACATATATATGGTCATCTTTTTTTCTTAAAAGGTTTGAAAGTTTAGTTTTATAAAATAAGAATGAAACTATCTCGTTCAAGAAGTATCTACATTAATAGTTTAATTTGTTTCAAAATAAATATCTACTTTTAAAAGTAAGTCTACTTTCTTATACTACTATTAATTATGAAATGAATAATTTTTTTTCTTTTTAATTAATCATAATATTATCTTTTTATTAATTAAAAAATATTATAATTACATATTTTTAAACTACATACATTGACATTTATTATGGATCGAAAAGACTAATTGATTTGGTTTTAATATAAATTTGGCTTGCTTAATAAAATTTGAACTTGTGATGTAAGAGTGGCGGGGAGAGAGAGGGGTAAACACCGGTAATACTTACCTCTTTGCATGTGAGGCCTATTAAATGAGCTGGGGAAGTGTAAAAACCAATAAACATTTAATGTGTTCATTCATACATACACTTTGTTTTTAGAGTGAATTACATAAATGGTCCTTCGTAAATGCCTGTTTTACACTTTTCGTCCCTCAAGATCTGAAAGTACATTGTTGGTTCAAAAATCGAGTTTTTTAGCCCAAATTGGTCCCTCTCACTAACACCGTTAGATGAAACTCCGTTAAGTCTATCATGTGCCCCTCACATGAGGGGTATTTTAGTCTTTTTACCTATCTTCTTCAATCTCATATCCATCCCCAAGAACATTAATACTCAAGTCAAGAACATCATACTCAAGAACATTCAAATCAGATCTATCCCCCAAACTAAAACAAGATATGTGTTTAGATTACAAGTTTTATGAATTATTTTAGGTTTAAATCAAGTATTTTAGTAAAGAAAGAAACCCTACCAAAATAAAAGAAACCGCAGTACCGCGCCTTCTTGAATCTTCACCATTTTCCCAAAGCCACCGCCTCTACTTTTTTTCTCAAAGCCACCGCCTCCGCCTCCGTTAACCCCCCACCTCCTTTTCCCCTACCCTTTCTCTGGGCAAATCCCCACTCTTAACCATTCACAACCAAAACCATAACCTCATTAGATTTAAGGGTGGAAGTCGAAAAACGAGAACCCCATTAGAAATTTCATTTAGGTTTTAATTTTTGTTTATAATTTTTCTGGCGATGAGTAGTACACAAGAGGCAACGTTAAAGGGTATTGCAGAGAATGTGAAAAGGAAGGATGGTGGTGGATAGGACTCATGAACCGTTGGAGTGGAGGAAGTTTCGAGGTTCTTGCTTCGATTTCTAGATGCGACCGCCACCCAGATGAGGTGGAAATCGTGAAACCGCAAACCTACTGTTAGATCACATATCTATTGGATTCAAGATCATCCAATCTGAAGATCCAATCTGAAGCTAATGCCGGAAAGTCGACTCTCGATACAAAGTCTAATGTCGTTTGTAATAAATGTCGAAGTAAATTATTGTTTATTGTAATTTGAGTATTTAGTTTAAATATCTAATTATGTTAGATATTAGTTTGTTATTTAATATCTAAGTTATTTAGATATTAGTTATTAGATAATATCTAGATATTAGTTAGTTAGTTAGATATTAGGTGTTTGTGTGTTTGAGAAGCTATCGTTCAAGAAAATCAGATCACATTTTTACACACACACTCAAGGTGAAAAACAGAGAGAACACATCGAGAGCTTCAATAGATCAATCTTGTAACCATTGTTATTAATCTAAATAGGTTGGTAATCGTTTAATGTGTTTGTATTGATAAAACTTGATAAGTATTGTGGACCGACAATTGGTATCAGAGCCTGATAAGAGATTCAATCAAGTTTTTTCAACACCGACTCTGTGTTCTTATTTTCAAAATCATTTTCGTGATTTAGTGTGTTTTTAGGTTAGAAATCGATCAGGTTGTGATCGATAGGTGTGCTAGATCGAGTTGTTATAGTTTGTTTTCAGAATAGAGCTTAAATCGAGTTCCAATTTGTGATTTTAGTGATAAAACAGTCGACTTTTTAAAGTCACTGTACCATCGATTTGCTTTTTAAAGAGTGAGTTTTATCGAAATCGAGTGGTAACAATCTGTTCTAGAAGTGTTTGTAGTCACTTTGCTAGAGTTTGGTACTGCTAATCGTGGAAAAACATGTTTTTTTGTTGAAATTCGAAGTCACAGGGACGAACTCGCGCAAACAAAGGGACGAACTCACGCAAGTTAAACTTTGCGTGACCCACTTTGCGCCATAAACGCTTCACGCAGTCCACTTTGCGTCACCAACTGATCACGCAAACTCCATCTTGCGCCACTCAAAGCTAACGCAAAGTCTCATTTTGCGCGACCAACGTATAACGCAAAGCCCAATTTGCGCCACCAAAAGATCACGCAAACGTCAACTCTCGCGACCAACGGATCACGCAAAACTCAGTACGCGCGATCAACTCTTCACGAAAAGCACAAGTCTCATCTTGTGCCAGCCTCACGTAGCGCAAACCTATTGTGCGCCAGAATCTCATCGTGCAAAGCTCAATTCGCGCGACCATCTTGTAACGCAAACCTCACTTCGCGCCACGTACATCTCGCGCAAACCATTCTTTGCGCCAACTACCACTAGCGCAAATCTCATTTGCGCCACCTTCTAAAAACGCAAAGTTTTCCAGACTTGGATCTTTTTATTCAGAATGACATCCAGAGAAGCCCTTGCAATCGGAACTGACACCAAACCACCAGTTCTCTTTAAAGGAGAATACGAACAGTGGAAAGATCGGTTCCTGAACTTTATTGACAAACATGAGTTGGGTGAATTCATCAGGAAATCGATAGAAGAAGGGATTATGAAACCAGTCACGACGACTCGTATGGTTGGAACTGTGCCGACACAGTATGAACTTAAGTATCATGAGCTTGATGATGATAACCTAAAAAGAGAAAAAGGTGATAGATTATCGAAGTCATACATTCTACAAGGGATTCCAAACGAAATCTATGTAAAGAATGACAGCTATAAAGCCTCGGGCAAAGAGATATGGGATCAGCTAGAGAAGATGATGCTGGGTTCAAAGGTTGGGAACCAGCTCAAACTTTCCAACTGCCTAAATGTTAGACTGTAATTGTATTCAAGATTAAATGAGGGTCATTATTGTAATTGTTGTAATAGTTGTTTGTGTGTGTTGTAAGAGAGCTTAGAAGGTTTGATCTTGCTTGGTCATGTTGACCTATATATAAGCAAGTCCTTGTATTGTTTCTAAGTGAGAGAGAGACTTGTGTAAGTAAGAGATTAAGTGTGTGAAAGTGAAGGTGTAATATTGGTGGTTGTTACGAGAGAGTAAGAATACACACACACAAAGAACAAACACACATACGTGAGATCTGTGACTAATTGTTAGATCTGTGATTAATTGTAATTCATATGTTTGATCTAATAAAAGTGTTTGTGTCAATCTAAATGTGATATAGCTAGTAATTCTTGGGCCACAATTGGTATCAGATCCAAATCCGTTTGAAAATCAAGAAAATGTTTTGAGTCGTACTGTTCACGTCACTGTTCATAAAAGTTCAAACCGATTTTGAGTTTTAGTGAAAATTCTGAGTTGAAATCGATTAGGTTATGTTCGTTTTGTGAAATCGATCGAGTTACTATCTTTTAATTCTTGAAATCCATGTGATTTGATCATAAATTTGAAGATTTGGTGTTTTTCGAGTTCTTGAGTTTCACGTACTGTTCTTGAATTAAAATGTGATGATTTGTGTTTTTAATCGAAATTGCTTGTTATGATTGTGTTCGAAATGTGTTTGTGAATGAATTGTCAAAATTTCAGATTGAAATTCGAGGTTTAGATAAGTTTTTGATGCAAATTTGTTGATTTTAGAAGTATGCGTTTCATTCATCTGAGATGTGTGTTTCATTCATCAGATGTGCGTTTCATTCATCTGAGATGTGCGTTTCACGACACAAACGCATTATGAGTCTTGTGTTTCAAGGCGCACACGCACAATAAGTTTTCATTCTGAGTCTTGCGTTTCAAAAGCACAAACGCATAGTTTAAATTGTGCGGGTCATTCGACAAACGCATAGTTAAATTGTGCGGGTCATTCGACAAACGCATAGTTAAGTTGTGCAGGTCTCACTACAAACGCACAGTTTGGTTTGCGTTCCTTACTTGACACGACGAGTGTAGTTTGCGTTTCACACTTAGAATTTTTTTTTTGGGAAATTTTCAAAACTGTAACACACCCTTTGCGGGACCCCCGTGCTAAGTCTGCGAAGGGGGACAAAAGTTCTTTCTGTGATCAAAATCTCTGAATTTTTTTTAAGATTTCAGTAATTTTCTTGATTTGATTGGATTTAAAGATCTTTACTAGCTAATATTTTTCATCTTGTGAAGGTACATACATCTTTCAATCATGGCAAATGAATTTCTCTCTATGGGATCTCATATAAAGCCTCCGGTCTTATCTGTTGGAGATTATTCACAATGGAAGAAAAGAATGATTCAGTTCTTAAATCTAAAGAACAGAGATTATATGACATCTATTATAGATGGTCCGGGAAATCCACAATCATTTGTACCTGGACAAGCAGCCACAACTACATCTCCAGCAATCGCAGATCGATACGTGCCAAAACCATATCAATTCTTTACTGATGTGGAAAAGGCAAGACATAAGATAGATGAAGAGGCACTTATCTATCTTACTATGGCAATTCCTAATGACATCTACAATCGCGTAGATAGTAGGGAATCTGCAAAAGATTTATGGGATGAATTGGAGAGACAGTTTCAAGGATCAAAGAAGTCAATTCAGACAAAGCTGAATCAGAGTATAAATGCATATGAAGGTTTCCATGCGAAAGAAGGAGAGACTTTGTTGGAAACATACAATCGTTTCAATGTGATACTGAATGACCTAAGGAGAAATGGGATGAACAAGTCAGAATCAGAGATCAATTATAAGTTCATCAAGAACTTGAACCCAGAATGGAAAAGCTATGCTATCAACATTCAGATGACCAAGGATATGGCACAAGAAGACGTCAATGATATCTTCACAACTTTATCTCAGCATGAGGATGAAGTAAAGCAGCTTGGTGCTGAAAAGAAGATGGTCAAAGATTCTTTAGCCTTAATGTCTGAACGTAAGAAAGGGTCAAGTTCCAAGTCCAGTTCTTCTTACAAGTCAAAGTCAAGGAAATCCAAAGATCTTCTAACTGAAGTTACTGATTCAAGCACTGATCAATCTTCTACTGAAAGTGAAGAATATTCAGATGAGGATATGCAACGATTCGCTGAAAATCTGGCTCTTCTCACAAAGCACTTCAAAAGCTTTGGAAAGAACAAGTACAAGCCGAAATATGAGAGTTACAAGAAAGACAAGTACAAACCGAGATCTGAAAAGAAGTATGAGAAAAGAGGAGAGAAAAGAGATGAAAAGCGAGAAGAGAAGAGAGAAGGAAAGAAAGAAGAGACTGAGCCGAAATATGGTAGATGCTATAACTGTGGAAAACCAAGTCATTTTTCCAAGGATTGCAAGTTCAAGCATACAAAGAATTCTGAATATTATGCTCGGAAAACACTGTTAGTAAAGAAGGTGGAAGAAGGTCAGAACTTAATGGCGGAAGAAGAGAATTGGTTGTACAAGAGTTCTGATGACGAATCTGCACACTTTACTCAGGTGTGTATGATGGCCAAAGTAGATGAGGACATTGGATCATCTTCTGATCATTCTGACTGTGGTTCCGAGGTACGTATTCAATCCTTAAAGGCTCAAGTTAAGTTCATGAAAGAAGAATTTAAATCTTTAAAAGGCAAACTTAGTCATGAAAGACAAACAATGTTGAATTTTCGTGATGAAAATTCAATGTTGAAAGATGTGGTTAAGGAAAAGGAATTTGAAAAAGATTGTTTGAAAAAGGACAAAGATGTTTTAAATTCAAAGATATCTGAGCTTGAAAAAGATCTTGTAAACTTAAATGCTGAAAAAGGTGATTTTCAACTAAAATTTGAAGCATGTTTTCAAGAAAGAAACGAGGCATATTGTAAAATCAAGCAACTGGAGGATTTAAATCTGAAAAGAGGACAGACTGAGCAAACATTAAATCTTTTAACAAACAAACTCCAAGATGTCAGATTTTATAATGTTAAAAAAGGTTTAGGTTTTGAACCAAATACTGTTTTGAAAAGAGCACCAGAAAATTTGTATAATTTTGATAAAATGGGCTCTAATTCTACAAAACCTGATATTCATGATACTTTTGTAAAAGGTAAAGTTGTGAATGAAGATGACATTTCATCTTGCGCTGATTCTATTTCATGTTTAAAATCTGTTGGTTTTACTTATAAAGATTTAAATGAAAGTTACAAAACAAGAAAGATAGAATTTAGTGAATTTACTTGTCTATTTTCTCCTTGTTTACCAACAGAATCAACCAAGGTTGAAGAAAATAATACTGAATCTCAGTGTCAGTTTGATGAATCTGATTTAGAAACTGATGTTGAGAATCAAGTGTTATCATCTGATTTATTCACGACAAATTCCTCAAATGGTTCAGAAAGTGAAAATATCATGAATCAAAACCTTAATTCTGATTTTTCAAAAATTATGACTGAGGAGATTTTTACAGAAATGATGAATGCTTCAGATCCTGTTCCTATTATAGAGAAGATGGAATCAAACTCTGAGGTAAATCAAACATCTAATTTTGAGAAGCAAATCACAGATCTTCAAAAGACAATTGAAGAGTTAGAAGATGAGAATGTTGATCTCAAATTCAAACTTGACAAGTCTTCTGAAGAAAACAAAGAACTCTCTAAAGAGTTAATTATTTTAAAAAATGATTTGTTTCAACAAAATCTAAAGGAGAAAAAGATGTTTGACTCTACAAACTGGAATGTTCATTCTAATCCAGAGTTTGATACTGTTAATTCTAAATCTTCAGTTGTTTATACTTCTACTCCTGAATATCCACCTAGTATTTTTGAAAAAGGAGAAACATCAAAGGCAAAATCATCTTCTTCAAAGAACACTAACAAGATTCTGTTTCCTGTTTCAGATGTAAAAAGGCAGAATGGTAAATGAGAAAGGGTGAAAAATGTGAAGGAAAATAAAGTTGCTATAAATAAATGTAAAATTAGTGATAGTGATAGTTTGATGTGTAAAAATTCAAACGTTTCCAAATGTCAAAGTTGTATGAATGATTGTACTTCATTGGGTAAATCGAAGCTTTTGACATATGCACGTAAGAATTTTATTTGCAAACACTGTCATGATAATGCATTTATCATTCCTTCTATTCATCCTAAATCTAAAGTTGCCAGAAAAACATCTCATGTCAATTCAGCTTCAAAATCCTTAACTCATCAGGCTAAAAATTTTCATGCTAAGTTTGATCATTTTTCGAAAAAGAAAACATTTCATGAGCTTAATGTTAAAATGGTATGGAAATGGGTACCTAAGCCTCACTATGAGTGGCGAATTAAGGCTAAGGTAGATGATATTGATGAATTGCGAAAAGCTAACAAGAAAGGACCCATCTGGATATGGGTACCTAAACAGAAATGAGTTGTTCTTTTTGCAGGCCTCACATACATGGTATATAGATTCAGGATGCTCGCGCCATATGACAGGATTTAAGCATCTACTTCACAATTATGTTGAGGAACCTGCCCGTACTGTAAGTTATGCTAATTCTGAGGTTACTGGATACATTTAAGCACACGGATCGTTAACAAATGGCATCGTGACAATCAAAAGAGTACTATACGTAGAAGGACTTGATCATAATCTTTTCAGTACAAGTCAATTCTGCGATAGTAAATTTCAAGTTCGGTTTACGGATAAATGCTGTTATATTGAAGATAAAGATGGTCGTGCAGTTTTTAAAGCCAAGCGGAATGCAAATCTTTATTTTGTGAATTTTCCAACACTTTCTGCATCAAGACCTGTTTCTCTGATTGCAAAAGCTTCACGAGCTGAAAGTTGGATATGGCATCGGCGTCTGTCTCATCAAAACTTTGATGCGATTAATCAATTGGCGAGACAAGGTATTGTCAAAGGTCTACCAGAACTAAGGTTTGAGAAGAATTCTCTTTGTCCAGCTTGTGAAATGGGAAAGATGAAGCGAACATCTCATAAAGCAAAGACAAAATTCTCATCTTCAACACCTCTTGAATTGATACATATGGACCTTTGCGGCCCGATGAGGACTCAGTCTATCAATGGTAAGAAATATATTTTGGTCATGATAGATGAGTACTCCAGATATACTTGGCTGGAATTCTTAAGGAACAAATCAGATGCAGCAGAGCTGATCATTGAGTTTTTAAAGAAGATTCAGGTTTGACTACAACTACCGATTATATCTTTGAGAAGTGACAATGGCACGAAATTCAAGAATGAAAAGCTTTAGAGTTATCTCATATCTGTTGGGATCTCTCACAACTTTTCTGCTGCCTACACTCCTCAGCAAAACAGTGTAGTTGAAAGGAAGAATCGAACACTGGTGGAAGCTGCAAGGACAATGTTAGCCTATTCCGAATTGCCAATGTTTCTGTGGGCTGAAGCCGTAGCTACTACGTGTTTCACACAAAATCGCACGATTGTCATCAAATGACATAAAAAGACAGCGTATGAACTTATTAATCATCGAAAACCGAATATTAAATTTTTTCGTACTTTTAGTTGCAGGTGTTACATTTTCAATGATCGAGACAATCTTGGTAAGTTTGACAAGAAGGCTGACGAAGGTTATTTCATTGGTTATTCGTTAACATCTAAAGCCTATCGGATTTACAATAGACGAACCAAGACGATAATGGAGAGAATTAATGTGTCATTCGATGAATCATCAACGTTGACTTCTGAACACAACAGTTCAGAACTCAAACTTAAACAGAAAGTTTCTATTCAAGACGGAATAGAACCTGAAGTCCAACAGAATAAGTCTTCTAATTCAAATAAAATTATAGCTGAATTAGACTTATTATTTTTTGATGCTTTTATGGATATTTGTGCAGATTTTGAAAAATCAAGCATATCCGCATCAACTTCAGAGGTTCCAATTATAATAGCAGATATTTCAGGACCTTCTGAAAATGTCACAATTTCAACCACATCAGGTACATCTCCACATATACATTATGAAGATACTAATGTTGATTCTGTGCATGCAGATCCAAATTCTGCAACAGAAGTTCCGAGTGATTCTTCTATTGCTCCGGAAATATTTACTTCAGAAGAGGCTGTACAAGATGTCCTAAGCACATCTGGGGTTGATAAAGATTTACCTGCAGTATATGATGAATATGAGGAAGATAATACTCAAGCTGAAATTCATCCGATTCCAAGTACAATGAAATGGACAAGAGATCACCCACTTCACAATATTATTGGTGATGCACAATCGGGTGTACAAACGCGTGCAGCATCGGCTAATTTTTGTTTATATTCAAGTTTTTTAAGTTCTCTCGAGCCGAAGAAAGCTTCAGAAGCTTTGCGTGATCCAGATTGGATACTGGCGATGCAAGATGAACTTCTGCAATTTGAGAGGAACAAAGTTTGGCGACTTATACCACCTCCAGAAGGAAAATCCGTTATTGGAACAAAGTGGGTTTTCAGAAATAAGAGAGATGAATCTGGAGTTGTAGTTCGAAATAAAGCTCGCCTTGTTGCAAAAGGGTTATTGTCAACAGGAGGGGATTGATTATGATGAAACGTTTGCTCCTGTGGCACGACTGGAAGCCATACGTATCTTCTTATCTTATGCAGCGCATAAAAATTTTACGGTCTTCCAAATGGACGTAAAATCAGCATTTTTAAATAGGATATTGCATGAAGAAGTATATGTTGCTCAACCAGAAGGATTCATTGATCCAAAGAACCCTGATCATGTCTATGTCTTAGACAAAGCCTTGTATGGACTCAAACAGGCACCAAGAGCTTGGTATGAAACTCTAACTCAATTCTTACTTGCTTCAGGATTCAAGAAAGGTACAATTGATACTACTCTCTTTCTGAAAAAGCAAGGTGATGATATGATTCTGATCCAGATTTATTTAGATGACATAATTTTCGGTTCTACAAATCCAAAGTTTTGTAAATTTTTTTCAAGAATTATGGAATCTCGTTTTGAAATGTCAATGATGGGTGAACTAAATTTTTTCCTTGGTCTTCAAGTGAAACAATTACCCGAAGGCATTTTCATCAATCAGTCAAAATATATTCAAGATATTTTAAAGAAATTTAACATGACTGACAGTTCAGTGATGAAAATACCGATGGCAACGGGCACACTTTTAGATGCAGATCTTTCTGGCAACTCAGTAGATCAAAAAGTGTATCGTAGCATGATTGGTTCACTGCTGTATTTAACTGCCAGTAGACCGGATATTATGTTTGCTACATGTTTCTGTGCGAGATATCAAGCTAATCCGAAGGAATCACACCTGGTTGCTGTAAAAAGGATACTTAGGTATCTTAAAGGTTCTACTGAGTTAGGCCTTTGGTATCCTAAGGGTTCGTCTTTTGATTTAACTGCCTATACTGATGCTGATCATGCAGGTTGCAAACTGTATAGAAAGAGCACCTCTGGTTCTTGTCAGTTCTTAGGTGATTAGTTGGTTAGCTGGACATCTAAGAAACAAAATTGTGTTTCTACATCCACCGCCGAGGCTGAATACGTAGCTGCCGCAAGCTGCTGTTCACAAGTCCTCTGGATGCGAACACAGTTAAAAGATTTCGGATATACTTACCAACGAGTCCCTATCTACTGTGATTCTAAGAGTGCGATTGCGATAACAGCTAATCCAGTAGAACATTCCAAGACGAAACACATCGACGTGCGTTATCATTTTATAAAAGATCATGTTGAGAAGGGAGATATCGAGATGCACTTTGTGACTACAGACTACCAGTTAGCTGACCTTTTCACCAAGCCGTTGGATGAAAAGAGGTTTACCTTTTTAGTTAGCAAACTTGATATGTTAAATGCTACTTCATGATTCTAGGGGGAGTTTTCTAAACTTGTACTTTATTTGCATATATTTTAGATATTTCATCATATGCTATTTGACTAAAGCGGAATCATTTTTATAATGATTACCAGAATCTTTTTCTTGCAGGATATTTTATGTGACAATGGCTATTGGACAATTCAGTTCAAAACCCGTAATCAAATGTTTTTTTCTGAAGGATGCTTTCTTGATTATATCTTTTCAGAAAGTTTTTCATTTGAAAGGAAGTTTAGAAATTATATTGCTATATTTTTTTTATAATAATATTTCTAACAAGATTGATGTTTTACAGATATCAAGGGGGAGGATATCTATTCAAGGATACTTTACTTGCTATATTCATTCCAGGGGGAGTTAAGGATTCCAATCCACAGGTATAACATTCTAATCCTTATACTCTAACACTTGTGAAAGAAGAACAACTTTCACTTGTGAAAAATGGTTTTAAAATGTTCAAACCACTTCATGATCTTAACATGTTTTTATGATTTGAGAAGTGTGAATTTTAAATGATTTTTGGATACTTGAGAGTCTTATATGTTTATCTGACCGTGTGTTCTTTAAAAGAATAATACTTGTGTATTTTCTTTTCTATATACGTTGTCAAGTATTCATACACACACTGGTTCAGTATTTTCAAATTGACTTTGTTATTACCATGTATCAAATGATATATCTTTCTATGGTAATACTCCCGTCGTTTGGTATTCATAATTGTTTGAATCAAACGTCATTTCATTTTTTTAAATGTGCTTTCATTGATAATATGTTTATATATTGTTCATATAAACAACATACGTCTTTGAATTCCCAAATATTTTTTCTTCATGATAATTTGATCTGATCTTAATCATTGTCAAATTCTCAAAACATTTCTATTCTTTTCATTCATATAAAGTTTTGAGAAATCTTAAATGTTCAAAATGCTCAAATTTCATTTCTGATTTTTGAATGAGCATACAAACACTGTCATATGATTTCTTGTGCTTTACATGTCAAGAAAATCATTGAACAACATGTACTTTTAGGAACATGGGATTCAGTGTGAGTGCTTACTAGATCTTCCATGGATTCACGATAACCAGTGTTTCCTACCCCGAAAGAATTCCTTTGAGTGATTGAGGGGAGAGGGGTCTAAAAGAATTGAGTGTGGGAGTGAGCTGAGGTAAAATGGAAATGAGAGATTGGTTAGATGTGAACTTAAATGTTTAAAAGAAAGAGGGTGAGAGAACAGAGTTAAAAGAATATTAGAACTCTGCACCAAACATCTTTCTGAGCCGGGTAGCCACATTACTGATTGGTTCACATTTCTTTCGTGACCATCATTGAAATAGGCAAATAACCCATGCCATCTCTTGCATAAAACCTCCCTAGCTACTCATTCTTTTCTTAAAAAGAGAATGTTTCATATTTTCTGGGGAAGCAACACATAATCTATCGGATCTTCACTTGGAAGATACTGATATTGAAAAAGAAGGAAAGTTGTCCTACCTTCGAACCTTTCTCATGCACGTTGAGTCCATGTATAATCATTGCTGTCTCAGTGATTTACATACTTTGAGCCTTATGAAACACAATCATTGTGCTAATTCTTTCAGAACACATGCACGAGCACATAGAGAATATGTTTTTCTGTCAGAACATTCATAGAATTACCTTGTGTTTTTCAATGATTGAATGGAAGTCCTGGGGAGTCATCATCAAACAAGCTCGTTATATTGTACATTTGTTATACACAATAACTTCGTTTTACTGACAAGAACTTCTAACTGTTTCATATGTTGATTCAGGGTTACCATTTTTATTTCGTTTGAATTTGAAAAGATTCAGATGAATATGTTCGTGAATCTAAGGCCAATCCAGATCAGATGTGAGAATGATTTTCCTATATGGGGAGATTGTCTATTATCCAAAGGAGGAGATGAAAGTTCTTGAAGAATGTGCTTATCAGATGATGGGAAGTTCATTCAATGACGGATCTGACTTTGAAGTGTTTTAATGATTTTGATTCTTACAAATCATTAAAAAGGGGGAGAATAATCAAAGTTCAAGATCAGATTGAAGTTTTAAAGATTTCAGAGGAGATAAAGTTTTCAGTTGATTGAAGTCAAAGATTAAAGAAAGTTTGTCAAAGAAAGCTTATCAAAGAGAAAGTCAGAGTTTATGCAAAAGTTAATTCAAAGAGAGAGACAAGTTTGAAGAATTGTCAAAGTTTTCAAGATGTCAAAGCTAGAAAAGATTTGAAGTTGAAGTCAATTCTGAAGATATAAAGACCTGAAGATTATTGCCAATTTTTTTTTTAATCTTGAATCCAAAGGGGGAGATTGTTAGACTGTAATTGTATTCAAGATTAAATGAGGGTCATTATTGTAATTGTTGTAATAGTTGTTTGTGTGTGTTGTAAGAGAGCTTAGAAGGTTTGACCTTGCTTGGTCATGTTGACCTATATATAAGCAAGTCCTTGTGTTGTTTCTAAGTGAGAGAGAGACTTGTGTAAGTAAGAGATTAAGTGTGTGAAAGTGAAGGTGTAATATTGGTGGTTGATGAGAGAGAGTAAGAACACACACACACACAAAGAACAAACACACATACGTGAGATCTGTGACTAATTGTTAGATCTGTGATTAATTGTAATTCATATGTTTGATCTAATAAAAGTGTTTGTGTCAATCTAAATGTGATATAGCTAGTAATTCTTGGGCCACACTAAACAGTTATGAAGAATTTAAAGGCAGAAGTGGAGAGTCTCTAGAAGGAACTTATGACAGATTTGTGACCTTGCTTAACGAACTAAGCAAGAACAAGGTCACCAAATCTTAAATCGAGCTAAACGTCAAATTCCTAAGTATTCTACAGCCAGAATGGAAGATATTTTCCAGACAGATGAAGCAGATCAAGGATCTGAATGAGATTCCACTTCATGAGGTGTATGAAACCCTCAAACAAAATGAAGAAGAGGTGGATGAAATTCTAGATGAAAAGAGGCAGAAAGTAAAGACAGTTGAAGACACAGTTGCTCTTGTTGTCAAGAAGAAGAAGAACAAAACGATTGTGTATGAATCAGAAGAAAATGAAGCTTATGCAAACTCTGACTCGGATGACTGTGAACAACTGAAGCAGGCTATGCTCATGCTGACTAAGGCCTTTCAGAAGAAGTTCTACACGAAGCCAAGTTCAAACAGTCAGAGGTATTCTTCTGGTCCTAAAAATTATGCTCATAAGGAAAGGGTTGAAGGAAGTAGATATGAAGGAAAAAGTTTGAAGGGAAGAGAATAGAGGAGAAGAAGCCATAAGAGAGAAGGTATCTTGCTGAAGGAAAGAGAATAGAGTAAAGGAAACCGGAAGAAAAGAGGTTTCAAGCTGAAGGATCCAGTCAGTCATAACCACCAATGTGCTACAACTGTGGCAAAACAGGTCACTTTGCCAGAGACTGCCGAAGACCCAACGTCAGAAACTCCGACTACTACAAGAACAAGATGCTTTTTGCGAAGCAACAGGAGGCGGGTAAGGCACTGATGGCAGAGGATGAATACTGGCTTGATCATTCAGACGAGGAAGAAAAGGATGAAGAGAAGGATGAAGCAGTCAACATATGCTTGATGGGATAGCAGGAATCAGACGCTGAAGCAGATTCAGAAGAGGATGAGAAAGATGAGGTATGTGATTTATCTTATTCAGATTTCATAAATAAAATGCATGCCATGAATTTAAAACAACAAGAGTTAGAGTCGAAGCTTAAGCGAGAAAATGGTGTTATAACTGACAAAAACCAATCGATACAGAAACTTAGCAATGAAATTGCTGAGAGAGAAGTATTGATTGAGGTTTTTACATAGAAACAATGACACCAACGCCAAAGAAAAGACAATAATTCTTAAAGAGAATTCTGAAGTCAAGTCTAAACTGAGAAAGAGTGAGCTTGATTTAATAGAGCTTACGAAAATGCATTCTTCGTGTACTGAAGAAAACAAAACTTTAATTGCAAAATTAGATGCTTTGGAAAAGAAGTTATACTCATTAGGTCAAAGTGAGCAAACCATTCATCTAAACAAACCGAAAGAGGATAAAGAAAATTGGGGAATCGGTTATGAGAATCCTCGTTATCTTAAAAACGGTATATCTGAAGTGCCTGCACTTTATGATTTTACGTTCTTAAGACTCTCTCATTGATGCCTTGAACTTAAAGTTTTCTGTACTGGATTATCAAATAAGGATGAAGCCATAGAAACGGAACAATGGAGGAAATCATCTAAAGTTCACCTTCCATTTTATTATGCGAAGCTGAATAATAGTTATGATAAAAAAGATGAAAATAAATCTCTTTCAAATGACTTCTTTCAAAGTTATTCTGTCAAAGAAATGGAGGCAAAGCCTGTTAAAGGTAAACTTTATATCCCTCCTCTTGTTTTGGAAAGTAAGATTTCCGAACTCAAGGACTCTTTAACAGATGAAAGACTTTTGATTGAGATTGAACAAAAAGTTTTTTCTAACGTGCTGAAAAATGTAATTATTTCAAAGGAACTTATGATAGATTTGTGACCTTGCTAAACGAACTAAGCAAGAACAAGGTCACCAAATCTTAAATCGAGCTAAACGTCAAATTCCTAAGTATTCTATAGCCAGAATGGAAGATATTTTCCAGACAGATGAAGCAGATCAAGGATCTGAATGAGATTCCACTTCATGAGGTGTATGAAACCCTCAAACAAAATGAAGAAGTGGTGGATGAAATTCTAGATGAAAAGAGGCAGAAAGTAAAGACAGTTGAAGACACAGTTGCTCTTATTGTCAAGAAGAAGAAGAACAAAACGATTGTGTATGAATCAGAAGAAAATGAAGCTTATGCAAACTCTGACTCGGATGACTGTGAACAACTGAAGCAGGCTATGCTCATGCTGACTAAGGCCTTTCAGAAGAAGTTCTACACGAAGCCAAGTTCAAACAGTCAGAGGTATTCTTCTGGTCCTAAAAATTATGTTCATAAGGAAAGGGTTGAAGGAAGTAGATATGAAGGAAAAAGTTTGAAGGGAAGAGAATAGAGGAGAAGAAGCCGTAAGAGAGAAGGTATCTTGCTGAAGGAAAGAGAATAGAGTAAAGGAAACCGGAAGAAAAGAGGTTTCAAGCTGAAGGATCCAGTCAGTCATAACCACCAATGTGCTACAACTGTGGCAAAACAGGTCACTTTGCCAGAGACTGCCGAAGACCCAAAGTCAGAAACTCCGACTACTACAAGAACAAGATGCTTTTTGCGAAGCAACAGGAGGCGGGTAAGGCACTGATGGCAGAGGATAAATACTGGCTTGATCATTCAGACGAGGAAGAAGAGGATGAAGAGAAGGATGAAGCAGTCAACATGTGTTTGATGGGAAAGCAGGAATCAGACGCTGAAGCAGATTCAGAAGAGGATGAGAAAGATGAGGTATGTGATTTATCTTATTCAGATTTCATAAATAAAATGCATGCCATGAATTTAAAACAACAAGAGTTAGAGTCGAAGCTTAAGCGAGAAAATGGTGTTATAACTGACAAAAACCAATCGATACAGAAACTTAGCAATGAAATTGCTGAGAGAGAAGTATTGATTGAGGTTTTTACATAGAAACAATGACACCAACGCCAAAGAAAAGACAATAATTCTTAAAGAGAATTCTGAAGTCAAGTCTAAACTGAGAAAGAGTGAGCTTGATTTAATAGAGCTTACGAAAATGCATTCTTCGTGTACTGAAGAAAACAAAACTTTAATTGCAAAATTAGATGCTTTGGAAAAGAAGTTATACTCATTAGGTCAAAGTGAGCAAACCATTCATCTAAACAAACCGAAAGAGAATAAAGAAAATTGGGGAGTCGGTTATGAGAATCCTCGTTATCTTAAAAACGGTATATCTGAAGTGCCTGCACTTTATGATTTTACGTTCTTAAGACTCTCTCATTGATGCCTTGAACTTAAAGTTTTCTGTACTGGATTATCAAAAGAGGATGAAGCCATAGAAACGGAACAATGGAGGAAATCATCTAAAGTTCACCTTCCATTTTATTATGCGAAGCTGAATAATAGTTATGATAAAAAAGATGAAAATAAATCTCTTTCAAATGACTTCTTTCAAAGTTATTCTGTCAAAGAAATGGAGGCAAAGCCTGTTAAAGGTAAACTTTATATCCCTCCTCTTGTTTTGGAAAGTAAGATTTCCGAACTCAAGGACTCTTTAACAGATGAAAGACTTTTGATTGAGATTGAACAAAAAGTTTTTTCTACCGTGCTGAAAAATGTAATTATTTCAAAGGCTTCTAAATCTGATGACATGTTTGGTTCATCAAACGGAGGGTTTGATTTTCTTAACTATGACAGTGGTTTGGATGGTTGTTTTGAACAATTTGATTTTAATGCGAAAATTCCTAACCATTCATCTTTTGTTGTGAAATCTTTGGGAAAAACCAGTATGCCTGTTAACAGTGCAAAATCAACGAAAGTTGATAACTCAGTCTCTGTGAAAGCTAAAAATGCTAAAGGTAAGATTAAATCTAAGCATTCACAGAAACCGAACACTACTGGTAATCCGAAGATGAAGCATTCGTTTGTTGCTCAGAAGTCTAACTCACGAGTTTCACATGTTTCAGATCTGAGCAAGCAAAGGCCAGAAGTTAAATCTAAGTGGCTACCGAAACAGAAGCTTGACAAGGTTGATAAATCGTTTTGTAGTGTTAATTGTAGTAAGACTTTACCTAGTAAAGATGTTTTGAAAGCGAATGTTGCTACTATTTTGAAATACTCTTTTACCCAACTATTCCAGTTATCTAAATCTGCTAGAAAGTCTTTTATTTATGATAAACATGTT
This sequence comes from Arctium minus, assembly GCA_954870635.1. Classification (NCBI taxonomy): domain Eukaryota; kingdom Viridiplantae; phylum Streptophyta; class Magnoliopsida; order Asterales; family Asteraceae; genus Arctium; species Arctium minus. Next base: position 36,828,472 of record OX941087.1, on the reverse strand, counting down.
TCTACTTCTTGTCAAGATTCTGAGATTTGGTTTGGAAATTATCATGTGCATTCATATCATTCATCTGATTCATTTGATTTTCAAAAGAAAAGAGGACCCAATTTCAAATGGGTACCAAAATCTAGTGCTAACACAGTTGGACCCAATTTCAAGTGGGCACCAAAAGCTAAATCTGTGTTGCAGGCACCCAACGTTTAAGAAGGAGAAATCTGATATGGTTTCTGAACACGTCTGTTCAGAACCCGTGCTTAAGAGAAATTATGGCTTTTGAACACATCTGTTCAAGACCCGCTCTTCAATACTCAAAAGTTTTTAACTCCAAAAGTTGTCAAATGAATATCTAAATCTCTTGTTTCGTAATTTCTTTTTTGCAGATCCGTCATATGTGGTACTTGGATAGAGGATGTTCCAAGCATATGACTGGACAAAAAGAGATGTTGTCCAACTTTAAAGAGAAGTATTGCGGAACAGTTAAATTCGACAACGACCAGTTTTCACCAATAATGGGATATGGTGATGTACAACATGATCAAGTCACGATAAAGAAGGTGAGCTATGGTGAAGGCTTACGGCACAACCTGTTCAGTATAGGCCACTTCTGTGACAAAGACTTAGAGGTCAACTTCAAAGCCAAGAGGTGTTCAGTTCGCACTGAAGAAGGCGAGGAACTCTTGGTCGGTACTCGAGAATCAGACCTCTACACAATCAATTTGTCAAATGTCCAGACTAACAAGCAGGTTTGTCTACTGAAAGTCCAAGATCGGTCTAAATCTAGTGAGAGAAAGTAGAGAGAGAAAGTAAGAGCGCCAAATGTAAACTGATATATTCAAAGTGTGTTCCAAAGTTACAAATAGTAAGCACCTAAGGGACTTAAAAACCCCAGGTCTTAACCAATACAGAAAAGCACATTAAGCACAGTAAAGACAACTGAGAATAAATACAATGATTACTACAAATTTAGTCTTAACAATCTCCCCCTTAGTAATCATTGACGCTCCTCTCTTTGACGAAGTCGATTCAGCCCGAGTAAAACTTCCAAGCGTCTCAGAGTGGAGCGGAAATTCAATCTCTCTTGAATAGTATCCAATGTCTTCTTGAGAAGTCAAATTTCATCATTATCAACCAGAAAAGCATTACTTCTTGTTTCCAAAAATCTTCTTTTAGCTTCTTTCAGACGTTGCTCCAACTGAAGTTTGATCACCTTCAAAGTTCCATCTGAGTAATGAGCAATTTCTTCAAATCTGAGAAAGCATTTTTGACTTGATCCATTATTGTAGACAACTCCATATGGATCTTGAACTATGATGAATAAAGGATAAGAATCTAAGTCTGGAAAGCTTCGATTGGGACTTAGAAGATTTACAACTGGCTGAAAACTTTCAACGGCCATCTGAAAATCAAACACTCTGAAGAATCTGATTTGCCGTCGAATGAATCTTTTAATAACAAACAGCGCTTGAGAAATATCCTGAGTTCAATGATAAAGATTTCTGAAATGATCATATAAAAACTCAATATCATCAATAGAAAGATCAGAAAAATCTGCCCCAGAGAAAGTATATCGATTGTAATCTCTTCTTTCCACTTCGAATTCCGGATACCAGATATTTACTAACTTGTTTATCTTGATGCTGATAACCCGGACAATCAAATGCGGGGAAGAAACAAGATTGTTTCTACGGCACTGGCACTTGATGAGCATCAAGTATTCATACTGATATGCCTTTGACTCCTTTTCAACACCAAGGATAGCATAAATGTTGATCGACCTTCTTCTAGAAATGAAAATATTACACTGAGAATCTTCTAGAAAGGCAGATATTTGTCTTGAAGCCATATACCTTTGTTGAAGACTTCTTGTTAAACCCAAAATCTATCTAAATCATAGAGAGAGAATGTAGAGAGAGAAAGTTTAGACATGAAAGCTCCATATCTCATATATATCTCACAATGCTGAATATGATATTACAATGACGTTCTTGAAAGAATACAAAGCTAAAACACCCATTTATACCACCTAACTAATACAAAACTTAATGACTAAGGAAAACTAATCAACATTGACTTTTAATAACTTTGACATTGTTGACTTTGTAACTTTGACTTTCCTAATTAAATCTTGGATACAATATTTGGACTTAACAATCTCCCCCTTTGTATTCAAGATTTAATAAAAATTTGACACTAGTATTCAACTCTTGATTCTTCAGCTTTTGTCTCTGACAACTTTGAACTTTGAAACACTTTCAGCCTTTGAAGAATCTTGAAAAGTCTTTTTACTTTGTAGCTTTGAAAGTCAACATGTCTCGAACAGGAAACTTAATTCTTGAAACTTCTTTGAACTTGAAACTTCATCTTTGAAACATCTTTGAAACCTTTTTTGAAAACTATCTTGGAACAATGAAACAACTTTGAGGAATCTCTGATATTGAATATTCATCTCTTTGATCTCTTGACTGTCTTCAGAGAAACAAACTTTCACAAATCATCTTGATTTATCTTTGAATAAACTTTCTTCAGAATCTTTTGACTTTGTATCAGCGGAAGCATTTTGAAATGACTTTTGAACTTTCAGAATTTCTTCACAAGTCTTTTCACTTTGACAACTCTTCATGGCTTTGAAATTGAATCTTTATAAAATTCTCCCCCTTTTTGATGATTGTGAGCATCATGATCATCAAAACATCTTCAATTTCGACACAGTCTTTGATCACCCCTTTGTAACAATCTCCCCTTTCAATGATAATTTGACAGTCGCCGCTCTTTGATCTGAATAGCTGAATCATGAACTGTATATACCCAAATCTTTTCAAATTCAGATAAAATGAACGTGGTAACCCTGATTCAACAAATGAAACAGTTAGGAATGCCTGTCAGTAACACAAAGTTACTGTGTACAACGAATGTACAATTTAAGGAGCTGGTTTGATGATGACTCCCCACGACTTCCATTCAATCATTGAAAAACACAAGGTTTATCTATGGATGTTCTGACAGAAAAACAAATTTTCTGTGTGCTCGTGCTTGTGTATGGAAGAATTTAGCACAATGATTGTGTTTCATAAGGCTCAAATTGTGTAAACTGTTGAGACAACAACAGATAATACACGAACTCAATGTGCATGAAAGAGGTGCGAAGGTGGGGCAACTTTCCATCTTTTTCGGGAAAGAAATGAGTGGTTGGTGGGGTTAATGCAAGAGTTGGCATGGGCTCACTGCCTGTTTCAATGATGGTCACCAAAGAATGTGAACCAATCAGAAGATGTGGCTGCCCGACTCAGAAAGAAGTTGGTGCAGAGTTCTGATATTCTTTTAACTCTGTTCTCACACCCTCTTTCTGGGTCGGAAACACTGGTTGACGTGAATCCATGGAAGTTCTGTTTAAGTTCACACACGAATCCCATGTAAGTCCTAAAAATAGTTGCTCAACAGTTTAACTGAACAGTTAAGCACAAGATAAGATAACACTGTCAAAAAGTATGCTCATGAGATTTGAGCAATTGAACAATGAAGATCTCTCAAAATAAGAAATGAAATCAAGAGAATTGTTTTGAGAATCTGACAATGTATCAATCAGATCAAATAAAATGGTAAGGGTATCAAAGAATTTGAAATTTTGTTTATATGAATGAATATAAACAATTTTGCAATGAAAGCACAAAATTAGAAATAATGATTGATGCTCAACAATAGTGAATAGCAAACGGGGGTATTACCATCAACAAATTGGTTTGATATGAGACATGGTAATAACAAAATCAAATAAAATACTGAACCGATGTGTATGAATACTTTACAGTATATGGACAAGATAATACGCAAGTATTAATCTTTGGAAACACACGGTCAGTAAACATTAAAGCTCAAAAATGAAAAACATTTAAATTCACACTTCTTAATTCATGAAATCTTTTGAGAACCAGAAGTGGTTTGAACATTTCAGAAACCGTTTTTCATGCTTGAAAGTTGTTCTTCTTTCAAACAATCATAGATCTAGGATTAGAAGATATTTACCTTTAAGCTCCCCCTCAAATCATGATAGAATGATTTAAGTCTTTTAAGCTCCCCCTGGATATTTGCAAAATATCCATGTCTGAACATTGAAAAACGGGTCCTGATCTGTCATTTGATCAGAAGCCATCACCTGTACTCCCCCTTAAATTATGCATCTGAAATATGTCAGTTAAAACACAAGATAGAGATCAATACAACTCCCTTTGAATTGTAGACCGTCATATCGTAAGAATATTGTCAATGAAAAAGCACAGGATAGAGATCAATACAACTCCCTTGTGAATTGTAGACCATCATATCTTATCGGATGTAGAGTATTACCGGAGTAAGGTCTTTTGATCGTTGAGATACGAGTCCTAAAATGTTGTGTTTAGAAGTCATACTCCGTTGAAGAACGGGTCCTAAGCTGTGTACTTAGAAGCCATAATCTTGACATTGAGGTGTGGGTCTTGAACTGTGTTATTCAAGAGCCCTTGTTCTCTTACTCCCCCTTGACTTGAGTTGCCTGCAACACAGAATCAATTTTCGGTTTTGGTACCCACTGGTATTTGGGTCCATGAATGTTAGTTGCAGTTCTTGTGGGGTTTATAGAGTAAGAACCATACCAGTAATTGACAAAGTTTTTACTTACAAAGTCATGTGCTCCACAGTAAGAACAACATTTTTTCTTCTGAGCAATCCTGATAAGATGATTAGTAGAATAAAGAGTATCAGAATTACCAAAAGATTTACCTTTATGCTCATTGTTCTTTTTGGCATTGGTTGTGGATGCAGATGCTTTGTCTTTGTTCTTCTCTTCATCTGAAGAACCCTTCTCTCTCCAGACCATCTGATTTTTCCTAGACTTCTTTCCAAGAGATTTTACATAGAAGCTCGCTGAACCGTCAACAGATTTGTCATAGAACAGATTAGATGGTCTGATCTGATTTGATTTGACAGTTTGAGATTTGACACTTTTCTTTTTCAAAACATTTTTCTCATTAATAGAACTTGAAGCTGTTTTGAAAGAACAAACTGATTCTGTTGAATTTTCAACAGGTGATTGAACAATCACATCAGCTGTAATCTTTTCTGGAATTTCTATGTTTGCAGCTTCTAAGTCTTTTATCTGTTTGGTCAAAATGTTTCTTTCATTTTAAAGTATGTCAAGTTTCTGTTTCAAATCAGATTTGGCCTTCTGTTCTTTTTGGACATCTGAAGATAAAACAGTTATTTTGGATTTGAGCTTAGATATTTCAGATTCAAAATGTGAACATTCTTGTTCAAAATCTTTTTGTAAGTTCTTGGTTTTGTCAGTAATTTCATTGAAAATCCCAACATATCTCTTTTCAGATTTCTTCTTTTCAATCTCCAAAGACTTTTTCATTTCTTGAAAAGCTTTTCTTTCTTTATCAAGTAAGTCTTGTAGAATAGAGATCTGTTCGGGAAGTTCAGTTGATTTATCCTCAAGAATTTTTCTTTCCTTCGCAAACGTGTCTCTTTCGTTAATAAGAATCTTCTCAAACTCAGACACTTGCTTGGAAAGTTTTCTGCATCTATGCTCCAAATCCTTTTTCTCTTGAAGAGTTTTCTTGGAAATTTCAGACATCTGTTGAAAAGAAGATGTCTCCAGTTTTGTTTTAGCTTTATCTGCTTTGATGCTTTTAATCAGATCAACATTCTCTAACAACAATGCAGATATCCTCTTTTGAAGATCATCATTTGAATTTTCTAAGGCAGATATGTTCTCTTGGAAAGCCTTCAACTTGTTTTGAAGCTCAACTGATTCTGCTTGTAGCTGAGGTGATTTTTGTTCAGTTATCTTCAGTTGGCTTTGAAGATTTATAATCTCTCTCTCTCTTTCTCTTTTATCTCTTTCTCCTTTTCATAGATGATACCTGAGAAATTAGAGATAATATTAGTACACTTTATACATTCAGGAGTTTTAACACAGTTGGACAATTGAAGTTGCAACTCCTGAATCCTTTTGAGATATTCTGAATTCTTAATTTGCAGAGTATTTCGTTCAACTTCTATAACAGATATCTCAGACTTGTACAAAATTGACATTTTGAATGAGAAATCAGCTTGAAAAAGAATGATCGTTCCCAAACAATTCAGAAATTTTGACTGAAAGTCAAACTTGGATCACAACAAAGTAATCTTCTCAGAAAAATTCTAACTCTAGAATTCTCAAAACACTGGAGCTTGCAGATCAAGTGAATTCAAGACCTGCAATCAGATAATCAAAAATCAGATGAAATTGAAATTTGGCGCAAAATAGAAATTTGAACACTTGTTATGCACAAAATTTAAATTTTAAAATTGAAAAACCAATACTTCTCCACTGATTTGAAATTGATTTCACCGACCCAATTAGTATTTCTCATCCAATCACCGAACTGTGCAGTAAATTTTGCGTGAAAGACTAGTGGTGCAAACCTATGGTTTGCATGAAACATTCATGGTGCAAACCTGTGGAATCAAAATGAAACATTCAAACCTGCATGTTTAATTAAACCAACCATGCTATCACAAACATTCATGCAAACCTGTGGAATCAAAATGAAACTTTCATGGCGCCCCACTAAAACATTTCCTCCAATCACAAAAAAAAAAAAAAATTATCACCTCCACCGAATTGAAACTTGAATCCACTCACAATTTCAACAAAATAAAAAAAAATTTATTTCCATTTTCCACTGCATCACCGAATTGACTTGTTCAATTCTGCAGCACCGCCCCATAATCCTTTGTTAGCCAATCACATTCCAATTGATTCCACTCACCACCGCCCCACTAAAACATTTCATCCAATCATGATTGCAACTTCAAATTTTAATTCAAAAACACCGACCCAATCACTTTGGACATCCAATCATATTTAAACCACTTCTCAAATTAAGTATATCTGATTTTCCTTCTCCTGTTCCAACAGCCCATTCATAGTTTCATAGTATATCTGATTACCATTCATAGTGATGGTAAGTTTCAGCAGAGTCGCCGTAATTTTGATGCTAATAAGCCTGGATTGTGTCTCGAGTTACCTCATATTGGAAGTTTGTATCAACCACACAAAACCGACTCGTGCAACGAGCTTCTCTCCTCTGAACCCGAAAAACAAGAAACTCAACAGATGGTTGAGGAGGACAGAAAGCAAGCAACTACAATCGAGATTCCTGCAGAACCCTGTGGTTTGCGTGAGCAGACTGTGGCGCAAACCTGTGGTTTGTATGAGATGCCTATAGCGCAAAGTGAAGGATTGCGTGAGACGACCGTGGTGCAAAGTGAACCTGGTGAAAAAGATGGAACTTCAATGACGCATTGACCTGTAAGTAATCATCGACCGGAGTTATTTACAAGGTAACTGGTGTCTTGTCCGGTGAAAAGATATGGAATTCAACCATAGTTCTTTCTTCGACCGAGGTCTGAAAAATGCAAATCAACCTTTAACGAGTCGGATCTTGGGAATACAGATTGTGAGAGAAAGGACTGAAAGGTTTCAGTGGCGAACAGTGAATGAACCAGGTGGTGTGTTCATCATCAATTCAATGTCTCTAAAATCTCAAATTGAAACCTGCAAGACAATTAGAGTTGAACAAATCTCAGAGTAAATTGCAAATCAGAATCAATTTTGCAATTTCAACAATTAGAATTCGCAAGCCATGATTGAATTTTCAGATCGATCCATCAGATTCAAATTCAATTCAATCTTGAGAAATGGATTCTCAAAACCTGCAAATCAATGATCGAAATACAAACCTAAACATATTTTCATCAAACAAAAATTGATAAAATCAACAAAACAATAAGAATTCGATTCAAATCCATATTTCCAGAAAAACACTCTGTGTGATTTTGAATTTCAAGAATTCAATTCACAATTTCAATTCAATCTTGTTTCTTTGATTAATCTGTGAATTCAAGTAAACAAGAACAAATCAACCAAATAATACGAATCATGTGAATCAATTTCACAATTAATCTAAAAAAAATTTAACAGTGACGACTCTGTGTTCTTGAGAATTTCTTAAAATTTTCAGAAAATTATCAAAAATTCAGAAAAACAATCCAATTTTCAGAAAGGTTTTTCGAATTCAGATTCAAAAATGCTTCTCTTAATTCTCTCCGATTTAGAACCAGCTCTGATACCAATTGTTAAACCCAAAATCTATCTAAATCATAGAGAGATAATGTAGAGAGAGAAAGTTTAGACATGAAAGCTCCATATCTCATATATCTCACAATGCTGAATATGATACTACAATGACGTTCTTGAAAGAATACAAAGCTAAAACACCTATTTATACCACCTAACTAATACAAAACTTAATGACTAAGGAAAACTAATCAACATTGACTTTTTATAACTTTGACATTGTTGACTTTGTAACTTTGACTTTCCTAATTAAATCTTGGATACAATATTTGGACTTAAAACTTCTTTGTCTCTCCTGTCTGGTCAAAGTTGGTCCTTCCTCTAGAATTGTCGGAGGAATCACAGGTTCAGATGAAGGAACATCAGCTTGTGGTCTTGACGACTGACCAACTTCAAATGAGCTTTGAGGAACAGTGGTAGTCGGAGCTGTCCTAGCAACAGGAGAAGAAGTAATTGGAGCAGATTCTGGAACTTGAGTAGCTTCAGTGCTTGGAGAAGTTTCAGGAATCTCTTCTTGAGAAAGAAGATCTTTGTACAACATGTCTGTAATCTCTTCATCCTTAGCATCCATGAATACAGAATCATCCTCAGTATCAGAAACAATGACTAGGTCATCACAATCTTCTTCTTTTAATTGGCAAATCTTTTCAAATCTGATGTCTTCATCATCATCTGAATTTATCTCTATGAAATTTGAAAAGAAGGATCTCATGTCATTTGCAGCTTCAGACTCCTCTAAATCAATTGGTCTTGATGCAGTATCAGGATCAATATAAACAACAATCTGCATATTATTCTCTATATCTTGTTCAGAAAAATTCAGTACATTTGACATGGAAGACAAATCAATATTTTCAATCATGACATTCACAATATCTTCAACCCTACAGTCTTGAACGTTGTCAGCATTCTTCTCTGTATCACCAGCCACCTATTCTTGAGATTGATCTTCTCTAGCTGAAGAAAATCCTTCCACTCTTGGTCTCTTCACCATCTCCCCCTCATGACCTTGATGATCTGGATCATCTTGGTCATGTCGGCGTTTAAGAGACAGTCCTGCCTCAGTTCTACAACTCTGTTCAAGATTATCAAACTTGTTAGAGAGTTCTGAAAAAGCTTGAGTCATAAAAGACCTAAGATCAGCAAAGCTGGATTGAACTTCTGATCGGAAAGACTGGAACTCTTCAGATAAAGCAGTAATTCTCTCAGAATCAGACGTATGAACTGGAGGCGACGTAGGCTGGAAATTCCTTAGAAGAGAAATCAGATCTTGATCTTAATGTTGTGGCGGTGACATAGACAATAGACGAGCATAAAGCAGATCAGTGAACTAAGATATTGGAAGATCATGAAGAGTAGACCTTGAAGATATACCAGTAGGAGCTGATGAAGAAATACCCGCAGACTGAGTAAACAAAGAAGGAAGAGGAATAGACAAAATGGCAGGAGCAGATGATTGAACAGCAGACGGTTCTCTAATAACAACCCCAGATGGGCGTCTGAACGGAATCATTTCAGGGATTGAAGAGGTGTCAATTTCTGGCATTTTACCTTTGAAGAAAGCACGCAATTTCTGAATTTCCGCATTCTTGTGCTCTTCAAACTGCTCACTCATCTTTCGAATCATCTCATTCAGAGGAGAAAATTTATCAGAAGAAACCCTAGCTTGAACAGAAGAAAGCTCTACAGCTGAAACGGTTGTAGAATGAATATCAGCAAGAGAAGTCGCTGGAGCTTGACTCTGTATCTGAGCTGAGGCTTGAGCAAACGCTAAATCCAATTCACCTATTTGAATACGAGAAACTGAAGGATTAACAGAAACAGATTCATCTGCTGATACAACTTCTTCTGACACATGCGCTTCAGGTTCCTTAGATTGCCTTGTATATACCCGAAGACTTGGTTGAACATCGTCATCTCCATCATTATCATCATCATTATCATCTTCACCGTCAGGAATATCATCATCAATATCATCTTCTCCATCACTAGCTTCATCTTTATCACCATCACTAGCAGAAGCATCAACAGTAGTACCAAAAGTATTATGAACAACCGGTTCAATAACAATATCAGCAAGAACATCATTAATCTGTTGATCTGCCATATCTTCTTCAATCTGTTGTTCTTCAACCTCTTGTTCGGCATTGGAAGGTTCTGCTCGTTCATCATTATCCGGCTCTTCCTGATCAGCTTCCAAGAATTCGTTTTCCATGCAGTACTGAATGACATTGTCATCAGTCATATCAGCATAGTTGGCGATTAGAGCACACTTCGAATGATCAGCTTCAAGAATCTGATAAATGGAATGAACTTGCACTTCTTGTTTGTAAGCTTGTCTTGTACCCTCTCCGAGAGTTCAGTCCAGAATATATATGTATAGTCGACATGCAAGTCATAGATGACTGCATGGAACAACCGGAGATAAAGTAGACTTGCGCTGTCCGTTCCAGAATGCTTTGCCGTAAGACACCTGATGAGAACAGAGAAGAGAGCATACCAAACTGGAGGAAGATGTGACTTGTCAAAATCACTAACTCTGTTCAATCTGCAAGTATATCCAAGATTTCTAATTCCGTCAAGAACAACATCTTCAGAAGGAAAGTTGTCGTATGAAGTTCTACCTGGTCTGGAGTTGGGATCAGGAAGCTCCAGAATAAGACGTAGACGCTTGTAAGAAAGAAATGAGTCATATTGATCAATCTGCAGATCAAATCTGTGCGGACGAGCAAGCTCATTCTTTGTAATTGTATGCCATGCCTGCTGAATATATACTTCTGGAACTTCAGCACATGAAGTAAGAGCCTGTGCAAGTGGATGTCCTCTGAGAATCGCTCGAATCACCGGATGTATTTTGATTCTGTCAAAATCCACAAAGTAATTGTTCGGCTTGTATGGCAGAATGTACATCATAATAGGAAAGACATCGTTCGGCGTTCGGCGAGATGCAGATAGATTGGCCCCTACTGAAGGAACAGACGGCATCGGCGTCTCGTGTGAAGCTTGATCAGACGGATCATCAAGAATAATATTCTCGTCTTGTATCATTGGATCTGTTTGGGTTTTAGAAGACATGTAATGATCTGGAAAACAAAAAACAAAAAAAATGACGAAAAATTAGACAAAGTAAGAAAACTGAAAAATGAAAGAAAAAAAAATTTCTAAAAAAGTTCTAAGTATGGTTTGCGTAACATGTTAGAAACGCAAAGGTAAGTTTGCATAACAGGCAAGATACGCAAACTGAAGTTTGCGGATTACATACAAAACGCAAACTAAGGTTTACGTGATTAGCATGTTCCGAAAACATGACCTGAAAAAAATTTCAACACAAAAACACAAGGTTTGCGGAACAAGAAGGTTACGCAAAGTAGACTTTGCGTGACCAACAGGTTACGCAAAGTAGACTTTGCGCGTCATAAGTGTTACGCAAACTAAACTAAACGATCAACACAAAAACATCGAGGTTTGCGTGTCAAGTATGTTACGCAAAATACACTTTGCGTGACCAACGGGATACGCAAACTGGACTTTGCGTGTCCTGTTGGTTGCGCAAACTTAACTGTGCGTAAACCCTACCTTGATACGAAAACCCTAGTTTTCGTGAGTTCTTATAGGAAAAACACAAAAACATCAAAATTAAAGCTATTAAAGAACATATTAAAAGGTAAAAACACATACCTGGAGTTCAAAAATACGAACTAAAAGAAACCCAATACTCGATTCAAGCAATAAACAACAAATTTGAAATCTGAGAAGATGAACAGTTCGAGAAAAAAATCGTAAATCTGATAATGAACATTTCGAATCGATTAAGAACACAATACACAATACAACTCATATCAAGAATCGAATGCAATAGGGAATCGAAAACATACCTGATTATCAAGAATCAAAATCTAAAAGAAATCAGATTAGAGTTCGGCACAATGAAAGTTCAACAGAGAGAGTGAAGTTTGATGGTCAGAGAGAAAAACTCAACAAGCGGGAAAAGAGAAATGAAAGAGAAAACACTATTTAAACCTAAAAGACTAAAACTAAACTAAAATTAAAAACATAAAGTATTACCTAAAACAAAAAAATATTTACCTAAAACAAAAAATACTCTAAAAAAAATATTACCTGAATACCTTTTACTCCCCCTACACAAATGCACAAAAATTTGACATATCAGAATAGCAATTGTGTAGAAATATCAGAAATACTTACCTGTTGAAAATTCTGATAAGTACATGAAGAATTTTAGCAGCTCAATTCACTCCCCCTCAAAAACAGAATAGATCAGATATTCTTTGCAGATTGGCTCTCCCCCTCTAAATATGCACAGACCATATAACAAAAATATGGATACACAACCATATAAACATCAGTGTAAAAAGAAAAATAATACTGAATATAAATTTTGAAACAACTGAACATATAAAAATTTAAACATTAAACAAATTAAATTCTACTCAGTAAAATATCACAGATTTATCAATCAGTTGAAATCAAGCGTATGTTGTTGGATACAAGAACAAGTTTCAAAAACTTCCAGCTATCTATTCAGTGTGCTCACATGCGAACTTCGATTAGCTTCAAGAAAAATGCAATTTTAAAAATATTATAGAGAAATTTGTATGTACTAACACTAAGTCATCAAAAATTAAGACTTTCACAAATTTACAAGTTTATCACAACTCAAACATATCACCAAGTATCATGAGATGTGTGCTCATTGGCATCTTTTAGCAGTGTGCACATTGGCATCTTCACATGAGTGTGCTCTTTGGCATCTTTTAAGCATTGTGCACTTTGGCATCTTTTAATCAAAGAGTTCGGTAAGTAAAGAACATGCCGTAAACGTAACTTTCTATCTGACCCTATTGCAGGATTTGGGTCAGCCGCTCCCAGACCAGTTGGCCTTAGGGGACTAGGTGTCAAGCACCCCTTGGAACTTACTTTCCCGGATCAGAAAGGCTACATCGACACATCCTAAACCCATTCATACCAGTAGAACATGACTTTCGATCTGGTTCTATAGAAGGATTTGGGTTCGATCACTCCCAGACCAATTGACCTTAGGGGACCAGATGACAAGCATCCCACAAAACTTACTTTCCCAAACCAGAAAGGTCACAGGTACAAACTTTTGAACTCAAAGATTTCCGTATTTTATATATTTAATATTCATCTCAAACACTCAGGTCAACATCTAAGTTCTTAGCCCATATTTTCATTCCGATCTTTAATTCTGATCATTTAGGTAGTCAAAGCAAAGTAAACTATAAATATTCCGACTTACATATCTTTAAAGCAGAACCAAAAGCTTCAAACATGTTGCTGACTTTTCGACTTTTGTAAGACTTGAAAGTTGAACATATAAAACTTCAATATAAACAAAGAACTTGTAAAAGATCATAGACACACATTTTATTCAAAAGAAAGAAAATCTGTAAAATTTTACTTTATAGAATAAAATTTGTAAAGATTTAAACTTTTAAGTTCAACATGCCAAGTTTTGAAAGCAGAAAATTAAAACGTTTTTCATCTAATGATTTTGTAAAGATATCAGCAAGTTGATATTCAGTTGGTACAAAATATAATTCAATAGTACCTTCTTCCACATGATGTTTAATGAAATGGTACCGCATATCGATGTGTTTAGTCTTGGTGTGTTGGACCGGATTGACTGATATCGCGATTGCGGATTTGCTGTCACAATAGATTGGCACTGTCTTGTATAGCATCCCGTAATCGCGAAGTTGCGTTTTCATCCAAAGAACTTGAGCACATCAACTAGTTGCAGCGACGTATTCAGCTTCGGCTGTTGATATAGACACGCAATTTTGCTTTTTCGACGCCCAGCTTATCAGTCTGTCACCCAAAAATTGAAGGTGACCTGAAGTGCTTTTCCGGTCCAATTGATTACCTCCAAAATCTGAATCAGAATAAGCAATCAACTTAAAGTCAAAACTCTTAGGATACCATAATCCTAAGTAAGGAGTTCCTTTAATATATCTAAAAATGCGTTTGACTGCTAATAGATGAGATTCTTTCGGTTTGGCTTGGAATCTGGCACACAAACAGGTAGAGAACATTATGTCCGGGCGACTGGCAGTTAGATACATTAGCGATCCGATCATTCCTCGATATGTCTTTTGGTCCACAGCTTTTCCATCTGGATCTAGCCCGATTTTAGCACCATGAGCCATCGGCGTGCCTATTGAAGACGACTTGTCCATCTTGAATTTCTTCAATATGTCAAACACGTACTTCGACTGGTTGATAAAGATGCCATCTGGAAGCTGCTTCACTTGTAGTCCGAGGAAGAAATTAATTTCTCCCATCATGCTCATCTGAAATCTAGAAGTCATTAGATCAGAAAACCAAGTACACAATGATTTATTAGTCGCACCGAAAATAATATCATCAACATAAATTTGAACTAAGTAGATATCCAAGTTAGAATGATAGATGAAAAGAGTGGTATCAATCGATCCTTTGGTAAACCCTGATTTGATCAAGAAGGTTGACAACTCATCATACCACGCCCTTGGAGCTTGTTTCAAACCATACAGTGCTTTATCGAGAAAATAGACATGATCAGGACGGTCTTTGTCAACAAAACCCTCTGGCTGAGAAACATAGACTTCTTCTTTCAGTTTTCCATTGAGGAATGCTGTCTTGACATCCATCTGATATACAGTGAAATTACGATAAGCAACAAAGGCAAGAAACATCTGAATAGCTTCTAATCTGGCAACCGGCGCGAATGTTTCATCGTAGTCGATGCCTTCTTCTTGTCGATATCCTTTGGCTACCAATCTTGATTTGTTACGCACAATGATACCATCTTTATCTTTCTTATTCTTGAATATCCACTTGGTGCCAATGACGCTTTTTCCTTTAGGCCTTGGTACAAGTCTCCACACTTTTAGCGCGTCAAATTGATTGAGCTCCTCTTGCATTGATATAATCCAATCCGGGTCCTCCAAGGCTTCAGAAACTTTTGTTGGTTCAATCTTTCTTAGGAAGCAAGTGAAGAGACATTCGTTGGAAGTTGTCGTCCTGGAACGTGTAGACACACTAGCTTGAGGATCTCCAATAATTTGATGAATAGGATGAGATCTTGTCCATTTGATGGTATGAGGGAGAGGATCAATAGTCTCTTGAACAACTTCTAATTGATGAGGAAGAGGTTCAGGAGCCTCTATGTCAGATGAAGATATAGATACTGTCTCGACAGGAGGAGGAGGAAGTTCAACAACTTCAGAATCAGACTCTGGAAGTATAGGTTGAACAATTATAGTTTGTTCTTCATTCTGAACTTGTTCTTCTTGAACATATTGATCTTGAGCAGTTTTGTTCTTGAATAGGTTCAGTGTTCACATGTTCCAGTTCTGATTGCTCATTTTCTGATTGTACTTGATCAGATGCAGAAATACCGGTTTGAATGACAGGAGGAACTGGAACAACATCAGTGTCAGAGATAGTTGCAGCGGTATTGGATGTAGATGCGCTCACAGTATCCTGATTCAAAGCATTTGAAACATTATCAGAATTAGATTTGGGAACATCATCATAAAAATTCTCAAAAAGAAAATCAAGATCAGAAAGATTAAGTAAGGAAGAAGAAGGATCCTGATTTGTCTGTTGAAGTGCAGGTTCTAAACTGTGTTGTTCAGATGCTGAATTCCCAGTAAGTACGGGTTCTGAGCCTGGTTGACCAGAAACCAAATCGGAAGCTTCGTCAAATTTGACATTTACACTCTCTATCACTTTTCTTGCTGAGATAAGAAAGACTCTGTAAGCTGCAGAGTTAGAAGAATAACCCAAAAAAATACCCTCATCTGCCTTCGGACTAAACTTATTCAGATTATCCCTGTCATTCAGAACGTAATACTTACACCCAAAAGACTTGAAATATTTGACATTCGGTTTGATACCGTTCATCAGCTCATATGGTGTTTTGTTGAATCGGCGATTTAGAATTGATCGGTTCTGAGTATGACATGCAGTTGAAACAGCTTCAACCGAATGAGACAAAGGAAGACCAGAATAAACAAGCATAGATCTTGCAGCCTCAACAAGCGTTCTATTTTGACGTTCAACAACCTTATTTTGTTGCGGTGTTCTAGTAGCAGAAAACTGTTGTTGAATTCCTTGATCCTCGTAAAAAGCTTGAAGAGTACTGTTCTTGAATTCAGTGCCATTGTCGGATCTGACAACCTTGACTTTCTTTTGCTTGTTGGTCTGAATTATTTTGATGAGGTTGATGAGAATGTCTGAGGTTTCATCTTTGGATTTGAGAAACTTCACCCATGTATATCTTGAGTAATCATCAACAACCACCAAGACATATGTTTTCTTACCAATACTCTTTGTCTTCATCGGTCCGCATAAATCAACATGCAATAAGTCAAGTATGTCTGAATTGCAGGGTTCAGGCTTTGGCTTGTGAGGAGCTTTCTTCATCTTTCCTTTCTCACAATCCTGACAGGGGTGGTCTTTCTGAAAACGAAGTACTGGAAGACCTCTCACTGAATCATTCTTTACCAGGCGATCCATATACGTAAAGTTGAGATGATCTAGTCGACGATGCCAAATCCAACTTTCATGAACAGAGGCTTTAGATAACAAACATATGTCTGAAGGGATCTTAACCTTGGAAAGATCAATTGTATACAAATTGGATCTTCTTTTCCAACCAATAAGTCCCTGCCATTGTCATTCTTCACAACAACTCTTTTTAGATTTGAAGCTAACTTCAAGATCTTTATCATAGAACTGTCCGATGCTGAATAAGTTGTGGCTTAGACCTTCGACGTAGCTGACTCTCTTGACCGTTATATTACCTTGAACAAGATCACCATAACCAAGAATCGAAGCCGTCTCACAGTTTCCAAACTTAACACGACCGCAACATTTTTCTTTAAAATTTGAAAGTAGTGATTTGTTGTCCATCATGTGTTTGGAACACCTCGAATCCAGATACCATAAATGACTAAGCTTCACATACAGAAACTACACAGATTTAGGTACCCATATGCTTATGGGTCCCTTCTTGTTAGAATTGTGTCTTTTATTTTTCGAAGATTTATTATTCAAACAATCAAGAATGCAATCATCAATAGAGGAAGAAACACAATCATCAGAATCAGAACTAGAAGAAGCATATGAGACATTCTTTGCTATGTGAATCATTTGCTGAATTGAATATTTTGAGGTTTTATTAGAAGAAGCAAATGTATCAGTATCACAAAGATTTTCTACACATTTATCTCCTAACAGGTCAGATTCTGGTGATTGCTGCTTAACCCTCCATATCAGCTTTGGTGACTTCTTTACATTCCGATCTGAAACAGAAAAATCAGAAGAATTAGAATTTTCAAACAAGACACTATCATGTTTCCTTGACTTCTTTGACCTTCTTCTTTTACGCTTCTTTTTATAATATTGAACATTTAGCGTTAAAGAATCATCAATAATTGAATCAGAAGAAGAAACTTTATCTAAGAAATTAGACTGAGCATTCGACATTGAAGAACTAGCCTTGGAGTGAGAATTTTGAAAAATGCACAAGTCAGGAGGAGGTTTGCGCAACCCATTGGTGGCGCAAACTGAACTTTGCGCGATCAACGGCTTGCGCAAGGTATCAGTTTGCGTAACCAACTGATTGCGCAAATGCACATTGTTTTTAGGAACTTGAGTATTTTCCTTAGAATCTTTAGAAAATCCAGAAGAAATTTTGTCTTCAAAACTTGTTTTTATTATAAAAAGAAATAAATCGTTTTCTAAATCAGTTTGAAGACTTTGTTCTTCCAATTTATCTTCAAGATCAACTATCTTGCCTTCTAACACTAATGGGGGAATGTATCTCCTAGAATCATACGACACCGGAGATGCATTTTCCTTATCAGTGTTAGCATATATATCAACAAATTCAGTTGGTAATGAAGATTTATTAGAAGATTTGACATTTAAAACATTTTTGGAATTTTTGGACTTCTTCGTTTTCTCAGGAAAATACTTGGCATTTTTAGACGTATAAACAAATGGCATTTCCATTTTCTTGTTATGCATCCTCTTCTGATTTTCAATTTCTAAAACTTGCTTTTCATTCAACCAGTCAATTTTAAATTGAGGAGCATAATTCGCAAGAGTTAGATAATCAAAATTATATAAGGTTGGGGTTTTTGAAATAACATTATTTAGACAATGAGGATTTTCAAAACCAAGTCCCCACCTTTCTTTTATAGCCTCGTCACTCCTAGGCTTATTCATATATATAGTCTGCTCAGTTTGGTTTCTCTTATTCAAATTTTCTTCTAACACAATTATGTTATCAGATAAACTTTTGTTCAAATTAGTCAATTCAGTCAAAGAATTATGATAAGTCTGATTTGAATTTTCTAAATCATCCAACTGTTTTTGAAATTTCTCTTTTATGTCAGTTAAAATAGTCTTTTCATCTTTCAGAGAGATTTTCAACTTTTCAATCAAAACAGACATTTCTTGATTATCAAGCTTTTCAGATATGAACTTGGAACGAAAATCATGTAAATCATTGATAATAACGTTCATTTGAGAAGAAACAAAGTTAACATCAAACTCATAAATTACCTCAGAATCATCAGTGGAGGTATCATCTTCTTCATCATCACTCTTGTCATCCCCTATGAAGCACATGGCTACAATCTCTTCATTCTCAGCCTCGTTATCTGAATGATCCAACCAGTATTCTTCCTCAGCCAATAAGATTGTTCCATTTTCCCTCTTCTCAGCCAATTCCAGCTTCTTTCTATAGAATGCAGAATCTTTGACAACTTTCACTCTACAGTATTTTGCTATGTGACCCGGTTTGCCACAATTGAAGCAGTTCATCACCTTTTTCTCTTCCTTTTTCGGTTCAGCCACCTTAACTGGTTCATACTTTGGAGTGTATGCCTTTGATGGTGCACCAGGTTCAACCTTCTTAGAGCCGGAAGTGAAACGGAGATTGTTGGATCCTGTTCTACGCTGAAACTTTTTCTGATAGTGTTGCGAGAGAAGTATCATTGCTTTCTCCAAGGCTTCAACATCATCTTCTGTGGATCCATCATAAGCATCTTCTGTCAAAGCTTGTTCGGCTAATTGACTAGCTAAGAGGGTAATTGGATCAAAAGTCTTAGGCTTATTCTTCTTATCAAGCTTAGCCTTCTTTTCCAACACCATGGATTCATCAGTCATCAGAATTTCATACAATTTCTGAATGGGCATAGTAGAAATCCTGACATCATTTCTCATCCGATGACAGAATTTGCTCCATTCAGGTTGGAGTGCATTCAGAAACTTCAGATTGGCTTCTAATTCAGTCTTGGTAACTTTGATCTTATACAAATCATTGATGATAGCCCAAAATCTATCAAATACGCTCTTCAGACTTTCCCCGTCTTTCGCTTTGAATTCCTCAAAATTATTCATGTACCTTGTCTGACGCAGTTGAGTTGACACAACTGTACCAAGCATGATCTTTTCCAATTGAGTCCACATAAGCATAGGATTCTGTTTGAAATAGTCAATTCTGTTGTAGATCGAATTGGGTAGTGCAAGAATCAGATTAGATTTGGCCTGGTTATCAGCTTGATATCTTAACAATTCATCAGCATCATACTCCCTTAAAGCTTTCTCAACAGCTGAAGCCAGAGTAGTTGCAGTAGCTGGTATAACTTTCATCAGCCTCTCCATAGGACCCTTAGTCAGAGATTTCATCATGTTATCCCCATTCGGTTGTCGTTCTATGAAGTTAATGAATCAGTCCTGCCACTATTCAAATTCATTCTCGTTAATCAGTACGGGAGGCCGAGTGTCAGACCCCAATGACATCATCAGGTCATTCTTGTAAACTTGAGCTTGCAAAGACATCTTTAAAAAATTCAGAAAGTCGGAAAAAAAATGCTAAGTCTGGAACACAGGAAGTCTTGCGCAAACAAAAGGTTTGCGTAAGTAGTGAGATTCGCAAATGAGTTTTGCGTAAGCCAAACGATACGCAAACTTAACTTTGCGTAAGCCAAGTGATGCGAGAACCGAACTTTTCGTGATGAGGAAGACGCAAAGTGAGCTTTGCAAAAGTAACAGAGTACGTAAACTGAGCTTCGCGTGAGCTTGATGATACGAAAACTGAGCTTTGCGTGAGCTTGATGATACGAAAACTTTATTTCTCGGAAAGCACTGGATACGCAAAATTTGCTTTGCATGAATAGACCAATGCGCAAACCTGAAATACACTAACACAAGGATTAGAACTATATGAACTTGCGCAAACCTACAAGAACTTCGCAAACAGTAAAAAATCAAATAAAACTCGCAAGATCGATTATAACAATGAAATTAATGCAAGAAATTTACACACTGAAGATCGAAAACAACTTTCTTACAACTTTCAACCAACAAATTCGATTAAAAAAACACGAAATCTCAAATTCGTGAATGTAACAGTACGTTTGAAACGGGTTTTCTGAAATTCACAAAATCGCAAAATCGAAGATCAAAACATGATTTTCATTCAAAATTATATGAAGCAAATGTGATGTACTACTAAAATCGATTCCAAAGAAACAAATTACAAACAAATTCGACCAGAAACCTATCCAAATTTGATGAAAAAGCAAAAAATGAGATTTTCTTGAAAAAATCAAGAAAATCGATCAAATTTTCTGCTTTAATCCACACATTCAGAATCTAAATCAACTACTCTCAGTCCTCTCAGATTCAGAATAGCTCTGATACCAATTGAAAGTCCAAGATCGGTCTAAATCTAGTGAGAGAAAGTAGAGAGAGAAAGTAGGAGCGCCAAATGTAAACTGATATATTCAAAGTGTGTTCCAAAGTTACAAACAGTAAGCACCTAAGGGACTTAAATACCCCAGGTCTTAACCAATACAGAAAAGCACATTAAGCATAGTAAAGACAACTGAGAATAAATACAATGATTACTACAAAATTAGTCTTAACATCTACTATCGAAAGCTTCAATGCAACAAAGTTGGTTATGGCATCGACGACTCTCTCACCTCAACTTCAGGTACATCAACAATTTGGTCAGTGAAAAGCTCGTCAAAGGACTTCCAGATCTCAAATATGAAAGAGAACATCTTTGTGCAGCATGTGAAAAGGGAAAGATGAAGAGGGCTCCACATAAACCAAAGCCTAAACCGAGTACTAACGCTCCGTTAGAGTTATTGCATATGGACTTATGCGGTCTGTCAGGATCGAATTCTCAACAAGAATTAATTCTCAGAAACAATATCAAAGAAGTTTGCGGAATAACACTTTGATATTCAATTAAACAGTAAATCAATACAGAAAATATGAAGAACAAACTGTAAACTTGTATTGAATGCTTTGAAGTTACAAGATTACTCACTCAACCTCAATATTGATGAACAGGCTCACCAATACGAATTCTACTTCTCTAGAATTAGGATCTATGCCTTGAGGTTGATTTTCTCTCTAAAAAAATGAAAACAAAAGTTATCTAACTATTCTAAACAATACAATATATATACTGAATACAAAGATAATTACAATAAATAAAATATCTTCAGTATATCTTCTATGTATATCTCTAAGCTTCCATGTATATCCTTTCATACGAATCTTCATCATATAAGCAGTATTAATCTTCAGCAGCATTAACTTCCTTCTAGCAGCATTAACTACTAAGCAGTACTAACCACTAGCAGTACTAACTAGCTAAGCAGTACTAACTTTGTTCAAGCAGCACTAACTTTGACTAGCAGTATTAATAATACTAGCAGTAGTAACACTCAGCAGTATTAACCTTTAAGTCTTCTAGCAGTAGTAATTTTGAACCAGCAGCATTAACCATACTTGATGAATTCTTCAGTTCCCAACAATCTCCCCCTAACTTGACTTTTAGGAAGAGAAGTCAAGTTCTTCAAATTTTCTTCAAGATGCTCCCAAAACTCTATCAATGCCTAAATCCCAGTGTTTGCATCCAATCCCAAACTCTGATTGATGGTTCTTTGAATCAAGTATTTAGCCATTTCTGAATCTGGAACACACCTTAACTTTTTCTTCAGCATGGCATGTAGCTTCAATCTGCTATGATTATACACTCTATCCACTAGGAAGTATTCAGTGTGATTTAAATCCAAAGTCACTGTATATACTCCACTAATTTCATATAGAGTCCAACTGTTTACTGATTTGAAGACATCCTTGATCAAGTGCTTTACTTCTTCAGGTTTGAACATCATACACAGATACTCCATTACCAGTTTTGTAATTGAAATCCCTGGAGCCTTTAGAATATCTGCATACAACTTCATTCCTATCTCAAACATCTCTTCAAGATCTGATCTAGAACATGTTCTGACAATTTTTGCCCATGTGTTGAACACTTCATACTTTTCATCCTTCCTTTTTAGCCTTATGTATTCCTTTCCATCCACTGTCAATGTATCCTAGTGAATGACCTCAGGAGGCTTAACTCCTACAGGTTCTGCTGAAATTGGTTCAGGCACTTTGTCCATCACTACCATATACAAATTTACATCATCTGTGTTTGCTGGCTCTTTCAGTTTGGATGACTCAGGTGCTCCTTCTTCTTCAGCAGCCTTCTCAGCTTCTTCTTCAGATACTCTAGGCTTCTTGATTGGCTTTCTCCTTGCCATCATCTTGGTTCTCTTTAAAGTCTTTAGACTTTCTCCCAGAGTGGTCTCTTTCTTAGGGGGTGTTTCTTGCTCATCTGGAAATGGCTTTTGACAATCAAAGTCATTACTTTCTTTCATCCTCTTCTCCATCTCCACCCTAGCAGTTTCACTTCCCTGAAGCTTTAACATCTCTGAATCATAGAGCTCTTTGATCTTCTCAAAAGACATTTTGGAGAACATCTCCTTTTTGACTCCTACAGCACCTTTGAGAAATATAATCATCTTGTTTCTCTCTTGGGTACCTAGGAATGTCTTTGAGGGTCTTCTCTTCTTTGCAACTGTTTTCACCACATATTTCTACATACTTGCAGCTTTCTTCTGTGCAATTTCAGTTGCCATACTCTGTTGATAAGTTTCATTCAGTTCAGCAGCTAGAGCTTTTGCCATTTCCCTGTCCTTTTCCATCTGAACTCTTTCTTCTTTTTCAATATCCTCCTGCATCTTTTTAGCTAGGGCTTCATCTGATTCAACCAACCTTTGCTTTTAGATTGGTTGATCAGATTCTACCATCTTTGCTTTTCCTTTATCTTTGCTCATTGCCTTCTTACTGTTATCTTTCTTGATCACTTCACCTTGTTCTTTTATGATTACACCTTTGGTCTTTGAAGTGACCTTGGGAGTATCATTCTTGGCTTTTAGTAAGGTTTCTGCAATCTCAAGATCTGTTAACACTTCTTTCACAGTTTCTGCTGCTTTATTAATGTCAGCAGTAGTAACTGTTTCTTCTTGCTGCTCCCCCTGAACATCAACTTTCTCTCCATCAAGCTCCCCCTTTCTTGTGGCTTCTTCCATGTTGATCTCCCCCTTTTTGGGAGCATCATCCTCAGTGGTCCTTCTCCTTAATTGGAATTGCTTTCTCTTCTTCCTTTGTACCAGACTAACCACCATCCTCTTCAGCTTAGCAATCTGTTCTTGTTGTGACAGAATTACTAGCTTCATTTCTTCAATTTCTTTGCCTTGTTTGAGAACATCTTGATTGATGTTCTCCATTGTTTCCATCAATTCATCGTACGTATATCTGTCCTCACCCTCTCCAGAAGTGTTACCCTCCTTTGAAGGATCATTGGATCTTTTATTTGTGGAAGTCTTCTGCCTTGCAGAGGCACTATCCACCCCTGTGGTTTCTTGGCACCAGGGACCTTCAAATGATTGCTCATTCAAAGTTGCCATGGGGGAGGTCTTATTGATGTTACCAATTTCCTCCTCTGTACTAGCAGGAGTAGTGGCAGCCTCATCACCCATATGCTCTACCTCCTCCTCAGAGAGCACCTCCTTTGGGTTGGGAGACACCCTTGTGGTTTCCCTTTGGATATTCTCTAGGGGAGAATTCTCCCTTAGAGGGCTTATAGGCTTAGTGGGTAATGGTACAAGAAGGGAAGGAGCCTTCTTTACCTGTTTTCTCTTGTAAGTTTGGGTGATGGGAGAGGTTGGTTTTTCAAGAAGGGACTGGGGAATTGATTTTGAGAGGGAAGGTTGGGCTTGGCTAGCAGTGGGTTGGTCTAATGGGGGCCTTGACCCTGCTGCCATACCTTCATTGGTTTGGGACACCACCATCATTGTAGAGAACAATGGGGTGTCAACTCCTTCAGAGTCCCCAGCAGATCTTCTCATATTTGAGAAAACCTTGCCTTTGGGGGGTTTAGGTACATATACCGCAACAGGTTGAGGTATATCCGTCAATTGATTAGTAATAACTTCTTGAACAAACCTGGGATACATAAAGAAGCTCTTTTTGTTTCCCATGTTTGAGACAAGATCACTGAAAATCATTTTAGAAAAATTGTACTTTCTGGCAGTGGCCAAGCACACCAAAGCATAAGCAATAGTGCTGCTGAACTCACTCCATCCAGTAGTCTTTTTGGATATACAATGCATAAGAGTATGGACAAAGAAACGCCATTGGGGTGAGAATTTTGCTTTAGAAAATTTGAAAACTCCCAATGGGCCTCCATACCCCATTCTTGTAAGGTTTGAAAACAGTTCATCGTTTGGGATAGAGGTTATACCCGAGGCATCGTCTAGACGTAGACTGATGCGAATAACCTCTTCAGTAACCGTTAGTGTTTGATCACAGATTCTTGTCTTGATCATCTGCACACCATTCTCAACAACAATGGTTGCATTAGCCCAGAACTGCCTTTGATGCTCAATATAGATTGTAGGGGATACAATAAGAGCATGAGCAATGTGGCTTGTCTTGAGGAAATCCACAATCTGATGAAATCCTGCAGCTTGCTTTGGCTTTTGTAGCATCGCAATCTCGTTGTGCTCGTCGATGAAAGTCATGGATGCCATTGATCTTAGTGAAGAGCTTGCCTGAAAACTTCGAACTTGAGAGAGAAAAGGTTTTGAGCGCAAGAGAACAGTATGCAAAGAGTCGTTATGAACTTTTAGGCGGGCAAAAAGTATTTATAGTATTCGGAATATAAGCAGTATTAACCTAGAGCAGTATTAACTACTAGCAGTATTAACTGAAAGCAGTATTAACCACTAGCAGTATTAACTGAAAGCAGTATTAACCACTAGCAGTATTAACTGAAAGCAGTATTAACCACTAGCAGTATTAACTGAAAGCAGTATTAACCACTAGCAGTATTAACTGAAAGCAGTATTAACCACTAGCAGTATTAACTGAAAGCAGTATTAACCACTAGCAGTATTAACTGAAAGCAGTATTAACCACTAGCAGTATTAACTGAAGGCAGTATTAACTACTAGAAGTATTAACTACTAGCAGTATTAACTAACTTACTCCTTTTAAACTTGCTAAACACTGAGTACTGCTATGCATATCCTGAAACAGAAGATTAGTAACTCCAGGAATACTATACAGATATAAAACCACTTTTTGAGAAGGGGATTATTCAGAGTTTATCATTCCCATACTTGTTACCAAGAAAGTGAATCTACCCACATCAAAAGCTTTAGTGAATAGATCAGCAAACTGATTATCAGTGTGAACTTTGACAACTTGAATAAGTTTCTTTTCATTACAATCTCTTATAAAGTGATACCTGATTTCAATGTGCTTTGTTTTTGAGTGCTTGACTGGATTATTCACAATGCTAATAGCACTGCTGTTGTCAATAAAGATTGGAGTGTGTAGAAAGGTTACCCCATAATCCAACATTTGATTCTGAATCCATAAGACTTGAGAACAGCAACTTGCAGCTGCTATGTACTCTGCCTCTGTTGTAGATGTGGATACTGTGGTTTGTTTCTTGCACTGCCATGAGACTAGTCTAGCACCCAAAAACTGACATCCTCCAGAAGTAGATTTTCTGTCCAAGTTTGCCCCACCTAGATCACTGTCTGAGTATGCTATTAGGTCAAAAGGTGAGTTATGAGGATACCAAAGTCCCAATCTGGGTTGCCCTTTGAGATATCTGAATATCCTCTTAACAGCTTGAAAGTGAGATTGCTTTGGCCTAACTTGAAATCTTGCACATACACAGACTGGAAACATTATATCTGGCCTTGATGCTGTGAGATACATGAGAGAGCCAATCATGGATCTATAATGATGCACATCCATATCCTCCCCCTCAAGATCTGCTGTGATCTGCTTGTGTGTTTCCGTAGGTGTGCTGGCAGGTTTTGATTCTGAGAAACCAAACTTGGTTAGAATATCCTGCACATACTTGGATTGACATATGAAAATGCCATCTGACTTCTGTTGAACTTGGAGTCCAAGGAAGAAAGTAAGTTCCCCCATGGAACTCATTTTGAACCTTTGATGCATTAAATCCTCAAACTCCTTGCACATGTTGTTTCTTGTAGATCCAAAGATAATGTCATCAACATAGATTTGGACCAGCAAGATATCCTTCTTCTTTCTTTTGATAAATAGAGTCTTATCAATGACTCCTCTTTCAAAGTCATTTTCCAAGAGATAGGATGACAGAGTGTCATACCATGCTCTTGGAGCTTGATGTAGTCCATAAAGTGCTTTCTTTAATTTGTATACCCTGTCTGGATAGCTTGGGTTTTCAAACCCTGGTGGTTGACATACATATACTTCTTCTTCAATTGATCCATAGAGAAAAGCACTTTTTACATCCATTTGATAGACTTTGAAGTTCATGTAAGAAGCATAGGCTAGGAATAGTCTGATTGCTTCTATCCTAGCCACAGGTGCAAAAAATTCTTCATAATCTATACCCTCTTCTTGAGTATAGCCTTGAGCCACCAGCCTTGCTTTGTTCCTTATGACAATACCTCTTTCATCTCTCTTGTTTCTGAAAATCCACTTTGTGCCAATTGCTCTGTGACCTTTAGGAAGGTCTACTAAATCCCATACATCTTGTAGCTTGAACTGTAACAGTTCTTCTTGCATTGCTTCTATCCAGCTAGATTCTTTCATAGCATCATGTGCCTTTTTAGGCTCAAGCTGGGATAGAAAACAAGAAAGGACTGTATGCTGTTGATCTTGCATTTCTTGAAGCCTGCTTTGATGTCTAGTCATCATAGGAGAAGAGATATCTCCTATTACCAGTTGTGGAGGATGATTCTTTTGAACTCTGGTGTTATGACTAGGTTCTTCATTCAGTCCAGCCTCTAGATTAGAGTCATGCAACTCAACTGAAGTGTTTTCAGATGCCACTTCTGATTCTTTATTTTCTTGAGTCTCCTCATCTCTAGTTTCTTCTTCACTCTGATTTGGTCCAGTAAATGATTCCTTTTCACAGTCTTCAACAGAATTCACTGTGGGTATGGGAAATATCACAGATTTAGATATACTTTCTGAGACTTGTGTGATCCCTGATCCTCCACATCCTGTTCCTGTAGAATCATCACTACTGAAACCAAAAGAATTAGTTAGTGAATCAATGTCAAATAGCCACTGAGGTCCAGACCCAACAGGATTTGGTGTGTTCTCATTGCATTTGACATTGTCACTTTCTTCAATTATTCTAGAAGATGAGTTAAAAACTCTGTAGGCCTTACTCTGAGATGAATATCCAACAAGAAATCCATCATCTGCTTTGCTATCAAACTTACCTAAGTGAGATTTGGTATTGAGAATTGTACAAGGACACCCAAAAGGTTTGAAGAAACCAATGAAAGGTTTTCTTTTACTTAAAAGCTCATATGGGGTCTTGTTCTTTTGCTTGACCACTAGAACTCTATTTTGGACATAACAAGCAGTATTAACTGCTTCAGCCCAGAAGGTAATTGGCAATTTTGAATCAGCCAACAGAGATCTAGCAGCCTCTATTAGTGTCCTATTTCTCCTTTCAGCAATACCATTTTGTTGAGGAGTCCTAGGAGCACTATATTGCCTCTCAATACCTTTCTCTTCACAAAAGGTGTTTAGATCATGATTTTTAAACTCAGTTCCATTGTCTGATCTAATGACTTTTACTCTTTGATTAGTTTGGTTTTCAATTCTTAAAATAAAGGATTTGATAAGTTCACTTGTCTCATCCTTAGTCCTTAGAAAATATACCCAAGTAAATCTGGAGTAATCATCAACAATAACCAAGCAGTAAGATTTCTTGCCTATACTCATAACATTTGTAGGTCCAAACAGATCCATATGCAGTAACTGGAGACAAGAAGAAACAGAATTTAACTCTTTGGTCTTATGAGAAGTTTTGTGTTGTTTGCCTTTAAGACAAGCAACACAATGATCATCACATGAAAAGACTTTTGAAGGTAAACCTCTTACAAGGGTATTTTTAACAAGATTGTTCATAGTCTTGAAATTCATGTGACACATCCTTCTGTGCCAAAGAGAGGATTCATCTACAGAAGCTTTTGAAACAAGACAATTTAGAGATGAATCACTATCAACATTGTCCATATCAAGACAGTAAACATTGTCCTTTCTTGGAGTTCTAAGTAGTATCATGCTTTCATCAACTACCTTGAACCCTGGAGCAAGGATCATACACTCATTATTAGTAAATAATATACTATGTTGTTTGTCACAAACCTGTGATACACTTAACAGGTAGTACTTTAATTGATCAACATAGTAGACATCCTCAAATGTCATCTTACCTTTGGTGACATTACCTTTTCCACTTATCTTACCACCAGTAAGATTATCTCCAAATGCAACATGTCCTCCATTGATATGTTTGAAATCCTGAAGGCATGACATGTTGCCTGTCATGTGCCTAGAGCAACCACTATCAACATGCCAAATGCTCTTTCCCTTGAGCTGTTGGTTGCCCTGCACATTAGATAAATCAATTAGTATGTATTAGGAACCCAAGCCAAGGTGGTCTTGGGTACCCCTTTCTCATCAAAGTACTTGCATTCTTTCTTGACAAGATTTTTAAAATCAGAACACTTAGTATTTGAATACTTTGTCAAGATTATTGGATTAGCAGCACTAATACTAGCAGTAGCACTATCTTTAGAAGTACTAACAGAGTTAGCAGTACTAATAGGTTTGGCAGTATTGCTTCTAGCAGTACTATCACTGTTAGCAGCACTATTTGTAGTAGCAGCACTAACAGTTTTAGTACATTTTGGAATCCACATCTTGACATTATCTTCCACATTCTGTCTCTTCATGTGGCTTTTAGATTTAACAACTTTCTTAGCCACATGGTTCTTTTCTTTCTTCCTATAACCAAAGGATTTTTGAGTAGGTCTTTGAAAATTTATCCTTTGGTTCATAGGATTAAAGTAACAGTATTTGGCAATGTGGTTCAGCTTTCCACAGATAAAACAGGGTTTTGGTCTATTAATTTTTTTTAGATCAACCCCTTGTTTTTGTGCCCAATGATTGTTCCAGTTTCTCTGATTTCCCCTTGGTTTATCATGTTTTTGGGGCTCAAATTTATTACATACACATTGTTTGCAAGGAACAGGGTTCACAACAGTGGTCTGCTTATAGTGAACCTTCTTGTTCTTTCCCTCAGTCTTTTCTATCTCTTTGGACTTGATCCAGTGCTTTCCACATCCCTCATTGGTGATAATGTGGTTTTCTTTAGGAATCTCACCACTCACAGTATTGTCCTTATCCTTGACAACTTCTTTCTCAGTTTTATCCTTAACAACCACTTCATCTAAGGGATCTATCTCAGTGACTCCCTTAGGTAGATCCTTCCTATCCTTTGTTTCTAACAACTCTGAACTAGGAGGGATGTAGTTGTTGTTATAGGGTGGTGGTGTGGTATTGTACCCTATACCTCTTCTCAGTTTATCATGAATCTGAGTTTGTAACAAAGAATCCATTGCTTTGGAAGCATTAGAAAACTTTTCTACATCAAGTTTGACTTTAGCTAGCTCTCCTCTTAGCTTTTCACTCTCTTCTTTAGATCTGGTCAGTTGAAGCTCTAAGTCATTCTTCTCCCACTTCCAGTAATTTGTGTCATAAGAGTGTTGAAGCTCATTAGCTTGAAAACCCTTAATCTGTTCTTCAAATCTCTCAACAATCCTCACATAATCTTTTATGTCTTTTTCCAATCTCTTAAGGTCATCACTCATGTTCTGGTTGTGATCCCTATACCTTTTAACAGTGTTAATGCAATTTTGAGAGCAAAGATTGGAAGTTACCTCTGTAGGGAGACCAGATACCTCTGCCATTAGAGCTTGATTCTGAATGGCCTCTTCAGCTTGATCACTCCAATCAAACCCCATACCTTGTTGAGAGACAAGGGCTTGTGCAGAGTTTCTGTTGAAGCTTCCAGATTGAGCTTGTTGGTGGTTGTTATTCTGAGACATTCCACTTATGCATTCTCTAGCAAAGTGTCCCTTTTGATGGCATTTGTAACATTCCACCTTGGACTTGTCAAATCCTGCTCCATCTTCTCTTCTTTGGGAGAAGTTGTTCCTCCCAGTTCTTTTGATGAACTTTTTAACTCTCATGGAGAGCATGGCCATCTGCCATTTAATATCCATCTCTTCAAGATCATCTGGATTGAGTTGTTCCAAGTCATCATTAATGAGAGAAGAGTTTCCATGACTTGCCAGAAAGGCCTCAAACACAGTTTCAGTGCCTTTCTCTTGGTTTGTTCCATTGGCAGTACTAACTGATTCAAGGTTGGAAGTAGAATCAGTTGATGCTGAAAGGAGTGCAGCATTGTGAACATACCCAGAAGGCCTCTTTTTAGCCTCTACCTCAGATTCAAAAACTCTTAGATCATTATAAAGATCATCAAGTTCCTTTTCTTCCAGTTGATCATTCTGTCTGAAAGACACAGTATACATGATCCATTCATCACTCAAGGACCTTAGAAACTTTCTGTTCAGATCATCTTGATCAATTTGTACTCCCACTGTAGCTAGTTCACCAATAAGTTTGTTGAACCTGTCAAAAGTTTGAGTCATGGACTCATTCTTGGTTGACATAAAGTTCTCATATTGTTGCTTCAGAATGGCTTTCTGATTTCTCTTGGTACTTTTGGTACCAGAGAATCTCTTCTCCAGAGCATTCCAGAGCATCTCTGCATCAGTGCAGTTACAGAACTGATGTTGATATTCATTAGGAATAGCCAAGAGCAAGGTGCTCAAGGCTTTCATCTCTGTCTGTCTGATCTTTCTTTCTGCATCAGTTTTTGGTGGAGTTCTCTTTCCTTCTGCACCAATCTTTCCTGCTTCAGAAGGACCATTCTCTATGATGTCCCACATAGAATAGTCAGTGAGGAGTATGTACTGCTTGATTCTGATCTTCCACATATCGAATTCATTGGGTCTAAGCATTGGAACCTTTGAGACCAAAGTACTGCTTGATTCTGCAAGATTTTCCATGATGAATAGTTGTTTCTGAGAAATCAGGCTCTGATACCACTTGTCAGGATCGAATTCTCAACAAGAATTAATTCTCAGAAACAATATCAAAGAAGTTTGCGGAATAACACTTTGATATTCAATTAAACAGTAAATCAATACAGAAAATATGAAGAACAAACTGTAAACTTGTATTGAATGCTTTGAAGTTACAAGATTACTCACTCAACCTCAATATTGATGAACAGGCTCACCAATACGAATTCTACTTCTCTAGAATTAGGATCTATGCCTTGAGGTTGATTTTCTCTCTAAAAAAATGAAAACAAAAGTTATCTAACTATTCTAAACAATACAATATATATACTGAATACAAAGATAATTACAATAAATAAAATATCTTCAGTATATCTTCTATGTATATCTCTAAGCTTCCATGTATATCCTTTCATACGAATCTTCATCATATAAGCAGTATTAATCTTCAGCAGCATTAACTTCCTTCTAGCAGCATTAACTACTAAGCAGTACTAACCACTAGCAGTACTAACTAGCTAAGCAGTACTAACTTTGTTCAAGCAGCACTAACTTTGACTAGCAGTATTAATAATACTAGCAGTAGTAACACTCAGCAGTATTAACCTTTAAGTCTTCTAGCAGTAGTAATTTTGAACCAGCAGCATTAACCATACTTGATGAATTCTTCAGTTCCCAACACGGTCCGATGCGAACTTAGAGTCTAGGCGGAAAGAAGTACATACTCGTTATCGTGGACGATTACTCGAGATACACATGGGTCAAGTTTCTACGTTCAAAGGATGAGACACCAGATGTTCTCATCACATTCCTGAAGACGACCCAGGTGAATCTGCAGAAATCGGTCAAGCTTCTAAGAATAGGCAACGACACAGAGTTCAAGAACAAAAAGGTTGAAGAATATCTCAAATCTGTCGGGATTTCACATCAATACTCTGCTGCTCATACGCCTCAACAAAATGGAGTGGTCGAAAGAAGAAACCGTACGCTAGTCGAGGCTGCTCGAACTATGCTAAGTCAATCAGACTTACCTCTATTTCTGTGGGCTAAAGCTGTATCGACTGCGTGCTACACACAGAATCGATCCATGATACACCGAAGATTCAATAAGACTTCTTATGCGTTGATCAACAACCGAACACCGACAATCAAATATTTCAATATATTTGGGTGTAAGTGTTTCATTCTAAACGATAGGGAGAGTCTAAACAAGTTCAGCGCCAAGGTGGACGAAGTCAAAGACGATTATTGAAAGCGTCAACGTCTCATTTGATGAAGAGATGGCTTCCGAACAACACAGTTCAGAACCCGTGATAACCGGAGTACTAGCTTCTGGGCAACTCAGTCCAGAACCTGCGTCTCAACATTATAAATCAGATGAAGCATCAACGTCAACTAATCATATATCTGATTTAGACTTATTATTTGAATTGTTTTATGATGAATTTCTTGGATCTAATGTAAAGAAATCTGTTATGGTTGACAGGATGGAAGACTTAACGACTACTCATCCAACCAGTTCAGATATTCCTATTGAATCCAACACCCCGATTCAACAAGAAGTTCCAATTCAAATGCCGACTCCAACAGTTGAAGAAGTGACAAATGATGAAGAGACAGAAGTAGCTGAAACAGTAGGATGTTCTGTACAGATCCATCTACAGCCGGACCAAGCTGTACCTACTGAGCCTTCTGAACCTACCACTTCAACTGCAATCATCATTCCTCCTGAACAAGCTGAAGAAGGTACAAGTGGATTTATAGATGATACAATTGACATACATTCATATAATCCACTACCTCATGAACATAAATAGACCAAAGAGCATCCGATAAGCCAGATCATTGGCGATCCATCAAAACCGGTGCAAACTAGGTCAGCATCAATAAATATGTGCATGCATGACTCATTTCTGAGCAAGTTCGAGCCAACTAGCGTATCAGAGGCACTTGCTGATCCAGAATGGGTGATCTCAATGCAAGAAGAGCTGAATCAATTCGATGCACTTCAAGTCTGGAGACTCGTACCAAAACCTCAAGGTAAAACCATTATAGGTACGAAGTGGGTTTTCAAGATCAAAAAGGACGAAGATGGTACCGTTATCCGAAACAAGGCAAGACTTGTAGCCAAAGGATACAGACAAGAGGAAAGAATCGACTATGACGAGACATATGCTCCTGTGGTGCGATTAGAGGCAATTAGAATGTTTCTAGCCTACGCAGCCCACAAGAACTTCACGGTCTTCCAAATGGACGTGAAGACTGCCTTTTTGAATGACATTCTGAAGGAGGAAGTCTACGTCTCTCAGCTAGAAGGTTTTGTCAATCAAGAGAAGCCGAATCACGTCTACATTCTCGACAAAGCACTCTACGGTCTGAAACAAGCTCCTCGTGCCTGGTATGATGTCCTTTCACAATTTCTAGTCAAGTATGGTTTTTCAAAAGGTACGGTGGATACTACTTTGTTTATCAAAAAGGAAAAAGCCGATATCATTTTAATACAAATCTATGTAGATGATATTATTTTTGGCTCTACAAATCCTAAGTGCTGTAAGAACTTTTCAAACCTTAGGGTGTCTAGATTTCAGATGAAATTGATGGGGGAGATGAATTTCTTTCTCGGATTACAAGTCAAATAGTTTTCATCGGGTATTTTTATCAATCAATCAAAATACATTATGGATATTCTTCGGAAGTTCAAAATGAAAAATTCAAAACCGATTGGTACCCCAATGGCACCAGGTACTAAAATTGGCACCGATCCTTCGGGAAAGGCTGTTGATGTTAGGACTTACAGAGGGATGATAGGTTCTTTAATGTATCTTACTTCTAGTTGGGCAGATATAATGTTTTCAACATGCTTATTAGACCTAGAAAAAGCTGACATGACACGCTAACCCGACACGAACTCGACACGAAATAAACGGGTTTGGGTAATACATTTCAACCCGTTTAAGTAAACGGGTTGACACGACACGACACGAAAACTAAACCGGTAAGGTCAGGGTCAAAATTTTCAACTCGAAAATGACCCGAATAACCCGTTTATATATATAAATAATATAAGTTTTCTTTTTAATGCTTTGAATTTTTTGTGTTTTAGATTTGGTTATAATTTATAAGTTTGAACTATAAACTTTGGATTTTTTATGCTTTCATTTGAATTTTGTATTTGTATTTTTTGTGAATTTTTTATTTTAAAATTTTAATTTTATAAATGTTAAACGGGTTAAACGGGTTAGGTGGGTCGTGGCGGGTTAGGCGGGTCGGGTTAGGGTTGAGATTTTTTGACCCGTTTATTAAACGGGTCGGGTTAGGGTTAGACACTTTCAACCTGTTTAACTTTGAACCCGACACGAAACCGACACGACACGACACGTTTGCCAGGTATTGCTTATGTGCAACATATCATGCCAATCCAAAAGAAATCCATATGTCTGCAGTAAAGCACATATTCAGGTATCTGAAGGGCACTGCAGATCTTGGTCTGTGGTATCCTAAAGATACAAGTTTTGAACTAACAACGTATACTGATGCAGATCATGCAGGTTGTATGTTAGACAGGAAGAGCACGTCAAGACATATACAGTTCCTCGGTGATAAGCTCGTAAGTTGGGCATCGAAGAAGCAACTTTGTGTTTCAACTTCCACGACCGAAGCAGAATATGTAGCTGCTACTAGCTGCTGTTCTCAAGTCTTATGGATGAGAACTCAATTGCGCAACTACGGTTTCCACTTCAACAAAATCCCGATATACTGTGATTCCAAGAGCGCCATCGCAATAACAGCGAATCCTGTTCAACACACAAAGACTAAACACATAGACGTCAGGTATCATTTTATTAAAGATCATGTCGAAAAAGGAACAATTGAACTTTTCTTTGTAAAAACTGATTATCAGCTTGCCGATTTGTTTACCAAACCTTTAGACGAAAAGTGGTTTTACTTTCTTGTCTCTAAGCTTGGTATGCTAAATCTTAAGATCTAATCAGTAGTTACCTATCAAAGTTTTCTAATTGTATACTTTTTTCATCTTTCTTCATTCTTAATTCTGATTGATATCTGCACTTCTATATTCTGTTCATGATCCAAGGGGGAGTAGAAGAAGACATTGACAAGTGGTAAATCTTATTTTGAGGGGGAGCTCATAATATTTCTGCATTTACTTTTTATGTCAAATTTTTGTAATGCAAGATTTTAGGGGGAGCTCTTCAAGTCAAAGGAGTACGGATATGACTTCTGATTATTTCTGATCAGAACTCGTACTTTAACAGTTTTACTGCTTTTTGTCTTTTCAATTTAAGTGAATAAATTTTACTTTGACTTGACATAAGACTTTTGCAGAATTTTTGAGAGATGCTTACAAGATCATATGTTTATGACTTTAAGCTTATCTTCATGAGATGTAAGATCGCACGTAAAGGTACAATCCTTTATCTTAATCTCATAAATGGTTGAAAGAAGGATAACTTTCAATCATTTGAAAACATTGTTATTAAAAGTTCAAACCACTTCCCGTTTCTTAAATCGATTTCATGATTTAGAAGTGTGATTTTAAATGTTTTCAAGATCAATTTTGTGCTTTAACTGAAATAGTTATACCATTTTGAGCATCATATGCATCATAGGAAAACATGAATTTGATTGTGCTAGGATTTATCACAACTTCTATGAAATCACCTTAACCAGTGATTTTTACCCAAGAAGTTAATCCATAGTGATTGAGTGTGAGAAGTCGAAAAGAAATGAGTGTGATTAGAGTGAGCAAAATGTTTAAAAGAAAGAGCATGTGAGAACAGAGTTAAAAGAATATCACAACTCTGCACCAACTTTTTCTGAGCCGAGCAGCCACATTTCTAGTGTTTCACAATTCTTTGGTGATCATTATTGAAACAGGCAACTAGCCCATGCCAACTCTTCATCAAACCTCACCAACTACTCATTTTCTTCTTAACAAGAAAGTGTTTCACATTTTCAAAGGGGAAGCAACACATTTGCTATCTGATTTTCATTTGGAAAATCTGGATATTGAAAAGAAGGAAGTCTGCCCCACCTTCGCACTTCACTCATGCACATTGAGTCTGTATTTAACTTACTGTTGTCTTAGTGGTTTACACAATTTTGATCCTATAAGCAATCATCAAGTGCTTAATTCTTTCAACACAAGCACGAACACACAAGGAATTAGTTTCTTTTTCATAACATTTATAGAAATTACCTTTGTAGTGTTTCGATGATTAAATGGAAGCCCTGGGGGAGTCAACATCAAACAACTCCTTTTAAATGTGTATTCGTTACACACAGTGACTTAGTGTTACTGACAGGCATGTTAACTGATTCATTAGTTGATTCAGGTGTTACACGA
This sequence comes from Arctium minus, assembly GCA_954870635.1. Lineage (NCBI taxonomy): Eukaryota > Viridiplantae > Streptophyta > Magnoliopsida > Asterales > Asteraceae > Arctium > Arctium minus. Next base: position 36,791,535 of record OX941087.1, on the reverse strand, counting down.
CTATTTTGTCTGGATTTGCAAAGATCTGGATGAATATCTTTTGAATTGACGGATCAGAGGCTCCAAATGACAGGCATTTCTTACTCACAGTTTTGATGAAGTGGTTGCACTTTCCATCAAAAAGGGGGAGAATCTAAAGCTTGAAGAAATGTACAGTCCATTACATTACAAGACATTGGAGAAGAGAAAAGCTAATCAAGAACTGCGAGATCAAAGTATTCTGAAGACATGCTGATTTCAGATAAATTTTCTTTGAAGATACTTTGCTAAAGAGCTAGAGTAAGAGATTGCATCTTCTGAGCTGAAAAAGAAGACTGAATTACTAAAATATTTTTAGTAATGATCTTGATCCAAAGGGGGAGATTGTTAGATCACATATCTATTGGATTCAAGATCATCCAATCTGAAGATCCAATCTGAAGCTAATGCCGAAAAGTCGACTCTCGATACAAAGTCTAATGTCGTTTGTAATAAATGTCGAAGTAAATTATTGTTTATTGTAATTTGAGTATTTAGTTTAAATTAGTTTAAATATCTAATTATGTTAGATATTAGTTTGTTATTTAATATCTAAGTTATTTAGATATTAGTTATTAGATAATATCTAGATAATATCTAGATATTAGTTAGTTAGTTAGTTAGTTAGTTAGATATTAGGTGTTTGTGTGTTTGAGAAGCTATCGTTCAAGAAAATCAGATCACATTTTTACACACACACTCAAGGTGAAAAACAGAGAGAACACATCGAGAGCTTCAATAGATCAATCTTGTAACCATTGTTATTAATCTAAACAGTTTGGTAATCGTTTAATGTATTTGTATTGATAAAACTTGATAAATATTGTAGACCGACACCTACAAATTGTGAAACCACCACCCAGATGAGGTTCTTGCTTCGATTTCCATATGAGAGCAAGGTTGTTTCGATTTCTAGATGAGGTTCTTCCTGTTAGTTTTAGGGTTTTCATTTGATTTTAGACCTGTTTATATTGTGGGAAGAATACATTTGTTCGAGTTAGGGTTTTAAAATATAGATCTAGATCTAGATTCAAGTCTGATTGTGGGATGAATACATTTGTTCTTGATTTTGAGATTTGTTTTTAGGGATTTGATTTTGTGTTCTGATTTATATCACAATTTTCTTTTTAAAGAATTTATACAAAGTTGTTCTTGATGTTCTTAAAATGTTGATTTTGTGTTTGGATTTGTGATTGACATTTTCAATCACAATTTTGTGTTTGAATATTTGTCATATGTGTTTGGATGTTTATCTGGGTTTTTAATTGAATGTTCATCATCTGTTTCATTGAATGCTCATATGCATATTGAATATTCATCATCTAGGTTTATCTGCATATTCAATGTTCTTGACTTGATTATGAATGTTCTTGGGATGGATGTGAGGTTAAAAAAGATAGGTAAAAAGACAAAAATGCCCCTCATGTGAGGGGCACATGATAGACTTAACGGAGTTCCATCTAACGGTGTTAGTGAGAAGGACCAATTTGGGCTAAAAAACTCGATTTTTGGACCACCAATGTACTTCAGATCTCAAGGGACGAAAAGTGAAAAACAGGCATTCACGAGGGACCATTTATATAATTCACTCTTGTTTTTATTTATATTACATGTAACTAGTGTTTAAAAAGGCATGCTATAACGTGCGTGATGGCGCGATATGACACAAGACGTGTCTTCGCCATTACAAAATGACCCATAGCGTTTTTGTAAGGCGTGACTCACGCTATGACGCCTTAAGGTGCGCCGCGACGCACACTTTTTTTAAGACGTGATTTTAAAAAATATATATATTTTTAATTTATTTATCTTTTAACATTTTTAGCTTTATATTTAACACTTTTATAGATTTATCTAATCACATCACAATTTCACGAAGTGATAAACGTTATGAACTCACGATTAAAACGAAGTTGCAAAATTATCTTTCTAAGTTCTATTTTAAATATTCAATCAAAAAACTATTTTTATACTAATCTATATGATTTTTCTTCTTCCAATATTTATGTATATTTTTAATATCATTATTTGATTAGAATAATATGTATAAAACATATATGTAATAATGTATATAAATTTGAATGTGACATACAAATTTGCTGTTTTATGTCACGCTTTGAAAAACGTTGCGTCCTAGCCGTGGCGTGTAAGGCTTAAGGTTTGTGTGATAACCTTAACCAAATTAATTTGAAGATGAATGTATTTTCTTTTTATCCTATCCTCTACCTTGAATTAACCGGGTCTAAATTGCTAATATTGGAAGTTGGGGGTGAAATGCTTATATTTTAGGAAAGGAAGGACCAAGTTGCAATTTATGGAAATAAAGGTTAAGACTTCTTGCCCTAACTCATTTGGGCATTGTTGGTGTTGGCGGCTGGAGTATCTAGAGCTTGGGGGAGAAAAAGAGGATTTTATCAGAATTTGAGAAGGATGAGAACTCTAAGCAAATTTTGACAATCGTTCAAGGTAAGTTATAATTATCCTTTCTTGATGTTTGTCCTTCTTTTACGAATTGGTATGTTGAGTGAGACCCTTCTCAAAAGAGTGGAGTCTGATGTTCATTTGTTAGGGTTGAGTGAAATGGTTTGGAAACCCTCTTTTGCTCCTTAAAATCAATCTTAAAGATTGATTATGTTAATGAGGTGATTATTGGCATTTGGAGTCCAAATCCTACCAAGTTTGTTAAATTAAAATTGTGGATTTAAGAAGTTGGGATTTTTTTCAAAGCCTGGGGTTCGTGTAGAACACTTAATTGCCTCTGGTTGATTTTTACGACCTGGCGAACTCGGGAGACGAGCGCCCGGTATGGTGGTCGAGGTCCCGGGCGACAGGATGTACCGGGGTGTCCCGGTCAGTGAGGCCACAGGGTGGTTGGTCCCGGGAGACGGGAAACCCCGGGTGGGGGTCGAGTGACTCGGGATATGACCCCGGGAGACGAGTAGCCCGGGGAAGGTCGAGAACTCGGGCCATGACCCTGGGAGGCGGGGGAGCCCGGGGCATTGGGAACCCAGGAGACCGGGAGGTGGAGAGCCTGGGGTTATGTTACCCGGTCGGGGGAACCCCGGGAGTCGGGTGAGCTCTTTGTCCTGTGTCTGTTTGGGTAGCAGAGTGGTCCATGCTAGAAGTGTCGCTGTTTAAGTTCAAGAGGGAGAGAGAGATATATATAGCCTCTCATTAATTATCTTACCTGCGGGGTGTCTTACCGACGTATCGATGTGATCGTAGGTCGTGAGATCGCTAGAGCGCGGATTTAAGCAAGGACCAAAGGTGAGTTTTTCTAGTTAAATGCTTTACAATATTAAAGTGGTTAAGTACTTGTGGAAGTTATTTTTAAAACATCTTTTTAATATGTGAGCTTTATACATGCGAGCCTTCTTATGAATGTGGTTTATATTTTGATGTTGGTTGAATGTATGCATACATTGTTGTGAGTGGCCAAAGTCGGGGGGTGTGGCCCGCCTGTGCTCATACCGGGGAGTGTGTCCCGTTTATGCCAATTGGGGGGTGTGTCCCAGCTAAGGCAGTATGAGCCAGACACGCTGTCACTTTCGAGTGACGGTAGTGTGTGCCGGAAGCGAGTTTATAAATGTGGCTTATGTTACAAAACTGAAATGGTTGATTTATTTATAAATCTTTTTTTGTATCCTGTTGTTGAACTGTGAATTGAGGGAACTCACTAGACCTTCGGTCTAACCTCGCTTTTTCAAAAACTAAAAACCTTTTCAGGTCGTCGTGAGGTAGGAAACTCGGTCAAGGGTAAGGAGAATGTGTGATCGAGTACCGGAATAGAAAACCTCCTTTTAGCATGTTTTATTCCTTTTATTCTCAGTTGTAATAGGTTGCCTTACCGCAATCCTTAAAGAATTTAATTGTTGTTTTGGGGCCGTTTTTGGCATAAACTTCATATATTGTTATGGTGTTTGTTTAGTTTTTTTGGGTTGTTACAATTGTTATCAGAGCCATAGTTGAAGGTATTTAGGTGACCGAATGGGCCTAAACTTAAACTGTGGAGTAGGGGACACAACTGAGATTTAGGAAGCCTTTAAGGAAGACCTTGAGCATCGAGAGGCATGATAACGATAGTGAGTACTCTCATGTAAGGTAAATTCAGATTGCATCTGGCCAATGCCATTATGAATTTACAGGTGCATGAGCATACTCGATTCCTATTGTTGAGTTATTTGATGAGTGTAGTTTTGGTTAGAGAGTCCTATCATTCAGAGGATAGTGTTGGTTTGGCGTATTGTGTGGGTTCGCTTATGGTTGTAAGGTTAATACCGTTGGGATGAATATCGTGCGGGATGTAGATATTTCGTTGAGAAAGGACCTCTTGGGTCCATAAGGAAGAGAATAATGATTGGAGGTGAGCTTTTCGCTTCAAGGGAGTATTCGGTTTGGTAGATTGTTATATCGATTAGTGGGAATCAGGAGAGTGTTAATTCAAGAATCGAAGGATAGAAATGAGGCTTTTGGAGTTGTAGTTAATTGAAGGGTGGTTGAGAGACAATGTTAGTGTTGACTGGTAACATGTAGTGAGGATCAGATGGAATTGAGCTATGCTTGGTAAGTTTGTTTGAGGTCAAAGTGAGGACGCACGAATTGCAAATTTTTAGTCGCGATGGTAACTGGTTTTTGGACATTCAAGGATGTTGGGAAGCGTTGGTGCCGGAGGTTGTGGCGTAGGAGAGGATCCCAACTGGTTGGTCGGATGTAAGGAGTCTGGGATAAATTATAGTGAGTGTAAACAGTTGACCTTGTTAGAGTAAATAACCTTCAAAGTCATTGAGTCCCATGATTGTGTTTCAAACAAATTATTGGAGCCTTTCATATCATTCATATAAGATATTTTGGCGTGTGTATGCCTTACGAGGTATTCTTTTAGAAAACCTATCGACGCGTGCAAATGTGTATCTGGATTGAAAAGACAAGTTTATGGCGTTGGGTGATAAATTTCGATTTTTGGTGTGGGAGAAACTATTTTATATCTTTTTGTAAATGGGTTAACTTTTGTTATGGAAATCATAACACCATTTGATCGCATGATTTTATAAGGGAGTTTGGTACATACATGTGTTGTCATATCAATAAGGGTGAGAGTCGTCAGACACGCTCAATGTAAGCAATTTTGTAGTATTTTTATAAATCGTGTGGGTAGAGTTCATCGAAACTAATTTCAATTGTGCCAACACCGATATTGGGGTGTGGTGAAGAGTAATTTTTCGTGAAGTTGAGATTGAACGATTCTTGAAATCGTTGTGCATGGTGAGTCAGTGTTGTGTCGTGTGCACTCAAGCTTGTTTCATAATGTAGTATCTCCTAAATTTTCAAATGTGTCAAAAGTTTAAATTTTTGGTGTGTCATGCATGAAGGCTATGAACTCTCTAGGTCATGGGGAAATGTTGCAATTAAGAATGAGGAAAATTTTGAGAGTGGAAGTGGGACGCTCGATCAGTGGGTGGTCAATTCTTGGTTTTGGTATTCCTATTAAGGAAAGGTGATAAACAGCGGGAGTGGTTAGGGGAGGCCTTGATCTTTAACGTTAGGGATGTTTGTAATAATGGCTTAACCGCATGCTCGGTGATTTGAAATGGGATGGCGACAGATGGTAGGGTGGAATTCAAAGTCGTTATGATACTCTTATATTAGTAAGTTGTTGCGTTGGAAGAGGTAGGTTCCAAAGGGAATCCTTGTTGGTCGGAGACATGGTTGAGGTATCACCATGTCGACTGATGATGATGAAGCCAACAATCATTTTCGTGGTTAGCGACGGGACGCTAAAAATGAAGAAGTAGCTATGGATAGTTTCGTTGAGTTTTCTTGATGAAGCAACGAGTTATTCAGAAAAGGTGTGTACCGATGTGTTGTTGGACCACCTTGTGCGAGTATTACGAAAATGGAAAACCGCTAGTTTTGTAAGGTGATTTTTCTTCGATGAGGTTTTGATGGTTTATGTGGGGGTGAAGTTTATATACAGCACAACTAGAGGGGTTGCGCTTCGAGCATCTGAGTCTGCGAGGTAGTACGCTTAATCTTTCAGGCTGCCGAAATTTGTTCCTAGCAGGTCGCGATGAGTCGACAAGGAGCGATATCTTTTCGATTGGTTTAAAGGATCATGGTTTTGAAAATTATTTAGATTCGAGAAAGATAAGGTCATGAAATGCCTTGAATTCAGATATTGGCGTTATTGATATTGGATGAGCGTCCTCGTTCGGAGATTTCTGGGGAATGATTTGTAAGTGGCAAGTATATTGGTGGAGTGTGTGGATGTTGGTTGGTATATGGTCATTCTAAGTTGGGGATACTCTTCGATTGAAAGTGAGCGGCTATCTTGGAGAGGAACCTTGTGTTTTGGGTTGTTGTGAGTTTTGGACATGTTTATCTTATACCTATAGAATGTTGATGGAAATGTCGAATTGTTTAGTTCAGGATGTTGTGTAGTAGATAGGAAATCCGCGAGCATGTTGAAGTATTCTTTGTGGTGAAGGGATTCTAGCAGATTGGATAATCCTGTTTGGAGAGCGAGAATTATGTGGTGCTTTCGAGTAGTGGGTAATGTTTTGGAAGGGTTGGGTTGACTATCTCCCATAAGAATTGTGGATAATCGGTTGATCAAGTAAAGTAATGTAAATGTGTTTCGACACATTTGGGAATCATCGAGGAATAGATTAAGCAATGTTGGGTGAGCAGTGTTTCATGCAACGAGAAGAGAGTAAATATATTATGTCGGAAAGGTGGGTAATCGGAGAGTAAGAAGTTTGGCAAGTGATACAAAATGTGGAATTATGTTTTCAGATTCTGCCGTTAGTAAGTTTATGAATCCCTAACATGGGTGTGAGAAAGAGATTATGGCGTGCGGTGCGGTGTGAGCGTTGAATAATATAAATCTTGCTGTTAGCCAAAAGTTCACACTGCTAATCAGTGAGTCGGTCGTTGAAAGTGGGTTTGAAGTCTTCAAGGAGGAAGAAAGAGGTGGTTGGATATAGTGCTCAGAGTGAAGGGCCATAGTGTCAGTCTTGGTAATGCGTGGAAAGGATTCCAAGTGAGTTTGTTGTCTAGTGTTAAACCATTTGGAATAGTATGTATGAGCATGGTCACTCCATGTTCGAGCGGGGGAAGCATGGATATATATATATATATATGTGGATATATATATTTTAATATATTCGGATGGTTGGGGGATACGATGAGAACTGATGTTTGTGTCATTATAATTCAGACAGTTGAAACCGGTAGGCGATGAAGGAAATAGGTTGTGGAAGTTCTCTTTTGGTTAAGTGAGAATCTGGGGTGATGATGCTGGGGCAACGTAAGTAAAATGCGTATGAGTTGTACAACACCGATGAGTTGCGGCCAGTGTGGTTTGGGGAAGAAAGTGATTTTGCACTAGGCTTGTGGGGTGTTGAGGAAAAGTTATGTTGCTATGGCATAATACATGAGGAGGAAATTCATAGCGGTGGATTCTTGATGATGTCGAAGGTTGACGTCGTGCTGAGTTGGCGAATTGAGGGGTTATTATCTTATTCAGGAATACGTGTGGTTGTGGCACTATCCCCGGTAAAGTTCGTTCTATTAAAGAAGAGAAGTTGCATGTGAAAACCTCTTTAGACGCGTTTTAAAACCGTGAGTCTAGATGCGTAGACAAAGTGGAAAATATCTGGTATGGTTGGCATGGAATGTTACAAATGGTACAGACAATATCTGGCAGTCTGGTTACTCTTTGAATGTCAGATGTTACGGCTTGGGTTTGGACATAATATTTCGAGCAATTAAGTGGGATTAAATCGTTCGATTGAAAGAACGTGAGCTTTGAGAACCTCAAGTTGAGAGGGGGCAGCGTGATGCGGGGAGTCGTCCCATAGAATGAAGTGGTGTGTTCGAGTGGAAACTAGTGTTGGATATGTTTTGGGGCCGTTGGAATTATGGAGAGAGTTGGAGAGGTGGTGTACAAATTGGAAAGTTGGTGTTGGGTATATGCAAGCAAAATAATTTAAGGATTAAGGGGATTTGCCTTGTGAAGATATGAGGGTTCGATAACCCAGTTTATTCATCGATGGAATTCCGGGGACAAAATTCTTTTGAGGGGAGGATATTGTGATAACCGTAACCAAATTAATTTGAATCTGAATGTATTTTCTTTTTATCCTTTCCTCTACCTTGTATTAACCGGGTCTAAATTGCTAATATTGGAAGTTGGGGTGAATTGCTTACACTTTAGGAGAGGAAGGACCAAGTTGCAATTTATAGAAATAAGGGTTAAGACTTGTTGCCCTAGCTCATTTGGGCATTGTTGGTATTGGCGGCTGGAGTATCTAGAGCTTGGGGGAGAAAAAGAGGATTTTATCAGAATTTGAGAAGGATGAGAACTCTAAGCAAATTCTGAAAATCGTTCAAGGTAAGTTATAATTATTCTTTCTTGATGTTTGTCCTTCTTTTATGAATTCGTATGTTGAGTGAGACCCTTCTCAAAAGAGTGGAGTATGATGTTCATTTGTTAAGGTTGAGGGAAATGGTTTGGAAACCCTCCTTTTCTCCTTAAAATCAATCTTAAAGATTGATTATGTTAATTAGGTGATTATTGGCATTTGGAGTCCAAATCCTACCAAGTTTGTTAAGTTAAAACTGTGGATTTAAGGAATCGGGATTTTGTTCGAAGCCTTTGGGTTCCCAATGATCCGGGCTCCCACATTCGAAACAAACTCTCCTTCCTCCAGCCTTGCAATCCTTTTCGTAATGACCTCCTCGGTGGCACTTGCGACATATAATGCAGTTTCCGACATGTGGCCTATTACACTTGTCACATCTTGGATATGTCCCTTTTCCCTTATCGGCTTCCTGCACCTGAACTCCATAGTTACCCATGATCCTCCGATCCTTTCCCCTCCTTCGGTCATCCTGCCTCCTTAAACCCTCTTCAACTTTCCTCTTTCCTTTGGCTTTGTCACTAGAGAAAAGTCCTGAACGAATTGCATTATTGGTGAGCTTCGTTGCTAAATCCACAGCCTCTTGAAGAGTTTTCGGTTTTCCCGAAATTACATCTCCTCTAATTTCCGGTGCTAATCCCCAGATGTACCTATCAACTCGATTTTCTTCTGGTGTCACCAGATGTGGTACAATTTTCGCCAACTCATTGAATCGTGCCGTGTATGTATCTACATCATTGCCTTTCATCTCATGATCCCAGAATTCCGCCTGCAACTTCTGCATTTCACTCCTTGAACAATATTCCCCTTTTATCATCTCTTTGAACTCGTCCCATGTGAATCCATTTGCTGCATCTCTTCCTCTCGTTTGCACTTGGGTGTTCCACCAAGTCAGTGCTCTCCCTTGTAATAAACAAGTTGCAAATTCTACCTTCTTAGTTTCCGGACATTTACTGATATGAAGGACAGACTCCATTCCTTCTATCCAAGACAGTAATCCAACCGCTCCTTCAGTACCATGGAATTCCTTTGGATTACAAGTCCTGAAGGTCTTATATGTACACTCTCTTTCAACGTTAACACCAACTCCTGGTTGGTTAGGTGGATTTGCATTTAATCCCGCTGCTATCTGGCTAACTATGGCAGGGAGTGTTGCAAGAATTTGTTCGTTTACAAGCCGAGCAATCTCGGGGTCTTCCCTTCTTGGCGGCATAGTTCTAATTGCAATTTTTTTTTAAAGTCTAATTAAATTCCATTCCACCATACAAACATGATACGATAAATAAATCATAAAAAATACATTCTTAAAGACTTAGAATCATGCATAACAAAATATATCATAAGCATCCATTATCAAGACATACATCATCCAAACATTTACAAAATATGACAATCCAAAATGAGTCAAGTGTTTTAAAGTCACGGGCTACAAGCCCCAAAATATAGTTTTTAATAACCCAAATCATGCATCAATCACAAACTACAAATGCCAATAGTGCACCATCACCAGAGCCACAATCACTACCAAGAATCCCATCACGGTCGACAAACAAGTGTGCAGCCAGGTCACCATCGCTCTAGTCTCCGCTAGCTCTCCAAATATCTTCCCTATCATCTCATCACTAGATCCCATCATCGATATCATCCCTTTTGTAATATTGTCAGTCATACTCATCATTTCCCTAAGTGAGTCAATGGAATACTCATGGTAATCAACTTGCAACCTAAATCGTTCCATACTCCGAGACAAACTCCTAACCCAATATGTCTCAGCCTCAGTCATGCCGGCTAGTGGGAGTGCTGGTATCCTAGCAGGTGAAGGGGGTGATAACCTCAGACCCCTGGGCCGAGAAGGCCCTGCCTCATCTCTAGCTGGTATAGGAGTCTTCTCACACTCAGGTGTAGCACATGGTGTCGGATCTGGTGTGGGCGTAGCGGATCTTACTGGTGTATGCTCGGGATCGGAATACTCATGCTCAGAAGGGTCATACTCTTGACTAGGAGGAGTATTTCTCCCAGGTATGTGGGTGAGATAACCTGACTCATCATGGGATTGCTCTCTAGGTGGGGAACGAGACATGTCGACTGCGATAATTTACAAAATTTAATTATTAAGCACATGATAATATCCTTTAATAACCAAAGATGTCATGCGAACTCACAAACAAAACATGCTTTATGTCTTTGAATTGAAAAGTTTCTATTTTTAGTAACTTTTAGCATACCCGATCCATGTCTCCATTATGCACACTCAAATTAAACAAAGGTGATCAAGCTTTGCCTAAGTTAGGGTGTGATTACGAAAGACACATCTTAGTCATGCTAGGGATGTACTCGGGTTCGTAATTTCGTTTGTAAAATAAATATATTTTTTTTATAGGGTTATAGTGTATGGTTTTGTATAAAACCGGTATTCTCTATAACCTGTGGCTCTGATACCAAATCTGTCACACCCCGCTAAAGCGGAAACACGGGGTATAACAGTTTTCGATAAACAATCCACAAGCATAAAGTTCAACCACCATACATTTAATAAAAATATATTACAAAGTTTAGTAGTAGAAAGTTTATCGTGAAATTACAATCCCGAGATATTTCAAGATAGCAATGTCCAAAAGTTTGTACATCCCCCAAGCATATTCGGATCATACGTAGAACGACCCTTAAAATTTACCTTCTTGATTACCTGAAAAGCATGTACAAAAATATGGTCAACAACGAGAGTTGGTGAGTTCACAGGTTTTAAATATGCACAAAACATTTTATATGCAAGATTTGATAGTTGGAGCATGTTCATGCTCAAAAGCTTAACTTGAATACTTGGAGCATATACGTGCTCAAATACTTGGAGCATAACTGTGCTCATCAGCTTAACTTGAAAATTTCATGAGTATTGCTTTACGTATGACTTGAGTCGGTATAACTTAAACTTGGTTGAGCCACTACTAAACCGTCCCGGACCCTTGTTTTTGCCCCGTGTGCCTTGACTCAGAGGTGGTCTCAAGCGCCACATGTTCAATCACTTCTCTAGTATAGTGCACTCCTAGCTCGTCAGTTGTAAGAAGTGGGGTTGGTCAAGCCCAAATAGCGCTATCCACTAATACTATAGGCCCAATTTTCTGGGTTAATAGTAGTGTCGTCTGGGGACTAACTCTTAAATACTCAACATACCAACTATTTAGCGTCATACATCTTACTTTTTAAAATGCTTGAAAACAAGCCTTGGCGACTTAACAGCGCAAAACATTTCAATTAACTCATGAATCATTATAATCGTACTTAAGCATGCTTTTCACCCCAAAATACGTAAAACGATAAAAGAGGGGCTGTGAATACTCACCTTGAGAGTGAACTTGGAAACTTAATGATAGTGCTCAAAATAGGTGCCGCTTCCTTGGTTTCCTATAGTGAAGGTTGCCATAGAGGAAATACATTAATACCCGTTCCTATGTCCAAATGACCCGTCCCAATAACTTATGAAATGCCATTAAGTAGGTTTCAATAACCAAAACCATATTTAGATCAATTATAGACTTATTATGCCTTAACACTATTTTAGAACTCATTATAATCACTTTTCTGAAAATTCAGCAGAAGCTGTCCAATATTTTAGTCAACAAAACCACTATAGAAACATATCTTCCCAAAGGAATGAATTCACCAAAATTTTTGTGGTAATACTATAGTGTGTCAAGAGTAAATCTGCACTTTTTCATAATTTTTGGATGAGTTTTGATACCTGAAATAATTTCCACAAAGCAGTGTGTCACTGATTTTCGGACCAGTGACATACCTCACTTGTAGCATGCTTTTGAGGTATCAATTCTTTGAATTAGCCCATAATCCTTATATGGGTGTAAACCTAACTCAAAATCCTATCATTTGGAAAAAGATTCACTTAATTTGGGATAAGAAATGAGGAAGTTATGGCCTCCACAAGATAGGTGTTTGAATCTGTCTTCACTGGACAGATTGCACCATTTTCTTGTAAAATCCATTTAAGTGCTCAAATCATCTCCAAAATTAGTGTTTTTGGACTTTCTAGAAAGCTAACACTCTAAATTAAAGTCTATAAGCAAAAGGCCCAAATTTTGACATGTAGAACATGATTTATGCATGTTGGAAGTAGGTCCATTTTCTGGACAGCAAATCTGCAGAAAGTTAAGATTATGAAATTTTGAAATGGTGATCATTTTACAATTGGTTTAATGAAATAACCATATGTTATCACACCATAATCAATCATAACATAGTCTTGAGATGAAAACCTTTTGAACACATATAAAACTACAAATATTTCATCCAAAGTGAGTTGCATGAAACCAAAAACACCTAAATAAGTGATTTTCATCACTTATCAATTTTCAAGACTCTTAATCACATAAGATTGAACAATCTCATCATAAGAGTTTGTTTAAACTTGAAATTATTACTAGAATGTTAAATATAAACCAACTAAAACATCAAAATTTTTATACACAAGGTTGTACTTATGATAAAATCAACATATTAATCAAGAACTCAAATTTTCACTATTTAACTTGGTTTTTCATGGAAGATCATTTTATGGCATCACTTTATGAATGTTTTATTCATCAATGATGTCCTTTTCACTTCTAAAACCATGAATGAATTACTTCTACACATGCATGAGGGTTTTTATAAAGTTCAACCATCAAACTTGAATAAACATGAAGAAATGATGAAATAGGGTTTTGTACCTTGTGTAGATGATGATATAAACTTGGAATTCTTGATTTGAAGATGATTTTAACCTTTGTAACTCTTATATTTTCTGGAAATTTGGAGATGATAGTGTGTGTGTGTGTGTGTGGGCCGATTTGGAGAAAGGAGAAGAGAGGAGAGGGAGATAAAGAGTTAGAAATGAGGGTTTAACCCCTTTCTTACTTGGTTTTAATTAAAATTTATTTATTAAATAAATAAAAATAATAATAATAGTAATAGTGTAGTCATGACAAGTGTCCATGACTAATCAAAAAAAAAAAAAAAAAAAATAATTAAAATACTTAGTCTGTTTTATTAAAATATCAGATATATTCGAGAACCGAAATACCCGATTTCTCAATTTTAGCTTAAAACAACTTTTATAAAAAAAAAAATGAAAGTATTTCAACTAAAAATATTATAACTTTATAATTTTATATATTTTGGACCTTAATCAATATTTTTGGCATTTCTGAATTGTGACGGTCAGTTACTGGACTGTTCCGGGCATTCTACGCAACCTCCTAAATTTTTAGGAAACTTTTATCTTAAAAATTTTATGCAATTTAAGGAGTGGTAAATGCTTAAATCTTAATTTTCGTTAACTTAGAAATTAACCTGAGCACTAATCTTGACGGTTGTCACAGTCTCCCCTACTTCGAGAAATTTCGTCCCGAAATTTAAAGTTTGTCACTTCCGGACCGCCTCTTGATTAAACAAATGAGGATACTTGCGCTTCATAAAATCCTCTCTTTCCCACGTAAATTCAGGTCCGTGACGCGACTTCCAACGAACCTTTAAAATAGGAATTTTACTTCTCCTTAGTTGCTTAACTTCACGACCCAAAATTTCAACCGGCTCTTCTCTGAAAATAAGCCGTTCGTCCACTAAGATTTCATCTGGGGGTACAATCGCCATCTTGTCAGTTATACACTTCTTTAAATTTGACACGTGGAATGTGTCGTGAATGGCACTCAACTCTTGTGGCAACTTAAGCTTATAAGCTACGGGTCCAATTCTTTCTAATACTTCATATGGACCAATGAATCTTGGGCTTAATTTACCCTTTTTTCCAAATCTCACAACTCCTTTCCATGGAGACACTTTCAGAAGAACCTTGTCACCCTTTTGGAATTCTAAGGGTTTTCTGCGATTATCTGCATAGCTTTTCTGTCGATCTCTTGCAGCTTTAAGCCTGTCTTGTATGGTCGATATTTTGTCGGTAGTCTCCCGTATAATATCAGGCCCAAACAATTGACTGTCACCAATTTCCACCCAACTAAGTGGAGATCGACACTTACGTCCATAAAGGGCTTCATATGGCGCGCATTGAATATTGGTATGGTAGCTGTTGTTATAAGAAAATTCAATCAATGGTAAGTGCTTATCCCAGCTACCTCCGAAGTCTATAGCACAAGCGCGTAACATGTCTTCCAGAGTCTGGATGGTCCTTTCAGATTGACCATCCGTTTGAGGATGATAAACAGTGCTCAAATCCAACCTGGTACCCAGAGCTTTCTGAAACGCTTGCCAAAATCGAGAAGTGAAACGACTGTCTCGGTCTGAAATGATGGATAGTGGTACTCCATGACGAGAGACAATTTCATCAATGTATACTTGTGCCAATCTTTCCATTTTTAAATCCTCTCGGATAGGAAGAAAATGCGCGGATTTTGTAAGTCTATCCACAATAACCCAAATTGCATCATTACCTCTTCCTGTTCTTGGTAACTTTGTGATGAAATCCATGGATACTTGATCCCATTTCCATTGAGGTATCTCCGGTTGCTGCAAAAGTCCAGATGGATTTTGATGCTCTGCTTTGACTTTAGCACAAGTCAAACATTTACTCACAAATTCAGCAATGTCCTTCTTCATTCCCGGCCACCAATAATATTCCTTTAGCTCCTTATACATTTTGTCGGATCCCGGGTGAATCGAATACTTCGATTGGTGCGCTTCTTCCATGATTGACATCCGCAGACCTTCCACTTTTGGTATCCAGACCTTATTCTTGAAATATTGTACCCCATCTGATCGGGTTTCAAATTCTTTTTCTGACTGATGAAGTACTTCATTCTTTAGATTCTCCTCCTTCAGTGCCTCTTTTTGAGCTTCACAGATTTGTGTTTTGAGGCTCGTTTGTACCAACATTCCCATAGCTCGTACTCTTGTTGGTTTTACCTTCTCCTTCCTACTCAATGCGTCTGCTACTACGTTGGCTTTTCCGGGATGATACTTTATCTCACAATCGTAGTCACTGAGTAGTTCCACCCATCTTCGTTGTCTCATATTTAACATTTTCTGATCAAAGATATGTTGGAGGCTTTTGTGATCAGTGTAAATGATACACTTGGTACCATAAAGATAATGCCTCCAAATCTTTAAAGCGAATACCACTGCTCCTAGCTCCAAATCATGAGTGGTATAATTCTTTTCATGAACTTTAAGTTGTCTTGAGGCATAAGCTATAACTTTATCTCTTTGCATCAATACACATCCCAAACCTTGATGTGATGCATCGCAATATACCATAAAATTTTCTGTACCTTCTGGTAACGCTAGAATTGGAGCGTTGCATAACTTATGCTTCAGCGTTTGAAATGCCTCCTCCTGTTTTTCTCCCCAATCAAACTTCTTATCTTTTTGGGTTAGCGACGTGAGTGGTTGAGCAATCTTGGAAAAATTTTCGATAAATCGTCGATAATAACCTGCCAGGCCAAGAAATTGACGAATTTCCGTCGGTGTCTTAGGAGTTTCCCACTTTTTAATGGCCTCAACCTTTGCTGGGTCAACATGAATCCCTTTCTTATTAACCACATGACCCAGAAAATGTACTTCTCGAAGCCAAAATTCACACTTGGAGAACTTGGCGTACAATTTCTGTTCCTTAAGCAATTCCAACATCAACTTCAGGTGTCGTTCGTGGTCCTCCTTGCTTCGCGAATAAATCAGAATATCATCTATAAACACGATCACGAACTTGTCCAAGTATGGTCGGCAGACTCTGTTCATCAAGTCCATGAAAACTGCTGGAGCGTTTGTCAGTCCGAAGGGCATAACTAGAAATTCATAGTGACCGTAACGAGTTCTAAACGTTGTTTTGTCGATGTCTTCTTCACGAACTCTCATTTGATGATATCCGGACCGTAAGTCAATCTTTGAAAAGTACGATGTGCCATGCAATTGATCAAATAAATCGTCGATTCGTGGAAGTGGGTATCGATTCTTTAAAGTCAGCTTATTGAGTTCCCTATAATCAATGCACATTCGGAACGTCCCGTCCTTCTTTTTAACAAAAAGTACTGGTGCTCCCCAAGGCGAAGAGCTAGGCCTAATAAATCCCTTGTCGAGTAGCTCTTGTAGTTGTTCTGACAGTTCTTGCATCTCCGAAGGTGCCAAACGGTACGGTGCCTTGGCCACCGGTGCAGCTCCTGGAACCAAATCGATACGGAATTCGACTTGTCTTGGTGGAGGTAATCCAGGTAACTCCTCGGGAAATACTTCAGGAAATTCTTGGACTACCGGAATATCTTGCAAACACTTCTCCTTAGGTTCTTTACTTATTACATGCGCCAGAAATGCGTCACATTCTTTCCTCAGGTACTTCCGCATTTTCATACAAGACACCATCTTCAATTTTCTCTTAGATTTTTCTCCAGGTACTATAAGTACTTCTCCTCCCGGTAACGGGATTCGGAGAATCTTCTCGGAACAACTTATCTCCGCGTGGTTCTTTGACAACCAATCCATGCCCACGACTATATCAAAGCTACCTAGCTTTATTGGGATCAAATCTATTTTGAAATCCTTTTCAGCTAAACTTAGAGTACAATTTGGAAGTACATCTTTGACCCTAATTTCTTGCCCATTAGCAAACTCAATGACAGTCTTCTTTTAATTTTTGTGTCATTTGATTAACTTTCGGTCTAAAATTTAACGACACAAAACTTTTATCTGCTCCAGAATCAAATAGTACAGATGCGGAGTGATTGTTTAAGAGAAACATACCTGTAATCACATTTGGGTCCCGCCTTGCTTCTTCCGCCCCAATTTCAAACACTCGGCCTCTTGCTTGGCCCCTTTGATCCCTCTATCCAACTGGCCGAATCTAATTCGCATTCGCCCTTCTGTTCACCCTGGGACAGTTGTTTTTAAAATGATCCGGGCTCCCACATTCGAAACAAACTCTCCTTCCTCCAGCCTTGCAATCCTTTTCGTAATGACCTCCTCGGTAGCACTTGCGACATATAATGCAGTTTCCGACATGTGGCCTATTACACTTGTCACATCTTGGATATGTCCCTTTTCCCTTATCGGCTTCCTGCACCTGAACTCCATAGTTACCCATGATCCTCCGATCCTTTCCCCTCCTTCGGTCATCCTGCCTCCTTAAACCCTCTTCAACTTTCCTCTTTCCTTTGGCTTTGTCACTAGAGAAAAGTCCTGAACGAATTGCATTATTGGTGAGCTTCGTTGCTAAATCCACAGCCTCTTGAAGAGTTTTCGGTTTTCCCGAAGTTACATCTCCTCTAATTTCCGGTGCTAATCCCCAGATGTACCTATCAACTCGATTTTCTTCTGGTGTCACCAGATGTGGTACAATTTTCGCCAACTCATTGAATCGTGTCGTGTATGTATCTACATCATTGCCTTTCATCTCATGATCCCAGAATTCCGCCTGCAACTTCTGCATTTCACTCCTTGAACAATATTCCCCTTTTATCATCTCTTTGAACTCGTCCCATGTGAATCCATTTGCTGCATCTCTTCCTCTCGTTTGCACTTGGGTGTTCCACCAAGTCAGTGCTCTCCCTTGTAATAAACAAGTTGCAAATTCTACCTTCTTAGTTTCCGGACATTTACTGATATGAAGGACAGACTCCATTCCTTCTATCCAAGACAGTAATCCAACCGCTCCTTCAGTACCATGGAATTCCTTTGGATTACAAGTCCTGAAGGTCTTATATGTACACTCTCTTTCAACGTTAACACCAACTCCTGGTTGGTTAGGTGGATTTGCATTTAATCCCGCTGCTATCTGGCTAACTATGGCAGGGAGTGTTGCAAGAATTTGTTCGTTTACAAGCCGAGCAATCTCGGGGTCTTCCCTTCTTGGCGGCATAGTTCTAATTGCAATTTTTTTTTAAAGTCTAATTAAATTCCATTCCACCATACAAACATGATACGATAAATAAATCATAAAGAATACATTCTTAAAGACTTAGAATCATGCATAACAAAATATATCATAAGCATCCATTATCAAGACATACATCATCCAAACATTTACAAAATATGACAATCCAAAATGAGTCAAGTGTTTTAAAGTCACGGGCTACAAGCCCCAAAATATAGTTTTTA
This sequence comes from Arctium minus, assembly GCA_954870635.1. Taxonomy (NCBI): domain Eukaryota; kingdom Viridiplantae; phylum Streptophyta; class Magnoliopsida; order Asterales; family Asteraceae; genus Arctium; species Arctium minus. The sequence goes on along the minus strand of OX941087.1, from coordinate 36,773,008 downwards.
ATAACCCAAATCATGCATCAATCACAAAGTACAAATGCCAATAGTGCACCATCACCAGAGCCACAATCACTACCAAGAATCCCATCACGGTCGACAAACAAGTGTGCAGCCAGGTCACCATCGCTCTAGTCTCCGCTAGCTCTCCAAATATCTTCCCTATCATCTCATCACTAGATCCCATCATCGATATCATCCCTTTTGTAATATTGTCAGTCATACTCATCATTTCCCTAAGTGAGTCAATGGAATACTCATGGTAATCAACTTGCAACCTAAATCGTTCCATACTCCGAGACAAACTCCTAACCCAATATGTCTCAGCCTCAGTCATGCCGGCTAGTGGGAGTGCTGGTATTCTAGCAGGTGAAGGGGGTGATAACCTCAGACCCCTGGGCCGAGAAGGCCCTGCCTCATCTCTAGCTGGTATAGGAGTCTTCTCACACTCAGGTGTAGCACATGGTGTCGGATCTGGTGTGGGCGTAGCGGATCTTACTGGTGTATGCTCGGGATCGGAATACTCATGCTCAGAAGGGTCATACTCTTCACTAGGAGGAGTATTTCTCCCAGGTATGTGGGTGAGATAACCTGACTCATCATGGGATTGCTCTCTAGGTGGGGAACGAGACATGTCGACTGCGATAATTTACAAAATTTAATTATTAAGCACATGATAATATCCTTTAATAACCAAAGATGTCATGCGAACTCACAAACAAAACATGCTTTATGTCTTTGAATTGAAAAGTTTCTATTTTTAGTAACTTTTAGCATACCCGATCCATGTCTCCATTATGCACACTCAAATTAAACAAAGGTGATCAAGCTTTGCCTAAGTTAGGGTGTGATTACGAAAGACACATCTTAGTCATGCTAGGGATGTACTCGGGTTCGTAATTTCGTTTGTAAAATAAATATATTTTTTTTATAGGGTTATAGTGTATGGTTTTGTATAAAACCGGTATTCTCTATAACCTGTGGCTCTGATACCAAATCTGTCACACCCCGCTAAAGCGGAAACACGGGGTATAACAGTTTTCGATAAACAATCCACAAGCATAAAGTTCAACCACCATACATTTAATAAAAATATATTACAAAGTTTAGTAGTAGAAAGTTTATCGTGAAATTACAATCCCGAGATATTTCAAGATAGCAATGTCCAAAAGTTTGTACATCCCCCAAGCATATTCGGATCATACGTAGAACGACCCTTAAAATTTACCTTCTTGATTACCTGAAAAGCATGTACAAAAATATGGTCAACAACGAGAGTTGGTGAGTTCACAGGTTTTAAATATGCACAAAACATTTTATATGCAAGATTTGATAGTTGGAGCATGTTCATGCTCAAAAGCTTAACTTGAATACTTGGAGCATATACGTGCTCAAATACTTGGAGCATAACTGTGCTCATCAGCTTAACTTGAAAATTTCATGAGTATTGCTTTACGTATGACTTGAGTCGGTATAACTTAAACTTGGTTGAGCCACTACTAAACCGTCCCGGACCCTTGTTTTTGCCCCGTGTGCCTTGACTCAGAGGTGGTCTCAAGCGCCACATGTTCAATCACTTCTCTAGTATAGTGCACTCCTAGCTCGTCAGCTGTAAGAAGTGGGGTTGGTCAAGCCCAAATAGCGCTATCCACTAATACTATAGGCCCAATTTTCTGGGTTAATAGTAGTGTCGTCTGGGGACTAACTCTTAAATACTCAACATACCAACTATTTAGCGTCATACATCTTACTTTTTAAAATGCTTGAAAACAAGCCTTGGCGACTTAACAGCGCAAAACATTTCAATTAACTCATGAATCATTATAATCGTACTTAAGCATGCTTTTCACCCCAAAATACGTAAAACGATAAAAGAGGGGCTGTGAATACTCACCTTGAGAGTGAACTTGGAAACTTAATGATAGTGCTCAAAATAGGTGCCGCTTCCTTGGTTTCCTATAGTGAAGGTTGCCATAGAGGAAATACATTAATACCCGTTCCTATGTCCAAATGACCCGTCCCAATAACTTATGAAATGCCATTAAGTAGGTTTCAATAACCAAAACCATATTTAGATCAATTATAGACTTATTATGCCTTAACACTATTTTAGAACTCATTATAATCACTTTTCTGAAAATTCAGCAGAAGCTGTCCAATATTTTAGTCAACAAAACCACTATAGAAACATATCTTCCCAAAGGAATGAATTCACCAAAATTTTTGTGGTAATACTATAGTGTGTCAAGAGTAAATCTGCACTTTTTCATAATTTTTGGATGAGTTTTGATACCTGAAATAATTTCCACAAAGCAGTGTGTCACTGATTTTCGGACCAGTGACATACCTCACTTGTAGCATGCTTTTGAGGTATCAATTCTTTGAATTAGCCCATAATCCTTATATGGGTGTAAACCTAACTCAAAATCCTATCATTTGGAAAAAGATTCACTTAATTTGGGATAAGAAATGAGGAAGTTATGGCCTCCACAAGATAGGTGTTTGAATCTGTCTTCACTGGACAGATTGCACCATTTTCTTGTAAAATCCATTTAAGTGCTCAAATCATCTCCAAAATTAGTGTTTTTGGACTTTCTAGAAAGCTAACACTCTAAATTAAAGTCTATAAGCAAAAAGCCCAAATTTTGACATGTAGAACATGATTTATGCATGTTGGAAGTAGGTCCATTTTCTGGACAGCAAATCTGCAGAAAGTTAAGATTATGAAATTTTGAAATGGTGATCATTTTACAATTGGTTTAATGAAATAACCATATGTTATCACACCATAATCAATCATAACATAGTCTTGAGATGAAAACCTTTTGAACACATATAAAACTACAAATATTTCATCCAAAGTGAGTTGCATGAAACCAAAAACACCTAAATAAGTGATTTTCATCACTTATCAATTTTCAAGACTCTTAATCACATAAGATTGAACAATCTCATCATAAGAGTTTGTTTAAACTTGAAATTATTACTAGAATGTTAAATATAAACCAACTAAAACATCAAAATTTTTATACACAAGGTTGTACTTATGATAAAATCAACATATTAATCAAGAACTCAAATTTTCACTATTTAACTTGGTTTTTCATGGAAGATCATTTTATGGCATCACTTTATGAATGTTTTATTCATCAATGATGTCCTTTTCACTTCTAAAACCATGAATGAATTACTTCTACACATGCATGAGGGTTTTTATAAAGTTCAACCATCAAACTTGAATAAACATGAAGAAATGATGAAATAGGGTTTTGTACCTTGTGTAGATGATGATATAAACTTGGAATTCTTGATTTGAAGATGATTTTAACCTTTGTAACTCTTATATTTTCTGGAAATTTGGAGATGATAGTGTGTGTGTGTGTGTGTGGGCCGATTTGGAGAAAGGAGAAGAGAGGAGAGGGAGATAAAGAGTTAGAAATGAGGGTTTAACCCCTTTCTTACTTGGTTTTAATTAAAATTTATTTATTAAATAAATAAAAATAATAATAATAGTAATAGTGTAGTCATGACAAGTGTCCATGACTAATCAAAAAAAAAAAAAAATAATTAAAATACTTAGTCTGTTTTATTAAAATATCAGATATATTCGAGAACCGAAATACCCGATTTCTCAATTTTAGCTTAAAACAACTTTTATAAAAAAAAAAATGAAAGTATTTCAACTAAAAATATTATAACTTTATAATTTTATATATTTTGGACCTTAATCAATATTTTTGGCATTTCTGAATTGTGACGGTCAGTTACTGGACTGTTCCGGGCATTCTACGCAACCTCCTAAATTTTTAGGAAACTTTTATCTTAAAAATTTTATGCAATTTAAGGAGTGGTAAATGCTTAAATCTTAATTTTCGTTAACTTAGAAATTAACCTGAGCACTAATCTTGACGGTTGTCACAGTCTCCCCTACTTCGAGAAATTTCGTCCCGAAATTTAAAGTTTGTCACTTCCGGACCGCCTCTTGATTAAACAAATGAGGATACTTGCGCTTCATAAAATCCTCTCTTTCCCACGTAAATTCAGGTCCGTGACGCGACTTCCAACGAACCTTTAAAATAGGAATTTTACTTCTCCTTAGTTGCTTAACTTCACGACCCAAAATTTCAACCGGCTCTTCTCTGAAAATAAGCCGTTCGTCCACTAAGATTTCATCTGGGGGTACAATCGCCATCTTGTCAGTTATACACTTCTTTAAATTTGACACGTGGAATGTGTCGTGAATGGCACTCAACTCTTGTGGCAACTTAAGCTTATAAGCTACGGGTCCAATTCTTTCTAATACTTCATATGGACCAATGAATCTTGGGCTTAATTTACCCTTTTTTCCAAATCTCACAACTCCTTTCCATGGAGACACTTTCAGAAGAACCTTGTCACCCTTTTGGAATTCTAAGGGTTTTCTGCGATTATCTGCATAGCTTTTCTGTCGATCTCTTGCAGCTTTAAGCCTGTCTTGTATGGTCGATATTTTGTCGGTAGTCTCCCGTATAATATCAGGCCCAAACAATTGACTGTCACCAATTTCCACCCAACTAAGTGGAGATCGACACTTACGTCCATAAAGGGCTTCATATGGCGCGCATTGAATATTGGTATGGTAGCTGTTGTTATAAGAAAATTCAATCAATGGTAAGTGCTTATCCCAGCTACCTCCGAAGTCTATAGCACAAGCGCGTAACATGTCTTCCAGAGTCTGGATGGTCCTTTCAGATTGACCATCCGTTTGAGGATGATAAACAGTGCTCAAATCCAACCTGGTACCCAGAGCTTTCTGAAACGCTTGCCAAAATCGAGAAGTGAAACGACTGTCTCGGTCTGAAATGATGGATAGTGGTACTCCATGACGAGAGACAATTTCATCAATGTATACTTGTGCCAATCTTTCCATTTTTAAATCCTCTCGGATAGGAAGAAAATGCGCGGATTTTGTAAGTCTATCCACAATAACCCAAATTGCATCATTACCTCTTCCTGTTCTTGGTAACTTTGTGATGAAATCCATGGATACTTGATCCCATTTCCATTGAGGTATCTCCGGTTGCTGCAAAAGTCCAGATGGCTTTTGATGCTCTGCTTTGACTTTAGCACAAGTCAAACATTTACTCACAAATTCAGCAATGTCCTTCTTCATTCCCGGCCACCAATAATATTCCTTTAGCTCCTTATACATTTTGTCGGCTCCCGGGTGAATCGAATACTTCGATTGGTGCGCTTCTTCCATGATTGACATCCGCAGACCTTCCACTTTTGGTATCCAGACCTTATTCTTGAAATATTGTACCCCATCTGATCGGGTTTCAAATTCTTTTTCTGACTGATGAAGTACTTCATTCTTTAGATTCTCCTCCTTCAGTGCCTCTTTTTGAGCTTCACAGATTTGTGTTTTGAGGCTCGTTTGTACCAACATTCCCATAGCTCGTACTCTTGTTGGTTTTACCTTCTCCTTCCTACTCAATGCGTCTGCTACTACGTTGGCTTTTCCGGGATGATACTTTATCTCACAATCGTAGTCACTGAGTAGTTCCACCCATCTTCGTTGTCTCATATTTAACATTTTCTGATCAAAGATATGTTGGAGGCTTTTGTGATCAGTGTAAATGATACACTTGGTACCATAAAGATAATGCCTCCAAATCTTTAAAGCGAATACCACTGCTCCTAGCTCCAAATCATGAGTGGTATAATTCTTTTCATGAACTTTAAGTTGTCTTGAGGCATAAGCTATAACTTTATCTCTTTGCATCAATACACATCCCAAACCTTGATGTGATGCATCGCAATATACTATAAAATTTTCTGTACCTTCTGGTAACGCTAGAATTGGAGCGTTGCATAACTTATGCTTCAGCGTTTGAAATGCCTCCTCCTGTTTTTCTCCCCAATCAAACTTCTTATCTTTTTGGGTTAGCGACGTGAGTGGTTGAGCAATCTTGGAAAATTTTTCGATAAATCGTCGATAATAACCTGCCAGGCCAAGAAATTGACGAATTTCCGTCGGTGTCTTAGGAGTTTCCCACTTTTTAATGGCCTCAACCTTTGCTGGGTCAACATGAATCCCTTTCTTATTAACCACATGACCCAGAAAATGTACTTCTCGAAGCCAAAATTCACACTTGGAGAACTTGGCGTACAATTTCTGTTCCTTAAGCAATTCCAACATCAACTTCAGGTGTCGTTCGTGGTCCTCCTTGCTTCGCGAATAAATCAGAATATCATCTATAAACACGATCACGAACTTGTCCAAGTATGGTCGGCAGACTCTGTTCATCAAGTCCATGAAAACTGCTGGAGCGTTTGTCAGTCCGAAGGGCATAACTAGAAATTCATAGTGACCGTAACGAGTTCTAAACGTTGTTTTGTCGATGTCTTCTTCACGAACTCTCATTTGATGATATCCGGACCGTAAGTTAATCTTTGAAAAGTACGATGTGCCTTGCAATTGATCAAATAAATCGTCGATTCGTGGAAGTGGGTATCGATTCTTTAAAGTCAGCTTATTGAGTTCCCTATAATCAATGCACATTCGGAACGTCCCGTCCTTCTTTTTAACAAAAAGTACTGGTGCTCCCCAAGGCGAAGAGCTAGGCCTAATAAATCCCTTGTCGAGTAGCTCTTGTAGTTGTTCTGACAGTTCTTGCATCTCCGAAGGTGCCAAACGGTACGGTGCCTTGGCCACCGGTGCAGCTCCTGGAACCAAATCGATACGGAATTCGACTTGTCTTGGTGGAGGTAATCCAGGTAACTCCTCGGGAAATACTTCAGGAAATTCTTGGACTACCGGAATATCTTGCAAACACTTCTCCTTAGGTTCTTTACTTATTACATGCGTCAGAAATGCGTCACATTCTTTCCTCAGGTACTTCCGCATTTTCATACAAGACACCATCTTCAATTTTCTCTTAGATTTTTCTCCAGGTACTATAAGTACTTCTCCTCCCGGTAACGGGATTCGGAGAATCTTCTCGGAACAACTTATCTCCACGTGGTTCTTTGACAACCAATCCATGCCCACGACTATATCAAAGCTACCTAGCTTTATTGGGATCAAATCTATTTTGAAATCCTTTTCAGCTAAACTTAGAGTACAATTTGGAAGTACATCTTTGACCCTAATTTCTTGCCCATTAGCAAACTCAATGACATAGTCTTCTTTTAATTTTTGTGTCATTTGATTAACTTTCGGTCTAAAATTTAACGACACAAAACTTTTATCTGCTCTAGAATCAAATAGTACAGATGCGGAGTGATTGTTTAAGAGAAACATACCTGTAATCACATTTGGGTCCCGCCTTGCTTCTTCCGCCCCAATTTCAAACACTCGGCCTCTTGCTTGGCCCCTTTGATCCCTCTGTCCAACTGGCCGAATCTGATTCGCATTCGCCCTTCTGTTCACCCTGGGACAGTTGTTTTTAAAATGATCCGGGCTCCCACATTCGAAACAAACTCTCCTTCCTCCAGCCTTGCAATCCTTTTCGTAATGACCTCCTCGGTGGCACTTGCGACATATAATGCAGTTTCCGACATGTGGCCTATTACACTTGTCACATCTTGGATATGTCCCTTTTCCCTTATCGGCTGCCTGCACCTGAACTCCATAGTTACCCATGATCCTCCGATCCTTTCCCCTCCTTCGGTCATCCTGCCTCCTTAAACCCTCTTCAACTTTCCTCTTTCCTTTGGCTTTGTCACTAGAGAAAAGTCCTGAACGAATTGCATTATTGGTGAGCTTCTTTGCTAAATCCACAGCCTCTTGAAGAGTTTTCGGTTTTCCCGAAGTTACATCTCCTCTAATTTCCGGTGCTAATCCCCAGATGTACCTATCAACTCGATTTTCTTCTGGTGTCACCAGATGTGGTACAATTTTCGCCAACTCATTGAATCGTGTCGTGTATGTATCTACATCATTGCCTTTCATCTCATGATCCCAGAATTCCGCCTGCAACTTCTGCATTTCACTCCTTGAACAATATTCCCCTTTTATCATCTCTTTGAACTCGTCCCATGTGAATCCATTTGCTGCATCTCTTCCTCTCGTTTGCACTTGGGTGTTCCACCAAGTCAGTGCTCTCCCTTGTAATAAACAAGTTGCAAATTCTACCTTCTTAGTTTCCGGACATTTACTGATATGAAGGACAGACTCCATTCCTTCTATCCAAGACAGTAATCCAACCGCTCCTTCAGTACCATGGAATTCCTTTGGATTACAAGTCCTGAAGGTCTTATATGTACACTCTCTTTCAACGTTAACACCAACTCCTGGTTGGTTAGGTGGATTTGCATTTAATCCCGCTGCTATCTGGCTAACTATGGCAGGGAGTGTTGCAAGAATTTGTTCGTTTACAAGCCGAGCAATCTCGGGGTCTTCCCTTCTTGGCGGCATAGTTCTAATTGCAATTTTTTTTAAAGTCTAATTAAATTCCATTCCACCATACAAACATGATACGATAAATAAATCATAAAGAATACATTCTTAAAGACTTAGAATCATGCATAACAAAATATATCATAAGCATCCATTATCAAGACATACATCATCCAAACATTTACAAAATATGACAATCCAAAATGAGTCAAGTGTTTTAAAGTCACGGGCTACAAGCCCCAAAATATAGTTTTTAATAACCCAAATCATGCATCAATCACAAACTACAAATGCCAATAGTGCACCATCACCAGAGCCACAATCACTACCAAGAATCCCATCACGGTCGACAAACAAGTGTGCAGCCAGGTCACCATCGCTCTAGTCTCCGCTAGCTCTCCAAATATCTTCCCTATCATCTCATCACTAGATCCCATCATCGATATCATCCCTTTTGTAATATTGTCAGTCATACTCATCATTTCCCTAAGTGAGTCAATGGAATACTCATGGTAATCAACTTGCAACCTAAATCGTTCCATACTCCGAGACAAACTCCTAACCCAATATGTCTCAGCCTCAGTCATGCCGGCTAGTGGGAGTGCTGGTATCCTAGCAGGTGAAGGGGGTGATAACCTCAGACCCCTGGGCCGAGAAGGCCCTGCCTCATCTCTAGCTGGTATAGGAGTCTTCTCACACTCAGGTGTAGCACATGGTGTCGGATCTGGTGTGGGCGTAGCGGATCTTACTGGTGTATGCTCGGGATCGGAATACTCATGCTCAGAAGGGTCATACTCTTCACTAGGAGGAGTATTTCTCCCAGGTATGTGGGTGAGATAACCTGACTCATCAGGGGATTGCTCTCTAGGTGGGGAACGAGACATGTCGACTGCGATAATTTACAAAATTTAATTATTAAGCACATGATAATATCCTTTAATAACCAAAGATGTCATGCGAACTCACAAACAAAACATGCTTTATGTCTTTGAATTGAAAAGTTTCTATTTTTAGTAACTTTTAGCATACCCGATCCATGTCTCCATTATGCACACTCAAATTAAACAAAGGTGATCAAGCTTTGCCTAAGTTAGGGTGTGATTACGAAAGACACATCTTAGTCATGCTAGGGATGTACTCGGGTTCGTAATTTCGTTTGTAAAATAAATATATTTTTTTTATAGGGTTATAGTGTATGGTTTTGTATAAAACCGGTATTCTCTATAACCTGTGGCTCTGATACCAAATCTGTCACACCCCGCTAAAGCGGAAACACGGGGTATAACAGTTTTCGATAAACAATCCACAAGCATAAAGTTCAACCACCATACATTTAATAAAAATATATTACAAAGTTTAGTAGTAGAAAGTTTATCGTGAAATTACAATCCCGAGATATTTCAAGATAGCAATGTCCAAAAGTTTGTACATCCCCCAAGCATATTCGGATCATACGTAGAACGACCCTTAAAATTTACCTTCTTGATTACCTGAAAAGCATGTACAAAAATATGGTCAACAACGAGAGTTGGTGAGTTCACAGGTTTTAAATATGCACAAAACATTTTATATGCAAGATTTGATAGTTGGAGCATGTTCATGCTCAAAAGCTTAACTTGAATACTTGGAGCATATACGTGCTCAAATACTTGGAGCATAACTGTGCTCATCAGCTTAACTTGAAAATTTCATGAGTATTGCTTTACGTATGACTTGAGTCGGTATAACTTAAACTTGGTTGAGCCACTACTAAACCGTCCCGGACCCTTGTTTTTGCCCCGTGTGCCTTGACTCAGAGGTGGTCTCAAGCGCCACATGTTCAATCACTTCTCTAGTATAGTGCACTCCTAGCTCGTCAGCTGTAAGAAGTGGGGTTGGTCAAGCCCAAATAGCGCTATCCACTAATACTATAGGCCCAATTTTCTGGGTTAATAGTAGTGTCGTCTGGGGACTAACTCTTAAATACTCAACATACCAACTATTTAGCGTCATACATCTTACTTTTTAAAATGCTTGAAAACAAGCCTTGGCGACTTAACAGCGCAAAACATTTCAATTAACTCATGAATCATTATAATCGTACTTAAGCATGCTTTTCACCCCAAAATACGTAAAACGATAAAAGAGGGGCTGTGAATACTCACCTTGAGAGTGAACTTGGAAACTTAATGATAGTGCTCAAAATAGGTGCCGCTTCCTTGGTTTCCTATAGTGAAGGTTGCCATAGAGGAAATACATTAATACCCGTTCCTATGTCCAAATGACCCGTCCCAATAACTTATGAAATGCCATTAAGTAGGTTTCAATAACCAAAACCATATTTAGATCAATTATAGACTTATTATGCCTTAACACTATTTTAGAACTCATTATAATCACTTTTCTGAAAATTCAGCAGAAGCTGTCCAATATTTTAGTCAACAAAACCACTATAGAAACATATCTTCCCAAAGGAATGAATTCACCAAAATTTTTGTGGTAATACTATAGTGTGTCAAGAGTAAATCTGCACTTTTTCATAATTTTTGGATGAGTTTTGATACCTGAAATAATTTCCACAAAGCAGTGTGTCACTGATTTTCGGACCAGTGACATACCTCACTTGTAGCATGCTTTTGAGGTATCAATTCTTTGAATTAGCCCATAATCCTTATATGGGTGTAAACCTAACTCAAAATCCTATCATTTGGAAAAAGATTCACTTAATTTGGGATAAGAAATGAGGAAGTTATGGCCTCCACAAGATAGGTGTTTGAATCTGTCTTCACTGGACAGATTGCACCATTTTCTTGTAAAATCCATTTAAGTGCTCAAATCATCTCCAAAATTAGTGTTTTTGGACTTTCTAGAAAGCTAACACTCTAAATTAAAGTCTATAAGCAAAAAGCCCAAATTTTGACATGTAGAACATGATTTATGCATGTTGGAAGTAGGTCCATTTTCTGGACAGCAAATCTGCAGAAAGTTAAGATTATGAAATTTTGAAATGGTGATCATTTTACAATTGGTTTAATGAAATAACCATATGTTATCACACCATAATCAATCATAACATAGTCTTGAGATGAAAACCTTTTGAACACATATAAAACTACAAATATTTCATCCAAAGTGAGTTGCATGAAACCAAAAACACCTAAATAAGTGATTTTCATCACTTATCAATTTTCAAGACTCTTAATCACATAAGATTGAACAATCTCATCATAAGAGTTTGTTTAAACTTGAAATTATTACTAGAATGTTAAATATAAACCAACTAAAACATCAAAATTTTTATACACAAGGTTGTACTTATGATAAAATCAACATATTAATCAAGAACTCAAATTTTCACTATTTAACTTGGTTTTTCATGGAAGATCATTTTATGGCATCACTTTATGAATGTTTTATTCATCAATGATGTCCTTTTCACTTCTAAAACCATGAATGAATTACTTCTACACATGCATGAGGGTTTTTATAAAGTTCAACCATCAAACTTGAATAAACATGAAGAAATGATGAAATAGGGTTTTGTACCTTGTGTAGATGATGATATAAACTTGGAATTCTTGATTTGAAGATGATTTTAACCTTTGTAACTCTTATATTTTCTGGAAATTTGGAGATGATAGTGTGTGTGTGTGTGTGTGGGCCGATTTGGAGAAAGGAGAAGAGAGGAGAGGGAGATAAAGAGTTAGAAATGAGGGTTTAACCCCTTTCTTACTTGGTTTTAATTAAAATTTATTTATTAAATAAATAAAAAAAATAATAATAGTAATAGTGTAGTCATGACAAGTGTCCATGACTAATAAAAAAAAAAAAATTAATTAAAATACTTAGTCTATTTTATTAAAATATCAGATATATTCGAGAACCGAAATACCCGATTTCTCAATTTTTGCTTAAAACAACTTTTATAAAAAAAAAATGAAAGTATTTCAACTAAAAATATTATAACTTTATAATTTTATATATTTTGGACCTTAATCAATATTTTTGGCATTTCTGAATTGTGACGGTCAGTTACTGGACTGTTCCGGGCATTCTACGCAACCTCCTAAATTTTTAGGAAACTTTTATCTTAAAAATTTTATGCAATTTCAGGAGTGGTAAATGCTTAAATCTTAATTTTCGTTAACTTAGAAATTAACCTGAGCACTAATCTTGACGGTTGTCACACCTGTTCTCATACCGGGGGGTGTGTCCCGTTTATGCCAATTGGTGGGTGTGTTCCAGCTAAGGCAGTATGAGCTAGATACGCTGTCACTTTCGAGTGACGGTAGTGTGTGCCGGAAGCGATTTTATAAATGTGGCTTATGTTACAAAACTGAAATGGTTGATTTATTTATAAATCTTTTTCTGTATCCTGTTGTTGAACTGTGAATTGAGGGAACTCACTAGACCTTCGGTCAAACCCTCGCTTTTTCAAAAACTAAAAACCTTTTCAGGTCACCGTGAGGTAGGAAGCTCGGGCAAGGGTAAGGAGAAAGTGTGACCGAGTACCGGAATAGAAGGCCTCCTTTTAGCATGTTTTATTCCTTTTATTCTCAGTTGTAATAGGTTGCCTTACCGCAAACCTTAAAGAATTTGATTGTTGTCTTGGGGCCGTTTTTGGCATAAACTTCATATATTGTTATGGTGTTTGTTTAGTTTGTTTAGTTTGTTTGGGTTGTTACAGTTTGACCTCCCTGTCAAAAATCTGTATGACAGCCGACTGCTTCCTGAGATGACTCTCTGCCGAGGCAATATTGGAACCTTCAGGCCACGCCTTAAACCATTTTAAACCTTGTATGTAACACATATTTAAACTAACAGTTAATAAAATAAATTGTTTGAAATTCATATTTGATTATAGTAATTAGTTATAGAGTAAATTGTAATTTTGGTCCTTACAAAATTTTTATTACAAGAAAAACCTTGTGGTATGTAAAAGTGCTCGATTTTAGTCCCTAAGGAGTAACACCGTTAGGTTACCTTCGTTAAAACCACCCATGTGACTTGCACATAAGGGTATATTGGTCTTTTTACAACAAAGAACTATAAGGACCAACATTGCAATTTACGCTATTATTATTATTCCATTTATTTAAAATATAATAATTATATTATATAATTAATAAATAATTGTAACTTGATTTAAAAATGACATATTTAATAAAATAAAATAAATTAATTAATTAACAATTTGTTTATGTTTCGTCGACCAAAAGTATAATAAAATAATTTATATTTTTGTTTTTACTAAATTTCATTTTTAATAGAAAATAAATTATCCAATAAAAATAAATTAAATACATGAAGTTTTTTATAAGAATTATGTTAGGAATATATGAGAAGGAAAATCGACAAAAAAAAACACAAATATAGGTTGGAGATCCCTTATATAATACTTTTATTATATAATTAATGTTATAGTATCAAATAGAAAATCTAGAAATTGAATGTGATTCTTTTTTTAAATTTTGAATTTTGATTCTTCACTCTATTTTTTTTGAATAATCTATTGGAGTTATTTCTAAGATTTTTTGGTCTCCTTCTCTGAAACATCTCTATAAAAATCCATATGTTTTAATCTTTTTGCACGTTACATCATTTTAATAATCGCATGATAATTTATTTAAAAAATCTAAAAGAAAGTCGAGTTCAATAAAATGAAATTTTTTTATAAATCGTATTAATATGTTCTAGATTTTTTATATTATTTCATAAATCGTATTAATATGTTCTAGATTTTTTATATTATATGTTATTTTTTATATAAATAATCAAAAATTTTGTCTTTAATTTATTTTTATTGAATATTTATTTAAATCAAGTGATAATTATTTATTAATTATAGAGTAAACTACAATTTTGGTCCCTGTGGTTTATTACTTTCTCCGAAAGTGGTCCCTAAACTTCAAAAACTACATTGAGTGTCCCCCAAGTACACATTTTGCTTTGAAAATGGTCCCTCGTCGTTAACTCCGTTAAAATCGTCCGTTAAGTCAAGGGTATTTTCGTCAAACCATATGTTTTTCTCTTTTTTTGCAAATTTTCTTTGGCTTTTATATTTTTGTAAAAACCATGGAAGAGTAAGGACCTGTTTTGTAACTAATATATATATATATATATATACATACATAGATACAGGGACGATATATACAGGGAAGATTTTGGTCCCTGTTTTTTTTACCGCCGACATCACCACCGGCCACTCCATCTCTCGACGCCACTCCCCATCACCTCGCCTCTACATCTTCCTCATAGTACCTTAACCCAAAAACCTAAATCCCACTCTCCCTCTGTTGGCCGAACCCAAAACCCTCATCACCGGCGATTGAGGCCGGTGGCCATCACCATACCGCCGACGATTGAGGCAGTGGCCACCTCCGACAACTCTGGGCTCCGGCTACCAAGAGCCTCCTCTATCTCCCTCTCCCTCTCACTCCCATTCCCAATCCCTTTCCCTGGCGAAACCCATTGACTACCACCATGGGTGAAACTCCATAAACCACCACCATCGGTTGCAAGTGGTAGATAGTTGTGCCTGAAGTATATATCTTCACGACTTACATATGTTTGTGCCCTAAACCATCTAACAGTCACAGGGTTAAAATCCTTGAAATCCGTTGGAGGATAAGCCTGTATAGAGAGATGGGTGATGCAAGCGAAAAAGAAAGAAAGAGAGAGAGAGAGAGACGAGATGGATCGCCGATGATGTGCTAGTGAGGGTGATGCTGGATGTGATTTGAATCAGATCGACGGGTGGAGGGAAAAGATGGAGATGGTTCACGGGTGTAGAGATGAGATGAAGATGGGTCATGGGTGGAGATCGATGGAGGAGGTTCACGGAGGAAGGGTCGATGGAGGTGGTTCACCGAGCACTTTTGCATACCACATGGTTTTTCTTGCAATAAAAATTTTGTAGGGACTAAAAGTGAGATAAACAACAAACCATAGGGACCAAAGATTGTGTTAGATCACAGATTTATTGGATTCAAGATCATCCAATCTGAAGATTGAAATCTGAAGCTAAAGCTGGAAAGTCACTCTTAATATTAGTCTAATGTTAGTTTGTAATAATTGTGAAAGTTTGTTTTTAGTATTTTATATTATTCCTAAATATCTATTTATTAGATATTTTAGGATATTTTTGTTATTAGATATTATGTTAGTTGTTAGGTAGAAGTTAGATATTATCTAATAATCAATCATCTTCCAGCCAACATTCTAGAGAGAAAATAGAGAGAGCTTCAAAGAGAAAAACGCAAACGTCAAATCTGTAATCCGTAGTTTGTAATCTAACAGGTTGGTTAATCATATTTGTTTGTGATTGTCATTGTTTGATAAGAACTTGATCAAAGATAAGGGACCGACAATTGGTATCAGAGACGCTTACACGTTCATATCTATTATGACTATATGCTTAATTTCATGAGATGTAAGATTGCACGTCAAGGTATAATTCTTTATCTTAATCTCATATATGGTTGAAAGGAGGAAAACTTTCAATCATAGAAAACATTGTTCTTAAATGTTCAAACCACTTCCCGATTCTCAAACCGATTTCATGAATTGGAAGTGTGATTTTAAATGTTTTCAAGATCTATTTTGTGCTTTAACTGATATAGTTCAACCATTTTGAGCAACACATGATTTCTAGGAAAACATGAGATTTCATTGTGCTAGGACTTAACACAACTTCTATGGATACACGTTAACCAGTGTTTCCTACCCAAGAAGTTAATCCATAGTGATTGAGTGTGAGGAGTCGAAAAGAAATGAGTGTGGGTTGAGTGATGAGGTATAATAAAAAAGAGAGTTTGGTTACAAGTGAGCTGAATGTTTAAAAGAAAGTTGGTGTGAGAACAGAGTTAAAAGAATATCAGAACTCTGCACCAACTTTTTCTGAGTCGGGCAGCCACAATTCTAATATTTCACAACTCTTTGGTGAACATTATTGAAACAGGCAACTAGCCCATGCCAACTCTTGATTAACCACACCAGCCACTCATTTTCTTCTTAACAGGAAAGTGTTTCACATTTTCAAAGGGGAAGCAACACATTTGCTATCTGATTTTCATTTGGAAAATCTGGATATTGAAAAGAAGGAAGTCTGCCCCACCTTTGCACTTCAATCATGCACATTGAGTCTGTGTTTGTACTTACTGTTGTCTCAGTGGTTTACACAATTTTGAGCCTATAAGCAATCATCAGTGCTTAATTCTTTCTATCAAATGCACGAACACACAAGGAATTTGTTTCTTTGTCATAATGTTCATAGAAATTACCTTTGTGGTGTTTCGATGATTGAATGGAAGCCCTGGGGGAGTGAACATCAAAAAGCTCCTTGCCAATGTGTATTCGTTACACAGTACCTTTGTGTTACTGACAGTCATGTTAACTGATTCATTTGTTGATTCAGGTGTTACACGATTATTTTGTCTGGATTTGCAAAGATCTGGATGAATATCTTTTGGATTGACGAATCAGAGGCTCCTTATGAAAGACATTTCTTACTAAAAGTTTTGATGAAATCGTTGCTCTTTTCATCAAAAAGAGGGAGAAGAGCTAACCAAGAAATGGGAGAGAAGAAATGGGAGATATCAAAAGTTTAGAGAATTTTTCAAAGACAAAGTATACTAAAGACATGCTGATTTGAGAGAAATTTTCTTTGAAGATACTTTGATAAAGCATTCTGAGCTAAAACTGGAGATTATTATATATTGAAGACGAAGAGGGAGATTGCAACTTCTAAGCTGAAAGAGAAGACTGAATTGCTAAATCATTTTAGTAATGATCTTGATCCAAAGGGGGATATTGTTAGATCACATATTTATTGGATTCAAGATCATCCAATCTGAAGATTGAAATCTGAAGCTAAAGCTGGAAAGTCACTCTTAATATTAGTCTAATGTTAGTTTGTAATGATTGTCAAAGTTTGTTTTTAGTATTTCATATTATTCCTAAATTTCTATTTATTAGATATTTTAGGATATTTTTGTTATTAGATATTATGTTAGTTGTTAGGTAGAAGTTATATATTATCTAATAATCAATCATCTTCCAGCCAACATTCTAGAGAGAAAATAGAGAGAGCTTCAAAGAGAAAAACGCAAACATCAAATCTGTAATCCGTGGTTTGTAATCTAACAGGTTGGTTAATCATATTTGTTTGTGATTGTCATTGTTTGATAAGAACTTGATCAAAGATAAGGGACCGACAGATTGCAATTTACTCTTAGTTATATTAGAAAATTGGTTACATGTCTTAATATGCAAGGGTAGTGCCGCTAGATTCGTGAAATTTGTAATAATATTGCAAATATGATATGAAGTTCAAAGATTATCACAGTAAACATAAATAATTACAAAATTCTCCATTTTTGTTATTGTTGTTCCAAGGTCAAGTCTAATTCAATGAATCAAAAACACAAGATCAAGATTCTAAAGAGAGAAGTATTTGCTTGAGAGAACACACAGTACGCTCTGAAATTGTGTTTAATGCTTTCAAGAAGTTACAAATCTAACAAAGACAAAAACTATTTATACCTAGGAAAGTCAAACACTTTGACTTCCAAGGCACTTTTCAAGAACTACACTTTAATCCCCTTAATCTTGAATACAACACATTTCAGTCCTAACAATCTCCCCCTTTGCATTCAAGATTAAAAGAAAATTTACAGCAGTCTTCAACAACTTTTTCTTCTTCAAAACTTTAGATCTTTCTTCAGTGATCTTGTTCTTCAACAATCTCCCCTTTATCAGTGATAACTCTCATTTTGAGTGTTATTTACACATTGTTTGTGTGTGATTTTATTTGATTTTAGTGTGTGTTTTCCCTTTACGTGTTCATGTTTCTCTTTTTTATTTATTTATTTATTTTCATTTAGAGGTGTTGAGGATAAAAGTTTGTATTTTGATTGTTGAAAGCATCATTTTTGGACTAAATGTTGTACTGTAGAAAGTGGCCACTTTGTCCCCACTGTGGTGAACGACGTAAATCCGAGGACAACTGAAAAATATCATTTTTTGCATGTATTATTCTGTCCATTTCAGCTGGATAATGACATTCTTAAAGGCCAAACTTTAGAAACCAAGGGGATGAAGAGAAGACAAAATACAAAAGCAAAATCTTGGTGGAAAGATATCAATGCCAAAAATGTCTATCTAAAAAGCTTAAAGAAAATAAAGCAAAATATGAGCTCTCATGAAAAAATAGATGAATAAGGCAAGGAGCTTTTAGGTAAAAGAAGGTTTGAACTCATTGAAAGTTTTTGTGGGTAAAACCCTCCACTATAAATAGAGGCCATGGATGTTATTTGAAGGAGAGCTCTAACAATGTAGAATAGTGCAACCATTGATCTCTTCTCTCTTTTTATTTTCTTAGATAGTTGTAGTTGTAATTTATTTTCTAGTATTTAATTTCCAGCACTGTTCACCACTGTGGTGACACAGTGACCACAGTTTGTAGTTTATTTCTTAATGCAAGTAATTTTTACGTATTCTTCTTCTTCTATCATGTCTTATCTTTTTATTATGAGCTAAACACCCCTTTAGGTGTGGCTGTGTGCCAAATCTAAGACTAGTAGGCAACACTTGGGTATTGCCATCGTTGCTAGATTTTAGACTTAGTCACTTGAGTCGGGACTCTAACTCAATGTAAACAAGTCGATCACTTGTAAGTGTTAATATTAGATCTTAGACTTAGAGATGGGCGGATCCGAAAATACAGCTTGAGTGATGCAAGAAGATTTGAGAGAGTCTTTTATAACCACGTAGAGATATGGTTTTTTGCATGATTTTAGCTAAGGTTCAAAATGTCGGTCGATATAGGTGTCACAAAGAGATTTGGGCATCTATATCCATACTGGTGGAACTAAGACCCTTAGAGGTCTACTTAGTAAAATTAACAAGTCTTGAGTCGGCAATAGTGGCGACTTTGTGGGTACAAGTGGCCACTCTCTATTGAAATTCACTTTCGAGATAAAAGGATTTTTATAGATGTTTTTGTGACACTTTGTTTCTGACCACGAGGTTACTACGAATGTCTTAGATAAAGCCTACACCCATGCCCTTTTCTTTAAATTATTTGTTAATTGTTAAAAGCACCAATCTCGCTCAAATATATTTTCTTCTTCTCTAATTGAAACCATTGTTTTCTCAACCTACTACTTGAAACTTTGAAGTCTTATCCCTGTGGATACGATCTCGATATTTTTACCACTTTATTACTTATAGCGATCATAGTGTCCGGTGTGCACTTGCACCGCCACTGTGGCAACACAGGTGGCCACTTTGTGGACCTATACGATTTTCCGCTATCAATCAGGAACAATTCAAATCTTTAACAACAGTCTTCAATCTTTAACAATCTTCCCATATATCATTTAGGCAACAAACAATATTCTTCAAAATAAATTTCTAAATTAGCTTTGAAAGACCTTCAAACTAACTTGAAAAAGCTCTGTTTTCTCTTTTAAAATTTGTTGCTTTGACTCTGATTCGTTTTCACTTTTGTCTTCCAACACTCACTTTTTATTAACAATAATGTTTTCTTTTCTTGAATCATCTCCACCGGTTCTCCAAAAATTTTAAATTATTTATCTTCTCAAATTTTCAGCATCTGAAGCATAAATCT
Source organism: Arctium minus (assembly GCA_954870635.1). NCBI lineage: Eukaryota > Viridiplantae > Streptophyta > Magnoliopsida > Asterales > Asteraceae > Arctium > Arctium minus. The sequence goes on along the minus strand of OX941087.1, from coordinate 36,753,020 downwards.
CCCTTATCAGAATACATCTCCCCCTTTTTGGTAAAATCTTCACAAAATTATCTCCTTTCTGCATGAATCTTGTTTCTTCTCCCCTTTTTAGAAATTGAAACCGACATCCAGTTTAACTTTGACTTCTTTTTTTTGTAAAGGAGTATCCCAGACCACTTTGGGCCCAGACTAATCTCCTGGAAAACAGGCCTATGGCTCGCGGGCATTCATCCCGTGGCCACAATGCTGCGAGTGGGGCTCGAACCCAGGCAACCGCTATGAAGTCCCCAGGCTCTTACCACCACGCCTTCATCTCCCCCTTTTTGGTGATTATGAGCATCATCATCATCAAAACTCTCTTTCACAACAAACTTTCTTTGAATCTCTGATCAGCATCATCTTTAACTTTGAACACAAGAATCATCCGTCAATTCCAAAATATATAGAATCTGAATCTTTTCAAACTTAAAAGCAATTATAACCCTGAATCAATAGATGGAACAATTAATAATTCATGTAAGTAGCACAAAACCACTTAGTACAACGAATGTACTTTGGAAAAGGAGCTTTTTGATGTTCACTCCCCTAGGGCTTCCATTCAATCATTGAGAATACACAGGAATATCTATGAACATTTTGACAGGAAAACATATTCCCTATGTGTATGTGCATGTGTTAGAAAGACTTTAAGCATTTTGTGCTTTATCAGGCTCAAATTGTGTAAACTGACGAGTCACAAAAAGTTTTCCACAGACTCAATGTGCATGATTGAAGTGCGAAGGTGGGGCAGACTTACTTCTTTTTCAATATCCAAATCTTCCGAATGAAGATTAGATAGATAATGTGCTGCTTCCCCATTAAAAATTGAAACATTTCTTTGTTGAGAAAGAAATGAGTGGCTGGTGGGGTTAAAACAAGAGTTGGCATGGGCTCACTGTATGTTTCAATGATGGTCACCAAAGAATTGTGAACCAATCAGTAGATGTGGTTGCCGGATAAAAAGTAGTTGGTGTAGAGTTCTCTTATTCTTTTAACTCTGTTCTCACACCCTCTATCTGTTTTTAATCAGCTCACTTCTAACCAAACTCTCATTTTTTATTTTACCACTCAGACAATGAGATCACTCAATAAAATAAGCTATCTCCCCCACTCTTTGATGTATGACCCCTCACTCCTCATTCACTCAAGGATAACTTCTTGGGTAGGATCCATAGGTTGTGGTGAATTCATAGAAGTACAATAAGCTCTCACACATTGTTCCCATGAAATATTCCTAAAAACATAATGTTGTTCAACAGATTACATTTGAATAGAAATGATGTTCTTCAAAATATCATACGGTTGAGTAAATAGAGTTCTCGAAACAAGTATATTGAAAGAATGAAGTGATTTTTGTAGACTTGTTTTAGAATCAGAAAGATCAAATAAGCATGAAAGATCAATAAGAAAAGGCTAGGGTTTGAAAGAATAGGATGTTGTTTATATGAACAAATATAAACAAACTTTGAATGAAATTTATGAACCCTTTTAGCTGAAAGAATATCTGATGCTCAAATGAAATTGGAATACAAATGGGAGTATTACCATCGAAAAGTGTTTATTTTTGAGACGTGATAATAATAAAGTCAATAAGAAGCTGAACCGGTGTGTATGAATACTTGAAAGTATAGAAAAGATAATACACAAGTATTAACATTGGAAACACACAGTCAGAAATAGATTTGAAGATATAAAAATGATGATTTCTTTAAAAAACTTTAAAATCACACATCTAAATTCATAAAATCTATTTAAGAATAGAGAAGTGGTTTGAACATTTAGAAAAATGCTTTTCGTACTTGAAAGTTTTTCTTCTTACAAGTAATCTGAGAATAAGATTAGAAGATACTTAGGTGTCATTTGTTTTTTAAGAGGTCTAAAGTCTTATTTTAGTTATGATTAATAAGAGGTGGTGTGTAAAAAGGTCTAAACGATTTAGACTTAAGAGCCATTAAGAGGTTTTTTTTAAAAAACAAACAACCCCTTACATTCAATATTAGATCTCATAACTCTCCCTCAGACTATTTTAAAAAAATTATACCAAATTTTTTATCTCCCCCTAGAAACAAGAACTACCTGCAAAACAAAATATGATTTTGGTAATCATCTAAGATGATTCCACATTCGTTAGAAATTATCAGAATGAAATCAGAATGTGAACCCCCCCCCTTTGAAGTAAGCATATAAACTCACATATTCATTAGAAACTCATGAGAAACTCCCTCTAGACATATGTAAAGAATCAATAATTAAAAGGAAAAAAACTTCAGGTAGAAAGATTAAGCATACCTAACTTGCTTATAAGAAATTTAAATCTTTTCTCATCAAGCGGTTTAGTGAAAAGGTCAGCGAACTGATAATCCGTCTGTAGGAAGTGCATTTCGATTGATCTTTTCTCAAGATGGTCTTTGATGAAATGATATCTGATGTCAATGTGCTTGGTCTTTGAATGTCGAACCGGATTAGCAATTATAGCAATCACGCTATTCGAATCACAATAGATAAGGACTTTGTTGAAAGGATAGACATAATCTTTTAGTTGTGTCTTCATCCCCAAAACTTGTGAACAATAACTGGCTGCAACAACATTTCTGCTACTACAGTTAATGTTGAAATACAGTTCTGATTCTCCGATGTCCAACTAACCAACTTGTCACCTAAAAATTGACATGAACCAGAAGTGCTCTTTCGGTTCAACTTACAACCAGCGTGATCTACATCTGTAAAAGAAGTTAGATCAAAACCATAATCCCTTGGATACCAAAGGCCCAAATTTTTTGTGCCTTTGAGATACCTCATGATTCTTTTTATGGCTACAAGATGTGACTCATTTGGATTAGCTTGGTATCTTGCACAGAAACACGTAGCAAACATTATATCGGGTGTACTAGATGTTAAGAGAAGAAAAGATCCAATAATGCCTCTGTAGTTATTTTGGTCAACAAATTTACCATATAAATCTGCGTCCAATAGAGTTCCAGTTGCCATTGGAGCTTTCATTGAAGAAATCTCAGTCATGTTAAACTTTTTCAAAATTTCTCTAACGTACTTAGATTGATTTATGAATATTCCTTCAGGTGACTGTTTTAATTGAAGTCCAAGAAAAAAATTTAGTTCACACATCATACTCATCTCAATTATATTCTCCATGATTTTTGAAAAGTTCTTATAGAATTTAGGATTAGTAGATCCGAAAATAATATCGTCTACGTAAATCTGTATCAAGATTAAGTCATCACCTTGTTTCTTCAGAAATAAGGTAGTGTCGATCGTACCTTTCTTGAAGTCTGAAATTAATAGGAAATTAGTCAAAGTATCATACCATGCCCTTGGTTCTTGTTTTAATCCATACAATGCTTTGTCAAAGACATAAACATGATCAGGAAATTCTGGTTCAACGAAACATTCAGGTTGACCAGCATATACTTCTTCATGCAATACCCCATTCGAAAAAATAGACTTACGTCCATTTGAAATACTTTGAAATTCTTATGGGCTGCATAGGCCAAGAAAATTATGATGGCTTCGATCCGAGTTACTGGAGCAAAGGTCTCGTCATAATCAATACCTTCTTGTTGATATACCCATTAACAAACAATCTAGCTTTGTTTCTGACGACAATCCCATCTTCGTCTTTCTTATTTTTGAAAACCCATTTCGTTCCAATTATGGATTTGTCCTTGGGTCTTGGAACTAGCCACCAAACGTTGTTTCTCTTGAATTCCAAAAGCTCGTCTTGCATCACTGAAATCCAACCAGGATCTTGTAAAGATTCTGAAACTTTCTTCGGCTCTATAACACTGATAAAATTTACATATAAACATTCATTTGCAGACGCCGATATGGTTTTAACACTACTATTGACATTGTTAGTGCACAAATGTTTTGGATACAAGATCAAAGATGAAAGTCAAAGTCAAAGCTCAAGTCAAACCTTCAAGCAAAAGTCAAAGTCTTTGTAATAAATGTCAAAGTCAAAGTATTTGTATTTTTAGTTTTGTCTTCTAATTAGCTATAGGGTATAAATAGTTTTGTGATCGTTTTTGTTAGTAGAATCATTAGACTAGAAGTCATTAGACTTTGAGAGAAGTGATTGTAGTGAGATAAATATTGAGTTCGTTGAGAGCATTTTGTAATAGTTTAATTCAAGAAATACAAATGGCTTAGTGAATTGATTTGTGTTGTCATCTTGATTGATTGCACGTATTGTGGGACATATAATTGGTATTAGAGCATACAAGAATTCAGAATCATGTTAATAGTTTGATTTTTTGTCAACTATTTTCAAGAACTCGCAAGACAAACTGTTAAAGATCAATTTCTGAGAATTATTGATGTTTTTGAGTTAGATTTGATACCATTGTACTCGTTTTTGTATCTAGAATACAATTGATTTGCATTGTTTAGCATAATTCACAACAATTAGGTGTGAATTTTGGATTTTAGTGTAATTTTGTTCGAGTTTTGTAAACGCACTGTTCTTGAGATCGATTTATAGTTTTTGTTGATTTAGTTGTAATAAATTGTTTGTAAAGTGTTCAGATTGTTATCGAGGATAAATTGACAAAGTTTCATGGACTGATTCAGAGATTTGAGTCGAATTTGGGCTGGAATAGTTAGTTTTTGGTCGAAGTGGTGAAGAACTCGCTAGATCTGAAGAACACGCAAGGCTCATAAGCAAGAACATGCAAAAGGCTAGAACGCGAAGACGTATTGTGCGAAGTTAAAGACTGAAATTTTTTCTAAGTGTAGGAACTCGCAGAGAGTTTGCGCGAAGTGATCTTCAAAATACGCAAGTCTAAGCCTGCGCGAAGTAAGAACTCGCATATCAAAGCCTGCGTGAAGCTCAGAACACGCAAACTGTAGTTTGTGCGAACCAAAAACGCACAAGCTGCTTTTTATGCGAACCAAGAACTCGCATAGTTCTTTCTGCACAAACCTAGAACATGCAAAGAACTGTGTGTGCGAAGTTTGGTCTACAGTGTTCTGCGAGTTTTGACACTTAGAACTTTTTCTGAGTTTTTTGAGTGTTGACCAAGTTTGACTTTTAAAGTTTAGTTCTGAATTTTTGGACGATCAAATCAGTGCAAATTTTAAGATGACTTCAAGGGAGGCTCTTGCTATTGGAACAGATGTTAAACCACCAGTTCTTTTCATGGGAGAATACAAGCAATGGAAGGACAAATTCCTGGACTTCAATGATAGAAATGATCTGGGTGATTACATCAGACTATCACTGAAAGAAGGAGTGATGGAACCTCCAACTAAGATTCATTCTACCGAAGCTGATGAAGAGGAGGTTGTGAATAAATAATATCCAATGTCTGTTGATGAATATTCTGATGAGCAGAAGAAGAGACACAAAGCTGACAGACTGGAAAGATCTTTCCTACTCCAAGGCATTCCCAATGAGATATATGTAAAGATAGATAGCTACAAAGCTACTGGGAAGAAGATGTGGGATCAACTCGAGAAAATGATGTTAGGATCTAAAATTGGTATTCAGCTGAAGGTGTCAAACTGCCTCAACAATTATGAAGAGTTCAAAGCTAAGGAAGGAGAAAGTCTTGAAGCTACCTATGACAGATTTGTTACTCTTCTGAACTGTTGGATCATTAATTGTATTCAAGATTAAAATGTAGAGAGGGGTCTTAATTGTAATTATTTATAATTTCCTAGGGTGTATGTTGTAGTTATTTAGGATAGGCCTTGCCTTGGTCATGTGGACCTATATAAGGCATTGTTTCTTTGAGAATCCCTAGGGCATCATTTGAATATTACACACACAAGGTAGTGACTACACCAAGAACACACACTCACACTTAGACTTGTGACACAAGAGATTTATGGCTATTTTGATTGATTCATCTTGATCTCTTATTTTTATTGTGTTGTGTTATCATTAATCAACTAATATCTAGGCTTAACATTTGGTATCAGAGGCAAGAATCAAGGTTATTGGATTGAAAAGTGTATTTTTTGAAAACTTCAATGTGTGAAAAATCGATTTTGAAATTTATTGTGTTTTTTAGCCTGAAATGATTGGATTAGGTGCGCATTATGTTATAGAACATCATAAAATTGCCTGATTCCATTTAAAAACATCAATAGATTGCTATTTTGAAGATTTTCGAAGTTTTTGTTCTAGTGGAGTTCGAACACTGTTCCATTCGAATTTGTGCTTATAAGTTGTTTTCTGTGATTAATATTGATTGGGGTTTGATCGAAGTGTATTGGTGAATGAATTGTGTGATTTTTACACTAACATTTAACCTTTTGATGTGTTTCTGGATTAAAAGTCAAGACAGGGACGTTTTTGTGAAGAACTCGCAAGTTCTAGGAAGAACTCACAAGTTCTAGGAAGAACTCGCAAAGATTGTTGATTTTGTCTAAGTATAAGATTCACATGTGTTTGTATTACGAAAACCTCAAGACTCGCAAGAACCTTATCTACGAAAGTTAGAATTCACAAGACTCCTAAAAGTTAAAATTTGTTTAAGTATAAGTTTCGCAGGTACCTTGGCTGCGAATACTGAAGAACTCGTAGACTACTAGTTTGCGAATTCCCTAAGATTAGCATATTGTGTCTACGAATCCTCAACCTATAACTTCCAAATTTTTTCACTAAGTAAAGGATTCGCAGGTTTTTATAATCATAACTCCATTCAGGTTGTGAAAGTTAAGTGGAAGGTTAAAAAATTTCTACGTCCAGGATTCGTAAGTCTGTGTCTTGCGAATCCTTTCTTACGAAGGCTTTGTTGTGCGAATTGTGAAAACTTGCAACCTGAAACATTTTCGAAGTATAGAACTCGCAACTCTAGACTATGTGAATTCTACTTGCGAAAACTAGTATTCTGAAAATACTCTAAGGCAAGGATTCGCTAGGTATTGCTCTGCAATTGTTAAGGTTTCGCAGGTCTACTGTTTGCAAATTCAGGTTTTGCAGAAAGACTGGTTGCGAATTCTACTTGTCTGCGAATTCTACCTGTCTTGTTTGCGAATTTTGAAGTTTTTCCTTCTGTCTGCGAATCTTTCTGTGGTTCTTATAGTTTGCGAATTCTACACTTGAGATTTTTAGAAATATATCTTTTTGGAAATTTTTGAGTGTAGATTTTATCCAATTCTTGATTCAAAGATCTTATTAGTTGATTTAAATTGTATAGATAAGTTTTCTTACGAATCCAACTGCTAGAGATGTGGAATCAACTCCTTTCCATGGGCTCTCAGTCCAAACCACCAGTCCTATTAGCCAATGAGTATCAACAATGGAAGAAACGAATGATCCAGTTTCTGAATCACAAGAGCAGAGATTACATGGAATCTATCACTTCTGGTCCTGTAAATCCCATGATCAGAGTGCCTGGTCAAGCTGCTACTAATACCTCTCCTGAGATCCCTGACAGATTCGTTCCAAAACCATATGAATACTTCACTGAATGGGAGAAAGATTTGTTCAAGATAGATGAAGAAGCTCTCATCTTTTTGACAATGGGCATTCCTAATGACATCTACAATTGTGCAGACAACATAAGTTCTGCAAAGGAAATATGGGATGATCTGGCAACACAATTCGAGGGCAGTGAAGCTTCAATTCAAGCTAAACAGAATATGTGCATCAATGCATATGAGGGATTTCATTCAAAGGAAGGGGAGACATTGTTGGACACTTACAACAGATACAACATCATCTTGAATGATCTGAGGAGGAACAACATTACCAAATCTGCTTCTGAAAAAAACTATAAGTTTATTAAGAACTTGAACCCAGAATGGAAGAACTTTGCCATCAACCATCAGATGTCAAAGAATATGGCCCAAGAGAATGTGACTGACATCTTCTCTACTCTTTCCCAACATGAAGATGAAGCGAGATCAACCAACAATGAGTCCAAGGATCTGAAGGACTCAGTGGCTCTTATTGCTGGGAAAGGAAATATAACGCCCTAAAAATGGGGATAACAAAAACTTTCCAACAACGGAAAGGTGGTATAAAATTGCCATAACAAGAGCCTCCCAAAAATGGGGAAATATTCAAACCTGTTTAATAACAGTTGTAATTTAACGGACAAATAAATAACAACCAACTAATCTAATTTCTCTATCTAGAAAAGAGATTACAAAAAGGGTTTCATCTATGAACCCAATACGTCTTTTCCAATAATAAGTCCAAGTGAAAAATTTCCCAAGCTCTCACCCAAAGCAATTACGTCTGCTTAGAACCGGCACCGCAAGAACCTGAGATACACATCGACACCAAACAAGTGTTAGGCCAAAAGGCCTAGTGAGCGTATACAAGGAATAGCATATAAATCCACATACAATTCTTATCAGTAGTCAACCAATTGTTCATTAAATGTGGAGTCAATAGGGGATACCCATAGCACCAATCAAGTTCCACCCAAAGAGTCGATATACCTTGATGCCAACTACTACGAGTGACATCCGAAAGGCCCGACACATCCGAGGACTACAACCATGGCATTACCCCGAATGGCGGAGGTCTAGGTACATACCCACACGGTGACACCCAAGACTACATCCTCCTAGTGTCTACTGACTTGGTTCGTCCAACATAATTTATTAGTTGGCCTCAAGGCACAATATGACCAAGAATATACTCCATACCAACCATGGGTACAATAATATTAAGCTATTTAATGTAAAGTCTATAACAAGACCAATATGACCACAATTCAATCATGTAGTTTTAAACCCATCAAGGGTGTCCCAAATAAGATATCATCACCATCACAAGATACATATATACATTTCCCAACAAAACAAAGCATGTTACATATAAACATGTATTCATAAGAAAACCCCCAAATACTTGAGCTTTTAATCTGAACATTTCAAGTATGATGCAAGATGATAACAAGTAGTAGATTATGATGTGTATATAGTTTTAACAAAAGGTTTAGTAAACTTACAATCTAGGTTTTTGATAAAAACCTAGAAAAGATGAAAACCCTAGAAGTTGCCAAAGGTGAATTTGATGGAGAAGAGTGAGAATCTTGAAGAACACCCAATAAATGCCCTTGAATGAAGCTTTAATGACCCAATCAATGGGTTTACCAACCAAACCCTAGCAATAAGTGGAACTAGTGAAGAATGCTCCAAAAATCGCCCCCAATATGAGCTCTCCCGTTTTTCTAAAGTGTTCTAACTTAAATGAGGCTTGAAACAGGTTTAAATCAGAAGGCTGGGCGACGCGGGCGACAATGCCACCGCGACTTTTCCCATGGCATTATCGTCGGGGCATTGTCACGGCCTCCTCGCACCTCGGTACGCCGCATGAGACATTGCCCAACGACTATGCCGATGGGCATTGTCGCTGAGGCAAAGTCGCCAACACCAAGACATTCATGGTACGCACTGGGAGACAATGCCCAACGACTTTGCCTAGGGCATTGTCACTGGGGAAATGTCGCCCTCCATCTGCAGGAGTCTGATTTCACTCACGAAGGGTAGACGACACATGCACGATTACAGATTCAATTATGCCAGAGACATTAGGGTCACATAAGGCAACATGTATAACAGTAAAAGCCCCAAAATAGTATTGAAATATAAAAGATACAATTAACTTCAATTAATCAGATAAACTGAAAGGTTTTAACGGTTCCAAATACTTACCTGAAATCCGGGTGTTACAATCCTCCCCACCTAATCAGTATTTCGTCCCCGAAATCTTACCCTAAGCGAACAAATGAGGATAACGCTTCGTCATGTCATCTTCGTACTCCCAAGTGACATTGGCACCACGATGGTTCTTCAATTTTACTTTAACCATGGTTCTTCAATTCCAGTATCGCCTCCGGTTCTTCCACACAACGATTCCCGTTATCTACTCGGATTTCTGTCAAAGGAATCACGATTTCCTCTTCGGCTAGGCACTTTCGCAAGTAACAAACGTGAAAGGTACGATGTATCCTATCCATCTCCGGTGGTAAGTCCAACCGATACGCTTGTAGTCCAATCTTTTCCAAAATAGCAAAGGGTCCAAGGAAACGAGGACTAAGCTTCCTGCGCTTCCCGAACCGGATAATCCCCTTCCATGGAGATACTTTCAACATGACACGATTGCCCACTTGGAATTCGGCCGGTCTTACCTTCTTATCCGCATAACTTTTCTGTCGGTTTTTAGCCGCCTTCAATCGTTCTCGGATTTCCTTCACTTTATCTGCCATTTCTTGAACGATTTCTGGTCCGGCGAATTGCTTCTCGCCTGCTTCAAGCCAACAAACTTGGGTTTTGCACTTCCGCCCGTACAACACCTCGAACGATGCCATTCCAATACTTGAATGGTAATTGTTGTTGTAAGCGAACTCCACCAAAGGTAAGTGCAAGTCCTAACTTCCGCCGAAATCTATGAGACACGACCTCAACATGTCCTTGAGCGTCTGGATTGTTCTCTCGCTTTGACCATCTGTTTGAGGATGGTATGCCGTGCTCAGATTTAATTTGGTGCCCAACTCTTTCTGTAAGCTAGACTAGAAGTTCGAGGTAAACTGACTGTCCCGATCCGACACGATCGATTGCGGAACTCCGTTCCTTGACACCACTTCATCGATATAGAGCTTAGCCAATTTCTCCATTGGCAAGGTCTCTCGCATAGCAAGGAAGTGCGTGCTCTTCGTTAGCCGGTCTACAATTACCCAAATGGTGTCATAGCCTCGCAAGGTCTTCAGTAGTTTTGTAACGAAATCCATAGTGATGTTGTCCCATTTCCACTTAGGAATGGACAACGATTGCAAACTCCCGTACGATCTTTAATGTTCTGCTTTGACTTGAAGACACGTGACACATTTCTCCACGTAACTAGCCACGTCTATTTTCATCATCGGCCACCAATAGTTCAACTTTAGATCTCTGTACATCTTGGTGCTACCGGGGTGTATGGAATATTTCGACTTATGTGCTTCTTCGAGAAGCAATTCCCAATTTCCCCCAAGCCTTGGCACCCAAATTCGCCCTTGGAAAAGTTTAAGTCCACAAATGTCTTCAGTCAACGTTTCCCTTTGCTTTACCATAATCTAGGACTTGAGGTTTTCTTCCTTGAGTGCTTCCACTTGACACGACTTGATGCTTTCCAACAAACTCGATACCACGTCAATTCTTGTGAGGGATAACTTAATCCCTCCTTCATAACTCCTCCGACTGAACACATCCGCCACCACGTTATCCTTATCTGGATGGTATAGCAAGTCGCAATCATAGTCCTTAAGTAACTCAAGCCACCTTCTTTGTCGCATATTGAGTTCCTTTTGAGCGAAAATATACTTAAGGCTCTTATGATCGGTAAAAAGGGTACATTTCGTTCCATACAAATAATGCCGCCACAACATCAATGCAAAGACCACCACCGCCAATTATAAATCATGAGTAGGATAGTTCTTCTTGTGGTCATTTAGCTTCCGCGACGTGTAAGCTATAACTTTCCCCCGTTGCATTAGTACGCATCCAAGCCCCATCTTGGAAGCGTCACTATACACTATGAAATCTTCCGATCCTTCGGGTAAAGATAAGATCGGAGCTTCGCACAATCTTTTCTTGAGCGTTTGGAAAGCTCGATCTTGCATATCGGTCGAAATAAACTTGACGTTCTTTCTTGTGAGTGAGGTGAGTGGAGTAGCTATCTTTGAGAAATCTTGAATGAAACGTCTATAATAGCCCGCCAAACCCAAGAAACTTCGAATCTCCGTCGGACTCGTTGGCGGCTCCTATCTTATCATCGCCTCGATCTTTGCCGGGTCTACCTTCACTCCGTCTTTAGGCACTACGTGCCCCAAGAATTGCACTTCTTGGAGCTACGCACTTCGAGAACTTTGCAAACAATTTTTCCCTTCTTAGGACCTCCAACACTTCCCGTAAATGTTTCCCATGCTCGGACTCGTCCTTTGAATAAATTAGAATATCGTCGATGAAGACGATCACGGATTTGTCCAAGAATGGGCGACACACGCGGTTCATCAAGTCCATGAATAAGGCCAGAGCGTTGGTTAAGCCGTCTTCGGAATGTCTTCCTTCTTCACTCTCACTTGATGATATCCGGACCGAAGTTCAATCTTTGAGAAGCACCCCGCGCCTTGAAGTTGATCAAAAAGATCGTCGATATGAGGTAGAGGATACTTGTTCTTTACCGTGACCTTATTGAGCTCTCGATAATCTATGCACATTCGCATAGACCCATCCTTCTTCTTTACGAACAAAACCGGTGCTCCCCACGGCGACGAGCTCGGTCGAATGAATCCTTTCTCTAGGAGTTCTTGGAGTTGCACCATCTTCTCTCGCATCTCGGTAGGAGCCAAACGGCAGGGTGCACGAGCTGTCAGGATCGAATTCTTAACCAGAATTAATTCTCAGAAACAATATCAAAGAAGTTTGCGGAATAACACTTTGATATTCAATGAAACAGTAAATCAATACAGAAAATATGAAGAACAAACTGCAAACTTGTATTGAATGCTTTGAAGTTACAAGATTACACACTCAACCTCAATATTGATGAACAGACTCACCAATACGAATTCTACTTCTCTAGAATTAGGATCTATGCCTTGAGGTTGTTTTTCTCTCTAGAACTTAAAAAAAAATAATATCCCTAAAACTATTCTGTATCTTCTATACATATACTAAACAAAAAGATAATTACAAAAAAATAAACATATCTTCAGTATATCTTCCATGTATATCTCTAAGCTTCCATGTATATCCTTTCATGCGAGTCTTCATCATATAAGCAGTATTAATCTTCAGCAGTATTAAATTTCTTCTAGCAGCATTAACCACTAAGCAGCACTAACCACTAGCAGTACTAACTAGCTAAGCAGTACTAACTTTGTTCAAGCAGCACTAACTTTGACTAGCAGTATTAATAGTACTAGCAGTAGTAACACTCAGCAGTATTAACCTTTAAGTCTTCTAGCAGTACTAACTTTGTTCAAGCAGCACTAACTTTGACTAGCAGTATTAATATTGATGAATTCTTCAGTTCCCAACAATCTCCCCCTAACTTGACTTTTAGGAAGAGAAGTCAAGTTCCTCAAATGCTTCCAAAATCTTCATTGATCTACTCCAATGTTAGGATCCAGTCCCATGCTCTGATTAATAGTTCTTTGAATTAAATACTTTGCCATTTCTGAATTTGGTGCACAACTCAACTTCTTGTTTAACATGGCATGAAGCTTCAGATTTGTATGGTTGTATACCCTATCCACCAAGTAATACTCCCTGTGAAAAGTATCCAATGCCAGTTCATAGACTCCACTCCTTTCATATAGAGTCCATCCTCTAACAACTTTAAATACATCTCTTATCAAATGCTTTACTGCTTCTGGTTTGAACAACATACACAAATATTCCATAACTAGCTTCACAATTGGTAACCCTGGAGCTGTCAACTTATCTGCATGAACTTTCATCCCTACTGCAAACATTTCTTCCAAATCAGATCTTGAACACTCTCTGACAATTTTTGCCCATGTGTTGAACACTTCATACTTTTCATCCTTTCTTTTCAGTCTTATGTATTCCTTTCCATCCACTGTCAATGTATCCCAGTGAATGACCTCAGGAGGCTTAACTCCTACAGGTTCTGCTGAAATTGGTTCAGGCACTTTTTCCATCACTACCATATACAAATGTACATCATCTGTGTTTGCTGGCTCTTTCTGTTTAGATGACTCAGGTGCCCCTTCTTCTTCAGCAGTCTTCTCAGCCTCTTCTTCAGATACTCTAGGCTTCTTGATTGACTTTCTTCTAGCCATCATCTTTGTTCTCTTTAAAGTCTTTAGACTTTCTCCCAGAGTGGCCTCTTTCTTAGGGGGTGTTTCTTGCTCATCTGGAAATGGCTTTTGACAATCAAAGTCATTACTTTCTTTCATCCTCTTCTCCATCTCCACCCTAGCAGTTTCATTTCCCTGAAGCTTTAACATCTCTAACTCATACAGCTCTTTGATCTTCTCAAAAGACATTTTGGAGAACATCTCCTTTTTGACTCCTACAACACCTTTGAGAAATATAATCATCTTGTTTCTCTCTTGGGTACCTAGGAATGTCCTTGAGGGTTTTCTCTTCTTTGTAGCTGCTTTTACTACCACTCCTTTCTTCATAGCTGCAGCTTTCTTCTGTGCAATTTCAGTTGCCAGATTCAGTTGATAAGCTTCATTTAGTTCAGCAGCTAGAGCTTTTGCCATTTCCCTGTCCTTTTCCATCTGAACTCTTTCTTCCTTTTCAATGTCATCTTGCATCTTTCTAGCTAGGGCTTCATCTGATTCAACCAACCTTTGCTTTTTGATTGGTTGATCAGATTCCACCATCTTTGCTTTTCCTTTGTCTTTGCTCATTGCCTTCTTACTGTTATCTTTCTTGATCACTTCACCTTGTTCTTTGATGATTACTCCTTTGGTCTTTGAAGTGACCTTGGGAGTATCATTCTTGGCTTTAAGTAAGGTTTCTGCAATCTCAAGATCTGTTAAAACTTCTTTCACAGTTTCTGCTGCTTTATTAATGTCAGCAGTAGTAACTGTTTCTGCTGCTTCTTGTGTTTCTATTGGCACTGAATTTCTTTGTGTTTCTGCTTCCTGCTCCCCCTCAACATTAAATTTCTCTCCATCAAGCTCCCCCTTTCTTGTGGCTTCTTCCATGTTGATCTCCCCCTTTTTGGGAGCATCATTCTCAGTGTTCCTTCTCCTTAGTTGGAATTGCTTTCTCTTCTTCCTCTGTACCAGACTTAGCACCATCTTCTTCAGCTTAGCAATCTGTACTTGTTGGGACAGAATGACCAGCTTCATCTCCTCTATTTCTTTTCCTTGTTTCATAACATCTAGGTTGATGTTTCCCATGGTTTCCATCAATTCTTGGTAACTATATCTGTCCTCACCTTCTCTAGAAGTGTTACCCTCCTTTGAAGGATCATTGGATCTTTTAGTAGTGGAAGTCTTCTGCCTAGCAGAAGCACTATCCACCCCTGTGGTTTCTTGGCACCAGGGACCTTCGAATGATTGCTCATTCAAAGTTGCCATGGGGGAGGTCTTATTTATGTTACCACTTTCCTCCTCTGTGCTAGCAGGAGTAGTGGTAGCCTCATCACCCATATGCTCTACCTCATCCTCAGAGAGCACCTCCTTTGGGTTGGGAGACACCCTTGTGGATTCCCTTTGAATATTCTCTACTGGAGAATGCTCCAATAGAGGGCTTAAA
This sequence comes from Arctium minus, assembly GCA_954870635.1. NCBI lineage: Eukaryota > Viridiplantae > Streptophyta > Magnoliopsida > Asterales > Asteraceae > Arctium > Arctium minus. Next base: position 36,737,798 of record OX941087.1, on the reverse strand, counting down.
GGCTTGGGGGATGATGGTACAAGAAGGGAAGGAGCCTTCTTTACCAGTTTCCTCTTGTAAGTTTGGGTGATAGGAGAGGTTGGTTTTTCAAGAAGGGACTGGGGAATAGATTTTGAGAGGGAAGGTTAGGATTGGCTAGCAGTGGGTTGGTCTAATGGGGGCCTTGACCCTGCTGCCATACCTTCAATGGTTTGGGACACCACCATCATTGTAGAGAACAATGGGGTGTCAACTCCTTCAGAGTCCCCAGCAGATCTTCTCATATTTGAGAAAACCTTGCCTTTGGGGGGTTTAGGTACATATACCCCAACAGGTTGAGGTATATCCGTCAATTCATGAGTAATAACTTCTTGAACAAACCTGGGATACATAAAGAAGCTCTTTTTGTTTCCCATGTGTGAGACAAGATCACTGAAAATCATTTTAGAAAAGTTATACTTTCTGGCAGTGGCGAAGCACACCAAAGCATAAGCAATAGTGCTGCTGAACTCACTCCATCCAGTAGTCTTTTTGGAGATACAGTGCATGAGAGTATGGACAAAGAAACGCCATTGGGGTGAAAATTTGGCTTTTGAGAACTTGAAAACACCCAATGGGCCTCCATACCCCATTCTTGTAAGATTTGAAAACAGTTCATCGTTTGGGATAGAAGTTATACCAGAGGCATCGTCTAGACGTAGACTGATGCGAATAACCTCTTCAGTAACTGTTAGTGATTGATCACAGATTCTTGTCTTGATCATTTGCACACCATTCTCCACAACAATGGTGGCATGTGCCCAGAATTGCCTCTGATGCTCTATAAAGATAGTTGGAGACATAGTGATAGCATGGGCAATGTGGCTAGACTTCAGAAAGTCGACTATCTGATGAAAGCCTTCTGCTTGTTTTGGCTTTTGGAGCATCGCGATTTCATTGTGCTCGTCAATGAACGCCATTGATGCCATTGACCTTGAAGATTCTTGCCTGAAAACTTTGAACTTTGAGAGAGAAAGGGTTTAGAGCGCAAGTGAATAGTATGCAGAGAGTCGTTATAAGCTTTTAGGCGGGCAAAGAGTATTTATAGTATTCGGAACATAAGCAGTATTAACCTAGAGCAGTATTAACTACTAGCAGTATTAACTGAAAGCAGTATTAACTACTAGCAGTATTAACTACTAGCAGTATTAACTGAAAGCAATATTAACTAACTAGCAGTATTAACTGAAAGCAGTATTAACTACTAGCAGTATTAACCACTAGCAGTATTAACTAACTTACTCCTTTAAGCTTGTGAAACACTGAGTACTGCTATGCATATCCTGGAAAAGAAGATTAGTAACACCAAGAATAAAAATATACAGGTATAAAACCACTTTTTGAGAAGGGGCTTATTCAGAGTTGATCATTCCCACACTAGTTACCAAGAAAGTGAATCTACCCACATCAAAGGCTTTAGTGAATAGATCAGCAAACTGATTATCAGTGTGGACTTTTACAACTTGAATAAGTTTCTTTTCATTACAGTCTCTTATGAAGTGATACCTGATTTCAATGTGCTTTGTCTTTGAGTGCTTGACTGGATTATTAACAATGCTAATAGCACTGCTGTTGTCAATAAAGATTGGAGTGTGTAGAAAGGTTACCCCATAATCCAACATTTGATTCTGAATCCATAAGACTTGAGAACAGCAACTTGCAGCTGCTATGTACTCTGCCTCTGTTGTAGATGTGGACACTGTGGTTTGTTTCTTGCACTGCCATGAAACTAGTCTAGCACCCAAAAACTGACATCCTCCAGAAGTAGATTTTATGTCCAAGTTTGCTCCACCTAGATCACTATCTGAGTATGCTATTAGGTCAAAGGGTGAGTCATGAGGATACCAAAGTCCCAATTTGGGTTGCCCTTTGAGATATCTGAATATCCTCTTAACAGCTTGAAAGTGAGATTGCTTTGGCCTAACTTGGAATCTTGCACATACACAGACTGGAAACATTATATCTGGCCTTGATGCTGTGAGATACATGAGAGAGCCAATCATGGATCTATAATGATGCACATCCATATCCTCCCCCTCAAGATCTGTTGTTATTTGCTTGTGTGTTTCCATAGGTGTGCTGGCAGGTTTTGACTCTGAGAAACCAAACTTGGTTAGAATGTCCTGCACATACTTGGATTGACAGATGAAGATGCCATCTGACTTCTGTTGAACTTGGAGTCCAAGGAAGAAAGTAAGTTCCCCCATGGAACTCATTTTGAACCTTTGATGCATTAGATCCTCAAACTCCTTGCACATATTGTCTCTTGTAGATCCAAAGATAATGTCATCAACATAGATTTGGACCAGCAAGATATCCTTCTTCTTTCTCTTGATAAATAGAGTCTTATCAATGACTCCTCTTTCAAAGTCATTTTCCAAGAGATAGGATGACAGAGTGTCATACCATGCTCTTGGAGCTTGATGTAGCCCATAAAGTGCTTTCTTTAATTTGTATACCCTGTCTGGATAGCTTGGGTTTTCAAACCCTGGTGGTTGACAGACATATACCTCTTCTTCAATTGAGCCATAGAGAAAAGCACTTTTTACATCCATTTGATAGACTTTAAAGTTCATGTAAGAAGCATAGGCTAGGAATAATCTGATTGCTTCTATCCTAGCCACAGGTGCAAACACTTCTTCATAATCTATACCCTCTTCTTGAGTATATCCTTGAGCCACTAGCCTTGCTTTGTTCCTTATGACAATACCTCTTTCATCTCTCTTGTTTCTGAAAATCCACTTTGTGCCAATTGCTCTGTGACCTTTAGGAAGGTCTACTAAATCCCATACATCTTGTAGCTTGAACTGTAACAGTTCTTCTTGCATTGCTTCTATCCAGCTAGATTCTTTCATAGCATCATGTGCCTTTTTAGGCTCAAGCTGGGATAGAAAACAAGAAAGGACTGTATGCTGTTGATCTTGCATTTCTTGAAGCCTGCTTTGATGTCTAGTCATCATAGGAGAAGAGATATCTCCTATTACCAGCTGTGGAGGATGATTCTTTTGAACTCTGGTGTTATGACTAGGTTCTTCATTCAGTCCAGCCTCTAGATTAGAGTCATGCAACTCAACTGAAGTGTTTTCAGATGCCACTTCTGATTCTTTATTTTCTTGAGTCTCCTCATCTCAAGTTTCTTCTTCACTCTGATTTGGTCCAGTAAATGATTCCTTTTCACAGTCTTCAACAGAATTCACTGTGGGTATGGGAAATATCACAGATTTAGATATAATTTCTGAGACTTGTGTGATACCTGATCCTCCACTTCCTGTTCCTGTATAATCATCACTACTGAAACCAAAAGAATTAGTTAGTGAATCAATGTCAAATAGCCACTGAGGTCCAGACCCAACAGGATTTGGTGTGTTCTCATTGCATTTGACATTGTCACTTTCTTCAATTATTCTAGAAGATGAGTTAAAAACTCTGTAGGCCTTACTCTGAGATGAATATCCAACAAGAAATCCATCATCTGCTTTGCTATCAAACTTACCTAAGTGAGATTTGGTATTGAGAATTGTACAAGGACACCCAAAAGGTTTGAAGAAACCAATGAAAGGTTTTCTTTTATTTAAAAGCTCATATGGGGTCTTGTTCTTTTGCTTGACCACTAGAACTCTATTTTGGACATATGAAGCAGTATTAACTGCTTCAGCCCAGAAGGTAATTGGCAATTTTGAATCTGCCAACAGAGATCTAGCAGCCTCTATTAGTGTCCTATTTCTCCTTTCAGCAATACCATTCTGTTGAGGAGTCCTAGGAGCACTATATTGCCTCTCAATACCTTTCTCTTCACAAAAGGTGTTTAGATCATGATTTTTAAACTCAGTTCCATTGTCTGATCTAATGACTTTTACTCTTTGATTAGTTTGGTTTTCAATTCTTAGAATAAAGGATTTGATAAGTCCACTTGTCTCATCCTTAGTCCTTAGAAAATATACCCAAGTAAATCTGGAGTAATCATCAACAATAACCAAGCAGTAAGATTTCTTGCCTATACTCATAACATTTGTAGGACCAAACAGATCCATATGCAGTAACTGGAGACAAGAAGAAATAGAATTTAACTCTTTGGTCTTATGAGAAGTTTTGTGTTGTTTGCCTTTAAGACAAGCAATACAATGATCATCACATGAAAAGACTTTTGAAGGTAAACCTCTTACAAGGTTGTTTTTAACAAGTTTGTTCATAGTCTTGAAATTCATGTGACACATCCTTCTGTGCCAAAGAGAGGATTCATCTACAGAAGCTTTTGAAACAAGACAATTTAGAGATGAATCACTATCAACATTGTCCATATCTAGACAGTAAACATTGTCCTTCCTTGGAGTTCTAAGTAGTATCATGCTTTCATCAACTACCTTGAACCCTGGAGCAAGGATCATACACTCAGTATTAGTAAATAATATACTATGTTGTTTGTCACAAACCTGTGATACACTTAACAGGTTGTACTTTAATTGATCAACATAGTAGACATCGTCAAATGTCATCTTACCTTTGGTGACATTACCTTTTCCACTTATCTTACCACCAGTAAGATTATCTCCAAATGCAACATGTCCTCCATTGATATGCTTGAAATCCTGAAGGCATGACATGTTGCCTGTCATGTGCCTAGAGCAACCACTATCAACATGCCATATGCTCTTTCCCTTGAGCTGTTGGTTGCCCTGCACATAAGATAGGTCAGTTAGTATGAATTAGGAACCCAAGCCAAAGTGGTCTTGGGTACCCCTTTCTCATCAAAATACTTGCATTCCTTCTTAACAAGATTTTTGAACTTTAACTCCTCATTCTTGGAGTACTTTGTTACAATAATAGGCTTGGAAATATTTTTGCTAGAATCAGTACTGTTTTTAGAAATACTAACTGCCTTAGCAGTACTTGCATGCTTAGCAGCACTAACCTTGTTAGCAGTAGTAACTGTGTTAGCAGCAGTAACTGTGTTGGCAGTATTAACCTTTGAAGAGGTACTAACAGTATTAGCAGCATTAATATTTTCAGCAGTACTAACACAGGTAGCAGTAGTAACCATGTTAGCAGTAATAACAATTTTAGTGCTTCTAACCCTGTCATCAGTACTAACAGATTCAGTGTTTCTAGGCACCCACATTTTGACACTTTCTTTTAAAATCTTTTTCTTCATGGGGCCTTTCCTTTCATCATGTTTCTTTATCACATGTTTCTTTCCAGCCTTCCTATAACCAACAGGTTTTTGCACAAATCTTTGAAAGTTCATCTGTTGGTTAATAGGGTTATAGTAACAATACTTAGCCAAATGATTTAACTTGCCACATATGAAACAAGGTTTTGGTCTATTGATTTTATTCAGATCAACTCCTTGTTTCTGAGCCCATTGATTATTCCAGTTTCTTTGATTTCCTCTTTTTAAACCAGAATTTAGGCTCTTGGCTTTACTACAATCACACTGTTTACAAGATTCAGGATTCACTTGTCAGGATCGAATTCTTAACAAGAATTAATTCTCAGAAACAATATCAAAGAAGTTTGCGGAATAACACTTTGATATTCAATGAAACAGTAAATCAATACAGAAAATATGAAGAACAAACTGCAAACTTGTATTGAGTGCTTTGAAGTTACAAGATTACACACTCAACCTCAATATTGATGAACAGGCTCACCAATACGAATTCTACTTCTCTAGAATTAGGATCTATGCCTTGAGGTTGTTTTTCTCTCTAGAACTTAGAAAATATTACTATTCTAAAACTATACAATATATATACTGAATACAAAGATAATTACAATAAATAAAATATCTTCAGTATATCTTCCATGTATATCTCTAAGCTTCCATGTATATCCTTTCATGCGAATTTTCATCATATAAGCAGTATTAATCTTCAGCAGTATTAACTACTAGCAATATTAACTGAAAGCAGTATTAACTACTAGCAGTATTAACTGAAAGCAGTATTAACTACTAGCAGTATTAACTGAAAGCAGTATTAACTACTAGCAGTATTAACTAAAAGCAGTATTAACTACTAGCAGTATTAACTGAAAGCAGTATTAACTACTAGCAGTATTAACTGAAAGCAGTATTAACTACTAGCAGTATTAACTGAAAGCAGTATTAACGACTAGCAGTATTAACTGAAAGCAGTATTAACCACTAGCAGTATTAACTACTCTTACACTTTTTGACACCATCCTTTTTCTCTTACTACTTTGTTCATCCCCTGATCCTTTTCTTCTTGATCCTTCATGATCATTATTCCCTCTGGAGTATTTCTAACTTCAACCTTCTGCTGGATCAAAAGTAACATGTCCTTCATCAAATCTTTTAAGGAATTTGAAGGCAGTCCATGTTCCTTGTTATGTGCCAAGAGCAACCATTTTCTTCATTCCGAATGCTCTTCCTCTTGAGCTTTTGATTGCCCTGCACACTTGATAAATCAGTTAGTCTTGGAGGGAACCCAAGCCAAAGTGGTCTTGGGTTTTCCTTTCTCATCAATATAATCTGTTAGTTTAGTCTGGATGAGTTGTTTAGGAATCTCATGACTGGAATACTTTGTCAAGATTATAGGTTTGGCTGCATTACTACTAGAAGCAGCACTAGCCTTGTTAGCAGCACTAACTTGGTTAGCAGTACTAATCAAGTTAGCAACACTATTCTTGTTAGCAGTACTATCTGGGATAGCAGTACTAACAGGTTTCTTTGCAATTGGAACCCAAACTTGAACAAGGTTGTTTGCTTTTTTGTCTTTAAATTACTCCTTGGCTTATTTGGAGCATTTTTCTTTGTATTAGCAAACTTGTTTTGAGCATGATACTTTTTAGGTGCTCTTTTCTCAGCCATTTGATTCCTTCTTTGATTCCTATAACCAAAGGAGTTTTGAGTTTGTCTTTGAAAATTAACTCTTTGGTTGATAGGATTGAAATAACAGTATTTGGCAACATGATTAAGCTTTCCACAGATAAAACAAGGTTTTGGTCTATTGATTTTACTCAGATCAACCCCTTGTTTTTGTGCCCACTGATTTTTCCAGTTTCTCTGATTTCCCCTTGGTTTATCATGTTTTTGGGGCTCAGATTTATTGCAAGTACACAGTTTGCAAGGGACAGGATTCACAACTGTTGTCTGTTTGTAGTGGACCTTACCAGACTTTCCCTCTGTCTTTTCTATGTCCTTAGATTTGATCCAAGCCTTTCCACATCCCTCATTGGTGATAATGTGATTTTCTAGAAGAATCTCACCACTCACAGTGTTCTTCTTACTCTTATCATTAGAGTTCTCTTCTTCAGAGTCTGTTTCAACCACCACTTTGTCTAATGGATCTACCTTAGTGGCTTCATCAGACAATTCCTTCCTATTCTTGGTCTCTAGCAAGTCTGATATAGGAGGGATGTAATTGTTGTTGTATGGTGGTGGTGTTGTGTTATATCCTATTCCTCTTCTAAGTTTGTCATGGATTTGAGTTTGGAGCAAAGAGTCCATTGCTTTAGAAGCATTGGAAAATTTCTCAATATCCAGCTTTGCTTTCTCAAACTCACTCTTTATCTTCTCATTCTCCTCTTCTTTCTGTTTAAGCTTAGACTCATACTGATCTTTCTCCCACTTCCAGTAGTTTGAGTCATAAGAGTGTTGAAGCTCATTGGCTTGGAAACTCTTGATCTGTTCCTCAAACCTCTCAACAATTCTTACATAGTCTTTTATATCTCTCTCTAATCTTTTAAGGTCATCACTCATTGTCTGGTTGTGATCCCTGTACCTTTTAACAGTTTCCATACAAGTTTTAGAGCAAAGATTAGACATTACCTCTGTGGATATTTCTGTGCTTGAAGAATCTGAAACTTTAGCCATTTGATGATTTCTGATTTCAAGGAAGAATGATGCTTGCTGGTTTCTGAGAGAGTTTGGCTTTGACACCACTTGTCAGGATCGAATTCTTAACAAGAATTAATTCTCAGAAACAATATCAAAGAAGTTTGCGGAATAACACTTTGATATTCAATGAAACAGTAAATCAATACAGAAAATATGAAGAACAAACTGCAAACTTGTATTGAATGCTTTGAAGTTACAAGATTACACACTCAACCTCAATATTGATGAACAGACTCACCAATACGAATTCTACTTCTCTAGAATTAGGATCTATGCCTTGAGGTTGTTTTTCTCTCTAGAACTTAAAAAAAAATAATATCCCTAAAACTATTCTGTATCTTCTATACATATACTAAACAAAAAGATAATTACAAAAAAATAAACATATCTTCAGTATATCTTCCATGTATATCTCTAAGCTTCCATGTATATCCTTTCATGCGAGTCTTCATCATATAAGCAGTATTAATCTTCAGCAGTATTAAATTTCTTCTAGCAGCATTAACCACTAAGCAGCACTAACCACTAGCAGTACTAACTAGCTAAGCAGTACTAACTTTGTTCAAGCAGCACTAACTTTGACTAGCAGTATTAATAGTACTAGCAGTAGTAACACTCAGCAGTATTAACCTTTAAGTCTTCTAGCAGTACTAACTTTGTTCAAGCAGCACTAACTTTGACTAGCAGTATTAATAGTACTAGCAGTAGTAACACTCAGCAGTATTAACCTTTAAGTCTTCTAGCAGTAGTAACTTTGAACTAGCAGCATTAACCATACTTGATGAATTCTTCAGTTCCCAACACGAGCTATCGGAGCCGCCCCCGGAGTGAGGTCAATTCGGAACTCCACTTGCCGCTCCGACGGTAACCCGGGTAAATCTTCCATAAAGACATTCGGGAAGTCTTGCACGATCTTCACGTCCCTTACTGACTTCTTTTCTTTCTTCGCGTCCACCACGTAAGCTAGATACGAAGGGCAACCTTTCTCTAAGAACTTACGAGCCTTATGAGAGGAGATGATAGGGTTACTTCTCTTCCCTTTTTCCCCGTAGATGGTGACTACACTGCCTTCCGGCAAGGGCACTTGGATCATCTTTTTGGAACAAAAGAAGTCGACCTTATGCATTGACAACCAATCCATGCCTATGACTACGTCGAATCCTCTTATAGTCATAGGTAATAAGTCTACTTCAAAGGGATTCCCATCAATCTCTTAGATACCATCATGAAAACGATCACGAATGATCACTTGATCTCCATTTGCTACTTCTACTACTAGTGCATCGGGAAGGATACTAATAGGAGTGATGAACTGCTTACAAAAAATATCCGAAACAAAGGAACAGGTAGCACCCGAATCAAAAAACACACGAGCGGGTAAGGAGTTTACTAGAAACGTACCCGAAACGACATCGGAGGTCTCCTTTGCCTCTTCGGTGGTCATCCGGAATGCTCGGCTCGACGCTCTCGACGGTTGTTCGACTCGTGCCGTCGACCCAAAAGAACTTCCTCGGTTTCCACCCATAAGCTTCGGGCAATCTCTCTTCATGTTCCCCGGTTCCCGACACTCAAAACATACCGGTCCTCGGATAGGACACTCCCGAATGGCATGACCCTTTTTGCCGCACTTGGTACATTCAGCAGGCCCTGAGTGAGATTTTGGATCACATGGGCCAGAGTGCTTGACCTTGCACTTGTGACACCATCGTGTCTCACGATTATTATCACCAACTCTTTCGTTCGCGAATGACTTAGACTGATGAATGGGCCCGGACGGCCCTTCCCACTTCCTATTCTCTCCCACTGCAACTCTCTCATCTTTCTCTGCCTCCAAATCATCTTCTACCAGTAACGATTCCTCAATCACATCCTGAAGGGTCAACCCTCTAGCATTCCTCACTGTCGTCCTCATCCTGGCCGGAAACCCTTGTTGGTAAGCCTTGATATTTGTCTCTCATCAGGGACAAGATATCCCACCAAGTTTAGCTTTTCCAAGAAAATCTTGGAGTAGTCGGTGACAGACAGAGCCCCCTTTCTCAAACCCCTGAATTCCTCTTCCAGCTTGTCCAACGATCTCTCACTGCAATACTTGTCCATGATTTTCTATTTAAAAATGGGACAAGTCAACTTAGCCAAAACTTCGGGAGTGAGGGCGGACCGGGTGAGATTCCACCAGATCAAGGCCTCACCCCTCAGTAGTTGGGAAGCGAACTTCACCCATTGCGAGACATCGCATTCGCAAGACTCGAAAGCCATCTCTATCTTTTTGAGCCAATACATACACGCAACCGGATTGGCGGACCCTGAAAACTCATTCGGATTGCACCCCAGAAAAGCTTTGTAAGTGCATCCCTTGGTCTTCCCTTTGCTTCCGTTCTCTACCTGGTCTTCAGTCAATACAACGACCGGTCCACCACCCGACCCCATTACAATGTTTTCCACCATCATCTCAGGTTGTCGATGACTGGCATCTCGATCTTCGAGAAGCTTCATGAAGAACTCTTGCTGTTGGGCCATGGAGAAGTTCATGGCCATCATCATACTGTCTCTGATCCTGGTCTCCATAGTCACCTCTTCCATGATAGCATTGCCAGTCGCAATATTCGTGCGTGAAATCTATTCGGGTCCTCCTCCCAAGATATTGGGTATGGGAGGTTCCTCGGGGGTTATGACCCAAAGAGGTCGGTCCGTTGTAGATTCCACTTCCATGTGGCTCTCTGGCGTATTCGGTAACCTGCTTCGAGTATTTACCATCTCTATCTGCCATCCATGAACGAGACAGAGATTGAGAAAAGACTAAGTGAGTTGAACTCATTGTACGTACTAATACCTTCATCAATTATCATAATAATAGCAAATCAAGTACACTTACGTAACAACACATTCATAATAGCAGTAGCTAAGTGAAATTATGAATGAATCATACACAAGAATTATTGCCACCATCATCACAACTCCCAATTAGTGTAATTCCGTAAATCCTAACGCTCTCCCTACCTAGGATTTCTACCCCAAGTGGACAGTGAAGCAATAATGTCTAAAGCTTAAGTCTAGATATGCTAAAACAATACCTAGTTCACTTAAACTAAAACTCTGATACCAACTTGTAATGCCCTAAAAATGGGGATAACAAAAACTTTCCAACAACGGAAAGGTGGTATAAAATTGCCTTAGCAAGAGCCTCTCAAAAATGGGGAAATATTCAAACCTGTTTAATTATAGTTGTAATTTAACGGTCAAATAAATAACAACCAACTAATCTAATTTCTCTATCTAGAAAAGAGATTACAAAAAGGGTGTCATCTATGAACCTAATACGTCTTTTCAAAGAATAAGTCCATGTAACACCCCGGATTTCCGTTTTGTATCTTGTTACTCTTGTGTTTAAGCGTTGTCGTTAGCACCGCGTTGATTTGGAGTTTGATGTTGGATTTTAGTGGTTTTGGATTAACCACAGTGAACCACGCGAGTTGCACCGCTACTTGAGGTCGTGGCACAACCCTCGAAACCTCCTGTTTGTTTAGGGTTTTTTGTTAGCGGGCGAGTTATGCCGCGAGTTGAGATCGCGGCATAACCCGCGAAGTCGCCTGGCCGACTTAAGTGTTGGTCTTCATCAAAATATCTCAATTGGTTTTTTCTCAAAATATCTTTTTCTCAAAATATCTTTTTCTCTCTTTTTCTCTCTCAAGTCTCTCTCTCTCTCTCTCTCTTTAGATCTCGTTGGTACCTCGTTTATTGCTAGTATTAAATACATCTAGCACGGGTTCGGTATAGAAAGCTTCGTCTTCCCTAGGTGGTCGATATCTGGTTTTTTGGGTTTTCGTCTAAAACCTATTTTGTGAGTTCCTACTATCATTTTATAAACTTTTTACATGTCAAAACTTATATCTTTGAAATCCAAAGTATTTCTACGGTATGGATTTAAGTTCTCTACATTTTGACACAACTTGAGTTTTTGGTGATTTCGGGGTTCCCGATCAGTTTTGACTAAAATGATGGGTTCCATCTTATTAGAAGTAAAAGGAGGTTTTAATTGCACATTTATGTGGGTTACTTGAAAGAATGTTTAAAGTTCATTTTTGATGATTTTCATTCTTACCAGAAGTTAAACTTGAAAATGCATTTTGTTTATAAATATTATTTTATACCATATGTCTATTTATGGTTGGTCACATATGTTGTTGTGACGAGTCTGTACCATTACTAACGGATCCCTAGGTATTGAGTCGACTTATATTTGGGATGTCTTTTCCCCTCTTTGTATATGGATGTATATGATCCTCGGGGGCCATTTGGTACGGTTATGTGAGACCGGTTACTAGCCATGGATCATATTTTCCCTTATTTGTAGCTATGGATGCATATGATCCTCGGGGGCCATTTGGTATGGTTATGTGAGACCGGTTACTAGCCATGGGTCATAGTGTAATCCTAGTGAACAAGTTTTGACTTGGTTTCCTCGGGGGCCCTCCCTCACATCGTAGTACGGACCTTTGTAGTTCGTGGCCATGGATTCCAAGTGTTTTGACTCATAACTCAGATTGTGACCTACTTTGTGTTACGCTACAATCCTTGGTAAAACTGGTTATCTTTGTCATCGTATGATGAGTTTGCATTGAAAAGGCCCGGTTGTGGCAAAGGTTTCATTTGAAAACTAAACCTTATTGAAAATATTTTCTTATGATACAATTGTTTATGTCTCTTGAAAATTTATAAACTGTATGTTCTCACTAGGCTTTAAGCCTAACACTTTTTCTCAAATGATGTGTATAACAGGTTCCCATTAGCGGTGGGTTGCCAAGGCTTGTGTGAAGAGCTTGGTCTCAGGGGTTTTTGAGATGACTAGTATTGTTGTTGGGCAATTGTTTAAGTCCCATTCTTTTGGTGATATTGGATTAGCAACTAATGTAATCTAGATAGTTTTTGTTTAGGTTAGTTTGTGGTTGAGTTCAATATCAGTATTCAGGTTTGTAAAGATTAAGTACATTTCCCCTTTTTGGGAGGTTTATACCAAGTGTTGATGTTCATTTGTCCAGTTTCCGCGTTTTAAATTCACACTGGATTTTAGGGTGTTACAAGTTGGTATCAGAGCTCTACTTTAAGTGAACTAGGCATGAATGTAAGATGTCTAGACTTAGATTGAGTATGTTAGGCAATGATTGTGAGATGGGTAGAATTTCTAAGATGGGTTAGTCTTAGAGTCGACGGAAACTATGGTTATCAAGCATTGTGGCAATGGTAATGAGAACCTTTATGTATTATATGTTCATAATCTCATCTAGCTAATGTTATTATGAGGATATTTATACGTGATGGTGCTTGAAGTGCCATTACTCTGACAATTGGTAATGTAGTAGTACGTTCTCTTGTGCTTGGTTTACTAATGTTATGATAGTTGTAGACGTAGTAGTACGTTTCCTTCGTGTTCAATTATGTTAGTCTTCATCTTATTCGTCCTCGTTCTTGTATGAACTGACTTGGTATTTGTCAATGTGTGAGTATTTTGATAAGTTTTCATATTTGGTAAACTTGGGTTGTTTTAACCTCCTAAAATGCTTAGATTGGGTTTTGAACGATTCAACAACTAAATAGCATGATTTACGTGTTCTTGGTGGTTTTGTACAAGTAAACTCTATTTTTATGATTTATGCATCTTTGATGATTTTTGTACAAATGAAGTCTATTTTACGTTATATGCATTTTGGTCGTATTTGCATTCATAAACCCTTTTGAAACTCTTTGGTCCCAATACGTGTTGAGTTTTGGGTTAATCACGTCTTGGAGGTATGTGTCTTCATAAACGTTGTTTAAAGACATTTCATTATTTGGGGAAAGTTAATTGTCGGCCAAATAGATTTTGAGCATTTTAGCTCTCGGTGTCGACTTAAAGAGTATTCAGGGCATTTGTCCGGTTTTAATGGCTCGATGTATAGTCCAATTAATGATGTACATCTTAATGCATTTCATTGCATATTTATAATCATTGCAGGCTCAAGTGCTTTTGTCATTCATGTGTAGTCGTGTATTTTTAGACTGTGTTGCATTGGTTACATAGGCACGTAAGTCAGTCTTATTTGATGGTCAATTGGGTGGTACGGGGTTGGACTCCGGGACCCATGTTTTATGACCAAAACTTGACAAGTAGGCACTAGGAGGGGGTAGTCTTGGGCGCCACTGTGTGGGTGTGTTCCTAGATCTCCGCCGTCGGGGAATTTCCTCAGTTGTAGTCCCCGGGTGTGTCGGGTCTTTCGGGTGTCCTTTGTGGCATCAAGGTACCTCGTCTCTTTGGGTGGAACTTGTCAAGGATTCGTAGGGTCACTTGGGTTTCATGTCGTTAGGTGTCATGCGATGAACGTTGTAGGGGTGGCATACTTTGTGCTCTTCCGCTCTCAATGGATACGGATATCCCCCGTTGTCGGCCGCTGTACTTTGGATATTTAATTGTCCATTTGGTGCATACAATTTTATAGACCGTTGGAAAATGCATGTCATTGAACTAGGAGTCGTTTTGGGAAACATGTAGAGAAAGAGTTCATTTGGAAAACATTTTGTTTCAACTAATGAGAAGTTTTGGGTTAATTACCTTTTTGGGTCGTGGTGTTTGCATAATTGTTGGTCAAACGTTTTTCGATGTCTCTACTGGCTTTCATTGGGTATTTACGTAAATTGTTGGGTCGTTGGCTCGTTTTAACTAAATGGAGTCTTGAGGTCATTTTTCCGGTTTAAAAAAAACAGTTGTGGAAATTTTATTGGCATTCGGTGGTATTGTTCCCCTTTGAGTTTTGTGGGAGCAGTTCAGTTGCACATATCATTTATGCATATTTTATTGGAAATTTCAGTCATGGGGTTTTGGCAAATGTTTTAGAACGATGAGAGCATGTTTATATTTGGCTTTGAACTCGAAACCGACATAAATTATTTCATGTTTTAACCAGGTACATACGCATATCAATCTACTAGCTTTGTGAAATAAACGGTTGCATGCAAGTTTTGTTGTGAAATCTTATTTCGTGCCGCATTGTGATTAAAAGAGAGAAAACTTTAAGAGTTCGATATCATGAGCATGTTGTCTTGGGTTTTGCAAACATTTTATTTATGCAGTTTCGAATTAAACTAAATTACTCTTTCAGTTGCTCAAATCGCATGCATATGTCTTTACTAAATTTTGGCAAAAGGTTTCATTTGAAAAGGCCCGGTTGTGGCAAAAGGTTTCATTTGAAAACTAAACCTTATTGAAAAGATTTCCTTATGATACAATTGTTTATATATCTTGAAAATTTATAAACTGTATGTTCTCACTAGGCTTTAAGCCTAACACTTTTTTCTCAAATGATGTGTATAACAGGTTCCCATTAGCGGTGGGTTGCCAAGGGCTTGTGTGAAGAGCTTGGTCTTGGGGGTTTTTGAGATGACTAGTATTGTTGTTGGGCAATTGTTTAAGTCCCATTCTTTTGGTGATATTGGATTAGCAACTAATGTAATCTAGATAGTTTATGTTTAGATTAGTTTGTGGTTGAGTTCAATATCAGTATTCAGGTTTGTAAAGATTAAGTACATTTCCCCTTTTTGCGAGGTTTATACCAAGTGTTGATGTTCATTTGTCCAGTTTCGGTGTTTTAAATTCACACTGGATTTTAGGGTGTTATAGTCCAAGTGCAAAATTCCCCAAGCTCTCACCCAAAGAAATTACGCCTGCTTAGAACCTGCACCGCAAGAACCTGAGATACACATCGACACCAAACAAGTGTTAGGCCAAAAAGCCTAGTGAGCGTATACAAGGAATAACATATAAATCCAAATACAATTCTTATCAGCAGTTAACCAATTGTTCATTAAATGTGGAGTCAATAGGGGATACCCATAGCACCAATCAAGTTCCACCCAAAGAGTCGATATACCTTGATGCCCACTACTACGAGTGACATCCGAAAGGCCCGACACATCCGAGCATTTCAACCATGGCATTACCCCGAATGGTGGAGCCCACACGGTGGCACCCAAGACTACATCCTCCTAGTGTCTACTGACTTGGTTCGTCCAACATAATTTATTAGTTGGCCTCAAGGCACAATATGACCAAGAATATACTCCATACCAACCATGGGTACAATAATATTAAGCTATTTAATGTAAAGTCTATAACAAGACCAATATGACCAAAATTCAATCATGTAGTTTTAAACCCATCAAGGGTGTCCCAAATAAGATATCATCACCATCACAAGATACATATATACATTTCCCAACAAAACAAAGCATGTTACATATAAACATGTATTCATCAGGAAATCCCCAAATACTTGAGCTTTTAATCTGAACATTTCAAGTATGATTCAAGATGATAACAAGTAGTAGATTATGATGTGTATATAGTTTTAACAAAAGGTTTAGTAAACTCATAATCTAGGTTTTTGATAAAACCTAGAAAAGATGAAAACCCTAGAAGTTGCTAAAGGTGGATTTGGTGGAAAAGAGTGAGAATCTTGAAGAACACCCAATAAATGCCTTTGAATGAAGCTTTAATGTCCCAATCAATGGGTTTACCAACCAAACCCTAACAATAAGTGGAACTAGTGAAGAATGCTCCAAAAATCGCCCCCAATATGAGCTCTCCCGTTTTTCTAAAGTGTTCTAACTTAAATGAGGCTTGAAACAGGTTTAAATCAGAAGACTGGGCGACGTGGACGGAAATGCCACCGCGGCTTTGCCCATGGCATTATCGTCGGGGCATTGTCGTGGCCTCCTCGCACCCTCAGTACGCCGCATGCGACATTGCCCAACGACTTTGCCCATGGGCATTGTCGCTGAGGCAAATTCGCCAACACCAAGACATTCATGGTACGCATTGGGCGACTATGGCCGACGACTTTGCCCAGGGCATTCTCGCTGGGGCAATGTCGCCCTCCACCTGCAGGAGTCTGATTTCACTCATGAAGGGTAGACGACACACGCACGACTACATATTCAATTATGCCAGAGACATTAGGGTCACATAAGGCAACATGTATAACGGTAAAAGCCCCAAAATAGTATTGAAATATAAAAGATACAATTAACTTCAATTAATCAGATAAACTAAAAGGTTTTAACGGTTCCAAATACTTACCTGAAATCCGGGTGTTACAGGAAAAAGGTTCTAGTTCTGGTCATGTTTCCTCTTCAAAATCAAAAAAGAAAGTGTCGAAAACATTTGTAACTGAGATTACTGATTCAGACTCTGCTACTAGTGAGGAGGAACTGGAGGTCGATTCTGATGACGATATACAGAGATTTTCTGAAAACTTGGCCCTGATTACACGCCAATTCAAAAGAAGCTTTGGCAAAAAGAAGTACTATTCAAAGCCGAAGTATAAAGGGTACAAGAAGGACAAGTCTGAGCTGAGTTACAAGCCAAAGTATGGAAGGAGAGATGAGAAGAGAGAGGAAAGAAGAGAAGAAAGAAGATGTTGATACAAACTCTCTCAGTGATTTGATAACGACCCTCTTCTATACTTAGTGAAAATTATGTTTTAATATGTATTAGTGTTTCACCATCAGCGATCAGACTGAGTCTGTTTAGTTATCGCTGATGACCTTTCTTGTAAACATTTCATATGTATTAGTGTTTCACCATCAGCGATCAGACTGAGTCTGTTCAGTTATCGCTGATAGTCTCTTATGTAAACAATTAACGTAATCCCTGAAGAGAAGTCTCGCGTCAACATATGTTCATAGATGAATCGAAGACGAAGCCACTGAACAAAGAGAAGTCTACTAGTGACCTGATGCGGATATCAGTGAAGCAAAGACGACTCTACTTATACGCGAAGGAACATGAGGAAAAGCTTCAGCGATAGCTGAACTTCTTTGTATCTCTGAAGGAAGAGATATTCAGCGATCAAACGATCACGAAGCTTATGCCTCAAGTCTCCTTTTGTCTTACCTTGCACAACCAGTACGATGTGTCAGAACGGACACGTCTCTGCCACAAATCGTACAACAACTCTGTCAACTACACTGTTCATGATACGGCCAAAAGCATGTCTCCCAAAGTCAGACTCTCAAAGCCAATCACTGAAAGCCACGTGTAAAGTGCCCTGCCATGCATTTAATGCGTAGGGTATAAATAGAAAGATTACCTCTCCATCTGAAAGAGAGCTCACCTCTGCCTTCATCTTTCTATTCCATAGAAACCCTTATTTTTTATACTCTCTAATTCCCCATTCTCTATATTCTTGTGCAACCATCTTAGTGTTTTCTTAAGTTTGTTTAGATTGAGTCTGTCTTAATCTTATTCCGCAACAAACTTGTAAATTGTGGTTGAGTTATCAATAAACAATTTATTAAAATTTAAATTTCTGTGTTTGTATTCAACCCCCCCCCCTTCTACAAACTTGTTAAGCACCTCTTGGACCAACAAGTGGTATCAGAGCGGACTGTTTAATCTGATAAACAAGATCTTGCTTTATTCTCTTCCTTGCTATTCTAATATGGCACTAAACACAAACACAAATTATTTTGATAATGGTTCACTATCCAAACCTCGTCAATTTAGCAGAGATAACTTCTCTCTCTAGAAAAATCGAATGATGCTATTTCTAGAAGGTACAGATCCCACTATACCTGAGTACGTAGCAAACGGACCCTATGAACCTGTCCAAATCATAGATGCCGTTTCAGCTACCCTCACCACTCCATTTATTCCTGAACTCTATATTGCTAAGGAAATCAGACAATGGAGTGATGAGGACAAAAAGAAGGTTGGTATCGATGCAAGGGAAAAGACCATTATCTCTATGGCTCTGCCTGATGAAGTTTTCCATTCCATCATGCATCTTAAAACTTCTAAAGAAATGTGGGAAACCATATGTGTTCAATATGAAGGCACCACTGAAATCCAAGAGACTTGAAAGATTAACTTGGTAACACCATATGAAAGTTTCATCGCTGGTAAGAATGAATCTCTCTCTGACGTTCATCAGCGGTTTAACTGCTTAATCATTGACCTAAGAACCGTTGGTAGGACCTATTCTAATTCTGAGGTCCTAACAAAATTCTTAGAATGTCTTCCTGAATGCTGGGACAGTTATTCAATCTGTCTCAAGCTGACAAAAGACTTAAATTCTCTTTCTCTCAGCACCTTGTATGGAATATTGCTTAACTATGAGCAATCAAACCTGTTGAAGAAGAATCTTATAAAGGATTCTAAAGACTCCAAAAGCACTCCTATTGCTTTAATCTCTTCAGAGATAATTCCATCTCAGCGATCTACTCTCACTATCACTGAGTTAGATTCTGAATCTGAGGATATATCAGACACTGATCTTTCAGAGTTTGATGAATCCTTAGCACTCTTGACAAACTCTCTTAAGAGATTTGCAAGAAAGAGTAATTTCAAAAGAAATAAGCCTCTCTCTATCACTGACAAGCCAAAATCAACCCCTATTGATAAAGCTTATGCTACTTGCTATAACTGTGAAAAGATTGGACACTTTGCAAGTGAGTGCAAGTCAAAGAAAGTCTTCAAACCTTCTACCTCAAGAAGATCTAGCGTTGACAAATACCTAAAGCTGAAAGACAAATATCAAAAGCTAAAAATCTACAAGCAAAAAGGTAAAGGTCTCATTGCTGAAGAACATGACTGGGCTGAATCAGAAGAATCAAGTTCTGATGAAGAAGTCGCTAATCTTTGCCTCATGGATGAGATTAAAGAAGAAGTGGAAGAACCAACTGAAACTTCTATGAGCTATATATCATCTCAAGTATCTATCTCTACTAATCCCTCTCTACCTGAATCAGAGAGAAGTTGCGCAGTTGATGTGCTGACGATTGATCTTTACAATGCTTTAAACGGCAAAACTCTAGCTGAGAGCAAAAACAATGACTTAACTGAACAGCTGGAAAAATGCCATGAAAAGATCAAATAATTAACTCTTTTAGAGGAAAGTTTGAAAGATCAAGTTGTTGTAAATAAAATCATCAGCATAGAACGCGAACAAGCCATCGCTGCTCTAAAAGCAGAAAAGGCTACTGTTGAAAAATGGTGTAATTCTTCAACAAAGATCACTGAGATCATAAATGCTCAAACTACTGGTGGTGATAAAACCGGTCTTGGTTTTTTGAAACCACAGGATGAGCCTAAAGAAGACTGTTCCACGCTTAAGTTTGGAACATTTGTCACTTCTATCTCTGACACTTCTTATAATCAGTTTTATCCTTCTTCTTCTAATTCTATCCCTGAGCAAAAATCGAAAGGCTCTAAGTCTGCGGATAAAGGAAAATCCATTCTTCGTCCTCAGAAGGCTACCAAGAAAGCAAAGTTGAAAGTTTCCTCTAAACCTTCAGCGAATCAATCCTCTAGCTCTGTGATAGAAATCTTCAATTTCTGTCCTCCGAAGCTAAAGATTGATCTCAAGCCTAAAAGATCTGAAGAAATCAAAATTCCTCCCAGATCTCATGCTAAAAGCATTCTTGGACCTGGCCCTGCTCATCTTAAATTCTCAAAACCTTTTACTCCCGGTCCTAAAACCACTTTCAAATATAGAAAGTGCTATCACTGTGGTTTTACTGACCATATTGCAAGCAAATGTCCAACTTCCACTAAAGCTGATAAAACAGCTAAAGTGAAGATAAATGCCTCTAAGGCTGAGAAGGTCACCAAAGCTGAAAAATCAACCAAGGTGAAAAATACCACTAAGGTTAAGAAATTAACCAAAGTGAAGATTACCACTGAAGCTGAATCTTCATCTGCTGTGAAGATTGTTGAACCTTCCATCTCCACTAACTCCAAAGGATCCATTGAAAAGTGGGTACCAAAGAAAGCTTAATCTTCCTTATGTGTGCAGGGATCAAAGGGCATCCGGTATCTCGATAGTGGATGTTCTCGTCATATGACTGGTCAAAAAGACCTGCTCACTGAATACAAGGAAGAGAAAGGTCCATTGGTGGAAATGGAAAAGGATATACCCGAGGGTTTGGTGTCCTTAGCAATGGGACAACTACCTTCAGAAGAGTTGCTTATGTAGATGGACTGAAGCATAACCTTCTGAGCATCAGTCAGCTATGTGACAAAGACTACGAAGTTCGCTTTTCTAAGAAAGCATGTTCAGTGGTGAATGAGAAAGGAAAACTTGCTCTCAGTGGTTATCACAGAGAAAATGTCTATGTAATAGATATGGATTCTACTACCACTGAAAACTTATGTTTTCTTTCTAAAGCCTCTTCTGATGTCAACTTGATATGGCACAAAAGGCTCTCTCATCTAAATTTCAAAACCCTGAATTCTCTCTCTTCTAAGGAACTGGTTTCTGGTCTTCCTCAGCACTCATATGCTAAAGAATCTCTCTGCTCGACATGTGAAAAAGGAAAACAAACAAAAGCTAGTTTCAAATCTAAACAAGTTTCCTCAGTGACAAGTCCACTTCAGCTCTTACATATGGATCTGTTTGGCCCTGTCAACATCCAATCAATAGCTGGAAAGAAATACACGCTTGTCATTGTAGATGAATACTCTCGCTACACCTGGGTTATCTTTCTTCGCTGCAAGAGTTGTTGGGAACTGAAGAAAAACTCAAGTATGGTTAATGCTGCTGGTTCAGAGTTAATACTGCTAGAAGACTTAAAGGTTAGTACTGCTGAGTATTACTACTGCTAGTACTATTAATACTGCTAGTCAAAGTTAGTGCTGCTTGAACAAAGTTAGTACTACTTAGCTAGTTAGTACTGCTAGTGGTTAGTACTGCTTAGTAGTTAATGCTGCTAGAAGAAAGTTAATGCTGCTGAAGATTAATACTGCTTATATGATGAAGATTCGTTTGAAAGGATATACATGGAAGCTTAGAGATATACATGGAAGATATACTGAAGATATTTTATTTATTGTAATTATCTTTGTATTCAGTATATATTGTATAGTTTAGAATAATAATTTAGAACTAGAAGCTTTCATTCTTTTAGAGAAAAACAACCTCAAGGCATAGATCCTAATTCTAGAGAAGTAGAATTCGTATTGGTGAGCCTGTTCATCAATATTGAGGTTGAGTGTGTAATCTTGTAACTTCAAAGCATTCAATACAAGTTTACAATTTGTTCTTCATATTTACTGTGTTGATTTACTGTTTCATTGAATATCAAAGTGTTATTCCGCAAACTTCTTTGATATTGTTTCTGAGAATTAATTCTTGTTGAGAATTCGATCCTGACAAGAGTGATACTCCAGAAGAACTAATATCTTTTGTTAAAAAGATGGAAGTGCTGTATAATCTTACTGTTCGCTCTATAAGAAGTGATCATGGAACTGAATTCAAAATCAGTTTTCTAAACAATTTCTTTGAGAATAAGAGAATTTCTCATAACTTCTCCTCAGTAAGAACACCTCAGCAAAACGGCGTCGTTGAAAGAAGAAACAAAACAATCATTGAAGCTGCTAGATCAATGCTCAGCGATTCTCACCTCCCTACTCAATTTTGGGCGGAAGCTGTAAACACTGCATGTTTTACTCAATACAGATCGCTGATAGTAAAGCGATTTGGAAACACAACTTATGAACTCTTTCATGGAAGGAAGCCTTCTATCAGCTTTCTTCATATCTTTGGTTGTCAATGCTTTATCTTAAACAACAAAGATCATCTTGGAAAGTTCGACCCAAAAGCTGATGATGGAATATTTCTAGGATATTCCTCCATCTCCAAAGCCTACAGAGTTTTCAGAAAGCGAAGACAATCTGTGGAAGAAACAATTCATGTCACTTTTGATGAAACTCGCTCAGCGAATTCTAAACCAATCGCTGACAATGAAGAATTAAATGCTTGGATGTTCTCTCATTACAGAGAATCAAAACCTTTCTTCTCAAACCATCAGCATTCAAATCTCCGGCTGCTGATGATGATCCAAACATCCTACCCCCTAACGCTGAATCCAACTCATGGATCTCAGCAGAGCCTCTAAACACACTTCTTCCATCAGAACCATCTTCGTCTGAACACCTCTCAGAAAACAATGGTATGTCTGACACTCAACACTTGATAGCTGATGAACCTCAAGTTTCATCATCAGTGAACATTCCAATTGTTAATCCAATCTCCGAAGTAAGCGATCATGCTCCTGCTCAGCGATGGACTAGAGATCACCCTATAGATCAAATTCTTGGTGATCCCGATCCAGGTATTCAGACACGACGAAGTTCAGGTAATATCTGTCTCTTTGTTAACTTTATTTCTTTAATAGAGCCAAAGAATGATGATGATGCCCTCATAGATCCATACTGGGTCAGCGCTATGTAAGAAGAGCTGGCTGAGTTTACTCGTAACAAAGTTTGGAATCTCGTTCCTAGACCGTCTGACAAAACTGTTATAGGAACCAAATGGGTGTTTAGAAACAAGTTAGATAAACATGGAACTGTAACCTGCAACAAGGCTCGACTTGTTGCTCAGGGATACAGACAAGAGGAAGGCATAGACTATGATGAAACCTTTTCCCCTGTGGCTAGGCTCGAAGCAATTCGACTATTCTTAGCTTATGCAGTTTACAAAGACTTCATTGTTTATCAAATGGATGTAAAATCAGCGTTCCTAAATGGAAAGCTTCATGAAGAAGTCTATGTAGAACAACCTCCAGGGTTCTATGACCCTAAGCATCCAAATTATGTTTATAAATTGGATAAGGCTCTCTATGGTCTAAAACAAGCCCCTCGTGCTTGGTATGACACTCTCTCATCTTTTCTTATCTCTGAAAATTTTGAACGTGGCAAAATTGACAATACTTTATTTTTCAGAAAAATAAAAGGTCATATTATTCTTGTACAAATATATGTCGATGACATCATATTTGGTTCTACTAACCCATCTCTGTGTACTCGCTTCGCTGAAAGAATGAAGAAAGAATACAAAATGAGTATGATGGGTGAGCTGACATATTTTCTTGGTCTTTAGATCAAACAATCTGATAGAGGTACTTTTATCAGCCAAGGTAAGTATGTTAAAGATATGCTGAAGAAGTTTGATCTTATATAAACTTCAGCAATGAAAACTCCTATGGCACCTCCCCTGACAATTAACAAATATCCATCTGGAAAACTTGTTAATGTTACTGCCTATAGAGGAATGATAGGCTTCCTGCTGTATCTTACAGTGAGCCGACCTGACATTATGTACTCTACTTGTTTATGTGCACGCTATCAATCTGAACCCAAGGAATCCCATCTGATCGCTGTTAAGCGAATTTTCAGATATCTTAAAGGGACTCCTAACCTCGGTCTTTGGTATCCCAAAGACTCAGGGTTCGATCTAACTGGATATTCTGATAGTGATTTTGCAGGATGTAAACTCGATAGAAAGAGCACCACTGGTGGATGTCAACTCCTAGGAGGAAAGCTGGTAAGCTGGACAAGCAAAAATCAAAATTCATTGTCCACTTCCACAGCTGAAGCTGAATATGTAGTCTGATATTTGGGCGTTTTGACCTAAAACTTCCACTTGTGCGTTCTAACGAAGAACTTGCGCGTTCTTCAGATCTAGCGCGTTCTTCATGATGTCGACCAAAAACCAACTTTTTTCTTTGATTTCAACCCAAACCTTGTCCAATTGATCCAAAACTTTGCAGAAAACTTCGAGTTAAACACAAGAACAAATTTCAATACAAAAATTTCAAATAAAAACACAAAACATTACAATTTGATTCGATTTACAGTGCATATTAACTCGTGAAGAAAAACATCGACAAAATCTAAAATTACAAGTCTATTACAGTGCAATTCTGAAATTAAAGTACATAGACTCGATCAAATACACTCTACGACCATAACCTGATCAATTTCAACATCTAATTCTCACTAAAACACAAAATTTGATTCTTGCTCAAGAACACAGTGTCGAACTTTTTGAATTTTCTTGATTTCGATTTGGATCTGCTCTGATACCAATTGATATTCCCAGATTCTAGTTTCTAATCACAATTAATCAATCAAAACACAAACAAAAATTCAATTACCTGTTTTGATTTCAATTCTCAATCCAAACGATTACACTTTCTTTCTCTCTCTAACTCTCTTTCTCTCTCTATAAATCTCTCTCTAAAACTTTCTGTTAATTCCAACTCTTACTTCTAAAAACAGAAATACGAAGTATTTATACCTACAACTAAAATACAAAGAAACTAAAAACTAATACAAATGTTGACTTTGACTTTTATTACAAAGACTTTGACTTTCATTTAAGAGTTGACTTTCTTAGCTTTGACTTTCTTGAATTTTGACCTTCAGTCTTCTTGATCTTGTATCCAACAGATTTATGCTCTAATATAGCCGCTAGAAGTTGTTGTGCTCAGGTCTTATGGATGAGAAATCAACTATTAGACAATGACCTTCAGCTATCAAAGATTCCAATCTATTGCGACAACACTAGTGCTATCGCTATAACAAACAATCCAGTACTACATTCAAAGACAAAACACATAGAGATCAGATATCATTTTATCAGAGATCATGTGATGAATGGTGATATTGAACTTCATTTCATCCCTACTGACTATTAGCTTGCTGATTTATTCACCAAACCTCTTGATGAGACAAGATTCAACCTGAGAGTAAAATCTTCAGAGTTCATGCATTAAGTCAGTGATTATAAGTTCCCCTTTATCATTCAATCTCTAATTAAATCTCTGACTCTCAGGTATGCTCTCTTACTCCCAATCACTGAATCTTCAGTCAGTAAGACGTTTTAAATAAAACTTTAATCACTTAAGTTCTTCTTCAAATGATTAAAAGCTTTTTGAAAAACAAAATCTATCACTGAGCTTTCTCTTCAGTGATCCTTCTATTAAACTAAAATCAGTCTCTGAATTTTCATCAGGGATTCTCTCAAAGAAAAACCTATCTCTGACTTTTCTTCAGAGATAATTTCAAAAAGGGAAAATGAAACGTTTTTCTCTCTCCTATGACGTCATTTGAACCGACAATCCACGACATGCCTTTTTCTGACACGTTCGTTCGTTGCCCTTCTATCCAATCAACTTCGTGGGATGTGTCCATGTCATGATGAACATTTGTTCTCCCGCCTATCTCTCTCTCCTACTCTCAAACGTATATAAAGAACGTTTTTTCCATTCTTATCTTTTTACACTTGCTAAAAATCCTTTCTGAGCAAGAAACTCTCTCAAGAAATTTCAAGCATCTGCATCTTCCTCATTCAAGATTACCAGATTCCTTTGATCTTCTTTCTATTTAAATCTTGTTAACAAAACACCATTTTTCTTGATCGTGGGTTCTATATGAGATTTTTATTTCATAAAATCATTTTTTTTTATTTTACTCTTTCAAAACCTTTGGTTTTCTTACTGTTCTTCATCTTTTCCTTAAGAACAATGTCTTAATCTTCAAATATTTTTGTTTTTATACGTTTCTTTCCTCAAATAAAAACTGGTAAAAACTTCTTTATTTTTAGACTCTAATCCTTTCCTTCTATTCTCTATTTCTTTCCTTATTCAGCAATGGCACAGTCAGCACTTGTTTCCTCCAAAAACGTCAAGTTCGCCATCACTGAATCTGAAGTCCCCAAGAACAACCATCTTGGACGCCTTGACTTCGATGGAATCAAATACCCACACCTGGTGGAAGCTGCCAAATTCCTAAAGCAATCTTGCATTGCTTACGCTCTCACTGTTGATCCAAAACCCTCCAAAACTCTACTCCAACAATTTTGGTTCATAGCTGAAGAAACGACCATCACCAACAAAAAAGGTGATCAGGTCCCTGCCATTTCTTTTTGCACTGACCTCCGCAACGGAATGATGACTGCTTTCAGCTTAAGGAAGGCTCTCGAGTTTCCTGACAAACCTAAGAGTGGATTTGAAGCTCTACCTACTGACGCTGAACTCATCCGGTTCCTGGATGATATGGAGTACTGCTGGGACAACAAGCCCCGCTCCACAATCCCCAACAAGGAGTTGACACTCATCAAAAAGGAGAACATGCCTTCTCAGCTGAACTTTATCTTTTCTCATGTCATTCAATGCATGAGTGGGAAAAGTGGTTCCCTTGATAAGGCCAACAAGGTACAGCTCCAGATGGCCTACTCGGTCATCGCTGGCAAAAACTTTGACTTTGCCACTACTATCTTTGACGATCTAAGGTCAAAGATAGAGAAGACGGAGAGGGATCCCAAGATCCCATATGTACGGTTTATCTGTGCATATCTGAAGTTCCTCTACGCCAACACTTACCCCACTACTGCTGATGGATCCTTCGGCAAAGTGGGTCAGCATTCACTGGAGGTCAAACCGCTGGCAAATGAGGTAAGTATCTCTACCCTTCGCTCCTGACTCTCTCTCCACACTTCTTCTACTTCAGCGGCCACGCAAGAGGTTCTTTCTTCTGCTAACCCTGCCGCTACCACTGGTTCCAAACGACCATCAGTTAGTTTCCTTGGTCCTTCTAAAAAGGCCAAAGTTACTAAGGAGAAATCAGCCGCTAGTTCAAGGCCTGAGGAAGTTTCTCGACAAACCTCCTTGGATGATTTTGTGGTCCTCTCCTCCACATCTGCAGCTATAACATCAACCGTGCCAGCGACCTCGGTCGCTGTCACAACAACAGTGACTCAACCTGAAATCTCAGTTCTTCAATCAACTGAGGTACATTCTAAACTCCGATCTTCTTCTATCCCCATCTCTAATCCCTCTATTTCATTGGTCTCTAACCCTCCTTCTATTTCTGAACAACCACAGTTTGGACCCCTAGGACCTGATCATCAAACTTTTGAAGAATCTATGCAATTCTACAAATTGTTTGATAACTCAGGTAATCCTATAAGCCCGAACACTGCTCCCATCTTTCCATCTAAGCCTGTTACTCATATGCTAACTTTTCTTTTAGGTCCTAATATGGCCACTGTTGATGCTAATGTCAACAGTTTGGGGGTCAAGGTGGATTCTCTCACCACCGCAGTCAACGGAACCACCAGCGCAGTCGTTACTGCTGGTGAAGAGCTGAAGACTTTGACAGCTACCTGCTCCACCAAAGCTGAAGCTTCTCAACTCTCTGCTCTTCAAGCTTAGATTGTCAAAGTCAAGGAGGATACTCAGTGACAGTTTGACACTCTGTCCACAAAAGTTGATGCTTGCACCGCTCTTCTTCAGCAAGTCCTCGACAAGCTGAATGCACCATCTCTGACTTCATCACCTTTCTTCACATCGAATGACCGCACCTCACTGAACGTAGCTGTTGAATTCATTCATCAAGATACTTCAGATCTCCCAGTGATTGAAGGACGGCTAGATAGTCTGGAGGCTGAAGTCCGAAAGTTAGCCTATGCACAACCTTCCTCTCCTACCAAAGATCTCTTCCTGGCTGATAATGACAAAAAGGGGGAGAAAGCAGCTGAAGAAATTAAAGAGGGGGAAGCTGAAGCTGCTGAGGTTCAACATTCAGATCCTCCCTCTCATGTTGAGGGGGTGAAGGTTGCTGACCAAGCCCCTCCTTCTTTCAAAGACTTTGTCGAAGAAGAAGAAGAGGGGGACAAAAATGAAGAATATCTTGATCTTGAAGATCAAGAGGAAGAGCAACCTCATCAAGAAGATGATGATGATGATGACGATGAAGAAGATCAGTCCTTATGGTGTTCTTCTGCAGCCATCACATCTTCAGTGATAGTTTTGAAAGAAGTTGTCACAGCAGGGGGGAGTCATGGAACATCCTCAGGAACCCCTTCCCACAGCAAATCCAAAAGTGCGGTTGCTGAGGGAAACCTGAAGACTGTTTTACTATCTGAGGAAAATCCTTCTCAGGTATGCCTCTCACTTGTCCCTGATTCTTTCTACAAACCCTCTATCTCTTTCTAGCCTTTATCTTATCTCTTCCCAAAACATACACTAACTTCTTTCTTTCTATTTTCTGTCCAAACAGTTCTTTCCCCTGCTTAAGGGTAAAGAACTACAAATAATCCCAGCCGCTGTAGCTGATGAACAAATAATCCCAATGTCTGTAAGAGTGATTGATGAAGAAGATGAGGAAGAAAACTCCCTGCAACATCCAAAAAGGCCTTCTAGACCATCTCACTGGTCCGAGTAAGAGATGAAGAGACGAACAGAGATGATCTCTCATATAGAGAAACAACGACTGAAGATTCCCTCTCAATCAACAGATTTAGAGTTCCTGACTGAAGCTGAAATCAAAGAATCTGTCAGGGCTGAGAAGCTGATAACTGATTGTCAGAGAGATGCCTCTCTTGCTCTCAAGATTCAGTACTCTCAAGTCAAAGACAAAAAGCTAAAGAAGAAACCAATTGAAGTCCAGGCTGCTCTACTGAAAAAGATTGAAGAAGAGCGCTCAAAATAACAAAGGGTCAGCGATAGCTCAGTCAATTGGTGCAAACATAAACTCGACTATCGTTCTGACCCAATGAAGATCGTTTCAGTTGCTATCTCTGGAAGAAAAAAGAAGGACAAAGCTTCTGTCACTATAGAGATTACCAGAGAGGATGGAAGCTGCAAGGCTATGTTCGTTTCAAAGATGGAAAGCTTTGGCTATATGGAATGGCTTGAGGTCAAAGATGCACTGAAGAAATCAAAGTCAATCTACAGAGGCTATGTTGAAGGGATAAATGATGCTTTCATCAACAGAGTCGCTGCAATCTTAAAGGTGTCGTCTGCTCTTCCTTCTAAGCCAAAGCAATTCAAAAGGAAGCCTGTCTCCTCCTCTTCTGAAAATGTTGTGATCAAAAATGAAACCTCCATCAAGTTCTCAAAAGAAGCTCTGTTCGGTCCTTCTCCTGATCTTTCAGTTCTCGATCTATCTCTGCCCCCTACTGGACCATGTGTTGCAGGACAAGTACTCAAAGAACCTTTTAGAATCTTCTTCAAAGATGATGAGGAAGAGCTCAGATTTCAAAGAGTATCTGAAATTCCTATCTGTCCCCTCAGTCATCTCAAGGATCTCTTATGCTTATGGTGTGACTTCTCTCCCTCTGCTGAATCGATCAAGGCAATCATCTCTCAAGAATCTTCAGATCGAAGGCAAAAAGGAGAAGAAATACCTGAGTATATGAACAATCCTCCCAAGTCTTCTTTAGATAGCTGATAGATTAGTTTCCTATTTCTTGTAATCTATTAGTTAAACTTACAGTAGTTAGTTCCTCACTTGTACTTATAATTTTCATACCTTGTAATTATTTTCTTGAATTAATGAAAATTTTAGTGAAGTACTTAACTCTATCAGTACTGTAAAAGATCCCTCAAAATAATATTTGGCACGTGTATGTTATGAGCCCTGATTATTCCTTATTTTGAACTATAAAGTAATTTTCTTCAGTTACTTTGTCATTATCAAATAGGGGGAGATTGTTGATCCAAACTCTCTCAGTGATTTGATAACGACCCTCTTCTATACTTAAGGAAAATTACGTTTTAATATGTATTAGTGTTTCACCATCAGCGATCAGACTGAGTCTGTTCAGTTATCGCTGATGACCTTTCTTGTAAACATTTCATATGTATTAGTGTTTCACCATCAGCGATCAGACTGAGTCTGTTCAGTTATCGCTGATAGTCTCTGATGTAAACAATTAACGTAATCCTTGAAGATAAGTCTCGCGTCAACAGATGTTCATAGTTGAATTGAAGACGAAGCCACTGAACAAAGAGAATTCTACTAGTGACCTGATGCGGATATCAGTGAAGCAAAGACGAGTCTACTTATACGCGAAAGAACATGAGGAAAAGCTTCAGCGATAGCTGAACTTCTTTGTATCTCTGAAGGAAGAGATATTCAACAATCAAACGATCATGAAGCTTATGCCTCAAGTCTCCTTTTGTCTTACCTTGCACAACCAGTACGATGTGTCAGAACGGACACGTCTCTGCCACAAATCGTACAACAACTCTGTCAACTACACTGTTCATGATACGACCAAAAGCATGTCTCCCAAAGTCAGACTCTCAAAGCCAATCACTGAAAGCCACGTGTAAAGTGCCCTGCCATACATTTAATGCGTAGGGTATAAATAGAAAGATTACCTCTCCATCTGAAAGAGAGCTCACCTCTGCCTTCATCTTTCTATTCCATAGAAACCCTTGTTTTCTATACTCTCTAATTCCCCATTCTCTATATTCTTGTCCAACCATCTTAGTATTTTCTTAAGTTTGTTTAGATTGAGTCTGTCTTAATCTTATTCTGCAACAAACTTGTAAATTGTGGTTGAGTTATCAATAAACAATTTATTAAACTTTAAATTTCTGTGTTTGTATTCAACCCTCCCCCCCCCCCCCCGGTCTACAAACTTGTTAATCACCTCCGGGACCAATAAAAGAGAAGAAGGATGAAGCAGGAAGGTGCTTCAACTGTGGAAAGTTTGGACACTTCGCCAAGGACTGCAAGTTCAGAAGAGTCAAGAACTCAGAGTACTACGCAAGGAAGTCTTTGATTGCCAAGAAGGTGGAGGAAAGGAAGGTGCTCATGGCCGAGGAGGAGAACTGGAAGTTCCAAAGCTCGGATGAGGAGGAGCAAGCACACTTCACTCAAGTCTCCTACATGGTAAATCTTGATGATGATGATGAGACTTCTGAGGCTCATTCTAAGGATGAAAACTCTGAGGTAAACGAAAATTCTGAACTCATTGAATCGCTTATGGTCCAAATCCACAACATGAAAGATGAATTTGAAATGTTAAAGGGTAAACTTAGCTCAGAACATCAAACAACTTTGAGTTTTCGTGATGAAAACGCTCTACTGAAAGTTGTCGTGGAAGAAAAGGAAAAGGATAAAGATAATTTAAAAGCTGAAAAAGAATCCTTAAAAAGAAAAATATCTGGTTTGGAAAATGATCTTGTTAATCTTAATGCTGAAAAAGGTGATTTTAAAATTAAATTTGAAGTCTGTTTTCAAGAGCGAAATGAAGCTTACACCAAGATTAAACAACTAGAGGATATAAACATGAAACGTGGTCAGACTGAGCAAACATTAAATCTGTTGACCAATAAACTCCAAGATGAAATATTTTATAAAGTTAAACCAGGTTTGGGTTTGCCAGTAAATGATGTTTTGAAAAAGGCCCCGATGCACTTGTATAACTTTGATAGACTTGGCTCCACGGTTAAACCCATTCCTGACATTCGTGCGACTTTCGTTAAAGCTGATGCTTCTAAACTTCTTACAGAGACCAAAGGTAAAAAAGTAATAGGAGAGGATAAGTCTTATGGTACTGATTCACAAAATTCTTTTAAATCGGTTGGTTTTAAATATAGTGATTTAAACAAGAGTTATGAGACTCGAAAGATTGAATTCGTTGAATTTGAATCACTATTTACCATACCTTCAAATGAATCAGTGAATAATGACAAAATTCCACCTAAAACTGAATGCAAATACGATGAATATGAATCAGATGCAGATCCATCATTTATAACATCAGTTTCAAACCCTATTACTCCTGAACCTTTACTTGTTGAAAAGGTTGAAGAAGAAGCCAATGTCACGAATGAATTTTGTTTCAAAAATGATAAAATGGAGTTTGTTGAGAACATGACTGAAGCAATATTTTCTGAAATAATGAATGCTTTAGACCCTGATCCCGTTTCTATTTCAAAAGAGTCAAATTTTGTGACTGATCATACATCTGATTTGATGAAACAAATTGATATGTTGCAAAAATATCTTGATGAAATTGAAGATGAAAACTTTGATCTCAAATTTAAACTTGAAAAGTCTTTGAAAGACAATCAAGAGCTTTGCAAAGAGATCAATTATTTGAATGTCACTTTGTTTAAAAATGTTTCAAATGATAAAAGATGCTTAACGATCAAAGCTGGAAGGTAAGATCTAATCCACAATTTCATGAGTCTACAAAACCTCCAGTCATTTATTCTGAATGCCCTGAGTATCAACCAACTATTTTTGAGAAGGGTGAGACTTCAGGTATTTCAAGAAAAGGATTGCCTTTTAAGAAAAAGACTGACAAGGTTTCTATTTTTGTTTCAGATCTGAATGGTAATGGAGTTTGGAGGAGGAAGAAGGATAAAAATGATTGTTTAAATGTTTGTGAAACTGATATTGAAAACAATTGTACCCAAGACAGTGATGATTTGAGATGTACTTCTTTTGATGAGAATGAATGTTAGATTTGTTCCGATAAATCTAAATTTATGACATTTGCTCGAAAGAACTTATATTGCAAACAATGTTGGGACAATTCTTTTAAATACTACTCCACTCCTAAGTCCAAGAAAAGCAAAAAGAAAGCTAAACTGAACTTTAATTCCAATTCTTCCACGCAACCTAAAGTTTTCCGTGTTAAGGTTACTAATCTGAGATCTAAAAAGAAACTTCAGGAATTAAATGTTAGAATGGTTTGGAAATGGGTTATGAAACCACGATATGAATGGAGAGTAAAAGTCAAATCTGTTGATATTCCTGAACTGCTTGCAGCTAACAACAAAGGACCCATTTGGATATGGGTACCAAAGCGAAATTAATTGTTTCTTTTGCAGGCCTGTCGATTGTGGGTGATAGATTCAGGATGTTCACGCCACATGACAGGATTCAAGCACCTACTATATAATTATGTGCAGGAGCCTGCTGGAACAGTTCATTTTGCAAATTCTGAAGTAGAAGGACATGTTAGAGGATACGGAACGCTTGACAACGGAGTTGTGAAGATACAGAAGGTGTTATATGTTGAGGGCCTTGATCATAATTTGTTCTACACCAGTCACTTCTGTGACATGAAATACCAAGTTAGCTTCACAACATATCATTGCTATCTTAAGGATCCAGATGATTACGAAATCTTTAGAGCTGAGCGCCATGGAAATCTATATTATGTAGATTTTCCAAAACTATATGCCACACGTCCCGTATGCTTACTACCTAAAGCTTCTAAAGCACAATCTTGGATATGGTATTGCCGCTTGTCTCACCAGAAT
The DNA here is from genome assembly GCA_954870635.1 of Arctium minus. Classification (NCBI taxonomy): domain Eukaryota; kingdom Viridiplantae; phylum Streptophyta; class Magnoliopsida; order Asterales; family Asteraceae; genus Arctium; species Arctium minus. Next base: position 36,704,038 of record OX941087.1, on the reverse strand, counting down.
TTTAAGATCAATAGCTAAGCTTCAGAGACAAGGTCTGGTAAAAGGTCTACCAGAAATAAGGTTTGAAAAAGACTCACTGTGTTCGACATGTGAGATGGGTAAAATGAAGCGAAGCTCATTCAAGTCAAATACTGAATCATCAACCTCATCTGCGCTAGAACTTATTCATATGGATCTTTGTAGCCCAATGTGATCTGCGTCTATCAACGGAAAGAAATATGTTTTAGTGATGATAGATGACTATTCAAGATACACATGCCTCGAGTTTCTTCGGAACAAGTCGGATGCGCCAGAACTGATTATCGCTTTTATTAAGCGTATTCAAGTACGTCTATAATTGCCAGTTCGGACACTTTATAGTGATAACGACACGGAGTTCAAAAATGACACCTTACAGAGCTATCTCATATCTGTGGAAATTTCACACAACTTCTCCATGGCCTACACTCCACAACAGAACGACATTGTTGAACGAAAGAACCGCACCCTTGTTGAAGCTGCTCGTACCATGCTTGCGTATGCTGATCTACCAATGTATCTTTGGGCTGAGGCGGTCGCGACATCTTGCTTTACTCAGAATTGTACCACAGTGGTCAAACGCTTCAATAAAACTGCATATGAGTTGATCAACAATCGTAAACCCAATATCAAATTCCTTCGTGTCTTTGGTTGCAGGTGTTACATTCTAATAGAGCGTCAAGGACTTTCAAAATTCGATAAGAAAGCGGATGAAGGATATCTTGTTGGATACTCGTTGACATCCAAAGATTATCGGATTTACAATATAAGAACAAAGACGATTGTTGAAAGCATGAATGTATCCTTCGATGAGAATTCTACTCGGACTTCTAAACACAACTGTTCAGAACTCAGACTTAAGCACAAAGCTTCTATTCAACCCAGAATAGAACTAGCTTCCAAACCGTCAACTTCTTCTAACTCCAACTCTCTTTCACCTGAGTTAGATTTGTTGTTTATTCATGCCTTTGATGAAATTTGTGCAGACTTTGATAAAGGCATAACAACGTCAAAACTAAGTTCGGAGGTTCCTACTCTTGTTGAAGACATATCTGTACCTTCTGAAGAAGTCAATGAAACTGCAACTCCATCAGGTACAACTACACCGATAGTTTCTGATTCGACTAACACTGAATCTGCTTCTGTAGATATTCCTCCTGGGAATGAAGTCTCGAGTACTTCAGCTGCTATCCCCGAAGCTTCAGTATCAGAAACTCATGTACAAGATGTCCCAAGAACATCTGGGGATCTACCTGCAGTTTATGATGAATATAATGAGACGAATACGCAACAAACCGTTGAGTCTTTGCCAAGCACACACAGATGGACAAAGGATCATTCCTTACACTACGTCATAGGTGACATACAATTTGGTGTCAAGACACGTGCTGCGTCAGCAAGTTTCTGCATGTTCTCAAGCTTCCTTAGTTCCCTAGAACCAAAAAAAGCATCAGAAGCTCTACGCGATCCCAATTGGATTTCTGCTATGCAATATGAGCTTCTGCAATTCGAAAGAAACAAGGTTTGGCGCTTGATCCCACTACCTCAAGGTAAATCAGTTAATGGAACTAAGTGGGTGTTTAGAAATAAGAAGGACGAGGCTGGAGTTGTGGTAAGAAACAAGGCTCGGTTGGTGGAAAAATGGTAATGTCAACATGAGGGCATTGATTACGATGAAACGTTCGCCCCTGTTGCGAGGATCGAAGAGATCAGAATTATCTTAGCATATGCAGCGCACAAAAACTTTTATGTCTATCAAATGGACGTAAAGTCAGCTTTTCTGAATGGCGTTCTACATGAGGAGGTTTATGTTGCTCAACCTGAAGGTTTTGTCGATCCTCATAAGCCTGATCATGTCTACGTGTTAGACAAAGCGCTTTATGGTCTCAAACAAGTACCACAAGCATGGTATGAAACTCTTACTAAATTTCTCCTAGCTTCCGGTTTCAAGAAAGAGACAGATGACACTACCTTATTTCTAAAAAGGCAAGGTGCGGACTTGATTCTCATACAGATTTATGTTGACGACATTATATTTGGGTCGACAAATCCGAAATTCTGCAAGAACTTTTCAAAGATCATGGAAATGAAATTTGAAATGTCGATGATGGGTGAATTGAATTTCTTTCTTGGTTTGCAAGTAAAGCAATTACCCGAAGGCATTTTCATTAATCAAGCCAAATACATTAAAGATATGTTAAGAAAGTTCAATATGTCAGACAATTTTGTCATGAAAACACCAATGGCTACTGGTACACTCTTAGACGCAGATTTATTTGGTAAACCTGTTGATCAAAAGGTGTATCGTAGCATGATTGGTTCTTTACTTTATCTGACTGCAAGTCGTCCAGATATCATGTTTGCAACCTGCTTTTGTACGAGATATCAAGCTAATCCCAAAGAGTCGCACTTTAATGTTGTTAAGCAAATCTTCAGATATCTTAAAGGCACTCCTGATTTAGGCCTTTGGTATCCAAAGGATTCCTGTTTTGATCTCACTGTCTTTACAGATGCTAACCATGCAGGATGTAAGCTAGACCGTAAGAGTACTTCTGGATCATGTCAATTCATAGGAGACAAGCTTGTCAGTTGGACATCAAATAAACAAAATTGTGTTTCTACATCCACTGCTGAGGCAGAGTACGTAGTTGCTGCCAGCTATTGTTCGCAAGTCCTCTGGATGAAGACCCAGTTGAAGGACTTTGGTTACAACTACAAGCGAGTGCCTATTTATTGCGATTCCAAGAGCATAATTGAAATAACCTCTAACCCGGTCCAACACTCAAAGACCAATCATATAGATGTACGCTATCAATTCATCAAGGACCATATAGAAAAAGGTGATATTGAAATGCACTTTGTTCATACCGACTTCCAGTTAGCTGACCTTTTCACCAAGCCGTTGGATGAAAAGAGGTTCAAGTTTCTAATCAGCAAACTTGGAATGTTGAACATGTCTACTTAGACCTTTCTCATGACTCAAGGGGGAGTTTTCTGTATCTTAATCTTGTTGCTTGTGTATTGATTCTCAAACAGTTGCTATTCATATCTTCTACTGACGGAAGAGAAATCATTTTCATAAATGATTTCCAATATTCTCTTTTGCAGGATACTTCAAGTGACTCTGGCTTCTGATCACATCTTATTAGAACCCGTACTTCAATGATTTTCTTCTAAAAAGGATGCTTTCAAGCTCACGTCATTCTAGAAGTTTTTACGTTGAAGAGGAGCTTCTCTGTCAAATAATTTTGTTTTGAGGGGGAGAAATGTTGAAACTTTAACAGTTATATTTGTTAGAAAGAAAAGATATGCGCGTTGATATTGTCATATTTTTCTGATGAGTTGACTTTTCACAAGTTATAGGGGAGAACCTGAGTTTTTGTCACAGAACTCAACAGATAATATCTTTAGGGGGAGTTAAGGATATCATACTCAAGGTATATCTTTCTAATCCTTAGAATCCATGACATCAACTGACCATGTGTTTCCAATGACAAATACTTGCGTACTTGTCATTTCTTTATACTTTACCAAGTATTCTTACACACTGTTGGGAATTAAAGAATTGCTTAAGTATGGTTAATGCTGCTAGCACAACTGATTACTACTGCTAGTAGATTTAATACTGCTTGACAAGTTAGTACTGCTATTTCAAAAGTTAGTACTGCTTGGAGAGTTAGTACTGCTAGTAGTTAGTACTGCTGAAGTTAGTACTGTCAGGTCAAAGTTAATACTGCTGAACACAATTACTACTGCTGAGGATTTTAATGCTGCTGAAGATGGTTAATACCTTTGAAGAAGGTTAGTGCTGCTTATGAGATGAAGACTCAGTATGGAATGAAGACAGCTGTATAGAAGACTTGCTAAAATAAAGAAGATAATTATGGACTGAAGATCAATTGTATTTTGATAATTATCTTGTAATATGTCTTGTATAAATAGTATAGAAGTCTATGATAGAATTAACTTTTGTTTTAATACGTTTTTAGAGAGAATTAACCTCAAGGTTTAGAACCCTAGTTCTAGAGAAGTAGAATTCGTATTGGTGAGCTTGTTCATCAATATTGAGGTTTTGATTGAAATATTGTAACTTTAATCATTCAATAAAGTTTACAAGTTGTGATTTCTGATTCACTGTTACATTTATTGTTGAATATTAAAGTGTTATTCCGAAACTCCTTTAATATTGTTTCTGAGTTCATTATTCTTGTTAAGAATTTAGATCCTGACAAGTGGTATCAGAGCTAGTATTCTCAGAAACCTTCATTCATCATGGAAAACACAGTTGAATCAAACAGTACTCTTGTCTCAAAGGTTCCAATGCTCAGATCTAATGAGTTTGACATGTGGAAGACTAGAATCAAGCAATACATTCTCCTCACAGAGTACTCTATGTGGGACATCATTGAGAATGGCCCATCTGATGAAGGAAAGATTGGTGTAGATGGAAAAAGAATCCCACCAAAGACGGATGCAGAAAGGAAGACAAGACAGACAGAGATGAAAGCCTTGAGTACACTGCTCTTGGCTATTCCCAATGAGTATCAACACCAATTCTGCAATTGCACTGATGCACAGATGCTTTGGAATGCTCTAGAGAAGAGATTCTCTGGTACCAAAAGTACTAAGAGAAATCAGAATGCAATATTGAAGCAACTGTATGAAAACTTTATGCAACTAAGAATGAGTCCATGACTCAAACTTTTGACAGGTTTAACAAGTTGATTGGTGAACAAGCTACTATGGGAGTACAGATTGATCAAGATGATGTAAACCGAAAGTTCTTAAGGTCCCTTGGAGAAGAATGGACCATGTATACTGTTTCATTCAGACAGATGATCAATTGGAAGAAAAGGAACTGGATGATTTGTACAATGATCTGAGAGTGTTTGAATCTGAGGTGGAGGCAAAGAAGAAGCCTACTGGATATGTTCATAATGTTGCACTCCTATCAGCATCAATTGATTCTACTGCTAACCCTGAATCAGTTAATGCTGCTAATGGAGTAAATCAAGAAAAAGGCACTGAATCTGTTTTTGAAGCCTTTCTTTCTAGCCATGGAAACTCCTCTTTAATCAATGATGACTTGGAACAACTTCATCCTGATGATCTTGAAGAGATGGATATTAAATGGCAGATGGCCATACTTTCTATGAGGGTGAAGAAGTTCATCAAGAGGACTGGGATGAACAACTTCTCCCAAAGAAGAGAAGATGGAGCAGGCTTTGATAAGTCAAAGGTGGAGTGCTATAAGTGTCATCTAAAGGTCACTTTGCCAGGGAATGCAGAAGTGGAGTGTCTCACCAACAAGATCAGACTGGAAGCTTCAACCAGAACAGAAACTCTGCTCAAGCCCTTGTTTCTCAACAAGGAATGGGGTTTGATTGGAGTGATCAAGCAGAAGAGGCTATTCAAAATCAAGCTCTCATGGCAGAGGTATCTGATCTCCCAACTGAGGTACTTTCAAATCTCTGTTCTCAAACTTGCATTGACACTGTTAAAAGGTACAAGGATCACAACCAGAATATGAGTGATGACCTTAAGAGGTTAGAAAAAGAAATAAAAGACTATGTGAGAATTGTTGAGAGGTTTGAGGAACAAATTAAAAGTTTCCAAGCCAATGAACTTCAACACTCATATGATACAAATTACTGGAAGTGGGAGAAAAATGACCTAGAAATCCAACTGACCAAATCTAAAGAGGAGAATGAAAAGTTGAGAGAAGAGCTAGCCAAGGTTAAGCTGGATGTAGAAAAGTTTTCCAATGCTTCTAAAGCAATGGACTCTTTACTACAAACTGAGTTTCATGACAAACTGAGAAGAGGAATTGGGTACAATACCACACCACCACCATACAACAACAACTACATCCCTCCTAAATCAGATCTGCTAGAGACCAAGGATAGGAAGGACTTACCTGAGGGATCCACTAAGATAGATCCTTTAGATGAAGTAGTTGTTGAGGACAAGACAGAGAAAGAAGCTAGTAAGGGTAAGGATAATACTATGAGTGGTGAGATTCCTTTAGAGAATAATATTATCACCAATGAGGATTGTGGAAGGAACTGGGTCAAATCTAAGGACATAGAGAAGACTGAGGGAAAGTCCAAAAAGGTCCATTACAAGCAGACCACAATTGTGAATCATGTTCCTTGTAAACAGTGTACATGTAATAAGGATGAACCCCTAAAACATGATAAAAAGAGGGGCAATCAAAGAAATTGGAATAATCAGTGGGCTCAGAAACAAGGAGTTGATCTGAGTAGAATCATCAGACCAAGTACTGTTACTTTAATCCTATTAACCAAAGGATGAATTTTCAAAGAACTATGCAAAAACCCTTTGGTTATAGGAAGGATGAAAGGAAACATGTGGCTAAGAAACATGTTAAATCTAAAAGCCACATGAAGAAAAAGACTGTGAAAGAAAGTTTCAAGATGTGGATTCCCAAAAGCACTAAAACTGTTAGTACTGCTACTACAAATAGTGCTGGTGACAATGATAGTGCTGCTAGAAGCAAGACTACTGCTACCAATGTTAGTGCTGCTGAGAGTTTTAGTACTTCTAAAACTAACATTGTTAGTACTTCTTCAAATGTTACTAATGCTAACTCTGTTAGTACTTCTAACAACGTTAGTACTGCTAAACTTGTTAGTGCTGCTAACTCTGTTAGTACTTCTAAAATTAGTACTGCTTCTAGTGTTTGTGCTGCTAGACCTATTATCTTGACAAAGTACTCCAGTAAAGAGTGATCTGATTATAAAAATCTCATCAAAAAGAAATGTAAATACTTTGATGAGAAAGGGAGACCCAAGACCACTTTGGCTTGGGTTCCCAATCAATACTAGTTGTGTTATTCTATGTGCAGGGCAACTAGCAGCTCAAAGGAAAGAGCATCTGGCATGTTGATAGTGGTTGCTCTAGGCACATGACAGGGAACATGGCTTGCCTCAAGAATTTCAAGAAAATTGATGGAGGACATGTTGCCTTTGGTAATACTCCAGATGGAGGTAAGATTAGTGGTAAGGATGATGTAACAAAAGGTAAAATGACCTTTGAAGATGTTTTCTATGTTGAGCAGTTAAGGTACAACCTGTTAAGTGTATCACAGGTTTGTGACAAAAAGCATAGTATATTATTCACTAATTCAGAATGCATTATCCTTGCCCCTGGATTCAAGGTAGTTGATGGAAAGATGATACTACTAAGAACTCCCAGAAAGGATAATGTTTATTGTTTGGATATGGAAAATGTGTCAACTGATTCATCCCTAAACTGTCTTGTTTCAAAAGCATCTTTGGATGAATCATCACATTGGCACAGAAGGATGTGTCACATGAACTTCAAAACAATGAATAAACTTGTTAAAAACAACCTTGTAAGAGGTTTGCCTTCAAAAGTCTTTTCATGTGATGATCATTGTGTTGCTTGTCTCAAAGGCAAACAACACAAAACTTCTCATAAGTCCAAAAAGTTGAACACAATCTCTAATTCTCTTCAGTTGTTGCATATAGATCTGTTTGGTCCTACAAATGTTATGAGTATAGGTAAGAAATCATACTACTTAGTTATTGTTGATGATTACTCTAGATTTACTTGGGTATATTTTCTAAGGACTAAGGATGAGACAAGTGAACTGATCAAATACTTTATTCTAAGGACTAAAGGTAAAAGTCATTAGGTCAGACAATGGTACTGAATTTAAAAATCTTGATCTAAACACCTTTTGTGAGGAAAAAGGAATTGAGAGGCAATACAGTGCTCCTAGGACTCCACAACAAAATGGTGTTGCTGAGAGAAGGAATAGGACACTGATTGAAGCTGATAGATCTCTGTTAGCTGATTCTAAACATCCAATTACTTTCTGGGCTGAAGTAGTTAATACTGCTTGCTATGTTCAGAACAGAGTTCTAGTAGTCAAGCCTAAAAACAAGACACTATATGAGCTTTTAAATAAAAGAAAACCATTTATTGGATTTTTCAAACCTTTTGGGTGTCCTTGTACCATTCTCAATACCAAATCTCACTTCGGAAAGTTTGATAGCAAGGCAGATGATGGTTTTCTTGTTGGTTACTCATCTCAGAGTAAGGCCTACAGAGTATTTAATTCTTCTTCTAGAATAATTGAGGAAAGTGACAATGTCAAATGCAATGAGAACACACCAAACCCTATTGGTTCTGGTCCTCAGTGGTTGTTTGACATTGATTCACTCAATAACTCTTTTGGTTTCAGTAGTGATGATCATGCAGGTTCATGAAGTATAGGATCAGGGAAAGAACAAATACATAATAGTATTCCTCAGTCTGTGATCTTTCCCATACCTACAATGGACCCTGTTAAAATCTGTGAAAAGGAAACTGTCACTGAACCAATTCAGAGTGAAGAAGAAAGAAGTGATGATGAGAATTCAGAGCATGAAGAGCCAGAAGCAGCTGATGAGACCCCCTCAGCTGACTTAAATGATTCCAATCTAGATGTTGGAATTAATGAAGAACCTAGTCACCAGTCAAGAACTCAAAAGAATCATCCTCCAAAGCAGGTAATAGGAGACATCTCTTCTCCTATGGTAACTAGGAATCAAAGCAGACTTCAAGAGATGCAGGATCAGCAACATACAATACTCTCTTGCTTTCTATCTGAGATTGAGCCTAAGAAGGCCTATGATGCAATGAAAGATTCAAGTTCGATAGAATCCATGCAAGAAGAGTTGCTACAGTTTAAGTTGCAAGATGTTTGGGACTTGGTGGACCTTCCAAAAGGTCATAGAGCAATTGGCACCAAGTGGATTTTCAGGAATAAAAAGGATGAGAGAGGAATAGTAATCAGAAACAAAGCAAGGCTAGTGGCACAAGGGTACACTCAGGAAGAAGGCATAGACTATGATGAAGTCTTTGCTCCAGTTGCAAGGGTAGAGGCAATTAGGCTGTTTCTAGACTATGTTTCATATATGTAGTTCAAGGTATATCAAATGGATGTGAAGAGTGCTTTTCTTTATGGAACAATTGATGAAGAAGTATATGTCTGTCAGCCACCTGGATTTGAGAATCCATCATATCCTGACAGAGTATACAAACTTAAGAAAGCACTTTATGGTCTACATTAAGACCCAAGAGCATGGTATGATACTTTGTCTACCTATCTCTTGGAAAATGGGTTTGAAAGAGGAATAATTGACAAAACCCTTTTCATTAGAAGAAGAAAGAAGGACATCCTACTTGTTCAGATATATGTGGATGATATCATCTTTGGATCCACAAAAGATCAGATGTGTAAAGACTTTGAAGAGTTGATGTACAAGAGCTTCAAAATGAGTTCAATAGGTGAACTTACTTTCTTCCTTGGGCTTCAAGTGAAACAGCAGAAATATGGGATCTTCATAAGTCAATCAAAGTATGTGAAAGACATCCTGGACAAATATGGTTTATCAGACTCAAAGCCAGCAAGCACACCCATGGAAACACACAAACAGATCACTGCTGATTTTGAGGGGGAGGATGTTGATGTCCATCTATATAGATCAATGATTGGATCTCTCATGTATCTCACAGCCTCAAGACCAGACATCATGTTACAAGTGTGTGTTTGTGCCAGATTCCAAGTCAAGCCAAAGCAGTCACATCTACAAGCTGTTAAAAGGATTTTTAGATACTTAAGAAGGCAACCTAGATTAGGTCTTTGGTATCCTTATGAATCCAACTTTGACTTGATTGCATATTCAGATAGTGACTTGGGAGGTGCTAATATGGATAGAAAGTCTACTTCAGGGGGATGTCAGCTTTTGGGTGCAAGACTAGTATCTTGGCAGTGTAAGAAGCAAACCACAGTGTCCTTATCAACAATAGAAGCTGAGTATATTGCTGCTGCAAGTTGCTGCTCTCAGGTTCTATGGATTCAGAATCAAATGCTGGACTTTGGGGTAACCTTTCTTCACATTCCAATCTTCATTGACAATAGTAATGCTATCAGCATTGTTAACAATCCTGTCAAGCATTCCAAAACAAAGCACATTGAGATCAGGTATCATTTTATTAGAGACTGTAATGAAAAGAAGCTAATTCAAGTTGCTAAAGTTCATATTGACAACCAATTTGCTGATCTATTCACCAAAGCTTTTGATGTGAGTAGATTCACCTTCTTGGTCACAAGTGTGGGCATGATCAACTCTGAATGAGCTCATGTTTAAAAAGTGATTGTATATATGTTATTTGGTTATTTTTTGTGCTACTAAACATCTTTCTCAGGAAATGTATTTCCTTGCTCAGACTAACACAAGCTTCAAAAAGTGTAAGTATAGTTACTACTGCGAATGTAGTTTTAATGCTGCCAGGGCAAAGTTACTACTTCAGGTGTTTGTTAATACTGCTAGTGGTTAATACTGCTCTCAGTTAATACTGCTAGTTAGTTAATACTTCTAGTGGTTAATACTGCTCTCAGTTAATACTGCTAGTTAGTTAATACTGCTAGTGGTTAATACTGCTCTCAGTTAATACTGCTAGTTAGTTAATACTGCTAGTGGTTAATACTGCTCTCAGTTAATACTGCTAGTTCATTAATATTGCTCTGAGTTAATACTGCTTCTTTCTCGAATCATATAAATACCCTTTTGCCCGCCTAAAAGCTCATAACGACTCTTTGAATACTGTTCATCTTCTCTCTAATCTTTTTTCTCTCAAGCACCTAGTGAGTTTCAGTCCAGTTTACTCAAGCTCGATGGCTTCAATGGCGTTTATTGATGAACACAATGAAATCGCGATGCTTCAAAAACCAAAGCAAGTTGCTGGATTCCATCAAATAGTGGATTTTCTCAAGTCCAGCCATATCGCTCATGCTCTTACAGTGTCACCATCAATCTACATTGAGCACCAGAAGCAATTTTGGGCCAATGCCACTGCTATTACTGAAAATGGTGTAAAGGTTATCAAGACAAGGGTGTGTGACAAACCCTTGACAGTTTCTGAAGAGGTAATTTGCATCTGTCTCCGTCTAGACGATGCCTCAGGTATCTCATCTATCTCTAATGATGATCTGTTTTCTACTCTCACTAGAATGGGGTATGGAGGCCCATTGGGTGTTTTCAAGTTCTCAAAAGCTAAATTTTCACCCCAATGGCGTTTATTTGTCCATACCCTTATGCATTATATTTCTAGAAAAACTACTGGATGGAGTGAGTTCAGTAGTACCATTGCTTAAGCTTTGGTCTGCTTGGCCACTGCCAGAAAGTATAATTTTTCAAAAATGATTTTCAATAATCTTGTGACAAACTTGGGAAACAAAAAGAGTTTCTATATGTACCCAAGATTTGTCCAGGCAGTTATAACCACTGAATTGACGGATATGCGTCAATTTGATGAGGTATATGTCCCTAAAATCCCCAAGGGCAAGGTCTTTTCAAATATGAAGAGATCTGCCACGGACTCGGAAGGAGTTGACACCCCATTGTTCTCTACAATGATGGTGGTGTCCCACAATCAAGAAGGTATGGCTTCAGAGTCAAGGCCCTCATTAGACCATCCCACTGAAAGCCAATCCCAACCTTCAATCAGTATATCAATCCCTCAATCCCTTCTTCAAAAACCAACTTCACCAATCACCAATACTTACATGAGGAAAAAGGTAAAGAAGGCTCCTTCCCTTCTTGTACCTTCACCCACAAAGCCTTTAAGCCTTCTAATGGAGAATTCTCCATTAGAGAATATCTATAGGGAAACCACAGGGGTGTCTCCCAACCCCAAGGAGGTTCTCACTGAGGAGATGTATGAGCATATGGGTGAGCAGGCTGCCACTACTCCTGCTAGCACAGAAGAGGCCAGTGGTAACATCAATAAGACCTTCCCCATGGCAACTTTGGATGAGCAATCATCCAAAGGTCCTAGGTGCCAAGAAACCAAGGGGGTGGAGGGTGCTTCTGCTAGGCAGAAGACTTCCACTACAAAATGTTCCAATGATCCTTCAAAAGGGGGTTACACTCCTGGAGAAGGTGAGGACAGATATGACTACAATGAATTGATAGAAACTATGGGCAACATTAATCTGGATGTCATCAAACAAGGCAAAGACATAGAAGAGATGAAATTGGTAATTTTGTCTCAACAAGTACAGATTACCAAATTGAAGAAAATGGTGACAAGATTGTTACACAAGAAGAGGAGACGACAGTTTGTTTTGAAGAAGAGAACAAGTGCTAATGATGCTTTCAACAAGGGGAAGAATCAAGAGGCTGAAGCAGAAAAGGAAAGTACATCTGAGATGGGATTTGATTTTGAGGGGGAGAAAGCAGCAGAAACAGAACCACAAGCAGAAGAAACAGATGAGGTTCAAGCAGCAGTAAAAACAGAATTACAAGCAGCAGTAACAGAACAGGTAGGAGCAGTAACAGGGCTATCTGTTAAAGAATTGGAAATTGCAGAAACGTTGGTAAAAGCCAAGAATGACACTCCTAAGGCTACTCAAAAGGCCAAGGGAGTGGTCATTAAAGAAGGAGGCCTTGAAAAGAAAATAAAAGAAATGAGTGAGGCAGATTTGAAGGATGCAAAGGGAAAACAGCTTCAATATGGTTGAATCTGAACAACCCTTAAAGAAGAAGAACCAGTTGGAGTTAGATGAAGAAGTGGCAAAACAGCTTCAAGCTGAGATGGAAAAGGAAGAACAACTCCAATCAGAAAAGGACAGAGAGCTTGCACTAGAGATGCCCAGAAAGCTCAATGAATAGTATCAAAAGAGGATGAAAACTGCAGTTGAGGCCAAGAAAATACCAGTGAAAGCATCCAAGCAAAGAATGCCAGTGAAAAAGCATAAAAGACAACCTTCCAAGACCTTTTTGGCCAATCAAGAAAGGAGAAAAATGATCAACTTTCTGAAAGGCTCAATTGGTGTAAAGGGAGAAATGTTTGCTAACATGGCATACAACAAAGTTGAGGAGCTGTATAAGAAGGAAATGACAAAGCTTCAAGGGGATTCTTCTCAAAGGGAAGAAGCAGAAAGAAGGATGAAAGAGAGGCATGATCTCAACATCCAACAACCATTCCCTGAGGAAACCACACCTTCAAAGGAAAAGGTTGAAGAAAAGAAGGAAGAGCAAGAGAATGTTGGAATGGAAATGAAATCTGCAAAGAGATTAAAGACTATAGCTTCCAAGAAACAGTCCAAGAAGCCAAGGATTGAAGAATCAGAAAGAGAGACAGAATCCTCTGTTCCACCTTCACCAGAACCAGAGCAGAATCCAGAATCATCTGTGGCAGATCATACAGAGCAACCTAGTCAAAGTGCACAGCAAACAAGTCAGTTTGATGAACATGTGGGGCTTTATATGACTTTAATAGAAGCAGTACAGGTTGTTCCCATTTCCATGAAGGCACCAGAAATCATCTTTTGGGACATTCTGAGAGACAACAGAAAGGATTACTTCAGATTTAAACGAGTTGGTGATGTATTTGAAGTATATTCAACTTGGGGGAAAGTAATCAGAAGTTGTTCAAGAGCTCACCTAGAAGAAATGTATAAAGTGGGAATGAAGCTTTATGAGCATGTTTTGAAAGGAACTGAAGAAAATCTACTCAAGGTTGCAATGGAATACCTATGTATGATGTTTGAACCAGAAAAGGTGGTTTACAGGATCAAGGATCTACATCATGAGTATGGGTTCAAGAAGATTGATCACTGGATACTATTTGAAAACTGTGGTGTATACATGATCACAATAGATAAATGTTATCATGAATACTACCTGGTGGACAAAGTATATGATCATAGCAAGGAGAAGCTGAATGGGATGCTGAAAGCTAAGCTAGTGTGTGCAAAGGAATCAGAAATGGCCATAATTGTGGTAAGAAGGACAATCAATCAAAGTCTGGGTCTGAATTCAAATTTGGGCAACTAAGTTGTAGTGTTGAAAGCATCTTGAAGACCATAATTGAAGAACTTGACTTCTCTTCCTAAAAGTCAAGTTAGGGGGAGATTGTTGGGAATTAAAGAATTGCTTAAGTATGGTTAATGCTGCTAGCACAACTGATTACTACTGCTAGTAGATTTAATACTGCTTGACAAGTTAGTACTGCTATTTCAAAAGTTAGTACTGCTTGGAGAGTTAGTACTGCTAGTAGTTAGTACTGCTGAAGTTAGTACTGTCAGATCAAATTTAATACTGCTGAACACAATTACTACTGCTGAGGATTTTAATGTTGCTGAAGATGGTTAATACCTTTGAAGAAGGTTAGTGCTGCTTATGAGATGAAGACTCAGTATGGAATGAAGACAGCTGTATAGAAGACTTGCTAAAATAAAGAAGATAATTATGGACTGAAGATCAATTGTATTTTGATAATTATCTTGTAATATGTCTTGTATAAATAGTATAGAAGTCTATGATCGAATTAACTTTTGTTTTAATACGTTTTTAGAGAGAATTAACCTCAAGGTTTAGAACCCTAGTTCTAGAGAAGTAGAATTCGTATTGGTGAGCCTGTTCATCAATATTGAGGTTTTGATTGAAATCTTGTAACTTTAATCATTCAATAAATTTTACAAGTTGTGATTTCTGATTCACTGTTACATTGATTGTTGAATATTAAAGTGTTATTCCGCAACTCCTTTAATATTGTTTCTGAGTTCATTATTCTTGTTAAGAATTTAGATCCTGACACACACTTTGGTCAGTACACTCATTTGCTTGACTTTGTGATTACCACATCTCAAAAGATAAATCTTTCGATGGTAATCCTGCCATTTGAAATTTCTTTGTTTGTTTGAAAATCAGACGTCATTTCATTTTCATGTGCTTTCATTGCCAATATGTTTATATACTGTTCGTATAAACACCTTACGTCTTTGGTCTTCCAAATCTTTGTTCTTCAAGATTAATTGTGCTTTATTGTGCCTTCATGTACAAATGACTGTTGAACAACATGTTCTCTTAGGAAAATACGGGATTCAGTGTGAGCTTATCCGAACTTCCATGGATTCACACTAACCAGTGTTTCCTACCCCAGAAATAATCCTGAGTGATTGAGGGGAGAGGGGTTCATTAAAAATTGAGATGGGCAGAGTGCTGAGTTAAAATGCAAATGAGAGTTTGGCTAGAAGTGAACTCAATTGATTTAAGTGAAAGAGGGTTAGAGATTAGAGTAAAGGAAAAATAAACTTTGCACCACATCTTTTCTGAGCTAGGCAGCCACATAATCTATTGTTTCACAGTCTTTGGTGAACAATATTGAAACAGACAACTAGCTCATGCCACCTCTTGCATATAACCCCACCAGCTACTCATCTTCTTCTCAACAAGAAGATGTTTCAATATTTTAACGGGGAAGCAACACATACTCTATCTGATTATCACTTGGATATTGAAAAACAAGGAAAGTTGCCCCACCTTCGACTCATTCTCATGCACATTGAGTCTTTGTATAATTTGTTGTTGTCTCAACAAGTTTACATACTTTGAGCCAAAGTTAAAAAGCAATTATCTGTGATTAATTCTTTCATACACATGCACGAGCACACATAAATTTGTTTTCTATCAGAACGTTCATAGAGAACCATGTGTTATTCAATGATTGAATGGAAGTCCTGGGGAGTCTACGTCACAACCAGCTCCTTATATAGTAACTTCGTGTTACTCAGTAACTTTGTGTTACTGACAGGCCCTTCTAACTGTTTTATCTGTTGAATCAGGGTTACAACTCCTAAATTGTTTGAATTTGCAAAGATTCAAATAATTACATTTTATTAATTGACGGCCGAATCAGATTCAGATCGTATTTTGAAGATATTAGTATATTTCCCTATCTGGGGGAGATTGCTATTATTTCCAAAGAGGGAGATATTCATGAAGACTGAGCTTAAATGTTGATTTGGGGGAGATAATTCCAAGACTGATCTTCTTTGAAATGTTTTGATGATGCTGATTCTCAACATCCATCAAAAAGGGGGAGAATATACAAGGATTTCAAAGTCAGATCTGAGTTACTCTGTTCAAGAAAGAAAGTTTGTGAAAATTGCTGAAGAATTCAAGTTTTTCAAAGTTGTGAAGGACACTTCATTCAAATTTTAGCAAAAAGGGGAAGGTTACAGTTTCCTCAAAGTTGTGAAGATTGTGAAGAGCTACAAGTTTTGAAGTTGTTAATGTCATATCTGCTACAATTTTCAAAAGAAGTGAAGACCCGAAGAAAATTGCCAATTTTTTTTAATCTTGAATCCAAAGGGGGAGATTGTTGGATCATTAATTGTATTCAAGATTAAAATGTAGAGATGGGTCTTAATTGTAATTATTTATAATTTCCTAGGGTGTATTTTGTAGTTATTTAGGTTAGGCCTTGCCTTGGTCATGTGGACCTATATAAGGCATTGTTTTTTTGAGAATCCCTAGGGCATCATTTGAATATTACACACACAAGGTAGTGACTACACCAAGAACACACACTCACACTTAGACTTGTGACACAAAAGATTTATGGCTATTTTCATTGATTCATCTTGATCTCTTATCTTTATTGTGTTGTGTTATCATTAATCAACTAATATTTGGGCTTAACAACCCATTTTCCCTTTTGCTCAGGTGTGAATTTGATTGGTTTGAAAGGATAGGGGTAACACAATTATAATCCTTGAAGAAGTCAAAGATAAACAAGGATTATGTTTTACTTTGAACAAAATGTGCTCAGAAGCATACTGAATGTTTTTAAGTTTAAGTTTCCTTGTTTTTGATCCTTTAGAGGTTCTCAATCTCTTGAATGCTGACACATCTTTTACGGATGGAAAATCAGGCTTTTGAACTTTGCCAACACAGAATGTGTTTGTCAGAGAGTTCTTCTTTTTCCCTGTGTAGGGATCCAGATCACTGAACCCTAGCCCTTGAGTGTCCATTTCAGAGTTGATTTTAATGTGCACATCTTGTGCATCCTGATACTTTTTGATCAAAATTTATTTTCTTTACAAGTTCTGATGCAAAAACTCTCTCTCCTTTTGAAAGTAAATTTTCAGCGCCAAAGAGTTGAGTCTTTCATACTCAGTTTTCTTAACCTCTTCATCCTTATCCGTGATGGTTTTCTCAAGTTTTTCACACTTAGCAGTAAGGGTTTGCTCTTTATAAACCTTTTTTTATTTCAAGCTCGGATTTTTCTTTTTAAATATTTTCTTTTTCTTCTTCTAAAAGTTCCTTTTCTCTTTTTTTAAAAGATTACGTCCTTCTGAGCTTGTTTACTTTTATCCTTTTCATCTGATAGTTTATTTTTAAGCTTTAGAAATTCCTTTAAAAGTTTTAAGACGTCCATCTCAAATTCAGATTGAGTATTATTAGAGTTAGAGGTAGAACATACCTTTTCGTCTGATTCTGACGATTCTGAAGCTTTATCATCATGGGACATATCTTCACTGTGATCAGAGGTTGTAAGAGCCATGCCGCAAAAGTGAGCATCCCCCAGTTCATCATCAGAGGATGAATCTGATACCCACTTTTCCATCTCTGCTACTAGGCTTCTTTCTCTGACATTGTATTTGTACTTGTTTTTGTAGTAGTTCTTGTGTTTGATGAGACATCCTCTACAATTGGCAGAAAAATGACCTATCTTTCCACATCTGAAGCATCTCCCATAATTCTGATTTTGGGGAGTGTCATTGTCTTTCTGCTTCAGAGATGCTTCTAGAACTGCTCTAGGCTGGAATTGGGTTGGTCTTGGTTTAAGAAACTGAACCTGCTTCTGATTGTAGTTCTACATTTGTCTCTGATTCTGATAAGGAGCTTGTCTCTGGTTTTGTTGGCAAAAAGGTTTCTGTATCCTCCTCTTCTTTTTGTTCCTTCAGCTCGTCCATCTCTTCCTCTTTTGTCAAACACCTTCTTTCCAAATTTCTTGTTGGATTGTTGAGTAATCAAAGCAAGAGATTTGGCAAAGCCATTGATATCTTCATCTTCATCATCATAGATGATCGATTCTTCATCTTCACTTTCTGCAATCAGGGATTTCTTTCCTTTGTTCTTCTCTCTGATTGACTTCTCACTGAGGTCGTCTCCTCTGATGGATTTGCCTTGTGCTTCTGAGATTAATGCCAGATGGCCTCCTTTTGAGGTCTTTTCTCTCTGTTTCACAACATCCTTTTCTTGTGTTGCTAAAGTTCCATATACATCATGAAGTGACCATACTTCTAGATCTTGATTTGCTTAAAGGGGCATGGAGAGTTGCAACCATTCGTCATTTAGACTTCTCAAGAATAACACATTCTTGTCTTCCTTTGATCTCACCATCCCTCACTTTTTGCATTTGTTGATCAGTACATTGAATTTGTTGTATGTTTGTTGAAGAGATTCATTGGGTAGTTCCTTGAAGTCATTATATTCATTGATGCATTGTGTTCTTCAATTTTTCTGGGTTTTAACACCTCCTTCAAGTTGATTTAACAATTGATCCCAAATCTCTTTGGCAGTACGACATGAGTCTAGTTCTTGAAATAAATCATTTAGAATAGCCATGATCATGAGTCTCATAGTTTTTCCATCATTATCGATCATGTTTCGATCTTCTGTAGTGTAAGCATCAAGCTCTTTTGGAGCATAGTGAGCTGGAACTTCAGTTGTTGTTGCAGTAGCAGGGACGCGTGGAACAAGAATGATAGGAGAATGTGGCCCATCAGTCACGGATCTCATTAAATCTTTGTCGATTCCATCAAAGAAGTTGACCATTCGGATTTTCCACTGTGGATACTCATCACGAAGAAGAGTTGGAGGTTTCGTGAGAGATCCAGCAGTATAAATGGCGTTAATACCAGTGTTCGCCATTGTTAAAGAACGGATGAACAAAAGAGGTGAATAGTTTGTAAGGAATGAGTTCAATCTTGAGAATGTGTACTCTTGAAGATTCTACTGCATATAGGCTGATCTTCCAATGTAAAATCAACCTAGAAATCAGATTGGATCGATTTGATTGAGACAAATCTATTGGCTCTTATATCATTTGTTGGTTCCCATTTTTTACTTGGATTCAATGTGTATATAAATATAAAAAGTTTATGAGCGGATGCTTTGAATATCTATTGAACAAGATCATTTTTATTAGAATATTTCAGGAGATGAACATGAAGAACACCAAGAACACGCAATAAATGTGTGAAAAGATCTCACTGAAATTCTCTCTCTCAAGATAGTACAATTCACGACAATATGGTAGTGAAGATTTTTGTGTGCACGCTGATATAGTGTGGCAGTCTTGTCCCTTATATATAGCTCAAATCAGGAAGGTACAAAAGGTGCAAACCAGTCCTGAGGTGTCAGGTGTAAAGTTAATGTAGCCGCTTTTGGTGCTGACGTGGCAGGCTAGAAGGGAGACTCCACACTTGAACGATTTGAGCATGGATGAACTTCAGAGCAGAGGTCAGAGGGGGCCTTGGGACTCTGATGTTGGATCATCCTCTGGTTAGGCGTCATGATATGTTGTCTCTGATGGCGCATTCTCTGAAGTTTAACTTATTCTTTCTGGTGCCTCTGAAGCTTCTCTGATGCTTCAAGACTTGGTGATTTTCAATGCTTTTATATCAGAACTACTTGGGGCTAACACCAAACACATGACTGGAAGGAAGGAGATTCTCATCAACTACACTCACATATATGTTGGGACGGTCAGAGCAATAATCAGTTTTCTACTATCCTAGGGTATGGTGATGTGGTACAGGACAACATAACGATAAAGAAGGTTTAGTATGTTGAAGGTCTCATCATAATTTGTTTAGTATTCGACAGTTCTGCGACAAAAATCTAGAGGTAAACTTCAATGCTATAAGGTGTGTTTTCGGACGGAAGAAGGTACATAACTCTTAGTTGGGACACACATATCAAACCTTTATATTATTGATCTGTCCAACTTAAAGACCAAGAAAGATGTATGTTTGCTATCCAAAGCCTCTACGCAACAGAATTGGTTGTGCCATAGACGACTCTCTCATCTGAATTTTAAGAACATAAACAAGCTTATGAAGGGAGGGTTGGTAAAAGGCTTACCAGATTTAAAGTTCGAAAAAGAGCATCTATGTGTTGCATGTGAAAAATAAAAAATGAAGAGAGTTTCGCACAAGCCAAAGGTTGAATTTTGCACAAAGAGTCCTCTACAGCTAATCCACATAGACTTATGCGGGCCGATGCATGTACAAAGCAAAAATGGTAAAAAGTATGTTCTTATGATGGTTGACGATTTTTCTCGGTACTCATGGGTTAAGTTTCTCAGAACAAAAGACGATGTTGGGTCTGAATATGCTAAGGATGGATACTACTGCTAGTTGAAAGGTATTACTACTGCTTGTACTTTTAATACTGCTAGTAGAATTAATACTGCTTGAAATGTTAGTGCTGCTACTTGAATAGTTAGTACTGCTTGGAGAGTTAGTACTGCTAGTAGTCAGTACTGTTGAAGATTACTACTGCAAGCATGGTTAGTACTGCTCAAGGATTAATACTGCTGAGGATGTTAATGCTGCTTGTTGAAAGATTATTAATACTGCTAAAAGAAGGTTAGTGTTGCTTCTAATGATAAAGAAGACTTGAAGATAAAGATGAGTTGGAGATAAGGTTGAAGATAATTATGGTATTGATGCTGAAGATCAATTTAGTTTTGATAATTATCTTGTAATCAACTCTGTATATATAGTATAGAAGTCTTTGTTAGAATAAACAATTATTCATACGTTTTGTTTAAAGAGAATTAACCTCAAGAATAGTTTAGATCCTTTCTATAGAGAAGTATAGAACGTCTGTTGAGCTTGTTCAACAGATTGAGGTTTTGTGTGTAATCATCAAGTTGAATCAATATAACTTGTGAGTTGAGTTTTATATATTGTTCCATTGATTTTCTGTTAAAGTGTTTTTCTGCAACTTCTTTAACATTGTTTCTGAGTTTGTATTAAATTCTTGTTTGAGTTTCGATCCTGACAAGTGGTATCAGAGCCAGAAAATTCAGAAACCTTTAATCATGGACGGTTCAAGCGACAGTGTTTTGGTATCAAAGGTTCCCATGCTCAAACCCATTGAGTTTGACATGTGGAAGATCAGAATCAAGCAGTACATTCTTCTCACAGACTTCTCAATGTGGGACATCATTGAGAATGGTCCTTCTGATGGAGGAAAGATGGATGCAGAAGGAAAGAGACCTCCACCAAAGACAGATGGAGAGAGAAATTGAGGCAGACAGAGATGAAAGCTTTGAGCACTCTGCTTTTGGCTATACCTAATGAGTACCAACATCAATTCTGCAACTGTTCTGATGCACAAATTCTTTGGAATTCTCTGGAGAAAAGATTTTTTGGTACCAAAAGTACCAAGAGAAATCAGAAGGCCACCTTAAAGCAGCAGTATGAAAACTTCATCTCTACAAAGAATGAGTCCATGACTCAAACTTTTGATAGATTTAATAAGCTAATTGGTGAATTGGCTACTGTTGGTGTCCAGATAGATCAAGATGATGTTAACAGAAAATTTCTAAGATCTCTTGGTGATGAATGGACTATGTACACTGTCTCCTTCAGAAAGAATGACCAATTGGAGGACAAGGAATTGGATGACCTCTATAATGACCTTAGGTTGTTTGAAGCAGAGGTAGAAGCAAAGAAGAGGCCCTCTGGATACTCATACAATGCTGCTCTTTTATCATCCTCTACTGATTCTGCTGTTAATACATAATTAGTTAGTGCTGCCCATGGATCAAAGAAAGATGGATCCAATGACTCAGTTTTAGAAGCTTTTCTAGCCAGTCATGCTAATTCCACTCTAATTAATGATGACTTAGAACAGATAAATGCTGATGATCTGGAAGAGATGGATATCAAGTGGCAGATGGATATGCTGACTATGAGGGTAAAAAGATTCATCAAAAGGACTGGAAGGAAAAACTTTGCTCAGAAAAGAGAAGATGGGGTTGGATTTGATAAATCCAAGGTTGAATGTTACAAGTGTCACAAGTCGGGGCACTTTGCAAGAGAATGCAGAAGTGGAATGCCTCAACAGCATACTAGCAACCATCAACCATCACAGTCCACTAGCTTCAAAAGTAGGAACTCTTCTCAAGCTCTTGTTTCTCAAGAAGGAATGGGATTTGATTGGAGTGACCAAGCAGAAGAAGCAGTTCAGAATCAAGCTTTAATGGCTAAAGTTTCAGAGTCAGCAAGCACTGATATTCCCACAGAGGTATCATCTAATCTTTGCTCTAAAACCTGTATTGAAATTGTTAAAAAGTACAGGGATCACAATCAGAGTATGTGTGATGACCTTAAAAGGTTAGAGAAAGATAGAAGAGAGTATGTTCTGATTGTTGAGAGGTTTGAAGAACAAATTAAATCTTACCAGGCTAATGAACTTCAACATTCCTATGATACAAACTACTGGAAGTGGGAGAAAAATCTGTTAGAGGTTAAGCTTAAAAAGTCTGAAGAGGAATGTGAGAAGATAAGGAGTGATTTTGAGAAAGCAAAGTTGGACATTGAAAAATATTCCAATGCTTCTAAAGCAATGGACTCACTTTTAAAAACTCAAGTCCATGACAAACTTAGAAGAGGAATAGGATACAACACCACACCTCCACCATACAACAATAACTATATTCCTCCCACCTCTGATCTCTTAGAAAGACAAGACAAGAAGGAAATACCTGAAGGAGCCACTGAAGTAGATCCTTTAGACAAAGTAGTGGTTGAGGCAGATTCTGAAGAAGAGGACTCTGAGAGTAAGAAGGAGAAAGACCAAAAAGATATTCCCCTAGAAAACCACATACTGACAAATGAAAGAGGGGGTAAACCTTTTGTCAAGAGTGAGAAAGTGAAGTCTGGGGAAGAAACTGTTAAGAATGAAAAAACTGAGACCTCTAAGAGAGGGAAGGGAAAGGCACAGGGAGTTCATTACATGAAAACCACTGTTGTTAATCCCTGTACTTGTAAACAGAATCAGCCCCAACAACATGATAAAACAAGGGGAAATCAAGGAAATAGAAATAATCAGTGGGCTTTAAAACAAGGAATTGATCTGAGAAAAATTAACAGACCAAAGCCTTGTTTTATCTGTGGAAAGTTAAATCATCTAGCCAAACACTGTTATTTCAATCCTATCAACCAAATGATCTCTTTTCAAAGAAATATACAAAATCCTGTTGGTTATAGGAAGCAGATAAAGAATCATATGGCTAAGAATAGTGCACCTGTAAAATCTCATGCTCAGAATAAGTTTGCTAATTCAAAGGAAAATACTCCAAATAAGCCCAGGAGTAACTTAAAGAAAAAGAAAGCAAACAACTTTGTCCAGGTTTGGGTTCCAAAAGTAAAGAAATCTGTTAGTACTGCTACTTCAAATAGTACTGCTGACAGAAATAATGTTGCTGCAAGCAATACTACTGCTAACCCAGTTAGTACTGCTAACAAAGTTAGTACTGCTAAACCACTTAGTACTGCTAATGATGTTAGTACTGCTAATGATGTTAGTACTGCTAACAAAATTAGTACTACCACTCAAGTTAGTACTGCTTCTAGTGACAGGCCCATTATTGTGACAAAGTATTCAAGCAATAAGATTTCTCAGTTTGATAATCTCATCCAGTCTGAATATGGATATGTTGATGAGAATGGAAAACCCAAGACCACTTTGGCTTGGGTTCCTATTAAAAACTAACTGCTTTATTATATGTGCAGGGCAACCAACAACTCAAGGGAAGGAGCATTTGGCATGTTGATAGTGGTTGTTCCAGGCACATGACAGGTAACATGGCCTGCCTTCAAAACATCAAAAGAATTGATGGAGGACATGTTGCTTTTGGTGATAATCCAGCAGGTGGTAAAATAAGTGGAAAAGGTTATGTGTCAAAAGGTAAGATGATCTTTGAAGATGTATACTATGTTGAGCAATTGAGATACAACCTGTTAAGTGTATCACAGGTCTGTGACAAGAAACATAGCATATTATTCACTGATACTGAATGTATTATCCTTGCTCCAGGGTTTAAGGTAGTTGATGAAAGTATGATACTACTTAGAAATCCTAGAAAGGACAATGTTTATTGCTTAGACTTGGAGAGTGTAGTTTCTGATTCATCTCTAAATTGTTTATTTTCAAAAGTTTCAGTAGATGAATCATCTCTTTGGCACAGAAGGATGTGTCACATGAACTTTAAAACAATGAACAAACTTGTGAAAAACAACCTTGTAAGAGGTTTGCCACAAAAAGTATTTTCATGTGATGATCATCGTGTTGCATGTCTTAAAGACAAACAACACAAAACTTCTCATAAGACCAAAGAGATAAGTACAATCTCTTCACCTCTCAATTTACTGCATATGGATCTGTTTGGCCCTACAAATGTGATGAGTATTGGTAAGAAATCCTACTGCTTGGTTATTGTTGATGATTTCTCTAGATTTACTTGGGTCTATTTTCTGAGGACAAAGGATGAGACAAGTGGACTGATCAAATCCTTTGTTCTTAGAGTTGAAAACCAAACAAATCTAAGAGTCAAAGTCATTAGGTCTGATAATGGAACTGAATTTAAAAACAATGACCTAAACAACTTTTGTGAGGAAAAGGGCATTGAGAGACAATACAATGCTCCTAGGACTCCTCAACAGAGTGGTGTTGCTGAAAGGAGAAATAGGACTCTGATAGAAGCTGCTAGATCTCTGTTGGCAGATTCAAAACTTCCAATTACTTTTTGGGCAGAAGCAGTTAATACTGCCTACTATGTTCAAAACAGAGTTCTAGTAGTAAAATCTCAAGACAAGACACCCTATGAGATTTTTAAAAAGAAGAAACCTTTTATTGGATTTTTCAAACCATTTGGGTGTCCTTGCAAAATTCTCAATACGAAAACTCACCTAGGCAAGTTTGATAGCAAAGTTGAGGATGGGTTTCTTATTGGTAATTCATCTCAAAGTAAGGCCTACAGAGTTTTGAACACCTCTTATAGGATTATTGAGGAAAGTGACAATGTCAAATGCAATGAGAACACACCAAATCAACTTGGTTCAGGTTCTGATTGGCTATTTGACATTGATTCACTGACTAATTCTTTGAGTTTCAGTGATGTGCATAATGCAGGAACAGGGACAGAAAAGGCACAAGTACAAAGACAAGAGTTTGTGTTGTTCCCAACACCTACTGCTGATCCTGTTGAATTATGTGACCAATATAAGAAAGATACTTCAGATTCAAAGGACACTGAACCAGCTCAGAATGAAGAGGACAGAGGTGAAAAGGAAGATCATCCCTCAGAATCAGGAATCAAAGGTCCTGAGATGCCAGTTTTGGAAGAGGAAGACACAGATGATGATTCTTCAGTGTATGGTGGAAGCACTCCAAAAAAGAATGACACCAATCTTGAAGTAAATCTTAATGAGGAGGTTGTCAATGCTACAAGAACTCAGAAGAATCATCCTCCTCAATTAGTGATTGGTGACATCAATTCTCCAATGATCACAAGGCAACAAAGCAAGGTAGGGGGGTTGAAAGATCTACAATCAGGTTTATTATCTTGCTTTCTATCACAGGTTAAACCCAAAAAGGCATTTGATGCAATGAAGGATCCAAGCTGGATAGAAGCAATGCAAGAGGAGCTACTGCAGTTTGTACTGCAAGATGTATGGGATCTGGTGGACCTTCCAAAAGGACACAGACCAACTAGCACAAGATGGATCTTTAGGAACAAGAAACATAAGAGAGGAATAGTAATAAAGAACAAGGCCAGATTAGTGGCACAAGGGTATACTCAAGAAGAAGGAATTGACTATGAAGAGGTATTTGCACCAGTGGCAAGGATAGAGGCAATCAGGCTATTTTTAGCCTATGCTTCTTTCATGAAGTTCAGGGTCTATCAGATGGATGTAAAGAGTGTTTTCCTGAATGGGAAAATTGAAGAAGAAGTGTATGTCTGTCAGCCTCCAGGATTTGAGAATCCAAAGTATCCTAACAGAGTTTACAAATTGAAGAAGGCACTCTATGGGCTACATCAAGCACCAAGGGCATGGTATGACACTCTGTCTACCTATCTCTTGGAAAATGGTTTTCAAAGAGGAATCATAGACAAGACTCTGTTCATTCAGAGGAAGAAAAGGACATTCTAATAGTGCAAATCTATGTGGATGATATTATCTTTGGATCCACAAAAGATCAAATGTGCAGAGATTTTGAAGATTTGATGCACAAGAGATTCAAGATGAGTTATATGCGTGAACTTACCTTCTTCCTTGGCCTACAAGTTAAACAGAAGAAATATGGGATATTTATAAGTCAATCCAAGTATGTGCAGGACATTCTTAATAAGTTTGGATTCTCAGATTCAAAGCCTGCAAGCACACCCATGGAGACACACAAACAGATCACTGCAGATCTTGAGGGGGAGGATATGGATGTTCATCACTACAGATCCATGATTGGCTCCCTCATGTATCTCACTACTTCAAGACCAAATATCATGTTTCCTGTTTGTGTGTGTGCAAGATTTCAAGTAAGGCCTAAGCAGTCACACTTTCAAGCAATCAAGAGGATATTCAGATATCTCAAAGGCCAACCTAGATTTGGTCTTTGGTATCCTCATGACTCACCTTTTGACCTACTTGCCTATTCAGACAGTGACTTGGGTGGTGCAAATTTGGATAAAAAGTCAACTTCAGGGGGATGTCAGTTTTTGGGTGCAAGACTAGTATCATGGCAGTGCAAGAAACAAACCACAGTTTCCACATCTACAACAGAAGCAGAGTACATAGCTGCTGCAAGCTGCTGTTCTCAAGTACTCTGGATTCAGAATCAAATGCTGGACTATGGTATGACTTTTCTTCACACTCCAATCTTCATAGACAACAACAGTGTTATTAGCATTGTTAATAATCCAGTCAAGCACTCCAAAACAAAGCATATAGAAATCAGGTATCATTTTATCAGAGACTGTAATGAAAATAAGCTAATTCAGGTTGTGAAAGTCTATACAAGTAACCAATTTGCTGATCTATTCACTAAAGCTTTTGATGTGGGTAGATTCACATTTTTGGTCACAAGTGTGGGCATGATAAACTCTGAATAAGCCTATTATCTTTTGTCTCGTGTACCTGTATAGATTCCTTCCTGTCTACTTTCTCATATTGTATTGTGCATGGTGCTACTAACCTTGTGTGTTTCAGTGTTTCAGATTGCTTCAAATGGATACTTGGTACTTCTAAATCAGTTAATACTGCTCGCTATATTACTCATGATAACTTTTCAAAAATGGTTAAGTATGGTTACTACTGCTTGATGGTTTATACTTCCAGTACAAAGTTACTACTGCTTGCCTTATTTATACTGCTAATCATTGTTACTACTGCTGGTTTGTGTTAATACTGCTAGTCTGTGTTAATACTGCTAGTCCGTGTTAGTACTGCCAGTATGTGTTACTACTGCTAATATGAGTTACTACTGCGAGTTAGTTAATACTGCTAGGGTACTTAGTACTGCTTCTAACTGAAACCCTCCACCTATAAATACCCTTTGTGACCGCCAAAATACAAACGGCTCTTTGAACTTCCATTGCTTCTTTTTTCTCTCTCTCGATTTCATGCTTACCAGTGTCAACCCTAGTCACGATTCGAATGCTAGAATCAATCAGCAAGATGGCAGGACGAGCATTCTTTGATGAACACAAAGAGCTCGACATGTTACAGAAACCAAAGCAAGCTGAAGGTTTCCATGCCATAGTGGATTTCCTCAAATCCTCACACATCGCACACGCTCTAACTGTCAATCCCACAATCTATGTGGAACATCAAAGACAGTTATGGGCCAATGCTATCATTCACTCTGAAGAAGGGACTCAGGTCATTCAAACAAGTGTGTGTGATCAACCCCTGACCATCTCAGAGGAGTGTATTCGCATCCATCTACGCTTAGATGATGCCTCAGGTATAACCTCTTTACCTAAGGAAGATCTTTTCCAAACTCTTAGTAATATGGGGTATGAAGGTCCCACTGATGTATTCAAGTTTTTCAAGAACAGATTTTCACCACAGTGGAGATTTTTTGTTCATACCCTACAACATTGCATTTCACGAAAAACAACTGGATGGAGTGAGTTTAGCAGTACCTTAGCTTATGCTTTGGTCTGCTTAGCTACCTCTAGAAAGTTTAATTTCTCACAAATGATTTTCAATGATTTTATGTCAAACCTGGATACCAAATCCAAAAGCTTTTATACATATCCTAGGTTTGTACAAGAGATTATACTAAAGGAATTGACGGATCTACCCTCTTTTCAAAAGGTGTATGTACCAAAACCTCCCAAAGGGAAGGTATTCTCAAACATGAAAAGGCCCTCCAAGGACTTTTCTGGCCAAGACACCCCATTGTTCTCTACAATGATGGGTGTGTCACATTCCCATGGTGAGGCATCAGTGTCAAAGCCCTCATCAGACAACCAAACTGATGACCTACCCACACCACTCATTTCTAGTAATCCTCCTCAAATTCCTATTGTAAAGCCCACATCCCACATCACCAAAATCTATATAAGGAAAAAGGTAAAGAAGGTTCCTTCCCTTCTTGTACCTTCACCCCCACAACCTTCAAGCCCTCTAATGGAGCATTCTCTATTAGAGAATATCGATGGGAAAACCACAGGGGTGTCTCCAAACCCCAAGAAGGTGCTCAATAAGGAGCAGGTTGAGCATGTGGGCAGTGAGGCTCACACTATTGACTTTGCACAAAGTGCAGGGCAGGACAGTGTGAACATCCCTAAGACCTTCCCCACGGCAACTTTGGGTGAGCAATCATCCAAAGGTCCCAGG
This sequence comes from Arctium minus, assembly GCA_954870635.1. Classification (NCBI taxonomy): domain Eukaryota; kingdom Viridiplantae; phylum Streptophyta; class Magnoliopsida; order Asterales; family Asteraceae; genus Arctium; species Arctium minus. The sequence continues at coordinate 36,675,264 of OX941087.1, read as the reverse complement.
TGCCAAGAAACCAAGGGGGTAGAGGGTGCTTCTGCTAGGCAGAAGACCTCTACTAAACGCTCTAAGGATCCTTCAAGGGTGGTCAACACACCCAAAGGAGGTGAGGACAGATATAACTATGACGAATTGATGGAAACTATGGGTAATATCAATCTTGATGTCCTCCAACAGGGTGTTGATATAGAGGAAATAAAACTGGTGATTCTGTCTCAACAAGTGCAGATTACCAAACTAAAGAAAATGGTTCTGAGGTTGGTGCAGAAAAAGAAAAGAAAGCAGTATGTATTGAAGAAAAGGAAAGATGCTTTCAACAAGGGGGAGAGACAAGCTGAAGGGGAGAAACAAAGTCCTGTTGGAATGGAATCTAAATTTGAGGGAGAGTTGGGTACAGAAGCAGAAAGTAACAAAGCAGCAGAAACAGTTAAACTAGCAGCAGCAAAAGCAAAAGAAGTAGAAACCACACCAGCAGCAGTAACTACTACACCAGAAGTAGTAACAACAGAAGTAGAAACAGAGAAAGTTGCAGCAAAAACAGGGCTGACTATAGAAGAAATAGCAATTGCAGAGACTTTATTAAAGGCAAAGACTGACACTCCCAAGGCCACTCAAAAGGCTAAGGGAGTGGTCATTAAAGAAGGAGGAGCAGATCAGAGAAAGAAAAAGATCAGTGTGGAGGATGCAAAGAAGAAGGGAAAGGAGAAGATGGTTGAATCTGAGCAACCATTGAAGAAACAGAAACAAATTGAGTTGGATGATGAAGTGGCCAAAAAGCTTCAAGAAGAGATGGAAAAGGAGGAAGAAATTCAATCTGCCAAAGACAGAGAGCTTGCATTGGATATGGCTAAAAAGTTGAATGAAGAATATCAAAGGAGTTTAAAGCCTGCTGTTGTTAAAAAAGTAATAAAGAGAGCTGTTGTACAAAGGCAAAGAAAGTCTTCAAAGACATTTTTGGCTAATCAAGAGAGGAGGAAAATGATAAACTTCCTAAAAGGAGCTCTTGTAATTCCTGAAGGAATGTTTACCAACATGCCCTATGGTAGGATAGAGGAGCTGTATACAAAGAAGATGGCCAATCTGAAAGGGGACTCCACTCAAAGGGAAGAAGCTGAAAGGAAGATGAAAGAGAGGCATGATCTCAATATACAACAACCCTTCCCAGAAAGTGAAGAAGGAACTCCTGTCAAGTAAAAGAAAGAAGAAAAGAAAGAAGAGACATTGGCTCATCAAATTGGAGTAATCAAAAGAAAGAAAACCATTGCCGCCAAGCCAAAGGCAAAAACGGAAAGAATTGAAGAAGAAAGAGCAGAGGCAGAAGCAGAACCTACTGATGAATCTTTAGTAGAGCCAGAGCAGAATCCAGAGCAGTCCAATCAACAATCAAATGAGCAGTTTGACTTGTACATGACAGTGACAAATAAAGATCCAGTACAAGTTGATCCTATTTCTATGAAAGCACCAAAAATTATCTTTTGGGATATTCTGAAGGACAACAGGAAAGAATACTTCATATTCAAAAGAATGGGTGATCAGTTTGAAGTGTATGCAACTTGGGGAAAAATCGTCAGAAGCTGTTCCAGATCAGATTTAGAAGAAATGTTCAAGATTGGAATGAGCTTGTATGAAAAGGTTTTGACAGGTGAAGAAAGAAGCTTAATAAGATTAGCCATGGAGTACTTATGTATGATGTTTGATCCTAGCAAAGTTCAACATGTTGTTAGAGATCTGCATCTTGAGAATAAATTCTAAAGAATAGAAAATTGGATGTTGTTTGAAAGGTGTGGAGTCTATGTCATCACTGTAGACAGAGCTTATCATGAGTACTACCTGGTGGATAAAATCTATGATCACAACAAAGCCAAGTTGCAAGGTATGTTGAATGCAAAGCTGATATGCTCAAAGGATTCAAAAATGGCCAGGATAGTAGTCAGAAGAATTATCAATCAAAGTCTGGGACTGAATCCAAATCTGGGAAACTGAGAAGAAGTGTTGAAAGCATCATGAAGATCCTATGCTGATGAACTTAACTTCTTAATCTGAAAAGTTAAGTTAGGGGAAGATTGTTGGGTCTGAATATGCTAAGGATGGATACTACTGCTAGTTGAAAGGTATTACTACTGCTTGTACTTTTAATACTGCTAGTAGAATTAATACTGCTTGAAAAGTTAGTGCTGCTACTTGAATAGTTAGTACTGCTTGGAGAGTTAGTACTGCTAGTAGTTAGTACTGTTGAAGATTACTACTGCAAGCATGGTTAGTACTGCTCAAGGATTAATACTGCTGCTTGTTGAAAGATGATTAATACTGCTAAAAGAAGGTTAGTGCTGCTTCTAATGATAAAGAAGACTTGAATATAAAGATGAGCTGGAGATAAGGTTGAAGATAATTATGGTATTGATGCTGAAGATCAATTTAGTTTTGATAATTATCTTGTAATCAACTCTGTATATATAGTATAGAAGTCTTTGTTAGAATAAACAATTATTCATACGTTTTGTTTAAAGAGAATTAACCTCAAGAATAGTTTAGATCCTTTCTATAGAGAAGTATAGAATGTCTATTGAGCTTGTTCAACAGATTGAGGTTTTGTGTGTAATCATCAAGTTGAATCAATATAACTTGTGAGTTAAGTTATATATACTGTTCCATTGATTTTATATTAAAGTGTTTTTCCGCAACTTCTTTAACATTGTTTCTGAGTTTGTATTAAATTCTTGTTTGAGTTTCGATCCTGACAGACGAAGCCCCAGAGCCGATCATATAGTTTATCAATAGTGTACAAGTCAACATGCAGAAGTCAGTTCAAGCAATCTGTAACACCCTCAAATTTGGTAAGGGCAACTGATAAAATTTTCGATAAAACATGAAATAAAAGACAACATTTCTTCCCAAAAATCAAACTCAATATGCCTCAAATATAAAATTCGATAAATCACCTCAATAAAAACAGACTCCAATAATACACAAAGACTAAACCACAGTAAGGTGCTACTTAACCCCCAAACGCAAGTTGCTCTAAATGCGGAAGACTTCACTAAGATAACCACTCCTCGAACACACAACTAGCACTCTTGCTTCACAACGTTACTAGGACTATTCCCAACCGAAACCTGTTGCACATGCCGACAAATAAAAAGGTTAGGCTAACGTCTAGTGAGTTCAAGAGTTTTCCACATAGATAAAGATATCGTTGAAAAGAAGTAATGCAATTCAAAACAAAATCTTTCAAATCATAACTTTGGGTATAACAGGACTCGTTCTCCAACCATTTGCATTTTACAAAGATGAACACCTCAACACAAGACATTTTTTATAACATAATGCATCTTAAAACTCACTCAAAGGGATGTAACATCGACTTCCATTTTGTGAAAACATGAATGATATTTCGTATTACAAAACACCCAAAACACGAATGGGACTCAACACTACACACACAAAATTATGGACAATAATCCACCAATAAAAGACATCACCGAAAACATAAATATAAAAGACCCAGCCCAAAAACAACACCTTTCGGTGACGGGGTATACCCGATTCCATATAATGTGATGGACACAAAGTAAGCCATACATTATGTTAAATTGGTATTAAGTATCGAGCTCAACATCTTTCAACATACACCCATAGATACTTGCACGGAGGACTTACACCATACCAAAGATGTCTAACCACGCCGCAATGGGGAAAACTAAGCGTTCCACCATCGGACCAAGTAAGAAAAGTATCGAGCTCAGCCTCTTTCAGCATACACCCATAGATACTTGCAGGAAGGGCTTACACCTCATCCGATGCCTAAATTGCCACGATGTAGAAAACTAGTCGTTATAACATGGAACAAAATAACAAAAGTGCTCATGGATCCATAGCAGACAGGGCTGAAACATAACGTGACCCAAACTGAATGACACACACACTCAAAATATGAAATCTTCAATAATCCCACGTTATGACCAAAGCTCTACGTTGAGCTATCAAAATTGGACAAATGTCCCCAAAACCCAATCGTAATCAAGTATCGATCCATAGGCTCAAATAACCAAAGGACTCGTTGTCAAAAATAACAAAATGCAATAAAACGCACTCGGCCAACGTTTATGAAAACCCGAGCTCCAAAGTACACGACCAAACTCCAACACAACTTAAAATAAGACCGATCATTTCCCAAAGCATGGTTATACCATTGACCTCTTTTTAAAACGTCTCATAACACGAGCTATGCATATTTCCAACCAACACTAAAATGCATTTTACCAAGAAATCTCCGTTTATGAAATAAATTATTTAAAACACTCTCATTTCTTCTCCTTCTCTTTCCATGGAATCTCAATCTGCTTTTGCCAAGAACGCCAAGGATTCTTATGCATCAAACAAATCAATGCATTCTGAGGCCAAAAAGGCTGATGTCCCAAGGGGGGGTGTTTGTAACACCTTAGGCATATCCCATATCGGTCGTGGACAGGAGTGATGCTGGGTGTTATAAGTAATATCTTGGCCTTCCTAACAACAACGCGTTTTGGGGCCACAAGCACGTCAGGTTCTGGGAACTCTGAGGTTAAGCGTGCTTGGGTGGGAGTAGTTCCAGGATGGGTGACCCCCTGGGAAGTTTCTCACCAGGTCGCCAGAAACAAATCCGTGCGCTACACGTTGGTTAAATCCAGGGGCAAAGCGGACAATATTGTTATCGAGGCCCCTGGATTTAACCAACGTGTAGCGCACGGATTTGTTTCTGGCGACCTCGTGAGAAACTTCCCAGGGGGTCACCCATCCTGGGACTACTCCCACCCAAGCACGCTTAACCTCAGAGTTCCCAGAACCTGACGTGCTTGTGGCCCCAAAACGCGTTGTTGTTAGGAAGGCCAAGATATTACTTATAACACCCAGCATCACTCCTGTCCACGGCCGATATGGGATATGCCTAAGGTGTTACAAACACCCCCCCTTGGGACATCAGCCTTTTTGGCCTCAGAATGCATTGATTTGTTTGATGCATAAGAATCCTTGGCGTTCTTGGCAAAAGCAGATTGAGATTCCATGGAAAGAGAAGGAGAAGAAAAATTCTTTGCGAAAAAATTCTTGAGAGAAAAAGATTGCAGGTAAAAAGATGTAGGGTATGGAAGGGGTTAATATGTAAAGAGAGAGAGGGTAAAAAGATTAGGCAGTAAAAAATAAAAATTGAAATCCGTAATGAGTGGTAACAGATAAGAGGTCGTTTCAAAAAACGACGGTACAGATTACGAACCAATAAAATATGGCCACGTCAGATGATGGTGGTGCACGATCTAGGACGTGCGCCACCGTATTCTCACGCGCGTGGCATTTACTATTTTCACATGACAGTGATGTTTAAGAAATAACCCGCAGCAAATGACCTGAATTTCTCAAGTGATGGGAATGACAGAAGCTCTGTGGATAAGAGGCTTCTGAGGTCATAGGCAACGTTGTGATCAAAAGAGCATTTTAAGAGGGAGGTAAGCGCGATGAAATGATCGAGTTCCTTTTAGAGGAGTGCATCGGTCAAATGTCCTCAGTTTTGAGGTGCAGAGGCTCTGTGATAGATCACAGAGGCTCTGTGGTCGACCTCAGAGGTTCTGAGACCAAAACTTTCCTTTTAAGGAAAGATTTTCAAAGTTTTGATCATTTCAAAGTTTTGACAAAAAATTAGGTACAAAGTGGGATCTTTCTGAGGGCATAGTGCTCGAGAAAGAGTTTTGACCCTTGGTTCAGATGGACTAACCTCACTCTGTAGTCTGTGTCGCACAGAACTGTCTTGCTCCCCCTTGAATAGTAAAGATCGGTCTTTGTTGGTTCGGTCTGCTCCCCATTCAACTATGCTTGGATCATTTAAAGATAAGACTTGTACAAGACATAGATTCGAAAAAGAATAACAAAGAAAGCTTAAGAAGCTATTTACAAACAAGGAATAAGTTGCAGAAAAGTAAATATGTACAACAGAGGCTCTGTGGTCAACCCATGTTAAGCATACCAATCTTGCCAAATAGAAAAGTGAATCTTTTCTCATCCAATGCCTTCGTGAAAAGGTCGGCAAGTTGGTAATCTGTAGGCACAAAGTACATCTCTATTGTCCCATGCTCCACATGGTGTTTCAGAAAGTGATACCTGATATCGATACGCTTGGTCTTGGAATGCTGCACAGGATTGGCGGAGATCGCAATGGCACTTTTGGAGTCGCAGAGGATGGGGATTTTCTCGATGTCAAATCCATAGTCTCTAAGTTGGGTTCACATCCACAGAACTTGTGAACAACAACTGGCAGCGGCAACGTATTCCGCTTCGGCCGTAGAGGTTGAGACACAATTCTGCTTCTTCGAGGTCCAACTTACCAATTTCCCTCCAAGGAATTGAGAACTCCAGAGGTACTTTTTCTGTCTAGCTTTCATCCTCCGTAATCTGAATCTGTATAAGCCACCAGATCAAAGCCAGAGTTCTCCGGATACCAAAGCCCAAGATTTTTGGTCCCTTTCAGGTATCTGAAGATTCTCTTTACAGCATATAGATCAGATTCTTTGAGGTTAGCTTGAAATCTTGCACAGAGGCATGTGGCAAATATTATATCGGGTCGACTTGCGGTTAAGTACAACAGAGACCCTATCATACCTCTGTAGAGTTTACACTCCACAGACTTGCCTTCTGGATCTGCATGAACCTTGGATCCAGTGGCCATAGGAGTCTTCATTGGTGAAGAGTCAGAGAGCTTATATTTTTCAAGTATGTCAGAGACATATTTTGATTGGTTTATGAAAATCCCCTCTGTGGTTTGTTTGACTTGCAATCCTAAGAAGAATGTAAGTTCTCCCATCATGCTCATCTCCAACTCACTCTTCATCAATGATTCAAACTTTTTGCAGTATAAATCATTTGTAGACCCAAAAATAATGTCATCAACATAGATCTGTACAAGAAGAATCTCACCTTTTCTCTTCTTATAAAATAAAGTAGTATCAGTTGTACCTCTTTCGAAACCATTGGCAAGGAGGATGTTTGAGAGTCTATCGTACCAGGCTCTGGGGGCTTGCTTGAGTCCGTACAGAGCCTTGTCCAAGAAATATACGTGATTTGGGTACTTAGAGCTCTCAAACCCTGGTGGTTGTTGGACATATACTTCTTCTTGAATCTGCCCATTTGATATACTTTGAAACCTCTGTGGGCTGCGAAGGCAAGGAAAATCCTTATAGCTTCTAGTAATGCCACAAGGGCAAAGGTTTCTTCATAGTCAATGCCTTCTTCTTGACAGTATCCCTTGGCCACCAGTCTTGCTTTGTTCCTGACCACCAAACCATCTTCATCCTTCTTGTTCCTGAAGACCCATTTGATTCCTATAGCCGTTTTGCCTTTTGGCAGGGGCACTAGAGTCCATACTTCGTGTGTGTCCCTGAATCTAGTTTCTATATGCAATTAATCAAACAAAACAAGATTTCAAACAAATTACCTGTTTGATTTCAATCCAATTCAACAATTACAAGATTCTCTCTCTAGAACTCTCTCCCTCTCTCTCTCTACAGATCTCTCTCTCTCTCTCTACAGATCTCTCTATAACGAATTCTCTCTCTTTCAGATTCTCAATCAGACAAATTGTTACTACAACTAAAAATAGAAATACAAGGTATTTATACCTACAACTAAAACACAAAGAAATTAAAAACAAATACTTTGACTTTTATTACAAATAGACTTTGACTTTGATGAGTGTTGACTTTCTCAGCTTTGACTTCTTACACTTTGACCTTCAGTCTTCTTGATCTTGTATCCAACATATTTATGCTCTAACAATCTCCCCCTTTGGATTCAAGATCACTGTTGAAAGATCTAGCAATTCAGTCTTCACTTTTAAGCTCTGTCAGTACAATCTCCCCTTTTTCTTTAAAGACATTCTTTCCAAAACTGTCTTCAAACTATTAACAATCTCCTCAAAACTTTCACAAAACACTTTCAGACTTTGGAAAGAAATTTTCTTCGGAATCAGCTCGAATTGCTTTACAAAAAAATCTTCAAAGAAAATTTCCTCAAATCTTCAGAAATTCTTTGATCTTCTTCAAATCTTAACCTTGAACTTTTCTGACTTGGACATTTCTGAAAATCATCTCTCAAAACTTTATCATATCTTGATACCCTCTCCCCCTTTTTGATGATTTGAGCATCTATATCATCAAAACTTTCAGCAAGAAATGTTATTGACCATTATGATCTGTCCAAGAGCCTCTTATTCTGTGATCCATAACCAAGTATTCATCTAGATCTTTGCAAATCCAGACAAAATAAGAACATGTAACCCCTGAATCAACAAATGAATCAGTTAAGATGCCTGTCAGTAACACGAAGTCACTGTGTGTAACAAATACACAATATAAAGGAGCTTTTGTGATGTTCACTCCCCCAGGGCTTCCATCCAATCATTGAAACACCACAAAGGCAATTTCTATGAACGTTATGACAAAGAAACGAATTCTTTGTGTGTTCGTGCAAGTGTAGAAAGAATTAAGCACTAATGATTGCTTTTCAATAAGGCTCAAAGTTGTGTAAACCACTGAGACAACAGTAGATAAACACAGACTCAATGTGCATGATTGAAGTGCGAAGGTGGGGCAGACTTCCTTCTTTTTCAATATCCAGATTTTTCCAAATGAAAACCAGATAGATTATATGTTGCGTCCCCTTGAAAATGTGAAACATTTTCTTTTTTAGAAGAAAATGAATAGCTTGTGGGGTTTAGTCAAGAGTTGGCATGGGCTAGTTGCCTGTTTCAATAACATTCACCAAAGAGTTGTGAAACGCTAGTAATGTGGCTGCCCGGCTCAGAAAGTAGTTAGTGCAGAGTTTAATATTCTTTTACTCTGATCTCACACCCTCTTTCTTTTAATTATTAAGCTCACATCTAACCAAACTCTCTTTTCCATTTTACCTCAACGTACAACCCACACTCATTTCTTTTTGACTCCTCACACTCAATCACTAAGGATTAACTTCTTGGGTAGAAATCACTGGTTAACGTGATTTCATAGAAGTTCAGTTAATTCCTAGCACAAAGAACCCATATTATCCTAGAAAGCATATGTTGCTCAGATGATTTAACTTTATTAGTTAAAGCTCATATACAAATGTCAGATATGAATATGCTCAGAAAATAATCATGAAGATATGAGCATTTTTTTTAAACATGGAAATGGAAGTATTTTCAAACAAGTATATTGAAGGAATAGGAATGAAGGCAAAAGACTTGTTTGAAAATCTGACATTGTATGAAAATGATCAGAAATGAATGATAAATCAATTAAGGCTTATGGTCAAGAATAATGGATATTGTCTATACGAAACAAAAATATAGACATTCTTAAACTAAACGCTTCGAAATGAAATGACACTCAAAATTCTTTGAAGTACAAGCGGGGTGTCTTACCACCAAAAAAAAATTGTTTCAATTTAGAGACATGGTAAGAACAATTTGATCAAAAATTAAACCGATATGTGTGAATACTTGAAAGTATGTAGAAAAAGACAATACGCAAGTATTTATCTTTGGAAACACACGGTTTATTTATCAATTAAGCACAAAATAAAATGAAAACATTTAAAATCACACTTCCAAATTATAAAATATGTTTAAGAATCGGAAGTGGTTTGAACATTTCAGAACATGTTTTCTATATCTGAAAGTTGTCCTTCTTTCAGATATATTCGAGATTAAGATAAGAAATTTACCTTTTCGCTTCGTCTTAAATCTCATGAAGTCATGCTTAAGTCAAAATGATATGATCTTTTAAGCTTCTCTCATCCTGCACAAGTCTCAAAGTCTAGTCAAAGCAACTTTATTCACAAATTTATTCGAAAAATAAAAAACATAAAGCAGTAAAACAATTAAAGTACGAGTTCTGATTTGAAATAATCAGAAATCATAGTCTTACTCCTTTTGATATTATATGCTCCCCCCTAAAATCATGCATCACAAAAATTTGTCAGTTAATCAAAATGCAGAAATTAGTTATGCTCCCCCTCAAAATAATGTAGATCATCTAAAATCTTCTCTTACTCCTCCTGAGATCATGAGCAAACAATTAAAATGCAGATATCCTTCGACATAAAGATAAAGAAAATGATGAAAAATAACAATACGTAACTTTATTAGGTAACAACCGATTATGTCTTAAGATTTAACATACCAAGCTTAGAGACAAGAAAATTAAATCTCTTTTCATCTAATGGTTTGGTAAATAAATCTGCAAGCTAATAATCTGTTTTTACAAAATAAAGTTCAATTGTTCCTTTTTCGACATTATCTTTTATAAAATGATACCTGACGTCAATGTGTTTGGTTTTCGTATGTTGGACAGGATTAGTAGATATTGCGATTGCACTCTTCGAGTCACAATAGATTGGAATTTTATCAAACTTGAATCCATAGTCTCGTAGCTGTGTTCGCATCCACAGGACTTGAGAGCAGCAACTAGCAGCAGCTACGTACTATGCTTCAGCAGTCGATGTGGAAACGCATAATTGTTTCTTTGATGCCCAACTAACGAGCTTGTATCCAAGAAATTGAACATGACCTGAAGTACTCTTTCTGTCCAACATGCAACCTGCATGATTTGCATCTGAATAGGCAGTCAGTTGAAACCCAGTATCCTTAGGATACCACAGACCAAGGTCTGCAGTCCCCTTCAGATATTTAAAGATCCGTTTGACAGAAGCCAAATGGGATTCTTTGGGAGCAGCCTGATATCTAGAACATAAACATGTTGAAAACATAATATCTGGTCTACTAGATGTAAGATACATTAACGATCCTATCATACCTCAATAAGTTCTAACAACAACACTTTTACCCGAAGGATCAGTGCTAATTTTAGTACCTGGTGCCATCGGGGTTCCAATTGCTTTACAATTTTCCATATTGAACTTCCGAAGAATATCCAAAATATACTTAGATTGGTTAATGAAAATCCCCGTTGAAAACTGTTTAACTTGTAATCCGAGAAAGAAATTCATCTCTCCCATCATACTCATTTGAAAACGTGACACCATGAGATTAGAAAAGTTTTTGCAATATTTAAGATTAGTAGAACCAAATATTATATCATCAACATAAATATGAATAAGAATAATATCAGCTTTTTCCTTTTTGATGAATAAAGTGGTATCAACCTTACCTTTAGAAAAACCGGACTTGACCAAAAATTTAGATAAAACGTCATACCATGCTCGAGGGGCTTGTTTTAAACCATACAGGGCTTTGTCCAAGATGTAGACATGATCTGGCTTATCTGGATTCACGAATCCTTGTGGTTGAGACACGTAGACTTCCTCCTTAAGAATTCCATTCAGAAAGGCTGTTTTCACATCCATCTGATAGACTGTGAAATTCTTATGAGCTGCGTAGGCTATAAACATGCGTATTGCCTCTATACGCGTTACAGGAGCATATGTATCATCGTAGTCTATGCCTTCCTCTTGTCGGTAACCTTTGGCAACAAGTCTAGCTTTGTTCCTTATGACGATACCATCTTCATCTTTTTATTCTTGAATACCCATTTAGTGCCAATCACGGATTTACTTTCCGGTTTTGGAACTAATCTCCAAACCTTCAGGGCTTCAAACTGATTTAATTCTTCTTGCATAGCAGATACCTAATCCGAATCAGCTAAAGCCTCTGATACTCGTGTGGGCTCTATCTTGCTGAGGAATGAGTCATGCATACATTGATTAAGAGTCGTTGACCTAGTTTGTACAGGGTTGTTAAGATCTCCAATTACTTGATGTAAAGGATGCTCTTTGGTCCAGCGATGCTCATGAGGTAGTGGAGTAGATGAAGTTTGAACATGATCATCATCTATAAATCCACTATCAGGCTCTTCAGTTTGAATAATATGAGGGGGGTTTGCAGTTGAAGTTTCAGGTGCAGAAACATCAGTTGGAACAGCAGACTCTGGCTGTTGAGTAGACATGATATCACATCCAACTGAAACAGTTACTTCTGGCTTATCAGTTACTTGTGTATCTTCAACTGTAGGAGTAGTTGATGGAATGTGAGTTTCTGACTGAACGGGGGATACAAGTTCAGTTATAACTTCTGAAGTGACTGGATGATTGCAACTTGTGTCTTTAGACCTGTCAGTCACAACAGATTTAGATACATTAGATCCTAGAAACTCATCATAAAAGAATTCAAATAACAAATCTAAATCAGATAAATGTGAAATAGAAGTAGAAGCGTTATTTGAATTATTTGCTGTAGAAGCAGGTTCTGGACTGATCTGCCCAGAAGCTAATACTCCAGTGATAACGGGTTCGGAACTGAGTTGTTCAGAAGCCATTTCTTCATCGAATGTTACATTAACGCTCTCGACAACTGTCTTTGACTTCTTCAGATAAACACGATATGCTGCAGATGTGGAAGAATAACCAATGAAGATGCCCTCGTCTGCCTTAGCACTGAATTTATTCAGACTCTCTCTGTCGTTAAGCACAAAACATTTACACCCAAATATGTGAAAATACTTGATTGTTGGTGTTCTGTTATTGATCAGCTCATATGAAGTCTTTTGAAAACGGCGGTGTATTATGGACCGATTTTGAGTATGACATGCAGTCGACACAGCTTCTGCCCACAAAAATAAAGGTAGATCGGATTGGCTGAGCATAGTACGAGCGGCCTCGACTAGCGTTCGATTTCGCCTTTCGAGTACTCCATTTTGTTCAGGCGTACGAGCAACAGAGTACTGATGTGATATCCCGACCGATTCGAGATATTCTTCAACTATCTTATTTTTGAACTCTGTGTCGTTGTCCGTTCGAAGAAACTTGACTTGTCGTTGCATATTCACCTGGGTCGTCTTTAAGAAAGTAATGAGAACTTCGGGCGTCTCATCTTTTGATCGAAGAAATTTGACCCACGTGTATCTTGAGTAATCATCCACAATAACCAACACGTATTTCTTTCCACCCAAGCTCTGAGTTCTCATTGGACCACACAAATCCATATGTAACAATTCTAATGGAGAACTAGTGCTTGGCTCAGGCTTCGGTTTATGCGGAGCTCTTTTCATCTTACCCTTCTCACATGCAGCACATAAGTGTTCTTTCTCGTATTTCAACTCAGGAAGTCCTTTTACCAATTTCCCACTAACCAGCTTGTTGATATAACGAAAGTTCAGGTGTGATAAACGTCTGTGCCAGAGCCAACTTTCCTGCATTGAAGCTTTTGTCATTAAACATACCTGATTGTCAATCTAAAATTTGGACAGGTTGATGGTATAGAGGTTTGTCTTTCGATGTCCACCTAAGAGTCCTGTGCCGTCTTCAGTACGAACCGAGCAACTCTTAGATTTGAAGTTGACCTCTAACCCTTTATCGCAGAATTGACCAATGCTAAATAAGTTGTGCCCCAACCCTTCGACATAACTCACCTTACTTATCGTTATGTTGTCTTGAATGATGTCACCATATCCTAAGATTGGTGAAAGCTGATTGTTTCCAAATCTGACATTTCCACTGAATTTCTCTGTATAATTAGACAATAAAGCTTTTTGCCCAGTCATATGCTTGGAACATCCACTGTCCAAGTACCACATATGCCGGGTCTGCAAGAGAAATCAGGAAACAATAACTTTAGGTACCCATTTAAAAATGGGTCCTAACAGATTAACACAAGATTTTGCTATCCATTTGAATATGGATCCTCTTTTCTTTTGAAAACCTCTAAAAACATTTGATCTTGAAGAATAAACATGATAAGATCCAAACCAATCAGAAGAATTATGAGAATAAGCAAAATCATTTCTCCGATAATGATAAGATTTAGTAGTAATAGGAGATAATTGAATCAATTGCTTTATTGAATAACGCTTGTAAGAAGTTACAAGGTTTTGTTTATGAGAAGCATATTGACCAACTACATCAGAATCACTACTATTAGATCTAGTACAAGAATTATCAGAAACTGATTCAGTTATCTCATCATCCTTCCTTTTTGGTCGCCATTCGGTTCTCGCTTTCAACCTTTTCTTCCTTATATCTGAAATAAAAGATTTAGATTTATTAGGAAAATCAGATTTCTGAGATTGATTTTTCTTGCGTTTACCAGTGTTATTCTTGTTCTGTGAATGTTGTTTCTTATGTTTCTTACCATTAGCATAGTAATCAGCATTCCCAGAAATTGATTCACCAACCTTAGTTGATGATTCACCTTTCTCATGTACACTTGGTAAAACTTTTCCATTTATGATAAAAGTAGAATGATTTGGAAGTTGAGCAGTAAAGTCAAACATATCAATTTCCTCGATACACCCTTCATCAGAATTTAGAAAATCATTTGCAGACTCAAATAGATCATCAAAATCAGTCTTAGAAGTTTGAGGTACTTTTGAAGATGTAGAACACGCTTTAGATTTGCAAATAAAATTTGTGTTCTTTAATACTGTAGAAAATACGTTTTGTGTTAGATCACTCAAAATTCTTTCATCAGATAAAATATTTTCTAACTCAATTATTTTGCTCTCTAAGACAAGTGGAGGTACATAAATTTTGGCTTGAATAGGTTTTGCCTCCATCTCAGTCGAAGAATAACTAGCAAAATAATCAGTTGAAAGAAATTTTGGTGTTTTAGAAAGATAATTATCATTCAGTATCTCATAACAGAATGGTAGTTTCATTTTCTTCAAATTCATTCTTTTCTGATCTTCTTTTTCATCAACTTCTTTTTATGCTTTGGTGATAAATTTGGGTTTCAAATGAGGATATTCATCAGCCGCATACATATAATTTGCATTATATAGACCTGGCTGTTTTCTGATAGCTTTTTCTAAGTAATGAGGATTATCAAACCCTAATCCCCATTTTTCTTTAAAATCAACATCTTCATCAGGTGTATTCAAAAAAAATAGTTTGATCTGTTTGGCCTCTAAGATATAATTTTGCTTCCAAACCATTTACCTTTTTCTCTAGAGTCTTGTTCTCAACCTGCAGTTTAAATGATTTTAGAACACATTCTTGTTTTTCAGAATCAGATTTAAACAATTGTTTTTGCAATTCAGAAATCTTACTTTCAAAACAATCTTTTTCATTTTGAAAAACAGAAGCAGATTTGCGTGGAGAATCAATTAAATCTTTGTTCTCAATAACTGACGTGTTGAGCTCAAAGACCTTTTCATTTCTCCTAGCAACTCTGTCTTTTTCCTTTTTCAATTTATTTTGTAGATCTTGAAGTTCGACCCTCATGGCTTCCATTTTGGTCATGAAATCATTTTCAGTTAAGTTCATTACCTCATCAGCAGTCTCATCATCTGAATCATCATCTTTCACTTCTTTTCCCATCAAGCATAGATGAGCAGTCTCTTCTTGTTCTTCCTCATCAGAATGATCCAACCAATATTCATCTTCAGCCATTAATGCCTTGCCAGCTTCTTGTTGTTTGGCCAAGAGCAATTTGTTTTGATAATATTCTGAGTTGCGAACCTTTGGCTTCCGACATTCTTTTGCATAATGTCCGAACTTGCCACAGTTGTAGCATTTGATCAGATCATTAGCCGTCTTCTTTTCAGTACTTGTGTAATCATTTACATACTTCTTCTTTTCTTCTGGCTTTTTCTAAATCATTCTATTTCCTTCCACTCTTTCTCTATGCTCGTGGTTCTTTGAGCTTGATGAAGAATATCTCTGAGAATTGGATCCCGGCTTCTTGTAGAACTTCTTTTGGAAAGCACGGGTTAACAGTAGCATAGCCTGCTTGAGACTTTCTCCATCATCTCCATCAGATTCAGACTCAGATTCAGAACTAAATACCACTGTCTTCTTCTTATTCTTCTTCTCTTTCTTTTCTTTCTCTTTCTCTCCATCCACTAATGCTATAGGATCAACAGCTTTCTCAACTTTCTTTTTCTCAGCTCTTTTCTCTTCTACCTCTTCTTCATTCTGTCGCAGAGTCTCGTAGACTTCATGTAGAGGTATTTCTCTCAAATCCTTCATTTGTTTCATCCTTCACATGTGCTCTTCCCATTCAGGTTGCAATATGCTGAGAAACTTTACATTGTTCTCAATTTGTTGCTTGTTGACCTAGTTCTTGGAAAGCTCATTCAGAAGCAGCACAAACCTATCATAGGTTTCCTCCAAGCTTTCATTTTCTTTTGCTCTAAATTCTTCGTAGCTGTTTATGCAGTTAGCTACCTTCATCTGGTTTCCAACTCTAGAACCCAACATCATTTTTCTTAATTGATCCCACATTGATTTGGCAGTTTCATTGTAGCTATCCATTTTCACATATATCTCATTTGTCATGCTTTGTAAAAGCAAAGATCTGGCTTGTTTATCAGCATCAAACCTTTTCTTCTGTTCATCAGAAAAACTAGCATACTTTTTATCCACTCTCCTTGTTCTCGGAGCTCCATCTGAATCATTACCACCAGCAGGAATCTCCTCAATAGGTTTCTTCATTGGACCTTCTGTGATAGATTTCAGAATGTTCTCTCCATTTGATTGTCTATCAACAAAGTCCAAAAATCTATCTCTCCATTGTTCATATTCTCCTTTGAATAGCACCGGAGGCTTGACATCAGTTCCAATTGAGAGAGTGTCTCTGGAAGTCATCCTGTATGTACCTGTTTGAACAAATATGCAATAAGAATCTAGAAACTGATCGTTAGTCCAATTATGAAATCACAAAAATACAAGAAATCTTGAAATAGAAATTCAGGAATTTTGATCACAATCAGAATTATGTCCCCCTCCGCAAGCTTAGCACGGGGGTCCCGCTACCCGGTTAGCGGGTGGGGTCAAGGGGCAACGCTCTTGCAGGGTCGAGGGGCAGCGCCCCTAGAGAAAAAAATTCACTTTTAAAAAGCATATTACAGTTTTGAAAATTTTGACTAAGTACAGAAACTCGCAAGTCACTGTTAAAGCTTAAAACTCGCAAGCGCTGAAACTCGCAAACCACTATTCAAAGTGAAACTCGCAGATCAAAAGAACTCGCTGAAACTCGCAGATAGCAGCGTGCGCGTTTCCTGAACTCGCAAGTGCCTACTTGCGCATTTTGAACAAACTCGCAGATCGAAAGAACTCGTAGATCACTATTCACGATGAAACACGCAGATTGAGACGTGCGCGTTTCTAAAACTCGCTAGTCAATACTTGCGCGTTCCAACACTTAGAAACTTTTCTTGAAATTCCAAACTCGCACGATGAGTGAACTCGCAAACCACTGTTCCTCTTAAAACTCGCACCCTTCGATTAGCGCGTTTGAAGAACTCGCTAACCACTACGTGCGTGTTCTGGTCCTTAGAAAATTTTCCAACTTTTCCAAACTCGTAGACTTCGATCAGCGCTTTTCTAGAACTCGCTAATCGTTATCTGCGCGTTTTGACCAAAAACTTCCACTTGCGCGTTCTAACGAAGAACTTGCGCGTTCTTCAGATCTAGCGCGTTCTTCATGAATCCGTGCGTGTTCTTCACTTTTTCACCGAAATTCGACTCAAATCTTCTTCAATTGAATCAAAACTTTGCAGAACTCTTCGAATCCAACTCAAAAACAGATTACAATGTAAGAATTTTAAAAACAAGCATAAAAAGATAGACTTTGATTAGATTTACAGTGTATATTAACTCGTGACTTACAAACTCAACAAAATCCAAAAATTCGTGACAATTACAGTGCATTTCGTGAAATTGTCTATACAAACTCAATCTATAACACTCAACGATCATAACCTGATCAATTACAACACCTAATTCGCACTAAAACTCAGAACTCAATTCTCAACTCAAGAACACAGTGTCGAACCCCACTTTTTCTATTTCTTGATCTGATTTCACTATTGAATCTGCTCTGATACCAATTGTGTGTCCCTGAATCTAGTTTCTATATGCAACTAATCAAACAAAACAAGATTTCAAACAAATTACCTGTTTGATTTCAATCCAATTCAACAATTACAAGATTCTCTCTCTAGAACTCTCTCTCTCTCTCTATCTCTCTCTACAGATCTCTCTCTAACGAATTCTCTCTCTTTCAGATTCTCAATCAGACAACATGTTACTACAACTAAAAACAGAAATACAAGGTATTTATACCTACAACTAAAACACAAAGAAATTAAAAACAAATACTTTGACTTTTATTACAAATAGACTTTGACTTTGATGAGTGTTGACTTTCTCATCTTTGACTTCTTACACTTTGACCTTCAGTCTTCTTGATCTTGTATCCAACATATTTATGCTCTAACACTTCGTTTCTCTCAAACTGTAGAAGCTCCTCTTGCATAGCTTCTACCCAGTTTGGATCTTCAAGAGCTTCAGATATCTTTTTGGGTTCGATGATACTTACAAAATTTGTATAGTAACAAAAATTTGCAGTGCTTGATCGAGTTTGAACCTTGTCAGATGGGTCACCAATAATTTGGCTCTGTGGGTGACTCTTGGTCCACTTTGTCATGCGAGGCAGGTGATCATTGGAAACTTCTGTGGCTAGCTCAGGAGCACGTTCATATTGATGTAGATCATTTTCTGTTGAAGGAAATTGATCGTTTGTACTTGCCACAGGACTTGGTTGTTCACCACGAGTTGAAGTAGAGAGCTCTGCGGAGCCTTGATCAGAGTTCTCTGATTATTCTGGTGTTGAACCTTCAGAGGTATTTTGAAGATGACCATGATCTTGATTGATCTTTGGGCCTTGATTCATATTGTCCTCTGAGTGCTCCCCCTCAATAGTTGCACCTACAACAGTAGTGGAAGAGGGTGAAGCATCACTAGGACCAGTCAGAGAAGTACCTGTTTGGTCCTCAGAGGGTTCGGCTTCAGAGGCTCTGCGGTCACCTTTAGAGGGTCCATCATCATTGAACATCTCTTCAAATAGATGATGAAGATCATTTGTTCTTGATGAACTACCAGAATCTTCATCTTGAAGTTTGAGTCCTAAGCTGATTTGCTCAGAAGTCACCTGAAAAGAGTCATCAAATGAAACATTAATACTTTCAAGTATATGTTTGTATTTGAGTACATAGACTCTATAAGCCTTGGAGTTTGATGAATAGCCAACAAATTTGGCTTCATCGGCTTTGGGACTGAACTTCCCTATCTGCTCTCTGTCGTTCAGCACAAAACATCTGTAGCCGAAGACATGGAAGTACTTGATGTTCGGCTTCCTCTGGTGTAGTAAGTGGTATGGTGTTTTTGCATGCCTCTTCACTATCAAAGACCGATTTTGGGTGAAGCATGCGGTTGAAATGGCTTCTGCCCAGAAAGAAATAGAGACCCCTGAAGCAGTGAGCATAGTTCTTGCGGCTTCCACTAGTGTTTTGTTCTTTCATTCAACAACACCGTTCTGTTGTGGAGTCCTTGCAGCAGAGAAGTTCTGTGATATGCCTTTTGTCGAAAGATAGGCTTCAATGGTTGAATTCTTAAACTCTGTGCCATTATCACTTTGGATTCTCTGTACCCTGCAATCATAAAGAACTTGTATTCTCTTG
Source organism: Arctium minus (assembly GCA_954870635.1). Taxonomy (NCBI): domain Eukaryota; kingdom Viridiplantae; phylum Streptophyta; class Magnoliopsida; order Asterales; family Asteraceae; genus Arctium; species Arctium minus. The sequence goes on along the minus strand of OX941087.1, from coordinate 36,655,795 downwards.
ATAAGATTGATTAGTACTTCAGGAACATCTAATTTCTTTCGAACGAATTCAACCCAAGTATATCTAGAGAATTCATCTATGAGTACAAGGATGTACTTCTTGCCACCAAGACTCTGCACAGATATAGGACCACAGAGGTCAACATGAAGCATATACAGAGGTCTGATGCAAGATATGTCAGACTTAGTTTTGTGGGCAACCCTTTTAAGTTTGCCCATCTCACAAGCAGAGCATAGATGATCCTTGTCGAATATAATACTTGGTAGACCACTTACCAGGTCTAGTTTCACAAGTTTGTCAAGTGTGTGAAAGTTTAGATGACAGAACCTGTTGTGCCAGAGCCAAGCTTCTTCATTCTTACTTGAGACTAAGCAGAGCTTTTCTTCTTTGTTAGTTGATTTGAAGTCCATGAGGTATAGATCGCCTCGTCTTTTGGCTCGCAGAAGCTCTGTGGTGGTATCTTCTTTCAACAGAGAGCAGTACTGTCTTTTAAACATCACATCAAGTCCATTGTCACAGAGTTGACTTACACTCAGTAAGTTGTGCTTGAGGCCATCCACATAGGCAACTTTGTTGACATTGATGTCTCCTTTGGCAATGACTCCATAGCCTTTTATTTGACCTTTCTTGTTATCTCCAAAAGTCACAGATCCTCCTCCACGTTTTTCTTTATAAGAGGAGAGCAACCCTCTGTCTCCAGTCATGTGTCTTGAGCACCCGGAGTCTAGGTACCAGATGGGCACATGTTGTTTTTTATGTGGACAGATTAGAGAGTTTTAGGTACTCATTGCCAAATGGGTCCATTTTTGTTAGGAGGCTTAGAAGATGCCTTAGCACCTTTGGTTTTGGGTTTATCCTCATTGGCAGAGGTACCAGATTGTCTCTTCTCACCCTTGAATTTTGCATTCTTGGATTTGGGGTGAGATATAAGACAGGAGGGCCTCGAGAAATGTTGATTTAAATCATGCATAAGGTCAAGACATTTACAATAAGGAACATTAGAGGCAAACTTCTTGAAAATTTCATTAAAATTGTCAAAGGAGGGTACAGAGCAAATTTTACTACAACCCATTTTAGATTTGGGTTTCTTTTTACAGAAAGCTTTGTCTAATCTAGGTTTAGTTTTTTCAAAAACTCCTCTTGAGTGGCTCTGAGATTGTTCTCTCCCTTGATCTTCTTTCCTTGCTTTCACTACAACAGAAACATTATTTTTGTCAATTTTGGGCCAATTTGCCTTCTGTTGCCAGGTGAGTTTTTCTTGAAAAGGTTTTGAAGCAAAGTCAGGTTTTTGAATTACGGGAGTTTGAGTGATCTTTATCTTTTCATTTCTCAATTTTTCAAGCTCAAGAAAAGTCTTTGCTTGGAGACACATATCCAAGAAGTCAGGGCAGATTGGTATTCCTGTGGTTCTCCTTTTGGGAGCAATTATCCTGTTAAGGATGCCAGAGGGTAGTTTATTATCCTCTGTACCACTGATGACCATGTCAAGTTCCACAGAACTTGTCTCTGATTCTACAGAGGACTCAGAATCTGATTCAGAGTCTGTGTCAAGGAAGTCTCTGTGAATATGATCGTGACTTTCTAGAGATGCGTTCCTTTGTACATACATAGTGTCCTTGGGATTTTTTAAATCTTTTGAAATGCAAGGAATGACCATAGGAACACTAAGACAATTTAGAAAATCTTGCTCAAAGATTTCTCTTATTTCAGAGGTTAGATCAGGATGGTTGAGAAAGTAATTTTCATAGGTTTTTCTCAAATCACTTTCCAAGAACCTTTTAAAAAGATTTTCTTCCACAGAGGCGGGAACAAACTCTGGTGCATCAGAGGATAATTCTTTTTCAGGGACCATCATGCACATAAAAGCCATTTGAGTTTGGGTTTCTGGGTGACCAAATCTGAAGACTTTTATCTGTTTTTGAGACAGATATTTCTTTGGAATAGATTTTCTCTTTGATGAGAGTGCGGATGGTAAATCATTGTTTTCATACCATACATTAGCCATCTGCAGAGGTTTCCTCAGATGTGGTCCTTCAGAGGTTATGCGCCTCTTGAATGTGGATAATAGGTTTGGAAGACTTGGTTTTAGAAATTGTCCAGGGCAGAAGATGTTTGATAAAGATTTGTTTCTTTTATTTCCTATGTAAGGGTCAATATCCTCGAACCCTATTCCTCTTCTGCCAATCTGGGTGTTGACTTTTTCATGGACCTTTTGAGCATCATGATACCTCTTAATTTGGAGATCTCTGTCGAACAGATCTTGATGAAGGACTTCTCTTTCTTTTTGAAAAAAGTTTTCCAGGGAAATGGCATTTAATCGATCACTCTCACTTTTCTTTAACTCTTTGACCTTTTCTTTCAAATCTTGGTCAAGTTTTGAAATTTTCTCCTTGAGACCCTTTTTGTTCAAAATATGCTCAGAGGTAAGAGTTTTTCTTTCAAGGTAAAGCTTATCCTTCTCTTGGGTAAGAAGTCTAGTTTCTCTTTCAAATAAGGCAAGCTTTTTCTCAAGTTCTGAGCATGTGTTTTTATAATCAAGATCATTTTGTATTTCAAGAAGTTTGTTTTCAGAGTTCGAGTTGTAAGAGTCAGAAGTGGATACCTCACTCTTGTCGTCAGAAGAGTGGACTTCTGCCATTCCACAGAAGAGTGCGTTGTCTTCTTCTTCATCAGAGGATTCATCGGTCACAAGGTTCTATTGTTTTGCCATTAGGGATTTCTGAGTATAGTACTCTACTTTATTTAGAAAGCAGCGTCTCATGTGGGTTTCCCTTTATTGGCAGAAGACCTGCACTCTGCGGCAAAGTGGCCTGGTTTCCCACATTTAAAGCAGTCTTCAGTTTGCTTTGGGAATTTGTCACCACCTCTGTCGTCTGACCTCTGTCCACTCCTTTCTTCTTGCCTTTGCTCCTCAGACTCTTCTCTTGCATGCTTTCTCACCTCACCATATCCTCTGCTTCTGTCATCTCTTTCTTCTCTTCCTCTATACTCTGGCTTCTTGAAACTACGATTGAATTGTCGGGTCATAAGTGCAAGCGTTTTGGCCAGAGCAGCCATATCAATCTCCTCCTTAGATCCTTCTTCACTTTCACTCTCTGCTACAAGCACCTTCTTCTTTTTCTTCCTTTGCGCATCCTCAGCTGCCTTTTCCTTCTTTCCCTTGTCTTTGCCTTCTGAGGCACTTCCTACAAGAGCCAGAGGACCTCCGACAGAGGTTATCAACTTGGAAATTTTGTTCTCTTGGCTAATCAGTGTTCCAAAGAGATCAAATATGGACCATACATCAAGATCCAATGTGGCTTTCATGGACATGGTTAGATGAAGCCATTCATCATTCAGGCTCTGAAGGAATCTGACATTGTTTTCTTCAGAGGTTCTGTGGATCCCATACCTCTTGCACTTGTTCAATAAGGAGTTGTACCTGTTGTATGTGCTTTGAAAGGATTCACCCGGCAGAGCTTTAAATGCAAAGTATTCATTTATGCATAAAGACCTGTTGTTCTTGAGGGTTTTAGCACCACCCTCAAGTTGTTTCTCCAACTCCAACCACAAGTCTTTCGATATTTCACAGGAATCAAGAAATTGGAAGATATCGTTTGGGATAGCGAATATTGATTAATCTTTTGGCTTTCTTTGCAAGTTCATGTTGTGCCTTTTCTTCTTCAGTCCATTCAATGACAGGTTTGGGATGCTTGTATTCAGGAACTTCAGGAGTGTTTGTAGTGGCAGGAACACGAGGAACGGTTGTCATTAGGATGAAAGGAGGATTGTGAAGAAACTCAACCAGACCAGGATCCACACCTTCAAGGAAGTGCACCATCCTGATTTTTCACAGAGGATATTCATCCCTTAGTAGAGTGGGAGGTTTAGACTGAGATTGTCAGGATCGAATTCTCAACAAGAATTAATTCTCAGAAACAATATCAAAGAAGTTTGCGGAATAACACTTTGATATTTAATCAAAACAGTAAATCACAGTAGATATGAAGAACAAACTGTAAACTTGTATTTAATGCTTTGAAGTTACAAGATTACACACTCAACCTCAATATTGATGAACAGGCTCACCAATACGAATTCTACTTCTCTAGAATTAGGATCTATGCCTTGAGGTTGATTTTCTCTCTGATAGAATGAAAAACAAAAACTCTATTTTCTATCTATTCTATACATTCTATACATATACTAGTCAAAAGATAATTACAATAATCAAACAAATCTTCAGTATATCTTCCATGTATATCTCAAAGTTTCCATAATCTTCAGATTATCCAGCTGTCATTCTTTCCATCCGAATCTCTTAAGCAGCACTAACCATGATTAGCAGCATTAACTTCTTCTAGCAGCATTAACTACTAAGCAGCACTAACTACTAGCAGTACTAACTAGCTAAGCAGTACTAACTTTGTTCAAGCAACACTAACTTTGACTAGCAGTATTAATAGTACTAGCAGTAGTAATACTCAGCAGTATTAACCTTAAAGTCTTCTAGCAGTATTAACTCTGAACCAGCAGCATTAACTACAACTGGCAACATTAACCACAGAAGTAGTAACCATGATGAATATTAACTTCAGAAGTAGTAACTATGATGAATATTAACTTCAGAAGTAGTAACTATGATGAATATTAACTTCAGAAGTAGTAACCATGTTGAACTAAAAGTAGTAACCATGTTTGGCATATTTCAGACCCAACAATCTCCCCCTAACTTAACTTTTCAAAACTGAGAAGTTAATTTCTTCAACATAAGGTCTTTATGATAATTTCAAAACTTTCTGCAATTACTAGTTCTTCTTGATTCAGTTTCTGCTGTTATCTTCTTTTCTGTTTCTGATGTAGTTACTGCTTTATTTCAGCTTCTTCACTTATCTCCCCCTCAAAATAAGATTTCATATCAATACAAACTTTAATTTTCTTCTTTTTCAGTACCAGCTTCTTGATATGATCTATCTGCTAGTGATAAGAAGTGATCACCTTTTCATCTCTTTTATCTCCATAATTTGATTGTGAACTTTCAGACTAATTGTACCAAGTGTATCCATCAATTCTTTGTAGTTAAACTGTCCTCACCTCCTTTAGGTGTGTTTACCACCTTTGAAGAATCCTTGGATATTTTAGTAGAGATCTTCTGCCTAGCAGAAGCACCTTCTACTCCCTTGGTTTCTTGGCACCTGGGACCTTTAGATAATTACTCATCTAAAGTTGCCATGGGGAAGGTCTTAGATATGTTCACACTGTCCTGTCCTGCACTTTGTGCAAAGTCAGTAGTGTGAGCCTTACAACCCATATGCTCTTGCATCTCCTTATAGAGCACCATCTTGAGGTTGGGATACACCTCTATGGTTTCCCTTTGGATATTCTCTGATGAAAAATGCTCCATCAGAGGGCTTGTAGGTTTTGAGGTTGAAGATACAAGAAGGGAAGGAACCTTCTGTATCTTTTCCTTATATAGTATGGTAATGGGGAATGTTGGTTTGACAAAAGGAATCTGAAGATTTATGCTTTGTAGTGGAAGGTGTGGATAGGTCATCAGTGGGTTGGTCTAATGAGGGCTTTGACCCTGATGTCTTACCTTCTTGATTGTGGGACATCACCATCATTGTAGAGAACAATGGTGTGTCAACTCCTTCCGAGTCCTTAGCAGATCTCTTCATGATTGAAAAGACCTTGCCTTTAGGGGGTTTAGGTACATATACCTCATCAAAGTGAGGTATATCCGTCAATTCATTATTAAGTACTTCTTGTACAAACCTTGGATACAGATAAAAGATTTTTGATTGATATCAAGTTTGACATTAAATTATTGAAGATCATTTTAAGTATAGAAAACTTACATTAGCAGTAGTAACACTTATCAGCAGCATTAACACAGACTGGCAGTAGTAACACATACCAGCAGCATTAACACAGTCTGACAGTATTCACTGAACTAGAAGTACTAACTACCTTTCAGTATTAGCAACCTGAAACACTTTTCTTACCTTCTGCTGGATCAGAAGTAACATGTCCTCCATCAAATCTTTTGAAGAATTTGAAGGCAATCCATGTTCCTTGTTATGTGCCAAGAGCAACCATTATCTTCATTCCAAATGCTCTTCCTCTTGAGCTTTTGATTGCCCTGCACACTTGATAAATCAGTTAGTCTTTGATGGAACCCAAGCCAAAGTGGTCTTGGGTTGACCTTTCTCATTAATATAATCTGTCAGTTTGGTCTGAATGAGTTGTTTAGGAATCTCATGACTGGAGTACTTTGTCAAGATTATAGGCTTGGCTGCATTACTACTAGAAGCAACACTAGCCTTGTTAGCAGTACTAACTTGGTTAGCAGTACTAATCAAGTTAGCAGCACTATTCTTGTTAGCAGTACTATCTGGGATAGCAGTACTAACAGGTTTCTTTGCAATTGGAACCCAAACTTGAACAAAGTTGTTTGCTTTCTTTGTCTTTAAATTACTCCTTGGCTTATTTGGAGTATGTTTCTTTGGTTTAGCAAACTTCTTTTGAACATGAGACTTTTTAGGTGCTCTGTTCTTAGCCATTTGATTCCTTCCTTGCTTCCTATAACCAAAGGAGTTTTGAGTTTGTCTTTGAAAATTAACTCTTTGGTTGATAGGATTGTAATAACAGTATTTGGCAACATGATTAAGCTTTCCACAGATAAAACAAGGTTTTGGTCTATTGATTTTACTCAGATCAACCCCTTGTTTTTGTGCCCACTGATTATTCCAGTTTCTTTGATTTCCCCTCCTTTTATCATGTTTTTGGGGCTCAGATTTATTGCAAGTACACTGTTTGCAAGGGACAGGATTCACAACTGTTGTCTGTTTGTAGTGGACCTTACCAGACTTTCCCTCTGTCTTTTCTATGTCCTTAGATTTGACCCAAGTCTTTCCACATCCCTCATTGGTGATAATGTGATTTTCTAGAGGAATCTCACCACCTACAGTGTTCTCCTTACTCTTATCATTAGAGTTCTCTTCTTCAGAGTCTGTTTCAACCACCACTTTGTCTAATGGATCTACCTTAGTGGCTTCATCAGACAATTCCTTCCTATTCTTGGTCTCTAGCAAGTCTGATATAGGAGGGATGTAATTGTTGTTGTATGGTGGTGGTGTGGTGTTATAGCCTATTCCTCTTCTAAGTTTGTCATGGATTTGAGTTTGGAGCAAAGAGTCCATTGCTTTAGAAGCATTGGAAAATTTTTCAATATCCAGCTTGGCTTTCTCAAACTCACTCTTTATCTTCTCATTCTCCTCTTTAGACCTTTTCAGCTGAAGTTCTAGGTCATTCTTCTCCCACTTCCAGTAATTTGTATCATAAGAATGTTGAAGTTCATTGGCTTGGAAAACTTTGATCTGTTCCTCAAAACTCTCAACAATTCTTACATAGTTTTTTATATCTCTCTCTAATCTTTTAAGGTCATCACTCATTGTCTGGTTGTGATCCCTGTACCTTTTAACAGTTTCCATACAAGTTTTAGAGCAAATATTAGACATTACCTCTGTGGGGATTTCTGTGCTTGAAGAATCTGAAACTTTAGCCATTGCTGATTTCTGATTTCAAGGAAGAATGATGATTGCAGGTTTCTGAGAATACTTGCTCTGATACCACTTGTCAGGATCGAATTCTCAACAAGAATTAATTCTCAGAAACAATATCAAAGAAGTTTGCGGAATAACACTTTGATATTTAATCAAAACAGTAAATCACAGTAGATATGAAGAACAAACTGTAAACTTGTATTTAATGCTTTGAAGTTACAAGATTACACACTCAACCTCAATATTGATGAACAGGCTCACCAATACGAATTCTACTTCTCTAGAATTAGGATCTATGCCTTGAGGTTGATTTTCTCTCTGATAGAATGAAAAACAAAAACTCTATTTTCTATCTATTCTATACATTCTATACATATACTAGTCAAAAGATAATTACAATAATCAAACAAATCTTCAGTATATCTTCCATGTATATCTCAAAGTTTCCATAATCTTCAGATTATCCAGCTGTCATTCTTTCCATCCGAATCTCTTAAGCAGCACTAACCATGATTAGCAGCATTAACTTCTTCTAGCAGCATTAACTACTAAGCAGCACTAACTACTAGTAGTACTAACTAGCTAAGCAGTACTAACTTTGTTCAAGCAGCACTAACTTTGACTAGCAGTATTAATAGTACTAGCAGTAGTAATACTCAGCAGTATTAACCTTAAAGTCTTCTAGCAGTATTAACTCTGAACCAGCAGCATTAACTACAACTGGCAACATTAACCACAGAAGTAGTAACCATGATGAATATTAACTTCAGAAGTAGTAACTATGATGAATATTAACTTCAGAAGTAGTAACTATGATGAATATTAACTTCAGAAGTAGTAACCATGTTGAACTAGAAGTAGTAACCATGTTTGGCATATTTCAGACCCAACAGAGATCCTGCACCGAAGTAGTTAACTATGTTTGCCATTTTAGTTTAGAGAGAAAAACATAGTATAACACGAACCAGAGAGAATACAACAGTAATGGTCTTAGAGATGATGAGTTTATGAACAGAGAGAACAAATGACCAACCAACGAGCTTTGAATCTGACTTTGAGTGTGAAGAGCACACTTGTACCTGTATCTATACCAAACTGGTTGATATAGCTTCAGAAAACAGAGTGTGGTTGTGAATGGTGTTTAGGACGAAGAACAGACTCAAACTACTACCTTGAACACTGGAAACAAGTATAGAACAGGATCCTTTGATATTGAAAATCAAAGTTTGCTCTGATACCAATTGTGGCTCCCAGATTTATGTTCTAAACTCATTTAACTATCTCACTATGTGATAAACTGAAAAATATGAGTGCGGAAGCGTTTCAATATATAGTGAAGATAAGTTTATGAAGGTAGTAAACACACAAGCATATAGTATGAAAAGCACAATAAGTAACAATGTTTTCACTAAGTCATATGTTTCATTAATTCACTCAAGAACACCAAGAACACGCACAAGTGTGTGCTTATATGCTCAAGGATTATACAGACTGCTATTTGTGTGTGCTCACTCCTTTACAATGTAGAAGGTGCTCCCTTCATATAGCAAAGGGAGCACATAATAGTACAAGACAAAGGTTGACAATCCATAAAAGGAATGCCACCTGTAAAGTAAAACATCGTGGGACGCCCATTAATTGATCTTGAGGATCTTCGTACAGCGGGCCTCACGTGTTATGCACGTGGTCTTGTCTTGAACTATCTTGCGAGAAAGTCCAACACAGATCTCCATAGGTTAGCCTTCACAGAGGCTCTATGACTGATCACAGAGGCTCTGTGATCTGAGCATCATCTTCAGGTTTGACCTCGGGTACACCTTCTGCGGAGTAACCTCTGAGCTTTGCATCTTTTGTGGTGACTTAGCAATCAACAGAAGGTTTTATACTTAGCCTATTTTTCAACACTTCTAATTTTGGTAGATGGAGTTAACAGGGGAGTCAAAGAGCTTAACAGGTGAATTTTTTTTAAGATTTCAAGTCATATTTGCACCAACAGTTGGTAGAGCAAAAATCAGATTTGCGCCAACATTTTCTAGCGCAAAACAAGCTTTGCGCATCCTTCTTCTAGCGCAAAACAAACATTGCGCCACATTAAGCTAGCGCAAAACTAAGTTTGCGCCACCAACAGTTAGCGCAAACCCTCCCTTTTCTCCTTTATTCCGATTTTGCAGATCTGAAGATGTCTCGTCTCCAACATTTGCATGACCAAGTTGATCCAGATCATCAAGGTCATGAGGGGGAGAAGTTAAGGAGAAGATAAAGAGACAAAGAGTTCAAACGTTTATCTGCTGATCAAGATTCACTCAAGATTCTATTCTCTCAGCTACTAATTCTTTTGATGTTCCAGCTCCGATCACCACAGTTTATTCAAGTATATTTGAAAGAGGTGCATCGTCTAGAGCACAAGCTGATGAACCAATTGTTCTTTCAAGTTTATTGCATACTGGTCCAGTCTTGTCAAGACAGCAAAGGCAACATAAAATTGAAAGATGCTAAGAAGAAAAAACATTTAGTCAAGAAAGAAGGTTCGCTAAGTCGCTTAGATGGTCCGAGTTGATTTAGAAGATTGATATTGAAGACCACAGCGCCAGTGATTACTAAGGGGGAGATTGTTAAGTCAGATTTTATAGTAATCATTGTATTTATAGGCTTGGTCTAATACTGTGTTTAAAGGCTTATTCTGTATTGTATTAGCCAATGGTATTTAAGTCCCTTGTGGCTTTCAGTTGTGAAAGAAACTAACGCATATCTTCAATACATCATACTTTGCGCTTTAAACTCTCTCTCTACTTTCTCTCTCTAAAGATTTAGTGATTTTGGGATTATTATCAACCCATAATTCATTTATAACCATAAGCAATTAACCACCCAAAGCTTTTACCAGCAGTTTTACCGAAACCGAAAGATCAACACTTAATTTACCGAAAGAATTCATAAATCTAACACTTCAATTATTTATGCGTGGACCGATTCGCAAGACTGAAATCCCAAAATTCGAAACTAACCACCAGTCAGTCATCCAAAGCTTCAACTCCCAAGGACTCCTATAGTCCTTAACTACAACACGCTCTACAGAAGATTTTAACTCTATAGCCTCGATTGAGTTCAAGGTTTTCAAATTAATATTCATATTTGAGATTTTATAAAACTTCTAAATGCAAAAGTTTTACAACAGTTAATCATGCGAGTAAAAATCCACTATCGTTTACTCGGTAGGTGTACAAAAAGGGGTCACAACGTTACACGGATAAGAAAACGTTTTGAAAACATTTGATCACTACTCCAGCTAATAATGGCGATAACCGAAGATGCACAACAAGATTTCCAAATAGACCATTACGTTACTAGTATTCATCGGATCATGTTGTATGCGTGAAATAGTTTTATGTACTAAAACAATGTGTGACAAATAATTTTCACAACTCCGGAGGAGGAACTTCATGATTTCAAAACCCCAAAATTCTTTCTTTTAACCCATAAAATTACATGGAGCAAAATTTCCTACACGACCCACCTACACTAGTTTATTTCTCAAATTTAGTAAAATGATAAGTGCATGCGATTTCTCAAACATGGAGAAATTTTTAATCGATTTCAAACTCTAGGTCGCACGAATAAAATGCTTTTGATCAAAGATAGCGGCTACAAAGCCATGCATAATAACAAATCAACATAATGCATTGCCTGAATAATAACGATAAGTCCGAGAATCAAAGAATACTCAAAAGTGAACCCACACGACATTAAACTCCCAAAATAGCACTTGAGGTGACATCCACTAACAAAACTTTCATGAAATAAACTTCTCAATAACCCAAAAACCAACGCACGCAAAGAACTTAACCTACGCATTTCAAGGTTCACCTAAGCGTCGCGAACGTCGTAAAACAATACTCCATAAAACTTAACAAAACTCACATGGAATGTAATTCCCAAGAAAACTCAAACACTAAAATAGTGGAAGACAACTCTTCGTCCAAGGCCTTAACATATGTGGAGGAGATCCAATGTTAAGGTCATAAGCCGTAGTTACTTGTCCAAGACTCTACGCAACGTCAAAATACGAACATCACAATATTCGAAAATAGCGTTAGGCAGGAATGAGAAAAAACAAAGTCTCAACAAAGCTTGCAACCACATGCAATAAAATAATTTTATGCATGTTTATGATCATGGCCTAAAAACTTGTGTATGCTAAAATTTCAAGACTTTGTGATAAGATCCACATGGTGATTTGGAAATACAAGAAATAAACAATGCAATTTATTTCAGAAATAAATTTTGTGCATGAATTTGATCGGCACTCAACACCTCGAAGCCACGCTCCTCGACTTTCCTATTTACACTGTCGTCATCCAGATGCTCAAACATCTTAGGGTAAAGATCAAAGGTTTCATAGATTCACCTCACAATTTCTCCTCGAATACTGTCGATTCCAAGAGTCTAGGGTTCTAATCCAACCAATCATTCTGACCCGAAAGGGTCCACTTAATGCAATAACCATGCTTATTGTAACTCCAAGTGACGAATGCTAAAATCATCAACCTCTGCTAACGGCTACCCACTTAGAACTTCACCACTACCCCAACGGTCGTCACATCGATGTAATCCAAGCATACTCATGTAACTCGTAGGTTCACCATTACACTGGCCATGTGTAATTATGAACGTACCGTACATGATCATCCTTGGTACTCATGACACGATTCTCGTTCCTAGTGACTCCAGTATCCTCCAAACATCCAATCTCAAGGTGCCTATTGGTGCAATTCTCTCTTTCAATCCCTTAAAACAACACTAGTTTGAGTCTAGGCATCCAAAATCAACACCTAATTCTCTCAAACTTAAGCTCTGATACCAACTTGTAACACCCTCAAATTTGGTAAGAGCAACTGATAAAATTTTCGATAAAACATCAAATAAAACACAACATTTCTTCCCACAAATCAAACTCAAAATGCCTCAAATATAAAATTCGATAAATCACCTCAATAAAAACAGACTCCAATAATACACAAAAACTAAACCACAGTCGGGTGCTACATAACCCCCAAACGTAAGTTGCTCTAAATGCGGAAGACTTCACTAAGATAAACACTCTTCGAACACACAACTAGCACTCTTGCTTCACAGCGTCACTAGGATTATTCCCAACCAAAACCTATTGCACATGCCGACAAATAAAAAGGTTAGGCTAACGCCTAGTGAGTTCAAGAGTTTTCCACATGGATAAAGATATCGTTGAAAAGAAGTAATGCAATTCAAAACAAAATCTTTCAAATAATCACTTTGGGTATAACAGGACTCGTTCTCCAACCTTATGCATTTTACAAAGATGAACACCTCAATACAAGACATTCTTTATAACATAATGCATCTTAAAACTCACTCAAAGGGATGTAACATCGACTTCCATTTTGTGAAAAGATGAATGATATTTCGTATTACAAGACACCCAACACATGAATGTGACTCAACACTACACACACAAAATTATGGACAATAATCCACCAATAAAAGACATCACCAAAAACATAAATATAAAAGACCCAGCCCAAAAACAACACCTTTCGGTGACGGGGGATACCCGATTCCATTTAATGTGACGGACACAAAGTAAGCCACACATTATGTTAAATTGTTATTAAGTATCGAGCTCAGTATCTTTCAGCATTCACTCATAGATACTTGCACGGAGGACTTACACCATACCGAAGATGCCTAACCGCGCCGCAATGGGGAAAACTAAGTGTTCCACCATCGGACAAAGTAATAAAAGTATCGAGCTCAGCCACTTTTAGCATACACCCATAGATACTTGCACGAAGGGCTTACACCTCATCCGATACCTAACATGCCACGATGTGGAAAACTAGTCATTCCAACATCGAACAAAATAACAAAAGTGCTCATGGATCCACAGCAGACAGGGCTGAAACATAACGTGACCCAAAATGAATGACGCACGCACTTAAAATATGAAATCTTCAATAATCCCACGTTATGACCAAAGCTCTACGTTGAGCTATCAAAATTGGAAAAATGTCCCCAAAACCCAATCGTAATTAAGTACCGAGCCATAGGCTCAAATAACCAAAGGACTCGTTGTCAAAAACAACAAAATGCAATAAAACGAACTCGACCAACGTTTATGCAAACCCGAGATCCAAAGTACACGACCAAACTCCAACACAACTTAAAATAAGACCGATCGTTTCCCAAAACATGGTTATACCATTGACCTCTTTTTAAAACGTCTCATAACACGAGCTATGCATATTTCCAACCAACACTAAAATGCATTTTACCAAGAAATCTCCGTTTATTAAATAAATTATTTAAAACACTCTCATTTATGACTTAATTAACAATATGTCCAAAATCTTCAGATATGGGTGTTTTACAAGGTTTATAAATCTAAACACTTCAATTAATCACAAGTTACCAAATAACTCAACAGTTCATAATTTCATGTAAAACACATAAATACTTTAAAATAGACATTTTGGCATGTACAACGTTTTCGCAAATCAACTTGAACTCACCTGGCTAGGTTAAGTTAAACCTAGGTTCCATATCCAACCATTAGCCTCCAATATTATAGACTCCACCATTCCAAGTTATCATCCACAAAAGCTAGAGTTTCCAAATAGCCCATTTCTTCAAGTCTAGAAAAAGCAACATCAAGTAAGACTCTTAGATCTACAAAGATCCTTATACTAATGCTTAGATTACCCGAAGAAACTTACTCCTTTAGATGTTGAGACCTTCCACCCAAAGTTATTCAAATCCAAGCTTCCAACACCAAACCTTCATGTGCCTTTAGGATAGATCCACCATGGATGCTCCAAAATACTGTTGGGAACTAAAGAATTCATCAAGTATGGTTAATGCTGCTAGTTCAGAATTACTACTGCTAGAGGACTTCAAAGTTAATACTGCTGAGTATTACTACTGCTAGTAGAATTAATACTTCTAGTCAAAGTTAGTGCTGCTTGAACAAAGTTAGTACTGCTTAGCTAGTTAGTACTGCTAGTGGTTAGTACTGCTTAGTAGTTAATGCTGCTTGTGATTAATGTTGCTTATGAAGTGGAGATTTGGATAGAGAGGATGACAGCTGTAAAGAATAAAGATATTCATGGAAGGATTGAAGATAACTATGCAAGATATACTGAAGATATTCTATTTTTTTGTAATTATCTTTTTGTTCAGTATATGTATAGATTTGACAGAATAGTTTAGATATAGATTTAATTCTAAGTTTTTGAAATAGAGAGAATCAACCTCAAGGCATAGATCCTAATTCTAGAGAAGTAGAATTCGTCTTGAAAGAGCTTGTTCTTCAAGATTGAGGTTGTGTGTGTAATCTTGTGATTTTAATACAAGTTTGCAAGTTGTTAATCAAATACTGTTTGTTTACTGTTACATTGAATATCAAAGTGTTATTCCGCAACTTCTTTGATATTGTTTCTGAGACTTTATTCTTGTTGAGAATTCGATCCTGACAAATACTATCTCCAAGCTCCCAAAATCGTCCAAGGAGAGAAGTGAGGAGAAGGAGTGAAATGAGAGAAGTGGGAAGGGGATGTGAGAATGAGAAAGCCCTAGAAAATGGGTATTAAATCGTCAGACTACTCCCGCGGCCTTGGCCACGACCTCCAAGCCGCGGGCCAAGCCACGCGTGCTACATAGAAGCACACAACAGTGAGTTGCGCGGGTTTAGCCGCGGGCTAAGCCGCGCATGTTCCTGGAGCACCTTCTCACCTTTCGCGATGAACCGTTCCCCGATCGTTTCTCTCGGTCGATCGCTGACTGTTTTCATTAGTTGATCATTGACCGTCCTATTAGAATTTACGGGTGTTACACAATCCACACTGATAATGGCACAGAATTCAAGAACAAGGTAATAGACTTATATCTAGATTCAGTTGGAATCAAGCATACCTTCTCTGCATCTCGGACTCCACAACAGAATGGGGTGGTACAAAGGTGCAACAGAACGTTATTTGAAGCAACTCTCACGATGCCTGAGTCAATCCAATCTGCATCTCATTCTGTGGCCTGAAGTCGTTGCCACTACATGTTACACATAAAATAGATCAAACATACACAAGTGGTTTGATAAAACACCTTATGAGCTTATTAACAATAGAATAACAAGCATCAAATATTTTCATACTTTTAGATGTAGGTGGTTTATTCTTAATGACAAAGAGGATCTCGGCAAGTTCAATCCAAAAGCTGATGAGGCAATCTTCATTGGATATTCTTTAGATTCCGCAACATATAGAGTGTACAATCAAAGAACTAAATATGTGTCTAAGATCGTAAATGTAACATTTGATGAATTAGAAGAATTGGCTTCTAAACAAATCAGTTCAGAACCCGTATTAACCATTGTATTAGCTTCTGAACAACTCCGTTAAGAACCTGTACAAAACCAAGTTAATCTAAATCGTGCTTCTACATCGAAGTCTAATATTTCTGATATGTATTTCCTTTTTGAGAACTTTTATGATGAATACTTTGGCATTTATAATTCTACATCTACTGTTTCAAACAACGAAGAAGTTTCAAGAGCCGAGGACCTAGTTTCATTGTATGGTCCTTCAACTCATATTGCTGCATCGACTCCCCAAGTTCTAAAAGAAAGTTCTACTTCAAGTGAAGACACTCCAATTCCTACTCAATTAGAAGTTCCTGTGTCTGAGTCAATTCCTGAAACATCACAAGTTTAGTCATCTGATGATCCTGAGATTGCATCTACAGTAGCAAATCAGACAGCTGAGAATTCTGGAATAGTGTCTCCACCTGAATATATTCAGCACACCTCCCAAGATGGATATATTGATCCTCAAGGTGATCAATCAATATATACACCACTCCCACACACTCATAGGTGGACAAAGGATCACCGGTACACCAAATAACTAAAGATCTTTCATTACCGATTCGAACCAGATCTGCTTCAGCCAATGAGTGTTTTTATGCTACCTTCCTGAGAAATATTGAGCCAAATAAGGTTTCAGAAGCTTTAGATGATCCGAACTTGATTGCAGCAATGCGAGAAGAGTTTAATCAGTTTGAGACTCTGAAGGTATGGCACTCGTTCATCTTCCTAAGGACAAGACCATCCATCGGTACCAAATAGGTGTTTAAAAATAAGAAGATGAAGACGAAGTTGTAGTACGAAACAAAGCAAGACTTGTTGCCAAGGGATACAGAAAACGGTATTGATTATGATGAGACATTTGCACCTGTCGCAAGAATAGAATCCATCTGAATGTTCCTGGATTAAGCAGCGCATAAGAACTTCACAGTGTTCTAGATGGATGTGAAGACGGTTTTCTTGAACGACATTCTAAAAAAAGAAGTCTATGTCTCACAACCAGAGGGTTTTGTTGATGAATCCAAACCGAATCATATGTATATTCTCGACAAATCTCTTTATGGTCTTAAGCAAGCCCATCGCGTATGGTATGACGTTCTTTCAAAATTCCTTATCAAGTCTTGCTTCTCAGTAGTATGACAATGCCAAGATCTACAAGGATAAGACCAAAAGATGGTATGATAAGAGGATTATGTAAAAAGATTTCAAAATTGGTCAAAAGGTTTTGTTGTACAACTCAAGATTAAAACTACATTTAGCTACTTAATAAGATAAGAAGACCCATAAAAAGATCAAATATAGATTATGTTCCTGCAGAAGTATCTACTCCTTACGGAATCTCAGGTGTCAAAGTGTGGATTTCATATAGTCAAAAATAAAGGGGACGTGCTATATCTGAAACGGAAAATCAAAAAATTCACTTCAAATTTCGGACCTCAACATCCTGTTGCTCATGGAATCACAAGATCGAGAGGAGCCATCTTGATTCGGACTAGAGGAGGAAGGAACCTTAGCCCATAGGTTCCCTTATGAGAAGGAGTCAAGAAGATAGGAGGGAGTCAGGGAGGATAGCTATGATCCTGCCCCTCCTAGGGTTCTAATTTTAGTTTGAGGTTACATTGGAGTCTCTGACTAGTCCATTTATAATCCCTTTTAAGATTCTGGGTAACTAGATCGCCTCGCCTTCCTGGAAATTAAGATCAAAATGGACTGGAGCTTTTGAAATCAAGCATGTTTTTCCATATGGAGTTGTTGAACTAATTGATCTAAGCAATGGATCCTCATTCAAAGTCAATGGACAAAGAATATAATCTTTTTTGAATGCCACAACACCTATAGATCCTCATTCAAAGTCAATGGACAAAGAATATAATCTTTTTTGGATGCTACAACACCTATAGGGTCATCCTCTATAATGCAGCTCCAACCCATCAAATCCATGATTTTTGGACTCCTAAAAGTCTAAATGCACATATGTAAATAGTGTTTCCTATTTCACTCAAAGATAGAGGAAAATATTATTATAACTCTTTGCATCCAGATTCAGTTGATATTTGGATTAATATGGCTGAAAAGTTTTTAAAAATATATTTGCCACCAATACGTAATGCTAAAGTCCATAAATGAAATTTGCATGTTTAGAAAAATGGACAATGAAGCGGTTCTAGATGCTTGGGAAAGGTTTAAAGTGTTGTTAACGAAATGCCCTCACCATGGCATTCCCTACTGCATACAACTAGAGACATTCTACAATGGTTTAAATACTATTGCTAAATAGATGGTCGATGCTACAGTAGCGGGAGCCTTTACCTCTAATACTTATAATGATGGATATAATATTTTGAAAAAGATTTCAAACAACAATGGTCATTAGGCATATCCACGTACAATAGTACCTAAAAAGATAGTAGGTGGTATTCATGAAGTAGATCCTTATACTGGACAACTCACCTCAATGGCCAAATTTAAAGGGAATAAGAAACGTTTAAAATATCATATCTGAAAAACCAAAATGAATGCTTTAAAAATACGATGCAAAAAATAAGAATAGAATCAAAATACATTGATGTTTCAACAATTTGCCCTGCCTATACAAAACCACAACAATTAGTTTTTTTTATATATATAATCTCTTTCTAAAAGGTTTATGTTTTTAAAATTGATATAATTCATAATTCAAATTTAAGAAAAGGGTAAGAGCTTAGAGTATCAAAAGTCAAAATCTCTAAAAAGAATTACATCCAACTTCAACATTTTTTTTCTATTTTAGCAATTCTAGCATTAACTATATTATTAAAATTAGGGATGCTCAAAAAAACGGTCGGACCGCTCAAATTGGTCGAACTAAGTCGAATCGGACCGTTTTTTGCAGTTTAAGCAGTCTGGTGGTCCTATCCGAGTGTCCGGTCTGAAAAATACACAAACCGCTGGGTCTAGTCCGGTCTGCGGTTTGAACGTTTTTTTAGAGGTGAACCGATAGCCAAAATATACATGTATTAATTATATTTAGTTTTTATGTTTTATGCTAACTATTATGGCCCAATTAAAAAAAAGTTCGTCCAATACATTAAGTTTTTTAGTTTTCACTTTTTAATTGTTCGCGTTCCTTACATCGGCAAAATTCCAAAATCCTTCAAAAATCAAAATCTAAAACTGCAAATCGTCTTTCGACTTGCTAAGTGTTTGTCCAAAATTCCAACTATTGTTGGCGAACTTGTTTATTTTTTTTTAAATTGCTTAATGTTATTTTAATTTTGAAGATAGATATTTCTTTTATGTTTCAGTGTAGTTTTTTTTAATAATTGATAGTGCACAAATATGTTGGATCCAAGATCATGGCAAAGTCAAAGTCAATACCCAAGTCAAAGCCTCCCAGTCAAAGTCAAAACTCAAGGTCAAATAAAGTCTGAATTTTTAGTGTTTTTAGATCGAAAACTTCACCTGATCGATACCTGATCGATCAGGTATACGATTCAAGTCTGAAACTTCACCAATTCACATAGATCACTCAAGAACTCGCGTAGATCACTCAAGAACTCGCAAGATCCAAAGATTTCGCATAGAGAATTCGCATAGTAGTTGATTTGTGAATTTGACAAGTGTAGAATTCACATAGACTTATATACGAATTGTATAGAATTCATATCAGCCTATGTACGAAAATATCAGAATTCGCATAGCAAATTTGAGTGAAATTTGTCTAAGGACAGAATTGGCATAGTGCTAGATACGAGAAGTGAAGAATTCGCATATGCCTACATGAGAAAAGGTGGAATTCGCATAAGCCTACGTGCGAAAAGTGAGGATTTCGCATCAAGCATCTTAAGAATTTCTTCAAAATTCGCATAGAAGATTGGAAAATTTTACTAAGTATAGATTTCGCATCTCTCAGTTGTGCGAAAATCTCATGCGAAAAGTTGGTGTTCAAGAAAATTCTAAGTCAACATTTCGAATATAGTTGTGTGCGAATTTATCTGAATTCGCATATAGCTACGTCTGAATTTCTAAGATTTCACATCTCATTACATGCGAATTTTCCAAGTTTTTAGTGGTGTGCGAATTTTTCCAGGTCTGCGAATTTCTTCAGTGTGTGAATTGTGGAAGTTGTGTGAATTGTTCTAGCTACTGTGGTGTGAAGATTCCTGCCTTAGGAAATTTTTGGAAATTTTTTCTGAGAATTTTTTATTGTTGATTTCTTTCTATCTAACGATCGTTTGTGCATATGTTATCAATATGGGATATTTTGACGATGAAGAATAAATTATTAAACTCAAAACAGAGAATGAAAATATCACTTCATCTGTTGATTATTATTCAAATAGATCAAAGAAATATCATGCTGAAAAGAGATTGCTACGTGAAGAAGTAAATGAGTTAAAGAAGATTAATGAGGATCTTCAGAAGCATATTTCTGATTCTCAACAATGAAAAGATGGTAAGAGCAATGAAGAGAAATCAAAGGCTATGGAAAAAGAAAATATTGATTTGAAAAGTAAGATTTCAGTTTTGGAAGCTCAAATTGTCAAAATCCAGCAAGAAGATTCTGTCAGTAGGAATGAGGAGACAGCTAAGAGTTTGGAAAGTGCTAATGCATAACTGAAAAAGAAGATTTCAGATTTGGAACAGAAGATTACCAAAAACAAATATGAATTTGAAAAAGAAAAGAAAGGATTTGCATATAAATTTTCTGAATTCTCAAGATAGATTTTCGAGGAAATAAAAGTTGTTGAACTTAAATGTGTAAAACTTTCTCAACAAGTGTCAGATTTTGAGAAAGTAATCATTTTAGAAAGAGACAAGTTTGCAAAAGAGAAGAAGTTAATTGAATAGAAAAATGTAGGATTTTTCAAAGAAATATCCGATCAAAGAAAGAATGTTGAGAAAGATTTTGAGGAAGAAAGGAAGATTTTTGAGTCAGTGATTAGTAAGCTTACAGAGTCATTATCTGAACTTTCAACATGTGCCTTGAAAGAGAAGAACACGAAGTCTGAATTTCAGAAAAAGATTGACCTGCTCATCAAGGAAAGGAACAGTTTATCTTCCAAGATAATAGAACTTGAAGATATTGTCTCTAAGGTGGTTTTAACTGAGCAGAAGACTCCAGATTCAATTCTTGAAACACCTAGAGATGATTCAACTGATTCAAAATGCTCATTTAAGACAGCATCAAGTTCATATCATACAACTGTTTCTACAAAAAGGTTAGTTAATTCAAATGATCAGATTCGTACTACTAACCTTTTCTATGATCGGAATGTGGATGGTTCAGGTACATAAATAAGAAGAAGAAAAGGAAATGAAAAGTTAGTATGGAGAGTAAAAGCAACTTCTGATGAGAAGAATGGTAAGAAATCATTTGTACATACATCAAATGCCAGGAAGAACAATGTTCCAAAAGGTAAACCTGATTTTGTTTATTCTAGAAATCAATTACTCAGGTTAGCTCAAAAGAAGAGTTATTGTTCTTAATGTCGTGAAAATGATTGTGTTCATACCGCTTCTGATCATTACTGGTATGGTTCTTATTATATTACTCCTAATAGAACTGCAACTAACAAACATGGACCCAAATACCAGTGGGTACCAAAGCCAAAAGATCCATCTGTGTTGCAGGCACCTCAAGTCTGGGGGGAGTAAAGGAACCATGGCTTTTGGACAATACAGTTCAAAACCCGTTCCTCAATGCTGAGAAGATAGACTTCTGAGTAAATCAGCTCAGGACTCGTTTTTCAATGTCAAAGAGTTTGACTTCTAAACAAAGCAGTCTAGGACTCGTACCTCAAAGATCAAGTTTGACTTTTAAACAAAACAATTTAGGACTCATACTTCAACGATCAATAGAAAGTGTACTCCGATGCATCAAAAGAGATGATCAACCTTCAAGGGGGAGTATACATATTACCTCTACTGATAATATTACGAATACATATTTTCAGGGGGAGTAATTGACTTCTGATTACATCTGATTAGAACTCGTTCTTAAAAGTTTTACTGTTTTTATGTCTTTATTTTTCAATAAAGTTTGTGAATAAGACTTTGTACTTTGACAATTTTTTTTACTGCTTGCAGATTTTGAGGGGGAGCTTACACGGTTAGTTAATAATGACTTGGGGAGGAACTATGATTGCTATATTCATAATTTGATTGAGCTTCAATATTTCACAAACCGTGTGTTTCCAAAGATAAATACTTGTGTATTATCTTTTCTATATATTGTCAAGTATTCACACCCACCGGTTTAGTACTTTTATTGACTAAGTTCTTACCATGTCTCAAATTAAAATTATTTTCGATGGTAAGACACCTCGTTTGAAATTCAAAGTTTGTTGAGCATTAATTCTTTCAAAACGTTTCTTTCAATGTGTATTATCGTTTTTTTCGAAGACAATACGATTCCAATGTGTCCAAATGAGATACGTAAACACCCACCTCACTTTTGTCCATAGCTTAGGACAACCCACATCTTCCCCCCCCCCCCCCCCCCCACTTCACTTCCAAAATCTAACAGCTCATTAAACGAACCAATGCTTCCAAAATCCACACTCCACTAACGTGTTACCGCTTGCCACATCTTTTTAACCTCATCGCATCGATAAAGAGCATGATCCACACCTCCTGGCACGGTAGTCTTCGTAGTCTCGCCCTCCAAATAAAGATTCCTATTTTCTTAGGAATTATCCTCGACCATCTTGTTTCCACTTCACCACCGTCCGCAACCACCATTTTTTCCTTTATCACTGTCTTCAAGCCAATAACCGAGAATTTCCCATTCGGTCCTTGAAGCCATTTGTCTTTATCATTTCCATTTGGGTTTGGCCTCCAAACTTGTAACAAAGAGAGAAGGTCATCAAGTTCACACCTTTCCCTCCCCCATGGTTCCCTTCTCCACTCCCATCTCCACCTCCAATCCTCACCCACCCGCTCCCTCCTCTCGGCTATTGACACCTCCTTTTTTGATTCAAGGCGCCATAGCTGTTTGAATTTATCGGCTAACAATTCACTCGTAAGCCATCTATCCGACCAAAACCTAGTCTCACTCCCGTTCCCGACATCTTTCCCAAACAAAGAAGAAAAGTTGATCCCTAAGCCCTCCAAGTCTCTACCCACTTTTACGATTCCAATCCAAATCGATTTCCCACCCAAGTACCGAACACCATATATTTGTTATTTATTTACGTATAACTAGATAAATTTATTTACTTAAATTAAAATTAGATCCAATAAAACAAAATAAATAACACTACATAAAAACAATGAATACATCAGAATTAATAAATATATTTTAAAATTATTAATTTTTATAAATATGTTTTATAGATTTATTAAGACTAAATATAATAAAATAACCAGAAACAATAATCGATGACAAAAGGAGAAAAAAAGTTAGGTCTTTACACACGAAGTTGGTTTCTTGTTAAAAAAACCGTAATTGGTTAAAAAACTATGTTCATATTAATTTTTATTTTATTTTTTTGTAAAACCTTGGCATAAAATTGTATTAAATACCTTTGTTGTTATGAATGCTCTAATATTTAATGGGATACGTGTCCCAATTGGTCCAAAATAGTTGGATTAATATGACTCACAAAATGAGAGTGAGAACATATTAAATGGTTTACCAACATTCACAAGGGTATTAAAAGTGGTGGTCTAGGGCCCAACATTTTCTTTCTTGGATTCTTTGGGTCAAAGGTGTTGGATAACTCACTAAAATGAGTTTAAATCGATAGTAATAATTCATATATTGAATATAATTATAAGGGTTATGTTTCGAAAAAAAAAAAAAAAAAACTAGCTTATAAGCTAACTTATCAGCTAGTATACATGTTTGGATGACCATAAGCTAGCTTATTGAAACGCTACTTAAAGTAGTGTTTTAAAAAGTTAGCTTATCAGCTACAAGCTAGCTTATAAGTTAGTTTGTCAAACAAAGCCAAATTTTATTATTAAAATGATAATCAATTTTTTTTAGAATAAAATAATATAAAAGGTTGTAATATTTGAATATATTTTAAACAATTTCTAAATATTTTGATCTGTTTAGATTTTTACTAAATTTGTTAGTTTTGCCCATTTGACATGTAATTGGCAGAATATACCACTAATTTTATGAATTTTGTTATAAATTAACTGAAACTTTTTTTTCTTTCTAATTTTGGGGTTTTTTTATTATGTTAATTTTTATAGTAATTTGATATATCATATTACCTCTAATGCGAATCCAAAATTCCCTTCAGTGGTAGCTTAAAATGATAACCTCAATATTAAATAAAATAAATACTTTTTTATAAATTAAAATATAAAATAATTAGAAGAAAATAAGCGTAATTACAAAATAAACTAAAACTAATTATAAGATATTTGATGGACAAGTGTGTTCTCATCGTTTTTTAACACAAATGTTAACGAGAGAGCTATGTAATGACGTAAAGATTGTTCAGAACTAATATTAAGCAATGTTCTAAAAAACTCGTCGCACAGCCGTCATGGCGCGCCATGGCACCAAGGCTTGTGTCTCACGCCACGTTAAGCCCGTGGCACGCCATGTCCAAATGTACAATTTCATAATGCAATATTTTTTTTACGTTTTTAATGCCTTATTTGCAAAATTTTTAATATATATCATAATTTAACTTGCTTATTACTATTGACTCATTGAGTAACACTACAAAACATATGTTTTTATATATAATGATATATATGAATTAGAAAAATGACGCCATAAGTCACACCTTGAAAACGCCATGGCTTCGTCGTGGCTCCTAAGGCTTGAGGTTTGGCTTCGCCGCCACACCACACCTCACGCCATTTAGAACCTTGATATTAAGTTAATGAAAAATAGAATATCAATAGGTTGTAGCATCAAGTGGATATCGTGTTGGTTTATGAGAAAGGCCTATCCCACATATATAGATGAGATTCATAACCTATAAATTAAACGTTTATATACCATAGGTCAAGTGAATACGTTACCATTTATTGGCAGAAAGGCTTTCTCCATATGCACGTGCAATTGTGCTGCGAATACAAAGGTTATGCCAACGTTGTTTGAAAAGTTGAAATAGTTTTTGGTCATTTGACTCGAGATCACTAAGAAATCAACAAACTATATATATATAACCATAGGTTCAAATCAGAAATGTTAAATATATGAGAACTAAAAAAGTAAACCTAGCCCTTTATATGGTCAAGATCGGATTTTACTGGTCAAGAATTACGGCTTTGGCTAATTAAAATTTGCTGCTATGCCAAAAATAGAGTATCTTTTAGAAATAGGCAGCAAACAGGTTCATATTTGAACCTGTGTGATTCATATATAAACTACATGTTCATATGTGAACTCGTGTAATTCACATATGAACTATTTTAACTGATTCATATATGAACTCTTGTGATTCACATATGAACTAATTAATTAATTTACATATGAACTAATTAACTGATTCACATATGGACTGTTAATGCCAAAAATCGTCCAAATGATGACTTAAGGTCGGTGTGGAGCTTTTAACAACTAAAGTAAGGATCAAGCGACAAATCGTACGACTAACGGTAGATAAAGCAAATAACACAATTGATTTGTGACGCAGAAAACCCTGTCGAGGGTAAAAACCACGAACGATAGCAGTGATCGTCAATTCACTATGGACGTCAAACAGGGACGTCGCCCTTTAGAAAAAGCGGTCAATAGTACAATTGATGGTAATATAAGTTAAGTACAAGCAAATCGTAAGATTATCTAGTCTGTCGTGAAGTGGAGCACTTCGTCTAGAGTTCTTGCTCGAGAGAAAATAATGTAACACCCCAATTTCTGGGTAAGCAATCACTACCTTAACTATGTATTTCGCTTATAGTATGGTTTTAGTACTTAGTTACCTTGAAATCTGTCTTTTGTGGGGGTGGAGTGTGTAGCCGAAGAAGAGGGCAAAAGGAGCAACAGTGCTCCACACGGCTCTCTACGCGACCCAAGTCGCACCGCCACCCGCACGGGGCTCTACCCTCGTGCGACTCCAGTGCTTGGCACGACCCT
The DNA here is from genome assembly GCA_954870635.1 of Arctium minus. NCBI lineage: Eukaryota > Viridiplantae > Streptophyta > Magnoliopsida > Asterales > Asteraceae > Arctium > Arctium minus. The sequence continues at coordinate 36,629,832 of OX941087.1, read as the reverse complement.
TCGCGTAAGTCCAGGCGCGCGGGTATCCGACCACTGGTTGATTTAAAAAGGGGAAATCGGCCAATCTGATTATTTTCACCCAAAACCACTTCTCAAAACTCTCTCTTCTTCTCCCTCTTCATTAAATCCAATCTACAACATTTATTACTACTTCTCCCTTTAAATCTTCAAGTTGGAATAATCATCTAAAGGTTTGGAAGTCTAAGGTTCAAAGATATATCATCTCACCATCTTCATCTTCAACCTCAAGGCTTCATCTCAATTTTTAGGGTTTTACCATTTTAGAGTTTTTACATCACAAACTCATTTGGTGAGTCTCCTAACCTCCACTTTACCATAAATATGTATATTTGCTAATATGATAATTGTAGGTAAACTTGGAATTAACATAAAAGTTAGGGTTTTGGTAAATCTTGCTAGTGTATGAGTATTTGTTCTTGTGGGAAGTATTAAATATCATAAAGGTTCCTATGTACACATAGAGTTGTAAAATGAGCAATAAATTGGCAAAGAACCATATTTTACAAAGTGGGTTTTGGTTATAAATGACTATGTTGTATCTAGGTTTATCACCTTAGTGTAATGGCTCCTTTTGTAGGCAAACGAATCATGTGGTTTTAATATGAGCATGAAATGTGTATTACTATGCTTTGGAAAGGAATATGTTATGCATGATAAATACTATCCTTACTTGGTCATGACCTAAATGTGGAGTTGATATCTATCTCCTTGTGCACGAGGATTTAGATGGCATGATATACTTGGTTATAATTCATGACCATCTTGGTAACTAGCAAGTAGACAATAGGGGACGCCAGTCTTTGAGGCGTAACTCGTCTAGATTGGATAGGCATTGATGTCCGTAAGTCCTTGAGGTGTAACTCAACTGAGTAGGCAATAAAGGCATAAACGGTTTGAGGATTGTGATGTCTTTCATGGTATGGGAACTAGAACCGGGACATAAGGTGTAATCCAATAACGTCGCGGGTGACCCCATTCACGTGTTCTCGTCACCCAAGATGGAAACGGGTCTCCCCTGTATTTCAAGAAGTATATCTTTTTATTTTGTTTAGGTGTGGAATATCTTTTCCAAGTTGAATGTTGGCATTGGTTCAATCCTTCGGGTGCTTCGGTAACAAATAATTATGTTATAAATGCTTACATTATGAACTGTTGAATATTTACAATATCACTAGACTTTGGTCTAACACTTGTTTTGGTGTTTAATGGCTCACAGGTCCTACTAGTGGTGTGCATAGGGCACCTTGATTCGCCGGGCGTGTACCTAGGAATCTTGGAGGACCGGGCTTTTGGGAATCTTGTGAGAAGAGCGTTTTGGAGTCATAGTGACACCCACCTTAATCTGGTTTTAATTAATGATCTAGATTAAATAGATTATCGTGTAATATGTCTTATTCTCCCGCTACTTTACTGATGCAACTACCCCAACTTCATTGGGTATTAGTCATTCTTATTTGTTGGATTTAGAAACCTTCATATTTTAGAAGTAATATTGTTGAAATTTTAAGTTTTAAATTACCCAAATTCTTAGGGTGTTACAAGTTGGTATCAGAGCTCTAGTTTAATTGAACTAGGTATGTAAATTTCGATGCCTAGACTTAAGCTGAGACCATTAGGTTGTGAATTGTGAGAGTCGGGTAGAATTTTAAGATGGGACGACCTTAGAGTCGACGGAAACTATGGCGTTGAGAATTATAAAAGTGGTAGCGAGAATACTTATGTGGTGTATGTTCATAATTTCAATTAGCTACTGCTATTATGAATATGCGGTTACGTGAGCATGCTTGAATTACTATGATTATGATGATCGATGCACTATATTAGTACGTTTCTTATGTATAATCTTGTGTAGCTCATCTCTTACTCTCTCTCGATTGTGTGACAGACCGAAATGGTAAATACACAGAGTCATCTTCAATCATCTTCGGAGAGCCAAGTCGTGATCGAATCCACGGCCGATTGTTAGTGCACAAAATATGTTGGATCCAAGATCATGGAAATTGAAAGTCATATGCCTAAGTCAAAGTCTCATTGCAAAGTCAAAGTTGCTAATAGAGGAAAGTCAAAGTCAAGCAAGTCAAATAGTTTAGTTGTTAGTTGTCTTTGTAAACTAGTATGTATAAATAGTTTTTGCTTCCTTGTACGCATTAAGCACCTTGATAGATTTTACATTCTAGTGAGAGAAATATTGAAAGAGAGAGCATTTTGTATTCATTGAATTCAAGATCAATATATATGACAATTGTGATTGAATTCTTGTGTTGTTCATCTTGATTTGCACACATTCTGGGAATAATAATTGGTATCAGAGCAAGCACAGTTCAGAAATCAATCAAAGAATCTGAAGATTTTGGTCGAACATCAAGAACTCGCAAAGCAATCTGTCAAGGATCGAATTTTATGATTTAGTGGTGTTTTGGATGGAAGATTGATAACTTTGTACTCGATTTCGGTTCTAGAATAGATTTGATTTGAATCATTTATCCTAATTCACAACCATTAGTGTGAATTTTGGATTTTTGTTGATATTTTGTTCGTGTTTTGAAAAGACTGTGGTTAGATCAAAATTTTATCTTGAGTGATTTTTTGGTGAAATGTTGTATTAGAAAAGTGTTCAGAATCACATCGAGGATCAATCTGCAGAGTTTGGTCATCAAATTCGAAGGTTTTAAGGATTTAAGGCTGAAAAAGTTGGTTCAAACTCGAAATATTGAAGAACTCGCAAGATTTAGAGAAGTCGCAAGCTTCTTGAAGAACTCGCAAGATTCATATCTGAAGAACTCGCAAGCTTCTTGAATTTTTGATTGTATGAATTTTTCTAAGGCAAGAACTCGCAGAGTGTGATGTACGACGAGCTCAGAAGTCGCAAGGTTTGGCTTACGACAAGCTACTTATCACAAGTCACTATATGCGACAAGTTACTGTTCATTTTCTTTGGTCTGCGTCAAGTTCGAGAACTCGCAAGACAAGGCTTACGACAAGTGTCTGCGACAAGTTTTTTGATCGAAAATTTTCTAAGTATAGAACTCGTACGCATTGCGACAAGTTATTTGCCTGAATTTTTTTCTAAGTGTAGAACTCGCAAGAGGATTCAAGCTCAGAACTCACAAGCTTCAGCCTGCGACAAGTTTGGAACTCGCAATCTTCAACCTGCGACAAGTAAGAACTCGCAAGTTTCCTTCTGCGAGTTCCTCTCTTCATAGTTCAAAGGGTTTGCGACAAGTTACTTGAAAGGGTTTTGCGACAAGTGTTTCTCTGTGGTCTGCGACTTCTGTACTTAGTCAATTTTTGGCTAAGTTCAGAATTTTGAAAAAAAAATTATGATTCTGTGTTTAAAGATATGTGTTGTTGATCAACATGACTTCAAAGGATGCTCTTTCAATTGGTACTGATGTCAAACCACCCGTTCTCTTCAAGGGTGAGTACGAGCAATGGAATGATAGATTTCTGGATTTCATAGATAGACATGAAAATGGAGAATTCATCAAATAGTCTATTGATGAGGTTCTGATGAAACCAGTAACTGCTATTGTGCCGGATGAGGAAAATGAGAGTTCGGACAGTGAAGATGGTGCTGAGAACCGAGGGCTAAAGACCAAAGAGATTATTGTTGATTTTTCAAGTTATACACCTGAACAAAAGAAGAGATATAAGGCAGATAAACATGCAAGATATCTACTTCTACAGAGTATACCAAATGAGATCTACATAAAGATTGACGGCTACAAGGCTACTGCAAAGAAGATGTGGGATCAATTGGAGAAAATGATGATGGGTTCAAAGGTTGGAAATCAAATGAAGGTGTTTAGCAGCATAAATAACTATAAAGAGTTCAAAGCCAAAGTTGGAGAAAGTTTGGAAGAAACATATGAAAGATTTGTTTCTCTACTGAATGAGATTTCCAAGAACAAGGTAAAGAAGAAGCAAATTGAGAATAATGTAAAGTTTTTGAGTGTGTTGCAGCCGGAGTGGAAGAAGCATACACGACAGATGAAACAAATGAAAGATCTGAGTGAGATTCCTCTACATGAGGTTTATGAAACTCTGAGACAGAATGAAGATGAGGTAGAAGAGGAGAGAAAAGAGAAAAATAAAAGTGAGAAGCCTGTGCATGATCCAGTTGCCTTGGTAGTGGAGAAAGAGAAAGAGAAAGAGAAGAAAGATAAAAAGAAGAAAAAGAAGATAGTGGTTTCTAGTACTGATGATACTGACAGTAATGATTCAGATTCTGATGATGGGAAAAATCTGAAGACAGTTCAAAGAAAGGGGAGATGAACTGCTTATCTTTGTGAAGATGATAAAGTGGGAGATTGAATTTGTTAACAATCAGAGAAAGGGAGATATTGTTCGTTAATGCTAAATTTCTTTTTGAATATGATCTTGAATCCAAAGGGGGATATTGTTAGTGCACAAAATATGTTGCATCCAATATCATGGAAATTGAAAGTCAATTGCCCAAGTCAAAGCCTCATTGCAAAGTCAAAGTTGCTAATAGAGGAAAATCAAAGTCAAGCAAGTCAAATAGTTTAGTTGTTAGTTGTCTATGTAAACTAGTATGTATAAATAGTTTTTGCTTCCTTGTAAGCATTAAGCACCATGATAGATTGTTAATCAATAAATCCCAATCAATCAAGCTAATTACTCAAGATTAAGAAATAAAGATCAAGAACTAGAGAGAGTCTAGAGAGAGAAAGTAGATCTTGAATATCACCAATACTGAATATTACAATATGAGCTGCGTTGTTACAAGCTTACACAAGACAAACCTATTTATACAACCTAACTAATACAAGACTTAATGACAAAGTAAACTAAACAAGCTTTGACTATTACATGACTTTGACATTGTTGACTTTTACATCTTTGACTTTCCATATTAAATCTTGGATACAATATTTGGACTTAACAATCTCCCCCTTTGTATTCAAGATTTAATAAAAATTTGATACAGATCTTCAGCTCTTGATTCTTCAGCTTTTGTCACTTGAACTTTGAACTTTGAATCTTTCACAGTCTTCAGTCTTTCAGCCTTTGAAGAATCTTGGAAAATCTTTTTCTCTTTGTAGCTTTGTAAGTCAACATGCCTTGAACAGGATCATAATTCTTGAAACGTTTGAAAACCTCTTTGAAGAAACTTTCTTTGGAAAAACAAACTTCTTTGTATCTTCATCACTTTGATCTCTAGATCATCTTTGAAAAAACAAACTTTCTTGAATCTTTGAATAAACTTTATCAGGCTTTGAACTTTGTAATTCTGTCTTTGAAACAATCTTTGAATCAGCGGAAGCATTACTCACTTTTGACATCTCTTCATTGTTTTGAAATTGATTTTTGCAAAATTCTCCCCCTTTTTGATGATTGAGAGCATCATAATCATCAAAATTTCTTCAATTTCAGCATAGACTTTGATTTCCCCTTTTTATTGAAATAAAAATCTCCCCTTTGACAACTGGCGCGATTTGATCTAAGAGCCGTCAATTCATGAAATGGATATATCTGAATCTTTTCAAATTCAGACATAATGAACGTGGTAACCCTGAATCAACAAATGAAACAGTTAGAAGTGTCTGTGAGTAACACGGAGTCACTGTGTACAACGAATGTAAAATATAAGGAGTTGGTTTGATGTTGACTCCCCAAGACTTCCATTCAATCATTGAAAAACACAAGGTTTATCTATGAATGTTCTGACAGAAAAACAAATTCTCTGTATGCCCGTACTTGTGTTTGAAAGAATCAGCACAATGATTGTGTTTCATAAGGCTCGAAGTATGTAAATCACTGAGACAACAATGATTGTACATGGACTCAATGTTCATGAGAAAGGGTCGAAGGTGGGGCAACTTTCCTTCTTTTTCAATATCAGTATCTTCCAAAAGAAGATCCTATAGATTATATGTTGCTTCCCCAGAAAATGTGAAACATTCTCTTTTTAAGAAAAGAATGAGTAGCTGGTGGGGTTAATGCAAGAGATGGCATGAGCTATTTGCCTATTTCAATGATGGTCACCAAAGAAATGTGAACCAATCAGTAATGTGGTTGCCCGGCTCAGAAAGATGTTTGGTGCAGAATTCTAATATTCTTTTAACTCTGATCTCACACCCTCTTTCTTTTAAACATATAAGCTCACATCTAACCAATCTCTCATTTCCATTTTACCTCTGCTCACTCCCACACTCAATTCTTTTAGACCCCTCTCCCCTCAATCACTCAAAGGATTTCTTCCGGGGTAGGAAACACTGGTTATCGTGAATCCATAGAAGATCTATTAAGCACTCACACTGAATCCCATGTTCCTAAAAGTACATGCTGGTCAATGATTTTCTTGACATGTAAATCACAAGAAATCATATGTCAGTGTATGTATGCTCATCAAAAATCAGAAATGAAATTTGAGCATTTGAACTTTGAAGATTTCTCAAAACAAGAATATTGAATGAAAGAAATGAAGTCAAGAGAATTGTTTTGAGAATTTGACAATGAATTAAACAGATCAAATCAAATGGTTAGAGTATTAAAGAATTGGATATTTGTTTATATGAACAAATATAAACAATTTATCAATAAAGGCACAAATTTGAAAAGATGAATGATGCTCAACAACTTTGAATTTCAAACGGGGATATTACCATCGAAAAATTTGTTCGTTTAGAGACATGGTAATAACAAATTCAAATAAAATACTGAACTGGTGTGTGTGAATACTTGACAGTATATGGACAAGATAATATACAAGTATTGATCTTTGGAAACACACGGTCAGTTAAACATTAAGGCTCATAATTTGAAAAACATTTAAAAGCTCACTTCTGAATTCATGAAAACTTTTGAGAATAAGAAGTGGTTTGAACATTTAAGAAACTGTTTTTCATGTTTGAAAGTCGTTCTTCTTTCAAACAATCAGAGATCTAGGATCAGAAGATATTTACCTTTAAGTTCCCCCTTAAAACATGATATAATGATTTATGTCTTTTGAGCTCCCCCTGGATATTAGCATAATATCCTTCTTTGATCATTGAAAAACGGGTCCTGATCTGTCATGTGATCAGAAGCCACTTTATTCACATCATTTATTCAAAAATAAAAGACAGAAAGCACTAAAACAGTTTTATAGTATGAGTTCTGATCTGAAATAATCAGAAGTCATCACCTTTAGTCCCCCTTAAATTAGGCATCTGAAATATGTCAGATAAAACAGGATAGAGATCAAACACTCCCTTTTGAATTGTTAGACCATCAATATCAGAAAAATCTAGCAGTGAAAAAGTATAGGATAGAGATCAGATCAATTCACTTGGGATGGAGACCATCAATATCCATCAGATGCAGAAACATAGGAGTAAGGTCTTTTTGATCGCTGAGGTCCGAGTCCTAAACTGTTGTGTTTAGAAGTCAAACTCCTTTGAAGAACGGGTCCTAAGCTGATGTACTTAGAAGTCATCGTCTAGACATTGAGGTGCGGGTCTTGAACTGTAGTATTCAAGAGCCATTATTCTCTTACTCCCCCTTTGCTTGAGGTGCCTGCAACACAGAATCAGTTTTCTTTTTTGGTACCCACTAGTATTTGGGTCCCGAAATATTAGTTGCAGTTCGCGTGGGGGTTATTGAGTAAGAACCATACCAGAAATGATCACTGGTCTTGTGAATATGATCATGTGTACAGCAGTAAGAACAATAATGTTTAGTACCTGAAAACCTGAGTAATTGATCTTTTGAGTATTTCAAGTCAGGTTTACCTTTATGCTCTTTGTTCTTTTTGGCTTTATGAGTATGTACACATGATGTCTTTCCATTCAGCTCAACTTTCTTGTCATCTTTGACAGATTTCTTCATCCAGACCAGTTTCTCCTTCTTGTAACTTCTTCTCCTTGGATATGTATCTGAACCATCTATATATTCATCAAAGAAAATGTTAGATCGACGAATCTGATTAAAGGATTTAACTGACCTTTGTGAAGAGACAAATTTCTGATTTGAACTTGAGGCAGATTTTTCAAGTTCTTTGATCTTTGATGCAAAGATGTCTCTTTCTTTCACAAGTTGGTCAATCTTCTTCGAGAACTCAAACTTCGTCTTTTGCTCTTTCAGCGCAGAAGCAGACAATTCAGACAACTTGGAAGTTAGCCTTTTGATTTCAGACTCAAATATGGATCTTTCTTCTTCAAATCCTTTTTCTGAATCATTTCTCTGGCCGGATAATTCTTTAAAGAATCCCACATTCTTTTGTTCTATGGCCTTCTTTTCTTTATCAAATTTCTCTCTTTCCAAAATCAGTACTTTCTCAAAATCTGAAATTTGTTGAGAAAGTTTTATGCATTTAAGCTCAACCGACTTCTTTTCTTCATAACACTTCTTCGAGAAATCTGAGAACTTCTTTGAAAAATTTTTCTTTTCATTTTCAAAAATATCTTTATTTTCAGCAATCTGTTTTTCAAAATCAGATAAATTCTTTCTAAGCTCAGAGTTCTCAGATTCCAATCTCTTTATCTTCTCTTCATTCAGCCTAGAAGATCTTTTCAGAAGATCTTCATGGATATTCTTTAAGGCACTGATTTCCTCTTTCAGTCTTAAGTTTTCTTCAAAATGCTCTTTTGACTTTTGAGAATGAAAGTCAACGGCATGACCCAGATTTATTTTCTCTAAATTCAGCTTTCTAATCTTCTCTTCAAGTTCTGCAAAATATCCCATTTTGAAAGAGTTCATTAGCTTGATATGAATGATCGTTCCAAACTATATATCAGAAAATCAAAAATCAGATTGAATTGAAAATTTTCGAAAAATATTAAAATTTGAACAACACTTGAACTTGCGCAAAGTAGAGGTTTTCGTGTGAACAGTGAGTTGCGCAAACCAAAAGATTTTCGGAATAAGTGTGATGCGCAAAGTCGAGGTTCTCGTAAGCAGAGAGTTGCGCAAATGGAGCTTTGCGCAAGCAACGTGATACGCAAAGTAGGTTTGCGGAACACACTTGATACGCAAAGTCAGGTTTGCGTGATAGCCTTGATGCGCAAAGATGAGGTTTGTGTAACGGTCTTGAAGCGCAAGATGAGGTTTGCGTAATCAACAGGATGCGCAAACAAAGCTTTGCAGGAACTGAGTGATGTGCAAACTAAGGTTTGTGTATTGGGCTTGATGCACAAGATAAGCTTCGCGTGACCTACGGGATACGCAAAGTAAGCTTTTCGAGACCCACTGAATACGCAAAGATGAGGTGTAATCCAAGGGATGTGCAAATCTACAAGATGAGGAAGAACTTGCGCAAACCGTCTAAGAATCTTGCGCAAAGTGTATGAACTTGCGCAAACCGTGTTCTTGGCAGATTCTTTCTCAAATCTACTCAAACCTGCAAATTTGATCTAAAAAATTTATCAGTATCATCGAAAAACAATACTAACCACAAATATACAATCAATTTTCGATTAAAACCAACAATTCACACAAAAACAATCAAGAACAATGTTCGAACGAAAATATCTAGAAAACTCAAATTTCGAAAATTGACATCGAATTAGTTAGAATTATAAGATGTAATCAATACAAGAATCAGTTCTAATCATAAAACGAATACAATGATTCCATTTTCTTGCAACAAACACGATTTTTCACACAAATTCGGATGTAACAGTATTCAAAACTCACGTTCTTGAAAAAAAATTCGAAAAACACAAATTTTCGATTTAAAACTCCAGATTTCAATTCAAACTTTGATCAAATCATTTCCGAAAAGTTTGGTTCAGCTCTGATACCAATTGTTAACCAATAAATCCCAATCAATCAAGCTAATTACTCAAGATTAAGCAATAAAGATCAAGAACTAGAGAGAGTCTAGAGAGAGAAAGTAGATCTTGAATATCACCAATACTGAATATTACAATATGAGCTGCGTTGTTACAAGCTTACACAAGCCAAACCTATTTATACAACCTAACTAATATAAGACTTAATGACAAAGTAAACTAAACAAGCTTTGACTATTACATGACTTTGACATTGTTGACTTTTACATTTTTGACTTTCCATATTAAATCTTGGATACAATATTTGGACTTAACATAGATTTTACATTCTAGTGAGAGAAATATTGAAAGAGAGAGCATTTTGTATTCATTGAATTCAGGATCAATAATATGACAATTGTGATTGAATTCTTGTGTTGTTCATCTTGATTTGCACACATTCTGGGAATAATATCGATCGACCAAATGAAACGGTAGTGGTAGTACGTCCTTAACTTCCACCCTTGACTGGTGGAAGGGTGGAGCACATCCCAAGAAGAAATATTGCCACCGCCGACCCACTTATGACAGAAGTAACTTCTCAAACGCAGATGTTGGATATGATGAGTCAGGGGCACCAAACTGTTAATGCCAAAAATCATCCAAATGATGACTTAAGGTCGATGTGGAGCTTATAACAACTAAAGTAAGGATCAAGCGACAAATTGTATGACTAACGGTAGATAAAGCAAATAACACAAGCTGGTGACGCAGAATACCCCATCGAGGGTAAAAACCGCAGACGATTGCAGAGATTGTCAATTCACTGTGGACGTCAAACACGGACGTCGTCCTTTAGAAGGAGCGTTCGAGAGTACAATTGACGATAATATAAGTTAAGTACAAGCAAATTAGGCATGGAAATGGGGCGGGGATGGGGCGGGGACCTCAATCCCCATCCCCGTCCCTAATCCCTCATCTTCATCCCCGTCCCCGTCGGGGAATATGATCACATCCCCATCCCCATCCCCAACGGGGAACGGGGATCCCCAACGGGGAAACGGGGATTTTATTTTTCCGTTTATGTAAGCTATTTAAATCAAATATATGAAACACCACACATGTTTAAATATCACATATTTCCAATAAACCTAAAATCGAAAGAAATTTAATTTAGTATAAAAATCACAACATCATATAATAATTAATAACTTAAAACCAAAATAAATTCAACCGCATTCGGAAAAAAAAAACTTAACTTCAAACGTACCAAAAGATATCGAGTAATTGTATTTTGATTGACATCCAAAATATATACTAACATCCAAAAAATAACAATTTTATATTATAGACCTAGTTAGGAAATAGGAAATTATGAATTATCAATTTAGTTTAAATAAATATATATCAAATATTAATTAAAATATAAAACGGGGACGGGGCGGGGAGTGCGATACCCGTCCCCGTCCCCATCCCCGATTTGAGACAAACGGGGATCCCCGTCCCCATCCCCATCCCCGGTTTAGCGGGGAATCCCCATTCCCGATCGGGGCGGGTGGACCGGGTTCCCCGACGGGTCGGGGCCAATTTCCATGCCTAAAGCAAATCGTAAGATTGTATAGTCTGTCGTGAAGTAGAGAACTTCGTCGAGAGTTCTTGCTTGAGAGAAAATAACTTGAGTAATTTTCATATGTTTGATTGTTATGTGTTCCAGATGTCTCGAATGTATCCTTGAGCTCAACATGGCTTGGATATATATAGCCTGGATCACCATAAATGAGCTTTAAATGTCCAACGGTCTTCATGGTTAATGATCTTGATGGCGATCGTCCGTTATGACTGTTGTTCATAAATGCATGTTTAACATGAAATAAAGAGACATAAAGGAAAACGTTCGTTTGATAATAAATGAGCCAAGGTGGTTACATATCCTGCGAGGGTCGTAAAAAATTTGACGACGAAGGACTTTTGGTCGTAAGTTGTAAGAAACTTATGACCATCGCCATAAGTGGCGACCAGAGTCATCGGTGTATGTGGTCTTCAGGATCTTATCTTAATACAAAAGTTGTCTTAAGATTGAAAACGTTTGGTTTTCTTGCGTGGTGACGAAACTTGTGAATTTTTACCCAAACATGGACATATAGTTCATATGTGAATCACACGGGTTCACATATGAACTTTTTTTTCATCTATTTGTAAAAGTTACAAACTACCCCTCTATCTTTTGTAGACCGTGCGAGGAATTATCCGGTGCTTCACAGTCAAAGCCGCAAAAGTTAACGAGATGAAGGGCTAGGATCAATTCTCTACTTCTCATACATTTAGCACTTCTTATTTGAACCTCTCCCTATATATATATGTGTGTGTGTGTGTGTGTGTGTATGTATACACACATTTTCCAAGCATTTGCAATCCACAATTTTCGTACAAACCATACGAACTAGTCATAGTCATCCATCAAGTTTCCGATTATTTTTTAATCAGATTTAATTTGTTAATCATAATGCACATTTGTATTTTTTCAGTTCCTGATAATTAAACCAGTATATCCTCCTTCCAAATATTTTGCAAGTCTAACCAAACCTTCATTATTCATATTTAAGCCACATTGTTTGTTAAATTCTTCATGGATTCTAATTATCATGTAGATGCTAGTTTCCTTGATGCTGCAAACGAGTTTTATGAAAGCGATATTATTCATGGCAAGGAGTTTCAAGAACATCAAATGAAAATCATTTCACTTCAGCCTATGATATCGTTAACTAGTTGCATAATGATGGAGGTAAGAGTGAGACCAGTTTGTGTAATTGTAGTGAGACCAGTTGAGTAAATGTGTATACAACTCAGATGGCTCACCGTGTCAAGTCTAATCATACAAAGTGGTTAGGAATACTATGCTATGTAACAGGTATTGTTTCCGGTGTGAAGCAATACTGTCAATCCATTTTGCAGTTTAAACACAAGAAGCGTCGAACACTTTTTACACAATATACTTTGTTTCATCAATGAAACTGTATTGGTTCACTGATAAAAATTGCAAAATCTTCATTGGCTAACTATTAAAGTTGATCAAGTTCATTGATGAAACATAGCTATTTATTTGTTTGTTCACCATTGAACCTGGATTCATTCACTAATGAAACATAAATATTATGCTTTGTTTCCTTATTTAATCTAGAGTAGTTCACTACCTTAACATACACAATCTGGATAAGTTCACTTTTTATTCTTGCACATTTCAAACACCAGAGTTTGTAAATTTACATTTGGGAGTATGCATTAACCAACAACCTACATCTGAAATGTTATGGAAAATTCGTCAATGAAAGAATGGTCTTTTTATTCACACCTAGAACTATATTTTCTGAAATTATTAAACAACTCTTCTTTGGTAATTAGTTCATGTTTTTGTTGTGAACCCTTCCTTACATAATATATCTGTTTCAACACTGAACATGTATTGGTTTACTAATAAAAATTACCTAGTCTTATTGGTTCACTACTGAATCTCATCTAGTTCGTTGATGAAGCACAACTATTACACTTATGTCTACCATTGAATCTGTAATAAAATACCTGTATATTCCAAGCAATTTTTCTGTCCACATTACCAGTAACACTAAATCACATATGAGAAAAACCTTGTTAAGTCTATGTTTGAATCAATTTGTCTTTTGTAATGTTGCTTTTATCTCGTATTGTTTGTATGAGGTGAAGGCTTGTTTGACCCATATAAATAGTCTTTGCTTGTTTGTTTTTCCTTGAATCTTGTAAGTAACTTTGTCACTAGTAACTTTGCTTTTGTGAGATATATGACTACAACACTTGTGACAAAATTCTCTCTCTAGATTCTCTCTATGTTCATGATAATTCTTGATTAAATTCATGTTTTGTTTGATGTTAATTGCTTGAATCTGGAATCACAATCCTATTACATTTAAACATTGTTGAATCTATAATGAACCGATTGATGCCATGTTCTTGTGCTTTCCACATTCTAATACAATTTTGTCTTCGTCGTTTAAGTACACTGGTGAATTCATTTTGTTGGTGAACTTGGAGAATGCAAACTTCTTCATTAGTCGTCGACTTCTTGATTTTCTTGCACATCCACCATATATGGAAGTTTTTCACCAAATATCTTTGTAAAATTTGAAACCAACTAATCACTTTGTTCTTGTATTAGGATTGCGATCCATATGAAGATGTAGTGATTAGATCAGTGATGAACATGGATTAATTACATATCCTGATTGAGGCTTTTGCGAAGAGTTTGATACGTTCCTATTTGGGATTTTTCTATATTTGCCCTTATTACCCTTACCCGCCTTATCTCCTATGCAATCCTTTGAATTTGCATTTAGATGCAAATATTCTACTTCTTAAACCTAAACTATTGATCAAAATTACGAGCAGTTAGGATGAGTTTGTATATTTTGTATGATTTAGGGAGTTTGTAAATGAAAGAGCCTCTATATATGGAGAAAAGTTAAAGGAGAACACTTTCATTTTACAAATAATGCGAGAATTCCTTTTATAATAGTCAATTATATGTGACACTCTAATTTATTACATGTAATACTTAATAAGAGAATCAAACAACCTAAGTCACAAGGCCAAATTGCCTACACACCACTAGATCCCTTTTACATGTGATAAAGATATTTTCGTGTTTTGGTAAAATAAATATATAATTTTCAGTTTGAATAAAAATAATTTGAAACGTTTGAAGTAAAACAGTATTGAGGAGACAATTACCTTTTTGGTTAGTTGGAAACGTGATTATGAGTAGCAAAAGCTTAAGTGAAGTCAACATCAACATTGACCACATTTTCTTTATCTTAAATTATCATTATTGGGATTTTTCAAAGTCTCTTTCTCCTCAAATATATGTTTTTAATATCTATATCTATATCTATATCTATATCTATATCTATATCTCTCTCTCTATATAAATATTTAAATGCATGTGTCAAACATAATTTCTTCAATTTGGTAAATAGTTTAATTATTATTTATAAAAAAACATTAACTTTTCTAAATTAAAAACCAATGATGTTTAAATAAAACTATTAAACTGCATTTTAATTTATGTATTTTGAATTTGAATATGAAATACACTCTCGAATGTTGATTAGTGTCGATAAGAAAAGATGTTATTATTATTTTTTTTATAAAATAGCTTTTTATTTATTTATAAATTTGGATGTTTAGATCAATTTCTGTATACATCAACTAATTTTATTAGACCATAAATTTAACATACACAAAAGCTTTTAGTAGTTTTTAGAGGATTTAAACTAATATCCAATAAAAAAGGAACGCATGAGAAAAGAAGGAACGTATGAGAAAAGATGACTAAGCGGAAATAAAATTTCCATTCTCCCCAATTTGGTTAGGAATGGAAATTAATGGGTTTGGGGTAATGAATCCATTATATTATATCAAATCAAACAACAGTTTTCATTATCATTCTCATTCCTTACCCCTCAATACCCCCTTTCAAACACCCCCTAAGATCTCACCAACCAAACTATCTAACGAATTTTTTTTTTCATATTTATCAATTTCTTGTAAAAGGTCCTTTTAAAAACACTTGGCAACAACAAAATTCTTAAAAAATAGCCAAAGAAATTTGATTTTATTTTTCGACAAAGGAGTAATAAAGAAAAACCAAAAGAAACACATCCAATATTCATAAAATCACATTGATCAGAAGATTGGTATGAATGCATTTTATCCTTTTTAGGTTTTACTGAAAAAGTAAGATATATATAAACCAAGAGGCTCTTCATTACAAAATAGATAGATATTTTAAATGGAAATATAAAATTAATTGAAGATACCCAGATTTTTATAAAAAAAAATATGAACCTTTGAGAAATTTAAATAAAGACTTGGGAAAACACGAGACATTAGACAAAATCAAAGACATAAATAAAGAAAGAGAAGATCCCGTCATGGCCAAAATCTGTTAACTTCATACTCTAAATGATTAGTCGAGATACGTTCAAATAAAACAAATACACCTATTATAATGTAAAAGAAAAAAAGAGAGAATATAAAAACTTTTGAAATTAATATTCCATACAAATGGAATCCTCTACATTCATTAATCCATTCCTCATTAACTACCTATGTGATCTTCAAACCCTCTTTCCCACATCACATAATTGATAATTAATAATTAATTTCCTACCATATTAATTAATTATCATATCACTAATAACATCCACCAATAAACCTAACAAATTGGAAATTAATAAAAAAAAAAAAAAAAAAGATTTATAATAATGTTCTACTAATTTGGATCTTGAGGTGGATTGATGGAGATAGAGTTGGAACATGTGTTCTTGGCAAGATTTTGCTTGTTGTTATGCATCCAAACCTTAAGAATCCTCCTCTTGATCCCAACTTGCTGACAGAAATCTTGAATCATTGATTCTTCTTGCTTTTGCATCTTCCACCCAACTTTCTCTGCAAAACTCAGCATCTTCTCCTTCTGTTCATGGCTAAACTTGGTCCTGAACCTCTTCTTCACAGCGGTTGCATACGGTGGTGCTTGTTGGTGATGATCAGATTCTGACCCCATTGTCATATTGTATGGCATTATCGTTGGTGGTGGTCCTTTAATGGATGGTACAAGTGCTCCTCCTGCATTATTATTATTATTATTATTATTGTGGTTGTACCCAAAAGATTCTTGTGTCGTTCCTAGAAAACCCTTTGGGTGGATGATGGCATTTCTACCGTTTCCAAGCTCATGAAACCTTTTGAGATATAGATGTGGAGGAGGGTAATTATTATTATCGATGATTTCTTTCCGGTGGAAGTTTCTGTGGCAGTTGCAGACTGAACAAGTGAGAGCTTCAAGGGTACCTTCTTCACCACAAGCCATGAATTCACCACAACCATCTGTTGCTTTTCCTCCCATGGCCGCTGCATGGTTTTTCAGGCATTCTTTGTACCGTACAACCACCGCCATGGATGTGGTGGAGGCTGCTGGTGGTGGTTGCTGGTGGTGGTGGTGGTGGTGGAGTGATGATAATGGGACAATGTGATTATCATGATGATGAGAAATCATGTGCCCATCTCCATATGTGCTACTGATTGGAAGAGCCATCTCTCCTTCTTCTTCTTCTTCTACTTCTACTTCTTCTTGTGGTTGAAATTCCATTTTTGCCCTTGTTCTTGGGTTGATGCTTGCTCACCCTGCACCAACGTCTCAAAAATGGAGGATTTTGGAGGTGGGTTTTTTGGTAAACAAGAGTTTATGGAAGAAAATGAAGGCTGAAATAGGCAAAGGGATGTGAGATTAAAATATAAAGGAAAAAAGGTAATTGCTTTGCTTGCACTATCAGCCATCAACCTTATTACCTTGCTTATCCACACCTAAAATTATTAAATCCAGACTATGTTGCACTATTATTGTCTAGACTACAAGTTTTTCAAGCACTGTTCATCTCTCAATTCAGAGATTATCGGCCTGGTAATATGTTTTTTACAATTGTATTTACTATTCTTACGTACTGAGTTTCACTCTTTTAAAAATACGATTATTTACTGATTAAAAAAAAAGGAAACGTATAGAAAATCTCAACATTTTTTTTTTTCATTTTTTAATCATTAAGTAATTTTTATTTTAAATAATTAAATTATTAAACTTACTATTTCTATTTTTAATAATTAAGTTTTTGAATTATTTTTAAATAAAAAAATTATTGAACTCTCTCGATTTGAATGATTAAGTGTCGAACATTTTTTAAATAAATAAATCATTATTTTTTATAAATTGGTTACTTACATTCTTTTAATAAAAAAAGATGCATGTAATCGACTATAAAGATTTTGAATTAAAAAAAAAACAATTAAATTAGTTTTACCTTTTCCAAATCCAATGCCATTCAAACCCTTCATATTCAACAACATCGTTCCCCCTCGGCACCTCTCGTCGCCCCATCATCGTCCGTTCTCCATACCACCCACCGCCCCCGTTGACCCCTACCATCAATCTCTCACTTTTATATGTTTTTTTGTCTTTTGATTATCTCTCTTTTACAACAATTTAATGGAGTACGTATAAATAGATAAAAAAATAGGGAGAATTTACATATTGTTTGCGGAAACACGGAAATAGAAAAGGTAAACCTATTCTAAAACAATCTTGAGAATCACTAAGTAATTTGCACAAGAATAAGAATAAGAGAAGCAAAATGAAGGCTAGAAGAAGGCTTAGCAAGGAAGATGGGTCTTTCATGCTATTTATACCCAATGCATTTAATGCAAGTCAAATGGTACAATCCACGTGTCAAAAGATTAGTGGAAGCATGTCCTTTTCTAATTTCTTGAGCATGTTTTGAGCCGCATGTGTAAGAAGGTGACAGAAAGTTGGTAAGCACAATTTTAGACAAGAAAACAATTGTACTATGTACCTTCGTTCTTTTGTGCAAGAGGATAAGACAAACTTCAATCTTGTAGAACAAGACTTTTGATCAGTGATGACTTAAATTGCTGAGGAGCTTTTCAACTATTGCTGAGTCTTAGTTAGATTGTCATGCATAGTAGATAAGGCATGGTTTCACTGAATGTCGCTTCAGATCATTAGTAGACTACTTCTTTATTCTGCTATATCATCGACATTCACTGAAAGTTTCTTTCGGTGTGAGGTTTTGTCTTCAGGGATCATTTAGGTTAACTGTTAAATTACATGTTCAGTTATCATTGAATAAACTCAGTGCTGATCGCTGAAACTGAAACAAATAAACTAAAAATAGTCATAAGTGATTTTCACTAAGTATAAGGATCATCATCAAATCACTGAGAGAGTTTGGGTCAACAATATCCCCCTATTTGATGATGATAAAGTAACATAAAGAAAATTGCTTAAGTAAACAATTAGGAAATGAGACTCATAAAATACTTGTCCCATTTACTGTTTTGAGGGATATTTTTCAGCACTTCGATGAAGTAAAGCACTTCACCGAAATTTCATTACATTGTAAAGGATTAGAAATGGAAAAATGAAATTACAAGTAGAGTGAAAGATATATAACTAAACGTTTTAAAACTAATAAGTATAATAAAATACAAGGCACCTATTAGCCGTAAATAATCAAAATTAATATGACCACCGACAACTTCACCATCCTTCTTTCTCTTTCGCAACTATCTTTTTATGCTTGTATGAATGACTTCTCCGTATTGGCTGAGTTCGCACCAGTGAAAGAGGTTTTTTAAAATGAGCGACATGGCAAAGATAAAGTTCAGAGTATCTCTGAAACCTAAGCTTACCTTCATAGTCGACGATGATGATACCATATTCAGGCGTGCTTATCACTTCACCAGCATTGTAAGACTCTCTGACTGGCAGGGTCAGGTTGAGCATTGAAAGATCAGGTACTGGGTCGAGGACATCATCTTTGGAGAATGTGATGTCGATCTCATTTCGGTGAGGTGCAACTTAATCAGTGTCCGGGATGGATTTTCTTCGGCATAAAGGCTTCAGTTGTAGTGGAGGTACTTCAACAATTTTAGATATTCTTTCTAGGAGATCGTTCAGTACATGCTTGACCACTTCCTTGTATTTTGACTTAGATTTCTTAATGGCTTGTCGAATCTTCAGCCACTCAGAGAGTCCATACATCTTCAGGAGTGAAGGGCATTCAGTGAATGCCGATTAATCGTCCCTGAAGATGATCATATTCACTACAATGCCTCCATCCTTGGCTCTTCCATAGATCGTGACATTGATAATTTTTCTCTTCATCAGTCTTGAGTATCCCGATTTCTACAACAGTTTGTCTCTTTATCATTTTGCTCTTCCCGATGTATACCCAATTCCTTCATCTTTTAGGCTTTCTTCAGGATGAGAGCTTGAGCAAAAAGTGGGGTTTTCTTTCTTAATCTCCCTTCAGCGTGAACCTAGACAGCGAGTGAGTAGCCAACTTTTCACTGTTGTTTAGTTATTTTCTTCTTTCTTCCAAGGCTCGCTCCGCTTTCAGGGACTCCTCCCTTTTAGCTTCAGACAAAAACCCAAGCTCATCTTCAACAGGGGTACGAAGAGGAATTTTTATCGTGGACCGATCGAGTTGGGATATTAATATAGCCATCCTTCTAGATTCCTTTATTTTAGAGGTAGAGGGAAACTAACTTGATCTTCTATGCCTGAGGTTAGCATCATGGTCTTCAACATCCAACTCCAGCTGATAAGCTGGGATGGGATCATGTCTTCAGCTTGTGATACGTGCCTTGGCGGGGACTCACGCAAGGGAGAGGATGAGCTGGAAGAATTTTTAGGAGAGAAGGGTAAGTCTATAATGTATGGGACTATGGATGGTAAAGAAAGGAAAGACGAGGATATGGGTTTAACATCAGTGGAGGGAGGAGTATATAGGGTTATAACTATGTTTAGCTCTTGATGGAAGAACTTTCCTCAGTTAGGCACAAGATCTGAATGTTGCCTTCAGCAACAGGGTTTCTTTGCCCTTACCTTTGTAGGACTGCTTCTTTGAGGTCCTGTCCCATTGAGCAGATGAGTTATTGATGATAAATCCCTTAGATAGACGAGCGATGCACTGGAATACAAAACCATCAACGTCATCATAGTCGCCATCATTGTTGCCTTTATCATCACCCTCTTGATCAGGGATCTTTGGGCTTTACTCATCTTCTTCTTTTTTATCATCATCATTAGCTTCATCACCATCAGTGGTGAGAAATGGTGCATTCATTGGAGCCACTGAGATGGGTGGTGGTAGAGGGATGGAGGAAACATCTTCATCAGCTCTTCCCTCTGGCTAGGGAAGGTTGTTGTTGAAATCGCCCCCCTAGATAATGTTGGCCTCTCAACATGTGCTTTTTCTATGTTCATAGCCCCCTCTTTGTCATCATTAACAGAAAAGGGAGTAACCTTTGATTTTAGGGCCGAGACATCATCTTCAAGTCCCCTGACGGATTCGGTCATCAGGTTTCCGAACTCAACCACCATCTTGAATGACAACCGATCATCTTTAGTAAATGAGGGGATTGAAGTGGGAGCAGGCTGTTGTATGATGGACAAAATGTTTTTCAACATTTCTTCATGCTGGACCATCTTTGAGTTCACTGCTTCAGAGATTGCTGAGATTGATCTCTGAATCTCTTGAATTATGGAGGTGTTGGAGGGGAGATCTGACTTGATCTGCAAGACCTTAGTTTTGATGGACGATGGAGGCTATGGTCTCAACGTCTACCTTGGTCGCAAGACTATCCTTGAGATCATTGATGGAGGTCTGCATACTGTCAGTGTTTGTTAATATGGTGGAGATGTCAGTTGCTGCAGATGATACTATTGTACACAGCTCCCTGATGATCTCAGTGATCATATCCAACTTAGGACCTGAAATTAAGTTAGTGAAATGAGCATAAGAAAGCTCAGGGTCAGTAACCTAAAATAAAAGGGTTATGGAAGATGGAGTACCTGAGGGGTCTGGAGTTGCATCCAAATGATTGCCACTGAGGAAGTCTGCAAACTTACGGTCAAAAGGACTCATGGTTTACTGAGGCTGAGTTGATCCGTGAGGTATGTGCTCAGGTCATGTGCAATCCATGTCATCCTGAAGGGAAGTAAGAAGTTCGACACCAACATCAATGGGGACAACCACTGGTGCATCTTCTGCTCTTGTTGTAGAGTCCAAAGGCGGTGGAGAGATGAGAATTGTTGAGAAGCAGGCTATGATATGCTGCAATTGAGCGCTGACGGCACTCAAAATGATAACCTAAGTGAGTTGAGTCACTGAGGTGACTAGGGAAGATGCCATTGATGCTTTAGTGCTAGAAGAAGGCACTGAAGTGCTGGTCGTGGTTGAAGCAAGTGTTACGGAACTGACAACGAATTCAACAATGGAAGACTGTTGAGAGTCCCTCATTGGCTTGTGGGGCTTCTCATTTACGCTCTTCTTATCCTTCTTTGAAGTACTAAGAGGGGTAGAAGATTGTTTCCTCTTTGATGAGGATGTAGGGATGGTGACTTGTGTAGACGCTGGTGGTTGAGACATTGTCGTAGTCAATGAAGACAAAGAAATGGAGGAAGAGGGGTAAGTAATAAGAAGCGTATATGGGAATAGGCTGACATCAGTGTTAGCTGCCTTCTGGTCTAGGGTTCACTCCCCAACTTAAAGATCTGAATGTTTCCATTCTTTGGGTACTTCTCACCCAAGATCCGCTGAAAGGTAGCACTTAGGAAGCGGACATAGGGAACAACCATCTCCCTTTTCTTTTTGGTGAGTCAAGTGACATGATCATCGAAGATGATCTTAGAAAAATCAATCTTCTTTCCAACACATAAACATATGTGATGTTCAACGCCATCCTGCTTGCTTGGTCGTGACCACCGATCTTTCCTCCTATATACTGAACAAAGTGGGGTAAAAGGAAGTACCACTGAGTCGACATTCGATTATTTTCGACTTTGGTCAGTTCTTTGACTTATACTTCATTCTTAGTTGGTCAGTCGTAATGGTTATCATCTAAAAAGGTGATGATATCAGTGTTGAAAGGTGTAGGCTCGTACATTTTAGTTACTCCCATAAGAACTGCAACTAACATACATGGACCCAAATACCAGTGGGTACCAAAGCCGAAAAAGGATGATTTTGTGTTGCAGGCACCTACAGTCAAGGGGGAGTAAGAGAACCAAGGCTTCTAAGTAAATCATCTTAGAACCCGTACTTCAATGGAGTTTGACTTTTAAACATAACAGTTTAGGACTCGTACTTCAAAGATGAAAAAGAGATGATACTCCCGAGCTGATAAGAAATTGTACTCCAATACTCGAATGAGGAAATCAACCATCAAGGGGGAGTACATACTTGTCTGAAATATTTTGCATCCGATAGATATGATGAACTACATTTCAAAATAGAATTGTAGATCTCTATCATGTGCTTTTTCACTGACATATTTTAGATGCATAATTTCAGGGGGAGTAAAGGATATGATTTCTGATTATTTCATATTAGAACTCGTACTTTGATCGTTTTACTGCTTTATGTTTGTTAATTTTGAATAAGTTTTGTATATAAAGTTGCTTTGACATGACTTTGAGACTTGTGCAGAATGAGAGAAGCTATCAAGATCATATCTTTATGACTTAAGCATGACTTCATGAGATTTAAGACGAAGCGAAAAGGTTAATTTCTTATCTTAATCTCATATATGGTTGAAAGAAGGACAACTTTCAATCATAGAAAACATATTCTTAAATGTTCAAACCACTTCCCGATTCTTAAACAGATTTCATGAATTGGAAGTGTGATTTTAAATGTTTTCATTTTATTTGTGCTTACATGATTACAAACCGTGTGTTTCCAAAGATAAATACTTGCGTATTGTCTTTTCTATATATTTTTCAAGTATTCACACACACCGGTTTGAATTTTTGTTCAAAATGTTCTTACAATGTCTCAAATTTGAAACATATTTTTCGATGGTAAGACACCCCGCTTGTATTTCAATGAATTTTTGAGCGTCATTTCATTTCGAAACGTTCTTTCAAGAATGTCTATATTTTTGTTTCATATAGAACATATCCATTATTCTTGACCATAAGCTTTGATTGTTATATCATTCATTTCTGATCATTTTCATACAATGTCAGATTTTTCAAACAAGTCTCTTGCATTCATATTCATTCATTCACTTTACTTGTTTGTAAATATTTCAATGTTTAAAAATGCTCATATCTTCATTTATCTGACTTGTATTCGAGCTTTAACTGATAAAGTTAAACCATAATGAGCAACATATGCTTTCTAGGAAAACATGGGATTTCTTTGTGCTAGGACTTAAATGAACTTCTATGGATTCACGATAACCAGTGTTTCCTACCCAAGAAGTTAATCCATAGTGATTGAGTGTGAGGAGTCGAAAAGAAATGAGTGTGGGTTGTGCGTTGAGGTAAAATGGAAAAGAGAGTTTGGTTAGATGTGAGATTAATGATTAAAAGAAAGAGGGTGTGAGATCAGAGTAAAAGAATATCAAACTCTGCACCAACTACTTTCTGAGCCGGGCAACGACATTACTAATGTTTCACATTTCTTCGTGAATGTTATTGAAACATGTAACTAGCCCATGCCAACTCTTGATATAACCCCACCAGCCACTCATTTTCTTCTTAAAAAGAAAGTGTTTCATATTTTCTGGGGACGCAACATATAATCTATCTGATTTTCATTTGGAAAATCTGGATATTGAAACAGAAGGAAGTTTGCCCCACCTTCGCACTTCAATCATGCTGTTAAAGCACAGTTTTATTGGATTCAAGATCATCATTATTTGAAGATGGAAAACTGAAGTCAAAGCTGATAAAGTCGTCTCAACAAATAGTCTAGGGTCCTTTTGTAATAAATAGTCAAAGTATGTTTTTCGTATTTTCTTTATTTGTCTTTTAATTTAGTTAATAGTTGTTTTTAGTTGTTGGGCCCAAGCCAAGCCAAGCCCATTAGGCAAATAAGGCCTAAGTATAAATTAGATTAGTTTTGAGTTTATTAGGGTGAAGAGAGCTTAATTGAAAATTAATCATTGAGAAAGGCTAGCTGTTGGTGCGCCGTACACAAAGAGAAGCAGAGAGAGATTTCGATTTATTCATCAAGAACACTTGTAACCTGTTGAATCTTTCGATTAATCGTATCAGGTTTGCATTATCGTATTGTTTTATATGTTTGATTGATTGAATAGTTAACATTGGGACACACAATTGGTATCAAAGCAAGTTACAGATTGAATTGAATAATTTTTGTTCGGTTCTGTTTTTCTGTCAAAGATTCATAATTTTTATTGTGTAATTGTTCATTTAAGTTTTTATTGGTTGGATTGTGTTTGTTTTGCCTATTATCGTGATTGGGTATTGATTACTTTGAGTATCGCATCGATTTTGATTATCAATTTGATGAATTTGCTGTTCTGGGTTCGTTCACGAGTCAACATTGTGTCATAAATCAAATCTCTCTTAGAGTGGTTTTTATTGAAATTAATTGATTGCAATAAGTTCTAGTTGGTTAATCAATCGTTTTGGCAAAGTTTGATAGTTTAATTCGTGTTATCGAGTGTTTTCTGGGTTGAATTTTGGTATCTGGGTCGAAAAGCATCAAGAACATATCGGTCGCCCGGCATACACTATTCTTATCGGTCTTTGTTTTTCTATCGGTCGCCCGGCATACATTGTTCTTACCAGTCGAAAACTTCTATCTGTCCATTCAACGTATCGGTCCACCTTCCATACCGGTCGACCGATACACTCTCAGACCACCCCGTTCGTCCGCACTATATCGGTTCATATACTTTATCGGTCGAATCACAATACCGTTCAACACTTTATCGGTCGAAACAAGTTACCGGTCCAAGCATCTTACCGGTCAAACAAAATCCTGGTCGACAACAGTGTTTGCGCGACCCAAGGCTCACGCAAATCGCACTTTGCGTGACCCACTATTCGCGCAATTCTCACTTTGCGCCACGATCTTCTCACGCAAATCCTACTTTGTGCGACCCTCTTCTAATGCAAACTGAAACTTTGCACCACCTGCTTCTCAGGCGAACTTCTACTTTGCGCCACCCGTGTTTAGTGCAAACCTCTCTTTGCGCGACCTGCCTCTCGCGCAAACCATCCTTTGCACCTCTGTCCTTGGCAAATATCTGATTTTTGCACCAGGTTTAACTGTGTTTAATATATTTGTGCTTTATACTGATTGAGAGGACTGCATTTAATTATTTTTGGAAATTTATTTTTCTGAAAATTTTTGAGTTTGGTTTTATCTTGTTTCTAACGATCTCATCTAGTTGATTGTCTTCAATATCAGATAAGTTTGATTTCTAATCATACCAGTAAGGATGTCTCGGGAAGCTCTTGCTATCGGAACAGATGTGAAGCCACCAGTACTCTTCAAGGGGGAGTACGAGCAATGGAAGGACAGATTCTTGGACTTCATCGATCGACATGATTTGGGAGACTATATCAGAAAATCTCTGAAAGAAGGAATCATGACATCTCCGACCAAGGTTCTCACTGTAGCCGGAGAAAATGGTGAAGAAGAAGAGACAGAGTATAAATTATCGATTGGTGAATATTCGGAAGATCAGCTGAAGAGACACAAGGGTGACAAGCTAGCAAGATCATTTATTCTCCAAGGCATACCGAATGAAATATATGTCAAGATTGATAGCTACAATGCTACCGGCAAGAAAATGTGGGATCAATTGGAGAAGATGATGATTGGATCAAAAGTCGGCAACCAACTTAAAGTTTCCAACTACTTGAATAATTATGAAGAATTCAAAGCTAAAGCTGGAGAATCACTCGAAGCCACTTATGACAGATTTGTCACATTGCTGAATGAGCTCAGCAAGAAGAAGATCAACAAATCTCAAGTTGAGCTGAATGTGAAATTTCTCAGCAACCTTCAGCCAGAGTGGAAGAGATTCACCAGACAGATGAGGCAGTTGAAAGATCTGAACGACATTTCACTTCATGAAGTTTATGAAATCCTCAAACAGAATGAGGAAGAGGTAGATGAAATCAAGGCTGAGATGAAGAAGGCTGACAAAGAAGTTGCTGATCCAGTTGCTCTTGTGGTCAAGAAAAAGTCTAAGAAGAAGAAGGTGATAGCATCTGAATCAGATGAGGCTGATAGTGAGGCAAATTCTGACTCTGACGATTATGAACACCTGAAGGAAGCCATGCTAATGTTAACCAAGGCTTTCCAAAAGAAGTTCTATAAAAAGCCAAACTCCAACAGTCAGAGGTACTCGTCTGGTCCGAATAACTACAAGCATAAGGAGAAAGTTGAAGAAAAGAGACCAAAAGACAAGAAGAAGGATGGAGCCGAAGAGTTCAAGAAGGAAGAACCGATGAAGTGCTACAACTGTGGCAGACTCAGTCACTTTGCCAAGGACTGCCGAAAACCAAAAGTCCGAAACTCCGAATATTACAAGAATAAGATGCTTCTAGCCAAGCAACAAGAGGCTGGAAAAGCATTAATGGCCGAGGATGAATACTGGCTCGACCATTCGGACCAAGAGTCTGAAGAAGGAGAGAAGGACGAGACAGCACACCTGTGCTTGATGGGGAAGAAGCAGTCAGAAACTGAAGTTGATTCTGATGACGGAGATACTGATGAGGTATGTGACTTAGGTGAATCTGATTTTCTGAACCAAATGCATGCCATGATGTCTAAACTCCAAGAATTAGAGTCTAAACTAAAGCGTGAGAAAGGTGTCATAAATGAGAAAAATCAATCTATACATAAACTTAGTAATGATATTTCTGAGAAAAATGTATTAATTGAAACTTTGCACAAAAATATAGACACTTGCGCTAAAGAAAAGACTATAATTCATAAAGAGTTATCTGAAATTGTTTCTAAGTATAGAGAATGTGAGTTTAAGTCTATAGAGATTTCTAAAAGGTAATTTTCTACTTCAAAAGATAAGAAATCTTTAATAGACAAGGTTAATGCTTTAGAATAGAAATTATATACTTTAGGTCAAACTGAACACACTATTCATTTAAACAAACCTAAATAGAAACCCGATACTTGGGGACTTGGTTACAAGAACCCACATCATCTCAAAAAGGGTATATCTGAAGTGCCTGCACTTTATGACTTGGGGTTTATGTTGTTGGCTCCTCAACATCAGGAACTCAAACCCTTTTGGAGTAGTCTGTCTGAAAAAGATAAAGCCAAGGAATATGATAAAAGAAAGAACACAACTAAAGTTCACCTTCCATTTCGCTATGAGAAGTTGAATAACAGTTATAGTTCTGATAAATCAAAATTTCTTTCAAATGATTATTTTGAGAGTTATTCTGTAAAAGAATTGGAGGCTAAACCCATCGAAGGTAAGCTTTACGTCCCTCCTCTAGTTTTGGAAAGTAAAATTTCTGAACTCGAGAATACTATTACAGATGAAAGAATTTTGATGAACTTAGAACAAACTGTATTTTCAACAGTGTTTAAAAATACTGATTTTTCTAAATTCTCCAAGGCTTTAAATTCTGATGACAGGTTTGGTTCACTTGATAATGAGCTCAATTTCTTAAACTCTGAAGGTGTTGTAAATGATTGTGTTGCTCAATTTGATTTTACTTCTAAACTTCCTGATCATTCATCTTGTGTTGTTAATTCTTTTGGATTACCCAGTGTGTTTGAAAAAGGTGAAACATCAACGAAAGTTGATAAATCAGTTTCTGTGAAATCTAAGAATGGGAAAGGTAAGAAAAGAAAATCTCAGCATACACAGAAACCGATCACCACGGGTAAGCCAAAGAAGAAGCATTCTTTTAATTCTCATCATTCTAACTCTAAAGTTTCAAATGTTTCAGATATGAGAAAGCAAAGGGTTGGAGTTAAGACTGCATGGATACCGAAACAGAAGATAGACGAGAAAGCTAAATTTAGTTCTAGTTTTAATAAAAAGACTTCTAGTAAAGATGAATTGATTGTGAATGTTGCTACTTTTATATCTAATCTTGTTGATTCTCGCAAGAAATACTCTATAAAGCAATTATTCCAGTTAGCACCATCTAATAAAAAGTTTTTAAATCATGGTGAATGTGATTATGCTTCTCGTAAATATTCTGATGTTTGGTATGGTTCAAATAATGTTTCATCTTATCGTTATCATTCGTCTTATCATGTTTATGGTTTTCAAAGACAAAGTGGGCCCAAATTTAAATGGGTGCCAAAATCAAGTACTAACAGTGGAGGTCCCATTTATAAATGGGTTCCTAAACCTCTTTTTTCCTGATTTGTTTTGTGTAGACCCGTCATATGTGGTACTTGGATAGCGGGTGTTCCAAGCATATGACCGCGCAGAAGAGTATGTTGTCTAATTATACGGACAAATATTGTGGCACAGTTCATTTTGGAAATGATCAGTTTTCACCAATTCTGGGATATGGTGATGTTGTATATGAAAATCTCACGATCAAGAAGGTGAGCTACGTTGAAGGCTTAGGGCACAACCTATTCAGCATTGGCCAGTTCTGCGACAAAGACTTAGAGGTTAATTTCAAGGCCAAGACATGTTCAGTACGCACTGAAGAAGGGAAAGAACTATTGTTCGGCACTCGCAAGTCAAACCTCTACACCATCAAGTTGTCAAAGGTCCAGGCTGACAATCAGGTCTGTCTACTATCAAAGGCCTCGATGCAACAAAGATGGTTATGGCATCGACGACTTTCTCACCTCAACTTTCGGTACATCAACAAGCTGGTCAGTGGAAAGCTAGTGAAAGGACTTCCAGAGCTGAAGTATGAAAAAGAACACTTGTGTGCAACATGTGAAAAGGGAAAGATGAAGAGAGCCCAACACAAACCAAAGCCTGAACCGAGTACCAGCTCTCCATTAGAGTTGTTGCATATGGACTTGTGCGGTCCTATGCGAACGCAAAACTTAGGAGGAAAGAAGTATGTGTTAGTTATCATGGATGACTATACGCGATACACTTGGGTCAAGTTCCTACGGTCTAAAGATGAGACGCCCGAAGTTCTCATTACATTTCTGAAGACGACTCAAGTCAATCTACAGAAACAGGTCAAGATTCTTAGAACTGACAACGACACAGACTTCAAGAACAAGATAGTTGAAGAATATCTCAAATCGGTCGGGATATCACATCAATACTCTGCTGCACGTACGCCTCAACAAAATGGAGTCGTCGAAAGGCGAAATCGTACACTTGTCGAGGCCGCTCGGACAATGCTCAGCCAAACTGAATTATCTTTATTTTTGTGGGCTGAAGTTGTATCGACTGCGTGTCACACTCAGAATCGCTCCATGATACACCGCCGATTTCAGAAGACTCCGTATGCGTTAATCAACAACTGAACACCAACTATTAAATATTTTCATGTTTTTGGTTGTAAGTGTTATGTTCTAAATGACAGAGAGAATCTGAACAAGTTCAGTGCTAAGGCGGATGAGGGCATCTTCGTTGGTTATTCCTCTACATCTACTGCATATCGGGTTTACTTGAAGAAGTCGAAGACTGTGATAGAGAGCGTAAATGTTACATTCGATGAGGAAATGGCTTCTGAGCACGTCAGTTCAGAACCCGTGATTACCGGAGTTCTAGCTTCTGGGCCAACCAGTCCAGGACCTGCACCTCAAGAGAACAAATCAGATGGCGCTTCATCGTCTACTTCTAAATTATCTGATTTGGATTTATTATTTGAACTGTTTTATGATGAATTTCTTGGATCTCGTGTGCCTAAATCTGTTGTAGTTGACAGGATGGAAGAGTCGATGACTACTCATCCAACCACTTCCAATATCTCTACTGAATCCAATTCTCCGATTCAGTAAGAAGTTCCAGTTCAAAAGCCTACTCTGACAGTTGAAGTTGTGACCAACACCGATGAGACATAAGTAGCTGACTCTGTAGGATATACTGTAAGGACTGATCAACAGACTGACCAAGCTGTACCTACTGCCACTTCTACAACGACTACTTCAACTGAAACCCCCGTTAATTCTGAACCATCTGAAGGAGATAACAGTGGATTTCTAGATGCTGAACATGATCAATCTACATCTAATCCACTCCCTCATGAACATAAGTGGACCAAAGAGCACCCGGTACATCAAATCATTGGAGATCCTTCCAAACCGGTGCAAACTAGGTCTGCAACATCAAATCTATGTATGTATGAATCCTTTCTAAGCAGGATCGAGCCTACTCGCGTATCTGAGGCCCTTGCCGATTCAAATTGGGTAACTGCGATGCAAGATGAGCTGAATCAGTTTGAAGCACTGAAAGTCTGGAGACTCGTACCCAAACCTCAAGGTAAAACCATCATTGGTACGAAATGGGTGTTCAAAAACAAGAAAGATGAAGATGGTACCATTATTCGTAACAAAGCACGACTTGTTGCCAAGGGATATAGGCAAGAGGAAGGGATAGACTATGACGAGACTTATGCTCCAGTGGCGCGGATAGAGGCAATTCGGATGTTATTAGCCTACGAAGCCCACAAGAACTTCACCGTTTATCAAATGGACGTGAAGACAACTTTTCTAAATGGAGTACTCAAGGAAGAAGTCTATGTCTCACAGCCAGAAGGGTTTGTAAATACAGATAATCCTAATCACGTTTACATCTTGGATAAAGCTCTTTATGGACTGAAACAAGCTCATCGCGCCTGGTATGATATTCTCTCTCAGTTCTTGGTTAAGTCCGGTTTTACAAAAGGTACGGTTGATACCACTCTTTTCATTAAAAAGGATAAAGGCGATATCATTCTTATTCAAATATATGTGGATGATATTATTTTTGGTTCTGCAAATCCTAAGTACTATAAGAACTTTGCAAACCTCATGGTGTCACGTTTTCAGATGAGCATGATGGGAGAGATGAATTTCTTTCTCGGATTGCAAGTCAAACAATTTTCAACGAGGATTTTTATCAATCAATCTAAATACATTCTTGATATTCTTCGAAAGTTCAAAATGGAGAATTATAAACCAATTGGTACCCCAATGGCACCTGGTACTAAGATTGGCACCGATCTTTCGGGAAAGGCTGTTGATGTTAGGACTTATAGAGGGATGATAGGTTCTTTAATGTATCTTACTTCTAGTAGGCCGGATATAATGATTTCTGCGAGATATCAGGCCAATCCTAAAGAATCCCATTTGTCTGCTGTTAAGCGGATTTTTAGGTATCTAAAGGGGACTGCAGATCTTGGTCTGTGGTATCCTAAAGATACTAGTTTTGAACTAACAGCTTATTCAGACGCAGATCATGCTGGTTGCATGTTAGACAGGAAGAGCACCTCGGGTCATATCCAATTCCTCGGAGATAAACTCGTCAGTTTGGCTTCGAAGAAGCAATTATGTGTCTCCACATCAATGGCTGAAGCGGAATATGTAGTTGTTGCTAGCTGCTGTTCTCAAGTCTTGTGGATGAGAACTCAACTACGAGACTATGGGGTTTCATTTCAATAGAATCTCGATTTATTGTGACTCGAAAAGCGCTATTGCAATTACAGCTAATCCTGTTCAACATACGAAGACCAAACACATAGATGTCAGGTATCATTTTATAAAAGATAATGTAGAAAAGGGAACAATTGAACTTTACTTTGTAAAAACCGATTATCAGCTTGCAGATTTGTTTACCAAACCTTTAGACGAAAAGCGATTTAGTTTTCTTGTCTCTAGGCTTGGTATGCTAAATCTTAAGACATAATCTGTGGTTTCCTATTAAAGTTTCTTGGTGTGTCTTTTCATCATTTCTTAATCATTAATTCCGCATGATACCTGCTCTTTAATAGTTTGTTCATGATCTCAGGGGGAGTGTGAGAAGTATCTTATAGATGGTAACTGCTATTTTGAGGGGGAGCCTAATGCATTGTACTTACTGATAAATTGTTAGTGATGCATAATTTCAGGGGGAGTAAAGGTGATGACTTCTGATTGTCTCTGATCAGAACTCGTACATTAATTGTTTTACTGCTTTATGTCATTTTATTTTTAGTGAATAAAGTTGCTTTGACTAGATTTTTAGACTTTTGCAGATTGAGAGATGCTTACAAGATCATATCTTTATGACTTTAAGCTTGACTTCGTGAGATGTAAGAATGCACTCAAAAGGTATAATTCCTTATCTTCATCTCATCTATGGTTGAAAGAAGGACAACTTTCAATCATAAGAAAACATGTTTTAAATGTTCAAACCACTTCCCGATTCTCAAACAGATTTCTTGAACTGGAAGTGTGATTTTAAATGTTTTCTGCTTCATCTATGCACTTTAACTGATAAAGTTAAGCCATCTAAGCATCATATGCTTTATAGGATAACATGGGATTAGTGTGTTAGGACTTAAAAGAAACTTCTATGGATTCACGTTAACCAGTGTCTCCTACCCAAGAAGTAAATCCTTAGTGATTGCATGTGAGGAGTCAAATGAAATGAGTGTGGGATGTGTGATGAGAGAAATTGTAAAAGAGAGTTTGGTTAGCTGTGAGCTTAAAGATTAAAAGAAAGAGGGTGAGAGATCAGAGTAAAAGAATATCAAACTCTGCACCAACTACTTTCTGAGCCGGGTAGCCACATTTCTAATGCTTCACATCTCTTTGGTGGACATTATTAAAACAGGCAACTAGCCCATGCGAACTCTTGACATTACCCCACCATCCACTCATTTTCTTCTCAACAAGAAAATGTTTCATTTTCCAAGGGGACGCAACACATATGATATCTTATATTCATTTGGAAAATCTGGATATTGAAAAGAAGGAAGTCTGCCCCACCTTCGCAATTCATTCATGCACATTGAGTCTGTGTTTAACTAATTGTTGTCTCAGTGGTTTACACATTTTGTGCCTTATAAGCAATCATCATATGCTTCATTTATTCCATCACTTGCACGAACACACAAAGAATTTGTTTCTTTGTCATAACGTTCATAGAAATTACCTTTGTGGTTTTTCGATGATTGAATGGAAGCCCTGGGGGAGTGAACATCATAAAAGCTCCTTTATATTGTGTATTCGTTACACACAGTGACTTTGTGTTACTGACAGGCAATTTTAACTGATTCATTTGTTGATTCAGGTGTTACACTTCATTTTCTATTTTGTCTGGATTTGCAAAGATCTGGATGCACATCTTTATGAATTGACGGATAATCAGTGGTTCTGTTGGCAAGATCAGTGGTGGATGACATTTCTTGAAGGAGAGTTTTGTTGAACTCTTTGCTCTTTTCATCAAAAAGGGGGAGAAGCGTTCAATCAAGAAATGGGGAGATCAAAAGTTTTTGAAAGAATTTCTGAAGATATGCTGAAATGAAGAAATTTTCTTTGAAGATGATTTGCTAAAGCATTCCGAACTGAAACTGAAGATAATTTCTTTCCAAGAGATATTCTCATCGATTGGGGAGATTGCTACGAAGAGGAAGACTGCATTTTTCTGAGCTTAAAGAATGATCTTGATCCAAAGGGGGAGATTGTTAAAGCACAGTTTTATTGGATTCAAGATCATCATTATCTGAAGATGGAAAACTGAAGTCAAAGCTGATAAAGTCGTCTCAACAAATAGTCTAGGGTCCTTTTGTAATAAATAGTCAAAGTATATTTTTCGTATTTTCTTTATTTGTCTTTTAATTTAGTTAATAGTTGTTTTTAGTTGTTGGGCCCAAACCAAGCCAACCCCATTAGGCTAATAAGGCCTAAGTATAAATTAGATTAGTTTTGAGTTTATTAGGGTGAAGAGAGCTTAATTGAAAATTAATCATTGAGAAAGGCTAGCTGTTGGTGCGCCGTACACAAAGAGAAGCAGAGAGAGATTTCGATTTATTCATCAAGAACACTTGTAACCTGTTGAATCTTTCGATTAATCGTATCAGGTTTTCATTATCGTATTGTTTTATATGTTTGTTTGCTTGAATAGTTAACATTGGGACACACACATGCACATTGAGTCTGTGTTTATCTACTGTTGTCTCAGTGGTTTACACAATGTTGAGCCTTATTAAAAGCAATCATCATATGCTTAATTCTTTCTACACTTGCATGAACACACAAGGAATTTGTTTTCTTGTCATAACATTCATAGAAATTTTCGTTGTGGTGTTTCGATGATTGGATGGAAGCCCTAGGGGAGTGAACATCAAAAAGCTCCTTTCCTGTGTGTATCTGTTACACACAGTGACTTCGTGTTACTGACAGACATATTAACTGATTCATTTGTTGATTCAGGTGTTACATTCCTATTTTGTCTAGATTTGTAAAGATCTGGATGAATACATTGTTCGAATTGACAACGAATCAGAGGCTCTTGGACAGATCAGAATGGTCAAAGACATTTCTTGATGAAAGTTTTGATGTTATAGATGCTCTATTCATCAAAAAGGCGGAGATGATTTAAAGAAATGTCAGAGTCAGAAATTTCAAAGTGAAAGATTTGAAGAAGATAAAGTTCAAAGTTTGAGAGTTTGAAAGATTGTTCAAGTAAAGTCAAAGATGTTTGAAGATGTGCTGATTTTCTGAAATTTTCTTTAAAGATTATTTGCTGAAGCAATCCGAGCTAATTCTTAAGATAATTTCTTTCCGAAGTCTGAAAGAGTTTTTGTGATAATTCTGAAGAGATTTTTGAAGATTGTTTCTACCATATTTGGGGAGGTTGTTAATTTTGTTCAAAGAAAGACTTGGAAAGAATACTGTCAAATGAAGAGAAGATTGCAATGTTTGTGTGTAGAGAAGAAATTCGTTGTAAAGGAGGAGATTGTACTTTTTGAGCTTGAAGAGAAGACTGAACTGCTAAATCTTTCAAAGATGATCTTGAATCCAAAGGGGGAGATTGTTAGAGCAGAAATATGTTGGATACAAGATCATGAAGACTAGAGGTCAAAGATACAAGAAGTCAAAGCTGAAAAGTCAACTCTCATGGAAAGTCAAAGTCTTTGTTAATAAAGTCAAAGTCAATATAGTTGTAATGTTGTAGGTATAAATATCCTTGTCCTTGTTGTATAATTGGAGTGGTAATCAGATTGTAGAGAGAGCTGATTGGAGAAGAGGTGATTAGAATACATTTCTAGAGAGAGAGTAGTGAGAGAAAACTTGTAATATGTGAAATTGAGATTTGATCAATGACATATGACTACGATTCATGATTGATTTATGTTTTACAATTAGAACTTGATAGATTTGGGAATAACAAGGTCGAGTGCAGCCTTGAAGGTGGCAACACCGAAGGTACCCTTTCCTTCATTAGTCATGAAAGAGATTTTAGTAATCTCTTGGCCCTTGTCAATCACTGATTGAACGACTTCAGTTGTGAACCAGAATTGTGGAAGTAGAGACTTAAGGCCTGAAGCAACGACAATCAGGGCATGACTGATGGTTCTTGAGGAAATTTGTTGAGTCCAAAAGATGTTCTTTCTACTTAGGGATATCAAGCAGTGTTAAGTGATTATTTGCATGAAGGCAACTTCCTCAAGTTGGAATTGCACAGACTTAGTAGCTTTCATTTCTAGAGTAGTTAGAAAGAACAAAGATGGGTAGAAACAAGTATTACATATAGTAGAAGTGTTCTAATAACAAATGTGGAAGAAGAAGATGAAGGCTTTGAGATTAGAAGATTAGAAAATAAACTTTGAATAATGTAAGTTTATTTGAAGATCATCTAATTTTTTTAGGGTTTTCAAAAATCATGAACAAAAATGTTTTTTAAGAATAAAAAGTTTGTTTGTTCTTATTTTAAGAAAAGAATTAAGAACCAACATGGATTTTGAAGAATAAAAGAGCAAAAACCTTTAACACCAACCTGTTTCTTGTTTGGAGATGAAAGAAAGATCGAGTGTGTGTTCTTGGTATTCTTGCTTAGAGAGAGAGAGAGAGTAGGTTTCTTGCTTTAAAAAATTTGAGAGTGTAAAGATTGGAAATGTGAGTGTGTGAGGAATTTATAGGTAGAACGATAGAGATAGAGGAAAGAGAAAGAGAAGTTTGATCATGATGACTTTTAACTCGTTCGAGGAGTTTGATTGGATATGTATGTGAAAGAGCGTCGTGTGTCAGAACGTGGGGTATGACGTGGGACAATTCTCATTCTGTTTTAAAAACCATTAATGACATCATAAATAATGACTCTTCATTATCCTTTTAAAGATTTTAACTACCTAAAGAAATTCAGTGATTTATTTTAAGTTTTCAAAGAAGAATCTGATTGTGAAGCCTCAGGGACTAAACTTCAATGATGAGAGAAAAGAGAACATACCTTCGAAGATAGATACATTTTTAGAAGAGTTTGGTGATTAAATAGGAACACTGAAGCGTTCATTTATATTACTGAGTTATGCTTAAACACTGAAGATTTATTCTTCAAGGTTCAGCATTCCAAATTCCCTGATTAGAATATTAAACCTTGTTGCATGAAAGGGTTTTGTAAAAAGTTCAGCGAGTTGGTACTCAGTGGGAATAAAATGGAGTTCGATGTCACCATTCATAACATGATCTCTGATAAAACGATATATGGTCTCAATATATTTGGTTTTAGAGTGAAGCGCTGGATTATTTGCTATGGGGATAGCACTGGTACTGTCATAGTAGATGGGAATATTTGATAGCTGAAGATCATAATCGATGAGTTGATTTCTCATCCATAAGACCTGACAACAACATCTACTAACAACGACGTATTCAACTTCAATGGTTAATGTGGACACTGAGTTTTGCTTTTTACTTTCCAACTTCCCACCAAGAAGTTGACAACCTCCAGCGGTGTTTTTTTCTATCTAGTTTACATCCGGCAAATCACTATCTAAATAGGCAGTAAGTTCAAACCCTAAGTCTTTGGGATACCAAAGACCCAGGTTGGGTGTACGCTTCAGATATCTGAATATTCACTTTACAACAATCAGATGTGATTCTTTGGGTTCAAATTTATAATGTGCTGGGAGACAAGTAGAATACATGATATCAGGTTGGCTGGTTGTGAGATACAACAAGGATCCGATCATTCCTCTATTGGCAATGACATGTATAGGTTTCCTATTGTGATCCTTGTTCTATGTTAGTAGTGGTGCCATAGGAGTTTTCATACCTGAACATTGAGTGAGATCAAACTTCTTCAGCATGGCATTAACATACTTACCTTGGCTTATGAATATGCCTTTCTCATATTGCTTAATCTGAAGCCAATAAAATATGTTAGTTCACCCATTATACTCATTTTATACTCTCTTTTCATTCGTTCAACTAACTGGACACACAATGGTGGGTTTGTGGATCCAAATATGATGTCATCGACATATATCTAAACACGAAAGATATGCCTCTTGACTTTCCTTAGAAATAGGGTGCTATCAATCTTTCCACACTCAAACTTTTCAGCGATTAGAAAAGATGAAAGGGTATCATACCAAGCACGATGGGCTTGTTTTAACCCATAGAGAGCCTTATCCAGTTTATAAACATAACTTGGATGCTTAGGGTCAAAGAACCCTAGTGATTGTTCAACATAGACTTCTTCATTGAGTTTTTCATTAAGAAAGCCACTATTTACATCCGTTTAATACACTTCGAAATCCTTGTGAGTAGCATAGGTTAAAATTAATCGAATTGCTTCGAGCCTAACAACTGGAGCAAAGGTTTCATCGTAGTCTATGCCTTCCTCTTGTCTGTATCCCTGAGCAACATGTCTAGCATTATTTCAGGTTAGAGTGTCCTGTTCATCTAACTTGTTACGTTACACCCATTTGGTGTATATAAAAGTTTTTTTTGATGGACTATAGACTAGGTTCCAAACGTTGGTTTTTTCAAATTCGATCAACTCTTCTTGCATAACGTCGACCCAGTTTGGATACCTGGGCATCTTCAATCTCTTTAGGTTCAAGAAGAGAGACGAAGTTAACAAAGAGACATATATTACATAAGGAACATCGTGTTTGAATACATGCGTTTGGATCACCGAGAATAATCAATTGGGTGATTCTTTGTCCATCTCTGAGAAGGTAGCCGAGGAACTGATTCAGAGGCTTCAATAGGTAGAGGCTCAAGTGCTGAGGAAAAAATTTATTATTTGGTTCTTTAGTGTCTTGTTCTTCAACAATCTGTCTAGGAGATTCGGTTTGAACTATGTTGACTGAAGGAGGTTCAGAGGTTAAAGGCGATTCAACATTTTAAGGATGAACATGTAGTGATTCAGTATGAGATAAGGTGGTTACTGGAACATCTGAAATCTATGAAGTGGATTCACCCCCACCATTATTCGTACTTGGAATGAGGGTTGGAACCTCATCTATGTTGGGTGGTTTAGCTTGGGATGAATACTGAAGGATGATTCAGGTTCTCCATAGTGAGAAAACATCCACTTATTATATTCTTCGTTGTCAAGAATAGGTCTTGAGTTAGCTGAACGTGAT
This sequence comes from Arctium minus, assembly GCA_954870635.1. Classification (NCBI taxonomy): domain Eukaryota; kingdom Viridiplantae; phylum Streptophyta; class Magnoliopsida; order Asterales; family Asteraceae; genus Arctium; species Arctium minus. Next base: position 36,591,195 of record OX941087.1, on the reverse strand, counting down.
TCATCAAATGTGACATGAATGGTTTCTTCAACAAATTGTCTTCTTTTGTTGAATACGCTATAGGCCTTAGATATTGAAGAATATCCAAGAAAGATACCATCGTCATCTTTGGGATCAAATTTTCCAATTGTATTTCAAGATATAACATCGACAACCGAAGATATGAAGAAAGTTAAAAATTGGCTTCGTTCCATGCAAAAGTTCATAAGTTGTGTTCTAGAATGGTTTAACACTCATCGATTGATTTTGAGTAAAAATGCAGTGTGTTAGTACAAGAAATGTTGTATTCAAGATCATATAGCTTGAAGTCAAAGTCAAAGCCTCAATGAATAAAGTCAAAGTCAAACATGCTATATGTGGAAAGTTAATGTCAAAGTCATTGTGTAAAAGTCAATGCTTGTTAATTAGTTTTGTAGTTTTGTTTCCTTTGTAAAGCATGTAGGTATAAATAGCTTTGTCTTTGCTATTTGTCATTAGAAACTTCATTCATACAATTGTAGAGAGAGAGTTTAGAGAGAGAAAGCTTGTAACATTCATGTAAGTCCACAGATTCAAGCAGTTCAATCAAGATCTCAGAATTAATCACAAATTCTAGAGAGAAAATGTCTTAATCGTATATCTCACAATCAATTACATGTTACAAAAGAACACTCACAAAACTACTTCTCTCATACGCTTACAATGTACTCACCTTCTTTCAAACACTACAAACACTCACAAGCATATATATGGTCAAAGACCATGTTCACTCAAATTAAACAACATTGACTTATCTAAGACTTGACTTTGTTTGACTTTATAGACTTTGACTTTTCTACAATAAATATTGGATACAACAATACACTAACAATCTCCCCCTTTGTATTCAAGATTTAAAATTTTTTTGACATTAGTTTTCAACTCTTGATTCTTCAAAACTTTGACTGTGACGACTTTTGTTAGACCACAGTCTCATTGGATTCAAGATCATCCAAACTGAAGATCGCAATCTGAAGCTAAAGCCGGAACGTCGACTCTCGATATATAAGTCTATGTCTATTTGTAATAAATGTCAATGTAATTGTTTGTTTATTGTTCTAGTTAACTTAGTTTAAATATCTAATTCTATTAGATATTAGACTTAGTTAGTTTCTAGTTACATATATTAGATTTAGTTATAATATAGTTTGTTAGTTAATATCTAGATATTATTCTAGATATTATTGCAAGTTGTAGGAAGTGTGTAAGACACTTTAGATTAGTTGTTGTGTCTCTCAACTCTCTCATACATCAGATCATTATTCACACATACAAACACACACTTAAAGGTGTAAAAGAGAGAAAACATAGAGAACACATTTCATGCTTAATCGATCAACCTTGTAACTCGTTTGTTATAATCAATACAAGTTGGTAATCATATTGTGTTGTTGTTTCTATAAACTTGATAAGTATTGTTGGACCGACAGTTGGTATCAGAGACTGATTAAGATCAAAACAAGTTTTATAAAAGAAAAACGTCTCTGTGTTCTTCAAGAAAATTTGAGTTTGTGATTTAAACTGTTTTAGGTGTTAGAATTGATCAGAGTGTGATCATACTACATGCTAGATCGAGTTGTTGCTATTTAATTTCACTTTTAAGCTTAAATCGAGTTCCAATTTGTGGATTTTGAGTGAAAACAGTCGAAGTGGGTAAGTTACTGTGCGATCAGATTAAATTCTAAAAAGAGTGTTTTAGTGAGATCGAGTGCTTACATTCAGTTCTAGAAGTGATTATAGACATATTAGTAGAGTTTGGTATTGCTAAATCGTTTCAGGAACAAGATTCAGTCGATTTTCAGAAGTACAGGACGAACACCCGCACAACAGAGGAAGAATAACCCGCATACCTTACTGTGCGCGTCTCAAAGGAAACGCATATTCTATTGTGCGCGTCCTAAAGGAAACGCATTCCTTACTTCTCGTGTTCCAAAGCACACGCATACCTCAGACACGCATACCTCAAGACATCGAGTTCATCTCTTAAAAAGAACAAGTTAACCTTGCGTGTCCCATTTGAATCGCATATCTCAATTGTGCGGTTCCCTCTTGAAACGCACAACTCCATTGTGCGCGTCCAACTAGACCCGCACACCTCAATTGTGCGCTCCTCACAAGACCCGCACACCTCAAGTGTGCGCTCCTCACTAGACCCGCAAACCTCTCTGCTCCAATCCATACTTAGAATAGCGGGACCCCCGTGCTAAGTCTGCCTAGGGGGACAAAATTTCTTGTGTGATCAAATTTTATTTGAATTAACGATCATATCTGTCAAGTTTTCTCTTATTCAATACAGGATGACATCCAGAGAAGCTCTTGCAATAGGAACTGACACCAAGCCACCAGTTCTCTTTAGAGGTGAATATGAACAGTGGAAGGATAGGTTCCTAAACTTCATCGAAAGACAGGATTTGGGTGATTTCATCAAACAATCCTTAGAAGAAGGCCCCATGGAAACAAAATATAGGGAACCAGCAGAAGGAACTGAAGAAGTAAGACATGCACTGACTTATGAAGAACTAACCGGTGATAATAAGTTAAGAGCAAAAGCAGACAGGTTGGCCAGGTCATACATTCTACAAGAGATTCCGAATGAAATCTACATAAAGATTGACAGTTATAAGGCCTCCGGCAAACAAATGTGGGATCAACTCGAGAAGATGATGCTGGGTTCAAAGATAGGGAATCAACTTAAAATCTCTAACTGCCTGCACAGTTTTGAAGAATTTAAAGGCAGAACTGGATAAAATCTAGAAGGAACATATGATAGATTCGTGACCTTGCTAAACGAATTGAGCAAGAACAAGGTCAACAAATCTCAAATCGAACTGAATATCAAATTCCTGAGTATTCTACAACCAGAATGGAAAAGTTTTGCCAGACAGATGCGGCAGATAAAAGATTTGAATGAGATTCCACTTCACGAGGTGTATGAAACCCTCCGTCAAAATGAAGAAGAGGTGGATGAAATTCTAGCTGAGAAAAGACAGAAAAGAAAGACAGTTGAAGATACAGTCGCTCTTGTAGTCAAGAAGAAGAACAAGACGATTGTATATGAATCAGAAGAAGATGAAGCTTATGCAAACTCTGACATGGATGAAAATGAACAAATGAAGAAAGCAATGTTGTTTCTGACAAATGCGTTTCAGAAAAAGTTCTACAGGAATCCAACATCAAACAGTCAGAGGTACTCTTCTGGACCCAACAACTACACTCATAAGGAAAGGGTTGAAGGTAGTAGGTTTGAAGGGAAAAAGTTTGAAGGAAAGAGATTAGATGAGAAGAAAACGGAAGAGAAAAGGTACCAGTCTGAAGAAAAGAGGATAGAGGAGAAGAAACCCGAAGAAAGAAAGTACAAGGATGAAGGATCAAGTCAGCCAGGTCCACCGATGTGCTACAACTGTGGCAAAACATGTCACTTTGCCAAGGATTGCCGAAGATCAAAGGTCAGAAACTCCGATTACTACAAGAACAAGATGCTTCTTGCAAAGCAACAGGAGGCAGGTAAGGCACTGATGGCTGAGGATGAATACTGGCTTGATCACTCAGATGAAGAAGAAGAAGAAGATGAAGATAAAGATGAAGCCGTCAATATGTGCTTGATGGGCAAGATGGAATCAGATGCTGAATCTGATTCAGAAAATGAAGAAGAGGAGGTATGTGATTTATCGTATAAAGATTTCATGAATAAAATGCATACCATGAGTTTAAAACAAGAAGAGTTAGAATCTAATCTTAAGCGAGAAAATGGTGTTATTATTAACAAAAACCAATTGATACAAAAACTTAGCAATGAACTTGCTGAGAAGAAAGTATTAATTGAGGTTTTACATACAAACGTTGACACCAACGCAAAAGAACAGACTATAATTCTAAAAGAGAATTCTGAACTCAAGTCAAAACTGAGAAATAGTGAGCTTGACTTATATAAGCTGACTAAAATGCATTCTTCATGTACTAAAGAAAACAAGTCTTTAATTGCAAAACTAGATGCTTTGGAAAAGAAGTTGTACTCATTAGGTCAAAGTGAGCAAACCATTCATCTTAACAAACCGAAAAAGAATAAAGAAAATTGGGGAATCGGTTATGTGAAACCTCATTGCCTTAAAAAGGGTATAAGAGAAGTGCCTGCACTTTATGATTATACCTCTATGCTAGTTTCTCACCGAATCTCTTCACTTAAAGTTTTTAATACTAAACTATCAAAGGAGGATGAAGCAAAAGAAATTGAAAAATGGAAAAAGTCATCTAAAGTTCACCTTCCATTTTATTATGCGAAGTTGAATAATAGTTATGACTATCCAAATAATGAAAAGAAATCTCTTTCAACTGACTACTTTCAAAGTTATTCTGTAAAAGAGATGAAGGCAAAGCCTGTTATAGGTAAAATATATGTCCCTTCTCTCGTGTTAGAAAGTAAAATTTCTGAACTCGAGAACTCTTTATCAGATGAAAGACTTTCGATTGAGATTCAACAAAAAGTTTTTTCAACCGTTATGAAAAATGTTGTTTTTACAAAAGCTTCTAAATCTGATGACATGTTTGGTTCATCAAACGAAGGGTTTGATTTTCTTAATTCTGACGGTGGTTTGGATGGTTGTTTTGAACAATTTGATTTTAATGCTAAACTTTCAAACCATTCATCTTTTGTTGTGAAATCTTTGGGAAAAACCAGTATGCCTGTTAACAGTGCAAAATCAACGAAAGTTGATCAGTCAGTCTCTGTGAAAGCCAAAAATGCTAAAGGTAAGAAAATATCTCAGCATTCACAGAAACCGATCACTACTGGTAAGCCAAAGAAGGTGCATTCATTTGTTGCTCAGAAGTCTAACTCACCAGTTACACATGTTTCAGATCTGCGCAAGCAAAGGCCAGAAGTAAATTCTCAATGGCAACCCAAACGGAAGCTTGACAAGACCGTTTTATCACTTAGTAGTGTTACTTGTAATAAGACTTCGCTTAGTAAAGATGTCCTAATTGCTGATATTGCTCTTTTGAACTCAAAACTTGCTGTTTCTCGTAAACAATATTCAATGAAGCAATTATTTCAGTTATCTTTATCTGCTGGAAAGTCCTCTATCTATGATAAACATGTTTCTATCACTTGTCAAGATTCTGGAGATTGGTTTGGAAATTACCATGTGCATTCATCTCATATTAATTCTTCTCATACATTTCAAAAGAAAAGAGGAACCAATTTGAAATGGTTACCAAAATCTTGTGCTAACACAGCAGGACCCAAATTCCAATGGGTACCTAAGGCTAAATCTGTGTTGCAGGCACACAAAGCTTAAAGAGAAAGCGACTTCTGATTATGTACAGATCAGGACTCGTTCTTCAATGTCAAAATACGTTTTTGGATAATGCAGTTCAAAACCCGAACATCAAAGTCAAAATAGGCTTTTGAACAAATCAGTTCAAGACCCGCACTTCGATAATCAAAGTGAAAATTCCAAAGTTGTCGTACAAATATCTAAATTTGCAATTTCTCTTATGCAGACTAGTCATACATGGTTCTTGGACAGCGGATGTTCCAAGCACATGACAGGGCAAAAAGAGATACTGTCCAATTTCAAAGACAAATTTTGTGGAACAGTAAGATTTGGCAACAACCAGTTTTCTCTAATAATGGGATACGGTGATGTACAACAGAACAATGTCACTATCAAGAAGGTGAGCTATGTTGAAGGCTTACGACACAACTTGTTCAATATAGGCCAGTTCTGTGACAAAGAGTTAGAGGTCAACTTCAAAGCCAAGAGATGTTCAGTTCGCAATGAAAAGGGCGAAGAACTCTTGGTCGGTACTCGAGAATCAGACCTCTACACAATCAATCTGTCAAATGTCCAGGCTGACAAGCAAGTGTGTCTACTATCGAAAGCTTCGATGCAACAAAGTTGGTTATGGCATCGACGTCTTTCTCACCTCAACTTTCGGTACATCAACAATCTGGTTAGTGGAAAGCTCGTCAAAGGACTTCCAGAGCTGAAATATGAAAGAGAACATATTTGTGCAGCCTGTGAAAAGGGCAAGATGAAGAGGGCACCTCATAAACCGAAGCCTGAACCAAGTACCAATGCTCCGTTAGAGTTATTGCATATGGACTTGTGCGGTCCGATGCGAACTCAAAGTCTAGGCGGAAAGAAGTACATACTCGTGATCGTGGACGATTACTCGCGATACACATGGGTCAAGTTTCTACGTTCAAAGGATGAGACACCTGATGTTCTCATTACATTCCTAAAGACGACCTAGGTGAATCTGCAGAAACCGGTCAAGTTTCTAAGAACAGACAACGGCACAGAGTTCAAGAACAACAAAGTTGAAGAATATCTCGAATCTGTCGGGATTTCACATCAATACTCTGTTGCTCGAACGCCTCAACAAAATGGAGTGATTGAAAGAAGAAATCGAACGCTAGTCGAGGCTGCTCGTACTATGCTAAGTCATTCGGACTTACCTCTATTTTTGTGGGCAGAAGCTGTTTCGACTGCGTGCTACACACAGAATCAATCCATGGTACATCGAAGGTTCAAGAAGACTCCTTATGCGTTAATCAACAACCGAACACCGACAATCAAATATTTCCATATATTTGGATGTAAGTGTTTCGTGCTAAACGATAGGGAGAATCTCAATAAGTTCAGTGCTAAGGCGGATGAAGGAATCTTTATTGGTTATTCCTCGACATCAACTGCATATCGTGTCTATCTGAAGAAGTCAAAGACGGTGATTGAAAGCATCAATGTCACCTTTGATGAAGAAATGGCTTCCGAAAAACAACGTTCAGAACTCGTTATAACCGGAGTACTAGCTTCTGGGCAACTCAGTCCAGAACCTGCGTCTCAACAGAATAAATCAGACGAAGCTTCAACTTCAACTAACCATTTATCTGATTTAGACTTATTATTTGAATTGTTTTATGATGAATTTCTTGGATCAAATGTAAAGAAATCTGTTATGGTTGACAGGATGGAAGACTCAACAACTACTCATCCAACCAGTTCAGATGTTCCTATTGAATCAAACGCCCCGATTCAACAAGAAATTACAATTCAAATGCCGACTCCAACAGTTGAAGAAGTGACAAATGATAAAGAGACAGAAGTAGCTGAAACAGTAGGAGATTCTGTACAAATCAATCTACAGCCAGAACAAGTTGTACCTGCTGAGCCTTCTGAACCTGCCACTTCAACTGAAACCATCAATCCTCCTGAACAAACAGAAGAAGGTACAAGTGGATTTATAGATGATACAATTGACATACATTCATATAATCCACTGCCTCATGAACATAAATGGACCAAAGAGCACCCAATACGCCAGATTATTGGCGATCCATCAAAACCAGTGCAAACTAGGTCAGCATCATTGAATATGTGCATGCATGACTCCTTTCTAAGCAAGTTTGAGCCAACACGCGTATCGGAAGCACTTGCTGATCCAGAATGGGTGATCTCTATGCAAGAAGAGCTAAATCAGTTCGATGCACTTCAAGTCTGGAGACTCGTACCAAAGCCTACAGGTAAAACCATTATAGGTACGAAATGGGTTTTCAAGATAAAGAAAGACGAAGATGGTACCGTTATCCGAAACAAGGCAAGACTAGTAGCCAAATGATACAGACAAGAGGAAGGAATAGACTATGACGAAACATATGCTCCTGTGGCGCGATTAGAAGCAATCAGAATGTTTCTAGCCTACGCAGCCCACAAGAACTTCACGGTCTTTCAAATGGACGTGAAGACAACATTCCTCAATGGAATTCTGAAGGAGGAAGTCTACATCTCTCAGCCAGAAGGTTTTGTCAATAAAGAGAAGCCGAATCATGTTTACATTCTCGACAAAGCACTCTATGGTCTGAAACAAGCACCTCGAGCCTGGTATGATGTCCTTTCCACTTTTCTAGTCAAGTCTGGGTTTTCAAAAGGTACGGTGGATACCACTTTGTTTACAAAAAAGGAAAAAGGCGATATCATCTTAATTCAAATCTATGTAGATGATATTATCTTTGGTTCTACAAATCCGAAGTACTGTAAGAATTTTGCAAACCTTATGGTGTCTTGATTTCAGATGAATTTGATGGGAGAGATGAATTTCTTTCTCGGTTTACAAGTAAAACAATTTTCATCGGGTATTTTTATCAATCAATCAAAATACATTAGGGATATTCTTAGGAAGTTCCAAATGGAAAATTCAAAACCGATTGGTACCCCAATGGCACCAGGTACTAAGATTGGCACCGATCCTTCGGGAAAGGCTGTTGATGTTAGGACTTATCGAGGGATGATAGGTTATTTAATGTATCTTACGTCGAGTAGGCCAGATATAATGTTTTCAACATGCTTATGTGCAATATATTAGGCCAATCCTAAAGAAATCCATATGTCTGCTGTGAAGCGCATATTTAGGTATCTAAAGGGCACTATAGATCTTGGTCTGTGGTATCCTAAAGATACTAGTTTTGAACTAATAGCCTACACAGATGCAGATCATGCAGGTTGTATGTTAGACAGGAAGAGCACGTCAGAACACGTATAGTTCCTCAGTGACAAACTAGTTAGTTGGGCATCGAAGAAGCAACTTTGTGTTTCAACCTCCACGGCCGAAGCAGAATATGTAGCTGCTACTAGCTGCTGTTCTCAGGTCTTATGGATGAGAACTCAATTACGCAATTACGGTTTCCACTTCAACAAGATCCCGATATACTGTGACTCCAAGAGCGCCATCGCAATTACAGCGAATCCTGTTCAACACACCAAGACAAAGCAAATAGACGTCAGGTATCACTTTATTAAAGATCATGTTGAAAAAGGAACAATTGAACTTTTCTTTGTAAAAAATGATTATCAACTTGCCGATTTGTTCACAAAACCCTTAGACGAAAAGAGTTTTAATTTCCTTATCTCTAAGCTTGGTATGCTAAATCTTAAGATTTAAACAGTAGTTACCTATCAAAGTTTTCTAAATTGTATACTTTTTCATCATTTCTTCATTCTTAACTCTGATTGATATCTGCACTTCTATAAAATGTTCATGATCCAAGGGGGAGAATGAGAAGAAATTGACATCTGGTCAATATTACTTCAAGGGGGAGCTCATAAAATTTGTGCATGTACTTTTTAATGTCAAATTTCTTTTGTAATGCAAGATTTTAGGGGGAGCTCTTCAAGTCAAAAAGGGAGTACGAATATGACTTCTGATTATTTCTGATCAGAACTCGTACTTTAAAAGTTTTACTGCTTTTTTGTCTTTTCAATTTAAGTGAATAAATTTTACTTTGACTTGACATTAGACTTTTGCAGAATTTTTGAGAGAAGCTTACAAGTTCATATCTTTATGACTTTAAGCTTAGCTTCATGAGATGTAAGATCAAACGTTAAGGTATAATCCTTTATCTTAATCTCATATATGGTTGAAAGAAGGACAACTTTCAATCATAGAAAACATTGTTTTTAATGTTCAAACCACTTCCTGATTTTTCAACAGATTTTATATTTTGGGAGTGTATTTTAAATGTTTTCATAATCAATATTGTGCTTTAACTGAAATAGTTAAACCAATCTGAGCATCACATGCATCATAGGAAAACAAAGAATCATTGTGCTAGGAATTAACACAACTTCAATGGAATCACCTTAACCAGTGATTTCTACCCAAGAAGTTAATCCTTAGTGATTGAGTGTGCAAATAGAAAAAGAAATGAGTATGATTAGAGAAAGCTTAATGTTTAAAAGAAAGAGCGTGTGAGAACAGAGTTAAAAGAATATCACAACTCTGCACCAACTTTTTCTGAGCCGGGTAGCCACATTACTAGTGTTTCACAATTCTTTGGTGAACATTATTGAAACAGGCAACTAACCCATGCCAACTCTTGATCAAACCTCACTATCTACTCATTTTCTTCTTAACAAGAAAGTGTTTCACATTTTCAAAGGGGAAGCAGCACATTTGCTATCTGATTTTCATTTGGAAAATCTGGATATTGAAAAGAAGGAAGTCTGCCCCACCTTCGCACTTCAATCATGCACATTGAGTCTGTGTTTAACTTGCTGTTGTCTCAGTGGTTTACACAATTTTGAGCCTAATAAGCAATCATCAAGTGCTTAATTCTTTCAAACACAAGCACGAACACACAAGGAATTAGTTTCTTTGTCATAACGTTTATAGAAATAACCTTTGTGGTGTTTCGATGATTAAATGGAACCCTGGGGGAGTCAACATCAAACAGCTCCTTTCCAATGTGTATTTGTTACACACATTGACTTAGTGTTACTGACAGGCATGTTAACTGATTCATTAGTTGATTCAGGTGTTACACGACTATTTTGTGTGAATTTGAAAAGATCTGGATGAATATCTTTTGAATTGACGGATCAGGGGCTCTAAACGTAAGAGAGACATTTCTTACAACTAATTTTGATGAAGTCGTTGCACTTAACATCAAAAAGGGGGAGAATGACTACACAAGAAATGGCAAATATCACATGTTTCAAGAATCATGTCCACTCTTCAAAAGGAGGAGATTGTTAGAAAAAGACATGCTGATTTCAAGAGCTAAAGAAAGAGATTGCATCTTCTGAGCTGAACAAGAAGACTGAATTGGTAAAATCATTTTCGTAATGATCTTGATCCAAAGGGGGAGATTGTTAGACCACAGTCTCATTGGATTCAAGATCATCCAAACTGAAGATCGCAATCTGAAGCTAAAGCCGGAACGTCGACTCTCGATATATAAGTCTATGTCTATTTGTAATAAATGTCAATGTAATTGTTTGTTTATTGTTCTAGTTAACTTAGTTTAAATATCTAATTCTATTAGATATTAGACTTAGTTAGTTTCTAGTTACATATATTAGATTTAGTTATAATATAGTTTGTTAGTTAATATCTAGATATTATTCTAGATATTATTGCAAGTTGTAGGAAGTGTGTATGACACACTTTAGATTAGTTGTTGTGTCTCTCAACTCTCTCATACATCAGATCATTATTCACACATACAAACACACACTTAAAGGTGTAAAAGAGAGAAAACATAGAGAACACATTTCATGCTTAATCGATCAACCTTGTAACTCGTTTGTTATAATCAATACAGGTTGGTAATCATATTGTGTTGTTGTTTCTATAAACTTGATAAGTATTGTTGGACCGACAACTTTAAACTTTGAAGCTCTGACAATATTTAAACTTTCAGCTTTTGAAGAATCTTGAAAAGTCATTCACTTTTTCTTTGTAAAGTCATCAAATCTTGAACAAAAAATTTGAAACTTTTGAAACGTCTTTAAACTTTGAGAAATCTTTGATCTTTGAGGAATCTTTCAATGCTTGTATCTTCATGTCTATGATCTCTGAACTGTCTTTGAACAAAGAACTCTCTCGAATTGTCTCGGAAAAAATTTCTTCAGAATCTATTTGAATCTCCTTTTTTTGAGATTCTTGATCAAAACTTTCATCTGTCTGACTTAGAATCTGACTTGAAACTCCAGATATATCTCCCCTATTTTGATAAACTTTTAAGAGGCTTGATTATATCAGCTTGAAATATTCAACTGACTTGAAAATTCCAAATTATCTCCCCCTTTTATGAGATGTATATTTTGAATAATCTTTCAAACTTCACTTAAACTTTCATTTGACTTGAAAACCCTGAATATCTCCCCCTTTTTGATGAGTTGTGAGCAACAAAATCATCAAAACTATTTCAAGTCATCACTGTCTTTGAATATTTATCTCCCTATGTGATAAGATAACAATCTCCGCCCTTTTTATCTGAGTATCTGTCAATTCATAAAATGTATATACCCGAATATTTTCAAATTCAGATATAATAAGAGTTGTAACCTTGAATCAACAAATGATACAGTTAGAATTGCCTGTAAGTAGCACGAAGCCACTTTGTACAACGGATGTACATTGGAAAGGATCTTTTGTGATGTTCACTTACCCAGGGCTTCCATTCAATCATTGAAAAACTACAAAGGAATTTTCTATGAATGTTATGACAAGAAAACTTATTGCTTGTGTGTACGTGAAAGTGTAGGAATGATTGAAGCTACTTAAGTTTTTTCAGGCTCAAAATGTGGAAACTGTTGAGACATCAACAAGTATTACACGAACTCAATGTGCATGAAAGAGGTGCGAAGGTGGGGGCAAACTTCCTTCTTTTTCAATATCTAAATCTTCCGAGTGAAGACCAAATAGCATATATGCTGCATCCCCAAAGAAAATGAAACATTTCTTTGTTAAGAAAGAAACGAGTGGTTGGTGGGGTTAATGCAAGAGTTGGCATGAGCTCACTGCCTTTTTCAATGATGGTCACCAAAGAATGTGAACCAATCAGTAGATGTGGCTGCCCGACTCAGAAAGAAGTTGGTGCAGAGTATTCATATTCTTTTAACTCTGATCTCACACCCTCTTTCTTTTAAACATTTAAGCTCACTTCTAACCAAACTCTCTTTTACATTTTACCGCTCAGCACAATGAGAGAAACTCAATCGGATGAGTTATCTCCCCCACTCTTTGATTTAAAACCCCTCACCCCTCAATCACTCTAGGATAACTTCCAGGGTAGGAAACACAGGTTAACGTGAATCCATGGAAGTTCTGTTTTGTTAGTGTATAAGTTGTATCCAAGATTTAATGTAGAAAAGTCAAAGTCAAGTCAAGTCTTAGTTTAGTTAATGTGGTTCCATTGTAAGCCTTGTGGTCTTTGACCATATATAAAGGCTTGTAAGTGTTTGTTGTAAGGTGTGGTCAAGCATTGTAATTGTAACATCTATGAGACATACGACTGGATCACTTTCTCTCTCTACATACTCTCTCTCTAGAAGATCTTAATTGTCAAATTCGTGTTATTGATTGAATTGTGCTTGAATCTGGAAACTAACAATTGGTATCAGAGCATTGGGAGATTAATGTGCACAAATTCGTCATCAATTGATCAAGATTTGAAGAAATTTGAAGAAATTCTCCATTTTTGAAGTTTTGAAGAACACAAATGGGTTATGCGATTTTGATGCGTTTTTGGATTTGATTTTAATTGCAAATTGTTTATCCATTGTCATAAATCTGTTTTGTATCAATTTGTAATCACGATTGCATCAAAAATTTAAGGAATTTGTTGATTTTGAATAATTTTGTGTTCTCTGTGAAAAAAAAATTGAAGTTTGATTTTGAGATTTAGCAGTGATTTGATTCGTTTGTATGCAAATTTGTTTCTAAAAATGCTTTTAAACATGAATCAATCAGTGTTTTCAAAGTTTAACTCATAAATCTCACTTTTAAAATTTTGGAATTGAATGTGTTCTTGGTGAGTTCATAAATTTTTTGGTTAAAATCTGACTTTTGATTTGAAAAAGCTGATATATGGTTTTGAAAATATGTTTGTGATATGTTTTTATCCATATTTTGTTTGTTAACTTTTGTTTTTAGTGTTTGTTATTTTACAGGAAAATTTCATCATCAAGCTAGCATGAAGAACTCATATGCATGAAAAACTCGCAGGCTGTTGTGATCCATATTAGAAGAACTCGCTAGCTGCATATTTTTTTGTTCTCATAAGCTGATGATATCACATGTCTCTTAAAGAACTTTGGAGATGCTCATTCTATTCCTAATTGCATCAAGGATCTCCATTCATCTTGATCTCGTAAGCTGGAAAATTGAATCAAGGAACTCGTAAGCTAGAGCATTCTATCTGAAGAACACGCAGATGCTACATGAAGAACACACAGACTGAATGAATTTGAAATACTCACACACTGCCTTCTGTGAGTACATACTTCACGCACAATGTCTTCTGCGAGAAACACACTTCATGCAAACAACTGAACCTCACTTCACGCTCACTGTGTTCTGCGTGTTTCTATTTCACGCAAGCCTCACCTTTGCACGTTCTGGACTTATTTTTTTTTTGGGTTTGAATTTTTTTTCAGTCACCGTGATAATCATGTGGGTCTACATATTTGTTGGTTTTAATCGATATAATCTGATCTAAACTATTCTCTTCGTGATTTAGAACACATAGGAGCTTTCATAATCGATTTTGGCTGCGAAACGAACAAGATATCGGCGTTTGAAGGTTCGCCGGAACATCGCCGGAAAAACGGGATTCTTCGGAACTCGATTTTAACTATTGATTTCGATGTTTTAGTTTCATAATATTGTTGATTTGTTGTTTTCCATCGATTTTCAGGTTGTATCAGTCATTAAAAACGCAAAAAGAACGTCACCAGAAACTTAACATCGCCGGAGTTCTTTCACATCAGAATAAAGATTGTATTTCGTTGCATGTTTTCGAATTTTTCGTTGGAATCGATTCTATACTGATCAAGGATTACAACGCAACTTGTTTCGTCGATTTTCATTGAGAAACGAACAAGATATCATGAATTGAAGTTCACTGATCGATTTGTTGAAGATGAGGAACAGTAATCTAACGGACCTCCGTTAAGTCCGTTAGATTTTTGACATTTTGGTCCAAAGTCCGTTAGTTTGTTAGTTTTTTTTACATTAAAGTCCTTTTTTCGTTAATTCATTGTTAGTCTTGTTAAGTAGTTTGCAGAATTGTCAGTTTTGGTCCTTGTAGTTAGTTTTGTTAAATTTTTTGTTAGATTTCCTTACAATTTTGGTCCTTTTTCTGTTAGTTGTGTAATTCCGTTAAGTAGTATCTATTTTTGGCAGATTTGGTCCCTCTAGTTCAAGTTTCAGTGTTTTACAGTTTTAGTCCTTGTAGTTTTAGTTTAACTTTTTGTCACTTTTAGCCCCTGTAGTTTTTATCTTTGAAGATTTTGCAGTTTTAGTCCCTATAGTTTGTAATTTCATTCTTTGTCAGTTTTAGTCCCTCTAGTTTGTAAGTTTAGTGTTTTTACGTTTTTAGTCCCTAGACTTCTTAATTTTGTATTTTTATCATTTTTTTGTCCTCATTTTCGTCTTAGTTTTATATTTTGTCGGTTTTAGTCCTTTTTTCATATTTACTTTACATATTAGTCATTTTTGCTAGTTTTTAGTCATTTTTGCTCGTTTTTACGTTTGGGTCGTGTTTAGTCCCTGTTTTTCGTTTCTTTTTCATTTTTTAGTCCGTTTTGTGTCGTTTTTGGCTATTTTCATATGTTTCTGAGCTTAACTGATATATTTTCTATATTTTTGCAGATTAACGATTACAAGTCAAGTTTTTACGCTGATTTTCAGATTTAATTTTTGAAAGACAAATTTACACTTTGTTTTTCAGATTTTAATTTTCTGATTTTGTTTCCGACTTTAATCTTTTTGATTCATATATTTTAAGTGTGTGCACATAACTCAACTTCTAATCGAAGTTTCTCTTGACGATCACTATATTAGGTAATATTTTTTTATTTTTTTCATTTCTCTGATTTTTGTGTTTCACATTTTTTAGTATATCTTCAAGCACATTAAGATGTCAAATGTACTATCTGGAAGAGATGTTGCCATCATATACATGCCTGAAATACCTGCCATAGAAGCAGAACGCGATAAACTGAAGATTCAGAATTTAGATCTTCTAAATCAGATTCAGGAGTTGAATGCTATATTTGTTAATACTGATAAAACCTCTGAATGTGCAAAATGTATTGATCATTCTAAATCTGATTGTGCAGTTATCATTAAGACAAAAGAGAACGAAATCAAAATAAAAAAAGATATTATTCAGGCTAATGAGAAAGTAATCAAGCTGAAAGAGAAAAAAATAACAAATCTTCAAAGCAAGTTGAAGTCAACTGAACAGAAGACAACAGAACTTAAAGATGAATCAGTTGATCTGCATGTCAAGTTTAAAGATTTTGAAGATCAAATATCTGCATTTGAAGCAAAAAATGTTGAACTAATGAAAAGCCTCCAATCAGATAAAGACAAAGCAAATTTGGAGAATGCTTCTGCTAAAAAACTATCTGACTTTTCCAAGAAAGCTATCTAAGAGAAAAAAGATTTAGAGCTAAGATGGTTAAAACTCTCCAAGCAAGTATCCGAGTTTGAAAACATTGTTAGAACCGAAAGAGATACTTTTGCAAAAGAGAGAAAAGTTCTTGAAGATAAAGTAATTGAACTTCCCAAACAAATCTCTGTTTTACAAGACTTGCTTGAAAAGGAAAAGAAAATGTTTCAAGAAAAGAAGTCTTTTGAGATTGAAAAGAAGAAATCTGAAAGGAGAAATGTTGGATTTTCAAGGAAATTTCTGAGAAAACCAAGAACTCAGAAAAAGATAACATGATAAAGATGTTCCGAGATGATTAGAGATGATTCGTTGTTCAAAGACAGACAATTCATAGATCCAAGAGATGAAGATACAAGGATTGAAAGATTCCTTAAAGTTCAAAGTTGCAAAGATTAAAGTTTCAAAGATTTAATGTTCAAGACTTGATGACTTTTCAAAGCAAAAGTGAATGACTTTTCAAAGACAATGTGAAAGACTTTTCAAGCTTATCTGAAGATTCTTCAAAGTGCCAAAGCTTCAAAGCTTCAAAGTTGTCAAAGTTAAAGTTTTGAAGAATCAAGAGCTTAAGACTATTGTCAAATTTTTAAATCTTGAATCCAAAGGGGGAGATTGTTAGTGCATTTATTGTATTCAAGATTTAATTGTAAAAGTCTTGTAAAGTCAATGTAAGTAGAAAAGTCAAAGAAAGTCGAAGTTGTCAAAAGTCAATGTTGTTTAGTTTAAAATGTCAAAGTAGTTTACTTTGTATTTGAAATATGTTTGTAATTCGGAGTTAGATATTAGTTTGCTTAGTGGTTAAGCCTTAGGTTAAGGAAGCTTTCATTGTTATATTTGTAGAGAAAGAAAGTTAGAGAGAGTTTAGAGAGAGAAAGCTTCAATTTCATGTAAACCATTCAAGATCAATGGAATCAATGTTAATTACCTAATAGATCTGGGTGTTTACAAGTATATTCTTCTAAAGGGGGAGATTAAATTGATTAAAGATTATACAAGGAGGAGATTGTTCTTTTTGCTGAATTTCATTTGAAGAAAGTTCTTTGCAAGTTAATTCAAATGGGGAGATTGTAAGCTTATCCTGTTGAAGATGATCTTGAATCCAAAGGGGGAGATTGTTAGTGCATATTTGTTGTCTTCAAGATCATCTAGATTGAAAGTCAAAGTTTACAAATCAAAGCCTCAAAGTCAAAGATTCAAAGAGTTAAAGTCAAAGTCAAATGAGCTGTTAAAGAGAAGTCAAAGTCAACTAGCTTAGTTAGTGTTAGTTGTGTTTTGTTCCTTTATAACTTGTCCCTAGTATAAATAGTTTTTCCTTTATAAATCTAGTAGCAACTAGAGAGAGGCACTTAATATAGAATTATTCTAGCGAGAGAAATATTGTTTGAGAGAAAGAGAGAGTGATTTGTAATCGCATTTGGAGATCAATGACAAAGTGAGATTTGTGGAATTGAAGTGTGTTAATCTTGATTATGTTAGTGCACATATTTGTTGGATGCAAGATCATAGAAGAATGAAGACTAAAGTCAAGCCAAGTCAAAGCTGAAACTCAACTCTCATTGTGAAGTCAAAGTCAATGTAATAAGTTAAAGTCAAAGTCTTATTTGTTTGTTTTGTATGCACGTATAGTTTAGTTTTCTTTTAATAGACTTGTGGCTTTGTATTGTAAATTAGATGTAACTAGAACTGAGATTAGATACGCAGACTGTAGAGAGAGAAAGATAGAGAGAGAAAGTCTTCTGTATACGAATTGTGATTTGGAAATTGAATAACAAGTTGAGATTTAATATGTTAAATCATCTTATTTGTTTGTGTAATTGAATTAGTAAGAACTTGATTAGATAGGGACATTATCAATTGGTATCAGAGCAAATTCAATTCAAAATCAAGAAAATATGAGTTCGGCACTGTGTACATCGAGTTTGGATTGATTCTGAGTTTTTGTGTGAATTTGTATGTAAAATTGATTTGATTGTACTCGTATAGTGGTCTAGATGAATCTTGTATAAGTTTCATAAGGGATTGCACTGTAATTTTCAAGAATTTTAGAGTTTTGGTAAGTTGAAGTTTCACGAGTCTTTCGCACTGTATTGGATCGAATTTGTAATTGTTAGTATTTTTTGTTGAAATTCAGTGGAAGAATTCGATTCTAGATGTGTTAGAGTGCATATTGTCAAAATTTCAGTTTGTAAATCGAAGTTTAGATGGGTTTTTGAGTGATTCAGAGGGATTTTCATCGTTGATCTCAAGAATTCGCAGATCACTTCAAGAACTCGCAGAAAGAACTCACACGAACCATTAGAATTCGCATCTCTTTATATTTTGCTTCATAGATTTCGCATATTTGTAAATCTGAAAATTCACAAGTATTGAATTCGCAGATGGGAGTGGTACGAATTGCATAGCTTTCGCATAGCAGAGTAGTGCGAATTGAATGAATTCACATAGTGGTTTATACGAAAAGCTTTCAGAAATCTATTTCAAGGACATAATTCGTAGACCTTTCTTTTGTGAAAAGTTTTCGGAAAAATTCTTTGAAGGCAAGAATTCGCATATAATCTTATACGAAATCTTATAATTCGCATAATACTAAGATACGAATTCTTAAGAATTCGCAGAACAGTTGTGTACGAATCTTTTTAGAATTCGCATATCTCTTTTGTGCGAAAAGTTTTTACGAAGAGTTTATTTTCTAAGTTTTTCCAAGTATTGAATTCGCATAACTCTTTATGTGAATTCCTCTTGTATGCGAATTTTATTAAAATCTCTCTTGGGTAGTGTGTGAATTCTATGTAAATCATTCTTGCATGCGAATTCCTGTGTACTTCACTCTTGTATGCGAATTCCAGACTTGTAAATTTTTGGAAATTTCATTTCTGATTTTTTCTTTCAAGTTTTCTGTATTTTTTGTGATTTCAAATTGGACTAACGATCATTTTCAAGTTCTTATTGAATATTTTCCATAACAGGATGACTTCCAAGGATGTGCTTTCGATCGGTACTGACGTAAAACCTCCTGTTCTATTCAAAGGAGAATATAAACAACAGAAGGACATATTTCTTGACTTCGTTGACCGTCACGCAAACGGAGAAAACATCCTCTTGTGTATTACTGATGGTCCTATGATTCCTCCTACCAGTGAGATTCCAGATGATGAATCCTCAGACAGTGAAGACGGAAATGAGGACAGGGTGAGAAAAACAAAGACTGTTCCTAAGGATTTTGCCCAGTATACTAACGAATAGAAGAGCAGATTTATAGCTGATAAGCAAGCCAGATCTCTTTTACTTCAGAGTATTCCAAATGAGATTTACATAAAGATAGACAGCTACAAAGCAAATGCCAAAAAGACGTGGGATCAACTGCAAAAGATGATGATGGGTTCAAAAACTGGCAACCAGATCAAAGTAGCGAATTGTATCAACAACTACGAGGAATTCAAGGCAAAAGAGGATGAAAGTCTTGAGGATACATATGAGCGTTTTATTCTTCTTCTAAACGAGCTTTCAAAGAACAAGGTCAAGAAGAAGCAAATTGAGAACAATGTCAAGTTCCTCAGCATTCTACAACCCGAGTGGAAAAAGCACACTCGCAGAATGAAACAGATGAAGGACTTGAGTGACATACCTCTACATGAAGTCTATGAGACTTTGCGACAAAACGAGAAAGAGGTTGAAGTGGAGCGAGAAGAAGAAGAAAGCTGAAAAGGTTGCTGATACCATAGCTTTGGTAGCTGGTCAGAAGGAAAAAGAGAAGAAAGAGATGAAAAAGAAGAAGAAGATTGTGCTCTCCAATTCAGATGATTCTAGTTCGGATTCTGAAAGTGACGACGGGGAGAACCTTAAGCAAGCCATGTTGCTATTGACCCGTGCTTTTCAGAAAAAGTTCTATAAGAAACCAAGGTCAAATTCTCAGAGGTACTCTTCTTTTGGTTCAAAGAATCATGAGCACAAAGAAAGAATAGAAGGAAGGAAGTTTGAGAAGAAGAGATATGTGGAGAGGAATCCAGATGAAAAGAAGAAATATCTGAATGATTATGAGGCTGAGAAGAAAACAGATGACCTGATCAAATGCTACAACTGCGGGAAGATTGGTCACTATGCTAAGATTGTAGAAAGCCCAAAGTCAGAAACTCATAATACTATAAGAACAAGATGCTCTTGGCTAAGCAGCAAGAGGCTGGCAAGGCACTAATGGCTGAAGATGAGTTCTGGTTGGATAATTCAGATGAAGAAGAAAAGGATGAGACAACACACATGTGCTTGATGGGCGTGTTAGAACATAAATATGTTCACTTTAGAAGTTTAGTAAAGTAATCAACCTTATTGTATTTGGGCCTTGTATATGGGTTTGGGCTTTAATTGTGTACAAGAGTATTGGAGGTATAAATAGGAGTCTGTAGTTCATTTGTAGTGTAAGTTTCATTTCCAATGTAGTCATACGAATTGTAAACACTCTGTAATATAGTTTACTTTCCGTATTGAATAAAACTATAGATTTCTCCAAACAATCTCTTGTTACTCATTCGATCAATTCAATCTATGATCTCAGGACCTAACATGTGGTATCAGAGCCGAACGCAGAATCATTCTACGACGATCGAGATCAGATTGATATTGATAGAACAATCGATGTTAGACTTTTTTGAATTCGTTAATTGATGTTGTTATTGATGTTCTTTGATGATAAATCGATTCTATGCTTACTGTCGAGCTAAATGGAATTGATTACTATGTTAAATTTCATCATTTAAGGACGAATTGTTCGATTTTGAGTATTTTTTGTTCGAAGACAGTTTTTCACTGTGGTTGGAACGAATTGGTTATTAGAATTGAAATTAGTCTTGGTGATCAACTACGATTATGCTCCAATGATGTTTTCGAACCTTCATTCAAAGTTTCAACTCAAATTTCGAAGTTTTGATGGTTGAATTTGAAGACTTTGTGAAAAACAGTTCGAGATCTACATAATTTGCAAGATTCAAATGAAGAACTGCAGAATTTGAAGAACTCGCAAGATTGTTGAAAGAATTCGCAGAATGAAAAGTTTGAAGAATTCACATAATCAGAATTCGTAAGCCTTGAAGATGATATTTTTTGTTAAGTACAGAATTCGCAGAAGATACATGTGCGAAATGTACAGAATTCGCAATACAACATTCTTTGAAGATGAAAATTTCTAAGTAAGAAATTCGTAGTTGTGAGTGATGCGAATTGTGAAGAATTAGCAGCTGTGAGCGTTACGAATTGTAAGAATTCATAGAAGACTGATCTGCGAAATGCGAGGAATTCGTTAATGTGAGGCTTGCGAAAAGTTAAGAATTCGCAAAATAATCCTTTGCAAATTGTGGTTTTCAGCTTAGTTTATCTTGCGAATTGTGCTGATTTGCTATAGTGATCTGCGAAATGTTGGTGATTTGCGAAAAGTTTGTGATTTTTGAAGAATTTTGACTGTTCTGAACCCTGTTTCATACAAGTTTGCCATGTTCCTGAGCTTTATACGCGAAATGCATATGTGACATCACTCTTATCATATTTTGGTCACATATTTCTAGCAACTGATCTATATTTCACGAGTGCTCATGTTTTTCAAGATTTTTAGATTCTGGATTTGATGATTTGGTCTCTGCTTGAATTGAGTTAGCTGCCTGAGCATCTGCAATCATCAATCTGGAGAGCTTCTTGAGTTGTTAGACCGCTGAGAGTACTTTATCATTCTTATGACCTGATCACTCAGTAGTGTGAGCGACTGCAATCATTGTTCTGATGCTTAAGTTGTAATTCAGAATCCTGAGTGCTTATAATCATCCAGCTGATTCGTGAAGAAAGGAGTTCTGAGTTTGATAGTTCAGTATTCTGGAAAGCAATCAGAAAATGAGTATCTTCAATTAGTTGTTGAACATTGCTTGCCTTCTAACCCTTGCCTTGTAGTGTTGCTACAGGATGCTACAACCCATAAGCTTATCAGATTAAGTTCTTAAGCTGAATTCCTATATCAACTCATGGTTCAAAGACAGATCATATGTTATACACTGAAGATGCACTTGGGTGTCATTCCATAATCCACACATATCATTCTTATGGGCGTTAAGGAATGTGTTGGGTTTACTAAAGTCAAAAGCTGTCTTTATGTGCACTCAGTCGAGGTTATGGTCTACATCAGGTCTGATATTTTAGTTGATACTTCAAGGATAAGAGCTACTTTCTAGGGGGAGCAAGTGGAGTTTTGAAGTTTATGCAACACTAAGTTTTATAAAGAAATCAAGGGGGAGAAGAACTGAAGCTAGAGCTTAGAAGATTATGATTACTTTACAAAACTTAGGGGGAGAATGTTAGAACATAAATATGTTCACTTTAGAAGTTTAGTAAAGTAATCAGCCTTATTGTATTTGGGCCTTGTATATGGGTTTGGGATTTAATTGTGTACAAGAGTATTAGAGGCATAAATAGTAGTCTATAGTTCATTTGTAGTGTAAGTTTCTATTCCAATGTAGTCATACGAATTGTAAACGCTCTGTAGTATAGTTTACTTTCCGTATTGAATAAAACTACAGATTTCTACCTACAATCTCTTGTTAATCATTCAATCAATTCAATCTATGATCTCAGGACCTAACAGGGCGATATACAGTGAAGTTTGATGATTCTAATGAAGAGACAACTTATGAGGTACTAAATCTATCTGAATCTGATTTTATGAGTAAAATGGAAGCCATGATGGTCGAACTTCAAGACCTACAAACCAAACTGAAGAAGGAAAAGAGCAGAGTTGCTAAGAAAAGTCAAAAGATCTTTGAAGTTAACAAGGTAATTGTTGGGAACAAAGATCTCATTGACTCTCTGAACAAATCTGCATCTAACTTTAAACAAGAAAAAGAGTGTTTTGAAAATAAGATTTCTGATTTTGAATCTAAACTATCTAAGTCTGATCTTGAAAGGCGAGAATGTGTTCTAAAAGCTTTTAAACTGCAGGTTGAGAACAAAAACTTAGAGAAAAAGGTAAATGGTTTAGAAGCGAAATTATATGTTAGAGGCCAAATAGATCAAACCATTTTCTTAAATACACCAAATGAGGAGGCTGATTTTAAAGAGAAATGGGGATTCGGTTACGATAACCCCCATTACTTAAAGAAAGCTATCAGAAAACAACGAACATTGTATAATTTTGATTTTCTTTTTGCTGCTGGTAAATATCATCATTTAAAACCAAAATTTGTTACCAAGTCATCTGATGAGGTTGAGGATAAAGATGATGAGAAAAGAAAGAATTTAAAGAAAATGCAACTACCATTCTGCTATCAAAAGCTGAATGATAGTTATTTTTCTAGCTATTCTACTACTGAGATGGAGGCAAAACCGGTTAAAACTAAAATTTATGTTCCCCCATTCGTATTAGAAAGCTAAATAATTGAACTTGAAAATATTTTAAATGATGAAAGAATTTTGAGTGATTTAGAACAAAATGTATTTTCTACTGTTTTAAAGAACACTGTTTTCAAAACTGAATCTAATGAGTGTTCACCATCTTCTAAGGCACCTCAAACTTCAGAAGTTGATTTTGATGACTTATTTGCGTCTGTAAATGATTTTCTAAATTCGGATGAAGGGTGTGTTGATGAGATTGATATGTTTGACTTTAATGCCAAACTTCCAGATCATTCTACTTTTGTTATAAAGGGTGAAGTTTTACCAAGTGTGTATGAAATTGGTGAATCATCAACTAAGGTTGGTGAACCAGTCTCTGTGAGTACTGATTACTATCAGTCAGATAAAAAGCAAAAGAAACAACGCTCACAGAAACGGAAAAACATTGGTAAGCTTAAGAAAAGACATTTTCAGAAATCTGATTTTCCTAACAACTCTAAATCTTGTGTTTCAGATTTGAAAATTAGAAGGTCTGAAGAACGAAAAGAATGGCGACCTAAACAAAAAGTTGATGAGAAAGCATAATCTATTTCTGATATGGATTGTAATAGATATACTAGTAGTAATTCTGATGTAATTGGTATTGTTGCTTCGAATAATCAAAACCTTGTAACCTCTTACAAGAGATATACAATAAAGAAATTATTCCAATTATCTCGGTCTGCTACTAAGTCATCTGTTTATAGACGGAATGATTTTGTTTCTCAACGATTTTCTGATGATTGGTTTGGTACTTATCATGTTTGTTCTTATAAGTCTTATACATCAAAAGTTTTTCAAAAGTTCAGAGGATCCATATACAAATGGATACCAAAATCTTGTGCTAATCCGTTAGGACGCACTTTTAAATGGGTACCTAAAGTTGTTATTCCCTGATTTGTCTTATGCAGACCCGTCATATGTGGTACTTGGATAGCGGGTGTTCCAAGCATATGACCGGGCAAAAGGATTTATTATCTAATTATACAGAGAGATTCTGCGGGAATGTACAATTTGGCAACGACCAGTTTTCACCGATTCTAGGCTATGGTGATGTGATTAATGACAATGTGACGATTACAAAGGTGAGTTACGTAGAAGGATTAGGACATAACCTGTTCAGTATTGGCCAGTTTTGCGACAAAGATCTAGAGGTAATTTTCAAAGCCAAGAGGTGTTCTGTACGCACTGATGATGGTAAAGAACTATTGGTTGGCACGAGAAAGTCTAACCTCTACACGATTAATCTTGCAAAAGTCTAGACTGACAATCAGGTTAGTCTACTGTCAAAAGTCTCGCTGCAACAAATCTGGTTATGGCATCGAAGGCTTTCTCACCTGAATTTTCGTTATATCAACAAGCTGGTCACTGGAAAATTGGTCAAAAGACT
Source organism: Arctium minus (assembly GCA_954870635.1). Classification (NCBI taxonomy): domain Eukaryota; kingdom Viridiplantae; phylum Streptophyta; class Magnoliopsida; order Asterales; family Asteraceae; genus Arctium; species Arctium minus. Next base: position 36,566,428 of record OX941087.1, on the reverse strand, counting down.
TCCCGAGCTGAAATACGAGAAAGAACACCTATGCACAACATGTGAGAAAGGAAAGATGAAGAGAGCTGCTCACAAGCCAAAGCCTGAACAAAGTACAAGTTTTCCACTGGAATTGCTACACATGGATCTCTGTGGTCCAATGAGAACACAAACCATAAGCGGCAAGAAATATGTCTTAGTTATTGTGGACGATTATTCGCGATATACATGGGTCAAATTTCTGAGATCTAAGGATGAGACGCTTGAAGTCATCATCAGCTTCTTAAAGACTACCCAAGTAAATCTGCATAAGGCAGTCAAGCTTCTTAGAACAAATAATGACATAGAGTTTAAGAATAAAACCGTTGAAGATTATCTCGAATCGGTCGGGATAACACATCAATTATCTGCTGCTAGAACGCCAGAACATAACGGAGTAGTAGAAAGACGTAATCGAATGCTAGTCGAGGTTTCTCGTACTATGCTGAGTCAATGCGATCTACCTTTGTTTCTATGGACAGAAGCTGTTTCGACTGCGTGCTACACACAGAATCGGTCCATAATACATCGTCGGTTTGGTAAAACACCTTATGCATTGATAAACAATCGTACACCTAGCATTAAACACTTTCATGTTTTTGGATGCAGGTGCTTCATATTAAACGATAGAGAGAACATGAATAAGTTCGGACTGAAAGATGACGAAGGCATCTTCATTGATTAATCTCAAACATCTGCTGCATACCGCGTGTACTTAAAGAAGTCCAAGACAGTGATAGAAAGTGTAAACGTAACATTTGACGCGGAGGTGGCTTCTGAACAAAGCAGTTCAGAACCCGTACTTACAGGAGTATTAGCTTCTGGAAAGATTAGTCTAGAACCTGTGGCTAATGAGACTAATTCTGATAAAGCATCTACTTCTATATCTCACTTATCTGAATTAGATTTGTTGTTTGAATTCTTTTACGATGAGTTTCTTGGAACTAAACTGCCTAAATCTATTGTGATTGACATGTCTGAAGAATCAAGCTGTTAACATCCAATCACTTCAGAAGTGTTAACTGAACTTGTTCCCCTGGTTCAGACAGAAACTCAGATTCAAATAGATACTCCTACGGTTGAAGATGTACAAGAAACTGTTGAACCAGAAGTTTCTACTTTAGTTGGCTGCACTGTGAAGAATAATCAACAAACTAAACAAGCTGTCCCAACTGAAACTTCTGTACAAGAAACTTCAAATGCACCCCCAACAAATTCTGAACAAGAAGAGGAAAGTGGATATCTAGATGAGAATCGTGATCAATCTACATCAAATCTACTCCCTTATGAATACAAGTGGACCAAAGAGCACCCGATAATCCAAATCATTAGAGATCCAACTTTACCGGTGCAAACTAGGTCTGCTACTTTGAACATGTGTATGTATGACTCATTCCTGAGCAAGAGAGAGCCCACTCGCGTATCTGAAGCTCTAGCTGACTCGGATTGGGTGACTGCCATGCAAAATGAGCTGAACCAGTTCGAAGCTTTAAAAGTCTGGAGACTTGTGCCAAGACCGGAAGGTAAATCTATAATCGACACAAAATGGGTATTCCAAAATAAAAAGGATGAAGATGGTATCGTAATCAGAAACAAAGCACGACTTGTGGCAAAAGGCTACAGGCAAGAGGAAGAAATTGATTATGATGAGACGTACGCTCCAATAGTGCACATTGAAGTAATAAGGATGTTCCTTGCTTACGCCGCTCACAAAAACTTCACCGTCTACCAGATGGACATGAAGACTGCCTTTCTTAACGGCATATTAAAGGAGGAAGTCTACGTCTCACAACCTGAAGGCTTTGTCAATCAAGAGAAACTAGATCACGTTTATATTCTCGACAAAGCACTTTACGGTCTTAAACAAGCGCCTCGAGCCTGGTACGAAGTCTTATCAAAGTTTTTGGTCAAATCGGGCTTCACAAAAGGAAAAATCAATACTAATTTGTTTATTAAAAAGGAAAAAAGATGATATCATTCTTATTCAGATATATGTGGGTGACATCATATTTGGCTCAACAAATTCTAAATACTGTAAGAATTTTTCAAACATCACGGTGTCTAGATTTCAGATGAGTATGATGGGAGAGATTAACTTCTTTCTCGGATTACAAGTCAAGAAATTTTCAACGGGGATTTTCATAAATCAATCAAAGTACATTTTTGATATTCTTAGAAAATTCAAAATGGAAAATCGTACAACTATCGGAACCCCAATGGCATCGAGAACTAAGATCGGCATGGATCCTTCGGGAAAAGCTGTCGATGTTAGAACCTATAGAGGAATGATTGGTTCTTTGATGTATTTAACTTCAAGTAGGCCAGATATTATGTTCTCTAGATGTCTATGTGCAAGATATCAGTCTAATCCAAAAGAATCCCATATGTCTGTGGTCAAAAGGATCTTTAGATATCTGGAGGGCACTGCAGATCTTGTTCTGTGGTATCCTAAAGATACTGGTTTTGAACTGACACCCTACTCAGATGCAGATCATGCATGTTGCATGTTGGACAGGAAGAGTACATCGGGTCATATACAGTTTCTTGGAGATAAACTCGTAAGTTGGGCATCAAAGAAAAACTGTGTGTTTCCACATCAACGACTGAGGCGGTGTATGTCGCTGCGGCAAGTTGCTGTTCTCAGGTGTTGTGGATGAGGACGCAACTACGAGATTATGACTTCAAATTCGACAAGATCCCCATATACTGTGACTCTAAGAGTGCTATTGCAATATCAATGAATCCTGTACAACATACAAAGACCGAACACATAGACGTACGATATCATTTTATCAAAGAGAATGTCGAAAAAGGTACAATAGAACTTTATTTTTTAAACACTGATTATCAGCTTGTAGATTTATTTACCAAGCCTCTCGACGAAAAGAGATTTAATTTTCTTGTTTCGAAACTTGGTATGCTAAATCTCAAGACATAATCTGTGATTACCTACTAAAGTTTTCTTATTGTTATTTTTCTTCATTTCTTTATCTTTATTCTGAAAAGATATCTACACTGAAAGGTATTCGTGATTTCAGGGGGAGTAAGAGAAAAGATGAAAAGTTGGTCTACATTCATTTTAGGGGGAGTTCATATATTTTTGCTTTCTTAACTGATAAATTTTCTGATGCATAAATACAGGGGAAGTAAAAGTTTAAAGAATAAGGAGTACTGAATATGACTTCTGATTACTTCAGATCAGAACTCGTATATTCAATGTTTTACGGCTTTATGTCATTTTATTTTTCAATAAATGTTGTGAATAAAGCTTTGTACTTTGACGACTTTTGCTTTTTACAGAATTGAGAGGAAGCTTAAACGATCATATATTTTATGATTTAGAGCTGACTTGATGAGATATAAGACTAAACGAAAAGGTTTATTTCTAATCTTAATCTCATACGTATCTGAAAGAAGGACAACTTTTAGATATGAAAACATGTTCTTAAATGTTGAAAATGTATGATTCCCAGATTCAAGCACAAATCAAACAATTATGATGTGACAATTTCAGTTTTAGAGGGAGAGTAGAGAGAGAAACTACAAGTCGTATGTATTATTGATATGAAAGTTACAATACTTACTATCAAAGACAACTATTTATATGAATGACTAAAACTCTCACAACAAAGGTTCTCTCACACAACATAAAAGTTGACTATTCTAGACTTTGACTATACATACTTTGACTATTCTACATTAAATCTTGGATACAATTTATACACTAACATTCTCCCCCTTTGTATTCAAGATTTAATAAAAATTTGACATTCGTCTTCAGCACTTGATTCTTCAAACTTTGACTCAGACAACTCTGAACTTTGAAACTCTAACAATCTTTAAACAACCAACTTTTGAAGAATCTTGAAAAGTCTTTCACAAAGTCATCCAGTCTTGAACAAAACTTTGAAACTTTAATCTTTGCAACTTTGAACTTTGATATCTTTGAGTGCTTTGTATCTTCATCTCTTTGATCTCTGGACTGTCTTCGGAAAAACAAACTTTCTTGAAACTTTCTCGAATCATCTTTATTTATTGAATCATCTTTGTTTCTTCAGAATCTTTTGAATCATTCAAACTTTCATCTGTCTTGAAGTATCACTTAATCTTCATTTGACTTGATTTTTCTGAATTTCTCCACAAGTCTTTTAACTTTGACATCTCTTTATGACTTTGAAATTGAACTTTGTAAATTTCTCCCCCTTTTTGATGATTGAGATAATCAAGATCATCAAAACTTATTTCAAAGTCAACTCGGTCTTTGAAATTTCTCCCCCATTTAAACAATGTAGAACAATATTCATGATCTCTTTTGGTAAATTATGAACATTCTTCCCTAACTGATCTGATAATGAGTCGTCAATTCATGAATGTATTCATCTGAATCTTTTCAAATTCAGACAAATTGGAATGATAACCCTGAATCAACAAATGAAACAGTTAGGAATGCCTGTCAGTAGCACAAGGCCACTGTGTACAACGAATGTACAATTTAAGGATCTTGAAGTGATGTTCACTCCCCAGGACTTCCATCCAATCATCGAAAAACACAAGGTATTTTATATGAATGTTCTGACAGATAAACAAATTTTCTGTGTGCTTGTGCTCGTGTTATGAAAGAATTAGCACAACAATTGTGTTTCATAAGGCTCAAAGTATGTAAACCATTGAGACAACAACGGTTTTACACAGACTCAATGTGCATGATCAAGGGTCGAAGGTGGGGCAACTTTCCTTCTTTTTCAATATCAGTATCTTCCGAGTGAATAACCAATAGATTATGTGCTGCATCCCCAGAAAATGTGAAACATTCTCTTTTTGAGAAAAGAATGAGTAGCTGGTGGGGTGTTTGCAAGAGATGACATGGGCTAGGTGCCTTTTTTCAATGTCGTTCACGAAGAATTGTGAAACAACAGTTTATGTGGCTGCCCGGCTCAGAAAGAAGTTTGGTGCATAGTCTGATATTCTTTTACTCTGTTCTCACACACTCTTTATGTTAAACATTTAAGCTAACTTCTAACCAATCTCTCTTTTCCATTTTACCTCATCACACACCACTCTCAATCTTTTGACCCCTCTCCCCTCAATCACTCTTGGTAATACTTCCGGGGTAGGAAACACTGGTTATCGTGAATCCATGGAAGTTATTTTAAGCTCTCACACTGAATCCCATGTATTTTCCTAAAAGAATATGTATCTCAATGATTTTCTTGACATTAAAGCTCAAGAAATCAATTGTCAGTGTATGTATGCTCATCAAAAATCAGAATGAAATTTGGGCATTTTAAGCATTTAAGATTTCTCAAAACTTTGTATGAATGAATAATCATGAAAGAATAGAAATGTTTTGAGAATCTGACAATGATTAAGATCAGATCAAAATTCATGAAGAATAAAATTTTGAGAAATCAAAGACGTAAGATGTTTATATGAACAAAATATAAACATTTTAACAATGAAAGCACATTTCAGTATGGAAATGACGTATGATTCAAACAATGTAGAGTACAAACGGCAGTATTACCATAGAAAGAGTAAACTTTTGATAAATGGTAATAACAAATACAAATGAAGTACTGAACCAGTGTGTGTGAATACTTGCCAGTATATTGACAAGATAATACACAAGTATTGATCTTTGGAAACACATGGTCAGTTAAACTTTAACGCTCAACAATGAAAAACTTTTAAAATCACACTTCTAGATTCATGAAATCTTTTGAGAATAAGAAGTTGTTTGAACATTTAAGAAAGCGTTTTTCATGTTTGAAAGTTGTTCTTCTTTCAGACAATCAGAGATTAAGATCAGAAGATATTTACATTTAAGCTCCCCCTCAAATCATGATAAAATGGTTTATATTCTGATAAGCTCCCCCTGGATATTTGCATAATATCCTTGTCCTTAAACTTTTAAGAACGGGTCCTGATCTTTTGAAATCAGAATCCACAATTCTTGACATCGAAGTCCGGGTTTTGAACTACTTTGTTCAAAAGCCATTGTTCTTGCTCCCCTTTAAACCTTGGGTGCCTGCAACACAGATTTAGCTTTTGGTACCCACTGGTATTTGGGTCCTGATGTGTTAGTTGCAGTTCTTGTGGGGGTTACATAATAAGAACCATACCAGTAATTGACAAAGTTGTTACTTACAAAGTCATATGCTCCACAGTAAGAACAACATATTTTCTTTTCAGCCAACCTGATAAGATGATTAGTAGAGTAAAACATATCAGGTTTACCAAAAGATTTACCTTTGTGTGCACTGTTCTTTTTGGCATTGGATGTGGATCCAGATGCTTTGTCATTCTTCTTCTCATCAAGAGAATTTTTAACTCTCCAGACCATCTGTCATTTCTGAGAATTCTTTCCAAGAGTTTTGACATAAAAGCTCGCTGAACTATCAACAGATTTGTCATATAACAGATTAGATGTTCGAATCTGATTTGATTTGACAATGTTCGGTTTGACACTTTTCTTTTTGAAAACATTTTTGTCATGAATAGAACTAGAAGCAGTTTTGAAAGAACAAACTGATTATGTTGAATTATCAACAGGTGATTGATCAATCACATCAGCTGAAACTTTATCTGACAATTCAACATTTGCAACTTCTAAGTTCTTTATCTTTTTGAATAAACTGTTTCTTTCAGCAATGAGTGTATCAAACTTCTGTTTTAAATCAGATCTTGTCATCTGTTCTTTTTGGACATCTGATGATAGAACAGAGATCTTGAATGTGAGCTTAGATATTTCAGATTCAAAGTTTTGACGTTCTAGCTCAAAATCTTATTCTAAGTTCTTGGTTTTATCAGAAATTTCATTGAAGATCCCAACATTTCTCTTTTCAGATTTCTTCTTTTCAATCTCAAAAGACTTTTTCTTTTCTTGAAAAGCTTTTCTTGAAAAGCTTTTCTTTCTTTCTCAAGTAAGTCTTGTAGAACTGAGATTTGTTTGGGAAGTTCAACAGTTTTGTCTTCAAGAACTTTTCTCTCTTTAGCAAATGTGTCTCTTTCTGTAATTAAAATCTTTTCAAACTCTAACACTTGCTTTGAGAGTTTAAGACATCTAAGCTCAAGATCCTTTTTCTCTTGGATAGCTTTCTTAGAAAAGTCAGAAAGCTTTTGAGTAGAATCTTTCTCCAGATTTGTTTTGTCTTTATTTGCTTACAGATTTTTCATCAAATCAACATTCTTAGCTTCCAACGCAGATATTTTATCCTCAAAAGCTTTAAACTTGACATGTAGATCAGCTGATTCTTCTTTAAGTTCTACTGTCATCTGTTCATGAAAATATAATTAACTCCCAATTCAAGCTAACTATTTAAACAAGATTTGACAATATATGATTCTAGAGAGAGAGTAGTGAGAGAAATCGTATATGTCATTGATCTAACAATTATGAACAACTGCTTTTCAACACAAACAAATCTACAAGGTATTTATACCATGTACTAAAACACTCACATGCTTACAAGCATTACAAACTCTCAAAGACTATTTTGACTTATATTGACTTTGTCTTTTCCTATTAAATCTTGGATACAATTTTATACACTAACATTCTCCCTCTTTGTATTCAAGATTTAAAAAAAATTTGACAATCGTCTTCAGCACTTGATTCTTCAATCTTTGACTCTCATAACTTTGTCCTTTGCAACTCTGACAGTCATTAATCTCTGAATCTTTGAAGAATCTTGAAAAGTCATTCACGATTGGCATCTTTGAATAATCAACAAGTCTTGATTAACAAACAATTTGAAATCTTGAAAAATCTTTAAACTTCAAGAATCTTTGATCTTTTGAGGAATCTCTAATCTTGTATCTCCATCTCTCTGATCTCTGGATCATCTTCTGAAAAACAAACTTTCTCAATCATCTTGACTTGTCATTGAAAGTCATCTTTGAATAATTTCTTTTCATCAGACTTGAACGAATTGAACTTTCTGAATTTCTCCAAAAGTCTTTTCACTTTATAACTCTGAAATTCTTTGAAATTGATTTTGAAATTGAACTCTGTAAATTTCTCCCACTTTTTGATGATTGTGAGAATCATGATCATCAAAACACATCAATTTCAAATTATTCTTTGAAATTTCTCCTTCTTTTAAATAATGTAGAACAATCTTCATGAACTTAACATTCTCCCCCTTTGTGATAAACTATCATTCTTCTTCTTTAAGAATTGACAATCTGCACTCTTTTTGAGCTGCCTTTGACAAAGTAGGAACGTTCTCCCCTAATTGATCTGATACAGAGCCGTCAATTCATGAATGTATTTATCTGAATCTTTTCAAATTTAGACAAATTTTGAGTTGTAACCCTGAATCAACAGATGAAACAGTTAGGAATGCCTGCCAGTAACACTAAGTAACTGTGTACAACGAATGTACAATTTAAGGAGTTGGTTTGATGATGACTCCCTAGGACTTCCATTCAATCATTGAAAAAACACATGGTATTTTCTATGAATATTTTGACAGAAAAACGAATTTTCTGTGTGCTCGTGCTTGTGTATGAAAGAATTAGCACAATGATTGTGTTTCATAAGGCTCAAAGTATGTAAATCACTGAGACAACAATGATTATGAAAAACAAAGTATTAATCTTTGGAAACACACGGCCAGTTAAACATTGAAGCTCAATTATGAAAAGCATTTAAAATCACACTTCTAAATTCATGAAATCTTTTAAGAACAAGAAGTGGTTTGAACATTTTAGAAAGCGTTTTTCATGTTCGAAAGTTGTTCTTGTTTCAAACAATCAGATATCAACATAAGAAGATATTTATCTTTAAGCTCTCCCTAAAATCATGATAGAATGATTTTATTCATTTAAGCTCCCCCTGGATATGTTCAAAATATCCTTATCTTTAACATTAAAGAACGAGTCCTAAGCTGTGTTACTTAGAAGTCATAGTCCTTTAACTTTAAAGTGCGGGTTTTGAACTGTGTTATTCAAGAGCCATTGTTCTTGACTTTGAAGTCCGGGTTTTGAACTGTTTTGTTCAAAAACCTTAGTTCTTGCTCCCCCTTAAACCTTGGGTGTCTGCAACACAGATGTAGCTTTTGGTACCCACTGGTATTTGGGTCTTGATGTGTTAGTTGCAGTTCTTGTGGGGTTACATAGTAAGAACCATACCAGTAATTGACAAAGTTATTACTTACAAAGTCATGTGCTCCACAGTAAGAACAACAAATTTTCTTCTGAGCAATCCTGATTAAATGATTAGTTGAATAAAACATATCAGAATTACCAAAAGATTTACCTTTATGCGCTCTGTTCTTTTTGGCATTTGATGTGGACGCAAATGCTTTGTCCTTCTTTTTCTCTTCAGAAGAATCTTTAACTCTCCAGACCATCTGACTTTTCTTTGATTGCTTTCCAAGAGATTTTATGTAAAATCTTGTTGAACCATCAACAGATTTGTCATAAAACAGATTAGATGGTCGAATCTAATTTGAGTTAACAGTTTTAGATTTGACATGGTTCTTTTTTAAAGCATTTTCATGTATAGAACTTGAAGCTGTTTTGAAAGAACAGTCTGATTCTGTTGAACTATCAACAGGTGATTGATCAATCACATCAGCTGTAATCTTTTCTGACAGTTCACTGTTTGCAGCTACCAAGTTCTTTATCTTTTCAGATAAAATGTTTATTTCAGAAGTCAATGTGTCAAACTTTATTTTCAAATCAAATTTGGCCTTCTGTTCTTTTTGGACATCTGATGACAGAACAAATAGCTTGGACATGAGCTTAGATATTTCAGATTCAAAATATTGACGTTCTTGCTCAAAATCTCTTTCCAAGTTCTTGGTTTTTTCAGATATTTCCTTGAAGATCCCAACATTTCTCGTTTCAGAAATTTTCTTTTCAAGTTCAAAAGACTTCTTCTTTTCTTTAAAAACTTGTCTTTCTTTTTCAAGCAAGTGTTGTAGAACAGAGATCTGTTTGGGAAATTCAACTATTTTGTTTTCAAGAACTTGTCTCTCTTTGGCAAAAGTGTCTCTTTCAATAATCATAGTTTTCTCAAAATCAGACACTTGCTTTGAAAGTTTTATGCATCTATGCTCAAGATCCTTTTTCTCTTGGAGAGTTTTCTTGGAAAGTTCAGACAGCTTTTGAGTAGAAGATGTTTCCAGATTTGATTTTTCTTTATCTGCTTTAATGCTTTTCATCAAATCAGCATTTTTGATTTTCAATGCATATATATTTTCTTCAGAAGCCATATACTTTTGTTGAAGCTCAACTGATTCAGCTTGTAGTTCTGATGATTTCTGTTTAGTTGTCTTCAGTTGGCTTTGAAGTTTTGTAATTATGGACTCTTTGAACTTGATTACTTTCTCAAGAGACTGAATAGAATTTTCTTTTATTGCAATCATTTTCTCTCTATCTTTAATCTCTCTCTCTTGTTCTTTAATTTCTTTCTCTCTTGCACTGATGATACCTGCAAAGTTAGATTTACCAGTATTAGTACAGTTGATATAGTCAGGAGTTTTATCAGAGTTTGACAAATTAAGTTTAAGCTCCTGAATCTGTTTTAGAAGAGCTTCATTCTGAATTTTCAGTTTGTCACATTCAGCCTCTATTTTTGGTATCTCAGGCATGTACAAGACAGCCATGTCTCTAGATGAAAGTACAATAATTCCTCTCTCATCTGTAGTTGGCATCTTGAATGATTAGCTTGAATGAATGATCGTTCCCAAACAATTCAGAAAAGTTGACTGAGAGTCAAACTTAGATCACCACTTGAAAAATTTTCTCAGAAAAATTCTATCTCTGGAACTCTCAAAGCACTGGAACTCGCAAACCAAGTGAATTAGAACTGGCAGACTACTTGAACTAAAACTCTCAAACACTTCAAACTCGCAAAGCTCAAAAAAAATTTACAAGTATAAAACTCGCAGACACAAGAAACTCGCAAAACACTAAACTCTCAAATCACTGTTCACTTAGAACTCGCTAAATGGAAACTCGTAGAGAATATGGACTGAAACTTGCAAACCAAGTGAACTGAAACTCGCAGATGCTTATTTGCGTGTTTCTCATGAACTCGCAGGCTATGTTTGCGTGTTTCTCATGAACTCGCAGGCTATGTTTGCGTGTTCTACAAGATGAATGTTACGCGTTTGACATATCTAGTGCGTTTTACACTCTGAGTTCTCAGATTCGATCTAAATCTTTATATACCTGCAAATTGAATCTCAAACATGTACCATTATGATCGAAAAGACAATTAGAACACTTTTCTAAACATCAATTTCAGATTACGAACAAGAAAACACACTAATTTGATTCAAACAGTGTTCGAATGTATTTTTCAAGAAAATCCAAAAATTTTAGAAATTCAATCTGTATTTATGATTAAATTGTGAATCTTTGTAAACCAAATTGAATCTATTACATCAAACAAGTCCAATGAAATCATTTTCTACTATTAATTTCAACAATCAAATGTGAATTTGATCTAACAGTGAAAAACCAAAAACCGTTTTCGAGTTCTTGAAAATTTCAAGAAATTAATCCAAATCAGATGATCCAATCTCTCTGAATTAATTTGGTACGGCTCTGATACCAATTGAAAATGTAATTAACTCCCAATTCAAGCAAACTATTCAAACAAGATTTGACAATATATGATTCTAGAGAGAGAGTAGTGAGAGAAATCGTATATGTCATTGATCTAACAATTATGAACAACTGCTTTTCAACACAAACAAATCTACAAGGTATTTATACCAAGTACTAAAACACTCACATGCTTACAAGAATTACAAACTCTCAAAGACAATTTTGACTTACATTGACTTTGACTTTTCCTATTAAATCTTGGATACAATTTTATACACTAACAGTTCAGTTGATTTCAGCTTGCTTTGAAGATTTGTTATTTTTCTCTCTTTCAGTTTAATTTCTTTCTCAATAGTCACAATCATATCCTCTTTCATCTTAATTTCTTTCTCTTTCTCTTTAATTTCTTTCTCTCTTGCCTTGATCAGTACATTTTGCACAATCAGGAGTTTTATCAGAATTTGACAATTTAGATTTAAAATCCTGAATCTGTTTTAGAAGAGTTGAATTCTGATTCTTCAATTTATCACGTTCAGCCTCTATTGCCGTATCTCAGGCATGTACATGATGGCACAATCTCTCCCTGACAATACAGTAGACATCTTGATATCTGAAAAAAAATACTTGAAAATGATCGTTAACAGAAATCAGAAATTTTTTATCACTATCAGAAGTATGCCCCCTCCGCAGACTTAGCACGGGGGTCCCGCTACCCGGTTAGCGGGTGGGGTCAAGGGGCAATGCCCTTGCGGTTAGCGGGTGGGGTCAAGCTTGAACAACACTTGAAAAGATCAGAAAAATTTCTACGACACAAACTCGCACAACAAAGAAACTCGCAAAACACTGTATATGACACTTCACACTAACAGGCTTGTGCGCGTTTTTGGTTCGCGCAGAGCACTACGTGCGCGTTTTGTGATTCTTGTTAAAAGGATGTGCGCATTTTTCAACTTCTCGCAAATCAAGACGTGCGTGTTCTATACTTAGAAAATTTTCGATAAACCTGAAACTCGCTAAATGCAAACTCGCAAGACTAGGAAACTCTCAAAACACTGTTCACTACACTTCTCGCAGAAAATGTTGTGCGTGTTTCTTAGTTCGCGCAGACAACTATGTGCGCGTTTTGACTTCTCGCAAAATACACTTAGCGCGTTTCTACCAAGAACTCGCAGAAATCATGATCATAATCATCATGCGTGTTCTTCCCTTCTTGCGCGTTTATTGACGTGCATGTTCTTCACTTTGAAGTTTGCGCGAAGTCTTAATCTTGTGTGTTCTTCATCTGTGTTCACGAATTCGATCTAAAATCTTTAATACCTGCAATCAAAACTTGAGAATGCACATGAATGATCAAAATGAGAATAGGAACACATTTCTAACACTAATTTTAGGCCAAAAACAACAAAATCATATGAAATCAAATCAAACAGTGTTCGAACTGTTTCAAAACCGAAAACTGCAAAAAATCAAAATTGAATATGATATGATGCGAATTTCGTGATATGATTAACACAAGAATTGTTCAAAAACACTAAATGATCACTAATGAATCATTTTCATTCAATAAGATCGATTTTTCAAACAAAATTTGAATCAAACAGTGTCTTCCAGAAAATACGAGATGCATGTTCTTCAAAATTCAAAAATTCGATCAAACAAGTGTAATTCAATCCATCTGAATGATTTTGGTCTGCTCTGATACCAAATGAAAATGTATGATTCCTAGATTCAAGCACAAATCAAACAATTATGATATGACAATTTCAGTTTTAGAGAGAGAGTAGAGAGAGAAACTACAAGTCGTATGTATTATTGATATGAAAGTTACAATACTTGCTCTCAAAGACTAAGCTATTTATATGAATGACTAAAACTCTCACAACAAAGGTTCTCTCACACAACATAAAAGTTGACTATTCTAGACTTTGACTATACATACTTTGACTATTCTACATTAAATCTTGGATACAATTTATACACTAACAAATGTTCAAACCACTTCTGATTCTTAAAATGATTTCATGAATATAGAAGTGTGATTTTAAATGTTTTCATTATTATTTGAACTTCATGTTTATAAACCGTGTGTTTCCAAAGATTAATACTTGCGTATTATCTTTTCTATATACTTTCAAGTATTCACACACACTGCTTTAATTTTTGTTGAAAATGTTCTTACCATGTCTCTAAATTGAAACCAATTTTTGAGGGAAAGACACCCCGATTGTATTTCAAAGTTTGAGCGTGATTTCATTTCGAAACGTTCGTTCAAGAATGTCTATATCTTGTTTCGTATAGACAAGATCCAATTTTTGCTGACCTACGCTTTAATTGCTAAATCATTTCGATATTTTGATCTTTTTCATACAATGTCAGATTTTTAAACAAGCTTCTTGTACTTATTTCATTAATTCAATATACTTGTTTTGAAAAGTATTCAATGTTTCAAATGCTCAAATCTTCATGATTATCTATGTGAGCATACAGACATCTGACTTGTATATTTTGTGCTTTAAATGATATAGTTGAACCATTTGAGCAACATGTTCTTTTAGGACAACATGGGTTTCTTTTGTGAGGACTTAACAGAACTTCTATGGATTCACGTTAACCAGTGTTTCCTACCCAAGAAGTTAATACTTGAGTGATCGAATGTGTGAGGAGTCAAATACTGAGTGTGGGTTGAGTGATGAGGTAAAATATAAAAGATAGTCTGGTTAGAAGTGAGCTCAATGATTAAAAGAAAGAGGGTGTGAGATTAGAGTAAAAGAATATCAATCTCTGCACCAACTTTTTCTGAACCGGGCAGCCACATTACTAGTGTTTCACAATTCTTCGTAAACATTATTGAAATAGGCAACTAGCCCAACTCTTGATAAAAACCCCACCAGCTACTCATTTTCTTCTCAACAAGAAAATGTTTCAATATTTCAAGGGGACGCATTACATAATATATCTGGTTTTCATTTGGAAAATCTGGATATTGAAAAAGAAGGAAGTCTGCCCTAACTTCGCACTTCGATCATGCACAATCGAGTCTGTGTTTAACTGTTGTTGTCTCAATGGTTTACATAATTTTGAGGCTTATTAAAAAGCATTCATCTATGCTTAATTCTTTCTAACACTTGCACAAACACACAAGGAAATTTGTTTTTCTTGTCATAACATTCATAGAAATTCTTTTGTGGTGTTTCGATGATGGAATGGAAGACCTGGGGGAGTGAACATCAAAAAGATCCTTTCCAATGTGTATTCGTTACACATAGTAACTTCGTGTTACTGACAGGCACTTCTAACTGATTCATTTGTTGATTCAGGTGTTACATTCATAATTTGTCTGAATTTGCAAAGATTCGGATAAATATCTCTTTTAAATCGATGGAGAATCAGAGGCTCTTATGTTCAAAGATCAATGTTCAGTTCATACTATCAAAGACATTTCTTGTATAGTTTTGATGATTTCATGCTTCATTCATCAAAAAGTGGGGGAAGAGTTCAAGAAATTTATAAATCAAGTATGTTATAAATGGGGAGAAGATTAAGAAAGTTATTGGAAAGTGTTCAAGAATTGTTGGTTTGAGAAAGATCGTTGAAAGCTGAAAGCGAAAGTTCAAAGAATTCAGAAAGAAAGTTGATTTTCCAGAAATTTTCTTTGCAGATAATTTTGCTGAAGCAAACTAAGTTGAACTTGAAGATAATTTCTTTCTAGTGCCTGAAAGAGGTTTCTATCATTTTTGGGAGATATTGTTACTATGTTTTGAAGAAGGATTTTAGAGAGAATACTGTAAAGTTGTAAAGATTGTGTTAAAGAAAGGAGAGATTTTTCGAGCATAAAGAGAAGACTGAGCTTCAATGTCTATTCTGCTTAAGTTCAACAAAGGGGGAGATAAATTTGCTAAAGACTGACAAAGGGGGAGATTGTACAAATTGAATTTAAAAGAGGAGCTTGAATTGTCAAATCTTTTTAGAGATGATCTTGAATCCAAAGGGGGAGATTGTTGGTGCACATATTTGTTGGATGCAAGATCATAGAAGAATGAAGACTAAAGTCAAGCCAAGTCAAAGATGAAAGTCAACTCTCATTGTGAAGTCAAAGTCAATGTAATAAGTCAAAGTCAAAGTATTATTTGTTTGTTTTGTATGCACGTGTAGTTTAGTTTTCTTTTAATATACTTGTGGCTTTGTGTTGTAACTTAGATGTAACTAGAACTGAGATTAGATACACAAACTGTAGAGAGAGAAAGATAGAGAGAGAAAGTCTTCTGTATACGAATTGTGATTTGGAAATTGAATAACAGGTTGAGATTTAATCTGCCAAATCATCTTATTTGTTTGTGTAATTGAATTAGTAAGAACTTGATTAGATTGGGACATTATCAGATTACTTGCATCTTTCTGGGAATAACAATATGACAAGGATAATCTGAACAAGTTCAGTACTAAAGCGGAAGAAGGGATTTTCATTGGATATTCTCAAACATCGGCATCATACAGAGTCTATTTGAAGACATCGAAGATAGTAACTAAAAGTGATTCTGATCCAGAATATTCTCAAATCAAAGATGCTGTGATGTTTCTGTCTCAATCCTTTCAAAAGAAGAAGTTCTTCAAGAAGTCATCATCGAAGAATAAGAGGTACTCCACTACTTCTTATAAGCGTCATGACCACAAGGATAAGTATGAGGGTAAGAGAAGATCATATAAAGGAAAGAAGTTTGACAAGAAGCCTGATGAGAAAGCAAAGAATGAGCCAATCAAGTGTTACAACTGTGGTCGACTAGGACATTGTGCCAAAGATTGTCGTAAGCCAGTCATTCGGAATTCTGAGTATTACAAGGCAAAGATGCTGCTAGCTAAACAAAAGGAAGATGATAAAGCTCTTGTGGCTGAAGATGACCACTGGGTCAATTTGTCTGATGAGGAACAAGATGAAGCATAAGCTCATATGTGCTTTATGGGCAACCATTCCACACATTCTGATTCAGAAGACGATGATCGCGACTCTTCTTGTCAGGTATGTGCTCCTATTCATAAAACCATGATCGATTAGATGCAAAACATTGTGAAAAAATTAGACTCTTATAAGCAAACCATAAAAGAAAAGTCTCGTCTAATCTCTACTTTAGAAACAAGAGTGTCATCACAGCATAACACTATTAGAAAATTGATAGTCCCAATTATGCATGTGAATCAAGATTAACAACAACAATTCAATCTCCAAATGTCATATGTATTGATTTCACAAGAATTACAATCTCTCTCTCTACAATATTTCTCTCACTAGAATGAATATGAGTTATGATCTTAATGGCAATTTACAAAAGAAATCCTATTTATACCTAATGATTACAAGGACAAACAAAACTAACTAGATATTGACTTTGACTTTCTTTATAAAGCATGAGACTTTGACTTTTGTTCTTGAAGCTTTGACTTGAGGCTTGATGATCTTGAATACAACAATATGTACACTAACAATCTCCCCCTTTGGATTCAAGATCATTCTTCAAAAGATAAACTGATAATCTCCCCTTCTGAAATAATTTGCTCTTCTCAGGAAGTCAAGATCATTCTTCGAATGAATCTCAGCTTTAACGGACAATCTCCCCCTTTATAATGATCTCTTCAAAGTTATTCTCCTTCTTTCTGAACTAAATTCAAAATTTTATAATCTTCCCAAAGTCTGTAACAATCTCCCCTTTTCAATTAATCTTCAGCAAATACAGTCTCCCCTTTTTGAGGCATAAAACTTTATCTTTAACAATCACCCTCGAAGTTTTTAACACACTTCATCATCTATCAAAAATATTCTCCCCTTTGTTAATTGATATCATCATCAGCATATAACATATCATCAACTTTTGCTCAATTTTCTCTTTCAAACAATCTTCAAAGAAATTTCTGTAATCTTTAATGAACTTTTAGAATTCTTTGAATTAGAATATTATGAACTTCTTTCTTCATCTGAAACTGCTTTATCTTTATCTTATTTCTCAGTCAGAATTAATTTCTTCAAATCATCTCCCTTGAACTTTCTTAAAATTGAACTCTCTCAAAAATTGCTTTCTCATTCTGTATTTCTCCCCACAAACTTGAAACTGAATCTTCACAAACTATCATTTCTTGATATCATGTCCCATAAATTGTTTTTTCATTCATGACTTTCTCCCCCTTTTTGATGAATGCAAGCATCAACATCATCAAAACTTTTCTGACAACAAAACTTAACTGATCTTTCAAACTGATATTTGTAACATCCGTCAATTCATAATGTATTCGAATCTTTTCAAATTCATAATTGAGTGTAACCCTGAATCAACAAATGAAACAATTATAATGCTTGTAAGTAGCACGAAACTACTTTGTACAACGAATGTACTGTACAAAGACTTCCATTGATATTCACTCCCCAAGTCTTCCATTTAATCATCGAAAAACATAAGATAATTCTATGAATGTTCTAACATAAAAAAACATTTCTGAGTGAACGTGCTTGTGTTATGAAAGAATTTAGGCATTTTGTGCTTTATCAGACTCAAATTGTGTAAACTGTTGAGACACAACAAGTTTTCCATGACTCAATATGCATGATCGAAGGTCGAAGGTGGGGCAAACTTCCTTCTGTTTCAGTATCCAAATCTTCTGAGTGAAGATCAGATAGAATATGTGATACGTCCCCATGAAAAATTGAAACATTTCTTTGTTTAGAAAGAAATGAGTGGCTGGTGGGGTTTAAGCAAGAGTTGGGATGGGCTCAATGCCTGTTTCAATGATGTTTACGAAAGAATGGTGAAACAATCAGTAATGTGGTTGCCCGACTCAGAAAGTGGTTGGTGCAGAGTTCTCATATTCTTTTAACTATGTTCTGTTAGGACTGAAAGTCCTATGTGTTGAAAGTGGAATAAAGTATTTTTAAGGGTGCATAATGTAATTCTTTAATAGTTGATTAATTAGATGGGCCCAAGCCCATAAGCCCAATTATCTTGTAAAGCCTAAGTATATAAAGGCTATTTTGTTTCATAATTAGGGTTAGACATTTCATTAGAAAGATCTAAGTTTGAGTCTCATTATTTTCATAACACTAGTCTATAGGTTTACTCTCTCAGATCAGAAATTCTTTCTGTAAACCTGTAACCCTTTGATTTCATATTAATCATATGACTAGTAGTTGTGACCATATAATTGCGATCATTTTGCAGTGCAATTCTTTTAGCCCCCGTACTTCAAGGTTTCAGTTTGTCATTAGTGACCCTAAACTTTCAAGTTTCACACTTTGTCACTTTTGGTCCATGCACGTTCAAGTTTCATCTCTTGTCAAGATCAGTCCCTAGAAATCAAGCTTTTCAGAGCCGGATCGAATACATTCTATTCGATACGATCAAAATGGTGAGCCCTCCAAGGTTGTGGTCCAAAGGAGAATATGAAGAGTGGAAAGTTCATTTTTTGAACTTTGTGGACGAACACGAGGTGGGCAAGTATATCAGATTTTCTTTGACTGAAGGAGAGATGCAATCCCAACTTCCGACGGCAGCTTCGCCTGTGGGAAAGGAGAAAAGAGAGAGGGCTAATAATTTAGCTCGACATTATATGACAAGTAGTATTTCTTGTGAACTTTTTCGTGACATATTGAGTGAAATTTATGGTCAAATAAATACTTACACAATGACAGGAAAAGAGTTATGGGATTGTACTGAATGGTTGATGCTAGTGCCAAAGGGTTTCTTAACAGGAAGAGAATTGGAAGCTGAGAACTCTGAACTAAAAGGACGGATTTCTGATCTGGAAGTTCAAATTGTCCAAATCCTACATCTGTTGAAAGTTCTGAGGAGCATATTGAGCATCTGAAAGATACAAATGCTGAGCTTCAAAGGCAAATATCTGACTTGGAGCAAAAGCATGCTCAAGATAAATCCGAGTTTGAGAAATCGTTCGCAAAGAAGTTCTTAGATTTTTCCAGAAAATGTGCTGATGAGAAGAAAGAAGTTGAGCTGAAATGCATAAAACTTTCTCAGCAAGTTTCTGTTTTTCAGAAAGTAATCATTCTTGAAAGAGAGAAGTTTTCAACAGAAAAGAAGGCCATTGAACAAAAAGAATGTTAGCGTCTTCAAAGAAATATCCGGCCAAAGAAATGATGCTGAGAAGGGATTTGAAGAAGAACGAAGCATGTTTGAGATTGAGATTAAAAAGCTGACTGCCAAGTTATCTGAACTATCTGATAAGGCACTAAAAGAGCAGAAAACGAAGTCTGAGTTCACGAAGAAGATTGACCTGCTTGTTCAAGAAAGAGACAACTTCGCTTCAACGATTAAAGTGCTTGAAAAGTCTGTATCAAGTTCAAATCAGAAACCTGTCTCTTCACAAAGCTCAGTTAAATTTTTTGATCAGATTCGTAAGACTAACCTTTTCTATGATAGAAATATAGATGGTTCAGGTACACATCCTAGAAGAAGGAGATATAAAGAAGAGGAACTGGTCTGGAAGAAGAAACCAGTTAAAGATGAGCTGAAAGAAAGAGAATCGTGTGTACATGCGTTTAATGTAAAGAAGAACAATGCGAGTAAAGGTAAACCTGATCATATCTACTCGAGAGATCAATAACTCAGGTTGTCAGGTAAGAAATACCATTGTTCTTATTGTCGTACACATGATCACATTCACAAAACCAGTGATCATTTCTGGTGTGGTTCTTATTCTATATCCCCCACAAGAACTGCAACTAACATTCGAGGACCCAAATACCAGTGGGTACCAAAGCCGAAAATTGATTCTTTGTTGCAGGCACCTACTGTCAAGGGGGAGTAGAAGAACTATTGCTTCTAAGTAAATCAGCTTAGAACCCGGACCTAAACGAAGTTTGGCTTCTGATCAAATGACAGATCAGGACCCGTTCTTCAACGTTCAGACATGGATATTATTGCAAATATCCAGGGGGAGCTTAATAGAGCTATATCCGTATATCATGATTTAAGGGGGAGCTTAAAAGGTAAATTTCTTCTAATCCTAGATCTCTGATTGTTTGAAAGAAGAACAACTTTCGAACATGAAAAATGTTTTCTTAAATGTTCAAACCACTTCTCTATTCTCAAAAGATTTTATGAATTTAGGAGTGTGGCTTTTAAATGTTTTTCAAGTATGAGCTTTAATGTTTAGCTGACTGTGAGTTTCCAAAGATCAATACTTGCGTATTATCTTGTCTATATACTGTCAAGTATTCACACACACCGGTTCAGTACTTCATTTGTATTTGTTATTACCATGTCTCATAACGAACCAATTTTTCGATGGTAATACTCCCGTTTGAAATTCAATGTTGTTGAGCATCAATCATAAGTTCTAATCTTGTGCTTTCATCGCAAAATTGTTTATATTCGTTCATATAAACAAAATATCCAAATCTTTGTTACCCTAACCAATTTATTTGATCTGATTGATACATTGTCAGATTTTCAAAGTCCAATTGCTCAAATCTTATGAGCATACCTTTTGTACAGTGTTATCATACATTTTGTGCTTAATTGTTCAAGTTAAACTGTTGAGCAAACCATTCTTCATAGGACTTACGTGGGATTTGTGTGAGAACTTAAACAGAACTTCCATGGATTCACGTTAACCAGTGTTTCCTACCCAGGAAGTTATCCTTGAGTGATTGAGGGGTGAGGGGTCTTAAATCAAAGAGTGGAGGAGATAACTCATCCGATTGAGTTTTTCTCATTGTGTGGAGCGGGAAAAATGAAAAAGAGAGTTTGGTTAGAAGTGAGCTTTAATGTTAAAAAGAAAGAGGGTGTGAGAATAAAGTTAAAAGAATATGAAAACTCTGCACCAAACACTTTCTGAGCCGGGCAGCCACATCTACTAATTGGTTCACATTCTTTGGTGACCATCATTGAAACAGGCAGTAAGCCCATGCCAACTCTTGCAATAACCCCACCAGCCACTCGTTTCTTTCTTAACAAAGAAATGTTTCATTTTCTTTGGGGACGCAACATATCTGCTATCAAGTCTTCAATCGGAATATTTAGATATTGAAAAAGAAGGAAAGTTGCCCCACCTTCGTACCTCTTTCATGCACATTGAGTCCGTGTAATATCTGTTGCTGTCTCAATATTTTACACAATTTGAGCCTGATCAAGCTAAGTAGCTTCAATCATTTCTACACTTGCACGAGCACACAAGGAATGAGTTTTCTTGTCATAACATTCATAGAAAATTCCTTTGTGGGTTTTCAATGATTGAATGGAAGCCCTGGGGGAGTGATCATCACAAAAACTCCTTTCCAAAGTACGTCTGTTGTACAAAGTGGCTCCGTGCTACTTACAGGCATTCTAACTGTATCATTTGTTGATTCAGGTTTACCATTCCTAATATATCTAAATTTGAAAAGATTCGGATATATACATTTCATGAATTGACGGATACTCAGATCACAGGTGGGAGAGTGTTAATTTATCATAAATGGGAGATCAAAGAAAGTGCTGAAATTGAAGAAGTTTTGATGATCATGATGCTCACAATCATCAAAAAGGGGGAGAAAAAGTTCAATTTCAATGTTTTAAAGAAAGAAAGTTATTTCTGAAGACAGTCTAGAGATCAAAGAGATGAAGATGATGTTACATTTTTTCAAAGAGATTTCAAAGATTTTATTTCTTCTTTCCCGTATCATGTGGTGTCTGCTACAAGTTTGTTTATCATTCCTCCTATGCGCTGATTGAAACAAGTTCTTAAGCTGAAAGCATATTCAACTCTCACGGTTCAAAGAAAGATTTTTTGTTTTAAACTGAAGTTGCACCGTGGAATATCACGTAACTCTCACATTATCTTTCTTGTGTGTTGATCCGATGTGATTGAGTTTCTACAGTTAAAAGTTGCGTGATAGTGCATTCAGTCGAGGCTACTGTACATTGAATCTGGTTACAAAGTTGATACTATGAAGACCAAGAGCTTTATTCAAGGGGGAGCGTGGAAAGACATGAAGACATGCAACACCAAAGTTCTTCAAAGATTCAAGAGGGAAAGAAGATCAAGGCCTAAAGTTTTTCAAGTTGTTAAATGCTTTATTCAACTTTAGGGGAAGATTGTTAGGACTGAAAGTCCTATGTGTTGAAAGTGGAATAAATTATTTATAAGGGTGCATAATGTAATTCTTTAATAGTTGATTAATTAGATGGGCCCAAGCCCATAAGCCTAATTATCTTGTAAAGCCTAAGTATATAAAGGCTATTTTGTTTCATAATTAGGGTTAGACATTTCATTAGAAAGATCTAAGTTTGAGTCTCATTATTTTCATAACACTAGTCTATAGGTTTACTCTCTCAGATCAGAAATTCTTTCTGTAAACCTGTAACCTTTTGATTTCATATTAATCATATGACTAGTAGTTGTGACCATATAATTGTTCATCTTTGATATTATTTGCTGCTGATTGCACTGTACTGGGATCTACATGTTCTCACACCCTTTTTCTTGTTATCATTATGCTCACTTCTAACCAGACTCTCTTTTCCATTTTAACGCTCAACACAATGAGGTTGTTCTACCGTATGAACTTCCTCCCTCACTCTTTGATGTATGACCCCTCGCCCCTCAATCACTCAGGATAACTTCTTGGGTAGAAAACACTGTTTAACGTGAATCCATAGAAGTTTTTTAAGTTCTCACACTGATCCCATGAAAAGTTTTTCCTAAACAGAATAATGTTCAACAGTTTATCTTGAACATGTAAAGCTTTGTGATACGAAGTAAAATGTTAGATAAATGTATGCTCTTCAAACATGTCATGAATATTGAGCATTTTGAACTTTGAAGATTTTCTCATAACAAGTATATTGAAAGAATGAAATGAATACAAAAGACTTGTTTGAGAAATTGACAATGTATTGAAAGATCAAATATGAATGATAAACATTGAAAGCTTAGGTCATGAAAGAATTGGAATTTGTCTATACGAACAAATATAGACATTCATGAAAGAATCGTTTAGCTTTGAATGAATGTAACGCTCAATAAAACATTGAAATTCAAACAGGGTGTATTACCATAAAAAATTGTTTCAATTTGAGACATGGTAATAACAAAATCAATGAAAAATACTAAACCAGTGTGTATGAATACTCAACTATATATGGAAAAGATAATACATAAGTATTAATCTTTGGAAACACACAGTTAGTAAAGCATTAAAGCTCATAAAATGAAAACATTTAAAATCACACTTCTAAATTCATAAAATTATTTGAGAATCGAGAAGTGGTTTGAACGTTTAGAAACATGTTTTCATGTCTAAAAGTCGTCCATCTTTCAAACAATTTGAGATTATGATTTGAAAAATCATACATTCAGCTTGAATCTCATAAATCTGCCTCAAATCAAGATTGAATGAATAAAATTTTGTAAGCTCCCCCTCAAAATCTGCACAAAGTCAAAAAGTCATCAAAAAATAACAAAGTCTTATTGAAAGTAAAACATTGAAAAACGAGTTATGATCTGAATTGATCAGAAGTCATTTACCCCCCCTGAAAATATGCATTAAGAAAAAATTTGTCAGTACAAGTCATATGCAATAAACTAACTCTATCTTATGCTAACTCCCCTTTGAAATATGATCATTTGTTCTTAGTACTCACTCCCCCTAAAATCATCAGCAAACCTTCCGTGTAGATATCTTTTAGAATTAAAAGTAAAGACATGATGAAAAATTATAAACCAAACTGAAACGCAAATACGGATTATGTAAAAATCATGTTTTAAGATTTAGCATGCCTAATTTTGAAATCAGAAAGTTAAATCGCTTTTCACCTAATGGCTTAGTGAAAAGATCAGCAAGCTGATAATCCATGTTTACAAAATACAACTTGATTGTATCTTTTTCAACATGGTCTTTGAGAACGTGATATCTCATGTCAATGTGCTTTGTTTTGGTATGTTGGACAGGATTAGCAGATATAGCGATTACGCTCTTCGAATCACAGTAGATTGGTATCTTGTTAAATTGGAATCCATAGCCTCGAAGCTGTGTACGCATCCATAACACTTGAGAATAGCAGCTTGCAGCAACTACATATTCTGCTTCCACTGTTGAAGTGGATACACAAAGTTGTTTCTTCGATGCCTAGCTAACGAGCTTGTATCCCAAAAATTGCATGTGATCCGATGTACTCTTCCTGTCTAACATGCAATCAGCATGATTTGCATCTGAATATGCGGTTAGTTCGAATCCTGTATCTTTAGGATACCACAAACCAGATATGTGGTGCCTTTTAGATATCTAATAATTCTTTTCACAGCCAAAAGATTGTAGATTGCTTCATGAACATCTTCTGGACATTTTTGTAGTTGATGATTACAGCTAAAAACCACTCTACAACGAATTTCGATCCAAGAACAATAGTTTACAAACTTCGAACAATATTTCAACAAAAACCAAAATTCACACAAATTTGTTGTGGATTTGACTATGCAACCTGAACAAGAAGTGATATAATTCATAAATCGAATGCAAAACAACCAATTACACACTCAATTATACACAAAATCGACAAGACCGAATCTGGACAGTAAGAAACTCACGACTTCTTGGTTTGCAACAAATTCTGCAAATTTGATCCAATTTTTGATCTTTGTCTACTCTAATACCAATTGATAGTCCCAATTATGGAAGTGAATCAAGATTAACAACAACAATTCAATCTCCAAATGTCACATATATTGATTTCACAAGAATTACAATCTGTCTCTACAATATTTCTCTCACTAGATTGAATATGAGTTATGATCTTAATGTCAATTTACAAAGGAAATCCTATTTATACCTAATGATTACAAGGACAAACAAAAATAACTAGACATTGACTTTGACTTTCTTTATAAAGCATGAGACTTTGACTTTTGGTCTTGAGGCTTTGACATGAGGCTTGATGATCTTAAGTACAACAAAATGTGCACTAACAAAAATGTTGGACACTTGTGCTTTATATCAAATCTAAAGGAAGAGTGTGAGATTATTTCAAAAGAGACTAAGGAGTTAAAGACCAAAATAGTATAACTTACTGACAAGCTTCACAAGTCAGACAGTGAGAGGATTGAGGTTGTTAATCAAAGCATTTCCTTTAAAAATGAAAACAAAAAGTTGACTGACAAGTTAAAGGATCTTGAACTTAAGCTTTACAAACGTGTTCAAACTAAACAAACGATCCATTTGAACAGACCCAAAGAGTTCAAGTACTTTAATCCCGAATGGGGAATCGGATATGATAATCCTCATTACTTGAAAAGAGCATTGTCCAAGGTGCCCACTCTATATGGCTTTGAATTTTTGGGACTGAACAAAACTTACCCCGAGTACAAAATTAGATGGACTAAACCACTTGATAAAAGAGGATACGGAACTAGATAGTTTGAAAAGAAAGAATAATGTTAAGATGCAACTTCCTTTTGTGTATAATTCCTTAAATGAGCCGTACAACAAAGCTAAATCCATTTTTCTGTCAAATAACTATTTTCGAAGTTATTATCAGGACGAACATGAATCAAAATCTGCTGAACTTGAGGAGAAATCAATGGATCACAAAATCTATGTTCCACCTCTGGTTTTAGAAAAGAAAATAGTTCAACTAAAAGACTCATTTGAACAAGAAAGGGTTAATTTTCAAAAGGAAAGACAAGAGTTATTATCCAAACTTGAGTGTTTCAATTCCAATCACAAGGAATCAGGATCTAGGGAGGAAAAATAATATATTTTGACAAAGAATAACAGGCTCACTTTTCAACTGTCTGCCTTGGCAGCATATATGATGAAAGAGCAACATTGCAAAGCCGAGCTTCAAGCGAAGCTTGACAAACTCCATGAGGAGAAAATTTGTTTGTCAGAATCTTCCTCTACACCCTCAGATACTTCTTCTTGCAAAGATTTTCTGGGTGATTCTTCACCAACTATTTCTGATAATGGAAAAGAACCTCAATTGGAATTTTTCAAAAAGGATCGACATTCTAATTTTCAAAATGCTTCCGCAATCGATTCTTTGAAAAAACAGAAATCCATCCAGTTTCCCGACATCCACAAGTGATAATGTCATGTCTGATGAGGAAATGGAATTTTCATCTTTCTTGAATTCAGAGGTATGTTCAGATAGTAAGTTAGAACAGTTTGATTTCGATCCAAAACTTCCAAGTCATGTTGATTTTCTGGATTCAACTTGTGAGCAATCTGTCAAATCTTACAAGGGAGAGTGTTTCACTTCTGCCCCTCAAAACCCTTCGGTGAATAAAATTTCTAAACCCAAATCAAAAAGAGGTTCACAGAAGAGGAAAAAGACCGACTGTTCAAACAAGCTACAATCTTCATATTCCAAATCTTGTGACTATGAGTTTAATGGTATTTCAGATACTATTGGTCGAAGAAAAGAAGTCAAACAAGTGTGGGTAGCAAAGAAGTCTAAGGAGAGCACATCGAAGACGGCTTCATTTAATTCAATTTTGTATTATAGGAAAAACAATAACAATCATGATGTTTTGAATTCTAATACTTTGGTTGAACGAAATGGATTGTTTCCTTTGAGACTTTATTCATTTCAACATTTACCTCAACTATATAATGATTGTGTTTGTTGTTCAAAATGTGGATTAAATGATTTTGTTAATCGTCGATATGCGTCTGATTGGTTTGGTTCTTATCCTGTTACTAATTCTTGAACCAAGTTTAATGCACCACGTCATAGATCAAGACCCAAATCAAAATGGGTCTCTAAGACAAGTGCTCCACCTAACCCCAAAGGGCCCATTTACGAATGGGTACCTAAATGCACTTAATTTATTTTGCAGAACATTCATATGTGGTATTTAGACTCAGGATGCTTCAAACACATGACCAGAAGAAGGGAGTTTCTCACAAATTTCACCGAGAAATTTTGTGGCAATGTAAGATTTGGCAATGATCACTACTCTCTAATCATGGGCTATGGATACATTGTTCAAGACAACGTTACCATAAAAAAGGTGTCCTATGTGTAAGGTCTAGTGCACAACCTATTCAGCATAGGTCAATTACGCGATAAGAATATGGAGGTCAACTTCAAAGCTAGAAGGTGCAACGTCCGAACTGAATATGGAAAAGAACTGCTAGTTGGGAAGTGTCGTACCAATCTTTATACTACTGACCTATCCTCTCTGAAGTTGGAAAATGAAGTGTGTTTGATGTCCAAATCTTCAACCGAACGAAGCTGGTTATGGCATCATAGACTCTCGCACCTGAACTTCAAGAGAACAAGTTGGTGCTTGGCGGACATGCAAAATGAATGTCAGATCTGAAATTCAAAAAGGAACATCTATGTGCAACATGGGTGATGGGTAAGATGAAGAAATAGTCACACAATCCTAAGGCCGCTCTGAGCACTTCAAGGTCCCTCGAAATCATCCACATTGATTTATGTGGACCGATGCGCGCTCAGAGTATCAACCACAAGAAGTACGTCCTTTTAATGGTCGACGACTTTTCAAGATACACATGGGTTAAATTCGTTCAATCTAAGGATGAGACCCTGGAACTAATCATCTTACATCTGAAGAGCGTCCAAGTCAATCTCAATCAATCTATGCAGACTATCAGGACGGACTACTGTACAGAGTTCAAGAATCGTCTGATGGACGACTTTCTTGATTCAGTGGGCATCACCCACACCTTTTCAGTTGCTCGTACTCCTCAATAGAACGTAGTTCTAGAGTGAAGAAATTGTACCCTTGTTGAAGTCGCACGCACCATGCTATCTTCGTCCAAGCTACCGCTATTCTTATGGGCATAGGCAGTTGCAACTGCATGCTACACTCAAAATCGTTCCATCATCAATAAGTGGTTCAACAAGACTCCATACGAGGTCATCAACAACCGTGTTCCGAACATCAAGTATTTTCATGCGTTTGGGTGCACGTGTTTTGTTCTGAACGACAAGGACGACCTCGACAAGTTTAGCCTGAAAGCGATGAGGGTGTTTTCATCGGCTAGTCATCTCAAGCTCAAGCCTACAGACTCCATAACAAACGAACCAAGATCTCCATATAAATCATGATTGTGACTTTTGACGAGAACGCTGACTTGCTTCTGAACACCTCAGTTCAGAATCCGCATTAACTGGTGTGCTGGCTTCTGGACAACTTCGTTCAAGATTTTCACCATCCCCAATACATCCAAATCAAACATCTAAGTCACAAGCCTATCTTCCTGATCTGGATTTACTTTTTGAGCACTTTTATGATGAATTCTCTACTCCTCCCAATACTAATGATCGTTCATGTAACAGGAATGCAACTGCACAAGTCAAGCATCGACAACTCTTACTGGTCCTTGGATGTCAAATGAATCAACCTCTTCTGATGCTGATAGTCCAACTGTCACTGATTCAGAGTCACCAAGCTCGGGTGACCCCACACCCACACCCACTGCAGTTACTGTTGGATCATAAATTGTATTCAAGATTAAAGTTCAGGGTTCAAATTGCATTTATTTAATAGTTATTTGTAACTGGGCCCAAAAGCCCATTAGGCCTATACAGCTTAGTATAAATAGGTTTTAATTATTAGGTTTTAGTTTTAACCTCTCATAATTCGCATAATTAAGAAAGTTAGAGGTAGCCGTATTGTAATTGTACGCACAAGGTACCAAGAAACACACACCTGTTTTCATTGATTAATCAAGATGGTGGTATGTTATTCTGATCTTTTTATCTCTTGATCTTTATTGTGTTGTGTGATTGTTAATCAACTAGTTATCTGGGTTTAACAAGTGGTATCAAAGCCTAAAGAATCAAGTTTTTTGGATTAAAAACAGTATTTTTCGATTATTCACCGTGTTCATCGATATCCAACTGTGTGAAAATCAAAAGCATGATTTAATGGGTGTTTATGCATAAAATTGAGTTGATTAGATGCGTGTTATGGTATTGAAAAACATCTGATTGGTTAATTGCACTTAATATCTCAAATTGATTTGCTTTTGGAGGATTTTTGAAAATTTGGGTTCGTGAAAAAGTCGAACTCTGTTCTCTTTGAATCCATTCATAAAAAGTTGTTTTTAATTGTTGTTTTTGATTGGGATTTGATCGATAAATGTTTACGAATTCAAAAGTATGGTTTTTGCATTGAGATTGAGCTTTTAAAGTGGGTTTCTGGATTGAAATTCGAGTTCTAGGTCGAACTAATCAAGAACAGCGGTCGTTATTCATCAAGTCCGGTCCCGGTCGCAACACCCGGTACCGGTCGCACCACTTCGCACCACACCCCGGTCGACCGCATCACACCGGTCAACACCGGTCGAGTAAATACCGGTCGATCAGACACCGGCCAAGTCCGGTCGCAGACTCCGGTCCATATCTGTCAAGTCCGGTCGAGGACTCCGGTCCATATCTGTCTGATCCGGTCGAGAACTCCAGTCGATACATACCGGTCAGGACACCGGTCGAAGGAAGCATACCGGTCGAAGGCTCCGATCAAGCATCTCACCGGTCGCGATATTGGTTTGCGTCTTCAGTTACTCGCGCAAATCTTTCTTTTGCGCCACTGCTTACTCATGCTAAACTTACTTTTGCGCGACCCACCTCTCGCACGAAACTCGCCTTTGCGCCATCCACTGTTCACGCAGAACTTTATTACGCGTGACCTGCCATTCGCGCAAACCGTCGTTTTGCGCCACTGCCTTAGCTCAGTTTTACGCCAGACTTTCTGTGGTTAATTTATCTGTGTATTATGCTGTGCGAGTACTGCATTTAATTATTTTTGGAAATTTATTTTTCTGAAAATTTTGAAGTGTAGCTTTTATCCAATACTTGATTCTAACGATCTCATCTAGTTGATTTAAGTGGTACAAATATCATCATGCCTTACATAGACGAGAAGGGAATTACGGTGCTAACCAAGCGAGACTGTGCTTTAGCGTACATGCCAGAGATTCTAGCACTAGAAGCTGAGAATGAAAATCTGAAAATTCAGAACTCGTCTCTTCTAGAACAGATTGGCAGATTGAAAAAGTATAATGATTTAAAGAAAGATTTTGTTTGCTCAAAATGCATTAATAATTCTAAAATTAATTATGCAGGAATTATTGAGTCGAAAGAGAAAGAGATCTTAAATCTTCAAACAAAGCTGAAAAGATCTGAATGTCTTAATTCAAGGTCTACATGGTCAAAGAAGGAGTTAATGCAAAAAGAGCTAGATGAGCTTAGCAGGAGAGCAAACATTGCTAGACAAACATCTGAAGGGCTTAGAAAGATAAATTCTCAAGTTTTTGCGGAAAGAGATAAACTGAAAGATAAAGTCTTCAGTCTTGAGGTTGAAATTGATATGCTGAAAGAAAAGGCAACCTAAGACAAAGACAATACAAAAGTCCAAGATGAAATGCTGAAGATTGAGAAAGAAAGAAAATAATTTGCTAAGAAATTCTCTGATTTCTCCAGAAAAGCCTTTGAAGAGAAGAAATCATTAGAGCTTAAATGTGTTAAGCTTTCTCAACAAGTTTCAGACTTTGAGAAGGTTATCATTCTAGAGAGAGAAAAGGCTGAAAAAAGAAGAAGACAACTGATCAGAAGAATGTAAATAAAGACTTTTCTAAAGAAAAGAAAGTATTTGAAACTGAGATAGCTAAGCTGACAAGAGAGCTATCTGAGCTATCAACAATCATTCTGAAGGAAAAGAAGACGAATTCTGAATTGCAAAAGAATTTTGATCTGATTGAAACGGAAAGAAACAATTTGTCTTCAAAGATAAAGGAACTTGAAGAGATCGTATTCAAGGTGAAGCTAACTGAGCACAAGACGCCAGAGTCAATAGCTCAATCACTGAGAGATGATCAAACTGATTCAGATTGTTCACTCAAAAAGGCTTCGAGTTCACATTTTTAAAATGTTTTCTATAATCCTTTCTATGATTTAGATGATGGTCTTACTTCTAAATCTACTAATCAGATTCGTCCTTCTAACCTTTTCTTTGATAAAAATGTTGATGGTTCAGGTAACTTAAAGAAGACTAAGTCTCGAAAGAAAAGCTTCTAGAGAAGGGATGATGAGAAAGATAGAGGAAATTGGATCTGGAGAGTTAAAGAATCTCCAGAGGAGAAGAACACCGATAAATCATTTGTGCATACATCAAATGCAAAATGGAACTATGCCTCAAAAGGTAAAACTTTTGGCAAATCTGATCTGGTTTACACAATCAATCAATTGATCAGGTTAGCACAAAAGAGAATTAGTTGTTCCTACTGTGGCTCAAATGATTTTGTAAGAAAAGATTATGTGAATAACTGGTATGGTTCTTACTTTATATCTCCTACTAGAACTGCAACTAACCCATTAGGACCCAACTACTAGTGGGTACCAAAAGCTAAATCGGTGTTGCACGCACCCACGGTTTTTAAGGGGGAGAAAGAACAATGACTTCTGATTACTACAGATCAAGACTCTTGCTTAAGTGTCAAAGTGATGACTTCTAGATAATACAGTCTAGAACTCGGACTTCAATATCAAAGAGTTTGACTTCTGAATTTACTTTAATCCTAGTAATTCAGAACTCGGTTTCATGATTAAGGATTATGCACATATTAAGGGGGAGCTTATATGCTTTATACTTTTACTGATGTATTTTCTGATTTTTCAGGAAAAGATTAAATACTATTCTCATAGGAGAATAAGTAATCATGGCTTTTGAATTCTTAAGTTCAAAACCCGTACTCAAATGTTTTCTTCTAATAGGATGCTTAAATGATAACATCTTTTATAGAAGTTTTTGATTTGAGGGGGAGCTAATTGTTATATCTCTTAGAAGGAGGAGATAAATATGATTTTAACTATCATTGTCATATTTTTCTTATTAAATTGACCTTTTACAGGTATCGAGGGGGAGGATATCTGAGTTTTTGTTAAAGATACTTACATGAAAATATTCATTCCAGGGGGAGTTAAGGATTCTGATTTACAGGTATAACTTTCTAATCCTTACACTCTATCACTTGTTGAAAGATGAACAACTTTCACTTGTGAAAAATGGTTTCTTAAATGTTCAAACCACTTCCTATTCTTCAAAGATTTTCATGAATTGTGAAGTGTGATTTTAAATGATTTTTGGACACTTAATTGTCAACGAGCTTAATAGACAAAGAGCTTAATTGCCAACCACCTTTAGTTTGAGAGGGAGAATAGCATTGTCAAAACAACTTATGTTTTTGATTACTCCAACATTTTATTCTTCATGTTTGTATTCCTTTGTGCTTTTATGTACAAAAGATTGTTGAACAACATGTCCTTTTAGGAAAATACATGGGATTCAGTGTGTGAGCTTAACAGAACTTCCATGGATTCACGATAACCAGTATTTCCTACCCAGGAAGTATTCCCTGAGTGATTGAGGGGAGAGGGGTCAAAAGAATTGAGTGATGGTGGGTGAAGAGCTAAAATAAAAAGCGAGATTGGTTAGAAGTGAGAATTAAAAGAAAGAGGGTGAGAGAATAGAGTAAAAGAATATCAGACTCTGCACCAAACTTCTTTCTGAGTCGGGCCGCCACAAAATATGATTGGTTCATATTCTTTGGTGACCATCATTGAAAAAGGCACCTAGCCCATGCCATCTCTTGCATACAACCACACCAACTACTCATTCTTTTCTCAAAAAGAGAATGTTTCACATTTTATGGGGAAGCAGCACATATGCTATTGGTTCTTCATTTGGAAGATACTAATATTGAAAAAGAAGGAAAGTTGCCCCACCTTCGAACCCTTTCTCATGCACATTGAGTCTTTGTATACTTTGTTGCTGTCTCAACAAGTTTACATACTTTGAGCCTAAATTGAAAAGCAATCACCTGTGCTTAATTCTTTCATACACATGCACGAGCACACATAAATTTGTTTTCTGTTAGAACTTTCATAGATAACCATGTGTTATTCGATGATTGAATGGAAGTCCTGGGGAGTCAACATCAAAACCAACTCCTTATATAGTAACTTTGTGTTACTCAGTAACTGTGTTACTGACAGGCATTTTAACTGAGTCATTTGTTGATTCAGGGTTACCACATTTACATTATTTGAATATGAAATGATTGAAATAATCACTTTCTCCATTTGGAGAGACTGCTCATATTTCCACACAGGGATCTATACATGAAGACAATGCTTAATTGATGAATATACAAAAAGGGGAAGATTGTTTTGCTATGTTTTGATGATGATGATTCTCACCATTCATCAAAAAGGGGGAGAATAATCAATAAAGGGAGAATACAAGGAGAATATAATCTGAAGACTGCTTAAGATTTCAAAGAATTCAAAGTGTCTGAGCTTATTTGATCTATCAAAAGTCTGATTGAAGATAAGCGTCAGAAGGACACTTGCATTCAAAAGAGGAATTTGAAGATTGTAGAAAGCTACAAGATCTGAAGCTGTTAACAAGTTTTCAAGAGAAGTGAAGACCCGAAGCAAATTGCCAATTTTTTTTTAAACTTGAATCCAAAGGGGGAGATTGTTGGATCATAAATTTTATTCAAGATTAAAGTTTAGGGTTCAAATTGTATTTATTTAATAGTTATTTGTATCTGGGCCCAAAAGCCCATTAGGCCTGTACGACTTAGTATAAATAGGTTTTAATTATTAGGTTTTATTTTTAACCTCTCATAATCCGCATAATTAAGAAAGTTAGAGGTAGCCGTATTGTAATCGTACGCACAAGGTACCAAGAACACACATCTGTTTTCATTGATTAATCAAGATTGTGGTATGTTATTCTGATCTTTTTACCTCTTGATCCTTATTGCGTTGTGTGATTGTTAATCAACTAGTTATATGGGTTTAACAGTTACTCCTCCTGAAGATACGACTAGAGAAGCTACATCACCGGCCATTACAAAAACTATTCCAGAAACAAATGCTGCTGAGTTGTCATACATTACTCGTATGGAACACCCTGACCCCACTCGCGAGTCCATTCTTCCAATCACAAGCTCAGCACTAGAATTTAACTTCACAGACCTTCGTGACTCGAAGTTGTTCAAGACTTACCCCCGGGTGGTTATGTGGTTTCTGATAACTCGCAACTGACATATCAACCACTTCCACGTACCACCAAGTGGACACGAGCTCACCCATCCATTAGATAAGTGGTGATCCCTTAGCACCTATTCAGACATGATCTGCAACTGCAAATGATTGTATATTCTCTTCGTTCCTAAGCCGAATTGAACAAACAACCATCTCTGAGCCACTGAATGATCTAGACTGGGTGATAGCCATGCAAGAGGAACTTAATCAATTCGAGAGCCCTAAAGTATGGGGACTTGTCCCCAGGCCAAAGAACAAGATGGTTATTGGGACAAAATGGATCTTCAAGAATAAGAAGGATGAAGATGGCATCGTGGTATGAAACAATGCACGTCTGGTTGCCAAAGGATATCGCCAGCAGGAAGGAATTGACTACGATAAGACGTTCACACCGGTTGCTCGTATCGAAGCTATATGCATGTTCTTTGCCTATGCCGCACACAAGAACTTCATCGTTTTCAAATAGACGTGAAGACCTCATTTTTTAACGGCGTTATCAAGAAGGAAGTGTATGTATCGCAAACCGAAGGCTTCATGAGTGATTAGAAACCTCATAATGTCTACATTCTAGATAAGGCCTTGTATGGTCTTAAAAAAGCACCACGAGCCTGGTATGACGCTCTCTCATTTTTCTAAAGTAAGGCTATATTTTCCAATGGTAAAATAGATACTACTTTATTTATTAAAAAAAAGATATCATTCTTGTACAAATCTATGGTGATGATATAATCTTTGGTTTCACAAATCCTAAGTACTGTCATAACTTTTCAATTCTAACAGGTAAGCATTTTCAAATGAGTATGATGGGTTTGATGAATTTCTTCCTAGGTCTTCAAGTTAAACAACTGTCAACAGGAATATTCATCAATTAATCTAAGTACATCTGGGATATTCCACAGAAATACCAGGTAGAAAATTTTACACCCATGAAAACGCCCATGTCTATAGGAATTTGGCTACACTCCGATCCCAGCGGATAGGATGTCGATGCCAAGATCTATAGAGGAATGATTGGTTCTCTAACGTACATGACGGCAAGTAGGTCTGACATTATGTTTTCAAAATTTTTGTGTGCAAGATTTCAATGAAAACCAAAAGAGTCCCATTTAACTGCAGTTAAATGCATTTTCCGCTATTTAAATGGTACTGCTGATCTTGGCTTATGGTACCCAAAAGAGACAGGTTTTGAATGACGACGTATTTAGATGTTGATCATGCTAGTAACATGTTAGACCGGAAAAGAACGTCGGGCAATGTTCAGTTTTTAGGAGAACAACTTGTCAGTTGGGCGTCGAAGAAGTAGAATTGTGTATCAACCTCTACCGCCGAGACGGAGTATGTCGTAGCCGCAAGTTGCTGCTCGCAGGTGATTTATATGCCCACCCAGCTCAAGGACTATGGATTCACCTACTCGAAGATACCCATCTACTGCGATTCAAAGAGCACAATTTCCATATCAAGCAATCATGTTCAACACACGATGAAAAAACATATCGACGTTCACTATCACTTCATAAAGGATCACGTAGAAAGAGGAACAATCAAACTCTACTTCGTTAATACTGAGCATCAAATAGCAAACCTGTTTACCAAAGCCTTGGACGAAAAATGTTTCCATTATCTAGTGTCCAAGCTAGGTATGCTCAATCTGAAAGTTTGATCCTTTTTTAAAACTCGTACAAGTTCTATTCAATAATGAATGACTGTAACTTAATGCTCCAGGGTGTCTTCTCTGGATCACTAAGTTCACACTCATCTGTTATTGCATCCTACTTGCACAATTCTATTAATCTCGAAACTTCTGTATTAATAAGTTAGATTTTGATTGATTACTTTATTTATTTTTGTTGTTTCGTGTCTTTACTTTCAGTTTTTCATTTTATCGTTACTCGAATGTTTGATGGTTTGTTCATGTGTTCAGGGGGAGTCACACCGCATGGTAATCAGTAAGTTTTGTTTATTTACAATTTGAGGGGGAGTGAGTAATTTCTTGTACTTTCGCTTTATTCACTTAATTTTTTGGGACACAAGACAAGTCTAGGGGGAGCTAATTTGAATATATAAAAAAACAATGTGTTTTCGGTTTAGGGGAGCGTTAATTTTTCATGAGATAGTTTGACAACTTCCTGATTTCATAGTATTTATAAGTACGTCTACTAAGGTCATTGGGGGAATAATCTTTGGTTCTAAAAATTAAATTTTATTGTTTGATTTCTCAAATTTGTCAAAAACCCCGGATAATCATTTCCCAGACCTGAGCCTTAACCCGGACAACCGGGAAACACGGCAAACAGGGAACCCAACAAACTAGGAACCCTGGAAACCCGGAAAACCGGGAAACCCAAGTAACACTCCCTACCGACTAAGTTGGTCATCATCCCAGTTAACAGCCTTAGGCGGTTCATATTTAACTCGACGCCGACCCGAGGTTCCACCTTTAGCGGCTCCGGGTAATTCCAAATCCTTTCGACTCCTTCTCGTATTTTTCTATCTCGATCTATCTCTAACTCTCCGTCGCCTACGACTAATCGATTAATCGATCGATCGACATCACTCAACCTACTACATTGTTTGTTATCAGGTATGATTCTCCTTTTCAATTTTTCAATCGGCGCTTACCAGGTAGACGTTTTCTTGGGATTTAGGGCTTTGGAACTCAACCCATATTGATATTTGCATGCTTTACAATCGATCATCATAGATTTGGGTTTAGATTTAGTCGTCGGATTTAATTGCTTGTTTAGCGGTTTGTCGTCGCCGTCTAATTGTGTCACTTGTCATTACTAGGTTTCATTTATTCCTGGCCGACACTACCAGATTTCATACTCCCTGTTCTTCGCTCCCGGGTTTTTGTCCTATTTGGTTATCGGATCTGTTACTCCCGGTTGGCTATCCATCGTGTTATCTTAATCCCTATTTTTTCGACCAGTACCGCCTCCCGGTTAGCCTGGACCATCTCCCGGTCTTCTACATTTACCAAGGCGCCGCTGATCCCGGGTACGCCGACTCCGATCCAGCCCGGCTGACACATATCGACTCCTGGTATCATTCCCCACACTTGGGTTTCAAATACCGGGTTTCTGGATTTGCCGCATACCGGGACGGTTTTTTAACCCCCTCCCAGTTAACCACCGGTCCTGGGTTTTTCTACCCAAGCATCACCGATTCTGGTTTGCGAATGGTTAAACCTGGGTACCAGGCTCGGATATCCCAGCGTCGTCTCCCGTTCTCCAAACCACGTTTTCGACCCCTCTCTCCCGGATCCGGTACCTCTTTTCCCGGAAAATTTCTTTGCAAAACATATTTCAATTCGGATGAGGTCGAATCCGGAACTCCGTTTCTCGGAATTTATTTTTCAGGCTTTCTCATTTTATGGTCGTTTATGTTATCACTGGACTGCTTTCGATATTAAATGAGGTACAATATTGCTCACTTTGTATTTCTTCATAGGTATAATGGCTCACAATCCAAATTTTAATCGATCATGCGGCCTACGCAGCGCTAATCAATCCTGATAACTTCCTTCTGCTCACACCAAACAACTTCCACCTAGACATTGAGGCACTCAGGTGCCAAAACCAAGTGGTTGTTGAGATCTTCTGAGGCCTACCTCTCAGCTACGCTCTCACTACCACTGTTGTGGTTATGAGACTCTATCTACAACAGTTATGGCGATCACTCACATCTGTAGCAGTGGAAGGGAAAATCGTCTTGAGTCCCATATCGATGCCACACCTATCATTCTCACACGGGAACTCTTCCGACATATTCTTCATCTTCCCATCGCCACCTCTGTACCTGGCAGAGACAGATTTGACTCACAAGTGTTTGAAGCTACTCTGTGTGCAAAAATTTATTCCTTGGGATACTCGGAGGACCTTCCACATACCTCATCCTTCAACCACCGGTACTTGACGCCACTATGGTTATGGGATACTTCATAACCAATGTCATAGACCAATGTAGCACAAATTGAAATTGTATTTCCCAATTCAAATCAAGCACTTCTCCATACAAGATTTGACAATGTTTATTCTAGAGAGAGAGTAGAGAGAGAAAGTAAATTTGTATTATCACAAGTATTTATATTACAATGAATGTGTACAATTGATCTAGTTACAAGATTACAAAGCACCTAAGGTATTTATACCAAGGATGCTATCACATGCTTAACAACTAAGTAAACTCATATTTGACTAAACTAAACATTGACTTTTTTGACTTATCTTGACTTGACTTTTTCTATTAAATCTTGAATACAATAATACAGTAACATTCTCCCCCTTTGTATTCGAGATTTTAAAAAAATTTGACACTTGTCTTCAGCACTTTGATTCTTCAATCTTTAACTCTGACGGCTTTGAACTTTGAAGCTCTTTCTGAAGTTGTTGAAGATTCTAGAAAAATCTTTAACACTTTGCAGCTTTGGAAAGTCAACAAGTCTTGAAAAACAAATCATTTCAAGTCTTGAATCATTTGAGCTTTGAAATTCTTTAACTTCTTTGAAACTTTGAACTTTTTGAAACTTCGAACTTTTTGAAACTTCGAGGGATCTTTGAACTTCTTATCTTCATCTCTTTGATCTCTTGACCGTCTTCATTAAAACAAACTTTCATGAATCATCTTAACTTTGACTTGTCTTCAGAAATCTTTGAGAATGATTTCTTTTCATCTGATTTGAACTTTTCAGAAAATTAATCACAAGTCTTGACATTATAACTCTGAAATTCCTTGAAATTGATCTCTGTAGATTTCTCCCCCTTTTTGATGATTGTGAGCGTCATAATCATCAAAACTTTCTCAATTTCCACACTTTCTTTGAATCTCCCCTTTTTACCAATATTCTCCCTTTTTGAGATACATTGGACATTCTTC
Organism: Arctium minus; assembly: GCA_954870635.1. Taxonomy (NCBI): domain Eukaryota; kingdom Viridiplantae; phylum Streptophyta; class Magnoliopsida; order Asterales; family Asteraceae; genus Arctium; species Arctium minus. Next base: position 36,526,907 of record OX941087.1, on the reverse strand, counting down.
GCCCTTTTGATCTAAACAACTAAATCATGAACTTTATATACCCGAATCTTTTCAAATTCAGATATAATGAACTTGGTAACCCTGATTCAACAAACGAAACAGTTAGAAGTGCCTGTCAGTAACACGGAGTTACTGTGTACAACGAATGTACAATTTAAGGAGCTGGTTTGATGATGACTCCCGAAGACTTCCATTCAATCATTGAAAAAACACAAGGTTTATCTATGAATGTTCTGACAGAAAAACAAATTTTATTTGTGCTCGTGCTTGTGTATGAAAGAATTTAGCACAATGATTGTGTTTCATAAGGCTCAAATTGTGTAAACTGTTGAGACAGCAACATGTATTACACGGACTCAATGTGCATGAAAGAGGTGCGAAGGTGGGGAAACTTTCCTTCTTTTTCAATATCTAAATCTTCTGAGTGAATACCAGATAGCAGATATGGTGCGTACCCAAGAAAATGAAACATTTCTTTGTTACTAAAGAAACGAGTGGCTGGTGGGGTAATTGCAAGAGTTGGCATGGGCTCACTGCCTTTTTCATTGATGGTCACCAAAGAATGTGAACCAATCAGTAGATGTGGCTGCCCGACTCAGAAAGTGGTTGGTGCAGAGTTTTGATATTCTTTTAACTCTGTTCTCACACCCTCTTTCTTTTTAAACATTAAAGCTCACTTCTAACCAAACTCTCATTTCCATTTTTCCTCAGCTCAATGAGAAAAACTCAACCGAATGAGTTATCTCCCCCACTCTTTGATTTTGACCCCTCACCCCTCAATCACTGTCACACCCCGCTAAAGCGGAAACACGGAACATGACAGTTCGATAGACATAGCTTTAGGATACAGAAAGAAATACCACCATACATTCAACCATTGTTTACAATATGATCCAAAAGATTACAATCCTATTACATCATCAAAAGTTGAAGTACAAAAATCTCTATTATAAAAGTATTGCATGCGGTTTACACAAGAGATAAACTTTAATCGTTTCCATGTACCTTCTTGTTCCCTGAAAAGCATGTTCAAAATATGGTCAACTACGAGAGTTGGTGAGTTCACAGGTTTTTAAATATGCACAAATCAAGTTTATATGCAAACTGTCTTTGAAAATCATACGCATAATCCAAACTTCAATCCATTGATTCATGAGTATCATAATTTAGCTTATATGACAAATGGTATGCATTGATATAACCACGTTGAGCCACTACTAAACCTTTCCGGACCAAATCAACGCCCCATGATCTACCTCAGAGGTGGGCTTTAACCACATGTGTAGTCATATTTCTCTAGTACAGTGCACCCCTACTCGTCAGTATAAGGTGGGCTTGTCAGACCAAATAGCGCTATCCACTAATACTATAGGCCCATTTCTGGGTTAACTAGTAGTGTACCCGGGGACTTAACTATTTTTAAAACTCAACATATCATTGGCATACATGTCATATAACTTCTACACCAACCGCTTTACAACAAAGCCTCATAAATTTCAATACGTAACGCTTTATAACAAAGCCTCATGAATCTTTAAATATTCAATTTTAACATGCTTGTCACCCCAAGTTCAATCAAAACAATAAAAGTGGGGCTGTGAATACTCACCTCGATTGATGACGCAAGATACGCAATACAATTTTCCCTAGCCCAGAGCTTCTAAATTCCTATAGAGAAATTATGCACAAAGAGTGCTAAATGTCAAATCCAGCCCTTAAGCCTGACTAACCAATCCCACGTCTTATAAAATGCCAATGTATGTATTTTTATTGTCAAAATAAGAATTGATGATCATTATAACATTCTTATACCAAAATACATAAATTTGAGGTTTTTAGAACCATCTTTCTGGATTTCAGCATTTGCTGTCCAGAAATTGTAACCACATAATGGCTTTCAAAATACAACCTCCCAAATGACAATCCTAACCATTTTTTTATAAGAGCTAAAATACTGAATTAATAACTCTAAGGTAAAATTTCATGAATTTTGGAAGTGTTTTGATGCCCCAAATAATTTCTACAAAACAGTAGGTTACTGATTTTTGAATCAGTTGCGCACTTCTGTTGTGGCATGCTTTTGGAGGATCAAAACTCAACATAATTCAGTGATCCATATATGGATGCAAAGCTAACTCAAAAATATACTATATCAAAAGGAATTCACCTCATTTAGATGATTTATGAGGGAGTTATGGTCGTTAGAAGTAGGGTGTACTAATCTGTCAGCTCGGGACAGATTGCACAATTTTCTTCTAAAATACATTTGAATGACCAAAACCTCATAATTTTTAGTGATTCTTGATTCATTTGAAAACTAACTCATCAAATTAGCGTATGAAAGCAAAAATCCCAAATTTCATGGAGTAAATATTGAGATACACAGCTTGGAAGTGGAAATTCCATTCTTGACAGCAAGCTGTGTAGACCAAGGTTTTTGTATTAAGCAATAAGGGGTCCATTTTCCATAGTTTCTTGTGAAACCAATTGGATTTAAACCATTTTTCACTAAATAATGATCTATGAATGAAAACATACACCTTGGACACATTTATAACTACAAAATTTCATCCAAAGTGAGTTGCATGAGACAAAGAACACCAAATAAGTGATTTTTCATCACTTATCAATTTTCAAGACTCTTAATCACACAAGATTGAATAATCTTATCATAAGAGTTTGTTTAAACTTGAAATTACTACTAAAATGTTGATTATAAACCAACTAAAATATCAAAATTTTCGTACACAAAGTTGCACCCATGATAAAATTGACATAATCAACAAGAGACTCAAATATTTCACTTTTTAACTTGGTTTTTCATGGAAGATCATCTTATGGCATCATTTTATGAATGTTTTATTCATAAATGATGTCCATTTCACTTCTAAACCATAAATAAAATATTTCTACACATGCATGAAGATTTTATAAAGTTCAAAACAACAAACTTGAATAAAACTTGAAGAAATGAAGAAATAGGGTTTGTACCTTGTGTGGATGATGAAATAAACTTGAAATCTTCAATAATCTTGATGTTTTGATCTTAAACCAATCCTTTATTTGCTGGAAATTTTTGTGTTCTTGGTGGTGTTTTGAAGGGAAAATCGAAAATGAGAGAAAGAGAGAGAGAATGAGGAGATGAAGAGTTGATAACCAAATGAAAATGAACTTTCAAATGGGAAAAAAAATTTAAAAAGAGAGGGGGAGGGAGGAGGGCCGGCCTTGGCCTCTTCCAAGCCCATTTCAAATATATATATATTTTTTAAATGAATTACAACATAAATTCTCAATTAAAACAGATAAATTGAGAACCGACAATTTATAAATTCTCAATTCTCTCTAAATTGAGTAAATTTTAACAAATAAATATATTTTTACCTAAATAATATAAACCTCATTATTTTATGTATTTTAGACATGTGACAAAATATTTGGCATTTTATGGGACGTTTTAGTCAGTTACTGATCCGAACCGGGCTTTCTAAATGACTACTGAAATATTTCGGGAAAAAAAATTATAATCTAACCAATCTAATTAGATTCTAGAAAAGTAAATTCTATGAACTATTCTAATATCTTAAAGGATTCTAACCTTGAAGATTTTAATTTCTGACGGATGTCACAATCACTCTAGGATAACTTTCGGGGTAGGAAACACAGGTTAACGTGAATCCATGGAAGTTCTGTTTAAGCTCACACAAGAATCCCATGTAAGTATATCCTAACAAGAATGATTGTTCAACAGTTTAACTTGAACATATAAGCTCAAAATATATGATAACATTGTCAAAATGTATGCTCATTAAAAATATGAATGAGATTTGAGCATTTGAACAATGAAGATCTCTCAAAACAAGGATATTGAATGAATGAAATGAAATCAAGAGAATTGTTTTGAGAATATGACAATGTATCAATCAGATCAAATAAAATGGTTAGGGTATCAAAGAAATTGATGGTTTGTTTATATGAACGAATATAAACAATTTAACAATGAAAGCACAAATTAGAAATGATGATTGATGCTCAACAACATTTGAAAGCAAACGGGAGTATTACCATCGAAAAATTTGTTCGTTATGAGACATGGTAATAATAGATTCAAATGAAGTACTGAACCGATGTGTGTGAATACTTTACAGTATATAGACAAGATAATACGCAAGTATTAATCTTTGGAAACACACGGTTAGTTAAATATTAACGCTCAATTTTGAAAAACATTTAAAAACACACTTCTAAATTCATGAAATCTTTTGAGAATAGAGAAGTGGTTTGAACATTTAAGAACACGTTTTTCATTCTTGAAAGTTGTTCGTCTTTCAAACAATCAGAGATGTAAGATTAGAAGATACTTACACTTAAGCTCCCCCTCAAATCATTATAGAATGATTTAGGTCAGATAAGCTCCCCCTGGATATTTTGCATAATATCCTTATCTGAACATTGAAGAACGGGTCCTGATCTGTCTTGTGATCAGAAGCTACAGTCCTTTACATTAAAGTTCGGGTTCTAAACTGAAGTGTTTAGAAGCCATAACTCTTTTACTTTAAGGTTCGGGTTTTGTACTGTTGTGTTCAAAAGCCTTTGTCTTTGACATTGAAGTCCGAGTTCTAAGTTGTAGTACTTAGAAGTCAATCATCTTGCTCCCCCTACACCTGTGGTACCTGCGAAACTGATTTAACAGGCTTTGGTACCCACTGGTATTTGGGTCCTGGTTTGTTAGATTTAGGAATCCACCTCTCATTAGATTTATATCTTTTAAAATCAGAAATCTGAGAAGTAATTATGTAAGATCCATACCAGTTAAGAGCAGATTCTTGCTGGACGAAATCATTCTCTCCACAGTAAGAACAACAAATTTTCCTTTGAGCAATCCTGATCAAATGATTAGTAGAGTAAAACATATCAAGATTACCAAAAGATTTACCTTTATGTGTTCTGTTCTTTTTAGCATTGGTTGTGGATTTGAATGCTTTGTCCTTCTTCTCTTCATCTGAAGAACTCTTCACTCTCCAGACCATCTGATTTTTCTTAGAAGACTTACCAAGAGATTTGATATAATAGCTTGCTGGTCCATCAACAGATTTGTCATACAATAGATTTGATGGTCGAATCTGACTTTATTTGACAATTTTAGGTTTGACACTGTTCTTTTTGAAAACATTTTGATCATGAATAGAACTTGAAGCTGTTTTGAAAGAACAGATTGATTCTATTGAATTATCAACAGGTGATTGATCAATCACATCAGCTGTAATCTTTTCTGACAAATCAACGTTTGCAGCTTCTAAGTCTTTTATCTTTTCAGATAAAATGTTTCTTTCAGCATTAAGTGTGTCAAACTTTTGTTTGAAATCAGATCTAGCCATCTGTTCTTTAAGAATATCTGATGATAGAACAGAGATTTTGGACATGAGCTTGGATATTTCAGTTTCAAAATATGAACGTTCTTGCTCAAAATTCTTTTCCAAGTTCTTGGATTTTTCAGATATTTCCTTGAAAATCCCAGTATTTCTCTTTTCCGCGTTTTTCTTTTCAAGCTCATAAGACTTTTTGTTTTCTTTGAAGATTTGTCTTTCTTTTTCGAGCAAGTCTTGTAAAGTAGAAATCTGTGTGGGAAGTTCAGTTATTTTTGTTTCTAGAACTTGTCTTTCCTTTGCAAATGTGTCTTTTTCAGTGATTAGAATCTTTTCAAAATCAGACACTTGCTTCGAAAGTTTAAGGCATCTAAGCTCTAAATCCTTCTTCTCTTGGTTAGCTTTCTTGGAAAGTTCAGACATCTTTTGAGTATAAGATTTCTCCATATTTGAATTTTCCTTATCTGCTTGGATGCTTTTTGACAGTTCAGCATTCTGTATCTCCAAGGCAGATATTTTGTCTTCAAAAGCCTTAAACTTGTTTTGAAGCTTGACTGATTCATCTTGTATGATGATTTCTGTTCAGTCGTCTTAAGTTGGCTTTTAAGATTTACAATCTTTCTCTCTTTGAGTTTGATTTCTTTTTCACATGTTTTAACAGTGTTTTCTTTTGAAGAAATCATTTTCTCTTTTTCTTTAATCTCTTCCTCTTTCTCTCTAATTTCTTCCTCTTTTGCCCTAATGATACCTGCAATATTAGATTTAACAGTATTAGTACACTTTATATAGTCAGGAGTTTTATCAGAGTTTGACAAATTAAATTTCAACTCCTGAATCTGTTTAAGAAGCTTTGAATTCTGATTTTTCAAATTATCTCTTTCTGCTTCTATTTTCGGTATCTCAGGCATGTACAAGACTGCCATATCTCTAGCTGAAAGTATAGTATTTCGTCTCTCGTCTGTCTTTGGCATCTTGAATAGAATGTTAGCTTAAAAAATGATTGTCAAAAATCAGAAAATTATGACCACTATCAAAATATGTCCCCCTCCGCAGACTTAGCACGGGGGTCCCCCTTCGCAGACTTAGCAGCTCCCCTAGAGAAAATTTTTCTGACATATTTTTCTCTAGAAAGAAATGCTTGAATAAAATGATCGTTTCCAAACCAATCAGAAATGTTGACTAAAAGTCAAACATGAATCACCACTTCAAAATAAAATTTTCTCAGAAGAAAAAAAATTTCAACTCTGAAACTCGCAAAGCAATGAAACTCACAAGACACTAAACACGCTAGTCACTATTCACTGAGGAACGCGCTAGACGTTATGTGCGCGTTTGAAAAACTCGCAGGCCACTGTGTGCGCGTTTCGAGAACTCGCTAATCAATAAACTCGCACGATGATGAAACTCGCAAACACCTATTCACCACAGAATTCGCAAGCCTTGTTTTGCGCGTTTCTCAAACTCGCAAGATGCTTCTAGCGCGTTTCGCTCAAACTCGTAAGCTTTGCCTTGCGCGTTTATGAAACTCGCACACCTCTGTTAGCGTGTTTCTGGCCAAAAATCAAATCCTTTGACTTGCGCGTCTGATAGTGAACTCGCATGCTTTGCTTGCGCGTTCTTCAGACACTTGCACGTTCTTCACTTGATGAAGCTTGCGCGTTTGTCAGATCTTGCGCGTTCTTGACACTTGTTCACGAAATCAATCCAAATCGTTCTAAAACCTGCAATTTGATTATCTAATCCATCCATAGTGATCGAAATGCAACTTGTAACACATTTCTATCAATACAAACTTGCTAAAATTATCAAATTACAGTGCAATTGATCGAACATACAAACTCTGAGTTCGTGAAACAGAAAATTCAAGAAAATCGAAAATTACATCAAACAAATGATCAATTCGTGTTTGTGTGTGAATACAAAGTGTTTACAAACATAAATCGAATCCAACTGAACCAATTATACACACAAATTTCAACAATTCAATGAAAAACTTGATCAAACAGTGACTTTTTCAAGAAACGACTATTTTCTTGATTTTTCAAGAATTTGAATCTGATTTGGTGATGAAATCTTTCTGAAATGATTTGATTTGCTCTGATACCAATTGAAATTGTATTTCCCAATTCAAATCAAGCACTTCTCCATACAAGATTTGACAATGTTTATTCTAGAGAGAGAGTAGAGAGAGAAAGTAAATCTGTATTATCACAAGTATTGATATTACAATGAATGTGTATAATTGATCTAGTTACAAGATTACAAAGCACCTAAGGTATTTATACCAAGGATGCTATCACATGCTTAACAACTAAGTAAACTCATATTTGACTAAACTAAACATTGACTTTGTTGACTTATCTTGACTTGACTTTTTCTATTAAATCTTGGATACAATAATACACTAACACAAATTTTCTGCGCATCTTTCACGATGTTGCTTTCCACGGTCATGTCCATTACGCCGAGATCTTTTGGTACGAGATAGTCCAGAAAGTGAGGGACAACGACTCCAACAAATGAAGAAACTTTGTACAACTTATGAGGTTTCTTCAGATCATCATCCGTTACTTCATAGAGATCCATCCCGCCATTCCTCGCCGGTCTACACACACGATATGTCCCCAAAACCGTATGCATAGATTAAAAATAAAGCCCAAATCGCCAATGTCATATCTAGGCGAATAATGGACGGCCTACTAGCATACACACGTCCAACGACACCGAGTGTGATAGAATATAGGACTGCACACCATATTGCTGCTCCCGTGGTTTATCCAGAACCGGAAGGACCTCCCTAGGGAACACGACCAGAGAGACGTGAGGGTCCACGTACTAGAGGTGGTAAGGTACGGAGAGTTGGAACTCCGAACAAGGTGTGATGAGATAAAATATTGTGAGGGATCTGTCAAGGGTGATGTCGGGCGACAAAAGCGGTGCTAGTGCTTCCCGCCGACCGGTTACACCACCACAGGAGGACCCTGAGCATCTGAAGGTTGTCACTATACTGCATGATGGCCAAGTTATTGTAGACGTCCCGCAGCCGACACTAAAGGTACCCTATCATCCTCCATCATCGAATCTAACTCGGACGACGTGTCAACGAAATCAAGTGATGAGTCTTCTGACTCTGAACATGGGGATGCCGATTAGTTTCGAATGGACTCAATTCCCGATGCCCCAGCCCCTTCTGGAGAAATAAAGAGAACGAAGGGAGTATTTGTTGAAAATAAAATGTTGTGAGCCAGAGGGAAAGGAGAAGTAAACAAAATTTTGAGCGTACACGGGTGATGAGGTAACCATCTCCGGTTGACCTCCCCCGAACCAGTGTCGACCAGGTAGCCACCTCTGCTACTACATCTCATGTGTTGGGATAGGATATTGAAGAAGTCGTCGTATACTTAGCGACACACTTGCACAGTCCCCTGAGCCACTCTGACATCTCTCAACAGATGCCAGTTTCATTATTACACGGGGATTTACCACAAGCTTAAAGTTGTTTTCATTTTTGAAAATGATTTGTTGAAAACTTGGGAGAAGATCTCTAATCCTAAACCTGAGATAATTCCTTGCACCGTTAAATTTTAAAACTCACATTTCGAAGAGATGAGAATGGATATGGGGTCTATAGGTATGGATTAATCTCTAGAAAGTCTATATATATTCTAGATTATGACTGCAGGTGGATTCTAAACAAATCAATCTTCAATCAGAAGCAAATTCCCAAGGTTCACAGTTGTCTAGTCTTTACAGACATGTGCGTAAAAGGCAAAACATCTTTAGAATAGGAGAAATAAATGCAAGAAAAGTCTAAACCAATTAAAGTGATATCATCTTCTAAACTTTATCCTTTCAAGAAAATAAAATTTAATCCTGAATAGAAAGGAAAAAGTATTATGATTGACAAATCTAATACTCATCAAGAGAAGAAAGCCAATAATCAAAACAATAATGTTGGACTAGATAGGAAGTTTTCCAAAACAATTGATGCTACAACAGAAAATCCAATGAAGGTTTATGTTTTTGTCAATCCTAACAAAGTTTTTAAGCAAACATCTCCTTGTACTCATTTATGCATATGCATAGATATCCTGTTAAAAATTGAACACTTCTCTGGCCCCCATTGTATTCTTTCTAGGTCCATGCACATACATGACAAATCTAAAACTCAGAAGATATATAAGGAAAAACCTGGTAAATCATCCAAGTCTAATAAACTAGAGAACTTTATGGCGGTACCAAGAATCCTTAATTATGAGATGGGTTCCTAAGAATCCTTAATTTGTTTTGTAAGACCAACATATGTGGGTTTGGTATATGGATTTTGGATGCCTAAGGCACATGACTGGAGACAAAAGGTTACTAACCTCATTCAAGGAGAAAAATGGGGGAAATGTGACCTTTGGAGATGACAAACAAGGGAAAATCAAAGGATATGGTGTACTTTCTAAGGTTGAAATTTATGTGTCTAAATTTTATTATGTAAATGGGATCAAGCACAATCTTCTCAGCATAAGTTCTCTTTGTGACAATGGCTTTGGTGTCAAATTTCAGAAAAAGTATTGCACTTTGCTAACCAATTTTGGTCAAGAATTTCTCAACGCTGATAGGAAAGGAAGTTTATACTTAATGAACTTTTCTTATAAAGCAAACACATAGACTCTCTGTCTTGTCTACAAGAAGAATGAAAAATCTTGGCTCTCGCACAACAGATTTTCACATCTATAGTTTTCAAATCTTGACAAATTGGTTAAGCTCAATCTGGTATATGTTATGCCAGTTCTAAAATTTGACAAGATCATCTTTTTCCTGCTTGTGAAATGGGTAAGCTCAAACGAGCTTAATAAAAGGCAAATACTAATATTTCTTGTTCTAGGGGATTGCATATGCTTCATGTGGACCTATATGGTTCTATCTTTGTGCAAAGTCTTTCTGGAAATAAGTATATCCTAGTGCTAATTGATGAATTTTCAAGATATGCTTGGATTGAGTTTGTAAGGTTGAAGTTTGGAGTCCCAGATATACTTATAAATTTACTCAAGAAGATCTAGGTGTTCTTATTATGCTATGTTAAGAAATTGAGAAGTGATAATGGTACAAAATTCAAGAATGCCAAAGTTGATGACTACATTATCAATGAAGGCATTTCATAGAACTTCTCTGCTGCCAGAACCCCTCATTAAAATGGAGTTATTGAGAGAAAAAACATAACTTTGGTTGAAGCTGCAAGAACCATGCTAGCAGCCTCTAGTCTTTCAATGCCTGTTTTTAACCAAAACAGATCAATAATTGTCAAAAGGCACCAAAAGACTCCTTATAAACTCATCAACTAAAGAAATCCTAATGTTAAATTCTTCCATGTCTTTGGTTGCATATGCTTCATATTAAATGACAGGGATCATCTTGGAAAGTATGACTAGAAGGCTGATAAAGGCACATTCCTTGGATATTATTCAAACTCAAAAGCCTACATAGTTATCAACAAAATAAAAAAGATGGTTCTTGAAAGCATCAATGTGTCATTTGATGACAAGACACAAATGACTTCTAAGTATTCCTGCTCAGGACTCAAGCATAATCCAGAGACTTCTGATTCTTCTATCAAGTCCAAAGAATCAGAATCAACTTCTTTTTGATGACTTATTTGGTGATAATAGTATCTATGATAGTGCAACCAGAAATGCTCATGACTATGTCTCCTTAGAGAAACCACAAACAACAGGTATATTTCTTCCTTGTCTTCTAATGCTTCACCTCCTACTTCTATTTCAATAGCTCCAAAACCAATTTCTTCACGTGGACATCAATTTGAGGGAGAGCAAGAAGAGTGAAGCACCTATTGCTCAAGAATCTAACCCCTTATGACAAGATGGACAAAAGATCACACTCTACACCAAATTATTGGTGATCCTTCTAATAGTGTAAAGACAAGTTTTGTCACTGTCAATTGAATGCTTCCATATAAACTTCCTAAGCATAGAACAGTCCAAAAAGGTTTCTGAAGCATGCCAAGACCAAAGCTGGATCAATGTTATGCAAGAAGAGTTTGTCCAGTTTGAAAGAAACAACATATGGTCTTTGGTTCCCTTAGCTAAAGATAAAATTGCTATAGGAACCAAGTGGGTGTTTATAAACAAGAAGGATGCCGATGGCATTGTGATAAAAAAAACAAGGTCAAGTTAGTTGCAAAGGGATATTGCAAAGAAAAAGGCATAAACTACGACGAGACCTTTGCACCTGTGGCAAGGTCTTAAGAATTTTAGATTCATGATTAGGTCACTTCTGTGTTAATGTTTGCTACAAGTCTCTATGCTAGATATTAAGCAAATCATAAGGAATCTCACTTATCTACTATCAAGAGAGTCTTTAGATACCTTAAAGGGACTCAATACTTGGGTCTCTGGTATCCAAAGCACTATGGTTTTGAGCTAATTTCATATACAAATGCAAATTATGGAGGATACAAACTTAATAGAAATCATACTTCTGAGAGTTGCCAACTACTTGGGGATAAGTTATTGAGTTGGACATCCAAAAAGCAGAACTATGTGTCCATATCTACAACAAAAGCAAAGTATGTTTTGCTGCTAGTTGTTGTTCACAAGTCATATGGATGAAAACTCAACTTAGAGACTATGGTCTTGAGTTTGGCAAAATTCCTATCATGTGTGACTCCATAAGTGTCATTGCCATATCTCCTAATCCAGTGCAACATTAAAAAACAAAGCATATCGATGTCAGGTATCTTAAAGATCATGTTAAGAAAGGGACCAATGAAATGTATTTTTTTCCCTACAGACTACCAATGTGTTGATCTTATTACTAGATCTATTGATAGAAAAAGATTAAATTTCTTGATAACTAAGTTAGGTATGCTCAGAATGTGTATTTGATCTCAGGTTATATGACCAGAGCTTCCGGTTGTACTATTCAACACTTCTAGAACCTTGTTCTGAAGTCTCTGATGGTATTGAATTAGAAACTATGAAGTCTGAGATGTAGCAAATACACTTTGCATAACTAGAGCCTTTGGTTGTATTAGCAAGAGCCCCTGTACTCCTTTTTTAGCATATTGTTCTTATCTATATATTGTCGACCAAAGCCTCCGGTTCTATAGTCAAAAGTTTCTGTCTTTATACACCAGAGCTTATGTATTCATTTGATCTACATTTTATGCATAAATTACCATCCTTTTGTTCCAAGTATAGTTCAAGTGGGTGCAAAATACTAATCATTCAAAGGGGGGCAATGGATTTAAAGACCATAACTTGTGGTTATATAGACTAGAGCTTCTAAACTATTGAGTAACTAAGAAACGATGTCCAGAGCCCAAAGATTAAACTATCAAGAGATTTTGGTACACAAGATTAAGGTATAATCTTTCTGAACCCAAAGGAATATGATTTTGATGAAGGAAATACCTTTTCAGGTCTTTAAAGTTTTTGGAAATTTTAATAACTCTAAATTTGAGTATCCAGAGCTTTTGCCAGTACTAACCAGCGCCTATGGACAAAAAGATTAAAAGTTCTTGAATATTTTCATGACCAAAAGTAGTACATTTCAAATATTTTTGGCATAAAGTTGTAAGCTTCATCCAGAAGCAATTAAATCAATATCCAAAGGTACTGTTTGTACAGAAGCCCTTTTAGGCATCAACACTTGTGTGTTTTTGCGTCAATTGATTTAGGGTATGGGTTATTTTTCCATAGTGACTGTCATGTCTCTATAATAATCCCTTGGTGACGGTTTTATGACTTGGGCTATTTTCTTGGAAACAACTTTCCACATGTCCTTCTTTTGCGGTACAAGTCAGAAACCGTTCAAAATCCGCCAGATCAAAACGTTATTTGGGCTTAAAACACTCGAGCAATTTTTGAGTATAAAACCCACATTGAAACCCTAAATTTAACTTTAATGCTTTCTGAATATTAAAAAATTCCCTCTTCTTCAATTTTCATCTTCTAAACGTTCTTTGAACCCTCAATCATCAATGGCATCCCCATTTCACTCCGAAAACTCTCACCACTCTGACAACGCCCCAAGAACTATCCGATCCATTAAACCTGATTCTCAGATCCTTGTACCACTGGACATCAAGCCCAACAATCACATGGTCGACCAACAGATGATTTTTTTCCAGAAGATTATCACATCATAATCCAGTACCTCAAGAACTACTTGATCGAAACTGCCCTGACTAGGACTGATAAAGACATACCTAAATTATATGGAATGTTGGATCAAAATCTCAAGGAAGAAATTTTATCAAGCTCCTACATCCCCAAGCACGAGGAAATACAAATTGACAGTTTTGATCCCCTCCCAACATCTTAGGAAGTTGTTGAATTCCTCAAGCTCATAGGTTAAAACCAACCAGGACAACAACTCAAGCAAGTCCATAAAGCCAAAAACAACATGTTCTTTTAAATCTGGAATGTATTGCTTAGCATTCTCAACCGAAGCCTCACCTGCAAAATAGGGAGTATGTAGCAGGAAAGATTCAACATTTTCACCATCATGTACATGATGTACTTCAATCTCAACCTCGATTATGCAATGCTCATCTACCAGAACATCTACAATGCAGTGGATAAGAAAAATAAGCTCAAAGCTAAGGGCAAAACAATCGGGTCACTTGCATTTCCAAGGTTCCAAGCACTGATCATTAGAGGTGCTATAGTGGAGCATCATTTTCTTGTCTCTAGTACAAATGCACCATTTTTTAAAATGAATTCACACAAGCCTACCATCTCCAAGGATGGTTATTCCAACTAGTGACCGTTCTATAGAGGTATGCTCAGCCTCATCGATAAATCATCACTGCTTCTCTTTTGTTATAGGCATTCTAATCCTATCCTTAGAACTGGGGATGAAACCTCCATAACAAATAGGTTCTAAACCACTAAGTGAGGGGTTAGAGGGAGAGGGGTTAGAAAGAGAGGAGTCAAAGATAGAAGAAAAGAGAGCAGAGGTAGTAACAGAGAGGAATATGTCTCCAGAGCATTCTGTACCCCTAGGTGTCGACGGAGAAAATATTGTGATCTTAGAAAAAGAAGACCTAAGAAGCACACATGTGTATTTTCCTAGCCCATCTCCCTGTGCATCCGAACAATCTAACCCAGATGGTAAATTTGTAAGTCCAAGATTCAAGAAAACAAAATCAATTAGCACAAGATTGTAGAGAGAGAATCTAGAGAGAGAAAGTTTTATGTCTTTTAGTCATACGTCTTACAAAGATTTCTCTCATACAACATGATCATCACTTCTCTCACAGAACATTACTCTCCTACAATGCTTACAAACACTTACACTTCTAAAAGTATTTATATGGTTAAAGGACCATGTACAATTACATGTAAACAACATTGACTTTGACAATATTTGACCTTACAACACTTTGACATTTACACATTAAATCTTGGATACAATAATACACTAACAATCTCCCCTTTTGTATTCAAGATTTAAAAAAAATTGACAACAATCTTCAGCTCTTGATTCTTCAAAACGTTAACTCTGACAACTTTAAACTTTAAAGCTCTAACAATCTTTAAACTTTCAGCTTTTGAAGAATCTTGAAAAGTCATCCACTTTTTCTTTGTAAAGTCATCAAGTCTTTAACAAAGATTTGAAATCTTTGAACTTCTTTGAACATAGTAGTTTTAAACTTTGAACTTTGATTAATCTTTCAATGCTTGTATCTTCAGTCTTTGGTCTCTGATCAGTCTTTGAAAAAACGAAGTTTCTCAAATCATCTCGGAACATTTTCTTGATCTTTACAATGCTTTTCACAGTTCTGTATCTCCCCTTTTTCTAGAGAATTCTTTTGAAACTCCCCTTTTTTATGAGTTCATCTTATCCAGAATATCTCTAGAAATAACTTTCAAAACATTCATCTGACTTGAAACTTTCAGATTATCTCCCCCTATTTATGAGATGTACCTTTTAAATGATCTTTCAAACTTCACCTTAACTTTCATCTGACTTGAAATTCTAGATTATCTCCCCCTTTTTGATGAGTTGTGAGTAGCAAAATCATCAAAACTTTTTCAAGTCATCACTGTCTTTGAACATTAATCTCCCCTTTATGATAAAATAACAATCTTCTCCCTTTTGGTCTGAGTATCCGTCAATTCATAAAATGTATTCATCTGAATCTTTTCAAATTCAGACAAAATAAGAATAGTAACCCTGAATCAACACATGATACAGTTAGAATTTCCTATAAGTAGCACAGAGCCACTTTGTACAATGGATGTACATTGGAAAGGAGATTTTGTGATGTCCACTCCCCAGGGCTTCCATTCAATCATCGAAAAACCACAAAGGAATTTTATATGAATGTTATGACAAGAAAACTTATTTCTTGTGTGTACGTGAAAGTGTAGAATGATTGAAACTACTCAAGCTTTTTCAGGCTTAAAGTGTGTAAACTGTTGAGACAACAACAAGTATTACACGAACTCAATATGCATGAAAGAGGTGCGAAGTTAGGGAAACTTTCCTTCTTTTTCAATATCTAAATCTTCCATGTGAAAACCAAATAGCAGATATGTTGTGTCCCCAAAGAAATTGAAATGTTTCTTTTTCAAGAAAGAAACGAGTGGTTGGTGGGGTAATTGCAAGAGTTGGCATGGGCTAGTGCCTGTTTCAATGAAGGTCACCAAAGAATGTGAACCAATCCGAAGATGTGGCTGCCTGACTCATAAAAAGTTGGTGCAGAGTTTTGATATTCTTTTAACTCTAATCTCACACCCTCTTTCTTTTGAACATTTAGTTCACTTCTAACCAAACTCTCAATTTCATTTTTCCGCTCAGCACAATGAGAAAAACTCAATCGGATGAGCTATCTCCCCCACTCTTTGATTTAAGACCCCTCACCCCTCAATAACTCTAGGATAACTTCCAGGGTAGGAAACACTGGTTAACGTGAATCCATGGAAGCGTTGTTTAAGTTCTCACACGAATCTCATGTAATTTTTTCCTAAAAAGAATAGTTGCTCAACAATTTAACTTGAACAGTTAAGCACATGATAACATTGTCATATAAAAGTATGGTCATCAAAGATATGAATGAAATTTGAGCATTTGAACTTTGAGTATCTCAAAACAAGAATATCAAATGAATGAAATGAAATCAAGAGAATTGTTTTGATAATTTGACAATGTATCAATAAGATCAATATCATGAGTATGGATATTTAAGGTTGGGGTATCAAAGAACTTGATAGTTTGTTTATATGAACGAATATAAACAGTATAGCAATGAACGCACAAAGATTGAAATGATGACTGACGCTCAACAACAGTGAAATCAAACGAGGGTATTACCATCGAAAATTGTTTCATTTAGAGACATGGTAATAACTAATTCAAATGAAGTACTGAACCAGTGTGTATGAATACTTGACAGTATATAGACATGATAATACACAAGTATTGATCTTTGGAAACACACGGTCAGTTAAACATTAACGCTCAATTATGAAAAATATTTAAAATCACACTTCTAAAGTCATGAAATCTTTTGAAAACCAGAAGTGGTTTGAACATTTAAGAAAATATTTTTCATGCTCGAAAGTTATTCTTCTTTCAAACAATCAGAGATCTAGATCAGAAGATACTTACAAACGATTAAGCTCCCCCATAAAACACAATAAATTGAATTTGATTCAGATAAGTTCCCCATTGATATTTGCATAATATCCTTATCTGAACAAACTATTTTTTGAAGTACGGGTTCTATACTGTTATGTTTAGAAGCCATAATTTTTTGACATTAAAGTACAAGTCCAAAACTGATGTGTTTAGAAGTCTATATTCTGTATCATTGAAGACCGGGTCTTGAACTGCTTTGTTCAAAAACCATTGTTCTTTATCATTGAAGAACGGGTCCTGATCTGATATAATCAGAAACCATATAGCTTGACATTGAAGACCAGATCTTGAACTGAATTATTCAAGAACCATAATTTTTGTACATTGAAGAGTGAGTCCTAAGTTGTTGTACTTATACGTCATCATTCTTGCTCTCCCTAAACCTGTGGTACCTGCAAAACAATTTTAACAGGTTTTGGTACCCACTCGTATTTGGGTCCTGGTTGGTAAGATTTAGGAATCCACTTCTCAATAGATTTAAATCTTTTAATTTCATTTTTCTGAGAAGTAATTCTATAAGTTCCATACCAGTGATGAGCATAGTCTTTATGAACAAAATCATTTGCTACACAGTAAGAACAACAAATCTTCTTTTAAGCCAACCTGATAAGATGATTAGCATAATAAAACATACCAGGTTTACCATAAGATTTACCTTTATGTGCATTGTTTTTCTTAGCTTTTGATGTGGATGGGGATGATTTATCATTCTTCTTTTCATCAGGAGAACCTTTCACTCTCCAAACCATCTGTCCTTTCTTAGAAGTATGCTTTTCAAAAGATTTGACATAAAAGTTTGCTGAACTATCAACATATTTGTCATAAAACAAATTAGAAGGACGAATCTGATTTGATTTAACAATTTTTGATTTGACACTTTTCCTTTTTGAAACATTTTCTTTTATAGAACTGGAAGCAGTTTTGAAAGAACAAACTGATTCAGTTAAATTATCATAAGGTGATTGATTAATCTCATCAGCGGAAATCTTATCAGATAATTCAACATTTCCAGCTTCAAGTTGTTTTATCTTTTCAGTTAAGACATTATTTTCTTCCAAAATTGGGTCAATCTTCTTTTGTAAATCAGACCTGACCTTCTGTTCTTTTAGAATATCTGATGATAGAACAAATAATCTTTTTTGTGAGCTTAGATATTTTACTTTTAAAGATTTGACACTCTTGCTCAAAGTCTTTTTCTAAGTTCTTGTTTTTCTCAGAAATCTCCTTAAAAATCCCATCATTTCTCTTTTCAGAGTTTTTTTTTAGCATCAAAAGACTTCTTCTTTTTTTGAAAAGCTTTTCTTTCATTTTCAAGTAAGTCTTGTAGTGTATAGATATGCTTGGGAAGTTCAATAATCTTATCTTCAAAAACTTTTCTCTCTTTTGCAAAAGTATCTCTTTCAGTTATTAAAATCTTTTCAAACTCTGATACTTGCTTTGAGAGTTTTGTGCACCTAAGCTCCAAATCTTTCTTCTCTTGAAAAGATTTCTTAGAAAAATTAGAAAGGTTTTTAGTGTAAACTTTCTCCAGATCAGCTTTGTCTTTATCTGGACGAAGATTTTTCATTAGATTGACATTTTTGGCTTCTAATGCAGATATTTTCTCTTCAAAAGCTTTAAACTTGCTCTGTAGGTCAACTGATTCAGCTTTAAGTTATGATGATTACTTTTTAGTTGTCTTCAATTTGCTTTGAAGATTTATTATCTCTTTCTCTTTCAATTTAATTTCTTTCTCTCTTGTCTTGATAATACCTGAAAAATCAGATTTAGAATCATTAATACATTTTGCACATTCATAAGTTTTCTAAAAAAATATAGATTTAGCTTTCAACTCCTAAATCTGATTTAGAATTCTGGAATTCTGAATTTTCAATTTATCCCGTTCAACTTCTATAGCAGGTATCTCAGGCATGTACATTATTGCACAGTCTCTATTTGATATTGTATTTGCCATTTTGATCAATATGCTTGCCTGAAGTGATCGTCCAAAATATTCAGAAACAAACTTGACTTGAAGAGTCAAACTTGGTCAACATATGAAAAACTTAAAAAAATTCTAAGTGACAAAACTCGTAGAACACAGTAGAAAAACTTCAAGTGATAAAACTCGCAGAACACTGTAGATGAGCTTTGCGCAGACAATAGTATAAGTGTTCTTGGTTCATGCAGAACAAGGCATGCGCGTCCTTGGTTCATGCAGAACAAGACGTGCGCGTTCTTGTACTCAGAATATTTTTCACACTTTAACTTCGTGCAATGCGTCTACGTGTTCTTATACTTAGAATTTTTTTTGCAAAATAAGAACTCGCAAAGCACTTCTCGCAGAACAGAAACTCGCAGAACAAAGAAACAAATAACCAAACTTGCAGGCAAGCTTGTGCGTGTTTATACTTATCGCAGAATAAGCATTGCGCGTTTTGATCAAGAACTAGCAGAACACATAACAAAACAGAAACACTTCATCCTGCGTGTTCTTCACTTCTTGCGTGTTTTTAATTTGGTGTGCGTGTTCTTCACTATGAAGCTTATGTGAATTTCAGATCTTGCGTGTTCTTTTGTGTTATACATGGATTTCGATTAAAAACTTGCAATCAGAACTCGAAATTGTACAGGGTTGGTCGCATGATGAGTTAAAACACTTTTCTAATACAAAACAATGACTAGAAACAACAAAATTACATTGTAATTGATCAATACAGTGTTCGAACAACTCTCAACCAAAGGGGGATATTGTTAAGTCATGATTGTATTCAAGATTAAATGAGGGGTCAAATATGTAAAGTTGTAAATGTGTAAGTAGTTTTGTTGTAATAGTGCTGAGAGTCAAAGTGTTTGACTTTGACTTGAGCTTAGTGAGAGGTCTTGTTGACCACGTATAAATAGTAGTTGTATTTGTATTTGTCATAGTAGAGAGACATACACGTACATGAGAGAATTCTGGGAGAATATGAGAAAGAGGTATATGGCACTGTGAGATATGTGAATCAAATAAATCATTATAATTATTGTTCTATTAATCAAAGATGATTTCTACTTGATCAGTGTATGTTTTGTTAGAACTTGGTTTGGACTTTCAAACAGAAACAATCTGCCACTGAACGAGAGGAGTCCACTCCTGCTAAAGAATCTGTCACTGCTGAAACAGAAAAAACCCAATTTGAGCCAATCCAAACTGAACCAAGAAGGTCTCCACCTAAAGTCTCTGCTGATGAACCAATCGAACTACCTAAGGTGTCAACTCTAATCATCATATTAGTCTTTGTTTGAGCTGAAGATCCTCTCATCCCTGTACCTATAGTTCAACCTTCCGAGCCTACTATTCCATATGTACCAAAGAGTGCAAAACCTGAAGACTCATCCACCAAAGACTCTGGACCTGACATCTTTCCCAAGAGACTATTCCAATTTCTCCCCAACCAATCATAGAAGAATCAGATACCAGTGCTGAAGTAAATCCATTCCTCATCTCAAATGTACCCCAACAACCTCAAGAAGACTAAGTGGGGAACGTGATTGAGGAAATGGAATCACATCGAAGACAACCTCCTGTAGTTATATCAATATCAAGACCTAGAGAGTCTGTAAGATATTCACAGGTATCTATATTATTATCGCGATGAAGAAGTCTTTCTGAATCCCCCAATCCTCAACCAACCGTCATAGAAGGAAAAAAGTAGAGGTTTATCATAGAGAAGACTCAGGAAAAAAGGACGTCTTCAGCAATGAAGGGATCAAAAATTTTATAAATATCAAGGTCAAAACCTTTGCACGCATGACAATCCAATACATCGAGTACACAGTTGATAGAGCTCCCGAGAGGATATGCCTCTTCAATGACAATGAGTTGGTAAATCTGAATTCATTTGAGTTCGATTTATATGCCTAAACAAGTCAGAGGTTCAACAAAGGGATGAGATTCAATGTAGCCCTTACCTTGAACAAAAAATGATGGGAGAATTAGTCAACTTCAGATAAAAGACAAACTTTCATATTGCCCTAGATTTTGGGGTGGAACAACTCTCAGCCACTGCATAAAATAAACACTTGGAGAATATTAAAGAAGTCCCTCCTGCCTCAGTACAAATAGAACGTGAGCTTGGCTTTGTGTACAGAGATGTGACCAGAACCAAGAAGTAGTCCAGGGTGATGGAATCCTTTAAGTACTCAACTGCACTCTGAAATGGCTAAGTGATGAGATAAAGAAGAGTACTGGCAGACCTACAGTTCCAAAAGGGCCAATATTCGAGATCATCAGAGACATTAATTATGTTACGGCTTGTAGGGCTCTGATCATGAGGTTCCATAAGATTTACTCCAATGACCTAAACGTTTTCCAGTACTTCTTATTTCCTTTTGTATTGTAATTTCCTTTCTAACAAAGTAATTTAATAAGAGGATGATTTTCTCCTCATTGTTTTATAATTAAGTTCTTTATTGTAAAATTTCTTTTCAATACTTAGGGGGAGATTGTTAGTCCCATTTATTCCATTCTAAAATTATTGAAAAGTTACCAAGTCCAAACAATCAGCATTTCCTTTGATGAGAAAGCTCTTCGAACTAGACACTGCACTGGAACCAAGATTAACTAAAGGACACTTAACCAAAAGATGATCAAGCGAGCCAGAGCCCTCAAGGCCCCCTTTGTACAAACCCTGGTTTCAACCAATGCTCAAATTCTCAACTGTAATCTTTCACTTATAGCATTATAGATCACTCTACAAGCAGTTATTACACTTTACACGTGGAGATCATCCATTGGACAGTGTTTTGACATTCTAAGATTTAGGCTGTATATAGGAGATCATGTTGTTACGTGATAGTACCTTCTCCTACCTTTCCACTACTTTTAGAGATTTACCATTTGAGAAAATATTCATTGTAACAACCTTGAGAGAGCTTCTTGAGAGAATTATCAGACGCATTATTGTGTGTTCTTCGTGTTCATCTTTTATGTAATTCTTCTCAAAATATCAATAATATTGACCATGGAGCTTCCTATATTTGGTTATGTTTTCTTTTCCATTGTTTACTGTTTTGCCTTTTGATTTATGCGACATGCTTTCACTCAGATCATTCTATTATAAATCAATCAAAGTGAGAATCTGAGAACCAACAACTTTGTCATGGTTTTCATAAATTGTGTTATTAATTAGTCGGGTTGCCAATTGTTGGACAAACATAAGGCTTGATTTTATTTATTTGTATTTAGGTTGCTAAATTTTGGGCAAACATTATGCTTGATTGTATATGGAAATATTATTTTTATATCTATTATTTAGCCGAATTTAAAAAAAAATATGCATGTGTTATAAAATCAGTTATTTCATTCGAAAACATCTCTCTTTGATTTGTCTCTAAGTTTTGACTTTCAAATAGTCAAACCACTAAACGTAAGGTTTTAAAGTCATCCAAAAATTTTCTAAACCTACGGTTTGACTTCCAAATAGCCAAGCTATTACGCGTAAGGTTTTCAAGTCATCAAAAATGACTCTTCTAAACCTACGGTTTGACTTCTAATTAGCTAAGCCTTTACACGTAGGGTCTTCAAGTCATCCAAAATGACTTTTTTCGATTTAAACTTATGGTTTGACTTTCGAATAGCCAAACCATTAGACATAAGGTTTTAAAGTCATAAAAAACCCTGTACACCTACGGTGACATTCAAATAGTCAAACCATTACACGTAGGTTTTAAATTCATCCAAAACTCTTCTAAACCTATGGTTTGACTTCCAAATAGCCAAGCCATTACATGTAGGGTTTTCAAGTCATCCATAGTTTTTGTTTTTTATTTAAACCTATGGTTTATCTATCAAAAGGCCGAGCCATTACATGTAGGGTTATAAAGTAATTGAAAAACCATCGACACCTATGGTTAGACTTTCAAATAGTCAAACACTTACACATAGGGTTTTAATTCATCCAAAACTCTTATAAACCTTCGGTTTGACTTCCAAATAGCCAAGCCATTACACGTAGGGTTTTCAAGTCATCCAAAATGACTCTTTTTAATTTAAACCTACAGTTTATCTATCAAATAGCGAAGCCATTACACGTAGGGTTTTAAAGTCATCCAAAACTCCTCCACACCTACAGCTTGACTTTGAAATAGTCAAATCATTACACTTGTAAGGTCTGAAAATCTTCTACACCACCTCTACCTTGATTATGTCGACTAAGTATTTCTTTATTTGTTGTAATTATTGAATATGTCGACAGATAGATGATGGATGTATAGAAAAAATGACAGTCGGGGGTGTCATAACATGGACAATGTCAAACAGTTGGATGATTTTTTGGACATTGCCTATGCCAATGAATATTATGTTGAAAGGAAAACTACATGTGATGGGATTGCGTTCTGTATCATATGTTATTGCTCCAAGTATCAAAAGAACACCATAAAGAAAGGGATGATGTGAGACTGCACTTGATGTGACATGGTTTCATGCCTGATTATACCATTTGGTGGGCACATGGTTCAACCTATTCCAATACATCTCATCAAAACCTGAGCCAATCCTCTAATCCTAGCACGTGGACCATGTGGTTATTCCACCTCACGTCAGGGATACTTTATGAATGGTTACAAGTTCCATACGTAACCATGGTACTTGTTAGGTTAGCCATAGTAGTGGTGTGTGTGTCAGAGGGTCTTGTTATGACGAGTGTGAGCCAGACTACTTTGGTTTGATGGCTAATGTTTTAGAGATGGAATACTATGTACTAGCGCGACTGATAGTTGTGTTGTTCAAATGCACTTGGTTTGGTAATCCATCAGGGGTTAATGTCTACCCAAAACACAATTTGGTAGATATCAAATATTTGTCTAGACTCGGATCCATTAACCCATTCGTCCAAGCATCACAGGCAGAACAAGTCTACTATATTTCATATCCTTTTATGACAAAGGACTTAAAAGATTGGTGGGAGGTTGCCAAGACAAAGGCTTGTGGCATATATGAAGTGTTAGACATGATTAATGATGTTGGAGACAATGATAATGTGGATGGAAAAATATCTTTCAAGTCAAAGGAAGGGTAAGTCGTATGGAAACGAGCTCGATTTCATTCGTCTTGCCAAACGGGAGGTAAACGTACTCAATAATATTAATGAAAATGAATATGACGATGAATCAGATGATGATAGCGATGATAGGCCAGAAAATTAAGATAGCCAGATGAACCAGAATTTGAAGACATAGATGATTCTGTTAGATTAGAATTGTATTCAAGATTAAAATAGTAGGCCATTTCTGTAATTGTTTGATAGTATGAGGGTTTGAGTTGTATAGTCAACTAAGTTTGATTTAGTATATATAGTCCGTGTCTTTGTGTTTTAGATATACGAATACGCAGATTGGTAAGAGTTTGCACACTTTGAAACACACACATACGTGAGATCTGTGGCACTGTGTTAGATCTGTGACTATATTGTAATCGTGTGATTTGATCAATAAAGATTGTGTTCTTAATCTGTTAATTGATATATGCTAGTAATTTGGGATCACATTTGGTATCAGAGCACAAATTCAACATTTTGAGAGTTTTTAGAGTTCGTATCTGTTTCTAGAGTTCTTGATTGAATTTTTGTGCAAATTTTGTGATTTTTGGTAATTTTTGTTCGAACAATGTAAACTTACTGTTTGATCGAGATTCTTGGTGTTTGAGTGCGATTTAGAGTTTGATATTGAATTGGATTGATCTTTGTACTAATTTGATCGATTATGTGACGTTACAGCCTCTGAATCGAAGGAATTGGTCGATTTTTGGACTAGATTTGATTTTTTAGGACCGATAACTCAAGAATTCGCAAGATTCGTACAATTCGTACGAAGAACTCGCACGATTGAATTTTCGCAGAAGAATTCGCATAATTCTTTTTAAAATCATTAAGTATGGAATTCATATAACTGTATTGTGCGAAAAGTTGAGGAATTCGCATAAATATTCTTGAAAAATCTTTGAAGTATGGAATTCGTATACTTTTGAATATGATAAACAAGAATTCGTAGAAGTCTGATATACGAAATGTTGGATTTTAAAGTTTGAAGGCAAGAATCTGCATGTGTTTTATACGAATTGCACATAATTCGTACATCTTAGTGATGCAAATTGTATAGAATTCGCATGTTAGTGTGGTGCGAATTACCAGATTTCGCATAGATTTTCATGCGAATTTTAGAAGATTTCGCATAATCTTTCAAAAAAATTCTTAAGTCCAGAATTCGTATGAGATGCGAAATGTTTGTGAAATTTCAAAAATTTTCAAAGTGAAGATCTCGCATCTCTCTTAGATACGAATTATGTGTGCTAAATTTGTATGCAAAAAATTTTTGTGCGAATTATAGCTTGCTTGTATGAATTTTATGAGTCATACGAATTCTATCACATCTTTTCATTCGAATTGCTCTCTATTCTTTAGTGTATGCGAATTATGTACTTGAAGTTTTTAGAAATTTCATTTTCTGAGAATTTTTGAGTTTTACATCTTTTAATCTCAATTTGTTGAACTAAAGATCATTACTAGCTTATATTTTTTAGATATCATCATGCCTTATACAGATGAGAAGGGAAATCTAGTGCTAACCAACAGAGATTGTGCTTTAGCGTACATGCCAGAGATTCCAACATTAGAAGCAGAGAACAAGAATTTGAAGATTCAAAACTCATCTCTTCTAGAACAGATTAACAAACTGAAAGATGATAAAGATTTAAAGAAATATTTTGTTTGCTCAGTATGCATTATTAATTCTGAAATTGATTTTGCAGGAATCATTAAGTCAAAAAGAGGAGATTTCAAATCTGCAAGGAAAACTGAAAAGATCTGAAAGTCTTAATTCTAGATCAAGTTGGTCCAAGAAGAATCAATCCAATGAGAGCTAGATGAACTGAGAAGAAGAGCAAACATCTCAAGTGAAAGTTGTGAAGGGCTGAGAAAAATGAATTCACAAATTTTTGCTGAAAGAGATTCTTTGAAAGATAAAGTTTTAAGTCTTGAGATTGAAATCAACATGATGAAAGAAAAAGCAACCCAAGAGAAAGACAACACAAAATCCCAAGATGAGATGAAGATGATTTAGAAGAAGAGAAAGGAAATTGAAAGAGATAATGTTGAGCTTAAGAAGAAGATTAATGAACTGAAAGAAAATATCTCTCAAGATGAAAAGAAGATTGAAAAAGAAAGAAAAGAATTTGCTAAAAAGTTTTCTGAATTTTCCAGAAAAGTTTTTATAGAGAAGAAATCAGTGGAGCTGAAATGCATAAAGCTTTCTCAACAAGTTTCAGACTTCGAGAAAGTAATTGTCTTGGAGAGAGATAAGTTTGAAAAAGAAAAGAAGAAAACTGAACAAAAGACAGTTGGTGTTTTCAAGGAGATTTTCGATAAGAGAAACACTGTTGAAAAAGACTTTGAAGAAGAAAGGAAAGTGTTTGAGACTGAGATAGAAGAGCTTACAAAGAAATTATCTGAGCTGTCATCAACTATTCTGAAGAAGAAGAAGAACACGAAATCTGAAATGCAAAAGAAGTTTGATCTGATGTCAAAGGAAAGAAACAGTTTGTCTTCAGAGACAAAAGAACTTGAAGAGATCATGTTCAAGCTGATGCTGACTGAGTCAAAGACTCCAGAATCAATTGTCCAATCACCAAGAGATGATCAAGATGATTCAGAATGCTCATTTAAAACAGCTTCGAGTTCACGTTTTACAAATGTTTCTAATAATCCTTTATTTGATTCAGATGATAATTCTACTTCTAAATCTAAAGATCAAATTCTTCCTTCTAATCTTTTCTATGATAAAGAGGTTGATGGTTCAGGTAATATCAAGAAGAACAAGTCTCAGAAGATGTTTTGAGAAGGAAAGATGAGAAAGAAAAAGATAAATGGATTTGGATAGTGAAAGGTTCCTCGGAGGAGAAGAAGGATCAGAAATCATTTGTGCATACGCCGAATACAAAGAAGAACAATGTTCCGAACGGTAAATCTTTTGGCAAACCTGATCTTGTGTATACTGTAAATCAACTGACCAGGTTAGCACAAAAAAAATTAGTTGTTCTTATTGTGGTTCAAATGATTTTGTAAACAAAAGTTATGAAAATAGCTGGTATGGTTCTTATTACATCTCTCCCAATAGAACTGCAACTAACAAATTATGACCCAAATACTAGTGCGTACCAAAAGCTAAATCTGTTTTGCAGGCACCCAAAGAGTAAGGGGAGAAAGAACAATGACTTCTGAGTAAATCAGCTCAGGACTCGGACTTCAAAGTCAAAGAACTATGGTTTCTGATTATATCAGATCAGGACCCGTTCTTTATTTGTAAAGTTGAAAATTACTATTCTTACCGGAGAATATGTAATCATGGCTTCTAAATACTACAGTTCAGAACCCCTACTCAAATGTTTTTCTTCTGAAGGATGCTTACGAGATTAAATCTTTTCAAGAAGTTTTTAATTTGAGGGGAGTTACTGAGATTTATACTGAAATATCTTTTAGGGAGAGAAGAAAATAGTCGTTTATACTTTGAATATCATATTTTTCAGATGACTTGAATTTTTACAGATATTGAAGTGAAGAATATCTGAAGTTTTGTCAAAGAAGCTCAAATGATAATATTCATTTTAGGGGGAGTTAAGATTCCTACCTTACAGGTATATTTTTCTGAATCTTAAACTCTATCACTTGTTAAGAGAAGGAAAACTTTCACTTGTGAAAAATGATTTTCTTAAATGTTCAAACCACTTCACATTCTTAAAATGTTTTCATGAATTGAGAAGTGTAATTTTAAATGATTTTAGTTTGGATACTTTGATGCTTATCTGACCGTGTGTTCTTAAAAAAATACTTGTGTATTTTCTTTTCATATACTTTGTCAAGTAGTCATACACACATCGGTACATTTATTGACTTTGTTATTACCATGTATCAAATGATAAATCTTTCTATGGTAATACTCCCGTTTGCTATTCTACATTGTTTGAGATAAGACGTCATTTCTCATTATATGTGTTTTCATTGTTAAAATGTTTATATATCTTTCATATAAACATCTTACGTCTTTGATATCCCAAATTATAATTCTTCATGAAATATTTGATCTGTTTAAATCATTGTCAGATTCTCAAAACATTTCTATTCATTTCATGATATTCATTCATTCAAATTGTTTTGAGATATCTTAAATGTTTAAAATGCTCAAATTTCATTCTTATCTTTTATGAGCATACATACACTGACTATGATTTCTTGTGCTTACTGTCAAGAATACATAGGATTTAGTGTGTGAGCTTAAAAGAACATCCATGGATTCACGTTAACCAGTGTTTCCTACCCCAGAAGTAATCCTTTGAGTGATTGATGGGTCAAAAGATTTGAGTGTTGGTGTGTGATGAGGTAAAATGGAAATGAGAGTTTGGTTAGAAGTGAACTTAAAGGATTAAAAGAAAGAGGGTGTGAGAACAAAGTAAAAGAATATCAGAGTCTCCACCTACTTCTTTTTTAGTCGGGCATCCGCATAATCTGTTGTTTCACATTTCTTCGTGAATGACATTGAAACAGGCACTCAGCCCATGCCAACTCTTGCATATAACCTCACCAGCTACTCATTCTTTTCTTAAAAAGAGAATGATTCACATTTTCTGGGGAAGCAACACATACTCTATTGGTTCTTCACTTGGAAGATACTGATATTGAAAAAGAAGAAACGTTGCCCCACCTTCGACCCTTTCTCATGCATATTGACTCTATGTATAACTGTTGTCTCAATGGTTTACATAATTTTGAGCCTTAACAACAATCATTGTGCTAATTCTTTCACAACACAAGCACAAGCACACATAAAATCTATTTTTCTATCAGAACATTCATAGAAAATACCATGTGTTTTTCGATGATTGAATGGAAGTCCTGGGGAGTGAATATCACCTCAAGCTCCTTACATTGTACATTCGTTGTACACAGTGGCTTTGTGCTACTGACATGCACCTTAACTGTTTCATATGTTGATTCAGGGTTCCATTCTTAATTTGTCTGAATTTGAAAAGATTCAGATGAATACATTCATGAATTGACGGCTCATTATCAGATCAGTTGGGGAAGATTGATTACTTTCATACATGGGGTAGATTGTACATATTTTACCAAAAGAGATCATGAAGACTGTGCTAAATTTATTAATTGGGGGAGGAGTTTCAAAGACAGAACTGCCTTGAAAGTTTTGATGATTCTGATTCTCATAATTCATCAAAAAGGGGGAGAAAGTTCAAAGTTCAAGTCAGTTATCAAGATAAGTGTATCTGAAAGAAGTCAAATCATGCAAAAGCTGTGAAAAGGGGAGAAGTTAAAGTTAGATAATTGATTGAGAAAGTGAAAGATAATTCAAGTTTTGAAAGTCAAAGTGAAAGCCAAAGCAAAAAATGTCAAAAGAGAAAGAAGTTTGAAGTTTTTCAAAAGAGAGATTTATTTGAAGAATGACAGAATGACAAAGTTTCAAAGTTTGTTGAAGATGTCAAAGATTTCAAGGTTTAAATCTAAAAAAGATTATTTATTGAAGATCATTTCTGAAGATAAGAAGATCTAAAGATAATTGTCAAAAAAATTTAATCTTGAATCCAAAGGGGGAGATTGTTAGATTAGAATTGTATTCATGATTAAAATAGTGGGTCATTTCTGTAATTGTTTGATAGTATGAGGGTTTGAGTTGTAAAGTGAACTAAGTTTGACTTAGTATATATAGTCCATGTCATTGTGTTTTAGATATACGAACACGCAGATTGGTAAGAGTTCGCACACTTTGAAAGACACACATACTTGAGATCTGTGGCACTGTGTTAGATTTGTGAGTATATTGTAATCGTGTGATTTGATCAATAAAGATTGTGTTCTTAATCTGTTAATTGATATATGCTAGTAATTTGGGATCACAGATTTGGACAACGAAGCTGAACAAAAGCCTATAACGGCAGCCCAAATCAGAGAAAAAAAGGAGGAAAGCGTCCAGGTCCAACAATGCTCCATTCTTTTCTCTTTGTTTCTGTCGTTGGGCGACATACTCCAACAGCAAACTCACACGCAAACCTGCGGTAGCCGCTGCCATATTTGATCTCCAACCGCGCTACTTCTCCGGTGAGTTAAACCCACGCCAAACTCTCCTTAGCCACTGTCCCATCGCTTCAAAATGTATCCGGGCAAGTTTTCATGCAGGTTTAACCTGCACCCCAAGTCACGGTCGGCTGAAACGTGCGTTATTTTTGGATTTTTCGAGTGGTTTTTAAAGGGGAGTAAAAAATGCGTTCAAGAACCATCATTTGAAAAGGACAAAAAAAGGGAGGAACCATACAAGTATCGATCGATTGGGACTGATCAGAGACCATCCAAAGTCCGATTTTTAGATTTTTTGGGTCGATTTTGGGATTATTATAGGGTTCTTCATCAATTTATGCACTCCTAATCCTTTTGTAAGATCATTTATTCTAGGTTTGAGTAGCAAAGTTTTCTAACTTCTAGCAAAGGGAAGCCAATTGACTATGAATGTGGTTGAGTTGAGACTTTATTTGGTTATTTTATCATTCGATTTCATTTATGCAATCCTTGTACTTCTTTGTTTTTTTTTCAATTAAAGTTTGGTTTCGTGAGTTGGATCCCTCGCTTAGTCTAATTTGAATTTGAATTGCAAGAGTGATTTTTGAATCCATAATTGTTCTTGAATTTCTCTTGGTAGCAAGCAATACGTGATTGACAAGTGTGTGTTAATTGTAGTATTGTAGGATGGCATAATCTAACTCAAATAATCGACATCTGGTTAATAGTTAGTCTTGATATTTGTATGGACCTAATGCGATTGCAATTAAAATCCAAGTTCGTTTCTGGACTTAATTAGTTTATTAGAGGTTTGATTTTGAGGCGTCTCACACTAACCACATTTTTATAACAAATAGAACATTGACGCGTGTTGGGTTCAAGCCGATTTGATTCTATTGAGAAAATGGTTTGATCGAGTCCATTATATACAATTCACATGATTAGTTTATTGAGGCTCTTTGCTAGATTCTTTTACCCATTGTCTAAAATATTTGTTTAATTTGCATGTCTAGTTTAATTAACAATTTCCAACCCCCCTTTTTATTTAATCTTTCAAATTAGTTCGCACGTGAATTTGTCTTCGACTTACGGTTAACACCGAGTCCCTGAGGAGGACCATACTTACCATTATCACAATTTCTTGTGGTTTAGAGGTAATAGGATTCACTTATTATAAATATTATTATTTTCCGGACTCGACACCCATCAAAGTTTTGGCGCCGTTTCCAGGGACTCGATAAGTTTAGCTTTATGCCATGATCTTTTCGTGCAACTTCACCCATACCTATAGATCTGGAGATTGAGAAAACCGTTAAAAAGTTAAGGTAGCAAGTTATGCTTCGAAAGAATGAAGGCGAGTCAACTTCTTCACCGATGCTCAATATTTGGAAAGACATTGAACTGTCTTCTCACTTAGAGAGCAATACGAAGGAGCTGTATTATTAATCCCTAAAATCAAGTTCTAATTGCAATTCAATTAACAACATAACAACAATTCAAAATGACAATCAACCTGTTTTCAATTTAAAATCCGATTTCGTATATAGACTCTGTCTCAAAGTTTCTCTCTCTAGAAAACAGTTTTTGCGTACAACTCAACTTCTCACTTGCAACTATCAACTACTCTAGTCATATGTCTATTAAAAACAAACGCGCACAAAACACTTAAAGACAAAAACATACAAATTTACTTTGACTTTGACAAATTATTACAAAGACTTTGACTTTGCTTTTAGAGTTGACTTTATCTTTGACTTGCTTGACTTTGACCTTCAGTCTTCATGATCTTGTATCCAACCAATATAAGCACTAACATGTATTCAGAAGAAGAGAAGCCCCATTCTGAAAAGGAAGAACCGGTCACCGAGACCGAAGGAGAAGAAGAAGAGGAAATGGCGAATCCAGAACGCACTTGGAGGGAAAGGGCAGCGCCCAACGTTGACGAGCAACCTCTTTGCATCACATATCCAGTGGAAGAGGTAAGTGCCGAAATTAAAACTAGTTTAATTCACTTACTACGTTGTTTCCATGGTTTAGACATACAAGCACATGGCTGAGTTCCACATGGTATGATTGGGAATGAAGACGTAAAACACGATCTTTGAGAATCTCAAGCTAAAGGTGTTCTCATTCTCCTTAGTTGACATGGCTAGGGAGTGGCTTTTCTATCTACCGTCGGGCTTCATCACTACTTGGGCACACAAATGGCGCGCGCATTGTTTGACAAGTTCTTCCCCGCATCCAAAGTCTCCGGGCTTAGGAGAGACATTTGTGGGATCAAACATAAGGAGATGGAGTCACTCTATGAATATTGGGAGCACTTCAAGAGCCTTTGTGTAAGTTTCCCTCAACACGGTATTTCTGAGCAATTACTAATCCAGTATTTTTATAAAGGTTTGCCACCGATGGAGAGGAAGATGATGGATGTTGCAAGCGAGGATGCTATTGTAAACAAGATGCCGACTCAAGCATGGACTTTGATAGACATGATGGTGGAAAACTCCAAGAAATTTGGAGCTCAGAGTTACATTGGTCGAGGCGCTAGTGAGGTACATGTAAAGTCTTTAGAAACCAAAATTACTGACTTCACTAACCTTGTGAAACAGCTTCCTTTGGGGAATGTGCCTTACGTCAAAGCGTGTGGATTTTGCTCATCGGTGGCACATCCGACCGATGCATCCCCCAATCTCCATGAAGAAGAAGAGCAAGTGAATGCCATACAACCCCGGTTGGAGGCAATTTTCAAAATTCACACAACGGGGCTGACGATCATTTCTCGAGCACATACAACCCCGATTGGAGGCAATATCCATATTTGAGTTATGCCCTAAGGCAAGGACAAAGTCAAGGTCTATAATTTCAGCAAAAAGCTCCATTTTAGCAGTTCCATCAAGCTCAACAATTCCAAGCACCACCCGGTTTTCAGCCGCAACACCAACCAAAGGCACCATTTCAACCGGGTGCCCAATAGCAGCATCAAGTGCCACTTCAAGCTCCTAGTAGCTTAGGTATGTCATTAGAAGATGTTGTTAAGTCTATGGCTGCTAACATGGCCAAATTTCAACAGGATACACAGGCTAGTATTCTAAATCTACAGGCCACCATTGGTCAATTGGTGAATAAAGGCAAGTTGCCTTCCCAAACGGAGACTAATCCGATGACCAATGTGAATGCCATCACTTTGAGGAGCGGAAAAGGGCTCAAAGATAATGTCAAAAAGAAGAAAAAGGTAGTTAAGGAAGAAGAAGAGTTAGAGATCAAGGCATCCACATGGGATGAAAAGGATATCAAAGATGAGGATACAAATAAGAAGAAACTCGAAGTGATAGTGCAAGCACCACCATTCCCGAGCTGATTCGAGAAGACTAAGCGGGAAACCGAACAGAAGGAGATCCTCGACACATTCCCCGAGGTATGTAAATATTTATTTGGTAGATGTTGTTAAGCAAGTGCCTAGACATGTAATTTTTTTAAAGATCTTTGCACTAATAAAAGAAGTTAAAAGAAAATTAGAAGATAAGTATGAGCTTAAATGTATCCACTATTTTACAAATGAAATTACCACGAAAGTGCAACGACCCGGGCATGTTTACCATACCATGTAAGGTAGGCAATGTGTCGGTCAATCAAGCTATGTTTGATTTAGGGGTATCCATCAATGTTATACCATACGCCATTTAATCATCTTTAGATGTAGGGCCCTAAAACCAACCGTTGTGGTGATCCAAATAGCGGATAGGTAGGTTGTCTACCCTAAAGGGGTGTTAGAGGATGTACTCTTTCAAGTGAATGAGTTGGTCTTTTCGGGGGATTTCTATGTCATAGATATGGAAGAGAATAATACTCCAAGGCTAATATGATTTTGCTACGTAGACCATTTTTGAAAACCACTAAGACCAAGATAGATGTTCATGATGGTAATTTGACCATGGAGTTTGATGGCGAGATAACTCAGTTCAATATATATGATGCCATGCAATATCCTAGTGATATTTCCTCTCTATGATTTGTTGATATTATTGCATCTTTATTTGACGCTATGTGGTTAGTGCACAAATATGTTGGATCCAAGATCATATGAATTAAAAGTCAAAGCTCAAGTCAAACCTCAAGCAATGTCAAGTCAAAGTTGTTTAAAGTGCAAAGTCAAAGTATTAGTTTAATAAGTTGCTTTGATAGTTTAGATTCCTTTGTAATTGATAGATGGTATATAAGGCTTTTGTCTTGTTATTAGACTTGTAGCAATTTGATAGACATTACATTCTAGAGAGAAATATTTCTCAGAGAGAGAAGAATACGATCTTGTAATCGGTGGTTATTGGAAATCAAATAATATGGAAAATGGCATCGAATTTGTTGTTTGTCTTGATTAGTTTGCACAATTAGGGACAAAGAATTGGTATCAGAGCAGACAAAGATCAGAATCAACATCAAAGTTTGAAGTTTTTGATTGAAATTTCAAGAACATGCAAAACGTACAGTCAAGGATTGAATTTTGTGATTTTGTGTGTAATTGAGTGTGTAATTGTTTGACTTGTATTCGTTTTATGTTCTAGAACAATGTTTGTTCAATCTGTTTAGCATAACTCACATTCAATTCATGTGAATTTTGGATTTTTGAAGTTTTGGAGTTCCAAGTCTATAAACATTGTATTAGAATCAAATTTTTATTTGTAGTTGTTGATCGAATTGATGTATTAGAGAATGATTCAAATTGTATACGAGGTGTAATCTGCAAAGTTTCAAAAGTAGATTTGGAGTTTAGAAGAGTTTTTGGGCTGATTTTTTTGTTTTTGGGTCGAAAATCGAAGAACACGCAAGATCTACAGATTTCGCATCCTTCACTAGCTCAAGAACTCGCATAAGGCTTGTGCAAAAAGTCTGAATTTCGCATATAGTTGTGTACGAAAAGCTACAGATTTCGTACATTGAAGAGCCTCGAAAAGCTACAGATTCGCAGAAGGTGTGTAAGAAAAGTCCAGACTTCGCATACTACGGTATACGAAAAGTAAATAATTGATACACTGTTTGGTGCGAAAAGCTTGAATTTCGCACGTCCGTAGGTGCGAAAAGTTACTATTGGAGCTCTTCAGCTTGCGAAAAGTTTCTCAATTCGCATAAAGGATCACCGAAATATTTCTAAGTGAGGATTTCGCATAATATTTTGTTGCGAAAAGTGAATTGTGTGGAATTTTACTTAGTCTATAATTCGCACATATCAACGTGCGAAAAGTTCAAGTTTTCGTACACCTCACTGTGCGAAAAGTTAGAATTTCACACACCTTTGCATGCGAAATGCAAGAATTCGCAAGGCATTGTATGCGAAAAGTGATACTCTAGTGTGGTGCGAATAGTGAGATATGTGGTCTGAGAATTCCATACTTAGCGGGACCCCCATGCTAAGTCTGCGAAGGGGGACACATTTCTGATTGTGATTAAAGTTTCAGATTTTTGTTAACAATCGGTGCATGTTTTATCAAGGTTATTATCAAGATGTCATCAAAAGACGAGATTGCTAAACTTAAAGCCAAGATTGTCTCTCTTGAAGAAAAGATTATACAAAAGAGAGACAACTATTACCAAACTCTTGCTGGAAAGATAAATCAGATTGAATGCTATGAGAAGACAGAAAAGGAACGAATTGCTTCTTTCAATAGCTTCAAAGAATGGCTCCACACACATATTGCATATCTGAAAAAGGCAACCAACTCTGGTAAATATTCTCAATTCTTTGATGAGTATAAAAGGAAAATAAAAGAACTCCAGGAAGAAATTTTTGAAGTCTTAAAAGGTGACAAAGTTAAGGATTTGGAAAAACAGAATTCTGAGCTAAAGAACATGATTTGTGAGATAGAGGAAGGTGCTACTTCGAATAGTAAAGAGAAATCTAAGGCTTTGGAAATAGAGTATACTGAGTTTGTTATTCCCAGATTCAAGTTCTAATTTCTACAAACAATCAAGATGAGAATTCCAAATCATATTCATTGATGAAATTCACAAATTACAAACTCTCTCACTTTATCTCTCTATACTCTCTCACTAGAATGATATATCAAGGAACTTCTTCTCTAATCTGCTCTCTTACAATCTTTTCGTACATACTGATTACTAAGACAAGAAGGTATTTATACCCTCAACAATTACAAGGAAACAAACAAAATACAAATGTTGACTTTGACTTTATTAACAAAAGACTTTGACTTTAAGTAAGAGTTGACTTTCCAGCATTGACTTCTTGAACTTTGGTCTTCAATCTTTATGATCTTGAATCCAACAAATCTGTGCTCTAACAATCTCCCCCTTTGGATTAAGATCATTACTAAAAGATTTAGCAATGCGATCTTCTTTCTTTAAGCTCGATTTGATTAAGCTCCCCCTTTGATCAACCTTTATCTTCTCTTGTAATCTCCCCTTTTATACAAACATGATTTACAAACTCAATCAACTCACATGCTCCCCCTATTAGCATGAAATATTTACACTCTCCCCTTTCTTTGATAAACACAGTATCTTCAACAACTTTCAGCAATCTCTCTTAAAATCTTTTCTTCAAGAATAGTAACATTCTCCCAAAGGTTGTAACCAAATCTCTTTTAGACATAGCACACTTTGCTCCAGCAAAAATTATCTTCAACAATTCTATTGCTTTCATCTTTCAACAATCTTGAATATTTTCACCCAGCTTTAACACAAACTCTTGATTCGGACATTTCTTTTTCATTGAAACTCTTTCAAACATTTCTTGAACTCTTCTCTCCCTTTTTGATGATTTGAGCATCGATATCATCAAAACTTTCTCCAAGAAATGTCTTTGAAAATTCTGATCTGTCAAACTGAGCCTCTGATTCTATGATCCATAACCAAGTATTCATCTAGATCTTTTCAAATCCAGACAAGTTAGAAATGTGTAACACCTGAATCAACAAATGAATCAGTTAACATGCCTGTCAGTAACACGAAGTCACTGTGTAACGAATACACAATATAAAGGAGCTTTTTGATGTTCACTCCCCCAGGGCTTCCATTCAATCATCGAAACACCACAAAGGCAATTTCTATGAATGTTATGACAAGAAAGCATATTTCTTGTGTGCTCGTGCAAGTGTAAAAAGAATTAAGCACGAATAATTGCTTTTTAAGGCTCAACATAGTGTAAACCACTGAGACAACAGTAGATAAACACAGACTCAATTTGCATGGTTGAAGTGCGAAGGTGGGGCAGACTTCCTTCTTTTTCAATATCCAGATTTTCCAAATGAAAATCAGATAGCATATGTGTTGTGTCCCCAAAAAATATGAAACATTTCTTTGTTAAGAAAGAAAATGAGTAGATGGTGGGTTTTTATCAAGAGTTGGCATGGGCTAGTTGTCTGTTTCAATAACGTTCACCAAAGAGTTGTGAAACGCTAGTAATGTGGTTGCCCGACTCAGAAAGTAGTTGGTGCAGAGTTTAATATTCTTTTACTCTGTTCTCACACCCTCTTTC
This sequence comes from Arctium minus, assembly GCA_954870635.1. Classification (NCBI taxonomy): domain Eukaryota; kingdom Viridiplantae; phylum Streptophyta; class Magnoliopsida; order Asterales; family Asteraceae; genus Arctium; species Arctium minus. The sequence goes on along the minus strand of OX941087.1, from coordinate 36,489,321 downwards.
TTTTGATCAATAAGCTCACTACTAACCAATCTCTCCTTTACATTTTACCTCATCACACCCACACTCATTTCTTTTAGACTCCTCACACTCAATCTCTATGGATTAACTTCTTGGGTAGAAATCACTGGTTAACGTGATTTCATAGAAGTTCATGTATGTCCTAGCACAAAGAACCCATATAATCCTATGAAAGCATAATGTTGCTCAAATGGTTTAACTTTAGCAGTTAAAGCTCATATAAAAGTGTCAGATGAATGTATGCTCATAAAATATAATCATGAAGATTTGAGCATTTTTTTTAGACAATGAAGCATTTTCAAACAAGTATATGAAATGAATGAATATGAATACAAAAGACTTGTTTGAAAATCTAACATTGTATGAAAATGATCAGAAATGAATGATATATCAATTAAAGCTTATGGTCAATAATAATGGATATTGTCTATACGAAACAAAATATAGACATTCTTGAAATGACGTTTCGAAATGAAATATCGCTCAAAATTCTTTAAAGTACAAGCGGAGTGTCTTACCATCGAAAAAATTAGTTACAATATGAGACATGGTAAGATCATTTTTAACAAAAAAATTAAACCGATGTGTGTGAATACTTGAAAGTATATGAAAAGACAATACGGAAGTATTTATCTTTGGAAACACACGGTTTGTTAATCATTGAAGCTCAAAAATAAAAATGAAAATATTTAAAATCACACTTCCAATTCATGAAATCTGTTTAAGAATCGGGAAGTGGTTTGAACATTGAAGAAAATGTTTTCTTATGATTGAAAGTTGTCCTTCTTTCAACCATATATGAGATTAAGATAAGAAATTAACCTTTTGAGTATAGTCTTTAATCTCACGAAGTCAGCTGAAGTCATAAAAATATGATTGTGTCAACTTCTCTCATCCTGCATAAGTCTCAAAGTCTAGTCAAAGCAAATTTATTCACAAATTTATTTGAAAAATAAAAGACATAAAGCAGTAAAACGATTAAAGTACGAGTTCTGATCTGAAATAATCAAAAATCATAATCCTTTTACTCCCCCTGAAAATATGCATCTGTAGTTTATCAGTGATAAAGCACATGATAGAGATCTACAACTCCCTTTGAAGTGTAGTTCATCATATCTTCCGAATACATATTTCCAGAAAAATTTATGTACTCCCCCTTGAAGGTTGATTTCCTCTTCAGAGTATCTGAGTACACTCTCTTATCAGCCCGGGATTAGCATCTCTTTTTCATCTTTGAAGTACGAGTCCTAAACTGTTGTGTTTAGAAGTCAAACTCCGTTGAAGTACGGGTTCTAAGATGATTTACTTAGAAGCCTTGGTTCTCTTACTCCCCCTTGACAGTAGATGCCTGCAACACATATTCACTTTTCGGCTTTGGTACCCAATGGTATTTGGGTCCATAATTGTTAGTTGCAGTTCTATTAGGAGTAACTGAGTAAGAACCATACCAGTAATGATCACTAGCTTTATGAACAAAATCATAAGTACGACAATAAGAACAATACCTCTTTTTAGATAACCTGATCAATTGATCTCTCGAATAAGCAAGATCAGGTTTACCTTTTAGCACTTTGTTCTTCTTGACTGTTGATGCATGTATACATGATTTGTTACTTGTCTTCTCTTCTTTCTTTCCTTTCTTTTCTTTCTTCTTCTCGTCATCTTTTTATCTTCAACTAGTTTTACTCTATATACCAGCTTTTCTTCTTCATATCTTCTTCTTCTCCTTCTTCTTTGTGTATTTGAACCATCTACATTTTGATCATAGAAAATGTTAGTAGTACGAATCTGATCAAATGAATTAACTGACCTTCTTGAAGAAACAGTTTTCAAATTTGAGCTTGAGGTTGGCTTGTTAGAACCAACTGAACTATTTCTAGGTGTGTGGATTTTTGACTCTAGAGTCGTTTGCTCAGTCACGACCACCTTGGAAACAATATTTTCAAGCTCTTTAACCTTTGACGAATAACTGTCTCTTTCTTTGTCAAGTAGGTCAATCTCTCTCTTAAACTCAGACTTCGCTTTCTGATCTTTCAATGCACTTTCAGATAGCTCATATAGCTTTGCAGTCAGCTTCTTTATCTCTTTCTCAAATATAATTCTTTCTTCTTCAAAATCTTTTTCCACATTCTTTCGTCCATCAGATATCTCTTTAAAAAATCCAACGTTCTTCTATTCAATTTCGTTTTTATCCTTTGCAAACTTTTCTCTTTCAATAATGATCACTTTCTCAAAATTAGAAACTTGTTGAGAAAGCTTAATGCATTTAAGCTCAACCGTCTTCTTCTCATCAGCACATTTTCTTGAAAACTTTGAGAATTTCTTAGCAAATTCTTTCTTTTCTTTCTCAAAAACTGATCTTTCTTCAACAATTTGCAATTCTAATTCAAAGATCTTCTTTTCATTAGCACAACCAGTTTGCTGAAACTTGACAATGTGATCTTCTAATTCAGAAATCTTGCTCTTTAACTTAGTGTTTTCAGCTTCCAAAAACAAGACCTTTTCTTCATTAAGCCTAAAAGTCTGTTTCAGAAGATCTTCATTTATAGTCTTTAAAGCACTAACTTCTTCTCTCAGTATCTTCCTTTCATCATTGTATCTCTTTGATCTCTTTGAGTAATAGTCAACTGATGAAGCAAGATTTTTGTTTTCTAATTTGAGCTTTTCAATCTTCTTTTCATCATAAGAAGAAGAATATCCCATCTTGAATTATCTGTTACAAAAGGAACTTGACAAAAATGATTGTTAATCCAAAAAACATCTCAAAAATACAGAAAAACTTGAAATAAAAATTCAGAAATTTTGATCACAAAAAAAAAACTATGTCCCCCTCCGCAGACTTAGCACGGGGGTCCCACAAAAAATTCTAAGTAAACCAAGCTTTGCGTGTCAAGTGTGATGTGCAAACCACGCTTTTGCGTATCTAGTGTGTTGCGCAAACCACGCTTTGCGTATCTAGAGTGTTGCGCAAACCACACTTTGCGTATCCAGTTACTTGCGCAAAGCTAACTTTGCATGTCAAGAGTATTACGCAAAGCTAACTTGTCGATCTGAACTCCAACTTCAGCTTTTTGCAACCCATTTAAAACGCAAACCTTATCTTGCGTTTTCTGTTGAATACGCAAACCTCAATAACAAACACTTGATGAATTTTCTCGATGAATCTTGCGCAAACCTCGGATGATCTTGCGCAAACTTTGATGAACTTGCGCAAAGTTTGGATCTTGCGCAAACTTCAAAAATCGAACAAATATTCACCAAAAACCATTCTAGACCTCGAATTACAGTACAAAAATTTAAGAATTTACTCGTCTTAACATCTAGAACACAATTCTAACAACTAATTTCGATCAAATACACAAAATGATACAAATTGATTTGAATACAGTGCTTTCGACTCGTGAACTTCAAACTCAACAAAAACCAAAAACAAAGATCGATTACAGTACAATTCTTGAAACAAACTATACAGACTCGATTGATTATGCTATACGAACAAAACCTAATCGATTTCAACTTCTAATTCGCACAAAATCTCGGATTTGATTCTGACATCGATGAACACAGAGTCGAACTTTCTGTATTTTCTTGATTTTCGATTTAGATAGGCGATCTGATACCAATTGTTATTCCCAGATTCAAGTTCTAATTTCTACAAACAATCAAGATGAGAATTCCAAATCATATTCATTGATGAAATTCACAAATTACAAACTTTCTCACTTTCTCTCTCTATACTCTCTCACTAGAATGATATATCAAGGAACTTCTTCTCTAATCTGCTCTCTTACAATCTTTTCGTACATACGGATTACTAAGACAAGAAGGTATTTATACCCTCAACAATTATAAGGAAACAAACAAAATACAAATGTTGACTTTGACTTTATTAACAAAAGACTTTGACTTTAAGTAAGAGTTGACTTTCCAGTATTGACTTCTTGAACTTTGGTCTTCAATCTTTATGATCTTGAATCCAACAAATCTGTGCTCTAACAGAGTTGAAAAGTAAGATATCAGATCTGGAATCTCAGATTGTTAAACTCAAGGAAAATGATTGTGTCAAGAAGAATGAGGTGATAGAAAAGGGTTTAGAAAGTGCTAATGCAGAGCTGAAAAAGAAGATTTCAGATTTGGAACAAAAGATTGGGAAAGACAAATATGAATTTGAAAAAGAAAAAAAAAGGATGTGAATGTGCAAAGCTTCAAGAAAGACCTTTGAAGAAAAGAAATCAGTTGATTTTAATTGTGCAAAGCTTTCTCAACAAGTGTCAAATTTTGAGAAAGTGATCATTATGGAAAGGGACAAGTTTGCAAAAGAGAAGAAGATAGTTGAGCAGAAAAATGTTGGAGTTTTCAGAGAAATATCGGATCAAAGAAAGAATGTGGAAAGGATTTTGAAGAAGAAAGAAAGATATTTGAGACTGAGATTAAGAAGCTTACAATGAAATTATCTGAACTGTCAACAAAGGCAATGAAAGAACATAACATGAAGTCTAAATTTCAGAAAAAGATTGACCTGCTCACCAAGGAAAGAAACAGTTTATCTTCTAAGATAATAGAACTTGAAGAAATTGTGTCTAAGGTGGTTTTGACTGAGCAGAAGACTCCAGATTCAGTTCTTCAAACACCTAGAGATGATTCAACTGATTCTGAATTCCCAATCAAGACATCATCAAGTTCACTTCATAAAACGGTTTCTACAAAAAGGTCAGTTAATTCTATGTGTGTCCCAAACTATGTGCAATCACAATCAAGATGAACAATAATTGATTCAAATTTCTATTCTATTGATCTTGAAATCAACAGTTTACAAGATGCTCTCACACATAATATTTCTCTCTCTAAGCTCACTCTATATTAGTGCTTAATGATTCTACTAACAAAAAACAAGTATTTATACCTATACAAAATACAAAGACAAAACTAACAAAGCTAAACATTTTTACTTTTACACTTATAGAAGCTTTAACTTTGACTTTGAGGATTGACTTGGGCTTTGAATTTAATTCCCATAATCTTGGATCCAACATTTGTGCACTAACAATCTCCCCCTTTAGATTCAATATCATCTTCAATAAGAAATTTAGCAAAAACGAGCAATCTACCCCTTGTAGTTGTTTAAAAACATCAATCTTTCACTTTAGCATCTTTACAAAGATAAGCCTTTAAACTCCTCCTTTGAAACAAAAGAAATTTCAGCTTCAACGAACAACCTCTCTCTTAATGTCTTGATAAACAATCTTCAGAATTACAATATTCTCCCCCAAAGTCTGTGAATGTGTTTTTCAAGAACTATAACAATCTCTCCCAAGGTAATAAAAACCTCTTTCAGACTTCAGAAACGAAATTATCTTCAGACTTAGCTCACTTTGCTTCAACAAATAATCTTCAAAGAAATTTTCAGCAAATTTTCAACAAATCTTCTAAGTTCATTGAACTTTCTCTTTCCAAACTATACAATCTCCTCATAAATTGTATTTCTTGACAATTTATTGTATCTCTCCCATATTCCAAACAACAAACCTTCTGCAAATCCAACATTTCTTGAATCTTTCTCCCATAACTTCTTCTACATTTGTTACAAAATGTTCTTCAGACAACATTTCTTGAAATTATTTCTCCCCTTTTTGATGATGTAGAGCATAGAAATCATCAAAACTATCTTCAAGAAATGTGATGAACCTTTTTCTGACTACTGATCTTTCCAAATGAGCATCTGACCATAATGTATTCATCCAAATCTTTTCAAATTCAGAAGAATTAGAGTGAAAACCAGCATCAACAAATGAATCAGTTAAAATGCATGTAAGTAACACAATTTCACTTCGTACAACGAATGTACTTTGGAAAGGAGCTTTTTGATGTTCACTCCCCCAGGGCTTCCATTCAATCATCGAAAAATCACAAAGAAATTTTCTATGAATGTTAAGACAAGAAAACGTATTCCTTGTGTGTTCGTGCATAGTGTAGAATGAATGAATCTACTTAGACTTTTCAAATAGGCTCAAAGTGTGTAAACCATTGAGACAACAATAGTAATACACAGACTCAATTGTGCATGAGCAGACTCAATTGTGCATGAGCGAAGGTCGAAGGTGGGGCAGACTTTCTTCTGTTTCAATATCCACATCTTCCAAATGAAGATGAGATAGATTATGTGATGCGTCCCCAATCAAAGTTGAAACATCTTCTTTTTAAGAAAAAGATGAGTAGCTGGTGGGTTTAAATTAAGAATTGGCATGGCCTAGTGCCTGTTGCAATGAAGTCCATGAAATAATTGTGAAACAACAGTAATGTGGCTGCCCGACTCATAAAAAGTTTTGGTGCAGAGTTTTGATATTCTTTTAACTCTGTTCTCATACCCTCTTTCTTTTTGACATTTCGCTCACTTCTAACCAAACTCTCTTTTACATCTTACCTCATCACACAACCACACTCTGATATTGACCCCTCGCCTCTCGATCACTCAGGATAAGATCTTGGATAGGAAACACTAGTTATCGTGAATCCATAGAAGTTCATTAAAGTCCTCACACAATCCCCATGTATTTTGTCCTAAAAGCAAATGTTGCTCAACAGTTTAACTTTAGCAGTTAAACCCCAATAGTATGAAATACATGTCAGATATATGTATGGTCAGAAATATAATCATGAAAATTTGAGCATTTTAAAACATGGAAGATTTTCTCAAAAACAAGTAGATTGAAAGAATGAAATGAATACAAAAGGCTTGTTTGAGAATCTGACAGTATATTGAAAAGATCAAATATGAATGATTTATCAAGAAAAGCTTAGGTCATGAAAAATTGGAATCTGTCTATACGAATCAAATATAGACATTCTTAAAAGAAACTCTTTGAATGAAATGAACTATCGCTTAAATATCAATGAAGTACAAAACGGGGTGTCTTACCATCGAAAATTTGTTTCAATATGAGACATGGTAAGAACATAGTCAATAAAGTACTAAACTGGTGTGTATGAATATTTGACAGTATATGGAAAAGATAATACACAAGTATGTATCTTTGGAAACACACAGTTAGTTAGGCAAGAAATCTCATAATAATGAAAACATTTAAAAAACACACCTCTAAATCCATGAAATCGTTTTAAGAATAGAGAAGTGGTTTGAAAATTTAGAAATATGTTTTCAATGTTTGAAAGTTGTCCTTCTTTCAAACATAATGAGATTAAGAGTAGAATAATCCTTACGCTCAACATTAATCTCATAAGATCAGCTCCAAAGTCATGATTGATATGATCATGTAAGCTACTCCTCAAATTCTGCAAATAGTCAAAAACAATGTCAAAGCAACAAAGTCTTATTGAAAGTAAAACATTTATTTGAAATTTAAAGGCATGAAAGCAGTAAAACATTAAAGAACGAGTTCTAATCTGATGTAATCAGAAATCAAAGTACTTACTCCCCCAAACATATGCATCATAAAAAATTATCAGTATAAAACATATGCAATTGCTAATACTCCCCCACGAATTTAGATCATCTAATCTTTGTGTCATTCTCCCCCTGAAACCATGAGCAGAACCTTTCAGTGCAGATATCGTTGAGATTAAAAATATAAAGAAATGAAGAAAAATAACAAAAATAAGCTGTACTAGGTAACTACAGATTATATCTTGAGATTCAACATACCATGTTTCGAAATGAGAAAATTAAATCTCTTTTCGTCCAACGGCTTGGTAAACAAATCACCAAGTTGATAATCTGTGTTTACAAAGTAAAGTTCAATTGCACCTTTTTCGACATTATCTTTGATAAAATGATACCGCACGTCAATGTACTTTGTTTTCATATGTTGGACAGGGTTTGCAGAAATAGCAATAGCGCTCTTGGAATCGCAGTAAATTGAGATTTTGTTGTAAATGAAGCAATAATCTCGGAGTTGTGTTCGCATCCACAGCACCTGAGAACAGCAACTAGCCGCAACTACGTACTCTGCTTCGACTGTTGAAGTATGTACACACAGTTGTTTCTTCGAAGCCCAACTCACGAGCTTATCTCCCAAGAATTGTATATATCCGAAGTACTCTTCCTGTCTAACATGCAACCTGCATGATCTGCGTATGAATACGCTGTTAGCTCAAAACTAGTATATTTAGGATACCACAAACCAAGGTTTGTAGTCCACCTCAGATATCGAAATATTCGCTTTACATCCGAAAGATGAGATTCTTTGGGTGAAGCTTGATATCTAGCGCATAAACAAGTAGAGAACATAATATCCGGTCTACTTGTCGTTAAGTACATTAAAGAACCAATCATTCCTCTATAGTTTGTAAGATCAACAATTTTTCCCGAAAGATCAACTCCGATCTTAGTTCCCGGTGCCATCGGGGTACCAATTGGAGTACAATTTTCCATGTTAAATTTTCGTAAAATATAAGAAATGTAATTCACTTGATTAATGAAAATCTTCGTTGAAAATTGTCTAACATGTAATCGGAGAAAGAAATTCATCTCTCCCATCATACTCATTTGAAATCTAGACACCATTAGATTAGAAAAGTTCTTACAATACTTGGGGTTTGTTGAACCAAAAATTATGTCATCAACATATATTTGAATAAGAATGATATCATCTTTTTCCTTTTTGATAATAAGAGTGGTATCGATTTTACCTTTCAAGAAGCCAGACTTGACTAAAAACTTGGATAGAACATCATACCACGCTCGAGGAGCTTGCTTTAGGCCGTACAAAGCCTTGTCAAGAATGTAGACATGATCCGATTTTTCAGCATTGACAAACCCTTCTGGTTGTGAGACATATACCTCCTCTTTTAGTATGCCATTTAGAAAGGTAGTCTTCACGTCCATTTGATAGAGAGTAAATTTTTTATGTGCAGCATAAGCTAAAAACATTCTGATTGCCTCTATACGCGCAACTGGAGCGTATGTCTCATCATAATCTATTCCTTTCTCTTGCTGGTATCCTTTATTAACAAGTCGAGCTTTATTTATTACAACGATACCATCCACATCTTTCTTGTTCTTGAATACCCATTTCGTACCTATAATTGTTTTTCCTTCCGGACGAGGTACGAGTCTCCAGACTTTAAGCACTTCAAATTGATTGAGCTCTTCTTGCATAGCTATTATCCAAGCTGGAACTTTTAGAGCTTCAGATACTCGTGTAGGCTCTATTTTACTCAGAAAGAAATTTGTTATCCCAGATAACAATGTAAATCACAAGATAACAATTAATTCCAATTAAAACAACTTTGTATTAATCTCTGAGAAATCAATTACAAACTCCCTCAACACTTTCTCTCACTAACTTTGAAACTCGTATAAATCTCTCTGTTGTGCTACAAGTACTAAACGCACAACACACCTATATATACAAACACAGAAACACACACGTAACTACATTACAAAAACGTGCAGACTAAAGAAAAACAAAAGCAAACTACAAAACTCTTACAACACATTACAAGTTTGACTTTGACTTTTATTACATTGTCTTTGACTTTGATGCTCGAGAGTTGACTTCATCTTTGACTTCAATCTTCAGTCTTCTATGATCTTGTATCCAACAAATTTATGATCTAACTATCTCCCCCTTTGGATTCAATATCATCTCTAACAAGATTTTGCAGTATAATCATCTCTTTTTAAGCTCAGTAAATGTAATCTCCTCCTATGATCAACTTTAGCATTGGAACTTCAATCTTTTATTTTTGCTTGAAAACAATCTCTTCTTTCTTTGATCTATAACAATCTGTAATCTTCCCCAAATGTCTGGCTTCAACCATATAACAATCTCCCCCAAAGATAGTATAAACCTCTTTCAGACACTTAAAAGAAATTATCTTCAGTTTCAACTCAATTTTCTTCAGCAAACTTATCTTCAAAGAAAATTTCTGTAACATCAGCTCATCTTCATAAATCTTTAAACTTTCTCTTTCATATTCAACAATTCTTGAAATTTCTCACATATGTCTTGATCATCTCTCATAACAAGCACAAACTTTTGTTGTCAGACATTTCCTTAAACATTGTCATCTCCCCATCTATAACATTTCTGAATCAACCATTTCTTGAATTCTTCTCCCCCTTTTTGATGAATGAGGCATGAAATCATCAAAACTTTCACCAATAAATGTCTTTGAAAATCTGAACTGACCATTGATAGTTGAACACAAGAGCCTCTGATTCTCTGTCGATCCAAAAGATATTCATCCAAATCTTTGCAAATTCAAACAAATAAGAATGTAACACCTGAATCAACAAATGAATCAGTTAAGATGCCTGTCAGTAACACGAAGTTACTGTGTGTAACGAATACACATTGGAAAGGAGCTTTTATGATGTTCAATCCCCCAGGTCTTCCATTCAATCATCGAAACACCACAAAGGAATTTCTATGAACGTTGTGACAAGAAAACATATTCCTTATGTGTATGTGCAAGTGTTTGAAAGAATTAAGCACAGATGATTGATTTTAATAGGCTTAAAATTGTGTAAACCATTAAGACAACAACAGTTAAACACAGACTCATTTTTGCATGATCGAAGTGCGAAGGTGGGGCAGACTTCCTTCTTTTTCAATATCCAGATTTTCCAAATGAAAATCAGATAGCATATGTGTTGCATCCCCTTGAAATATTGAAACATTATCTTGTTAAGAAGAAAATGAGTAGATAGTGGGGTTTTTATCAAGAGTTGGCATGGGCTAGTTGCCTGTTTCAATAATGTTCACGAAGAATTGTGAAACACTAGCAATGTAGTTGCCCGAATCAGAAAAAGTTGGTGCAGAGTTTAATATTCTTTTACTTTGATCTCTCACCCTCTTTCTTTTAAACTTTTAGCTCACATGTAACCAAACTCTCATTTACATTTTACCTCATCACTCAACCCACACTCAGTAGTTTGACTCCTCACACATTCGATCACTCAAGGATTAACTTCTTGGGTATGAAACACTGGGTAATGTGAATCCATAGAAGTTTCATTGAAGCTCACACAAAGAAACCCATGTAATCCTAAATGCACAAAGTTGCACAAATGGTTTAACTATATCAGTTAAAGCAGAATATACATGTCAGATGTCTGTATGGTGAATAATATAATCATGAAGATTTGAGCATTTTAAAGATTGAAGACTTTTCAGACAAGATAACTAAATGAATGAAATGAATACAAGAAACTTGTTTGAAAATCTGACATTGTATGGAAAGATCAAATAGAATGATTTATCGATTAAGGCTTAGGTCAGCAAACATTGGTTTTTGTCTATACGAAACAATATATAGAAACTCTTTAAAAAACGTTTCGAAATGAAATCACGCTCAAAAATTCTGTGATATTCAATAGGGGTGTCTTACCATCGAAAATTTGTGTCAATTTAGAGACATGGTAAGAACAAATTCAACAAAATAGTAAACCGGTGTGTGTGAATACTTGACAGTATATGGAAAAGATAATACACAAGTATTAATCTTTGGAAACACACGGTTTATAGACATATAAGCACATCTAAAAGTGAAAACACTTAAAATCACACTTCCAAATTATGAAATATATTTAAGAATCGGGAAGTGGTTTGAACGTTTAAGAACATATTTTCTATGATTGAAAGTCGTCCTTCTTTCAACCATATATGAGATTAAGAATAGAAATAAACCTTTTCGACCTGTCTTAAATCTCATGAAGTCAGCTTAAAGTCATATAAATATGATCTTGTAAGCATCCTCTCAATCTACACCAGTCACAAAGTCGTCAAAGTACAAAATTTAGTCACAACTTTTATTGAAAAATAAAATGACAAAAAGCAGTAAAACATTGAATGTACGAGTTCTGATCTGAAGTAATCAGAAGTCATTATTCACACTCCTTACTCTTATACTCTTACTCCCCCTGTATTTATGCATCAGAAAAATATGTTAGTGACAAATATATGCAAAAATGGTTAACTCCCCCTCAAATGGATGTAAATCATCTATTCATCTTCTCGCACTCCCCCTGAGATCATGAACATACCTTAAAGTGCAGATATCTTTCAGAATAAAGATAAAGAAATGAAGAAAAATTACAATAAGAAAAACTTTAGTAGGTAAACAGAGATTAGTTCTTGAGATTTAGCATACCAAGTTTCGAGATAAGAAAATTAAATCTCTTTTCATCGAGAGGCTTGGTAAACAAATCAACAAGCTGATAATCATTGTTTACAAAATAAAGTTCTATTGTACCTTTTTCAACATTTTCTTTTATAGAATGATATCGTACGTCTATGTTTTCGGTCTTTGTATGATGCACAGGATTTGTTGATATTGCAATGACGCTCTTTGAGTCACAATATATCGGGATCTTGTCAAATTTGAAGCCATTATCTCGCAATTGTGTTCTCATCCACAACACCTGAGATCAGCAGCTTGCAACAACAACATACTCCGCCTCAACCGTTGATGTGGAAACATACAGTTGTTTCTTTGATGCCCAACTTATGAGTTTATCGCCAAGAAACTGTATATGACCCGATGTGCTCTTCCTGTCTAACATACAACCAACATGATTTGCATCTAAGTAAGCTGTCAGTTCAAAACCAGTATCTTTAGGATACCACAAACTAAGATCTGTAGTCCCCTTCAGATATCTAAATATGCGCTTTACTGCAGACATATGGGATTATTTGGGATTAGCCTGATATCTTGCACATAAATATGTAGAGAACATAATATCTGGCCTACTTGAAGTTAAATACATCAAAGAACCAATCATTCCTCTATAGGTTCTAAGATCAACAAGTTTTCCCGAAGGATCCATGCCGATCTTAGTTCCCGGTGCCATCGGGGTTCCAATAGGTTTACAAATTTCCATTTTGAATTTCCGAAGAATAACAAAAATGTACTTAGCTTGGTTTATAAAAATCCCCGTTAAAAATTGTTTTACTTGTAATCCGAGAAAGAAGTTCATCTCTCCCATCATACTCATTTGAAATCTAGACACCATGAGGTTTGAGAAATTCTTACAATATTTAGGATTTGTTGAGCCAAATATTATATCATCCAAATACATTTGAATAAGAATGATATCGGATTTTTCTTTCTTAATGAACAAAGTAGTATCGAGTTTACCTTTTGTGAAGCCCGACTTGACCAAAAACTTTGATAAAACTTCGTACCCGGCTCGAGGCGCTTGTTTTAATCTATAAAGTGTTTTATCCAGAATATATACGTGATCTGGTTTATCTGGATTCACAAAGTCTTCTGGTTGTGATACGTAGACTTCCTCCTTAAGAAAGGCAGTCTTTACGTCCATCTGATAAACAGTGAAATTTTTGTGAGCAGCAAACGCAAGAAACATTCTGATTGCTTCAATACGTGCCACTGGAGCGTAAGTCTCGTCGTAATCAATGCCTTCATCTTGCCGGTAGCCTTTTGCAACAAGTCGTGCTTTGTTTCGAATTACGATACCATCTTCATCCTTTTTATTCTTGAATACCCATTTGGTGCCTATTATTGATTTATCTTCCTGTTTTGGCACAAGTCTCCAGACCTTTAAAGCTTCGAACTGGTTTAGCTCCTCTTGCATTGCAGTCACCCAATCCGAGTCAGCTAGAGCTTCTGATACTCAAGTAGGTGCTATCTTACTCAAGAATGAGTCATGCATACACATATTCAAAGTTACAGTCCTAGTTTGCACTAGTAAAGTTGGATCTCCAATTATTTAGCTTATCGGATGCTCTTTGGTCCACTTATGCTCATGAGGGAGTGGATTCGATGTAGATTGATCATAAAGCTCATCTAAGTATCCACTGTCAGCTTCTTCTTGTTCAACATTTGTTGGGGGTACTGTCGAAGTTTCTTGTACAGAAGTTTCAGTTGGGACAACTTGTTCAGTCTGTTGATTATCCATAACAGTGCAACCAACTGAAGGAGTATTTGTTTGAACTGGAGTTTCTGTCTGAACCGGGGGAACTAGTTCAGTAGATACATCTGAAGTAGTTGGATGATGAGTCATTGAATCATCTGACATGTCAACCATAACAGATTTAGGAAGTTTAGATCCTAGAAACTCATCATAGAAAAATTCAAGCAATAAATCTAATTCAGATAAGTGAGATGTAGAAGTTGAAGCTTTATAGGAATTAGTCTCATTAGACACAGGTTTTGGAGTGAATTTTCCAAAAGCTAAAACTCCTGTAAGCACGGGTTCTGAACCGATCTGCTCAGAAGCCACCTCCTAATCAAATGATACATTAATGCTTTATATCACAGTCTTTGACTTCTTTCAGTACACCCGGTATGCAGCAGATGTTTGAGAATATCCAATGAAGATGCCTTCATCAGCTTCCGGTCCAAACTTGTTCAAGTTCGATCTCTCTGTCGTTTAATACGAAGCACTTGCATCCAAAAACATGAAAGTGTTTAATGATAGGTGTACGATTGTTAATCAAACCATAAGGTGTTTTACGAAACCGGCGATGTATTATGGACCGATTCTGTGTATAGCACGCACTCGAAACAACTTCTGCCCATAGAAATAGAGGTAAATCCACTAGTACAAAAAAGGTCTTTAGTGACGGTTAAAAACCGTTACCATAGGTATTCCGTAACGGTTTTCATGGACCTAAAAATCGTTACCTTATCTGCCGTCACTTTTGGTACACTTTTGGTTACGTTTAAAAAACATTACCAAGTAACATAAAAAACCGTTACCAAAGGCTAAAACCGTCGCCTTACATGTACAAAAAAAATTGTTTTTTTTTCTAAAACCGTTACAATAACATAACATACAGTGACAATTATTTGTAAAACCGTCATCGTACCATAACATATGGAGACACTATTTTACTAAAATCATCATCGTAGAAAGACATGCTTTGACGTTTATATTCAAAAACCATCACCGTAGTAGGACATATGGTGACATTTATTTTTCAAAATCGTGACCATAGCATGAGATACAGTGGCGGTTATTTGTCATAACCATTACCGTTGCATGACATACAGTGGCGGTTATTTGTCATAACTGTTACCATAGTATCACATACAATGACCTTCATTATTCAAAATCATCACCATAACATAATATACAGTGATGTTTATTTCTCGAAATAGTCATTGTAACATGACATACGTTGACATTTCTATTTAAAAACCGTGACCGTAACATGACGTACAGTGACGTTTATTTTTCAAATATGTTATCGTAGTAGGACGTATGGTGACGTTTATTTTTTAAAAAGGTCACCATAGTCATACGTAAGTTGACGGTTTTGAAAATCGCAACATACCACGAGATACTGTGACGTTTATTTTCCAAAAGTGTCACTGTACCATGACATACTGTGACGCTTATTTTTCAAAACCATCACAATAGAGTGACATACAATGACATCAATTATTCAAAATCGTCACCATAGTTAGACCTAAGATGATGTTTTTTTTCAAAAGCGTCATCATAGCACAACATACGGTGAGATTTATTTCTCAAAACCGTCACTGTAGAGTAACGTAAAGTGACTTTTATTTGTCAAACCCGTCATTATATAGTATGACCTATACTGGCGTTTATTTTTCAAAAAAAAATCATCATTGTAAAGTGACGTATGGTGATGTTTATTTGTCAAAATCGTCACTGTAAAGTGAATAGTGACGTTTATTTGCTAAATCGTAAGTGTAGCATGACATAAACCAACCTTTATTTTTCAAAACCGTCACCATAACATGATGCATGATGACAATGATTTTTAAAACCCATTGTCATAGACTACCTTTTGCGAACAACTTTAATAATATCTGACAAAAATAAAAACTAAAAGTAGTTTAAAAGAATTATCAATATATAAAAAATCATTAAGCTAATATTGATAATTATATGAATAATATATCCAAAGACAAATAATAATTAAATTCACTGTGTCAAAAAGATTGTTTCTAAACACCTATAATAACTTTACACATTATCTAAATCAATGTTTTTCTTATTAAATGTACTCCTTGTATACTTTGGTGTCTTTAGCTGATTAACCGTTGAGTAACTCTTTTTTGTCTTCTTATTTTGCTTCTCTTTGCGCTCATCAGAAGTTGTTTGTGGTATCTGGAAAAAAAAATACAAGTTGAACCAACATATAAGTTGTATAAGATATAATGGTAATCAGGTCATTGTGGATAATGGTCATTCCAAAGGCTCAAACCTTTGCAATGGCTTCCCAACATATAAGTTGTATAAGATACAATGGTAATCAAATATTTAATATCTTAAGCAACAATCAAACACACACGGATTTTAGCGTGGGTGGTAATGAGCTATATTGGAACTTAATGGGCTTTAGCGACTCTTAATGAAATTGACCAGGCCCTTGATGGGTTTTATTGGCTCTTAATGAACTATAATGGCATTGATGAATAATATTTGACTCAATGGTTGTTAATGAACCTTATTAAGACTTTGTAAGCTTTAGTGGCTCTCAATAAACTTAATTTGGCCTTGATGGGCTTTCGCGGATCTTTATGAACTCTAATGGCCTTTGATAGGTTGTAGTGACTGCTAATGAACTATATTGGGTAATTTTCGGGTTTGAGTGACACTTGATAAAATGTATTAGACCTTCATGGGTTTCAGTGGTACTGTATGAAATGTATTGGGCCTTGATGGATATTCATGGGATTTAGTGGCTCTTAGTGAACTATATTTGGCCTTCATCAGCCTCAATGACTCTTAATCAAATATGTTGGGCTTATAAGTCATATAGGACTTAGTGGCTGTTAACGAACCTAATTGGGCCTTCACGGGTTGTAGTGGGTGAAAATAAACTGGAACCTAACGGGTTTTAGTGACTCTTGATGAACTTAAAGCCCAAGTGGATCCATTAAAACCCAAATGGGTCCATTAAAACCCAAGTGGATCCATTACAGTCCAACCGATCCATTAAATCCCAACTGATCCATTAAAGCCCAAATGAGTCCATTAAAGCCCAAATGGATCCATTAAATCCAAATGAATCCCTTAAAGCCCAAGTGGATCCATTAAATCCCTAAACGGTCCATTAAAGCCCAAGCGGATCCATTACAGTCCAACCGAATCCATTAAATCCCAACTGGATCCATTAAAGCCCAAATAGGTCCATTAAAGCCTAAATGGATCTATTAAAACCCAGATGGATCCATTAAAATCCAAATGAATCCATTAAAGCCCAATCGATCCATAAACGTCCATGTGGATTCATTAAAGCCTAACCGATCCATTAAAGCCCAAGTGGATCAAGTAAAGCCCAAATAGATCCATTAAAGCCCAATTGATCCATTACAGTGCAAGTGGATCCATTCAAACCCCTAACTAGATTCATTACAACCCAAATGGGTCTATTAAAGTGGAAGTGGATTTTTTAAAACCTAGATAGATCCATAAGACCAACCGATGCATAAACGCCCATGTGGGTCTATTAAAGCCGAACCGATTCATTAACACCCAAGCCCAAATGGATCCATTAAAGCCCAATCGATCCATTATTTCGCAAGTGAATCCATTAAAGTCCAATTAGATCCATTACAGCCCAAGTTGATGCATTAAAACCCAAATGGATCCATAAACGTCAATGTGGATTCATTAAAGCCCAACCGATCCCTTAAAGCCCAAATGGATCCATTAAATCCCAAATGGATCCATTAAAGCCCAATGGGTATATATATATATATATATTTTAAATTAGTTTATTTCTTTTTTATAAGAAAGAGTAAAAAAAAAGTAATTAAATATTTCTGGCGGATTTTTTTAACTATTTAATTTTTCGGAGAAAATGTAAAAAATAATTAATTAAATATTTCTGGCAGATTTATATATTTTTAAAACATAAATCCGCCGGAAATCCACCGAAAATATTTTGAAATTCTCCGACGGATTTATATATTTTTTAAAATTGGTTATTTTTTTTGAAGAAAAAGTAAAAAAAAGTTAATTAAAAATTTTCAGCGGATTTTAATTAATTAAACTAATTAATTAATTTCCGCCAGAAATCCGCCGAAAATTTTAATTAACTTTCTTTAAAAATAAATAATTAAAAAAATTATATTTTGTTCGAAATCCGTCGAAAATCCGCCGGAAAAACATAAAACAAATTTAAAAAAAAAAGAAAAAAAATATTCCGGCGGATTTCCGGCGAAAGTTGACGAGGTTTGGCTACTTTGACTGCCGCCGGAAATTTGCGTGAATATTTCCGACGGATAATCCGTCGGGTTTGGCGGTTTTCCTAGTAGTGTATCATATATAGGAACATTTGTTATCCAAAATTGTCACGTAACATGACATACAATGACATATGTTATAAAAACTGTCCCCCTAGCATGACATACTACAACGTTTATTATTCAAAACTGTCACGTTAGATATACGGCAACAATTATTTTTTTTATAACTGTCACCGTAGCATTATCTACTATGACAATTATTATTCAAAACGTCACCATAACATAACGTAAATGACGTTTATTATTCAAAACCGTCACTGTAGAATTACATACATAGACGTATATGTTCTATAACTATCACTGCAACATTACCTACCCATGACAATTATTATTCAAACCGCCACCATAACATGACGTAAAATAGTTTTTATTATTTAAAACTGTCATTGTAGCATAAAATACAGTAACATTTATTTTTCAAAACCGTCATTAAATGAAATATAGTGACTTTTATTTCTCAAAATCATTAACGTTTATTTTTCAAAACTATCACCATAGCATGACGTACGTTGACCTTTATTTTTCAAAACCATTACCGTATGTCCGTATCATGATATACGTTGACTTTTATTTTTCAAAACCGTGACTGTAACATGACATAGATTTTGACTTTTATTTTTCAAAACCATCACCGTAGCATTACGTACGGTGACATCTATTTTTCAAAATTGTTACCATAGCATGATATACATTAACATTTATTTTTCAAAACCGTCACTGTAACATGACATACTGTGACATTTATTTCTCAAAACCGTCATCGTGGCATGATGTACAATGACGTTTCTTATTTAAATTTGTCATCGTAGTATGACATATAACGACATTTATTTTTCAAAATTGCCCCCGTAGTATGACGTATAGTGACTCTTAGTTTTCAAAACTGTCACCTTAGTATGGCATACGATGACATATATTATTTCAAAAATCGTCACTGTAACATAACATACATTGACGTTTATTTTTGCTAACCGTCACCGTAGCATGACGTACGTTGACCTTTATTTTTCAAAACCGTTACTGTAACATGATATATGTTGACTTTTATTTTTCAAAACTGTAACTATAACATGGCATAGATTGACGTTTATTTGTCAAAACCATCACCGTAACATGACGTACGGTGACATGTTTTCAAAATCGTTACCATAGCATAATATACAATGAATTTTATTTTTCTAAATTGTCACTGTAACATGGCATACGACGACATTTATTTCTCAAAACCGTCACTATGGGATGATGTACAATGACGTTTGATATTTAAAATCGTTACCAGAGTGTCACATATAGTGACATTTATTTTTCAAAACTGTCCCCGTAGTATGACAAATAGTGATGCTTATTTTTCAAAACTGTCGCCTTACTATGGCATACAGTGACATTTATTATTTCAAAACGTCACCGTAACATGTCATACAGTGACATTTAATTTTCAAAACCGTTATCGTAGCAAGACATATGGTGACTTCATCAAAACCGTCACCATAACATGACATATGATGACATAAATTTACAAAACCGTCACCGTAACATGACATTTGGTGACGTAAATGTTCTAAAACTGTTACCGTAGCATAACATATAGTGACGTGAATTTTTCAAAATCGTTGCCATAAACTACTATTTGGTGACACAAACTTTTCAAAAACGTTGTCATAGAACCCGATGACTTTTGGAAACGATTATCAAATAAACGTGATTATTTTTTTATTTAGTTTTCGCAACGTTTTTGAAAACCGTTACAACATAAAGCAACGGTTTTGAAAACCGTTACAACATAAAGCAACCGATTTCAAAACCGTTACAACATAAAGCAACAACTCATAAACAAAACGTGACTAAATTGTCCCCTATAGCAATGGTTTTTAAAAACCGTCACAACATAAAGCAACGGTTTTCAAAACCGTTACCATTGGGAATTTTTTAGTAACAACTTTTGTCTAAACCGTTACTTTACATTTTCAGGTGTTTGGCAATGGTAACAATTTTTATATAAAAATGTTACTAAAACAGCTCTATATTTTTTTCTCTGAGTTTTTGTAACGGTTTTTTACCAAACCGTTACAAATCTGTTTTATCAAAACCGTCACAAAAAACCATTTTTGTACTAGTGGTACTATGCTCACTCAGTATACGAGCGACCTCGACTAGCGTTCGATTTCGTCTTTCAACTACTCCGTTCTATTCTGGTGTTCTAGCAGCAGAGAATTGATGTGTTATCCCGACCGATTTGAGATAATCTTCAACAATTTTGTTCTTAAACTCTGTGCCATTATCTGTTCGTAGAAGCTTGATTGGCTTTTGAAGATTTACTTGGGTAGTCTTTAAGAAATTGATGATGACATCGGGCGTCTCATCCTTTGATCTCAGAAATTTGACCCATGTATGTTAACTCCAACTTCTATGTATAAAAGTATTGAAAAATAGGCTAAGTATAGGAACTGCATAAGTCAAAATCAGAACATTCAATCACACCACAGAACCCACAATCTCAGAAGATTATGTAGAAGCTCTGCCAGAGGACTCGTAACCTGATAATGATCTTCAGATCACAGAGCCTCTGTTATGGCTAACCTCTGGAGACTTCGAAGATGGCAAACTCAGTTCAAGACAAGATCACGTGCAGAACACGTGAAGCCAACCATTCTAAAATTTCCAGATCAGTTCTTGTCAGTCTTTGTCTTGTACTAAGGGGTGCATCATCTTCTTATATAAAGGAGCACCTCCTTTGAGTTAATTAAGCAATCGAAGCAAGCACACACAAGTCTATCTTTTAGAGATTGTATTTCCCTGAGAATATTTGCACACACCAGTGCGTGTTCTTGGTGTTCTTAAAGCTAAATCAATGAAACAGTGTCTTGAGTAAAATCCTTGCTATATCTTACGATTCTGTTTGTTGATTATTTGTGTGTCTATTACCTTGAATGTTCTACTTTTCTACATATTAGAAATGCTTCCGCACTCTTATTTATTAATCTGTGTGTAGTAAAAATTCATCAAGTAAAGAACATCATTATTGGGATCAACAATTGGCATCAGAGCCTACTTTGATTATTAATATCAAAGGATCATGTTCTATATTTGACTCCCTCGTTCCAGGTAGTAGTTTGAGTTTGTTTCTTTGCCTTGATCTCCACTCATAAACATACTCTATTTTCTGGAGCTACTTCAACCTGTTTGACGTAGATTCAAAAGCAAGTGTGTTTGAACTGCTGAAGAATAGATTCAAAGCTCAGATATTGTTTATCATCTTTCTCATACTGAATACTCATCCCTGTTGAGTAAACTCGTGGTCTTTTCTAAAGAACTCTTCGTACTCTGTTTTTTTTTCTACCTGAGAATGGCGAACCCAGTTAACTACTTCAGTGCAGGATCTCAATCTAAACCCCCTACTCTATTGAGGGATGAATATCCTCAGTGGAAAATCAGGATGATGCACTTTCTCGAAGGTGTGGATCCTGGTTTGGTTGAGTTTCTTCACAACCCTCCTTACATTCCAGTGTCTACAGTTGCTCGTGTTCCTGCCACTGCAAATACCGCTGAAGTTCATGAATATCAGCATCCCAAGCCCTTAAA
The DNA here is from genome assembly GCA_954870635.1 of Arctium minus. Lineage (NCBI taxonomy): Eukaryota > Viridiplantae > Streptophyta > Magnoliopsida > Asterales > Asteraceae > Arctium > Arctium minus. Next base: position 36,467,508 of record OX941087.1, on the reverse strand, counting down.
TGAATGGACTGAACAAGAGAGTGCTTTGCATGAACTAGCAAAGAAAGCTAAAAGGCTACTCATCATGGCTATCCCAAACGACATCTTTCAGTCTCTTGATTCCTGTGAAACATCAAAGGAACTATGGTTGGAGCTAGAGAAACAACTTGAAGGTGGTGCTAAAACTCTCAAGAATAACAGAGCCCTATGCATTAATGAGTATTTTGCATTCAAGGCTCTGCCGAATGAATCCATCCAGAGCACATACAACAGTTACAATTCCTTGTTAAACAAGTTCAAGAGATATGGCATCCAAAGAACCTCTGAGGAAAACAATGTCAGATTTCTTCAGAGCTTGAATGACGAATGGATTCATCTAACCATGTCCATGCAAGCTACACTATATCTGGATTTCTGGTCCATCTCTGACATTTTTGGTACATTGATAAGTCAAGAGAACAGGATATCAATGTTGATGACCCCTGTCGGTGGTCCTCTGGCGTTCGTAGTTTCAGATAGTTCATTGTGAATTATAGTCTTTTCTTTTTTGCTGGTATCGATGTTTTTATGAAAAACATCAATTAATATGTTTTTTCTCAGCAATGTCATTGCTAAGTTTCAGTATTGATTGGTTTTTCTCTTTATTGATACCTTTTTCACGTTTAAGCTTAGACTCTAATTCTTGGTGTTTAACCATCATAGCTTGCATGTCAGTAAGAAAGTCTGATTTAGACATATCACATACCTCTTCGTTGTCTTCACCATCTGAATCAGCTTCATCTTCAGTCACTTCTTTACCCATAAAACACAAGTGGGCTTTCTCTTCTTTCTCTACTTCTTCATCAGAATGATCGAGCCAGAATTCGTCTTCAGCCATAAGAGCCTTGTCAGCCTCTTGCTGCTTGGTCAAAAGCATCTTATTCTTGTAGTATTCGGAGTTTCGGACCTTAGGCTTTCGGCAATCCTTAGCAAAATGTCCGATCTTTCCGCAGTTATAGCACTTAGTTGGCTCTGACTCTTTCTCCTCTTCAGATCTATATCTTTTCTCCTCAGGCCTTTTTCTCTTCACTCCTTTTCCCTTCAATTCTTTCTTTATGTTTGTAGTTCCTTGAACCCGACGAGTATCTCTGGCTGTTCAAACCAGGCTTCTTGTAAAATTTCCTTTGAAAGGCTTTTGTCAGTAACAGCATAGCCTGCTTCAGATTCTCTGTTGGGAACTGAAGAAAAGCTCAAGTATGGTTAATGATGCTAGTTCAGAATTACTACTGCTAGAGGACTTCAAAGTTAATATTGCTGAGTATTACTACTTCTAGTAGAATTAATACTGCTAGTCAAAGTTAGTGCTGCTTGAACAAAGTTAGTACTGCTTAGCTAGTTAGTACTGCTAGAGGTTAGTGTTGCTTAGTAGTTAATGCTGCTTATGATTAGTGCTGCTTATGAAATGGAGATCCGGATGGAGAGGATGACAGCTGTAAAGAATGAAGATATTCATGGAAGGATTGAAGATAACTATGCAAGATATACTGAAGATATTTTATTTATTGTAATTATCTTTTATTCAGTATATATATTGTATTGTTTAGAATAGTAAAAAAACTTTTGAATTAATTATTCATTCTATGTTTTTGTTCTAGAGAAAATCAACCTCAAGGCATAGTTCCTAATTCTAGAGAAGTAGAATTCGTCTTGAAAGAGTCTGTTCTTCAAGATTGAGGTTGAGTGTGTAATCTTGTGATTTTAATCATTCAATACAAGTTTACAAGTTATTAATCATATACTGTTTGTTTACTCTTACATTGAATATCAAAGTGTTATTCCGCAACTTCTTTGATATTGTTTCTGAGTATTCATAATTCTTGTTGAGAATTCGATCCTGACAAGTGGTATCAGAGCAAGTTCTCTCAGAAACATCTATTCATTCATCATGGAAAACTTTGCAGAATCAAACAGTACTCTGGTCTCAAAGGTTCCAATGCTCAGACCCAATGAATTCGATATGTGGAAGATCAGAATCAAGCAGTACATACTCCTCACTGACTATTCTATGTGGGACATCATTGAGAATGGCCCTTCTGAAGCAGGAAAGATTGGTACAGATGGAAAGAGAACTCCACCAAAAACTGATGCTGAAAGAAAAACTTTGCTCTTGGCTATTCCCAATGAATATCAACATCAGTTTTGCAACTGCACTGCTGCAGAGAAGAGATTCTCAGGTACCAAAAGTACCAAGAGAAATCAGAAAGCCATTCTGAAGCAACAATATGAGAATTTTATGTCAACCAAGAATGAGTCCATGACTCAAACTTTTGACAGGTTCAACAAGCTTATTGGTGAACTAGCTACAGTGGGAGTACAAATTGATCAAGATGATCTAAACAGGAAATTCCTAAGGTCCCTGAGTGATGAATGGACCATGTATACTGTGTCTTTCAGACAGAATGATCAACTGGAAGAAAAGGAACTTGATGATCTATATAATGATCTAAGAGTTTTTGAATCTGAGGAAGAGGCTAAGAAGAAGCCTTCTGGATATGTTCACAATGCTGCACTCCTTTCAGCATCAATTGATTCTACTTCCAATCATGAATCAGTTAGTGCTGCCAATGTAGCAAATCAAGAGAAAGGCACTGAAACTGTATTTGAAGCCTTTCTGTCCAATCATGGAAACTCTTCTCTTATTAATGATGACTTGGAACAACTCCATCCAGATGATCTTGAAGAGATGGACATTAAATGGCAGATGGCCATGCTCTCTATGAGAGTTAAGAAGTTCATCAAAAGAACTGGAAGGAACAACTTCTCTCAAAGAAGAGAAGATGGAGCAGGATTTGACAAGTCAAAGGTGGAATGCTATAAATGCCATCAGAAGGGACACTTTGCTAGAGAATGCAGAAGTGGAATGCCTCAAAACAATAACCACCAACAAGCTCAATCTGGAAGCTTCAATAATAACAGAAACTCTGCACAAGCCCTTGTCTCTCAACAAGGTATGGGGTTTGATTGGAGTGATCAAGCTGAAGAGGCCATTCAAAACCAAGCTCTAATGGCAGAGGTGTCTGATCTCCCAACAGAGGTAACCTCCAATCTTTGTTCTCCAAATTGCATTAACACTGTTAAAAGGTATAGGGATCACAACAAGAACATGAGTGATGACCTTAAGAGATTGGAAAAGGACATAAAAGATTATGTGAGGATAGTTGAGAGATTTGAAGAGCAGATTAAGGGTTTTCAAGCCAATGAGCTTCAACATTCTTATGACACAAACTACTGGAAGTGGGAGAAGAATGACTTAGAACTTCAACTGACCAGATCCAAAGAAGAGAGTGAAAAGTTAAGAGGAGAACTAGCTAAAGTCAAGCTAGATGTAGAAAAGTTTTCCAATGCCTCTAAAGCAATGGATTCTTTACTACAATCTCAGATTCATGATAAACTGAGAAGAGGAATAGGGTACAATACCACACCACCACCCTATAACAACAACTACATCCCTCCTAGTTCAGATTTGTTAGAAACAAAGGATAGGAAGGACCTACCTAAGGGAGCCACTGAGATAGATTCCTTAGATGAAGTAGTTGTTAAGGATAAAACTGAGAAAGAAGTTGTCAAGGATAAGGACAACACTGTGAGTGGTGAGATTCCTATAGAAAACCACATAATCACCAATGAAGGATGTGGAAAGCATTGGATCAAGTCCAATGAGATAGAGAAGACTGAGGGAAAGAACAAGAAGGTTCACTATAAGCAGACCACTGTTGTGAACCCTATCCCTTGCAAGCAGTGTGCATGCAATAAATTTGAGCCCCAAAAACATGATAAACCAAGGGGATATCAGAGAAACTGGAATAACCAATGGGCACAAAAACAAGGCATTGATCTGAGTAAAATCAATAGACCAAAGCCTTGTTTCATATGTGGAAAGTTAAACCATTTGGCTAAGCATTATTTCTTTAACCCTATTAACCAACAGATGAACTTTCAAAGATTTGTGCAAAAACCTGTTGGTTTTAGGAAGGCTGGAAAGAAACATGTGATTAAGAAATCTGCTGAAACCAAAGGCCCCATGAGGAAAAAGGTTTTAAAAGAAAGAATTAAAATGTGGGTGCCTAGAAGCACTAAAACTGTTAGTACTGCTGACAGGGATAGTGCTGCTGGAAGCATTACTGCTGCTACCAGTGTTAGTACTGCTGAAAATGTTAATGCTGCTAATACTGTTAGTACCTCTTCAAAGGTTAATACTGCCAACACAGTTACTGCTGCTAACACAGTTACTACTTCTAACAAGGTTAGTACTGCTAAGCATGCAAGTGCTGCTAAGGCAGTCAGTACTTCTAAAACCAGTACTGCTTCTAGCAAAAGTGTTTCCAAACCCATCATTGTGACAAAGTACTCCAGAAATGAGGATTCAAAATTTAAAAATCTTGTCAAGAAAGAATGTAAATATTTTGATGAGAAAGGGGTACCCAATACCACTTTGGCTTGGGTTCCTAATTCATACTAACCGATTTATCTTATGTGCAGGGCAACCAATAGCTCAAGGGGAAGAGCATATGGCATGTTGATAGTGGTTGCTCTAGGCACATGACATGCAACATGTCATGCCTTCAGGATTTCAAGCATATCAATGGAGGACATGTTGCTTTTGGAGATAATCTTACTGGTGGTAAAATAAGTGGAAAAGGTAATGTTACAAAAGGTAAGATGACATTTGAGGATGTCTACTATGTTGATCAATTGAAGTACAACCTGTTAAGTGTATCACAGGTTTGTGACAAACAACATAGCATATTATTTACTAATACAGAGTGTATGATCCTTGCTCCAGGGTTCAAGGTAGTTGATGAAAGCATGATACTACTTAGAACTCCAAGAAAGGACAATGTTTATTGTCTAGATATGGATAATGTTTCTAGTGATTCATCCCTGAACTGTCTTGTTTCTAAAGCTTCTGTGGATGAATCCTCTATTTGGCACAGAAGGATGTGTCACATGAACTTCAAGACAATAAACAAACTTATTAAAAACAATCTTGTAAGAGGTTTACCATCAAAAGTCTTTTCATGTGATGATCATTGTGTTGCTTGTCTTTAAGGCAAACAACACAAAACTTCTCATAAGACCAAAGAGTTAAATTCTATTTCTTCTTGCCTCCAATTATTGCATATGGATCTGTTTGGTCCTACAAATGTTATGAGTATAGGCAAGAAATCTTACTGCTTAGTTATTGTTGATGATTACTCTAGATTTACCTGGGTATATTTTCTAAGGACTAAGGATGAGACAAGTGGACTGATCAAATCCTTTATCCTAAGAATTGAAAACCAAACTAATCAAAAAGTAAAAATCATTAGATCAGACAATGGGACTGAATTTAAAAATCTTGATCTAAACACCTTTTGTGAAGAGAAAGGCATTGAGAGACAATATAGTGCCCCTAGAACTCCTCAACAGAATGGAGTTGCTGAGAGAAGAAATAAGACACTAATAGAGGCTGCTAGATCTCTGTTGGCTGATTCAAAACTGCCAATTACCTTCTGGGTTGAAGCAGTTAATACTGCCTGTTATGTCCAAAACAGAGTTCTAGTGGTCAAGCCAAAGAACAAGACCCCATATGAGCTTTTAAATAAAAAAAAAACATTTATTGGATTTTTCAAACCTTTTGGGTGTCCTTGTACTATTCTCAATACCAAATCTCACTTAGGTAAGTTTGATAGCAAAGCAGATGATGGATTTCTTGTTGGTTACTCATCTCAGAGTAAGGCTTATAGAGTCTTTAACTCTTCTTCTAGAATAATTGAAGAAAGTGACAATGTCAAATGCAATGAGAACACACCAAATCCTATTGGGTCTGGTCCTCAGTGGCTGTTTGACATTGATTCACTAACTAACTCTTTTGGTTTCAGTACTAATGACTATGCAGGTTCAGGGTGTGAAGGATCAGGAACTACACAAGTTCAAGACAGTTTATCTCAATCTGTGATATTTCCCATACCTAAAGTGGAGTCTATTGAAGACTGTGAAAAGGAACCATCTACTGGACCAAATCAGAGTGAAGAAGAAAGTAGAGAAGAGGAGAGTCAAGAAGATAAAGACTCAGAAATAGCTGCTGAAAACACCTCAGTGGAGTTGAATGACTCTAATCTAGAGGTGGGACTTAATGAAGAACCTAGCCATCACACCAGAACTCAAAAGAATCATCCTCCACAGCTGGTAATAGGAGATCTATCTTCTCCAATGATGACTAGAAATCAAAGCAGGCTGCAAGAAATGCAAGACCAACAGCATACAGTGCTCTCTTGTTTTTTATCCCAGCTTGAGCTTAAGAAGGCACATGATGCTATGAAAGAGTCCAGTTGGATAGAATCCATGCAAGAAGAGCTACTGCAATTCAAGCTGCAAGATGTTTGGGATCTGGTAGATCTCCCTAAAGGCCAAAGAGCAATAGGAACAAAATGGGTCTTCAGAAATAAGAGAGATGAAAGAGGCATAGTAATAAGGAATAAAGCAAGGTTGGTGGCTCAAGGGTATACACAAGAAGAGGGAATAGATTATGAAGAAGTATTTGCTCCTGTAGCCAGGATAGAAGCAATTAGATTATTCCTGGCTTATGCTTCTTATATGAAATTCAAAGTCTATCAAATGGATGTCAAAAGTGCATTTCTATATGGATCAATTGAAGAAGAAGTATATGTCTGTCAACCACCAGGGTTTGAGAACCCAAGCTATCCAGACAAAGTATACAAACTAAAGAAAGCACTTTATGGACTGCATCAAGCACCAAGAGCATGGTATGACACTCTGTCATCCTACCTCTTGGAAAATGGCTTTGAAAGAGAAGTCATTGATAAGACTTTATTCATCAAGAGAAAGAAGAAGGATATCTTGCTGGTCCAAATCTATGTGGATGATATTATCTTTGGATCCACAAGAGACAACATGTGCAAGGAGTTTGAGGAACTAATGCATCAAAGGTTCAAAATGAGTTCCATGGGGGAACTTACTTTCTTCCTTGGACTCTAAGTTCAGCAGAAGTCAGATGGAATCTTTATTTGTCAGTCCAAGTATGTGCAGGATATTCTAACCAAGTTTGGTTTCTCAGATTCAAAACCTGCCAGCACACCTATGGAGACACACAAGCAAATAACAGCAGATCTTGAGGGGGAGGATATGGATGTTCATCACTATAGATCCATGATTGGATCTCTCATGTATCTTACAGCATCTAGGCCAGATATAATGTTTCCAGTCTGTGTATGTGCAAGATTCCAAGTTAGGACAAAGCAATCTCACTATCAAGCTGTTAAGAGGATATTCAGATATCTCAAAGGGCAACCCAGATTGGGGCTTTGGTATCCTCATGACTCGTCTTTTGACTTGCTTGCATACTCAGACAGTGATCTAGGTGGAGCAAACTTGGACATAAAATCTACTTCTGGAGGATGTCAGTTTTTGGGTGCAAGACTAGTGTCATGGCAGTGCAAGAAACAAACCACAGTGTCCACATCTACAACAGAGGAAGAGTACATAGCAGCTGCAAGTTGCTGTTCTCAAGTCTTATGGATTCAGAATCAAATGTTGGACTATGGGGTAACCTTTCTACACACTCCAATTTTTATTGATAATAGCAGTGCTATTAGAATTGTTAATAATCCTGTCAAGCACTCAAAGACAAAGCACATTGAAATCAGGTATCACTTTATAAGAGACTGCAATGAAAAGAAACTTATTCAAGTTGTAAAAGTTCATACTGCTAACCAGTTTGCTGATCTATTCACCAAAGCATTTGATGTGGGTAGATTCACTTTCTTGGTAACAAGAGTGGGAATGATCAACTCTGAATAAGCTCCTACTTAAAAAGTGGTTCAATACCTGTATATTGTTTATGCTTGGTGGTCCTAATCTTCTTTTTCAGGAAAAGTATAGCAGTACTCAGTCCTTCACAAAGCTTAAAAGTGAAAGTATGATTAATGTTGCCAGTGCAGTTTTAATACTGCCAGTGCATTGTTAATACTGCCAGTGCATTGTTAATACTGCCAGTGCATTGTTAATACTGCCAGTGCATTGTTAATACTGCCAGTGCATTGTTAATACTGCCAGTGCACAGTTAATACTGCTAGTTAGTTAATACTGCTAGTGGTTAATACTGCTAGTTAGTTAATACTCCTAGTAGTTAATACTGCTAGTGGTTAATACTGCTTTCAGTTAATACTGCTAGTGGTTAATACTGCTTTCAGTTAATACTGCTAGTGGTTAATACTGCTAGTTAGTTAATACTGCTAGTAGTTAATACTGCTAGTGGTTAATACTGCTTTCAGTTAATACTGCTAGTGGTTAATACTGCTTTCAATTAATACTGCTTTCAGTTAATACTGCTTTCAGTTAATACTGCTAGTGGTTAATACTGCTTGTCCGTTAATACTGCTCTAGGTTAATACTGCTTATGTCCCGAATACTATAAATACCCTTTGCCCGCCTAAAAGTTCATAACGACTCTCTGCATACTATTCACTTGCACTCTAAACCCTTTCTCTCTCAAGTTCAAAGTTTTCAGGCAAGAAACTTCAAGATCAATGGCATCAATGGCATTCATAGACGAGCACAATGAAATCGCGATGCTACAGAAGCCCAAACAGGCCGCTGGTTTCCACCAGATTGTGGATTTCCTCAAGACAAGCCATATTGCCCATGCTCTCACTGTTTCGCCATCCATCTATATCGAGCATCAAAGGCAATTCTGGGAAAATGCCACCATTGTTACTGAGAATGGTGTGCAAATGATCAAGACAAGGGTGTGTGACAAACCCTTGACAGTTACTGAAGAGGTAATTCGCATCAGTCTACGTCTAGACGATGCCTCTGGTATAACTTCTATCTCTAATGATGAACTGTTTTCTACTCTTACAAGAATGGGGTATGGAGGCCCATTGGGTGTGTTCAAGTTCTCAAAAGCAAAATTTTCACCTCAATGGCGTTTCTTTGTCCATACCCTTATGCATTGTATCTCTAAAAAGACTACTGGATGGAGTGAGTTCAGTAGCACCATTGCTTATGCTTTGGTATGCTTAACCACTGCCAGAAAGTATAATTTTTCCCAAATGATTTTTAATGATCTTGTCTCAAACCTGGGAAGTAAAAAGAGTTTTTATATGTACCCCAGGTTTGTCCAAGAAGTTATTACCCATGAATTGACGGATATACCTCATTTTGATGGGGTATATGTACCAAAAATTCCCAAAGGTAAGGTCTTTTCAAACATGAAAAGATCCCCTCTGGACTCGGAAGGAGTTGACACCCCATTGTTCTCTACAATGATGGTGGTGTCCCACACTGATGAAGGTATGGCAGCAGGGTCAAGGCCCCCATTAGACCAACCCACTGCTAGCCAATCCCAACCTTCCCACCCTAAATCAATTCCCCAGTCTCTTCTTGATAAACCAACTTCACCAATCACCCAAACATACAAAAGGAAACAGGTAAAGAAGGCTCCTTCCCTTCTTGTACCATCAACCCCTAAGCCTTTAAGCCCTCTAAGGGAGGATTCTCCCTTAGAGAATATCTACAGGGAAACCACAGGGGTGTCTCCCAACCCCAAGGAGGTGCTCTCTGAGGAGGAGGCAGAGCATATGGGAGAGCAGGTTGCCACTACTTCTGCTAGCACAGAGAAGGACAGTGGTAACATAAATAAGACCTCCCCCATGGCAACTTTGAATGAGCAATCATTCAAAGGTCCCAGGTGCCAAGAAACCAAGGGGGTGGATAGTGCTTCTGCTAGGCAGAAGACTTCCACTACTAAAAGATCCCATGATCCTTCAATAGAGGGTAACACTTCTGGAGAAGGTGAGGACAGATATAACTACTATGAATTGATGGAAACAATGGGCAACATCAACCAAGATGTTCTTAAACAAGGGAAAGAAATAGAAGAAATGAAGCTGGTAATTTTGTCCCAACAAGTGCAAATTACCAAACTCAAGAAGCTGGTGAAGAGGTTGGTACTTAAAAAGAAAAAGAAGCAATTTGTGCTGAAGAAGAGGGCAAATGTTCAAGATACTTTCAAAAAGGGGGAGAAGCCAGAGGGAGAAACAGAGAAAGAAAGCTCAGCTGTAAAGGAAGTTGAAGTTGAGGGGGAGACAGAACATGGAACAACAGCAGAAACTGTTAATGCTGCTACAACAGAAGAAACAGTTAATGCTGCTAATATACAAGAAGCAGCAGAAACAGAAGCAGCAGAAACAGGGCTCTCTTTAGAGGAAATGGAGATAGCAGAAACTTTGGTTAAAGCCAAAAATGATACTCCTAAGGCTACTCAAAAGGCCAAGAGAGTAGTCATCAATGAAGGAGGGATCTCAAAGATGGAAAAAGAGAAGGAAGTCTTGAAGGATATAAAGGGAAAAGGAAAGGAAAAGATGGTTGAAGAAGCTGAACTGCCTACAAAGAAGAAGACTCGGATTGAAATAGACGAGGAAATAGCAAAGTAGCTTCAAGATCAATTGGAAAAGGAGGAGCAGATTCAAACAGAAACAGATAGAGAACTGGCAAAACTCATGGCTAGAAAGTTAAATGCAGAATATCAGAAAAGCATAAAAGAAGCAGCTCAGGCCAAGAAACTTCAAGTCAAAAAGATGCCAATTCAGAAACAGAAACAGAAAAGACAATCCTCCAAAACATTTTTGGCCAATCAGGAAAGAAGAAAAATGATAAATTTTCTGAAAGGGGCAATTGGTGTTAAGGGGGAGATGTTCACCAACATGGCATACACTCAGATTGAAGAATTGTACCAGAAAGAAATGGCTAAGCTTCAAGGGGATTCAGTCCAAAGGGAAGAGGCTGAGAGAAGAATGAAGGAAAGGCATGACCTTAATATTCAAATGCCATTCCCTGAGGAGACCACACCCTCAAAAGACAAGACTGAGGAGATGAAGGAAGAACCTGAGAGTGTTGGTGTAGAAGCCAAATCTGGGAAGAGGGTGAAGACAATTGCTTCTAAAAGGCAGTCTAAAAGGCCTAGAATGGAAGAAACAGCAGAATCTGCAGCAGAGCCTTCAGATGTACATTTGGCAGAATCAGTGCAAATTCCAGAACAGTCAAGTAAGCCAACTAATGAGAGTATGGATCTGTACATGACCATAGTAGAACCTATGAAGGCTGTTCCAATCTCCATGAAAGCTCCAGAGATCATCTTCTGGGACATTTTAAGAGATAGTGGAAAGAATTTCTTCAGAATCAAAAGAGTAGGTAATACATTTGAAGCATATTCAACATGGGGGAGAGTCATCAGAAGCTGTTCAAGAGCAGATATAGAGGAAATGTACAAAGTGGGGATGAAACTCTATGAGCCTGTGTTGAAGGGTACTGAAGAAAATCTTCTCAAGGTAACAATGGAATACTTGTGTATGATGTTTGATCCAGAAAGAGTGGCTTATAGGATTAAAGATCATAATCATGAGTTTGTATTCAAGAAGATTGATAAATGGATATTGTTTGAAAATTGTGGAGTATACATGATTACCATTGACAACTGTTATCATGAATACTACCTGGTGGACAAAATCTATGAGCATAGCAAGGAGAAGCTAGTAGGAATGCTCAATGCCAAGCTAGTATGCACAAAGGATTCAGAAATGGCCAAGATTATGGTGAGAAGAACTGTAAATCAAAGTCTGGGACTAGATCCAAATTTGGGCAATTGAACCTGAGGTGTTGAAAGCATCTTGAAGAAGATCTGAAGAACTTGATTTCTTTTCCTAAAAGTCAAGTTAGGGGGAGATTGTTGGGAACTGAAGAAAAGCTCAAGTATGGTTAATGATGCTAGTTCAGAATTACTACTGCTAGAGGACTTCAAAGTTAATACTGCTGAGTATTACTACTTCTAGTAGAATTAATACTGCTAGTCAAAGTTAGTGCTGCTTGAACAAAGTTAGTACTGCTTAGCTAGTTAGTACTGCTAGAGGTTAGTGTTGCTTAGTAGTTAATGCTGCTTATGATTAGTGCTGCTTATGAAATGGAGATCCGGATGGAGAGGATGACAGTTGTAAAGAATGAAGATATTCATGGAAGGATTGAAGATAACTATGCAAGATATACTGAAGATATTCTATTTATTGTAATTATCTTTTATTCAGTATATATATTGTATTGTTTAGAATAGTAAAAAAACTTTTGAATTAATTATTCATTCTATGTTTTTGTTCTAGAGAGAAAATCAACCTCAAGGCATAGTTCCTAATTCTAGATAAGTAGAAATCGTCTTGAAAGAGTCTGTTCTTCAAGATTGAGGTTGAGTGTGTAATCTTGTGATTTTAATCATTCAATACAAGTTTACAAGTTGTTAATCATATACTGTTTGTTTACTGTTACATTGGATATCAAAGTGTTATTCCGCAACTTCTTTGATATTGTTTCTGAGTATTCATAATTCTTGTTGAGAATTCGATCCTGACATTCTCACAGTCATCAGAATCAGAATTTTCTTCACTATCCACCTCCTCGGATTCAGAAACTACTACTTTCTTCTTTTTCTTTAAACTCACTGATTTCTTCTTCACCACTAGAGCAACAGGATCAACAACCACTCTCTCAGCCTTCTTCTTTTCATCTTTGATCTCCTCCACCTCTTCTTCGTTTTGTCTCAAAGTCTCGTACAACCTCATGAAGTGGAATCTCATTCAGATCTTTCATCTGCTTCATCTGCCTAGTAAACCTCTTCCACCCAGGCTGCAAAATGTTGAGGAATTTGACGTTCAGCTCGATCTGAGATTTCATGACTTTATTCTTACTGAGCTCATTTAGCAGAGTCACAAATCTTTCTTAAGTAGCCTCCATAGATTCACACCCCTTGGCTTTGAACTCTTCATAGTTGTTTAAGGAATTTGAGACTTTGAGTTGGTTGCCGATCTTGGATCCTAGCATCATCTTTTCTAGTTGATCCCACATCTCTTTGCTCATGGCATTGTAACTGTCGATATTGACATAGATCTCGTTTGGAATCCCTTGTAGAATAAATGATCTAGCCAGTCTATTTGCTTTTGCCCTTTTCCTTTGCTCATCAGTATACTCATCCAATGGCAGTGGGTATTCCTTGTTGACAATTTCCTCACCATTCTCTCCTTCAGTAGACAGAATTTTGGTGGGAGTTTTTATAAAACCTTCCTTTAGAGATAGCCTGATGTAGTCTCCCAAGTCATTGTGATCGATAAAATCTAGGTAGCAGTCCTTCCACTGTTCGTACTCTCCTTTAAAAAGTACCAGTGGCTTTACATCCGTACCGATTGCGAGAGCTTCTCTTGAAGTCATCCTGTTTCAAAAATATACAATAAGAACTTGAAAATGATCGTTAGTCCAAGTGAAATCAGAAAATATAGAAAATCTTAGAAAGAATTTTTTGAAAATAAATTCCAAAAATTTCCTAAGTATGGAATTCGTACCACACAATGAAACACACATAATTCGCATACAACCAATTCGCACACACACAACCTTAGAATTCACATGCATGAACAATTCAGAATTCGCCCGCAAGGAATTCGCACGTAGTTATATGCGAGTTCTAGGAATTCGCATACAACACTTATGCGAAATCTTGACTTGAAAATTTTGAAAAATTAGCTTTTCGCATGACTAACACATACGAATTCTACATTTAGAAAAATAATTTTAAACTTTTTATGCGAACTCTTGAACAATTTGGATAACACTCTTATGCGAATTATGAGCAATTCGCATAAAGCACCATGCGAATTCCTTTCTTGGAAATATTTTTCACAAAAACTTTTCGTATAACAGGCTTATGCGAATTCTGAGCAATTCGCATATAAGGCAATACGAATTCTGAGGAATTCTCACCACTCACACATGTGAATTCTATGCATTTCGCATAACACACATGTGCGAATTCTATCCTTATGAAATTTTCAAACAAAACAACTATGTGAAATCCTCTTTGATGCGAGTTCCTGGTGCGAATTCTTCAAGGTTATGCGAGTTCTTGAGATCTCAATAAAATATCATTCTGATTGGCTCAAAAACCCATGAAATCTTAGAATTTCGATCTGTAACTTCGAAAATTCGCTTACTAATACATCTAGAATCTATTACAACCAATGAATTTCAACGAAATTCACTCAAATGAACATATTGATTCAAACACAGTGCGTACATACTCGTGAACTAAAAAAAATCGTAAAATCCTACAAATTGATCAAAATTACAGTGCAATATTCTGCTAAACCTTTACAAGATTGATCTAAAACTTAATGCGAACTCAATAGACTCGATTACAATCCCAATTACACACAAAAACTCCAAAATTGATCCAAACTCAGACGACACAGTGCGACTCCATTTTCTTGATCGATTTCTCTTTGAACTCTGCTCTGATACCAATTATTATTCCCTAGATTATCAAGTTCTCTATTGCAAGTAAACACAAACAAGATGATAAGAAAACAATCACTCAACCTGTTTCAATTCAATTCATATAAGAATTCATATACAAAGACTCTTTGTCACTTTCTCTCTCAAGACACGGTTCCACGTACAATACTAACTTCTAACTTGCAACTACGAACTACTCTAGTCATATCCCTATTTAAGACAAGGACACAACAAGACAAAACAAAATACAATTCAATTTGACTTTGACTTTTATTACAAAGAGACTTTGACTTGTTTTGAGAGTTGACTTGATCTTTGACTTGCTTGACTTTGACCTTCATTCTTCGTGATCTTGTATCCAACAAATATATGCTCTAACACCCTCACTAATCTGTCGCTAAAGAGGCCCTCACAAATACGTCTCTAAAACTAACCCTCGATAACTCATCATTAAAAAGGCCCTCGCTAATCCGTCGTTAATAGGTCCCTCGCTAATCTATCGCTTATACTTCCTACCACTTATCTGTCGCTGATAACTATCTGTTGCTGATAGTATTGCCCACACCCATTTGGCCCACCGACTATCAATGACAGCTTTGTCTGTCGTTGATAGTGGTCAGTTTTGTAGTGAGATGTCATGCACAAAGAGATACTTAAGCTTTTTGATGCTTGAATAATCTATCATATTTCAAATATCCCATGGGTCTGAAGGGAATTACAGTGGTGAAAGTTAACAATATTAAGTTGATCCCCTCACGAACAATCGTATGATGGTGATTTTGCATTGACTACTACAAACTCAATGATGCCACAAGGAAGGACAATTTTTCGTAGGCAATTCGTCGGTAAAGCCCAGTAGCAATAAACTATCTATGAAAATGTCCATTGGTGATACTCTACTTTCTAGTTATGTGATATGCTTGCGGATCCGTTTACTTAATATTTGTCACCTAAAAGAATTGCAAGATAATGTCATCGGGGTTTTCAACAAGACCTTATATAATATTGTAATTAGTGAACTATTTCAGGATGACACTAAACTTTAACGCAAGAGCTTAGAGTGTTATTAATCCTCCACTTTTTTGTTTTTGTCAATATTTACTTTCAATTGTGCACATTATGTTTCATATGGACAAATGCATTCGTTTACCACATTATTTCATTTTCATTTGAGTTTTAATGCACTACTAGAAAAACCCTTAATACCGACCAACTATTATTGATGGCAAAAATCCGTCGGTAATCACGTATGGATCACCGACCAATTTCTGATGGAATGAAGCTATTTGCGATGAACAATATATCCGTCGATAAATATAAACCATTTCCGACGGATCACCGACGGACTGAATTTTTTTTTGTTTTTGATTTTTTTAAATATTGAATTTCGTCGGTAATCCGTCAAAAATATTATCAAATTAATTATTATTTTTAATTTCCCAACAATCCGTCGGTGATCCGTTGCAAATTACCGACGGATTTCCGACGGCCATTGGATAATTCATCGGTAAATTATTAATTTTTTCCCAAGAAATTTGCCCTTGATTCGTTGATGTATGTATATATGTATGTGTGTCGTATGCATATAAGTGTCATGTACATGTCTATATGTGTATGTACGTATGTATATGTATATATATAGTATATGTACATGTGTATATATATATATGTATTATGTATATAGTACATATATATATGTATATCATGTATATACGTGTATGTCGTATGCATATAAGTGTGTGTATATGTCTATATGTGTGTATATGTCCATGCATGTATGTATGTTGTTAGAGCATAAATGTGTTGGATACAAGATCATGAAGACTATAGTCAAAGTTCAAGAAAGTCAAAGCTAAGAAAGTCAACTCTCATTAAAGTCAAAGTTAGTTTTGTTAATAAATGTCAAAGTCAACATTTGTAGTTTGTTTCCTTGTATTTTAGTTGTTGGTATAAATAACTTTGTTTTTCTTTTCTTTTGTAATGTAACTATAGAGAAGAGTAGTGACTAGAGTTTGTATACGAATTAGAGAGAGAGAAGTCTAGAGTTGTAACTTGAGAAGTCTAGAATTCAGATGTGGAGAATTGAGAGAGCTCATGAGAGAAGAGAGTTATTGTATATCATTCTAGAGAGAGAGAGTAGTGAGAGAGATTTTGTAATCTTGGTGGTTTAATCAAAGACTTGTGATTTCGATTCTTATCTTGATTGTTTGTAACAATTAGAACTTGAATCTAGGACTAACAATTGGTATCAGAGCAAATCCATTTGAAATCAAATCAAGAACTGAGTTCGTAGCACTGTTCATCGACTGTGGAGATCTATTTTGATTTTGTGTTTGTTTTTCGAGTTGTAATCATTTAGGTTTTGTTTGTTGAGTATAATCGATCGAGTTTGTATAGGTAATTTCACGAATTGCACTGTATTGGTTATCAATTTTGATGTTTTTGTCACGTTTTTAGTACACGAGTTCAAAAGCACTGTATCATCGATCAATTTGTATTTTGAACGTTTGTCTTTGAAATTCTTGCATTGTAATTTGTTCTAATATTGAAATCGAGCATCCCTACAAAGTTCCAAGTCAATTGGACAAGGTTTGGATCGAAATCTGTGAGAAAAGTTGGATTTTTGGACGATATTCTGAAGAACACGCAAGATCCATCAAACGCGCAAGTTCATCGCAAGAACGCGCAAGCTGAAGAAATTGGTTTTTGGACAAAACGCGCAAGGCATTATCTGCGAGTTCTAGAAACACGCAGATCAAAGTATGCGAGTTTGAAATTTGGGAAAAAGTTTCTAAGTGTTGAAACGCGCAAGTAGACCTTTGCGAGTTTTCCAAACGCGCAAGACTAAGCGTGCGAGTTTCTAAGGAACAGTAGTCTGCGAGTTCATTCGGTCTGCAAGTTTTCCAAAACAAGCAAGCTTAAACCTGCAAGTTTTTCATTAAATGGTGCCTTGCGAGTTTTAACACTTAGTCAAAATTTCTGAGTTTCTGAATTTTCTATATTCTTGTGATTTCATATTTGGACTAACGATCAGTTTCTAGTTTCTTATTGCATATATTTTCAAACAGGTTCATACAAGATGACTTCCAAAGACGCGCTTTCAATTGGTATTGATGTCAAGCCTCCAGTATTGTTCAAAGGAGAATATAAACAATGGAAAGACAGATTTCTGGATTTTGTGGATAGACATGCGAATGGGGAGAACATACTACTTTCAATTACAGAAGGTCCAATGATTCCACCTACTGTTCAAATCCCTGATAGTGAATCCTCAGACAGTGAGGATGGAGATGAGGAAAGAGTATAAAAGATGAGAACAGTTCCAATGGATTTTGCATAGTATTCTGAGGAACAGAAAAGTCGGTTTAAAGCAGATAAACAAGCAAGATCCCTTCTACTTCAGAGCATTCCAAATGAGATTTACGTCAAGCGTTATCAGACAACGCTTGTTCAGCCAGTTGCTTCGTGAGGAGAGCAACCGGATCAACTGTCTTCTTGTTCTTTTTCTCTAGTTTGGCCTTCTTTTCAATCACCAGGCTTTCATCAGTCATCAGAATCTCGTATAATTCTTGGATTTGCATAGTGGAGATTCTGACATCGTTCCTCAATCTGTAGCATGATTTATTCCATTCAGGTTGCAATGTGTTGAGGAACTTCAGATTCAATTCAAGCTCAGTCTTTTCAACCTTTATCTTTCGAAGATCATTGATGACAGCACAGAAACGATCAAATACAGTTTTTAGTGGCTCCCCGTCTTTGGCTTTGAATTCTTCAAAATTATTCATGTAGCGCGTATGCCTGAGTTGAGTAGCTACTGAAGAACCAAGCATAATCTTCTCAAGTTGTTGCCACATCAGATTAGGATGAGTTTTGAAACAGTCAATCCTGTTGTATACAGAGTTTGGCAAGGCCAGCATTAGATTTGCTTTAATATCCCGATCAACTTGATAAGCAGACAACTCTTCATGCGTGTACTCTTTAGTAGGCTTGTATAATCCAGAAGCCAATTTGGGTTTGTCGAACGGTCCTTCAGATAAAATGGTCATCATGTCATTTCCATTCTTTTGTCGTTCAATAAAGTTCAGGAACCGATCTTGCCACTGTGTAAACTCGTCTTCATCGATTAGTACCGGTGGACGATTTTCTGTACCCAATGACATCATAATGTCATTTTTGTAGAACTGAACTTGGAAAGTAAACTTGGCAGAATCCATTGCTGATGTATCAGAAAAACAAAAATCAGATTGAATTGAAAAAATTTGAAAAATATTAAAAATTGAAAATATGATAAACACTTGTTATGACACAAAGTTGAAAAAAAATATAGATGACACACAAAAAAAAAGGCTTTGCGTATGTAGGGAGATGCGCAAAGAGAAGGTTTGCGGATGTAGACTGACGCGCAAAGAAGGATTTGCGTATGTAGGCAGAAACGCAAACTAGAGTTTTGCGTGTTGAACGTGAAACGCAAACAAGAACTTTGCGGGTGAAGACTGAAACGCAAATTGAAGATTTGCGTGTGAAGGAGAGAACGCAAAGTTAGCTTTGCGTTTGCCTAAGGGAGCGCAAACCAAGCTTTGCGTTTGCCTAAGGGAGCGCAAACCAAGATTTGCGTTTGCCTAAGGGAGCGAACCACGCTTTGCGTTTGAGGCTTGAAGCGAAAACCTGAAAAACAAGATCATGATTCGTAGAACACGCGCAAACAATGATGAATGAAGCGCAAAGTTATATGAATGATGCGCAAACTTTTATGAATGATGAGCAAACTATGGATCTTGCGCAAACTAAAGAAAGAACACAAAAATCTTCAAAAACTCGATTATAACACAGAGTTTGATGAAATTTCCTTTTACAAATAAGATCGAAAACACCTTTTCAACACATTTCAAACAAAAATTTCGATTAAAATCCACTAAAACACAAAAACATGAATGTAACAGTACATAAACTCGTTTTTTCAGAAAAATTTAATTTCACAAAATCGATGATCTAAACTTGAATTTTATGCAAAACAATATGAAGCAAACACGATCGATTAACAAAAACGAGACTAATGAAATCAAAAACAACACAATTCGACCAGAAACACTTCCAAATTTTATGAGAAATCAAGAAAACGAGATTTTCTTGAAAAAATTCAAGAAAATCGATCAAATTTTCGATTTCAATCACAAATTCAGATATAGAAAAACAATCTCTCAATCTTCTCAAGATTCAGTTGGCTCTGATACCAATTGAGAGTCCAAGATCACTGATTCTTTAGAGAGAGAAAGTAGAGAGAGAGAGTACAAGGAAGCGCAAAGTATGATATCAGATTAATGTGCGTGAGTTTCTTACAAGGAACAAAGACCAAAGGGACTTAAATACCCTTGGTCAGATACAACACAGTATGACACTAAACACAGTATTTGACCAAGCCCTATAAATACAATGATTACTATAAAATCAGACCTAACAATAGCTACAAGGCAAATGCAAAGAAAATGTGGGATCAACTGCAAAAGATGATGATGGGATCCAAGGTCGGGAATCAAATGAAAGTGGCTAACTGCATTAACTGCTATAAGGAATTCAAGGCAAAAGAAAATGAGAGCCTTGAAGACACTTATGAGAGATTTGTACTGCTTCTTAATGAACTTTCAAAGAATAAGGTCAAGAAGAAGCAGATTGAAAACAATGTGAAATTCCTCAGCATTCTCCAACCTGAATGGAAGAAACATACGCGGAGAATGAAGCAGATGAAAGACCTTAGTGATATCCCACTTCATGAGGTTTATGAAACATTGCGACAGAATGAAGAGGAGGTGGAAGAGAAAAGAGCTGATGAAGAAGATTTCTTAGCTAGAACTGCAGATTGCTTAAGAGAGATCATCTTTTGAGAAAGAAAAGAAAGAGTTTGCTAAGAACTTCTCAGAGTTTTCAAGAAAATGTGCTGACAAGAAGAAGACAGTTGAGCTGAAATGTATAAAGCTTTCTCAACAGATTTCTGATTTTGAGAAAGTAATCATTTTAGAAAGGGAAAAGTTTGCCAAGGAGAAAAAAGCAATTGAACAGAAGAATGTAGGGATCTTCAAAGAAATATCCGGTCAAAGAACAAATGCTGAAAAGGATTTTGAAGAAGAAAGACTAATGTTTGAGACAAAGATAAAGAAGCTTACTGAGAAGTTATCTAAACTATCTGAAAGCGCATTGAAGGATCAGAAAGCGAAGTCTGAGTTTAAGAGAGAGATTGACCAACTTGTCCGAGAAAGAGACAGTTTATCTTCAAAGATAAAAGATTTGAAGACATTGTTTCCAAAATGGTGGTGACTGAGCAAACGACTCCAGAGTCAAAAATCCACACACCTCGAGATGATTCAGCTGATTCTGAATGTTCATTCAAGACAGCTGCAAGCTCACATAAGAAACTTGTTTCTATAAAAAGGTCAGTTAATTCATTTGATCAGATTCGTACAACTAACATTTTCTATGATTGGAAAATAGATGGTTCAGGTACACATAGAAGGAGAAGAAAGAGATATGAAGAAGAAAAGTTGGTTTGGAAAGTGAAACCACTTGATGATGAGAAGAAGGAAGAAAAGAAAGGAAAGAAGGAAGAGATGAAAAGTAACAAATCATGTGTACATGCATCAACAGCCAAGAAGAACAAAGTGCTAAAGGTAAACCTGGTTTTTCTTACTCGAGAGATCAAATGATCAGGTTATCTAGAAAGAGGTATTGTTCTTACTGTAATACATATGATTTTGTTCATAAAAACAAGTGATCATTTCTGGTATGGTTCTTATTCAGTTACTCCCATAAGAACTGCAATTAACATTCATGGACCCAAATACCAGTGGGTACCAAAGCCGAAAAGTGAATTTGTGTTGCAGGCACCTATAGTCAAGGGGGAGTAAAAGAACCAAGGCTTCTAAGTACATCAACTTAGAACTCGTGCTTCAACGGAGTTTGACTTCTAAACACAACAGTTTAGGACTCGTACTTCAATGATGAAAAAGAGATGCTACTCCCGGGCTGATAAGAGATTGTACTCAGATACTCAAATGAGGCAATCAACCTTCAAGGGGGAGTACATAAGTTTTTCTGGAAATAAGTTTTTGGAAGATATGACGAACTACACTTCAGAAGGAGTTGTAGATCTCTATCATGTGCTTTTAATGACAAATTTCAGATGCATATTTTCAGGGGGGGTATGAATTATGATTTCTGATTACTTCAGATCAGAACTCGTACTTTCAATGTTTTACTGCTTTATGTCTTTTACATTTGAATAAATTTTGTGAATAAAGTTGCTTTGACATGACTTTGAGACTTGTGCAGGATGAGAGAAGTTATCAAGATCATATCTTTATGACTTACAACGTGACTTCATGAGATTTAAGACGAAGCGAAAAAGGTTCATTTCTTATCTTAATCTCATATATGGTTGAAAGAAGGACAACTTTCAATCATAGAAAACATGTTCGTAAATGTTCAAACCACTTCCCGATTCTTAAACAGATTTCATGAATTGGAAGTGTGATTTTAAATATTTTCAAGAATTACTTGTGCTTACTTGTTTACAAACCGTGTGTTTCCAAAGATAAATACTTGTGTATTGTCTTTTCCATATACTTTCAAGTATTCACCCTGTTCAAAAAGTTCTTATCATGTCTCAAATTTGAAACATATTTTTTCGATGGTAAGACACCCCACTTGTACTTCAAAGAATTTTTGAGCGTTAATTCATTTCGAAACGTCATTTCAAGAATGTCTATATTTTGGTTCGTATAGACAATATCTGTTATTCTTGACCATAAGCTTTGATTGTTATATCATTTCATTTCTGATCATTTTCATACAATGTCAGATTTTCAAACAAGTCTTTTGCATTCATATCTATTCCTTTAATATACTTGTTTGAAAATACTTTACTGTCTAAAAATTATCATATCTTCATGATTCTAACATCTGAGCATACACTTTATCTGACATTTGTATTTGAGCTTTAATCGTTTCAAGTTAAACCATATTGAGCAACATATGCTTTATAGGACAATATGGGTTCTTTGTGCTATGACTTAATTGAACTTCTATGAAATCACGTTAACCAGTGGTTTCTACCCATGAAGTTAATCCCATAGTGATTGAGTGTGAGGAGTCTAAAAGAAATGAGTTTGGGATGTGTGATGAGGTAAAATGGAAAAGAGAGTTTGGTTAGATGTGAGATTAATGATTAAAAAGAAAGAGGGTGTGAGAACAAAGTAAAAGAATATCAAACTCTGCACCAACTACTTTCTGAGTCGGGCAGCCACATTACTAATGTTTCACATCTCTTTGGTGAACATTATTTAAACAGGCAACTAGCCCATGCCAACTATTGATACTATCCCACTAGCCACTCATTTTCTTCTTAACAAGAAAATGTTTAATTTTCAAAGGGGACGCAACACATATGATATCTGATTTTCATTTGAAAAATCTGGATATTGAAAAAGAAGGAAGTCTGCCCCACCTTCGCACTTCAATCATGCACATTGAGTCTGTGTTTATCTACTATTGTCTTAGTGGTTTACATATTTTTGAGCCTTTATAAGCACTTGATGACTTAATTCTTTCTATCACAAGCATGAACACACAAGAAGTTTGTTTTCTTGTTATAACATTCATAGAAATTGCCTTTGTGGTGTTTCGATGATTGAATGGAAGCCCTGGGGGAGTGAACATCAAAAAGCTCCTTTCCAATGTCTATTTGTTGCACACAGTGACTTCGTGTTACTGACAGGTATTTTAACTGATTCATTTGTTGATTCAGGTGTTACATTTCTTAATTTGTCTGGATTTGAAAAGATCTAGATAAATACATGGTTATGGATAACAGAATCAGAGGCTCTTGGACAGATCAGAATGGTCAAAGACATTTCTTGGTGAAAGTTTTGATGATACTGATGCTCAAATCATCAAAAAGGGGGAGATGGTATCAAGAAATATTAAAGTTTTGGGAGATGATTTACAGAAATGTCTAAGTCAGAAAAATTCAAAGTAAAGATTTGAAGAAGATCAAAGAATTTCTGAAGATGTGCTGATTTTTGAGGAAATTTTCTTTGAAGATTATTTGCTAAAGCAATCCGAGCTGAATCTGGAGATAATTTCTTTCTGAAGTCTGAAGGAGATTTGTGAAAGTTTAAGGAGATTGTTGAAGACTTTGTTTATCATATTTGGGGAGAATTGTTATTTTTTTTTAAAAGACAGACTTGGAAAGATTACAATATTAAAGGGAGAGATTGCATCTGACAGAGCTTAAAAGAGTAGACTGTATTGCAAGACCGTTCAACAGTGATCTTGAATTCAAAGGAGGAGATTGTTAGAGCATAAATGTGTTGGATACAAGATCATGAAGACTAAAGTCAAAGTTCAAGAAAGTCAAAGCTAAGAAAGTCAACTCTCATTAAAGTCAAAGTTAATTTTGTTAATAAATGTCAAAATCAACATTTGTAGTTTGTTTCCTTGTATTTTAGTTGTTGGTATAAATAGCTTTGTTTTTCTTTTCTTTTGTAATGTAACTGTAGAGAAGAGTAGTGACTAGAGTTTATATACGAATTAGAGAGAGAGAAGTGTAGAGTTGTAACTTGAGAAGTCTAGAATTCAGATGTGGAGTAATTGAGAGAGCTTATGAGAGAAGAGAGTTATTGTATATCATTCTAGAGAGAGAGTAGTGAGAGAGATTTTGTAATCTTGGTGGTTTAATCAAAGACTTGTGATTTCGATTCTTATCTTGATTGTTTGTAGCAATTAGAACTTGAATCTAGGACTAACATATGTATGCATGTATATGTATTGTATACATGCATATGTATTGCTTGTATGTATATAGCACATATATGTATATCATGTATGTATGTATGTATGTATGTATATATGTATGTATGTATGTATATGTCGTATGCATATAATTGTGTGTGTATGTCATGTACATGTCTATATATGTATGTATGTATGTATGTATATTTATAGATGTATGTATGTGTGTATATATATATATGTATATATATATCATGTATGTATTGCTTGTATGTATATAGTACATATATATGTATATCATGTATATATGTATATGTCGTATGCATAAAAGTATGTGTATATATGTCTATATCATGTATATGTATATGTGTATGCCTGTATGTATTGCTTGTATGTATATAGGACATATATGTATATCATGTTTATGTATATGTCGTATGCATATGTTATCATGTGTATGCATGTATGTATGTATGCATGTATGTATGTCTATAGGTGTATTGTATACATATGTATTGTTTGTATGTATACGTATATGTCGTATACATATAAGTGTGTATGTGTGTGTATATGTCTATATCATGTCTATGTATGTGTGTATGTATGTCTATAGATCTATTGTATACATATGTATTGCTTGTATGTACATAGCACACACACACACACACACACACACATATATATATATATATATATATATATATATCATGTTTATGTATGTATGTATGTATGTATGTCATGTACATGTACATGTCTATATATGTATGTATGTATGTCTATAAATGTATGTATGTATGTATGTATGTATGTATGTATGTATGTATGTATGTATGTATGTATGTATGTATGTATGTATGTATGTATGTATGTATGTATGTATGTATGTATGTATGTATGTATGTATGTATGTATGTATGTATGTATGTGTGTATAACACTTTTGGTCCCTGAGCTAACTGGAATTAACGGGAAAAGATAACAGTCGTTAGAAGGATGAACCAAAATTGTTACAAAATGACACAATTTCATAACACTTTTGGTCCCTTCTCCTAACCGCCGGTAACTGTTTCCGTTAAGTCCAGTTAGTTCAGGGGTATTTTAGTTAATTTAAATATAATTTGATAAATTATTTATTTAATAATTTTAATATTATATATATAATTTATTTAATAATTATTAATAATTTAAAAACAATATAATTTAATAATTCTTAATAAATTAAAAGTAAATTTATATTAATTTAAAAAAAAAGATATTCTTCGCAAATCCGTCGGTAATCATCGACGGATAATTTCTCTCGGCAATTACCGACGGAATCTCCGTCGGAAATCCGTCGGTGATTTTACTGAATTTTCTAAAAAAAGGATGGGCATAAAGCCCTAATTTCTTTAATTTATCGACTCGCTCGATTTCCCTCTCCTCGCTCAATATTAGAAGTGGAATATTACGGTGTAGGCTATTGTGTTGTAGTTTTGTTCAAGTGTACATAGTTTGATAGTCCGAGGGGAGTTATAATCGACCCTAAACATCAGTTGGTTGATATCGAATACATGTTCAGATTCAGAGGTGAGGACTATTACGTCCTAGCATCACAAGCGGAACAAGTGTATTACACATCCTATCCTTTAGGCAGTAAGGATTTAAAGGACTGGTGAGCTGTTGTGAAGACCAATGCCCGTGGAATATATGAAGTTATAGAAAGGGCTATCGATGACTTGGATGATGATAATGTGGATGGAGAACCGTTCTTTCAAATTAACGAACGGGTAACTCATAATACCAACAATTGGGTAAATAAGGACCTCGATTTTGTCCCTCTTGTCACTGGGGAGGTCAACGTAGTCGCCACAAATGACGAATCTAGCGACGAGGAAGATGCATCAGATCATAAAGCTAGCGACGAGGAAGAAGAATTTGAAGACGTGGACGATGATTCAGATAGCGAAAACGAACCTATGTTATCTGATCACTCGTCTCATGACTAGCGTGCCTTTATTATGTAGACATTATTCATAATAATTATATCCTTATATGTTTGTACCCTTATATTTTTGTGTCTTATGATTTATGTACACTTATATCTTTGTATGCAAACCATTCTCTTTTTTAAACGGTGGGACACGGTTGTAGGGGTAGGGGTAGAGGCTCTAGTAGGGACAGTAGCAGCTCCGCCGGGCGTGGTGACCCCCACGCCTACGAGCTTAGGGAGGATTCCGAGTTCATTCCAGCTAGCGATGAGGGACTAGATCAGATCCACCATGAGTACGTGCTTGCGATGTCGTCGTCTGGATCAGGCTCGAGGGTTAGAGGCCCCAATATTGCATCACAGATGCCTCGTCATCCGAGTCAGCGATTAACGATTGTGTTACTGCCGACGGGTAAGTAGATGTGATATATTATTTATTATAGTACATAATAAACCGATCCTAATTTTTTTATGTTGTATATTTTGCAATTGTGAAGGTTTAAGGATATGCAAGTGGTCCGGACGGCCACTAGCATCTTTCGGTCCATGTTCTCTGGTCCATGGGCTCATTATAGGGATGTCCCTGAGGAGCACTTTGCACGGATGATGGAGCATTTACGGATATGTATTTTACCCCATTTAACTAATTAGGTGGGTTTATTTTTACTTAATCCAAACAATGTGTATGCAGATGTATTATAGTTGGCCTCCTGATATGAAGGCCGACATATTACTTGCATTCCGGCGTACCCTGATGAATAGGTACCGGACATGATGAGAGATGTTCGTAAATGGGTCATTGAGAGGGCTTTAGCTATTGATGGTGTCCGATTTGACCATCATGACTACACGGTTCTTAGCGCACACTCCCAGAGTGGATCCCGCATGAGTTTTGGGTCCAGATAATTGATCAGGTATGTTTTGTTTTGAATACTTGTATCTGGTTGTACTAGGATTTATATTAATTTATGTCTTGTTTTTAACCGGTATGGAACACCAACGCGTTTAGGCGTATATCTAGGTCCAATACGGCCAATCGGGCCACCACGTATGAGGGGATCATCCACACACACGTGCATTAGTACCGCTATGCATCAGGACCGCTTGGTAATTTATCATCCACTAGACTAAATGTATATAGTTGATGAATATATATATATACATGATTTTGTTACCTACTAACAATTTAAGTTGTCTATTGTAGAGAGAGGCATGGGGCCGTGAGCCTACTGGTGGGGAGGTTTATGAGAGAACACATTGCACCAACTAGAAGCTTGTACCCGGTGCGACTGTTCCGTCCACATATCCTCTGATCTACATTTACCCGAAGGCGGCTCATATAGCGGTAAGTTTAATTATGTATGTCTAGATTTTTGTTTGTTTTACAAGATAGATAGAAATTATAGCAAACTTAGTTTGGGTTTCCATTGTTGAGCAGACAATATGATTGTTTTGATAAAAGCAAGTAATGGATATGTTCACATTACAGTTGAAATACCGCTGAATTTTCTATAGGTTAGTTAACAATGTCTAATTTGGTAAATTGTAGGGTAACTATTCACAGGTTAAGGAGGAGGAGTACTCAGACTTAGATCCCGACATTGTTCCTCTCAATGATGCCGAGTTGTGGGAGCGTAATGTCGGAGGACGACATAAAGGCCGCCTGTTTGGATGGGGGACCAGTCAGGATCCCTATTATGCCATGTCCGGTGATTCAGGTGTCAGGACGAGCAGGAGCTCGCGTGACCATCGCGATATGGAGGTATGTTTGTCAAATGTTGTCTAACATTGCTATATGTTTGTCAAATGTTGTCTAGCATTGTTACATGTTTGTCAAATATTTAATTTCAGATAGATGGGCTAAAACGGAAGTTAGAGGAAGATAGAGCAGCGACGCTCCGGTTGCAGGAGCAAATGAAGGCGGTTGAGGCCTTCATGAAGAAGTTTCAAGATCAACCCCCCCCGGTTGTAGGATAGTTTGATGTATTAGCGATATTTGTATATATTTTTTTGATAATTTTACGTTTTGGAACGACGTTTTATTTTTAATTTTTGGATATTAAATGAAAAATGGGCAGGCTTTGGCTGTAAACGAACCGAACGTTCAGCGAACCATTCGTGAACCGTTCGGCGGGAAGTTCGTTTATGTTGGTTTATTTAATAAATGAACGAACATGAACATATTTTTTTGTTCATTTTGTTAAATGAACGAACATGAACAATGGTCTTGTTCGTTCATTTATGTTCGTGAACGTTCGTTCATTTATGTTCATTAATGTTCGTTCGTTTACGTTCGTTTATGTTCATTCATTTATGTTTGTTAATGTTCGTTCGTTTACGTTTGTTTATGTTCATTTATGTTTGATTGTGTTTATTTATATATATATATAAACATATTTATATAATATGAAATTAATATGTAAAATCATGAAGTAAATTGATCTTTTAGAATTCATTTTTTATACCTCCAGGCTCATAAGCTAACTCGGTTTTTCATTTTGTAAAACTATTTTTTACGAACAAATGATGAGTATGGCGGTTGTTTAATATTCATTTGTGTTCGTTCGTTTATGTTCATTTAAGTTCGTTCGTTTACGTTTGTTTATGTTCATTTAACTTTGTTCGTTTACGTTCGTTTATGTTCAATTAAGTTCGTTCGATTACGTTCGTTTAGCTCTTAACGAACGAACATAAACGAACACGAACAAACAAATTTTCTTAATGAACGAACATGAACACAAGAAATTTCGTTCGTTTATCGTTTGTGTTCATTCATTTGTTCGGTTAAGTTAAACGAACGAACATGAACAAACCTCCGTTCGTGTTCGTTTGGTTCGTTTACAGCCCTAGGTTTTGTACAGGTTTTAAACTGGAAATTATCAACTTTTAATTATTTTTTTAATAAAAAATTATTTCACGGACGGATTACTGATGGATCATCTGTCGGTAATTGTTTTTAATTTTAATTTTTTAAATACCTAATCATTCTATTGGAAATCCGTCGCTAAATCTGTCGAAAATGATCCGTCGGAAACCTTGTCCGTCGGTAATCCGTTGGTGATATTCCGCCGTCGGTACCATCGGTGATCCGTCGGAAAGTCCACGTCGTCGGTGATTCATCGAAAACCCTAATGTCGACCATATTATTTGCGAGGGCTTATTTTCGACGGATTTTGCCGTCGGTGATTACCCTCTGTTTTGTAATAATGGAATCATGGATTTAATAGAATACCAATAGTGTAATAGGTGGTGGTCCATGTAAATAGAAGTACCAATTGTAGATTTTTTTTTCCTTTGTAATGTTGTGGAATCAATGATGAATTGGTATATTTGACCAATTTAATGGTTACTCTACATAGAAATTGTTATAACAAGTGGAAATATTATAATAATAAAGAATTTATGTGGCCTCAAAACCTTTTAGGCTAACCCTAGTTACACCCTTAAATATGTGATGACATTAGAACCCTAACTGAAACTTTGTTGAAGAAAAAACTATCATATAGCTTACCTAAATGGTTTCGTTTATCTTTCACGAGAAATGCCAACAACAAGAACAAGAGGAATCACAAAATTCTCTCTATCAAACAGTAAAATAATGCGGTATCAAAACAAAAATCACAAGTTTGATGCTTAAATCATTTCACAAACAAATTAACTGATCGCAAAACCAATGGCCTTAGCCATCGATACCAAATCCTTTGATGTACAACTAGTTGACTGAGTGACCACCTTTTACCAACGGGTGTGCTTCGCCAATATCAATACGTGGTACTCGAGAGCTGTGTGTCATTGGTAATAAGCCCGTTGGCACCGTCCTCTATCAGGGTGAGAAAACTTCATATTTTCTTAAGAAAAAAGTTACCACTTGAAGAAGTAAACTTGGAGTTGAATGTATTTCAGTCTTTTCCTTGTTGGCACTCAAATGAACATGCAACTAGTCTTGATTTTGAAGTTAGAACTAATGCATATGTCTCAGAAACTGGTCCAAGGAATTTGAAGGGCAAATTAATTAAAGCAAGTAGAAATGTATGCCAAGAAGTTGTCCTTTTTTGCTGGAGATGGCCACCACCATGCATGTGCGTATGATGCATGCTTGCTAACTTCATATATACTCAGCCTTGATCTCTCAAATGAGAATGTTTGTTTCCACAAATGGAGGCTAGCTAGCTACTCTTGAAAATTGGAGATCCGAAGGGTTGCTTTTTTGAGCAGTTGATGAATTCTTTCAAAAGCTGCCAAAGCAATCATTTTACCCCATTTCATACTCATCCTGCTGCACCCATATCATGTTCTTTTGCCTGTTTAATTCATTATGAAGAAGAGACTTTATCAGGAATGCCTATACGCACGATTCTTCTGATTACCAAACAATCGAATTTTTGAATTTTATATATTTTGATAAGAATTATTTCAGTAATTTCGTCCAAAAAGAAGTCAATTGTTAGTATGAAATCATTTTTTTTTTCCTTTTTTAACTTGAAACTGTAGAGCTGATTTCATCACATTTATATAAAAACGAGTCGATTTGTCAATTGATAACCTTCCATGACTCGGAAACGTGTATTGGAAAGTTGCACTGTATTTTGTGAAGGCAGTGCCTTCACATAATATAATTTCCTCACCATCTCATGAAAAAGGGTAATCCAGATGAAAATCAACCATATAATCCCCTTAGGGCGCGTTTGTTTTGCGGGATTGGAATGGAATGGATCGGATTTCGAGTAAGGATTTGGATCTGGAGGGGTTTGAAATCCCGACCCATTGCAAAGGAATTCCAAATCCATAAAAGTACATGATTTTAAAGAGGTCAAATGATTTCAAATCCGGTCAACAAATTTCATTCCTGCAAACCAAACACAGGATTGGAATGGATTTGAAATCCAAATCCCTCCAAATTCATTCCAATCCTGCAAACCAAACGCGCTCTTATTTTACAGACCTAATCAATGTTACAAACCTACACACCACATGAAAAAATACAGTATTTATATAGTATTGTTTCATATATGAAACGTTTCAAATTTATATGTAAAACAATTCTAAACATTTTACAAAGAAAACAAGATTGTATAAATGTTGCATTTCTATATATATGTGTATATATGTAGAGGGAGCCTCAAACGAGAAAACTAACTATTTAAGAAAACAAGAAAACAGCAAATCATATACAAAATCATATATGATTTTACATTGACTCGAAAAAAACGGACGCGAACGACTTTAGCCGCGACCTAAAGTCGCGTGCGAAGTCGCGTGAATCATATATGATTTTGTACGTGAATCATATATGATTTTATATGTACTCGGCCATTTTCGTGTTTTCTTAAATAGGTATTGTTCTCATATGAACCCACCTCTCTCTCTCTCTATATATATATATATATTGTGAAAAGTTCATATAAAAAAAAAACTCAATATCGCAAGAAGCACCACAATTCGATATTTGAGAATACCTAAATAAGTTGAGAAGCACCTCATTCTATATGGTTTGTTCATATATATATATATATATATGTATATATATATATGTATAGAGAGAGAGAGAGAGAGAGGGAGGTTCAAGGGAAAACCTCAAAAAAATGGAAAACTGAGGAACACTCAGGCAACCCTTGATCTGGACGTTATGCACTTGTGCATACAAGTAAATAAGTTTTTTTTTTGGTTTTTATGCGCATGTGCATGATGTACTTGTTTATATGCACGTGTGCATGTTACAAATTACTTGTATGCACAAGTACATAACATCTAGATTAAGGGCCACCATGGTGTTCCTCAGTTTTTCGTTTTTTTGAGGTTTTCCCCTGTACCTGACCCTATATATATATTCAAGGGAGAACTCCATAATTTGTAATAATCGTAAGATTTAATCTCAACCATAAATCAAAGGATAATTTAAGAAATTAATAATTTTGGTAATTTTGACGTAAAATTTTACGTAAAGGACACTTTAGGTACTTCAGAAATCTCATCTCTTTCCTCTCCCCTCCAGCACGAACATTATGTTTTGTGATACCCGATGTATAGACGTTGCAATACATTGATCATTCTCTTTATATGCCCACATATACCTACCGATACCTACTCTATACATGATGTGATATCCACTATATACACTATGTGATACTTTGAACACCGTGATTAATTTGTGATGTGGGAATAACACACTGTGATCACCGAAGTTGGGAAGGAAGTAACTGGAATACAGAGAGAAAATAAGGGGGGGGGGGGGATTTTTGGGATTTATTATTATGTAAATGGGATAATTAAGAAAAGTGATTCATATGACTAAAATACCGTTTTAGCTTATTTAAGAAATTTTCTTAACCATCTTAAATGGTTGGTTCATATTGAATCTCACGGTTATCACAAATTATAGAGTTATCATTTGTTTAGACCCCTATATGTATATGTATATGTAGAAGAAAGTTCAAATGAAAACTCAATTTTCATTGTGCACATGAGAACGAATTTCGGCCTCTCCATCTCTATTTATCCAACAACTCATATTAAATAGAGTTTTTAATTAAAATTATTAATTAAGAAGATTAGGGTTAAAATGAAAGATAAACTCATGCCTACAATTTTTGACTTTTGTTTTTAATTAAAAACTTTTACCCACTTAAAGTTTAAAATAAATTATCTAAAAAATTACTAATATTTTAATCAAACAAATTAAATAAAAAAACAACAATTTCATTTTCGTCGATATGACATCTATCTCGATATAATTTTATTTATTGTTTTAACCATTTTTTTACGTGAAATGTTATATATGTGTTATATTCATTATAAATATTGATGTACGTTCAAATGTGTACAACGCCTCGACACCATAAGTCCGTAACTCGACATCATCTTCTTCAACACTTTCTTCAACGTCATAAGGGATCACGTTCTTCATCACAGTAACCCAACACCCATCGAGTCGAATCGATAATCTATCAAGCTTCAGTTGTGAATCGGTGAACAAAAGAGAGTGTGTCATGTCTCCACACCTTCACGTGTCATTCATGTATTATTCATTGTAACAACCCAAACTCACATCATAAAGCAAAACCAACTTTAAAAAAATAACAACGCCAAACGGCCCGAAACAACCACTAGAATTCAAGGTTTGCAGAAAGGCAACCTAGTACACAACTGAGAATACCAAGGTCATGAATCGACCAATAACGGCCTGAACACAACACTCTCCCTCTCCATCCTTAATTGCAATACTTTCTTACGACCTAGCGAGTTCATAGCTTTCATGCAAGACAACATACTAGTTTGAAATTATTGACACATTTGAAATTCGACGAGTACCGCAATACGATACAAGTTTGAGTATAGACGACACTACACCGACATAAATGGATAGCCATGCTCGACGATCTCGAGGATCGTCCTTACTCGACCCCACAATGAAATAAACCTTATCCAATCAAAATAGATATTGGCACAATTGAAAATACTTTTTAAGAAATCTTTACTCATGCAATATATGAACTTATGACAGAATTTCTTATATTGAGTGAACCAGTCAACTTTCACCCTTGCTGGCATGACAAACATGTCCATACCAGTCTCTCTTGTAAAA
The DNA here is from genome assembly GCA_954870635.1 of Arctium minus. NCBI lineage: Eukaryota > Viridiplantae > Streptophyta > Magnoliopsida > Asterales > Asteraceae > Arctium > Arctium minus. The sequence continues at coordinate 36,433,832 of OX941087.1, read as the reverse complement.
CCACCCAGTTAAATTATATTATATTTTCCATAAAAAATTAACTCATTTATAAAAGAAGTGAAATAGTTCTCAAGTTACAAAGTTCAAAATTTAACACACCGCGCAACAAAATTGCCCTTCCCGATCCAAACACACGTTTACATGCGTGATCTCATTTCCAAAAGGAATGACTCGCAAGAAGCACACACACACCAAAATATCTCATAAGAATTATATGAAGGACTCCAGCAATTTGTTTGAAACACAATGCATAAGACTCACTTGACATTGAAGGCTATTTACTCTAACAAGGCCAATTGTTTGCACGCACTAAAATTTTATCCCAGACTCCCTACTTCTGACCCACCAGTCATGGTCCTCACATTTGCCACAACCCCGACACCAACGCTTCTCAACATACTTGAATGTCTCAACTACTAGTTACCACCGCGACTAAAGATTCGCAAATCATGCGTCCTCACTATGACCCGAAACAACTTACCAACAACAGCTCAATACATCCGATCCTCACTCTACTTTATCAGTCAACACTGATATCTTCTCTCAACCACCCTTTAATTAACTACGGATTCAAAAGCCTTAATTCTATCCTTCAATTCATAGGGTTAACACTCTTTTGATTCCCACTGATCGACATAACAAACTACCAAACCGGAGACTCCCTTGAAGTGAAGAGCTTACCTCCAACTGCTATTCTTTCCACTTTGGACCCAAGAGGTTCTTCCTCAAGATGAGATATCTATACCCCGCACAATACTCATCCCAAATGGTATTAACCCTAAAGTCAATAGCGAGCTCACACAGAACGTCAAACCAATGTTATCATTTCGCTGATAGAACTCACTACCCCAAACTACTCCCATCGATTATCTCAACAATAGTAATCGAGTACGCCCATACACCTGTAAATTCATAATGGCATTGGCCAGTTGTCATTCTAAATTTACCTTACATGAGAGTCCTCACTATCGTTATCATGACTCTCGATGATTAAAGTCTTCCTTAAAGTCTTCCTAAATCTCAGTTGTGTCCCCCTACTCTACATTTTAAGTTTAGGACCATCCGGTCACCTAAATCCCTTAAACTATGGATCTGATACCAATTGTAACAACCCAAACTCACGTCATAAAGCAAAACCAACTTTAAAAAAAATAGCAACGTCAAACGGCCCGAAACAACCACTAGAATTCAAGGTTTGTGGAAAGGCAACATAATACACAACTGAGAATACAAGGAACTAAAACTAAGATGGAGGTCTTCTAACCCAACTCTGGCCCACACCTTCTCCTTACCCATGCTCGATCCTCCTGCCTCCCACCTACTTGAAAAGCTTTTTAATATTTGAAAGAACGAGGGTTAGACCGAAGGTCTAATGAGTCCCCTCTAACAACAGTTCGAAATACATGGTATACAAAAGTTTATAAATAAATCAACCCATTCAGTTTCGTAAACATAAACTGCGTTTATAAACTCGCTTCTGGCACACACTACCGTTACTCGAAAGTGACAGCGTGTCTGGCTCATACTGCCTTAGCTAGGGGACACCCCCAATTGGCATAAACGGGACACACCCCCCAGTATGAGCACAGGCAGGCCACACCCCCCAACTTTGGCCATACAACTCACAACAATGTATGCATACATTTAATCGATAATAAAAGCATAAACCATGTTTACAAGAAAACTCGCATGTATAAAGCTCATGTAAATCAAGATATGATTTAATGTAAATTCCACATGTAATAAACCGCTTTAATACAATAAAGCATTTAGTTAGAAAAACTCACATTTGGTCCTCACTTACTTCCTCGATCTAGCGATCCCACAACCTACGATAACATCGGTAATAAGGTAAGACACCCTCTCTAAATTTGCTAAATTAGAGAGCTAACGGTTACTCTTTCTCTCTCTCGGGTCACAAGGTCTCACACAAAACTTGGACTACCGATCACTCAAGAAACACAAGTTTCTCTCTGAAGGTTACTGGACACCAATCCCGACCAATCCCGGTTCGAAGAAGGTCCCGGGTAACTCCCGGTTCACTCTCTCTCTCCCTCAGGCGCCCCGACTCCCGCCCCCCCCCCCCCCGCTTGGGTTCTACGCTCGCCTCCCAGGTTTAGCACCTCCTAGGCTCTCCCGACTCCCGGGCTCATGGCCCGGGTTCCACCTATCTCCCGGGATCACCCGGTTAACAAGACCCAGGGTCCCCCAGCTATAACAACACCCAGGCTTCCCCAGTTGAGAGTTCCTGGGGTTGCCCGGTAGGGAAGCTCCCACCCGAGTCGAGAAGGACTACGGCGGCACTGTTTGCGCAACCCCCCGCAGACGACGACGATTTCTGGTGCCGAAACCACCATACCTCAACACCCATCGAGACTTCATAGTTTCCTTAATCCCCAACGATTAGCAACGAAAAGCAAATCAAAAATCAAGGGTTTAACCCTCATATGCTTAAAATAAACATCAAACTACTTCCCCCTAATCCAATCAAGCTTAGACAGGAAATCAAACCTTCCACCATTAACAAGCATCAATAATAGAAAACTTACCTTGAAGTTGATTGCTTTAACTTGAAGAACGATTGCAACCTGCTCCTTTGATTTCTTTTCTTCAAAATCACCCAACCAAGATTTCACCCCTTTATCTTTCTCTGTTAACTCCTAGCCGCAACAATACAACAATGAGAAAATAAGGAGAGTTGTAGGGTTTAACCCCTTTTTTCTCATTTTACAACTAACCCCCTCCTACTTTTTGGCTTTAGGTTTTCACACCACCAAACTTCCCTTATTTACATAAAAAGGGTTATAACATTCATCATGAATAATGTATCATTCAGGATAAATAATACAACATTTAAGGTGAATAATACACGATTCATGAATTCATGTATTATTCAACATGAATGTTGTATAATTCATACTGTATTATTCATCATGAATAATGAATGAACGTCCACATTTGTTATTCATACTGAATTTGGGACACTCGGGGATGCGCATACATATTCATAATGAATTAAACCAAATTTTAGTTGTGAATCGGGAAACAAAATAGAGTGCACCATGTGTCCACACCTTCACGGGTCATTTATATATTATTCATCATGAATAATGTATCATTCAAGATGAATGATACAACATTCGGGGTGAATAATACACGGTTTATGAATTTGTGTATTATTCATTTTGAATGTTGTATTATTCATCCTGAATATTGTCTTACTCATCATGAATAGTAAATGGACGTTCACCTTTGTTATTAATATTGAATGTGGACACCTGGGGACGAGTATACAAATTCATAATGAATATAATAACATTTCACGTAAAAAAACGTTTAAAATGAGGAAAAACTATATCCGGATGAATGTCATGTCGAAGAACATGAAATTCTCGTTTTTCTTATGTAATTTGTTTGATTAAAATATTAATAATTTTTAAGATGATTTATTTCTAACTTTAAAGAGGTAAAAAAAATTTAATTAAAAAAGAAAATAAAAGGTCAAATAAGGTAGGCGTTGGCGTTGATTCAAATTTTTAGTTTTGTCCCTAATCACTTCTCAGTTAATATTATTATGTTTTAACCCTTGATTAGTTTTCTCTGTTTTGATCAATGACTAAGATTGGTTCTCACGTGCACAATGAAAAATGATTTTTCATTTGCACCCACCCCTGTATATGTATATGTATATGTATATGTATATGTATATGTATATGTATATGTATATGTATATGTATATGTATATGTATATGTATCATTAGTATTGCCGTTTACAGTTGTCAAGTCTTGTTCTTAACGCGGTGCTCAGTCACATGAATCTTGCATCTTTCGTGGCTTTGAGATTTTTACCAAAACATCATCTCTTCTTCTTAGTTCTTCGTTTTATAGATATAAAAATATGAGAATTTGCCAAAGCATGAATCAAAAACATTTGGACTCAGAGCTTCTGAGCCTTCTAAATACTTTCTTATGGACCTACTCGTTTTGAGCTTGGATGCAATTGTGTCTTATCCGTTAGCGTTTGCAACTGCCTTCCAATTACATGTTAACCGTCAAACTGCCCATAATCGTTGATCCCTCTTATAAATACATAAACGATTGATCTGGGAAATATAAATACCGGAGTTTATACCTTAAAAGGAAGGTGACTTTTCTGGATTATCCAGTATTAACTTTGTGCAACCTAGGGCACTATAATTGTCGAAATATAATATTTGTAAATTGTATTTCATACGTGATCCAGGAAATATCCATGTGATTATAATCACAAAAACCCATATCTCTACCCAACACATGTCCACTAGGGGTGCTCAAATTTCTGACCAACCCAACCAACCTAACCCGAAAATACGCAGAAAACTCAAACTGAGATAACCCAAACTGCATCTATTGGTTGGAAACGGGTTAGGCATAAAGTAACTTGGCCAACCCGATAACCCGACTAAAGCTTGTACGTTTTTATTTTATTTTATGGTTTTAGACTTTTAGCGGCTTTTCTTTCTCTCAATTCTCAAGTATTACTATCTTAGTCATAATTTATATTTGTCCATGAGATCACGCCGATTGAAATCACACGAATCTAACCTTCAAGTCTTCAAAAATCTTCAACATCAATCGAATCAAGAACCAAGAGGTACTCTTCTTCTACTCTTCTATTCTCTTGTTAGCCTTATATTTATATTTTGATTTTGATTTTAGTTTCTTTAAACATAAATCACTTATTAAGATTGTAAAATTATGTATTAAAGTTTTAACCCGATCAACCCAACCTAACCCGCACGGTTTGGGTTGGGTTGGGTTAGGTTGCCTTTTTGATTGGGTTGGGTTGGGTTTGAGATTTCTCAAACCGGAAACATTGGGTTAGGTAGTTCGAGTGCCTTCAACCGGCCAATTCAACCCGTAAACACCCCTAAATTATCTACAATACAAAATTTTAGAATACTCAAATCTCACAATATCACCTCAAATTCAATTGTTGTTCCTTTTGATAACAATAAACCTTTATATAAACTTGGCGTATCTTAATTAATTTCATAAAATCCTGAAAAACCAATCCAACAAACTCACACAATGATAAGAGAGACTTGACAAATATGTATAATATTATATTTGTGAAAGATATTTGTTGGGTGGCATAGGGAGTGTTTGAGATTGCTTATTAAAACTCCTTATTGACTTATTAGCTTTTCCACACTGCTAATAAGCTATTTTGAGTGTTTGGGTAGGAAAAAAAATAAAAGGGCTTATAGCTTTTCCACACCGCTAATAAGGAGTTTTTGATAAGTTAAACCATTATGACTCGTCAACTTATTTGAAACAACTTATGACTTTTTTGGTTATTTTACATGTATAAGCAATCCCAAACACCTCTAAATAACAACTTATTAATTTATTACGTTTTGGTACCACAATAAGCTAATTCAAACACTTTTTATAAAACTCCTTTTTATCACTGCATAAGTTAATAAGCACTTTAAAAAAAGCATAAGTTGTTTTAAATAAGCAATCCCAAACACCCCCATAAAAAGCATGTGGTGTATTTACAAAATGGAAGAATGGATCCCTGACCAGGCAATGATTGTATCACCTCCACCATAATATCGATTTTATTTCAGAACAAACTCCGATTTTGGTCCCTGATGTTTGTTTGTTTCTTTGAAAGAGGGACCTATGGTTTCACAATTCAAGTTTTGGTCCTCATGATTTTGATTTTACTCTGAAAGAGGGACCTGGACACTAACACCGTTAAAAAACTCCGTTAGAGGCAAGGGCATTTTCGTCCAACCATATTTTTGTCCCATTATGCATTTTTCTTTGTTTTTTTCTTATTTTTGTAAAAACCGTAAAAAATTAAGGACTTGTACTGTAATACACAGACACACACACCAACAAGACACAGGGACCAACTCTCGTCGTCCTCCCTTTAAACCTCAGGTGAGCATCTTCGTTTAGTATCAAAGGACCACCAACATCACCATGAGACCATCCTACCCTCCTTTATGTATTTCCCAAGACCATCACCAGCCACCACCATTATCACCACGACCATAGGGACGAGGCTTTCTTTCTGTTTCTCATTTTCAAGATCATTATTTGTCCTAATTCTTCTCAAACTCATAACTGATTTGGGTGATTCAGGCTTACGAGTGTTTAGCACATAGAATGAGAATAATCTGGTTTGTAACTCCACCGGTCAAACTCATCGCACAGGGGAAGGAAACATTCAGAAAATTATAGGGACGTTGATCGTTCCTGGTGATGGGAGTAGCTAGAGACAAGGACAATTCACAGGGACGATTCACAAGAATGATGATCACCGATTCATAGGGATGATTCACTGCACACCTGTCCATCCCATATCTTAATTGTGACCCATCACCACTGGCGCCCCTTTAAGGCTTTTTAACCCATCACCACCGTGACCCACCATTTACACCGTGAAACTCTTCCAAATCGTCCATGTGATTTCCTGATATAAGAAATCTCAATGTCAATCATCATCGGTTGCAATCGAGATTTTTTCTACACAAAGGACATGTTTTTTTTCTAGATTTTTGTTGTAATCGGTTGCAACTGTTAGAGGGTTTTTTTTATCTCCAGTGTTGTCTCTCTGTGTGTATCTACATGTACATATCTAGATTTTGGTTGCAATCACAACAAAAATTTAGAGATGTAGGAAGGGAAAAAGAGGGACAGTGGAGGGGGAAATGGTGGTGCCGAGAAAAAATGGTTGGTGATAATGTCCCAGAGGGAGGTAGGGTAGGTTGTCGCCGACGGTTTGATCCCTCGTTATTTGGTCTTTGTCTTTGTCTCTGTATGTGTGTGTGTATATATATATACATATATTAGACTTAATAAAATATGTCAAAAACTTTAATAAATAGTTGTTTTTTTTAATAAATAGTTATTTACAACACAACTCCTAAATTTTTATGGCTTTTATAAAAACAAGAAAAAACAAAGAAAAAGTGCAAAAGGGGGACAAAAATATGGTTGGACCAAAATGCTCCTTCCTCTAACCGAGTTTTTTAACGGTGTTAGTGTCCAGGTCCCTCTTTCAGAGTAAAATCCAAACCATGAGGACCAAAACTTGAATTATGAAACCACAGGTCCCTTTTTCAAAAAATCAACAAACCTCATGGACCAAATTTGGAGTTTACTCTTTATTTCATAAAGGGGTATCTGAATCTCTTTGAGTGTTTGTCGATTAATCTTATGTGTCCGATTCAAAATAAATATTCAAAATTAAAAAGACATAAAATTTTGGTAGTATGTAATTATACATTTTCCAATAAACTAAAGGACAATTTCACTTTTAATTATAGAGAGAAATTCTCGTTACCTCATAATTAAGGATAGAACGAAAAAATAGATTTAAAAGTGAACATTAGTTTGTGGAAAATTAAAATAATAATGTAGACATTATTCTAAGACGGATATAATAATAATTAAGCAGTAATTAATGAGATTGAAAATAAAAATAAAAATTTGATTTTATAACACAAGCCCAAACTTTTATTCTAAGTTAGAATGGGGGTAATGAAAAATTCATTCCCATTGTTTATTTCTTGTTATTTTCATTTTCTTACCTAAACCAAATAATTGGTTAACAATTAACCAAACTTTCATTTGTTTGAGGGGATATCAACATGTGAACACTAAAAACAAATTCAATATCTTATTAGTTTAACTATTTTAACTGTTAGTATCAATTTTTTTGTTTATTTTAAGAAATGTGTAACTTTTATATAAAAATAAATCACTACTAAAATTAATCGTATTATCGACGGCTGAAACAGTCGGTAAACCGTCGGGAAAAGGCTTTAGCGACGGTTTTTCGACAGGAATGACTGTTGGTAAAAAGCTGGTCGGTAATATTTAGCGACTTTTTTCCGACGACAACTACCGACAACTTACCGACGGTTCCAGTTGCCGACGGTATTTACCTATTAAAAATAAATATAAAATAAAATGAAAAAACCAACCGTCGGTAAGCCGTCGGTATATCACCAATTTTTCCGACGGTTTTCCGACGACTTATTAAAAATAAATAAAAAATAAAATTAAAAATATACCGTTGGTGGACCGTCGGTAAATACCGACTGTTTTTTGCCGTCGGTATTTCACAATTTTCTAGTAGTGAATTGTATTCATTGATGTTGCGAAACTATGAATCAAAATGTTCCTTTTTGGGAAATACATTCCAAAAACATTGCTTAAAATAAAACAACCTTTCTTTAATTTCTATTTTGGTAGCAAGAATTTGGTTTTGTTAAGACCTTTAAAATAGAACATTTGAATATGGCTTTCATTGTCTACTGGTTTACCTACAGATTATATATTACTTGTTTCCAGTCATATCATTTACGTACTAATCAATCAAATTGAGAATCTGAGAACCAACAACAATAGAAAAACACAAAGTGAAACCTCAACATATTAAACTATACTATATTAATAAGAATATTACTTAAGTATTTAAACCGATCATCATCAAATTAGTTAGGAGAATCAACTGTAATTTGCCAGTAAATCTGAGATCTACGGGTGTTTAATTTATTTTATTTTTTAGAACCAAAATTATCTTATAATATAATTAATTTTTAAATCAAACATTTAAATGAAAAATATCAATATAATTAATTTTAATGTAAATATTTTTTAATTGAAAATTATTTTGTAATATAATTAAATTTTAATTTAAAAAGTATACGAAAGATGAGCATTTTATCATCTTTAAATTAATAATCATATTAATATATTTTTCTCAATTATCTTAGAAGGGTTTCCAAAATGAGTATTTTTTTCCAGTTATTATCTTCAATATCTATTTATGTAATAGATATATGTATGTATATGAATATATGTAGAGGTAGTTTGTTTGGACCATAAATATCCTACTTAGTTGAAAGTTATATAAAGAAATATTTAGTTTTTACTTATTTATTTGTAAAAGCTTTTAATATATTATTTGGGCACAATTTTGATCTAATGGGCTTGGGCCTTGGTTGTTATAGAGCTAAGTATATGATGTGTGTTTAGAGATGATTAGGGTTAGAGAGGTGATTAGAGAAAATTAAGTGTGCACCTAATAGGTTTTAGAGAGAGTTTTGCTTTTCAATCATATGTTTGTAACTCTCTTTCAATCATTCAATACAGATTAATCGTTTGATACATTGTTACTTGATCGTTACTGGGATTCACAATTGGTATCGGAGCAGAAAGACGAAGATTTAATTCAAAAAGGTATTAATTTTTCTCAATTTTTTCATTCGGTCGATAACTTTTGATTGTGTTCTGGGTTGTTCGATTTTTTGCAAAATTATTGAGTTTAATCGATTCCATTCTAATTCGTTTGGTTAGTTAAATTTTTGGTGAAGTATCATTGCTTAATTCGAATTACTGAAGGCTAATTCTTAAATTTTTAATCTGGAATATTTTGGTCTCTGTTCTAGAAATTTCATAATTTTTTTTATCAAAACCCATAATTTTTGGTCTAAATCAAGTTGGGTTCATTGTTTTTGGCGTTAGTTTATTGTTTAGGGTTCATTAGAATTGCATCAGATCCATTTTTGTCAAAGAATTTAGTCGACTCCCGCTAAAGTTCAGTGTACCCGGATTTGGTTTAAATCCGGGTGTTTTTTCGAGGCTCTGATACCAATTGTAATTCCCAATGCAAGTATAATAATCAAAGCAATAAAGAATAATCAATGATTTTCATCAAACATGGTCATATGATTATGTAATCGATGAAATTCAAGGTACAGAGAATTTTCTAATTAGTCGTATACCTCTATAATGACCATTAGGGTTTAACAAAGGATTAAGCAACATATATATACCACTTAAGGTATTTACAAAACACACCCCTCTACTTCTATTCAACATAAATTATACCTAACAATATTGTAATTCCCAATGCAAGTGTAATAATCAAAACAATAACGAATAATCAATGATATTCATCAAACATGGTCATATAATTATGTAATCGATGATGTTCAAGGTACAGGGAGTTTTCTAATTAGTTGTATACCTCTATAATAACCATTAGGGTTTAACAAAGGATTAAGCAACATATATATACCACTTAAGGTATTAACAAAACACACCCCTCTAGTTCTATTTAACATAAATTAGACCTAACAATATTGTAATTCCCAATGCAAGTGTAATGATCAAATCAATAACGAATAATCAATGATGTTCATCAAACATGGTCATATGATTATGTAGTCGATGAAGTTCAAGGTACAAAGAGTTTTCTAATTAGTCTTATACCTCTATAATGACCATTAGGGTTTAACAAAGGATTAAACAACATATATATACCACTTAAGGTATTTATAAAACATACCCCTCTACTTCTATTCAACATAAATTAGACCTAACAATCTCCCAATTGAATAGAAGTCCGTATTCCCATCAGTTTGGAATGTATCTTCTCCTGAGCCCGAAATTGATCTCGAAGTGCATTAACGTAGTTCTGTAATCAAGTCTTTCACCAATCAGCTCCATAGTTTTAAGCACAAGTCTTTTGTATTCTTGTTCCAAAGTCTTGAACCTTTTGTCATCTCGATCAATAATAACACGAAGCTTGTCTCTGAGCAAATACAGTGTACCATCTCAGTATCAGGATATTTGACTGAATCTCATAAAGCGTAGTTCACCATTACCATTCTTGTAGGTCATGCCGAATTCAGGATGTTCAAACAATGTGTCGGCAGGTACATTCTATATTTTTGGTAGACTTTGATCTCGCTTGAGAAAATTGATCTTTGTTTGATTGCTTTCCAGACCCATTTGAATGTCTTCTACATAGGCTAGCTTTATAGTACTCTTCATGTAGCGTTTCACAACTTCAAACGCATCAATAATTTTGCGCGGGCGGATGGTTTTGGACTTCATATCACGCAACAAAAACAACAAGTATGGTAGTTCTAGATTTTAAAAGTCGGTCTCTGAGAACTGCCATTTGTTTCCATCATCTCTAGTCACAATGAAATCCAGATACCAAACTCTCAGGAGTCCGGAAGATGAGATATGATCAACAAATTTGATTATGTACTTTTCCTTACAGAACTGATATGTTTACCTTTATTGTTCCGCATGTGAAAGTACTCGATCTGTTTCTGTTTGTTCTTCATCGACCCAATGCCATACACTGCAACCTGATCATACTTCCGAATCCAGTGGGCTAAGATCTTTTTCGGTGTTTCTTCAAGAAAAGGAGTGTTGATCTGGTTGAGTGTTGGCAGTTTCATAAATTGGGGTTTCAGAAGTAGCTCGGTCGGGGAGATGTGACGAAAAAGTGAGTAGAGGGACATTTCTAGAAAATATCTCAGTAGGCTGATAATCTTGTCACAGATGCTCGAATAAGCAGTCATAGTCTCGTTGTTGCATAAATTCTTCATCGTCAAACATGCACAAGTCATTGACTTTAGCTTGAAATGCAACTACTGCTCTTTCAGTGACAACCTGTTCAGTCGATGGATTGACCTATGAAAATGGATCTATGAGAGACCACTCATCCGGTTCATCGATTTACCATTTGTCAGTATCCGCAGGCTTTTCAGCCATCGGATTTGCCTCGTATACAACCAATTCCATGCCCGTACAGTCTGCATGATACTGAATTGTCTATAGAGTGTCTATGGTCTCCATATCCTGTACCATCTATTCTTCTTGAACCCCTTCTAATGCCTTTCCTTGATCTGTTTCAGGTTGTGTTTATGTCCAAAGAACCTCTGTTCTTTTAACCGGATCATCTAGCCTTTGATGTTTCTTCCCCTCATGACGATCGGGATCATCTTGATCGTTATGTGGACGTTTCGAAGAGCTGGCCTGGGTGTGGCAGGAATCCTCAAGTACCTTAACCTTGTTGGAAAGGGTAGATACCAAAGAATGTATGTCGGTAGAGGTGGAACGGATAAGTTTGGTGACATCCCTGAAACTGGGTATGATCTCATCCTGTAACGCAAGAAATTTTGTCCTGCTAATATTTTCTCGCTGAGAACTGGACTATTGGCAAAAAAAGTCCAAGTAGATTGGCATCCTCTTGTGTACCTTGGGATAGGAGCTCGGCATGTAACACGGATTTGAACTCATTGATGCTTGGTTTCGGCTGAACTAGTGCAGATGGAGGTGGAGGAGGTTCAGAGGAAAAAGTTGGTACTTCTGGGAACTTGCCTTTCAGCATTCGGAGCACCGTGTATTGGAACTCCTCAACTGATTGGCACTAAGCATCATAATGTCGAGTAATAGAATTTTCAACAACATGCAAATCCCACCGCAATAGTTGATGTGTAATGATAGAGGGTAACGTAACACCTAGGTCACTTAGGCTTCTAGTTGCAATCAAGGTTGAATCAACCGTGACGCCTACATCTGGCGTTGGAATGTTGATATCCCTAGTAGGACTTCCATCCAATCCTTGTGGAGCACCAATTGTGGGTGACACTATGGTTGTTCCGGTTGGGACACACAGGCTCTCTACTAATGACTTTGTATGTGTCCTAAGATGTATCTGCTCTAGATCTATTCGTGATCAACTGAAATCGATGGTCGGGGCTGGGGCCTATCTGTTTCAATATCTTGACTCTCTGAGTGAGATCCAGTAGCGTATGTGGTATGTCCCCGTGAATATGTGAAACAACCATCTGTTGTGAGATGATTAAGTAGTTGAGTAGGGTTTGTGCATACGCCGTTGGGTCCACAACGTCTTCTTCAATGCCTTGTCCCAACACATGGGGTTCGATAGTAAATGTGACTACCCGGCTTGATGTGGATTTGAGACTCACACGCTCATGGTTTTTTTACTCCTCCATTATCTCGTTCTCACCACACTTTCATTTTCAACTAGAACACCCTCCACTCTCTTTGTCTCTCCATAATCGGTTTGGGAAGAATGTGATGTAGGTGATGATGGTGATGTTGTAGGTAAATAAGGTTGAGGTGAAGAAGGTGTAGGTAAGGTAGGTTGAGATAAAGAAAGTGTAGGTGAGGTAGGTTGAGGTGAAGAAGGTGTAGGTGATGTAGGGTTAGGTGAGGATGGAGTAGGGGGAGGAGAAGGATGACGATCGATGCGAGCAGATATGCGTCGAAATTGGTCATGATCGTCGTCTGACTAAATGGTGTAGGATGACCGAGAGGCGAAAGAAGAGCCCGATGAGGAATGTCCCTCCAATGCATTTCCACTCTTAGTACCGACTAAGGATGGGTCATTAATGACTAGTACTTCATTGAGTGTGGAAGTGGTAGTAGGGTGAGGTTCCGTTTGTGGTACCTCGCTAACAATAGAGTGGTCGTCCACGACACATCCTATGCCATAACCCCTCAAAAAAAATTCTCTGTGTGCACCCTGTCCGGAAGTCCCAATATTCCAAACATTTGGTAATTTCACTCGGGGACCCTAACGTCGAACTGGTCTTGCTCCTGGGGCAGGTCCCACCGGTGTTGGTTGGACCATAGGAGCTTGTTGGCCTTGAAGGTTCCTATATGCTAACACACTAGGTGTCGTTGGACGAGTATAAGCTAGCAAGGCATCAGGTAGTCGCATCGGGACAATGCCAGGGATATCAGGCTTATTGATAATAACGTGCATGGGATGATGAGGGCATACCTGATGTGACGCTCGTGGAGGAATGGTGGGATTGCTGGTCATCAGATGTCGGATGGCAAGCTGAAGGAACCGCATATAAGGAATGAATTTCCTGCGTTTACCCATGTCATTGTCTTGAATGTTCTGGACCAACTCATTCCAAAGTAGGGGGCGTAGTCTACATGTTGATGAAAGGCAATGCCATGGAATATGCGAAGAAAGTTTGCGTTGCACTAATCAATTCCCTTGGTCTTCGATGATAAGCATCGGTTCAGAATTGTGAACAGGGTGTTCCAGATTGGGGTGAGATGCTTGCAATTGAATGAAGAAATTATGGTCAGCGCGACCGCATACCCAAGAGAAATGGACGTCAGAGAACATCCATTGTTCAGAGACTGGCGGATCATATGTGGCTCTCCCTTGAGTGGTAGCAGCTGGGAGTCTGAGGAGATCATGTAGGATGTCTCTAGTCGGAACGAACCGGGTGGTGTCAAGTAGTGCTTCGAGTCTCTCGTTCTGATCGTCCGAGACATACTGGATTGTATGCCACACTTGTTGCAGATAAATCATCGGAACGTCAGCAGTAGCAGTGAGTGCTAGTATAGAGGATGGTCGCGAAGGACCTTAACCACTATGGGATGTCGACTTCTAAAGCCCTCGACATCGAGTGAGTAGTTGTTAGCAACTATTGCAAGTAAGAGTCAGGGCTGATAAGAGCGGCATCAGCAGCTTGATTGGGTGGTTGGTTTGGATTTTCGTCACCTGAGTGTTGTGGAGAACCAACTTGTCCTTGTTGAGCCATTTGTGTACCTGATAAATAAAGAGAATTAGTGAAAATGGAATCAACGTGACTTACAAAACGGTACTTGGACACTCTTCAATCTCATTTGACGATTTGAAAACGGATTAGTGTTAGTGCACAAATATGTTGGATACAAGATCATAGAAGAATGTAGACTAAAGTCAAGACAAGTCTAAGTTCAAGTCAAACTCTCAAGCATAGTCAGAGTCAATTGTAATAAAAGTCAAAGTCATAATGTAGTGTAGTGTGAGTGTTTAGTGGTATAAGTGTTTGTCAAATAGGGATATGACTAAGTGCGGTCAATAGAGTGTTGTACACGTTCATTGTGCTAGAGAGAGAAATATTTGAGAGAGCTTCATATTGTAATCTGGAATTTGAGATAAATGGAAATTGATTGAATTCATTGTGTCATCTTGATTTGCACTGATTGTGGGACACACAATTGGTATCAGAGCAGTGAAAGAATTCAGAAACTTGAACGATTTCAAGATTTGTTGGTCGACACTTCAAGAACTCGCAAAACATCCTGTTCAGATTTGATTTTGCAATCTAGGGACGTTTTTTATCTGATTTTTGTGTCTTTAGACTCGTTTTGTCATCTAGAACAAGTTTAGTATGGGTTACTTTGTCAAATTTACATCTATTTGATGTGAATTTTTTATTTTTGCAAGAATTCAGTTCGAGTTTGTAAACATACTGAATCTTAATCGAGTTGTAATTTTTACTGTTTTAAAGTAAAATTCTTTGGATGTAACCTGTTCAAGACATGAAATCGACGTGATCTGCAAAGTTTCAGTTCAATTGATGAAGATTAGAGTCGAATTCGAGTGAAAAGTTAAAGTTTTTTGTCGAAAAACTCAAGAACACGCTAGATCTGAAGAACACACAAAGGCAAGAACGCGCAAAGGCTAAAGAACACACACATCTAAGAATTTTGAAAAACATGAAGAACACGCAAGCTGTGACGTGCGAGAAGTTGAAACGCGCAAAACCCTTTGTGCAAGTTCATACTGTTCATCTCATTTGTCTTGCGCGAAGTGATCTGCAAAAAGTTTTTGTGTGCGCGAACAAAAAGAGTGGAATTTTTTCTAAGTCTCAAACGCACAGAGTATTGTGTGCGTGAAGTAGGAACTCGCAAGTCCTTGTGTGCGAGTTCTTGTGATTAATCTCTTTGTTGTGCGAGTTTATCATTCTGCGTAAAGTGTGTTTGCGAGTTTACATTTAGCGCAAAATTAAAATTGAATTTTTTTTCTAAGTCTTAAACACGCAACGTGTTTGCATGAAGTGTATTTCAAGGAACCTGCAAGACTTGGTCTGCGAGAACCGAAAACGCGCATAGCTTGATCTGCGCGAACTAAGAACGCACAAGCTTTATCCTGCACGAACTTAGAACACGCAAACTTCTTCGTGCATGAAGTTTTTTGATTTCTTTGGTATGCGAGTTCTGAAACTTGTAAATTTTTTTTGTGATTTTTGAGCGTTGACCAAATTTGACTTTTACAGATCAAACTCACTTCTGAATTTTTGAAGATCATTTCAAACAGTGTAAAGCTAAAGATGACTTCCAAAGACACACTTGCTATGGGCACAGATGTCAAACCACCGGTACTCTTCAAAGGCGAATATGAACAATGGAAAGACTGGTTCTTAGACTTTGTGGATAGGCATGCAAATGGAAATAATATTTTGTTGTCCATCAAGGAAGGTCCAATGGTTCCGATTACCATGGAAATTCCAGATGAAAAATCCTCGGATAGTGAAGATCGGAATATGGACAGAGAACAGAAAAAAAAGACAATGCCTAAAGATCTTTCTCAGTACAAAGAAGAACATATATAAAGCTGACAAGCAAGCTAGATCTCTACTCTTGCAAAGCATACCTAACGAGATCTACATCAAAATAGATAGCTACAAGGCAAATGCAAAGAAGATGTAGGATCAACTACAAAAGATGATGATGGGATCCAAGGTTGGTAACCAGATGAAGGTTGCTAACTGCATTAACAGTTATGAGGAGTTCAAGGCTAAGGAAAATGAGAGCTTAGAAGATACTTATGAGAGATTTGTTCTGTTGCAGAATGAGCTTACAAAGAACAAAGTGAAGAAGAAGCATATAGAAAATAATGTCAAATTCCTTAGCATCCTTCAGCCCGAGTGGAAGAAACATACAAGAAGGATGAAACAAATGAAGGATCTCATCGACATTCCTCTGCATGAAGTGTACGAAACATTAAGGAAGAATGAGGAGGAAGTGGAAGAGAAAAGAGGAGAGAAGAAAAAGGTTGAGAAAGTTGCAGATCCCATAGCCTTGGTAGTAGCTAAGAAAGAGAAAGACAAGAAGGAGAAGAAGAAGAAGAAAGTGGTGATATATGAATTTGCTGAGTCTGAGAATAGTGATTCTGATTCTGATGATGGGGAAAACTTGAAACAAGCCATGTTATTGCTGACCCGTGCATTCTAGAAGAAATTCTACAAGAACTGGGATCAAATAGCCAGAGATATTCGTCAGGATCGAAAAACTATGATCACAAAGAAAGAATCGAAGGAAGAAGGTATGAGGAGAAAAAGTTTGTGGAAAGGAAGCCTGAGGAAAAGTGAAATTTTGTGAATGACTATGGTGAGAAAAAGTCTGATGAGTTGATTAAGTGTTACAACTGTGGTAAAGTGGGTCACTATGCCAAAGACTACCGGAAGCCTACAGTAAGAAACTCAGACTACTACAATAACAAAATTCTTCTGGGAAAACAGAAAGAAGCAGGAAAGGCTTTGATGGTAGAAGATGAATTCTAGCTAGACCACTCAGAAGATGAAGATAAAGATGAGACAGCTCACATGTGCCTTATGGGGAAGGAAGTGAAGTATGATGAATCAGACAAGGAGACTTCCGATGAGGTACAATTTAATTATGAATCTGATTTTCTAAAACAGATGGAAGCTATGATGGTTGAGCTTCAAGACCTTCAAGCTAAACTCAAAAAGGAGAAAAACAGAGTTGCTAAGAAGGGTCAAACAATTTTTTATCTCAACAAGGAACTTGTTGGGAACAAGAACTTGATTGACTCTTTGAACAAGTCTGCTTCTGTTTTTAAGCAACAAAAAGATTGTTTTGAAAATAGGATTTCTGAAGTTGTTTCAAAACTTACAAATTCTGATCTTGAGAAACAAGAATTTGTTCTAAAAGTTCATAAATTGCAGATTGAAAAGAAGAATTTGGAGAAAAATGTAAATGGTTTGGAAGCAAAATTGTATACTCGAGGTCAAATAGATCAAACCATATTTCTAAACACACCAAATGAGGATAATGATGTTAAAGAAAAGTGGGGTATCGGTTACGATAACCCACATTATTTGAAGAAAGCAATCAGAAAACAACTAGCTTTATATAACTTTGATTTTCTACAAACGGCTACCAATCATCATCATTTGAAACCCAAATTTGTTACCAAATCTTCTGATGAAGTTGAGGCCAAAGAAGACAAGAACAGAAAGAAAACAACGGAAATGCAACTACCATTCTGCTATCAAAAGCTGAATGATAGTTTTATTTCTGTCAATCAAAGTTTCTTTCGAATGATTATTTTTAAAGCTATTCTAATAAAGAGTTGGAGGCAAAACCCATTAAAGCCAAAATCTATGTTCCTTCGCTCGTGTTAGAAAGAAAAATCATTGATCTTGAAAACACTTTATCAGATAAAAGAATTTTGGATGATATTGAAAAAGTTGTGTTTTCTACATTAATGAAGAACACTGTTGATAATCCAAGATCTCTAAATTATAGAGAGATAAAGTAGAGAGAGAGAGACAATATGAAGCGCAAAGTAAATCTTCTATTGAATATGCGTGAGTGACTTACAAGACACAAAGACCAAAGGGACTTAAATACCCTTGGTCAATACAACACAGAATAAGCATTCTAAACACATTATTAGACCAAGCCTATAAATACAATGATTACTATAAAAATAGACTTAACAATCTCCCCCTTAGTAATCATTGGCGTTGTGGTCAACAATAACCATATTCTAAATCAGCATGGACCAACTAAGCGACTTTGCGAAACAGCTTCTTGACTTAAAAAAAAAAATCTTCTCAGCATCTTTTAAGCTCTGTTGTCTTTGCTTCCTTAACAAGACTGGACCATTTTTGTAATAAACTTGAACGAACAATTGATTCATCAGCTTGTGCTCTAGACAATGCACCTCTTTCAAATGAACTTGAATAAGCTATGGTGATCGGAGCTTGAACAACAAAAGACAAGTAAAATTGAAGAAATTGAATCTTGAGCAAATCTTGATCAGCAGATAAACAATTGAACTCTATGTCTCTTTATCATCTCCTTAACTTCTCCCCCTCATGACCTTGATGATCTGGATCAACTTGGTCATGCAAATGTTGGAGACGAGACAACTTAAGATCTGCAAAATCAGAATATAGGAGAAAGAGGAGAGGTTTGCGCGACACGTTGGTGGCGCAAAGTGCGTTTTGCGCTAGCTGAAGATGGCGTGAAGTAAGGTTTGCGCTACCAACTGTTGGCGCAAAGCTGACTTTAAAACTTAGAAATTTTACCTGAAAAAATATCATCTTTTAGAAAAAATCTCCTTTTTCACTCCCCCTCGAATAATGCACAAACCCATTTATAAAAGTATGAGAACATAAACAATGTAAACATCAATGTAAAAAGAAAAATATACTGAATATGTATTTTGAAACGACTAAATATATAAAAATTTAAACAGAAACAAATAAAATTCTACTTAGTAAAATATCACAATAAAATCCATCAGATGAAATCAAATGTATGTATTTGGATACAAAAACAAGTTTTATTGCATATCAAGTTAAAACATGTTCAGTTTCAAAAATTTCCATCAATCTATTCAGTGAGCTAGCATGCAAACATCGATTAGCTTCAAGAAAATGCAATTCTAAAAATATAATAGAGAACTTTGCAAATAATCACACTAAGCCATCAAGAATTAAGATTTTCATAAATTTACATGTTTATCACAACTTAAACATATCACCAAGTATCATGAGATGTGTGCTCATTGGCATCTTTTAGCAGTGTGCTCTATGGCATCTTAACACGAGTGTGCTCTTTGGCATCTTTTAAGCTTGTACACTTTTGGCATCTTTTTAATCAACAAGTTCGGTAAGTAAAGAACATGTCATAAACCTAACTTTCTATCTGACCCTATTGCAGGATTTGGGTCAGCTGCTCCCAGACCAATTGGCCTTAGGGGACTAGGTGTCAAGCACCCCTTGGAACTTACTTTCCCAGATCAGAAAGGCTACATCGACATATCCTAAACTCATTCATACCAGTAGAACATGACTTTCGATCTGGCTCTATAGAAGGATTTGGATTCGATCACTCCCAGATCAAATGACCTTAGGGGATCAGATAACAAGCATCCCACAGAACTTACTTTCCCAAACCAGAAAGGTCACAGGTACAAACTTTTAAACTTAGAGATTTCTGTATTTTAGATATATAATATTCATCTCAATTACTCAGTTTTACATCTAATAGCTTAGCCCATATTTTCATTACGATCCATAATTCTGACTTTTTAGGTTTTCTAAGCATTGTAAACTATAAATATTCCGAATCACATAACTTTAAAGCAATATCAAAAATTACAAACATGTTGCTGACTTTTCGATTTTTTTTTTGTTAGACTTGAAAGATGAACATATAAAACTTTAATATAAACAACGCAACTTGAAAATTTATCCTAGACACACATTTTATTCAAAAGAAAGACAATCTGTAAAACTTTTACTTTATAGAATAAAATTTGTGAAGGTTTAAACTTTTAAATGCAACATGCCGAGAATTGAAAAGAAAAACATTTGATCGGCAAGTTTATATTCAGTTGAAACAAAATATAATTCAATAATACCATATTTCACATAATGTAAATTGAATTTGTATCTCATTTGAAAAAAATTGGGTTGAACAAAATTCAGGAGAGAGTTTGAAAAACTTAGATTCATTAAAAAAATTGAGAAAAACTGGAGAAACATCATTAAACAGAGATAAAATGCAGCGGAATTAAGTAGATGTACTCACAATTTCTCATTAGTTAGAAGCTTAATGCATTGAAGAACGAGTCCTAAACTGACATGTTTAGAAGTCGTAGTCCATTGAAGTACGGGTTCTGAGTTGAAGTCTTCAGAATCCAAAGTCTTTTAGCTTTGAAGACCGGGTTTTGAACTGCTGTGTTCAAAAGCCATTGTTCTCTTACTCCCCCTTGACATTAGATGCCTGCAACTTAGAACCAATTTGAGATTTTGGAACCCACTTGAATTTGGGCCCATGTATGTTAGTTGCAGTTCTTGTGGGGAAATATTTGTAAGATTTGACATATAAAGCATGAGAGAAATAATCACAAGAATGAACAGAAGAATCAGAAGAAGAGAAAGCATAATCATCTGAACTAGAATCAGAAGAAGAATATGAGACATTTTTGGAAATTTGAATCATTTGCTTTTTTGAATATTTGGATATTTTATTACACACAACAAATGAATCACTTTTATATTGTTTGTCTATATACAGATCCTCATCAGTCGTAGAATCATCTGATGTCCGCTTGACTCTCCATTGCTGCTTTGTAGACTTGCTCAAAGTCCTATCTGAAATATTCGAAGCAGAAGAATTAGAATTATCAGAAATGACTGACTCTTGTTTCTTTGACTTCTTTGATCGTCTTCTTTTACGCTTTGGTTTATAATAATCATCATTGAGCGTAAAAGAATCATCAAGAATTTTCGTTTTAAGATTGGAATCAGAAGAAACAATTTTACCTAAGGCACCCAACTGATCAAGCAATAAATCTGAACTAACCTCGGAATCAGAAAAATTTTGAGAAAATATTTTAAAATTAGAAACTTCCTTTATGTTTTATTTAATAGAAGAAGAAAGGCCAGAAATAGAAAATGAATATTGTTTTTGAGAAACTAATTTTTCTTCAAGACTAGACGTCATGAAAGAAAAAATAATATCAGATTCAATTTCTTCAATTTTACTTTTCTTTTGATGTTCAAGCTCTGATACCAATTGATAATCCAAGATCTCTAAATCTTAGAGAGAGAGAGAAAGTAGAGAGACAATGATTACTATAAAAACAGACTTAACAACTGTTTTTAAATCTGAATCTAAAATGTGTTCAAATTCTTCCGAGGCACCTCAAACTTCTGAGGATGATACTGATGACTTATTTGCGTGTGCAAATGATTTCTTAAATTCTGATGATGGTTGTGTTGATGAAAGTATTGATATGTTTGACTTCAATGCAAAACTTCCAGATCATACTGATTTTATTATCAATTCTCATGCTTTACCTAGTGTGTTTGAAATAGGTGAATCATCAACTAAGGTTGATGAGTCAGTTCCTGTGAGTACCGATTACTATGAAAAAGGTAAAAAACAAAAGAAAAGGCGCTCACAGAAACGAACCAACACAGGTAAGCAAAAGAAAAGACAAACTCAAAAATCTCATTTTCCTAACAAATCTAAATCTTTTGTTTCAGAATTGAGCAAGAAAAGGTCTGAAGTGCGAACTGAATGGCGACCAAAGCAGAAAGTTGATGAGACTGCAAAATCATGCATTTTCTGATTCTGATTGTAATAGAAAGACTAATAGTAAAACAGATGTAGTTGGCAATGTTGCTTTTAATAAACCAAAACTTGTAACTTCTTACAAGCGATATTCAATAAAGCAATTATTCCAATTATCTCCATTTACTAATATGACTTCTACTTATCGTAGAAATGGTTTTGTGTCTCAACAATATTCTGATGATTGGTTTGGATTATATCATGTCTATTCTTATAATTCATATGCTTCAAAAGTTTTTCAAAATATCAAAGGGTCCATATACAAATGGATGCCAAAATCATGCGCTAACACTGTAGGACCCGTCTATAAATGGGTACCTAAACCGATTGTTTCCTGATTTCTCTTGTGCAGACCCGTCATATGTGGTACTTGGATTCTGGTTGCTGCGAGCATATGACCGGGCAGAAAGATTTATTGTCTAATTATACAGAGAAATTTTGTGGGAATGTACACTTCGGAAATGACCAGTTTTCACCTATTCTCAGATATGGTGATGTTATTCAACAGAACGTAACGATCAAGAAGGTGAGCTATGTAGAAGGACTAGGACATAACCTATTCAGCATTGGTCAGTTTTGCGACAAGGACTTAGAGGTTAATTTTAAGACCAAGAGATGTTGTGTGAGAACTGAAGATGGCAAACAACTCTTGGTCGGAAAGAGAAAGTCAAACCTCTACACGATTAATTTGTCAAAAGTCAAGACTGATCATGAGGTGTGTCTACTATCAAAAGCCTTTATGCAATAGGCTTGGTTATGGAATAGACAGCTATCTCACCTGAACTTCGATACATCAACAAGATGGTCACGGGAAATTTAGTGAAAGGACTTCTAGAACATAAGTATGTCAAAGAACATCTCTGTGCAGCGTGTGAGAAGGGCAAGATGAAAAGAGCCGCTCATAAGCCGAAGCCTGAGCCGAGTACAAGTTCTACATTGGAGTTACTGCATATGGATCTCTGCGGTCCTATGCGAACACAAAGCATAAACGGCAAGAAATATGTGCTAGTGATTGTGGACGATTACTCCAGATACACTTGTGTCAAATTTCTGAGATCAAAAGATGAGACACCCGATGTCATCATCACTTTCTTAAAGACCACTAAAGTGAATCTGCAGAACACAGTCAAGCTTCTTAGAACGGACAATGGCATAGAATTCAAGAACAGAATTGTTGACGATTATCTCGAATCGGTTAGGATAACACACCAGTTCTCTGCTGTCAGAAAGCCTGAACAGAATGGAGTCATAGAGAGATGAAACAGAACACTAGTCGAGGCCACTCGTACTATGTTGAGTCAATCAGACCTACCTCTATTTCTATGGGTTGAAGCTGTGTCGACTGCCTGCTATACTCAGAATCGCTTCATAATTCATTGTCGGTTCGGTAAAACATCGCATGCTTTATTAAATAATAGATTACCTAGCGTTAAACATTTCCATATTTTTGGATGTAGGTGCTTTGTACTGTATGACAAGGAGAACTTGAACAAGTTCAGTCCAAAAGCTGAAAAAGGCATTTTTATTGGCTATTCTCAAACGTCTACTTCTTACTGAGTCTACCTGAAGAAATCAAAGATTGTTGTCGAAAGCGTCAATGTCACATTCGATGAGGAGATGACTTCTGATCAACTCAGTTCAGAACCCGTTCTTACCGGAGTATTAGCTTCTGGGCAAATCAATCCAAAACCTGTAATTAGTGATACTAAATCTGATAAAGCGTCAACGTCGACATCACATTTAACAGATTTAGATTTATTGTTCGAATTTTTCTACGATGAGTTTCTTGGTTATTTTGCCTAAACCTGTTGTGATTGACAAACTTGAAGATATAAGCAATCATCGTCCAATCACTTCAGATGTGTCAAGTGAATATGTTCCTCCAATTCAGCAAGAAACTCCAATTCAAACACCTACTCCATCAGTTGAAGTTGTACATGTTAATGAAGAGCCAGAAGTAACTCAATCAGTTGGATGTACCACAACGTCTACTCAACAGACATCCAATGTCCAACCAACTGAAGCTTCTGCACCATCTACTTCAACTGAACCCCTAACTGAACAAAATCAAGAAGATAGTGGATTTTTAGATGAATATAATGATGAATATACATCTAATCCACTCCCTCATGAACAAAAGTGGAACAAAGAGCACCCAATACATCAAATCATTGGAGATCCGTCTAAACCGGTGCAAACTAGGTCTGCTACACTAAACCAGTGCATGCATGATTCATTCCTGAGCAAGATAAAGCCTACACGAGTATTTGAAGCTCTAGCTGACTCAGACTGGGTGACTGCGATGTAAGAAGACCTGAATCAATTCGAAACGCTTAGGGTCTGAAGACTAGTGCCTAAACCTGAAGGAAAAATCATAATTGGCACGAAATGGGTTTTAAAGAATAAGAAAGATGTATATGGTATCGTCATACGAAACAAAGAAAGACTTGTGGCTAAAGGATATAGGCAAGAGGAAGGCATAGATTATGACGAACTTATGCTCCAGTTGCGCGCATAGAAGCAATCTGCATGTTTCTAGCTTATGTCGCACACAAGAACTTCACCGTCTATCAAATGGATGTGAAAACTGTTTTTCTGAACGACATCTTAAAGGATGAAGTCTACGTCTCTCAACCAGAAGGTTTTGTCAATCTAGAGAAACCAAATCATGTATACATTATGGACAAAGCTCTTTACGGTCTGAAGCAAGCCCCTCGCGCCTGGTACGATGTTCTATCTAAATTCTTAGTCAAGTCAGGCTTTTCAATAGGAAAAATCGATACTACTCTTTTCATTAAAAAGGAGAAAGTTGATATCATATTAATCCAGATATATGTGGATTACATCATATTTGGCTGAACAAATCCTAAGTACTCTAAGAATTTTTCAAACCTTATGGTGTCACGATTTCAGATGAGTATGATGGGAGACATGGGAGAGATGAATTTCTTTCTCGGATTACAAGTCAAACAATTTTCTACGAGGATTTTCATTAATCAAGAGAAGTACATTTTCGATATTCTCAGAAAATTTAAAATGGAAAAATGTACTCCAATTGGTACCCCGATGGCACCTGGAACTAAGATCGGAGTTGATCCTTCTGGAAAAGTTCTCGATGTTAGAACCTACAGAGGTATGATTGGTTCCTTAATGTACTTGACATCTAGTCGGCCAGATATAATGTTCTCTACATGCTTATGTGCAAGATATCAGGCTTCACCTAAAGAATCCCATCTGTCTGCAGTAAAGTGTATTTTTAGATATCTGAAGGGGAATGCAGATCTTGGTCTGTCGTATCCTAAGGATACAGGTTTTGAGTTCACGGCATATTCAGATGCAGATCATCCAGGTTGTATGCTTGATAGGAAGAGTATGTCGGGACATATACAATTTCTTGGAGATAAACTCGTGAGTTGGGCTTCAAAGAAACAACTATGTGTATCTACTTCAACAGCCGAGGCAGAGTACGTAGTTGCGGCTAGCTGCTGTTCTCAAGTGTTGTGGATGCAGACACAACTCCGAGATTATGGCTTCAAGTTCGACAAAATCCCGATTTACTGCGATTCGAAGAGAGCTATTGCAATATCTGCTAATCATGTGCAACATACTAAGACCAAGCACATTGACGTGAGATATCATTTTATAAAAGATAATGTTGAAAAAGGTACAATCGAACTTTACTTTGTAAACACAGATTATCAACTTGCAGATTTGTTCACCAAGCCACTTGATGAAAAGAGATTTAATTTTCTTATTTCAAAACATGGCATGCTAAATCTCAAGACTTAATCTATTGTTACCTAGTACAGTTTAGTTTTGTTATTTTTTCTTCATTTTTTTTATTTAATCTGAAAGATATTTGCACTGAAAGGTTTGTTCATGATTTCAGGGGGAGTGTGACACAATGCTTAGATGATCTACATTTTAGGGGGAGTTAATAAGTTTTTGCATAGATTCTTCACTGAAATATCTTTTAATGCATAATTTCAGGGGGAGTTAATAAATTTTTGCATAGATTATTCACTGAAATATATTTTAATGCATAATTTCAGGGGGAGTTGAGTACGGACTAGGACTTCTGATTACATCTGATCAGAACTCGTTCTTAACAAGTTTTACTACTTTTATGTCTTTTAGTTTTCAATAAATTTTGTGAATGAGACTTTATGCTTTGACGACTTTGTGACTGAATGCAAATATTGAGGGGGAGCTTACATGATCATATCTTTTATGAATTTTGAGCTGACTTCATGAGATTTAAGACTGAACATAAGGTTGAATTCTAATCTTAATCTCATACATGTCTGAAAGAAGGACAACTTTCAGATATGGAAAACATGTTCTTAAATGTTCAAACCACTTCTTGATTCTTAAAAAGATTTCATGAATTTAGAATTGTGATTTTAAATGTTTTCATTTCTTCATGAGCATAATTATTTAACAAACCATGTGTTTCCAAAGATAAATACTTGTGTTTTATCTTTTTCATATACTGTCAAGTATTCACACACACTGGTTTGTTATTTTTCTTGATATGTTCTTACCATGTCTCATATCGAACTAATTTTTTGATGGTAAGACACCTCGCTTTGTAATTCATTGATAATTGAGCGTTGATTTCATTCAAAACGTTTCTTTCAAGAATGTCTATATTTTGATTCGTATAGACTATATCCGATTTTTTTATGACCTAAGCTTTTCATGATAAATCATTCATATTTGATCTTTTCATACAATGTCAGATTTTCAAACAAGTTTCTTGTATTCATTTCATTTATTCAATTTTCTTGTTTGAAATATCTTCAATGTTTAAAATGCTCAAATCTTCATGATTATCTTTATGAGCATACAGACACCTAACATGTATTTTGTGCTTTAACTGCAAAGTTAAACCATTTGAGCAACACTTTGCTTATAGCACAACATGGGTTCATTGTGTGAGGGCTTAACAAAACTTCTATGGATTCACGTTAACCAGTGTTTCCTACCCAAGAAGTTATCCTTGAGTGATCGAGAGGCGAGGAGTCAAAATATTTGAGTGTGGGTATATGTGATGAGGTAAAAATGAAAAGAGAGGTTGGTTAGAAGCGAGCTCGATGTTAAAAAGAAAGAGGGTGAGAGAACAGAGTAAAAGAATATCAAACTCTACACCACCTTTTTCTGAACCGGACAACCACATTACTGATTGTTTCACATTTCTTTGGTGAACATCATTGAAACAGGCAACTAGCCCATGACAACTCTTGTTTAAACCCCACCTGCCACTCATTTCTTTCTTAACAGAGAAATGTTTCAATTTTTCTTAGGAATGAAGCATATAATCTATCTGGTTTTCATTTGGAAAATCTGGATATTGAAAAAGAAGGAAGTTTGCCCCACCTTCGCACTTCGATCATGCACAATTGAGTATGTGTATTACTGTTGTTGTCTTAATGGTTTACACAATTTTGAGCCTATTACAAGCAATTATCATATGCTTAATTCTTTCATGCACAAGCACGTACACACAGGAAATTTATTTTTCTGTCTAAACGTTCATAGTTTAACCTTGTGTTATTCGATGATTGAATGGAAGACCTAGGGGAGTGAACATCAAAAGCTCCTTTCCAATGTGTATTCGTTACACACCGTGACTTCGTGTTACTGACAGGCATCTTAATTAATTCATTTGTTGATTCAGGTGTTACACTCATAATTTGTCTGAATTTGAAAAGATTTGGATGAATACTTCGTGAATTGACGGATAATCAGAGGCTCATGTGATGAAAGATCAATGGTCAGATAAGAGATTAAGGACATTTCTTGGAGTAGTTTTGATGATTTCTGTGCTACAATCATCAAAAAGGGGGAGAAGATTTGTTCAAGAAATGTTTGTTGAATGAAAGTTTGTATCAATTATGGGAGAGGTTATCAAGAAAAGTTGTTTTGAAGAAAGTTCATTGCAAGTTTGTGTCAAAGATTACAAGTTTTGCTGAAGATTGTATAAGTTTGAAAGAGAAAGTTCAGAGATTTCAATATGCGAGCAAAATTTACTGAAATTTTCTTTGAAGATTAATTTGTTGAAGCAAACCGAGCTAAATTTGAAGATAATTTCTTACCGATGTTTGAAAGAGGTTTTGACAATCTTGGTGGAGATTGTTAATGTTTTTTAAGACAATTTTTATTCAAGAATGGAGAGATTATTTTTTAGCTTTAAGGGAAGATTGTGCTTCAATGCTTATTTTTCTAAAGATGGTCAATTGTCTTAACAAAGGGGAAAATTAAAGCTGCTAAAGATTAATCAAAGAGGGAGATTGTATTGCAAAATCTTTTTGGAGATGATCTTGAATCTAAAGGGGGAGATTGTTAGTGCACAAATATGTTGGATACAAGATCATAGAAGACTGTAGACTGAAGTCAAGATAAGTCAAAGTTCAAGTCAAACTCTCAAGCATAGTCAAAGTCAATTGTAATAAAAGTCAAAGTCATAATGTAGTGTAGTGTGAGTGTTTAGTGGTATAAGTGTTTGTCAAATAGGGATATGACAAAGTGTGGTCAATAGAGTGTTGTACGCGTTCATTGTGTTAGAGAGAGAAATATTTGAGAAAGCTTCATATTGTAATATGGAATTTGAGATAAATGGAAATTGATTGAATCCATTGTGTCATCTTAATTTGCACTGATTGTGGGACACACAATAAGCACACTCAGGTTTTTGGAACCTGGGAACCAAAGTTCAGGGTTGAGTTCAGAAGATAAATATGACCGACATTTAAGCCTTTGGTAAAAAAATCACTAATTGAGACCCAACAAACAAATTGACCAAAGAAGAACCGGAAGGTCCGGAGCCGGAAAAAAGTCACGACCGGGGAGCATAATCCCAGTAGAGGGCGCGGAACGAAAGGCGCATGTCCCAGGTATGGGCGACGTCTCGGAGTTTGGGAAAGACCGGGTTCCAGGACCGCATGTACTGGAAGACGGTAAGAGGCCCGGAAAGGTCCGGGAGGAGGGCGGGAGGGCGCAGGATCCACGGAACGGCCTGGGAAACAGAAAACCCGGGAGAGGGGAGGACTGATACAAACCGGGACTTCAGCAAACCCAGTAATCCGGGAAACTAGGGGCCCTGGTAAACCTCTATTACAACCCCGATAAACATAGACCCCGGGAGTCGACCGAACCTCGAATCGATGTCAACATTAAAGAGTGATCAGGGAGCTACAACGATCGTTTTGTATCGATTAAATCTAACTCGTTCGATGTTTTGCAGATTGGCTAAACGAGGAAGATGATGAATAGTGTTTCCATTAAGTTTCCGTTAAGTTGTCGTTAAATCTTTTACATTATGGTCCCTTTTCCGTTAAGTCATCGTTAGTGTTCTTTAGTTTGTTAGGTTTGTTAGTTTTCTTTCAATTTTAGTCCATTTTCTGTTAAGTCTCATTAAGTCTAGGTTAGTTAACTGTTCCGTTATGTTTCAGTTAGTTTTTCTTATATTTTTAGTCCTTTTCCGTTAGTGTCCTATTAAGTTTGTTAAAAGTTTCAAATTTTATATGTTTAGTCCTTGTAGTTGGTAGTTTCACTTTCTGTCATTTCTAGTCCCTCTAGTTTTGAGTTTTAATTTCTATCATTT
This sequence comes from Arctium minus, assembly GCA_954870635.1. NCBI lineage: Eukaryota > Viridiplantae > Streptophyta > Magnoliopsida > Asterales > Asteraceae > Arctium > Arctium minus. The sequence goes on along the minus strand of OX941087.1, from coordinate 36,404,197 downwards.
TTAGTCCTTGTAGTTTTAAGTTTCCTTCTGTGTCACTTTTGGTCCTTGTACTTCAAAGTTTCAAAATTTGTCATTTTTGACCCCTAAACTTTAAAGTTCAATCTTTTGTCAATTTTGACCCATAAACTTTTATGTTTCACATATTGTCATATTTGGTCCTTGCACTTTGAATTTTCATAACTTGTCAAGTTTAGTCCCTGGACTACAAGTTTGGAAAGTTGTACATTTTCAATTCTTGCACTATTATATTTGTGATTTTGATTAATCGTTTTTGCACACTTCAACTTCTAATTGAAGTATCTGTTTAACGATCTTTTATTTCAAGTAACAATGTCTCATTCTGATTCTCAACAAGAAATTTCCTATCTTAAAGCCTAGATTGCAGTTCTTGAAGCCAGATTGGAAAACATTTAGTAAATGCTTTTGCAAATTAATGGTGAAAATGCTGACAATTTGAGTTGGGCACAAGGTTTAAAAAGAGAAAAGGAAAAACTTGTAGAAGAAAAAGATTTTTTGAGAAATCAATTATCTGAAATCTCGAAAAAGTTTGAAAAATCATAGAGTGAGAGTGATGCTTATGTTCAGAATTATGTTTATGACTATAATTCCATTATTGCTGAACAGAACGAGTTGCTTGAGAGCCTAGAAGAATCGAATATGAAGAAAAGTGATCCAACAAGTGCTGAAGCTTCAAAGAAAATATTTGAATTTGAACGAAAAGTTGCAGATTTTGAAGCCCAAGAAGAGTTAAACATGGCATTTGAAGAGAAACAGAAAACTACAGAGAGTGAAAATCTTGAGCTGAAGAAAAGGCTTTCATTTTTTGAAAAAGAAAGGGTTGATTTCTTAAATGAAAGGAAGAATTTTGAAAGATTCTCGAGCTTTCAAAGAAAGTTTTTGATGAAAGAAAAACATTTGAGCTTAAGAATGCTAAACTTTTCAAAACAGATTTATGATTTTGAAAAAACTGTGGTGATTAAGCACGATGATTTTGAGAAAGAAAGAAAATCTTTTGAGAGTGAAAAGCAAATTCTTGAAAAGAAGAATGTTGCGGTTTTCAAAGAAATATCTGATAAATGCAACAGTGTAGAAAAGGATTTTGAAAGTGAAAGGAATATTTCCAAAACTGAAATTTATAAACTTTCAAACAAATTATCTGGATTAACAGCAGAGATTTTGAAAAAGTTGAAGGTAAAATCTGATTTACAAAAGCGATTTGATTCAATTCTCGAAGAAAGAAATGTTTTATCCGCAGAAGTCAAGAAACTTGAAGAAATAAATTTTAAAGTTGATGTATCTGAACAAGCTAGTCCCGATAATGTTGTTCAGTCTTCTTATTCTTCAAGTTCAACTTTTACACCTATCTCTTCGAAGAAGTTTGTCAAATCAAATGAATTTTCCAAAGATCAGATTTTCCCTTCCAATCTTTTCTATAATTCCCTTGTTGATAATATAGATAATCAAGTGTTTCGAAAATTCAACATGGCTTGAAGAAAGAAATCAACTACAGAAGACAGTAATGGAAACACGTCGTACAAATCTTCTATATTTGACATAAAGTCATTTATTTCCAAAACTGATTCACCTACTTATGTCTATTCTACAGCAAAGTTGATCAGTCTAAACCGAGCAAAGATCTGTTGCACTTATTGTGGAAAGAGTGACTTTGTGGATTCAAGGTATGTCAATAGTTGGTATGGTACTTACAGTATTTCCAGTCCTTAGTTTCATAACTTCAAAGTTAAGGCAACTAACCGTCAAGGATCCATCATAGCATGGATACCAAAATCTGTCTAATCTATTTTGTAGGATCGTAATTTGTGATTTAATTCAGATTATCCACGTCACATGACTACAATCAAGGATTATGCCAACCTTTGAGGGGGAGTACCATGATTTTTTTAATTTTCATATTGACTTTTGATCATATCAGACCAGGAATCGTTTTTAAATGGTTTGACTTCTGATTACCTCAAATTAGAACTCGTACTTCAATGTTTTATTTTGGTGAGTAAAATGAGTGTTAGGGATTATAGAGTTTCTATGGTTAATCCAGAACCGGAAGGACCTACCCAAGAAACACATTCAATTCTTAGATATCAGTGAGGAGTCTAGATTGGCAGATGAGTTCAGAGTGAAAAGAATATAGTGAGGATGTGACAGGACTTAAAAGAGTTATTGGTCCTTACCAAACCGAGTCAATTATCCGGGTTACCACACAATATATTCATTCTCGTTCTTTGGAGATGTATATTGAAACAAACATGGACCCAGTGTCGATAACTCGTGTCACCCCACCTAGTCACTCAAGTATCTCACAAAAGATACTTGTTTCATATATGCACAGAGATATAACACAAAATCTATCTATTCCTTACTCGGAGGACTTAGACATTGAAAAAAGAAGACATCAGCTCCGGTCTTGGAACTTCATATTCATATCACTATGTCTATTGATTTCTAACCCGAGTCCCAGGTTGAATCAATCTTTGAGCCAAAATCTTCACGATTTATTCTTTCACACATTCACGAATTTTTGTGATTCCGATTACATATCTTTATGATATTTCCAGAACTGCTTGAGAAGCATAAATTTTTAAATTTACTTCGGTGATAACTGTAAGTTCTATCAGAGATACCCCGATGTCAACTCTGAAAATAGGCCACACAATTATTTTTAATTGTTGCGACAACAATTACTAATGTTTTTCTGTGTTAGCTGATTACCCTTCTTGGTTACTTAAACATTTCATCTGATATTTTGCTACTCATCCGGTTTGTCTTTGAATATACATGATGCTCAATATGCTCCTAATCATCATGAGGGGAGACATGAAAAAGACACAAGATTCAAAGAGACAGATTATCATGTTGAGGAGAGTTAGCAAAATTTGAGCTGGAGTAACAAAATCTTAAATCTAAGGTTCAAAAACTATTGGATTAAGAGATTACAGTTTTACTTGATTGATTATTCTACTCCTTATCAAGTGGTGTTTGCTACAAGTTGTTTCCTCCTACGAGCTTACATGAAACAATGAAGAATTAGAGCCTTATTCAAGGGGGAGCTTGGATTGACATGAAGACAAGCAACACTAAAAATTTTCAGGGATTGAAAAGGGAGAGAAGATCAAGACATGATGATTTCAAGAATAAATAATTTCTTTATACAACTTTAGGGGGAGATAGTTAGGACCATAAATGTCTTACTTAGTTGAAAGTTATATAAAGAAAGATTTAGTTTTTATTTATTTGTAAAAGCCTTTAATATGTTATTTGGGCTTAAGTTTGATGTAATGGGCTTGGGCCTTGGTTAGAGGCCAAAGTATATAATGTGTGTTTAGAGATGATTAGGGTTAGAGAGGTGATTAGAGAAGATTAATTGTGCACCTAATAGGTTTTAGAGAGAGTTTTGCTTTTCAATCCTATGTTTGTAACTCTCTTTCAATCATTCAGTACAGATTAATCGTTTGATACATTGTTACTTGATCGTTACTGGGATTCACATAGTTTTAAATACAAACTTCTAATTAAAAATATACGTAATGTATGTATTTGTAGATCCTAGAAACAGTGCAATCAACAGAAAATAATCAATAAACAGTAAAGATTTAACCACAACTGCTGGTCATATGATTAGATTTATCAGGTAAAGGGTTTAGGTTTACAGAGAGAATTTCCGAGTAATACGAGTAAACCTATAATGACCATTAACCCCTATCTTATCCCTAAACTCACTAAAACACACCTTAAATACCCAAGGCTTTGGTCTAAAGCCCAAAGTCCATTACAAACAAACTAAGCCTAATAACGAATTAAGGACTTTACAATGCTTTAAATAATAACAATTAAACTCTATAAATGCGTTATACAACTTTCAATGCACTAGGACTTTCAGTCCTAACAATCTCCCCCTAAAGTTTAATAATGCATTTATCATCTTGAAACTTCAGACTTGGTCTTCTCTCCCTCTTGATTCTTTGAAAAACTTTGGTGTTTCATGTCTTCATGTATTTCCAAGCTCCCCCTTGAATTAAGCTCTTGGTCTTCATAGTTTCAACTTTGTAACCAGATTCAATGAACAATAGCTTCGATTGAATGCACTACTAAGCAGATTTCAACAGTAGAAACTCAACACAACGGATCAACACATAAGAAAGATAATGTAAGAGTTACATAACATTCCACAGTGCAACTTCAGTTTAAAAACAAAGAATCTGTCTTTGAACCGCAAGTTGAATATGCTTTCAGCTTCAGAACTTATTTCAATCAGCTCGTAGGAGGAATCAACTTGTAGCGAACACCACTTGATAAGAGATAGAAGAAATGCAATCTTTGAAATCCAATGGATTTTCAACCTCAGATTTAAGAAATTCTTCTACTCCCCTCAGATTTTGCTAACTCCCCCTTAACACGATAATCTGTGTCTTTGAGTTTTGTGTCGTTCTCCCCCTCATGATGATTAGGAGAACCCTAAGCATCATGTAACATCAAAGACTAAATGGATGAGTAGCAAAATACCAGATAAAACGATTCAATAACCAAGGGTAACATCTAACACAGAAACACAATAGTAATTGTTATCACAACAATTAAAGTAATTTGTGTGACCTATTTTCAGAGTTGGCAATGGGGTATCTCTGATATAATTTCCAGTTATCACCGAAGTAAAATATTAAAAAATTACTTCTCAAACTGTTTCGGCAATATCATAAAGATATGCGATTGGAATCACAAAGATTCGTGCGTGTGTGAAAAAAATATAAACATGTATCTTTTCGGCTCAAAGATTGATTCAACCTGGGACGCAGGTTAAGAAATCAATAGACGCAGTGAGTAAAATATGTAGTTCGGAGACCGGAGTTGATGTCTTCCTTTTTCAATATCTAAGACCTCCGAGTGAGGAATAGATAGATTATGTGCTAAATCTCCGTTCATATATGAAACATGTATCTTTTGTGAGACACTTGAGTGGCTAGGTGGGGTGACACGAGTTATCGACACTGGGTTCATGTATGTTTCAATATCCATCTCCAAAGAACAAGAATGAATAGATTATGTGGTAACCCGTATGACTGACTCGGTTTGGTAAGGACCAATAACTCTTTTATGTCCTGTCACATCCTCACCATATTCTTTTCACTCCGAAGTCATCTATCAAGCTAGACCCCTCACTAATATCTATGAATCGGATGTGTTTCTTGGGTAGGTCCTTCCGGTTCTGGATTGACTATAGAACCTTTATGAGCCCTAACACTCCTTTAACTCACCAAGATAGAACATTGAAGTAAAATTTCTAATTTGAGATAATCAGAAGTCAAAAACATTTAAGAACGAGTCTTGAACTAAAGTGTTCAAAAGTCAATCATTTAGGAACGAGTCCTGAATTGAAGTGTTCAAAAGTCGATATGAAAATTAAAGACATGGTACTCCCCCTCAAAAGAAGGCATAACCCTTGATTGTAGTCATGTGAAGTGAATAATCTGAATTAAATCACACATGACATTCCTGCAAAACAAATTAAGAAGATTTTGGTTTTGGTATGCATGTTGTGATGGATCCTTCATGGTTAGTTACCTTGGCTTTGAAGCTATTAAAATGAGGATGTGGGATGCTATAAGTACCATACCAACTATTAACATACCTTGGATGGACAAAGTCACTTTTTCCAATATGGGTACAACAGATCTTTTATCGGTGCAGACTGATCAACTTTCCTATAGAATAGACATAAGTAGGTGAATCAGTCTTGGAAATAAATGACTTTGTATCGACTACAAGAGAATCATGAGACTTGTTTCCATCATTGTCTTCTGTAGTTGATTTCTTTCTGCAAACCATCTTTACTTTTCTGAAAACACGATTATCTAAGGAATCATTAAGCTCGCAATCAGAAGAACTGGAGTAGTAAGTATGTCTATTGTTAGAGGTACCGGTTCTTCGTTGTTTCTGTAAACGTCTTTTAGATTTTTGCTTTGAAGATTTGTTCATAGGAACCTTTTGAGAGGCAGATGTAGAACATTTGCCTTTATAAAATTTGACCGGTGGCTCACCAATTGAATCCAAAAGATCAACATGACTTAGAAGTTTTGGATCGAAATCAAACTGGTCTAACTGAATATCTGTGCACACCTCAAAATTCAAAAATGTTGGAAATTCCATTTCCTCATCAGATGTGACATTATCACTTGTGGGAGTCGGGAAACTGGATGGATTTGTATTTTTAAAAGGATCATTTGCGGAAGCATTTTGAAAATCAGAATGGTGATCCTTTTTGAAACACTTCAATAGAGGCTCTTTTCCTTTAGCAGAGGATTTTGGTGAAGAATCACCTAGAAAATCTTTATAGGAAGAGGTATCTGAGGGTGGAGAAGAATGTTCTGACAGATTAATCCTCTTCCTTTTGAGTAAGTCAAGCTTAGCTTGAAGCTCAACTTTGTGAAGTTTCTCTTTCATCAGATCTGCTGCCAAGGCAGACAGTTGAGAAGTAAGCATGTTTATCTCTCTCTGAAGATATTCCTTTTCCTCCCTAGATCCAGATTCCTTTTGATTGGAATTGAGCCACTTAAGCTTGGATAATAAGTCTTGTTTTTCCTTTTGAAAAATAATTCTTTCCTGTGCAAATGACTCTTCTAGCTGAACGATTTTCTTTTCTAAAATCAGAGGTGGAACATAGATTTTGTGGTCCATTGATTCCTCCTCAAGTTCAACGGGTTTTGAATCAAGTTCAGCCTGAGAATAGCTTCAAAAATAGTCATTTGACAGAAAAGTGGGTTTATCTTTGTCATATGACACATTTAATGAGTCATAAACAAAAGGAAGTTGCATTGTGACACTATTTTTCCTTTTCAAAGTTTCCAGTTCCGAATCCTCATTATCAAGTGGCTTGGTCCATCTGATTTTATACTCTAGGTATGTCTTGTTCAATCCCAAAAATTCAAAAGCATATAAAGTGGGTACATTGGACAAGGCCTTTTTCAGATAATGAGGGTTATCGTAACCGAGACCCATCTCTGGATTAAAGAACATGAATTCTTTAGGTACGTTCAGATGAATTGTTTGATCAGTTTGACCAATTTTATAAAGTTTCAGCTCGAGATCCTTTAACTCGTCAGTCAACTTTTTGTTTTTATTTTTTAAAGAAAGGTTGTTATTAACAATCTCAGTCTTCTCATTTTCTGACATACGAATCTTGTCAGTAAGTTCATCTACTTTGGTCTTTAACTCCTTAGACTTTTGAAAAAATCTCACATTATTCCTTTAGACTTGAAATTTCTCACAAGTTTCCAGCATTTTCTACAAGTTGCCTATCAATGGTGTTATGTTGTCTTTCAACCCTAGCTTCTAAACAAGAAACTTTCTCTTTTAGCTCAGAATAAGTTGGATGAGACATTGTTGCCAAAGAACTTGAAGTCCAGGGACTAGACTTGACAAGAGATGAAACTCTAAATTGCAACGACCAAAAGTGACAACGAGTGAAACTTTAAAGTTTAGGGGTCACAAACGACAAACGACCGAAACTTTTGAACTACGAGGACCAAAAGTGACACTAACTGAAACTTAAAACTAGAAGGACTCAAAGTGACAGAAATCAAAACTTAAACTAGAAGGACTAAAAATGACATAAGTTAAAACTACTAACTAGAGGGACTAAAAGTGTAAAAAGTCAAACTTCTAACAGACTTAACTAGACACTAACTGAAAATGGACTAAAATTGAAAGGAAACTAACAAAACTAACAAACTAATAGGACTAACGAAGACTTAACGGAAAAAGGACCAAAATGTAAAGCATTTAACGGAGACTTAACGGATTTACTATTCATCATCTCCTACCTCTAACACACCTGCAAAAACTCGAAACGATTAGAAATATTCAATGCAAACCGATCGTTAAAGCACCGTGATCACTCCTTAACAGATTAAAACTTAACCGGTCAATCCACGATCACAAACGAACCAACCAAAAACCTTTTGCAAAGCGATCAGAAACTAGATATAGGTAAAAAAAATTCCGACCAGAATCGATCATTTATGGTTCGTGAACACGCCTTAACAGTTTATAGTCCAAATAATCAACCCATGATTAAAAACGAAGCAACCGAATTTTTTTTCGGAAAACGAACGAAAGCTTAAAAACTCAACATGGGTTAAGTTTTTTCGATCAAGAATGTTTGTTTAAGCTTAGTAAACAACCCTTAACAGTTTAAAATCCAAATGGACAACCCCGATCAAGAACAAAGCAACCGAAAAATTCCGAAAAAACAATCAAAAAATCTCGAAATGTCGTGAGCTTTGTAATCTTCAACCTGTGTTTCTGTTCTCTCATCTTTCAACCTGTATTTTCTATTTTCTCCTCAGGTGCAGGTAAAGGTTTCTGAAGAATGACGTGTATCAAAAGATGAGATAACGACGTGTATCAAAAGATGAGAAGAACTCGTAGCAAATAAATTTTCAACGAGCCAAGGAGATACTGTCTTTGGCAGTTAAGAAAGGCCAGGAACTTGGTCAAGAACTTGAGAGTAAGAAACAACAAATGGCCGAAAAGAGTGCTCAGATTGAGGTGTTACCGCTTGACTTACAGAAGAAGAATCAACATTGAATGATGGCAGAGATCATATTAATATACTGTCAACCAAAGTGAAAAATATAGCAAACTTTAAATGTGATCTCCTAAGATGCAATTCTTGGGGGGAAAATTAATTCCCGGATCACATGGTTGTAACTCTCGGTTCAATGTATCGGGAGTTGGTGAATGTGAAGTCAAAGACCCGGGAGTTTACCAGGAGTTGGTTTGGAACCGGGAAAGACAAACAACAGGGAAACCTAGGTATTGGGAAACCCCAAGTATCAGGACCGGGAAAACCAAGTATCGGGAGGAAGGGGACCGAGAAACTAGACCCGGGAGTTTCGAAAATCTGGGTTTCTTCCTGTTCTTTGATAAAGTCGGCGATAACTTAAAACAATCGATCAAAAACAATCATTTAAATCACAAATTGATCAAAGATTTTGCTTCTCGACTTCAAACTCAGATTTAAGTTAAAGAAAACCACTAAATTCACACACTAACAACTTCAATCTTGATGAACTAAGAGGAACACGACATAAAAACCAAAAAATATTGGGTTTAGTCGATGGCAGCGATTAACTCAAAAATCGACCCCAAATAACCTTTTAACACAAAAATTAATTGATGAGTTTGTTTATCATCAATCACAAACCAAATTTAATTTTGACAGAAAAAACAACTAAAATCTCAAACTAAGAACTTAATTTTGATGAACACCAAAAGCGACCGTATAATCCCAAAGTCGATAAACAGAAAAGATGATAAACAGAAAGAATCGATAATAAGTAGGGAATTAGACAAACCTTTTTGATCGTATCGAATGAAAATTAATTCGATCCCTCTATGATACCATTTGTAGATCCCAGAAACAGTGCAATCAACAGATAATAATCAATAAACAGTAAAGATTTAACCACAATTGTTGGTCATATGATTAGATTTATCAGTAAAGGGTTTAAGGTTTATAGATAGAATTTCTTAGTAATACGAGTAAACCTATAATGAACATTAACACCTCTCTTAACCCTAAACTCACTAAAACACACCTTAAATACCCAAAGCTTTGGTCTAAAGCTCAAAGCCCGTTACAAACAAACTAAGCCCAATAACGAATTAAGGCTTTTACAATGCTTTAAATAATAATAATTAAACTCTATAAATACATTATACAACTTTCAATGGACTAGGACTTTTAGTCCTAACAATATTGATTTAATACCAACGAATATTTAAAATCCTTTGATGATTTCTAATGAGTAAATTGTAGATTTGGTCCCTAAGATTTGTCATCTTTTATAAAACTGATCTTTTATCTTCATTTATTACAAAAGAACTCTCCATCTACGCAATTTGTGTGTCCCAAATATGTGCAATAGATCAAGATGAACAAACAATTTCAACTCAAGATGCCATATGATTGATCTTCAAACCCAATGATTAAAAATTCGTATGAAATGCTCTCTCTACAAAATAATCTCTCTTAAGTGCTTTATAATTCTACAAAGCAAAAACTCTATTTATACCTAAGAATATTACAAAGACAAAACTAACAAAGCTAAACTAAACACTTTGACTTTTGCACTAAGAAGCTTTGACTTTGACTTTGCTTTAAGGATTGACTTGAGTTTTGGCTTTAATTCTCATGATCTTGGATCCAAGATATTTCTGCACTAAATAATTTCAAGAAATGTTGTATGGTGATTTGTAATAGTTTTAGGGAGAAAATCAAGAAATAGATAAGATGTTATGGGAAACATTCAAGAAATGAGAAAGTCAAGAAACGGAAAAGAAGCTATGGGAAAGCCAAGAAATGAGAAAGAAATTGTGGATAAAGATTCATTTGTTGAATGTTTCAGAAAATTATGAATTGACGGATGCTTCAGACATCTTAACAGATTCATTTGTTGATTCAGGTTTACATTCTTATTTGTATGAATTTGAAAAGATTCGGATGAATACATTATGAATTGACGGATGCTTCAGATGTTCGTTTTGAAAGATCACTGGTCAGAAAATTATGACATTTCATGAAGAGACTTTTGATGATTAATATGCTCTACAACATCAAAAGAGGGAGAAATAATTTCAAGAAATGTTGTATGGTGAACAGTTTGTAATAGTTTTGGGGAGAAAATTAAGAAATAGATAAGATGTTATGGGAAAGATTCAAGAAATGAGAAAGTCAAGAAATGGAAAAGAAGCTATGGGAAAGCCAAGAAATGAGAAAGAAATTGTGGATAAAGTTTAAGATTTCAAGAATGTTCAAGAAATTTTCTTTCAAGATTATTTTGGAAAGAGAAAAGTGAGCTACAACCTAAATAATTTCTTTGCTAGATATGATGATGTTTATCAAAGTCTTTGGGGGAGAATATTAAAGATCACAAGAAGGGGAGGTCAATGTTCAAGATAGTTGTTGCTATCATTATCAGTTTAAAAGTGAAGATTATCAATTTTCATCTCAATAATGGGAGAATGTTGATTGCCTGAGAAGATAAGTTTTTGTCCCAAAAGGAGGATAATGTTCTTGAAAGGGGGAGAACATGCTTTAAAGATGAAATTCATTTGAAGATAAGTGCAAATTTATACAAAGGGGGAGTTGACTAGCTCGTTTTTGTGAAGATGATCTTGAATCCAAAGGGGGAGATTGTTAGTGCACAAATATGTTGGATCCAAGATCAAGGGAATTAAAGTCAAAACTCAAGTTAATCCTCAAAGCAAAGTCAAAGTCAAAGTGTTTAGTTTAGCTTTGTTAGTTTTGTCTTTGTAATATTCTTAGGTATAAATAGAGTCTTTGCTTTGTAGAATTATAATGCACTTAAGAGATATTATTTTGTAGAGAGAGAAATATTGTAAGTGAGAGCATTTCATACGAATTTGTAATCGTTGGGTTTGAAGATCAATCATATGGCATCTTGAGTTGAAATTGTTTGTTCATATTGATCTATTGCACATATTTGGGACACACAATTGGTATCAAAGCAAGCACAAGAATTAGAATCATGATCAAGATTTGAAGTTTTTGTCAATTTTTTTGAAGAACTCGTAGAAAACATTGTTCATCATTTGAATTTCTGAGTTTAGTGTTGTTTTGGGAGTTGTAATCTTTGCACTGTACTCGATTTTAGTTCTAGAACAAGTTTGAATTGTATCGTTTATCCTAATTCACATCAATTTAGTGTGAATTTTGGATTTTTCTTGATTTTTGCTCGTGTTTTTGAAAAGATTGTGGTTAGATCGAATTTTAATCTTGAGTGGTTTTTAGGTGAAATGATGTATTAGAAATGTGTTCAGAATCATAGCGAGGATCAATTTGCAAAGTTTGGTGGTCAAATTCGTAGGTTTGAAGAGTTTTTGATTGAAAAAGTTGTTTCAGACTCGAAAAGTTGAAGAACTCGCAAGATTTCAAGAAGTCGCAAGATTCATATCTGAAGAACTCGTAGACAATGGTGTATGAATTCTGAAGAAGTCGTAGAGTTCAGTATACGAAAAGCTTGGAAGTCACAAACTACGACCTGTGACAAGCTACTTATCGCAAGCCTCTATCTGCAACAAGCTACTGTTTACTTTCTTTGGTCTGTGTCAAGTTCGAGAACTCGCACGTCAAGGCTTACAACAAGTGTATGCTACAAGTTATTTGATTGAAATTTTTCTAACTATAGAACTCGTAAGCATTGCGACAAGTTAATTCTGAAATTTTTCGAAGTATAGAACTCGCAAGAAGATTCGTACTCAGAACTCGCAAGAAGATTCGTACTCAGAACTCGCAAACTTCATCCTGCGACAAGTCCAGAACTCGCAAGCTTCAGCCTGCGACAAGTAAGAACTCGCAAGCTTCCTTGTGCGAGTTTCTTACTTCTTTGTTGAAAGGGTTTGCGACAAGTGTATTGAATAGGGTTTTGCGACAAGTATTCCTTAGTGATCTGTGACTTCTGTACTTAGTCAATTTTTGGCTATTTTCAGAATTTTGAAAAATTTATGATTCTGTGTTTAAAGATTTTTATGTTGTTGGTCAAGATGACTTCAAGGAATGCTCTTTCTATTGGCACTAATGTCAAACCAACCGTTCTCATCAAGGGTGAGTACGAGCAGTGGAAAGACAGATTTTTGGATTTCATTGATAGACATGCAAACGGAGAAACCATTAATATTTCAATTGAAGAAGGTCCTATGATTCCTATTACTACAAGAATTCCAGATGATGAGTCTTATGATAGTGAGGATGGTGATAAGCCAAGAGAGCAGAAAACTAAGGAAGTTCCACTTGATTTTGTCAAGTATTCAGATGAATAGAAAAGAAGATATAAAGCTGATAAGCAAGCTAGATCTCTACTTCTTCAGAGTATACCGAATGAGATCTACATTAAGATTGACAGTTACAAGGCAACCGCAAAGAAAATGTGGGATCAATTGGAGAAAATGATGATGGGATCTAAGATTGGAAACCAAATGAAGGTGGCTAACTGCATCAATAACTATGAAGAATTCAAGGCCAAAACTGGTGAAAGCTTAGAAGAGACATATGAAAGATTTGTTTCTCTACTGAATGAGCGATCTAAGAAGAAGGTGAAAAAGAAGCAGATTGAGAACAACGTGAAGTTTCTTAGTGTGTTACGGCCAGAGTGGAAGAAACGTACACAAAAGATGAAACAGATGAAGGATCTAAGTGAGATTCCTTTGCATGAGGTATATGAAACTCTCCGTCAGAATCAGGAGGAAGTTGAAGAAGTGAGAGAAGAGAAAAAGAAGAGTGAGAAACCAGTTGACCCAGTTGCTCTTGTAGTTGACACGAAGAATGAGAAAGAGAAGAAATATAAAAAGAAGAAAAAGAAGATAGTGGTATCTAGTTCGGATGGTTCTGATAGTGATAATTTTGATTCTGATGACTGTGAGAATCTCAAGTAAGCTATGTTATTACTGACTAGAGCCTTTCAGAAGAAGTTTTATAAGAAACCAGGTTCCAATAGTCAGAGGTATTCATCGGGATCACAAAATTATGAGCACAAGGAAAGGACTGAAGGAAGAAGGTTTGAGGACAAGAGATCTGAAGGAAAGAGGTATGAGGAGAGAAAGCCAAAAGAGAGGAAGTATGTAAACAGTTATGAGAAGAAAGTGGAAGAACCAGTAAAATGTTATAACTGTGGAAAGATTGCCACTTTGCTAAAGACTGTCAGAAGCCTAAAGTTCGCAATTCTGAGTATTACAAAAACAAGATGCTTCTGGACAAACAGAAAGAAGCAGGAAAAGCTTTGATGGCCGAAGATGATCATTGGCTGGATTTCATCGACTCGGAAGATGAGAAAGAAGAGACAACACACATATGCCTAATGGGAAAAGAGGTGAAATATGATGAATCATATGAGGAAACTTCCGAAGAGGTAAACAATTTTTCTGAATCTGATTTCTTAAAGAAAATGGAAACCATGATGGTCGAGCTTCAAGACTTACAAGCTAAGCTTATAAAGAAGAAAAACAGAGTTGCGAAAAAGCGTCAAACAATTTTTTATCTCAATAAGGAAATTTTTGGGAACAAAAAATTGATTGATTCTTTGAACAAAGCTGCTACTGTTTTTAAAAAACAAAAAGCTTGTTTTGAAACTCAAATTTCTAAGGCAGTTTCCAAGTTTAACATGTGTGGACGTGAGAAACAAGAGTTTATTTTAAAAGTTCACAATGTGCAAATTGATAATAAAAATTTGCAAAAAAAGATTAATGGTTTGGCAGCCAAGCTTTATGATCGAGATCAAACTGATCAAACCATTTATCTAAACAAACCAAAGAAAGTTACAGATTTTAAATATAATTGGGGTATTGGTTACGATAACCCACATTATTTGAAGAAAGCTATTCGAAAGCAACCAGTATTATATAATTTAAGGGTAAATTACAGATTTTGTCCCTAACGTTTGGCATTTGTTACGGAATTGGTCCCTAAACTTCAAAAATGTCAAATAAACCTTCCACGTATGCATTTTGTGTTGGATTTGGTCCTAAAGGCAATGGTCGTCTATTTCCTGTCGTTAACGCCCCCGACGTGAGATGCACACGAGGGTAAATTTGTCTTTTTAACATTTTTATTTATTTTACCATTTTTTTAAACACCAAGGACCAAAATTGTAACCTTAAACTCATGAGCCTTTAACCTTAAACCCAGGCTCCGGCGAAACCCGTCTCCGGCGAAACCCATGCTCCGGCAAAACCCAGTCTCCGGCAAGATCTAAGAGAGAGAGAGAGAGAGATAGAGATTTAGAGAAGAGAAGGGATAGAGATCTGAGAGAGAGATCGATATAAGAGATGGAAAGAGATCGAGACTTCATTTTCCGGTCGGCCACTTCGTCTTCTACGGCCGGCCACTTCGTCTTCTCACTGTGGTCTGCAACTCGTCGGCGATACGCTTCTGGCGACTTCGTGGGTGTCTTTTTTGGTGTATTCTTGGAAAGAGAAGTACGATTAAGAATTGTTTGATTTAATTTGTATTGATCACAAAATTTGTGTTCTAAAGATGAATCCATATTTTTTGTTCAAGATTCTTTTAATACATAGGGGTTCAATGTAATCGATTCGTTTATTGGATATGGGTTTGATTTAAGCTTCAAGTTCTAGGTTCATGTTCTTGGTGTTCATCATGTAGAAGATGAACATTCAACAAAAATAATTAGAGTAAACATGGGTTTGATTTAGGATTTTGGTGTTTGAATATGGGTTTGATTTAGGATTTTGCATTATTAACACGAGTTTGATTTGACTTTTTTGATGCTTGATGATGTTGGTGTTCTTGAGGTAGGGGATGAATATTCAAGTAAACTAATTAAAAAATGGAAAAATAAATAAAATAGGTAAAATGACCATAATAACCTTGTGCTTAACAGAGAAATAGACGGCCGTTAGCTCAAGGGACCAAATCCAACACAAAATGCATACGTGGAGGGTTTATTTTCCATTTTTGAAGTTTAGGGACCAATTCCGTAACAAACGCCAAAAATTATGGACCAAATCTGTAATTTACCCTAATTTTAATTTCTTACAAGTGGCTGACAAAAATTCTCATTTGAAACCTAAATTTGTTACAAAATCATCTGATGAGGTTGAGGCTAAAGAAGATGAGAACAGGAAGAACACAACCAAAATGCAACTACAATTTTGCTATAAAAAGCTGAATGATGGTTATCTTTCTGAGCAACCAAAGTTGCTTTCAAACGATTATTTTCAAAGCTACTCTACTGAGGAAATGGAGGCAAAACCAGTTAAAGCAAAGATTTATGTTCCTCCACTCATCTTGGAAAGTAAAATTTCTGAGCTTGAGAACACCTTATTAGAAGAAAGAATTTTGGTTAATCTTGAGAAAATTGTGTTTTCTACTGTTATAATGAACACTAATTTCAAATCTGAAGTTACAAATGAAAACTCCGAATCAGAAAGAGTTAGAGAAAACAATTTCACTGATTCAGATGCATCATCTTCTAAAGTTTTCATGGGCAATGTTTTTGGTAATCCTAAATCTTCAGATTTTGATCAAAAATCTTATCGAAAGAAGTGTTCTAAAAGGTCTAATGATTTCAATTTTTCAAATTCTTCCAAGCCACAACTATTTGATGATGATGATGATGACTTATTTGCGGATGAAAATGATTTTTTAAACTATGATGGATGTTTTGATGAAAGTGTTGATAAGTTTGATTTCAATGCTAAACTTCCAGATCATTCTCCTTTTGTGATTAATAATGATGTTTTACCTAGTGTCTTTGAGAAAGGTGAAACATCAACTAAGGTTGATGAATCAGTTCATGTGAGTACCTATTACTCTAAAGGTAAGATGCAAAAGAAAAGGCGCTCACAGAAACGGACCAACACCGGTAAGCACAAGAAAATACAAACTCTTAAATATCATATTTCTAACAAGCCCATATCTTGTGTTTCAGAATTGAGATGGAAAAAGTCTGAAGCAAGACTGAAATGGAGACCAAAAAGGAAGATTGAAGAGACTACAAAATCATTTCCTGATACAGATTGTAATAGGACTACTGTTAGTCATTCTGATGTACTTGGTCATATTGTTTCTCATAAAACAAAACTTGTAACTTCTTACAAGACTTATATAATAAAACAATTGATCCAATTATCTCATTTGCCTAGTCAGTGTTCCATATACGGTCGAAATGATTTTTTGACTCGACAATATTCTGATTGTTGGTTTCGTACTTATTATATACATCATTCTAATTTTTTTGAAAAACAAAGAAGACCTAAATTCAAATGGGTGACAAAATCTTGCGCTAACACGAAAGGACCCATCTATAAATAGGTACCTAAACTTATTGTTGCTTGATTTCTTCTGTGCAGACCCGTCATATGTCGTACTTGGATTCAGGTTGTTCCAAGCATATGACAGGATAGAAAGATATTTTATCTAACTATACAAAGAAATTTTGTGGCAATGTGCGCTTCGGGAATGACCAGGTTTCACCAATACTTGGATATGGAGATATCGTGCAAGAGAGCATAACGATTAAGAAGGTGAGCTATGTTGAAGGATTAGGACACGATCTGTTCGGCATTGGTTAGTTTTGCGAAAAAGATTTAGAGGTGAACTTTAAGGCCAAGAGATGTTGTGTTAGAACTGAAGACGACAAAGAACTCTTGGTCGGGACGCGAAAGTCAAACCTCTACATGATCAATCTGTCGAATGTCAAGCCAGAAAATGTTGTGTGTCTACTGTCTAAGGCCTCTATGCAACAAAGATGGTTATGGCATAAAAGGCTATCTCACCTCAACTTTAGATATATTAACAAGTTGGTGACTAGAATTTGGTGAAAGGACTTCCAGAGCTGAAATATGGACGAGAACATCTGTGTGACGTATGTGAGGAGGGAAAAATGAAAAGAGCTTCTCATAAGCCCAAGCCTGAACCCAATACAAGCGTTCCTCTAGAACTGTTGCATATGAATCTATGTGGTCCAATGCGAACACAAAGCATAAACGACAAACGTTACGTGCTCGTAATCGTGGATGATTTTTCAAGATACACTTGGGTCAAGTTTCTGAGATCAAAAGACGAAACTCCGGAGATCATTATTTCATTTTTGAAGACCATTCAAGTGAACTTGCAGAAGACAGTTAAGCTACTTAGAACTGATAATGACACATAATTCAAGAATAAGACAGTTGACAATTATCTCGAATCGGTCGGGATAACTCAATCACTTTTCTCCTGCCAGAAGGGCAGGACAAAATGGGGTAGAAATCGGACTCTTGTTGAGGTTGCACGAACGATGCTAAGCCAATCCGATCTACCTTTATTTTTGTGAGCCAAAGTTATTTCTACTGCATGCTATACTCAAAGTCGTTCTATCATCCATCGTCAGATTGGTAAAACTCCATATGCTTTGATTAATAATAGAATACCTAGCATTAAACATTTTCACATCTTTGGTTGCAGGTGTTTTGTGCTGAATGATAAGGAGAACTTAAACAAGTTCAGTCCCAAGGTTGATTAAGGCATTTTCATTGGATATTCTCAGACATCTGTTGCATACAGAGTTTATTTGAAGAAGTCGAAGATTGTGGTTGAGAGCGTCAACGTTACATTTGATGAACAAATGGCTTATAAGCACCTCAGTTCAGTTAAAGTTGTGATAACTGAAGTATTAGCTTCTAGACAGATCAGTCCAGAACCTGCGGTTAGAGTCTCTAATTCTGATAAAGCATCAACATCTACGTCTCATTTAACAGAATTATATTTATTTTTTGAATATTTTTATGATGAGTTTCTTGGTTCAAAAATGACTAAACCTGTTGTGACTGACAGATCTGAAGATTCAAGAAATCATCATCGAATCACATCAGATGTATCGACTGAATCAGATCCCCCGATTCAAGATGAAACTCAAGTTCAAACACCTACTTAGTCAGTTGAAGTTGCGTGTGATAATGCAGAAACATAAGTTATTCATTCAGTTGGATGTACTGTAATGGCTACTCAACAGACATCAAGTGTTCAACCAGCTGAGATTTTTGTACAAGTTCCTTCAACTGAACCCCAACAAGAAAGAGATATTGGATATCTAGATGATCTAGATGATCAGTCTATATCTAATCCACTCCCTCATGTACATAGGTGGACCAAAGAGCACCCGATACAGCAAATTATCGGTGATCCGTCAAAGCCGGTGCAAACTAGGTCTGCAACTGCAAACGAGTGCATGTTTGATTCCTTTCTGAGCAAGATAGAGCCTACTAGAGTATCTAAAGCTCTAGCAGATCCAGATTGGATAACAACTATGCAAGAAAAGCTCAATCAATTTAAAGCGCTTAAAGTCTGGAGACTCGTACCTCATCCGGAAGGAAAAACAATTATAGGTACGAAATGGGTATTCAAGAACAAGAAAGATGAGGATGGTATCGTGGTAAGAAATAAAGCACGACTTGTGGCTAAAGGATATCGGCAAGAGGAAGGCATAGACTACGATGAGACATAGGCTCCAGTTGCACGTATAGAAGCCATAAGGATGTTTCTAGCCTACGCTGCACACAAAAACATTACTGTTTACCAAATGGATGTGAAGACTGCCTTTCTCAATGGCGTATTGAAGGAGGAGGTATATGTCTCACATCTAGAAGGGTTTGTCAATGCTGAAAAATCGGATCATGTTTATATTCTTGACAAGGCCCTCTACGGTTTAAAGTAAGCTCCCCGCGCTTGGTATGATGTTTTATCCAAGTTTTTAATTAAGTATGGCTTCTCGAATGGTAAAATTGATACCACTCTTTTTATCAAAAAGGAAAAAGCTGATATCATTCTTATTCCAATAGATGTTGATTACCTAATTTTCGGTTCAAATAACCCGAAGTATTGTAAGAAATTTTCTATTCTAATGGTGTCACGTTTTCAAATGAGTATGATGAGAGAGATGAACTTCTTTCTCGGATTTCAAGTAAAACAATTTTCAACGGGGATTTTCATAAATCAATCGATGTATACTGCTGACATTTTAAAGAAATTTAATATGTCAAATTGTACTCCAATTTCAACCCCGATGGCACCGGGAACTAAGATCGAAGCTGATCTTTCGGGAAAAGTTGTTGATCTTAGAACCTATAGAGGAATGATTGGTTCTTTAATGTACTTAATATCAAGTAGACCGAATATTATGTTCTCTACTTGTTTATGTGCTAGATATCAAGCTAAGCCCAAAGAATCCCATCTTTCGGCAGTTAAGCAGATTTTTAGATATCTGAAGGGAACCGCAGATCTTGGTTTGTGATATCCTAAAGATACTGGTTTTGAGCTAACAGCGTATTCAGACATAGATCATGGAGGTTGTATGCTCGACAGGAAACCACATCGGGTCACATACAATTTCTCGAAGACAAACTCGTAAGCTGGGCATCAAAGAAACAACTATGTGTTTCCACATCAACCGCTGAAGCAGAGTATGTAGCTGCTGCAAGTTGCTGCTCTCAAGTTTTGTGGATGAGGACACATCTTCTAGACTATGGATTTCATTTCAACACGATTCCTATATATTGTGATTCGAAGAGTGCCATAGCGATATCTACTAACCCTGTTTAGCACACAAAGACCAAACATATAGATGTGCGATATCATTTTATCAAAGATAATGTCGAAAAAGGTACAATTGAACTTTACTTTGTAAACACATATTATCATCTTGCTGATTTGTTTAGCCGTTGGACGAAAAGAGATTTAATTTTCTCATTTCGAAACTTGGCATGTTGAATCTCAAGACATAATCTGTAGTTACCTCGTACAGTTTATTTTTGTTATTTTTCTACATTTCTTTATGTTTTAATCTGAACGATATCTGCACTGAAAGGTTTTGTTCATGATTTCAGGGGGAGTGTGACACAAAGTTTAGATGATCTACATTCTAAAGGGAGTATGAGATATTGCATATGTTTTATACTGACAATTTTTTTATGATGCATATGTTTAGGGGGAGTAAGGACTTTGATTTCTGATTATATCATATCAGAACTCATTCTTTATTGTCTTACTGCTTTCATGTCTTTAGTTTTCAATAAATTTTTTTGTTTTCAATAAGACTTTGTTGCTTTAACGACTTCTTGACTGTTTGCGGAATTTGAGGGGGAGCTTACATGATCATATCACTCATGACTTTGGAGATGACCTTATGAGATTAATGCTGAGTGTAAGGATTATTCTACTCTTAATCTCGTTGTGTTTGAAAGATGGACAACTTTTAGACATGAAAACATGTTTCTAAATGTTCAAACCACTTCTCAATTCTTAAACAGATTTCATGAATTCAGAAGTGTGCTTTTAAATGTTTTCATACATGAGCATTAATGTTTAAAGCTAACCGTGTGTTTCCAAAGATAAATACTTGTGTATTATCTTTTTCATATACTGTCAAGTATTCACACACATCGGTTTAGTACTTTTATTGACTATGTTCTTACCATGTCTCAAAGTTGAAACTAATTTTCGATGGTAAGACACCTCGTTTGAAATTCTTTGTTCATTGAGCGTTGTTTCATTCAAAGCATTTCTTTTAGGAATGTCTATTTTGTTCATATAGACACATTCCAATTATTTTCCTGACCTAAGCTTTAAATGATAATCATTCATATTTGATCTTTCATACATTGTCAGATTCTCAAAACATATCTATTGATTTCACTTTGTTCTTTCAATTTCTTTGTTTTTGCTCAAATCTTCCATGCTTAAAATGCTCAAATCTTCATGATTATATTTCTGAGAATACATATATCTGACATGTATTTCATACTATT
The DNA here is from genome assembly GCA_954870635.1 of Arctium minus. Lineage (NCBI taxonomy): Eukaryota > Viridiplantae > Streptophyta > Magnoliopsida > Asterales > Asteraceae > Arctium > Arctium minus. Next base: position 36,382,861 of record OX941087.1, on the reverse strand, counting down.
GGGATTTAACTGTTACAGTTAACCAATTGAGCAACTTTATGCTTTTAGGACAAAATACATGGGAATTGTGTGAGATTTTTAATGAACTTCTATGGATTCACGATCACCAGTGTTTCCTACCCAAGAAGTTATCCCAAGTGATCGAGAGGCGATGTGTCAATATTATAGTATGGGTGTGTGTTGAGGTAAAATGAGAAGAGAGCTTGGTTAGATGTGAGCTTAGATGTAAAAAATAAAGAGGATGTGAGATCGAAGTTAAAAGATAAATGAAAACTCTGCACCAACTTTTTCTGAGCCGGGCAGCCACATTATCTGTTGGTCCACATTCTTTGGTGACCTTCATTGAAACAAACACTAGCTCATGCCAACTCTTAATTTAAACCCCACCAGCTACTCATCTTTTTCTTAAAAAGAAGATGTTTCAATTTGATTGAGGAAGCAACACATAATCTATCTCGTCTTCATTTGGAAGATGTGGATATTGAAAAAGAAGGAAAATTTTCCCACCTTCTCATTTCGATCATGCACAATTGAGTCTGTGTATTACTATTGTTGTCTCAATGGTTTACACTTTTTGAGCCTTTTATAAAACATTCATGTTTAAATTCTTTCATACACAAGCATGAACACATAGAAAATTTGTTTTTCTGTCGGAACGTTCATAGAATAACCTTGTGTCATTCGATGATTGAATAGAAGCCCTGGGGGAGTGAACATTAAAAATCTCCTTTCCAAAGTACATTCGTTGTACAAAGTGGCTCTATGCTACTTACAGACATCTTAACAGATTCATTTGTTGATTCAGGTTTACATTCTTATTTGTATGAATTTGAAAAGATTTGGATGAATACATTATGAATTGACGGATGCTTTATATGTTCGTTTTGAAAGATCACTGGTCAGAAAATTATGACATTTCATGAAGAGACTTTTGATGATTAATATGCTCTACAACATCAAAAGAGGGAGAAATAATTTCAAGAAATGTTGTATGGTGAACAGTTTGTAATAGTTTTGGGGAGAAAATTAAGAAATAGATAAGATGTTATGGGAAAGATTCAAGAAATGAGAAAGTCAAGAAATGGAAAAGAAGCTATGGGAAAGCCAAGAAATGAGAAAGAAATTGTGGATAAAGTTTAAGATTTCAAGAATGTTCAAGAAATTTTCTTTGAAGATTATTTTGGAAAGAGAAAAGTGAGCTACAACCTAAATAATTTCTTTGCTAGATATGATGATGTTTATCAAAGTCTTTGGGGGAGAATATTAAAGATCACAAGAAGGGGAGGTCAATGTTCAAGATAGTTGTTGCTATCATTATCAGTTTAAAAGTGAAGATTATCAATTTTCATCTCAATAATGGGAGAATGTTGATTGCCTGAGAAGATAAGTTTTTGTCCCAAAAGGAGGATAATGTTCTTGAAAGGGGGAGAACATGCTTTAAAGATGAAATTCATTTGAAGATAAGTGCAAATTTATCCAAAGGGGGAGTTGACTAGCTCGTTTTTGTGAAGATGATCTTGAATCCAAAGGGAGAGATTGTTAGTACACAAATATGTTGGATCCAAGATCATGGGAATTAAAGTCAAAGCTCAAGTCAATCCTCAAAGCAATGTCAAAGTCAAAGTTCTTAGTGCAAAAGTCAAAGTGTTTAGTTTAGCTTTGTTAGTTTTGTCTTTGTAATATTCTTAGGTATAAATAGAGTTTTTGCTTTGTAGAATTATAAAGCACTTAAGAGAGATTATTTTGTAGAGAGAGAAATATTGTAAGTGAGAGCATTTCATACGAATTTGTAATCATTGGGTTTGAAAATCAATCATATGGCATCTTGAGTTGAAATTGTTTGTTCATCTTGATCTATTGCACATATTTGGGACACACACAATTTCTATCGGATTTGGTCCCTTGTACAAATGGCCATATAACTTGTCCATTAATCACGAGCGTAAATTGGTCTTTTTAGGATTTTTTTCTTTATTTTACAATTTTTTCAAAGCATAGAGACCAAATCTGTAATTTACTCTATATTATATTATATTTGATATAGTTTTAGTTTATAAAAAAACCCAAAACGAAACCTAAGATAACTCGCTCGCTCTCGCTCTCTCTCCCCTCATCCTTTCCCAATCTCCTAATTCTCCTAAAAGTTGATTGCCCTCACCTGAAGCAATAGTCTCGACGCTTCTATCAAAACTCTGGCATCCTACAATCTCCTTCATCATCCACTGTCATCATCAACACCGTCGTCCCCATCACCCCCTGCACAATGGTTGCCACCAAGCCCTGCACCACCGTTGTCGTCAACCCCTACACCATCGTTGTTGTCAACTCCTAACCACCGTTCACGTCACCCTAGTAATGACAACCATATCTACTTGCGTCTGGATCTAGATCTGATCCTAGTTCATTTTCACCTTCTCTCTCTGAGCCATCTTATGAGGTTTTGCATTGTCGTTCAAAGATTCCTCGTTATGAAGAACTTTGCATCGCCCTCTAGTTTTTAAGTTTCTCCCTCTTCGTTCATTTCATCCATCCTAAGGGGTTTGATTTTGGTTTTGGGGTATGATATTAGGTTTTAGCGTTTTTTTAGTTTGATTTAGGTTTTAGGGTTTGTTTCACAAAAAATTTGGATGAGTTTGTAGGAAAATTGTATTTTATATGTTAAATGTTTGTGATTATGTGCTAATTTTCTTGATATTTTAATGTGTTGTATTCAAATTGGTGGCGGACGTAGGTGGTTTTCAATGGTTGTAGGTAGCTACAGGTGGGGTACGGTAATTGTAGGTCGCTGCAGTTGGTTTATGGTACTAGATTTATAAAAGAAGATGAAAAATAAAAAAGATACATAATGAAAAATGTTATGCCACGTGGGACATATCTAAATAGTTATTTTATAGGGAAATTAATTAAAGTAGCCATTTCAGAAAATCGTGTTTACCTCCTAACCATTTTCTTCCTCAATTTATTAAAATGGCCCCTACGTTCGTGAAAGGAGTTCGTATATACGAACACCTCCTTAGAACTGATAAATTTGATACATCTTCGTAATATATGTTCGTATATACGAATATAATTTAAAAACTCATTAAAAATTCACAAGTTCGTGAAATGGTTCGTGGTAAATGCAACGATTTAAAAAAAAATACGATTTTTGCCCTTGTTCATGAAATTCCAATATATTACGAACTGGAAGTTACATTTTTTGCCCCTGATCGTGAAATGGCTTGTGTTATACGAACCTAGAAGTTACAATTTTGGCCCCTGATCGTGATATACGAATTACAAACTCAATTTATTAAAAAAATAAGCAAGTTACAATTATGGCCCCTCATCTTTGGAACATAATTCGAAGATATTTACAATTTTGGGCCTGATCGTCGTGATATACGAAGTACAAACTCAATTTATTCAAAAAATAATAATAAGCAAGTTACAATTATGGCCCCTCATCTTTAGAACATAATTCAAAAATATTTACAATTATGGCCCCTGATCGTGATAGGCCCACGTGATATACGAACTCAATTTATTAAAAAAATAAGCAAGTTATAATTATGGCCCCTCATCTTTGAAACATAATTCAAAGATATTTACAATTATGACCCCTGATCGTGATATGTGTTCGTGATATACGAACTCAATTTATTCAAAAAAAAATAAGCAAGTTACAATTATGGCCCCTCATCTTTGAAACATAATTCAAAAATATTTACAATTTTGGCCCCAGTTCGTAATATGTGTTCGTAATATGCGAACATGTATTTTGAAAAATAAATTACAATTTTCGCCCTTCATCGTAGCAAAATAAATAAAAATGTTACAGTTTTGGCCCCACTTCGTGATTGTGTTCGTGAAATTTTTTAAAATAATTACAGTTCCATGAACCATTTCACGAACTTGTAATTTTTAATGAGTTTTTAAATTATGTTCGTATATACGAATTCCTTTCACGAACGTATGGACTATTTTAATAAATTAAGGGAGAGAATGGTTAGGAGGTAAACCCGATTTTCTGAAATGGCTACTTTAATTAGTTTCCCTATTTTATATAATAATAATAATAATAATAGTAATAATAATAATAATAATTATTATTATTATTAGTAATCATAAAATAAAAAATGGATAAAAAGACCATAATACCCTTGAGTTTAACGAAGAAAATAAATGTCCGTTTGCCTCAGGAACCAAATCCATGATAACTTACATAGATGGAGGGTTCTTTTGTAGTAAATGAAGATAAAGAACCAATTCCGTTACAAATGACAAGCCTTATGGAGCAAATACGTAAATTACCGATGGATTTAAATAATTATATAATTAATTAATTTTCGCTGGTGATTGGCAAGTAATTTATTAGATTTAAAAATATACAAATCCTCTTCTAAAATCAGTGATGGATTATCGTTAGATTTTAAATAATTAATTAATTATTTCCGTCTGATAGTGTAGTTAGGAGAAGGTGTAGTTGGTTAACAGAGGTTGTTAAATTTATTGTGGTGTTGTCATCAAGTGGTTAGTTGTTAGTGTGGTTAAGTCTCTTGTATTTCCTTTGTATAAATAGCTTGTACTGCTCCTTTCATAATTTATTGAATAGATACCTAATCTCATTTCTTTCTCAATATTTCGATCTCTAAACTTTCTTCTGATTCTACCATTTTATTGTATCAGAGCTAAGTTCTTTGTACCTGTTGTGCACATTCTGTTAAGATCTAGAGTTTATCTTCTTTAAATCCACTTCTTCAAAAATTTAAGTGAATGTGTCAGAAATCAATCAAGAGAGGAGCACAAGCAACAACAACAATGGTTCATTTGTCATTCCAAACATGACAAATTTTATGACTAAGAAGTTGAATGGTGAGAATTTTTTGTGTTGGAAGCATCAATTACTTGCAGTGTTAAAAACTTTAGGACTAGAGAAACACGTCGATAGTTTGTATGTTCCTCCTTATACTTCATCAGAAAGTGTTGATCGATGAAAGAAAGAAGACAATTGTGTATCAGTACGCATTAATTCTACTCATGATACATCTATTGCCCATCTTGAATTAGATACCAAATCTGCTTCTGATCTATGGAAAGTAATTGAAGATACATATTTGCAATAAGCATATGCCAAGAAATGCAAGTTAAAACTGAATTTCAGAACATCAAACAGGGAAACAACTCCGTAACAAAATATTGTGATTCAATAAAGCATATATGTGATTCATTAAGATCGATTGGTGAGAATGTGAAGGAATCAGATCTAGTTCTACAAACACTTCTTGGTTTGAATTCTGACTACAACACGTTTATTTTAAATGTTGAAAATTCTGAGTCTCAACCAAGTTTTGCACAGCTTCAATCACGGTTACTGTTGTATGAGCAAAGAATGAGCCAAAGGTCAGAGGTAGTGACTGTTTCAGTAATGTCAGCCTTGAAACTTGGAGATCCACCACCATATGATAACTCAAAAGAACTTCGTAATAATATTGCTTGTCAGATCTGTCAAAAACAGGGACATACTGCCGGTAGATGCTATTTTCGATACTCTTCGGACAATAATCAAGGAAGAAAAGACAATGGAGATCGATAGAATGGTTTTGGTCGAAAGCAACTATTATGGTGACAACAGTCGTGGATGGAGAGATCAAAATAGTCGATTTAATGGAGGTCGATTTAGAGGAGGCAAATTTGGTAGAAATAGAAGCAATAGATGGAAGAATTCAAAAGGCGTTAACCCTAATTTTCCAACAGGTTACTTTATTGGAACAACGTCTGATCTCACTTTTGCTCCTAATGATCCACGTTGCACTCAACCATATCATGGGCCAACAAATCAGTTTAGTAATTGGCTAGAATATAGTACACATAGTGATGGATTGAATGGAACAAGTTCACAAGGAAATTTTGGATCTGCTTCTGGAAATCAATTTGGGTCAAACAACAATTATTCTGGATCTGGAAATTCAAGTGGTCAATTTTCTCAATCTTACACTACTGAGTTTGGACCTGCTCACTTTGCTAAATGGGCCACACAACATGGTACATCCGCCAATCTAACATTTTCAGAAACGTGTGAAATGGTTGATTCATGGATTCCCGATTCTGGTGCTACTACTCATATGACATCGAATCCACATTTAGTCCAGGGAGTCGTTGCTTATACCGGTCCTGAAAGAGTGGTTGTAGGTAATGGACAATCTCTTACCATTTTTCATATCGGTCATGGATTTATTTCTCTTCCTAATTGTTATCTTTTGCTAAAAGTTTGTTCTACTTGTTCCCGAATTAACTCGAAATCTATTATCAATTTGTCAATTGGTAGCAGATAATCTTTTTGTTGTCATGTTCTCACAAGTTTTTCTATTCAGACACCCAAGGGAATTTTACTCCACCATATTCCGCATAGCTATGGAAATCTCTATTCTCTCACTTAATGAGAGAAATGTGTGAGTTTGCGTGACAACCATAGTGCATCTTCAGTTTATAACAAAGAATCTGTCTTTAAACTGCGAGTTGAATAGGAGTTCAACTTAAGAACTTGTTCTGATCAGCTCGTAGAAGGAAACATTCTGTAGCAAGCACTACTTGGCAAGGGTTAGAAGAGTAAATCAACAACTGAAGAAATATGCTCATTTTCATAACACTTTCCAGAACATTGAATGAGTAAACGCATACCTCAAATCTTCACAAATCAGCTGAATGATTGTAAGCACTCGAAAGTTTGGATCACAACCAAAGCACCAGAACAATGATTGGAAACACTCACAATTCTGATTGATCAGGTCAGAAAAATGATTAAGAGCACTCAAAGGTCTAGCATCGTCAAGAAAAACTCTAGAATAATGATTGCAGATACTCAAACGTCTAATCTAATCCAATCAAAGACTGAATCTAAATACCCAATATCTGAAAATCTTGACAAACTTGAGCTTTGTTAATCTTGGTCAATTGCTTAGAAATATGTGAAAAACTGAAGATAAGAATGATGTCACATATGCTTTACGCGAGAATCCCATGAACAGATTGTTCCCGCTAAGGCAAACTTGTCGTAAATTTTTTAACATTTAAGCTTTATAGGGCAAACTTGTTGTAACTTGAGCATGAACAGTAACTTGTCGTAGACCAAAGACTTGAACTTGTCGCAGACTCACTTGTCACAGACCATTGAACACTGAATCGCACTTGTCGCAAGTGGCATAAGCCGAGAACCCACTTGACGTAAAGTCCTGCATACGAGTTCCTCACTTGTCGCAAGCACCTTCATGCGTCAACCTGGCTTGACGCAAGCACCTTCATGCGGCTTCCTTACTTGTCTCAAATGTTTTCTTACGAGTACTTACTTGACGTAAATTCTTTCATCCGAGTACTACACGTGTCACAGTGGCCTTGACCCGTCAAGTCCACCTGTCGTAAACTAAAGGACACGACAAGTAACTTGACATAGACCAAAGATTACGCACAGTAACTTGTCGCAAATCGAGGGATGCGAGTTGTTCACTTGACGCAACCAGTTGCTTGCGATAAGCATACTTGGAAAAATTTCAGAAAACTTACGATAAGCACCAATCTTGCGTCAACCTTAAGAACTTGCGACTTCTTTGGATCTTGCGAGAAGTCAAGTCTGAAACCAAAAATCTGCCAAAACTTCCATGATTCTTCGAATTTTGAGATGAAATTTTGTACACATGTTCGAAAAACAATTTTGAACAGCTTTGTAGTTGATGATCTTCTCCAAAAACCATTGAATCACATAATTTGATCTCAACTTAGTGTATTTCGTTTTTTGAACCAAAAGTCTCAAAAATCGATCAAATCCTTCAAATTGGTTGAAATTAAAGATTGTGATTGATTCCAATAGATTCGACTATAAACATAGAACCAATCTAGCATCAAATCTCGATCAATTAAGCTCCTAATACAATAATTTGAATATTGGCAGGTACTGTTCATACGAAAACATACTGTTCCATTGAAAAAGTTGCAAATTTGATCGATTCGATGAATAATTTCTTCGATTTGGCTCTGATACCACATGTTAGGCCCAAATTTACAACTAATTCAATGTATAAAGATGAACAAGAGATAGATTGGGAAGGAACAAGTTTGCTTTATTCACAATATTGAATTACATAAACTACCTATCTAGAAACTCTCAAACTTTCTTACGGCTACATTGTGAACTACTTTCTTGCAAACAATATTCTATTTATACCCCAATCACCCTTGTATACAAATAAGCCCAAGCCCAAAATGCTAATGACAAGGCCTAATTACAAATGTAAAATCCTTTACAAAACTTTCTAAACTAAGGACATTTTATGTCCTAACACCATTCCAACTCTTCTTTCATCAATCACCTAAGTACGAATTACTTCGTACATTTGGTTGTTTGTGTTACCCGTTTCTTGGATCGACTCGTCAAGATAAACTATCTCCAAAATTTGTTCCTTGTCTTTTTCTAGGCTATGCTCCTCATCATAAAGGATACCTTTGTTATGATCTCGAAACGTCCACTGTATACACTTCTCGGCATGTCCAATTTCATGAAACATTTTTTCCTTCCATACACACGTCTTCTTCTTCTCGTACATCTACAGTTGTGTTACCATCCTTCTCATTTCCTTCGTCGGTTCCGAACAACTCTGTTGGTCAATCTTCTTCGTCTTCTCCAATATTGACTGATTCTGTTTCTCATACGATTCCTAATTCGAGTTATGAGTCTTTGGATTCGCTTTCATCAATACCACCTCCACCACCTACACATTCCATGATAACCCATTCTCGTGATCATACACATCGTTCTAAACAGTTTCCTGATCATTTTCTCTATCAAGCACAGTCTCAACTTGTTCCAGATTCTCAACCACACACTTTTTCTCAAGCACAAAAATGGCCTGTGTGGTGGGATGCTATGAGAGAGGAAATGTCTGCTCTCCACTCCAACAAGACTTGGGTACTAGTAACACCTCCGGTTGGTGCTAATGTGGTTGGTTGTAAGTAGGTGTACAAAGTCAAAAGTCATCCAGATGGTTTTATTAGTCGTTACAAAGCTCGATTGGTGGCCAAGGGCTTTCTTCAGGTGGAGGGTGTTGATTATACTAAGACTTTTAGTCCCATTGTTAAACCCACAATCGTTTGATTAGTTTTATCCATTGCTTTTTCTCGTGGGTGGGACATAAGGCAGATTGATGTAAACAACGCTTTCTTACATGGTGATTTCAACGAGACTGTTTATATGTCTCAACCTTAAGGGTTTGTTGATAAAACTCGACCTTCTCTTGTATGCTTACTCAAGAAAGTACTATATGGCTTAAAACAAGCTCCTCGAGTTTGGTTTTCTAAATTGTCCCAAACGTTGCTTTCTATGAGCTTTATAAGTGTGCTTGTGATACATCATTATTTTTTTACTCCAAGTCTGATGTTTTGACATATATCTTAGTGTATGTAGATGATGTGATCATTACAGGAAATTCATCAGTATTTATCCCTGATCTGATCAAAAAGTTGAATGATCAATTTGCTTTAAAAGACTTGGGAAGACAACTATTTCTTGGGAGTTCAAGATGAATTTTCCAACACCGGTCTACATTTGTCTCAAAAAAGATACCTTCTTGATCTCTTAAAGAAGATTGGACTAAGTAAATGTAAACGGATATCGTCTCCGGTATCACTGGGTCGTCAAATGTCTCGGTTTTCTAGAGTTCCTATTTCTAATCCGGCCTTATATTGCAGTACTGTGAGAACCTTACATTATCTCTCCCTTACTAGACCAGAGATTGCTTATGCTGTCAGGAAAGTTTCACAGTTTTTGCATCAACCAACGGGACGACATTAAGAACCTGTCAAGCGAATCTTACGTTATTTACGAGGGACTAGTTATCATGGGCTCTTAATTCAGCGATCTCTCTATCTTGAAATACATGCTTATGTTGATGCTGATTGGGTAGGATGTCCAGATGACAGGCGGTCCACAAGTGGGTACTGCATTTTTCTAGGATCCAATTTGATTAGTTGGAGTTCTAAGAAACAAAACATTGTGGCTCGGTCGAGCACTGAGGCTGAGTATCGTTCTTTAGCTCATGCAACTATGAAATTACGGTGGATTTTCTCGTTAATCAAAGAGTTAAAATTGTCTCTTCCTTGTTCTCCTACGATGTGGTGTGACAATACTAGAGCAACATATTTAGCCATGAATCTGGTATTTCATCAGCGTACTAAGCATATTGAGATTGACCTGCACTTTATTCGACACATGATAATCTCTAAACAATTGAATATTCGGTTTGTTCCAACACTTGTTTAGATTGTTGATGTTCTGACTAAAGGGTCCACTTCTGCTCAATTTACTACATTGAAATCCAAGCTTCACATCGTTCCACGTGTTTCGCTTGCGGGGGGATGATAGTGTAGTTAGGAGAAGGTGTAATTGGTTAACAAAGGTTGTTAAAGTTGTTGTGCTGTTGTCATCAAGTGGTTAGCTGTTAGTGTGGTTAAGCCTCTTGTATTTTCTTTGTATAAATAGTTTGTACTGCTCCTTTCATAGTTCATTGAATAGATACCTAATCTCATTTCTCTCTCTAAACTTTCTTCTGATTCTGCCATTTTACCGTCTCTAACCTGCTACTGATTTATCAGATCTAAGAAGAAAAAAACTCCTTTAAAACCAGTAATGGATTACCAACGGATAAAAACCTTTTCTATGAAACCTTCTCTTAAGAGGGGTCAATTATACGCTAGTAATGTATATACGCTATAAAACCTTCTCTAAAAGGAGTCGGTTACAGTGTTCTTTGCTCTACTATTTGTCATTGTAAATGATTAAATAAATCGTATTTATAATTTTAAGATATAACATTTAGAGTGATATGTCATTATTGATAAAGACGATAAAATCCTATACTTGAATCCACTATCAAGAAAAAGAAATTGGATCCAAAAATGTTGATACACAATGTCGTACGAATGTTTTGAAATTAAAGTTTATCCATACATGTTATTGGGTTGGCCTCTTACACTCTACAAATTTGTCCCCATTCCTTTTCTTTCTCAAATGGCAACCACAATGCTTCAAATGCAAGACCATGAAAACAAAAAAGGATAAAAGAAAAAGAAAAAGAAACCACATATTATGTGATCATTAAATAAAAAACATTACTAAATGGAAGACATTTATCTACGGATTTTTTCATAGGAAATTCGTTGCTAAAGGGGTGATTCGTCACAAAATTGTTACAAAAGTTGGTAGGTAAATTATTGATGAGAAACTCAAATAAGTGAAAGATTATCCAGGCCCTGATTTATTTACTTCTTTAAGAAACATCGGATTTTACCTAAACCATTGGTATTATGTCAGTGATCCGTCGGTAATCATAGACATAAATTTTCCTCTATGATTTTTGTGAGTAAAAGTCATTTATTTTGTAATGAAATGCGACATGTTAATAAAAATGATCAGTTTATACCAATTTTCAAAAAACTTATGGTTTTATACATAGTTATTTTCAAAAAAACTTATGGTTTTATTTTGTAATGTAATGCTTTTAACAACGAAGATAGAGGGGTATTTTCGTAGAAGATAGAGGGGTATTTTCGTAAAATTCTTGTGTGGTTTGTAGAAGATAGAGGGGTATTTTCGTAAAATACGTGGGACGATTTCATATATGAACCTGTGTGATTCACATATGAACTATATGTTCATATGTGAACCAATGTAATTCACATATGAACTTTTTTAACTGATTCATATATGAATATTTGTGATTCATATATAAACTATACGTTCATATATGAATCAGTTAATTAGTTCATATGTGAATCACAAAGGTTCATATATGAATCTGTTAATTAGTTCAACTGATTCACATGTGAACCTACAGTTAATTAGTTCATATGTGAATCAGTTAATTGGTTCATATATGAATCATTTAAAAGAGTTCATATATGAATTATAATGGTTCACATATGAACATATAGTTCAAGTTCATATATGAACTCGTCTAGTGTATTTGTAAAAATTACAAAACTATCGTCCTTCTATGTTTGGAATAACCGTAACTTTTGACCAGTCAAATCCGTAATTGTTGACCGGTCAAAGACGCAATATTTGACTGGTTAAAGCCGATCTTGACCGAATGAAATGCTCGGATTACTTCTCTATTTCTCATATATTTAGCATTTCTCAAATGAACATCTCTCCCTCCCTCTCTCTCTCTCTCTATATATATATATATGTATGTATACTTATTAGAATTGTACCCGTGCCGTGCAGCGCAATCTTGCCTACTTTGTCTCTCTCGATTTAATGGATTTGTTTTGTTTTGAGAGAGAGAGAGAGTTTAGTTGGTTGTGATCATTTTTATGGAGTATTTTATTGTATTAATTAATAAGGCTCAACATCTAATTGTATTTAAAAATGTATATCAGTTAGTTATGAGATAGTATTATAAAGTTGTAATGTATTAATAAGTTGTATGTATTTAATAATAAATTCTAAATGTTGTAATAATATATTAAAAATATTGTATAAATATACTCATATTTTAATACACTCGTAATTGAAATTCTAAAAACAGTGTTAGAAAATTTGAAAAAAAAAATTTCAATATAAGAATAAAATACCTACTTTTATACAAGTTGTTAAATTAAAATATTAATTATATTTAAAATAATTATATTATTTAAACTTGAGATAACTCTATGAGTTTCCAAAACTTGATTTGTTTATATGAATTTTTAGAAACCTTTCAAGCTTATATTTTTTTTTGAGTAAGCGTGGGTTTTCGGGCCAGCTTACGCGCACCGACTAATCCCTCGGGCGACCAATAACCTAGAGTCATTGCAGGAGAACCTCCATGGCCACAAGGGTTTTGGCAGTGCCTGAATTTGAACCTGGGGTAAATGAGATTTTCAAACATCCATTTTTATTGTTTACAGAAGGATAAATAGGAATATCATAAAAACTGTAAGATTCTGAAAACATTATTAATTTGTACATAATGCTTTAATATTTCTATTCTTGAAAAATTAAGATTTTGAAAAGGTAAGACCTAAATGTTTTGTTACACACACACATATATATATATAGTCTTAGGTTCATTTGAGAAATGGTAAATATATGAGAAATAGAGAAGTAATCCTAGCCATTCACACGATCAAGATCGGATTTGACTGGTCAAAAGTTGTGTCTCTTCCAAAAATAGAAGGACACTTTCGTAATTTTTACAAAATACACGGCTTGTGTTCATATATGAACCTGTATAATTCACATATGAACTATATGTTCATATATGAACCAGTGCAATTCATATCTGAACTCTTTTAACTGATTCATATATGAACCTTTGTGATTCATATATGAATCAGTTGAACTAACTAACAGATTCATATATGAACCTTTGTGATTCATATATGAACCAATTAACTGATTCATATATGAATCTGTATGAATCACAAAGATTCATATATGAATCAGTTTAACTAATTAACAGATTCATATATGAATCTTTGTGATTAATACAGATTCATATATGAACTCATCCCGTGTATTTTACGAAATTACCCCTCTACCTTCTATAGACCACGCAAGGAATTATCTGGTGATTCGCGGTCAAAGCCGCAAATGTTGACCAGATGAATGGCTAAGATTACTTCTCTATTTCTCATATATTTACCATTTCTCAAATGAACCTCTCCCTATATATATATATATATATATATATATATATATATATATATATATATTGGAGGTATTCATGGGAGAACTCTGTATTTTGTGAGTACTGTGAGATCCATTTACAAACACACATGTTGAACCTACACTGTGATCACTTACTTAATCTAAACCAATGTGTTTTCTTATTTCTAACATTAAACCCAAACATGGTAATATACCGTTAATATTCATTGATCCAAGACATGAGTGTGTTATGCCTCAAACATTACACCCAAACATGATAATTTTTACTGTGAATACTAATTAAAATAGTGGATATGGTTGGATCTCACAGTTCTCACAATTAACCAAGTTCTCAAATGATTACCACATTATATATGCAGAGAGAGAAGAGGGGGGGGGGGGTTAATCAAATGAAAACAAAAACGGTTTAAAACCGTGAGAAACGGTAATCATGTGTTGTCACAAAATACAGAGTTCATACAACAATGTTTCATAGATGAAACGTCAAGTAATGTTTTGTTTGTGAAAAATAAAACACAAAAATATTACGTTTATTCATCAAACACATATTCATACTCCCATACAAGAAGAAACACGTGATATGATTCCTAAGTTAAAATCAAATTCATTGAATGGTTTTAGTTGATTATCATGAATTTGGTTTCCCATCACAATGTATTGTTTCATTTATAAAACAATACATGAAACTAGTTTTTACGGTTTCCAACTTTCAGATGGTTTCTAAATGATTTACTTTGTCTATATATACTCACATATATCAATTCTACAAAAAGTAAGAACTTTGAGATTTAGCAAGTGTGAAAAAAAAACACGTCGCGGTGGCGTCATGCATACATACCATGTCACGTCTTACCAAAATGAGGGAGACACACGTTTTAGAAACCTAAACATTATGATTTTGAGTTTGTGACTTAATGTTCGGGAAATTGACCTAAATGACCTTTTCAGATCAACAAATTGGTCTCTTAGCCATTTCTCTCCCATTATGACCGAAATGTCATTACGTTCGCAAAATCTTGGTCTGCAATTTGCGAACCTAGCTAAAAAGACAAAAAAAAAAAAAAAAACGAATATGTCAATTTTCATAAATAAAAAGAAATTGCAGATCTTGATCCCTGGGTTCGTAATTGCGGATCTAGGTCCATAATTTACGGATCTGGGCTTGGAAATTGGGAAGGTAGTGACATTTTGGTAAAAATGGGAGAGAAATGACTAGGAGATCAATTTAAGGATGTAAAATAGTTATTTGAGTCAATTTCTGTTAATGTTTTCAAGTTTTTATCGAGTTATTCAAATTGTATTTAAAACATGCATATGTTAATTAATATTCTTTTTCTAAAGACTGTATTCTTTATTTATTGATGTAGAAATATGACGTGAATAGTGTGTGGATGTCGTCTGATCCCAAAACATTCCCACCGCTTTATGAATTTTGTCTTGGAGTGTAAGTAGTCAAGAAGACAATTCAGTTATTTCTTTGAGGCATGCATGAGATTCAAAGCTAAAGCTGATCATAATAATATTCTTCAACAAGAACCTAAAAAGAGTCTCAAAACATCACCCCCACCAAACACACCAACCCAAAAACACACCTTTAATTTATTTCATCTCATCAAAATTAAATTCTTGCGTTTTTAAATTTGATATGCAATCTTTAATGCATTATTATCTAAAGTTCGATCAAGTTTAGGATGGTTAATTTGTCTGTTAAAGAGTTTATGGTTGATGCAATTATTAATGGTGATTCAAGAATATATACAAAGTTGTATCATGTATAGAGATATAAATTGTCACAAGTTTAAGTGTTTAAAACACACTAAAAACAAACTACAAACAATCTCCTAGTTTCTGAGTAATACCGGACTCCAAATGCATGTTTAATTTAACCACAGACAATTAGAGAAAATCATTACAACAAAATTGAGTTTATAGGACACATGAAGTGTTTAACTGTCGTAATAAAGTGTCTACTACAAATATGACTTTTATAAGCGCCTAATTATACACGGTTTTTGTTGTTTTTACAAAAACCGTGTATAAAGGACGAATCTGGAACCTTTTTACAAGGTTCAATTTGAACCGTTGCTAAAAATATGGTTTTATACACGGTTCTAGATTAAAAATCGTATAAAAAGGGTACTCGACAATTACAAACGGTTGCATCGGAAAAACCGCGTATATAGGTTACCTTTTATACACGGTTATTTATTACAAACCGCGTACGAAATGGTCACTTTTGTACGCGGTTATTGCTAACAAAACCGTGCGTAAAAGCTACATTTACACGCGGTTTTTAGCAATAAACCGCGTATAAAAGTAACACTTTTGTACGCGGTTTTTAATAAATAACCGCGTATAAAAGGTAAGCTTTATACGTGGTTTTTAATACACAACCGCGTATAACAGTACAATCAACCGCATCTAAAAGTTCAAACTACCGCGTATAAATGTCATACCCTTTTATACGCGGTTGTTTATGAAAAAACGCGTATAAAAGTACAAAAACCGCGTATAAAAGTACAAACAACCGCGTATAAATGTCATACCCTTTTATACGCGGTTGTTTATTTAAAACCGCGTATAAAAGTACAAAAACCGCGTATGAAAGTACAAACAACCGCGTATAAAGGTAACCCTTTTATACCCGGTTGTTTATTAAAAACCACGTATAAAAGGTCTTACTAGGGTTTACCTATAAATATCATGTGGGATAAGCCGTTTTTTAACTCATTATTGCTCATACTCGAAAAAAACACTTTTTTGATGATTTTTGGGCGTTTTTTGATGGTTTTTGACATTATTCTTCACAAAACTAAGGTATGATGATAATCTTAACCATATAGTTCATTAATTACTACTTTTATATGCATTAACATCATGTTTTTAAGTAATCTTAATTATATATATGTGATCTTAGCAGCTTTGCTTTTCGTATAGGCGCGCATACCGATTAGACTGGACTGATCAATTACCGACAACACTGATAAGGTATTATACTATACTACACATTAATTATATTAATTTTGCACATGATTGCTAAAAATTTAACTTGCATGCATTTATTATACAAATTCATGCATTTGATGCCTTTAGGTCGCCCGCCCGAATTTTGATCTAATAGAGATTAATTTCAGATAGTCCCCTGTTTGGGACCGCTTTTTGAATATTTGTCTCATTTAGGATGTGAATGCATATAACTGATTGTTTATTTAAGAAAAATTCGGTAGACGTTTCCCGTTACTCCTACGAATATGTGTTTTTATTATACCCATATTTGGGGAGTTGTGGGAAAATGCTGCCGGATTTTTCTTAAGTAATCAATCTGTTATAAGCACTCACATATGAGACCAAATATTCAAAAAGTGGGTTAGGATGGCTACCTATAGCCTTTTGAGATCATGTCGTACATGCATTTACAATTAAAACTTTATTTCGATATTGTAGATGGATCGTTATGATTGGATGTACCAAATACCACGAGCTACAAAGGAATACTTGTCTCGTCTTGATCAGTTTATGGAGGTTGCTGAGAATAATCGGGTGAACACTGAAGAAAGTGAAATTTGGTGTCCTTGTCGGGATTGTAGAAATTTTTGTAAATATAGTGATCATAGTTTAATTAAAGAACATCTTATTGTACGTGGGTTTATGGAACAATATACCTGTTGGATTCGACATGGCGAGGATTTTGGTAATTGTAGTTACACGGTCGATTGAGATTGTAATGACACCGATGATAACTATGAATCAGATAATGATAATCGTGATAACTTAGATGAGATGTTACATGACGTGGAGGATAATATTGCCGATAAGGATTATGACAAATTTGAACAATTGTTTATCGACTCTGAAAAACCGTTGTATGTTGGTTGTTCAATGTAACATCCGTATTTTCGGGTAAGTATAAGGTTCTATTAATCTTATGTTTTTATGTCTTTTAAAGTAGAACTTATATGCTTGAGTGATATTGTGTTTATATATGATTATTTGGTTCTGTTGGTTTGGAAGCTTTAAAAATCACCCTTGGAAGACAGTGACTCACGCGACTTACGTCGCGGGTTGGAGGCGCGGCATAAGCCGCGTAAGCGACTGGAGTTCATTTTGTTTAAGTAAGTGGGCGAATTATGCCGCGGGTGAAAGTCGCGGCACAAGTCGCGGGGTGACCTGCAGTCCCCAAAACCCCCAATTTGCCCGTTTTTCTCTCATTGTTATCACAAAAATCAGTTCTAGACCGAGAGGAGCTAGGGTTTGGGCGATTTTCTTCCCCTCTAAAACCTCTTGTCATTTATTGCAAAGCTTGGTAGGTGAAATCATTATTTGGGCTTCCATCTACCTCAAGTTCTCAAGACTTCAAGTCTTCATCACCTTCATCCAACTTCTAGGGTTTTCATCTTTTCTAGGTTTTGGTCAAAAAGCTAGATTGTGAGTTTACTAAATCTTTGTCAAAACTAGATACACATCATATGCTTCTACTTATGGTTATTTATCTCTATATGTTCAAATACTTGGGATTTTCTTATGAAGGAATGTTGGAAAATATGGTTATATGTGAAATACCATGGTATACTCTAAATGTGCAAGTATTGGTACTTTTTCTCTTGGATTCATAATATGTACATGTTGACGTGATGAATGTATACATGTCTCGATATGACGATGGTTTCTAGTTGGAATACCTTTTTGGTAATATATAATATGCATGATGAACATGATTGTTATTTGGGTCTCATGATGGACTTATGTGATAGGATGGTAACATAGTACCCATGGTTGGTATCGAAATGTATTGGTTGAAATATACCTCAAGACCTCCTATATGATATGTTGGACGAACCAAGTCAGTAGACACTAGGAGGATGTAGTCTTGGGCGCCACCGTGATGGTATGTGCATAGACCTCCACCATTCGGGTTAATGCCATGGTTGTAGTCCTCGGATGTGTCGGGCCTTTCGGGTGTCTCTTGTTAGAGGGCATCAAGGTATATCGACTCTTTGGGTGGAACTTGATTGGTGCTATGGGTCTCCCCTATTGACTCCACATTTGTTGATCTATGGTTAACTGCTGATAAGAATTGTAATTGTTCATGCATGCTTATTATTGTTCAACTCACTAGGCTTTTTGGCCTATCACTTTTTTGGTGTCGATGTGTATCTCAGGTTCTAGCGGCGCCGGTTCTAAGCTGGCATAGTTGCTTGGGTGAGAGCTTGGGGAACACTTGCAAATTAGCATTCTTTGGATAGAAGAACTTTTGGAACTATAGATGACAACCCTTTTGTAATCTTTTTTCTACGTAGAAATTAGATTAGTTGGTTGTTAATTTATTGTCGGTTGAACTTACAACTGTGATTAAACAGGTTTGTATCATTTCCCCATTTTTGGGAGGCTCTTGCTTTGGTAATTCTATATACCGCGTGTCCATTTTTTGGATTTTGTTATCCCTATTTTTAGGGTGTTACAAGTTGGTATCAGAGATTTAGTTTAAGTGAACTAGGTATTGTTTTAGCATATCTAGACTTAAGCTTTAGACTTTATAAATTCACTGTCCACTTGGGGTAGGAATCCTAGGTGGGGAGAGCGTTAGAATTACGGAATTACTTTAATTGAAAGTTGTGATGATGGTGACAAGAATTCTTGTGTATGGTTCGTTCATAATTTCACTTAGCTAATGCTATTATAAATGCATTGTTACGTGAGCATACTTGGTTTACTATTATTATGATAATTGATGAAGGTATTAGTACGTACAATGAGTTCAACTCGTTTAGTCTTTTCTCAATCTATTTATCGTATATGTATGGCATATTGAAATGGTAAACACTCGGAGTAGGATGCCGGGTACACCAGAGGGCCACGTGGAGGTGGAATCATCCGTAGACCGACCTCCTTTAGGCGTAAACTCTGAGGGACCTCCCAGGCCCAATCTCTTGGGAGGAGGACCTGAACAGATTCTGCGCCGGAACCTCAATGCGGATAATGCCATAATGGAGGAAGTGACCATGGAGACCCGGATTCGGGATAACATGATGTTGGCCATGAACTCCGCCATGGCCCAACAACAAGAGCTCGTCATGAAACTCTTAGAAGATCGAGACGCCAATAATCGATAACCGGAAACAATGGCGGAAAACATTGTTATGGGGTCAGGTGGACCAGTTGCCGTATATGTTGAGGATCCAACAGATAATGTGATTAAGACGAAGACTAAGGGGTGCACCTTCAAGGCGTTTCTAGGGTGCCACCCTAAGGAGTTTGCGGGTTCAGATAACCCGGTGGCTTGTATGTATTGGCTCAAGGAGGTAGATATGGCCTTCGAGTCAAGTGAGTGTAATCCCTCTCAACGGGTCAAGTTTGCTTCCCAGTTACTTCAGGGAGAGGCTCTGATTTGGTGGAATCTTACCCGATCCGCCCTCACCCCGGAAGTTCTGGCTAAGTTAACTTGGTCGGTGTTCAAAGAGAAGATCATGAATAAATATTGTAGTGAGCGTTCGTTGGACAAGTTGGAGCGGGAGTTCCGAGATTTGAAGAAGGGGACTCTGTCCATTGTCGAGTACTCCAGACTCTGTTTGGAGAAACTGAATTTGGTGGGACATCTGGTCCCCGATGAAAGGTCGAAGATTAAGGCCTATCAACAAGGTTTACCGGCCGAGATGCGAACGGCGGTAAGAAATGCTAGGGGCTCGACTTTGCAAGAGGTCATTGAAGAGTCTTTGCTCATTGAGGATGACATCAATGCGGGGAAGGAAGAAAGAAGCCAGGCCGGTGAGAAACGAAAGTGGGAAGGGCCATCTGGGCTCGTTCGCCAATCAAGACCATTTGTAAGCGGGAGGTCGAGTGATCATCGTCGTGAGGATCGGTGGTGCCACAAGTGCAAGTCAAAGCACTCGGGGCCATGTGATCCAAGAACTTACTCCGGTCCAGTAGGGTGTGCCAAGTGTGGTTAGAAGAACCACACAATGAGAGAGTGTCCCATTCGGGGGCCGGTGTGCTTTGAATGCAGAGAACCGGGGCACATGAAGAGGGATTGCCCAAGGCTAGTAGGAGGAATTGGTGGAAATTCTGTGGTTCGACGTCTAGAGTCGAGAAACCACCAAGGGCTCCAAGTCGAGCTTTCAGAATGACTACCGAGGAGGCGAAGGAGATCGCTGATGTTGTTTCGGGTACGTTCCTAGTAAACTCCTTGCCTGCTCGCGTTTTGTTTGATTCGGGTGCTACATGTTCATTTGTATCGGATGTTTTCTGTAAGCAATTCACCACTCTGGTTAGTGTCCTTCCCGATGCACTAGTAGTAGAAATAGCTAATGGTGATCAAGTAGTTATTCGAGACCGTTTTTGTAATTGCACTCTAGAGATCGATGGGAATTCTTTCGGAGTAGATTTACTACCTATGGCTATAGGAGGGTTCGATGTGGTCATAGGTATGGATTGGTTAGTGAGGCATAAGGCGGACATCTTTTGCTCCAAAAATATGATCCAAGTGCCATTGCCAGAAAATGGTGTGGCTACCATTTATGGGGAGAAAGGAAAGAGGAATAATCCCATTATTTCATCTCTTAAGGCTCGCAAGTTTCTAGCGAAGGGCTACCCTTCGTATTTGGCCTATGTGGTGGACGCGAAGAAAGAGAAGAAGTCAGTAGAAGATGTAGAAGTGGTACAAGAATTTCCGGACGTCTTTTCGGAAGACTTACCTGGGTTGCTGCCGGAACGGCAAGTGGAGTTTCAGATCGACCTCACTCCGGGAGCAGCTCCGATAGCCCGTGCTCCATATCGTTTAGCACCGACGGAAATGAAAGAGATGATGACGCAACTACAAGAGTTGTTGGAGAAGGGCTTCATCCGACCGAGTTCGTCACCTTGGGGAGCACCGGTTTTGTTCGTGAAGAAGAAGGATGGATCCATGCGGATGTGTATCGACTACCGAGAGATAAACAAAGTCACGGTGAAGAATAAGTATCCTTTACCTCGCATCAATGATCTTTTTGATCAACTACAAGGCGTGGGGTGTTTCTCGAAGATTGATCTTCGGTCCGGGTACCATCAAGTGAGAGTGAAGAAAGAAGATATTCCGAAGACGGATTTCCGAACGAGATACGGTCATTATGAGTTCTTGGTGATGCCTTTCGGCTTAACCAACGCTCCGGCCGTATTCATGGATTTGATGAACCGTGTGTGTCGCCCATTCTTAGATAAATCCGTGATCGTCTTCATCGACGATATTTTAATATATTCAAGGGATGAGTCCGAGCATGGGAAACACTTACGGGAAGTATTAGAAGTTCTACGAAGAGAGAAACTGTTTGCGAAATTCTCGAAGTGCGAATTCTGGCTCCAAGAGGTGCAATTCTTGGGGCATGTGGTATCAAAAGACGGAGTAAAGGTGGACCCGACAAAGATTGAGGCGATGATGAGTTGGGAGCCTCCAACAAGTCCGACGGAGATTCGAAGTGTCTTGGGTTTGGCGGGCTACTACCGGCGATTCATTCAAGATTTTTCCAAGATAGCTACACTGCTCACTTCTCTTACAAG
Organism: Arctium minus; assembly: GCA_954870635.1. Classification (NCBI taxonomy): domain Eukaryota; kingdom Viridiplantae; phylum Streptophyta; class Magnoliopsida; order Asterales; family Asteraceae; genus Arctium; species Arctium minus. Next base: position 36,360,654 of record OX941087.1, on the reverse strand, counting down.
GAAGAACGTCAAGTTTGTTTGGACCGATGCACAAGAGCAAGCCTTTCAAACTCTCAAGAGGAAATTATGCGAAGCTCCGATCTTGTCCTTACCCAAGGGATTGGAAGACTTCGTTGTGTATAGCGACGCTTCCAAGATGGGTCTTGGGTGTGTCCTAATGCAAAGGGGAAAAGTAATAGCTTACGCGTCGCGACAATTAAAGGATCATGAGAAGAATTATCCGACTCATGACTTGGAGTTGGCGGCGGTGGTTTTCGCGTTAAAGTTGTGGCGACATTACTTGTATGGGACGAAGTGTACTCTTTTCACGGATCACAAGAGTCTCAAGTACATCTTCGATCAAAAGGAACTCAACATGCGTCAAAGAAGATGGCTCGAGCTTTTGAAGGATTACGATTGTGACCTACTCTATCATCCCGGTAAGGCCAATGTGGTGGCGGATGCATTGAGCCGGAGGAGTTATGATGGTGGTGTCAAAATGTCCCTTACAAGGATCGATGTGGTATCGAGTTTGTTGGAAAGTATAAAGACGAGTCAAGTGGAAGCACTTAGAGAAGAGAACCTCAAAGCCGAAGTCATGTCAAAGAAAAAGGAACTCTTAACGGAAGATGGTCGTGGAATCAAGCTCTTCCAAGGACGGATTTGGGTGCCAAAGTTGGGAGGAAACCGTGAATTACTTCTCGAGGAGGTGCATAAGTCGAAATATTCTATACATCCCGGTAGCACCAAGATGTATAGAGACTTAAAGTTGAATTATTGGTGGCCGGTGATGAAGCTATATGTGGCTAGCTATGTGGAGAGGTGTGTCACGTGCCTTCAAGTCAAAGCGGAGCATCAAAGACCGTATGGAAGCTTGCAACCGTTGTCCATTCCCGAGTGGAAGTGGGACAACATCACTATGGATTTTGTAACCAATCTACCGAAGACCTTGCGCGGTCACGATACCATTTGGGTGATCGTGGATCGGCTAACCAAGAGTGCGCATTTTCTTGCGATGCGGGAGACTTTGCCAATGGAGAAATTGGCTAAACTGTACATAGACGAGGTGGTGTCGAGACACGGAGTTCCACAATCTATAGTATCGGATCGGGATAGTCGCTTCACTTCGAACTTTTGGGCTAGCTTGCAAAAGGAGTTGGGTACTAGGCTGAATTTGAGCACGGCGTACCATCCTCAAACGGATGGCCAAAGCAAGAGGATAATCCAGACACTAGAAGATATGTTAAGGTTGTGTGTTATAGACTACGGGGGAAGTTGGGATTCACATCTACCTTTGGTGGAGTTTGCGTATAACAATAGTTACCATTCTAGCATCGGAATGGCACCGTTTGAGGCACTTTATGGACGGAAGTGCAGAACCCCGGTTTGTTGGCTAGAGGCGGGCGAAAATCAATTCGCCGGGCCGGAAATTGTACAGGAGACGACCGACAAGGTGAAAGAGATTCGTGAGAGACTAAAGGCGGTGCAGGACCGACAAAAGAGCTATGCGGACAAGAAAAGAAGACCGATCGAGTTTGAAGTAGGCGATCGGGTCATGTTGAAAGTGTCTCCGTGGAAGGGGTTCATACGTTTCGGGAAGCGTGGGAAGCTTAGCCCTCGTTTCCTTGGACCCTTCGTTATTTTGGAAAAAGTTGGGTTACAAGCCTACCGGTTGGAATTACCATCGGAAATGGATGGAATACATCCTATGTTTCACGTGTGTTACCTTCGAAAGTGTCTAGCTGAGGAGGAAAGCGTTATTCCTTTGACGGAAATTCGGGTGGACAATGGAAACCGTTGTGTGGAAGAACCGGAAGCGATTTTGGAATTAAAAGTGAAGAAGTTGCGACATAAGGACGTAGTCTTGGTCAAGGTCCAATGGAAGCACCATCGTGGTGCTAATGTAACGTGGGTGTCAGAAGAGGATTTGAAGAAGCGCTATCCTCATTTGTTCGTATAAATGTGATTTCGGGGACGAAATCCTATTTAGGTGGGGAGGATTGTAACATTCGTATTTTCGGGTAAGTATAAGGTTCTATTAATCTTATGTTTTTGTGTCTTTTAAAGTAGAACTTATATGCTTGAGTGATATTGTGTTTATATATGATTATTTGGTTCTGTTGGTTTGGAAGCTTTAGAAATCACCCTTGGAAGACAGTGACTCACGTGACTTACGCCGGGGGTTGGAGTCGCGGCATAAGCCGCGTAAGCCACTGGAGTTCATTTTGTTTAAGTAAGCAGGCGACTTATGCCGCGGGTGAAAGTCGCGGCACAAGTCGCGGGGTGACCTGCAGTCCCCAAAACACCCAATTTGTTCGTTTTTCTTTCATTGTTATCAAAAAAATCAGTTCTAAACCGAGAGGAGCTAGGGTTTGGGCGATTTTCTTCCCCTCTAAACCCTCTTGTCATTTATTGCAAAGCTTGGTAGGTGAAATCATTATTTGGGCTTCCATCTACCTCAAGTTCTCAAGACTTCAAGTCTTCATCACCTTCATCCAATTTCTAGGGTTTTCATCTTTTCTAGGTTTTGGTCAAAAACCTAGATTGTGAGTTTACTAAATCTTTGTCAAAACTAGATACACATCATATGCTTCTACTTATGGTTATTTATCTCTATAAGTTCAAATACTTGGTATTTTCTTACGAAGGAATGTTGGAAAATATGGTTATATGTGAAATACCATGGTATACTCTAAATGTGCCAGTATTGGTACTCTTTCTCTTGGATTCATAATATGTACATGTTGACCTGATGAATGTATACATGTCTCGATATGACGATGGTTTCTAGTTGGAATACCTTTTTGGTAATATATAATATGCATGATGAACATGATTGTTATTTGGGTCTCATGATGGACTTATGTGATAGTATGGTAACATAGTACCCATGATTGGTATCGAAATGTATTGGTTGAAATATACCTCAAGACCTCCTTTATGATATGTTGGACGAACCAAGTCAGTAGACACTAGGAGGATGTAGTCTTGGGCACCACCGTGATGGTATGTGCCTAGACCTCCGCCATTCGGGGTAATGCCATGGTTGTAGTCCTTGGATGTGCCGGGCCTTTCGGGTGTCTCTTGTTAGAGGGCATCAAGGTATATCGACTCATTGGGTGGAACTTGATTGGTGCTATGGGTCTCCCCTATTGAGTCCACATTTGTTGATCTATGGTTAACTGCTAATAAGAATTGTAATTGTTCATGCATGCTTATTATTGTTCAACTCACTAGGCTTTTTGTCCTATCACTTGTTTGGTGTCGATGTGTATCTCAGGTTCTAGCGGCGCCGGTTCTAAGCTGGCATAGTTGCTTAGGTGAGAGCTTGGGGAACACTTGCAAATTAGCATTCTTTGGATAGAAGAACTTTTGGAACTATAGATGACAACCCTTTTGTAATCTTCTTTCTAGTTGTAGAAATTAGATTAGTTGGTTGTTAATTTATTGTCGGTTGAACTTACAACTGTGATTAAACAGGTTTGTATCATTTCCCCATTTTTGGGAGGCTCTTGCTTTGGTAATTCTATATACCGCGTGTCCATTTTTCGGATTTTGTTATCCCTATTTTTAGGGTGTTACATTCAAAGTTTACCAAACTTTCAGCTGTGTTGAAACTGTTTAATTTAAAAGCAAGCAACGGTTGGAGTGACAAAAGTTTTATTAGTTTGCTAGAGATTTTGCTTGAAATGCTTCCCGATGATAACGGATTACCTGTTTCGATATACAAAGTGAAAAAACTGATGTGTCTAATGGGATTAGAAATAGAGAGAATACATGCATGTTCGAATGATTGGATGTTGTATAGGAATGCAGATGATGATCTAAACGAGTGTCGCATATGTGGTACATCAAGGTATAAGCAAAAGAATCGAACGAAAGACAATAGTGATGTGAAACAAAAGGATGGTCCTCCCGCTAAAATTTTGTGGTATTTTCCAATCATACCAAGATTGAAACGATTATTTGCAAACACCAAAGATGCAAAGTTGTTGCGTTGGCATGCTGAAGATCGTAAAAAAGATGGGAAGATTAGACATGTAGCAAATTCTCCTCAATAGAGGAATATCGACAACATCTTTGAAGATTTTGGTGATGAAATTAGGAATATTCGGTTTGGTCTTAGCTTTGACGAAATAAATCCATTCGGAAGCATGAGCAGTCGTCATAGTACTTGGTCGATGCTTCTATGCCTTTACAATCTTCCACCATGGTTATGCATGAAACGTAAATACGTCATGATGTCGTTGCTAATCCATGGTCCCAAAAAACCTGGGAACGACATTGATGTATATTTGGCTCCGTTAATTGAAGATTTGAAAGAATTATGGAGTCCAGGCATCGAAGTGTATGATGCGTACAGGAAGGAACATTTTCAGCTACGAGCCATGGTTTTTTGCACCATAAACGATTTCACGGCTTATGGGAATTTGTCAGGTTACAGTACAAAGGGAGAAAAGGCATGTCCTATATGTGAAGATGACACACAATCTATAAGGTTGAGAAATTGCGGGAAACATGTGTACATGGGCCATCGAAGGTCTCTTCCGAAGAGCCGCCAATACCGTAAACTGAAGTCATTGTTTGATGGGAAAATCGAGCATGGAGTAGCAAGGCAACCATTGAATGGACGAACTGTATATTATCGAGTTAAACATCTAGACATTGTGTTCGGAAAAGGTCGTCCAACTCCTCCCAAAAATATTTGGAAAAAGAAGTCTATTTTCTGGGATCTACCATACTGGGAGCATCTGAGTGTGCGACACTGTCTTGATGTAATGCATATTGAGAAAAATGTTTGTGATAGCTTGATAGGTCTATTGTTGAACATTCCAGGAAAATCAAAAGACGGGGTGAAAGTTAGAAAAGACATGGTGGAAATGGAGATCCGATCAGAGCTTGCTCCTGTTGATAATTGAAAACGTACATACTTGCCACCGGCTTGCTATACATTGTCGAAGGTTGAGAAAACCAGATTCTGTCAGTGCTTGCATGATATCAAAGTCACATCTGGATATTCTGCGAACATTAAGAAGCTAGTGTCGATGAAGGACTTGAAATTGTTTGGTATGAAGTCGCACGATTGTCATGTTTTGATGACACACATGATTCCAATTGCAATTCATGGTATATTACCAGACCGCATCCGACACACAATTACTAAGCTTTGCTTGTTCTTTAACATGATTCATTCGAAAGTGATTGATCCAGAGGTGTTGGATTCATGGCAAAAAGACATTATCATCACTCTATGCCAACTTGAGATGTACTTTCCGCCTTCATTTTTCGATGTGACGGTACACCTGGTGTCTCACATTGTTGGAGAAATAAAGTTTTGCGGTCCTGTATTCCTACGGTACATGTATCCATTCGAAAGATATATGGGTTTTCTAAAGGGGTATGTAAGGAACCGATCTCGAACCGAAGGCAACATTGTCAAAGGATATACTTCTGAGGAGGTGATTGATTTCTATACAGACTATCTAGCCGGTGTAAAAAATATTGGAATCCCGCAATCTCGACATGAAGGTAGGCTTGGAGGGGTTGGTACGATTGGTAAAAAGTTTATAACTCTAGAACATGCTGAGTTAGATAATGCACATTTTTTCGTGTTACAGAACCTAACCGCAATTTCTCCATACATACATGAGCACATGGCAATGTTTCACGAAATGAACCCAATGAAGAGCAATAAATGGGTCCTTACCGAGCATAACATAATATTTTTAACCTGGTTGAAAGAAAGAGTGAAACAAAATTATGGGGGAGAAAGAGTTGATCAAGTTGTGGAACATTTGGCGTATGGTCCTGTACATGTTGTGTCAACATACCAAGGATACGACATTAACGGATACACGTTCTACACCAAAAAACAAGATGACAAAAGTACATTGCAAAATAGTGGGTGACACTAATAGCCACAACAACAGAGTTCTCTAGATCGAACAATGATGCTAGGTCAAGGATCGCCAAAGACTCGTAATACAGCATAATTCAGGAAATTTGGGAGCTTGATTACACTTTCTTCAAAGTACCTCTATTCAAGTGTAAATGGGTCGAAAACAAAAAAGGCATCAAAGTTGACAATGATGGTTTTATGGCCGTCGATTTTTCCTAAGAGGGTTATGTATCAGAACCATTCATTCTTGCTAAGCAAGCCTCACATGTCTTCTTTGTCGAGGACCCGAAGGATTCCAAGTGGCACATCGTTCTTCATGGTAAAAGACATATACTTAGGGTTGAAAATGTCACAGACGAGGAAGAATATGATCAGTTTGACGAGCTACCTCCTTTTTCTGTCGGTATACCCTCAACAAATTTGTTGATTGATGAAACTACATACATGAGAACTGACCACACAGAAGGATTATGGGTCAATGAAACTCATACTACATAATCCGACGAGATATCCAGGTATTTGTAAAACGCATGTTCTTAAAATTATTTCTTAATAATATTGATTACTTGATATTCATATAACTTCGTGAATCATTGTTTCAGCACATGACTATTGAGGACATGACAAGCGGAGAATCTATTCAGAAGACAATTTTATAAATTTTGTTTTTTGTGATGCTGGTATTTTCATTATAAATTGTGACACTTGGGAATCTTAAAGTATTTTCATTATATTTTTTGTTTTTTTTATTGATTTACAATATGATTTTGGATGATTTTGAGAAAGTGATAATATAATTTTTTTATAAATTTGTTTAATTTAGGCTTAATAATATAATGTTTTTTTATATAAATAAATAAGTATTTTGTTAGAATTCAATGATTATCTTATATATTTTAATGACATCTAAAAAAATAACCAATTGCATATTTAATAATATAATTAAAACAAATTTATATAATATAATATATTAATTAATAGTGATATATGGAAATGTCTGCATAAAAGAAACGTCCTACACATACCAAATTGGTGGGTGTTAGAAGCCTGCAGAGTAATATGTATCTTGTGCTTTGATACTTGTAAGTTAAGAGATTTTTAAAATCTTGCATAAAATGATGATACCTTGTGCGTGATAATATGTATTTAAGAGTTTTTTTTTCGTGCTTTATAATATAGTATAGTATATAGAATAGTATAGATATAGATATAGATATATATAATAATCATAATAATAATAATAATCTTTAATAATAATAATGATAATGATAATACATAATAATAATGATAATACTTCATAATAATAATAATAATAATAATAATAATAATAATGAAAACCGTTTCTTACTGTTTATCCCAAACCCATAGATCGAATACGACTCCCTAAACCCACGATTTCCTTAAACCCAATTTCGTTCTATTTCCCCTAAACCCTGATCATGACCTTCAATTCCCTCGATTACCCTCCCTAAACCCAATTCGATTCTGTTTATCCTAAACCCAGGAAGATCGATTACCTTTCCCTACCTCCAACGATGATGAACGAAGGGGACGATTTTTCAAGCAATGATTCCTCCAATACCGCTTCGGACGATGATGTGGAAGTAGCCAATGCACCTCCGACTGTTTCCTCTTCAATGCCAGGTATGTTTCTTAAAACCCTAGTTAAATGGTACCTACGTTGTGAACTTGTGGTGGTTGTTCTTGTTTTGGTTTTGTTGCATCTGTCGTATCCAGAAAACCAAGATGAGGGTTCTGGTAGCCTTATTTTTGCTTTTGCTTTTACTTTTACTTTTACTGAATGTGCCATATATGTATTTACATAACAAATGGCTCTGTATTAAGCAGATGCTTCAATATGTATGAATTAACTCGGCTTGGGTCTTGTTGTATATGGAAGGACTTGTTCATTATGCAAACAAAAATCATAAAAGACTACAAGTACTTGGAAAAAATCATCGATTATTTTGAGTATCCACAACTCATAGTTGCTTTTAATGCCCAATATACGATTATGTAACATGATAAATCTGTAAGAAGTTGGTACCAAATATGATGCCAAAAACCATAAGACCACATAATAGAATCCAAAACTAATTATGATACAGATCCAATAAAACACATCCTTATCACTCCACCCATGAAACACAGGGTATCCAATGTTTTAAAAACCGGGTCGACCCGGCCGGTTGAACCGGGAACCAGTGAATAGACCGGGTCAATTGCGACCGGGTTGATGCCATTTTATGACCCGGATTGAACCGGTCGGTTCGATTAAAAAGCAGGTTGAACCGGTCATAACGAACCGGTATCGAACCGGTTGATCCGATAACAAAAGTTATAAACCAATAGTCCTACGTATTAGCGTTAAAAATCACCATAGTAATTATATAGTGAAAAGTAAATATATAATATAAATATACGTGAAGTTAACAGATAGGAAAAGCTCTAGTGTCCCTGAGGGGACTTGAACTAGTGACCACTTACCAATGAGGAGCAAACCTATGGTTTTACCAGTTAATCTACCACAAGAGGTTCAGGTCTGTGATCTTTGTTTGGTGTTGTAATCAATATGAATTTAGGAGAACTTTTATGTCTTCAGACATGTAACAATTGGAATTGGGTATGTCATCCTAATTTTGTTTTTCCAACTTGTTAATCTTTAGTGCAAATAATTTATGACCTCTTGACTTATATTGAAAACATGGTAGGGGGATGAAAATATTTGGCCAAATGCCATATCTAAAGAAAAACTAAGAATAGTTTCCCTGTAAAAAACAAGATGGTCAAGAATGAAAGAGAAAACAGATCAAGGACTGTTATCACTTGTTCACTAGGTGTGTTTGTGTTTCTATTACTGTGAGTGTGTCGATTTGATTACCTCATATCTGTATCAATTTGATAATGCTCGTTTACATCTATGATGTTCGATCTACTTTAATGTTGATTCGAATTGTGGAATGAGAATCAAATGCTTATACATACTTAAACTGTGTTTTAATTAAAGTAAATTTGTCGTATTATATATGAGACACTTTGCTAGACTGCTGGATTTGCAATTGAGTTCATGATTTGATTTTCTAACTCTGTCTAGTGGATGTTAATTGGACTTAACTCAAAAATGCGAAACGATAGTATTAACGATTGTAGTTGGCATTTTGTTTCTAGATAACCTAACATATATGCATAAATGTTGTTCAAATATGCACTCTAATAGACTTATATGTTCATGCATAACTCTTGGTCTTAATCTGAGATACATAGGGTAATGAACTTGGCATCTTGCATCTCTGCTTAATTATGGTGCTAAGCATACAATTCCTGTTCAATGAAGGGGAATTACAGTTAAATGATGATGTTGGTAGTCTATGCGGGATTGAAAAATCTAATGGTAGACTTTGGAAAGGGTGAGATGCATTTATTTATGAAATGCCCTTCACATTTTATCTGCAGTTTATGGTTTTGCATTTCCATTGGGTTTATTTGCTGATTCCTTTTTGCTGCCATTGACCAATTCAAGACATAGCTGTTAACAGTCACATTATGTGGACTGAGGAATGCAAAAATATAAGATTCTGTGAATACATGGCTTAAGTATTTACTTGGAGTGTCTCCCCCCTCTAGAATATGTCAGGGGGATTGGGAATTGACCAATTTGGCCAAAGGCCATTGGCTGAATCACAGTAGCATGATGAACCACAATAGCCTCAAACCAAAATTCATGAAAAAGAGGGGACTGTAATCTGAAAAGCAACCTACAAAACCAAGACTGCAGCAAACCATTGTTCTGAGTCAAACTGGACTGCTCAGACTTCAATCTAACACCCCTATGAGCACCAAACTGATCGAAACTGATATTTGGCAAACCATACCAATCCAATAACAATTCAACCTCCACCACCAAATATTGATTTTATTGAGTATAATGTTTTTTTTACATCGGCGGTGAAGAGTCAATATATAGACCTGTGATGATTTACGAGCATGATAACATTATGAACATCTAAGGGACTGAGCCTTATATCATCCTCCATCTACATATAAATTACTCCCTCTGGGTTGATAGTCTGATATTTTCTTGTGATGTGATTTGTTAGTTTGGAACTTTGAGGAAGAGCTGCAACATACCATAAATTTGTTAGTTCATAGGTCGATACCTTAAATTTGTCCCTAATCTACACATTTTCAAATGATTTTTTTTGCTGCACATAACATGTTTCTGGATTAGCAAGTAACTGCAACTTTTGGACAACCATGATCTGGATTGAACATATTAATCACCAGAATAGTTGCAAGAACATTTAACATCTGATTCTTCTCGAAAACTGTATGCGTATGAATCTGTTTTAGCTACATCTTTCGAACACATGATCAACAAGATTAAGATTTGCACATTTTGCTTTAGCATGCGCTACTTCAATTTTTTTAACTGACATAGTGTTGTTATCATCAAGAATGGCCTATTAAAGCATAGAGATATTAAGAATTAACCATGATTAAATTAAATTTTGAAGCGGTTGTTATTGTTGAATGCATTGATGCAACTTTGTACTGTTTCTAACATCTCAGGCAACGAAGGACCAAGCACATCTGAACCCACAAAAAGGTCGACCAAAACCCAAGGGGTGACATCATTGACCAAAATAAGGGACTCTAATGATTGTATAATTCAATTTTGTCCTGATACTAGTCGGCCCATCGGTGCTTATTCATCAAAATATGCTAATTGGGTAGGATTGGAGGCGAGATCGAAGATATCAATACTCGTACCTGATTGGAATAAAGTTGACGCTGATGAGAAGGCTCGGTTATGGGCAGCGATTAAGGTATACAATTCATTATATTTTACTCGTATTGTCATCATATAAGATATTGCATATTATTAACCGTTTAATAACTTTATTTTGATCAAACAGCAAAAGTGGAATATAGAGGAGGATGACCGGTTGAAGAAAAAGACGATGTCGGTTGCTTCCAACTCATGGAGGAGCTTTAAGTCGATGCTTGTAAAATCATACGTGAGAAAAAACAAAACACCGTGCAGTAAGTACACGTTTGTTAAACCGGATACGTGGGATAAATTCGTTAAGCTCAAATCGACGCCGGAATTTGAGGTGTAATAACAATAACCTTATTGTTTTTAGTCTTAATATAGATTTATATGTTCCTAATTTTGTGACTTTCATTATGCCAAGGCACTAAGCCAAAAAAACAGTGAGCATGCAAAGTTGAATGATAACCCCCACCACTTAGGATCACGAGGGTATCTAGGGAAGCAGGATTCGTGGGCGACGTATAAGGATCGAGGTATAATGCCCGAGATACAGAATATGTATAGTAAGAGGGCACGTGACTTTATATTGGCGAGACTGGTGAAATCAGGCCCCGATGAATTCATCTTACCGGATAAGATGAAGCCTATCGTAGAAGATATAGTAAGTTATTATATCTTTATTTTAAGTTTCCTAATCTACTTATAATCATTAATTGCTTACCTGAATTGCTTGTTTTTTAACATGACAGATAGAAAAAGATAAACAGTTCTCTCAGGGAGATTAGGACCCTGAAGTGGCAGTTGATCCCTTGGCAGCGGTGTTGGGACCCGAACACCCAGGTCGCACCCGGGGTGTCGGTCACAACATTGGCCTGCGTGTGGGCCTAGGCTTTGGAAATAAAAGGAAAAGGCGTAACAAGAAAGATGTGGTAATAAAGGACCTGAAGGAACGAACATATAACCTGGAGCAACAGGTGAAAGAGCTTAAAGCAGAACGAGTATCGAGGAATAATGTCAGCCCTGCAGGAAGCCCGATGGTTAACAAGAGCAGTGCTGGATCAACTGCTTTGGATCCACGAATCGAATCTATTCAGGTGAGTTGTAATATATATATATATATATATATATCTATGTATGTGTGTGTGTGTGTGTTACAATTTTATAAGTTCAAAATGAACCATTTTTTTTAAATTATGATGTTTATGTGTTTCGTTTTCAGGAAGCTACAAACTGCTATTTGATTTTCCGGTGTGGGGGGCCAAAATACTAGTTGCTAAGGGGTTGGCCTATCCATTATCGACGAACGTTCTTCATGGTAATCCGTTGGAGGAGGGGTTCATGAAGGTTCAGGTTGACATGGTTATGGATGGATGTGAAGAGTATGACCTCCCGGTGCCCATGCCAAATGCTGATATTGAAAAACTAGGTCAAGCTATTGGGAACTTCATCCAGTGGGAGATACGTTCTGTGGTGTTGCGACAGGTATATACATGTCATGTGCTTTACTTTTTATGTTAGATTACAGTAAGATTTTTCCAATACTTGTCATGTTTACTAACATTATTATTGTTTTCTTAGTAGGCCACTTCCAATAAATCGGTGACATCTGCCCCACCAATGAGTGAACCTATTCTGCCTCACATACAAAAGGAAGATGTGGCCCATTCAAACAAGGTTGTGACCGCCACCCAAGTGACACCCACGACTGTGCCTATCCACCCTCACGTAGTTGCTCAACCCTTAAGTATATGCATGTTTCATCTCCGTAACAATATTGAATTTTCAATCAAATGGAATATTAATGTAGGTACAAAAATATGACGAGGCACATTCGAAGAGAGTAGTCACTTCATCCGAGCCACAGAAAAATAAAAAAATAGTTAAGAAGACCAAGTCGTTGCCCAAATTGATGTAGGATCGATCGCCCACGATGAAAGAGCTATTTTAACGCCTACATTCCAGCAAAGAATGGCCGACGACTGGGGTTACGGTTCTGGTACGAGTACGATGACTTGAAGTTATTAATAACGAATGGGTGGCTCGATCAGAACATCATCGCTTGGTATCTAGCGTAAGTCGATAATTATATATATTTATATATGTCTTATCAATTAAGAAGGTTTGCATATTCAAGGAACAAGTGTGCGTTTATAGCACCGGGAGCAATAAATAAACTTGAAATTGGATGGGATGATACTCGTGTCACAAACACAATTTTCGCAACAATGATGCACCAAAAAGAAAAGGAGTTTTTTTTGGCACCATACTCACAGGGGTAACATATATACTTATATATCTTACTATTATAATAATAATATAAATTTTACACTTTATGTTGGTCCCGGAGGTGCTTAACAAGTTTCTAGAAGGGGGGTTGAATACAAAGACAAAAATTTAAGGTTTAATAAATTGTTTATTAATAAATCAAACACAATTTACAAGTTTGTTGCGGAATAGATTAAGACAGACTCAATCTAAACAAACTTAAGAAACACTAAGATGGTTGCACAAGAATTTCAGAGAATGGGGGATTATAGAAAACAAAGGTTTCTATATGGAGTTCAAGGGTTGAGTACACCCTCAGATGGAGGGGTGAAATTCCTATTTATACCCTATGCATTAAATGCATGGAAGGGCACTTTACACGTGACATTCACTGATTGGCTTTGTAAGTCTGACTTTGGGAGACATGCTTTCGGCCAGATCATGAACAGTGTAGTTGACAGAGTTGTTGTACGAATTATGGCAGAGGCATGTCCTGTCTGACACATCGTACTGAGTTGTGCAAGGTAAGACAAATGGAAACTTGAGGTATAAGCTTTGTGATCATTCAATCGCTGAATATCTCTTTCTTCAGAGATATCAAGAGTTCAGCGATCGCTGAAGCTTTCCTTATGTTCCTTCGCGTATAAGTAGAGTTGTCTTTGCTTCACTGATATCCGCATCAGGTCATTAGTAGACTTCTCTTTGTTCAGCAGCTTCGTCTTCGATTCAGCTATGAACATCAGTTGACGCGAGACTTGTCTTCAGGGATTATGTTACTGTTTACATCAGAACTATCAGCGATAACTGAACAGACTCAGTTTGATCACTGATAGTGAAACACTAATACATATTAAATGTTTATAGGAAAGACTATCAGCGATAACTGAACAGACTCATTCTGATTGCTGATGGTGAAACATTAATACATATTAAACGTAATTTTCACTAAGTACAGAAAAGGGTCGTTATCAAATCACTGAGAGAGTTTGGATCAACAATCTCCCCCTATTTGATAATGACAAAGTAACTGAAGAAAATTACTTTATAATTCAAAATGATGGAATAATCAGGACTCATAACATACATGTCCTAATTACTATTTTGAAGGATCTTTTACAGTACTGATAGAGTTAAGTACTTCACTGAAATTTTCATTATTCCAGGAGAAGAATTACAAGGTATGAAAATTACAAGTACAAGTGATGTACTAACTACTGTAAGTTAAACTAATAGATTACAAGAAAGAAAACTAATCTATCAGCTATCTAAAGAGGGTTTAGGAGGATTGATCAAATACTCAGGTATTTCTTCTCCTTTTTGCCTTCGCTCTAAAGATTCTTTGCAGATGGTCGCTATGATTGGCTCAGCAGCAGGAGAGAGAGTACACCATAGGCACATGAGATCCTTGAGAAGAGCGAGGGGACAAATAGGGATTTCAGAGACTCTTTGAAATCTGAGCTGTTCCTCGTCATCTCTAAAGAAGATTCCAAAAGGTTCTTTAAGAACTTGTCCCGCAACGTATGGTCAACCAGGAGGCAGAGATAGATCCAGAACTGAAAGATCAGGAGGAGGACCGAACAGAGCTTCTCTTGAGAATTTGATGGAGGTTTCATTCCTGATCACCGCGACATTTTCAGAGGAGGAGGAGACAGGCTTTCTTCTGATCTGCTTTGTCTTAGAAGGAAGAGCTAACGACACTTTTAATATTGCAGCGACTCTGTTGATGAGAGAATCATTTATCCCTTCAACATAGCCTCTGTAGATTGACTTTGATTTCTTCAGTGCGTCTTTGAACTCAAGCCATTCCATATAACCGAGGCTTTCCAGCTTTGCAACAAACATTGCCTTGCAGCTTCCATCCTCTCTGGTAATCTCTATAGTGACAGAAACTTTGTCCTTCTTCTTTCTCCCAGAGATAACGACTACTACGATCTTCATTGGGTCAGAGTGATAGTCGATTTTATGCTTGCACCAATCAACTGAGTTATCGTTGACCGCTAGTTCTTTTGAGCGCTCCTCTTCAATCTCTTTCAATAGAGCAGCCTGGACTTCAACTGATTTCTTCTTCAGTTTCTTGTCTTTGACTTGAGAAGACTGAATTTTGAGAGCCAGAGTGGCATCTCTTTGACAGTCAGCGATCAGCTTCTCAGCCCTGACAGATTCTTCAATTTCAGCTTCAGTCAGGAACTCTAGATCTGTTGATTGAGAGGGGATCTTCAGCCGTTGACTCTCCAGTTGAGAGATCATCTCTGTTCTTTTCTTCATCTCTTCCTCTGACCAGTGAGATGGTCTAGAGGGCCTCCGTGGGTGTTACAGGGACTCATCTTCTTCATCCTCTTCATCAATCTCTGTTACAGAGATTGGGATTATCTGGTCATCAGCTTCAGCAGCTGGGATTATTTGGAGCTCTTTTCCCTTAAGCAGGGGAGAGATCTGTCTGGTCAAAAAATGAAAAAGGTTAGATTATTTTTAGAGAAGAGAGATAAAGGCTTAGAAAGAAACAAGGGTGAGATTTTTATAGAAGGATAAGGGAACGAGGGAAAGGCATACCTGAGAAGGATTCTCCTCAGATAGTGAAGTCATCTTCAGGCTTCCCTCAGCAGTAGCACCTTTGCTTTGGGAAGGGGTTCCTGAAGGTGTTTCATGACTCCCCTCTGCTTTGATAACTTCTTTCGAAGCTAGCGTTGATGAAGTGACGGTTGAAGAACACCATAGATATTAATCTTCTTCATCGTCATCATCATCATCTTGATGAGGTTCTTCCTCTTGATCTTCAAGATCAAGGGCTTCATCTTCATCGTCTTCCTATTCCTCTTCATCGACTAATTCAGCGATGGTAGGAGGGGCTTTCTCAGCAGCTAACTCCCCCTCAACCTGAGAGGGAGTTTCCAGATGGACCTCAACAGCAACTTCGAACTCCGTATTTTCTTCAGCTACTTTCTCCCTCTCTTTGTCATTATCATTGAGGGAGAGATCTTTGGAAGGAGATGAAGCTTTTGCAGTCGCCAACACCTGAACTTCAGCCTCCAAACTGTCCAGACGGCCTTCAATCGCAGGAAGATCTGACGTAGCCTGATGAATGAACTCCACGGCAATTTCCAGCGATGTACGATCGTTCTCTGTGAATGAGGGAGTAGGAGTCGGAGCTGGTGCCTTCAGGTGAGTCAGGATTTGCTGAAGAAGAACTTCACAGGAATCAACCTTTATAGCCAGGGTTGCAAACTGTTGCTGTGAGTCTTCCCTGACTTTGACAATCGCTTCTTGGAGAGTAGCGATTTGAGAAACGTCAGTTTTGGAGGCGCAGTTGGCTGCCAGCGTCTTCAGTGCTTCACCAGTTGATTGAACAACATTGGTGGTGGTGTTGAGAGAGGCAGTCAGAGATTCCACCTTTGCACTCAAACTGTTGACATTGGTGTCAACAGTCGCCAAACTAGGACCTGAAATATAAGTTAGTTTTCGAGAAACAAGCTTCTATGGTGAGTTGGGAGAATTGTTTAAGGTTATAGGTGTACCTGAATTATCAAACATTTTGTAGAATTGCAAAGATTCCTCAAAAGAATGATGTTCAGGTCCTATGGGTCCATGCTGTGGTTGTGAAAAAGTAGAAGATGGGTCAGAGACCAAAGAAATAGAAGGATGAGAGATGGGTATAGAAGTAGGGATAGGGCTAGTTACCGTAGTGGTCACCTCAGAAGGTGGAAGAGCTGAGATGATTGGCGGTGTCACTGTTGATGTGACAGCGACCATAGTCACTGGCACGGTTGATGTGGGTATTGCTGAGGATGTGGAGGAGAGACCCACGAAAGCATCTAAGGAAGTTTGTTGAGAAACATCCTTAGGTCTTGAGCTAGAGGTAGCTGTCTCCTTGGTCACCTTGGCCTTCTTCGAAGGACCAAGGGAGCCAGTTGATGGTCGTTTGGAAGGGGTAGCGGCAGGGATAGCAGAAGAAGGAACCTCCTGCGTGGCCGCTGAAGACGAAGAAGTGAGGAGAGATAGTCGGGAGCGAAGTTCAGAGATACTTACCTCGTTGGGGAGCGTCTTGACCTCCAGGGAGCGCTGACCCACTTTTGGAAAAGATGCATCAGCGTTGGTGGGGTAAGTAGCAGGGTAGAGGAACTTCATGTATGTGCAGATGAAGCGTACGTAGGGGACCTTGGGATCCCTCTCGGTCTTCTCTATCTTTGACTTTAGATCGTCAAAGATAACTGTTGCGTAGTCGAAGTTTCTTCCAACGATCACTGAGTAAGCCATCTGGACCTGAATCTTCCTGGCTTGGTCTAGTGACCCACTCTTCCCACTCATACACTGAATGAAGTGTGAGAAGATGTAGTTAAGCTGAGAAGGCATCAGTGCCTTCTTCACAAGAGTCAGCTTCTTGTTTCGAATCGTCGTCCTTGGCTTGGGTTCCCAAGAGTATTCCATAGCATCCAGGAATTGGATGAGTTCAGCATCAGTAGGTAAGGCGTCGAATCCATTCCTGGGTTTGTCAGGAAATCACAGAGCTTTCCTCAGTCCTAAGGCCGTCATCATCTCTCTTCCAAGTTCAGTGCTGAAGGAGGTAGCAGGAACTACTTCACCCTTTTTGTTGGTGAGAGAGGTCTCTTCAGCGGTAAACCAGAATTGTTGGAGAAGAGCTTTGGAAGGTGTGGGATCCACAGTGATAGCATAAGCAATGCAGGATTGCTTCAGAAATTTTGCGGCTTCCACCAGATGTGGGTATTTGACACCATCAAAGTCAAGGCGAGCAAGATGATTGTTTTTGGGAAGCTGAGAATCAGCGATGGCGAACTTGACGTTCTTAGAGGCGACAAGTGCAGATTGAGACATTCTGAATATGAATAGATAGAAGAATAGAAGAAAAGTTTTAGTCTAAAAATAAAGAAGGTTTTCCCAGTTTCTATTTTAGGAAAGAAACATAGAAAAATCAACATATTTGAAGATTAAAAAGTGTTCTTAATATGAGATATAAGAACAAGAAGAAAAACCAAAGATTTTGAATGAAGAAAAATCAAAATAAAATGGTTTTTAAAGAATAAAATCAAAAAAGAAAATGATTTTATGTGATAAGAATCTTATAAACCCATAATGGCAGTCCATAAATGGAGTTTTATGTAAAAATATTTAAGATAAGAATACGAAAAAGATCAACAATAACCTGTTGATCTTTGAAGAGGATGATGCAAAAGCTTGAGAATGCTAGAATTCTTTTGAGAGAGTTTTCTTGCCTTGAAAGTATTTCCAGAAAGCGTAAAATGATAAGAATGGAAAAACATTCCTTTTATACGTGAGAGAGAGAGAGAGAGAGGCGGGAAAACAAATGTTCATCATGACATGGACACGTCCCACGAAGTTTGATTGGAAGGGCAATGGACGAACGTGTCAGAAAAAGGCATGTCGTGGATTGTCGGTTTAAATGACGTCCTAGAAGAGAGAGACTATCCATTTGCCCGTTTTGAAATTATCGCTGAAGAAAAGTCAGCGAAAGATTTTTCTTTTTGAAAGTATCCCTGATGGTAAAGATAGGGATGAATTTTCTTTTAAGAAGGATCACTGACTAGAAATATCAGTGATAAATTTATTTTTCAAAAAGCTTTTAATCATTTGAAGAAAGTTCAGTGATTAAAGTTTATATTTTGAAAACATCTTAACTGAATGAAAATTCAGTTGTAGGGATGGAGAGAACATACCTGAGAGTCAGAATGTTTATCAGAAAAAAATGATAAAAGGGGAACTTATGATTACTGACACAATGCATGAACGCTGAAGAATTATTCTTCGAGATTCAGCATTCCAAGCTTACTGATGAGAAAGTTGAACCTTGTTTCATCGAGAGGTTTGGTGAATAGATCAGCAAGCTGATAGTCAGTAGGGATGAAATAAAGTTCAATATCACCGTTCATCACATGATCTCTGATAAAATGATATCTGATCTCTATGTGTTTTGTCTTTGAATGTAGCACTAGATTATTTGCTATAGCGATAGCACTAGTGCTGTCGCAATAGATTGGAATCTTTGATAGCTGAACGTCATAGTCTAATAGTTGATTTCTCATCTATAAGATCTGAGAACAACAACTTCCAGCGGCTACGTATTCAGCTTCAGCTGTGGAAGTGGACACTGAATTTTGCTTTTTGCTTGTCCAACTTACCAGCTTTCCTCCTAGGAGTTGACATCCACCAGTGGTACTCTTTCAGTCAAGTTTACAACCTGCAAAATCACTATCAGAATAACCAGTTAGATCGAACCCTGAGTCTTTGGGATACCAAAGACCGAGGTTAGGAGTTCCTTTCAGATATCTCAATATGCGCTTAACAGCGATCAGATGGGATTCCTTGGGTTCAGATTGATAGCGTGCACATAAACAAGTAGAATACATGATGTCAGGTCGGCTCGCTGTAAGATACAGCAGGGAGCCTATCATTCCTCTATAGGCAGTGACATTAACAGGTTTTCCAGATGGATCTTTGTTAAGTGTCAGGGGAGGTGCCATAGGAGTTTTCATCGCTGAAGTTTGTGTAAGATCAAACTTCTTCAGCATGTCTTTAACATACTTACCTTGGCTGATAAAAGTACCTTTGTCAGATTGTTTAATTTGAAGACCAAGAAAATATGTCAGCTCACCCATCATACTCATTTTGTATTCTTTCTTCATTCTTTCAGCGAAGCGAGTACACAGAGATGGGTTAGTAGAACCAAATATTATGTCATCGACATATGTTTGTACAAGAATTATATGACCTTTTATTTTTCTTAAAAATAACGTATTATCAATCTTGCCACGTTCAAAATTTTCAGAGATAAGAAAAGATGAGAGAGTGTCATACCAAGCACGAGGGGCTTGTTTAAGACCATAGAGAGCCTTATCCAATTTATAAACATAATTTGGATACTTAGGGTCATAGAACCCTGGAGGTTGTTCTACATAGACTTCTTCATTCAGCTTTCCATTGAGGAACGCTGATTTTACATCCATTTGATACACAATGAAGTCTTTGTAAACTGCATAAGATAAGAATAGTCGAATTGCTTCGAGCCTAGCCACAGGGGCAAAGGTTTCATCATAGTCTATGCCTTCCTCTTGTCTGTATCCCTGAGCAACAAGTCGAGCCTTGTTGCGGGTTACAGTTCCATGTTCATCTAACTTGTTTTTAAACACCCATTTGGTGCCTATAACAGTCTTATCAGATGGTCTAGGAACGAGATTCCAAACTTTGTTACGAGTAAACTCAGTCAGCTGTTCTTGCATAGCGCTGACCCAGTTTGGATCTCTGAGGGCATCATCAGTCTTCTTTGGTTCTATGAAAGAGAGAAAGTTGACAAAGAGACAGATATTACCTGAGCTTCGTCGTGTCTGGATACCTGCATCTGGATCACCAAGAATTTGATCTATTGGGTGATCTCTAGTCCATCGCTGAGCAGGAGCATGATCGCTTAACTCAGATGTTGGATCAACAAATGGGATGTTTACTGATGAGGACGTTTGAGGTTCATCAGCAATTAACTGTTGAGTAGTGGACAGACTATTGTTATCAGAGAGGTTTTCAGACGAAGGTAGATCTGATGGTAGCAGTGTGTTTAGAGGTTCAGCTGAAACCCATGAGTTGGATTCAGCGTTAGGATGTATGATGTTTGGATCATCATCAACAGTAGGTGGATCTGTGTGCTGATGGTTTGAAAAGAAAGGTTCTGTTTCTCTGTAATGAGAAAACATCCAAGCATTTAACTCTTCATTGTCAGCGATTGGTTTGGAGTTCGCTGAGCGAGTTTCATCAAAAGTGACATGAATTGTTTCTTCCACAGATTGTCTTCGCTTTTTGAAAACTCTGTAGGCTTTAGAGATGGAGGAATATCCTAGAAATATTACATCATCAGCTTTTGGGTCAAACTTTCCAAGTTGATCTTTGTTGTTTAATATAAAGCACTAACAACCAAAGATATGAAGAAAGCTGATAGAGGGCTTTCTTCCATGAAAAAGTTCATAAGCTGTCTTTCCAAATCGCTTTACTATCAGCGATCTGTTCTGAGTAAAACAAGCAGTATTTACAGCTTCAGCCCAAAATTGAGTAGGGAGGTGAGAATCGCTGAGCATTGATCTAGCAGCTTCAATGATCGTTTTGTTTCTTCTTTCAGCGACTCCGTTTTGCTGAGGTGTTCTTACTGAGGAGAAATTATGAGAAATTCTCTTGTTCTCAAAGAAATTGTTCAGAGAACTGTTTTTGAATTCAGTTCCATGATCACTTCTTATTGAACGAACAGTAAGATTATTCAACACTTCCATCTTTTTAACAAAGGATATTAGTTCTTCTGGAGTATCACTCTTGCAGCGAAGAAAGATAACCCAGGTATAGCGAGAGAATTTATCCACAATGACAAGTGTATATTTCTTTCCAGCTATTGATTGGATATTGACATGGCCAAACAGATCCATATATAAGAGCTGAAGAGGACTTGTCACTGAGGAGACTTGTTTAGATTTGAAACTAGCTTTTGTTTGTTTTCCTTTTTCACATGCTGAGCAGAGAGATTCTTTAGCATATGAGTGCTGAGGAAGACCAGAAACCAGTTCCTTAGAAGAGAGAGAATTCATGGTTTTGAAGTTTAGATGAGAGAGCCTTTTGTGCCATAGCCAGTTGACATCAGAAGAGGCCTTAGAGAGAAAACATAAGTTTTCAGTGGTAGTAGAGTCCATATCTATTACATAGACATTTTCTCTGCGATAACCACTGAGAGCAAGTTTTCCTTTCTCATCTACCACTGAACATGCTTTCTTAGAAAAGTGAACTTCGTAGTCCATGTCACATAGCTGACTGATGCTTAAAAGGTTATGCTTCAGTCCATCTACATAAGCGACTCTTCGAAAGGTAGTTATCCCATTGCTGAGAACACCAAACCCTCGGGTATATCCTTTTCCATTTCCACCGAAGGTCACAGAGGGACCTTTCTCTTCCTTGTATTCAGTGAGTAGGTCTTTTTGTCCAATCATATGACGAGAACATCCACTATCGAGATACCAGATGCCCTTTGATCCCTGCACACATAAGGAAGATTAAGCGTTGTTTGGTACCCACTTTTCAATGGGTCCTTTTGGGTTAGTGGAGATGGAAGGTTCAGTAATCTTCACAGCAGATGAATATTCAACTTCAGTGGTAATCTTCACTTTGGTTAATTTCTTAACCTTAGTGGTATTCTTCACCTTGGTCGATTTTTCAGCTTTAGTGACCTTTTCAGCCTTGGAGGCATTCATCTTCACTTTAGCTATTTTATCAGCTTTAGTGGCAGTTGGACATTTGCTTGCAATATGGTCAGTAAAACCACAGCCATAACATTTTCTATATTTGAAAATGGTTTTAGGACCAGAGGTAGAAGGTTTTGCAAGCTTGAGATGAGCAGGGCCAGGTCCAAGAATGCTTTTCTCATGAGATTTGGGAGGAATTTTCATTTCTTCAGATCTTGTGGGTTTAAGGTCAATCTTTAGCTTTGGAGGACAGAGATCGAAGATTTCTATCACAGAGCTAGAGGATTGATTCACTGACGGTTTAGAAGGAACTTTCAGCTTTGCTTTCTTGGTAGCCTTCTGAGGACGAAGAATGGATTTTCCTTTATCCGAAGACTTAGAGTCTTTGGATTTTTCCTCAGGGATAGAGTTTGAAGAAGGATAAAATTGATCATAAGAAGTGTCAGAGATAGGAGTGACAAACGTTCCAAACTTAAGCATGGAACTTTCTTCTTTAGGCTCATCCTGTGGTGTCCAAAAGCCAAGACCAGTTTTATCACTTTCAGGAGTTTGAGCACTTATTATCTCAGAGATCTTTGTTGATGATTTGCACCATTTCTCAACATGAGCCTTTTCTGCTTTTAGAGCAGCGATGGCTTGTTCGCGTTCAATGCTGATGATTTCATTTATAATGACTTGATCTTTCAACTTCTCTTCTAAAAGAGTTAGTTCTCTGATCTTTTCATGACATTTCTCTAGCTCTTGAGTTAAATGAACATTTTTATTTTCAGCTTGAGTTTTGTCGTTTAGAGCATTATAAAGATCAATCGTCAGCACAACAACAGCGCGACTTCTCTCAGCTTCAGGCAGAGAGGGATTAGTAGAGATAGATACCTGAGATGATATGTAGCTCATAGAAGGTTCAGATGGTTCTTCCACTTCTTCTTTAATCTCGGCCATGAGGCAGAGATTAACGACTTCTTCTTCATCAGAACTTGATTCTTCTGATTCAGCACTGTCGTGTTCTTCAGCGATGAGACCTTTACCTTTTCGCTTGTAGCTTTTCAGCTTTTGATATTTGTTCTTCAGATTTAGGTATTTGTCATCACTGGATCTTCTTGAGGTAGAAGGCTTGAAGACCTTTTTAGACCTGCACTCACTAGCAAAGTGTCCAATCTTTTCACAGTTATAGCAAGTGGCAGTAGCCTTATCAACAGGAGTTGATTTTGGCTTTTCAGTAAGAGAGAGAGAGGCTTATTTCTTCGGAAATTGCTCTTTCTTGCAAATCTCTTAAAAGAGTTTGTCAAGAGTGCTAATGACTCATCGAACTCTGAAAGATCAGGGTCTGATAGATCCTCAGATTCAGAATCTAACTCAGTGATGGTGAGAGTAGATCGTTGAAATGGAATTATCTCTGAAGAGACTAAAGCAACAGGAGTGCTTTTGGAGTCTTTAGAATCTTTTACAAGATTCTTCTTTAAGAGATTCGATTGCTCATAGTTGAGCAATATTCCATACAAAGTGCTGAGAGAAAGAGAATTTAAGTCTTTTGTCAGCTTAAGACATATTGAATAACTGTCCCAGTTTTCAGGAAGACATTCTAAGAATTTTGTTAGGACCTCAGAATTAGAATAGGTCCTACCAACTGTTCTTAGATCAATGATTAAGCAGTTAAACCGCTGATGAATGTCAGAGAGAGATTCATTCTTACCAGCGATGAAACTTTCATACTATCTTACCAAGTTAATCTTTCGAGTCTCTTGGATTTCAGTGGTGCCCTCATATTGAACACATATGGTTTCCCACATTTCTTTAGAAGTTTTCAGATGCATGATGGAATGGAAAACTTCATCAGGCAGAGCCATTGATATAATGGTCTTTGCTCTTGCATCTATACCTACCTTCTTTTTGTCTTCATCACTCCACTGTCTTATTTCCTTAACGACATAGCGTTCAGGGACAGCTTCAGTGGTGGCAGTAGCGGGAACTGCAGCTATAATTCTAACAGGATCATAGGGTCCATTTTCTATATACTCAGGTATAGTAGGATCAGCACCTTCAAGAAATAGCATCATTCGAATTTTCCATAGAGAAAAGTTATCTCTGCTAAATCGAGGAGGTTTAGAGAGTGAACCATTATCATAGTAGTTAGTGTTTGTGTTAAGTGCCATTTGAGAATAGCAAAGAAGAGAATAAAGCAAGATCTTGTTTATTAGATTAAACAGTCTGCTCTGATACCACTTGTTGGTCCCGGAGGTGCTTAACAAGTTTGTAGAAGGGGGGTTGAATACAAACACAGAAATTTAAGGTTTAATAAATTGTTTATTGATAAATCAAACACAAGTTACAAGTTTGTTGCGGAATAGATTAAGACAAACTCAATCTAAACAAACTTAAGAAACACTAAGATGGTTGCACAAAAATTTCAGGGAATGGGGGATTATAGAAAACAAAGGTTTCTATATGGAGTTCAAGGGTTGAGCACACCCTCAGATGGAGGGGTGAACTTCCTATTTATACCCTATGCATTAAATGCATGGCAGGGCACTTTACACGTGGCATTCACTGATTGGCTTTGTAAGTCTGACTTTGGGAGACATGCTTTCGGTCGGATGATGAACAGTGTAGTTGACAGAATTGTTGTACGAATTATGGTAGAGGCATGTCCTGTCTGACACATCGTACTGAGTTGTGCAAGGTAAGACAAATGGAAACTTGAGGTATAAGCTTTGTGATCATTCAATCGCTGAATATCTCTTTCTTCAGAGATATCAAGAGTTCAGCGATCGCTGAAGCTTTCCTTATGTTCCTTCGCGTATAAGTAGAGTTGTCTTTGCTTCACTGATATCCGCATCAGGTCATTAGTAGACTTCTCTTTGTTCAGCAGCTTCGTCTTCGATTCAGCTATGAACATCAGTTGACGCGAGACTTGTCTTCAGGGATTACGTTACTGTTTACATCAGAACTATCAGCGATAACTGAACAGACTCAGTTTGATCACTGATAGTGAAACACTAATACATATTAAATGTTTATAAGAAAGACTATCAGCGATAACTGAACAGACTCAGTCTGATCGCTGATGGTGAAACATTAATACATATTAAACGTAATTTTCACTAAGTACAGAAAAGGGTCGTTATCAAATCACTGAGAGAGTTTGGATCAACACTTTAAGTTATCATTTTGAACATTTTTAGGCACCATTGGTCGCTACTAATCATTAGGCCTAGACGTAGCTTGTTCTATGTATTAGATTCGATGATGACAAACGGAAAGACAGCCGAAACTTACATGATCAAAAACCTAATTGACACGTAAGTAATGTATTACTTTAGTATATTGATATTTATTTATATAGTAATCGATTATTAACACAAATGTTTTGTTACTTTTCATTTAGGGCCATTGCAAACTACAACATGCCACAGGGTCTTCTCAAGCCAACACTTCGGTTACATGGAGATTAAACAAGGTATAATTTATATATCCCAACAATTTATTTCGTACTTTAATATGTTTAATCACTAATTTTTTTACACTTTAGTGTAATCAACAACAAGATGGTTGGGAGTGTGGTTACTATGTAGTGAAGCAAATCTTCCAATTTGTGATGCATGAACAATATATGCCTCCTCTCTCAAGGTACGTGCTTCTTAAATTGCTTTCATTTTATTTATATATTGTAAAAAACACTTTATTTTATTTATAATAACACTTACTTTCAAATTTATTTATAGGACACATGGACAACCACGGATCCTTTCACAAGTACACAAGTTGAGGAGATTGCTTGCAATATTGCGAGATCGTTCACTTTGAAGCGTATGAAAAAGAGTAAAATGTGGTAATGAATTTTTTTTTTTTTTGGGGGGGGGGGGAGGGTTGTTTTAAGAATTATTAGACTTGGTATACGATGAAAAATATTATAATGTTTGGTTACTTTGAGATATTACATTTACGTTGATGATTTTTAAAGTTTAATGGTTAATGGTTACTTCGAGATGCTACATTTATGCGTCTAGCTGATTTTTGTATTTTGAATTGTGTTTGACATGTTCCGGTATTCGAATATGAATCGTATTTGGAAATTTAGCATATCAATATAATTCAGCTTCAACAACATTTGGAATAATGGATAGTAACAAAATCGAGGAAAATATTAAAAATATAAATATAACTCATTATACGCGGTTTTAGTAAAAGAACCGTGTACAAATGTGTGCAATTTTTTTTATTAATGGTTACATTTATACGCGGTTTTGTTATGAAAACCGTGAAAAATTAATACAATTGTAAACAGGTTTAGCAAAAAACCGTGTAAGATATAGATTTTTATAAACGGTTAGTATGACTTTTTTAAACGGTTTCATCTAAAAACCGTGTAAGATAAATACTTTTATAAACGTTTAGTAGAGATTTTTTAAACGGTTTCATGTAAAAACCGTGTAAGATGGTCACTTTTATACGCGGTTAATATTACTTTTCTAAACGGTTTTGAAACCGTGTATAAAAGTTGAGTTTCATACGCGGTTTTGGAACCGCGTATAAAAGCCCGATACTTTTACAAACACCCGCGATATACGCGGTTCCAAAACCGCATATAAATCCCAAAAACAACCGTTTATAAAAGCATAATTTGTAGTAGTTATAAGACTTAAGTCTATAGGACTAAAAACTAGTTAATATCTAAACGTATTAAAATAAGTTTGGAGGACATTTTTGGGCATCGTAACAAGTTTTTGAGTACTCTTTCACAATAAAAGTATTGTATTAACTATTTTGTAGGACTCTTTTAAAATGTCCCATAAACACAAGGGTCCTATAGAAAGATGTGTTTATAGAATAGCCAATACGATACTTTTCTAAAAAGGTCCCAAAAAAGTTGTTACGACGCCTTAAAACGTCCTATAAACTTATTGTAATACTTTTAGATATGACACTTTAATATTTGGTCCTATAAACTTAAATCCTATAAAACACTCTATTGAGACACTTAAATACTGCATGTGTCTTATAAACTCGATTTTATTGTAGTGAATAAAGGGTCTAGCTACACGTATATGATAATCTAAACATAATAGAACATATGCAACCAATATCCAAGCAATATATATATATATATATAGAGAGAGAGAGAGGTGGGTTCAAACGAGAACGATACCTATTTAAAAGAATACGAGAATAATTCTGGACCAATCATTTTATTAAATAATACCTTAAATAAAATTTTCTAAAAAATCACCCAAAAGGGCATATATGTCATTTGTTTTATACATAATATAAATGGAAACTCATTTATTTAAATATAGATTAAGTAATAATAAATTTAATTAAGGTATTTATTTTATGATTTAAGCATTATTAATTTTTTATTTATTTACTTATTATTTTTTACAATATTAAAGTAAGTGTGATTTAGTTTTTCATTTTAAATATTCATTTTTATAGAATTAGTTTATTTAGTAATTTTTTTTTCAATTTTCGTCAAAAATCACATGTGATATCCACAATTAATCGACATTTTTTTTCTTCATAAAAAGGATTCGTTAATTTTCATCAATGTATCATAATTGATATTGATCATAGTAGGAAATAAATGTAAGTTATTTGCAACATTACAAATGATATGTTAAATTATGAATTACGTTTTGAAATACATGTGATTTTATACATTTTAAATATATTTTTGCTACATATCACATATGATAATTTTTTTATTATTTTTCTTTTTAAAATTTTAATTTAAATAATTGTTTTTCAAATTTTAAATCATAGAAAACATTTTGAAAAACGTTAATTCATTATGAATCACGTATGATTAGGAAAACATTTTGAGAAAAAAGTTAATTCATTATGAATCACATATGATTTTGATAACAAAAAAGTTAATATTACAAATGATATGTGTAAATTATGAATTACGTTTTGAAGTACATGTGATCTTATACATTTTAAATGCATTTTACTACACATCACATATGATTATGTTTTTATTATTTTTATTTTTTAATTTTTAATTTGAATAATTGTTTTTCAAATTTTAAATCACATATGATTAGAAAAACATTTTGAAAAAAGTTAATTCATTATGAATCAAATATGATTAGGAAAACATTTTGAAAAAAGAGAGTTAATTCATTATGAATCAAATGTGATTTTGATGACAAATTATGAATTACGTTTTGAACTACATGTGGTCCTATACATTTTAAAATGTGTTTTGTATCAATCACATTATGTTTTAATTATTTTTCTTTTTCAATGTTTAATTTAAATTATTAGTTTTCAAATTTTAAATCACATATGATTAGAAAAACATTTTTAAACAAATTAATTAATTCTGAATCACAAGTGATTTTGATGAAAGTTGTATTTTTTTTTTAATATTACTTTAAATAAAAAAATGAATTATTTAAATGAAATTAAATACCGTTAATTTAAATGAATTAAATAAAAAACTTAGTAAATAGAAAATTAAATTATATTAATTTCATAAATATGGTAAAAGTATAATTTTAAATAAATACCTAAAATAACTTTTATATAACTAAATTACTTTTATACTCTTATTTATTTATTTATTTTTAAAATTAATTATTTAAGGTATTATTTAATGAAATGATTGGCCTAGAATTATTCTCTTATTCTTTTAAATAGATATCATTCTTGTATGATCCTCCTTCTATATATATGTGTATGTGTGTGTGTGTGTATTTGTGTGTGTGTGTGAAGAACAAGCAAATAATGTGTGATGGCACTCAAGTCGATTTAATGTGGTCATCCACTACCAGGAAGGTATTGTACATCCTAATATATTGTTTTATAAGACTTAAGTTTATAGGACTAACAATTGTGCGTGTATGTAAAGGTGTGACCTTAAGTTGATAGGACAATTTTAGTGTCTAACATGTTTTTATTATAACCAGGGCCGTTCCTAACTTTTTGGGGGCCCTGTTACATATTTGGCGATAAAACGAGCGATAAAGAAATAAATTATAAAATTTCATACATTAAGGTTCAAAGTGTTAAGAGAGATAGGCTCAAGAAATTTGTGGAGACCTAAATCTGTAAATCAACCTAAATCTGTAAATCAAATAATCAATCAACCTACCTAAATCTGAAAATCAAATAATCAATCAAGCAAACCTAAATCTGTAAATAAAATAATCAATCAAGCAACCTAAATCTGTAAATCAAATAATCAATCAAGCAACCTAAATCTGTAAATCAAATAACAGTATAGAAAGAAAATAGAATTTAAGATATCAGAAATTCTGAAATTCAGAACTGAAATAGTGAAAATGTGAAATTTACCTAATATGTTGTCACTGTCAATCGAATGATTTTGATTTATCCTCAACCTCAAGAACCAAAAATTCGATATCCAAATCTGCAAAATCGGTCCAATAAGATGAACGAGAAATCGAGAATGAAGATTCAAATTTCTAAGATCCTACCAAATGTAGGATGAAGATTTTCAGAACTCAGATTGAAGAATATATTCAGATAATCACTAATCAGACTTCAGTTAATCAGACATCAGTTATTCACGAACACGAAGACACGATTACACGAACCTGTGGTATTATACAGAGGAAGAAGAGATAGTCGTTTGCCATTAGCCGTTGAAGAAGATGAACCGAATCGCCCATCTTAGGGATTTCAATCGTCGGTATTAGATGTAAAAAACTGAAATTGAGAGGCGTCGAGAACAAGATTGAAGTTCGCAAAAAAAAGTGAGGCGTGTTTCTTTTCTGATTTCTCGATCGGCTCTGCGACCTCTCGTTTTCTTTCTTCTCTGGACTGAAATTAGGCCGGCGTTTTGATAGTTTGAGGAAGCATATGAAGATACTAGATAGGCCTTAGGTAAATATTGGGCCCCTTATTTTTTTGGGTCCCTGTTCAGAGGAACAGTTTTAACAGGCCATAGAACGGCCCTGATTATAACGCTTTTGAAATAAAGTGTCATATATATTAGTCTTTTCATATGACATTATTTTTAAAATGTTTTATAATTACAAATGTCCTATTAAAATGTGATTGTATACTATATATATGACATCCACGTTGTGTTTATTATACATTATCACATGCAGACATGATTGTATATGTGATCATATATAGAACCACTTGTAATGATATACACAATAACATGTGAACGTTAGATTTATGCATTACGTATCCACAAACAAATGTTGTGTGTGTTGTCTATACGTTCACATATGATTATACATGAGACAACATTGTTATATGATCTTATACATGTACTTGATCTAGCCGAGCTCTGAATACTCTACTTCAGATCTCTGTAGTTCATATTCAAACTTTACTACTTAGCCGATATGCACATCATCAGAACTCTGAAGACACTGATCTAGATCTTTGATATCATACTTCAAACTTCAATACTTAGAATATTTATCGTCATACAAACTCTGAGTACTCTTCTTCAGATCTCTGGATACATACTCCAGAGATAAAGACTTAGCAAATATTCTAACCAACTTTATATTTATACAAGGCTAAAATTACAAAGCGACAAAGCTACCCTTATTATTATTATTATTATTATTATTATTATTATTATTATTATTATTATCTAATACACCCCCCTCCCAAAACCATGATTTGACAGAAAGAAGCATCAAGAGTTTTCTTACAAGAAAGCAAAAACGAAAAATCAAAGAGACTTCATAAAGAATTATGCAAGTTGCATGGCAGAAGGAACAAACGGTAAGGTAATGGTGCCTTTGCTGACACATAAGTGGTAATAGATCCCGTAAAGTTTGGTGTGTTCATAAAAAACTGAGTTGTAAGCAATCTAGATGACATTTTGATTGTCGCAATACATAAGAGTTGGATGATGGAGAAGGAGACGCTTATCAGAAAGCAACCAACACAACCAAATAATCTTTTTGGTAGTAGAGGCCATAACACAATATAGCTTTAGTGGAAGAGAGAGAAACAACAGACGATTTCTTACTTTTCCAAGAAATAAGTGAATCTCCAAAGAAAACACATAAACTAGTAACATATTTCCAAAATATATGATCATGACTTAATCTACATTAGAGAATGCACGCAACTCCAAATAAGATGTGGATGATAGTAAAAGACTTCGAAATATTGTACCTCGAAGATAATGTAGAATGCGAACAACAGCTACCCAATGAACAACAATTAGAGCTACAACAGATAAACTGAAAATATGAACATCATATATGTTTGGTCGAGTAATAGTGAGATAAACCAAATTGCCAACAAAGTTACAGTATAAAGTAAAGTCTTCGAAAAGGGAACCATCAGTAGAAGAATATTGGACATTTAGCTCTAAAGGTAAAATGGTCAAAACTCAAGCCCTAGAATCAAAAGTTGAGTGAGGTCTGAAATCCCTCTATAGCTTGAACCTAAATCTCTTACAATGACTACACATAACAGTTTATAGAAGGAGGGGTGAATACAAACACAATGTTTTTAAAATGTTTCAACTCTTATTCATCAATATACAATTAATCAAAGAATTACACATTGTTTTGTTGAAGAAGATAAGGTAAACCTAATCTTAAAACAAATCATAGATTTGAGCTAAGATAGCACTAATAACCTCACACTAAGAATACACAACTTTGCTCTCTGAAAATACACTCACATATAAGAAATAAGCTCTATGGACACATACAGGGGGGAGAACTCAACACTAGTATATTTACTCATCGCGTTCAATGCGATGTACCAACTTTTTCCACTTGTCATTATGTGAGAGGCTGGGAGAGGCATGCTTGTCATTTCTCTGTTTGTCTTTTGTCGATTTTGATGGGTTGTGAATAGTATACCAAAGTAGTGGCCATACATGAATGACACAACAAAGTAGAATAGTAGTGTACCCTTTCTCACATAGTGCAAATAGCCATACACGGTTCAGGGAGGGGAAGAGGAGGATTCTTCAACAAGTCTCGTGTTTAGTGCTAGTCATCGAATTAGTTGAATACTTTGAAAGCACAAGTATAGATCATTTAACATTGTGTTCAGATTGGTTCTCTTGCATTGAACCTTCAGTGATGATGTCTAAGCACCATGTACTCATTTGCGAGAAATTAAGTAAGTAATAACATTAAGGAGTACTAGCACATAATAGTAGAAACATAAATTATACAAGTGTTTGTGTCTGATCATCATCAAAGCACTAAGGAGGATCAACACAATTTCACCCACAAGTATGGGTACAATGAGTGGATTGAGATGGATGAAGTTGTCAAGAAATCCAAGTCCAAATACAAATGTAAAGTCGAAAGAACACCAAATTAAATATTTGAAAGAATAAATTTGGTCCTCCAAGATCCCTACAATCTTCTCCGATTAGTGATTAGAAAGGTGATCCTCTCACTTAAGGACCATCAAGGAAGAATGAGTGTGAAACCAAGTTTTCCACGGATGAAATCATTCAACCTTCCTTCGCACCAAATTTCCTAATGCTTGATATGTCTGACCATCTTTCGCATGTTCAGTTAGTTGGGCATATCCATGTGAAGCCAGTTCATGGGTGTTCTTCTTTAGCATCAATGGAGATCACTTCTTTCAGGGCTTTGATAAACTCAAATACGCACCTTTTGAGCATCTTGTATTCCTACTCAGTCACTACGACCTATCATGATCAAACTATTTTGGAAACTTTAAATTTTATTCATTGTAATTGTGTTCGATTTGTGATCTTTGTTCATGTCTAGTATAAAAAATTCTTGTCTAGATTAAATTTTCCTTCAATTATGAAATTTACTTTTTAAATGTAACATTGAAAATCAAAGAAAAAGAGAAAAATATAAAGAACATAAAATGAAAATTTGTATGTTTAAAAGAACCTAAAAACATCAAATGTATCATGTATTCAATATTATTCATTGTAAATGTATCCAATTCGTGATCTTTGTTCGTGCCTATTATAAAAAAATATTGTCTATATTAAATTTTCCTTCAGTTATGCAATTTACTTTTCATTTCTAACACTGAAAATCAAAGAGAAAGAGAAATATGTCAAAAACACAAAAGAAAAATTGTGTGTTTAAAAGAACCCAAAAACAGAAAAAGGGACACTAAAGCTATGAGTTATTACATCTTATCTTTTCTTCAAAGTGTTCCAGTTTAATTGTTTTGTCATCATAAAGTAGGGGGAGATTGTTGTTCTTTAATGCTTTAATGATGAATTTATAAAAACACTTGTAATATCTGTTTAGAATGTTCAACCCTTGGATTCCTCAATGTTTCTGTTTACACTAGTTAATGTTCAGTGTTAAGTCTCACCACCGAAAGTTCAATTCAAAAGAACCATCTGAACAACATGGTGTCTGATCGGGACTTTACTATTTATGGTATTCAGTTAATTGAAGAAAACCTTAAAGAAATATGTAATAACCATGTTAGGGCAATTTGTTTGTTAAATAGAAGTTCAGGGTTTGAATTGTAATTATTTTAAAGTTATTTTGTAAATGGGCTTTGAGGCCCATTAGGACTTATGCGTATGGTATTTAAAGTGTTGCTTAACCTAGTTTTAGGTTTAGAGTTAATGATTAGAAAAGTTAGTCATTAAGGTTTACATAAGCTGATTAGAAATTCTCTCTGTAAACCTAAACCCTTTACTGTTGAATCTAATCATATGACTAGCTGTTGTGGTTTAATCATTGTTCATCATTGATAATTATTGTTGTTATTTGCACTGTTCTGGGATCTACAATTGGTATCAGAGCAAAGAGACAATATTTTTGATCCAAAAAGGTTTGTCTAAAACCCTTTAATCGCTTAATTTGGTTAATTGATATTTGTTCATGTTGGTCGTATGCATATTGTGATCCTGTTAAAGTTGAGTTATGTTTTCCTTGAGTGATTTGAATCTGTGATTGAGTGTTAAATTGAGTTCTTTGAAGTGGCTTGAATCGTTCGATTCTCATATTGGCTTCTTTGATTTTTTTCTGGGTTCTTATCTGCATATCGAATATGTGTTAATTTGAGTTCGGTCGCTGGTAATATCGTTTTCTGGGTTCAATAATTTTTGAGTCGGTCTCTGGTAATATTGATTTTTGGGATCAATATATTTAATCTGAAACCTTTAAATCTGAGTTCCGTAATTGAAGTTCTTCAAATATGTGAGATTTAGGGATCTGCTTTGTTTGACTAATCTGTTTAAATTGAATCTAATTATCTGGTTGGTTTCTGGATCTATCGCCGTTTTTATCGAAGAACACGGCCCGGACCTTTCCTTGCCCGTGTTTATCCTTACTCCCGGACACTAACGCCCGGGTTGTCCCATTCCCCGGGTTCTTGTTGCCCGGGTTGTCCCTTACGCCCGGGTTGTCCCATCTCCCGGGTTCTTGTCTCCCGGGTTGATCTTATCTCTCGGGTTGTCGCTCGGGTCGGTCCTAGCGCCCGGATTCTTGTCTCCCGGGTTGGTCCCTATCGCCCGGGTCCTTGTCTCCTGGGTTGGTCCCTATCACCCGAGTCCTTGTCTCCCAACTCCCCGCACTCCCAGGTCCTTGTTCTAAAGTTATCTAATCTTTTTTTGGATCAAATAATTTGTCTCACAATCAATACAGTGCACTAAAGATGAATTCCAAAGACGCTCTCGCCATCGGGACTGATAACAAACCTCCCATACTTTATCGGGAGGAATATCAGCAATGGTACGACAGATTCATGCTCTTCATTGAATCAAAGGAAGCCTATCCGGAGATACACAAAGCCCTCACAGAAGGACCACCTGTTGCCCTAATGACTGAAATACCAGCAAATCTAGAGACTGGTACATCTGCTATTGTGAAAACAAAGACAGTTGCTCAAATGACAACTCAAGAAAGGAAACTATACGAAGGGGAACGTCTTGCAAAAATGTACCTTGTCCAGAGCTTGACAAACGATGTATATGCAAGCATAGACAACTACAAGGCAACAACAAAAGGAATGTGGAACCAGATTCACAAGATGATGATGGAAAGTAGAATAAGTGAACAGTTGAAAGTCACCAGCTTCATTGCCCGATTACATTGGATTACAAGACGATAGGTATCTTCTGCCAATGTAATCCAACACATATATTATCCACCATAATTGCCCGATTATATTGGATCACTGGGAACACAAGACGATCGAAGTTGTGTTGGATTACATTGGGTTAGACTTCGATCGTCTTGTGTTCTTAAAATTAATTGAGTGTTTTGACGAATCGAGTAAACGCATTGTGATTAAATGGGATTCTGTTTAATGGGACTGATTCCAAATTGATGTTTCCCGGTACCTAAAATCGACTCCCGGTACTATGACCGACTTCCGGTCCCCGGGTTTGATATCTTCCGGTCACCGGGTTTGTAAACACCTGGGGTAACAACTCCCGTTCCATACCGGGTTCACATCTCCCAGGACGTGTCGTGCTCGGATCATGCACCCGGATCCTCGAAACCCCGGCTCCTCCTGGGGCATATCTCTCCCGGGACCGCCTGGTACTTACCGATCCGTGGAACCCCGGTGTCCACCCCCGGATCATGACCATGTCGGGCCCCGTACCTCCGACCCCTGAGGACTTGCAACCCCGGTCCCGATCCTTATTCCTCGAGATCTTTGCAACTTCGGATGTCGATCCACCGCGCCGCGCCCGGGAGCTTGAACCCCTGGGATACCGAGACTAAACACCCGGGTCGTATAAACCCCAGTACTCGTGCACCAGACACCAACCATCCCTATACCATCTTCCGGTACCTTGCGCCCAGGGTCTCATTCCTTTGAACTCCCGGGGTCTTGAACCCCGGGGCCTTGCACTCCCGGATCTTTGATTATTTTTTAGAACTCTTCAAAGGTTTTTGTGTTTCCTTGAGTATTTCTACTTAATCAATTGTGATCAACTCACTTAATGCTGAGGCGTATTTTGTTGGTTTCTCTTTAAGGGTTAGATTCCCTTTTGGGTTTGGAATTTCGACTGGACATGGTTTTCAACCCGGAAACCGAATGATTATTAAGGGATTTTGTTTGTTATACCAAAGTGCTAATATGTTTTATCTTTCACAGGTACAATGACTCATAATACAAACCAGGAAATTGATCCTATCGCTGACGCAACACTGATTCATCCAAATCAGTACCTTCTACTCACTCCAAACAACTTCCACTTGGACTTCTCTCGGCCTCAAGGCCAACACCAAGTGATACTCGAGATTTTCAGAGGCCACACTCTATCATATGCTCTCACGGAGACTGCAGATGTCCCTCAGTTGTATCTGCAGTAGTTTTGGCAATCCCTCACACACGTTGAAGAAGAAGATGGATTCCATCTGGAGGCCAGGATTGACACTACATCGGTTCTACTCACTCGCGAGCTATTTCGACAGTTTCTCCGCCTACCGAATGCTAACTCCTTTCTGGGCCGAGAAAACTTCGATCCTATTGTCTTCGACTCAACGCTGTGTGCCGACATTCATTCTCTGGGTTATGCGGTGCCTCTCCCGTTCCCATCCTCCTTCAACCACAGGAACTTGAGTACCATCTGGTACACTCTCTTCACGTACCTCAACCGATTCTTATCTGCAAATCACTAAGGGCATAGATCAGACGAGTGCCAACCTTCTCAGACTCTTTCATGCCATTGCTTTCCACCAACATGCGGATTATGCTGATATCTTATGGTTCGAGCTAGACCAAAAGGTCCGATACAACGCAAATAAATGACGGAACTTTATCCCGTTCATGCGTTTTCTTCAGATCTTAATCCGGAACTACATGCGGATCCATCCCACTATAGCTCGCCGATCATCACATCCGGTATGTCCTCATCATCCCACTCATCGTCTTTCGACTCGCAATGAACTTCCCAACATAGTCGCTAGACGTATCCCTGATGGGTTACTGGCCTACGCTAGTCCAACAGCACTGAGTGTGATAGAATATAGACGCACACACAATATACCAGCTCTTATGTTCCATCCAGAACCGGAAGGACCTCCCCAGGAAGCACGACCTGAGACATGAGGGTCCGCGTATGAGAGGTAACAGAGTCCGGAGAGCTGGGGATCCCGGACTGGATGTGTTGAGAGAACAAATTGTAAGGGGATCTGAAGCGGGCAGTGTCGTTAGACCAAGCGAGGCCAGCACTTCTCGCCGATCACCTACCCCATCGCAGACAGCCACTCAGACCTTGGAAGAGGACACAGAGACAGAAATTGAACAAATTTAATCCTCTTCCCACACCGAATCTGAGACTGCCACCGACCAAACCGCCACCCATACTGCATCTGTAACAGAGTCAACGGAATCAAGTGACGAGTCATCTGACTCTGATGATGACAATGACCAGCCCTCACCTGGAGAGATAAGGAGAGCGGAGGGAGTTCAAGTCGAAAATGAATAAGTGAGGAGAGAGAAGGAAAGAAAGAGTAAACACAACTTCGAGCATACAAGAGTGATGAGGCAACCAACTACGGTTGACCTCCCCTTACCCACCATTAGCCAGGTAGCCACATCTACTACCCAGTCCCATGTGTTGAGATAAGGTATTGAAGAAGACGTCGTGGACCTAGCGACGCTGTTGCATACCCCACCCAGCCACTCTGACATCTCTCAATAGATGTTGGTTTCAATTTCTCACGAGGGTTCAACACATACATTACCTGTCTCTCACTTGGAAAGTACTAATATTGAAGCTAGAGGACAGCTACCCCAATCCTCGCCTTTCTTCAGTGCACCGCGTCTAGAGCCAATCGATGACATCATTTCTTTGACTAGGACATGAGTACCTTTGTCGGCTACTGTTGGAGGCCTTAGTGGCCCAGCCGAAACACCCATAGTAACTCCAACTTCTGTTAGACTACGAAGATTGGGTGAAAGTCCTACCACAACCATCATCATGCCAGTTGTGACCGTAGGCGGTGCGACTTCTACAGTCGCCACTACAACTGGAAGTCTCAGTGACCCAGGTGTTAGTTACCTCGAGTTCGTCTCAAGGGAATTTCTGGACGACGCTCTAAAGGTTGTCCATTCTATTATGCGCTCGGAAATGAGGGAGGAGGTAGATGCCCTAAAGCACCTGATCAAAGGCAAAGCACCGATGCTTGAAACTGAACCACTACCTCCAACACCACCACACTCCCATGCACCTACCGATTTATCCATCGATGACCTAAAATCCATGCTCCTAGCAAAACTCCTATCCCAATACCAAGCCGAACCATATCCAGATGCAAACCTACTTTCACTACTACTATCCCAAGCATCTACCCCTACACCCCCACCCACTATATATCCTGAAGCCTTCCAACACCAATCTACACTTATTCAGTCTATGCAACAAACTATATCTGCAATGTCTGAACGATTATCATCTTTGGAAGAAACCTGCCGAAGCCAGGAAGAAGGGCTCAAGCGCAAGCATGATGACCATGATGATCCTGATCATCATGAGGGGGAGAAGCGCCAACGCACATCTGAAACTAGAATCAGCGCAGGCAGTGGGTATGGTACAGGAATAGACAGAGATGGGTTCTGGTACTCAAACTTAAGGATAGGAACATTCACAGGAATAGGTCATGGATTTAGTGCCATATGACGCCATTCCAACGGTTGAAAATCCCGAGGAACATGATAAAGGTTCATCGTTCGATCTAGATAATTAGGCAATCATTTTTTATCTGAATTCTGACTAGATCCAACAGAAGAACCAGTCAATACAGAAAGAGCGTTGGTAATCTTTCAATCTGAAATAGATGAGTTATTGAATTCTGAAATTGTGGCTCAAGATCACCATCCAGTAGAACAATCTTTTGTCGATATACCTCTTTTGACTTACACACCAGTTCATCCCGATCTTTCTCAGGCAGATCACCCAGACGATCTCCGCCAGCATCACCAGTTCCCGAAACAGAACGTACTTAGCCAGTTCCTCCACTTAAATGGTAAAGAATCAGAATTAATGTTCCTTTTCTCGAAGAGAGTCAGAAACATATCTTTGCCTATTGGATGCGTCAATATGATGAGGTCGTATTACATGGTCTTCTGTCAATGACAAACAGGAAGAAGCAGCGCGATCATGTGTTTATGTATAAAAGTCTCAGGAAAGGTATTAACAAGACAAAGCTCAGAATCAGATATGTCGATCAAATTTACCCTTGCCACTTCCTGAGCATGAAGTATTCTTACTTTGAGGTGACCAGAGAAGACGGCAGGCAATGGCATTTTTTTTAAGCTGACTTTGCAAGCCTCGAGTTATCAAATCTTCTATTCCTGCTCCGAGACTTGAAGACTAGAACCATTTGACTTGGGGAAGTTACAGATGCACTTGAAGCAGTCAATAGATATATGAAATGTGCTATGAAACTTGCCTCCATTGAAGATTTTCAGATTGGGTTGGAAAGCAATCAAGCAAAGATAAATCTGCCTAAACCTGATCTTAGTCTTTCTTCAGATGCCCAAAATGTACCTGCTTTCACAGTGGTAAAATTTCCAGAATTCGACATGACTTATGTGAATGGTAAAGGTGACATGTAGTTCATTAGATTCACTCAGATTGCACGGTTCTGTGATGGTACACTATTGCTACTTAGATACAATGTGAAGTGATCCATTGATCAAGATGTCAAAGGGATTCAACCTTTGGATCCGAACTACAAATGTCTTGTTCTCAAAGCATTGGGCCTGATCAAAGAACGGGTGGAGTACAAGACTTCAATGCGACATTTCGAGATCAGTTTTGGATTTTGGAAGACACATGTTCCTAACTGGCGTGACTATGAACTTCAATTTAAAGGGGGAGATTGTTAGGGCAATTTGTTTGCTAAATAGAAGTTCAGGGTTTGAATTGTAATTACTTTAAAGTTATTTTGTAAATGGGCTTTGAGGCCCATTACGCCTTATGCGTATGGTGTTTAAAGTGTTGCTTAACCTAGTTTTAGGTTTAGAGTTAATGATTAGAAAAGTTAGTCATTAAGGTTTATATAAGCTGATTAGAAATTCTCTCTGTAAACCTAAACCCTTTACTGTTGAATCTAATCATATGACTAGCTGTTGTGGTTTAATCATTGTTCATCATTGATAATTATTGTTGTTTTTTACTGTTAGGACTGAAAGTCCTGTGTGTTGAAAGTTGCATAAAACATTTATAAGGGTGGGAAATGTAATTAATTAATAGTTGTTTGGTAATGGGCCTAAAGCCCATTAGGCCTTGTAAGCCTGAATATATAAAGGCTTTTCTAGGTCATAATTGAGATTAGACGTTTCATTATCATTTTAGTCTCATAATTCTCAGATCTCTAGTCAATAGGTTTACTTTTCTCTGATCAGAAATTCTTTCTATAAACTTGTAACCTTTGATTGAATATTAATCATATGACTAGAGGTTGTGGCTATACAATTGTTCATCATTGATTGTTTACTGTTGATTGCACTGTACTGGGATCTACAATTGGTATCAGAGCTAAGATACTGAAGGTTTGATCCAAAAAGGTTTGTCTAAAACCCTTAATCGATTATCTGTTTTAATTATTATTATCCGTGTTTCTAAAATCGATTTTCTGGGTTCATATCTGCATGAGTGTTGGATGGGTTTGATTGATTTCTGAGTTCAGATTTGTTCTTAACTGTGTTATCGATCTGCTAAAAAAAACTCATCTGCAAAATCGTTTTTTTTTTGTTCTGAGTTTTTATCGGTCAAGATTATTTTCTGGAAAATTAGTAAATCGATCGATTTGTGCTCTTAAATTCATGTTTTTTTATCGGTCGAAGGTTCTGTGGTCGAACTGTTTCTGAAATTGATCGATTATGTGCTTTTAAAATTCAAATTTTTGGTTTGGGTTTACTAATAGATCTGTTAGTTTGTGTTTCGATTGATTTTCTGGGTTAATTAGGACTATTGTTCTTGAGATTCTTCATGTTTATCGGTCTGTGTTCATCGACTTTATCGGGCCTTTAAGTCGATCTGCTTGTGTGTTTATCTGTTTATTATCGACCGGTACCCTGCTTTACCGGTTCACGATATCGACCGATACTTCCTTGACCGGTACCTTGTTCTACCGGGACATAGCCTTGATCGATACATTGTTGACCGACATATTAGTTCAACCGATAAGTCCTTTACCGGTACCCTGTTTAACCAATACTCACCGGTCGACCGGTAATCTTTGTCGACCGGTACTCCTTGTCGACCGGTACTCTTTGTCGAACGGTACTACTTGTCAACCGGTACCCTGTTGACCGGTACCCTGTTGACCGTTACCTTGTTGACCGGTACCCTGCTCGACCGACACTCTGTTCGACCGGGTCCTTGCTCGACCGGGTTCTTGTCCTATTATGCTTGTTATTCAGATATATTGTTTTTGGATCATCCTGGTTGTCTCACGATCATTACAGTGCAATTAAGATTAAAGTTTAAACCCATTCAAGTTTCATCTATTGTCAAGTTTTTTTTTTTTCAAAAGCTTGATTTAGATAAGTTAAGATGGGACATTATGCTGAAGTTCAAGAGCTCAAATTAGAGAACAAAAATCTTGAATTATTTGTTGCCTTCTACTCGAAGAGATCATAACAATATAATGATGAAAACAACATTCTGAAAGAAGAAGTTAGTGCATTAAAGGCAATTAATGAAGATCTTCTGAAAAAGACTTCTGGGCAGAAAATTGAGAAAGTACTGAGTTTGGAAACTGAGAACACAGAGCTGACAAGAAAAATCTCTAACTTGGAAGATCAGATTATCCA
This sequence comes from Arctium minus, assembly GCA_954870635.1. Taxonomy (NCBI): domain Eukaryota; kingdom Viridiplantae; phylum Streptophyta; class Magnoliopsida; order Asterales; family Asteraceae; genus Arctium; species Arctium minus. Next base: position 36,318,803 of record OX941087.1, on the reverse strand, counting down.
AATCAAGAAAGCATCCGTTGAAAGTTATGAGACAAAGATTAAGAGTCTGAAGGATGCTAATACTGCGCTTCAAAAGAAAACATCTGATTTGGAGCAAAACCATGCTAAAGATAAATCCGAATTTGAGAAATCATTCGCACAGAAGTTCTCAGATTTTTCAAGGAAATGTGCTGATGAGAAGAAAGCAGTTGAGCTGAAATGTATCAAGCTTTCTCAGAAAGTTTCTGATTTTGAGAAAGTAATCATCCTTGAAAGAGAAAAGTTTGCCAAAGAGAAGAAGGCCATTGAACAAAAGAATGTTGGTTTCTTCAAAGAAATATCCGGCCAGAGAAACAATGCTGAGAAGGGATTTGAAGAAGAGAGATGCATGTTTGAGACTGAGATCAAAAAGCTTACTGTCAAGTTATCTGAACTATCTGAGAAGGCACTAAAAGAGCAGAAAGCGAAGTCTGAATTAACGAAGAAGATTGACCTGCTTATTAAAGCTTATGAAAATCAAGAGCTTTATTCAAGGGGGAGCTGGGAAAGATATGAAGACATGCTACACCAAAGTCTTTCAGAGATTCAAGAGGGAAAGAAGATCAAGGCCTGAAGTTTTCAAGAAGATAAATGCTTTATTCAACTTTAGGGGGAGATTGTTAGGACTGAAAGTCCTGTGTATTGAAAGTTGTATAAAACATTTATAAGGGTACGAAATGTAATTAATTAATAGTTGTTTGGTAATGGGCCTAAAGTCCATTAGGCCTTGTAAGCCTGAATATATAAAGGCTTTTCTAGGTCATAATTGAGGTTAGACGTTTCATTATCAGTTTAGTCTCATAATTCTCATATCTCTAGTCAATAGGTTTACTTTTCTCTGATCAGAAATTCTTTCTGTAAACCTGTAACCTTTGATTGAATATTAATCATATGACTAGAGGTTGTGGCTATACAATTGTTCATCATTGATTATTTACTGTTGATTGCATTGTACTGGGATATACATTTTCATTGTTCTGAGATCTACAAACCAAGATTTTTATTTTAAAGGAATTGGATTTTTAATGAACTTTTGTTGGAAACCTAAAGTCCAAGGACTAAATTGTAATCAGTAGAAAGAGGTTAAAACCCTAATATTGCTATCTCCTATCATTTTCACCTTGAAGGCTAGAGAAAATCAAGGAGTAATCTTTGTATGTGAGACGTGAGATTGGAAGAGAATTAAGAAAGGTGAAATTTTAAAGGAAGATCCTACTCCAAATCCTCATCAGGGTAATACTACCTCCATATCTTATTATTGATATTTGGGTGGATTTCTACTTTGTTGAGTTTTAGAGACTTAAGGGGGGAGGGGTAAGTAGTCGATCAATTTAATTAAATGTTTTGCTTGTTAATGTTAGGATTATTAAGAAGGGTTTAGACTTTTAACCCATTGATTTGAAGGCCAAAAACTGGATTAAAATGGGTTTTTTTAAATGGGATTTTATCAGTTCGTACGAAAAACCCTATGCACCAAAGAATTGCCCAAACCCAAATGAAGGCTATTCCCGGTTAAGGGTAGAACCCAGATGGGAACCCCGGGAGAAACCACTGGAGGAGGGACCAAAGAGGGAACCCCGGGAGGTGGGGGGACCGGGGTGGGAACCCCGGAAGGCAGGAAACCGGGCGGGAGTCATGGGTGAGTCTAGAAATACACTCAGTGATGTTTTTCGGATAAGTTTCATATCAAGGACTAATCGAGTGACTAATCACTCTTCCACTTCATTTAATCGTAGGTATTCAGTCTAAGGGTCGGAAGCGTAAGTGAGAAAAAGTTAAGCAAGGATAGCAGGTGAGTCTCTATAACTGAAAAAAGTTGTTCACATACGAATTTTAATGCATGAGATGATTATGAAACTACATGTTTTATTGTGATATGAAATGTGATTTGTTATGTATGCATACATTTGAGAGTGGGCATGTGATGACTTAAGTTGGGGGTGTGTCCTGCAAATGCTCATACCGGGGGGGAGTGTCCTAGTTAAAGGCAGTGTGAGCCAGACACGTTGTCACAGGTGTGTGTGACCTTATCGTGTGCAATCGACTAGTGTTGTACATGCGTTTAATGTTTTAAAGTTGTGAATTGTTTATAAATGCTTATAAACTGCTTTAAATGCTATTTGCGGTGCGAATGTTGTTTCTAGAGAAAACTCACTAGACCGCAGGTCTAACCTTTTCTTTTCAAAAACCAAAACCATTATCAGGTAAGGGTTTAGTTAGAAGTTTGTCCAAGGGAAAGATGGGAGGTGGTGTTGTGGAAGAGACATCAGGGAAGCTCGAAGTTCCGGTAGACATAGTATATCTTAGTTATAGTCATGTATTATCGTTCTGGATTTTGAGTAGAGTTTTATGAATTAAATTTTATTTGGGACCATTTGAGTTGTAATGCAATATTTTAGTCGTTATTGGTTTCGAGTTGTTACAGTTGGTATTAGAGCCATAGTTTAAGGGATTAAGGTGATCGGATGGGCCTAAACTTAAAATATGGAGTAGAGGGGGACACAACTGAGATATAGAAAGTTATTAAGGAAGACCTTGATCCTCGACACGAAGATGGTAGTGAGGACTCTCATGTAAGGTAATTAAAAATCGCATATGGTCAATATCATTGTGAATTTACAGGTGCGTAGGTGTGCTTGACTACTATTGTTGCGACGATCGATGGGGGTGGTTGTACGGGGTGAATTCTAACTTTGCAAGGATAGCAATCGTTTAGATGTGTTGTGAGATCGCTTGCGTAGTAATGTTAACACCTTCTAGAAGGAGCACCGTTCAGAATGTTAATGATCCAACTAGAGGTAGAACTTCTTGGGTATGAAGAGGATGAATGACTGATTTAGGGTACACTCCTAGTTTCTAGTGAGTCCCCATTCGTGGAGTTGTTTCGTCAGTCATTTCGGATTGAAGGAGAGGACCGGATTAGGATCTTGAAGGCTTTAATTCAAGATCGGGGAAAAGAAATGAGCCTTTGACTCTTCGGTCAAACGGTAGAGTGGCAGGGATGAAGAAGGGAAGATATCGGTGATGGATTGAAGTATTGGTAAGATCAGAATGTGAAGTAATTGGTTTTTTATCGACCTGCAAGGGTCAAAGATTTAAATCATATGATTTGTAAATCATTGCTCAAGATGAAAATGGTGTGGGATGGTAAAACAGGTAGGTTGTGAAGCACTTGTATCAGAAGAGGTTGCAAGAGTGAGACAAAGACCATTGGGAAATAGTAGAGTATTGATGATAAGTTGTTGTGAGTACAATGGTTGACCTTGTTGGAGTGAATATCTTTCGAATACAAAACGAGTTCCATGCATTGTGTCTTAAAACGATTTACATGAGTCCTTCATGTTAAAGTTATATGTGTGCCTTGTGAGTCTCTTTATTTTAAAACGAGATGGTGCGTGCAAGAGTATGTTTGAAGGAATAATACAAACTTATTTATGTTGCATGATAAAATTTTGAACTTGGTAATTGGTGAATTACTTCTCCTCTTTTATGATTGAGTTAACTTTTATGGAGATCATGAAAACGTTTGATTGCATGGTTTTATAACTGAAACTGGTATGGACACTTTGTTGTCATACCAATGAGCGTAAGAGTCGACTGACTCGCTTAGTGGAGGAGATTTCGCCCGGTATTTTATAATTGCATGACAAAAAGGTTTATTGAAATTATTTTCATTAGTACCAACATCGATTTGGTTGGGCTAGGTTGTGTTCTATTGTGGGGTTACGTGTGAATGATCATTGGGATCGATGTGCATGGCTAATCAATTATGGTGGTGTTGTGTCGGGTATTCTCAAGCTTGTTTTATGGTGTTGTACTTAATGAATTTTCAAATGTGCAAAATGATTTAAATCAATGTGTCGTCATGCATGAACTCGCTAGATCGTAAGGATACATTGCAATTAAGGATGAGGAAAGGTTTCGAGAGTGGAAATGTGTCGGTCGAGCCGTTGATGGTCGATTCATGACCGTGGTGTTCCCATTAGGGGAGGGTGGTGAATAGGGGAAGTCTCGGTCAGTAACTCTAGTAATGGTCGTAATATGGTAGCTTATACTCTTGTTCCGTACATAGGATGAGGTTATACTCTTGTTCCGTACATAGGATTAGTAGCATGTTAATAAGTAGCGTTGTGGTACATTGATGAAATGTAATCGGTGTCGAGCCAGAATTTTGAGAGGGTTTTTTAATTAGACTGCATATCAAGTAAGTATAGTGCCATCAACATGTGAGGATTGTGGGGCACAAAGTTAGTTATGATGGGTTGAAAGAAGTAGTTCCCATTGGGAATCCTTGTTTGTCGGAGACACCGTTAAAGCATTAGCATGTCGACTGTTGATGTTGAAGTCAATGACCATTTGTTGAAGTTATTATCAGGTTGCTGGAATTCGAGAAGTAACTCTAGTATGGTTATTCTATTGAGTTTATTCAACGATGTAAGAAATCGTTCGGGAAAGATGTATACCTGGCATGATGTCGGACCACCTTGTGTGGGCATTATGAAAGTGCGAAATTGCTAGTTTGGATAGATTACTAATTATGAGGTTTTGATGATTCGTGGGCTATAAGAACTTGTTTCTTGTAGATCGTGATGAGTTGTCAATGACCGAAAACTTGTTCGACTGAATTAGATGATCATGATTCGAGAAAGACAAAGTCGTGATATGACCTTACTTCAAATACATATGTGCTATGGTTGGTATGGAGAAGGCGATATATGTTGCGCATGCATAGTAATTGGGGGAATTTTGATTGTAGTGTGAGTGTATGAAGTGGTGTAGGTGTAATAAGTTAGTGGCACTTTATGCCAAGGTGGACGAGTGAGTCATAGATGTGGTGATGGGTTGCTTTGAGGCTGAGTGGTGTTGTGTTGTTGATAAAGAATAAGTGAGGGTGGAAATCTTTGTTCGAAGATTTCTGTTGAGTTATGCAATGTGTTAAGTATGTTGTTGAGATGTATGGATTTTATGGTGGTGTATGGTATTGCTATCTTCATAATGAAAGGGGTGGAGTGGTAGTTGGTGACTGCCTAAAGGAGCCATATGATCTTGGGTCACGATGAGTTGATGGGCGAGTTTATCTTGCACCATTGAAATATTGATGAAGATGTTGAACTGGTTACTTATGATGTTCTGTAGTAGATACGAGATTATTGGCAATGCTGAATTATTTCTTGTGTGTAAAGGAATTCTCACGAGTAAGCTAACCCCGTTTTGGCAATTGAAAAGTGTGTGGTGGCTTTGAGCCTTGGGTATTATTTCGGAATGTCCTGGTTGAATTTCTTGAGTGAGATTTGTGGTGAAACCGGTTGGTAAGCATAGTAATGTAAATGTGCTACCAACGCATTTTGGAGTGAACAATGTTCTACACTAGCCAGAGGAGGTGGAGATGGTATGTTGAAATAATTGGGCAAACTGGAAGTATGAAGTTTGACAAATGACACAGAAAATGTGAAGAATGATTATAGGTTATCATTGTTAGGTACATGAACTCCTAGTGAGAGTATGACAAAGAGGATCTGTGTGTATGTTATGACTCAAGGGTCAAGGAAAGCTAACTTGTGCGGTTGGTCGTAAGCGTGCACCTGCTAGTGAGTCGTTCTTAGGAAGTATGCTTTAAGTTTTCGAGGAGGAAATGGAAAAAGGTAGTTGAATGTAGTTCTCGTAACGTAGGACCATTAGGTTAAACTTTTTATTATTTTGGGAAATGTTCCAAGTGAGCGTGTCGTTCAGTGTTATGCTAATGGGATAGTTATGAGTGAGCATGGTCACTACTCCTTGTTGAGCAAGTGAAACTTGAAGTTATTTCATATGTGGTTGGACGATTGTTGGAGGCAGTGAGAATTTGAACGTGTACCTTCGGGACTGGTTCAACTTGGATTAATGGATACTTCAGAGAATGAATTGTGGAGGTTTCCTACTATTAGCTAGCTATAGGTACGGGGTGATGAGGTGGTGGGAGTGTATGAATTGGATAACATTGATGAGTTGTAATCAATGCGATTCGGGAAAGAAAGTACTATATGTGTTAGACGTATGAGGTGTTGGGGGAAGTGATTTTAGAATTGCGTGTTATCTGATGAAGAAGCTCATAACAGTAAGTTTATGGGAATATACAAGGTTTACCTTGTGTTAAGCTGGCGAACTAAGTGTTCGTTATTTTAATAAGGGATTCATGTAGTTGTGGCGTTAACTTTGGTAAAATTCGTTCTTTAAGGAAGTGAAGTTGTTTGTGAGACCCATAATTTGTCGCGTTTTAAAACCCTGAGTCATATATGGATAAAACAGAGAATATCTGGTACGGTTGGCCTGGACATAAGAAATTACCCGACATAAGAAAGTTGTGGTTAATTGAGGGGTGGTTCAGAGGGATCTGGTACAACTATGGTTTCGGTCAGAATGGTTTGGGCAACTGAGTGAAGCTAAGTTGATTGGATTGAAAAGCACGAGTCTTTTGAATTTCGAGTTGAGAGGGGGGGGGGAGCTTGATACGGAAGACGTCCCTAAAGAATGTGGTGGTGCGCTCGAGAGAAAAATTGAGTTGGACCACGTTTTGGGGTCCGTCGAAATTTTGGAAAGAGTTGGAGAGATAATGTATAAGTTGGATGTGCTTGATGATTACAAAGGGTTCATAATGTGTTTCATGCCTCTATTTTAGAGAGCAGTTGTTGGAAGTTGGTATGACGATACCTTTGTAAAGGATGCAAGCAAATAAGAAGTTAACCTTCGTCATAGGGTTGCAGACAATCATTGACCGTAGAGTCAAGGAGTTGAGAACCAAGTAGATTGGCCTTGTGAAGGTTCAATGGCAATGTCATAAGGGACAAGAGGCAACTTAGGAGGTAGAAGCGGACATGAGGTCACATTATCCAAGTTTATTCGACGATGGAATTCCGGGGACGAAATTCTTTTGAGGGGGAGATATTGTAATAACCGAGATCTTTATTTTAAAGAAATTGGATGTTTAGCGAATTTTTGTTAGAAACCTAAAGTCCAAGGACTAAATTATAATTAGTAGGAAGAGTTTAAAACCCTAATTATGCTACATCCTATCATTTTCACCTTGAAGGCTAGAGAAATCAAAGAGTAATCAGTGTGTGTGAGACGTGCGATTGGAAGAGAATCAAGAATGGTGAAATTTTGAAGGGAGATCCTACTCCAAATCCTCATCAAGGTAATCTCTACCTCCATCTTTTAATATTGATTTTTGGGTGGATTTCTACTTTGTTGAGTTTTAGAGACTCAAGGGGGGGGGGGGGGTAAGTAGTCGGTCGTTTTCATTGAATGTTCTTCTTGTTAATGTTGGGATTTTTTTAAGAAGGGTTTAGACTTTTAACCCGCTGATTTGAAGGCCAAAAACTGGATTAAAATGGGTTATTTTCTTAAAATGGGATTTTATCAGTTTGTACGAAAAAACCCTTTGCACCAAGGAATCGCTTCTCTTTCTCTCTCTCTCTCGATTTCTTGCCCACCAGTGTAAACCTCTAGTTGAGATTCGAACCCTAGAATCAATCAGAAGATGGCAGGACTAGAATTCTTTGATGACCACAATGAGTTGGCAATGCTACAGAAACCCAAGCAAGCAGAGGGTTTTCATCAGATTGTGGATTTCCTACAATTATCACACATCGCCCACGCATTAACTGTTAATCCCACAATCTATGTGGAACATCAAAGACAGTTCTGGGCCAATGCTGCTATTCAAACCGAAGATGGCACTCAGGTCATCAAAACAAGGGTTTGTGATAAATCTCTAACCATCACAGAAGGTTGTATTTGCATTCATCTACGCTTAGATGATGCCTCCGGTATTACCTCTCTTCCTAAGGAAGATCTCTTCCATGCTCTTATTCGTATGGGGTATGAAGGTCCCACTGATGTATATAAGTTTTTCAAGAACAGATTTTCACCACAGTGGAGATTCTTTGTTCATACCCTACAACACTGCATTTCACGAAAAACAACTGGATGGAGTGAGTTTAGCAGTACCTTAGCTTATGCTCTAGTCTGCTTAGCTACCTCTAGAAAGTTTAATTTTGCTCAAATGATTTTCAATGATTTAATGTCAAACCTGGATACCAAATCAAAAAGCTTTTTTATGTATCCAAGGTTTGTACAAGAAGTACTTGATAAGGAATTGACGGATTTACCTACCTTCAAGGAGGTATATGTACCAAAACTCCCAAAGGGAAAGGTGTTCTCAAATATGAAGAGGCCCAGTAAGGACTTCTCAGGTAGAGACACTCCATTGTTCTCTACAATGATGGGTGTGTCTCATTCCCATGGTGAGGCATCAGGGTCACAGCCCACATCTGACCACCCAACTGATGACCTACCCACACCACTCATTTCTATCAATATCCCACAGTTTCCTATTGACAAGCCACAATCCCCCATCACCAAAACTTACACAAGGAAAAAGGTACAGAAGGTTCCTTCTCTTCTAGTATCTTCACCCCCAAAGCCTAACAACCCTCTGATGGAGCATTTTCCATCAGAGAATATCCATAGGGAAACCACAGGGGTGTTTCCCAACCCCAAGAAGGTGCTCAATAAGGAGGTGGAAGAGCATGTGGGCAGTGAGGCTCACACTACTGTTTCTGTACAAGGTGTAGGACAGAACAGTGTGAACATACCTAAGACCTTCCCCACGACAACTTTAGATGAGCAATCATCTAAAGGTCCCAGGTGCCAAGAAACCATGGGGGTAGCAGGTGCTTCTACTAGGCAGAATACCTCTACTAAAAGTTCCAAGGATCCTCCAAGGGTGGTAAAAACAACTAAAGGAGGTGAGGACAGATATACTTATAATGAATTGATGGATACTCTTGGTACATTAAGTCTGGAAGTTCACAATCAAAATTTGGAGATAAAAGATATGCAAAAGGTGATTCTGTTCCAACAAGAGCAAATAGCTCATCTCAAGAAGCTGGTGCTCAATTTGGTGTACAAAAAGAAGAAAAGGCAGTATGTCTTGAAGAAAAGGGGAGATGTAAAAGATGCTTTCAAAAAGGAGTCGAGTAAAGCTGAAGCAGAAACGCAAAGCCCTGTTGACATGGAATCACAGTTTGAGGGGGAGATTGGTGCAGAAGCAGAAACTTGTGTAAAAACAGCAGTAACTACACCAGAAGCAGAAACAAAACAACCAGCAGCATAAACTGATCTGACAGTAGAAGAACTAGAAATTGCAGAAACTCTAGTTAAAGCAAAACATGACACTCCTAAAGCCACTCAAAAGGCTAAAGGAGTGGTAATCAAAGAAGGAGGATCAGAATAGAAAAAGAAGAAGATCAGTGAGGCAGAGATCAAGAGGAAAGGGAAAGAAAAAGTTGTTGAATCTGTGAAGCCATCAAAGAAATCATCTCAAATAGCTCTGGATGAAGAGTTAGCTAAGAGGCTGCAAGAAGAGATGGAAAAGGAGGAAGAAATCCAATCTATAAAAGACAGGGAGATTGCTTTGGAGTTGTCTACTAAGCTTAATGAGGAATATCTAAGGAGCTTAAAGATTGCTGCTGCTGCTAAAGTTACAAAGAAAGCCTCAAGGCAAAAACTGCCATTCAAGACAAAGCAAAGAAAGCCTTCAAAGACCTTCCTGGCCAATCAACAAAGAAGGAAAATGATAAACTTCCTAAAAGGAGCTATTGGAGTTCCTGAAGGAATGTTTTCCAGTATGTCATTTGGAAGGGTAGAAGAGATATACAAGAAGGAGATGGCCAAGCTGAAAGAGGACTTCACACAAAGGGTTGAGTTTGAAAGAAAAATGAAAGAGAGGCATGACCTCAACATACAACAACCTTTCCCTGAAAATGAAGAAGGTACTCCTATCAAAGACAAGGCTGAAGTGAAGAAAGAGGATACCTTAGCTCAACAGATTGGTGCAATGAAAAGAAAGAAGTCCATTGCCACCAAGCCAAAGGCAAAAAGGGCAAGAACTGAAGAAGAGGAGAATGAAAATGAAAGAGCAGAAACAAAATCAGAACCTACTGTTGCACCTTCAGCAGAGCCAGAGCAGAATCCAGAGCAGTCCAATCAACAATCCAATGAACAATTCCCTTTGTACATGACTTTGACAGATGAAGACCCAGTACAAGCTGATCCTATCTCTATGAAAGCACCAGAAATTATCTTTTGGGATATTATGAAAGACCAAGGCAAAGAATACTTCAGGATCAAGAGATTGGGATATCACTATGAAGTGTATGCTACATGGGGTAAAATTATCAGAAGTTGCTCCAGGTCTGATTTGAAAGAAATGCATAAAGTTGGGATGAGCTTATATGGTAAAGTGTTGGAAGAAGCTGGGATTAGTCTAACCAAGATAGCCATGAAATACTTATGTATGACGTTTGAGCCAGAAAGAGTAAAGTACAGGATCAAAGATCTACATCATGAATATGGTTTTAAAAAGATTGATCATTGGATGTTGTATGAAGGATGTGGAGTCTATGTCCTAACCATTGATAAAAGCTACAATCAATATTACTTGGTGGACAAGGTGTATGATCATAGCAAGGCTAAACTGCAAGCAATGTTGAAAGCAAAGTTGGTATGTCCAAAGAACTCAGAAATGGCAAGGATAGTAGTCAAGAGAACCATCAATCAAAGTCTAGGTCTAAATCCTGATTTGGGAATCTAAGCTGAAGTTTTGAAAGCATCATGAAGACCTATGCTGAAGAACTGAACTTCTCATTCTGAAAAGTTAAGTTAGGGGGAGATTGTTAGGTCTGAATGTGCGAAGGATGGATACTACTGCTAGTTGAAAGATTACTATTGCTAGTAGAATTAATACTGCTTGAAGAGTTAGTGCTGCTACTTGAATAGTTAGTACTGCTTGGAGAGTTAGTACTGCTAGTAGTTAGTACTGCTGAAGATTACTACTGCAAGTATGGTTAGTACTGACAGAGATGAAGTTAATGCTGCTGGATGATTAATACTATTGAGGATGATTAGTGTTGCTTATGAAGATAAAGATGAGCTGGAGATAAAGATGAAGATAATTATGGAATGGATTATGAAGTTCAATTTTATTTTGATAATTATCTTGTAATTAATTCTCTATATATAGTCTAGAAGTTTTTGATAGAAAAACATAGTTTTGACAGAGTTTTTCATATATGAGTTGTTTTAGAGAATTAACCTGAAGACTAGTATTGATCCTTTCTATAGAGAAGTATAGAACGTCTGTTGAGTCTGTTCAACAAATTGAGGTTGTGTTTGTAATCATTAAGTTTTATGCAATATAAACTTATGATTTGAGTTCATATTCTGTGTTTTTGATTAAATTGTTAAAGTGTTATTCCGCGATTTCTTTAACATTGTTTCTGAGTTTGTATTAAATTCTTGTTTAGAATTTTCGATCTTGACAAGTGGTATCAGAGCTAGAAAACTCAGAAATCTATAATCATGGATGGTTCAAACGATAGTGTTCTGGTCTCAAAGGTTCCTATGCTCAAACCCAATGAGTTTGACATGTGGAAGATCAGAATCAAGCAATACATTCTTCTCACAGACTTCTCAATGTGGGACATCATTGAGAATGGTCCCTCAGATGGAGGAAAGATGGATGCAGACGGCAAGAGACCTCCACCAAAGACTGATGGAGAGAGGAAGATGAGGCAGACAGAGATGAAAGCCTTGAGCACTCTGCTCTTGGCAATTCCTAATGAGTATCAACATCAATTCTGCAACTGTTCTGATGCACAATTTCTATGGAATGCACTGGAGAAAAGATTTTCTGGTACCAAAAGTACCAAGAGAAATCAGAAGGCCATCCTGAAGCAGCACTATGAAAACTTCATATCTACAAAGAATGAGTCCATGACTCAAACTTTTGATAGATTTAATAAGCTAATTGGTGAATTGGCTACTGTTGGTGTTCAGATAGATCAAGATGATGTAAACAGAAAATTTCCAAGATCTCTTGGTGATGAATGGATTTTACTGGAGTGACCAAGAAGGAATGGGATTTGACTGGAGTGACCAAGCAGAAGAAGCAGTTCAGAATCAAGCTTTAATGGCTAAAGTTTCAGAGTCATCAAGCACTGATATTTCCACAGAGGTAACATCTAACCTTTGCTCTAAAACCTGTATTAAAACTGTTAAAAAGTACAGGGATCACAATCAGAGCATGTGTGATGACCTTAAAAGGTTAGAGAAAGATAGAAGAGAGTATGTTTTGATAGTTGAGAGGTTTGAAGAACAAATTAAGTCATACCAGGCTAATGAACTTCAACACTCTTACGATACCAACTATTGGAAGTGGGAGAAGAATCAGTTAGAGACTGAACTAGAGAAGGCCAAAACAGAATGTGAGAAAATTAAGAGTGAGTTTGAGAAAGCTAAACTAGATATTGAGAAATATTCCAATGCCTCTAAAGCAATGGACTCACTTCTAAAAACTCAAGTTCATGACAAGCTGATAAGAGGTATAGGCAATAACACCACCCCTCCACCATACAACAATAACTATATCCCTCCCACCTCAGATCTCTTAGAAAGACAGGACAAGAAGGAATTACCTGAAGGAGCCACTGAAGTAGATCCTTTAGACAAAGTAGTGGTTGAGGCAGATTTTGAAGAAGAGGACTCTGAGAGTAAGAATGAGGAAGACCACAAAGATATTCCCTTAGAAAACCACATATTGACAAATGAAAGGGGGGTAAACCTTTTGTCAAGAGTGAGAAAGTGAAGTCTGGGGAAGAGACTATTAAGAATGAAAAAGTTGAGACCTCTAAGAGAGGGAAGGGAAAGGTACAGGGAGTCCATTACATGCAAACTACTGTTGTTAATCCCTGTACTTGTAAACAGAATAAGCCCCAACAACATGATAAAACAAGGGGAAATCAAAGAAATAGAAATAATCAGTGGGCTTTAAAACAAGGAATTGATCTGAGAAAAATTAACAGACCAAAGCCTTGTTTTATCTGTGGCAAGTTAAATCATCTAGCCAAACACTGTTATTTCAATCCTATTAACCAAAGGATCAATTTTTAAAGAAATATACAAAATCCTGTTGGTTATAGAAAGCAAATAAGGAATCATATGGCTGAGGATAGGGCACCTATAAAATCTCATGCTCATAATAAGTTTGCTAATTCAAAGAAAAATACTCCAAATAAGCCAAGGAGTAACTTGAAGAAAAAGAAAGCAAACAACTTTGTCCAGGTTTGTGTTCCAAAAGTAAAGAAATCTGTTACTACTGCTACTTCAAATAGTACTGCTGACAGAAATAGTGCTGCTGCAAGCAATACTACTGCTAACTCCGTTAATACTGCTAACAATGTTAGTACTTCTAACCCAATTAGTACTGCTAATGATGTTAGTACTGCTAATGATGTTAGTACTGCTAACAAAGTTAGTACTGCCAATCAAGTTGGTACTGCTTCCAGTGACAGGCCCATTATTTTGACAAAGTATTCAAGCAATAAGATTCCTCAGTTTGATAATCTCATCAAGTCTGAATATGAATATGTTGATGAGAATGGGAAACCCAAGACCACCTTGGCTTGGGTTCCTATTAAAAACTAACTGCTTTATTATATGTGCAGGGCAACCAACAGCTCAAGTGAAAGAGCATTTGGCATGTTGATAGTGGTTGTTCCAGGCACATGACAGGTAACATGCCCTGCCTTCAAAACTTCAAAAGAATTGATGAAGGACATGTTGCTTTTGGTGATAATCCAGCAGGTGGAAAGATAAGTGGAAAAGGTAATGTGTCAAAAGGTAAGATGACCTTTGAGGATGTATACTATGTTGAGCAATTGAGATACAACCTGTTAAGTGTATCACAGGTTTGTGACAAGAAACATAGCATATTATTCAATGTTACTGAATGTATTATCCTTGCTCCAGGGTTCAAGGTAGTTAATGAAAGTATGATACTACTTAGAACTCCTAGAAAGGACAATGTTTATTGCTTAGACTTGGAGAGTGTAGTTTCTGATTCATCTCTAAATTGTTTATTTTCAAAAGCTTCATTGGATGAATCATCTCTTTGGTACAGAAGGATGTGTCACATGAACTTTAAAACAATGAACAAACTTGTGAAAAAAAACCTTGTAAGAGGTTTGCCACAAAAGGTATTTTTATGTGATGATGATTTTGTTGCATGTCTTAAAGGCAAACAACACAAAACTTCTCATAAGTCCAAAGAGATAAATACAATTTCTTCACCTCTTAATTTACTGCATATGGATCTGTTTGGTCCTACAAATGTGATGAGTATTGGTAAGAAATCCTACTGCTTGGTTATTGTTGATGATTTCTCTAGATTCACTTGGGTCTATTTTATGAGGACTAAGAATGAGACAAATGGACTGATCAAATCCTTTATTCTTAGAGTTGAAAACCAAACAAATCTAAGAGTTAAAGTCATCAGTTCTGATAATGGAACTGAATTTAAAAACAATGACCTAAACAGCTTCTGTGAGGAAAAAGGCATTGAGAGACAACACAGTGCTCCTAGGACTCCTCAACAGAATGGTGTTGCTGAAAGGAGAAATAGGACTCTGATAGAAGCTGCTAGATCTCTGTTGGCAGATTCAAAACTTCCAATCACTTTTTGGGCAGAAGCAGTTAATACTGCCTGATATGTTCAAAACAGAGTTCTAGTAGTGAAATCCCAAGACAAGACACCTTATGAGCTTTTTAAAAAGAAGAAACCTTTTATTGGATTTTTCAAACCATTTGGGTGTCCTTGCACAATTCTCAATACCAAAACACACCTAGGCAAGTTTGATAGCAAGGTTGAGGATGGGTTTCTTGTTGAATATTCATCTCAAAGTAAGGCCTACAGAGTTTTCAACACCTCTTCTAGGATTATTGAGGAAAGTGACAATGTCAAATGCAATGAGAACACACCAAATCAATTTGCTTCAGGTCCTAATTGGCTATTTGACATTGATTCACTGACTAATTCTTTGGGTTTCAGTAATGACATAATGCAGGAACAGGGACAGAAAATGTACAAGTACAAAGACAAGAGTTTGTGCTGTTCCCAACACCTACTGCTGATCCTGTTGAATTTTGTGACCAACATAAGAAAGATTCTTCAGATTCAAAGGACACTGAACCTGCTCAAAATGAAGAGGACAGAGGTGAAAAGGAAGATCAACCCTCAGATTCAGGAATCAAAGGTCCTGAGATGCCATGTTTGGAAGAAGATGACACAGATGATGATAACTCTTCAGTTTTTGGTGGCAGCACTCCTGAAAAGAATGACTCTAATCTGGAAGAAGATATTAATGAAGAGTCTGTTCATCAAACAAGAATTCAGAAAAATCATCCTCCTCAATTGATGATTGGTGACATCAACTCACCTATAATCACAAGGAATCAAAGTAAGATGGGAGGATTGAAAGATATACAATCAGGTTTACTTTCTTGCTTTCTATCTCAGGTTGAACCTAAAAAGGCATATGATGCAACGAAGGATCCAAGATGGATAGAAGCAATGCAAGAGGAGCTACTGCAGTTTGTGCTACAGGATGTATGGGATTTGGTTGACCTTCCAAAAGGACACAGAGCTATTGGCACAAGATGGATCTTCAGGAACAAGAAAGATGAGAGAGGAATAGTAATAAAGAACAAGGCCAGATTAGTGGCACAAGGGTATACTCAAGAAGAAGAAATTGATTATGAAGAGGTATTTGCACCAGTGGCTAGGATTGAGGCAATCAGGCTATTTTTAGCTTATGTTTCTTTCATGAAGTTCAGGGTCTACTAGATAGATGTAAAGAGTGCTTTTCTGTATGGGAAAATTGAAGAAGAAGTGTATGTCTGTCAGCCTCCAGGGTTTGAGAATCCAAATTATCCTGACAGAGTATACAAATTGAAGAAGGCACTCTACGGGCTACATCAAGCACCAAGGGCATGGTATGACACTTTGTCTACCTATCTCTTGGGAAATGGTTTTCAAAGAGGAATCATAGACAAGACTCTGTTCATTCAGAGGAAGATGAAGGACATCCTAATAGTGCAAATCTATGTGAATGATATTATCTTTGGATCCATAAAAGATCAAATGTGCAGAGATTTTGAAGAATTGATGCACAAGAGATTCAAGATGAGTTCTATGGGTGAACTTACTTTCTTCCTTGGGCTACAAGTTAAGCATAAGAAAGATGGAATATTCATAAGCCAATCCAAGTATGTGCAGGACATTCTTACTATGTTTGGATTCTCATATTCAAAGCCTGCAAGCACACCCATGGAGACACACAAACAGATCACTGCAGATCTTGAGGGGGAAGATGTAGATGTTCATCACTATAGATCCATGATTGGCTCCCTCATGTATCTCACTGCTTCAAGACCAGATATCATGTTTCCTGTTTGTGTGTGTGCAAGATTTCAAGTAAGGCCTAAGTAGTCACACTTTCAAGCAGTCAAGAGGATATTCAGATATCTCAAAGGCCAACCTAGATTAGGTCTTTGGTATCCTCATGACTCACCATTTGACCTACTTGCTAATTCAGACAGTGACTTGGGTGGTGCAAATTTGGATAGAAAGTCAACTTCAGGGGGATGTCAGTTTTTGGGTGCAATACTAGTGTCATGGCAGTGCAAGAAACAAACCACATTGTCCACCTCTACAACAGAAGCAGAGTACATAGCTACTGCAAGATGTTGTTCTCAAGTACTCTGGATTCAGAATCAAATGTTGGACTATGGTATGACTTTTCTTCACACTCCAATCTTCATAGACAATAACAGTGCTATTAGCATTGTTAATAATCCAGTCAAGCACTCCAAAACAAAGCATATAGAAATCAGGTATCATTTTATCAGATACTGTAATGAAAAGAAGCTAATTCAGGTTGTGGAAGTCCATACAAGTAACCAATTTGCTGATCTATTCACCAAAGCTTTTGATGTGGGTAGATTCACATTCTTGGTCACAAGTGTGGGCATGATAAACATTGAATAAGCCTCCTTTGAGCTGCTTTATGTACCATTTCTGTATAGATTCCTTCCTGCTTACTTTCTCATTTTATATTGTGCATGGTGTTGCTAACCTTGTGTGTTTAAGTGTTTCAGATTGCTTAAATTGAATACTTGGTACTTCTAAGTAAGTTAATATTTCTCTCTATTTTACTCATGTTGACAGTTTAAATATGGTTAAGTATGGTTACTACTGCTTGGTAGTTTATATTGCCAGTGAAAAGTTACTACTGCTTACCTTGTTTCTATTGCTACTCAGTGTTACTACTGCTGGCATGTGTTAATACTGCTAGTCTGTGTTAGTACTTCCAGTATGTGTTACTACTGCTAATATGAGTTAATACTGCGAGTTGGTTAATACTGCTAGGGTACTTAGTACTGCTTCTAACTGAAACCCTCCACCTATAAATACCCCTTTGTAACCGCCAAAATACAAACGACTCTTTGAACTTCCATTGCTTCTCTTTCTCTCTCTCTCTCTCTCTCTCTCTCTCTCTCTCGATTTCTTGCCCACCAGTGTAAACCTATAGTTGAGATTCAAAACCTAGACTCAATCAGAAGATGGAAGGACTATAATTCTTTGATGACCACAATGAGTTGGCAATGCTACAGAAACCCAAGCAAGCAGAGGGTTTTCATCAGATTGTGGATTTCCTACAATCCTCACACATCGCCCATGCATTAACTGTTAATCCCACAATCTATGTGGAACATCAAAGACAGTTCTGGGCCAATGCTGCTATTCAAACCGAAGATGGCACTCAGGTCATCAAAACAAGGGTTTGTGATAAACCTTTAACCATCACAGAAGGTTGTATTCGCATTCATCTATGCTTAGATGATGCCTCAGGTATTACCTCTCTTCCTAAGGAAGATCTCTTCCATGCTCTTATTCGTATGGGGTATGAAGGTCCTACTGATGTATATAAGTTTTTCAAGAACAGATTTTTACCACAGTGGAGATTCTTTGTTCATACCCTAAAACACTGCATTTCACGAAAAACAACTGGATGGAATGAGTTTAGCAGTACCTTAGCTTATGCTCTAGTCTGCTTAGCTACCTCTAGAAAGTTTAATTTTGCTCAAATGATTTTCAATGATTTAATGTCAAACCTGGATACCAAATCAAAAAGCTTTTTTATGTATCCAAGGTTTGTACAAGAAGTACTTGATAAGGAATTGGCGGATTTACCTACCTTCAAGGAGGTATATGTACCAAAACTCCCAAAGGGAAAGGTGTTCTCAAATATGAAGAGGCCCAGTAAGGACTTCTCAGGTAGAGACACTCCATTGTTCTCTACAATGATGGGTGTGTCTCATTCCCATGGTGAGGCATCAGGGTCACAGCCCACATCTGACCACCCAACTGATGACCTACCCACACCACTCATTTATATCAATATCCTTCAGTTTCCTATCGACAAGCCACAATCCCCCATCACCAAAACTTACACTAGGAAAAAGGTACAGAAGGTTCCTTCCCTTCTAGTATCTTCACCCCCAAAGCCTAACAGCCCTCTGATGGAGCATTTTCCATCAGAGAATATCCATAGGGAAACCACAGGGGTGTCTCCCAACCCCAAGAAGGTGCTCAATAAGGAGGTGGAAGAGCATGTGGGCAGTGAGGCTCACACTACTGTTTCTGCACAAGGTGTAGGACAGGACAGTGTGAACATACCTAAGACCTTCCCCATGGCAACTTTAGATGAGCAATCATCTAAAGGTCCCAGGTGCCAAGAAACCATGGGGGTAGCAGGTGCTTCTGCTAGGCAGAACACCTCTACTAAAAGTTCCAAGGATCCTCCAAGGGTGGTAAAAACACCTAAAGGAGGTGAGGACAGATATACTTATAATGAATTGATGGATACTCTTGGTATATTAAGTCTGGAAGTTCACAATCAAAATTTGGATATAAAAGATATGCAAAAGGTGATTCTGTTCCAACAAGAGCAAATAGCTCATCTCAAGAAGCTGGTGCTCAAGTTGGTGTACAAAAAGAAGAAAAGGCAGTATGTCTGGAAGAAAAGGGGAGATGTAAAAGATGCTTTCAAAAAGGGGTCGAGTAAAGTTGAAGCAGAAAAGCAAAGCCCTGTTGACATGGAATCACAGTTTGAGGGGGAGATTGCTGCAGAAGCAGAAACTTGTGTAAAAACAGCAGTAACTACACCAGAAGCAGAAACAGAACAACCAGCAGCAGAAACTGATCTGACAGTAGAAGAACTAGAAATTGCAGAAACTCTAGTTAAAGCAAAACATGACACTCCTAAAGCCACTCAAAAGGCTAAAGGAGTGGTAATCAAAGAAGGATGATCAAAACAGAGAAAGAAGAAGATCAGTGAGGCAGAGATCAAGAGGAAAAGGAAAGAAAAAGTGGTTGAATCTGTGAAGCCATCAAAGAAATCATCTAAAATAGCTCTGGATGAAGAGTTAGCTAAGAGTCTGCAAGAAGAGATGGAAAAGGAGGAAGAAATCCAATCTATAAAAGACAGGGAGATTGCTTTGGAGTTGTCTACTAAGCTTAATGAGGAATATCAAAGGATCTTAAAGACTGTTGCTGCTGCTAAAGTTACAAAGAAGGCCTCAAGGCAAAAACTGCCATTCATGACAAAACAAAGAAAGCCTTCAAAGACCTTCCTGGCCAATCAACAAAGAAGGAAAATGATAAACTTCCTAAAAGGAGCTATTGGAGTTCCTGAAGGGATGTTTTCCAGTATGTCATTTGGAAGCGTAGAAGAGGTATACAAGAAGGAGATGGCCAAGCTGAAAGAGGACTTCACACAAAGGGTTGAGTTTGAAAGAAAAATGAAAGAGAGGCATGACCTCAACATACAACAACCTTTCCCTGAAAGTGAAGAAGGTACTCCTATCAAAGACAAGGCAGAAGTGAAGAAAGAGGAGACCTTAGCTCAACAGATTGGTGCAATGAAAAGAAAGAAGTCCATTGCCACCAAGCCAAAGGCAAAAAGGGCAAGAACTGAAGAAGAGGAGAATGAAAATGAAAGAGTAGAAGCAGAATCAGAACCTACTATTGCACCTTCAGCAAAGCCAGAGCAGAATCCAAAGCAGTCTAATCAACAATCCAATGAACAATTCCATTTGTACATGACTTTGACAGATGAAGACCCAGTACAAGCTGATCCTATCTCTATGAAAGCACCAGAAATTATCTTTTGGGATATTATGAAAGACCAAGGCAAAGAATACTTCAGGATCAAGAGATTGGGAGATCACTATGAAGTGTATGCTACATGGGGTAAAATTATCAGAAGCTTCTCTAGGTCTGATTTGGAAGAAATGCATAAAGTTGGGATGAGCTTATATGGTAAAGTGTTGGAAGAAGCTGGGATTAGTCTAGCCAAGATAGCCATGGAATACTTTTGTATGATGTTTGAGCCAGAAAGAGTAAAGTACAGGATCAAAGATCTACATCATGAATATGGTTTTAAAAAGATTGATCATTGGATGTTGTATGAAGGATGTGTAGTCTATGTCCTAACCATTGATAAAAGCTACAATCAATATTACTTGGTGGACAAGGTGTATGATCATAGCAAGGCTAAACTGCAAGCAATGTTGAAAGCAAAGTTGGTATGTCCAAAGAACTCAGAAATGGCAAGGATAGTAGTCAAGAGAACCATCAATCAAAGTCTAGGTCTAAATCCTGATTTGGGAATCTAAGCTGAAGTTTTGAAAGCATCATGAAGACCTATGCTGAAGAACTTAACTTCTCATTCTGAAAAGTTAAGTTAGGGGGAGATTGTTGGGTCTGAAGGTGTTAAGGATGGATACTACTGCTAGTTGAAAGATTACTACTGCTAGTAGAATTAATACTGCTTGAAGAGTTAGTGCTGCTACTTGAATAGTTAGTACTACTTGGAGAGTTAATATTGCTAGTAGTTAGTACTAGTGAAGATTACTACTGCAAGCATGGTTAGTACTGACAGAGATGAAGTTAATACTGCTGGATGATTAATACTGCTGAGGATGATTAGTGTTGCTTATGAAGATAAAGATGAGCTGGAGATAAAGATGAAGATAATTATGGAATGGATTATGAAGATTAATTTTATTTTGATAATTATCTTGTAATTAATTCTGTATATATAGTCTAGAAGTTTTTGATAGAAAAACATAGTTTTGACAGAGTTTTTCATATACGAGTTGTTTTAGAGAATTAACCTCAAGACTAGTATTGATCCTTTCTATAGAGAAGTATAGAACGTCTGTTGAGTCTATTCAACAGATTGAGGTTGTGTTTGTAATCATTATGTTTTATGCAATATAAACTTATGATTTGAGTTCATATTCTGTGTTTTTGATTAAATTGTTAAAGTGTTATTCCGCGACTTCTTTAACATTGTTTCTGAGTTTGTATTAAATTCTTGTTTAGAATTTTCGATCTTGACACCCCACGAGACGGGGAACCTGGAAGGGAAACCCTGGGAGGCGAGGGACCCGAGAGGAACCCTGCGAGGTGGGGACCCGGGAGAAACCGGTAGGGAAACCTGGGAGGAGAGAAACCGAGCGGGAGTCACGGGTGAGTCCGAAAATCCGCTCAGGGTATTTTTCGGATGAGTTTCATGTCGAGGAGAGATCAGGTGACTTATCACTCTAGCACTTCATTTAATCGTAGGTATTTAGTCTAAGGGTCGGAAGCGTAAGTGAGAAAGAGTTAATCAAGGATAGCAGGTGAGTCTCTCTAACTGAAAATGTTGTTGACGTATGAATTTTAATGCATAAGATGATTATGAAACTACATGTTTAATTTGTAATATGAAATGTAATTTATTATGTATGCATACATTTGAGAGTGGGCATGTGATGGCTTAAGTCGGGGGGTGTCTCGCAAATGCTCATACCGGGGGGGTGTCCAGTTTATGCCAGTGGGGGGTGTATCCCGGTTCAAGGCAGTGTGAGCCAGACACATTGTCACAGGTGTGCTTGACCTTATCGTGTGCCATCAACATGTGTCGTGTGTTTAATGTTTTAAAGTTGTGAATTGTTTATAAATGCTTATAAACAACTTTAAATTCTATTTGTGGCGCGAATGTTGTTTCTAGAGGGAACTCACTAGACCTCATTGTCTAACCCTCGCTTTTCAAAAACCAAAACCATTTTCAGGTAAGGGTTTAGTTAGAAGTTCGTCCAATGGAAATATGGGAGGTGGTGTCGAGGAGACATCGTGGAAGCTCGAAGTTCCGGTAGACATAGTATATCTCAGTAGTAGTCATGTTATTGGTTTCGGGTTGTTACAAAATAGACTAGAGAAGCTGAAGTGGTTTAATGTTCAACCTTGTCTAGATTTGAAAGCGTTGATCAAAGCTAGAAGCTACAAAGTCTACATGAAGATCTACTAAGTTTATATAACACTAAGTATAAGACTTCTCAAAGAAGCCTCTATTCAACTCTCTCATTCTCTAAAAAGCAAGTAGGGTTATCTGTACTATGTGAAATGGGTATAATACGATCTTCTTCATTGTCCCTTAGAAGTATGGACACTACTTTTGTAACTGTTCACTACATGTCAAATACTACTAAAGATTGCCATAGAAAGGAAAAGCATGGATAAAAAGAGAGAGTGTGGGAGTGAGAAATAGTGTGTTAAGTAACACTACGGTCACCGTCAATCAACCAAGATAGGGTCATCGAAACATTTGATTACGGTCTAGGGACACATACTTTAAGTATTGATTTAATAGAGCTAGTTCAACTCGGGTAAAGTCTTTTCTCTTCCTCATCTTCCCAAAATATTGGAGCATCCCTCATCTTTACAGTGTTTTGAAAATATATGGGAGTTTAGTTGACATCTATATGGCTAGAAAAATATTATGCAACGGTGCTCATTTCGGTTTTGTAAGATTTGTTGAAGTTCATTATGTTAAAGGTATGGAAAATATTCTAAACATCATCTTGTTTTGTGTTCAACATTTGAAAGCATTCGTAGCAAAGGAATCTAGATTGAAGCATGAAAGATTCAGCAACATTGAAAGAATTACTCTAGAGAAGGAGCAACTTATAGTCGAAATTTTGATATTCGGTAACCTTCATCAAAACAAAGGATCATATGAGGAAGTCACTAGAAATGGGATAGAAAGGCGGGTGAAAATCCAAAGAACCACACGGGAAAAAAAATCAGATGGCATCTTTCAGTTCAACAATTGCAACTTAGAGTAGTTAAAAAAATTGTGTTGGAGGGACAACAAAAGAGGTGGACGTTCTAAGCTCAATTGATAATATTTATTTATTGGAAGGAATCATATTATTGGATTATAAGATAGTAGGAGGATTGGAAGTCATCCTTAGATTGTACTCCTTAAAGTCGGGTGATGAGATGGTTAATAATGAAAATCATCCCCTACATAATTTGTTCAACATTCTTAAACATTGGGATCAAAATTTCAGGGTTGAAAATTGTCTTCCTTGGCTAACCATATCTGGCGTTCCAATCCATGGATGGGAGCATAATACCTTTAAAAAGATTGCAAGTGAATGGGGATAAGTCCTTTGAACAAAGTTTTGCTCTCTTGAAGAAACTCAACGTTTAACTTCAAGCAGAGTTTTGATTCTTACAGACAAAGAAACCATAATTTCATCTGGAACCCCGATTAAGATTTTTGATAAGTATTTTAGATTTTTAATCGTTGAAGATAGAACAACTATAAAACCATATGTTTTAACAACTCAAAGTTCTCGGACAAGGAGGATTCAGACTCCTTTATATCCTTCGCAAACCTTTCTGATGAAAAGGATGAAAGTAGGGGTGCTAAAATTTTCTACTAACCCGACCAACCCAGCCAACCCAACCCGAAAAAACGCAAAAAAACTCAAACCAAGGTAACCCGATATATAATCAATACTAATTTTGCCCAAACTGCATATATTGGGTTGGAAATGGGTTGGTCCCAAAGTAACCCGATCAACCCGTCAACCCGACCAAAACTTCTACGTTTTTTATTTATTTATGGTTTAGACTTTTTACGACTCTTATTACTATCAATTCTCAAGTCTTTCTATCTTAGTCATAGTTTGGATATGTCTACGAGACCACGTCGATTAAAATCTTCTGAATGTAACCTTCAAGTCTGTTGCGGAATAAGATTAAGTAAGACTCAATCTAAACAAACTTAAGAAAACACTAAGATGGTTGCACAAGAATATAGAGAATGGGGATTGGAGAATATAGAAAACAAGGGTTTCTATGAAGGTTCAAGAATAGAGCACACTTTCAGATGGAAAGGTGATCTTTCTATTTATACCCTATGCATTAAATGCATGGCGGGGCACTTTACACGTGTCCTTCATTGATTGGATGAGAGAGTCTGACTTTGGGAAACATGCTTTCGGTCGTATCATGAATAGTGTAGTTGACAGAGTTGTTGTACGAATTGTGGCGGAGGTATGTCCGTTTTGACACATCGTACTGGTTGTGCAAGGTAAGACAAAAGAGACTTGAGGCATAAGCTAAGTGATCATCGATCACTGAATATCTCTTCCTTCAGAGATATAAGAAGGTTCAGCTATCGCTGAAGTTTTTCCTCAGGTTTCTTCGCGTATAAGTAGAGTCGTCTTTGCTTCACTGATATCCGCATCAGGTCACTAGTAGACTTGTCTTTGTTCAGTGGCTTCGTCTTCGATTCAGCTATGAACATCTGTTGACGCGAGACTTGTCTTCGGGGATTACGTTAACCGTTTACAACAGAAACTATCAGCGATAACTGAACAGACTCAGTCTGATCGCTGATAGTGAAACACTAATACATATGAAATGTTTACAAGAAAGGTCATCAGCGATAACTGAACAGACTCAGTCTGATCGCTTATGGTGAAACACTAATACATATTAAAACATAATTTTCACTAAGTATAGAAGAGGGTCGTTATCAAATCACTGAGAGAGTTTGGATCAACAATCTCCCCCTATTTGATAATGACAAAGTAACTGAAGAAAATTACTTTATAGTTCAAAATAAAGGAATAATTAGGACTCATAACATACATGTCCCAATTACTATTTTGAGGGATCTTTTATAGTACTGATAGAGTTAAGTACATCACTGAAATTTTCATTAATTCAGAGATAGAATTACAAGATATGAAAATTACAAGTACAAGTGAGGAACTAACTATTGTAAGTTTTACTAATAGATTACAAGAAATAGGAAACTAATCTATCAGCTATCTAAAGAAGACTTAGGAGGATTAATCATATACTCAGGTATTTCTTCTCCTTTTTGCCTTCGCTCTAAAGATTCTTGGCTAATGATTGCTTTAATTGGCTCAGCAGAAGGAGAGAATTCACACCATAAGCACAAGAGATCCTTGAGATGACTGAGGGGAAAGATAGGAATTTCAGATACTCTTTGGAATTTGAGCTCTTCCTCATTATCTCTGGAGAAGATTCCAAAAGGTTGTTTAAGAACTTGTCCTGCAACATATGGTCCACCAGGGGGCAGAGATAGATCGAGAACTGAAAGATCAGGAGGAGGACCAAACAGAGCTTCTCTTGAGAATTTGATAGAAGTTTCGTTTCTTATCACAGCGACATTTTCAGACGAGGAGGAGACAGGCTTTCTTTTGATTTGCTTTGGTTTAGAAGGAAGAGCAGATGGCACCTTTAGGATTGCAGCGACTCTGTTGATGAGAGCATCATTTATCCCTTCAATATAACCTATGTAGATTGACTTCGATTTCTTCAGCGCATCTTTGAACTCAAGCCATTCCATGTAGCCGAAGCTTTCCAGCTTTGAAACGAACATATCCTTGCAGCTTCCATCCTCTCTGGTAATATCTATAGTGACAGAAACTTTGTCCTTCTTCTTTCTCCCAGAGATAACGACTACTACGATCTTCATTGGGTCAGAGTGATAGTCGATTTTATGCTTGCACCAATCAACTGAGTTATCGCTGACCGCTAGTTCTTTTGAGCGCTCCTCTTCAATCTCTTTCAATAGAGCAGCCTGGACTTCCACTGGTTTATTTTTCAGCTTCTTGTCTTTGACTTGAGAGGACTGAATTTTGAGAGCAAGAGAGGCATCTTTTTGACAATAAGCTATCAGTTTCTCAGCCCTGACAGATTCTTCGATTTCAACTTCAGTCAGGAACTATAGATCTGTTGATTGAGTAGGTACCTTCAGTCGTTGTTTCTCTAGATGAGAGATCATCTCTGCTCTTCTCTTCATCTCTTCCTCTGACCAGTGAGATGGTCTATAGGGCCTTCCTGGATGTTGCAGGGACTTTTCTTCTTCTTCTTCTTCTTCATCTTCTTCATCAATCTCATTTACAGATATTGGTATTATTTCTTCATCAGCTATGGGAGCTGGGATTATTTGTAGTTCTTTACCCTTAAGCAGGGGAGAGAACTGACTGGTCAGAAAATAGAAAGAAACAAAGTTAGGTTTTATATTTGGAAGAAGGGAGATAAAGGCTAGAAGGAAACAGGGTTAGGGAATTTATAGAAGGATATGGGAACAAGTGAAAGGCATACCTGAGAAGGATTCTCCTCAAATAGTAAAACTGTCTTCAGGTTTCCCTCATCAACTGTACCTTTGGATTTGCTTTGGGAAGGGGTTCCTGAGGATGTTCCATGACTCCCCCCCTGCTGTGACAACTTCTTTCGAAGTTATCACTGAAGATGTGATGGGTGCAGAACACCATAAGGACTGATCTTCTTCATCATCATCATCATCATCTTGATGAGGTTGCTCTTCATCCTGATCTTGAAGATGAAGATCTTCTTCTTCATCTTCCTCCTCTTCTTCTTCATCAACTAAGTCTTTGAAAGAAGGAGGGGCTTTGTCAGCAACCTTCTCCCCCTCAACATGAGAGGAAGGATCTTCCTGTTGAACCTCAGCAACAGCTTCCTCCTCTATATTTTCTTCAGCATCCTTCTCCACCTTGACACTCAAACTGTTGACATTAGCGTCAACAGTGGCCATATTAGGACCTGAAAGAAATGTTAGTTGTTTAGAGACAGGCTTATATGGAGAGATGGGAGCAGTGTTTGGGATTATAGGAGTACCTGAGTTATCAAACAATTTGTAGAATTGCATAGATTCTTCAAACGTTTGATGATCAGGTCCTATGGGTCCAAGTTGTGGCCGTGTAGAAATAGATGGAAGGGTAGAGACCAATGATATAGGAGGACTAGTAACAGGGATAGAAGAAGTTTGTGGTTTATAAGGTACCTCAGTTGATTGAAGAACTGAGATTTCAGGTTGAGTCACTGTTGTTGTGACAGCGATCGAGATTGCTGGCACGGTTGATGTGATCACAGTTGCAGATGTGGAGGAGAGACCTACAAAATCATCTAAGGAAGTTTGTCGAGAAACTCCCTCAAGCCTTGAACTAGTAGCGCTTGTCTCCTTAGTCACTTTGGCCTTCTTCTAAGGACCAAAGGAACTAGCTGATGGTCGTTTGGAACCAGTGGTAGCGGCAGGGCTAGCACAAGAATGAACCTCTTGCGTGGCCGCTGAAGTAGAAGAATGGAGAGAGAGGCGAGAGCGTAGGGTAGAAATACTTACCTCGTTGTCCAGCGGTTTGACCTCTAAGGAACGCTGACCCACCTTGGCGAAGGAGCCATCAGGAGTAGTGGGGTAAGAGTTGGCGTAGAGGAACTTCAGATATGCACATATGAACCGTACATATGGGATCTTGGGATCCCTCTCCGTCTTCTCTATCTTTGACCTTAGATCGTCAAAGATAGCGGTGGCAAAGTCAAAGTTTTTGCCACCAATCACTGAGTAGGCCATCTGGAGCTGTACCTTGTTGGCCTGATCAAGGGAACCACTTTTCCCACTCATGCATTGAATGAAGTGAGAAAAGATAAAGTTCAGCTGAGAAGGCATGTTCGCCTTCTTGATGAGAGTCAGCTTCTTGTTAGGGATTGTGGAGCGGGGCTTGTTGTCCCAGCAGTACTCCATATCATCCATAAACTGGATGAGTTCAGCGTCAGTAGGCAAAGCTTCAAACCCACTCTTAGGTTTGTCAGGAAACCTGAGAGCCTTCCTTAAGCTGAAAGCGGTCATCATTCCTTTTCCTAGGTCAGTGCAGAAAGAAATGGCAGGAACCTGGTCACCTTTCTTGTTGGTGATAGTCGATTCTTCAGCTGTGAACCAAAACTGTTGAAGTAGAGTTTTGGAGGGTTTTGGATCAATAGTGGGGGCATAAGCAATTCAGGATTGCTTCAGGAATTTAGCATCATCCACCAGGTGTGGGTATTTGATTCCATCGAAGTCTAATCGTCCAAGGTGGTTGTTCTTGGGGACTTCAGAGTCAGTGATGGCGAACTTGACGTTCTTGGAAGCAACAAGAGCGGATTGAGCCATTTCTGAATATGGAAATAAAGAAGAGTAGAAGAAAAGTTTAGTCTAAAAATAAAGAAGGTTTTACCAGTTTCTATTTGAGGAAAGAAACAGAGAAAAACCAACATATTTGAAGATTAAAAACAGTGTTCTTAATGAAAAATTTGAAGAACAGTAAGAAAACCAAAGATTTTGGAAGAATAAAATCAAAAAAAATGATTTTATAGACTAAAAAATCTCACAGAAAACCCATAATGATGGAACATAAATGGAGTTTATTAACAAGATTGAAATAGGAATAAGATCAAAGTAAACTGTTAATCTTGAATGAGGATGATGCGGATGCTTGAAATTTCTTGAGAGAGAATTTCTTGCTCAATAAGGATTTCCAGAAAGCGTAAAATGATAAGAATGGAAAAACGTTCTTTATATACGTTTGAGAGTAGGAGAGAGAGAAAGAGAGAGAGAGAGGAGGGAAAACAAATGTTCATCATGACATGGACACGTCCCACAAAGTTGATTGGATAGAAGAGCAACGGACGAACGTGTCAGAAAAAGGCATGTCGGGGATTGTCGGTTCAAATGACGTCATAGGAGAGAGAAAAACGTTTCATTTGTCCTTTTTGAAATTATCTCTGAAGAAAAGTCAGATATAGGTTTTCCTTTGAAAGAATCCCTGATAAAAATTCAGAGATTGATTTTTATTTTAGAAGGATCACTAAAGAGAAAAATCAGTGATAGATTTTGTTTTTCAAAAAGCTTTTAATCATTTGAAGAAAACTTCAGTGATCAAAGTTTTATTTTTAAAACGTCTTACTGACTGAAGATTCAGTGATTTGGAGTAAGAAACCATACCTGAGAGTCAGAGTTTTAATCAGAGATTGAATGATAAAGGGGACCTTAAAATCACTGACATAATGGATGAACGTTGAAGATTTATTCTTCGAGATTCAGCATTCCAAGCTCACTGATGAGAAAGTTGAACCTTGTCTCATCAAGAGGTTTGGTAAACAAATCAGCATATCTTTAACATACTTACCTTGGCTGATAAAAGTACCTTTGTCAGATTGTTTGATCTGAAAGCCAAGGAAATATGTCAGCTCACCCATCATACTCATTTTGTATTCTTTCTTCATTCTTTCAGCGAAGCGAGTACACAGAGATGGGTTAGTAGAACCAAATATGATGTCATCGACATATATTTGTACAAGAATAATATGACCTTTTATCTTTCTGAAAAATAATGAATTATCAATTTTGCCACGTTCAAAATTTTCAGAGATAAGAAAAGATGAGAGAGTGTCATACCAAGCACGAGGGGCTTGTTTGAGACCATAGATAGCCTTATCCAATTTATAAACATAATTTGGATACTTAGGGTCATAGAACCCTGGAGGTTGTTCTACATAGACTTCTTCATTTAGCTTTCCATTTAGAAACACTGATTTTACATCCATTTGATACACAATGAAGTCTTTATAGACTGCATAGGCTAAGAATAGTCGAATTGCCTCGAGCCTAGCCACAGGGGCAAAGGTTTCATCATAGTCTATGCATTCCTCTTGTCTATATCCGTGAGCAACAAGTCGAGCCTTGTTGCGGGTTACAGTTCCATGTTCATCCAACTTGTTTCTAAACACCCATTTGGTGCCTATAACAGTATTGTCAGATGGTCTAGGAACGAGATTCCAAACTTTGTTGCGAGAGAACTCAGTCAGCTCTTCTTGCATAGAGCTGACCCAGTTTGGATCTCTGAGGGCATCATCAGCCTTCTTTGGCTCTATTAAAGAAATAAAGTTAACAAAAAGACAGATATTACCTAAACTTCGTCGTGTCTGAATACCTTCATCGGGATAACCAAGAATCTGATCTATAGGGTGATCTCTGGTCCATCGCTGAGCAGGAGCATGATCGCTCATTTTAGAGGTTGGATCAACAATGGGAATGTTCACATATGAAGAAGCTTGAGGTTCATCAGCGATTAGCTGTTGAGTGTCAGTCATACCATTGTTTTCTGAGAGAGGTTCAGATGAGGATGGGTCTGATGGAAGAAGTGTGTTTAGAGGCTCTGCTGAAACCCATGAGTTGGATTCAGCGTTAGGATGTATGATGTTTGGATCATCATCAGTAGTAGGATGATTTGTTTGCTGATGGTTTGAGAAGAAAGGTTCTGTTTCTTTGTAGTAAGAAAACATCCAAGCATTTAACTCTTCATTGTCAGTGATTGGTTTAGAGTTTGATGAGCGAGTTTCATCAAAATTGACATGAATTGTTTCTTCCACAGAATGTCTTCTCTTGTTGAAAACTCTGTAGGCTTTGGAGATGGAAGAATATCCTAGAAATATTCCATCATCAGCTTTTGGGTCGAACTTTCCAAGCGGATCTTTGTTGTTTAAGATAAAGCACTAACAACCAAAGATATGAAGAAAGTTGATAGAAGGCTTTCTTCCATGAAAAAGTTCATAGGTTGTCTTTCCAAATCGCTTTACTATCAGCTATCTGTTTTGAGTAAAACATGCAATGTTCACAGCTTTAGCCCAAAATTGAGTAGGGAGGTGAGAATTGTTGAGCATTGATCTAGCAGCTTCAATGATCGTTCTGTTTATTCTTTCAGCGACTCCGTTTTGCTGAGGTGTTCTCACTGAAGAGAGAAGTTATGAGAGATTCCCTTGTTCTCAAAGAAAATGTTCAAATAACTATTTTTGAATTCAGTTCCATGATCACTTCTTATAGAACGAACAGTGAGATTTTTCAGCACTTCCATCTATTTAACAAAAGATATTTGTTCTTCTGGAGTATCACTCTTGCAGCGAAGAAAGATAACCCAGGTGTAGCGAGAGTATTCATCTACAATGACAAGCGTATATTTCTTTCCAGCTATTGATTGGATTTTGAGAGGGCCAAACAGATCCTTATGTAAGAGCTGAAGAGGACTTGTCACTAAGGAAACTTGTTTAGACTTGAAACTAGCTTTTGTTTGTTTTCCTTTTTCACATGCAGAGCAAAGAGATTCTTTAGCATATGAGTGCTGAGAAAGACCAGAAACCAGTTCCTTAGAAGAGAGAGAATTCACGGTTTTGAAATTTAGATGAGAGAGCCTTTTGTGCCATAGCCAGTTGACATCAGAAGAGGCTTTAGAGAGAAAACATAGTAGAGTCTATATCTATTACATAGACATTTTCTCTTCGATAACCACTGAGAGCAAGTTTTCCTTTCTCATTTACCACTGAACATGCTTTCTTGGAAAAGCGAACTTCATAGTCTTTATCACATAGCTGACTGATGCTCAGAAGATTGTGCTTCAGTCCATCTACATAAGCGACTCTTCTTAAGGTAGTTGTCCCATTGATGAGGACACCAAACCCTCGGGTATATCCTTTTCCATTTCCACTGAAGGTCACAGAGGGACTTTTATCTTCCTTGTATTCAGTGAGCAGGTCTTTTTGTCCAGTCATATGACGAGAACATCCACTATCGAGATATCAGATGCCCTTTGATCCCTGCACACATAAGGAAGATTAAGTTTTGTTTGGTACCCACTTTTCAATGAGTCCTTTGGGGTTAGTGGAGATGGAAGGTTCAACAATCTTCACAACAGATGAAGATTCAGCTTCAGTGGTAATCTTCACTTTGGTTAATTTCTTAACCTTAGTGGTATTCTTCACCTTGGTCAATTTTTCAGCTTTGATGACCTTCTCAGCTTTGGAGGCATTCATCTTCACTTTGGCTGATTTATCAGCTTTAGTGGCAGTTGGACATTTGCTTGCAATATGGTCAGTAAATCCACAGTGATAGCATTTTATATATTTGAAAGTGGTTTTAGGACTAGAAGTGAGAGGTTTTGAGAATTTAAGATGAGAGGGGCCAGGTCCAAGAATGCTTTTAGCATGTGATCTGGGAGGAATTTTGATTTCTTCAGATCTCTTAGGCTTGAGATCAATCTTTAGCTTTGGAGGACAGATATTAAATATTTCTATCACAAAGCTAGAGGATTGATTCGCTGAAGGTTTAGAGGGAACTTTCAGCTTTGCTTTCTTGGAAGCCTTCTGAGGACAAAGAATGGATTTTCCTTTATCCGCAGATTTAGAGCCTTTGGATTTTTCCTCAGGGATAGAATTAGAAGAAGAAGGATAAAATTGATTATAAGAAGTATCAGAGATAGAAGTGACAAATGTTCCAAACTTAAGCATGGAATAGTCTTCTTTAGGCTCATCCTATGGTTTCCAAAAACCAAGACCAGTTTTATCACCGCCAGGAGTTTGAGCATTTATTATCTCAGTGATCTTTGTTGAAGAATTGCACCATTTTTCAACAGTAGCCTTTTCTGCTTTTAGAGCAGCGATGGCTTGTTCGCGTTCTATGCTAATGATTTTATTTACAACAACTTGATCTTTCAAACTTTCCTCTAAAAGAGTCAGTTCTCTGATCTTTTCATGGCATTTTTCCAGCTGTTCAGTTAAATCATTGTGTTTTGCTTTCAGCTAGAGAGGGATTAGTTGAGAGGGATACCTGAGATGATATATAGCTCATAGAAGTTTCAGTTGGTTCTTCTACTTCTTCTTTAATCTCAGCCATGAGGCAGAGATTAGTGACTTCTTCTTCATCAGAACTTGATTCTTCAGATTCAGCCCAGTCGTGTTCTTCAACAATGAGACCTTTACCTTTTCGCTTGTAGCTTTTCAGCTTTTGATATTTTTTTTTCAGCTTTAGGTACTTGTCATCGCTGGACCTTCTTGAGGTAGAAGGTTTGAAGACTTTCTTCGACCTGCACTCACTTTCAAAGTGTCCAATCTTTTCACAGTTAAAGCAAGTAGCAGTAGCCTTATCAATAGGGGTTGATTTTGGCTTGTCAGTGAGAGAGAGAGAGGCTTATTTCTTCTGAAATTGCTCTTTCTTGCAAATCTCTTAAAAGAATTTGTCAAGAGTGCTAAGGACTTATCAAACTCTGAAAGATCAGTGTCTGATAGATCCTTAGATTCAGAATCTAACTCAGTGATGGTGAGAGTAGATCGCTGAGATGGAATTATCTCTGAAGAGACTAAAGCAACAGGAGTGCTTTTGGAGTCTTTAGAATCTTTTATAAGATTCTTCTTCAACAGGGTTGATTGCTTATAGTTAAGCAATATTCCATACAATGTGCTGAGAGAAAGAGAATTTAAGTCTTTTGTCAGCTTGAGACAGATTGAGTAACTGTCCCAGCATTCATGAAGACATTCTAAGAAATTTGTTAGGACCTCAGAATTAGAATAGGTCCTATCAACGGTTCTTAGATCAATGATTAAGCAGTTAAACTGCTAATGAACATCATAGAGAGATTCATTCTTACCAGCGATAAAACTTTCATACTGTCTTACCAAGTTAATCTTTCGAGTCTCTTGGATTTCAGTGGTGCTTCATATTGAACACATATGGTTTCCCACATTTCTTTAGAGGTTTTAAGATGCATGATGGAATGGAAAACTTCATCAGGCAGAGCTATAGAGATAATGGTCTTTGCCCTTGCATCAATACCAACCTTCTTTTTGTCCTCATCACTCCATTGTCTGATTTCCTTAGCAATATAGCGTTCAGGAATAAATGGAGTGGTGGCAGTATGATTTGGACAGGTTCATAGGGTCCGTTTGCTACGTACTCGGGTATAGTGGGATCTATACCTTCAAGAAATAGCATCATTCGATTTTTCTAGAGAGAGAAGTTATCTCTGCTAAATCGAGGAAGTTTAGAAAGTGAACCATTATCATAGTAGTTTGTGTTTGTGTTAAGTGCCATTTTAGAATAGCAAGGGAGAGAATAAAGCAAGATCTTGTTTATCAGATTAAACAGTCTGCTCTGATACCACTTGTTGGTCCCGGAGGTGCTTAACAAGTTTGTAGAAGGGGGTTTGAATACAAACACAAAATTTAGAGTTTAATAAAATGTTTATTGATAAATCAAACACAATTTACAAGTCTGTTGCGGAATAAGATTAAGTAAGACTCAATCTAAACAAACTTAAGAAAACACTAAGATGGTTGCATAAGAATATAAAGAATGGGGATTGGAGAATATAGAAAACAAGGGTTTCTATGAAGGTTCAAGAATAGAGCACACTTTCAGATGGAGAGGTGATCTTTCTATTTATACCCTATGCATTAAATGCATGGCAGGGCACTTTACACGTGTCCTTCATTGATTGGATGAGAGAGTCTGACTTTGGGAGACATGCTTTCGGCCGTATCATGAATAGTGTAGTTGACAGAGTTGTTGTACGAATTGTGGCAGAGGTATGTCCGTTCTGACACATCATACTGGTTGTGCAAGGTAAGACAAAAGAGACTTGAGGCATAAGCTAAGTGATCATCGATCGCTGAATATCTCTTCCTTCAGAGATATAAGAAGGTTCAGCTATCGCTGAAGTTTTTCCTCAGGTTTCTTCGCGTATAAGTAGAGTCGTCTTTGCTTCACTGATATCCGCATCAGGTCACTAGTAGACTTGTCTTTGTTCAGTGTCTTCGTCTTTGATTCAGCTATGAACATCTGTTGAGGCGAGACTTGTCTTCAGGGATTACGTTAACTATTTACATCAGAAACTATCAGCGATAACTGAACAGACTCAGTCTGATCGCTGATAGTGAAACACTAATAGATATGAAATGTTTACAGGAAAGGTCATCAGCGATAACTGAACAGACTCAGTCTGATCGCTGATGGTGAAACACTAATACTTATTAAAACGTAATTTTCACTAAGTATAGAAGAGGGTCGTTATCAAATCACTGAGAGAGTTTGGATCAACATATTCTTCTCTTCTCTTATTAGCCTTATTTTTATATTTCCATTTTGATTTTATATTTTTCAAACGGAATCACTTAGTTAGATGGTAAAAAGGTGTATTAAAGTTTCAACCTGACCAACCCGCACGGTTTGGGTTGGGTTGGGTTACACTTTTGATTGGGTTGAGTTGAGTTGAAATTTTTCAAACTAGAAACATTGGGTTGGGTTGTTGAAGTACCTTCAACTTAACCAACCCAACCCGTGAGCACGCCTAGATGAAATGGTTGAGGATCTAGATTCCAACGAGGTTCTATTAATGGTGGTGGCAAAGGTGACAAATTAATCTAGAGGTTGGAAATCCCATTGGCATAGGTGGTGCAATTTTAACTCCGGTGAACTTGGGAGAACCATCAAAGGTAGTTCAAGAGTTGCTCTTAGAACTAAAAAAATGTTTGAACTCAAGCTTTTAGGGAACGTAAAAGATACAAAGAAGGAATTATCTATTAATTTAGCTAAAATCTCTCTCAAGACACGTCAAATAAATACATTCTTAGATTGGTCCTAAAAACCAAGGTGGGCCTAGAGGTGTGCAAGGAGTTTAAAAGGATGGGCCATAATTCTAGATTTGGTTGTGAGGAATCACTTAATCCAATCCACAAAGCACACATGGATTGTCTTAAAGAATTCCATCACGTCTCTGATTCCCTCGAACCATCAGAAAGTTCCATTCGATGGCTCTGAAACTCCATATATTGAAATAGATTAAAAAATGATTAAAAAAATTGGACGGGATGAATTTCACTTTCGAAAACTGGACCAAAAGAGGTAAACTCCTCTTCCCTTCACTGGAAGGTACTTTCTCACATTTTGTTCTTGGAATGGCGTGTTGATCAAACAGGAGGTTAAGTATGAAGATTATAAAAGACTTGGCGAGGAAAAAGGGGCAGCAAAGGAGTATCGTGTGTAAACAGGTAATAAATCGCGGTCAATATCAATGAAGAACAAGGAATTAGAAACAAAATCTCTAGTACGAGAAAATATGGCATCAAATTTTTGAAGTACCATATATTTGAAGTATGTTCGAGATATGGGAAGGAAGAAGGTTTCATATTTACAAAGGGTTAAAAACGGTAATCAAGTTTGTCTATGACTTCTCGAATCTATAGTGTTATATGAAGATGGTTTATTTGAATGTCAGGGGATTAAATTCTCTGGCTAAGGTTTATTGAATTAAGAAGATATGTCAGTCCAACAATCTGATATTCTTAGGGATGCAAGAAACCAAATTGTAGCATTTAAACGACTTCGAACTTAACAAGTTTTGGTCGGGGGTGATTTTGGTTATGCACAGGTACTAGATAAACGAAGATCATAGGGAATCATAACCATTTGGGATTCAATCTATTTCACCAGATTTAAGGATTGGGGGAATGAAAATATACTCATAACTAGAAAATAACATAAAAACTTTGATCAATGGTTAGGGTGGTTATTATTCACATACCACATGATGACGCAAAGAAACTCAGTTTTTGAAGGGATATTGACGGCATTCAACGATATTTGGTGCATCTATGGGGATTTTAATGAATTTAGAGGACAACATGAAAGGCTTAACTTTGTCCTCAATCTAAGATCTTCGAAAGATTTTAACAATTTTATTCATGACATAGGCTTAATTAATTGATTTACTTATGATAGGAAGACATTTTACTTGGGTCAGTAAAGATGGAATCAAATGTAGCAAACTGGATTGACTTTCTCTCGAAATATTTCAAGGATTTTTGGAGTGGAATCTCAGTGGTTAAGTTAGAAAGGAATTTGTTCGATCATTGTCTGATCATCCTAAACAATGAGTCGTTTAGTTTTGGTCCGAAACCATTTTGTTTTTTCAATGCTTGGCTAGAAGAAGAAGTCTTTCTCCAGAGGGTCAAAGGGGTTGGGTAAAACATATCTTATCTATCAAGCCAGATGAAAGATTTAGAGACATGTTCAAGAATGTCAAGGAAACTCTAAAAGCTTGGAGCAAAGAGAAATTTGGTGGCTTAGATGAGGAGATTTGGACTCTAGCTAGTGAAACCCTTTATGGGAATCCCAAGTAGAAGTCAGATCGCTATCAGATGATGAACACAAATCTTAGAAAGAGGCTTGAGAAAAATGGATGGAGAAACATGTTAGGGTGAATTATTTGTTAAATAGAAGTTCGGGTGAAAACTGTAATTTATTTAAAGTTGTCTTGTAATTGGGCTTTTGGGCCCTAAGGGCTTTGTACGCCTCATATAAATTGTCTCTTAACCTAGTTTTAGCAAGAGTTGGTCATTAGAAGGTTTACCTAATCCTATTGAAATTCTCTCTATAAACCATAAACCCATTACTGATAAATCTAATCATATGACTAGCAGTTGTGATTGAATATCTATTGTTTATTGATTATAAATGTGATTGCACTGTTTCTGGGATCTACAATTGGTATCAGAGCGAAGAGACAAGGTTAAAAGGTTTAAAGGTGTGATTGAATATCGATTATTTAAAAGGTTTGTCTAAAACCCTTTTATCGACTTCTTTGAGTTTTACTGTTTATCGATTTTTTTTCCAGTCCTCACCTTATTGTGTTCCTCATTATCGAATTCTTAGTTTAGGTTCTAGTTGTTTTTTTATCAAATTAAAGTTGGGTTTGTTGATCTTTATGCTAAAATTTCTATTAATTTTGATTCTGGAAAGTGGTTTTGTGTAAATTTCTGATTAATCGCTGCCATGGAATTAACCCAGATCGTTTGGTTCTTCATGTTGTGTTGATCTTAGTTCATAAAATTGAAGTGGTTAGCTTGTGTTCTTAGTGTTTTTTCCTTGAAATTAAATCTGAGTTTGAGCCTTTTAAGTAAAACCGTTGACAAATTTTTGTGCTAAAAAGTTGTTTTTGGTCGAATATGTGGTTTATCGTTGAATTTTTCGAGAAACTCGAACCAGTTCACTCCCTGACCTTGCATCCCGGGCCTTGCCTCCCGAGAGCACTCACTCCCGGGACCTTGCCTCCCGGACCATTTACTCCCGAGACTTTGCTTCCCCGGGTCCGCGTTCCTCCGGGTCCATGTCGCTCGGGTCCTTGTCTCCCGGGTCCTGGTCTCCTGGGTCCTTGTCCCAAGTCCTTGTCTCCTCCCGGGTCCTTGTCTCTCGGGTCCTTGCTAGGTCTAAGATTTTTTTGGATCAAATACTTTGTCTCACGATCAATACAATGCATTAAAGATGAACACCAGAGACGCTATAGCTATCGGGACCGATAACAAACCTCCTATCCTTTATCGGGGGGAATACCAACAATGGTACGATAGGTTCATGATCTTCATTGAATCAAAGGACGCTTTTCCGGAGATATACAAGTCCCTGACAGAAGGGTCGGCTACTACTCTAATGACGGGTGCACCTGCACGTACGGTCCCAAAGACAGTCGCTCAAATGAAGGGTCCAGAAAAGAAACTGTATGAAGGGGAACGTCTCACAAAAATGTACATTCTCCAAAGCTTGACAAACGATGTATATGCAAGCATCAACAGCCACAAGGATACATCAAAAGGAATGTGGGACCAGATTCGCAAAATGATGATGGGTAGTAGAATAAGCAATCAGTTGAAAGTCACTAATTGTATTGCCCGATACGACAACTTCAAAGCAAGAAAAGGTGAGACGCTCACTGAAACATACGAACGGTTCAACCACCTTTTGAACGAGTTGCACAAAAACAAAATCAGTAAAACGAACACTGAGAAAAACATCAAGTTCATGAACAACCTCCAGCCGAAATGGAAGACGTTTGTTTCACATATCCACCATACTCAACCCCTGGAGAATCTTCCCCTGCATGAACTGTTTGAAATGCTTGTACAGGACGAAGATGAAGTTCTCAAACTGATGGGAAATCAAAATTCATAAGAAAAGCAAGTGGTTGATCCCTTAGCACTCGTCTCATAAAAAATAAATCAATCTTACAGTCGTGCCTCCGAAAAGGAACCAGTAAAAAGTGATTCTGAACCAGAAGACACTGACAGCGATTCAGATCCAGAATACACCTAGATCAAGGAAGTTGTGTTGTTCCTATCTCAAGCCTTTCAGAAAAAGAAGTTCTTCAAAATGCCATCATCAAACAATCAGAGGTACTCCACTACACCTCACAAACGACATGACCCTAAGGAGAAGAATGAAGGCAAGAAACGATTTGATGAAGGAAAGAAGGTTGAGAAGAAGCATGATGAGAAAACCAAGGATGAGTCGATCAAATGTTACAACTGTGGTCACCTGGTCCACTTTGCCAAAGAATTCCGAAAGCCAGTCGTTCACAACTCCGAATACTACAAGGCCAAGATGTTGTTGGCCAAAGAAAAGGAAGCTGGTAAGGCTCTCATGGCAGAAGATGACCATTGGCTCAACCTGTCTGATAAAGAAGAAGATGATGCAGAAGCTCACATGTGTTTCATGGGTAAGCACTCAACACAGTCGGATACTGACAATGATGATTGCGATTCCACATGTCAGGTATGTGCTCCTATCCATAGAGCCTTAATTGATCAGATGGAAATCACCATGCAAAAGTTAGACTCTTACAAGCGCACCTTAAAAGAAAAATCTCACTTTATCTACACTTTAGAAACACGAGTGTCCACACAGAAGAAGACCCTAGAGGAGCTTCTTGCAGAAAATGCTGGACAATTGTGCGAAATTTCAAGTCTAATGGAACAATGTGAGAGTTTTTCAAAAGTGTCCAAGGAATTAAAGACCAAAGTAGATGAACTTACTAATAGACTACGTATGTCAGAAAATGAGAAAATTGAGATTGTCAGTCAACGTGTTTCATGTGAAAATAAAAATAAAAACTTAACTGAAAAGTTAAAGGATCTCGAACTGAAATTGTATAAAATTGGTCAATCTGAACACACAATTCATCTGAATGCACCTAAAGAATTCCATCACTCTAATCAAGAGAAGGGTCTCGGTTACGATAACCCGCATTATCTGGAAAAGGCTTTGTCCAATGTGCCCACTTTATATGCTTTCGAATTTTTGGGTTTGGAGAAGACTTATCCAGAGTACAAAATCAGATGGACCGGGTCATTTGATGACAAGGATCCCGAACTGGAAACTTTGAGAAGGAAAAATACTGTCACGATGCAACTTCCTTTTGTCTATGACTCATTGAATGCGTCATATGACACC
This sequence comes from Arctium minus, assembly GCA_954870635.1. Classification (NCBI taxonomy): domain Eukaryota; kingdom Viridiplantae; phylum Streptophyta; class Magnoliopsida; order Asterales; family Asteraceae; genus Arctium; species Arctium minus. Next base: position 36,278,589 of record OX941087.1, on the reverse strand, counting down.
GATAAACCCACTTTTCTGTCAAATGACTATTTTCGAAGCTATTCTCAGGCTGAACTTGATTCAAAACCCGTTGAGGAGGAATCGATGGACCTCAAAATCTATGTTCCACCTCTGATTTTAGAAAAGAAAATCGTTCAGCTAGAAGAGTCATTTACACGGGAAAGAATCATTTTCAAAACGAAAAATAAGATTTATTATCCAAACTTGATTGCCTCAATTACGATCAAAAGGAATCTGAATCTAGGGAGTAAAAGGAATATCTTCAGACAGAGATCAAGAAGCTTACTTCACAACTATCTGCCTTGGTAGTAGATCTGTTGAAAGAGCAACTTCATAATGTTGAGCTTCAAGCTAAGCCTGACATTCTCCAAGATGAGAAAATTAATCTGTCAGAAATATTCTATCCACCCTCAGACACCTCTTCCTGTAAAACATTTTTAGGTGATTCTTCACCAAATTCTTCTGACAAAGAAAAAGAGCCTCAGTTAAAGTATTTCCAAAAGGATCACCATTCTGATTTTCAAAATGCTTCTACGCATGATCCTCAACAAAACACAAAACCTTCCAATTTCTCGAATCTCTCAAGTGATAAGGTTCATTCTTATGAGGAAATGGAATTTTCAACATTTCTGAATTCTGAGGTATGTCCAGACAGTCTATTAGACCAATTTGATTTCAATCCTTTACTTCCAAGTCATGTTGATTTTCTGAATTCCACTTGTGAGCCTCCGGTAAATTTTTACAAGGGCGAGAGTTCCAAATTATCCCCTCAAAACACTTCTGTGAACAAATGTTCTAATTCTAAATCTAAAATTCGTTCACAGAAGAAGAAAAAGACTGGACGCTCAAACAAGAGACAATCCTCAAAATTCAAAAATTCTGACCATGAGTTTAACGGTATTTCAGATACTTTTGGTTGAAGGAAAGAAGTCAAATACGAGTGGGTAGCTAAGAAGTCTAAGGAGAGCACGGCGAATACGGAATCAATTAATCCAGTTTTGAACTCTAGGAAAAACAATAACATTCATGATACTTTTAATTCTAAAACTTTGGTTGAACGTAATGGATTGTTTCCCTTGAAAGTTTATTCCATTCAGCAATTACTTCAACTATCTCATGATTGTGTTTGTTGTTACAACTGTGGATTGAATGATTTCGTTGATCGTAAATATGCATCTGATTCGTTTGGTTCTTATCATGTCTTTAATTATCGCTCAAAGTTTGATGCACCTCGTCGTAGAAATAAACCTAAGTCCAAACGGGTATCCAAGACGGGTGTTCCCCCTAACCCCGAAAGACCCATTTATGAATGGGTACCTAAAAAGACTTAACCTGTTTTGCAGAATATTCATGTGTGGTATTTAGATTCAGGATGCTTCAAATACATGATCGGAAGAAAGGAGCTTCTCACGAACTTCACCGAGAAATTTTGTGGGAATGTGCGTTTTGGGAATGATCACTACTCTCCAATCTTGGGATACAAATACATAATTAAGGACAACCTCACCACCAAAAAGGTGTCCTACGTCGAAGGTCTTGGTCACAACTTATTCAGCATCGGTCAATTATGCGACAAGAATCTGGAGTTCAACTTCAAAGCCAAACGGTGCAGCGTCCGGACTGAAGATGGAAAAGATTTACTTGCTGGAACGCGTCCCACCAATCTCTAAACGATTGATCTCTCGTCTCTGAAAGTTGAAAAAGAAGTTTGTTTGATGTCCAAAGCTTCAACCGAATAAAATTAGTTATGGCATCGTAGACTCTCGCACCTGAACTTCAAGAACATCAATAAGTTGGTGCTCGGGGGACACGTAAAAGGTATGCCAAATTTCAAGTTCGAAAAGGATCACCTATGTGTCGCTTGCGAAATAGGTAAGATGAAGATAACACCATTAAGATTTCACATAAAATACCTAGTAACCAAGTTCTCAATATCTCCCAATATGGAAAGATTATGACTTCTTTACCCAATAAAATGATGTAATGAAATGAAGCATGAAATGGTAATAGAATGCACATTAAGACATGTATCTCATTTTGTAATGGTTAGTAAACTCACAAATTTAGGTTTTTTAGAAAAACCCCAGAAAACTTGGTAAACCCTAGTTTGGAGTAGTGAAGAATGGAGACTTAATCTAGTTAGAAACCACACTTAATGCTCTTCTTAGCTTCTTGATCCTCAATAAATACTTTACACAAACCCTAGGTTGATAATAAATGAGGATATGGGGTTTTTGGAAGTGAAATCACCAAGAGAGCTCCCAAAATCGGTTCTCCCACAAGTTGGATGGCAAGAATGAGGTCAAATAGTGTGAAAACCTGTTTTAAAACACTCAGACCCCATGGCACAGTCGTGGGATACCCCCTCCTACTCTCGGTACATTCCTGACGACAGTGTCAGGCGATTGAGACGTTTGTCATCATCGTGGGAAAGGTCGCGCCACTTGTGCCATGGCTCCCATCCTCCGCGCGACAGTGACATGCAGCTGTGACACTTGTGTTACAGTCGCCGGCAAGGTCGCCCAAAGGCTGACCAGTGCCTTTTTCTCTGATTTGCTGGTCCGATTGCTCAAAATAACAGTCCAAAGTCCCGAGGTAGGTTCCCAAACTACGAGTCTTATATAAAAATTAAATTGCGAGGGATAAATACTTACCTGGATTTTTCGTGGGTAACAATCCTCTCCACCTAATGGAGGATTTCATCCTCGAAAATCTTGTCAAATTAGAACAAATTGAGGTATCTCATCTTCATGTCCTCCTCTGATTTAAGTCACATTCACACCACTATGGTGCTTCCATTGGACATCCTCCGCGCGACAGTGACATGCGGCTGTGACACTTGTGTTACAGTCGCCGGCAAGGTCGCCCAAAGGCTGACCAGTGCCTTTTTCTCTGATTCGCTGGTCCGATTGCTCAAAATAACAGTCCAAAGTCCCGAGGTAGGTTCTTGAACTACGAGTCTTAGATGAAAATTAAATTGCCAGGGATAAATACTTACCTGTATTTTTCGTGTGTTACAATCCTCCCCACCTAATGGAGGATTTCTTCCCCGAAAATCTTGTCAAATTAGAACAAATTTGGGTATCTCTTCTTCATGTCCTCCTATGATTCAAGTCATATACGCACCACGATGGTGCTTCCATTGGACATCCTCCGCACAACACTGACATGTGGCTGTGACACTTGTGTTACAGTCGCCGGCAAGGTCGCCCAAAGGTTGACCAGTGCCTTTTTCTCTGATTCGCTGGTCCAATAGCTCAAAATAACAGTCCAAAGTCCCGAGGTAGGTTCCCAAACTACGAGTCTTATATGAAAATTAAATTGCGAGGGATAAATACTTACCTGGATTTTTCATGTGTTACAATCGTTCGCACCTAATGGAGGATTTCGTCCTCGAAAATCTTGTCAAATTAGAACAAATTGGGGTATCTCTTCTTCATGTCCTCCTCTGATTCAAGTCACATTCGCACAAAGATGGTGCTTCCATTGGACATCCTCCGTGAGACAGTGACATGCGGCTGTGACACTTGTGTTAGAGTCGTCGGAAAGGTCGCCCAAAGGACGACCAGTGCCTTTTTCTCTTTTTTGCTGGTCCGATTGCTCTATATAACAGTCCAAAGTCTCGACGTAGGTTCTTAAACTACGAGTCTTATATGAAAATTAAATTGCGAGGGATAAATACATACCTGGATTTTTCGTGTGTTACAATCCTCCCCACCTAATGGAGGTTTTCGTCCTCAAAAATCTTGTCAAATTAGAATAAATTGGGATATCTCTTCTTCATGTCTACCTCTGATTCAAGTCACATTCGCACCACGATGGTGCTTCCATTGGACATCCTCCGCGCGACAGTGACATGTGGCTGTGACACTTGTGTTACAGTCGCCGGCAAGGTCGCCCAAAGGCTGACCAGTGCCTTTTTCTCTGATTCGCTGGTCCGATTGCTCAAAATAACAGTCCAAAGTCCTGAGGTAGGTTCCCAAACTATGAGTCTTATATGAAAATTAAATAGCGAGGGATAAATACTTACCTGGATTTTTCGTGTGTTACAATCCTACCCATTTAATGGAGGATTTTGTCCTCGAAAATCTTGTCAAATTAGAACAACTTGTGGTATCTCTTCTTCATGTCCTCCTCTGATTCAAGTTACATTCGCACAACGATGGTGCTTTCATTGGACATCCTCTGTGGGACAGTGACATGCGGTTGTGACACTTGTGTTACAGTCGCCGACAAGGTTGCCCAAAGGCTGACCAGTGCCTTTTTCTCTGATTTGCTGGTCCGATTGCTCAAAATAACAGTCAAAAGTACCGAGGTAGGTTCCTGATGAGTGGATAACTTATCACATTTTCCATCACTTTTTAGTAGGATTTTCTAGCATTTTCATTTCCCAAATCATAATATTTGAGTCTTTTATTCTTAATTTTATCATTTGATGAGTTGGGAGCTAAATGGTAGAAATTGACCTTACTTTTATGCTTTTATGTCAATTTACTGATGGATGATGCTACAACAGGAGCCACAGCAAGAGGACTGCAGTCATAGACGAAGCTTCATAAACTTTTTGGTTAGTGCAACTAGATCTTTGAGAAATACTTAGAGATTTCCGTGAAGAGAAGACATGGAGCAGGGAATATATGCTCCTTTGACAAAATTTGATTCCTTAAAGATGCTTGTTGTACTTAGGTTTGACATTTTGATTCCTAGCTAGTGGTGGGACCATGTACTTTGTACTTTTGATGTTTTCTTTTGATGATTTCTTAGATGCTTTGTAAGAGCTCCTCTATGTATAAATAGAGGGCTCCTTCCAGTATTTTGTAGACAATGTTCACGGTTGGATAGCTCATCTAGCTATCTTAACTAGTTACTTTAAGCTTTTTAATATTAAGTCTTTAATTCCAGTACGCTACTGTTCAGTGTCACAACACCGTTCACAGCATTTTTACATTTCTTTTCATTTACATTTCGGTTTTACATTTATGCTTTACATTTATGTTCTTTACATTTACGTTGTCCAATTCCAGTCATTTACTTTCATGCATTTGCTCTTTATCTCTCCAATAATGTCGCACACCATGTGTCAAGCGATGATGGGGTAAGTCCCTAGCTTGGGTGTAAGTGATGGTTGGGAGATAAAAGCCTATGTAGTATGGATTAATGTTTTGCTACTAGCTATCAATTTCACTATTCACTCCTTGTTTCTGAGTTTCGACCAAGTGCTTCTTGATGAGGTGACGTACATTGTTTCACTTGGGTGAGCGGCTTGTTTGCAAGCTAGCATATTCTTAAGAACACTGAAGTGTTATAGGGGTTGTAACAAACCCTCTCAATCTTTATTGATTGTAAACTATACGGGGATCATAATATTATCTGTGCGGAACCGGTTGGGTCACCTAATTAGTCGCTGCCGGTAAACCTATTCTAATATGAACCTTGCAAAAGGGTTTTGTGAACCGATAGTGAAGTTGAGAACCTAGTGCTGCAGCATCTGCTGCAGCATCAATCCTATTATTTAGTTTCTTACAACTCCAGCCGGATCTTGCACCCTTGCTTTCTTTCAAATCTGTTTTTAGCATTTTAATTTACTATCAACAACACTCAACAATCATTCCTTCCAAATCTCTTTCTGAAATCACCTTTTAAGACTGACTTAAAAATCACGGCTTGTTTTATTGTCCTTGTGGGATCGATACTTGGTACTTAGTACCACTTTATTACTTGTTCAAACGATAGTGGTTTTACATGTATACTTGCATGGGATTCCATTTGTGATTTTCGAGCTACATAATCAACCGACCAAGTTTTTGGCGCCGTTGCCGGGGACAAGCCAAAACAAGTTTTTTCTTTAAGTCGCTTTTAAAATCTGATTTTTCTAATCACTTTGGTTACTGATTTTGGTTGCATGCCACGTTTGTTTCACGGTGATATCCTTGATTTGGACCCTAACATTGAAAGAACTTTTCGAAGAAGGAGAAGAATTCAAAGAAATTTGTCACCCATTTTTGAAACACCTGAAATGGGAGAAGAAGAATTTGGGCCAGGGCCACGGCCTGAACCCCAAGACATCATTAATATTGCAAATTCTAAAACTGGAAGAATCATGGACTATGCTATGCCTATGTTTGATCAATTGCATGCAGGCATAGTTAGACCACAGATTGAGTGTGCCCATTTTGAACTGAAACCTGTAATGTTTAACATGTTACAATCCAGTGGACAGTTTAGTAGCATGCCATCTGAAGATCCTCATTTGCATCTCAAAACTTCTATGGAAATCACTGATTCTTTCCAACTCAGTGGAGTAACTGATGAAGCCTTACGGCTAAAGTTATTTCCTTTTTCACTCAGAGATAGAGCAAGATCATGGTATAATTCATTACATCCTAATTCTATTGAAACATGGAATGACATGGCTAAAAGATTTTAAAAAATATATTTTCCACCAACACGGAATGCTAAGTCCAGAAATGAGAAAAGCATGTTTAGACAAATGGGCGATGAAGTTATTCCGGATGCTTGGGAAAAGTTTAAAGAGCTGTTAAGGAAATGCCCTCACCATGGCATACCCTACTGCATACAGCTAGAGACATTCTACAATGGTTTAAATATCGCTGCTAAACAGATGCTCGATGCTACAGCAGGAGGAGCCTTCACCTCTAGTACCTATAATGATGGTTATGAGATTTTGGAAAAGATTTCTAGTAACAATGGTTATTGGTCTGACCCACGTGCACTAGTACCCAAAAAAACTGCAAGAATTCATAAATTAGATCCTTATACTGCACTTACTGCACAACTCACATCGATGGCCAACATGATTAAAAACTTGTATGCTGCCACTGGTGCGAATACTTTTGCTGCAGCATCTGTTCATGAAACTTTACCCGTACAATGTGTAGTCTGTGGTGAGGGACATACCTATGACCAATGTAGCCAGAATTCAGAATCTGTAAACTATGTGCACAATAGGAATGGACAGTATTCAAACAACTATAACTCAAATTGGAGAAACCATCCCAATTTTTCTTGGAATAGTCCTTGTTTGAATCCACCTATTGCAAAAGAGCAAAGAACTTCAAATTTTCAAAACCAACCAAGTAGTTCTCAAGGTCATTTTCAACAAAACCATCAACCTTTTCAAAGTCAGCAACATCAACAGTCTTTTCAAAGTAAACCAAGTCAACATGTTGATTCTTCTGTTTCTTTGGAAACATTGTTGAAAGGTTTTATAAATCACACCAATTCCGTAATCAATCACCAAAATTCTGCTTTAAGAACCTTGGAAACACATATTGGACAAATTGCATTGGAATTGAGAAACAGACCTGTTGGAATCTTGCCTAGTGATACTGAGACTCCCAAGAATATAACCAAAGAACATGTGAAGGTTGTATCCCTTAGGAGTGGAAAATACTTAGTTGAGACTACCCAAAAAGAACCTAAGACTATTAGTGACACAGACAGAGAAAAAGATGTTATAGTGGTACCCCATACTACTGTTACACCTGTTGAACCCACATCATCTTCTGAGTCTGTGTTGACACCTGATAGATCTGAACCTCCCTTGTTATTCCCTGATAATAACAAGAAAGACAAGTCGACTGCAGTTGATGCTACAGTCAGTGCTGCAGCACCAACTGACAGAACTGAAAAAAACCAAAAACAGTAACTGAACAAGCAACAACTACTATTCCATCCACCTCTGAGCCTAAGAAGGTTGTTGTCACGCAAGTACCCCCTTACATTCCATACCCCCAGAGGTTAAGGAATCAAAAAGAGGAGTTACAATTCAAGAAGTTTCTAGATGTGTTCAAACAATTGCATATCAACATCCCTTTGGTTGAAGCAATTGAGAGCATGCCTACTTATGCCAAATTCCTTAAGGATATTTTGAGCAAGAAAAAGAAACTAACTGAATATGAGACTGTGTCATTGACTGAAGGTTGTAGTGCACTTTTGACCAACAAATTGCCCCCTAAGCAGAAAGACCCAGGTTGTTTTACAATACCCTGTTCTATAGGAGGAAAAGAGGTTGGGAAAGCATTATGTGACCTAGGTGCTAGCATCAATCTTATGCCTTTGTCTGTTTTCAACACACTAGGAATAGAAGAGGCTAGACCTACCACTGTGACCTTGCAGTTAGCGGACAAATCCATAGCTTATCCTAAAGGAAATATAGAGGATGTTTTGGTGCAAGTAGATAAATTCATATTTCCTACCGATTTCATCATTCTAAACTTTGAGGCTGACAAAGAAACTCCTATTCTGTTAGGAAGGCCATTTTTAGCCACTGGTAGAGCCATCATAGATGTCCAAAAAGGAGAGTTGACTATGAGAGTTCAAGACCAAAATGTCACCTTCAATGTCTTTACTTCCATGAAATACCCTGATAAAGTGGAAGAATGTTCTGTCCTAAGCTCTGTAGAATCTTGGTGTCAAGAAGAGACCTTAGAAGAAATTCTAGGTGAAAAGATAGATGATGACCTGGAAGATGATGAGTTAGAGGAGGATGAGCATAATGATGATGATGACTTAAATGTAGATGACTTAGACGAGGAATATGATGATGATGATGATGATGATTTGGATGATAGCATTCACTGTGATGATATGCTACAGCCTGTGCTGCAGCCTGTTGCAGCATATGAGCTGTTGGAAGAGAACACAAAGGAAAACCCTTTACCATCAATTGAGGCACCACCAGACCTTGAACTAAAGCAACTTCCTGCCCATCTTAAGTATGTTTTTCTAAGTGATGAGAACAAATTACCTGTGATCATTTCAGCTACCTTAGAACCAAAACAGGAAGAACAATTAGTGAAAGTGCTTCAAGCCCACACCAAGGCCATAGGTTGGACAATTTCTGACTTAAAAGGCATTAGTCCATCAATCTGTCAACACAAAATCATTTTAGAGGACAAGGATTTCAGATCTGTAGAACCACAAAGGAGACTGAACCCTGTGATGAAAGAAGTAGTCAAGAAAGAAATACTCAGGTGGTTATATGTTGGAATTATTTACCCCATAGCTGGTAGTTCTTGGGTAAGCCCTGTCCAATGTGTCCCTAAGAAAGGAGGTGTGACAGTTGTTGAGAATGAAAAGAATGAGTTGATCCCAACTAAGGTAGTGTCAGGATGGAGAATCTGTATGGATTATAGGAAGCTTAACAAAGCAACCCATAAGGACCATTTCCCATTGCCTTTCATTGACCAAATGTTGGATAGATTAGCTGGTAAGGAGTATTACTGTTTCCTAGATGGATATTCTGGTTACAACCAGATTGCCATAGCACCTGAGGATCAAGAGAAAACCACTTTCACTTGTCCTTTTGGTACTTTTGCCTTTAGGAGAATGCCCTTTGGACTATGCAATGCCCCTGCCACATTCCAAATATGCATGATGTCCATTTTCTCTGATATGTTGGAAACCTCTATGGAAATATTCATGGATGACTTTTCTGTCTATGGATCTTCATATGAACAATGTTTGAAAAACCTTGAACAAAGCCTTAAAAGATGTGAAGAGACTGACTTGGTTTTAAATTGGGAAAAGTGTCATTTCATGGTCAAAGAAGGCATTGTTTTGGGTCATTTAATTTCAAATAGAAGGATAGAGGTTGACAAAGCAAAATTAGAAGTCATTGAAAAACTTCCAGAACCTACAAATGTTAAAGGAATTAGAAGCTTCCTTGGTCATGCTGGCTTTTACAGAAGATTTTTCAAAGATTTCAAAGCCACTCTGTATACTGCTGCAGCATGATCAGCCTTTTGATTTCAACAATGAATGTAGGGAAGCTTTCAAAATTTTGAAACAAGCTTTGATTTCAGCACCTATTGTGATCACACCTGATTGGACTTAACCGTTTGAACTCATGTGTGATGCAAGTGATTGGGTAATTGGTGCAGTTTTGGGACAAAAGAAAGGAAAGATTTTTCACCCTATCTATTACTCTAGCAAAACTCTAAATGAAGCACAAGTTAACTACACAACCACTGAGAAAGAATTATTGGTTGTTGTATTTGCCTTTGAAAAATTCAGATCTTATCTGATGGGGACCAAGGTTACAGTTCACACTGACCATGCAGCCATCAAGTACTTGATTTCTAAAAAAGATGCAAAGCCAAGATTAATTCGGTGGGTGTTGTTGTTACAAGAGTTTGACCTAGAAATAATATATAGGAAAGGTACTGAAAACCAAGTTGCTGATCACTTGTCCAGATTAGAAAAAGGAAAGGGACCTTTAATTGAGATAAATGAAAATTTTCCTGATAAACAGTTGCTGGTGCTGCAGCATGCGACAGCACCATGGTTTGCTGACATTGCAAATTAACTAGCTGCTGGGATTATTCCACCTGAATATAACAGAAACCAAAGAAAGAAACTGTTGAGTGATGCAAAGAATTACCTTTGGGATGATCCATTTCTGTTTAAGCTAGGAGCTGACCAAATTCTAAGGAGGTGCATACCCCTCGAGGACACAACTGCAGTGTTGTAGCACTGTCATGCTGCTGCATATGGTGGACACTTTGGTGGCCAAAGAACTGCAGCAAAAATCCTCCAATCTGGATTCTATTGGCCTACACTTTTTATTGATGCTGATAAATTTGTTAAAAAGTGTAATGAGTGTCAAAGAGTTGGTTCTATTTCCTAAAGACATGAAATGCCCCTTAATGGCATTTTAGAGGTTGAAATATTTGATGTATGGGGAATAGACTTTATGGGACCATTTCCCATATCTGGAAACTGTCAATACATCTTGGTAGCTGTGGACTATGTCTCTAAATGGGTAGAGGCAATAGCTTGCCATAGTAATGATGCAAAGACAGTAGTGAAATTCCATCATAGAAACATATTCACAAGATTTGGAACCCCTAGAGCCATAATCAGTGATGAAGGCACCCTTTTTGTGAACAACATGATGAAAGGAGTTTTGGAAAAATACAACATAAGTCATAGAGTTGCTACAGCCTATCATCCACAAACAAATGGCTTAGCAGAACTCTCAAATAGGTAAATCAAGAGTATTCTAGAGAAAGTGGTCAAACCTTCTAGGAAGGATTGGTCATTTAAACTGGATGATGCTCTTTAGGCTTATAGGACTGCCTATAAATCCCCTATTGGAATGTCTCCTTACAAGCTTATCTTTGGAAAAGCTTGTCACTTGCCATTAGAACTTGAACTTAAAGCATTTTGGGCTCTTAAAGAACTGAACATGAGTATTAATGATGCAGGTGAAAGGAGAAAGTTGCAAATCAATGAATTGGAAGAACATAGAAATCAATCCTATGAGAATGCCAAGATCTACAAGGATAAAACCAAAAGATGGCATGACAAGAGGATTATGCACAAGTTTTTCAAAGTTGGTGAAAAAGTTTTGTTGTTTAACTACAGACTTAAACTTTTTCCGGGAAAATTAAGGTCAAAGTGGACTGGACCTTTTGAAATCAAGAATGTTTTTCCATATGGAGTTGTAGAACTCATTGATCCAAACAATGGAGCCTCATTCAAAGTGAATGGACAAAGAGTGAAAACTTTTCTGAACACAACTGTACCTTCAGGATCCTCTTCTGTGGTACAACTTCAACCACTCTGAATCCATGATTTTGGGGAGTTCCCAAAAAACAGTCCAATTGTACATATGTATATACTTTTCTTTTGTTTAATCTTGGTATGTTTAAAGTATGAAAGATGGTGCAGATTCTGAAGTATCAGATGATGTTGCAGTACCTGCAACAGCATCGGATCCGAGTGGGACGCAAGGAGCAAGTAAAGTTATATTTTTAATCTTGTATTAAAAATATTCAGATCACTTTATTTGAATAATTTTGAAATACCTCCAACTGTTTGTTTTATAGGAACCATGGAAGAAATATTGAAAGGACAAAGGCATCTTTTGCTTTTGCAAAATCCTTTCATAAAAAAAATAGGGAATCTCACTCATAGCTAGCCTAGTCTACTAGGACAACTCCTTTTTCTCCTCTAATCAATACAACCGCCGGTTTTGGGACACAAATTTGATAAGAGAAAGAAATTTCTTTTAATTTCTTTTTAACATCAACTCCTTTGAAAAATCAAAAAACCAACTTTTCGGTTTCCCCAAAAATCAAAAGTGATAACCATTTCTCCGGTTATCACTTCTCTGTTTCCATCTCTCTCTCTGTTCTAACTCTATGCAGGAAGACGAAGCATGAAGAAATATTCGAAGAAAGCAATGCCATCACCGAAGGAGGAGGATTTGGTGAAGGGGTTGCGTCAATCAAAGAGGTCGAAAGAAGGAATGGAGGATGAAACACCGAAAGCAAAGAAGAAGAAGGTACTGAAGAAAGTCGGGGAAGGAAGCTCGAAGAAGAAGGGTGCAAAAACATTGGAATCCAAGGTAAACCCAGAAACTAAAACATCTTCCAAGGATTCTACTCAATCACCTTCCCCAAACAAACCCTTGGAAACCCCCAAAACAGGGCATGTGATCCCTGTGGTCGGAGTGCAACCTGCTACTACCACAGTTGGTGATCAAGCCATTGTGGAGGGTGTGAACCAATCTGCTGCCACTGTGGAAACAAGCCAAACACAGAACCCACCTCTTCAAGATGCTCAGGAACCCAATGAACCCTTCAACACAAGTTTATCACCATCCCACCATGAAGCCTTCGACATAAACCAAACACCAATCCCAAAAACTAAAACAGACCCTGAAACACACCCAGAAACCACCAATAACCCACCAACAGAAACCAACCTTCCTAATACTATTTCCCCTGTTTCTGTATTGAATGCAACATTGGTCCATAATGTACGAAGTGAAAGCCTCACTGTGTTGCCACAAGTGTCACAGCATGAGGCAGTAGTAGTGACCATCCCAGAAATCCAAATGCATGTTCGGAGAGGAGTGGGAAATGATCCCATTCTGAATGAACTCTTGAGAACCCTTGAAAATTCCAGGGATGAGGATGAGGCAGTGGGGGATGAAGATAATGAGGTAGAGGTTGTGGAGATGAATGATGGTGAGGATGAAAATGTGGAGGAAGAAATTAATGCATGGATCAAAAAGCATAAGAAGCAAGGAAATAAGGCTGCAGCAGCAGAGAAAGGTGAGAAGTAGAAGGGCAAAAAGGATGACAAAAAGGCCAAGGACACTCAGTCCAAAGCCACACCAAAGAAGAAGCCTAAAAGTATTGGCTATGGAAGGAAAACAGCAAGGAGATTGACAAGAGAAGAGAAAGGAAAGCAGCCTATGGTGGAAGAAAAGAGTGAGGATGACGAAGACTATGAAAGAGTAACCAGATTCACTTACAAGGAATCTAAGGCAAAGTATGAGCAGTTCATAAATCAAGATGGATTGCAGGACAAAGGATTCAGTTCAAGAACCATTTCTGAATATCCTTTTGTCCAAAAGGTCGTCCAAGCTTTGGGTTGGGAACTGTTGTGTAAGGTTCCACCAAAATACAACTTGGATTGGGTGAGAGAATTTTATGCTGAGGCTGCTGTGACAGCAGATGACATTGTCACAGTTAGAGGTATGGATGTTTGCTACTCAGCAGAGGCCATCAACAGTATCTTTGGGCTTGTTCCTCCACCAGTATCAGTTTATGACAAACTGACGAGGAGAGCTAGTGTTGCGGATGCAAAGAGAGTGCTCGAGACCATTGGTAGAGAAGGAGCAGCATGGAGCAACAAAGGAGAGGCACGAAAACTGGAGTCCTCAGACCTGTCTGATACGGCCAGTGTGTGGTTCCACTTTGTCAGACACACATTGATGCCTACCTCCCATGATACCAGCATTCCATTCAACAGGTGTGTGCTCCTATACTGCATTTTCACAAAACAGAAGTTTGATGTTGGGCAGGTGATCAACAAGAGCATCAAGGCTTATACCGAGAAGACTAAGGGCGGATTATGGCATCCTGCCTTGCTCAATGCCTTGATCAAGAAAGCACAATCTAGAACCTTTACTACTGATGAGTATGTGGATAGGAAGGCTGCGATTGATAACATGACCCTCAACAGGATCATGAGAAACCAAAGGCGAAAGCATGGTAATGTAGGTGATGTGCTGCGTCCAGGGTATGCTACAGGCAGTGCTGCAGCATCTGGCCGGGTGGAAACAGCAGCATTCACCATTATGATCAGCATGCTGGAGGAGAACCAAAAGAAGTTATTGGAGAAGTTGGGTGATCAGGAGGATTATTGGGAAGAGAAGTTCACTGCACAAAAGGAGGAGTTTGAGAGATTGCTGGATGAGAAGGAACTGGCAATCACAAGGAGGATGAAGAAGCAAGAGAAGTTGATAAAGATGTTGATGAAGGATAATGCCCTCTACAGGAAGTGGCACAAGAAAAGAACGGATGTCAAGGACCAGGTCTGGGCAGCAGACCACATGGAGGCATACACCTATCTGCCAGAGTACCCTGTAGCACTGACTAAGCTGCAGGATGAGTTCCTTGGAGGCCCTACAACAGAAGAACCTACTCATGCTGAGTAGGAGAGGTCCATTTCTATTCCTTAGATCCATTTAGTGTCTTTTATTTTGTTATTTTCCTCTTTATTTAGTCCATTAAGAGTCTGGGAAATTTGTTGTATTCTGTGATAGTTCCGTTTTCGGTCAGTGCACATAACATAGCCCAAATAATTCACTTGTACATATCTACTTTCAATACTTATGCTAGAACCAAGCCAAGGCACCTGGGAAGCAAAGAGGCAAATTGTTTTGAAATAGGAGAGGATATAGGCCATTTTTTCACAAAGCCTTATACACTCTCTTTGCACCCCTTTCACCCTTTTGAGCCTACACATGTTCTCCAAACAATGAGGACATTGTTTCTTTCTAAGTGTGGGGAGGGGAGTTTGTGTCAAACTGAAAAGATGAAAAGGTTTGAGTCCTTTAAATCTTGTTCAATAAAAATAGTTGTAATATTGGCACCACACGGCTCAATCATTCATATGGTATTGGCATCACAAGGCTCAATCAATTGTGATATTGGCAACTTTGGCTCAATCAAGTTCTTTTCACTGTGATATTGGCATATCATGTATCAATCATCCCTATCTAGGCCAACAAAAACTAAAGCAAATCTGGCATATAGGACAGGCTGCAGTAGATGCTGCAGCATCTGGACACAGAAAGTAGGTTTGTGTGAAAAAGTGAGGAAGCCCAAAAATTGAAAAATCCATAAAGCCCTATTGATCCTATTTTCAAAAAGTATTCATGCCTAACAATAGGAACTTGTGTTTTGGCCTATGGTGTTTTTGTTTGTGAAGTGAATATAGGGTGATTTATGAAAGGCTATGTCTATTGTTTGATGAACTGACCACTATCTCTTTTCTTTTAATTTACCTTTCAAAATTTGAGTCTTTATGTTTGTCTTTTTCGTTGCTTGGGGACAAGCAACAGTTTAAGTGTGGGGATGTGATGAGTGGATAACTTATCACATTTTCCATCACTTTTTAGTAGGATTTTCTAGCATTTTCATTTCCCAAATCATAATATTTGAGTCTTTTATTCTTAATTTTATCATTTGTTGAGTTGGGAGCTAAGTGGTAGAAATTGACCTTACTTTTATGCTTTTATGTCAATTTACTGATGGATGATGCTACAACAGGAGCCACAGCAAGAGGACTGCAGTCATAGACGAAGCTTCATAAACTTTTTGGTTAGTGCAACTAGATCTTTGAGGAATACTTAAGAGATTTCGGTGAAGAGAAGACATGGAGCAGGGAATATATGCTCCTTTGACAAAATTTGATTCCTTAAAGATGCTTGTTGTACTTAGGTTTGACATTTTGATTCCTAGCTAGTGGTGGGACCATGTACTTTGTACTTTTGATGCTTTCTTAGATGCTTTGTAAGAGCTCCTCTATGTATAAATAGAGGGCTCCTTCCAGTATTTTGTAGACAATGTTCACGGTTGGATAGCTCATCTAGCTATCTTAACTAGTTACTTTAAGCTTTTTAATATTAAGTATTTAATTCCAGTACGCTACTGTTCAGTGTCACAACACCGTTCACAGCATTTTTACATTTCTTTTCATTTACATTTCGGTTTTACATTTATGCTTTACATTTCTGTTCTTTACATTTACATTGTCCAATTCCAGTCATTTACTTTCATGCATTTGCTCTTTATCTCTCCAATAATGTCGCACACCATGTGTCAAGCGATGATGGGGTAAGTCCCTATCTTGGGTGTAAGTGATGGTTGGGAGATAACAGCCTATGTAGTATGGATTAATGTTTTGCTACTAGCTATCAATTTCACTATTCACTCCTTATTTCTGAGTTTCGACCCAGTGCTTCTTGATGAGGTGACATACATTGTTTCACTTGGGTGAGCGGCTTGTTTGCAAGCTAGCATATTCTTCAAAACACTGAAGTGTTATAGGGGTTGTAACAAACCCTCTCAATCTTTATTGATTGTAAACTATACGGGGATCATAATAATATCTGTGCGGAACCGGTTGGGTCGCCTAATTAGTCGCTGCCGATAAACCTATTCTAATATGAACCTTGCAAAAGGGTTTTGTGAACCGATAGTGAAGTTGAGAACCTAGTGCTGCAGCATATGCTGCAGCATCAGTCCTATTATTTGGTTGCTTACAACTCCAGCCGGATCTTGCACCCTTGCTTTCTTTCAAATCTGTTTTTAGCATTTTAATTTACTGTCAACAACACTCAACAATCATTCCTTCCAAATCTCTTTCTGAAATCACCTTTTAAGACTGACTTAAGAATTACGACTTGTTTTATTGTCCTTGTGGGATCGATACTTGGTACTTAGTACCACTTTATTACTTGTTCAAACGATAGTGGTTTAACATGTATACTTCCATGGAATTCCATTTGTGATTTTTGGGTTACATAATCAACCGACCAGTTCCCAAACTACGAGTCTTATATGAAAATTAAATTGCGAGGGATAAATACTTACCTGGATTTTTCGTGTGTTACAATCGTCCAAACCTAATGCAGGATTTCGTCCTCAAAAATCTTGTCAAATTAGAACAAATCGGGGTATCTCTTCTTCATGTCCTTCTCTGATTCAAGCCACATTCGCACAAAGATGGTGCTTCCATTGGACATCCTCCGTGCGACAGTGACATGCGGCTGTGACACTTGTGTTACAGTCGCCAGAAAGGTCGCCCCAAGGCTGACCAGTGCCTTTTTCTCTGATTCGCTGGTCCGATTGCTCAAAATAACAGTCCAAAGTCCTGAGGTAGGTTCCTAAAATACGAGTCTTATATGAAAATTAAATAGCGAGGGATAAATACTTACCTGGATTTTTCGTGTGTTACAATCCTCCCCACCTAATGGAGGATTTCGTCCTCGAAAATCTTGTCAAATTAGAACAACTTGGGGTATCTCTTCTTCATATCCTCCTCTGATTCAAGTCACATTCGCACAACGATGGTGCTTTCATTGGACATCCTCTATGCTACAGTGACATGCGGCTGGGACACTTGTGTTACAGTCGCCGGCAAGGTCGCCCAAAGGTTGACCAGTGCCTTTTTCTCTGATTCGCTGGTCCGATTGCTCAAAATAACAGTCCAAAGTACCAAGGTAGGTTCACAAACTACGAGTCTTATATGAAAATTAAATTGCGAGGGATAAATACTTACCTGGATTTTTCTTGTGTTACAATCCTCCCCACCTAATGGAGGATTCCGTCCTCGAATCTTGTCAAATTAGAACAAATTGGGGTATCTCTTCTTCATGTTCTCTTCTGATTCAAGTCACATTCGCACCACGATGGTGCTTCGATTGGACATCCTCCACGCGACAGTTACATGCGTCTGTGACACTTGTGTTACAGTCGCCAGCAAGGTCGTCCAAAGGCTGACAAGTGCCTTTTTCTCCGATTCGCTGGACCAGTTGCTCAAAATAATAATCCAAAGTCCTGAGGTAGGTTCCCAAACTACGAGTCTTATATGAAACTTAAATTGCGAGGGATAAATACTTACGTGGATTTTTCGTGTGTTACAATCCTCCCCACCTAATGGAGGATTTCGTCCTCGAAAATCTTGTCAAATTAGAACAAATTAGGGCATCTCGTCTTCATGTCCTCCTCTGATTCAAGTCACATTCGCACCATGATGGTGCTTCCATTGGACCTTTACCATTGTCACTTTCTTATGTCGCAATCTCTTTGTCTTTGACTCTAGTATGGTGTAACACCCCAAATTTTGGGTTTTAATTCGTGGTTTGACCGAAAGTTTCTATCTTATTTGATGTTGAGTGAGTTAGTTGAAAAGAAAACGGAAAATTTTCATTAGTGTTCGGCGCGGCTCTCCGCACGAGTGGAACCGCATGATCATCCGCGCAGGACTCTACGATTAAAGAGGTTCAACCACCACTCCTTCAAGATCTTCATCTCCAACCTAAGCTCAAGTCTAGAATCTATATAGCCTTCTTATTTAAGAAATACTTGAGTTTTCTAGGGTTTTTCATCAAAAACCCATATTGTGCATTCATTCTCTTTTACAAACTTTATACATGTTAAAATATGGAATTTTTAACTTTCTAAACATCTCCACTTTGATTTCTATTGATTTGGGTGAGTTTGCACCAAAACCTAATTTTGGAGATTTTGGGGTTTATGTGGGTAAACTTGATTTCAAGGTATTATAATATATTCTTGGGAGTATTTATGATTTTGTGTATATGTAGAAATGGGTTTCTTCAAAACTCAAGTTTAGACACTTTGAAATCAAAACTAGGGTTTCGAAGTATTGATGTATGTTTATTGAATGAGAACTTGAGTAAATTGATTTAGTGTGTGGAAGTATTATTCAAAGAAATATATTGGAACCTCTTGAATTACGCAAGCACTTATATGGATTCTTAATTTTTGCACATTTGATGGATTTCAACTGTGGGAGTTATTGGTTGGTTTTGTTGGCATTAGATTGACTATTTCGTTGCATTTGAGCATCATGAACCTATAATTATTTGTATCGTTACGTCCGATGATGGAACGCTAGTTTTCCACATCGAGGCATGGTTAGGCATCGGATAGGATATAAGTCCTACGTGCTAGTACACAATATTGGATGAGGATCTCAACATTAGGACCCTATGTGGTTGAAGTTGACTTTCCGTGGGTGTACGTTTAAAGCTACCGAGCCTAACATCCCTTGCGTGTATTTTATTATGTGTTGGCTTTACTAACATGTCAAGTGGATTACTTTTGTGTTCCGTCACTTATGTTAGTAAGCGGGACTTCCCCGTCAAACCAAGAGGTATTTGTATTAAAGTAAATATTTATCTATATTTATTCCACCGACTTTTCTTTAATTATCCCATTTGAAATTACTGATTTCCCAATATACATGTTTGATCTCACTAGGCTTTAGCCTAACACTTTTTTCTTAAAATGACATGTATAACACGTCATTCTAAAGGTGGGACTCCTCGGGCTTGAGTGGAGAGTCAAGAAGAGAAGTAGCATTTTTGGTGGCATATAGAGGCGTACATTTGGAACGGTGATAGTATATTTTGGGAGTGAGAAGACAACACCCGTTCATAATCCGGATTTAGTTGATCTAGATTAGTAGGTTGTTAGTTTTCATTTCAATCGGTTATTTGTAATGTAAACTCCATACAATTATTCCCCTTTTTGGTTGATTTAGTTATGATAGACTTGTTTATTCCACAATTATTTCAGGTTTAGATTAACCCCCATTTTAGGGTGTTACAAGTTCATATCAGAGCAGTAGTTTAAGTGAACTAAGTATAAAAGTAAGATGCGTAGACTTAAGCTTAGATCAGATAAGTTATGAATTGTGAGATTGGGTAGAACTCTTAAGATAGGATGGTCTTAGAATCGACGGAACTACATAAGTTGAGAATTGTGATGGTGGTAGTAAGGATTATTATGTGTGGCGTGTTCATAATTTCAATTAGCTACTGGTATTATGAATGTGTTGTTACGTAACCATGCTTAGATTACTGTGTGTCCCACAATGCGTGTAATCAATCAAGATGACAAAGATTATCAAACAAATTCCATTGATCTCAACTTTGATTACAAAGATATGCTCTCAATATTTTTCTCTCTAGACAAACGCGATCAATTAGTCATATATGCTCTTCTAGTCTTATATTTATACTAACATAAAAGAATCTATTTATACCCTCTAACAATTACAAAGACAAAACTAAAACACTTAGACTTTTAACAATTACTTATTATAACTTGACTTTGACTTTTGCTTGAGAGTTGACTTGACTTTCATCTTCCACCTTCATGATCTTGTATTCAACACATTTGTGCACTAACAATCTCCTCCTTTAGATTCAAGATCATCATCAAAAAGATATGCAATACAATCTCTCCCTTTGTTAAGAATAAATTTCAGCATCATAGAACAAACTCCCCCTTTCTGACAAACTTGTACTTCTTTTCAAATGAATTTTATCTTTAAAGCACGTTCTCCCTTTTTCAAAAACATTCTCCCTCTTTTGTTCTCTTTGAACTATCTTCAGAACTTTCTGTTATCTCTTCCAAACTATGTGAAAATACTCATCAAGAGCTATTACAATCTCCCCCAATTGATAAAATCTCTCTCAAACTTCAGAAAGAAAATTATCTACAGATTTAGCTCAATTTTCTTCAACAAAACCATCTTCAAAAAAAAAAATTTGAAATCTTCAGCAAAAATTTTGAACTCTTTGAAATTTCTTTCAAATCTTGAACAATCTCCCATAACAAATACAAACTTGTTCACCATACAATTTCTTGAAGTATTTTTCCCGTAACTTGATTTTCATTTCTTGACTTTCTCCAAAACTGTTACAGAATGTTCTTCAACCAACATTTCTTCAAATTAATTTATCCCCCTTTTTGATGATGTAGAACAGAGAAATCATCAAAACTTCCTCAAGAAATGTCATGAACCTTTTCTGACCATTGATCTTTGCCACTGAGCCACTGAACATCCGTCAATTCATAATATATTCATCTGAATCTTTTCAAATTCAGACAAATAAGAATGTAACACCATAATCAACAAATGAATCAGTTAAGAATGCCTATCAGTAGCACGAAGCCACTGTGTGCAACAAATACACATTGGAAAGGAGCTTTTTGATGTTCACTCCCCCAAGTCTTCCATTCAATCATCGAATAACACAAGGTTAAACTATGAATGTTTAGACATAAAAACAAAATTTTCTGTGTGACTGTGCTTGTGTATGAAAGAATTAAGCATATGATTGCTTTTAATAGGCTAAAAATGTGTAAACCATTGAGACAATAACAGTAGTACACGGACTCAATTCTGCATGATCGAAGTACGAAGGTGAGGCAAATTTCCTTCTTTTTCAATATCTAGATTTTTCAAATGAAAATCAGATAGATTATATACTGCATCCCCATGAAAATATGAAACATCTCATTGTCGAGAAAAAGATGACTAGTTGGTGGGGTTTAAATCAAGAGTTGGCATGGGCTAGTTGCCTGTTTCAATGATGTTCACGAAAAAAATGTGAAGCAACAGTAATGTGGCTGCCCGACTCAGAAAAAGTTGGTGCAGAGTTTGATATTCTTTTACTCTGATCTCTCACCCTCTTTCTTTATAACATTGAGATCACTTCTAACCAAACTCTCTTTTCCATTTTTCCGTTCATCACACACCCACACTCATATATTGACTCCTCGCCACTCGATCACTCAAGATTAACTTCTTGGGTAGGAAACACTGGTTAACGTGAATCCATAGAAATTCTATTAAGTTCTCACACAATGAACCTATGTTATCCTATAAGCAAAGTGTTGCTCAATTGGTTTAACTTGAACAGTTAAAAAACAAAAATGAAATACATGTCAGATATGTGTATGCTCATGAAGATAATCATGAAGATTTGAACATTGTAATCATGAAAGATTCTCTCAAAACAAAGATATTGAAGGAATGAAATGAATGTAAACTCCTTATTTGAGAATCTGACAACGTAGAAAAAGATCAAATATGAATGATTTATCAATAAAAACTTAGGTCATGAAAAAGATCAATATTGTCTATACGAATCAAATATAGACATTCTTGAAAGAAACATTTTGAGTGAATCAATGCTTGAATATCAATGAAGTGAAAACGGGGTGTCTTACCATCGAAAATTAGTTTCAAATTTGAGACATGGTAAGAACTTAGTCAATAAAGTATTAAACCAGTGTGTATAAATACTTGACAGTATATGGAAAAGATAATACATAAGTATTAATCTTTGGAAACACATGGTTATAGTAACAAATATGAATATAGAATTCATAACTTCTCCTCAAATTATGTTTAACTAACCGTGTAAGAAAACATTTAAAAATCACACTTCTATTATTCATGAAACCTGTTTAAGAATCGAGAAGTGGTTTTAACGTTTAGAAACATGTTTTCATAGTTGAATGTCGTCCATCTTTCAAATATGTATGAGATTAAGGTTAGAATAATCCTTACGCTCAGCTTGAATCTTATAAAGTCAACTCAAAAGTCATGATTGATATGATCATGTAAGCTCCCCCTCAAAATCTGCATTAAGTCAAAAAGTCGTCAAAGTACAAAGTCTTATTCACAAACTTTATTGAAAAAATTAAAGACATAAAAGCAATAAAACTTATTAAGAACGAGTTCTGATCAGATGTAATCAGAAGTCAATGTCCTTACTCCCCCTAAAAATATGCATCATAAGATATGTCAGTGTAGGATATATGCAAAATTCCATAACTCCCTTAAAATGTAGATCATCTTATCTTTGTCTCACACTCCCCCTGAAAACATGAACAACCTTCAGTGCAGATATCTTTTAGATTAATCATAAAGGAATGAAGAAAAATAACAAAAAGAAACTATACTAGGTAACAACAGAATAAGTCTTGAGATTTAACATACCAAGTTTTGAAATGAGAAAATTAAATCTCTTTTCATCTAACGGCTTGGTGAATAAATCAGCAAGTTGATAATTTGTGTTTACAAATTAAAGTTAGATTGTACCTTTTTCGACATTATCTTTAATAAAATGATATCGCACGTTAATGTGCTTGGTTTTCGTATGTTGAACAGGATTTGAAGATATAGTGATAACGCTCTTTGAATCACAGTAAATCGGGATATTGTTGTACTTGAAACCATAATTTCGGAGTTGTGTTCGCATCCACATCACTTGAGAACATCAGCTAGCCGCAGCTGCGTATTCTACCTCACCTGTTGAAGTAGATACACACAGTTGTTCCTGTCAAGCATACAACTTGCATGATCTGCGTCTAAATACGCTATGAGCTCGAAACTAGTATCTTTAGGATACCACAAACCAAGATCTGCAGTTCCCTTCAGATACCTAAATATACGCTTAACCGTTGAAATATGGGATTCTTTAGGCAAAACATGATATCTAGCACACAAGCATGTAGAAAACATAATATCTGGCCGACTAGCCGTCAAAGACATTAAATAACCAATCATTCCTCTATAAGTTCTAACATCGACAGCTTTTCCCGAAATATCGGCTCCGATCTTAGTTCCAGGTGTCATCGGGGTACCAATCAGAGTATAATTTTCCATTTTAAATTTTCTCAGAATATCAGACATGTACTTCGCTTGATTTATGAAAATCCCTGTAGAAAATTGTCTGACTTGTAATCCGAGAAAGAAGTTCATCTTTCCCATCATACTCATCTGAAATCGTGACACCATGAGGTTTGAAAAATTCTTACAATACTTTGGATTAGTTGAACCAAATATGATGTCGTCCACATATATCTGAATTAAAACGATATCAACTTTCTCCTTTTTAATGAATAGAGTAGTATCGATTTTACCTTTAGAAAAGCCAGATTTGACTAAAAATTTGGATAAAACGTCATACCAGGCGCGAGGGGCTTGTTTTAAACCATAAAGAGCCTTGTCTAGAATGTAGACATGATCTGATTTATCATGATTGACAAAGCCTTCAGGCTGCGAGACATAGACTTCCTCCTTTAGAATGCCATTCAGAAAGGCAGTCTTCACATGCATTTGATAGACTGTGAAGTTCTTGGGTGCAACGTAGGCTAAAAAACATTTTGATTGCCTCTATACGCACAACTGGAGCATAAGTCTCGTTGTAATCTATATTTTCCTCTTGCCTATATCCTTTAGCAACAAGTCTTGCTTTGTTCCTTACCACAATACCATCCTCATCTTTCTTGTTTTTGAATACCCATTTCATACCAATGATTGTTTTTCCTTCAGGTCGGGGCACGAGTCTCCAGACTTTAAGCGCTTCGAATTGATTGAGCTCTTCTTGCATTGCAGTTATCCAATCTGAATCAGCAAGAGCTTCAGATACTCGTGTAGGCTCTATCTTACTTAGAAATGAATCATACATGCACTCGTTCATGGTTGCAGACCTAGTTTGCACCAGCTTGGATGGATCTCCAATGATTTAATGTAAGGGGTGCTCTTTGGTCCACTTATGTTCATGAGGGGGCGGATTAGATGTAGAATGATCATGTTGATCATCTAAGTATCCACTATCGTCTTCTTCTTGTAGGGGTTCAGTTGAGTTAACTGGTGCAGAAGTTTCAGTTGGTTGGACATTGGATGTCTGATGAGTAGGCATTGTCGTACATCCAACTGATTGTGTGACTTCTGGCTCGGCATTTTTTATTAGCAACTCCAACTGAGTAAGTAGGTGTTTGAACTTGAGTTTCTTACTGTGTGAGATCTAATGAGATCAAGATTGAATTGATTAAACAAGATTAACAAGGATAATTGGGGATTGAATCTGTAGTTTTATTCAACACTGAATGTAAACTACAAACTACCAACTACAGAGAGAATTCGTATGAGAGCTACATGGTTGCAATGAAAGTTACTTACAAAATAAACTAACAGACTCTATTTATACCCAATACCCTTGTACACACTAAAGCCCAACCCAAGTACAATACAAACTACAAATAGGATTACTTTACTAAACTTCTAAATAGAACATATTTATGTTCTAACATTCTCCTCCTAAGTTTTGTAAAGTAATCATCTAGTTCAGCTCAGCTTCAGCTCCTCTCCCCCTTGATTTCTTTAGAAAACTTAGCGTTGCTTAAATTTCAAAGCTCCTCTAGCTCCCCTTTGAAAGTAGCTCTTATCCTTGAAGATTCAACTTTAATATCAGATCTGATGTAGACCATAACCTCTACTGAGTGCACATAAAGACAACTTTTGACTTTTGTAAAACCAACACATTCATTATGCCCACAAGAATGATATGTGTTGAATTATGGAATGACAATCAAGTGCATCTTCAGTGTATAACATCTTATCTATCTTTGAACCTCGAATTGAAATACCATGGGTTAATGGACATCTGTGAATAATGTTGAGGTTATGGTTGGCTAGTAAAACTGTATGATGGTTTTATTTCCATGAGTAGGTGTCAACTTAAATTCGACATTT
This sequence comes from Arctium minus, assembly GCA_954870635.1. Classification (NCBI taxonomy): domain Eukaryota; kingdom Viridiplantae; phylum Streptophyta; class Magnoliopsida; order Asterales; family Asteraceae; genus Arctium; species Arctium minus. Next base: position 36,253,173 of record OX941087.1, on the reverse strand, counting down.
CAACTCTGGAATGAAATACCTGGTGGTACATCCATGTAGCAAATAGTTGTTTTGAGGATAGGTGTCGACCCTCGTTTTGGAGGACAGTGACCATTGAGGTGCTTCAGTGCACTTTTGTTGAAAATTGGGTATGGATGCAAGTTAAATGGTAACCTTAAGAGCATTAGATGATGGCGATTTAGAGATCGATCATTGATAAATCTGTAATCAATGAGGTTTCGCTGATTTGTCAATCAATGCTTGAATGCACAATGGGAGGTGAGTAACCGTGGAGTTTGGGGTGATCCGTTGTCTACGGATGTTGTGTCGTGCCAGCTTGAGGAATAGATCAAATGTTGTGACTGGATCGAACCAAGCTAGTTGTTAGAGAATTTCGTCATGGCAGGGACGATGAACCTTTCATGATATGGATTATTGGGAGATTGGGTGAAAATGTCGAGGTAAACCTTAAGTAGAAACCGATCATTAAGGAGACCTTAATTTGTCAAAAGTAGAAATATCGTTTAATGATAGCAGTGGATGATCGACCCAGCAATTTTATGCGAATTCCTTACCACTCGGGTAAAGTCAACCAGGTGGAGGATGCTTGGAATTAAAAGGAGTATGGGCAAGCGATGGTTAGATCATTTCTGCAAAGGTTGTTGTGTTTTTGAAGGCAAGATAAGAATGTAATGTAATTCCACGAAGGACGATTAGAATTATTTGAAGGTAAATTCACTTTGGGGTGTCCCTGACAGAAGTAGTTAACTAAGATCGTAAACTGCTTTTGAGGTGATAAGTGTGATTTAAGGTTGGGAGGCAACTGAGATATTGATGATAGGAAAATGATTCGATAAGGAATTTATATTCATTCAGTCATCGGTAAGTATATCGAATGTTGAGATCGAGTGTGTGGCGGCTTATTACGAGAAATTCAGTGGCAACCTTGACCGGGATATGATAGGGTTCGTACACGAGGAAAAGAATCGTGGAGGTACCCCTTATGGGATAGAAAACTAATTGATCTCGCTAATGCGACATTGGGTGTTTGGTCGGGGTCAGATTTCGAGGACGAAATCTCTTTTAAGGTTGGGAGGATTTTAACACCCCAAGAACTTATACCGAAGAGAAGGCGAAAGCGGCAACAATGTCCTGCGCGACACCCCACGTGACTCAAGTTGCACCGTGATCCGTGCGATGATCTGAACTCCAGAGGTCCGCACGAGACCATCCATGATAGGGCTCGCGCACGACCACTGTGTTTTTATGAAAGAGATAATCCGGCCTCCACCCCATTTTCTCTCAAAACCCTCAAAACTCCTCCCCTTTCTCTCCCAAAACGAACCCCATTCCCCCCAAATGAACTCTAACCCATTTTTGGGGGGGTTTTCTATTAAAACCATGTGATTCTCCTTCATCTAGCAAGTTGGGAACAAGAACCATCATCCTTCCATCTTCATCTTCTCCATCAAGCTTCTTAGGGTTTCACTTAACCCCTGTTTCCCCATTTTGAAGATTTGAAGTTTGTGGCTCGTTTTGGTGATCTAGAGGTATCTTGGTTGGTGGATTCAAGTTATGTTTAAGGTAAGCTTCTATTTTATTCATCTATGGAAATTAGGATTCTTGGTATAGATGAGATCTTCATGTAAAATGTTGGGGAAACGACTCTATATGGTTGAAAATAGATATTTATGGTTGGTAATTTATGGATCTAGGTTTTGGAAGTTTTGGCTTGGAGGATGCAATTTCTTCAAGGAAGATCTATGTAGGGTAAAATCTTTATTTAACCTTAATCTAGCAAGGTGAGTTCAAGTTAATTTGTGAAAACGTTGTACATGCCAAAAATGTCCATTTTGAAGTATTAAAATGTTTTAGTTGGTGTTATCAAATGTGTTGTTTATTTTGATGAAATTACATTTTGGGTACATTTGATTCTATAAATATCGTAAAATGCCATATTTGGGTTTTTGGGATATTTTGGTACGGAAATCATATTTATATGTTCTTTTGATGATTTATTAAATAAATAGAGGTCATTTGACGTAAATGTATTTTAGTGTATTTGGTGTTATAAACCGTGCGAAAAATATATATTATTAAGTTATGAAATACTTTGGAATTATAAATGGTATAATTTCATTTGGAAAACGACTCATTCCAACTCATGACGTTTTGTTTGAGTTATCCATGTCGGTGGAGCATGTTTTTGCATAAACATGGGTCATTTAAGTTTTATTGTATTTTATGACCTTTACAAATGATCAATTGGTTGGTTGAGCTTATGGCTCGGTTTTAACTCTGTTGGGTCTTGGAAACAATTTTCCGACTTTGATAGCTCACCGTAGAGCTTTGGTTATGATTTTCATCATTGCATCTTATTTGAGAATTACATGTTTTGGATGCGCTAGTTCATTCATTTGGAGTCATGTAATGTTTTAGACTGTAATGCAATGGATCCATAGGCATAAGAGTCAGTTTGAGTGGGATAAATATCCCCGTATTGTAACTTGAAATAGGCATGGGGTCTTCTGACCAATAATTGCAATTTTCTTGCGAACGGGCTTAACTGGGATGTTTTGGAATTCCAAGGTATAGACCCAGAGGGGTTGAACTTGATGAGTGCACGAAAATTCCAAGGTACAGACCTAGAGTGGTTGAACTTGATGATTATTCAAGCAATAGACATAGAGGTGTTGAGCTTGTTGGTTTGTTAGCTATAGACCTGGAAAGGTTGATGTTAACGAGTGTTTTATCCCTAAGTGATGCTCATATAACATACATATGTGGCATACTTTTGTGTTCCGTCACATTCAATGGAATCGGGTCTCCCCCGTCACCAAATGGTGGATTTTAGATATACTCTTTGGAAACAAAGATTATCTACGATTTGACGCTCTCGGTGTTGTTAATGTGTAATTTAATTATTTTGGGGTGTCGTATATTATCCATGATTTTGGTGACATTTTATATATGAATCTTTATCCGTGATTTATAGTTTGTGCATCACATCTTATTAGTGTTTTCGGAAGTTTGGGATGTTAAAGTCTTAATCAACGTTTTCCTTATTTGGGAATTTAATCATGATGCACGCTTTGGGCGAGGTTGGGGTTTGAGTTTATATTTTAAAGAAATATTTCATATCGAGGTTTTCATCACAAAACTTGTGGGTTTTGGAAGGCGATGGCTTTCATATTTAACGTATGAGATTTTTAATAATCGTGATTTAGATTACATACTTTCAGTTTAACGATTTATATATACTTATGGTGAAAACTCTTGAACTCACTAGGCGTTAGCCTAACTTTTTTATTTGTCGGCATGTGCAACAGGTTTTGGTTGGGATTAGTGTTAGTAACACTGTGAAGGGAGGAATGCTAGTAGTAGGCTCGATGGGCGAATAGCTTGTTGAAGTCTTTCGCATTTGTTTTGGGAAGAGCAATGTGGATTTGAGTTTAGTAACACCCAACTTCGGTTTAGTCCTTGCATATTATTGGAGTTTGTATTTGTTGAGGTTATTTATCGAATTTTATATTTGAGGCGTATTGAGTTTTGATTTGTAGGAAGATGTGTTGTCTTTTTGGATGTCATGTCGAAAATTTTCATTAGTTGTTCTTACCAAATTTGATGGTGTTACACTGATCATCTGAGCATGCATGCACTTCCACAATATCATTCAATCGAGGGGCCCAGGGATATTACTTTCGACATACAAGAGGAACAAATCCTATCTTGATCCATCCCAGTCCTACTAAGTGATGCGCGATGTACCCAACAACAGTTCTATCAGTCAGTTACGGACTAATTAGATTCAGTTTTCAAAGTACACCACTCACACAAAGCAAACTTCATGATCTCAAGGAAAATGACTAATTGTCAATGACCACATGAGAACTGTTTATGATACTCATTTGACATCCAATGAAACGTTCTCATACCCATATGTGCATTATGTATCTCCATACGAATCCCTGCATATACTAGTCATAGCGTAATAATTCAACCCAAACCCGAACTAATACTTGACTAGAGACATTTTAGAATACATTATTCCAAGGTTATTTTTATGTTTAGATATAACAAAGAATATGTTATAGACATAATAATTGGGCAATCCCTCTTATTTATTAATTAATAATAATCTTGACACAATGTCCAAACATAATCATCTAATTATTGGCTTTTGGGCATATACACTAAGGGGGAGTTTGGTTTGCAGAATTTGATGGAATCTGGTGGAATTGGAATGTTAAATTCCTTTGACCAGATTCCATTCCTTTGTTTGGTTCAAGTTTTTCAATAGAATGGAATCTACCAATTCCATTAAATTCCATAGATAACTGGATTTAACATTCCATCCTAAAAGCCATGGATTTCAATGGAATGGAATGTGGTATTTCTTTAATTCCAAAAATACCCTCACTCCAAATAAACCCTACTCTTTCTTTTCTCACAATTCACAGCCGACGTTTCTGCAGGTTCGAACTCGTCATAAAAATACTCTCTCAATCGTCTTCTCTATTATCGACTTCGACCCCTGGACGTTTTCTGCAGGTTCGAACTCGAATCATCTTCTCCATTCAGCGCGCAGGTTATCTCTCTCTCTCTCTCTCTATGTATCTCTTCTTCAATTTGATTTCTCTATTTGGATTTGGTAGTCGATTTTATTCAAATCGATTTGGTAATCGATTTTTGAAAGCTACTGGGTTCTGAAAATCGATTACAATAGTCGATTTGGTAGTCGATTTGGTAGTCGATTTATGAAAGATGTTGGGTTCTGTAAATCGATTTGGTAATGTTCACAGTCGATCGAAATCGATTTGGTAAATAAAATGTTGGGTTCTGCAAATCGATTTTCATGTTTGAAGGAAAATCGATTTGGTAAATAAAATGTAGATCGATTGACAGGCCCAGGATTGTTGTGAGAACCATTATGTATCTTTGAATTACATTTTCTTCTCCACAGGCCCAAGATTGTTGGTTGATGTTCCAAGGGACAAGAACATAACAGGTACTTGTTCAATTCTATTTGTTTTCCTTTAATCTGAAATTCTAGATGTCAATCAATCACACATTGGTGATACTTCTGTCTTAATTGCTTCATGCTTCTTTATGTATGAATATGAGCAATCTTCAACTAATTTTATGACATTGCCTTGCATAGAAGTTTCCACTGAAGCATAGGTATGCCATTTCATAAATTTAATTGGTTTAACATATTGCATTGCATTCATTCCTACTCTTTTATGTTTTGGTCAAAGGGGTTGTTTTTTATAATTCTAAAATTTATAAATTTTCCTAACATTAATCACCAAAATTCTGCCATTGATAAAATTGCCAGTGGTGCCGTCCTCTATCCAAAAAAAAAGTTTTGCCATTCTTTGTACTTGTTGTGAAGTTTGATGTAGCTGCAGTTTCTTCCTCCAAACTGGAGATATTCAGATGAATTTGGAAGTTTTAAAAGTAGTCCCTATGCGTTTGGTACACGGTACAGGATAGAACAAACGTTTGATACGACAATAAGACTTGGACATGACATGCCAGAGTGTTTTTTTGTCCCACCAAAATTGGTGGAACAAAAATTAAGGAGATGGGACAATATTGGTAAATTACTAAAGTACCCACATCAGATTAAAATCCTAAAAACCTGCATTTAATAGTATGGTTATGCATACTAGACCAACAATTGTAATAAATATATCACACATCAGGAGTTATTAATCTGACTTGTTATTGTTGTTCCAAAGCACATAAAAGATATCATCTCACTATTGAGGAAATTGACACATGTTTGTGTGATTTGTAAGTAGACCAAATAGCAATTAGTTGAGAGAAAATTGGTGTTCACTTCTGGGTAGGCTTTATGGTTGGATAATTAGGCTCCAAAAATCTAATGCTTGCATTTCAATTTGCTTTTTTTTTTAAATTTATTTATTAATCTACATAAATGATTATTTCTAGACTTTAGATATTGAAATATTTATATTAACCCAATTTGTTCGAAAAACGGTTTTGTTTGTTTGTGTTGCAAATATTTGATCCAAGTTTCTATACATAAAACGAAGTTAAGTTAAATCGATTGTATTTGTATCTGAATATGAAGCAAGTGACACAAACATGCGGCAAAATAGTCATGTTGCAGACATTTGGAACAGACATTTGGAACAGGCATTGAACAGATAAAATAGTCATGTTGCAAAATAGTCATGTTTTACATATTATAATGTTAAGAATTGATGAATTGATTTTTAAGGTTTTTTATTTCTTTTGCCATACTAGGTACATAAAGAGGCTTCGAAATGGAGAAACAAACCATTTCCTCATTATGAAGACTTGTCTTATGTTTTCGGAAAGGATCGTGCTCATGGCAATCAAGCGAGAGACTATGTTGGGCTAGATGAACATATTGCCATGGAAGATAGCGAGATGCCAAGTGAAGGACAACAATCTGATGAAAACATGGAGTCTCCGACAGTAGATAGCCAAATACTGAGTCAAGAGATTACATCTAAAGGTAGTAGGAAGCGCAATAGGCGAAGTGATCCTCTTGTTGATGCAATAAAGAATGTTGTTGTCATACTTGGAGATAGAATTGGAAGCGCATCGAAAGAATTGGTGAAAGTTGAGGCGGAGGTACATGAAAAGAAGTCCATCGTTGGTCCTGAACTTGCCAAAATGGATCTTACTTCATTCGAAAGGTTTACGACACTGAGGAAAATAACTGTTGGGTCTGAAATATGCTAAGTCTGGATAGTGCTGCTGAGATTTGAAGATTACTACTTCTGAAGACATTAGTACTGCTACTTGAAGAAATTACTACTGCTAGTAGTATTAGTACTGCTTGAAAGGTTAGTACTGCTAGAAGAACAGTTAGTACTGCTTGGAGAGTTAGTACTACAAGATGGAAGCTACTGCTAGCATGTTAGTACTGCTGATAATAAGAAGATACTGCTAGAAGAATTAATGCTGCTGATGTTGATATGGGTGGTTTGTTACTTGAAGCTAAAGACAAGGAGCTGAAGATAATTATGGAATGGATGTTGAAGATCAATGTTTCTTTAATAATTATCTTGTAATCTGTTTTAAATATATAGTCTAGAAGTCTTAGTTTATTGAATAGACATACGTCTTTTGTTTTAAAGAGAATTAGCCTCAAGATTCTTAGTGATCCTTTCATTAGAGAAGTTTTGAACGTCTGTTGAGCATGTTCAACAGATTGAGTCTTTGGTTGTAATCATCAGGTTAATTCAATACAACTTGTGATTTGAATTCATATAATGTTCCATTAATTTCTTGTTAAAGTGTTATTCCGCAACTTCTTTAACAAAGTTTCTGAGTGTTTATTTAAATTCTTGTTTTGAATTTCGATCCTGACAAGTGGTATCAGAGCATTAGGAACTCAGAAATCAACAATCATCATGGACGGATCAAACGACAGTGTTCTTGTTTCAAAGGTTCCCATGCTCAAACCTAATGAGTTTGACATGTGGAAAATCAGGATCAGACAGTATATACTTCTTACAGACTACTCAATATGGGACATCATTGAGAATGGTCCCTCCAATGTAGGAGATATGGGAGCAGATGGAAAGAGACCTCCACCAAAGACTGATGGAGAAAGAAAGATGAGGCAGACTGAGATGAAAGCCTTGAGCACTCTGCTCTTGGCAATTCCTAATGAATATCAACATCAATTTTGCAACTGTGTTGATGCCAAAATCTTGTGGAATGCTTTGGAGAAGAGATTTTCAGGTACCAAAAGCACTAAGAGAAATCAGAAAGCAATTCTCAAGCAACAATATGAAAATTTTATGTATACAAAGAATGAGTCTATGACTCAAACCTTTGATAGATTCAACAAGTTGATTGGAGAATTGGCCACTGTTGGTGTCAAGATGGACCAGGATGATGTCAACAGAAAGTTTCTAAGATCTCTTGGTGAAGAATGGATAATGTATACAGTATCCTTCAGGCAGAATGATAATCTGGAGGATAAGGAACTTGATGACCTCTACAATTACCTCAGGGTGTTTGAAGCAGAGGTTGAATCAAAGAAGAAGCCCTCTGGATATTATCACAATGTTGCACTTCTATCATCTACTACTGATTCTTCTGCTAATACAGAATCAGTTAGTATTACTTATGGCTCAAAACAGGATGGACCCAATGACTCTGTTTTGGAAGCTTTCCTTGCTAGTCATGCTAAATCTTCTCTTATTAATGATGATCTAGAGCAGATCAATGTTGATGATCTTGAAGAGATGGACATCAAGTGGAAAATGGATATGCTCACCATGAGAATCAAAATATTCATTAAAAGAACAGGAAGAAACAACTTTGCCATGAGAAGAGAAGATGGTGCTGGATTTGACAAATCCAAGGTGGAATGCTACGAGTGTCATAAACTGGGGCACTTTGCAAGAGAATGCAGAGGAGGAATTTCTCAACAGCATGGGAGCAACAATCAACAAATAAAGTCCACAAACTACAACAACAACAATAGGAACTCATCCCAAGCACGTGTCTCACAAGATGGAATGGGATTTGATTGGAGTGATCAAGCAGATGAGGCAATCCAGAATCAAGCATTGATGGCTGAGGTTTCAGAGTCTTCAAGCACAACAATCCCAACAGAGATAAAATCTAAACTTTGCTCTAAAGTCTGTCTTGAAACTGTTAAGAAGTACAAGGATCACAATCAGAGCATGTGTGATGATCTTAAAAGGTTGGAGAAACATAGGAGAGAGTCTAGTTTGATCATTGTGAATTTTGAAGAACAGATCAAGGCATATCAGGCCAATGAACTTCAACATTCATATGATCACAACTATTGGAAGTGGGAGAAGAAGGAGTTAGAAATTAAGCTAGAGAAGGCTAGAGAGGAATGTGAGAATGTTAGGAGTGAATTTGAGAATGCCAAATTAGACATTGAGAAATTTTCCAACGCCTCTAAAGCAATGGACACTTTACTCAAATATCAAGTTCATGACAAACTGAAGAGAGGTATAGGCTACAACAACACCCCTCCACCCTACAATAACAACTATATTCCACGCACCTCAAACCTCTTAGAAAGACAAGATAAGAAGGACTTACCTGCAGGAGCCACAGAAGTAGATCCACTAGACAAAGTAGTGGTTGAGGTAGAGTCTAAAGAAGAGAACACTGAGGATAAGAATAAGGAAGACCAGAAAGAAATTCCCCTAGAAAACCATATTCTTACAAATGAGAGGGGGGGGTAAACCATTTGTCAAGAGTGAGAAAGTGGAGATGTCTAAGATAGGGAAAGAGAATGTTAAGAGTGAGAAAGCTGAGACCTCTAGGAAAGAGAAAGAAAAGGTACAGGGAGTTCACTATATGCAAACTACTATTGTAAATCCCTGTACTTGTCAACAGATCAAGCCCCATCAACATGATAAAATAAGGGGAAATCAGATAAACAGAAATAACCAGTGGGCTCAAAAACAAGGAATTGATCTAAGCAAAATCAATAGACCAAAGCCATGTTTTATTTGTGGCAAGTTGAATCATTTATCCAAACACTGTTATTTCAATCCTATTAACCAAAGAATTACTTTTCAAAGACAAATACGAAATTCTGTTGGTTATAGGAAGCAATCAAGACAATCAAGGAACCACATGGCTGATAATGTGAGAACAGCACCAATGAAATCTCATATTCAGAATAAGTTTGCTAAATCAAAATAAAATACTCCAAGCAAATCAAGGAGTAACTCAAAGTTAGTACTGCTATCTCAAATAGTACTGCTAACAGAAATAGTGCTGCTGATAGCAATAATACTGCTAACCAAGTTAGTACTGCTAACAAGGATAGTACTGCTACCAGTGTTAATACTGTCAAGCCTATAATTATGACAAAGTATTCCAGCCATGAGATTCCTAATTCTGATCATCTCATCAAGACCAAACTTTCTGAGCATGAGTATGTTGATGAGAAAGGGCAACCTAAGACCATTTTGGCTTGGGTTCCCTCAAGACACTAACTGTTTTATCTTATGTGCAGGGCAATCAACAGCTCAAGAGGAAGAGCATTTGGCATGTAGATAGTGGTTGCTCTAGGCACATGACAAGTAACATGGACTGCCTTCAAATTTTCAAAAGGTTTGATGGAGGATGTGTTGCTTTTGGTGACAATCCAGTAGGAGGTAAGATAAGTGGTAAAGGTATGGTTTCAAAAGGTAAGATGACTTTTGAAGATGTTTACTATGTTGAGCAATTGAGATACAACCTGTTAAGTGTATCACAGGTTTGTGACAAGAAACATAGTATATTATTTAGTGATACTGAATGTATTATCCTTGCTCCAGGATTCAAGGTAGTTGATGAAAATATGATACTACTTAGAACTCCTAGAAAGGACAATGTTTATTGTTTGGACTTAGAGAGTGTTTCATCTGATTCATCACTAAACTGTCTGTTTTCAAAAGCTTCTTTAGATGAATCATCTCTTTGGCATAGAAGGATGTGTCACATGAATGGATTTTCAGGAATAAGAAAGATGAGAGAGGGATAGTGATAAAGAATAAGGCCAGACTTGTGGCACAAGGGTACACACAAGAAGAGGGGATAGAATATGAAGAAGTGTTTGCACCAGTAGCCAGAATTGAGGCAATTAGGTTGTTTCTAGCCTATACTTCTTTCATGAAGTTCAGAGTATATCAGATGGATGTTAAGAGTGCATTCCTGTATGGGAAAATTGATGAAGAAGTGTATGTTTGTCAGCCTCCAGGGTTTGAGAATCCTAACTTTCCTAACAAAGTATACAAATTAAAGAAGGCACTCTATGGGCTACATCAAGCACCAAGAGCATGGTATGACACTCTGTCTACCTATCTCTTGGATAATGATTATGAAAGGGGAATCATTGACAAAACCCTTTTCATTCAAAGTAAGAAGAAGAACATCCTGCTTGTACAAATCTATGTGGATGATATCATCTTTGGATCCACAACAGATCATATGTGCAAGGAGTTTGAGGAGTTAATGCACAAAAGATTCCAGATGAGCTCTATGGGTGAACTCACATTCTTCCTTGGACTACAGGTTAAACAGGAGAAAGATGGCATTTTCATAAGTCAATCCAAGTATGTGCAGGATATACTTACAAAGTTTGGATTTTCAGAAGCAAAGCCTGCAAGCACACCTATGGAAACACACAAACAGATCACTGCAGATCTTGAGGGGGAGGATGTGGATGTTCATCATTATAGATCCATGATAGGCTCCCTCATGTATCTAACAGCTTCAAGACCAGACATTATGTTTGTTGTATGTGTGTGTGCCAGATTTCAAGTGAGGCCTAAGCAATCTCACTTTCAAGCAGTCAAAAGGATCTTCAGATATCTCAAAGGACAACCTAGGTTGGGTCTTTGGTATCCTCATGACTCACTATTTGATCTGCTTGCATATTCTGATAGTGATTTGGGTGGTGCAAACTTGGATAGAAAGTCTACATCAGGAGGATGTCAGTTTTTGGGTGCAAGGCTAGTTTCATGGCAGTGTAAAAAGCAAACCACAGTGTCCACCTCTATAACAGAAGCAGAGTATATAGCTGTTGCAAGCTGTTGCTCACAAGTGTTATGGATTCAGAATCAGATGTTGGACTATGGTTTTACTTTTCTTCACACTCCCATCTTCATTGATAACAACAGTGCTATAAGCATTGTTCATAATCCAGTAAAGCACTCAAAAACCAAGCATATAGAAATCAGGTACCATTTTATTAGAGATTGCAATGAAAAGAAGTTAATCCAGGTTTTGAAAGTACACACTAGTAACCAATTTGCTGATCTATTCACCAAAGCTTTTGATGTGGGTAGATTCACATTCTTGGTCACAAGTGTGGGCATGATAAACACTGAATAAGCCTCTTTTAAAAAAAAAATCATATACCATTTCTGTATAGATTCTTCAATGTTTACTTTCTCATATTTCATTGTGCTGCTAACCATATGTGTTTAAGTGTTTCAGCTTGCTTTGATGATTAGATACTTGGTACTTCTGGTTAAGTTAATACTGCTCTCACTATTACTCCTGCTGACAGTTCAAATATGGTTAAGTATGGTTACTACTGCTAGGTGGTTTATACTGCTAGTGCAACGTTACTACTGCTTGCCATATTTCTTCTACCAAACAGTGTTAATACTGCTGGTATGTGTTACTACTGCTGCTATGTGTTATTACTGCGGGTATGTGTTAATGCTGCTAGGGTACTTAGTACTGCTTTTAACTGAATCCCTTACCCTATAAATACCCTCTCTAACCGCCAAAAACCCTAACGGCTCTTTGAATTTCCATTGAATTTTCATCCTCTCTCTCTCTCTAGAATTCTTGATTACCAGTGTGTAAACCCTAGCTTTGATTCGAATCCTAGTCTCGATCAAAAAGATGGCAGCACTTGATTTCTTTGATGACCACAATGAGCTTGCAATGCTACAAAAACCCAAACAAGCTGAGGGTTTTCATGAAATTGTGGATTTCTTAACAACATCACATATTGCCTATGCGCTAACTGTAAATCCTACCATCTATGTGAAACATATGCGACAGTTCTGGGCAAATGCATCAATTCAGACTGTTGATGGCAATCAGTTCATTCAATCACGGGTCTGTGATAAACCTATCACAATCACAGAAGGCTGCATACGCACTCATCTTCATCTAGATGATGCCTCAGGTATTTCTACTCTCTCAAAGGAAGATCTATTTCAAGAAATTGGTAGAATGGGGTATGAAGGTCCTACTGAGGTTTAAAAGTTTTTCAAAAGAAAATTTTCACCTCAGTGGAGATTCTTTGTTCATACTCTTCAACATTGTCTATCTCGCAAGACAACTGGATGGAGTGAGTTTAGCAGTACAATAGCCTATGCTCTTGTATGCTTAACTACCTCCAGAAAGTTCAATTTTTCCCACATGATTTTAAATGATTTGTTGTCAAACTTGGATACCAAAACCAAAACCAAAAGATTTTTTATGTATCCAAGGTTTGTACAAGAGGTACTAAACATGGAATTGACGGATTTACCCTCTTTTAAAGAGGTATATGTACCTAAACCTTCCAAAGGGAAGGTATTTTCCAATATGAGAAGGACTAGTAAGGACTTTTCTGGAAAAGACACACCATTGTTCTCTACAATGATGGTTGTGTCCCACCCACATGGTGAGGCATCAGGGTCACAGCCCATATCTGACCAACCCACTGATGACCTACCCACACCATTCACTTCAAATGTTCTTCCACAGATCCTTGTTGATAAGCCAATTCCCCCAATCACTCAAAAATATACAAAGAAAAGGGTACAGAAGGTTCCTTCCCTTCATGTATCTACACCCCAAAAGCCTACAAGCCCTCTGATGAAGCATTCTCCATCAGAGAATATCCAAAGGGAATCCACAGGGGTGTCTCCCAACCCCGAGAAGGTGCTCTCTCAGGAGAAGGATGAGCATGTGGGCAGCAAGGCTCACACTACTGATTCTGCACAAGGTGTGGGTCAGGACAGTGTGAACATGGCTAAGACCTTCCCCACGGAAACTTTGGATGAGCAATCATCTAAGGGACCCAGGTGCCAAGAAACCAAGGGGGTAGTAGGTGCTTCTGCTAGGCAGAAGGCCTCTACTAAAAGATCCCATGATCCTTCACGAGTGGTAAACACACCTAAAGGAGGTGAGGACAGATATAACTATGAGGAATTGATGGACACCATTGGCAATGTAAACTTGGATGTACTCAATCAGGGTTTGGAGATAAAGGCGTTGAAAAAGGTGATCATTTCTCAACAGGGGCAGATAGACAAACTCAAGAAGATGGTGCTTAATTTGGTGCCCAAAAAGAAGAGAAAGCAATTTGTCTTGAAGAAAAGGGGAAGTGCTCATGATGCTTCCAAAAAGGGGGAGAATCAAGAAGCTGAAGTTGAGAAGGAGAGTTCAGTTGGTATGGAATTTCAATTTGAGGGGGAGATGGGTGGTGAAGCTGAAAAGAATGCTGAGGTGAATAAGAAGGATCAAGGTGTGAAAGCAGAAAAAACAGTTGTGAAAGAAGCAGTAACTCAGCCAGCAGCAGTAACTGAAGAAGCAGCAGTAACTACTGAACCAGAAGTAGAAATTGCTAAAGTAGTAGAAACAAAGAAAGCAGCAGCAGAAACAGGAATGTCTATGGAAGAAATTGAGATTGCAAAGACTTTGGTTAAGGCAAAGAATGACACTCCTAAGGATACTCAAAAGGCTAAGGGAGTGGTGATTAAAGAAGGAGGCTCAGAGAAGAGAAAGAAAGAGATCAGTGGGACAAAGGCCAAGAAGAAAGGGAAAGAAAAGATGGTTGAGCCTGTGAAACCATTAAAGAAGCAGAAGCAAATGGAATTAGATGCAGAATTGGCCAAGAAAATGCAAGAAGAGTTAACTACAGAAGCTCTTTCTTTGAAAGTAGCAAAGGAGTTGAATGCACAGTTTGAGAAGGAGTTTGAAAAGGAGGATGAGATCCAAAAGGCCAAAGACAGAAAGCTTGCAATGGATTTGGAAACAAGGCTTAATGAAGAATACCAGAAGAGTTTGAAGATTGCTGCAAAGAGGGTTACAATGAAAGCAACTAGACAAAGGTAGCCTTCAAAGAAATCAACAAGACAAAGACAGCCTTCAAAGACCTTTCTATCTACACAGGAAAGAAGAAAGATGATAAACTTCTTGAAAGGATCTGTTGGAGTTCCTGAAGGGATGTTTACTAAAATGTCTTTTAGCAGGATAGAGGATTTGTACAAAAAGGAGATGGCCAAGCTGCAAGGAGATCTCAATCAGAGAGTTGAATTTGAAAGAAAGATGAAAGAAAGACATGATCTAAACATTCAACAGCCTTTTCCTGACAGTGAAGAAGGCACCCCCTCTAAAGAAAAGGAAGAAGTTAAGAAGGAAGAAACTCTAGCTCAGAAGATTGGAGCTGTAAAGAGAATGAAGTCAATTGCTACAAAGACAAAGTCAAAAAGGACAAGAACTGAGGAAGGTGAGAAAGAGCAGGGCAGTGAAAGAATGGAAGTTGAATCATCAAGAACTCCAGATGCACCTTCTGTGCCTGCTACTCCAGTCAGTTCCATGCTTCCAAAGATTATATTTTGGGATGTATGTGTGGAAAAAGACAAGCACTTTCTCAGGATCAAAAGAGCAAATAACAGATTTGAGATCTATACAAGTTTTCATCAATTCATGCAACAGTGCTCAAGAAGTGACTTGGAAGAAATGTATTCTGTTGGGATGAAGTTGTATGAAGACAGGATTCAGCAAGGAGCTCAGGATGATACAAGGCTGATCATGGACTGGATATGTCTTATGTTTGAACCTGACAGAATACAACTTGAAAAGCAGAATGTTGAGATGGCGTTTGCTAAAGCAATGTGGAGTTTATGCTTTGTTTATGTCAAAGGCAAAGATAGAGTATTATCTGGTGGAAAAGAACTATAAACATGATGTGATCAGATTGAATGGTATGCTGCAATTAAAGTTGAGTGGTGGAAGAAGATCAGAAATGGAGAAGGATCTAATCCAGTTACTCAAAGAGAAGAATCCACAAGTGTAGCATAAACCACAAGAGCAGCAGAATCAAGCAGAGTATGTTGAAACTCAAGAGCAGAGCCAAGAGCAATGAAGTCAATAACCTCTAGAACAGCAAAGTCAATCTGATGAGCAGTTTGATTTGTACTTAACAGTGACAGAAGATGAACCATTGAAAATTGATCTTATCTCAGTGAAAGCTCCAGAAATCATTCAGTGGGATACTATGGTGGATAAAGGCACAGAATTCTACAGGATCAAAAGAATGGATGGCAAGTATGAGGTATATTCAACATGGGATAAGATCATCAGAAGTTGTACCAGATCTGATTTGGAAGATATGTACAGGGTTGGATTGAAATCATATGGTGACTTGTTGAAAGGAGCAAGGATGAGTTTAACAAAGATGGCTCTGGAGTTTTTGTGTATGATGTTTGACCCTGAAAAAGTTGAATATCTTATCAAAGACTTGCATCACAGAGAAGGATTTAACAGCATTGATCATTGGATGCTTGTTGAAAAATCTGGAGTTTATGTCATAACTATTGACAACAGATTTCATGAGTACTATCTGGTTGATAAGGTGTATGATCACAGCAAAGAAAAGTTGCAGGGGATGATGAAGGCTAAGTTGGTATGCACTAAAGGTTCAGAGATGGCAAGAATTGTGATTAGAAGAACAATCAATCAATATGCAGGATTGGATCCTAATCTGGGAAATTGAGCAGTAATTTTGAAAGCATCATGAAGACCTTATTCTGAAGAACTTAACTTCTTGTTTTCAAAAGTTAAGTTAGGGGGAGATTGTTGGGTCTGAAATATGCTAAGTCTGGATAGTGCTGCTAAGATTTGAAGATTACTACTTCTGAAGACATTAGTACTGCTACTTGAAAAATTACTACTGCTAGTAGTATTAGTACTGCTTGAAGGGTTAGTACTGCTAGAAGAACAGTTAGTACTGCTTGGAGAGTTAGTACCGCAAGATGGAAGCTACTGCTAGCATGTTAGTACTGCTGATAATAAGAAGATACTGCTAGAAGAATTAATGCTGCTGATGTTGATAAGGATGGTTTGTTACTTGAAGCTAAAGACAAGGAGCTGAAGATAATTATGGAATGGATGCTGAAGATCAATGTTTCTTTAATAATTATCTTGTAATCTGTTTTAAATATATAGTCTAGAAGTCTTAGTTTATTAAATAGACATATGTCTTTTGTTTTAAAGAGAATTAGCCTCAAGATTCCTAGTGATCCTTTCATTAGAGAAGTTTTGAACGTCTGTTGAGCTTGTTCAACAGATTGAGGCTTTGGTTGTAATCATCAGGTTAATTCAATACAACTTGTGATTTGAATTCATATAATGTTCCAGTAATTTCTTGTTAAAGTGTTATTCCGCAACCTCTTTAACAAAGTTTCTGAGTGTTTATTTAAATTCTTGTTTTGAATTTCGATCCTGACAATAACACATGATCCTGAAGCCGTGTTATGTTTTTGGAACTATGAAGGAGAAGCTCGAGAAGAGTTTGTGAGGTTTATGTTGCGAGAATGATTGCTTGGTTATCAATGATTTTTGGACATGTATTGGTGAATATGCTTTTATATTTTGGTGGTATGTAAGTATTTTGAACATGTATTTGGTTGCATGTAAGTATTTTGGACATGTATTTGGTGGCATGTAAGTATTTTAGAACATGTAGTTAGTGGCATGTAAGTATTTTGGGATATGTATTTGGTGGCATATAAGTATTTTGGAACAATTTTAATACCGATCTAATAACGTCATTTGGTTTATTGTTATGTTTGGGTTGTGTATTTCAAATTTTTTACACATTAAAGTACTTAATAATTATTTTATTGAAGTATTTTTAGTTAAAAAAATAAAGTATTTAATGACTATTTTATTAAAGCAATTTTTGTTTAAAAAAATTAAAATAATGAAAAGGGGTATTTTGGTCATTTACCAAAATTTCATTCCAATTCTGAAGCTACAATCTGTGAACCAAACAGACAGATTTCAATTCCTTTAACAGATTTCATTCCAATTCTAACAACCAAACAGGTGGTCAAACCTGACAACATTTCATTCCAATTCCTTTAAAGTCAAATTCCTTTGACAGATTTCATTTCATTCAAAAACATTTTGCGAACCAAACGTCCCCTAACAGGTTTGCCATTAAAACTTCCATTTTGTTAGTAAAAAAAAACCATCAGTGACAAATCTAAATCGAACGACAAGTAACACGTCGTCGTCTCCACGGTATCCACGTGGAACGCTTGAACCTTTTCTTGTCGTACGTAAAGAGGAGATTGCTTGTGTTTGTGATGCTAGCTAGACACAGAAAACGAGTGGGTTCTAAGTTGGAGAAAATGTTTTCCTACAACTACGGTTTTTCAAAACTTAACAAAATAATCATTTAATCCCTTTATATATTACGAGAGTTTTAGACATATTGAACTGATCCATACATGGTATTTGAAACCATATCCCTCTCATTGTTTATAATTTAATCCAATTAAATTATAAGTAATAATATATCTCTCTTTTACTATTTAATTAATCGTAATTTAATTAAATTAGATTATAACTAAATCCATTAATAATTAAACCTTTTAGTTATTTCATTCTTTTTATTCGAAAGAATATTTATGTGTGACCAATTGAGACCTTATCATGTTAGCAATAATTATAAATTATATTTATAATTATAAATAAAAATAAAA
Organism: Arctium minus; assembly: GCA_954870635.1. NCBI lineage: Eukaryota > Viridiplantae > Streptophyta > Magnoliopsida > Asterales > Asteraceae > Arctium > Arctium minus. Next base: position 36,234,922 of record OX941087.1, on the reverse strand, counting down.
AAACAGCATCTAACAATATATTATTGTGGCTCAAATGAAAAGGACTAATTGATTCGGGCCATCACAATGTACAAACAAAAATGCCCAAATATGAACACGAGACAAATGTCGATATCGTCTATCTGAACATGTAAGTATTTCTTCAATCTCATTATGTCAAGGGGCACAAAAACACTACTCGTCAAGAGGAGGGACAATCATATATCTGATAATGCAAGTATCATCTCATGGTATTATCACACACCCAATGATTATTCTATCTCTCTGTTACGGTGTAAATATATAGAACTAGCATCAAAGTGTATGAGTCAACCATAGCAGACTTCAATATCATCAAGTCAAATGATATTGTATGATATCTCATGCAATCTTCTCATAGTGAATCACATCTGGTGCATAAGATCCTCATCTTGTACCCATATATGGATTGTATATATCTTCATATCAATCCCTACATATACCAGTTGTTGTCATATTACTTCAAACTTAGGCCCGAAGTTATATTCCACTAAGGGGCTGTTCGGTAACAGCTTAATGAGCTATATAACAGGTATGGCTGATTCGCACAGCCATACCTAGCTGTTCGGTAGGAGCTTATTCGCTCAGACGATGGTTGATTCGCTCAGCTACAAAAACCATGTCACATAGACTCAGCCATTAAATTCCTTTAATTTCCCCCAACTACCCTTCTCTTCTTCCCAACCTCCAGATTACACCATCGACCCATCTGCTTCCTTTCTTCCTCCTTCTCTGGTTTGCCCTAAAAAACCCTCTCGGTCTCCATCTTCTTTCTATGGTTGATAGGTTTCTTGAAAGTTTTTTTTTTCACAATGAAGAAGAAGCAACCTGCTGGATTGTCACCCTTTCGATTTCCATCTTCTTCAATTCTCACCCCCTGGAATGAAGCTCGATCTGCTGGATTGTTGGTTTTTTTTTCACATGAAGAAGAAGAAGCAACCTGCTGGATTGTCACCCTCTCGATCTCCATCTTCTTCGATTCTCACCCTCTGGAATGAAGCTCTATCTGCTGGATTGTTGGGTTTTTCTTTTCACATTAAGAAGAAGAAGCAACCAGTTCGATTGTCACCCTCTCGATCTCCATCTTCTTCGATTCTCACCCCTTGGAATGAAGCTCAATCTACTGGATTGTTGGGTTTTTTTCACATGAAGATGAAGAAGCAACTATTTTGAAAGTGGGTTTAGGTGTCTTTGAAAATGGGTTTGCTCAGATTGATAAAGTAGAAGAAAAAGCAACCTATTTTGAAAGTGGGTTTGGTCACATTGATTGGTTTCTTTTCATTATTTTAAAAGTGGGTTTGTTCACATATATTTTGTTGTAATAAATCTTGTTAGTTTTAAAAATGCTTAAATTGTTTTTATTTTATTTTATATAATCTAGGGGTAAAATGGTCATTTCTGACATTCAGACTGTTTATTCAGCACAACAACCGAACAACAACTTATCTGTTAATACCCAGACAACTATATCCATACAGACAGCTATATCCATACAGGTCTTAACAGAAAATGAACCGAACAGCCCCTAAGGATCTAGAATATATTATTATGAGGTTATTATTATTTAGATAGTAAGGTCATTTCTTAGCATGTTAAATGTAAGAATTTGAATAGGACCCCAAAAGTTTTGGGGACCATGTTTATGAACTTCTGTAAAGTCGTATCTAAAGCCAACCTCACTGTCTATCCAATTTCTATTACAAGACAAAACTAGTACAACAACTTCAAATTTATTTCCAAGACTTAATTTAAATATAATATATGGTATGAACTTTTATATTATTATTATTTATTTATTTATTTTGCTTTTTATGTCGTCGAGTCGGTCTATAGTCTTGGTATAGGTGTAACAAGACATCCAAAATATTGGAACGACATACAGTATCATAATAAAAATATAACAATCTAAACAATACTTCTTATTAGTTATTACTTAGGTGTCGTTTGTTTTTTAAGAGGTTTACAGTCTGAAGTCTTATTTTAGTTATAATTAATAAGAGGTGGTGTGTAAAAAGGTCTGAACGATTCAGACTTAAGAGTCACTAAGAGGCTTTTTAAAAAAAAACAAACAACCCCTACAGTCATCTAATATATACACCACGACCATCATGTGCAAGATATATCACAATGCCCAAGGAGGGCATGCAGGGTAGGCGAGACCATATTTGAACCCGAGATATAGTTGTATAAGTCGACATCCAAATCACATATAATATAACAAAGATGAATCTGAACATTTACGTATAATTGGCGGGGCCATGCATGCTTTACAGGTTCAAGTGGAGACTTGGAACAAGCTAGGCATATATCAGCTTTAGGCCCAATTTTAGGTTTGATACTTTGATTCTTCTCTCCATTTAACTTATAATAAAAAACTAGAAGTGTACTCGTACAATGCAGTGAGATACATCACGATTTTAATGTTTCATTTTATTTTTTTGTCGATTTACAGTATGATTTTGGATAGTTTTGAGAAAGTGATAATGTTTTTTTTTATAAATTTGTTTAATTTAGGCTTAATAATATAATGTTTTTATATAAAAAAATTAATTATTTTGTTAGAATTCAATGATTATCTTATATGTTTTAATGACATCTAGAAAAAATAACCAATTACATATTTAATAACATAATTAAAACAAAATTATAGTAATATAATATATTAATTAATAGTGATATATAGAAAGGTTTGCATAAAAGGAAGGTCCTGCACATACTAAATTCGTGGGTGTTATAAGTCTGCAGTAGTAATATGTATCTTGTGCTTTGATACTTGTAAATTAAGAGATTTTTAAAATCTTGCATAAAATGATGGTAACTTGTGCCTAATAATTTGTATTTAAGAGTTTTTTATCCGTGTTTTATAATATAGTATAGATAGTGTACATAAGCATAAATTTTCTTCTTGTGCGTGGGTTTGAAAGGGATTGATGCAAGACGTGTATAGGTTTTTTTATGGTAAATTAAAATTGATAATTGATAGGGAAATTGACCCAAATGGCCACATCGCGGGATTGGATTTGCCTCCTAGCCCATTCTCGCTCTGCTTTACGGAAATAGCCCAAGGGACGCAATGGAGCCCTAGGGCACAATTGCGCCCGGACGCAATTGCGCCCTAGGGCTCCATTGTGCCCCTGGGCACGTGTCAAGCCCAAGTTAACCCTAATTAGGGTTTCTCCTTGGAATTTTGTTTATTTGCTATTTTTCACGATTTCCACCTGCTTTTTCATGTTGATTTTTACTGTTTTTTTCAAAAAGTTGTGATATCAAATTTATTTTAGCAGATAAATTGATTCCCTGTGTTTTTTGAAATTGATTCCCTAGATTATTGCTATAAAACCAACAACCACTGAAGTTGTAAATCACCATTTTCATCCACAAATTTCAGACAATTGTTTTGCTTGTGTATCTGTGCGTGTTTTTTTTTTAAAATATGAGATCCGGAGATGATAAAGTCAAGTTACATCTCCTAAGCGGTGGTTCATGGCAGCAGGATGGTAACGGGTGGGAGTATGTTACCGATCAACCGATAACCCGTGTCAAGGTGGCACCTAACATTACGCATCTTTGGTTGGTTAATTGTATTCACAGAAAATTTCGTATCGATCCTGCTCTTGGTACGATTAGAATATCGTATAAGGTTAATGATGGTCTTTATGAGTTATGCAACAATTACGATGTTTTGTCTTTCATTCAATTTTTTGACGGTGAAAATAATCCGCCAACACTCTGTGTGTTTGTCGATCCATCGATGTCCGGTGGAAGCGATCTCGGTGGTACTTCGAATGCCGGAGGTGGTGTGGATGAATCTGATGATACCCCAGATGTTGTTCTCGAAACACAACAAGGAGGAAAAGCAGAACAACAAGAAGATGACGACGACGAAGTTTATAGACATGATGAGGAGTCTCATGTTTACCACTTGGGTTTATCTGATGTTGATACTGATGAAGACGACGACGAACCAGAAAGTAGTCCTATCAAATCATACGGTGGGATAAATGATTTCTTTGATATGCCCCCTCCACTTCCATCAGCGACCCCAGTCATCACACCCAACCTACCCCCACGTTATAGTCGTAGTAGAAGAGTAAGTTTGGGTCAAGTATTCCAGACGAAAGACGATCTTACACTCGCTCTCGGTTTGAAGTTTCTTGAAGAGGGTTTTGAGTTTGGAGTTCATCGATCAAACAAAACCAGATACGATGCCAGATGTAGGCAAGCCGGATGTTCTTGGCGTATCTATGCGACCTCTGTCGAAAATACCAATATGTTTCATGTTCGTATATTGGAAGACGTACACACTTGCTCGAGGACGCAGCTGCATCCCAACCACCATCAAGCAAACAGTAGAGTGTTGGGTAATTTTATTTACCCTAAAGTGAAGGATACCAGCAGGACATACCGTGGATCCGACATTGTCAACGACGTCAGATCGGATTTGAAAATAGATATTTCTTACTGGCAAGCCTGGCGCGCAAAAGCTTATGCACTCACGATGGTGCGTGGTACCCCTGAAGAATCGTTTACCCGACTCCCCTGCTTTCTCTATAATCTGGAGCTTCGGAATCCTGGTACCGTTACCTCCATAAGGACAGACAGTAGAGAACGTTTTGATATGTGTTTCGTTGCCCTCGGTTGCGTGGTACGTGGTTATTTTAATAACTTTTGTGGTTATTTTAATTGAACTGCTATATTGAATAATGTTATAATATGAAAATGCCTTAAATATCTAGATTCGGTCGTTTACCACACACTTGCGTCCGGTCATTATCATCGATGCGGCTCATTTGAAGGGTACTTACTTGGGCACAATGTTCTTAGCCATTGCTATGGACGCAAATAACCAGATTGTGCCCATCGCTTTCGGAGTTGGTAGGTCTGAGAGTGGGGATGTGTGGACTTGGTTCTTAACCATGCTGAAGCGTTGTATCGGGGAACCCGAGGGGTTGGTTTTTGTATCCGACAGGGCTGCTTCAATTCACCAAGCAATTAATACAGTGTACCCGGGCGCCTATCATGCACTTTGTTGTCGCCATCTAATGATGAACGTAAAAACCAGGGACAACAGGGTCAGATACAGGAAGAAGTTATTTTGGAGGACGTGTAAAGCATATACAGTGGAGGAGTTTGAACTGAATATGACGGGTCTACGAGCTGCTTTACCTCTTGGAGCTCTGCTTATGGACCAGGTTGGACCGGAGAAATGGTCAAGGGCCCATTTCCCAGGAATGCGTTACAACATAATGACATCGAACAGTGCCGAGTCGATGAATGCATTGTCTCGTTTTGCACGGAGCCTGCCTATTGTGGCCCTTATGGATTATTTCCGATGTTTTCAGCAAGAATGGTATTCGATTCGTCGGAGAAATGGAGGTTATCATCCTTGGATTTTTGACTGTTTGAATTTTATGTTTTTATTTTTGCAACACTAACGTAACAAATTTGTGTTATCGCAGAAGAAATGGTGAATCGTCTCACGCCTTGGGCGGAGGCCAAAATAGAAAAGAGAATTCACAAGTCGGCAACGTGGACTGTACATGAGATTGGTCGAGGTTACTGGGAAGTCCGCGATGGGGTTAGGGACGCAGAAGTTGACTTCAATAATCGTCTTTGCTCGTGCAGGAAATGGCAGCTATCAGGAATACCATGCGGCCATGTCATCGCCGTCGCAAGAAATCAACGGTGTACAGACGTCTCCCATCTGGCGACTGGTTACTACGCGTCGGATAATTTCCGACAAACTTACGCAGAGCTCATACATCCAGTCGGTCCAGGAGAAGGATGGGTTGTTCCAGACCACCCGCTTATGACCGTTAGACCACCGGTCGTAATAAGAAGGGTTGGTCGACTGAGTAACCATGACCGTATCCCGTCTCAGGGCGAGGATTCCATCCAGAGAAGATGTTCTCGGTGTGGACAAACAGGACACACTCGAGCAAACTGTCCATCTCCTGCACCAGTAAATGTGAGCCGACAAAGGGCATTTGGTAGTCGACAAACTGAAAGGGCATCCGATAGTCGACAAACTCACAGGGCATCTGGTAGTCAACAAACTCAACCAGTATCAACCCAAGAGAATTATGAAAGTTTTAGACATGGTACTTTTGATTTAAATGTTTATCTAAACGAGTCTATGTCTATAATAAACCTTTTATTAATATTATTATTGCTCTATAAAGTTGACTTCCCTTTTATCCAACTTATCGTGTTTTTTAAGTTGGAAGCTGTTATTTACTAAAGTATCCATCAAACCAAAATTTTATTGAAACCAAAGAAAACGGATGAAGTGCATCGATACAACAACCATCTTTGGAGGAGCCTACTACGGGTAGATTTCCTGGATCTTGATGATCCAGTCAGACTTTTCCTTAATCATGTCCTCCATGCCGGTGTAGCTGTCTTTGATTTCTATCACTTCATCTTCTAAGTCATTAATCTCTTGTTTCATCGCCCTAACCCTGCGCTTCATTTCTTCCAAGAACTCCTTCTTCTCCGCAATACACGCCTCTTTATCTTTCTGAATATCCATGTTGCTTAGCCACATCCTTCTTATGTTTTGTATATCTGCATTCGCCGCATCACATGACTCTCTCAACCTGGTAGGCATTACTTGAGACATTGGTAGACCCGGTTGCTGGTGAGCTTGATACTCTGGTGGGGATTCTCCCCCATGAGCATGGTATTATGTCTCTCGTGCATTGTTAAACTCTTCCCACTCCTGAGGCGTAATTGGACGATCGTCCGCAGTTCTACCAAACTGTGCCCACTCCTCCGTTGTCTCGGGTGCCTTCCAGTTAATCCTTCTTAATCCATCATTTAATTGTTGGATGTATGCGGAGCCTGAAGTACCAGCACCATTCGCTGACCTTCTACCCCTAGAACGTGAACCACCAGCCATTAAGTTATGAAAATGTAGAGAATGGTTGTAAACGGTGTGGAGGGTAGATAACAAGTTGTGAATTACTACTTCACCATAGAATCTACTTATGGTCGATGAGAAGATAGGGAGGGGCGCAATTGCGCCCGGGCGCAATTGCATATGGGCGCAATTGCGCACCACTACTCAACTGCAAAGTGCCTGACAGGATTCACTTCAAAGTTATGGAACGATTCCCCTGCTAAGCCTGTTGTCAGGATTCCCTTGTAAAGCATTAAGCGACAACGATTCCCCTGCAAATGTAGAGGGGCGCAATTGCGTCCGGGCGCAATTGCACCCCCACGCCATTGCGCCCCTGTCCTTAGATTTTGGCTATAAATAACGGGGTTATACCAAAGTTATAGTTCACACCATACAACATTTTCATAGCATAATAGTCCCCTCTTTGACCAAACACATGGCTGGAAATGCATCATCGTCAAACCCACCGTCTTCACAAATAATGCCCTCCAGACTGAAAAAAGCGATAGAGAAAAGTGAAGCGGAGATCGAACAACTCACCGAAGAGTGGAAGGAAATGATGGACAAGAAGGATGGCCACTTGCGAAGGATCGACGCGGACAAGGAGGAGATAAGAAGGTTGAAGAGGGAGATAAAAGAGAAAGAAGACCGTATTCGCCAGGACAACGTTCAAGTAAACAAGCTTATGCAAGATTTTGCAGTACTGCAAGCGCAGGTTACCCAGAAACAAAATTGGATTGATCAATGTAAAGCACTTTATCCTTAGCATTTTTGGATTTTCTATGTTGCTAGTTTGTACCCTTACTTGCTATCACTTTCTTTCATGGTGCTTGTGTTGTTGTATTTCTTTCGTTGGTTGTTTAGTTCATATGCATTGTATCCGTTCAATGTTATTAGATATGTTCAATTTATTGAAATGATGCTTGTCTTGAAATTAACTAAAACTTCCAAAAATTTTATATACGTAGATAAATATACAAGGTCCTAAAAAGGTCCTAAAAGGAATCATACATTTCGATCTGTCTGTATCATGGACCAAAAGACATCCGTCATATGACACCTCAATGCTGCCGCCCTTGTCGACTCATCCTCTGGGCTATTGGGACCTCGTTATTCGCTAAATGGGTGAGGAACATGCATGACAAAGGACCACAATCGCCCAAAGAACCCTGCTGCTGCGGTACCCCATCTGCGTGTACCCAAGTGAAGTCATGGCTTGCAGCTGTAAGTGATGGGCAACCAGCTAAGGTAAGAAGTTCTGGTAGATCGTTGGCGAACTTCGTCATCATTTCATTAAAGGTGTCCACATATGACGGGCTCCTAAAGCTATCATATATAACCATCTTCATGGTTTCTAGGTTTAAGTCGCCAACAACCCAATGCTTTTGGTCTATGCAAATGGGAATAAATACCTGAAATATTTGTTCAAAAACAAACCAACAGTGAATAACATTAAACTATACAGAAAGTTATAAATAACAAGTTTTTTTAGAAATTGAAATTCATACATGTTCAACAGACCACCATGGTACACCATCCGGCTCCTTCAACATTTTGTAGACAGAATTCGGCCCCCCACCAAAGAGCAAGACATGCATGAAATCGGACGTCATCACCGTCCAAGTGGCACTGGGCGAACGCGACTCGCGGATAAACCGAACCCATCCGTCGATGTGCTATATAAAAAATAAAAAAATGTTAAGACATAAATGGACATTATGATAGACAAACTGAAATGACGCTTTAGTACTAACATCATTTTTGAGCCACCCCGAGCCCTGCAGACCGAGTAATAATCCCCACCAGTCCCTACCAACAGCATGGGTGGGTATGCCCCTAAGCCAATAATCCGGCAAAGCATTATCATGCCACCTTTTGGCAATAGTGGATGAAGTGTAACTGGAAGCAGAAGAACTGGTGGTGGCAGCAGTGGTGGCAGCATCTGCTTGCCGACGAGGATGAGGGACCTTCGATGGGCGGCGCTGGATAGGTGGGCGTGTACTAGGAGGCAAAGCGGTGAAAGGAGGGCGCAATGATTTCCCGGGATATTTCTCGCGCTGCGGCCTCTGGATAACAACGGCCGACGGACGAACCTGTGTGTCCTGGGACACTGTAGGATGAGGCGTATCCTGGAACAAAGCCCCAACAAACCCCTCCAAACCCATCTGTTGCGCTCCACTATCATAGAGCAACGCCCCGAATGTGCCATGCAAAATATGTTGGGTCCTCACAACTTTGTTCTAATAAATAAATAGCAAATGTAACAAACAAATCTCTTAACTTACATGCTGAGTATGTTGGCCTTGTGTAAGCCCCGTGTACGCTGCCCCAGAGCCCTGCAAATTAACATTGAGGATATTCAGTTTCTATTCATAATATAAAAATCAAATTACCCACCAAATTGAATAACTTACATGTATAATTTGTTGTGGTGGTGTAACGAACTGAGATCCTAATAGGTCATCAAACGTACCTAAGCCTGATGAACTCTGCACATTAATCTAAGTGATGCCATATGTGGTTTAAAAATGATGTCATATGTGGTTTAAAAACGATTGAAATAACTAACATTATCCGTGTATTGGGACGGCCCTCCGAAGTACGGAGATCCGAACCCATGCGGTATGTCGTCGGGCTGGGAGGGTTGTCCACCCTGCTGCTGGGATGGAATCTGGCATCAAGCATATTAAACCACGTAAAGGTTCAAAAGATAACAATTAAAACCAGGTCCGATAATTTAAGTTAAACACTTACCTGCCAAGCGCTAAACTGCCTCTCCACCTCGGCAATGCGTCTCTCAAGAGTTTCTTGGTATGCACGATCAGATGCCCATTTCTCGGCTTGCCGTCTCTCAAGATCTTCATGCTCTGTGCGATGAGAAGTCCGAAAGTCATGGTAATCATCCTTCCACCGCGTAAACTCAGCCCACCGGTTAGCATAGGGGTCAACATGCGGACTATGCTGATAGTGGCCTGCTGGACTATGCCCTGCATGAAATGGTGGCTCCTCGTAAGAGCTGGCCCCATGTGGCCTGCTGACGCCTGCGTCATCGTCAGTCTGGTCGTCTCCCTTTGAATCAGTTTGAACTTCTATACCAACAATTAACAACATTATCATAAATATCAGATAATCTAGAACGACTTCTCTTTATAAAAAAAAATTATAAATATCGGATAACTTAGAATGACTTCTCACCCTCGTCAACATCCTGCGTAACTCTAGCCCTCTTCGTCAGTCGACGCCCCGCCGTACTACTAAACCAGCGATGGCTCTCCGTATACCATTCCTGACTCTCCTCCCACGGCGTCAGAACAAGGCGATCACGTGGCATCCTATCCTCCTAATATATTGAAAAATAATCATGTTAGAAATCCACATGAGGGCCCCACTTATCACAAATTTTTGGTCGTAGTCAATGTAACTTACCGTCGAGACATCCATGAGATTATGGGCATGATGGCTACCAATAACTGTCGAAGACCTAGACCAACGAACCGCACGTTTCAATATATAATACGTGTTGGCCATAGGAAAGGTCTCCAAAATCCATATCTGTGAATTATAATACCCAGACAGTAGTAAATATTTTCTAGAAATAGGGAATTCGTATAGGTTGTAAAAATATTAATTTGATATCAACTTACTAACCTTGAAGGCAAATAAAAAACCAGATAACGACATCCTATATTTATGGTCCGGTCGTTTATGGATCGCTTTATTCATCTGATTGTAGGTGTGCGCCCATATATAGGATCCCCAGGGATACTTATTAAACACGTTCATATCATCAATGGCCCGAAGTACAGGGTCGGGAATATGCTGGGACAACTGATGACCGAGGAAGAACGTCTCAACCATCATCATCAGACAAATACGGATGGCAGAATAATCATCGATATGGGTCCGCCCCTCGTCAGCAGTGCCGATAATATTGAATAAATCTGTGATGTGTCGCACCGTCAACTGGCCTCGCGGGAACATCCGTCTAACAAACCCACCGGACCGATTCTTACGCAACTTCGGGTGCGGTCCGAAACGGAGTGCTGTGATAAGACAGAACTCCTCACGGCCGAACCGAAGCGCGTGCTCACCAACCTCAAAAATCATCTCGTCATCCCGTATATTTTCCGGGAAGACCTGTGTCTGCAAGAATATGTGGACCAAGGTCGGGTCGGCAGATGTATAAGTCAATTGCAACCAATGACCGAAACATGTCTCCTTGAATAGATCTAATCGTCGAGAGTTCAATTTCTGGCGAATCGAGTCCACCATGGACGTCTTACTCTTAATATTCAACTTTCCTGTGTAGAAAGTTCTTCCCTGCATAATAATGTTATAATACTTATCTATAGGGACCTAAATTGTCAGTTTCTAATGTAGAGGGACCTAAAGTGTAAATTTCAAATGTTATACCTAAAGTGTATGTTTCTAAAGTAAAGGGACCTAAAGTGTAAATTTCAAAATTTAAGGGACCTAAAGTGTCACTATCTAATTTTAAGGGACCAAAAGTCTCAGTTTCTAAATTTTAGGGAACTAAAGTGTCAATTCCTAAATTTCAAGGACCTAAAATGTAAATTTAAAAAGTTAAGGGACCTAAATTGAATGTTTCTAAAGTAAACGGACCTAAAGTGTAAATTTCTTAATTTATAGGACCTAAAGTGTATGTTTCTCAAGTAAAGGGCCCTAAAGTCTAAATTTTAAAATTAAAGACACCAAAAGTGTAAATTTCTAATATATAATGTCTAATTTTTTTAAAGTGTAATTTTTAAAAAAATTAAAGGATTATTGTATAATGTATAAATTTTTACAATGTTTTATAACTAGGCTATTAACTATAAATTTAAACCATACACAATAACAAAACCTATCCATGGAGATGAAAATATACCAAAAAAAATCATCCAAAATATTGCTTTTAACTACAACCATTTAAGACTATACAACATACACAATAACAAAACCTATCCATGGAGATGAAAATATACCAAAAAAAATCATCCAAAATATTGCTTTTAACTACAACCATTTAAGACTATACAACATACACAATAACAAAATCTAACAATGGAGATGAAAATATACCAAACAAAATCATCCAAAATATTGCTTTTAACTACAACCATTTAAGACTATACAACATACACAATAACAAAACCTATCCATGGAGATGAAAATATACCAAAAAAATCATCTAAAATATTGCTTTTAACTACAACCATTTAAGATTATACAACATACACAATAACAAAATCTAACAATGGAGATGAAAATATACCAAACAAAATCATCCAAAATATTGCTTTTAACTACAACCATTTAAGCCTATACAACATACACAATAACAAAATCTAACAATGGAGATGAAAATATACCAAACAAAATCATCCAAAATATTGCTTTTAACTACAACCATTTAACACTATATTATACCATACATAACAACAAAATAGAACTATTAATATAAGTGAAAAAGACACTAACCTCAGCCATTTGTGGTCCCAAATCGTTTTAAACGTGCGAAATTGTTGTCGGTCGGCGAGAGAAAAAGACGTTTCCGGCAGGGGGGTTTTGGATCGAGTAATTAAAAAATGGAGAGCTGGTCGGCGCATAATCAGGGTAAAAGTGCCCAGGGGAGCAATGGAGCCCTAGGGCGCAATTGCGCCCTAGGGTTCCATTGCGCCCCTGGGCTCTATTGCGTCCAGTGGGCTATTTCCGTAAAACAAAGCGAGATTGGGCTAGGAGGCAAATCCAAGCCCGCGATGTGGCCATTTGGGTCAATTTCCCTAATTGATATCATAAGTGGTTGACTGGTGTATGGTGAAGAAGGGTATTTTGTGTTGTTTTGACTTCTAGTTTTTCTTTATAATTATAAATGATAATTTGTTTGACATGCTCTTACATTAATTTGAGATGAATATGATTCTCAGCAACTTTGTTATATAAGTCATAACTTTTTTTTTTCAAACAGTTTATCATGAAAACGGATTGAAGATTTTCTTTTCAATAATGTTAAAATAATGATTTTATTTAAATGAAGTCATATGTTACGTTATTTTAAGATATTTTTGTTATTTTAAATAAAATGAAAACGCTCGGAATCAAATAAAAAATAAGATCGAAACTAAGTATTTTGTACGACTTTTAATATAACTTACGGTATGAAATTTTATATTTTGTTTGATTAAATACTCATCAAGTAGGCCTATAGTTTTGGTACAACTGGTAGAGCTATAAAGAAACCGAATGAACATGAACGGAGGCTTGTTCATATTCGTTTGTTTAAATTAACCGAACGAACGAACCAACACGATCAGTAAACAAACAAAACTTTGTGCGTTCATGTTTGTTCATTAAGATGTTAAACGAACATAAAACGAATAAACGTAAACGAACGAATTTAAGCAAACATAACCGAATGGACATAAATGAACAAGAAGCAACCACCATTACTCTATCATTTAGTTCCTCTAGATAATATAACAAAATGTAAAACCCGGTGAACTTAGGAGTGATAAAAATGGAATTCTAAAAACGTAATTTAATTGATTAGTTACATAATGTCATAATATACAAGTGTATGTGGGGTTGGGTTCTGGTGAAAAGTTGAGGTTAACGTGAAAAGTGTGATAAGTGGTTATCGACCATTGAATGAGAAATGAATGCACATTAGGATGAGATACACGAGATAAGATGCACCAATCAATTCTCTTCTAACGCGCAATTCATGGGAAGGCATGAGATTAAAAGTGATCAATGTTTCAGGTCCACTTCTCACGCTTCTCACGTTAACCTCAACTTCTCACACGATCATTCGCCTATAAATATATATATATATATATATATATATATGTGTGTGTGTGTGTGTGTGTGTGTGTGTGTGTGTGTGTGTGTGTGTGTGTGTGAGTGTGAATATAGTCTTCAATTGTGTCCCACATAGGAAGAAGAGTAAAAATATGATTACCTTATAAGCCTTAGCTTATTTGATTAATCAAATAAGCAATAATGGGTTTATGAGGATTGGGCTTGAGTTTCTACTTGGTTTGGCTAGTATTTAATGGGTCAAAGATAACACTAGCTCTAGCACGTTGCGCGTATACGGTTCTCAAAATCTGGTTTTTATTTTTCGGAGGAACTAATTCCCGCGGCTTGTTGCGCGGGTTAGGAGTCGCGGCCTAAGCCGCCCAACTCCCTGTTGTGCATTTTTTCAGGTTTTGACAGTTTTTTCTAGTAGGTTATTTTCTTTCCGTTTTGGATAAGATATTTTGACAGTTTTTGTTGTTTAAACCTGTCAACTACCAAGCCTATAAATACTAATCAAAGTTGATGAAAATCATTAAGTTTTTCTCTCCTTTTCTCTCTTCAAATTTTCTGCAGAAAAATGGTGTTCATAGAGATGAGAGGATTTGTTGTATCCTCCATCTAGATTAGGTGAATCCTAGGGGTGAATTAGCCTTATCCCAACAGTACAAAGTGGGGGCTAATATTATCCTAAGGATAGTGATTAACATCACATCCTAATCTAGTTTTAATTATCTTTGATCTTTGTTTTCTATAGTAAATCTTTCCAACATGTGTATGTAGAGGAAAGTTCATAGGAAAACCTCAAAAAAATGGAAAACTAAGGAACACTCTGGTAGCTCTTCATCTGGACAGTATGTAATTGTGCATACAAGTAAATTAAGTTGTTTTTTTATTTTTATGCATCACTACTACAGAAATGACTTTTATACGCGCCTAATTATACACGGTTTTTGTTGTTTTTACAAAAACCGCGTATAAATGACGAATCTGGAACCTTTTTACACGGTTCAATTTGAACCGTTGCTAAAAATATGGTTTTATACACGGTTCTAGATTAAAAACCGTATAAAAAGGGTACTCGACAATTACAAACGGTTGCATCGATAAAACCGCGTATAAATGTTATCTTTTATACGCGGTTATTTATAAAAAACCGCATACGAAAGGGCCACTTTTGTACGCGGTTATTGCAAACAAAACCATTCGTAAAAGCTAGATTTACACGCGGTTTTTAGCAATAAACCGCGTATAAAAGTAACACTTTTGTATGCGGTTTTTAATAAATAACCGCGTATAAAAGTTAACCTTTATATGTGGTTTTTAATACACAACCGCGTATAAAAGTACAAACAACCACGTCTAAAAGTATAAACTACCGCGTAAAAATGTAAACCTTTTATACGCGGTTGTTTATTAAAAAACGCATATAAAAGTACAAAAACCGCATATAAAAGTACAAACAACCGCGTATAAATGTCATACCCTTTTATACGCGGTTGTTTATTTAAAACCGCGTATAAAAGTAAAAAACCGCGTATGAAAGTACAAACAAACACATATACAAGTAACTCTTTTATATGCGATTGTTTATTAAAAACCGCGTATAAAAGGGCTTACTAGGGTTTACCTATAAATAACATAAAGGGGCCGCCGTTTTTTGACACATTATTGCTCATGCTCGAAAAAAACACTTCTTTGACGATTTTTGGGCGTTTTTTTGATGGTTTTTGGCATTATTCTTCACATGCCAAAAACTAAGGTATGATAATAATTTTAACCATATAGTTCATTAATTACTACTTTTATATGTATTAACATCATGGTTTTAAGTAATCTTAATTATATATATGTGATCTTAGCAGCTTTTGTTTTTCGTATAGGCGCGCGTACCGATTAGACTGGATAAGTTACTCATGACACAAGTAACTTATCAAACAAAACACAATATATGCACAAGTTACTCATGACACACATAAGAAGAAATAATCGAGATAAAATATAAATTCCTTTAAGTAATTCACGACATCGTCCTAAAGATGACTTATGGTCGGTGTGGATCTTTTACCAACTAAAATAAGGATCGCGTGACAAATCGTACAACCAAGATAAATAAAGACAAGACACAAGGATTTTGGTGACGCTGAAAACCCCGTCGAGGGTAAAAACCACGGACAATAGCAAAGATCGTCAAGTGCACTATGGACGCCAAACAGGGACGTCATCCTTTAGAAGAGTGATCAAAAGTACAATTAACGATGTTACAAGTAAATAATAAAAAAAATCGTAAGATTATATCGTGCGTCGTGCGATGGAGCGCTTTGTCGAGAGTTATTGACTAAGAGAATCACTTGAGAGCTTCGTGTATGCTTAAAGGCTATGCACTTGGGCTTTAAAGAGTTTCATTAGGCCTTAATGGATCTATCAGGATTTAAAGGGTTCTATTGGGCTTTAAAGGGTTTCATTGGGCCTTAATGGATCTATCGGACTTTAAGGGATTCTATCGGGTTTAAAGGGTTCTATTGGGCTTTAAAGGGTTTCATTGGGCATTAATGGATCTATCGGGCTTTAAGGGATTCTATCGGGGTTTAAAGGGTTCTATTGGAATTTAAAGGGTTTAATTGGACCTTAATGGATCTACCGGGCTTTAAAGGTTCTATTGTGATTTAAAGGGTTTCATTGGGCCTTAATGGATCTACCGGGATTTAAAGGGTTCTATTGGGCTTTAAAGGTTTTCATTGGGCCTTAATGGATCTACCGGGCTTTAAAGGGTTCTATTGGGATTTAAAGGGTTTCATTGGGATTTAAGGGATTCTATTGGGGTTTAAAGGGTTCTATTAGGCTTTAAAAGGTTTCATTGGGCCTTAATGGATCTATCGGACTTTAAAGGGTTTCATTGAGACTTAATGGATCTATCGGGCTTTAAAGGGTTCTATTGGGCTTTAAAGAGTTTCATTGGGCCTTAATGGATCTATCGGGCTTTAAGGGATTCTATCGGGGTTGAAAATGTAATAACTTGTATAATGTTTTTTTTTTTTAAATCAAATCGCATCTATTGGGTTGGAAACGAGTTAGGCCCAAAGTAACCCGACCAACCCGACTAAAACTTGTACGTTTTTACTTTTTTTTTTTTTTATGATTTTAAACTTTTAGCAGCTCGTCTTTTCTATCAATTCTCAAGTTATTTTATCTTAGTCATAGTTCAGATCTGTCTACGAGACCACGCCGAATAAAATCGTACAAATCTAACCTTCAAGTCTTCAAAAATATTCAACATCAACTTGGGCTTTAATGTATGAGTTGGATTTAATGGATCCATTTAGACTTTAATGGATCCTCTTGGGCTTTAATGAACCCAATTAGGATTTAATGGATCCAGTTGGACTTTAATGGATCGGTTGGATTTCAATGCATCCACTTAGGCTTTAACGAATCAATTGGGCTTTAATGTATCGGTTGGGCTTTAATGGATCCATTTAGGCTTTAATGGATCCACTTGGGCTTTTATGGTTCCATTTCGGTTTTACTTTTTTCTTTTTGAACAAAACAACATTTATAAGTCACCATGGTGTTATTGATCCACTTGGGCTTTAATGGACCCAATTATAAGTCACCATGGCGTTAATGGATCCACTTGGGTTTTAACGGATCGATTGGGGTTTAATTAATTCTATCGAACTTTAATCGGTTCTATTGGCCTTTAAAGGTTTTCATTGGACCTTAACGAATATATCGGGCTTTAAGGGGTTCTATTGGGTTTTAAATGTTTTCATTGGACCTTAACTGATCTTTTGGGCTTTAAAGGGTTTCATTGGGCCTTAATGGATCTATCAGACTTTAAAGAGTTCTATTGGGTTATAAAGGGTTTCACTGGGCCTTAATGAATCTATCAGGATTTAAAAGGTTTCATTGTGTCTTAATGGATCTATTAGGATTTAATTAATTATACCGAACTTTAATCGATTCTATTGGCCTTTAAAGGTTTTTATTGGGCCTTAACTGATCTTTCGGGCTTTAAAGGGTTTTATTGGGCCTTAATGGATCTATCAGACTTTAAAGGGTTCTATTGGGGTTTAAAGGTTTCATTAGGACTTAGGGGTTGTTTGGTTGGTTTTTCATTAAGTCCTGTATGGATAAAGCTGACTATATGGATTAATTTGTCTACATAGATTGAGATATCTTGTTGTTTGTTTGTTGTGCTGAATAAACGGTCTGAATGTCAGAAATGACTATTTTACCCTTCATTGTATATTAAACATCAATTAACATAACTGTTTGATAATTTTGCTAAATGGTTGATGCTAAATGATAAAAACTATCAAATTGAACAAATTTTAGAATATAAAAACTTTATTAAACATCCTCTTAAACCTTAACTGTTTGAAATTTATTAGATTTGCAAACTCCAAACACCTACTGTTTGGCCCTACTACAATCTTGCAAGAACACCAAAGCCAATCAGGCAATATCATTGTGAATTCGAACCGCATAAAGCCACAAACCAAGTCCTAACTGCTAAAGTGATCCTCAGATTACATATGGATCCATGATCAACCTGATGAATCATGATTGGGCCAAAATCAATTGTATCATCAATCCAAGTAATAACATTTCTTTGAGGCATTTCATCAAACACTTTATGAGCCTCACCTCCACTCTGTTGTTTCTTCAACAACTCTCAAGAACACATTCATAAAAACATAAAAAGAATCAAAATTACAAAGGAGAAAGTTAACAGAAGTAGAAGAAAGAAACCATGAACCCCTTTGATTTTTTTTCTTCATCTATCCACACCTGCTACCCTTTGATTTCTTTCTTTCACCCATCCTTCGATTGCTTTCTTCACCCATCCACACCTGCTATTTCTTTCACACATCCTTCGATTTCTTTATATGTGCCATATTTCCTTTCGTATTCTTTTTCTCAGAGCGAAATTGCTCCCTTGTAAAAACCAAAATCAGTGAACAAAATAATTGAATGGAAGGAAGGGGATGGGATAACCAGATGGAGAGGGCGACGTTTTTGTTGTATGTGAGAGCATAGGGGGAATTTGTTATGAAAAAGGTAGAGATGGAAAGTAAGCAGCTGTCCTGATAAAGCTTACCTCATTCTGCTGAGCGAATAAGCTATCAACCAAATCAATAAGTTGTAGACAAACATTTAGTACAACTTATCGAATAAGTTCCATGGCTTGTTAAGCCCATTAAGCCTTTTCCAAACAGGGCCTTAGAATGGAATTGATCTGGTACATCTCATCCTAATGTGCCTCTATTTCTCATCAAACGGTTGATAATCAATTCTCACGTTTCTCACTGTTAACTCAATTTCTCATCGGAACCCAACCCTATATATTGAATACTAAATTTATTATCTTTTTTTAACAAAAGAACATTTATTAACTAAAGTTATTTATTTTAGATCAAAAAACAAATTAAATTAAAAATATTTATTATCTAAAAAAATATTTATTTGAAATTTAAAAATACAAATCAAAACTTTTTTACAAAATCTCAAAATTTACCTACTTCCCCCCACCCCCAAAACTCCCGCCTCTCCCCTTAATTCTATTTTGTCTACTTTCCCGGTTTCCCCTCACCCCCAAATATTAGGATAAAAATATAGCAGGGAAATCGCAGCCGACATCGCCACCAACAACCACCAACACCGGCCACCACGAGCCACCGACATCGCCACAATTGTTTGAAGCAGATCCCAGTTGGTTAGGGTTTTTTTCGAGAAATCCTGATGATTATTACAAACTGAGGACTCGAGGTATATGCCATCATCCTAAATCGATTATTGGTTTCTTTCAACTTATTTTCACATGTTATAGCCAAATAATACTTTGTGGTAAACAAGCCATAACAGATTTGTGGATTTCTCAAGTCGATTATGAAAGAGAGAGCCACCGACAATCGCCACCACGGGCAACTACTGACATCACCACCACTGGTATATATACCTTCTCCCTCTTTCTCTCTCGATCGAACTCACGCTGAAAATCAATGGCGGAAAGGACTGTATGTAATTGTTCTATACTTCTATTTCATGCGTTCGATTTCTGTTTGGTGTTGTGATGATAATTTAGGATTTAGGAATTGCATATTTTGATCTTTGTAGTGCGATTTGGTTCTTGTTTTGATCTTTGTGGTGCGAAATTGGGTATTGTTAGTGGAGCAAGGTTCAATTTTTTTATTTTTTTTTTGTTATGCACACCAAGTGTTTGATATTATTCCTCAATGAAGAAAGCATCTGTGGATTGTTGTGTTTTAACATATTTTGATTGTGGATTTGTGTACATATTTATTGGTGTTGATTTACAAGAATGTATTATGTATGAACCTAAACAACCGAACCCTCTATCTTAAATTCCTAGCTCGATAGGAAAGTCAAGGAAATGAAAATTTGCTTTCTTACAAGGATTCTAGGTTCTTTTGGTTGAGTAGTACAGTAAGACTAAAATCTGAATCACCACTGTTATAGAAGTGGTATTGACTTAATACTAGATATAGCAATGAATACACTGGATACCCATAATTGTAATTGGTTTGTTATTGAGTATTGGCCATTGATGTCTCTAGCCCATGTAAAATATCATTATGTTGATGGTTTATGCTTCCACTTTTCCTTGAAGTTGATGTTTTTGTTAATGGTCTTATTTATTGAGCATATCATGTCACATCACCAAGAAGATGATGAATATGCAGCTGATGAATATGAAATGGAAGATGTAGATGATAATATGGATGATGAATTTCATGTTAGAGATATTGGCTCAGACTCGAATGTGGATGAATACGATTACATGGTTTGTTTAAATATCCTTGAGAGTTCATACACATAATATTGAAATAACGTTCATGCACTCTTTTATATCTTGTTATTACATTTAACATTAGATGAGATGGATGCTAACTTCAAGTCTACGTACTGTAGAATAATAAGTTGGCAGATACTTCTGCCGCTCAGGCAATAAGAACTATGAAAATATTCCTCAGTCTGGGGAGGGTTCAGAAAAGGTACTTATACTTGTTATATGCGCGTCTATCAATTAAGATGTTGTTAGATGATAACTGGGGTTCGGTTGTTACATCCTCGCACCTTTTTTTGTGAACAGGCATGCAAAATCACAAACAAAACAAGCTTGTATTATGACTTTAGACGGAATTCAAGATCTGTAAAATCTACAATTCTTCATTTTCAGGTATGCTAGTTGCCTTATGGTTTAAGCCTTCTTATTGTAGCTGTCAAGTTGTGGCTTTGACTTATTCGTGGTTTATGTTATTTGTGTCACGTACTTGTGACTGACTTCTCAGTGATTCTTTTTGGTGATTTAGTTAAGAAACCTGGTATGGGCTACATCGAAGCATGATATCCTGTCTTTGTTGTCTTATACTTGTTTTGACATGGAATAATTTTCATTGCTTTATTATTCATCTTATTATCTTACCTTGCCTTCTTATTGCATATGGACATTTACAGGTGAAACTGGTCGTTTTTGGTGCTGTGTTGTCAGGATTCCAATGCACAAATAAATTTTACTTGGTAACAAACATACTCCTTGTTCTTAGATTTTTTTGATGCATCAAAGAGCTAACCTCACATTAGATATTTTGATTTTAGATAGGATGGAGAGATGAAGGGACTAGTTCAGAAAGGAAGATAGGTTGATTTTGTATTCAAACCAACAAGCTTGTTATGACGGGAAGACATTTGAAGAGCTTCGATTTGGTCATTTGAATTTGTATATTGTTTTTTTGAACATATGTAATTTGTAATATTATTTTTTATTGTATAAAATTATAATTAATAAAAATTTTCAATATATTTTTCTTTGTAAATTATGTTTCTGGTGAAAGTTTTTCCGACTGACAAATCTGCCAAAAATCTGCCGGTAACCATGTTTTTCTGACGGATTCTTTTAATAGTAAACAAGGCAACATTGCTTAGGCAACACACAAGCCTTAGGCAACACATAAACCCCTCTTAAGGTTTTGAAACCGTGTAAGATGGTCACTTTTATACGCGGTTAATATTACTTTTCTAAACGGTTTTGAAACCGTGTATAAAAGTTGAGTTTTATACGCGGTTTTGGAACCGCGTATAAAAGCCCGATACTTTTACAAACACTCGCGATATACGCGGTTCCAAAACCGCGTATAAAGCCCAAAAACAACCGTTTATAAAAGCATAATTTGTAGTAGTGCATGTATGCATTATGCATTTGTGCATATGCACGTGTGTATGTTACAAATTACTTGTATTCACAAGTGCATATCGTCTAGATGAAGGGCTAGGGTGTTCTTTGGTTTTCCGTTTTTTTAAGGTTTCCCCTGAACCCGACCCTATATATGTATATATATATATACAATTGTTCATTTTTGTTCATTTGATTAAACAAACAAAAAATGTGTTCATGTTCATTCATTAATTAAATAAATGAACTTTCCCTCAAACGATTAATGAACAATTCATTAAATATTCGATTCGTTAAATGTTCGGTTTATTTAACAACCCTAATTACAAATATAAAAAGGGCTTTTAAAATATTGGAATGACCCTCACAGTTGGAATTCCGATTGATTTATTCATTGGTTAGAGTTTGTCTGATGGATTCATAATTGAAGTCAAGTTGTAAAAATCTTATAGATATTATGTTGACAAAAAGGCAATGCAGGTGTGGTATGGCGTGCAAGGTAAAGTCTACTGGAACTGAAATCTATGATTGTACAACATTAGATGGCCTCAAATTACAAGTGGCCCAAACATTTGCCTCAAAAACTCATCCGATCAGTAATTTTAATGGTTGTTAAGACTTCGCGTACAAGTGTATATATATATATATATATATATATATATATATATATATATATATATATATATATATATATATATATATATATATAGGTTGTTTAATTTGCAACCTTTAAAAAGGTTGCAACTGTCGGATTCATGATCGGCGGTTATAAATAGATATGGGGCCCAATATTTTTAATTAAAAAAATAGAAAAAGAAAAATAAAATAACCGTCGATTATGAATCCGACGGTTAAGATGTAGGTTGCAAGGGTTGCAACATTTTTAAGGGTTGCAAAATATCCTTCCACTATATATATATATATATATATATATATATATATATATATATATATATATATATATAGACTTAAGTTCGCGTGAGACCAAACAGTTTCCGTGAGACCGGTGAAACCAAGCTTTAAAGTATGAAACTTCACACCAAAAAACTGTGAATGTAAAAAAAATCGAACTTTTCATAGGAAAAACCACTCCTTTATATAGCCTTCAAAAGAAAACACAAGACCCAAAGGATTTTCTTCTTCAAAGGCACAAGGGGCAAGACCCATCTCTCTTTTCAACCCATGCCTCAAAGATCAGACAAGCATGCTCCAACAAATATATTTTAATCTGCTCCTTATCGTCCGGATAAATGCAGAGTCCGGCAGTTTCTTCAAGTGGTTCATCGACGCCCACAGTGGGTAGAGTACCTGCCCACAGTTGGCCACAAAAGTGCAGTTTTTCCAAAAAAATAAACTTTTGATAATTCATCACCTCTTTATCACATTTTTAGACCAAATGAAAAGAATAGAAGCAAAATGGGTATAAAAATGATACAAAATCCTAGAAAAAGAGTGATAAATAACTCTCAAAATCGAGAGTTATCACACCCCCAAACTTGAGGTTTTACTTGTCCTCAAGTAAAAAATGAAATAAAAAGAAATTTTATGAAAGGAGAGAAGGAACGAAACCTACAAAAATAATTGCTTGAATGTCTCCTTTAGTCGAGAATCGTATAACTTCCTTGAATGACTTCTTTGATGTTGAAATTGATCGGTAGGGCTTTCTCGGGTTAGTGTTTGTGGCTTTTCAAAAAAAAAACTTCCCCCAAACTTGAACTCAACTACAAAAGGGTGTAAAATATTTCTTTTCTTGACTTTTCTTTTGAGTTCAAGATTTTCAAAACCCAAAGTTTTGTGATATTCCAATTTGTTGCACGATCCTTGGGTTTTAACTTGCCTTCCAATTTTCCGAAGGTCATCTTCCAATTTTTCGAAGACTTTTTATTATATATATATATATATTTTTTCAAATATGCAAAGATCACATATATATTTTATATTTCTCTCCCCACCCCCAAACTTAAAGCGGACAATGTCCTCATTGTCGAATATAAGGGCTAGGGTAAGGCTCGAGGGAAAGTGTGTTTAGGCCAACAATAAAGAGCCTACGTCCTTTCAATTTTCACCATCCAAAAAGTCATCCAAAGAATTCGTACCTGAAAGAAATGGTAAAACATAAAGGAGACCAAAAAAAAATCAAACATAACGGATAATATAACACAACCTAAATTAAACCCGCATAGCTTACACAAAAGGCGGGAAGAAACAGTTAGAAGTTATACAGACACCCAAAAGATAACACAGAGATAATGTTCAAAAGAGCGGTGATGAAAAACCAAAAGTTATTTTTGCGGATCCATTTGCCTACTGTGGGAACAAGTAGCCACAGTGGGATCAATATTGGCATTACCAATTGGGTCTGCTCCGCTGCGTCTCTCCTCCAAACGAGCGACACGAGTCTGTAAATCAGTGAGCACGGCAAGAATGGCCTTAAGAGTTAGGTTGGTTTCTTCGTGTTGCATAGCGGACGCCGCAAGCCACTCGGCGGTCCCATACCCACAAGATGTTGTTGGGTTAACGGTCTTGGGCTCCGGGGACTTGGGAACAGTAGGTGTTGGGGCCTGCGGTGGTGTTGCCTGTGGTGATGGTACCTGCAAAACAGAGGGGGTTTTGGAGGAGTGAGATCGCCGCTCAAGGGTGTGTCTGTCAATGGCAACCGATCCGGAAACAAGTTTATCGATGTCAAAAGTAGGAACCCTCGCCACTGCACACAACTTAGTGATTAAAGCAGGGAAAATCAGTCGTGACTTCTTACTCGGGGATGCAGATTCAATGGCCAAACAGGCAATAGGCCCAAGATCCACGGGGCATTCCTTCAAAATGCAGTATAGCAAAACGCACCGATCCCGGGAGAGAGTGCAGTCGTGGGCAGTAGGATTAACGTTATGACGCAAAAACTGGAACCACACTGCAGCCTCTTCCGTGAGACTGTTGGCTTGTATCATCAAACGGCGGTTATCAAGAGCCCAATCCCGGCCCGGGGCAAGAAATAAGTCCGCGATTTGTTTGTCCGTTACCGTGAGTAAGTTGTTAGATATTTGGTTAAACGAACAGACAAACGGGACTTTTAATTTCAAGATCTTATTGATCTGAGGTCCGGACCAGTCCACCCATTTACCCCGAAGAAGTACAGGGTTCTGTTTTGTGACGGCAATTGTCGCGAAAAATTCAGTGACGAGAGTGACGTTGGCCTTGCATGGGACAGTAACAAGGTTCTCCCATCGCATGGCCGTAAGATGGTGCTTGACATGTGATAATGAGCAAATAAATTTGGGTGCAAAGGGCCGCTCTATAAGGATATCATTATGTTTTATTTGCTCATACCTGTCCCGGATTTTCTGATCGTTAATGCTGCTGTCAGTCCGCTTCCGTTTAGAAGAATGACTCTGTCGAGCGACCATTTTCCCTTTTCCTTTCGCATCTGCCCGTAACTCAGCTTCATAATCACTGTCTGAATCCCCTGTTCGCCTCGTACTCGCCCCGGGCGGTGGGGAAATGGCTTTTTCAGACGAGGTCGACGCAGTGTCCCCCGAGGATTTAGTCCCAGAATCAGTGTCCCCTGATGCAGTGCCTTTGAACGAGTCGGTGTGAGGGTCGATCGCAGTAGGATTGGTGCCCACAGTGGGCATAGACTGCCCACTGTGGGGGTCGACAGGAACCTGTTTCGGTGGGGATGGTTGGTTGGTAGTATTTGGGGCTTTAGCTGCAGAATCACATGACTTCTCAAACGGAAACAACCCCTCATATTCGGGGTGTTGGAAGTCTTCAAAATCGAACATGAATGAGTCATCCATGCTATTACCCACAAGGTCTTGATTTAGGTCAAATGTTTGGTGTAGAGGATTTGGTCGGTGTTTAGGGGTGGACGGTGTTGGTGATGTCAAGGGGGTGAACAGGGGGTCGGGGATGGGAGTAAGGTGTTGGAGGTTAGGGCTATGTACGGTGGGGATAGGGTTGGTTAGGTTGAAATCAATAGAGGGAAATGAGGGGATTCTAACAGACGGAGTGTAAATGGAGAGAAATGGTGTAGAAGTCGGAAGATTTGGACTAGAAGAAGAGGGTAAGGATTGTACCAGTATTAGTATTTCGTGGCTCTCGGCGAAGGAATGAAGGAATGTCGGCGACGATGATGTCGGAGCCTCAAAGGATGGGATTGCCGGCGATCCTCCCGAAGTGAAAATCCCCTGGGTGCTGGAAACGGAAGAAGTGGGTTCAGCTATGACGGTCGGAGGTGGTGGCGTGGCGGTCTGAGCGACGGCGATGTTGGTGGAGGAAAGTACAGAGGTGGCGATGTTGGTGGGTTGTTGTGGTTCAGCGTCGGCGACCTTGTCGGAGCTGTGGACCGGCGCTGAAGTAGTGACGGTGCTCCGGTGACGGAGAGACCGGGGCGGGGGTTGCAACGGCCGAGAGACAAGGTGCTTTTGTCTGGCCATTGAGGAAGGAAGCTTGTGGATGCAATGGGGAAGAAGGGTTTTGAAATTGAAAAATTGGTCTTGTTGTTTGCTCTTTGAAAACCGAAATGATCATCATGAGATGTCTAGGAAACTACAATGGATTTTTCATTTATCCAAGAAACCTTTTGATCTACCAAAAAATAACTTCCAGATAAGAACCAGTGGCAAAAAGGATTGACCAAGTTTTTGTACTTTTCATGATTAAAAATTTGAAGTGTGTCTTCCCCATGCATCCATGCTTAAATTTAAAATAATTTAATTCCTTCAGACACAAAAGTTAAACTCAAATCAGATTCCCCTTTGTAAAACAACAACTTTTCATGAACAACACTTGTCTCTCACCCACTACTGCCACCTAATGCTGATAAGAAACTCTCCTTTCCAATGCATTTTACAATAAAAAAATGTTTTATGTACTATCCCAACAATTTGGAAGGAGACCACCAAGACTTTTACCAACTTTTCTCAAGCTGTCAACGTGACTTGCCCAACATCCAACTCCAATGACTTGCACTCAAATTAAATCCTAAAAAAAATCAAACATAAAAGAAATATATACACTATTTACAATAAAAACTTAACCCTTACTCTTCCAAATTAGTGGGTCCGGGCATTCCCTTTGAAATAAAATGCTTGACCCGGTGTCCATTAACTCGGAAAGTACTGCCATCATGTGGGTTCAATAAATCGATCGTTCCGTATTTTCCCACATCCATGATGGTAAAGGGTCCCGACCATCTTGATTTTAATTTACCCGGAAATAATTTCAACCTTGAATTAAAAAGGAGCACTTGTTGATTTTTTTCAAAAACACGCTGTTTGATTCTACGGTCATGCCATACTTTTGTCTTTTCTTTATAAATTTTTGCGTTTTCGTAAGCATGGTGCCGTAACTTCTCTAATTCATACAGTTGAAGTTTTCTTTTCTTTCCGGCTTCATCAAAATCCATATTTAATTCTTTTGTTGCCCAAAATGCTTTATATTCAAGTTCCAAGGGTAAGTGACATGCCTTTCCAAAAACCAATTTATACGGTGACATTCCTAACGGGGTTTTAAAGGCTGTTCGATATGCCCAAAGTGTGTCATCCAGTTTAAGAGACCAATCCTTTCTGTCGGGTTTTACCACTTTCTCTAAAATTGATTTTATTTCTCGGTTTGAAAGTTCGGCAAGACCGTTTGTCTGAGGATGGTATGCGGTTGAAACTTTATGCTGGATGTTGTACTTACTAAGAGCAGTGGCTAACATTTTATTAACGAAATGGGTCCCTTCATCACTAATCAAATCTCGGGGAGTCCCAAAACGAACAAAAATATTTTTTTGAAGAAAAGAAATTACTGTCTTAGCGTCATTTTTTGGACACGCAATCGCCTCTACCCATTTGGAAAAGTAATCAACGGCCACCAATATATACTGATTATGGAAGGACATGGGAAACGGGCCCATAAAATCAATGCCCCAAACGTCGAAAAGTTCAACTTCTAAAATGTTGTTTAAAGGCATTTCATTTCGTTGGGACAAGTTTCCCGTCCTTTGGCATTGATCACAACTTTTAACAAATTCGAAAGAATCTTTGAATATCGTGGGCCAAAAGAAACCGCTTTGCAAAATTTTTGCCGCCGTACGTTGACCACCAAAATGGCCTCCATATGGTGACTCATGACAGTTCCTCAAAATATCTTTTATTTCAAAATCCGGGACACATTTTCGCAAAATTTGGTCCGCTCCTAATTTATACAAAAAAGGATCGTCCCAAAAATAATTTTTGCAATCGTGGAAAAACTTCTTGAGTTGTTGACCGCTCCTTTGGTATGGCTTGATACCGCTTGCAAGATAATTTGCAATATCCGCATACCAAGGGAGATCCTTTTCAAAATGATTGATTGACAAAATATTTTCATCCGGAAAAATTTCTTTGATCTTGTGACTTCCCCCGCTTGACACTTGTTTTTCAATCCTGGAAAGATGGTCCGCAACTTGATTGTCAGCTCATTTCCTATCAATTATCTCAAGATCGAATTCTTGTAAAAGAAGGACCCACCGAATAAGCCGTGGCTTGGCATCGGTTTTGTTGAAGAGATACTTAATAGCGGAGTGATCCGTGTGCACAAGGACCTTTGTGCCAATCAAGTAGGATCGAAAACGGTCAAATGTAAATACTACGGCAAGTAACTCTTTCTCGGTTGTTGTATAATTTATTTGAGCTTCGACGAGAGTTTTACTTGCGTAATAAATGGGGTGAAAATTTTTATTTTTCGTTTGTCCTAACACGGCACCTACGGCCCAATCGCTTGCATCACACATCACCTCAAAAGGCATGGTCCAATCCGGGACAATTATAATAGGTGCCGTCACAAGAGCATTTTTTATTGTTTCAAAAGCGTTTTTGCAATCGGAAGTAAAATCAAAAGTTTGATCGACATGCAACAAATTACAAAGTGGTTTTGCAATTTTTGAAAAATCTTTTATGAAACGTCTATAAAATCCCGCATGTCCTAAAAAACTTCTAATGCCTTTAACCGAAGTGGGATCGGGTAATTGTATTATTACTTCAAGTTTCGCTTTATCCACTTCCAAACCTTTTTTAGAAACCATGTGACCCAAAACGATTCCTTCTTGTACCATAAAATGGCATTTTTCCCAATTTAGAATTAAATCGTGAGTTTCACATCTTTCTAAACTTTTTTCCAAATTTTTAAGACAATTTTCAAATGATGTTCCAATTACAGAAAAATCGTCCATAAAAACTTCCATTGTATCCTCAATCATGTCCGAAAAAATAGACATCATGCACCGTTGAAATGTTGCGGGTGCATTGCATAAACCAAATGGCATTCTCTGGAAAGCAAAAGTACCAAAGGGACAAGTAAAAGTCGTTTTTTCTTGATCTTCGGGTGCGATGTGAATCTGATTATAACCCGAATATCCATCCAAAAAGCAATAAAATTCTTTTCCGGCTAAACGATCTAGCATTTGGTCTATAAATGGCAAAGGAAAGTGGTCCTTTTTGGTGACAAGATTTAATTGTCTATAATCCATACAAATTCGCCACCCGGTGACGGTCCTAGTTGGAATAAGTTCGTTTTTCTCATTGGTGACTACCGTAGTACCACCCTTCTTTGGGACATATTGCACCGGACTCACCCAACCACTACTCGAAATGGGGTAAATAATACCCGCATCAATCCATTTCAAAATCTCTTTTTTAACGACTTCTTTCATGATGGGATTAAGTCGTCTTTGTGGTTGCACTTTACCAACACTATTTTCCTCCAAGATTATCTTATGTTGGCAAAGCGAAGGACTAACTCCCTTGATGTCGGCTAAGGTCCAACCTATGGCTTTCTTGTGGTTTTTTAATAATTCTATCAACCTTACTTCTTGATCAACACTTAAGTTGGAAGAAATAATTACGGGCAATTTCTCTTCTTCCATGAGATAAGCGTACTTAAGGTGATTGGCAAGTGGTTTTAAGTCCAAATCTGGGGCTTTTATGATAGAAGGAACCTGTGTTGGCCTATCCGTAAAATCAAGCTGCTCAAAAGCATCTATAACCTCAATCAAGTCTTCTTCCGAAATTTCCTCGTCACTGCCTACAGTGGGCTCACTGTGGGCACAGTCTATCAAACTTAACTCGAAGTTATCACCTAAATTGCTAAGGGCAGAACAGTCCTCTACTTCACCATTAAACTTAAGAGACTTGAAAACATTGAAGGTCACCTGTTGGTCATTCACTCTCATGGTCAACTCGCCTTTTTGGACGTCTATCAATGTTCGGCCGGTCGCAAGGAAGGGTCTTCCTAAAATGATGGGAACATTTCTATCCGCCTCATAGTCCAAAACTAGAAAGTCAGCCGGAAAAATAAATTTATCAACTTTGACCAAAATGTCCTCGATTTTTCCTTTCGGATATGCCAAAGATCTATCCGCGAGTTGCAAAGTAACCGTGGTTGGTCGAACTTCTCCAATTCCCAATTTTTCAAAAATAGATAAAGGCATGAGGTTTATACTCGCTCCCAAGTCACATAATGCGATTCCTACTTCTTGTCCTCCAATGGAGCACGGGATGGTGAAACTACCCGGATCCTTCAACTTTGGAGGAATTTTACAAGTAAGGATAGCACTACATTCCTTGGTTAGCGCAACGGTTTCAAATTCTTCAAGCCTTCTTTTTTTATTGAGAATGTCTTTTAAAAATTTAACATAACTTGGCATTTGCTCGAGAGCTTCTACCAACGGAATGTTAATGTGGAGTTGCTTGAAAATATCCAAAAACTTTTTAAACTGAGCATCCACATGTTTTGATTTTAATCTATCAGGAAAAGGCAACTCACGCAGATCTGGTTTCGATGCTATTTTACCGGGTGTGGGCACAGCCTGCCCACAGTGGGTGAACTGTGCAGAATTTTTTTCAAAACTGGATGGATCCGCTGTTTTGGACGCAGAATCTGGGTTCTGTGTTTTTTCAACAGAAGGAAAAAAAAACAGAGAAATTTTCTTTGTCAAAGGGATGTGAATCTTTTTGCAAAACGGGAACGGAAGATGATTTTGTGTTTTGGCACGAGTCATCTACATTCTCAACTTCTCTTATACTCACGGCTTTGACATGTTCTTTTCCCTTAGGATTCTCGGTGTCACTAGGCAACGTCCCTTGGGGTCTGCTTTTGAGCTCGGCAGCAAATTGCCCGAGTTGGGTTTCGAAACCCCTCAAGGTTGCATTGGTTTGGTTTATAAAACCTTTAAGCAACGATTCGATTGAATCATTACTTCCCGATGCATTTTGTTGCCTAGGTGCATGTGATTGTGAGGATTGTCCATGTTGAAAATTGGAAGGTTGGTTTTGATGAAAACCCAGGGGGAGATTTTGTGGTCGATTTTGGACTTGACTTACCCCGGGGGGTTGAAGTCCTTGATTACCGGTCCAAGAAAAATTCGGGTGATTCCGCCAATTTGGATTATACGTTTGGGAAAACGGACTATTTCTAGCATGATTTCCCACGTAGTTCACCGAGGCGGGATTTCCCGGGCATTGTTCAAAACGATGATTTTCTCCACAAAATACACAAGATTCGCTTAAAGAATGATTCATGGCTTGCACTTGACTTTTTTCCTCATTGATGTTCAAATTGTTTTTAACCAAATTAGTCAAGGCAACGATTTGTGCATTTAAAGAAGCGATGGCATCAATATCATGGACTGCCGATGCATTTTTCGGAACGATGGCACGAGGATTTGACCACTCGGTGTTATTGTTTGAAACTTTTTCTAAAATGTCAAATGCCTCGTTGTATGTTTTGGAAACAAAAGCACCACCGGTCGTAGCATCGAAAATGATTTTTGCAGCATTAGAAAGACCATTATAAAATGTTTCTAATTGGATGCAATGGGGGATTCCGTGGTGAGGACATTTTCTAATTAAATCTTTGAATCTCTCCCATGCATCGGAAACTGCTTCATCTTCCTCTTGTCGAAAATTCATGATATCATGTCTAAATTTCACATTTCTTGTTGGTGGAAAATATTTTTTTAAAAACTTTTCGGCTAAATTCGCCCAAGTATCAATCGATTCCGGTGGTTGTGAATTTAGCCAGGCTTTAGCTCTATCCCTTAGGGTATAAGTGAAGAGTGTCAGCCGTAAGGCTTCTACAGTTACTCCGGGAATACGAAAATGATCCGTCATTTCTATAAATGATTTTAAATGAGAGTGCGGATCTTCCGAAGGTAATCCCCCAAATTGACCCATTGCTTGGATCATTTGAAACATTACGGGCTTCGGTTCAAAAGTTTGTGTTGCCATGTTGGGCCTAAGAATACCCGATTTTAATTGACCAAATTCGGGTGTTGCATAGTCCCGTATTCCCCTATCATTATCATCGGCAATTTTAACCGTGGTTTCAACAATGGGCGGAGGTTGTTCATCCATGTTTCGGTTTTGCCTATTTCTCCTACCTCTTCTACGTCTTTTTACAGTTCTTTCAATTTCGGGGTCAAGAGATAAAAGTTCACCGTGTTGTAGCCGTGGCATACAACACGGAAAAGATGCTTTGAAACGAGTGACACAGGCTCAAATGAAAATCAATATCTCAGGATTTAAAATCGCGCCAGTCCCCGGCAACGGCGCCAAAAACTTGATAACGGAAAACCGTATAGTTCCACACAGTGGCCACAGTGTTCCCACAGTGGGGGCGCAAGTATACACCTCAACTATGATCACTATAAGTAATAAAATGGTAAGTATACTGAATATCGTTTCCACAGGGACTGGACTACTGAGAATCAGAGAGTTTCATAAACTTCTTGCACACGCTTCGGTTGTGAGAAAAATTTGTCGTTTTGTTGGTGAAATATCTAAATTAATTAAGAAATTTAACAATGAGTTAAGGATTGGATATTGGTGTAAGTTTCCTTGAGATAATTGTAGTTACCAAATGGTTAGGCGCTTAAGTGCATAGAGCCATGTATAAAAATCCCGATCTCTCGAAAACGAATTTTTATAAATTATGCCCAAAAGTACCTATAAAGTGCCCATAATTATTGTACTTGAGTTTGACGATTTATCTAAGTTTGACTCTAAACGTCAAGTTCTACCGGTATGGGGATTTATACCCAAATCTCTTTGTGATATTAATCCCGACCAACGTTTGAACCTTAGTAAATCATACAAAACCCGCATCTCTGCGTGGTTATCAAAGACTTTCTCAAATCTTTGTGCATCACTTAAGTCGTATTTCGGATCCGCCCCTCTCGAGGTCTAAGATCTAATATTAACACTTCAAAGTGATCGGCTTATCCGCATTGAGTTATGTCCCGACTCAAGTGACCAAACTCAAGAACAAGTAATTATGGACACACCCAAGTGTATCCTACTAGTCTCAAGTTTACTCACACCCACACCCAATAAGGTGCTTAGCTCATGACTAAAAAGAAAGACATAATAAAAGAAGAGAAATAATTAAGAACTACTTGCATAAATGTAAATTACGGAAATTAAATTACAAGGGAAAGTAAATGACTAGAAATGTAAATTGCTAGGAAAGTAAAGTACTAGAAAGTAAAATGCTAGAAAGTAAAGGACTAGAAAGTAAAATTACAATCTTCAAGTTAACAAGTAACTTGAAGATGAACTAGATCTAGAGAATTGTTGGTGAATTTCTTGTGATGGATGAAAGGTTGATGAAATAAATGCAAACCACTCCTTCTTTATATAGCCTTCAAAAGAAAACACAAGACCCAAAGGATTTTCTTCTTCAAAGGCACAAGGGGCAAGACCCATCTCTCTTTTCAACCCATGCCTCAAAGATCAGACAAGCATGCTCCAAAAAATATATTTTAATCTGCTCCTTATCGTCCGGATAAACGCA
Organism: Arctium minus; assembly: GCA_954870635.1. Classification (NCBI taxonomy): domain Eukaryota; kingdom Viridiplantae; phylum Streptophyta; class Magnoliopsida; order Asterales; family Asteraceae; genus Arctium; species Arctium minus. The sequence continues at coordinate 36,201,194 of OX941087.1, read as the reverse complement.
GCTTCCGGCAGTTTCTTCAAGTGGTTCATCGACGCCCACAGTGGGTAGAGTACCTGCCCACAGTTGGCCACAAAAGTGCAGTTTTTCCAAAAAAATAAACTTTTGATAATTCATCACCTCTTTATCACATTTTTAAACCAAATGAAAAGAATAGAAGCAAAGTGGATATAAAAATGATACAAAATCCTAGAAAAAGAGTGATAAATAACTCTCAAAATCGAGAGTTATCACATGCACACGTGCATATGCATAATGCACAGGTGCATTAAAACCAAAAAACAACTTAATTTACTTATATGCACAAGTGCATACCGTCCAGATTAAGGATTATCAATGTGTTCCTTATTTTTCCATTTTTTTGAGGTTTTCACCTGAATCTCCCTCTCTCTCTCTCTCTCTCTATATATATATATATATATATATATATAGGGAGAGGTTCAAACGAGAAATGCTAAGGGTGTGAAAAATAGAGAAATGATCACAGCCCTTCATCTGGTCAACATTTGCGGTTTTGACCGTGAAACACTGGATAATTCCTTGCATGATATGTAGAAGATATAGGGGTAGTTTGGTAAAATACGCGGGACGAGTTCATATTTGAACCTATGTGATTCACATATGAACTATACGTTCATATGTGAATCAGTTAATTAGTTCATTTGTGAATATGTTAATTAGTTCAACTAATTCACATATGAACCAACAGTTAATTAGTTCAATAACACCCGTAATTTCAGAAACTCTTAACCCATATTATCGTAATCGTCTGACCATCATAAAGGAATTTAGTAAGGTTTTACTTCCCTATCGTAGCGGAGCCATCGAGGATTGAATCGGACGTGAAAACGGGAGAAAAAGGGTAAAATCAAGCCCCGCGACCTGGTACGAGACCCTGGGTCGCAGCCCAGGTCGCGCAAGTCGCTGGAGTCAACCAAGGGAGACGTGCGGTCTGCCACGCGGCCTCAAGCCGCGGGCAAAACTGCAGGAGTGGTCTGATCGTTTAAAGATTGGGATTTTGGGGTTTTCTTCATTTGGTGTTATCTCCTTCATCTTTGGTTCGATTTTGTTGATTCTTGGACCTAGAGTCTCATCTTTTGAATCTTTTCAAGTAGAGAAAGAAGGGGATTGAATATATTGGGTGGATCCAAGGGTTTATGATCAAGGTAATCTTCTCATCTTTGCATCTAGAAAGCTAGGGTTTGGTGTTCTCCATCTTCTCTTTATAACCTTAAAGTTTGGTGTAACTTTAAGAATGTTGTGGTAAGGAATCTTTGTAGAAAGCTTGGAGCTAGTGGAAGGATTCAGATCTCATCAAAGGAACTCAAATTTGTGGGTAAAACCTAGATTTAGTCTAAATCAAGCAAAGTGAGTTCTAATTGCTTTGAAAAACTATATACATGTCAAAATGCACATATTTTGGGTTTTCGAAAGTATATCCATGAATTTACTTCATTTTTATAAGTTTTGTGAATATTTGTACACTTACACATATTTGTGGTATAAAATCTTTGAAAATGGTTTACAATATTTTATGAGGTGTTTGAGTCACCAAAAAGGGGATTTTGCATACATGTTTATTGAACATGTAAAGTATTTGGGTATTGTGTTACTTTGGTTCCTAATATGGAAAAATTTGGAGTACAAATGGTTCTAAATGGAATTTTGGTGTGAGTTGGGAAGTTTTACGAACGGATATTGAAATATGGTCAGTTAAAGCTTTACCCAACTTATGAGTTTTTATATTTGAATCTTTAGGTCATTTGACTTTAAAAGTGTGAGTTGTTGGAAACGGGCATCCTTTAATTTGGGAATATTTGGAAAAGTCTGGACCTTACGGTTCGAGCCTTCGGCCATTTATACTTGGAGAAAATACTAATTTTGGGAAAGTTGAACATCGACTTATGTAGCCATATTGGCTCTATTTTAGTGTCAAACGTTTTATGATGCCTTATGGCTTGATTTATACTCTAATGAGTTTTGGGACGGTGTCCAGTTTAAATGGCTTAATAGGGAGCATTTTATGAAAATGCAATTATTGCACATTTCTTGGTTATTACATGTTTTGAATGCGATAGTTCATTCATATGGAGTCATGTAATGTTTAGACTGTAATGCAATAGATCCGTAGGTATAAGAGTCGGGTTGTTCATCATGGAGCTTTTAACATCCATGTTTGAGTCTAGTGAGTGGTCTCCAAGTCATGTTCTTATGTAAGCTTGCGGTGGTGCTCTGCAGAACTGTATACGGAGCTAAGTCTTGCGGTGGTGCCCATGGTGAGCCGGATACGGGGACTTGTGACATTTGTGGTGACATTCATCTAGAGGTCGAGTAGACACTAGGGTCATTTGGGTATCTTGCGGTGGTTGCTCAGAGGAGCCGTATACGAGGATCCATGGCCTTAACTTTGTGTTCCCGCCACATTCGATGGAGTCGGGTCTCCCCCATCACCAAAAGGTGTTATCTTTGGGTATTCCCTTACCCATGATTTCGGTGTTGAAACGTACCATTTATTTACACAGATAATATTTTGGAGAAATACCGTGTGGGTGCATTTTGTGAAAATTCGGAAGTTGAATAATTATTTAAAATGGGTGTTTGACATTGGAAGTAACATGAATTGAAAATAAAGTCCTTTTTATAACTAATGTTTTCGGGAATGATCGTATATAGAGTAAAATGTTCGTTTTAAACGTTTTATGATTTATATGATGAAAACTGCTTTAACTCACTAGGCGTTAAGCCTAACACTTTTTCTTTCGACATGTATATCAGGTCTTAGATGGATCCGAGTGGCAAGTGGAGCTTGGTATAAGTTCCAGTAGGATGGCTTTAGTGATGTTATCCGGTTTTGTGAAGATAGCAGATTTGGTGGTTTTAGTAACACCCGACTGATTTCGTCCCCATTAGTGAGACTAGTTAGTTCCGTTAGAACTCTGATACTTATAGTAGTGATTCTTCCTTTGTAAACTTTAGATATTTGTTATTTCGATGTTTGGATTTGAGGAATTTTTGGAAGTTCCAAATTGCCTACTATTTTCGAATTTTAGGGGTGTTACAAGTTGGTATCATAGCTCTAGTTTAAGTGAACTAGGTATGGATCTTAGATGCCTAGACTTAAGCTGAGACTTTAAGTTATGATTTGTTTGTTATGGGTAGAACCTTTAAGATAAGAGGGGTTGCGGTGGTCGACATAAATACACTAGTTAAGAGTCGTGACTATGGTGACGAGGATTCTTATGTATATTATGTTCATAATTTCACTTAGCTACTGTTATTATGAATATATTGTTACGTGAGTGTGTTTGACTCTACCATTATTACGATACTTGATATGTGAAATAGTACGTCTTCGTTGCTAATCCAGTGTTGGTGTAAGATCTTAACCTCATTCTCGTGTGTGTCAAAAGAGAATGGCAGACGCATGGAGAAAAATGCAAGCTCAAGAGGCAAACCCTCAATGTGGGTTGTTGGATAGCGTGGTACAATTGATGAAGTCGACTATAGAGCGACAAGAGGAAAGGATAATGAAAGAGTTAGAGGGCAGAGATGTCAATGATCGAAGACGTGAAGTAGTTAACGAACATGATGTCAGAAGTCTCGGTGACATCGGGAATGTGATCCGGATGGAGGATCTTGTTGCTGCTAATATGAGTCATAGCGGGAGGACCTGCTCATACGAGAACTTTCTGTGCAGCAACCGCTAGAGTTTTCAGGGACTAATAGTCCGATGGCGTGCATGAATTGGATCCAAGAGATGGAACAAGCATTTGACGCTAGCGAGTGTGAGGAGGGGCAGAAATTGAAATTCGCCTCCCACATGATGAGGGGTCGAGCTCTTACTTGGTGGAATGTCACCAAGACCACTCTTGGAACTATTATCGCTTCGTCACTAACATAGGATGCTTTCAAAAGGAAAGTGTTGGATGAATATTGTAATGAACGGGAGATCGACAGAATACAAGAGGAGTTCCAAGCCCTCAAGAAGGGAAAGATGTCAGTGAGAGAATATTCCAACCTCTTCATGGAGAAACTGGATCTAGTGGGACATGTCGTCCCGAGTGAGAAGGATAGAGTCAAGGCTTGTCTGAAAGGACTGTTGGCCGATATGAAAGTAATGGTCCGAATTTCTAAAGTATCCACCCTCCGAGAAGCAATAGAATAATCGCAATTCATGGAAGATGTTTATAATCGGAGTAATAAAGAAGAGGCAGAGATTACGGAAAAGAGAAAATGGGAGGACCGGTTGAGTACATCCTAAGAACGCAATGATCATGGTGATGAAATGGGGTTGGCCATCGTAGGAAGTCAAAGTGGTGTCAAGAGTGTCGAGTCAAACATGCGGGTAGGTGCAATCCTAACCTTATGACATGTCCCAAGTGTGGGATGTTGGGTCACTCCCACCGAGATTGTCCTATCAAGGGCACAATCTGTTTTGTATGCAAAGAACTGAACCATGTTAAAAGAGATTCTTCATGCGCGAGGAGGGGTGAGAAGGCGGGCAATAATCAAAGTCTCTCAAGACAAGGGTGACCCCGAAGGAAATGTCAGGTACATCTCCCATTAACTTCAATCTTAGTTGTATATTTTGCTAGTTGAGTGTGAGTCATATTTGGACATCGATTGTCGTTGTGCCACTTTGTGGTTAGTGTGCCATTCAATTATAGAGCTTGATTTTGGAGGCCAATCTTAATATTTGAGAAGTCTTAGGAATTCAAGTAAAAGGGTATTGGAGGATAAGTCACTTGGATTAAACTAGGAGTTATCATTAAACAAAGTTGAAGTTTTAGGAAGTGAATTTTGATGATTATTGTCAAATCAGAGTTATACATTTTGACAATTGGCGTGCCATTTGAGGAAAATGTGGAACGAATAATATTGTTGCTTTGGAAATGGAGGTGGGTTAGTGAATGACCCTAAGGAAGGATTTCCTCACGTCATATGTCAATTATCGGACCGGAATAAGAGGAGTCACATAATGTTTCAACTGTTTATGGAAATTGTCGGATGCCATAAAGTGGTGTGCCTTGTTTCACACCTGAGCCTGCAGGAAAGGATTCGTGTGGAATTCTGCGTCAAGTAAAAGTAAATTGTCGGCACAGTCTGGTTTGGATAACCACCGTTAATGCAAAATATGGTACTAAATTTGAGGATTAGTAAGAGAAACGCAAACGATTGCTAGTTTGTGCCTTGTAGGAAGATTTGTGTTAAGCTATAGGATTATTGAGGGTCTAAACCTTTGGAAATAATAGCATCCACGTTTAAGATGATTCGAGGTTATCGTGATCTTGTTGTGCGGATGGAGTTTCAGACTCAGGGTTTTGAGGTATCAAAATGGTTACCATCTTTAAGTGTTGCGAACCTGAGCCACTTCTGCAACAAACCGATATCTGAGTGGTTTAGGACCAGGTAAGTAGAGGATCGTGTAAATGTTTAGAGGTCAGAGTGAGACCTTTTCTAACCCACAACTGCTCGTTCGCAAAAGATTTGGGTTAGCATCTTTTAGGCGGATTGTTACTGGAGGTCCTCGGTCTAATAGAGTGGATTGCCAAAACATTTGTAACCCTGGAGGAACTAGTGGTCCACGGATTTTAAAGAAGGCTGGAGTCTCGGTTGTCTCTTTCAAGATCATCCGCGGTAAGTGTTTCTGTCTTGATCATAGGGTCAGTGCTTCAAAAGATTTGCGGTAGACCCTTTATTGGGCATTGACCGGAAGAGAGGCTAAGTTGGAATCGATCGCCTCTCCGATAGAGGGAAATTTAAGAATTGAAATGTGTCATTAAGCTTTAACCTTACCCAAAGAGTTTCAGATAAAAAGCAATACTTGGAGTGAAACTCCTCTTTTAGAATTTCCAAATAGTCTTTGGGCATTAAGCCAATGATCCTAGGCGGGCTACACAAGTTAGTGAATCTGGAAAAAGGCACCATAGGTGTTAATTGGATAAACACCTCACACGGAGCCTTGTGGTCAATTTAAGGTCGAAAATCTTGTGTGAAGCAGCGTTTCGTTTGAACTTTCCAAGCGAAGGACTTGGAGGGATGTATGAATCATCTACGTTCAAGGTGAAATTTTTTCCCTGTTACATTAGGATACATATGTTAGGCAAGGGAACCTAGAAAATGGAAGAAGATGCAGTATTATTAATCAATAATTACGTGTCCAGTAAGGACCGCTTGTGAAAAGAAGTTAATACTATTTGGGTTACAATCCAAGTTGTAGCATGTTCGGATGTTGGAAATTGTGTTCGCTGGAATTGTGTAAAGGGAAGTGAGGCCTAAATGTACGCGGGACGAATGACGTATCCAAGTTTAGATTTCGAGGACGAAATCATTTTCAAGGTGGGGAGAATTGTAACACTCGTAATTTCAGAAACTCTTAACCATATTATCATAACCGTCTGACCATCATAAAGGAATTTAGTAAGGTTTTACTTCCCTATCGTAGAGGAGCCATCGAGGATCGAATCGGACGTGAAAATGGGTCACGCACCAGGTGACGCAAGTCGCTGGAGTCGACCAAGGGAGACGCACGGTCTGCCACGCGGCCTCAAGTCGTGGGCAAAACCGCAGGAGTGGTCTGATCATTTAAAGATTGGGATTTTGGGGTTTTCTTCATTTGGTGTTATCTCCTTCATCTTTGGTCCGATTTGTTGATTCTTGGACCTAGAGTCTCGTCTTTTGGAATCTTTTCAAGTGGATAAAGAAGGGGATTGAATATATTGAGTGGATCGAAGGGTTTATGATCAAGGTAATCTCCTCATCTTTGCATCTAGAAAGCTAGGGTTTGGTGTTCTCCATCTTTTCTCTATAACCTTAGAGTTTGGTGTAACTTTGAGAATATTGTGGTAAGAAATCTTTGTAGAAAGCTTGGAGCTAGTGGAAAGATTCAGATCTCATCAAGAAACTCAAATTTGTGGGTAAAACCTAGATTTAGCCTAAATCTAGGAAAGTGAGTTCTAGTTGCTTTGAAAAACTATATACATGTCAAAATGCACATATTTTGGGTTTTCGAAAGTATATCCATGAATTTACTTCATTTTTATAAGTTTTGTGAATATTTGTACACTTACACATATTTATGTTATAAAATCCTTGAAAATGGTTTATAATATTTTATGAGGTGTTTGAGTCACCAAAAAGGGGATTTTGCATACATGTTTATTGAACATGTAAAGTATTTGGGTATTGTGTTACTTTGGTTCCTAATATGGAAAAATTTGGAGTACAAATGGTTCTAAATGGAATTTTGGTGTGAGTTGGGAAGTTTTACGAACGGATATTGAAATATGGTCAGTTAAAGCTTTACCCAACTTATGAGTTTTTATATTTGAATCTTTAGGTCATTTGACTTTAAAAGTGTGAGTTGTTGGAAACGGGCATCCTTTAATTTGGGAATATTTGGAAAAGTCTGGACCTTACGGTTCGAGCCTTCGACCATTTATACTTGGAGAAAATACTAATTTTGGGAAAGTTGAACATCGACTTATGTAGCCATATTGGCTCTATTTTAGTGTCAAACGTTTTATGATGCCTTATGGCTTGATTTATACTCTAACGAGTTTTGGGACGGTGTCCAGTTTAAATGGCTTAATAGGGAGCATTTTATGAAAATGCAATTATTGCACATTTCCTGGTTATTACATGTTTTGAATGCGATAGTTCATTCATATGGAGTCATGTAATGTTTAGACTGTAATGCAATAGATCCGTAGGTATAAGAGTCGGGTTGTTCATCATGGAGCTTTTAACATCCATGTTTGAGTCTAGTGAGTGGTCTCCAAGTCATGTTCTTATGTAAGCTTGTGGTGGTGCGTTGTAGAACCGTATACGGAGCTAAGTCTTGCGGTGGTGCCCATGGTGAGCCGGATACGAGGACTTGTGACTTTTGTGGTGACACTCATCTAGAGGTCGAGTAGACACTAGGGTCATTTGGGTATCTTGCGGTGGTTGCTCAGATGAGCCGTATACGGGGATCCATGGCCTTATGTGAATCTCGAGAACGTGATAAGTGGCTTAACTTTGTGTTCCCGTCACATTTGATGGAACCGGGTCTCCCCCGTCACCGAAAGGTGTTATCTTTGGGTATTCCCTTACCCATGTTTTCAGTGTTGAAACGTATCATTTATTTACACAAATAATATTTTAGAGAAATACCGTGTGGGTGCATTTTGGGGAAATTCGGAAGTTGAATAATTATTTAAAATGGGTGTTTGGCATTGGAAATAACATTATTTGCAAATAAAGTCCTTTTTATAACTAATGTTTTCGGGAATGATCGTATCTAGGAATAGTTGGTATACTCGTCTCAAAATTAACACTTGAACTCTGCAAAATAAACATTTTTTAGCTATAATATTTGATTATATATATATATATATAGAGAGAGAGAGAGAGAGAGAGAGAGCTAGGTTATTTTGTTAACCACTAAGATGTTATTAACTTTGCTAACCTCTTTTAACCAATAAGAAAGCATCCTTTTCATAGGTTGATTATCTTCATTAAATAAATCCTTACGGATAAAGTTGGTATTTTACTTTGTTGATTTTTAATAGCTTTTTTTAATGAGGAGTTACAATAATTATAATCCATGATTATAGCTTTGATGATATGATTATGAATCAATGTGTAATCTAGTATGTCACATTGAAGGAATCACAAGGTGAGCAAAACTACATTCCGCATCCTTTCTTGAACGATTCTATAAATCTCGGGAGTTTAGGCGATGTCGGTGGAAGAGATGACATATTCCATTGTTCGTCATTAATAACTACAACGTCGGATAGATGCAATGAAATGATTATGTGATCGTGGTAATATATTGTGATAAAATGTAGGCATGCTTTTTTTGTATAAATGTTATTGGTTTTCTTAACTTTTTTCTTTTTCAATAAAATATATCGTTCATAATAATAGATGATGGTTTTTTGCATAAAATATAACTTCTCTGGTTAGCGTCATGGTATATTTTATGTTTGGATCATGGATGTTCATTGAAACGGTATGAACCTGGGTATGTGGTTTTGGAAGTGATATATGATCTTCAAGATCTTGTCAATATCATAGTCTTAAAAAAAAGGACTTTATCACATGACTTGATAAGCATTTATCCGAGTAAAATTTTTATATTATTGGACGATTAAATTTTATTCTGCATTTAAAAAAAAAATTGATGTAGCTTCTATCCTTCGTAATTTTAGGTGAATATGATGTGTGATGATGATCCCTTAGAAAGGTGTAGAAAGGTTTTGGAGTCACCCACCCAAATCTATACACATTGTCTCGTCATTTCGAACAGATTTTTCTGTGTGCTAAAATCCACTCATTATTAGATGCACATTTTAAGTATTTTTAGTCACAAATTATGAATATTACTTATTAAATATTCATAGAAAAATAATTAATTTTATATTAGATATAATAAATGATATATTTTTCTTATACTTCATAAACATTAAGTGCATTCATTTTTTTAACTTTCTATTAGAAAAACAAATAATTCATTTGTATTGTATTTTACTTTGTTTTACTCGCATACTCGTTAATGTAACGTGTGGTTTTTGAAACATCTTCCTAGTTATATTATGAATCTTTTAAATAAACCTCTTAACGAATTAGAAGACCTAATATTGTTGTGTATGTTTTGATTGAAATTCTGATTTTATAGATTCAAAATGAGAAATGTCATCTGATTTAATCCAATCGGGATGCCCTGTACCTTATATGTTTCTTGGTAGGAGTAACATGAAGTTCAAAATTAGGGATGTATTCAAGAGCAATTTTCGTTATAATTTTAATTTGGTACTATAATTTTAAATAGAAAATTTGTTCTTTCTTTTTACGCAACACCCTGAAAGTCGTTCATTTGAACGGTATGTACATGTGTGTTCAAGTAATTGAAATTGTTTTTTGGTTTTTATGCACGTGTGCATGTTACAAATTAGTAGTATGTACATGTGCATACCGTTTAGATGAACGGTTACCAAAGTGTTCCTTAGTTTTTCCTTTTTTATGGTTTCCCCCTGAACCTGACCCTATATATATATATATATATATATATATATATACACACATACACACACACAAAGAGAGAGAAAAAAAGTTCAATAACCCGATTTTCGGTTGTGAAATGAGGGACAAAAGAGAGCATGACACGTGTCCCTAGATGTCCACATTCAGAATGAATAACGAAGGTGAACGTTCATGCAATATTCATGATGAATAATACAACATTTATGATTAATAAGACAACATTCATAATGAATAATACACGAATTCATGATTCATGTATTTGTAACAACCGGAAAATTAAGGTAAGTGTTCATAATTTCTAAAGTGTTCTAATTATTTTGAAATGTCGGGATTTTTGCATTGGATTAGAAATATGTGGTATGTTACTTTATATGTTGATACCTTAAGTGTTTCTATGTTAAATTTTATCGAAAACGTCAAAAAAATCAGAAATTAGGAGTGGGGCGATAGTGACCCGCGACTATGACAAAGGTCATAGTCGCGTGGAAAGGTTGCGGGTCGTGGGGTGGTCTCGGTACACCCCCGGCGAGAGTGCAATGCGAGAGTGACAGGGGCACAATCGCCCTGTCACTATCGTTGAAGTTGTACCGTGAGTTAAGGGGGTTGGCGCGATTATACCCCGCGACAGTGCCATGGGCACAATCGCCGGGCATTGTCATTGTCGAGTACTGGAGATATAAATTCCAACTTTTGACCATTTTGACTTCATTTTTCACCTCAAACGATTTTGGAGCCGACTTGGAGAAACCCTAGGGTGATTTTCTGCCATTCCTTCCCTATTTCACATCCACCAAAAGAACCCTAGTTGGCAAGGAGCATTTATTATTAATCACTAGTAGTTGGGGAGCATTCAAGTGGAGCATTTAAGGGCTCAAACCAAGTTTTCACTTCTCACCTCTCATCTAAGTTTTCTAGGGTTTTCTATAAAACCTAGTTTGTGAGTTTCTACTTACTATTTTCAAATGAGATACTTATATTGTATGTTTACTCGCTTAATATTTCATCTGCATGTGGAAATCCGATCACCTGATAAGTTTGACTTAACTGGTACTTTTGAGATTGTTGGGAATTTGGGTATGGCACTTCATGTGGACTTTGGTGATGTTATTAAATGATGTTATTTCAACTTGGTTGTGTGGTTTGGGTGAGCCATGGGTATTATACTTGGACTTGCACATTTTAGAGTTTTGTACCTAAAATATGCTTGGAATCATATGAGATCTTATACATGTATCTTGTGGATATGGAATTATGTATAGAGATAGATATCGTACGTACGTAGGATGAGCCATGAGTAAGTTCTAGGAGGATGTAGTCTTAGGTGCCACCATGACGGTATGCACCTAGACCTCCGTCATTTGGAGTAATGCCTGGGAGGTAGTCTTCAAGTGTGTCGGGCCTTCGGGATGTTGCTCAGACAAGTGAACATCAAGGTACATTGACTTGAGGTAAAACTCATTGGTGTGATCGGTCTCCCCCATTGGTTCCCTGATGGCCTTTAGTGACTAAAATGATATAAATGTTCATACCATGTTTATAAATATTATGCCATGTTCTTGTACAACTCACTAGGCCCGTTTGGCCTAACACTTGATTGTTTTGATATATATCTCAGGTTCTAGCGGCGCGAGCAACAAGGAGGTTTAGCCGGCCTTTAGAGGTGAGCTTGGGAGCATTTTTTGGATGCCATTATAGAAGACGATCCTTTTGGAAATAGTTGACAACTGATTGTAATCTTATTTCTAGTTAGATTTTAGATTAGGAGGTTGTCATCTATCATTGTTTATTTTTACAAACTTGTAATTAAACAGACATTTATTGTTCCCTTTTTGGGTGAGCTCATGCTTTGGCATTAATATGATTACCATATTTCCGTTTTCCGGAAATTTTTGTTTGTCCCATTTTTGGGGTGTTACAAGTTGGTATCAGAGCTCTAGTTTAAGTAAACTAGGTGTCGACTCTAGCATACCTAGACTTAAGCTGGTTGAGCACATAGTATCACTGTCCATACGGGTAGAGCATTCCTAGGTGGGGAGAATATTAGGATTACGGAATTGCATTGATTGAAATTTATAATAATGACGACGAGAATTCTTATGTAAAATACGTTCACAATCTCACTTGGCCAGTGTCGTTCTGAATTTATGATTACGTAAGCATGTTTGAAATTGTTATTATGATGATTAATCGTTATAGTAGTACGTATTGGACCGTTTATCTTTTAAAGAATTAACTGGTGTGATCCTTGTCATGTATGACAGAGCATCATGGTAAACACTCGAAATATGATCCAGAATCCACGGGATGGGCACATTGAAGACGAGTCTACCGCCGACCAACCTCCTTTGGTAACAGTTGCTGAAAGGCCACCCGTAACCGATGTCTTGGGTGGAGAACCAGAACAAGTACCAAGGGTGAATCTCGAGACCGGACAACCGATTGTAGAAGAAGTGACCATGGAGACAAGGATCCAAGACAATGTGATGCAAGCCATGAATTCGGCCATGGCACAACAACAAGAATTCTTCTTGAAACTGTTAGAGGACCGTGATGCCAGTCATCGACGAACCGAAGCAATGGCGTAGAATGTTGTGAATGGGTTGGGTGGCGGACCGGTAGTCGTTGGAACGGAAGAACATGCAGTTAGGACTGAGAAGAAGAAGGATGGGGGTTGCTCCTTCAAAACTTTTCTATGTTGTCGGGCTCCAGAATTCTCCTGGACGACCGACCCGCTAGCATGCATGAAATGGATCCAAGACATAGAAATGGCGTTCGAGTCCAGTGAATGCGCGGACTATCAGCAAGTCAAATTCGCGTCCCAACTACTAAGAGGGGATGCATTGAGCTGGTGGAACGTTACCCGAAGGGCGCTTACACCGGAGGTTTTGGCTAAGTTCACTTGGCCAACCTTCAAGAAGAAGTTAATGGAGAAATATTGCACTGAGAGGGCACTTGACAAAATCGAAGACGATTTCCGAAATCTGAAGAAGGGCAACCTAACTATTGCCGACTACGCTAAGCAATTCATGGATAAACTTAGCCTAGTCGAGCACTTGGCAACTGATGAGGGGTCTAAGATAAAGGCGTTTGTGAATGGATTACCGACGGAAATGAAGACGGGCGTGAGGAACGCTCAAAATACTACCTTGCAAGAAGTGATCGAGGCTTCTCATCTAGTAGAGGACGGCATACTACAAGAGAGAGATGAGAAGAAGCAACAAGGTGGGAAGCGGAAGTGGGAGGGGCCAACCAGGCCCGCCTGACCTTCCAAACCCTTTAACGGGGGGAGGAACACTGATCCGCGACGAGAGTCAAGATGGTGCCCCAAGTGCAAGAGCAAACACTTCGGGCCTTGCAATCCGAAACCGTTTTCTGGAGCAATGGAATGTTTCAAGTGTGGGCAAAAGAACCACATGAGTCGGGATTGCCCCTCACGGGGAGTTTGTTATGAGTGCCGGGAACCGGGGCACATCAAGAGGGATTTCCCTATGTTAGCTAAAGGCAACCAAGGGGTTTCGAGCGGAGCAATTCCGAAGAAAGAAGTTCAACCGAAGGCGCCAAGTCAGGCCTTCCAAATGATGGCAAATAAGGCGAGAGAGACGGCGGACGTAGTGTCGGGTACGTTTCTAGTGAACTCTCTACCTACCCATGTTTTATTCGATTCCGGTGCAAACCAATCTTTCGTATCCACCTCGTTTTGCAAGAATTTCACCACTCCTTTTAGTTTGTTGAATGATGCTCTAGTGGTAGAGGTAGCCAATGGGGAACATATGGTAGTTCGGGAATGTTATGTTGGGTGTACCTTAGAATTAAATGGGGAATCCTTCGCTATAGATTGTTACCGGCCAATATCAGAGGATTTGACGTGATTGTGGGGATGGATTGGCTAGCTAAGCACGACGCCGGCATATTTTGCTCTAAGAAATTGATTCGAATACCCTTGCCTAAGGGTGGTGAGGTGATAATCTACGGAGAGAAGAACCGGGAGACCAACATGATTATATCGTCACTCAAAGCAAGCAAGAGTCTAGCCAAAGGATATGTTTCGTTTTTAGCCTACGTGATCGACGCGGAGTTAGAGAAGAAGAAATTGGAAGATGTGGACGTGGTGTGCGACTACCCGGATGTCTTTCCGGAGGATCTACCCGGACTTCCACCGGAACGACAAGTGGAGTTTCACATAGACCTCACCCCGGGGGCCGCTCCAATTGCTCGTGCTCCCTATCGTCTCGCGCCGACGGAAATGCAAGAGATGATGACACAACTACAAGAACTTCTCGAGAATGGATTCATACGACCGATTTCGTCACCATGGGGAGCCCCGGTGTTGTTCGTTAAGAAGAAAGACGGGTCCATGCGGATGTGTATAGACTACCGCGAACTCAACAAAGTCACCGTGAAGAATAAGTATCCACTTCCTCGGATCGACGACCTCTTCGATCAACTTCAAGAAGCGAGATGTTTCTCTAAAATAGATTTGTGATCCGGTTATCATCAAGTGCGGGTGAAGGAGAGCGATATACCGAAGACGGCATTCCGAACGAGATATGGCCACTATGAGTTCCTAGTCATGCCTTTTGGATTGACTAATGCTCCGGCCATCTTTATGGAATTGATGAACCGAGTATGTCGACCTTTCTTAGACAAATCAGTCATAGTCTTTATCGATGACATCTTGATCTACTTGCGGGATGAGGAGGAGCATCGGTAACATTTGCGGGAAGTTCTAGAGATCCTTCGAAGGGAGAAGTTATTCACAAAATTCTCGAAGTGTGAATTCTGGCTACAAGAAGTGCAATTCTTGGGCCACGTAGTGTCAAAGGATGGAGTAAAGGTGGATCCAGAAAAGATCGAGGCAATGATGAATTGGGAACCACCGACGAGCCCAACGGAGATAAGGAGTTTCTTGGGCTTAGCCGGTTACTACCGACGGTTTATCCAAGACTTTTCGAAGATCGCGTCTCCACTCAAATCATTGACGAGGAAGAACGTTAAGTTCTTATGGACCAAAACATAAGAGAAAGCTTTCCGTACACTTCAAAGGAAGTTATGAGAAGCACCGATACTATCCTTACCCGAAGGATCCGAGGACTTCGTGGTTTATAGTGACGCCTATAAGCTTGGACTCGGGTGTGTTTTGATGCAAAGGGGAAAGGTGATCGTGTATGCATCGCGGTAACTCAAGGATCACGAGAAGAATTACCCTACGCACGACTTGGAGCTAGCGGCGGTGGTTTTTGCCTTAAAGTTATGGCGACATTACCTTTACGGGACGAAGTGTACTTTATTCACCGACCATAAAAGCTTGAAGTACATTTTTGACCAAAAAGATCTCAACATGCGGCAACGAAGATGGTTAGAACTCTTGAAGGATTACGACTGTGAGTTGTTGTACCATCCGGATAAAGCCAATGTAGTGGTGGATGCTTTGAGCCGAAAGAATTACGGAAGCGAAATCAAAGTGACTCTAACTAGGACTGATGTAATATCAAACTTAGTGGAGGACATCAAGAGAAGTCATGCGGAGGCACTTCGGTAAGAAAACCTCAAAGAAGAAATCATGGTGAAGCAACGGGAGGCGCTAACGTAAGATAGTCGCGGCCTTAAGTTATTTCAAGGAAGAATTTAGGTGGCGAAAGTCGGAGGGAACCGAGAGTTACTATTGGCGGAGGTGCACAAGTCAAAGTACTCTATACATCCCGGTAGCACGAAGATGTACAGAGATTTGAAACTTCATTATTGGTGGCCAGTGATGAAGCTTGACGTGGCCAACTATGTAGAGAAGTGTGTCACTTGCCTTCAAGTCAAAGCGGAATATCAAAGACCCTATGGGAGCTTGCAACCGTTAACCATTACGAAATGGAAGTGGGAACATATCACGATGGACTTCGTCACCAACCTACCGAAGACCTTGAAGGGGCACGATACTATTTGGGTGGTGGTGGATAGGCTTACCAAGAGTGCGTATTTCTTGGCAATGCGGGATACGTTACCGATGGACAAACTTGCTAAGCTCTATATCGACGAGGTGGTGTCACGTCACGGCGTTCCGCTATCCATAGTCTCGGATAGAGATAGTTGGTTTACTTCCAAGTTTTGGGATGGATTACAAAGAGAGTTGGGCACGAAGGTCAAGTTGAGCATGACTTATCATCCTCAAACCGACGGGCAAAGTGAGAGGACGATCCAAACTCTCGAGGACATACTTCGGTCGTGTGTCATAGACTTCGGGGGGACTTGGTATTCGCACTTACCACTAGTAGAATTCACCTACAATAATAGCTACTATTCGAGTATCGGGATGGCACCATTCGAGGCACTGTACGGGCGGAAATGTAGAACACAGGTGTGTTGGCTCGAGGCAGGGGAAAAACAATTTGCGGGACCGGAAATTGTACAAGCAAGGGCGGATAAGGTGAAATGTATTCGAGAGCGGTTGAAGGCGGCTCAAGACCGTCAAAAGAGTTATGCAGACAAAAAGCGAAGACCGGTTGAGTTCCAAGTGGGGGAACGGGTTATGTTGAAGGTGTCACCTTGGAAGGGGATCATCCGTTTCGGGAAGCGCGGAAAACTTAGTCCCTGTTTCCTTGGGACCTTTACTATATTGGAGAAGGTGGGACTTCAAGCCTATCGATTGGACTTACCACCGGAGATGGACGGAATCCACCCCACATTTCATGTTTGCTACCTTCGCAAGTGTCTAGCCAAAGAGGAAAGTGTTATTCCGTTGACGGAAATTCGGGTGGACAATGGTAACCGATGTGTAGAAGAACCGGAAGCCAGACTAGAGTCAAAGACGAAGCAACTGAGGCATAAGGAGGTGACTATGGTGAAAGTTCAATGGAAGCATCATCGAGGTACCAACGTAACGTGGGAGTCCGAGGAAGACATGAAGAAGAGATACCCTCGCTTATTTAGTGAATAAGATTTCGGGGATGAAATCCTTATTAGGTGGGGAGGATTGTAACACCCGGAAAATTAAGGTAAGTGTTCATAATTTCTAAAGTGTTCTAATTATTTTGAAATGTCGGGATTTTTGCATTGGATTAGAAATCTGTGGTATGTTACTTTATATGTTGATACCTTAAGTGTTTCTATGTTAAATTTTATCGAAAACGTCAAAAAAATCAGAAATTGGGAGTGGGGCGATAGTGACAAGGTCGCGGGCCGTGGGGTGGTCTCGGTACAACCCCGGCGAGAGTGCCATGCGAGAGTGACAGGGGCACAATCGCCCTGTCACTATCGCTGAAGTTGTACCGTGACTTAAGGGGGCGGGCGCAATTATGCCCCGCAACAGTGCCATGGGCACAATCGCCGGGCACTGTCGTCGTCGAGCACTGGAGGTATAAATTCTAACTTTTGACCATTTTGACTTCATTTTTCACCTCAAACGATTTTGGAGCCGATTTAGAGAAACCCTAGGGCAATTTTCTGCCATTCCTTCCCTATTTCACATCCACCAAAAGAACCCTAGTTGGCAAGGAGCATTTATTATTAATCACTAGTAGTTGGGGAGCATTCAAGTGGAGCATTTAAGGGCTCAAACCAAGTTTTCACTTCTCACCTCTCATCCAAGTTTTCTAGGGTTTTATATAAAACCTAGTTTGTGAGTTTCTACTTACTATTTTCAAATGAGATACATATCTTGTATGTTTACTCTCTTAATATTTCATATGCATGTGGAAATCCGATCACTTGATAAGTTTGACTTAACTGCAACTTTTGAGATTGTTGGAAATTTGGGTATGGCACTTCATGTGGACTTTGGTGATGTTATTAAATGATGTTATTTCAACTTGGTTTTGTGGTTTTGGTGAGCCATGGGTATTATACTTGGACTTGCACATTTTAGAGTTTTGTACCTAAAATATGCTTTGAATCATATGAGATCTTATACATGTATCTTGTGGATATGAAATTATGTATAGAGATGGATATCGTACGTACGTAGGATGAGCCATG
Organism: Arctium minus; assembly: GCA_954870635.1. NCBI lineage: Eukaryota > Viridiplantae > Streptophyta > Magnoliopsida > Asterales > Asteraceae > Arctium > Arctium minus. The sequence goes on along the minus strand of OX941087.1, from coordinate 36,183,206 downwards.
AGTAAGTGCTAGGAGGATGTAGTCTTAGGTGCCACCATGACGGTATGCACCTAGACCTCCGTCATTTGGAGTAATGCCTGGGAGGTAGTCTTCAAGTGTGTCGGGCCTTCGGGATGTTGCTCAAACGAGTGAACATCAAGGTACATTGACTTGAGGTAAAACTCATTGGTGTGATGGGTCTCCCCCATTGGTTCCCTGATGGCCTTTAGTGACTAAAATGATATAAATGTTCATACCATGTTTATAAATGTTATGCCATGTTCTTGTACAACTCACTAGGCCCGTTTGGTTTAACACTTGATTGTTTTGATATGTATCTCAGGTTCTAGCGGCGCGAGCGCCAAGGAGGTTTAGCCGGCCTTTAGAGGTGAGCTTGGGAGCATTTTTGGGATGCCATTCTAGAAGGCGACCCTTTTGGAAATAGTTGACAACTGATTGTAATCTTATTTCTTTCTAGTTAGATTTTAGATTAGGAGGTTGTCATCTATCATTGTTTATTTTTACAAACTTGTAATTAAACAAGCATTTATTGTTCCCTTTTTGGGTGAGCTCATGCTTCGGCATTAATATGATTACCATATTTCCGTTTTTCGAAAATTTTTGTTTGTCCCATTTTTGGGGTGTTACAGTATAATTCATCATTAATTATGTATTGTTAATTATGAATAATACATTATTCATCATGAATAATACATGAATGACCCGTGAAGATATGGACATGTGGCGCATTCTCCTATTTATATATTTGGCACAATTATTTTGCAACCCAGTAAAAGGAATCAACATGTGCAATCTTCATCTAAAATGTCCATTGCATTTGTATTCTCATTGATTCTCTAAAGGAATTTACCTGATTTCTTCAAATTTCTGTAGCAGATGTCGATGCACATAACGGTTCATGCGATGTATCTGATGAAGGTGGTACTTTCATTAAATATTATGCATTCCATGTTAATGTATGCATTTAATGAAATAATATGCATTGCAAGTAAGATTATTGAATGAAACCAATAATAAGCATTGATGCAATATAATAAGCAATCCAGTGTGTACACAGTGAATGAGCTAAATGAATACAAGGTGCCTGGGGGAAGGCGGGTCGGGCGTACGCCCAAGGCCCAACAGAAATAGGGGCCCAGTTTTTTTAGTGTATAATAGTAATAACAAAATAGTAAATAAAAGAAGCAAATTTTTTAGCATCTAATAGGACCCAAAAAAAAATTTATTATATTATGGCTCAAACATGTGTTAACTAATTACATTTGAAAAGAAAAGATTTTAAAAGTTAATTGGTCGTACAATTTATAGTATTGCTTATTATTTTTCTGTTTTTTTGTTAAGTATCAGCGTCTAAAAATACTTGCATAAAAAGCTTTGATATATTCTCCATCATTCATCTCTCATAGTCCCACTTGTCCATTAGAAATCCAAAGTTTAATGGGACCCAAATAATTTTGTATTATATTAAGGGTTCAAACATATATTCATTACACTGAAAAAAAATGTGTAAAAAGTTAATTGGTCATTCATTTTATAATATTGCCTATTGTTTCTCCAAAGGTTTTTTTTATCTAGTATCAGAGTCTAAAACTATTTACCTAGAAAATATTGATATATTATTCATCGACCATCATTCATCTCCCACTGACTCTTTTAATTATTTCATCCGTATGAATTCTATATTTGTATTAGAATATAATAGATTTCTGTTATTAACTAACATAACACAACCCTACCTTTTGAAATAAATTACCAACCATATGAGACGGTTTTAACTTAATTTTTTTTAACAACAAGAAAGGGATCACTTTATTAAACAAAGAATTAACTTAATCTTTTTTAACAACAAGAAAGGGATCACTTTATTAAACAAAGAACGGGCCTAGCGAGAGACTAGGAAACCAGGAGAACCATAAATTACAAGATACTCACTCACACATCTCTAGGATTACTATAGCAAGAATCCAATAATCTCAGCTTAAAACCTGCCCCGATTTAGATCTAGTACAAAGCCATTGGAAGGAACAAAGTTGGACGTTTTTAGCAATAAAATGGTGATGAAAAACATTAACCTAAGATGAGATGGAAACCCAACTGATTTATATTGATTTACATAAATTATTACTCCAAATAGTTACGATTTTGACCTAAAATTATGTCATTTTATATATTAAATGTACATCATAAGGATGTTTTTGATGGCGGAACAGATTAACGATGTTACGTAAAATTGATATGACAGAAAATATTAATTCCGAAGTAATTATTGATTGATTTTGCGTCTAAGAATACTCGAAAAAACGATTTTATATGAATTATTAGTATTTCTTGAATTTTATTTTATTTCTCATGATAAAAACAATATATCAAAGATTTTTTTTCATAATTATCGAGGGGCCCTTTTTCACATCTCGTCCAGGGCCTATAAAATGTCAGGAACATGCCTAAATGAATGGTTTAGATGAGCGTTGCACGAGATTGTAACCTTTTACTGTGTTGAAAAATAAACCACCCCTATATAAGAAAACAGTAAATCATATACAAAATCATATGTGATTTACATTAACCGGAAAAATAGACGCGAGCGACTTTGACCACAACTTAAGTCACAGGGTAAAGTCGCCTGAATTATATATGATTTTGTACATTGAATCATGTATCATTATGTACATTAACGACAGTTCTCGTGTTTCTTAAATAGTTAGCGTTCTCGTTTGAACCCCCCCCCCCAACACACACACACACACACACACACATATATATATATAGAGAGAGAGAGAGAGACTTGGGATCACGTGAGACCAGCCTGTTTTCGTGAGACCCGCGAGACCATGTTTTTACACTTAAAACTTCACAGTAAAACATTGTGAAAGTAAAAACCTTCACATCAAAACACTGTGAAGGGTCGTATTTTTTTTACCTTCACAGTGTTTTACTGGGAAGTTTCAACTGTAAAATCATGGTCTCACGGGTCTCACGAAAACATGTTGGTCTCACATGAACCCAACCATATATATATAGATAGAGAGAGAGAGAGAGATATATATATAGAGAGAGAGAGAGGATATTTTGCAACCCTCAAAAATGTTACAACTCTTGCAACCTTAATCATCACCATCCATTTAATCTTGATAGCTATTTAATTTTTATTTTTATGTTAATGTTCAGAACGACAATTTTGTAAAGTTATAATTAATTTATTTTATGATTAATTTAGATTTCCTAATATTAATTATTTTAGTCCGTAATTTATGGTAGTGTATCAAGATTTTAATGGAAACTGCATCAAATCAATTGATCTTTCTTGGAAACTGCAAGTTTAAATTTTTAAACATCTTTTTTCTCTCTCTTTGATATTTTGAAGAAGATGAAAGAAACCGACCCACCGCCAGAGAGAGATAGAGGATAAGATTTGAAGTTTTCGCTAGAGGAATTTGATATTTTGAAGGATGAAGATCTAATGTAACGTGTGTGAGGCGGCGGAGGTGACGGTGCTTTGTTGCGTCGACGAGGCGGCGTTGTGTTTAGCTTGCGACGAGAAAGTACATGCTACAAACAAGCTCGCCAGTAAGCATCGAGTTCCTCTTTCGAATTCCAATAATCAGATGCCTAAGTGTGATATATGTCAGGTATGTGCAAATACTGTGTGATTACGTGTGAGTAATGAGTTGTCGATGTCTTTTCTTGAGGTTGAGATTTTGATTGGTGTTTGAATTTTGTGTGTATTCGATTCATTTAGGGTTTACGGGTTTCATGAAGATGGTTTATGAAGGTTTAACAAAGAAGGTTTCATGAAGATGGTTTCATGAAGGTTAACGAAGAAGGTTTCATGAAGAAGGTTTCATCAAGGTTTAACGAAAAAGGTTTCATGAAGAAGGTTTCATGGAGATGGTATCAAGAAGATGGTTTCATGAAGAAGGTCTGCAGAAGAAAAGTTTCAGGAAGGTTTCATTAAGAAATTGTCGGCCATGGTGATTTTGGGTTACCTATTATTTCATGTCTTTTGGAAAGAGGATGAGTGATTTTAGGAATAAGATTATGATGAATATGAGTTACCTATTTTGGATTGACTTTTTTACCATTGAAATTCCAGAAATACCCTTTAGCTTTTATTTTTAGTAATGAAAAAAACGAAAAATATATTTAAAATGAAGAGTGAATTGTGGATTTGGTCCCTGTGGTTTTGTGATTTCTTTGACTATGGTCCTCATTCTATGTTTATTGTAGATTTGGTCCTTGTGGTATTCAATTTGTCTTGGTCATGGTCCTTCTGACTAACATCTCCGTTAACTTCGTTAAATCAAGGACCATTTTCACCATTTGCCATTTTTTTGTCCTTTTACGATAAGAAAAAAACAATACTTTTATACACACACATATAACGATATCAAAATAAATAAAATATAATATTATTGTATGATTTAATTGTTTAACTTTTTTAAAAGATTAACTATATTAATACGATTTAATTTTATTATTAAATTATAGCATAAATAATGGAAATACTTTCATTTATAAAATTACTGGATATTTGTTGACTTTTATATATTAGGCTAATATAAAATTTGTCAAAGATTATATTTCGAAAAAGGGGTGGGTGAAGCCAATTACACGCCTACCTATTATTTTTCTCCTCTTATAATTTACATCAAATTTTATTTTTTACATTTTCAATATAATTGGATTTGATTTGAACATTTAAAAAAAAAGGAGGAAGAAGGTGCATATAACATTTGTGATAGCATTACCCTTATAAAAAAGATTGAAGAGAAAGGACTATAGCATGTACGGCGGTGAGAAAATGTGTAAGTTGTCGTTATCGGTTCAATAATTATAAACATTCAATCGATCGATAGAATGAATATAATTCTCTAGCATTTGTGTCAACTATGGTTTATTTTATATTTACAAAAAATGTACAATGATGAATATATCATTTGATTTAATTTTATATTTTAAAAAATAAAATCCAGTCTAATAAAGAAAAAGAAAATATCACCTGTAGCTTTTGTCTTTGTCAAATAGGAAAATTGAATTGAAAATAAATTAACTTTGAACTTAGACTTCCGAACTAAATTTCGAAGAATAGTATTTCTCAAAAGAATGCATGAAAAAGAATTGAAATTCCTTACTACAATGTAAGGAATTTAAATTATACTATATGCGGAATTGGACTTCCGAACTAAATTTCGAAGAATGAACTAAGAGCATATATGTAATTTGGTCAATTTCCAAATCTTTAAGATCTCACCGGATTCCAACCGACCAAATACTACGATAAAGTTCGCTACATATTGAATCCCAATACAAGATCTCCATCCTAAACAACCTGGGTTTTTCATCATCCCCCATCATCAGGGACGAACCGAAAAAAATTTCATACAGTAGCACCATATAATATAGAATTTTTTTTACAAAAAACACGGTTTTAATCGATGTGTCTTCATCTTTTTACCGACGTTCAATATTGACTGATGTGTTTTTAGCCTAATTCCATGATTTCGAGAGATTTTTAAAGTTTTTTGCTTGATTTCGAAGTATTTTGAAGTTTTTGTTATCGATTTCCATTATTTATGCTATATTTATGCTATTAAATCGTATTAATAAAATTAAATCGTATTAATATAGTTAATCTTTTAAGAAAGTTAAACAATCAAATCATACAATAATATTCTATTTTATTTATTTTAATATCGTTATATGTGTGTGTATAAAAGTATTGTTTTTTTCTTATCGTAAAAGGACAAAAAAATGGCAAATGGCGAAAATGGTCCTTGATTTAACGAAGTTAACGGAGATGTTAGTCAGAAGGACCATGGCCAAGACAAATTGAATACCACAAGGACCAAATCCACAATAAACATAGAATGAGGATCATAGTCAAAGAAATCACAAAACCACATGGACCAAATCCACAATTCACTCTAAAATGAATAAAACATTATTTTGATCTGAACCGTTGATTTTGTTTTGAAGGCTAAGATGAGGGTTGCAAATTAAAGGACCCCTATATATATATATTGAAACGCAACGTGAACCCAATTATTATACTTATCCCTGTAATAGTCTCACGTGAACTGGTACCTCTTGAACCCCTTCCTCTTATTTTGGTTCCAATAACTAAATATTCCTCTTGTGTATTGTTTTTTCTTGGCCTACCAATTGGATTTTTCGGTCGAATCAGAGCATCTTTCTTTTGATTTATACAACTCTTTGAATTGTGTCCAACCTCCAAACAATTTCTGCAAGTTATCTTATGCCCTGATTTGGCTACAACTTCATGGTCGTATGCACTTCTTCTACTTTGACTACCCCCTTCACTTGCATCTTTCCTTCTGGCTATTGTAGGTCTTCCGGGCATGCGTCTAGATTTGGGGGGAAAAGCTTGGCAAAATCTATCCTTGGCCAAAGTTTGATCCCATTTAAAGGGTTTATCCTACAATTATATGTGTTAGTGAAATTTATCGTTGAGAACAAGGGAGACACAAACTTAGCTGGATCTTCATGAATGAAGTATATCGCTGCAACAACATGCGGACAAGGAATTCCATAAACTTGCCAACTCCTACAAGTGCATGTTCTGGATTGAGTGTTGACAATAAAGTCTTCTAGTCCTTATCTTACTTCGAAAATATTCCCACCATTGGGAGCAACACGCCAAAATCTGCAAATATATTAGGGAACCATAATGTAATATTTATAAATAAATTACCTTATATGCATAAAACACATTAATTATAATCATACCGCATTAACTCTTTATTTTTCTCAACTTTCTTTCTTATATTTGGACAAATTTCACCATCCCACTTGCATGTTTTGTTGCTCATCATAACCACTCTTTCCATCACAAGAGCTCTAATCTCCTCGATCATGGTTATTATAGGCTTTCTCCTAGATGAGACAATCAAAGAGTTAAAACACTCACTTGCTCCGTTTTCTACAGTATCACATGATGTGTCCGTCTTGAAGAAAGCCCTTGGCCATGTCGTCGGTTGTCTTTCCATCAAATGGTCACAAGCATGTTGAGACAAGCTTTTAATTTTTTGCATAGTTCCTTCAAATTCTTGTGGTGTCCCTGACTTAGAGGCGGTCCAAAACAAAGATCTGAACTTGATGCTGGTGTGGTTGTTCCTCATTTTCATTTGAAGAATGTATCGTATGTTCAACAATAATATCTTCCATTTCCCTATTGATTTTCCTCGTTCTAACCTCTCTAATCTCATCATCCCCTTCCGATAAATGATCGCTAGCAACCTCGTCAACATCGTCGGAAAAAACTAATCTCATCATCAATATCGGAAACATTATCCTCTTCAATAATATTGCTTTTCAAACCTGAAAATAAACTCTTTGAAAATCTTAATATGAAAATAATGGTAGCAATATGAAAATCTTCCAAATATACTAACAATTTATGCATCCCAATTTATGGCGTTTCTAAATGGAAATTGGGCCATATATACAGGTTGGAGGACGTGGACTATTATAGTCCTTTCATTTGGTGGATCATTTTTGAAAATTGGGATATGGTGTTGGAGAGGTGTATTGGTTTTATGGACTGGGTCACTTCCTTTGGAATTTCTATGGGCTTTGATGATAGTATGTTCAAAAGAATGGGCTTTGATTTGGAGATGGATTTTAAAATTGATGGCATGGAGGCGGATGTTCTTTGGGCTCATCATTTGATCTACTTAATGGGCCATCAATCGGTTTATTACTATGGGCCTTATGTGTTGTATTTTTGGTTTAATTTTGTGGATATGAGGTTTAAAATTAGGCCTCTTTTTTGGTTTTTTCCTAAACACATTTTAGGAATTCAATTTGTATTGTTTGGGGATTTGTCTCTCGTAATTTGTACACTTTTCTCTTTGTTTTGAATAAAAATTTTCCGAGGGTTCCGTCCCCTTTTCCAAAAAAGAAATTCAACAGCCTATGCATCCCAATGAATGGCTACCCAATGAACAATGAAAATAAACCTTTGAAAAAATCACAGGAAACAAATGAAACGTGATGACATAAAAATCGCAGGAACAATGACCAGTATTAAATTGCATTCCAAACTTCAAATATTATATTGTATAAAACACTAATCTTCATGTGCATTTTGTTATCATGTGCAGGAACTTTGCATTTTGTTATCATCGATTGACATGCAATTGTTTTAAAAAACTATTTGGTTTCTATTCTTCCTTTGGCTATGACTGCCTTAGTTTCTTTATTACCTTCATTGCCATTGTAAAGTAAAATAATCTGAGTCTTTTATCATTTGAATTTTGTGCTCTTTGACGGTGATTTAACCTTTTGTTCTAGGCCATATTTAATGGGATAGTTTTAGAAACAAAATAATCTGAGTCCATTCGACCATCGTAAAACAAAAAATCTAAGTCCTTTGGAGAAGGAAGTATCGATTATAGAAATTGATTAGATTGGAAAAGAGAGAAATATCGATTAAACCTGACTGCCAGAGATGGAGCGCCGACCGAAGACGCAGTGACGGCAGAAGGGTGGAGCGCCGACGGCAGAAGGGTGATGGTGGGGCTAGGGTTGCGATGGAGGAAGGGATGAGGTTAGGAGACGATCACGATGGGGAAGAAGGAGGCGGGAGTCGATTGAGTTTCTTGCTTTGATTTCTTAATTTTTTTTAAATAATAATGATGATTTGGCATAATAATTCCACCTAATGTTTTTTTTAAATAATTGTTAGATCACAGATTTATTGGATTCAAGATCATCCAATCTGAAGACTGGAATCTGAAGTTAATGCTGAAAAGTCGCTATCGATATTAGTCTAATGTTAAGTTTGTAATAATTATCAAAGTTAATTATTGTGTTAATTAATAGTATTATATTAGTCCTAAATATCTATTAATAGATATTTAGTTTAGATATTAGTTTTAGATATTATGTTTGTTAGATAATATCTTGTTAGATATTATGTTAGTAATGTTAGGTGAGATATCATCTATCAGATATCTCACAATCTAACAACACTCACAATAAATCGATACATCAAGATCAAAGAGAGAAAAGAGAGAGTTTTATTCAAGAACATCAACCTTGTAATCGATCGTTTTGTAATCTAAACAGGTTGGTTTATCTATCTCTTTGTTGTTTGATTATCTGGTAACGATCGTGTTCAATCACACGGACTCACAATTGGTATCAGAGCCATAACCAGATCAAAATCAAACTTTTAGAAACTCTCTGTGTTCTTCATTTTTAAACACTGTTCAATCGATCAATACCTTCAATCAGTGGTTGTTTTCGAAATCAATAGGTTGTAAGGTGTTGTAATTGATAAGTCGATCATTGTGTCAAAATTTGGTGTTCTAATTCGAATCCTAGATAGGTGTATTTGGGATTTACAGGGCCGGTTTAACGAAGAAGAAACGCACCCCGGTCGAAATCCATCGAAATATATCGGTCCACATTATCGGTCGACACACCGGTTTGTGCCATCAACTGGTCGCGCAAATCTACCTTTGTGCCACTCAGTATACCGGTCACAGCTTCATACCGGTCGAAGACTCGGTCGAAGGTAACTCCGGTCACCTCATTACCGGTCGGCACTGTTCTTTACCGGTCATCAACATACCGGTCCAAGTAACAAAGGTCGGTCGACCGATAAAATCAAGACCCCGGTCGAAGTCACTATTCATACCGGTCGGTCACAATCACAACATAACACCGGTCGCAGCTCATCCGGTCAAGGTACACTCCGGTCACGGTTTAACTCCGGTCGTATACAACAATTCGATCGATAACCTTTACCCGGTCCCGGTCGTACACAATTTCCAGCCCCGGTCGAAAATCTAGACCCCGGTCGACATTATACCGGTCGTAACTCCGGTCGAAGCATTTATCCGGTCAACATCTTACCGGTCGAACTCCAAGTTTGCGCCAACAACTAGTCGCGCAAACCTCAATTCGCTCCATCAACGTCTCGCGCAAAAGCTCTTTTGCACGACCCACATCTAGCGCAAAACTCCAAAACGCGCGACCATCTACTAGCGCAAAGTTCTTTTCGCGCGACCCAATTCAAACGCAAATCTGTTTTGCGCCAACCACCTCTCACGCAAAGTTTACTTTTGCGCCACCTTCAAGTAGCGCAAATTGTGCTTTTTGCGCCAGTTCCTGACTTAGTCAAATTTTTCAGTTTTTTTTCTGTTTTTTTTCTGGACTAACGATCAGTACAAGTTCTCTTTGCACATTATTCAAACAGGATGACTTCAAGAGAAGCCCTAGCTATCGGAACTGACTCAAAGCCACCAGTACTCTTCAGGGGAGAGTATGAGCAGTGGAAAGATCGGTTCATGGACTTCATTGAAAGACATGATTTGGGTGTTTTAATCAGGAAATCCTTAGAAGAAGGGATTATGGCACCTGTTATGAGAACTCGCACGATTGATACTGTGGAAATACAAGTTCAACTTAAGTTTGATGAACTAGATGGTGAAGACTTAAACAGAGCAAAAGTTGATAGATTAGCAAAGTCTTATATTCTTCAAGGCATTCCAAATGAAATATATGTGAAGATAGACAGCTATAAAGCCTCTGGCAAACAGATGTGGGATCAACTAGAGAAAATGATGCTAGGTTCAAAAGTTGGGAACCAGCTCAAGATATCCAACTGCCTAAACAACTATGAAGAATTCAAAGGCAGAGTTGGAGAATCTCTATAAGAAACTTACGACAGATTTGTGACCTTGTTGAACGAGTTAAGCAAGAACAAGGTCACTAAATCACAGATAGAGCTGAATGTCAAATTCCTCAGCATTCTCCAGCCTGAATGGAAGAGGTTTGCCAGACAAATGAAGCAAATCAAGGATCTAAACGAGATTCCACTTCATGAGGTGTATGAAACCCTCAAACAAAATGAAGAAGAGGTGGATGAAATCATGGATGAAAAGAGACAGGGTGAAAAGACAGTTGCTGACTCAGTTGCTCTTGTTGTGAAACAGAAGAAGAAGAAGATGGTTGTGTCTGAATCAGATGATGTTGAAGCGAACTCTGACTCTGACGATTGTGAACAACTAAAGCAGGCTATGCTTATGTTGACTAAGGCTTTTCAAAAGAAGTTTTACACAAAGGCGAGCTCAAACAGTCAGAGGTATACATCTGGTCCGAGCAACTATGTTCACAAGGAGAGGGTTGAAGGAAAGAGATTTGAAGGAAAGAGAATAGAGGAGAGGAAGCCAGAAGAGAGAAGGTATAAAGCAGAAGAGATCAAACATCCAGAACCTCCAACGTGCTACAACTGTGGTAGAACTGGACATTTTGCAAAAGACTGCCGAAGACCGAAAGTCAGGAACTCTGACTACTACAAAAACAAAATGTTGCTTGCCAAGCAACAGGAAGCTGGAAAGGCATTAATGGTAGAAGACGAGTTCTGGCTGGATCAATCTGACGAAGAAGATGAGAATGAAGAGAAGGATGAGAAAGCGCATCTATGTTTCATGGGCAATATGGAAATAGAAGCTGAAGCAGATTCCGATGATGAGGAGAATGAAGAGGTATGTGATTTAACTCAATCAGATTTCTTAAATCAAATGCATGCCATGATGTTAAAACTCCAAGAATTAGAGTCGAAACTTAAGCGTGAAAAGGGTGTTATTATTGAACAAAACCAGTCAATACAGAAACTTAGCAATGGCCTTGCTGAGAAGAAAGTATTGATTGAGACTTTACACAAAAACAATGACACCAGCGCAAAAGAACAGACCATAATTCTTAAAGAGGTTACTGAAACAAAGACTAAATTGAGAAAGAGTGAGTTTGATTTCAAAGAGCTTACGAAATTGCATTCTTCAACTTCCAAAGAAAACATATCTTTACTTGCAAAATTAAAAGCTTTGGAAGAGAAGTTATACACAATAGGTCAAACCAAACAAACCATTCATCTAAACAAACCCAAAGAGGAAATAGAGAAATGGGGACTCGGGTACAAAAATCCTCACTATCTTAAAAATGCTATATCTGAAGTGCCTGCACTTTATGATTTAACATTTTTGAAACTTGCTCGAATAATCCCTGATCTTAAAGTTTTCTGGATTGGACTATCTAAAGAGGATGAAGCCAAGGAAACTGAAAAGCGAAAGAAATCATCTAAAGTTCACCTTCCATTTTATTATGCGAAGCTGAATAATAGTTATAATGATGATCCAAAATATCAAAAGAAATCTCTTTCAAATGACTTCTTTCAGAGTTATTCTGTAAAAGAAATGGAGGAGAAGCCTATTAAAGGTAAAATTTACGTCCCTCCTCTCGTGTTAGAAAGTAAAATTTCTAAACTTGAGAAATCTTTAGCAGATGAAAGACTCTTGATTGAGATTGAACAAAAAGTTTTTCAACTGTGCTTAAAAATGTTGTTCTTTCTAAGGCTTCAAAATCTAAAGATAGTTTTGGTCTAACTGATGGAGGGTATGATTTTCTAAACTCTGACGGTGGTTTGAATGATTGTTTTGATCAATTTGACTTTAATGTGAAACTTCCTAATCATTCATCCTTTGTTGTGAATACCTTCGGATTAACCAGTACGTCTGAGAAAGGTGCAAAATCAACAAAAGTTGATAAATCAGTTTCTGTGAAAACTAAGAATGCGAAAGGTAAGAATAAATCTCAGCATTCACAGAAACCGATCACTACTGGTAAGCCGAAGAAGATGCATTCATTTGTTGCTCAAAAGTCTAACTCACAAGTTTCAAATGTTTCAGATCTGAGCAAGAAATCGCCAGGAGTTAAATCTCAATGGAAACCAAAACAGGAGATTGACAAGACTGATAAATCTTTTTGTACTGTTGATTGTAATAAGACTTCGCCTAGTAAAGATGTTTTAATTGTTGATGTTGCTATTTTGAAACCAAAACTTGTTGTTTATCGCAAGAAATACTCTATGAAGCTATTATTCCAGTTATCTTTATCTGCTAGAAAGTCTTCATATTATGATAAACATGTTTATGCTTCTTGTCAAGATTCTGATGTTTGGTATGACACTTATCATGTTCATTCTTATAATTCAAATTCTTCAATTGATTCAAAAAGCAGAAAGGACCCAAATTTCAATGGGTGCCTAAAACATGTGCTAACACTGTAGGACCCATCTTTAAGTGGGTACCTAAAACTATTGTTTCGTAATTTCTCTTGTGCAGACCCGTCATATGTGGTACTTGGATAGCGGGTGTTCCAAGCATATGACAGGACAGAAAGGGATGTTGACCAACTTTACAGAGAAGTATTGCGGAACGGTTAGATTTGGGAAAGACCAGTTTTCACCAATTCTGGGTTATGGTGATATGGTACACGACAAAGTCACGATTACGAAGGTGAGCTATGTTGAAGGCTTAAGACACAACCTGTTCAGTATAGGCCAGTTCTGTGACAAAGGCTTAGAGGTCAATTTCAAGGCCAAGAGGTGTTCTGTTCGCACTGAAGAAGGCCAGGAACTCTTGGTCGGCACTCGAAAGTCCGACCTCTACACAATCAATTTGTCAAACGTCCAGACTGACAAGCAGGTGTGTCTACTCTCTAAAGCCTCGATGCAGCAAAGATGGCTATGGCATCGACGGCTCTCTTACCTCAACTTTAGGTACATAAACAAGCTGGTCAGTGGAAAGCTAGTTAAAGGACTTCCAGACATGAAGTATGAAAAAGAACACCTTTGTGCCGCGTGTGAAAAGGGAAAGATGAAGAGGGCTCCACATAAACCAAAGCCTGAACCGAGTACAAACTCTCCGTTAGAGTTGTTGCATATGGACTTATGCGGTCCGATGCGAACGCAAAGTCTAGGCGGAAAGAAGTACATACTAGTTATCGTGGACGATTACTCGCGATACACTTGGGTCAAATTTCTACGTTCAAAGGATGAGACACCAGAAGTTCTCATTACATTCCTGAAGACGACCCAGGTAAATCTGCAGAAACCGGTCAAGCTTCTAAGAACAGACAACGGCACAAAGTTCAAGAACAAAACAGTTCAAGAATATCTCGAATCAGTCGGGATATCACATCAATACTCTGTTCCTCGTACGCCTCAACAGAATAGAGTTGTCGAAAGAAGAAATCGTACGCTAGTCGAGGCTGCTCGTACTATGCTAAGTCAATCTGACTTACCTCTATTTCTGTGGGCTGAAGCTGTATCGACTGCGTGCTACACTCAGAATCGCTCCATGATACACCGCAGATTCAAGAAGACTCCTTATGCGTTGATCAACAACCGAACACCGACAATCAAATATTTCTATATATTTGGGTGTAAGTGTTTTGTTCTAAACGATAGAGAGAGTCTGAACAAGTTCAGTGCCAAGGCGGACGAAGGCATCTTCATTGGTTATTCATCTACATCAACTTCATACCGTGTATACTTGAAGAAGTCAAAGACAGTTATTGAAAACGTCAACGTTACTTTTGATGAAGATATGGCTTCTGAACATGTCTGTTCAGAACCCGTGATAACAGGAGTACTAGCTTCTGGGCAAAACAGTCCAGAACCTGTGTCTCAAACGAACAAATCAGATGGAGCATCAACGTCTACTAATCATTTATCTGATTTAGATTTATTATTTGAACTGTTTTATGATGAATTTCTTGGATCTAATGTGAAGAAATATGTTGTGGTTGACAGGATGGAAGACTCAATGACTACTCATCCAACCATTTCAGATATTTCTACTGAATCTGAATCTCCGATTCAACAAGAAGTTCAAGTTCAAATGCCTACTCCGACAGTTGAAGCTGTGATCAATAACGAAGCTACAGAAGTTGTTGAATCAGTAGGTTGTTCTATACGGACTGATCTACAGCCTCTCCAAGTTGTACCTACTAAGACTTCTGCACCTACTACTTCAACTGAACCCCTACTCCTTTTTATATTGATCTATCTTCATATAATCCACTCCCTCATTGGTACGAAATGGGTTTTCAAAGTCAAGAAAGATGAAGATGGTACTGTTATCGGAAATAAAGCACGACTTGTTGCCAAAGGATATAGGCAAGAGGAAGGAATAGATTATGATGAGACATATGCTCCTGTAGCGCGTTTAGAGGCAATTCGAATGTTTCTAGCCTACGCAGCCCACAAGAACTTCACGGTCTTTCAAATGGACGTGAAGACAGCATTTCTGTATGGCATTCTCAAAGAAGAAGTCTACATCTCACAGCCAGAAGGTTTTGTCAATCAAGAGAAACCAAATCATGTATACGTTCTCGACAAAGCACTTTATGGACTGAAACAAGCTCCTCGCGCCTGGTATGAGGTATTATCTAAATTTTTGGTCAAGTTAGGTTTTACAAAAGGTACAGTCGATACCACTTTATTCCTGAAAAAGGACAAAGCCGATATCATTCTAATTCAAATATATGTGGATGATATTATCTTTGGCTCTACAAATCCAAAATACTGTAAGAATTTTTCAAACCTTATGGTGTCACGTTTTCAGATGAATATGATGGGAGAGATGAATTTATTTCTCGGATTACAAGTCAAACAATTTTCAATGGGGATTTTTATCAATCAATCTAAATACATTATGGATATTCTTCGGAAGTTCAAAATGGAAAATTCTAAACCGATTGGTACCCCAATGGCACCTGGTACTAAAATTGGCACCGATCCTTCGGGAAAGGCTGTTGATGCTAGGACTTACAGAGGGATGATAGGTTCTTTAATGTATCTCACTTCCAGTAGGCCAGATATAATGTTTTCAACATGTTTATGTGCAAGATATCAGGCTAATCCTAAAGAATTCCATGTGTCTGCCATTAAGCGCATTTTTAGGTATCTCAAGGGGACTGCAGATCTTGGTCTGTGGTATCCTAAAGATACTAGTTTTGAACTAACAGCATATACAGACGCAGATCATGCTAGTTGCATGTTAGACAGGAAGAGCACGTCAGGTCATATACAGTTCATCGATGATAAACTCGTCAGTTGGGTATCGAAGAAACAGTTATGTGTCTCAACTTCAACGGTCGAAGCAGAATATGTAGCTGCTGCTAGCTGCTGTTCTCAGGTCTTGTGGATGAGAACTCAACTGCGAGACTATGGTTTTCACTTCAACCATATCCCGATATACTGTGACTCGAAGAGCGCAATCGCGATAACAGCTAATCCTGTTCAGCATACAAAGACCAAACACATCGATGTCAGGTATCACTTTATAAAAGATCATGTCGAAAAAGGAACAATTGAACTTTACTTTGTAAAAACTGATTATCAGCTTGCAGATTTGTTTACCAAACCCTTAGACGAAAAGAGATTCAATTTTCTTGTCTCTAAGCTTGGTATGCTAAATCTTAAGATATAATCTGGGGTTACCTATTAAAGTTTCTTATTGTAAATTTTTCATCATTTTCTTCATTTCCGCAAGATATCTGCACATTTATATTATGTTCATGATCAAAGGGGGAGTGTGAGAAGAAACTCCATAGATGATCATTGTTATTTTGAGGGGGAGCTCATAAAATTTCTGCATTTACCTTTTATGTCAAATTTTTGTAATGCATGATTTTACGGGGAGCTCTTCAAGTCAAAGGAGTATGGATATGACTTCTGATTATTTCTGATTAGGACTCATACTTTAATCGTTTTACTGCTTTTTGTCATTTTCATTTTACGTGAATAAATTTGCTTTGACTAAGACATAAGACTTTTGCAGTTTTTGAGAGATGCTTACATGTTCATATCTTTATGACTTTAAGTTTAGCTTCATGAGATGTAAGATAGCACGTAAAGGTATAATCCTCTATCTTAATCTCATATATGATTAAAAGAAGGACAACTTTCAATCATAGAAAACATTGTTCTTAAATGTTCAAACCACTTCCCGAATCTTAAACCGATTTCATGAATTGGAAGTGTGACTTTAAATGTTTTAAAGATCTACTTTGTGCTTTAACTAAAATAGTTAAACCAAGTTGAGCATCATATGCGTCATAGGAAAACATGATTTCATTGTGCTAGGACTTAACACAACTTCAATGGAATCACGTTAACCAGTGATTTCTACCCACGAAGTTAATCCATAGTAATTGAGTGTGAGAAGTCAAAAGAAATGAGTGTGTCAAACATAAAAAGAGAGTGTGGTTAGAGTGAGCTTAATGTTTAAAAGAAAGAGGGTGTGAGAACAGAGTTAAAAGAATATCAGAACTCTGCACCAACTACTTTCTGAGTCGGGCAGCCACATTTCTAATGTTTCACAATTCTTTGGTGATCATTATTGAAACAGGCAACTAGCCCATGCCAACTCTTGATCAAACCTCACCAACTACTCATTTTCTTCTCAACAAGAAAGTGTTTCACATTTTCAAAGGGGAAGCAGCACATTTGCTATCTGATTTTCATTTGGAAAATCTGGATATTGAAAAGAAGGAAGTTTGCCCCACCTTCGCACTTCAATCATGCACATTGAATCTGTGTTTAACTTACTGTTGTCTCAGTGGTTTACACAATTTTGAGCCTATAAGCAATCATCTGTGCTTAATTCTTTCTATCACAAGCACAAACACACACGGAATTTGTTTCTTTGTTATAACGTTCATAGAAATTGCCTTTGTGGTGTTTCGATGATTGAATGGAAGCCCTGGGGGAGTGACCATCAAAAAGTTCCTTTCCAATGTGTATTTGTTACACACAGTGACTTAGTGTTACTGACAGACATTTTAACTGATTCATTTGTTGATTCAAGTGTTACACGATTATTTTGTATGGATTTGCAAAGCTCTGGATGAATATCTTTTGAATTGACGAATCAGAGGCTCCAAATGAAAGACACTTCTTACTCAAATTTTGATGAAATTGTTTCTCTATTCATCAAAAAGGGGGAGAACCTAAAGACTGAAGAAATGTCCTTTACAACTTGTGTCTCAAGAGACATTGAAGAAGAGAAGAGCAAACCAAGAAATGCGAGAGATCAAAGTATTCTGAAGACATGCTGATTTCAGATAAATTTTCTTTGAAGATACTTTGCTAAAGCATTTTGAAGAAAAAGAAGGAGAATCCATCTTCTGAGCTGAAAGAGAAGACTGAATTGCGAAATCATTTAAGTAATGATCTTGATCCAAAGGGGGAGATTGTTAGATCACAGATTTATTGGATTCAAGATCATCCAATCTGAAGACTGGAATTTGAAGCTAATGTTGAAAAGTCGCTCTCGATATTAGTCTAATGTTAAGTTTGTAATAATTATCAAAGTTAATTATTGTGTTAATTAATAGTATTATATTAGTCCTAAATATCTATTAATAGATATTTAGTTTAGATATTAGTTTTAGATATTATGTTTGTTAGATAATATCTTGTTAGATATTATGTTAGTAATGTTAGATGAGATATCATCTATCAGATATCTCACAATCTAACAACTCTCACAATAAATCGATACATCAAGATCAGAGAGATAAAAGAGAGAGTTTTATTCAAGAACATCAACCTTGTAATCGATCGTTTTGTAATCTAAACAGGTTGGTTTATCTATTGCTTTGTTGTTTGATTATCTGGTAACGATCGTGTTCAATCACACGGACTCACAATAATTCTATGTCACGTCATGTCTAATTACCGGTTACCTGTTAAACAAGTTAACCAAGCCCTTAAATAAACAAAAAGTTTGGTTCAGGCCCTTAAATAGCGATTTTGAAAGTTGATTCCCCAAAATAAGAATCAGATGAAAGTTGGTTTCATTTTGATTCAATTTTGCCGACAATTGTTTTTCTATTAATTATATTGTATATTTTCAAAATTATTATAACTTTAATAATCAAATAATTTCATTAAAATTATTGCCAAGTAACAATATTTTTTTCCAAAATTGTAGGTTGAAATCTCCTAAAATCAACATTTTTATTTATTGATTTATTAAAGTTTTTTATTTATTTTAAATTATCATTGGAAGAAGTTCAATAGAATTCAAAAAAAAATAGTTTTATTTTGTACCAACCGGTTGCTGGTTTTATTAATTAATCAAATTTCTTTGATATTTAAATTAAAACACACACACACACACACACACATATATATATATACAAAATCAAATTATTATTATAGCAAAATCACGTCATTATCACAGTATTATTACATCATTATCGACAACACAAGCATCGGCATAGAAAAGTTTTCGAAAATTCAGAGGCCCATTATAAGACATCAGAAAATAGTTGATAAATATTAATTTATTTTCATTTATTCGAATTATGTTTAAATAACTTAGAGTCGTAGAATTTTCTCGCATTTTCGCAAAATATGGGATGTTCTCGTTTAAACCCCGGTATATATGTGTGTTATTAAAATATAATAAAGAAAGAAAAAGTAAAAAATATAAACTATTTATTTGATAAATATGTAAAAATTGGTATACAAGCAGGGACGGACCCAGCTTGGTGGCAACGGTGGCACGTGCCACTGTATTATTTTCTCCGACGAAGGGTAAATTTTGTAAGTTCGTGAAAGGTGCAACCGTATCGTTTTGGAAGGTGCTGCCATATTATTTTGGAAACTTCAAGAAGGTGCAACCGTACCTCGTAATCAACCAAAAAATAAAAAAAAACTTTTGAAATCAACCAAAAAACCGAAGAAAACTCTTGACATCAACCAAAAAACCGAAAAATCTCTCGAAATCGATAAAAAAAGTTAAAAATTCATCGTAATCAAGCAAAAAACTTTAAAAAATTTTCGAAATAGTGGAATCAGGCTAAAAACACATCAGACGATATTTAACGTCGGTAAAAAAAGATGAAGACACGTCGATAAAAACCGTGCTTTTTGTAATTATTTTTTGTCTATATTATGTGGTGTCACCGTATCAAAAAAATTCTAGGTCCGTCCCTGTATACAAGGACCAAATATGTAATTTACTCCATCGCTCATTTTAACGGCGTTGAAAGCATATGCAAAGACGAAAATGGAAGCAATATGGAAACCACTGTGTTGGTCCCTAGTTAGCAAAACAAGTATTGTAGAAGGGGGGTTGAATATAATACACAAAATTTTACTTAATTTTTAATTCTTTTATTGATATGAATATCAAGAATTACACAAAGAGAACAAAGATTGTTGCGGAATAAGAATAGCTAAGAACTACTCAAAACAATCTAACACTAAGAAGACTTTAAAGAACACAAAGACTAAATCTTAGAGAGAAAGTGAAAGCTATCAACCTGCTTGAAATCTTGCAAATGAGAAATCTTGAGCTGAAAGCGTGAGTAGCAAGGTGTTACCTCCATCCTTTATATACTATCCAATGTAATGAGTGCAAAGGACATGGAACAATAAAGGCATGGGTGGTTGAGATATTGTCAATAAATTATAAGATATATTTGAGGTGACTTATCACAATACAAAAGGCAACTTTTGTACTATGAAAGTACAATATCTTAATAAAATATACTTGACTCAAATCTTTTTGAGATCTTTTAGAAAATAAACGTCTCAATCAAAATTAGAACCAAGTGTATATCTTCTCATAGAAGGAAGCTTCCATTCCCATTGTCTGAAGTACATTGGGAATGATGAAGTATGTCAAATCAAGAGGGTTTGATATAAATGATATTACCGATAAAGGAGTAATCGGTAGAAGGGGAAATTGCCGAAGAGATGGCAAGGGATGCCGAACAAGGATGATTCAGCAGATGAGAGATCTGCCGAACAAGGGAAATCGGCAAGGGAAAGGTATGCCGAATAGGGAATCGGCACAAGGGATGATCTGCCGAATAGGAAATCGGTAGACTAAGCTTAGATCACTTTGAAGTTCATCTTCAATCCGCATAGTAGACTTTCTTCATGTTGAATTCGGTTTGTCTTCGACTCACTGATCTGTTTAAGCATAACTAAGCTATTACAAAGAACCATAAATCAAAGTACAAAGTTCAAACATCAATAAAGACTAAGGAGATGTTATCTTTAAATCTTAGATGACCCAACAATCTCCCCCTATTTGATGATAACATCTCATATAACATAAAGTAAATGAATAATGCATTTTGACCCTTTTTCATACTCTTTTGGGTTCTTTTTCACATACACCATTCTTTTTGGATTTTTTTTTAGTATCCGATATTTACAGGTATAAAAGAATGAAATAATGAAATGTACAGGCTATTTACTTTTAAACTAAAAATTGCACTATGTATTAATCTTGTAAGAAGATTACAATACAAGTTCAATAACAAACAAAGTATATTAAAAGAAAATAAGCAAGCTATTCAAAAGGGAAGGAGGAATCGGCATCTCTTTTCTTTAGCTCATTGGTAGCCGCCACATAGATGTCTCCTGTAGTAATGGGTATGATCTGAATGATCCCATGCAAGAAGGTAGTATCGGCGATGGGAATCTGACTCATTCTGAAGAAACGAGTCTGACCGAAGGCATCGTTGAAGAAGATCCCACGAGTCGGTTCACGTAGTACCGTGGTAGAAAGATGAGGGACCAGAGTTAGATTGGTAAGATCAAGATTTGAAGTATCGGGAACTTTTCCTTCTCTGGCCATTTGAGCAAACACATCCTCTTTCTTAGATTTGGACTTCGGCTTTAAGGGAGGAGGAAGACCAGACTTGAGATTTTCAATTATTTGTTCTTCGGCAGGAGTGTGAACAATGTTGTAAGTTCTTCGGTAGGAACTGAACTTTGATTGCAGATCTACGAGATATTTATCAATCTCCGGTTTTAAAGCATTTCTGTTTTTCTCCAAACAGATAGCAATTTCCATCCATTCCGAAACTCCGAACCGAACCAGTGAGTCCAGTCTATCCACCGATCGAGATGCATCCTCCCTTGTGATTGAGAGCCGAATAACTTTGCAGCTTGCAGAAGGTTTGATAATTTTTACGTCGGTAATTTTGTCTTGTAAAAATAGAACAAAACAGCCATCTATTTTACTATTTTCCATGTAGCCTGTAAAACTCCACACTAAAAATCTAGAACTGGAGGGCTTTTTCCGGACCGGTTTCACCATTCCTTTGACCAGACCATACTTTAGTACGGTCCGTGCCAACCTTTAAAAAAATTAAAACAAACGAAAAATCTCAAGAAAGTAGCAGGCTGTTTTGTGTCTACTTCTTAATGTTACTGCCCTTTGGGAGACAAAGCTAGACCGATCGAGCATCACCTTCCACCATCTGTCAACATTAGAAAACCAATTTAATTTCTTCTGCCAAAATGAACATGGGTAATGTCGCTCCATTAATGGGTAAGATCACTTCATACTCGACATAAGTCAGGGGTCTTCACGAAAACAGTCTCTATCATTGGGGTAGAGGTAAGGTCTCCTCAGACCCTCCCTACCTCTATATGGCATATATTGGGTTTGGTAGTTAATATTAAACATACGAAAGTTACGATTTCTGAGAAACTACAACTAGGGCAGAAAAGCTAAATGTGGTATACTTTTACATTTCATGTCTTCTTTAGGAGGAGCAAACTTCGCAACTCCTCGTTGGATTTCGGCTTCTCCTCTCCACCGCCTTCCGCAGTTGCAGATGATGTCGGTTTGGACCAACCAAGGGCTCTAACAGTTCTAGGAACAGCAAAAGTGTTTCTCCCCTTGAGCTCAACTTTTCCACCTGACTTTGCCCCTTCACGGTTATCTTCGCTTTGCCCTGCCATTGCACACACATTTATCGTCAAAATATAGTAATAGTTTGTAAGAGAAACAAAAAGAAGGTTGCAAATGTTCCTTTTGCTTTCAACAACAGTCGGCAGAATATATTAAGAGCATATCCAACAGATCCTCTATAATTTCTTCAAAATGGAGGATCAAAAGCTAAATTTTCTATTAAAAAAGTACATTCACTGAGGCTTGAGGCTTGGCCTCGCCTTCACTCCAACATATTCTCTATTTAGAGATTTGAACACTAATTATATTATTAAAATATTCAATAGATTTAATATTCCAATAAATTTTATATGAAATAAGAATATATTTAACTTGATTGGTGGGAACAATAAAAAACAATTTCTATTTCCTATTCCTAAGCATTAAATTTTGAAGAATTCTTCAAATATGGAGATTTTTACCTTCTCTCTCATGTCTTCTCTATTTTAGAGACTTTTAGAGAAGCTAAAAAAAAAATTTCCAAAATCTTCATTATCTCTATTTTAGAGATCGGTTGGAGATGCTACAAGGACAAGCGAGACTAGAGTTATAGATTTCTGTGGCCTAGTTCAAACCTCTGATGTAGGAACAGATGCATGATGGTAAGCATTGTGGGTTAGAAGAGCAAAGGACAAAGAAAGAAGAGATGCAAGACCTACCCTAGAAATAAAGCGGCTAAGCCATGAAAATCAAGCCCACAAACATAACCAAAGTATACTACTATGATAGGGATAAATCGATGCATACAAGAATGTAAAGCATTCTGGAGACTTGCACCTGATAGAACCAGAAAAGAACTAAAATAAATAGATAAATAATTCCCATATAACAGTTATTGAAAATGATAAAGCCAAGAAAAATCTGCATGACAAAAACATAAAGCATCCTAGTAACATCAAGAATAATCATCCTAAAAGATAGTTAACAGTTACTGCAAATGAAGTCCATTCACTTAGCTTTGTCTATTTTGTAAGCCCATCCTCCATTTATGCTCACATAGTCACATTATGGAAATTAGACCCATAATATGAAAACAAGAATGAAAAGTATTAAATAAATGGATCCTAAACACTTCCCCAATAATACTAGTATGGAACAATAAAGTTACAGATGCTGCTAATGATTATCCTAATAACAACCTGAAAAGCCATCCTAAACATAAACCTAGATACTACGGTCTTGTATCTCCAACTATTCCCACTGATAAACACAAATCTTTCTCTAAATATCAATTGCTAACAACACATATAACAGTGGATGTTGATGAATGTGATGCCATGATGAATGCAGCATCTTACAAAATATGGCTGGAAAGGGTCAATGGACCAAGCACACTACTCCCTTTTTGAATACAATAAACCATCTCAGTCACAATTCCACCCTAATCAAGCCAAAACCAGAGCACCTTTTTGCTAGCTCTAGGTATCACCAGTAGTAACAGAACAATATAAACGAATAGAAAAAGGACAAACTACAAAATATGGTGGACACTGCTGACATAGGTCTCCACATGGATTATAAGTGGATGCGCTGCTGACATTAGTTATTTCCAGGCATGAATCAAGATCGCAAGCGACCGGTATAACAATGTCTTCTCACTTGATACTCAAATAAAGAATGGACACATAAGAGAGAGAGAGAGAGAGAGAGTGTGTGTGTGTGTGTCAAGAAGAGTATATGCCCATACCTTGTTCTGTTGAAGTTTTATGTCCAGCAGATCCTTTTCTTTTGCTTTTAGGATCAGAGCGTGCAATGCTCAACTTCTTCCCAAGAAACATTTGCTTATTCTTAGCAACAGCTGCCTCAAGGTGTGCATCATCAGAGAAGTCCACATATGCTAGTCCCTTTATATAAATAACAAGGAGAAGTATTAAAAAATAATCCAATTAATACAACATATAATATGAAGTGTGGGCAAGTACAATATTCACATGAGAACCATCAATCTTCGTTTGACAATTTGCCTCTTATTAAACCTCTAGGATTCGAACTAAAACCAACTTGGAAATAGTGGAGCTATTCATGATCATATATACACATCAACTATCAACAGTCTTGATATGCTCACATGTGTAGCAAACCCAAGGCTTACCCGTGGACATATCGGTTTGGTGGCACATACCATGCACATGGGTCGATCGTTCAGCACACGTGAATAACATGCATTGATACCACAATAAACCGCTAGGCTTCCAACTCAACCAATGTCACAATAGTGGAGTAACCCATGATGACATATGCGACAGTTTGTATGCTCCCACCATGAGACACTAGTCTCAAACACCTCGGTATGAAGATACAGTATTATAAA
Source organism: Arctium minus (assembly GCA_954870635.1). Taxonomy (NCBI): domain Eukaryota; kingdom Viridiplantae; phylum Streptophyta; class Magnoliopsida; order Asterales; family Asteraceae; genus Arctium; species Arctium minus. The sequence goes on along the minus strand of OX941087.1, from coordinate 36,158,312 downwards.
ATTAGTAGGCAACTCTGCTTGTCTGACTTTTAGTTCATTTCTTTATTCAGGTCGACTCTATAATGAATTAATCAAGCTAATAAAAATGCATTAGACATATCTTTTTCTTCAAAGTGAATGCAGTTGCAATGCAAATATGTGAGTGGCCAATGTATTAGCGAGCCCAGTTAGCTGAAAGCAAGACAACTAGAATATAAAGATCAAGGGATCCACAGGCCGAGATACACAAACAAAAACATCATCAGTAGAGGCACTTATAACCTTGCTCATCATCAGACAGTGAAAATACCAACAATAATTAGGGATTGAGAACTTCTATCAACTAGGTTTTCTATCACTTCAGACGGATAAAATAGGTAAAAATAATATGATTAGAAATGTCACTAGAAGCAAAAGGTCAGGCAGACACAAAAACAGCTTGAAAGATTGACAATTATCAATAAAAATTGCCACCAGTTAACTATACTTCAGAAACATTTATGTCAGGTACAAATAATTTTTGTTTATATTTGACATGACTGATGGGATAAACATGACGGAAAACATGATTTGCAGGAATGCTTAGATATATATATATATATATCATACAAAAGACACAGATGAAACTATAATGTGTTATTAAATAGCTAATAACAAGCAACTTTATACGTTATCAAATATCAATGGCCGAAAAAGTTCGTAACTAAACCAAAAGAATAATAAAAGCAAATATTTTTGGTGTTTTCCCCACTAGGGGCAAGGAGAGAAGTGATTTCGATAAATATTTTTCCTCGAATTGGAACTTAAAAACCAATAAAATTAGACAAATTTTTCAGAAGGGCATGCCAACAGAAAGAACAAAGATTGATAGGATAAAGAAATTCATGTATTCTTTTAAGCATGTTGTAATACCAAACAATTTGTAAAATAAGTGCCCAGAGAATGTGGGTTATGCACAAAAGAGAAAGAAAGAGACCCTTGATTTTTTTGTGAACTTGTCCATCAATATTCGAATAGCTTCGACGCCACCAACATCACTGAAGAAACTACGTAGGTCCTCAGAATTTGCCTGCAAATGTTAAGCCCAAATAAAAAAAATAAACTAATTGTCCTTCAGGAGCACAGAACATTAATAAAAGGTTTAAGCAGAAATTTTGCCTTCAGATTAAGATTTGATACAAAGGCAGTGCATTGGTCTCTATATTGCTTGGATCTCTCAGGTGTGGGGTCTTTGGTTTTCAAGTCATCTTGGCCATGAGGCATATCTCTTGGAGTGACAGTATTTTCCACTTTATTTGCTTTAACTGAACTCTGAGGTTTCTCCTTTTGATGTCCCATGGCATTCTTTTGCCGCTTTGCTGGTGACTGTTCATTAGGTGCATCTGAAGCAGACTTTCTCTTATCACGTGTAGTTTTCTTAACAGAATCCTCTTTATGATCTGTTGATGAAGCAATATTTTTGCTCTCTTGCTGCAACCTAAAAAGTTGTAGCTCCTGCAGCCGAGGAGCCACCTGGAACAATAGAATCAGTGCATCAGAAACAAGCTCACACCAGATGACTAGCATGAGAAAGTTCATCTAAATAGATTGGAAAGATATAAAAAAAAATCAGCCGGAACATTTTTATCTGGTACTCACATGCCACATACAAAGCAACACAGGTCCTTTGGTTAAATGACCTCCTGACAGGTTTTTGTTAAATCCACGACCTTCTGACAAGTTAACAAAAGAATGCCACTTCCAGCCTAGAAACCTATCAGCAGGTCATAGATTTAAAATCATTTGTCAGGAGGTCATTTAGCTTAATAACCCTACAAAACACACACAGACACACACCAGCAGCAAGGTTTCAGATAGAAGCTTGTTTTCTACTGAAACCATATGAAGGCATTGCTTTGGCCACCAAACTAGCACACTTGATAATTCTGATGGGAAAAGGCATAAATAGCCAAAACAGGAGTTAACTCACATCAGTTATATGTGAAGCTTATCAGTCTCGATTTGGGTCATGGTAATTCACATACCGACATTTAACGGTTTTACTAGTCTTCAATCAAATAAGCTAGTGTCATCAGTGTGATATGTATTATGCCCAAAAAGTGATGTCTTCATGTATAAGAAAAGTTTAAAGGGTTGTTGTAACTTTATATGCCTCTACTCGAGTAAATCATTCCAATGAGGAGACAACTGAACATTGCAAAAAACCCATAAAAAGAGTCCAGTTAGTCCATACGTCTGAACACCACTAGCATTTAAATTAACAACGAATGGAGAGACAGAGAGAGAGGATCATACAACAAAAGATAAAACTAAACAATATTGAAATTGGCATATATCGTTATGGTTGCCTACAGGATAAGAAGTACCTTCTGTGAAGCATGATCAAAATCTTCCAGCGTACCAAATTCCCTCTCAAACCGAATCCATGAGTTGCATATGTCCTGGATGAAATTGCTGTTAGGAAAGAAAGGCATAATGTAATCTGAAAGGAACTATAGAATAGATACTCTCTTGTTAAAAAAAAAAACATACAAACTACTTAGTTATTCAAGAAAGCTAAAACAATTCAACAATGCATGAAGTAGATATCTTTAGTAGTTCCCCATCAAACAATGTAATAAAAAAAATGTTGCTAACTTGTCATCCAGTCCTATATGGGATCTCTCAGATATAACAAAATTTGTGAAAAGGAGCTTTTCATAAATTACTGAAAAGTGAAACCACCATTTGATGCACAAAAAACACCTTATTTCACTGAGTACTATAACACCTCTTTTTCCTTGCTTGTCTCTCAACTTGACACTAATAAATTGATCTAGACATGTCCATATTTTATAGGTACGGTTGCCTATTCCCCTTTTAGCCTTATCAATCTAATTGTGCCACACACATACATTATCTAGTGTCCTTAAGAATTACAGCGACAAACCAGGCCTTAAATGTAGCAACACATGACCAAAATCAAGCAAATTTGGTTTTGAGAGCAAAACTGATTTCGTATGAACTTCCCTCTACTTTATTTCTTCGGTATATATGTTTGGTTATGAATAGGCAGTTGAACCTCAATATATATTAATAGGTTAGCAACAAATATGAAAGAGCCAAAGACGGATAATGCTACATAATACAACAAATGAAGATGTACCTCAGAGCCTGTCCCCGAAAACCTTTTACTATAGCATCGTTTATACAGAGATCTAGCTTCATTTATGTGCCCCATCTCAGTTTCCATTGATATATAGGCTTGCCAAGCTTCTAACATAGACCCACTACAAAATAAAAGGTTCCCAGAAACATCATTAGCATGGAACAGAATAAGAAGACGAAATTTTCATACTTTGACTTTATCAAAAAGAAACTTTGAACCTGTTTTTAAGCAAATTCTCCCATACTCCACGAGCTGCAGTTATATCTTTCCCAATACTAGACTCCAGACGGGCCCAGTAGCTATGTATTTGCAATAAACTGTACGTGTTCTTTAACTGTGGCGATAAATAATCACATGCCCTCTGGAATACACCATAAACTATGTTACACATGCAATTGTAGTTATAGTTAGTAGTAGCTAAGCCAATAAGTCCATAGTTTTTTTTTTAAGGGCAAAGCCAATAAGTCATAGTTAGACTATAGTCAGTTTTAGTTAAAAAGGGCATGCTGGGAATTTAACCAGATACCTTCCGGTTACCACCGAGTATTAATCTTTGCTGGATGTAGTAATAACCAAGAAATTAAGCTAGTTTGAACGAAATAGAGTATAAGACAAACCTGAAAAGTATTCCGTATCAAGGCATAATCTAAGCCATCATCCAGTTCTTTGGCAAACACGATTCTCCTCCTCAAGCCATCAACTCTCGTGAGAAATATGTCTACATACTGAAATTAAAGTCCACTCATAACTTAAACTATACATGGTCATATCTCAAATGTATTTGACAAATGCAATGCACCCACAGACAACAATCTATATAGCCTATAATTGAGAAGGCATTAAATGAGAATCATTTCTCTTTCAAGGACACTGAATGCTCATTTTACAATCCATATGAACAGTGTAGCAGAACATCCACTTTTTCTCATGCTAAATGCTTCCATAGACAGTTGACATACTTGACAATTGACATAAGAAAAAGATGGTAGTGTTTTCCAACATATTAAATGGTTATATACAACAAGGATTTAAAGAAACGGAGAAGTATGTTTATACCTCATCTATGGTAGAAAATGTGCATAGCAGAGATCTTTCAAAAACCTGAATTGGGAGAAAAAGGTAGGTATCAGTGCTGCAACAATGATAACAACTTGTAACATAATTTGTGTCGCCTCAACGTTATGTTATACTCCTCAAACCAACATTAGACAATGCAACTACATAAAAAATCATAATTGCTTTTATAATAAACCATGTATATAAGAATAATAATTTAATATTTAACAAAAACAAACTTGCAAAACTGTGGCTTATAGACTTATAGCTATGCTTTCTACATCTTTTCCACAAGAGGTCTTCTTGGAAAAAGCCTCTCTGCCTCTCGAGAAAGAGAAAGGGTCTCGTACATCTTACCCAACATGGCAACACCCTATTTCCAGGTGGGAGAAATAGGTGGGATATACGGGCTTTTTTGGGATAAAGATAAACAATGCTTGTTTGGTTTGGTTTATGCTCGGTATCAGTCATACCATATGTCCATAACCATGTAACTGGGGATGGCGGCAGGATAGGAATAACTAATATATTAGGCCACGTGAATTCCTACAAAAAAATCCATTTCTTCAAGAAGACTGACACAACAGAGAAAATAGGGTAGATTGATCCAAGGTGATACAGGTAGATGCTTATACCCATAACCAACTTGTTAAGTTCATGAAAACAAACACAGCCAAACTGCTTCTTTTCAATTTTTGTTTTCTCGAGTACTATGGGACCTCTTCAGTAATTCATTTAAGAAAAAATCATAAACACCTTTCCACTCAACAGTAGTTAGCACTTCATATAGAAAAAGAACCAACGATAGAAACATACATCAGAAAGCTCTTTCTCGGAACCACGACATCGTTCAAGGTATAGCATGAACCGAACCCATAGTTCTCCGACCCAGGGACAGTTCCTTGTTGCCCTGTTAAAAATATCCCTCAAGGTTTTGTCTGCCTAGCAATGAAAAGATACAAGATCATCAAAGTTTTGATAGTTACAATTAAAGCACAAAAAGAGAAAAAAAATCAACTAAAACCTTCAAGGTCTTATTGAGGTAATGGGTGTAATCAATCCAGAGATCACCAGATATAGGAAATTCAGTAATTGCACGTTCATACAAGCTTTTAACTCGAGCAGGATCACCGCACGATTGTTCGAATTTCAAATAAGCCTGCAGTAACATGACAAATATCATCAACCTTACAGCAGTATACATGTGCCCCACTGGTTGCAGAATATCTTACAGAAATATGAACAGGGGATACTAAGGGGCCGTTTACCAAACGCTTACCAGTAAGAGTTGCCACTCTCACCTTACCGGATAAGATTCTCAGCCATCAAAATGGCATAGTAGGAAATAATCTTACCCGGTAACCGCTAACCAGGTAAGAGTCAATACCCTCACTTATCGGGTAAGATTGTCGGTCCTTGCCATGCCTCTTAACCGGGTAAGATCTTGATCCTTGCCATGATCACCCGGTAAGGTAAGTGACCTGGTAAGCACTTACGCAGTTAGCATTTGGTAAAGGACTCCTAAGTCACACTGGCGCACCATGAAACTTTGAAGCCGCTCTGTATCAGCCACGTCACTTTTTACAATTTTTTCTTCAAAATCAGCACGTATACTCAACATCTCTATAGCTTTCTGATATGTGGAAGCAACATGAGCGAAAATTCCTTCTGTACTGCTAATACTGACGTCAAGAGTATTCCCATGTTCAGCCTCCCAAGCCTTATAGGTGAGAAGAGTTGATGTCAGGTCTTGATGAGGAATAGACATGTGTCGATGAAATATAGTTCGAATCCTTTGGACCTGCTTTTCCCTCGACTGTATACCAACATAAAGCAACCTGAGATATAAAAATGCAAGATAGACCATAGAAACTACAGAAATATTTATAGTACAAAAAATATGAAAACAAATGATCAACATATGAATTACACATTAACTCAGACCTAGTACTGCTAGAGGTAATACGTACAAGTAAATACGACTGAGCTTAAAAGATAATGGAAGGAAAAAAACTTCAGGTTTGGCAAATGTTGGACCCCCATACTGCTTCAACCTTTTCTCCACTTACTCTCCCTCCCCAAACTAACAATAACAAAATAGGGGAGTTCAAACCTTCTATATAACAAGTTGATCTCAAATTTATATAACCATAATTAAAAAGGAAAATTTTAAAAACAGCAACAACTAAAAAGCATTCAGAAAGAGAATTGTGAGCCCAAGTTCATACCACAAGGTCCGTCGTATCCATGCTATTAAGGACAGCTTCCTCATAACTTTTGTATGCTTCCCATAACTTACTGCCTTCAGCAACATGCAAACCACATGCAATAAGAGCACGCTCAAACAGGTCCCTTGCCTTTGAGATTCCAGTGGGTGAACATTCACAGACAGAAGAATCATATTTTTGAATGAAATTCATATAGTCATACCAAAGAGAAACGGACTGCAAAAAGCAATCGATATGAGTCAGAAGATAATTTCTTAGCCATGACATAATGACTTCAGTTCATTCATCAATAGAAAGTTGAATTGATGATATTTTATTCCTTTGCTTCGTCAAAAACTACAAAATGTTGCTTCTTTCTGAAGGATCTGCTCAAATAAAGGCCAAATCCATGACTGTTCTTACCAATAAATTAACAACATAGACATGCCTAGATAAAACATAGATATGTATATCATGTCAATGCAACTACAGCCTTTCTTTCCCAACTAGTTCGCACAGGCTAAATATCTATGAACTAGATGAACCAACAGCATGAATGCTTTATGTATCCAAATTTCTGAGGGAAGGTTATTTTGATCTAGTATCTAGATACTTCCAAGTTCTCACAATATGCATCTTTACATGATTATATATAACTATGAAAAATTCTAATATACTGATAGCTACAACGAAAATATCTAACAAGCTTCCACTCCATAAGTTCCATGTTTAAGAAGATTTTAAAGTCCTACCATTTCAGCCTCCGGTTTAAAGAAATACAACTGCTATTAGGAGACAAAAACACATCCATCTTGATAGTAGTAATTCCTAACCAAGTAAAGAATCATGAGGCTATAACCAAAAAAAACAATTACTCCCTCCGTCCCAAAATAAATGTCGACAATGAAAATGACATACAGTTTTAGGAATGTGTAATTATTACACTTTTTGATTAACTAAAGGACACTTTTACCCTTAATAATAGAGAGAGAAAGTTTCTGCATCACACTATCAAGGGTAGAATGAGAAAACTGACACCTATTTTTTCATAGTGGACACTTATTTTGGGACAAACTAGAAATGTGGACACTTATTTTGGGACGGAAGAAGTACTAAAATACCTACTATAATGGAAATAACCAAAACATAGCATCAGAATGTTGGAAAGAAGATAGTTAAAAGATATTATACGTACAGGAAATAAATTACGGATCAAGATCTGTTAAAATGAGCAGCAAGAGTTTCTTACCTGATCAAATGTTCTCAAATAAGGTGATCTATTATGTATAGTTAAGTGAAAGCTTAAAAGAAAGCCAGTAAGCATAAATTCAAGCTCAACAAGTGATAATACCAACTACCAAGTGTTCATGGCTCTGCATTTCCTAAGCAATCTAGATCAAAACAATATATGTTTACCATATATCTGCTGATGTATTGCATCTCTTCATCCATCAACTATTTCAGTTTCTAGTGGATTATGATGTGCCTGCAATTTCTGTATTTGTGTTCATGCATTTACCTTGCAAAATAGACTCAACTCGGTGGGTGGGTGCTTAGTGCTAAAGCCTAAATGCATCTGAATCAGTCAGACATTGAGGTCCTCTGTTGGTTAAAAATAGGACGTACAGGCAACACCAGGGAAGGCAACCCAATTGGGAGTCAGAGAATCTCTAGTAGCTGCAATGCTTCTTAATGGTTAAGATGCTACTGGTTCATGAGTTACTGCATAGTTAAGACAGAAAGTATCCCATAACAATTCAGAGGCAGAAATCATTGCCGCTTTTCCAAAATGCCCTGCATCTCTTCCAACTTATTCATCTATTTTGTCACTGGCCTCTAAAATCATTGCCTCTTTATCACTGCTTATCCTCTTTTGATTTTTATCATTGTACCTTCTTCGACTTCTTCAATTTTGGTTTATTCAATTTCCAAATGTTTCTAACACAAGGGATGCACCAAGATATTGGGGATGAACCTTTGGAGACATTCGGGATGAAGAGATGGGTGTTTAATAGGATGACGCACTCTTAGAAAAATTTAAAGATTTGTATGTACTAGATACAAAATTTCTTATCACCTTTCCTTTGCTCATCTTATTTTACTGAAAAGAATCATCCAACAAAAATGGCAAGGTGAAGATAGAATCTACCAAACCACTTCACTTTTATCATGCAATATTATTAGAATTGGTTGAAAGGGTTAGAATGGTGATATACATCATTCAAATAGTCCATACAGATTACTTTATATACATTTAGCAACAATCCAGATAGAGACTATTAGGTGGCGTTTGGTTCACAAAATGTTTTTGGATGGAATGATATCTGTCAAAGGAATTTGACTTTGAAGGAATTGGAATGGAATGTTGTCAGGTTTGACCACCTGTTTGGTTGACAGAATTGGAATGGAATCTGTTAAAGGAATTGGAATCTTTCTGTTTGGTTCACAGAATGTAGCTTTGGAATAGGAATGAAATGTTGATAAATGACCAAAATACCCCTTTTGATAATTTTAATTTTTATAAACAAAACATGCTTTAATAAAATAGCCATTAAAAATACTTTATTTGTAACGATGGTTCAGATTGGTGGTGGTTTAGAACGGTGGTTCTGATCGGATGTGGTCGGCGATGGTTCAGATCGATCGGTGGTGGTTAGTGGTAGTTCAGATCGACGGTGGTCGGCGGTGGTTTAGATCGGTGGTCGGCGGCGGTTCAGATCGGCTGTGATCGGTGGTCGGCAGTTGTTCAGATCGGCGGTGATCGGTGATTGGTGGTGGTTCAGATCGGCGGTGGTCGATAATCGGCGGTTGTCGGTGGTTCAGAACGGCGGTGGTCGACGGTGGTCGGCGATGGTTCAGAACGGCGGTAGTCCGTGGTCGGCGATAGTCGGGGGTGGTTCAGATCGGCAGTGGTCGGCGGTGGTTCAGATCGGCGATGGTTCAGAACGGCGGTGGTCGGTGGTTCAGATCGGTGGTTGCCGGCGGTGATTAGGTTATATTGGATTGAGGGCATATGTGGTATTATGAAAAATAAGAATTTCATTCCATCAAAATACCTTGTAGTTGCTAAGGAATGTTACTCATTTGTGGAATTTGATGGAATTTAGAGATTCCTTCCGTGAAAAAGAATGAACTAAACAAAAGAATGGAATTTGGTAACATTCCAATAGTCATTCAAAACTCTTGATCATTCAACATTTAATCATTGCCCTAGGCCTACATTCATACTAGTCATGGTTTGTGTGCCACTCTTTAGTAAAAGTATAAAGTGGATATCATATATGATATAAGTAATAGTTGTTACTTTGTATCAAGAATTATGAAGTATATATCACAAAACATTTATAAAAATGAGAAAAGAAGCATGAAATTATATAGAAGACATTAGGGGTGAGCAGCGGAACTGGGTACCCGCTTTTGGAACCGGAACCACTCTGGAACTGGTTCCGGAACCGGAACCGGAACCGATGCGAGTGGTTCTGGAACCGGAACCGATGCGAGTGGTTCTGGTTCGGTTCCTAAAACACGGAACCGATTAAGATTGATTCTGGTTCTCATTTTTTTGGAACCGATACCCAATTGGGTACCCGCCGGTCCCGGTCCCACTGGTACCCAGAACCGGAACCGGCGGGTACCCGCTGTTTTTTTATAACTATTTAATATTTTATATATTTAAAAAATATATTACATTATTACCATTTAGGGTTATTCTTCACTTCAGATCGAAACCAAACCCAAAAAAACTCGTGCCGCCTCCCACCTCCTCCCGCTTGCTCAGATTCATCCTTCGATTTCAAATCTATCCATCTCCAATTCTCCATCGATTTCTTCGATTTCAGATCATCTCCTTCGATTTCAGGTTCCATCCATCTCTATCGATTGCAAAGGGATTTCTTCATATTGCCATATCTAATCGATCTGTCTTCTTTCTACATGCAGATTGTTGGTTCTAATCTACTCTAAGTTCCATCTCGATCGATTTCTGCAAAGGGATTTCTGCAGCCAGGTTCATCTCCATCGATTTCTTCAAATCGATTGCAAATTGGTCTCTCTAATATTTAATATTTTATATATTTCTTTAATCGGTCTCTCTTCTTTCTACTTGCAAATAAAGAAAAGTTAATTTAACAGATTGATGTTAGGTTATGGTACTGATTTGGTATTAATGTTAGGTTTAACAGATTGATGTTAGGTTATGGTACTACATATAAGGTATTGGCATCAATGGCAAAAGACATTCTAGCCATTCCAATTTCTACCGTTGCTAGTGAGTCTGCTTTTAGTACATCCGGTCGTGTGGTAGATGAGTTTCGTAGTAGCTTGGGTCCAAAGACGGTGGAAGCTTTGATATGTGCTCAAGATTGGTTACGGGCATCAACAATATGTATTGACATGGAACAATATTTGGATGATGTGCAGAAATACGAGGAAGGTAATTTACTTATTTATTTTGTCTTTTTTTGGATATTTTTCTATCATATTTAACATTCTAATTTGTGTTTTTTTTTGTTAATTTCATTTCAGAAATTGGTCGTAATGATCTAGATGAGACATTTGTTACTTGTTAGTATCAACTAATTTTTGTTTTGAGGTAATCTTCTAATTTATTTATTCGTAATGATCTAGATGATACATTTGTTTTATCAGCAGTTAAATCTAATAAATAGTAAGTTAATTAGTGTGAAGGGATGAACTTGATTGGTTATTTGTTTTATCAGCAATTGAATCTATACAACTCAGTTGACATTTCATTTCTAGATGGTCACTTTGGGTGAACTTGATTGGTTATTTTGACCCACTTACTACCTTTATTTCTTTCATTTAAAGGGTTGCAGGTTGAAACAAGTGAGGATCTGTTTTTTGGAAAATGAAATTTGGCATTTTGGAGGCACAAAGCAATAGCAAAATGACATTTGTTTATCACGGTCAAGACTCAAGAGTGTCATTTGTTTATGTAATAGTTAGCTTTATCGGATTCGTTTTTAACATTTGTTGTATTTATTAGTTTAAGTTGGTATTTTGTTGTTTGCATTAGATTTAAAAAGTTATAATTATCTTTTTATTATATTAAATGTTAATTTTTAAAAAAAAGTATTGTAACCGGGTACCCGGTCCCGGTTCCAAAAAAATGAGAACCGATGCATCCGGAACCGCTATCCGAGGAACCGCTGGTTCCGGTTCCGGGAAAAATAGGCGGGTACCCGGTTATGCTCACCCCTAGAAGACATAAAGAAATGAATTCTTCAAACATCCCTTTCAATTTTTGGAGCACCCTAAATTACATTTACTGCAAAGTTAAACTTCCCTTTCGGTTTATACCCTAGAGGGGGAAGACCAACAAAACATGATGACTACCTTAAAACAAAATAGAGCTTACCAAGTAATCAGACACGCCACGCTCATAGAGCTTCTCAATTGTAGGAATTCCACCCTCACACCTGCATTATGCACACAAATTGTAACAAGTACTTTATCACAAACTAGTTGGGGTATGTTAAGAATGAACCCAAAAGAAAGCTTAAGACAAGAAGTTATGTAGAAGACATAAAGAAATGAATTCTTCAAACATCCTCCGACATAAATAGCGGCCTTCCACCTGCTCTGATGCTCTGATGGCACAACGGGCCACTCATGTCTTTTACGGTAAAATGATAGATGGAACCAAGGTTTTAAAGGCAATCGGGCCTCAAGGGGTTTTCCCTCAACAAGGAGAGGCGTAAGCCTCGAGGCAGTCCAAGGCGGAAATATATACACACCAAAATATGTATATATACTACACAAATATATATATACACATCTATACTATATTATAAAAACGACATAAAAAACTCTTAATTACAACATTTTAAGCACAAGTTACAACTAATTAAAGCCAATTACTTAATTTACAATTTCTTAATGAGATGTAATATAAAATCTTTTTTCTTCCGTATTTTTTTATATTACATCTCATAATGATTTTTCCATATTTTATTTTATAAAAAAAAATTCCATATTTTATTTTATAAAATATTTTTACATAATGAGATGTAATATAAACTCTTTTTTCTTCCGTATTTTTTTTGCTAATATAAAATCTATTTTATTTTATAAAATCTACACGTATTTTATATTAGCATAATATAAAATCTACACGTATTTTTTTTGATAATATAAAATCTACATGTATTTTTTTTCACGAGCATTAAAAGAAGAAAAAAGAAGGTTGATATGAGTTAAAAATAAAAAATATCGAGATACACTAATAAATTATCGTATTCTTTAAAATAAAAATATTCCGCAATACTTTCCAAATTAACCAAGTGTAAAGAAAAGAAAATAGAAACGATGTAGATATAAAAATATTCTTCCATATTTTTAATATATTTACATTTAAATGTAAAATCGAAATTAAAAATAAAAGATTTTAAAATATTCTCTACATTCACTATATATATATATATATATAGCTTCTCTATGTATCATCCGAGTACAAGAAGAAGACGAACGGTCGGGTGTCAATGGCGGAACCTGCAACTGAACAAAAGGTATTCCACTATATTTTTGTTTCTTTGAAAAACTATTTTTTTATATTTTATTTTATTTACTGAGGATTTGTTTATATTTTTCAAAACCCACAATCATATTTTTCTAAGTGGGGAATAAGATATATATACATATCTTTATTTTTATCGACTAATACTATGAGGTCTTGAAGTCAATAGTCAGATAAATATGTTGTGAGACATGTCGTTTGAGTTTTAAATAATATAATACAAAACTATTACCAATATTATTGCACAAAGTCATAACAAACGATTCAGAATATATGCAAGTTAACCACTTATGAAAATACGTTCGTTTTTCACATTGTATTTCATTAACTGTTAACAGAGAAATTACGTTTCATTTTAACTCGGTTCAATATTGCAACAAAAAATTTATCCTCCCGTGCAATGCACGGGCCCAACACTAGTTTATATACAGTACATATATAATACTAAATTACTAAGAGACGTTGGTTCAGTGGTTCTTGACAGAGAAAAGAGCGAAACCGTGAGATAGGCTGAGAGGGTGTTGGAAATTTTGTTGCTTTGAGGAAGTGGAAGGGTCAAACCACACTTTTTGATTGAGAAAAAAAAATACTAGCTTTTTAGGGTTTTAAAATATTAGAGTACACATCGGGGCAATTGGGCTTTGACTTTTAGTTTTTTTTATAGACACACTATAAAGAGAAGTACTACTACTGCCATATAGCTTATAAAAAAAAGGCCAAAAAGATCATTACGAAAGCAAATCATCTGAGGTGTACGCCTCAACATCGAACCGCCTCGTTGAACCAAGGCATAAGCCTCATCCAGGTCCCATGGTTTTCAAAATCGCTCGAGGCGAGGCGGTCCAAAACCGCTCCTGAGGCTTAAGCCTCATGGTCCCTGGACGAGGCTTACGCCTCAATCGGTGAGGCGGTGCCTCGAGGCGGTGAGGCGGTGCCTCGAGGCGGTGAGGCGGTGTTGAGGCGCAAGCCTCAGCTACTTTACTATTTTTGGTGAGACTGATGTTTGTTTTTTTATTTTTTTTAAGAGAGTTGTACTTTATAACCTTTTGTCTATTTAAAAAAGGTAGAAAAAACCAAAACAAAAGCAATTGTATTTTTAATAATTTTAAAGTACAAAAAAGTCATTTTGGGTGTCCTTTCCTCTTCTCAATAAGAAAGAAGAAGCTGACCTTTCTTTTCTCCACCATTTTTTGGATTGTTGTAAGGTTTCTCTTCTCAATTTACTCATGTTATGTTTTTAGCCTTATAACTTGTAGATTATTATGTTTTTAGCCTTATAACTACTAATTTTATGACCTTATGACGTTTAAAATTTGGTATGGAATTATGTTTTGCTTATTATTAGTATTTATGAATTTTATTTGGTATGGAATTATGTTTTCCACTTTGTATTATACACACATACACACACATATATATATTATATTATATACATATACACGCCTCGAGGCTTACGCCTCGGACCACCTCGAGGCTTACGCCTCGCCTCGTGGAGGGAAAATGCTTCGAGTCCCGATTGGGATTTTTAAAACTATGCCAGGTCCAAGAGGCGCCGCCTCAGGTGCGGTTTTGGGCCACCTTCCCTAGAGGCGTATGCCTCAAACGATTTTTAGAACCATGGACGAAACTGCCATGAAATGACTTACTAGTCGATTTATTGATCACTATGGAATAGGATATACATCACATATCCTGGATGATGTAAAGACTGTAAAGACTCTTTGTTAATATCCTCATGTCAATCTTAGTCAACCTTACCTTTCTGAAAGACCTTATCTTGATTACAGTATCCTTTTCTAGAGTATCCTTTTCCTTTTCTAGACTGGCATCAAGAAAACGTTGTTGCCCTAGCTTATTATCATTAAGGGGTTGGTTGTTTACCTCTTAATAGTTCCATTAAAAGCAACCTCTGAATTGCTAAGAGGTGAATCTTGTTTGGCGAAGAAAAATGTATGTCTCTTAGTGGTTCCAAAACTCTTTTAGTGATTTTGTATCTTGGGCATCCTTTAACCATTTAGCGCCCCAATTCATTCTGAACAATTACCAAACAACCATATTTCATTTTGCACTATATCATAAGATAAGAGTCATATTAATCATTCTGCACCAAACCATTCAGCAACTGCCAAATAGCCCCTAAGTATCACACTGCAATTTTTCATATCATTTTTCACCATACCTAAACATTTGTATTTCTACTACACATCTTTTGTACACCTTGTCTTTTGGCAACAGTTTGCCCAGTTTATAGAAAATATCTTTGGGCTTTAACCAAACCAATGGATCAAACAAAAATAGAGAAACTTGTGGAAATTTTCATCCTTCTCTTTTCCTTATTACATAAAATGAAATATATATATATATATCCCAACTACATCCCATCTAAATAGACCCACCACGCCCTTACAATTTTAAGTTGCACTTCAAATATACTAGTTTTTATTACAATCTAATCTAAGACCTAAACCTTCCAATGTGTTTCTCCACATTGAACTAAGATATTGCGTAGTCTCATCAATCAACATGATATTAACAACAAAGACATAGATCTTGATTACCTCGTATGTCTTCTTTTCAGTCCCATCCATGACTATATTGAAACTTTTAACACTCAATGTAAACCATGGTATAACTCTATGGTGATAAGGAACTTTTATCTTGTTGAGGCATGCATTCACCTTCATTACTACATCATAAGCATCTTTACGAACATTCATATACATTGTAGGAGTTTCCTTCCCCTCAAAAGGCCACTACATTATTCCTATCATGTTTAATTCCTTTCTACACACCTAACGTCTTGCAAGTCTCTTTATCATGAAATAGTCTATGATGTTGATATTGCACGCACAAAACAGTTTTACTTTTTTGACACTTTAGTATCACCTCTAACCTCTTTAATAATTTTCACTGTATGACTAATAAGTTAGATATCTTGATAATTCATAGTTTAGGATGTGTTGTTCCAGTACAAGCCAAGGTATTGCCCCCATCATCTATGTCTTGGAGAAAATAGAAGGAACGAAGAAAATAAAAGTCTATGTACTAAAGGTTTAAAAAGAAGAGGAAACAAAGCTTACCCAGATGTCGAGATGAGGGAAATTTCGTCATTTGCCCATTGCTGCCACATTGCAGGAGCTAGCGGGAAGAGCTCACTCATAGCCTCCCTTGCTAGCCGCAACTTATCAATATCACCTTGCTTCCTCAAAGCCTTAATATACTACATATACACACCATACATGAAAAGAATACGCATTAACTACACTCAAATTCAGCACGTAAAACCAAACAAGCAAAAACATAATCGTGAAATACTTGAACATGAGCATCGTAGTTGGCTGGGTTGGTGGAGAGTTCCGCTTCTAGGTTTTGTAATTCGAGGGCAGCTTGAGCTTCGTCATCCGATTCCGAATCGGAACCGGAATCGGAATTTGAGGCAGAGTGACTGTTATTAGGGTTATGAGCTTCTGTCACAACATCCATTAAATCCACGTCGGATGGGGGTGGTGGTGATGGTGGCTCGGATGATGTAACTAGGGTTTCTTCCATTTTCAGATTGATAGGTCGGTGATGTTACCTGTATTGTAATAAAAATAATACTCGGAGAGACGAGAATACCAGCGACTGGCGCTTCTCGTACTAGTAAAAAAAATAGTCTGGTATACCATGGGACAAAAATCATATGGGACAAAAATCAAATTTCATGAGACAAAACTTAAGTTTTTTTGTTCCACCAAAATAAGTGGAACAACATAGGACTAAATGTAAAATTACAATATTACCCTCTTTCAAACATATGATTTTAAACCTAAACTAAACGTGGGACAGACAGTTAGTCTCGTCCCGTCCCGTCCCATCCCATCCCATCCTGTTCCGTTCCGTCCTGTCCCGTCTCGTCTCATCCAGTCTGCGTACCAAACGCTACCTTTGGGTTTGCAATATTTGTTGGTATGTATACAAATGATTTGTTAAAAGTAATATAATTTAATTAGCTCGAAATGAATATATAAAATAAGCAACATTAATGATCCGCCCAATATAATTTACACATTATTTGTATAACTGATACCTTTACATATAGTTTTTTTAAAGAGAACGGGATACCTCTGTTATTTTATCAAAAACTTGTTTGTCTAACAATATTGGTTCAAGTGAATGAGCTTGTTTTCCCCGCTGATTTTTATGTTATTGATATGGAGGAGGATTCTCATCCGAAATCCACATCCATTTTGCTATGGAGGCCATTTTTGAAAACATCAAAAACAAAGATAGATGTTCATAATGGCACACTTTCTATGGAATTCGATGGTAATACCATTCATTTTAATATCTATGAAGCCATGCGTTTTCCAAGTGATGTATCCTCTCTTTGTGCCATTGACATTCTTGAACCCATTTCTCAAGAGTTGTTTAAACTAATCCATTTTGATGTTTTAGACACAACTTTGAGTAGGTCTTTAGATGAAGTGGGGGTGAATAAACTCATGAAGAGGATTTAGCTTGGACCCGAGTTTCACGAGCTAGTAGCTTCTATGGATCACAAGAAGACTGTAAGGTATGATATTGCTCAAATTTCTTTACCACCATCTAACAAAAAGCTACTTCCTTTTGTTTTACAGGCTCCAGAACTAGAGCTAAAGAAACTTCCCGATCATCTCAAGTATGCCTACCTAGGAGAAGGAGAGACGCTACCGGTGATCATTTCAAGTAGCCTAGACACATCCGAGGAAAAGAAGCTTACATCTGTGCTCAAACGATACAAGGAAGCCGTGGGATGGACGATAGCCGACATCAAAGGTCTGAGTCCATCAACTTGCATGCATAAGATATTGATGGAGGATGATTTCAAGCCATTTCGTGAGGCTCAAAGGCGTTTGAATCCGCCCATGATGGAGGTTGTGAAGAAAGAGATCCAAAAGTTACTTGATGTGGACATGATCTTTGTTATTTCTGATAGCAAATGGGTGAGCCCGGTGCAAGTTGTTCCGAAGAAGGCCGGAGTGACGGTAGTGGAGAATGCCGAGGGAGTGATGGTTCCAACGAGAGTACAAAGTGGTTGGAGGGTATGCATTGATTACTGACGGTTGAACGCTTCAACCCGAAAGGATCACTTCCCTCTACCTTTTATCGATCAGATGCTCGAGAGACTGGCAGGTAAGTCCCATTATTGTTGTTTAGATGGTTTTTCTGGTTTTCATCAAATTCCGGTTGCACCGGAAGATCAAGAGAAAACCACATTTACATGTCCTTTCGACACTTTTGCTTATCATCGAATGCCCTTTGGCCTATGCAATGCACCGACTACTTTTCAACGGTGTATGATGAGTATTTTCTCTGAATTTGTTGAAAACATCATTGAAGTTTTCATGGACGATTTTACCGTCTATGGAAACTCCTTTGATGAATGTTTAGAAAATCTCACTAAAATCCTTCAAAGATGCATAGAGACCAACTTGGTTTTAAATTACGAAAAGTGTCATTTTATGGTAAACCAAGGGCTAATTTTAGGACATATTATTTCTAGCAAGGGGATCGAAGTAGATAGAGCTAAAATAGATGTTATCAAAAGCTTACCCTACCCCACTTCGGTGAGGGAAGTTCGGTCATTTTTGGGTCATGCAGGTTTTTATAGGCGCTTCATCAAGGATTTCTCACGCATTACCCGACCGATGTGCATTCTACTTCAAAAGGATGTGAAGTTCGATTTTGATGAGAAGTGCAAGGAAGCTTTTGATAAGCTTAAGGAGATGCTCACATCCGCCCCAATCATGAAACCGCCTAATTGGGACCTTCCCTTTGAGATTATGTGTGATGCAAGCAACTATGCTATTGGAGCGGTACTCGGGCAAAGGGTTGGAAGGAACCCACATGTTATTTATTATGCCTCGAGGACCCTCGATAGCGCGCAAGCAAACTACTCCACCACGAAGAAGGAATTGCTTGCGGTTGTCTTTGCTTTGGAAAAATTTCGTCAATATCTCTTAGGTACTAATGTCATTGTTTTTACAGATCATGCGGCGTTGCGGTATTTGATGACGAAGAAGGATGCTAAGCCAAGGCTCATCCGATGGATTTTGTTGCTCCAAGAGTTCAACTTGGAGATTAGAGACAAGAGTGGAGCACAAAATCTAGTGGCGGATCACTTGAGCCGAATGGTTTCCAACGAATAGCCGCTACCATTAAAGGATAAGTTCCCGGATGAGCATCTTTTTGAAGTGAAGACCGCGGTTCCTTGGTACGCCGACATAGTCAACTACCTAGTCACCGGGACCACACCTAAGGAGCTACCAAGATCGAAGAGAGACAAGATAAAGAGTGACTCCAAGTACTACATGTGGGATGATCCTTATTTATGGAAGCAAGGATCCGATCAAATCATCCGACGATGTGTAAGTGACGATGAGGTAACTTCTATTCTAGAATTCTGTCATTATTATGCATGTGGTGGCCATTTTGGCCCAACAAGGACAACACGTAAGGTTCTCGAGAGTGGTCTCTTTTGGCCACATATTCATCGAGACGCGTACATGTTTTGTAAAGCTTGTCCTCGTTGCCAACACACCGGCAATCTTAGCCGTAGGGACCAAATGCCTTTGACTCCCATCCATGCTTGTGAGATTTTTGATATTTGGGGCATTGATTTCATGGGCCCTTTTCCATGTTCTTTTGGGTTTTATTACATCTTACTTGCTGTCGATTACGTCTCTAAATGGGTAGAGGCGAAAGCAACAAGGACTGACAGTGCTAAAGATGTTTCAGATTTTGTGAAGGATAATATTTTCTGCAGATTTGGAGTTCCGAAGGTGGTTATAAGCGATAGGGGCACCCATTTTGTGAATGGAATTATGGCGGATTTGTTCCAAAAGTATGGTGTAACTGTAAAGCACCGTATATCTACCGCCTACCATCCACAAACAAATGGGCAAGCGGAAGTGTCAAATCGGGAGATAAAGCAAATATTGGAAAAAACGGTCAACCCGAGTAGGAAATATTGGAGCTTGAGGCTCAACGATGCATTATGGGCCTACCGGACCGCCTACAAATCCCCGATAGGTATGTCCCCTTTTCGTTTAGTATACGGGAAAGCTTGTCATCTTCCCGTTGAGTTGGAACATAAGGCCTTTTGGGCCGTGAAAAATGTCAACTTAGACATTGATAAAGCCGGTACTCACCGAAAACTCCAACTCCAAGAATTGGAAGAGATACGCAATGATGCATATGAGAGTAATTACTCATATAAAGAAAAGACCAAAGTTTTTCATGACAAAATGTCTTCCCGTAAGACATTCGTTTTAGGTCAAAGGGTCTTACTTTTTCACTCTCGTCTCAACCCGGTAAACTTAGGTCCCGGTAGGTGGGACCATTTGTTGTTACTAATGTGTTTGGTCATGGTGCAATAGAGATAAAAAGCGAGAAAACAAGAAAAGTGTTCAAGGTTAACGGCCATCGTATAAAGCCGTTTTATGAAGGTTTCAAACCTCTCGATGTCGAGGTTTTCGAGATAGGGGTGCCGGAAGGAGGAGCACCTTAGACCATGAAGGTGTCTAGCCAAAGACGTTAAAGAAAGGCGCTGCATAGGAGGCAACCCATGAATTTCCCTTTATTTGCTTTTATCGTTTTTCCGTTTTTGCTTTAGTTTTGCTAGTTTCTCCTCTTTCAATCTTGCGTTTCCCTTGGTTATTTTCAGGTTTCACCCCGGAATTTGGAGCTAAATGGACGCATCTACATTCACGGACTCATACATTAGAGGACTATTCACCAAATCAGGGGAGTTTACTGTTTCCCCTCACTCTTTAATTGCTTTGAATGTCCTTTGCGTTATTTGAATACATTGAGGACAATGTATGGTCTAAGTGTGGGGTGGGCTGTAAATTTTGAGTTTGCATGATTTGGGTAGATAAATGTTTTTAGGGTGTTTTTAGGGGTAATTTTTGGCAAAATTGTGTGCTTAAATGTGGATTTTTGTCCGTTTTAACAATGTGTTAGCATGTTTTTATGGTTTAAATTGTTGATGATGATGAGTTTGGATGTATGTATAGCATGATTGAATTTGATTGATAGCACTTAGAGTCGACTAGTGATGATATACTGGTTAAAGTTAGACTCTTGCTAATCTCTTGAACAACTTTAACACCGTGAGACTTTAAGCCTATTAGACTAACCATCTGATATTAGTCTCAATTTCATTTCTTGTGTGAATATGTCATGCCTAGTCACGTATTTCTAGAACTTGACTTGTCTCTCCTTAAAACTACATGATATTTACATGCTAATAAATAGGACAAAGGCCATCGTTTGCTCATTTTTTTTGTTTTAACCAATTAGCCTTAAGCCTACCCTTATGTCATTATCACCATTTTGTACACCACTTTGAGCCTTAGCCTATTTTCTTTGTCATCCACATCATAAGCCAATCCAAACACGACTCACCCGACCAATCACCAATGGAGTTTTTCGGTGAATTCCCTATATGCTCGGAAGTGAACTTATGTGTTGGAAAAGAAAAAAAAATCAAAAAGAAAGAAAAAAGAATCTTTGAGGAAAAAAATATGTCGTCTAAAAAAAAAGAAGTAAATAAATGAATAAGATGACGGAAAATGATGATATGGTTTATTATAAGTGTTTTATCTCTATGCCTTATCGAAAAAAAAAGAAGATGGAGTTATGCTTCAAAAATAGAAATATAGAAATCCCTTTGTGAAAAGAAAGTTTCGTACTTGAATAATCGTTTTCTCCGTTGGTGTGAGGTCCTTAGCCACCTTTCCCAAATATATCCCTATCTTACCCAAAACATTGGTTTACATTACAACCCTTAAAAAGTCCTTTTGATTTATATGCATGTATTTTATCCAAGTAGTGGAGAGTGAGAGACCTTTCAAGCTTATGGTAAGTACATACTAGTGTAACGACGGTTTGAGCGATACACCTTACCCCAAGAGCGAATCGAGTGATTGTTATATTTTCCCATTCGTGAGAGTTCTCGTAATTAGCTTGTGTCTACTAGATTGTGTGTACTCACTTTTTGGTGCTAAGTTGCAAATCTCAAACACATGGTATGTTATATGCGCTTTATTTTCTCATTTGATTCATTTTTATCAGTATGTGCTAACATAAGTCATTGCCGGGACGGACAATGATCCAAGTGTGGGGTGATTTGTTAAATGCCAAATTTATACATTTTTATGTCAATTTTACCCTAAAAATAAGTGGTAATTAAGTGCTTAAAATGCCCCTATTGGTTTGAGTTTTACATTTTATCATTTGTGTTTAAAAAAAAGAAAAAGAAAAAATACTTCTATAATTAAGTGTGTTTTGTGTGTGTGTGTGTGTTGTAGATAAAACAAAAAGAAAAAAAATTATTTTTTAGTTGGTCCTTGTGTTTCCTGATCCCAACAGTAGAAAAAAAAATGTACAGCCCAAAATCAGAAAAAGAAAAGAAAGTGCAGTCCAGGTCTCTTTCTCGTACGCCTCTTTCCATTCAATCAGTGACGAATGCGACTTTCAGCAGCAGAAACTCGCGACCAAACCCGCGTCGAGCACTGTGTTCGACTCCAATCTTACACGGGCGAGTTTCCAAGCGGGTTTAACCCGCCCCGTAAGTCGCGAGGGTCCGAAATCAGTGGCCACGTTCGTTTTTTTACGGTTTTCACTTGGAGGTATAAAGGGGGAACACGGGAAGAAATCGGAGGGGAGGAAAAGAAGGGAGCAACAAGAGGTCGATTTTGGAGAGATTTCATCATTGCAAGTTCTTCAATTTGGTAAATTAGGTTAACTTTTCTTCCCAATTTCTTAGTTTAGTTTGAAATTAGCCGTGTGTGGCTAATCCCTTTTTAGAATTCGACTTTGGGTTTGTTAACTTTTGCAATTTCTATTTCATGAAGTTGTTTGAGATGATGTAATTCAAGCTTACTTTGATTATTCATTCAATTTCTATGTTTAAGGTTTATAAAATTAGTTTTTATACTTTCTGATCAATTGTGTAGGAACTGATTATGGACAAATTGGTTTTCTAAATCCGTAATTGTTTAGAAAACGATTGTTAGTGATAAACAACAAAGTAGGTTTTGTCAAAGATTCTTACATTTTGTTGTGAAATTGGATGAAACGGAAGAATTGAATTAACCGAGCTTATGTGTTAATTTATCCGGATCCGGGTTCCATTAGTTTTTCATGCTAATATCAATTAAGTCTTCAAGAGCTTGTTTGAGACTAACTGCATATTAAGTTTTGATTGGAGAGCTTATTCCTCTCAAATGTTATGTAAGTTGGAATTTGTTGTTAGAGTTTTTTAACAATTAGAACCGGATTAATCAAAGTAGGTGTGATAGCTATTTACATCGTCAATGATAACGTTTCATGATTAGAATTGCATTTGTTATCCAAAGTTGAGTTCATTTTCGCTTATATTGTTTTTAAACTTATTTTTAATTTTCGTATGTTAATTTCTTGCACAAATCCACCCCCCCCCCTTTCGTATTTTTAATTGTTCGTTCTTGTACTTGAATTATTGGCTATAATAAGTTAAAACCGAGTCTCTGTGAATTCGACCCAACTTACCGCTATTACAATTCTGGTTGTAATTAGTCGATAGTTGGAATTATTATTTGGTGGACTCGGCATCCGTCAGGGAGGTTAGCGTTTATGGTAGCAAAGAAAAATATAAGTCAATTATTAATTTTATACTCTAATATCTAAAACCACCAAAAAATATAAAAACATAATTGTTTTTCACAATACATGCAACAAATTAAGTAAATTTGCAATTCTTTTGTATGACTTGAAATTCATTCAAATAAAGATAAGTTCATGACACAAATACTTGAGCATGATATTAGATTATCATCTAATTATATATTACACATTATAGTTTAGCATATAAAATATCATGTACCAATTATTTGGCTATATATAAAGCTAACAATTTATTCTCAAATAGGTGATCACTTGATGGTCTCATCGTTCTCGACAATCTACTCTATTGTGTATATTCGTTGAGACTCTTGAGTGTCAACATCATCCAAAATCAACAATCATACTTCAGTCAATCTCTTATCGTCGCACATGAAAACCATTTAGTAAGTTAGATCTACTATAACAAAGCAAATATAAAACAAAAGGTTTTCGTTGGTAGTTATGTTTGTAGCAATTTCCACCAAATTGTTTAAATGTAAAATTAAAGCTTAAATTAACACAATCAATGCTTATTATCTGAGTGAATTTACATCTTAGTAATAATCAAATGTAACCAAATGAACCTAGTATCCAATTCGAGTGTGAAGTGTACACATTCTCTAACCCAAAAACTTAGAATGGATGCCTTAACAATAAAGGAATTCTAAATATATCTAAAGATAATGGTCACCGGGTTATATGTAAATATTTCTTATCTTTTAACCAATCGCAAAATAAGGTCCATTGATTTTGAGGATTACAACATGATTTATGATTTACTGCCACTGGTCACTAATGGCAATTTAGTGCACTCACGCGAACAACCCCATAAATACATAATCAAGTCTTCTTATGAGGTCTATACAAATTCCACTATTTATTCGAAGTTGATTCGTATCGTCCAGAAAATGGTACTTGTCATAATTGTTACTTGTGTGGCAATCCATAAAAGGATGACCTTAATATTTAGAGCCATATTTTATTATTGACAAAAGATTAATCAAAACATTATCTTTACGCCATAGTACCAACGCTAGAAGAATGAACATAATTTGGTATGGTAAAGAGTTTTTGCAATTTGATTAATAAAGTTGTCATCACTCATTATCGACAGTTATAGGTAATATATCATAACTGCTAAGTTTCAGAAGGTAAATATAGTTTTTTAAACAATAATTAATAAAAACTAATTAAGCTATTGTAAATGATCAATTCCATCATGTGAGATGAGAGATTAAAAAATGCACCTTTAACAAAATTTTCATGCTCCATAAAAACAATGTTCTCGTGCAACCACTTGTAGGCATCTCAAATTGCATTGGCAAGTGATGATGATTGGCTCGTGCCCGGTCACGATTGAAACCGCAGACTTTGTTTGAGCTTACCAGATGCTCTCACAGACTTTTTACTTAGTTTGATGGATGTTTTCACAAACAATTAACATGCTTTCTTATGTAATATATTAATAAATAGAATGTGGAACAACGGTTAAGAAAAGCTTATAAGCTAGATTTATTGTAGATAGCTCAAAAAAATATTTATTGGAAAAATATATATTTTTCGTGAAAAAAAAATGTTTTTAATTAGATTAGTTTGACAGACAGTCTAATGCTTTGTATAGCTTGGAACTTATATTAAAAAAACAAAGATAATTTGATTGCATAAAGTCTATATTAAATCATCCTACAACCATTAATAACAAAAATAGTTTATAGCATATTAAAAAGTTGAGAGCCTTGAACCAAAAACTATCCATGTCCATGTAGCTCTTTACCACCACCCATGCATCTTCTTCTCCACTTACTCTAAATTGTATGCTAGTTGTCACAAACATAATTGGGATGATCACCAACTCAAACACACGATTAATTCTTGGTCTCATCATACTCGACAATATACTTTCTTTTGCGCATACTCACCGGAGAAGAAATCTTAAATTGTTGGATCCTATAAGCACCTTCCAAATCCTCAATCACACTTGAAAGTAGTATTCTATGTCACACTCACACATGAAAACCATATTATATGTTAAGGGCTACTATAACAAAACAAATGTAAAATATCACGTTTCTATTAGTTCTAATATATTACTGTTTCACATCTGTAAGTAATAAGATGTTAACTATCTACTCTACCAATGGGTTCGGTGAGAGTGTATGAAGTTATCAATGATAACCCATCAACTCATCAAGACAAAAGCTATGAATGAAAATCGACAAACGAAGTTGGGATCTTTTATACATTTTCATTTAAAACAATAGAATACAACTAATTTGGAACAAAATCAAAGTACATCTCGCCCAGTACTCCACTTCTACCTATACCGAAATTATGCCACTTGTACTTTTATCAATGGTTGAAATAATTTGATGCCTTGTTTCCTAACAAAGCATTAAAATTAAAACTTAAATGTAAGAGAAGTATTAAAAAAAAAAACTTAAACATAAGAGAAACGATACAACAAACATCTAGAAAATATGTTTTGGTCCAAAAGATTTAGAATTTTTAAGGAGATGTTTGTACGTATGCTATCTTCTCATTTGTATGCACAAGGATAACATGAACATGAGTATCAACTTTTTCTACTTTAGTTAACAGTGTGAATATAATCTTGAACTTTGAGTCAATGACTTTGAAGATTCGAAAATGCTCAACAACCTTGAAATTCAGAAACAAATGACTAAACTTATCGACCAAGTTTTTCCTCAGTATTGTTGTAATAAAAGACCTCTACATAACAAAACAAACAAATAGTAATTTGTATGAGCAAAAAAAATAAAGAAACACACATTTCCAACAACTAAAACGATGTCCAAACTAATCAATTCCCCATTTCTCTTTGTATTCAAAGACTCACACAACCTACATACTCTAATCTTGACAACCCGACATTCATCATCCAAGGCCATATATTTTAGTCCAACTGTAACACCCTCAAATTTGGTAAGAGCAACTAATTAAAATTTCGATATAATATCAATACAAATCAAAGGTTCTTCATACCTCAAATATAAAATTCTAAAATTAACCTCAAACAATTGCAAACCCCAACATTTATCATGGGCTATACCGAAGTCGGGTGCTACTTAATCCTCAAAGCTAGTTGCTCTTCACAAACCAGGTTGCAAGCTTTAAAAGCTTTTTAAACCCTTCACCCTCTTCGACATTAAAAGGTTGTTCATCTTTCACCACATACCTAGCCAACATGTAGCGACATTTTTCCTTACTAAAAGTCACTTTCCCCGGTTCCGCTGCTATCGCGGGCTTTACACAATCGAGCGGAGGGTAACTTCGTTTAACCGGTGGATTCCTTCCAACCTACTTCTTTTATGATCTCATGACGGCCAACAAATTTCCCACACCATCACTACCATTTTGAAACCAAGTACTTCTTATTTGTTGTCAGTTCCCTACCCGAACACTTCTTACATTGTTTTCTTATGTGTGTCCACAAAACTAGTTGTGCCATTTATCACGTGCATACTTTTTTCCACAATAGTAAACACATCTAGTATCATTTGGATTTCAACCTTCTACTTTTGAAAAGGGAGACTGACATCAAAGAGTGTCATACATTGCATGATGTCATCTAGATGAAAATCTTATCAATTGGAACGAAGTTAAGGCATACCTTAAAGCCGCCAAAGTTACCAACGCCTACCACCGAATGAGAGTTGCCCTGAACGGTAATAACAAGAAAAAGCACCGGCAACCATGTGTAAAACTTAAGATCAAGCTAGGAGAAGCTTAGACAAAGCGGTGGGAATTCTCTTTCAAGGCGGCCCGCACGACTCATCCTAAGTGAGAGCTTAACCAATGAAATTCCTTTGTCAACATCAATACGGGCAATAACCCAATGACTTTTCTTTTTTATATGATGCCTCCTCACCCTTTACGTGCTTGATTTAGCATATAGATAGTAGCTTAAAGACTTTTCTTCATAGTTGACCTAGTTAGTAGATAGAGATAACCCAACACATTGCATATCATCCGAATTTGTTCATCAATTTGCAGAAGTAAGGTCAGGTGGTAGAGTATCTAATGTTTAGGATCACTTTTTAAAAGTAGAGGGTGGAAATCCAAATGACCTTATGTGTGTCTACAACTCGAAAAAATTATGCTTGTGATAGTAAAAAAATTGACACAACTAGTTTGTGGATACACATAAAAGAACAATGTAAGAAGTATCCAGGTAAGGAAACTAATAAAAGAAAGTACTTTCTTTCAAAATGGTAGTGATGGTGTGGGAAATTTGTTGGCATGACTTTTAATACGTAACAATGTCACAACGCCTTGGCTAGGTTTGAAGTGAACGATGAACAACCTTTTGTAAAGGGTGAAGGGTTTAAAGAGCTTGTTCAAAGCTTGCAACCTAAGTTTGATGTCCCTAGTAGAATTATTGTTAGTAGGGATATATACAAGTTGTTTTGTGAAGAACATCTTAAGTTGAAGAAAGAGTTAACTAAGTGTAGGCAAAGAGTATATTAACGGATTGTTGGAAATCTTGTACTCAAATGGGCTAGATGTGCCTAAACGCGCATTATGTTGGTAGTGATCGACATTTTCATTAAAATAATTATAATTTTTTTATCAAATTGCAAATCAAAAGAGCGAGACAATTGGTAAGGTCATTAAGGCTTGTTTGCTTGGTATAGGAATTAAAAAACGTGGTTAGTATGGCTAGTAATAATGCATCCACTATCGATATGGTTGTTGGTTATGTAAAGAAAATGATTAATGCATGGAAAGGCTCGGTTCTTGATGGAGAGTTCATCCATTTGAGATGTGGTGCTCACATAGTTAATCTTATTGTGGGTGATGGGTTGAAAGAGTTGCACGACTCGATTATTGCCATTCGTAATAATGTGAGATACAACCACAAGGCTTGTGGTGTAGCGGTAATCACCTGGGGAGTTCATAACGCTCAACCCGGGTTCGATTCCCTGCATTCGCAACTTTGTGGCCACTTGGTATAACCTCAGGGCTGCATGTTTTAGCAGTCGGTTTCATTGCCAAGGGATTAGTCTGGGCCAAAGGCCCAGGACACCCTTTCCCAAAAAAAATAATGTGATACATTTCATCATCTACTTCAAGATTGTAGTAGTTCAAAGCTTGTGCTGAAATGGAAAAGATTAATTACAATGGTGGGTTGGTCTTAGACGTGTCTATAAGATGAAATTCAACTTTCATGATGTTAGATGTGACACTTGATTTTGAAGAGAAGTTTTCGCAATTTATGAGGAAGAAGATGACAAGTATTTTAGTCACTTTCTAGAAAATGAGAATGGCAAAAAGAGAATTGTACCACCTAAGTTTATTCATTAGGAGTGTGCTTAGGCTTTTGTCAAATTTCTCTCCACTTTTTATGAAGTTACTTTAAAGTTTAGTGACACTTTGCACGTCACTTCTATCATTAGATTTGTGAGATTCATACGCACTTGAATTATTTACTTAAAAGTAAGGAATCTATATCGTCTAATATGACCAATAATATGAAGACTAAGTTTGAAAAATATTGGAGGAATCCAGATAACAAGTATCCAATGTTGTTTTTGGTTGTTGTACTTGATCTAAGGTATAAGATGACATATTTGAAGTTTCTTTTTGAGTGTCTTTATGATAATGAAATTGTTGTCAAGATTAGTGTGAAGGTAGAATGAATCCTTAAACGGTTGTTTGAAGCCTACAATGTGGCAACGGTGGTGATAAGGTTAGTTATATGTGTAATTTAATTCATCATGCATTTTAATACGTACATGTTTGTTTGAGTTGTTTACTCTTGTATTTCCCTCTAATATGTATAGGATACCAAAAAAGACTTGGTAACAATCAGGGGAGCATTTAGATGGTAAATAGTGAGGGGAAGGGCCCCATTAGAATACAAAAAAACAAAATTTTTTAGGTTAAAAACAAATTTTTTAAAACTTTCTACCCTAGTTTCCCCCTAGTAATTTATCGTCTGGCCCACCAAACAAAAAAAACTAAAAGAAATACCTCAAAATCAACAAAAAACGAAAAAAAAACTCTCAAAATCAACAAAAAACGAAAAAAAAACTCTCAAAAGCAACCAAAAAACCCTAAAAAGTCGCTCGAAATCGACAAAAAAAAACTTAAAAATCTCTTAAAATCAACCAATTTTTTTTAAATCTCTCAAAACAGGGAAATTCTGCTAAAAACACATCGGACGACTTTACGGGGCTTTAATCTACTTTAATGGTGCCCCTACATGGAAAAAATCCTTGATCCGCCACCGGTAACAATGAGCAATGAACGTCATAGGAGAACATTATTGGAATGTCATATGCAAAAACAATTGCAAGTATA
Organism: Arctium minus; assembly: GCA_954870635.1. Classification (NCBI taxonomy): domain Eukaryota; kingdom Viridiplantae; phylum Streptophyta; class Magnoliopsida; order Asterales; family Asteraceae; genus Arctium; species Arctium minus. The sequence goes on along the minus strand of OX941087.1, from coordinate 36,128,392 downwards.
AAAGAAAATGAACGATTTTCAAAGATAATTGATTGAAGAATCTCTCGATCCAATGATTACCGAGTTTGATATCTTACAATGGTGGAAGAAAAATGCTAGTCAGTACAACATTTTGTCTATGATTGCAAAAGATGTTCTTGTCATTCATGTGTCTACGGTTGGCCACTAAATCCACATTTAGTACTAGCGGACACATTGTGGACTCGTTTTTGGAGTTCATTAAGTCTAAAAATGCACGAGGCATTAGTGTCTACCGAAGTTGGTTGAATGTGAGTCATGAAGGGATTCAAACAAAAAGGTATTTGGATGAAACACAATCTTACGAGTTCTTGGAAGAAGGGGAACATGTTTAACTAACTAATTTGATAATAGTAATGTCTCTATTATTTAATCTACTTTCAATAAATTGTTAACTTTTGTTTTGGATTGTAGATCGACATGAACAACCTCAAAACCAAGAAAGCGAAAGCATCAAATACATCCAAAATGATTATTATTGATTGACGTATTCTCATTGGTTCAAACATTTTTATATGTAACACCTAAATGTTTGATGAACTCGCATATTTTCTTAAATAATTGTCGTATTCCAAAGAAAGGTTTCCCATAGTTTTATGTTCCAATTTTAGTTTGTTTAAACACAACCCGAACAATTTGGGTTCGATTGGATTGTACTTATGTTTCGGTTGCGTTGAGATTTTTCAAACCGCCGACACTGGGTTGAGTTGTTCTAATGCCTACAATCCAATCCACCCAACTCATGTGCACCCCTAGTTGTGTGTAGATATAGTCTAATTCGTAACCAATTCCTTGTATTCACCCATGCCCTTGGCTAATTAGACCTTAGGGTGTAAATGATTCGGGCTTTTAATGAGCCACTCGAGCTCAAACTTAAAAATCCTCGAGCACGAGCTCAAAAATTCTCGATTTCGAGTCGATATGGAACACAAAATAAAGCTCCATTAACTTAACAAGTCAAGTTCCATAACACCAATGTTCGACTCGACTATTTTGAAAGCTCGATTAAACTTTATGAGTCAATCAAGCATACACTCAAGCCGACATTTTTTTTGAAAGGGTATCCTAGGCACAACTTAAGACTAATCCCTGACAATTTTTGACTGTTAAAGCGACAACCCTGGACAAGACAACATATTTATATGCTTATAAATTACATAATCAAAATATAAACATTATCGAGTATGTGCAAATAAACGAATTAATCGATCTTGAGTTTGAGCTCGAGCTCGAGCTCAAACATAGAAAACATATTCAAGCTCAACTTTGTGAAAGTTATTCGAGTTTGAGCCTGATATTACTTTTTTAAGTCGAGCTCTCTACTGGTTTTCAAACCAAGCATCAGAGGACTGGCCAAAGACTGATTTGTGAAGGTTGTGACTTTTTGACTTGCTTCTACAAAAACAATGAACTTAAAAAACACAACAAAATAGGGCTAGATCAAGATCGCTTAGGATCATTAAGCCTAAATCGGTCCTAGTTTCCGGACCAAGGACCGGTCTTTGTGCATCTCTACATAGGCCCGTCGGCTTTTTCCATACAGGTTTTCAACCCCAAATATGCATATTTCTTTATCTTGCTTTTCAGAAGGCACACATGTTAGCAATGAGACTAGGATCATTAAGCATTATAGAGGGTTAAGGGGCCGTTTACCAAACACTTAATGGGTCAATTACCTTACTGAGCGAGCATAGAAAGAACTGAAAATCTTACTCGGTAAGTGAGGGTGGTAACTCTTACCCGGGAATGTTACTCGATAAGGTAAGTGAGAGTGGTGACTCTAGCCGGAAAGTGCTTACCAAATAAGCGTTAGGTAAATGGCCCCTAAGTTCCAAATTTATGATATGCCCCACCACTGTTGTTTAGCTTGTTTTACAATACGACCCAATTGTTCAATCAAAGATACAGATGGACCACCTAAGTTTATAGAGGTTTGGTCAAAAGCGCATACCTCAATCGACACGAGCAATGTGTGGACAAGACAGTGATGACCATTCTTCAGCAACAATAAACGGGTTATTTGGTGGCACCAAAGCCATGAAAACAAAATGAAGACCAAAAGGTGCCATCAAACCTAAAGGATTTAGGTTACTTGACAAGTTCCTTGAATTTGGCAATGCATTCTAAAGCACGGTCAAAATCAGTATCTTCCAGGGCTAAAGTGAAACGGCAATAGCCTGGGATTCCAGTCCAAGAAGCTCCGTTAATGCAAAGACCCGTGGCTCTAACCATTGCTTCTTTGATGTTCGAGTCATTGAGATTGGCCTTCCAAGTAGACCCATCTTTCTTCAGCTCAAATCTCTTTCCCATATAAGTAGATGGTTTTGCAATTACGGAAACACCTGCATGAGCTTCAAGTACTTCCCACCCACAATGCTCAAGAGTCTAATCACCATACAAAAACAAGAGCAAAGTGAAGTTCAATTTTCATATTTTCTACTCAATATTTATATGAATAAAAGCCAAACAAAATGAGCCCAATATATCCCACCCGTAGATGGGGTCTTGGGGGATGTATGCACATGTCCTCTACCTAGGACAATAGAGTGGTTGTTTCCGTCAAGACCCCCAACTTGTAAAAACACAATATGGATCACCACAGTAAATTAATATTAGCTACTAAATTCAATGTGATATGTTCATATCTGATGGAGATTTTAAAGATACAAAGTATGTGCAATATGGAAAGCATCAATTACATCGTTATTGTGCACACAATCGTGATGCATACGTTACCCTGTTCGTGAGAGAGATCCTTACCTTCTACTTCCTCTATGGTGCAAGTGTATTTCTAACTTATTAATCAAATGTCTAAAATACTTAATATCGTCGTTTGTGTAACAATGACGCTGGAAAAATAAGTCATTTTAGCTTGAAACTAACCATGAAATCCAATGTCACAATTTTCATTCCCAAGATGAAAAGTGTAGCAATTTCCATGGGACTGATAAAGCACCAAATCAGTTCAGAATTTTTGGTTCAAGTTGTCTTTCTAATAGTTTATGTTATGCAAGTGAACTTTTTATTTGAACACACTATTTTCACAGCTTGGATACTAACCCACCAAGGAAACGAGTCCCATTTTTTGGGCAAAGAATGTTGATTACCGGCAACCCTAATCAGCCCCACACAGAACCCGCCTCCAAGGACATCAATGTGAGGGGGCATTTCTAATGCACGTAGGGGTGTAAATGATGTGAGTCGAGCTCGAGTATCTTTATACTCGACTCGAATTCGAAACCCTATTACCAAGCTCGAACTCGACCCGAAAACTTGCAAGTAGTGAAAACACAAACTCGACTCGAAATTGATAACCAATTTCCAAACTCAAACTCGTTTCGAGCTCGAATCAAATCTCGAACTCAAACTCGAAAACTCGAATCAAGCTCGAACTCGTTTAATGCGTAAAAGAACTCAAGGTGAACCCGTTTTCATGGGGTACTCCTACTAAAACAATCACATAGGCTCAAGCCCTTAGGCTCAAGCCATTTAGCAAAGGCAAAGGATGTAAAAACAAGGGAGGGAAAAGGTCTATATATAGTGGAGTTCAATGTATTGAGTTCTATATCCCACCAATGTGAGATGGATTAGACACACCCTCAAGAGTTCACCCATGTCTTTTACACCATCATTTTCTAAAAAAATTCAAAAAACTTAAAGAGTTTCTTATTATTATTATCAATTAAATTAAAATCATATCACTAATTATTATTTTGCTTATCGAGTATCTCACGAGCTTATCGAGTAGAGTATCAGGTCGCTCGGCTCGACTCGTTAGTATATCGAGTCGAGTTCAAGTCGAGCCTATTCGAGTCAAGTGTTGACCGAGTCGATCTCGAGTAGCTCGCGAGTTGTCTCACCCCATCTACACCCCTAAATGCACGTATAGTGAGTTCTATTAAAACACTAATAGAACTTCAAATCATAAGTTCTGTCATGCCCTTCTCATACTTTGATGCCGTCCAAAAGAAGTCGCATGATCCAATGCAACCAAAAAGGCCGCTGATTTGTTTTCTACCAAAGTTTGATTTTGTTCCATTTAGTATAACAATTTATTTTTCTCAATCAATGCAACAAAAATTTCAACTTTTCCTATTTTCTACTCATTTCGACCGGTTACCTGCTGATCTTGTAACATCTCTTGTAACATCTGGTTACGTGGATACCATTTTACAAGAGGTTTACAAGTTACAAAAAGTTTACAGCGAAGGGCACAATGAACTTGACATCTACGTCATGATATGTTACAAGATCAACATGTTATCGGCTACCATTCAAAACAGGTACAAAAAAATTTTGAAACTTCATTACATTGCTTGAGAAAAAAGGCAATCTTCACTCCATTTTGCCCATCTTCCAACTATGTAATGAACCAATAATTTAATTCTATGTGTGGCAGGAATAAGCAGGTGTTTACTTATGAGGTGGGCAGATAAACTTAAAGTGCATGAAAACCAGTTCGCTAATGTGAATGCTTACCTCTTTCAACTGTTTATGTCTACCACCGAGCAGTTTCCCCTGTTCTTCAGTAGCGGCCAAAAGATCTCCTGATTTCTGCTCTCTAAGATCCAGCAACTTCTTTGCAGTATATCTGATAGTACTGTGAGGTTTGTTTAGCCCTGAGAAGATGTGAAATGGATCAACCAAGAATCGCTGGTTTAGAACAAGAAACCCAAATGTGAGCCCTCCAGTAAGCATCTTGAAGAACAACCCTCCAAGCAGACACACACAGAAAGTTGACTTTCCAGAAGTTAATTTTGCTAAACTTCCGTCCAAATTCCAGCCATTCCATCCCTTTGAGTTGAACTCCGCCCCGGAAAATGAAGTATCAATGATGACCTTTGCTCCATATTTAGCACAAACTTTCAGGATACTTTCCATCTCTTCATTGCTGTAAATCAAACCAGTAGGGTTTGTTGTTGGACCAGAAACATAGACCCAGGGTTTACTAAGAGTCTCCAATACACCAGTAAGTAGCTTCTCTGTCAGCTTGAAACCTTCTTCAGACTTGGTATGGATTGGCACAATTTTTGCGTTCAGAAATTTGGCAGCTGAGACATAATTTCCATTTGAAGCAGCTGGAAAACAGAGACTTCCTCCTTCTTGAATGCAGCAAAGAACCAACTTGCTGAAAATAGAAAGCGGACAGTCTGCATATATAAATTCTGCATTGTTATCAGTTGACAAGCCATATGCGCTCTTGATAAACTTTTTGAGGCTGGGTGTCACATCACATTCAGACTCTGTCACGTTCTGTCTTGCAAAACTTTCAAAGATGGCAGCTTTAACTGCAGTTGGTGTAGGCAAAAAGATTTGATCCACATCCATGTGAATAAGGGAGGAGTTGTCTGTTTCTCTCAGAGAGAACTCTGCATTGCTAAGAACTGAGATGGCGGAGTTTGAAAATCCTATCATCTCACTAGATTTAGCATCCTCAGCTTCTCTCTGAAGAAGAAATATAGGAGTCAAACTCTTAAATTGTACTAGTTCTCAAGAAAGACAGAAGGCAGATAATATATGTTGCAATGTCAAGAAGCTTTATCTAATAGCATCCTGGGAGTTATGATAATGATTTATTTTGAGTTTCATGTACTGAATAGATGTGCACATTTAAGAACAAGCACCAACCAACATGCTTCTCCTTAAAAGCAAAACAAATAATGCTACCAAGTTTTTAAAGTAACTTGTTTGCTACAATACATATTTCCTTTAAAAACATGCTTATAAGCATGTTTCGACTTTAGAAATCTGCTCAATGCTCCCATACCACACCTAGCACTACATATACCAACGTAAGTGGCAGATACAATTAAAAGAACATGAATCTCACGGAGAATTTTTATTAAATAAGATAAAAATATGCAACCAAGGGACGTAAACCAAAACCCTGAACAAGAAAATATGAACATAGATCACCTAAAACGCTGTCTTTGTGCATTTTTTGAAGCAGAAACATCAATTATCTCCGTAGTTGATACTTAATCTTTGGTTAAATATTTTAATAAATGATTGATATAACTATTACATTATATTTCAACATTTTGAATAGGAGTTTCTTTACCATCAAACTTCATAACTAATTCTATTCTTCTAATTAATTTTTCGTATTAGTGTTCACTTTTATTTCCTGAACAAAACATATTCTTCTGATTAACTGGCTAGCAAAAGGATCGATGCCTTCGCCACGGTGGTGACATGAATGGTCCTTGGAAGGTTTTTTCTATAGGATCACAACAGAACTTAAATAATTTATACCGCCCTAGCACAATGTGATCCGCTATAGCTCAGTGATAGAGGGTCAGTTTTGTAAACAGGCCTGTGGTCGAATCCTTCATGGATGCATATCTTTTACTTCTCCCTGTTCTTATATAGCTGTCCATAAATACTACCCTTCGGCTTGGGCTGTTGCTGCCCTGGGCCTTTGCACGGGCTGCCATTGGGCTTGGCTTGCCCTGAAGCGGTTTTCTTCGGACGTATAACATGCAAGCGATAACTAGTTTAATGCTTCAAGTAAAAGAAGTAACCTCTGCAGGTGGATGTCGACCAGGAAGCTGAAATGACAGAAGTTCATGGAAAAGACAACCATAATAATATTGGCTAATCAGTGCAGTATTTCCTTGTAGTAGTTCCACACTCTTAGACAATGCATCACAAATGGTTTGCTCTTCTGATATCACAAATGCTACTTCAAGATCTGTATAAACCTGGAAAAAGAGTTCGGCTTCAATAAATATACATTATGATGACAAGTAAATGACTAAACTGACTGAATATCAACTAGATGTTCCTCAGCTTCTAGATAGCCAACAACCGCACAGTGATGGGTGCTCATCACATTTAACTACAATATTGCTGACCATAGAATGCAAATTACCTGATTTTTCAATAAGCCACAGATAACTGCTACATGCGAAGGCAGTGGAGTTCTAGCAAGATATTTCAGGACCCCATTCGAATTGGGGAGGCTGGAAAGCTCAAACTGGTCTGATATATCTATAAATAGACGAGATCCAATTTCCCTTGTAGTATTTAAGACGTGCTCAAAAGCAGAACTAGTAACAGCCTCAAACTGAGCCATCCCGGCAACTACCACTTGTGGCCTTAGTTTTCTTATCAGCTCTATCATCAGATCTGACTGGCGTGGTGCTTCTATTACGGTGATTCCATTTATTGACGACATATTATTGACTTTCTGCTGAAATGTAAATGGAGAACACTGATCAAGTCTTCAAAGAAACAATATAGTAACTAAACCATGAAAGTTGGTTGAAAGCAATTTTCCACAAAAACCGAGTAAAGCATCATGATGATATAATGTATACCAAGACAAGCTAAAAACATCAAAACAAATATGAGAATCCTTTAAGCAATCTTTTACATGGGTAGAGGCAAATCATGCAGGAGGATGCTACCATAGCAGTTAATGTGATGAATAATCCTTGAAACAGTCGACTAGATTTTTTTCTGATACCAATGCTAATAATAAAACCATCTCAACTAAATACAGTTTCACTTACCAGGGAAAAGATAAAAAGCACGGTAGATTCTCTAGCTTTCAGACATGAATAACATCAATTCACACACCCCTATTAGAAACCCAAAGCCTATGGGGTATCCCACTCGATCTCTTTTCACTACTTTCCCACGAAATCTTGGCCGACCTCCACATATCCTGATGACCTCCTCTTGGTACAAAGCTCCTTTTCTAATCATCTGAGATGGTCAAACCATCTCATGCATGTTGTCACTTTCTCTCTTCATAATCCTTTCTTTCTCAATCAAAAAGGAAAAGAATGGCATTTAATGGGGTCATTTAGGGAAATGACCTTAAATGACGTTTTTATTTGAATTCATGACCTCCTGGCCTATTAAAGAAAAAATGGCTTTATACTCTTGAGAAGGTCATGCATTTAATTAAAATCTCATTTAAGGTTATATACCTAAAAAAATTCCATTTAATGGGCTCCATAGAGCTCCTTTGATTTTAACAACGAACTGAATTGAGGATTATAATATTTATTGTTGTAGCCAAAGTCTAGAAATATATTAATAGAATATATGATTTGGACTATGTGCAGTGTGATTAGTCCCAAACTTTTTCTGCAGACGAATGAAGACTACATGCACACCTTAAGGATAATGGGAGTACTTTTCTAAAGTGGGCTCAATCGATTAAATTGGTTATTGATGGAAAGGGAAAATTGGGCTACATCATCGCTGGAACTTGGAAACCATCTTCCACAAATGCATCTTTGCATAAGTGGAAATCAGAAAATTCAATGATCACTGCATGGTTAGCCAACTCGATGAAACCCTCAATCAGGAACACTTATATGTTTCTTCCAACAACAGAAGAAGTGTGGGAAGCTGTTCGAGAAACATATCTCATCTGAAGAATTTTCGGCAGATACTTGAGATAATTACTTGGTTGTGGCAGATGAAGCAAGAAGAAAAAGATGTCACTGAATGTATAGAGAGACGAGGACTTTGTGGCAATAATTGGACTTGAGTTCTGAAGAAGAGTGGGAGTGCTTCGGTGACAAAATTCGCTTCAAGAAAAGGCTGGAAAACAAGAGAGCTTTTAAATTCTTGGTTGGACTCAACTGTGAACTCGACGAGGAGAGGGGAAATCCTTAGCCGAAGACCGTTGCCCTTGATCCATGAATGTAACACCCGTAATTTTAGGTTTCCAATTGGGGTCTAATTGTGACAGGTTGGCATTCAAGATAGTAAGAAAACGAGATTTTTATATAATTATCATACTAAAAAGTTGGAGATTGAATAGGATGTGAAAAACGAAGAAAGGGGACAAATAGAGCCTCATGCGACTAGCCACGAGACCTAGATCATGACTAGAGTCGCGTGACTCGCTGTTTGCCGGGCTAAAGAAGACAGGCGACTAACCACTCTAGTTTTATTTGCTCCATGTTGAGTTTGGGACATGATATGCATTTGTTGCACTTTTATTTGAGAAGTACATGTTTTGAGTGTGTTGGTCATTTATTGGAGTTATGTAATTTAGACAGTAATGCATTGGATCCATAGGCATATGTGTCAGTCGTGTTTGCCAAGCGAGGAGTTTTGATGCTCTCATCTTGGGGCCATAGGATTTAGTCAAGTGAGGAGCTTCGATGTTTTCAACTTAGGCCCTTTTGGCTGTGAAAAAAAAAGTTTTGAGGTTCTCTTCTTGATATCATTGGTTTGGGACAAGGGAGAAGTTTTGATGTTCTCGCTTTAAAAAATTTGATTTTAGGCAAGTGAGGAGTTCTCATATTCTCATCTTGCAAATTGGGGATTGACTAAGTAAGGAGTTTTGATGTTCTTATGTTAGCTGCAGTAATAGTAATTATCAAGGTTTGTATGTTGGGGGTCATTTGTTCATCAACATCTCGATCTGCACCACTTGATGGAAACGGGTCTTCCCGATCACCAAAAGGAGTGCATCTATATTTCATGGTCTTGACATCTTGAAACCTATCCATGTTTTGTTGTTTTTGATATTGAACCTTACCCATATTCTTTAGGTGTTTTGGGTAATAGTGTTTTTATCCGTATTTTCCGTGTTGGGCTATTTAACCTTATTGTTGTTTGGATGAGTATTGTATTTTGGTCTCATGATAAATGAGTGTTTTGATTAACGAGTTTTCATCTCAAAAATGGTGGGTTTTGAGATGGATGTTGCTTTTATATTAAATACATTTCATTTGAGAATTGTGTTTTAAATGACATCTTTTCAGTTTTACCGTTTTATATTAAAGATGAAAATTGTTTGAACTCACCTAACCTTTCCTTGTTAGGGAATGACACTAGCGACACCGAGAATAGTAGAGTGCTAGTTAGATGCACGAGAAGAACTTAGTCATTCGGGAACGTCTTCTGTAACTTGAAGGTAGCGACCGTTGTTGGATTTTAGAAAAACCCATCCCTATTATAGACCTTGCCTAAGGTTTGATTTGTAATCTTTGATGTTAAACCTTAAATTGTCATTTTAGGTCATTTGGTTATTGTTGTTAGAAGGGAATTTATCTTTCAATTGATGTAATTTTAATTAGTCGTCAGATTTGAGGGTGTTACAATGAAGTCCTCTTAGAGGTAAGACGAGAAGAAAGTAGGTGTACAATGCAGGATAGCTAGAACAAGTTTCTAAGATATTCTCCGTGAGTCGTCTAATAATGTGTCAATTGGTAACGTGGCACACAAAGGTAACTTCTTGCAAACCGTGAGCACTATCTCACAAAATGAAAATTCCTTAGATCGTCAACTCTATGCATTAGATCATATGACCTATGATCATCACATTCACATGTTTTCAACATATTTTCCTTGTGCCAGCAATATAAATGTAAAGATGGCAGATGGAACCTTTTTCAAATAATAGGTGACTCTTGTGTATATTGAGATTGAGAGGAAATACAATATATAGGAGTACAAGGAATAAGAAAGGAAAGGATTCTATGACAGCCTAGAAAATTACAGCCCATACAACTATCCATGACTTAACTTAGGAAACAAAAGAATAAGCAAATCTCCTTACAACCAAGAAACTTGCAACACTCCCCCTCAAGCTGGCTCGAAGATGACTTCCATGGCAAGCTTGCTCATTAAATATTTGAATCGTCTCTTAGGTAGCCCTTTTGTGAGGATATTTGCTATATGATGTGTAGTTGGCACAAAAGATATACAAATCAATCCACTTTCAATCTTTTCTTTGATGAAATGTTTGTCAATCTCAACATGCTTGGTTTTGTCACATAGGACTGGATTGTAAGCAATTGAGATGGCTGCTTTATTATAAAAACACACTTTTATGGCCTAAATTATAGGAATTTTCAAGTCTTCAAATAATCTTTTCAACCATATTCCCTCGCAAATCCCATGAGCTAGAAACCTGAACTCTGCCTCCGCACTACTCCGTGCCACAACATTTTGTTTTTTACTTCTCCATGTAACTAGATTTCCTCCCACAATCATACAGTAGTCAGAAGTAGACCGCCTATCAATAGTATTATCACCCCAACATGAATCAGTAAATACTTCTATCTGAAGGTTGTTACTCTTTTGGAACATAAGACCTTTTCTAGGACTTCCTTTCAAATATTTTAATATTCTATAGGATGCATCAAAAGATTCTCGTCCAGGTTAGTTAGTTCATATATCGGCTAACTAGGCTTACTGCAAATGCTATATCTAGACGTGTATGTGATAAATAAATCAGCTTTCCCACAAGTCTTTGAAACTTCTCCTTATCAATGACTTCTTCAGGTCTAGCTGGATAAAGCTTCATATTAGGATCTATGGGAGTATCGGCAGGTTTACGACCTATGAGACGAGTCTTACTGAGAAGATCAAGAATATGCTTTCGTTGGTTAATAAGTTTAACCTTCTTTAACCAAGCAAACTCCATACCAAGGAAGTATTTTAGTGGCCCTAAATTCTTAATATCAAAATCCTTTTTGTTTTTTCCAAATAGGTCAATCCTTCATGATCATCACCGGTCAAGAATATATCATCCACGTAGACGATTAAGATAAAGATCTTACCTTTCTCCGATCACGTGCAAAATATCGTGTGATCATCTTAGCTTTGATGATAACCATAATTTTTCACTCCATTTTTAAATTGTTAACCAGGCAGGGGCAGGGGCAGGCAGAGAGACTGTTTAAGGCCATATATAGACTTTTTGAGTCTACACACTTTGTTTTGGCCTAAAAAAATTCCAAAGCCCAGAGGGAAACTCATAAACACTTCTTGTAAATCACCATTCAAAAATGCATTCTTGATATCTAACTGGTGTAGAGGCCAATCACAATTTGCTGTTGGAGATATTAGTACCCGGATGGAATCGACTTCTGCAACTGGAGCAAAAGTTTCTTGAGAGTCAATACCATGTGTTTGGGTGAAACAACCTCTAGTGACTAATCTCGCTTTGTATCTCTCAATACTCCCATAAATCGAATTAGAGGTATGAACAAGTTGGATTTTATTAGTACCTCGAGTATTTTCAGGTTCCATTCTTAAGAGTAGATGATTGAACGGGTGCCAACAGAACCGTGATATTCTTGCCTTTTTGATGACCCTTCTTCCTTGAATATGTAAGGCTCTCTTTATCTTTATCTTTATCTGTTGAAACGTCAAGTGGTATGTCTACCCCTGTGGAGGATTCATGAATGTTTGGCAGAATAGGTTCAGGATCGCTTATGTCCACCGAACTAATAGTTCCTCCTTTGTTTAAAGGTTCGTTTTCAACTATTGGACCAGTAATTTGGTGCAATAATAGGATCACAATCGTCAATATTTTTAGGTAAAGGAATAGTAGTAATATCCCAAAAAAAACCTCTTTGTTGAAGAATGTCGAATATGTCACTGTCACGTATGTCGTAAGTGCTTTATTGAACCGTCCTTCATGTGATTCCTTCCAATTTTCTGGGTTTCCATTAAGTTTCCAACACATTTATCGTGTATGACGTGGTTTGTTACAATGGTCACACCACTCGCAAGTTTTATCACTAGAAAAGGTTTTCTTGTTAGTATTTTGCCGATCTTTAACTCTAAGTAGGGAAGAATTTTCAACAGGCTTGCTTAAAGTTTTTGTGTTGAGCATCACAAGACGGCGGCTCTCCTCACTTCGTACTTCAAAGAATATTTCCCCCATTGAGGGAAGAGGTTGTCTACCAATAATCCTACCTCCAACCTCATTAAACTCCACATTAAGGGATTGTTTGGCAGTTGCTGAATGGTTTGGTGCCAAAATGATTAAGTGGTCAGAATGATTAAGAGGCTCTTATGATATAGTGTGAAATGAAATATGGTTGTTCGCTAATTGTTTAGAATGAAATCAGGGCTCTTAATGGTTAAGGCAGGGTCAAGGTACAAAATCATTTGCAAATCATGTCTTGCCTGAGTGGTAACCTGAAACTCGGTAACACCCCGGGGTGGACTATGGATGGTATCCCAGTCTACCCGGGTTCGAGCCTAGAGGGAAGCTTTGGGCGCATGAGGAGCATCCCAGACTCTGGGTCGGCTCGGGTCCATATTTCCGGGCAACCAGTCTATAGGTTGCGGGTTCGGTCCTTGGGCCGGGCTTAGATTCCAATTCCTTCCAGATTCCAATTCCTTAAACAGATTCCATTCCTTCATAAATCATTCTGCGAATCAAACGCCCCCTTAGATTTCTTTGTTTTTGTGGGTATATCTGTTGGATTTAATCGGTCATTTGTTCACGTATGCATGGCTAGGTTCGGTTTGCATGGCTGGAGTTTTTTTTAGTTACTAAGTATTTATGATTTATTGTTTATGTTTTTAATTAATGGTTTATCGCTAGGTTTGAATTGGTATTTAGTTTGACCGTATTTCTTGGAGTTGTACGTTGAGAAATTGTGCATGTGGAGAGTGGGTCTTAGGTAGTACCGATTCTTTAGGTGGATTGAGTTAGTGGGTGGTTTTTGTTGCTTTTTATGTCCCACGTTTGTACCTAGAAGGCTATTTATAGGCCTCACTTTGCTATGAATAAGAGTGAACCTTCTGAAAAGCTTCTGTTATCCTTGCCTCTTTCTTCATTATTTAGTTTGTTCTGTCTGTACATACACGTGAGTTTTAGAGTGAGTTTTCTTTGCTCTTTGATTTTCAACAATATCAACATGTTGTGTTGATATACGATGTGGAATATGTTATACCCAATTTAGCTTTCATGAACACTCAGAAATTCGAGTCTCGTGTCCAAAATTCAGATTTTTATTATATCCGGTATTGAGTTTGGTTATTTGTTTGCCATTTATCGTACTGCGCATTTGGCTCAGCCGTTTTTCTTTCTTTTTCTTTCTTCGCGGCAGGTATTCAAGGGGAAACTAAAGAGTAACGGATCCAGAGTGGCCTAAAATATATGAGTAAGAATTTATAGGTTTATTATTATTATTGTACAACAAGTATGAGAAGAAAAAAATGTGTCATTCGAGGCAATTGTTATATTTGATGGTGTTGATTTTAAATAAGGTTTATATGGCTCTGTATGCTTTTATTGACGGTTTGTTTTAGGTTCAGACGTAACCTCCTTTTCCATCTCGGGAAGGGGGGCGTTACATCATACAATAATGGATCACGTGGCAGAGAATTATACTTCAAAAAGAGGTTACAAATTCATAAAAACGTATACAAATGCAAATAAAGGATTAAAGAAAGCTAAAGGTGAAGTGATAAAAACCTAAACAAATGTATATTGGGTAGGGTCAATCGACAATAGGAGATCTACTTATAATACTACAGGTTAGTATAGGGGAATCTTGTGACATTGAGGAACAAGAAACAAGTGTGGTGGCCAGAAGTATAGTTTAGAGTGGCGGTTCAAGCATTTGTGAAACTCTTTGGCTAAGGAAACTCCTAGAAGAACTTCAAGTAACAATAGAAGCCCCAATCAAGCTCTATACTGATAACAAAGCAGCAACTAATATATCTCTCAATCTTGTCCAACACGACCGAACCAAGCATGTAGAAATGGATAGACATCTCATCAGAGAAACCCAAGATCAGAAACCCAAGATCAAGTGGCAGATATGTTCACCAAAGGACTTGCAAGACCAAAATTCGATGATTTCTTAAGCAAGTTGGAGATGATTAATATACACAATCCAACTTGGGGGAGTGTTGAAATCCGAATTTATGGCCGGAGATATGGTTTAAAATAGGATTATTTCTTTCCTAGTTTATCTAGGATTGAGAGATCTCTATCCCGATTTCCAGGCCATAATTTTAGAAGATTTGATTCCTAGTTTGTACTTTGTACTATAAATAGAGGTTCTAATGTACCATTTTGATATATAAAAAAACACAAAAAGCACTTTTTCTGCTTTCAGTTAATTACATCATGACTCCAAGTTTAAACTCATAGGTGATATTTTAAGAAAGCTGCCGATGGTTATGACTTTGACTGATGAAATTTATAATTTACAAACAATAAAACATATGACAGGAACTTGGTAAACAGTTCAAAAATAAGTTAAATTTCTTGAGAAAGCTCTTTAAATTGTTAAATGCAGTCCTTTCTAACTATGCACAAGTAAAAATTCGAATGACAATGTCTTATCATACCTCCATTTCAAGGGATGTTAACCATTCCCTGGGTAGGTGTCGGCTTAGATGATCGTCAACAATGGCAAGACGAGGAGTGAACAATTGCAGTGCATTCTCAATTGCTGTAGCCCTCGATGGAAAAACGATGACATTCTTGCAGTAAGGTTAAGAATAATAGAGTCAGAAATGCAACTTATTTGTGACAAAAAGCTGCAAAATAAATTATTTCACAAACAAGCTAGGGCGCTGATGCTCAAAAAGAAAAAAATGAAAAAATTGTCGAGCATTCTCATTGCCATAGCCCTCAAAGGAAAAGCATACTTGCAGGACAATATTTGCCACAAACGACTGTAAGATAAATCATTTAAAAGAATATGGGTCAGTGACTTTTAAAAGCATAATTCTTTTATCGTGCCAACTTTATTTATTTAAGATATCTATCACATAAGGTACTCATTGATGACACTTCTCATTGACTTAGGCAAAAGAACTTTTAACTAAGGCATGGATTTTCTTATCTTATGATTTAAAGTCGATATACAGAGTCTAGAACCGAACTAGTGGGCAACACATAGCAGCTTTTATAGAGTGCAGCAAAAGGAATAGAGGTGTTCTGTCATGGTCCTAGCTTTTCAATAAAAAATTTATCATTTAGAGCTCGGATTTCTAGCTCATTCAATTTTGGTAGTTCAACCGTGGAATTTTTTTCGTTTCTGTATTTCTGGGAGTTTCTTAAAGCATAAAACCTATGTTAATGCATTCTTCATAAAGCAGTTCTCAAACAGCTGTGTAGTTCCAGTACAAAAAAAATGTAAATTATTTTCAGATTTTCAGCTAATGGACATCGTTTGGGTAGTTAATTGCGGTTTAGGCATTGCTCCTTGGTTTTTGTCCATATAACAATTTTCTGAAAACATACAAGATACTGGCCTTAGTCAAAGGAGCATGGAAGAATGTTTTTCTTGTTCCAAAACATTGATTGATCCCCGCTTTGGTAATTTCCTATGGATCCAATGTTTGGCCTAACCCAAATAGATTGGGGAGAAAAAGGCTACATCCTGTAGTGATTTAATAACTTAAAACATAATTATGCCATAAAAATATTAGCAAAGACAAAAGACAAGATCTTCATCAACCAAATGCCAACAATAGATTATGCAATAGTCACGCAGCAGATAGTTCATACAAATATTAGAAAGGAAGACTTCTTACATCAGCAGTAATTGGTACATGGTGGTATGTTTTCATGAAGCCTGCAATAAGATCACGGAACCTTTTACTTCCAGATGGAGGCTCATACTGGAAGTGAGAATTGTCTTTCAAAACACTAGCAAGATATGCTAGGAAAGGAATCTTCTCATCGGCAACAGAATCATCTTCAAACGATAAATCTAAAGAATTGCTGATATCGTGAAACCCATTTTTGAGGAACTCGAAGATTTTTTTAACCTATCAGTTTAGTTGGTTCAGTATGTAATCAACTTTTAGATTGTAGTATGTTAAGTTATCAACAATACTTTTGTGCTTTTATTGCAAGGACCTGATTCGGTTGTCGAAGCTGACAGCTGTAAACCGATAAAGCATGAGAAATACATCCACCAGCCTTTCCAAAGGCCCATGCTGTCCTAGCACATATTGGCTGATCACCAACAAGTCCCATGAAGAACTCAAAACGATGTGGATTATTCTTTTCAATTTCAACTAAAGCTGAAATGTCTGTGTCAGCAGCCTGAAGAATTTTAGTTTGCCAGAGCTTTGTGACAAGAAGACCACGACGTTGAAATAACCGTTTACAAACAGCTTGCCCTGGACGACCTCCCATATTGAAAATCATGATTCCCATAGGCTTGATGACGTCAATTCCTTCTTCAACTGCCCTAGCAATGAGACCTAACCCAAATTGATCCTCAACAAAACCCTGTGTACACAATTGCAAAACTGAGTTGATACATTGCAGCAACCATCTTTCCAAGATGCAACCATGAGACAAGAGAGTGGTGGTATATCAATTTTCTGGAGATGCTATAAGCATATAATCAAGAAAAAAAGGATGCAGTAAAAACACTGTTTTTGAATTAAAATTCTATACAGGGATCTGGAATGAGCAGGAATAAAACTGGCATGAAGCTCATGAGAACTCTAAGAATACTGCCCTAACCCAAAGAAACAATAATAAAAAAGAAAAGACAAAAAGGTGGCAATGACATCCAGGAAATCTTTGCTATTGCATAATGTTTCTTAATATTTCTTGACACCATGGCTGACTTTAAACGCTGTGGTTAAGAAGACAATATTTGGTTGTTGAATTCTCATTTTCTAACCTGTCACTAGTCGACAAAAACAAATAGAAATTAAAAAAATTGAAAATCCAGAATTATTAGTGGTATCAGCTGACCCTATGACAGTGCCTCGACACAACATGCTCCTGATTTACACTGTTGCTTCAGTTAGTTAGTAAACCTTGAAACAAAAATCAACTAGTTTGGGAGCATGGCTTAGATTTAATTCAGTTCTCTAGAATAACTTCCGTAACATTGCAAAGAGACAAAAAGCGAGAAAATGTGCCTGCCAACATACCATGCTAGCTAAAAGCAAACCTCCTCTGAAGTACAGCACATGTAATTACAAGATTCCACTTACCTGAAGTGCACAGTAGTTACTTAATGAATACAGAAAATCTTCACTAGCATTTTCTGTGATGAGCTTGGACATTGCATCGGGATTAGGATTAAGAATCTACAACAGAATGTAGAGTACATATTAACTGTATATGGCAAGATGTGAACATTACAACTTCCAGACATGGAATAGCATTTCAACAGGTAAGGAGAAGAACAACAAGAACAACGAAAATACCTGTGGTATACATCCGACAATCCGTTCAAGCTCTATGTGATTATCTCTGCAGTAAGATAGTAGATCAGATTCATAAAACTCTACCCTGTCAAGCAAAGTTTTCTTCTCCTGGTCATAAACAGGCTGTCCATTATCATCAAAAGCATTTAAATACAAGTTTATCCAGGAAATCTTCACTGCTCTTGGGTTTATATCAAGACCATAAACCTGTAAGACAATGTTTAGAAATCTCAAACATCCAGCAAGAATGCAGGCCATTACCTCCTTCAATCAGCATTTAATAGGTATGGGCTCTAAAGTTCAAGACAAGAATAATCAGTACCTTCAATGGTGACCATCTCTCAGCAATTGCTATGGATATCCAACCATTTCCACAACCAAGCTCAGCAACTATTTTGTCTTTGAAGATAGTGTCAGGATGTCTATTCAACCCCTCATAGAAAGTAAAGGACCAGTCCTCAGGCAAAAAGATGCTGGGGATCACCATCGTGATTAATTTGTTTCTGTTCGCGTAACCTAGGTCATGCAGAAATATTAAGGCAAAACAACATTTCGTATAAAGCATGCATGACGTTGTCATCTGCCAATAAAGAGTATCAAGTTGGTAGCTTTTTGAAATCTTAATACTAAATGTAAATGAGAACTGTATAGGTTTTAGGTAAAGGAAAGCAGAGGATTGCTTATTTTAGGAATTTGAAGGCAACTTAAAACAGGTTTTCATGCACCACATGAAAAGTATCCTAAAACATCAATGACTAATTGATTGATCTAACAAAATGATCAATCTCTTTCTTTGAGCCCTGGCTTTAAGAGTTTTCAAACTAGAGTTGTCGTATACTCTAAGGATCATAATATCAAAAATCATAAGCATTGACCTGTCAAGCTGAAGACAGGAGATGAGATTTTGCTTACAAATACGGGAAGTATTAATATCACTGAAAAAATGTAAAAAATAAGACCAAGAAACGACAACATGAATGAATATTTATAAAACCACTGACTCAAGAGATTTATGCCCAAACAATGAGGATGAATATTAATGGAACTATTGACTAGAGAGGAGTTATGCCCCAACAATGACAAGTAAGGCACTGGAGCTTGAGAAAAATTAACTTGCCACTTTAAGCCCTGCAGTTGTTATGGAACAAATGCTATGCCTCTAACAAAGTATCACCCGATTGCACAAGAAAAGAAGTCTCTATGAAGAGCAGGGGCTCCTATGGCCGCAGAGGAGATAATCGAAAAATTAGAGCTTTTCAAGAATTGCTTCTTAAACATCCTGGGTTTTGGCACATCTAAAAGGAATCTTCTTCCAAGAATTGAATATGAAATGAAGGAGGAAAAAGATCTTTCCATTTCGTTTTCTGTTCCTTTTTGGGTGGGTTAACAAATATCATTAAATCCCAGACTAAATACATCCAATCTCAGATCACTCAGATGGCCTGCTTCAATTTTCTGATTTTATGTTGGAAAAAATATGTCAGCGTTGTAGATTACAGGATCCAGAGAGACATGCCTCACTGTGAAGCTAGATTTTCATACGATCTATTAGATTATTAATCATAACTCAATAGTCCTTTTATCACTTCTATTATAGGCGTAGGCCAAGATTAACAAGAACAAATACTTTTCGGGATCAATAAGAGGGGTTCGTCTTATCATATTTTGGGTTTTTTACTTTTTACCAAACAAAATCCTTCTTGTTTCTTGGCACTACGAAGTGCAATTACCGCTGTCTTTATATTAATTATCGACAATTTTGATTTCTTCAAACTCCTCCAATACGTTCTTTTGCAGGAAATGCTATATACACACAAAAAACAACAAATATGAAAAAATAAAACAAGAGAGAGAGAGAGAGAGAAGAGCTATCAAAATAACCATCGATGTTATTTGAAACAAACGTCGATTGAGGAGTTTTAGTCACAAAAAGGAAGGGGGAAAAGTGTATATATACAAACTAACAATCATCCACAGCTTAAATTGAAAGATGATACACATACGGACACCTAATATACATAGGAGACAGAGAGGACCTTCATTTTCTCCGAGATATACGTCTTGTATTAGGAAATGATAAGTACTGAGACAATGACCGGATGCTCCATCGCTTTCGATCTTTTTCTTGAGATGTGCGAGGAAGATCCGAGCCTCGGTTCGGGTTTTCGGATCCTCGAGGCGCTCCAGAAGTGATCTGAATGCATTGTAGGCGGAGTCACCTGATTGTGAACAATGCTTCAAGAATTCCTCTATCGATCCGTACAAACCCTTCACTGCAGCCATTGATGGAGAAAAAGCTTCGAGCTCGAATAGCGTCGAACAGACTTGTAGAACCTGCGAGAATATAGTGGATGGATTTCGCGCTATTTTAAAGAGATTTACATAAACAGTCCCTAAACCATTCAATACTATACAACTTTTGTTCTTTAACTCTTTTATTTAGGCAAATTATATCTGTAATTTTTTTTAAAAAGTATACCCCTCCTCTCTTTCCTTTATTTTATTTTTAATTCATAGTTACAGTTGGTCCTGAACTCATTTGATAGATTTACTTTATACTTTTTAGTTTTACATTTTACATTTTATATTTTCATTATATTAACACATATAAGTGTATATTAACTAAAATACATTAAAAAAATAATTTTTAATTTTAACAAGTTACACCATTATAATCGTCTCGTCGATACCTTCGAAATGAACCCAATATTGAATATTTTTTTATTTAATTATATTATTATATGTCATATATTATATCTTGGTTAATCGATTTTTTTTTTGAAAAAAAGAGAAAATGCATTACATCGAACGTAAGTTTTTAACATCAAGATAATAAAAGTATTTTTTATTCCAACCGATTCTAACTTTGATTATTCATTTAAATCAACATATTCACGAGTACGAGTACGCTCTATATATTCTACATACACATCTAATCTACGTTTGTATGGGATAATCCACGACATTGCATCTGGAAGTACATGACGTGTCCAATAGTGTATGAGTGTGTGCATTGGGTAATCTCCTTTTAATACTACCTTTATGTAATGATTACCTTAACATGCACTATTGCAATTGAGCAATTGACTCGTCTTGGGATGATGACGGTGGTTGTGTTCTGAATGGTAAGTATGTCGCACTGTCTTCCATACTGAGAACATGTAGTATGACATTGAACCTTGAAGCAATTAGAATTCTCATTTCAGGCATAGTGATCCAATGTATAGGTGGTGCAAATACGTCTTTCTCGAAAAAATTCAACGCTTCGTAAATTCTTTGACACTCATTGCCAATCACTTCATAGTAATAACCAAAATACCCAGTTAGTTCACCCATTAACTCTGTGTGGATAGTGTCCCTTGCATCTTCATGACCACCAATACAAGTAGATAGTGTCCCATGCATCTTCATGACCATCTTCATAACCACCGAAACAAGTAGATATAACATTAATGTATGTTAGGGTCTGTTTGTTTGCAGCTTAATGAGCTTAATGAGACTCACAACTTATTCAGTCAGTTATATATGACTGTTTGGTAGTGACTTAATGATATAGAAAGTGACTTATTCAGTAAGATTTCAAGGGGGAGCTTTATGTAGAAAGCCATGTTTTTTCCAAACCAGACTCTCTCATTAAAAAACATGTTCCTTCCATCTATGAAAAAATTCTCTCAAATAAAAACCTTCTAAATTTATACAGACAGATTAATCCACACAGACAACTTTATTCATACAGAACTTAATGGAAAACCAACCAAACAACCCCTTAATATGATATGTTAAAACGTATTTTTTAATATATTTTTAACATATAATAAAATAATTAAATCAAAAAATATTCAATATTGGGTTCATTTCGAATATATCGAAGAGACGATTATAATGGTGTAACTTGTTAAAATAAAAAATTATTTTTTTAACGTATTTTAGTTAATATATGCTTATATGTGTTAATATAGTGAAAATGTAAAATATAAAACTAAAAAATATAAAGTAAATATATCAAAAGAGTTCAGAGACCAAAACTGTAACTATATATCTTAACTATTTGAAAATCCACGTTTTTTATTTCGTGAGAGGAGAATAGACCGTAGAGGGGTATGCATGAATGATGAATGTAGAGGGGTAGCCTTATCACCACCCATTATTTATTGCATTAGTGGTCTATAAATGAAAGGTTTGTACATTTTCATCCTTTGCACTAAAAAATATTAGAACACCTCCAAGAGCTTCTCTAAAATGGAGAAAATGGAGATTTTAGGCATTTTTGTGCTCTAATATATTCTCCAAATCTTTCTCCAAAATGGAGAAAGTATGAGAGAGAGTGTAATTTTCTCCAAATATGGAGAACTCTCCAAAAATGATTACCATGAGAGATAAAATGTTTTTTTTATTATATTATACCAATAAGATTTCTTCAAATGAGATGGGTATGGAAGAGAAATAATATTTTATTAGATTTATACAATATTTTAATATTATAAGTAATGATTTCATCTCCAAAATGGAGAATCTGTTGGAGAAAGATGTAAATTTTTATGTAGATTTTGACTTTTAATTCTCCATTTTTGAGAAATTTTGGAGATGCTGTTGGAGATGCTCTTAACGCATTAACCATTTCCAAAAAAAAATTGTCCTCTATTAACATGTTAAATCTTGATTTTTGAATAGGGTCCCCAAAATTTAGAGCCCAATTTTACTTGCATTTGAGGCATGTATAGCCTAAACTGTTAGCTCACCTGAAGACCTATATAATTATTTTCATAATCAAAAGCGACTATTTAGTTTTTAGAATTTATTATTCAAAAACAATAACAACTCTTTGATAATCTTCTTGCTTTAATTTTTTTTTTGTTTATTACTAATTTTAGACGATTTATAGTTTTAGTACAGGTGTAGCAGGATCTCTAAAAAGATTGGGACGACCCTGTCCAAAATATTTGTTATTATATAATTATTTTCAAAATCAAAAGCGACTATTTAGTTTTTAGAATTTATTATTCAAAAACAATAACAACTCTTTGATAATCTTCTTGCTTTAATTTTTTTTTGTTTATTACTAATTTTAGACGATTTATAGTTTTAGTACAGGTGTAGTAGGATCTCTAAAAAGATTGGGACGACCCTGTCCAAAATATTTGTTATTATATATCTAAATAGAGTATCTAAAATCAAACTTCGGGTTAATAATATGCACTTATTAAAGAGTTCTCAACATGGAAGAGGCTTATAGGTTCCAATTTATTAAAGGCGTCCGGGAGCAAATGTTTGCAAGATAGTAAAGTATTTTTTACTTGTGGGAAAATATTGACCGAAATGTCCCAACCCTATTATAGTTACGAACTATAGACCTATATCATGTTGCAGTGTTATCCTTAAATACATCATCTCGGAGAGGATTAGGGCATGTTATCGAACGAAGCTAGTTGGAGACATCCAACTTTGTACCATCCATGGACCATGACCTAATTTGATTGGGAATGGGAACCATACATTAGGCCTTCATTGTAACATAGTCTTGACTGCATGATTACAAAAGACGAGTTCAATATGGATGACAAAGTTAGCATCGTTATATATGATATCGTTAAAATACAAAACTAAATCACTACAGCAAAGAAAATAGAACCAAATGGCCCTAAAAAACTTGATATATTAAAATATAATAAAAAAATGAATAAAAAACGACATAATAGTTTAGAATTGAGCAAATAAAAACTATAAACGCAACAATTATATCACTTATCAATTCAATTACTTTGATGTATTTTTTGTTTTATATTGTAATTTACAAAACATTAAAAAAATTGTAGGAGAACCCATACAGAAGCACTACTGTCACACCCCAAGGTCGGTCTACAATTTCATCTCATATACGACTCATGAGTTCTTCAATAGTCATCGTTATGTCATGGTTTCGGTCATGGAGCATTGTAACTTTGTTATTGATTCCATTCGGATAAATTCAATACCGAAAAGGTGCCTTCTTTGATTTATCTTTGAAGGCAAAGATCCTGTCGGTGGATTAGATATCTTGGTGACAATCTCGCCAAAATGACAAAACTTGATATAATATTTAGTTTAATAAAAAAAAAGGTTTGTTAATTAAATGTTGAAAACATCTTTCCTTTTAAGACTAAAATGAAACGATTAAACCAACTTGTTAAGTAGTTTTAAAATAAAATATGCCAAATTGTAGTTATCGAGTCATGTCATTATCACTTCAACAAGATTAGTCCATTGACCATTAAAAAAATGATCCAAACTCTTAGGGGTTGTTTGGTAATGAATGGTATGGTGTAGAATAATTAAGGGGATGTTTGACAATTTGTTGAATGATTTGGTGCATAATGATTAAGAGACTCTTTATGATGCGAAATGAAAAATGGTTATTTACTAATTGTTCAGAATGAAATAAGGGCTCTGAATAGTTAAGACAGTGTCAAGGTACAAAATCATTCAGAGGGTTTGGAACCATTAAGAGGCAGAATTTTTTTTGCCAAACAAGATTTACTTCTTAACGATTCAGATGTAACCTCTTAATGAAACCATTAAGAAGTAAACAAACAACCCCTAAATGTTTGTAAAATGACTTCTAAGCCACAAAATGGAAGTTAGAAAAAATGGTTTTCAAATAAACAGTAAATTATTTTTCTGTCCATATGATTTGTTATTTTGGCAAAATTTGTCCTCGTGCTTTCAAAATTATGATTTCTGTTCATGTGATTTGGTATTCATTGTCGCTTTCATCCATGAGTCTAACTCCATCAGTGGTTATAACACCCTAAAATTTGGGTAATTTTGAAAATTGAAATTTCGGCAATATGACGTTTATAAATAGGGCAAACCACCCAAATAATGGGCAAAGTGTGAGCATTCACAAAACCTGTAAACGAGTATGGAGAAACGACAACAAACCAATTCAAACCAAATCTATCTAGATTACATAGGTTGTCAACTCAATACCAAAATGAATAAATTGGTTTAAACACCAAGTCTCCAAATTTACTAACATCCAGAAATTTCCTCAAGAGACCAAACTCTTCACTCAAACCCTTGACGACCCGTCGCTAAGGGAACCTATTATACACATCATTTTCGAAAAAGTGTTAGGCTTAAAGCCTAGTGAGAACATACAGTTTATAATTTGAAGGAATATATGCAATTGTAAAGAAGGGAAACTTTTCAAGAAAATTTAGTTTACAATTGAACTGTTTTCCACAAAAGGGCCTTTCGTATAAAAATTCATCTTGCGATGACGGGGGATACCCGATTTACCAAGGATTGTCGGCGGAATATCGAGTAGGCCACAATCTGAGTGGTGAGTTAAATACTTGGAACCATGGCCACGAACAACGTCGGTCCGTACTAAGATGTGGGGGGCACTTCGAGGAACCAAGTCATACTCGTTCATTAGGACTACATTATGAATCCATTACTAGTAACCGGCCTCACATAACCGTACCAAAGGCACTCGAGGATCAAATGCATCCATAGATACAAATAGGGGAAAATATGATTCATAGCTAGTAACCGGTCTCACATAACCGTACCAAATGACACCCGAGGATCATATACATCCATTTTACAAAGAGGGAAAAACATCCTAAAATATAAGCCGACTCAATACCTAGGGATCCACTAGTAATAGTCTAGACTTGTCACAATTACATTTGTGACTAACCAAAGCTAAACATATAGCTTCCAATAACATTTATTTCCAAAATGCAATTTCCAAGTTTAACTGTTGATAAACATGAGAAATCATAAAAATGAGGTTTTATACATTATTCCAAGTAATTCACCAAATATGTGCAAGTAATACTTTATTTTATTTCATAACAAATGAAACCCTTCCATTTCACAAGATATAGCAAGAGCCCTAAAATCTCCTAAAACTCAAGTTAGGTCAAAATGTGATTTTCATAAATCCAAAACCAAGGAGATATATAGGAGTTCAAAATGTATATTTTGATGTGTATAAGGTTTAGGAAATGATAGTAGAAACTCACCAAGTAGGTTTTAGAAGAAAACCCAAAAACCTAAATCTTGACCCGTTGGAGAAGATGAAGATGGAGATGGTGATGAAGCTTCCAAACCGAAACCTTGGATGAAACACCCAACTTCTAGCAATAGATGATGCGATTAAGGAGAAAATGAACTCTAGGTTCGGTTTCTATGAAAGGAAGAAGAGAGTTGAGAGAGTTTAGGAGAAAAAAAATGAAGTGATGAGAGAAAAGTCAGATTTAAGTGAAATTTCCAGCCCAGATGGTCGTGGGCGTGCGCAATATGCTGCGTGGGCGCGAACATTTTGCTGCATGGGCGCGAGCAGTGCAACTTTCGACCAAAAATTAATTTTTTTCCAAAAGCGATATCCAAACTCACCAACACTCCCAATACTTCCAAAAGACCAAATTAAGGTTAAATTACATATTAAACTTGAAATTATACTTACCCCAAAAATTCGGGTGTTACAGTGGTTTACCTTATAGTATAGACAAAAAAAAAAGGCAATGAGTAATAAACCATATGAACAAAAATAACAATAAAGTATAAACCAAGATAGAAAACCGTAATTTCAAAAGTACAAGATCGAAAATAACAACTTTTGACAAACCGTAAGAATAAAAAAAACATAGTTTATTTTAAATAAATGTCCACTTTTTTGTTTTTTAAGATTGTTTTAGATTGAATTAAATTTTTCCCCATGTAATTTGGTATTTTTAACTAATTTTGTCCTTATTTAAAAAATTTTAATGAAACATGCTCTTATGATTACATTTTTAACGAGTTGGATACCGGTGGTTGTTGCAATTTTTTAACGTGGCAGGTCCGTGAATAAATTAGTTAAAAAAATGCAACTATAAAGGCCTATATTGTTACTTATTTAAAATAAGGATGAGATTTGTTAAAAACACCAAGTTGCAGGGACTAAAAATGTAATTTATTTGTTTTACCAAAAAAGTGTTTGAGATTATTAAAACTGATTATTAACTTATTGTGTTTTTAAACAGCAAATAAGCTGTTTTGACTTTTGAGTGTTTGGACTGGAAAAAAGAAAAAAAAGCTTATGACTTTTTTACCTTGCTAATAAGCAGCTTTTTGATAAGTCGTTCTCAACTGATTTATTTGAAACTATTTATTAACTTATTTAACTAAATTATATATTTGTACGTTCTATAAGTTAACTAGAAGCGTACTCGCGCAATGCAGCGAGATACATCTACATTTTAATGTTTTATTTTATTTTTTTGTTGATTTACAGTACGATTTTGGATGGTTTTGAGAAAGTGATAATGTTTTTTTTTATAAATTTGTTTAATTTAGGCTTAATAATATAATGTTTTTTATATAAAAAAATTAAGTATTTTTTTAGAATTCAATGATTATCTTATATATTTTAATGACATCTACAAAAATAACCAATTACATATTTAATAATATAATTAAAACAAAATTATAGTAATATAATATATTAATTAATATTGATACATGGAAATGTCTGCATAAAAGGAAAGCTTTGCACATATCAAATTGGTGGGTGTTAGAAGTCTGCAGTAGTAATATGTATCTTGTGCTTTGATACTTGTAAATTAAGAGATTTTTAAAATCTTGCATAAAATAATGGTACCTTGTGTCTAATAATTTTTTTAAGAGCTTTTTTATGTCTGCTTTATAATATACTAGTGTTGGGCCCGTGCATAGCACGGGAGAATAAATTTTTTGCTGGAATATTGAATCGAGTTAAAATGAAACGTAATTTCTCTGTTAACAGTTAATGAAATACAATGTGAAAAACGAATGTATTTTCATAAGTGGTTAACTTGCATATATTCTTAATCGTTTGTTGTTATGAGTTTGTGCAATAATATTGGTAATAGTTTTGTATTATCTATACTATATTATAAAGCACGGATAAAAAACTCTTAAATACAAATTATTATGCACAAGGTACCATCATTTTATTCAAGATTTTAAAAATCTCTTAATTTACAAGTATCAAAGCACAAGATACATATTACTACTGCAGACTTCTAACACCTATCAATTTGGTATGTGCAGGACCTTCCTTTTATGCAAACATTTGCATGTATCACTATTAATTAATAAATTTCCCAGAAAATTGGACTTTAACTAGGAATATTCCTAAGAATCCTATTATTCAGAGTGATTTTAGTAATATCACTCAAACCAATGAAGGAATTGTTAATATACAATTCAATGATAATCAGAGAAGAATTTGCTCTGGAAAAGGATCTTTATTAAGATCCAATTCATTGGCTCATAATCATATTTCTCCTTTTGGTTATATGGTTGATCATCAACCATCTAGGGCTTCTACCTCTTATATAAGAGATAATGAAACTTCTTCTTCTCCTAGAGAAGATGAAGGACAAGGATCTTCTTTGGAAGATCATATCAATGATCTTAAAGTTCACAGAAATGGTATTGTTCATAATAATACCAGAGAGCCTAAAAATAAACAAATTGAGACTATGTCTGATTTTAGCATATAATTCCATGATTAATACAACTAAAAGAAATTGGCTTTTGGAAAATGGAAAAATTGACTTTTCCACAGGATCACCTGCTAGACAGGCTGTTTGTAATGATTATTATGGTGATATTAAATGGGTTCCTTTTAGAACTTGGTATACTGATAGTTTTGTTCATAATGAAATTAAAGGTTTTTCTGAAGAATTTTATAAATTCTGTGAAAAGGAGAATGAAGTTTTTTCATTTATCCCTTGGTTTATAAATACTCATATTAAACATTATATTAATGTTATTAAAAGAGATTATCAATTAATGACAGGGGAAATCAGGACTACAATTTATCCTCCCCAAATGCCTTTTCAAATAACAAAAAATGATTCGACTATTAAGTTTTCGGCTTTTTCGAAACTTCTTAAAGATGATACTCTTTCTATTACTTTATCTCATATTAATGAATTATTGGAAAAACAAAATTATTCTAATCTATTAGTTCGTATTCTTGGAGAACAAATTTCGTCTCTGGAGGATCATATTTCTTCTATATATCAAAAAATTTGTCAAATTGAACAAAATCAGAAGAAAATGGATAATACTGATCCCTCTTCCTCTAAAAAAATTATTCTTACTTCAAGCTTTATTCAGCCACCCCCTGAAATTAAAGATTTTAAGTTGCAAAACAAATCTGAGAATTTTATGGACCAGCTTGATGTTAAGTTAGCCAGTCTTTATATTTCCAAGCCTTCTGTGTCTATTCTTGATAAGGATAATGATTCAAATGATTCTAATATTAGTCAAAGTACTAATCATAATAATCAAGATTTTGATCAAATAAATAAAATAAAATGGGCTAGCAAGCCTACTTTGAATAAGTATTATTATGGTCGTCCTACTCCCATGGATGTTCTTCATGAAGAACAGGAGTACATTATAAATAATAGTTATAATGGTAAATGTATTTACGAATGGAGTCTTGATGGCTTCACTGATAAACATATTTATAATATGGCTCATCGCATGCTTATGTATAGCACTGTTTGTAAAACCACTGGTAATACTGATAAAAATATTGCCAAAATGATTATCGCCGGTTTTACTGGTCAGCTAAAAGGATGGTGGGATAATTACATCCCTCAGGACCAAAAAGAACAAATTTATAGTTCTGTTAAAACCGAAGATGGTGGTGAGGTAACAACAAATGTTGTTTATCCTCTTATTCTTACTATTATTGAGCATTTTACTGGTAGATTTTCTGATGATAGTGAGAATATTAGAACTCTTATTAGTAATCTGAGATGTAAAACTTTAACTGAGTTCAGATGGTACAAAGATACCTTTCTATCTAGAATCTTTGAGCTCAAAGACTGTAATAACAGCCATTGGAAAGCCAAATTTATTGATGGTCTTCCTCATCTTTTTGCTGAGAAAATAAGAAAAACTCTCAAAAAGGATAACATATCTGTTAACTATGATCATTATACGTATGGTCAATTAATCAACACTTGTGTTGCTGAAGGTCTTTCTTTGTGCAATGATTTAAAATTAAATCATCAAATTAAGAAACAAAATCTTTTGGAAAGAAAACAGCTAGGAGATTTTTGTGACCAGTTTGGTATGGAGGTTCCTTATAAGAAACCTAAAAAGAATTTTAATAAAAATAATATGGAAGCTGATTTTCGTCATTATAAAAAACGCTTTCATAAGAAAAGATTTGAAAATAAAAATCTTGAGAAAAAAGATTTTAAATCAAATGATTTTAGAGAGAAAAGATTTTTTAAAAAATCTAATAACTTCAAAAGAAATAAAATTATTTGTCAAAATTGTGGTAAGATTGGTCATTCTTCAACAAATTGTTGGACCAAGAAGAAAATAAATAGTTTAAATATTGACCAAACTATAAAAGACTCTCTTTTAAACATTTTTCTAAATTATAATGAGAAAAATCAGAGTGACACTAATAGTGATCCTGAATTAAATGATAATGATAGTGAGTCTATTATTTCTTCTAGCACTGAGGATTCTTCTTCTAATTGTGATGTTTGTGCTATAGGAAAACCTTGTGCAGATTGTTCTAAAGATATTAATAATATCAACAAAGGAAATGAAGAAGAAGAGTTTTATAAACTCTATTCTCAATTTCAAGATTTAAATATAAATGTTTTATCTGATGATTATGTTTTAAAGCTTTTAAAGAAAATTAAAGATCCAGTTATTTGTGCTAAGATTTTAGAAAACATTGATGTAGGTACTACTTCTAAAAATCATGAGAGTACCTCTAATAATATCGACTACTCTATGAAAGAAGTAAATAGACTTCTTAAAAATAAACATTTTAAAGGAAAAGAGATTTCCCTTCAAGACCTCAATAGAGAGGTGAATGTTTTAAAAGATGAAATTAAATTTTTGAAGAGTGACAATCTTCAGCTTCATAAACATATTTCCTTAATTATTGATAAGGATGTTTCAGATGATTTTGAAAATATTAAAGATTTTCAAGAACCTTTCTCTAAGAAACCACCTGATGAGGCGGTTCTTTCTACTCTTAGCAGGATAATATCCCAGAAATGGTTTACCAAAATAACTCTTCTTATAGAAGGGCAATTTAAAAAAGAGATTACTGCTATGATTGATAGTGGTGCTGATTTAAATGTTATACAAGAGGGTCTTATTCCTAGTAAGTATTTTGAAAAAACCTCTTGTTCTCTTTCCCATGCTGGAGGAGGTCCTTTAAATATAAGATATAAGCTTTCAAATGCAAAAATTTGCAATCAAGCTAGTTGTATTTCTACTAGTTTCCTCCTAGCCAAAGACATTTGTCATGAAATAATTCTTGGCTTACCTTTTTTATATAATATATATCCTATAACTAGGATTGATGAAGTTGGTCTTACAGGTACTTATAATAATAAGTCTATTAGATTTGACTTTATAAACAAACCCATTAAAAGATTTTTAAATAATCTCCAAGAGAGGATTGACAGAAAGACTTTTCATTTATATTCTCTTAAAGATGAAATAAACTCTTTAACTATTGAAGAAAAGATTTCGAATCCTAAGTTAAAATCTAAGATAGATTTCATTCATAATGATTTTTCTCTAAAAATTTGTAATGATCATCCTAATGCTTTATGGGAAAGAAAAAAACATATTATTTCTCTTCCTTATGAAGAAGGATTCAATGAATCCAGTATTCCGACTAAGGCCAGACCTTGTCAAATGAATTCTGAGTATCTGGTTTTATGTAAGAATGAGATTTCTCATCTCATTATTAAAGGTCTTATTCGTCCTTCTCAGTCACCTTGGTCTTGTACTGCTTTTTATGTTAATAAACATTCGGAACAAGAAAGAGGTGTTCCTAGGCTTGTAATTAATTACAAGTCTCTTAATAAAGTTTTAAAATGGATTAGGCATCCTATTCCAAACAAGAAAGATCTTCTTGATAGGCTTTTTCAAGCTTTAATCTTTTCCAAATTTGATTTAAAATCAGGTTATTGGCAAATACAGATTGATGAATCTGATATTTATAAGACTGCTTTTAATGTTCCTATGGGACATTATGAATGGAAAGTTATGCCATTTGGTTTAAAAAATGCTCCTTCAGAATTTCAACAAATTATGAATGACATTTTTTATCCTTATAGCAGCTTTATTATTGTTTATATTGATGATATTCTTGTTTTTTCTAAAGATATTGAAAGTCACTTTAGACATTTAAATATCTTCAAAACCTTAGTTATTCAGAATGGTCTAGTCATTTCTAAACCAAAAATGTCTTTATTTAAGACTAAAATCAGGTTTTTAGGCCATGACATTGAAAAAGGAACCATTATTCCTATTCAAAGAAGCCTAGAATTTGGAGATAAATTTCCTGATAAAATCCTAGATAGGACCCAACTTCAAAGGTTTTTGGGCAGCCTAAATTATATTTCGGCTTATATTAAAAACCTTAGTAATTACACTTCTATTTTTTATAATCGTCTTAAAAAAGATTCTGGCAGTTGGACAGATGATCATACTCTTGCTGTTCAAGAAATTAAGAAAAAGGTTAAAAACCTTCCTTGTCTCATGCTTCCCAATCCTATTTGGGAAAAGATTGTTGAGACCGATGCTTCTAACATAGGATATGGGGGCATTTTAAAACAGATTGATCCTAATTCTAAGTAAGAGTACCTCATTAGATTTTATTCTGGAAAATGGAAAGGTGCTCAGCTTAACTATTCTACTGTTGTTAAAGAACATTTTGCTATTGTCAAATGTGTCTTAAAATTTCAAGATGATTTATATAATCAAAAGTTTATAATCAAAACTGATTGTAGTTCTGCTCAATTTATGTTTAGCAGAGATTTTAAACATGATGTTTCAAAACAAATGTTTGCCAGATGGCAAGCTCATCTTGCTCCTTTCGATTTTATAATTCAACATATTAAAGGTGTTGATAACCATCTTCCTGATTTTTTAACTCGTGAATATTTATCATGATTTCAGGTATGAGCTCTAATTACAGCTCCTACTCCTCTTATAGGGGAATTGGAAGTTCCTCAGGAAGAGGAAGAGGTAACAATTTCTCTAATAGAGGAAGGGGCAACATTGTTATTTCCCAGATGGGTAAACAAAAGCTTATAGCTTAAGACTTGTCTCATGACAAAGATCAGTTAAAAGGCTTCATGGATAATATCCCTAAAGATCATCCTCTAGCCAAGGAATACCTAAATTATATTAAGGAGAAGGAAGCAGAGTCTTCTTCAGTAGCTGCATCAGCTAATTCCTACGCCAATATTAGCAAGGAAGATTCTTCTAATTCACAGTTCCATGAGACTGCATTTAAAGAAGTTATACTTCTTATTGAAGAAAAAGATCTTCAATGGAAAAGCAACCCGGATTATATCCTAGAAAGATATCTTAATAAGACATCTTTTGTACATGGTGCTTTAAAGCAAAGACAATATTTTGAAGGTCTTTTGCTTTCCACAAAATCTGTGGAGATTACTCATCACACTGCTAATAGCAAAGATGAAGTTCAGGGCAATTTTAGTTTTTCTAAACTTGTTATTAAAAAGATTATATCTTTTGAAGAATGGGGTTTTTCTCCCCTTGCAGAGAAAGAATGGTATTCCCCAATTCATAAATTCAATTTTAAATTCAACTATTGGGATTATATCCAAAGTTTTTCAAATGTTATTTTTTATGAAAATGAGAACAAAAGACATTCTTGGTTCTTAAAAATTTGTGAAAATTGTTTTCATACACCAATTCCTAATTGGTTTTTTATATGGTGGAAAAATTTTGGAACCTCTTCAGATATTTTTCCAGATATTATGAAGAAACATCTAAAAAATTGGATGTTATTTTCGTCAACAGTCAATGACTGTAAAAATTTGTATAATATTGAAGGCAACAATATCTGCTTATTTTTTATAGAATTTGGGTTTCCTTGGATTTGGAGATGGAAACCAATTTTTGGTTATAATGATTTAATGATTCCTTGTATCAAGAGACAAGGTCTAACCAAATATTGGGATAAATTAGATCGTGTTTGTCCTGGTTCTACTCTTATAGAAGGAGCTGATCTCTACAATTCTATTGAGAAGAAAATTCAGCTTTATAAGCAGAATTTTGAGCAGAAAAAGGTTAAGAAGGACTCAGACATTCCAAGTCCTTTCCAGCAAATTTCTCAGAAATATGCAGGAACTCTTTCCAAGGAAGAGATCATTGATCTCTATATTGAAGAAATGAAAAAAGATCTTCAAGAAAACATAGGGCCATGCTCTTCAAAGTCAGATGCATCCATGAACTCAGACTTACACCAAGATGCTCAAAGTGAAGAAGGATCTGAAGAAATTATTATTTCACTAGACGATGCTCTAGAAACCTTGAAAGATTCGTTAAAACAAGGAAAGTAATAATTTGCCAACTATTGTACCTTTTATCAAAGGTGGCCGACAAATGTATCAATTTGTCAAAAGATGCTTTCAAGAATTTGCCAGCTATCAAAGGTGGCCGACAAATGTATCAATTTGTCAAAAGGGAGGCATGTCTCTCTTCTGAAGCAGAGTTTTCTTTACCACTTCAGTATTTTCTTTGTTTCTCTGTAATTGGTGAGTTTTCAATAAAAGAGTTAGTGGCCACGATCCAGTGAGCACATCTTGTGGTTACAAAGTAAGTTCTTCCATATTTTATCAAACATATTATTACTTATATTCTAATAATGATCGGCTAAATTAGGAAATATGAGTTAAAACATGTTTTTGATAAGATATATCTGTAGATTTACATGGATTGGTTTATATGTCCAAATTTAGTAACATACCTAATTTTTGTTACTTGCTTCCTCTGAGACTGATCGTCACCCGTTGAGGCCAGAAGAGCCGTTTTAGGGTATTTGATCTTGGTTTGAGAAAAATAGTAATAAGATTTATGTATTTTCTAGATTATGGGTATAGATGGCCCATGGACCAGTCTATTTTGATGTTTATCCTAATTTATGTCTATCTTTATCTGATATTAATATTCTTGACTCTTTAACATTAAATGTTAAAACTCATGGTTATAATTATGCGGCGGGAACAGAAGTTATTTGTATTTGTTATCGCATATATTTTAAACCTCTTTTTACACTTAATCCTAGGTGTAAAAGAATTGATAAAGATATGAATGAAACGATTCTTATAGAAAAGGATGGTGGGATAATTACATCCCTCAGGACCAAAAAGAACCTTCTTCATTTCCTTTATTGATATTATTAATATCTTTAGAACAATCTGCACAAGGTTTTCCTATAGCACAAACATCACAATTAGAAGAAGAATCCTCAGTGCTAGAAGAAATAATAGACTCACTATCATTATCATTTAATTCAGGATCACTATTAGTGTCACTCTGATTTTTCTCATTATAATTTAGAAAAATGTTTAAAAGAGAGTCTTTTATAGTTTGGTCAATATTTAAACTATTTATTTTCTTCTTGGTCCAACAATTTGTTGAAGAATGACCAATCTTGATAATCTCTTTCAATAACATTAATATAATGTTTAATATGAGTATTTAATAACATTACTATAAATTTGTTTTAATTATATTATTAAATATGTAATTGATTATTTTTTCTAGATGTCATTAAAATATATAAGATAATCATTGAATTATAACAAAATACTTAACTTTTTTATATAAAAAACATTATATTATTAAGTCTAAATTAAACAAATTTATAAAAAAAAAAACATTATCACTTTCTCAAAACCATCCAAAATCGTAATGTAAATCGACAAAAAAACCAAAAATAATATGAAACATTAAAATCGTGATGTATCTCGCTGCATTGCGCGAGTACGCTTCTAGTATTATTTAAAACTCAAACGACATGTCTCACAACATATCACTATTATTAAAATAATTATAAATATGAACATATGTTTTTACAGATTTTGCAATTTTTCTGAAACCTCCTGGACAACACTTGACAATCACTTTGAACGTATAAATCTGTAGATTAATTAACAACATTCAACCCACATCAAATATGACAAAGAAAATAAATGATTTATATCTTTTGTAACCGGCAACTCAACTGGTATAGTTCAAATTCACTCAATACCACTTGAAATTTTATCTGACTATTGACTTCAAGACCTCATAGTATTAGTCAATAAAAATAAAGATATGTATATATATCTTATTCCCCTACTTCGAAAAATATGATTGTGGGTTTTGAAAAATATAAACAAATCCTCAGTAAATAAAATACAATATAAAAAAGTAGTTTTTCAAAGAAACAAAAATATAGTGGAATACCTTTTGTTCAGTTGCAGGTTCCGCCATTGACACCCGACCGTTTGTCTTCTTCTTGTACTCGGATGATACATAGAGAAGCTTATATATTTATAATGAATGTAAAGAATATTTTAAAATCTTTTATTTTCATTTTCGATTTTACATTTAAATGTAAATATATTAAAAATATGGAAGAATATTTTTATATCTACATCGTTTCTATTTTATTTTCTTTGCACTTGGTTAATTTGGAAAGTATTGCGGAATATTTTTATTTTAAAGAATACGATAATTTATTAGTGTATCTCGTTAGTTTTTATTTTTAATTCATATCAACCTTCTTTTTTCTTCTTTTAATGCTCGTGAAAAAAATACGTGTAGATTTTATATTATGCTAATATAAAATACGTGTAGATTTTATAAAATAAAATAGATTTTATATTAGCAAAAAAAATACGGAAGAAAAAAGAGTTTATATTACATCTCATTATGTAAAAAGATTTTATAAAATAAAATATGGAAAAAGATTTTATAAAATAAAATATGGAAAAATCATTATGAGATGTAATATAAAAAAATACGGAAGAAAAAAGATTTTATATTACATATCATTAATATAAATTTAAATGTAAAATCTACATTTAAAATAGATTATGCTAATATAAAATCTATTTTATAAAATCCTCCACCAAAAAAACAAATATTTATATTAATAAATGAGTATCTATTCCACAAATAGATGATTATGTGAGATATTGTGCTTGGAAAGGTTGTACCAAAGCATTAAGAAATTGTAAATTAAGTAATTGGCTTTAATTAGTTGTAACTTGTGCTTAAAATATTGTAATTAAGAGTTTTTTATGTCGTTTTTATAATATAGTATATAGATATAGATATAGATATAGATATAGATATAGATATAGATATAGATATAGATAAGCACTTTAAAATAAACATAAATTAATATTTTAAATAGGGAAATTAATTAAAATACCCGTATTTGAATCCCGTATTACCGAAATACCCCAAATCTCTCTCATTTTACCGAAATACCCCTTTTTTCCGGGATCGTGGCCGGGATTGACACCCATCCCGGGGTTACCTTCATCGGCGGCATGAATAGTGGCCGAAATACCCCTTTTGTCCGGGATCGTGGCCGGGATTGACACCTGTCCGCGGCTTTTCGTGTTTACACCTTTTTAAAATGCAAGAAAATAGATCTCGATGCAAGTATACATCTTAATCTACTGCCGTCTGTTAACAAGTAATAATGGTACAAAGTACCGAATATCGATCCCACAGGGAAGCGTGGAAAAGTTCTCCTCAAAAGTCGGGTCTGTAAAAGCGAGTTTCAGATGGCGAATTCGAAAACAATATTTTTGATTGGGGGTTTTGATTAACACTAATGAACAATTAATTAAAAAGAAACATCGGTACAATGCTTTGTTGGAATAAGATTAATAATTGGATAAAATGATGAGATCGCATTCCTTCGTTATCTTAAAGTCGATATTTCATGAAATTCAAATGAGTTGTCGTACAATAAACCAGTTGTCAATTGATTAATTGCAGTCAACCATAAAATATAACTTTAATTTAAATAACTTCGAACAATCATGCGATACGATACACCGTTTTAACTTTTGATCAGTCTCTGTCCCAACTTAACTTCGTACAGATTATAAATATAACAAAAACAGAAATGTAAATTTAACTAAGGTTGGAGACGGTTGGTATTTTCAAACATTCAACGATGGAAATCGTAGGAATGTTGTGCCAACAGCGTGTCCTTAGACAGAATATGTAATTACTTGAAATATAAGACTGAAAATAAATGACGTGAATTAAACTGCAGAATTAAATTAACAGAAAGTAATAGACTGAAATGAAAGTGCAGAAAATAAAATTGCAGAAACTAAATTGCGAGAATTAAAGTGCGTTAAAATAAATAACGTAAAGGAAAACTAACCAATACACACTTGATTTTTATAAAATTGGAAACATAAAACGGATTTAATAAACTACAACAAACCGTGAACCAACAAGAGTTGGGAATCCGAAATTATTTTTCGGACTTCCGGTTTGTAATAGAACTAAAGCCGCAATGAGACCAAAATAAAAACCAAGAGTTATCTAACTACGGGAAACGTAATACGAGAATAATAAGTGACGATGACGAGATACCGGAATTCAAATCGAAAAGAAAAATATATTACTAAAACCCGGTTAGATTCGTGAACCAACGCTTTCAACCGTTAGCTATTGGCTCAATTCCTTAAACCAGTTACAAAGACGATGGATCAAGGGAGGTTCCTAATGATGATTAAGAGACATGTCTAGATTCATTGAATCTAGACTTTAAAAAGAAAAAGAAAAAGAGAGAGAGAGACGTGAGAGAGAAGAGAGGAAGAGAGAAAGATGTAGAAAAAAAAATAAAAATGTGTTGTGTTGTTTTCCTTACACAACCATGCTATTTATAGCCAAAAACACCCTTGGGGCCCAAGTTTACAACAATGGGGGCCCAAGGGATTTGTAGGTAAATGAGCCCAAAAAATTCCTTTCAAAAGGTT
This sequence comes from Arctium minus, assembly GCA_954870635.1. Taxonomy (NCBI): domain Eukaryota; kingdom Viridiplantae; phylum Streptophyta; class Magnoliopsida; order Asterales; family Asteraceae; genus Arctium; species Arctium minus. The sequence continues at coordinate 36,089,621 of OX941087.1, read as the reverse complement.
CCACACTTTCGGCCCAACATGCAGTCTAAAAGAGATTCGGTCAATCGACGTGTCTTGTAATACGACCCAAAAAGGAGAAGTCATAGTGTCGGTTTCGCGCCATCTCGATATGTTGACTTCTCACCGCCCTTTCTCCGATCCTGAAATTAGAACATATAAAAATGTAAGATCTTTTCGAAGCTTTCTTACAATTAACCACAAAAAACGACTAAATACGCTAATCATTTATTTATTAGAGAAAAACTTGAAAATACATAGAAATGACTCAATGGGAAAACGAAAATTAGCTCAAAATTATAAAAAGAGGACTAAAAATAGGGTAAATAAAATGACCCCATCAACACCCATCCCGGGGTTAGCATCATCGGCGGCGTGAATAGTGGTTTTCCCGACGTTAAGCCGGGATTAATAAGAGAATCCCGGCATTAGTCCGGGATGAACAGTAATTTCCCGGGGTTGGGGGCCGGGATGGAAGAGATGTCTTGATCAACATAAAATCGACGGTGGGGATTAACTTAAATTAGGTTTAGAAGTGTTCCCCCATTATTATAAAACCCTATGGTCCCCAATTCAAACCCCACCCCACACAACCACTTCCTCTCTTCTACTTCTAACTCTCTCTTCTATATCGTGTATATCACGCTCGGATTTCGACTCGATTTATTGGAGTTTTAGCAATCTTCGATATGTCTCGTCTACTTACTTTGGTAAGTTTTCTTTTAACCCCATTGTAGTTTATATTTTATAAAATATTTGTTGTATGTTATTTAGACTATGTGTTTGATTATGCGTTTATTTTAGAGATTATGTGTTATGTTTATGTTGTTAATATGCTAGAGTATTTCGTGTTTTTTAGAGTGTTGCGTTAATTTTAGAGTGTTACGTTAATTTTAGAGGTTGCGATAATTTTAGAGATTGCGTTAATTTTAGAGTGTTTCATTACTTTTAGAGGTTGCGTTAATTTTAGAGTGTTGCTTTAATTTTAGAGTGTTGCGTTAATTTTAGAGAGATTGCGTTAATTTAGAGTGTTGCGTTAATTTTAGAGGTTGCGATAATTTTAGAGGTTGCGATAATTTTAGAGTGTTGCTTTAATTTTAGAGAGATTGCGTTAATTTTAGAGTGTTGCGTTAATTTTAGAGTGTTGCTTGATATTATATTGTATGTTTGGGGCCATTTTGGCATTATTATAAGAAGATTAAATTGATATCTTGCTATTCTTTGGTTGAGTTATTACATAAAGTTTTTTATTTGGTACATATTTCCAAAAACATTTAATTAAATGAAATGAAATATCTAAATGTGATACATTTTTTTATTAAGAAACGTAAATAAATTTCGATTTTTATCTAAAATAAATAAGAAATAACGATACAGTTTTTAAACCCAACTTAAAATAAATATTTTTGGAAAGTGTAGACAAAGTTTCATATATATTTTTGCGTTAATTTTAGAGTGTTGCCTTAATTTTAGAGAGATTGCGTTAATTTTAGAGTGTTGCTTTACTTTTAAATATTTTAGAGATTGCGTTAATTTTAGAGTGTTGCGTTAATTTTAGAGTGTTGCTTTAATTTTAGAGAGATTGCGTTAATTTTAGAGTGTTGTGTTTTTTTTAAATAACTATAATCATAAACCTTTTAATCGCAACATATCGATTTGGATTTTGTCAAACGGGTGTAAATAACCCTAAGGTTTGTAGGGATTTAAGCAATCCATGTGATTCCCCTACTACCTGGAAGTCCAATAGATTGTTTTCTAAACTTAATAAATAGACGAAATCAACAAAACGTAGGTCTCCTTAACTTTGCAAAAAAACAGAAATATTAACTATAACCAAAAGTTGTTGTCTTTTATTCGTTACTATGTAGGAGGATTTTCATTACGTCGATCTGTCTTTCAAAACACGCCTTGGGTTCACCAAGGAAATTAGAGATATTTTTGCAGCCTGTCCACCAGAACGGACACAAAACTTACGTCAAATATTCGGACGGACACCGTTTGGTCCATGGCTGGAGCTTACCAATACTGCGCAGGACCCCCTCCTAGTGTACATGTTTTTATAGTTGGAGGTTGACGTAATGAATGCCGATGAGGAGGAAATGTATTTCGATGTGCGTGGGAACCACATGCGCTTTGGTCGTCTTGAGTTCTGTCTTATAACAGGACTCCTTTTCGGACCAACACCCGACCTTCCTGTCATATCGGAAGGGTCCTTCGTCAGGAGGCTTTGGCCTAATCACACCCCCACTAATTTGAAGATGAAAACCATCGTCCAGACGATGAGAGGCGGCATGCAGGAGCTATCTGATGAGGATGTTGTGCGTGTTTGCTTGGTAGTGATGTTGGAAATCATGTTCATGGGTCGTGAGTTGAGTCAGGTAGTTACCGACACTGTCATTAGGGCCGTCGATGACCTTGTGACATTCGACAACTACCCGTGGGGTAGCCACATCTGGAGCCACACTATTATTCCCATATTCTAGTTCCTAAACACAATTAATCAAACACAAATAAGATTTCAATCAAATTACCTGTTTGATTTCGCTTCAAATTCAAGATTACAAACTTTCTCTCTCTAGAACACTCTTTCTCTCTCAACAGATTTCTCTCTCTACTTATACAACTGAATACAACTAATTACGTACTACCTTACTTACAAAGGAAATAAGGTATTTATACCCACAACTAAAATACAAGGAAACTAAACTACTAAAATACAAATACAAAGACTTTGACTTTTATTACAAAAAAACTTTGAATTTAATGAGAGTTGACTTTCTCAGCTTTGACTTTCTTGAACTTTGACATTCAGTCTTCTTGATTTTGTATCCAACATATTTATGCTCTAACAATCTCCCCCTTTGGATTCAAGATCACTGTTGAAAGATTTAGCAATTCAGTCTTCACTTTTAAGCTCTGTCAGTACAATCTCCTCTTTTCTTTTGATTGTATTCTTTCCAAAACTGTCTTCAGACGATTAACAATCACCCCAAAACTTTCACAAGATACTTTTAGACTTTGGAAAGAAATTATCTTCAGAATCAGCTCAAATTGCTTTAGCAGATAATCTTCAAAGAAAATTTCCTCAAATCTTCAGAATCTTCAAATCTTTACTTTGAACTTTTCTGACTTGGATATTTCTAAAAATCATCTCTCAAAACTTTATCATTTCTTGATACCATCTCCCCCTTTTTGATGATTTGAGCATCTACATCATCAAAACTTTTCGTCCAAGAAATGTCTTTGACCATTCTGATCTGTCAAACTGAGCCTCTGATTTTGTGATCCATAACCAAGTATTCATCTAGATCTTTGCAAATCCAGACAAAATAAGAACATGTAACTCCTGAATCAACAAATGAATCAGTTAAAATGCCTGTCAGTAACACGAAGTCACTGTGTGTAACGAATACACAATATAAAGGAGCTTTTTGATATTCACTCCCCCAGGGCTTCCATCCAATCATCGAAATACTACAAAGGCAATTTCTATGAATGTTATGACAAAGAAACAAATTCTTTGTGTTTTCGTGCACGTGTAGAAAGAATTAAGCATGAATAATTGCTTTTTAAGGCTCAACATAATGTAAACCACTGAGACAACAGTAGATAAACACAGACTCAATGTGCATGATTGAAGTGCGAAGGTGGGGCAGACTTCCTTCTTTTTCAATATCCAGATTTTCCAAATGAAAACCAGATAGATTATATGCTGCGTCCCCAGAAAATGTGAAACATTTTCTTTTTGAGAAGAAAATGAGTAGCTAGTGGGGTATAGTCAAGAGTTGGCATGGGCTATTTGCCTGTTTCAATAACGTTCACCAAAGAATTGTGAAACGCTAGTAATGTGGCTGTCCGGCTCAGAAAATAGTTGGTGCAGAGTTTGATATTCTTTTACTCTGATCTCACACCCTCTTTCTTTTAATCATTAAGCTCACTACTAACCAAACTCTCTTTTCCATTTTACCTCATCACACCCACACTCATTTCTTTTAGACTCCTCACACTCAATCTCTATGGATTAACTTCTTGGGTAGAAATCACTGGTTAACGTGATTTCATAGAAGTTCATGTAAGTCCTAGCACAAAGAACCCATATAATCCTAATAAGCATGTGTTGCTCAAGATGGTTTAACTTTATCAGTTAAAGCTCATATACAAATGTCAGACGAATGTATGCTCATAAAATATAATCATGAAGATTTGAGCATTTTTAGACATTGAAGTATTTTCAAACAAGTATACTGAATGAACATGAATGCAAAAGACTTGTTTGAAAATCTGACATTGTATGAAAATGATCAGAAATGAAATGATATAGCAATTAAGGCTTATGGTAAAAAATAACGGATATTGTCTATACGAAACAAAAATATAGACATTCTCGAAATGAAATATCGCTCAAAATTCTTTAAAGTACAAGCGGGGTGTCTTACCATCGAAAATATGTTTCAATATGAGACATGGTAAGAACAATTTGAACAAAAATTAAACCGATGTGTGTGAATACTTGAAAGTATGTAGAAAAGACAATACGCAAATATTTATCTTTGGAAACACACGGTTTGTTTAACATTGAAGCACAAAAATAAAATGAAAACATTTAAAATCACACTTCCAAATTATAAAATTTGTTGAAGAATCGGGAAGTGGTTTGAACATTTCAGTACATGTTTTCTATATCTTAAAGTTGTCCTTCTTTCAGATATATTTGAGATTAAGATAATAAATTTACCTTTTTCGCTCAATCTTAATTCTCAGAAAGTCAGCTGAAAAATCATAAAGATATGATCTTGATAGCTTCCACTCATTCTGCACAAGTCTCAAAGTCTAGTTTATTCACAAATTTATTCGAATGTAAAAGACATAAATCAATAAAACGATTAAAGTACGAGTTCTGATTTGAAATAATCAGAAATCATAATCCTTTTACTCCCCCTGAAATTATGCATCAAGAAATTTATCCGTGAAAAGCACATGATAGAGATCTACAACTCCTTCTGGAATGTAGTTCGTCATATCTTTCTAATGCATAATGTTCAGAAAAATAATGTACTCCCCCTTGACGGTTGATTTCTTCATTCGAGTATCGGAGTACAATCTCTTCTCAGCCCGAGAGTACCATCTTTTTTTTTTTTTACTTTTAAGTACCAGTCCTAAACTGTTGTGTTTAGAAGTCAAACTCCGTTGAAGTACGGGTCCTAAGATGATTTACTTATAAGCCTTTGTTCTTTTACTCCCCCTTGACTTGTGGTGCCTGCAACATAGAATCAGTTTTCGGTTTTGGTACCCAATGGTATTTGGGTCCATGTGTGTTAGTTGCAGTTCGAATGGGAGTAACTGAGTAAGAACCATACCAGTAATGATCACTAGCTTTATGAACAAAATCATAAGTATGACAATAAGAACAATACCTATTTTTAGATAACCTGATCAATTGATCTCTCAAATAAGCAAGATCAGGTTTACCTGTCAGCACTTTATTCTTCTTTGCATTTGAGGCAGTTACAAATGATTTGTTACCTGTCTTCTGTTCCTTCTTTCCTTTCTTTTCTTCCTTCTTTCCTTTCCTTTCTTCCTTCTTCTCATCATTCTTCTCATCTTCAACTGGTTTTACCTTCCAAACCAACTTCTCTTTTTCGTATCTTTTTCTTCTCCTTCTATGTGTACCTGAACCATCTATTTTCCAATCATAGAAAATGTTAGTTGTACGAATCTGATCAAATGAATTAACTAACCTTCTTGAAGAAACAGTTTTCTGATGTGAGCTTGCAGCTGTCTTGAAAGAACCAACTGAACTATTTCTAGGTGAGTGGATTTTGGACTCTGAAGTCGTATGCTCAGTCACCACCACCTTTGAAACAATCTTTTCAAGCTCTTTTATCTTTAAAGATAAATTGTCTCTTTCTTCAATGAGTAGGTCAATCTTCTTCTTGAATTCAGACTTCGTTATCTGCTCTTTCAGTGCACTCTCAGATAGTTCAGATAACTTCTTAGTAAGATTCTTGATTTCTTCCTCAAATATATTTCTTTCTTCTTCAAAATCTTTTTCCACATTCTTTCGTCCATCAGATATCTCTTTAAAAAATCCAACGTTCTTCTGTTCAATTTCCTTTTTATCCTTTGCAAACTTTTCTCTTTCAATAATGATCACTTTCTCAAAATCAAAAACTTGTTGAGAAAGCTTAATGCATTTAAGCTCAACCGTCTTCTTCTCATCAGCACATTTTCTTGAAAACTCTGAGAATTTCTTAGCAAATTCTTTCTTTTCTTTCTCAAAAACTGATCTTTCTTCAACAATTTTCAATTCTAATTCAAAAATCTTCCTTTCATTAGAACACCCAGTTTGCTGAAACTTGACAATGTGATCTTCTAAATCAGAAATCTTGCTCTTTAACTCAGTGTTTTCAGCTTCCAAAAACAAGACCTTTTCTTCATTAAGCCCAGAAGTCTGTTTCAGAAGATCTTCATTTATTTTCTTTAACACACTGACTTCTTCTCTCAGTAGCTTCCTTTCATCAGAATATTTCTTTGACCTCTTGGTGTAGTAATCAACTGAGGAAGCAAGATTTTTGTTCTCCAATTTGAGCTTTTCAATCTTCTTTTCATCATCCTCAGAAAAATATCCCATCTTGAATTATCTGTTTGAAAAATATATGCAATAAGAAACTAGAACTGATCGTTAGTCCAAAATAGAAATCTCAAGAAAAAATACAAGAAATCTTGAAATAGTAATTCAGGAATTTTGATCACAATCAGAATTTTGTCCCCCTCCGCAGACTTATCACGGGGGTCCCGCTACCCGGTTAGCGGGTGGGGTCAAGGGGCAACGCCCTAGAGAAAAAAATTTCACATTTAAATGCCATATTACTATTTTGAAAATTTTGTCTAAGTATAGAAAAGACACTGTTTGCGCTTAAGTTGTTGGCGCAAGATGGTAGTTTGCTTGACGTGTAGCTGGCGCAAATCAAACTTTGCGCGACGCTAGGCTGACGCAAACTAAGCTTTGCACGACGCGAGGCTGACGCAAACCAAGCTTTGCGTGTCTTGAGGGTAGCACAAATCAAGCTTTGCGTGTCTTGAGACTGACGCAAACCACACTTCGTGTGTCTTGTAGATTGCGCAAGACTAACTTCTCGTTACACCAAGCTAACGCAAGACGAACTTTGCGTGACACGTAGATAGCGCAAAGTACACTTTGCGTTTCCTGTTGATGACGCAAAGATCACTTTGCGTTTCCTGCTGATGACGCAAACCTTAGAACGATCACTTGGCAAGTCTCTCGATAAACTGACACAAACTATGATGAACTCGCGCAAACCTTGACGAACTAGCGCAAACTTTAGATCTCACGCAAACCTCTAAAATCGATCAAATCTTCTTCAAAAACTCGTCTAGACCTCGAATTCTAATCTGAAACTTTAACAATTTGCTCGCCTAAACATCTAGAACCAAAATCTATCATCTAATCTCGATCAAAAACACAAATCGATAGAAATTGACTTGAACACAATGTCTAGAACTCGTGAACTCGAACTCAACAAAAATCACAAATTCATACTCGATTACAGTGCAATTAACAAATCTATCCAGACATACTCGATCGATTATACTATACGAACAAAACCTAATCGATTTCAACTCCTAATTCGCACAAAAACTCAGAAATCGATTTAATCTTCGATGAACAGTGTCAACGAACTTTTCTTGAATTCTTGATCTGATTTCGATTTGGATCTGCTCTGATACCAATTATTATTCCCAGATTCTAGTTCCTAAACACAATTAATCAAACACAAATAAGATTTCAATCAAATTACCTGTTTGATTTCGCTTCAAATTCAAGATTACAAACTTTCTCTCTCTAGAACACTCTTTCTCTCTCTACTTCTTACAACTGAATACAACTAATTACGTACTACCTTACTTACAAAGGAAATAAGGTATTTATACCCACAACTAAAATACAAGGAAACTAAACTACTAAAATACAAATACAAAGACTTTGACTTTTATTACAAAAGAACTTTGAATTTAATGATAGTTGACTTTCTCAGCTTTGACTTTCTTGAACTTTGACATTCAGTCTTTTTGATCTTGTATCCAACATATTTATGCTCTAACACACACATACAGGTCTTTACATCACGCCACCGCCATACGCCATTTAGAAAAGAACAAGAACATCAACAAGAGTACGTTGAATGGGTTCGCACACGCTCTGAAGGTTAGATAAGTACTATAACATAAATATTATGGCATCTTTCATTTTTTTTTTACTTACTTCTCTATGTTGTGTAATTCCAGGTTTGGATCTTGGAGATGTTTCCTGTCTGCCGTCACCATTTCACCAGTCGCACCGACAGGGCCATTAGGGGAACTCGTTGGGACCGGAAGATTGTACTGAATAAGGTTGCATGCGTTGCAATCTTTAACTCAGTTTCGGACGTACGCTCTATTACTATATTTCTAATTTTAGTAAGTAAACAATTAATTGTTTAACTTAGTCCTGCATATTAAATCTCATATGTTTTACAATATATTTAGGTGAGGCATCCGACTCTCGAGTGCCTCACTCCTACGACTGCCGAACAACAGAGTCGTTGGTATCTATTCAGCGTCGCCTATTTGGAAAGAGAGGAGGCCAGGCGACCGACGAAGAGGTCCCGACGAAGAGATCCTGATCACGATGACCACGATGAGGACGATGATGACGATGATTATGAAGATGATGAAGATGATGATGATGGCATGGGATATCAGGCTCCCCCTAGCTCCTCCCATCATGGAGCGCCGCCTCCCGACCCATACCAATACAAGTGGGTACGCTACGATGCGCTGCACGATTACGTCCACGGGTCCGTCGAGGCACGCATAAGAGATCTCGAGGCCCTCACCGCACACCTTCGCCACACTCAGGTTAGTGTTTAACTTAATTTGAGGATATTACGTTCCATACTTGTATATTGGTTTGTATATTGATATGATTCTTAATACTTGTATTAGTTGGCAACGAGCTCGGTGCCGACCTAGACGTCCCCTGGGTACGGACACACGTCGGCTGCGTACGGACAGACGTCGGGTGGGTGGGGACACACGTCGGCTGGGCACGGACAGACGTCGGGTGGGTGGGGACACTCGTCGGCTGGGCACGGACAGACGTCGGGTGGGTGGGGACACACGTCGGCTGGTTACGAACACACGCAGGCGGATTGTTACATACCCCAAATGATGACGAGCGACAATGTGTCAGGGCCGCCGTATGTGACACTACCAACACACCTTGATCAGGGTAGGTCATTCCTTAGCGATATGGTGGAAGACTTTTTGGGACCTTCCATCCTGGGTTCGATGGGTTCGATGGGGTCGGCGGTTGACACCACCCAGGTGCGACTGAGCTCTCCTATATGTAGTGACATCATTGAGCGCCACTTCGAGGATGATGCTCCCATGCTTGACCAGGCGGAGGTGGTAACACTTGGGAGGGGGAGACGAGACATTGTAGCAGGACCAAACTTACGTTCCCCATATACCCAACAACCTTCGACCACACCGGCCCCTCCGAGAAAGACCAAGCCAAGGATGAAGGAAAAGGGTAAGGGAAAGGTTGGGGGGTCCACTACGATGACTTCAACGGGACAATCGATGCACGTTTTGGCAGCACAGATCGTGTACCAATGTACCCACAATCAGCTCCCCAACCTGTGTTGTCCATTTTAGGGCGACCTTGAAATGGATACCGGTTTTTTCCAGAAACTGCTTGCTGTAGGTTGTAATGGCGATTTGGTTAGTATTTAAACATAGTCATATAAACAATTACATTTGTAGTTACAACTCTAACAATCTCTGTTTTTTGTATAGCCCATCGACGCTTGGGTCAAGATGATCCAAGAGTCCCGCTCTCCACATGCGTCATGGGCGGTGATGGACAACAATTTTTTTGAGTGGCTCACCCTGCCGGAGCAAGGATACAAGTCCGTATACGAATCTTGCAATGGAATGACGCGAAACCATCCACATTGGAAGGACATCGAGTGGGTATGAAAATCGATTTACATAATTTTTGTTTAACTTTTTTGTTACTAACTATTTGTGTGTTACTGTAAAATCTCAAGTATACATCCCAATCTGCATTATGTACAAACATTGGGTGCTTGGAGTTCTGTGCCTTAAGAAAATGACGATGGTTATATATGACAGTTTACGAGCGTCCAGGTACACCAGGCCCTTGGAAGACCGCGTTAAGATCTTCAAAAAACAATTGCCAAAGTTGTTAAAGAAGATATACGACACGCAGGGTCGTATAAATGCTAGCAAGAAATTAAAGCATCAGTATGAAAATGATGCACCACAACAGTCAGGGGCGTTTGGGGATTGCGGTGTCTGGGTGTGTCGTAATTTATCCAAGTTTGTTGAAGAAATACACCCAGCAGTTTCACCAGATGCAACTGAATCTGCCGCCAAGGAATGGCGGCGTTACATGACGGAGACCTTATATGCGTTGTCTTTTCGGGCAGACGAATAGATTGTTTTTGCTGTTCTTTTATGTATGTAATACAATTTATTTATATATTAATATTGTTTTCTTATATTTTTTGTGTCGAGGGACATAAAAAGAATTAAGATTTCGTGTCGTACCCTTGATGGTAGACTTTCATGGTAAGGCTGGAAGCGATTGAGATAAACATCTGAAATTCCATACATGAAGATTTGGGGATGCCATGTAAGAAGATGTGTAATACTTTTTCCTTGCTATAAACCGTGATTTGTTTTCTATGGTTTAGGACCACCCAGATCTCTTTATTTATAGCCAAAGTTAGTGAACAAAAGGCCTTCCAGATTCGCTTGAAAAAAACTTATAGATTCGTCTGTAAAAGGCCTTCCAGATTCGACTTTCAAAAAGCTTCCAGATTCGCCTGTAAAAGGGCTTACAGATTCGCCTGTAAAAAAACTTATAGATTCGTCTGGAAAAAGTCCTTATAGATTCACATCGTCTTGTACCAGTTGTTTTTTTACTGTATGAATTTATAATTTTGTAGTATAAAAATATAAACGCATCAGACCACACAATACGTTAGACGATTTTATTAATGAAACAAAAGCATAGAAATTACAAGTACAAAACACCAACACATAAACTCCGGGTACAAACTACCAACATAGGAAACTCTAAACACGAAACCAAAAACACAAACACCATCTAAGGATATAGTGCTTTACATTTATCAATCCAAGTTTGTTTCTCTGTTACCTACGCTTGCAGTGTTGCGAAGTCTTGCATAATCTTGTTGACTTGTTCATTGTCATAGCGGATTCGGTCTTCTTTCTCCTTCATCTCCCTTTTCAACCTTTTTACCTCCTCCTTGTCCGCGTCGATCCTTCTCAAGTGTTCGTCCTTCTTCACCATCATTTCCCTCTACTCTTGAGTGAGTTGCTCAATCTCCGCTTCACTTTTCTCTATCGTTTTTTTCAGTCTCCAGGGCATTATTTGTGAAGATGGTGGGTTTGATGATGATGCATTTCCAGCCATGTGTTTGGTGAAAGGGGAGACTTATGATATGAAAATGGTGTGTGGTTGTTGTGAATTTCACAGTTGCTATAAAACGGGTATTTATATCCACAAGGAGCATTGTTAAAAAAAATGAATCGTTTAAGTCTTTGCAGAGACATATTTCAGGATATGCAGAAGGCATCATTTCAGGCTTTGCAGAAGGCATCATTTCAGTCTTTGTAGAGGCATCTTTCAGGATTTGGAGAAGGCATCATTGCAGGCTTTGCAGAAGGCATCATTTCAGGCTTTGAAGAGACATCTTTCAGGCTTTGCAGAAGGCATCATTGCAGGCTTTGCAGAAGGCATCATTGTTCTTCTTCTAGTTGTGTCTCCGGAACAACATCGGGATAAGAGTCGTAAGGACGATATGAATGATCAGAATAAAGTGTGGTGTCGTAGGATGCCTAAAATTGAGAATCAGTCTCCTGTTGACTACCACCGAGATGGATTTCGTCATCACCTCCGGCATCATCTTCGTCATCACATTCGTCGCACATCAATGTTGCCTCATACACAAAGACTTTTGGAGGTGTTTCTGAATCGGCTGCAATTTGCATAAAACCAAGGATTAGTTCATCGCTGTTTAGCTCCACTAGTGAGCGATCATCACCTCCGACATCATCTTCGTCATCACATTCGTCGCACATCAATGTTGCCTCATACACAAAGACTTTTGGAGGTGTTTCTGAATCGGCTGCAATTTGCATAAAACCAAGGATTAGTTCATCGCTGTTTAGCTCCACTAGTGAGCGATCTTCACGTTTGAACACCAACTTGCAAGTAGCAGAATCTTCGATTCCACATTTTCCCATGGCGTAATGAAGAAACCTCTTATATGTATAGATTACTGGAATCTGTACACCACGCTTTGTGTACCCAATATAATCCCACTCATTGTTGTTTTGAACCCACTGACCATCGAAACATAAATAGAGCTTAGCTTTTACAACAGGTGAACTCATCTTTCCAATTGTATGAAAAATGAAGCAATTCAAACAATGAAAGTTGAGAGAAAGAAAGAAATATGCAATGGATGTGATGAATGCCTTGCATTATACTGATCTTTAAAGGCAAAATTTATAGCCGATTATTAGTTCAAGGACAAATACAATTCAATGATAAGTACAATTATTGTATGACAGAGTAGAAAAAAACAGTAGAAAGAATCAACAACAAAAACGTGAAAAACACTGGAATCACATGAAATCATAGGACCAAACCCTCTTTTTCTCAAACCCTAACCCTAAATTACCCAATCCCGGCCTCCATCCCGGACTAATGCCGGGATTTCACTATTCATCCCGGCCTAACGCTGGTAATTCACTATTCACGGCATCTTTGAATGTAACCCCGGGATTGGTAAGCATCCCAGCCACGGATCCCAGAAAAAGGGGTATTTCGGCAAAATGTGAGAGATTTGGGGCATATTGGGTTTTAAATAAGCAATCCCAAACAACAACAACAAAAAAAAAAAAAAAAAAAAAACGCGTTCCTGTCGACTTCAATTTTCCAAAGTCATCCTTGTGTGTGTGGTCAACTCCTATCTGTAAGAGCTTCAAAACCCATTTCATATTAGCAGAATCTGCATAGATGAATTTTGCAGTTCAACTTTAGATCTAGAAACCACAAGAAAATGGCCGATTTCCTTTCCGAACCGATTTCCAAACTCTCTGATGCCGTGATATACGTAGCAGCAACAACAGCCGATTTCAAACCCCAATTGGAGCAACTCAGCATCACCTTAGACAGAATAACATCTAAAGTTGATGAGATAACGAGGCTGAATCGGGAACTAGATCGTCGAGAGCGAGATTTGACGATGTTCACATCTATAATCAAAGAGGCCGAAGATCTTGTCAATAAATGCTTGAAAATCAAGTGGAATTATTTTAAGAAGTTCACTCACTCGCTGAAGCTAAAAAAGGTCGATAACAAGCTGTTAAGAGTTTTTCAGCTTGAAGCTCAGGCGGATCAATGCAGGGACATTAAGGAGACGCTATTAGAAGTGAAGGCTGTAAAGTTTAGAATGGATAGTTTGGTTTCGAATACGGAAGATTTGCGACAGATGGGAAGAGAACAAGTGCGAAATGAGATGATTGAACGACGAAAGTTGGGTTGGAGGATTCCGAAACTTCCTAAAGACATAGTGGGGTTCGAGGAGCCACTAGCAAGGCTCAAGGCTAAGGTTCTTTCTGATAGTGATGATGGTTCGGTGGTGGTTGTTTCTGCTGCCGGTGGGTGTGGGAAGACTACTTTGGCTAAGATGCTATGCAATGATCCTAAAATTCAAGGTACATTCATCAATCAAATCATATAAACTGAAACCCAGTAAAGATTTCACCAATAAATTAACATCATATCAACTGCCTCCATTCAAGATTTTGATGGATTTATTAAATTAACTTCAAATGAGGACCCAAAAATAATAAGGAGAATGGTTTAATCCCAAACCCGACCCTGAATGTGTGAACTGAATAAATACTTTCTACGTAAGTTTTGTTCTGTTTGGTGCTGATGTTTCTTGTTTTTGGACAGAGAAATTTGGAGAGAACCTCTTCTTTGTGACAGTCTCCGAAACACCCAACTTCATGGTAATTGTCAATGATCTCTTAAATCCAAATTCCTTTGGTCAGCAAGTTGGCTTTCAAAGCAGTGAAGATGCAAAGAATAAATTGGAGAACTTTTTGGGCGAGAGAGTATCAAGTCCCATACTTCTAGTGTTAGATGATGTGTGGTCGGAGTCATTTATCAACAACTTTGTGTTTGAGATTGGAAGATACAAAATTGTGGTCACATCCAGGATGGTCATTACAAAATATTATGTGTTTCAATTTGACCCTTTGAGTGATGAAGATGCCAAGACTCTCTTTTGCCACTCGGCGTTTACTGAATACAAGAGGAAATCTACTCCTAGTATTGATGAGCATCTTGTGAATCAGGTAACTATATGTTCAATTCTTCAAATATGTATATATATATAATATGTAAGACTTCTTTCAGATACTATACTTCCCGATAATGGGTTAGTTGTGTTCTATACTTTGCGAGTAATATGAGGAGTTAAGTCTGTATATGAAGCTTTGTATTGTGCAAGAAGACTGTTTCCGAGTTTTCATGACTCAAAACAATTGACCTTCAGGTCACACACACACACACACACACACACACACACACACACACACACACACACACACACACACACACATATATATATATATATGAGATTAAATTATCATCAAAGTCAACATGAATACCGAACACAAAAAATACTTTCACTGGCTAAAGAAGTAATGTTTCTTCTCTAGTTCTTTCTTTTGCTTTGTCCGTCTTGTAGTTTTAGGACTAATTTGTTTCTAACCCATCTATGCAGATGGTAAAATGTTGTAAGAAACACCCCCTCACCCTTTCTGTGGTCGGCGGTTCATTAAATGGGAAAGATGAGACAATCTGGAGTCGAATGCTAAAAGAATTGTCTCAGGGTCATTCGGTTCTGGATCTAAATGAGGAAATAATTAAGCGTCTAGAAACAAGCTTTGAGGCCTTGGATGAAAAATTCAAGGAATGTTATTTGGACTTTGGGCTATTCCTAGAAGATCAAAGGATCCCAGCTAGTGTTCTCTTGAATATATGGGTGCATTTGTACGATCATGATGATGAAGGCAATGATACCCTCGCCAAGATATTTGAACTTTCCTACAGAAATCTTGTCAATCTTATGAGCATAGGGTATTTGAACTTTCTCTATTACTTTGAGTTATAAGATTACACACTACAACAAAATTGGGTTTATAGGACGCCATGTGTCCTAATAGACTACTTTATAGGTCTTAAGTTTATAGCACCAAACAATTGTCCTTATATGTAAAAGTGTTACAATAAGTTTATAGGATGCTTTTGGAAGTATTTACCAGTTTTTTTAGGACATTTCTAAAATAAAGTGTCGCATTAGTTTCTTTATAGGACACTTTGTAGAAGTTTCCTATGAACACGTTTTTTTATAGGAAACTTGTTTTTATAAAACATTTTTATAAATGATGTCATCTAAAAAATTAATATGATGTTTTATTTCACAAGTGTCCTAAAAAAATTGTTAAGCCGCCCAAAAGCGTCCTATAAACTTTAATAACTGCATGATTGTGTGGTCCTACAATCTCAAGTCTTACAAAGCTGTCTATTATGACGCTTAAACATTTTTGGCATCCTATAAATCCAATTTTGTTGTAGTGACACTTCCACTTTTGAGGTGACATGAAATACTTCTCACCCTTAAAATTAACTAGGAGTCTTCTAAGTTTCAATTTCTTTTTCTATATTAGCTGTGCAATTGTCACAATTGTTGTAGGCCTAATTCTTAAATTGTTTAGTCTTAGGAAAGTTCCAGGCTCAATAGTTAACTATTGTGACCAGCAATTTGTCACACAACACGATTTGCTTAGGCAGCTTGCTATCAACTTGAGTAGCAAACTACCCATAGCACAGCGGAGACGATTGATTATAAATGCTCAAGGAGAAGACCTGCCTGCATCAATTTCGCAAGTGCAAGAACCTATGGAAGCCTGCATATTGTCTATTTCGACAGGTATCGTTTGTTTACCTGTGATAACAAATATAACGTACAGAAGAATGTTGGTTTTGTATTTGGTCCCAAAACAATATTAATCTTGAATATGAGAAATCATGGGTACGACTTCACAAGTAAAAAATGGGTTGTTAATGAATTTATTGGTATGTTAGGTATCTAATTAATTGATTGAAATGTTGATTGCAGGAGAGTCGTTCGCCTCTAGATGGTGCAACATGAAAGTCCCTGAGGTTGAAGTTCTTGTATTGAACTTGATGTCAAAGACGTACGCTTTACCCCACTTCTTGGAGGAAATGCAAAAACTAAAGATTCTAAATGTCACAAACTATGGTTTATACCCAACAAAATTAGAGAATTTCCATCTTCTTGGCTGTTTATCCAATCTAACGAGGATTAGGCTTGAACGCGTTGCAATATCTTCCTTGACTGGGCCCACATTAGCTCTGGTAAACTTGCAGAAAGTATCGTTCATAATGTGCAAAATAGGCAATGCTTTTGAGGAACTCAGCAGTGACAACCCCAACATCTGGCCAGGACTAGTTGAAATTGAGATGGATTATTGCCAAGATTTAGTGGGATTCCCAGCGATATTGTGCAACAGTGTCCACCTTAAGAGGTTGAGCATAACCAACTGCAATGAGATGTGTGAACTTCCTGAAGAAATTGGTAAGTTGACTAGTTTGGAAACACTGAGTCTTCGTTCTTGTACAAAACTGGAAAAGTTGCCTGAATCAGTCACAAGACTTGAAAAGCTAAGCATCGTTGACATTTCTGATTGCTTAAGCTTGAGCGAGTTGCCAGAAGAGATAGGAAAGTTAGGTGGTCTACGAACGATTAACATGAAGGGTTGTACAGGAGTACATGAGATACCAACATCTGCAAAGAAGCTATTTCACACACAAGTTATATGCAATGAAGAAATACCGCACCAATGGGAGGACTTCTCTAATGTGGAGGTAATTGTGGTGGAAGAAGACAGAATGGAAACCCTTATGAGAATCATTTGATATTCACACGTCTACTGCCACCAGTTACTGTGTATTCATTGTAATATGACGTGTTATTCATCATTAATGTGTCATTCATGATGAATAACACATCCACAATACATCCATATTCATCGTGAATGTTTGATTTATAATGAATAAACTTCAAATTCATCATGAATGTGTGAGGTACACGTGATGTGCTATGGGCGGTTTCTGGGTTCCTATGAGAACTTTCATATATATATATATATATATATATATATATATATATAGAGAGAGAGAGAGAGAGAGAGAGAGAGGGGGAGGGAGGAGGATCAAACAAGAACAAAGTCAAAATAAGAGAACAAGAAAACGCCAAATCACATGTGAATTCACATGTGATTAGGGAACATTGTCAACGCAAGAGTGCAAGAGTGAGCAAGCAACGTGGCCCATGACCTCAGGTTGCGGACAAAGTCGCTTTCTAATGTGATTTTACACATGATTTTAGTGTAAAATTATATGTGATTCAGCCGTTTTCATGTTCTCTTATTGATTACTGTTCTCGTATGAACCTCACACACACATACTCTCTCTCTCTCTCTCTATATATATATATATATAGTGAAAGGATATTTTGCAACCCTTAAAAAGGTTGCAACCCTTGCAACCCACATCTTAACCGTTGGATCCATGATCGACGGTTATTTTATTTTTATTTTTATTTTTTTTTAATTAAAAATATTGGGTCCCATATCTATTGTAACCGCCGATAAAGACTTAGTTTGGTTTTGTACTTTTTAAGGGCGACCATAGTGTTATAATATATAATTATATTATACATTAGATGCTATAATATTTAATCATATTGTACATTGGATGCTATAATATTTAATTATATTATACATTGGATGCTACATGTGACTAATGTTATAATATTTAATCATATTATACATTGAATGCTATAACTAACGCCAAACTCTACTCCACTTCCATCCTATAAATATCACTTCCTCTCCAACCATTTTCATCATCCCTTTCTCTTAACTTCCACTAGTTAACACTATAATATTCTCCCTAATATATCCTTTCGATATATTTAGTTTATGTGAGGTCGAGAGTGTTCTTGATATTCGGTGGTGTTCGTGAAGTTTTGTTAGGTGATCGTGGATCTCAAGATCCTTGTACAAGCACTTTGTAATCTCCCGGTTGGTAATAATATTCTTGCTCTTTCTCTCCTTGGTGGATGTACACTATCACACCGATAGTGGAACCACGTTAAATCATGATGTTATTTGTTTTGAACTTGCTATAATTATAGATAATAACGTATTTATTATTATCTATATTTCGTGGGTTTATTATTCTATGTTAAAGAATTATTGTGCAACATCTAGATTATTGTTATCCGCATTCGTTGTTGGGTTAATTGTGCACTTGTATTTCTACCCGTTTGGGACCCTAGAAATCAATTTGCTAGCATTGTAATTTTGTGAGACACAATTTTTCCAAACACATAGTTCGCTGATGCTCCTTTTTGTAAGAGGGGGAGTTACTATTTTCAAGTAAAGAAAACAATATAGTTTGGCTACCTAAAGATTTAATATATCTTCTGTAGTTTCTTTCTTTTACTTTGTCTTATCTCTTAGGCCATGTTTGGCAAATTAGCTGATAAGTTAGCTTATGACTGATAAGCTAGCTGGTGAAAAAGTCACGTTTGGCAAAAACTAGCTTATAAGCATTTAAAATTACCAAGAAGGACATTAATAATTTATTTATAATTAAAAGTTAATATATAATTATGAATATTAATGAGGGGTATAATTGGAATAATTACAAAAAACTCCTCATAAGCTACTCCAAGTAGCTTATTAAAAAGCTAGCTTATGACCATCCAAACATGTACCCAGAAAATAAGTTAGCTTATTTTTGCCAAACAATGCCTTAGTTTTACGAGTAATCTATATCTAATCTTTCTATGCAGATGGTAAAATGTTGTAAGAAACACTTGCCTACCCTTTCTGTAAGCTGCAATTTGAATACCAAACTACCAAAGCTACACAAATAGAATGATTGATTATAAGTTCACAAGGAGAAGACCTTTGAGCATTAATTGAACAAGTGCAAGAACCTACAGAATCCCTCATATATATTGTCTATTTCAACAGGTTTTGTTCGACTCCCTTAAAACCTACTCTCCCTTGACATCAAACCCGAAGAGCTACATTTTACTTGTGATAACAAATTAATAGAAAGGAAAAATGTTGGTTTTGTATTTGATCCATAACATTATTTAGCTTGAATATGACGAGTCATCCATCATAAGTTCAACGTCAAAAGTCAAATCTTTTTTGTTTGAAACAATCAATTTATTGGTATAGTTGCCCGAATCAATAACAAGACTAGGGGTTGTTTAGTAGGTGCTGAATGATTAAGGGGTCAGAATGATTAAGAGGTTCTTATGATATAGTGCAAAATGAAATATGGTTGTTTTATAATTGTTCAGGATGAAATTAGGCGCTGAATGGTTAAGGAAGACCCAAGATACAAAATCATTCAGAGGGTTTTAGAACCATTAAGAGGCAGACTTTTACTTTTTTTTGCCAAACAAGATTCAACTCTTAACGATTCAGAGGTTACCTCTTAATGGAACTATTTTAGAGGTAAGCATCCTCGACGTCTTGGATTGTTTAAGTTCAAGTTGCAACAACATATAAGCTAGCTGATCTACAAATCAATAACATCTGTCAAGTATTAGAAGAATAAACCCAAACACATTCAGGTTGACTTTGACCAAAAAATAGAAGGGGGCAAATGTTGGTCAATCCATGTGTATGGCCTATGAAATTAAAGTCTTGTTTTCAATGGTAAAGGTTTCAAGTCATTTGGATTTCTCCATGACAATTTTTGTACACAAAGGTCCGGCTTTATAATGTCGATGTTAGAAATTATGTTTTTCAATTTATTTACCATGAATTTGAAGTGTTTGTTAGTGAAAAGGAGTCTATAAAAAGAGTTGTAATATGTTGAGTAAGTTACAAATGATATCAGAGGCAAGAACTGAACTGGTATGTCGGGCTCCCTGAGGAGGATGGGTTGTGACATCTCATATTGTTTTGGGAGGAGAACAAAAGTTGCCTAAGGGACTGGATGCCTCGTCTATTAGAGGCATTTTAAAACTGAGTTCAGGTATGGATAAAGCAAACAATATCTGGTACAATTGACAAGAGATTTTACAATTGCCAAGTGTTTAAGTCTTCATCAGATTACACACATTAAAATACACAAGATCAAGTACATTTGATGTCCTAGTAGAAGGGTGACTCATAAAAATAAGCACCATTTTGTTTCTCAGCCAAGCAAGGATAACATTTTTTCAACTACATATCATCCAAACCCAGAAATAAGCTTACTCTTAACCCTTTGGACTGCCCCCAACATACCTGTCCTATGACCATCATGGGGGAGATAAATTGTGCAAGTATCCCATTGGCAGAGAACCGGTACCCAGGCTCGAACCTCAGATCTCACTCACCTCAACCACTAGGACAGTTGAGTAGAGATGAATAGCCTTTCAACAGTAAAATAACAAAAGAGTTGCACCGCAAAACTCACCACACAACAGCAAGATGTATGCGGTCCTCTGTAGAAATCTCCAAATCCAATTACGATCTCCATTGTTTTGTTTTTCAAAAAATCACCAAGTTACATTTATACAAACAATAAGATGTTATCATAACATCATGTCCAATTAAAGAACACCATAAAAGGATACACACTAATGTAACAAGCACACTAGTAGTAGTGAGATTACCAGATCAAGGCTGATGATCATTAGAAATCTGAATTTCAAATGATTCTCATAAGGGTTTCTAATCTATCTTCTTCCACCACATTTACCTCCACATTAGAGAAGTCCTGCCATTGGTACGATATTTCTTCATTGCATATAACTTGTGTGTGAAATAGCTCCTTTGCAGATGTTGGTATCTCATGTACTCCTGTACAACCCTTCATGTTAATCGTTCGTAGACCACCTAACTTTCCTATCTCTTCTGGCAACTCGCTCAAGCTTAAGCAATCAGAAATGTCAATGATGCTTAGCTTTTCAAGTCTTGTGACTGATTCAGGCAACTTTTCTAGTTTTGTACATGAACGAAGACTCAGTGTTTCCAAACTAGTCAACTTACCAAATTCTTCAGAAATTCCACACATCTCGTTGCAGTTGGTGATGCTTACATTCTTAAGGTGGATGCTGCTGCACAATATCTCTGGGAATTCCATTAAATCTTGGCAATAATCCATCTCAATTTCAACTAGTTTTGGCCAGATGTTGGGGTGGTCACTGCTGAGTTTCTCAAAAGCATTGCCTATTTTGCACATTATGAACGATACTTTCTGCAAGTTTACCAGTGCTAAAGGGGGTCCACTTAAGGGAGATATTGTAACACGTTCAAGCCTAATCCTCATTAGATTGGATAAACAACCAAGAAGATGAAAATTCTCAAACTCCGTTGGGTATAAGCCATAGTTTGTGACATTTAGAACCTTCAATTTTTTCATTTCCTCGAAGAAGTGGGGTAAAGTGTAGGTCTTTGACATCAAGTTCAATACCAGAACTTCAACCTCAGGCACTTTCATGTTGCACCATCTCGAGGCAAACAACTCTCCTGCATTCAACATATTAATCAATTAATAAGAAACATAATATAACAATAAATTCAATAATAACCTCTATTACAACAAAATTGACTTTATAGGATGCCGTTTAATGGCCTAATAGAGTATCTTATAGGAAACTTAGGACAAAAAATAAAGCGTAGTATCTAAAAGTGTTACAATAAATTTATAGGATGCTTTTGGGCATGATAACAAGTTTTTTCAGGACACTTTCTAGACAAAGTGTCGTATTAGCTATTTTATAGGACACTATTTGAAAAAGTGTTCTATAAAATAACTAATACGACACTTTATGTTAATGAAGTCCTAAAAACCTTGTTACAATGCTAAAAAAAACATCCTATAAACTTATTGTAACACTTTTAGATATGACGCTTATTCTTTGGTCCTATAAACTTAAGTCATGCACTCTATAAAATTTTAACTTTAAATACAGGTAGTTAAATCCCTATTTTTTGTTGTAGTGCTCCAAACGAAAAAGATTTTAACTTTTGATTAATATTGTTTTGTTAACAAAATATAAAACGGACATTCTTTTATGTCCGTTGTATGTTTTATCACAAGTCAAAAAGCAATACAAACCATTTAAAAGTCCAAATGTAGTTCTTCAGTTTTGAAACAAAGGGAGTAGGTTACATTTCAAATTCATGGGAGGGAAACAAAACCTGTTGAAATAGACAATATGCGCGCTTGCATAGGTTCTTGCACTTTAGAAATTGATGCAGGCAGGTCTTCTCCGTGTGCACTTATAATCAATCTTGTCCTCTGTGCTACAGGTAGTTTGCTACTCAAGTTAATAGCAAGCTGCCTCAGCAAATCGTGTTGTGTGACAAATTGCTGCTCACAATAGTTAACTATTGTGCCTGGATCTTTCCTAAGACTAAAAACAATTTGGAGTTTAGATCTACAACAGTCGTCACAATTGCATATCTAAATATATACAATGAAACTGAAATCTTTTTAAGAAAAGTTGTACATTAGTTTTTAGCTCAAATGTAATAAGGGGCCCAAATGTTGTTACCAATAGCTTCTCAAACTTAGAAAACTACAAATTAATTTTACGGGTGAGAAAGTAGTTCATGTCACCTCAAAAGTGGAAGTGTCACTGCAACAAAATCGGGTTTATGGGACGCCAAAAATGTCTTAATGAGCTTAATGATACTAGCAACTTATTCGGTCAGCGATATATGACTGTTTGGTAGTGGCTTAATGATATAGAAAGTGGCTTATTTTAGTAAGCTTCTAGGGGAGCTTTATGCAGAAAACCAAGTTTATTCCAAACCTACCCCTCCCAATTATAAAACACTCACCTTCCATCTAATGAAAAAACCCTCCCAAACAAAAACCTTCTCATTCTATACAGACAACTTTATGCACACAGACAACTTTATCCATACAAGACATAATGGAAAACCAATCAAGCAGCCCCTAAGCTTTGTAGGACTTAAATTTAAACAACTATGTGTCCTATGTAGTGTTACAATAAGTTTATTGGACCTTTTTTGGGCATTTTTACACGTTTACTTTTAAAATAAAGTGTCGTATTAGTTTTTTTTATAGGACACTTTGGAAAAGTACCCTATGGACATGTACTTTTTCAAATAATGTCATAAGAATATTAAGAATGCGTTTTATTTCAAAATTGTCCTAAAATATTGTAATGACGTCCAAAAGCGTCAGATAAAATTCTTGTAGCACTTTTACATAAGATAGACAAATGTGTGGTCCTACAAACTGAAGTCTTATAAAGTAGTATATTATGATACTTAAACATTTTTGGCGTCCTATATACCCAATTTTGATGCATTGTGTAATCTTATAATTCAAAGTAATAGAGAAACTTCAAATACCCTATGCTCATAAGATTGACAAGATTTCTGTAGGAAAGTTCAAATATCTTGGCGAGGGTATCACTGCCGTCATCTTCATGTTCATACAAATGCACCCACATATTCAAAAGAGCAGTAGCCGGGATCCTTTGATCCTCTGGGAATAACCCAAAGTCCAAGTAACATTCCTTAAATCTGTCATCCAAGGCCTGAAAACTTCTTTCTAGACGGTTAAGTATATCCACATTTAGATCCAGAACCGATTGACCTTGAGACAATACTTTTAGCATGTATTTCCAAGCTGTCTCATCTTTCCCATCTAAGGAACTGCCGATCACAGAAAGGGTGAGCGGGTGTTTCTTACAGCATTTTACCATCTACATAGAAAGGTTAGAAACATATTAGTCTTAAAATAAGAAGAATTGACCGTTGGTACACGAATTGTGAAAAAAAAATATTCAGAAGGTTATATCATAAGTGTACAATTAGGGTCGAGCCCTGGAGCAATCAAAAGTAAAATTATTCCTTTGTGACCGGAAGGTCATATGTTTGTGTAAAAAGCCAAAAACAGTCTGCTTGCTGAATTCATGGGAAAAGCGGTGTAGAAAGACTATCCTCCCCGAGGATCATGGTTGTACTATGGTCGCCCTTTAAAATACAAAACTCAACGAAGGGGTTGTTCAGTTGGTTTTTCATTAAGCATTGTATGAGTGAAGCTATTTGTATGGATTTAATTGGCTGTATAGATTTGGCTAAATTGTTGTTTGGTTGTGGTGCTGAATAAATAGTCCGAATGATATAAAGTACTATTTTACCCCTCAGCATATGTTAAACACCGATTAAAATAATTGTTTGATAAATATATTGAACGGTTGATTTTGAATGATAAATAAGGGTTTCTAAAGGTTAAATGCATGAAATAGCAACCTACTTTCATAAATTTCCTTATTATAGCATTTTACTTTCATTTTTTCTTATTACAACAATATACTTTCAAATTATTTTTTTTTATGTCATTTTCCTTTGAAAAATCTACCCATTATAGCAACGGATAACCTCTTACAATGCTACAATATTTTAAATAAAAGGTTATATTATTTTCTTTTAAAATATAATTTATTTATATATATTAATACAATATATATTATAATATACTCACCTGTATATATATATATATATATATATATACACATACATATACATGAAGTGACAAACGCACAAAAGGTTGAATAAATATGGACAAGACTTGAAAAGTGAGGGTGAATATGGAATAAAGGGTTGGATAAATGGCTGAATCCATCCATATGAGTCCTTTTTTGGCTGACCGATAAATAAGCCGGAGAGGAACTGTCATATATGGCTGACCGAATAAGCCATTACCGAACATCCCCTAAGCTTTTATCCCAAAGTAGTAAAAGAAGCATTATATTTATTTGAAGAATAAACATACTATACCTGATTCACAAGATCCTCGTGAATAGTACCCCTAGGTCTCCTCCCTTCAGGAAATGCTGAGCGTTGAAAGAGAGTCTTGGCATCTTCATCACTCATAGGGTCAAATTGAAACATATCACGATTCAGAAAGACCATCCTAGATGTAACCACAATTTTGTATCCAGTGATATTGAATGTGAAGTTTTTAATAAATGAATCAGACCACACATCGTCTAGTACTAGAAGTAGAGGACCTGAAACCTTCTCACGCAAAAAGTTCTCCAACTTATTCTTTGCATCTTCGATACTGTTTTGGTTTGCATTTTCAGTACCATTTTGAAACCGAACTTGCTGAGCGAAAGAATTTGGATTTAAGAGATCATTGACAAATACCATGAAGTTGGGTGTTTCTGAAACTGTCACAAAGAAGATCCTCTCCCCAAATTTGGCTGATCAAGAGTAAGTGAGGTTAGTATCAAGCTAGTAAAACTAATTAATACTCCATATATGTTATAAGATCCTAAAAGTTGGTGTCATTTAGTGTCCAAATGATCAAATATCTTCGAAACTATATAAATTTTGGGAAGTGGACTACAATTATGGGACAAAGAGAATACTATTGAACAAACATAATGAAAAGTACTAAGGGAACGTTTGGTTTGATGGAATGGTTTTGAGAGATTTGGATTTCGTGGAAAGATTTGGAATTGGAGGGATTTGGATTTGGAAGGATTTAGAATCTTTGGTGTGTTTGGTTTGTAGGATTTGGAATGGAATTGAATTCCATTATTTATAAAAAAATCATTAAAAAGATTATAAAATAATTAAATTACCTTTTATTAAACTCATTATTAAAAAACAAATGTTTTAAACATATTTTTAAACATTATTATATACAAGCCCTACGAAATCCCTTGAAATCCTAGCCACCCCCTTCAAAATCCTATGTTTGAGGGATTTCAAAGAAATCATAGGATTTCAAATCCAGACAATCCTGCAAACCAAACACGGGATTGGAATGGATTTGAAATCCAAATCCCCTCAAATCCATTCCATTCCTGCAAACCAAACGGACCCTAAAATATGTTATCTGAAGTAGGAATTTAAAAAATTGGTTTTGGTCATCAACTAAACAAAGCCTTTTTTCTGCCTAAAGAAGAGTTTGAGTGTGAGAAGGACCATTCCCAAAGTACAATCCTAATAGAATAAGCAGACTTGATCAAACTGGACAGCCATCAGATAGGTAGTGTGGATAAACAGCAACGAGATTACAGTGCGATTCTATTAGGTCAAATTGACTAGAGGTAGGATCTTATGCCCTCTTGGTTCTCCAAATTAGTGTTGGCAGCATAGTGGTTTTGCCATTAGATATATTGAGGTGGCAAGTTCATTTTTGCAATGTGTTCTGACATGTTTTCTAAAAATGTGGGAAAATAAGATTTCCTGCCAGCTGAAGGAGGTGTATGGTATGATTATGAGCCCAATAAACAAAGTTAAAGTTGGAGCAAAAACTCTTTGGCCAAAACAAGTAGTATATATTATGTTAAAAGAAGCTAGCTATTGGTTTATTGAGTTCAAACAATTGATTGATGAATGTGATGGGGATTACCTTGAATTTCAGCATCATAGCAGAGCATGGTGACCAAAGTAGTCTTCCCACATCCACCAGGAGCAGAAACAACCACCACCGAACCATCATCAAAACCGTCATCGCAATCCATTTTATCAGCAAGAACCATAGCCTTGAGCTTCTCTAGTGGCTTCTCAAACGCCACGATGCCTCTAGGAAGTGTGGGAACTCGCCAACCTAATTTTTCTCGTTCTATGGTTTCATCTTCTACTCTCCTCAAAGACATGGTCATAGAACTATTATTACTCAGTGTCTGCCCCAAATTTTTCATATCCAAAGCCATTGTTTCTATTCTGTCACTTACACGATTCACTTCTACCAGCGTCCGCTTAAGGTCTCGAGACTGATCCGCCTGAACTTCAATCTGAAAGAATCTTAACAGCTTTTCGTTGAGATCTTTAAGCTTGAGTGAGTGAGTGAACCTCTTGAAGAGATTCCTCTTGATCTTCAAACATTTGTGGACAAGTTTTCTGGCGTCTTGGATTTCATCTACAAACATATCGGACTCTTGCTTAGAACGATCTAGTTTCCGATTGAGCTCCCTAATTTCATCGATAATTGGTCCAATTCTCTGTAAGGTGATTTTGAGTTGTTCCAGTTGGGGTTTGAAATTGGCTGTTGTTTTTGCTACAAATACAACGATCTCCAGTAGCTTAGAAACAGATTCAGAAAGAAGGGGATCTACAAGCATGGCCATTTAGAAATCGATTGTTTGATTGATAATGCTCAATCAATCTCAAATGGATTGAAGCATTTGGAGGAGAAGTGGTGTGTACAATAGTTTAGACAGACTATTGTAGCTTCAAGTCAACGCTGCTTCTATCTATTGTTTTGGCTAAAAACAAAAACGATGAAAGAACCAACTACATTAAAACAAAAGCTTCCTATTTCAAAAAAAAAAAAAAGAAAGAAAAAAGAAAAAAACAAAAGCTTACTATTTTAAATTGGAGTAAATTACATTTTTGGTCCATGTGGTTACTGATCATTATCATCTTTGGTCTCTCTTTTAAACTAATTACACTTTTGATCACTATAGTTGCTATTTTGTTTCACTTTTGATCCTTCTAACTAACTTTAACTAAAATTGTTTGTTGACTTGAGGGTATTTTAGGACCTGTTTGATACTGGCTTAAGGAGCTTAATAAAAAGCTTCAGCTTATTTGCTAAGCTGTGTAAGGGTGTTTGGTATTGGCTTAATCAAACTCCTCCACGTTGCATATCAAGGGTCCCAAGAATCATTGCTTTTTGGGGTTAAATTTTGTATAAATATTATATTTTATTGGGAGTTGTTCTATTTTCCATGCTTGTTATCTCTACCAGACTACCACCGATGTGGAGATAATGTTTATTTTCTTTATATTTTATTTTATTTTTTATGAACAAATTTTATATTTTAGTTTAAAGATTAGATTTTGGGTTGATTTAGGGATTTGATGTTCTAAGATATTGATTTTGTATTTGGATGTTTGATTGAGGTTTTTAATCATAATTTCATGTTTGTATTTGATTTAAGGATTATTTTTTTAATGATTTTTTTTAGATTATGATGTCAAGAGAACAATAAAACAAAAAATAATTAGAAGGACAAAATGTTCATTTTTATTGTTCAGACAGTTTATTCAGGACAATAAACAAACAACAATCTTATTAATAGACACAGACAACTTTGTGTATAAAACTAATTTTATCCATACAAGACTTAATAAAAAACCAACCAAACACCCCCTTAGTCCATTTCCTTTTCCTTGTTTTTATTTTAATTTTTTGTTTCAAGAGATTTTATAGTAAATTACAATTTTGGTCCTTATGGTTTGTCTTTTTTTCCAATCTTTTTCATTTTATACTCTTATTATATTAATTAATTAATTATAAATTTAATAACAATACATTAAAAATACATATTTATTTTGTAAATTACACCATTAGAGTATTATTGTCAATATTTTTAAAATAAGTTAATTACTGATTAATTTTTTTACGTAAGTTATTCGATATATATCTGCAAATTCGTCTACATTAATATTAAAAAAAAACTCTTCTAATTTAAGTTGTATTTAAAAAATTTATCATTTTCTTATTTACGTAAGAAAAAGATTGAAATTTATCTATGTCTATTAAATGTATTTTAAACTTGTATTAAATAAAAAACTTTATATTATAATAATTTTTTTTTCAAGATATAAACTTAAATCTGTCGTAAGAAAAATAAATAATCGACTAACAATCACATATTTCATTATTTTATTTATTTTCATTAATCAGTATATCAAAAAAGAATGATTACAAAGTAAAATATGCATGATTCATAAGTCTGCATTTCAGATCCAATTAATCAATAAGGTGGCATTTGATACGCATACATAATTTGACTGTATTGAACAAAATAGAACTGGACGGGACAAGAATAGACAGGACAAATGTTTGTCTTATTAATTGGTTATTTTATTTTTCATTCCGATAAATTTAAGTTTATAGTTTGAAAAAAAAATCAAATAATAATTATATTATAATTTTTTTATTTGATACACATTTAATTAAATAAAATATACGACAATGATGCATTTTTTATAATAGACATAGATAAAATTTGATTTTTCTTATATAAATAAGAAAAAAACGATATATGTTTTAGAGACAACTTAAAATAGAAAAGTTCTTTGTAGATTAGTATAGACGGATTTGCAGATATATATTGAATACATTGCTTAATTTTTTAAAAATAATTAACTTTTTTAAAGATATCGACAAAACTTTTCTAATGGTGTAATTTACAAAATGAAATATGTATTTTTAATGTATTGTTAAAAATTATCATTAGTTAATTAATATAATAAGAGTATAAAATAAAAAAGGTATGAAAGAAAAAAAAAGAAAAAAACAAACCACAAGGACTAAAAATGTAATTTACTATATATTATGATAAAACAAAAAAAAATATAAAAGAAAAAGGTAAATAGACTAAAATACCCTTAAATTAAGAGTAAATTACACCGTTGGTCCCTGTGGTTTGCTCAGAATCTGGATATAGTCTCTATTTTGAAATAATTACACCAGAGATCCCTGTGGTTTGCATTTTGTTTTGACCTGGGTCCCTCACACTAACTTTGTTAACTCCAATCCGTTAATTCAAGGGGTATTATAGTCATTCTATCTATTAGTTAGAAAAATCTATTTATAAGCCAATCAAATGATGCCATGTGTCTCCTCTCTTCTCTAACCTTGATCCTTCCCTCCCTTTGACTTTTTATCTTCCTCCCCCCAACGACCCAAACCTACTCTTCCTTACCCCACACTCTTCATTCACCTGCAATTAATGTTATATATATATATATATATAGACACACACTTATGTACACACACAAACAAGAGATAGAATACTATACCTCATCTCCATCTCTAGAAACTCCTCGATCACTATCTACAGCCACATCCACACCAACACACACATATAGAACACAAACCACCATTTCTTTCACACACACACATATGTGGTGTGTGTGATCCGTGTGTGTATATATGGGGTCTGAGAGAGAGAGAGAGAGGTGTATTTTTTGGGATAGAGAGTTGCAGGTGTGTGTATATATATGTGTGTATATGTGTGTGTGTCTCTCTCTCTCTCTCTCTCTCTCTCTTATGAGGGATGAGAGTTGCAGGTGCAACTTCCAAACTTTTCAATTGTTTTTCAATCTCTATCAAAGTATTAGGAAGATTGATCAATATCTTATGTCCTTATCACAAAACACATACAACACCCACCCACATACACAGAAAATACAATACTCCATTTACGCCATTGATGAGCCTCATAAAGATGAACATCATCCATCGTGTTTTACTCTAGTTAAATCCTACATCACAAACCTTTTCCTCTACCCCGGTATACTTAGTGTCCCAACTACCAGTACCACAACATCAAACATAAGGGAAGGTTGCAGGTGCAGGTTCTGATTTGGGTGAGAGAGAGAAGAAAGAATTGAAAGGTGGGCTGACTTTAGCTTTAAGCTTCTGTGCATACTTACTGCCATCCATAGATCTGTGTGTATGTGACAGCATGCATGAGGTTTGAGTAAATGCTTTTGCTGTCATCTCTACTCTCCTCCTTTTGACTCTTTCAAGTCAGCCTCACTCTCTCTCTCTAACTTTTTCTATATATCATTATATATATATATATATATATATATATATATATATTACCCCTAATTACATCTATGTCTCACCTCTTTTCAAGTCCCAACAGAACACATATATACCGGTCATTTTGATAATTGATTCTTGATATATATAGAGGAAAGTGGGAGATCTGGTTGAAGATTGATTGTAAAGAAGGGTTTTTTGATTTGAAGATTAGATATATATATATATATATGTATATATATATATATATATAGAGAGAGAGTGTGTGTGTGTGAGAGAGAGAGAGAGGTGAGAAATATTGATTGATTGAAGAGATCGAAATGGGGAGGCCACCGTGTTGTGATAAACTTGGTGTGAAGAAAGGTCCATGGACTCCTGAAGAAGATATCATGCTTGTTTTTTATGTTCAACAACATGGACCTGGAAATTGGCGCCAAGTCCCTACTAATACAGGTACATATATATTACATTGATATGTATATATATGTGTGTGTACTTGTGTGTACATATATATATATATGTGTGTGTCTCTCTCTCTCTTATGAGGGATGAGAGTTGCAGGTGCAACTTCCAAACTTTTCAGTTGTTTTTCAATCTCTATCAAAGTATTAGGAAGATTTATCAATATCTTATGTCCTTATCACAAAACACATACAACACCCACCCACATACACAGAAAATACATGTGGGTTTCTTTTGGGAAGTAATTTCAGGTGGGTTTCTTTAGAGAGATGGATGGATTTGGCTAGTGATGAATACGGTGAGTAGGTATATATATATATATATGTGTGTGTGTTTGTCTTATGAGGGTTTGGATAAAGGGGATGAAGACTTGCAGGTGGGAGACAATGGAAGCTCTTTCTCTCTATTAGTATATATATATATATATATATATATATGTGTGTGTGTGTGTGTGTGTGTTTGGAAAGAGAGAGAAAATGATTGGTGGTTGGTGGTGGTGGGAACACTTGGCTTTATTTAGTTTTTTTTAAAGAGTAAATTAATAGGCAAATTGACTATAATACCCTTGAGGTTAACGGTTTAGAATTAACGGTGTTAGCGGTAGGGACTCGGGGTGAAACGAAATGCAAACCATAGGGATCCCTGGTGTAATTATTTCAAAATAGGGACCATATCCAGATTCTAAGCAAACCACAGGGACCAACGGTGTAATTTACTCTTAAATTAACTAACCATTTTACTTAGAGTTAGTTATAGGGACCAAAAGTGAAATAAAATGGCAACCATAATGACCAAAAGTGTAATTAGTTTGAAAGAGGGATCAAAGTTGATAATGATTGACAACCACAAGGACGAACAATGTAATTTACTCTTTAAATTGGTTTTTAACTAAAGATTTAAGGAGGTGTTTGGGATTCCAAGTACCCTTAAAACAATTTATGTTTTTTAAGGGAATTTAATTAAAATGCATAAATTTCAAAGTTGGTTACCAAAATGCCAAAAACTCTCCAGCTTTGCTGAAATATCCCATAATCCCGCGATATAGGGCCGCGATCGCGGGGTGTCCACGATGGAGCCCACAATTGAAGGGTTGTCCCCGTGATGAACCCTTTTTGGTAATGATATAAGACCAAATAATATAGGTCTTTTAATATGATAATACAATTATTTATAAACACATTAATTTAATTACTAATTATTTTGAAAGGGGGAGGCTAATCGTACCCTATTTTTTGCTAATGACACCCTTATAAATGATTTTCTCCTCACATACATTAACATCAAAACCTGCTTTTTACATTCCCAATGCATGAATTGACCTGATTTTGACATTAATAAGGGTGTCATTAGCATTGCCCATTTAAAATTAATTAATTTATCTTTACACATGGTCCCTTTTTGCAAAAGAGAGAAGGAGACAACAATCAGGAGAAGTTATCCATCCAACCACGTGTGACACTACCATCTCATCTCTACTGTCATCATCTTTATGATCTTGACATGTGTCCATCAACACAAGACAATCCCCATATGATCCGACGACTTGATCTTGCCAATAAACCAACGCCCACCTTTTTGCTATACCCTATTGAATTATTTAATATTATTCTTCTTCCCCGCGGAAAAAAGGGCCCATAGCGGATCGCGGGGCTCCATCGCGGACATACCCCCGAAATTCACAAAAAATTACCCATCGCGGTCCTATATCGTGGGGTTATGAGGTATTTCGACAAAGTTGTAGAATTCTTGGACATTTTGGTAACCGACTTTTGAAATTGGGGCATTTTAATTAAATTCCCTTTTTTAAAGTGCTTATTGGTGATAAAAAAATATTTTATAAAATGTGTTTGATTAGTTTATTGTGGTATCAAAACGTAATAAGCTAATAAGTTGTTATTTAAGGGTGTTTGAGATTGTTTATACATATAAAATAACTAAAAAAAGTCATAAATTGTTTAAAATAAGTTGATAAGTTAGAACCAAATGACTTATGAAAAACTCATTTTCACCAGTTTGGCACCGCTATAAGCTTTTTATTTTTTCTCCATCCAAACACTAAAAAATGTTTATCTCTGGTAAAGTAACATCCGAGAATCTCGGTAAGCCTTGATCGAACCAACCCCTTTAGTACCCGTTTCATATTCTCAGTAATTCATTTCTTATAATCTCTTGATGATCGAAACCAAGTGGCGACGCCCGAAACCTCGGATTTTAGGATTTTTCTACGGGCCAAAAGAGTTGGGCAACAATGCCCGCGATAGTGCCAAGGGGAACAATCGCGTGGCAAAGTCGTGGGGTGTTTGGGAGTTACGGTACGAGGGTCGCGATAGTGACCAGCGAGTATGACACCCGACACTATCGCTGGGCAATCTCCCCCACCTTGTACCGTGGACTTTGGAGTTGGCAAAGTCGCGGGGCACAATCGCCCGACGCGTCTGGGGGTTTAAAAACCCACTTTGAACGATTTCAACCCTTGTTCTCTTATTTTCCCAAATCAGTTCCGATTTTAGAGAGAGTGAGGAGCGATTCTATTCCCTCTACCCTCTCTCTTCATTAATTTCAAAACTAAGAGTAGTTGGGAGTTTGTTTTGAGTCTCAAGCATCTTGGTGGAAGCATTTATTGTGGATTCTCAACCGAAAATCAAGCTTTGGTCTCACCTCCTCAAATTTCTAGGGTTTGCTAACTTTTCTAGGTTTTTATCCAAAACCTAGATAGTGAGTTTCTAAACTTTTAAAACTCTAGACACACATCATTACTTGCATATCAATTGTCATTACAACCTATATACTTTACATCTTTCATATTTGGTCATTGTGAACTTTTTGCATAGAAAGATAGAGAAGACCCATGGGTATTATGTATAAAAGCCTCATATGCTAGTAATTTTATATACGTGGATGGGTTTTGTGAAAAGAGGGGAAACATTGATGTTCTAACCACAACCCTAATTGTAATTGGTATGCAAAAAGTGAATTTCTTCATTATGATTACTTGGTAAATTATGCAAGCCCTTTTTCTTGATATATTAACTTGGGTTTATCTTGTGACTTACAACATTTCAAAGGAGTCATGTGAGAGGGGTGACTATGTCGAGAATAACATGAAACGTATGGGATTTGGACCATGATTACTTGTATATATTCATAAATGTACTATTGTTTGGGTCGTTACCTTTGAGAATCAAAATTGTGAACTTTGGATGAACTAAGGCAAGTAGACACTAGGAGGACATAGTATTGGGTGCCACCGTGTTGGTATGCACCTAGACCCCCGCCATTTGGGGCAATGCCTGCATGTAAACCCCGAATGTGCCGGGCCTTTGGGTGTCGATGGTACAGATCATCACTAAGGTATCTCGACTCTTTGGGTGGAACTTGATTGGTGATTGGGTCTCCCCTATTGATTCCAAGTATCCCGGCACTACTCGACTTATATGATTAATTATTGTATCACTTCTACTGTTTTTTCCTTGTTCAACTCACTAGGCTTTTTGGCCTAACACTTGTATGTTTGATGTGTGTCTCAGGTTCTAGCGGGGCCGGTCATAAGAAGGCTTAGTTGGGTTAATGCGAGATTGGGGAAGGATTTTTTGGACGTCATTCTATAGAAGACCCTTATTTTTGCATGTAGATGGGTGACACCCGAATTGTAATCTTGTTTCATATGAAATTAGATTATTAGGTTGTTAGTCCGTTACTTTAGATTTGATTTGTATTTATCAGGTGATCTTTTATTCCCGATTTTTGGGAGGCTCGATGTTATAGCATATCTATATACCATGTTTCCATTTTGGAAATTTGTTTTTGTTATTCCCTATTTTTGGGGTGTTACAAGTTGGTATCAGAGCTTTAGTTTAAGCGAACTAGGTGCCAATCTTAGAACGCCTAGACATAGACTGCAAGCGCGTGTACGCCACCTTTAGGACTTAGGTAGGATTCTAGGTGGGGAGAGTATAGGGACCCGCAGAATTACAGTTGTTGAGAATTATAGTAATGATGGAGAGGATTCTTGTGTATGGTATATTCAAAATTTCATAGGGCCCATGCGATGGTGAATATATTAATACATAGGCGTGCTTGAATTTGTTGTTATACAGATTGATAATTGTATTAGTACGTTTTATCCGTTAATCTTTGAAAGAATTAACCGGTGTGACGTTGTCATGTGTGACAAACTGATAATGGTGAATACTCGAAGCCGACATCCGTCTTCACCAGAGGGCCATGCCGTGACCGAATCCACGACCGATCAACCAGAAGGGGTTGCTAACGTCATGAATCCCCCGGGTCCATCCATCCTGGGAGGAGGATCGGAACACATTCCCAGAATCGACTTGGCATCCACAAACCCTGTTTTGGTGGAAGCGACACCACAAACAGAAATGCTGGATATGATGCGGGCTATGAATGCAACAATGGCCAAACAACAAGAATTGTTTATGAAGTTACTTGAGGATAGGGACTCTAGTCACCGCAGACATGAAACAGTTGATGAGAATGTGGTAGTCGCTGGGTCTGGGGGTACCGGAAGCGGGGGCCCGACTGAGGGATTAGTGACTCTAGACACCCGACAAGCAAGTAAATCCTGCAACTACAAGTCTTTCCTTGGATGCAAACCCCCCGAGTTTGCCGGTTCTGAGGACCCAGTGGCATGTATGAACTGGATCCGAGAGATTGAGTCAGCCTTTAGGGCTAGCTGTTAGATCACATATCTATTGGATTCAAGATCATCCAAACTGAAGATCGCAATCTGAAGCTAAAGCCGGAACGTCGACTCTGTTGGATTCAACAACATGACAATATCACGATAAAGAAGGTGAGCTATGTTGAAGGCTTACGGCATAACCTGTTAAGTATAGGCCAGTTCTATGACAAAGGCTTAGAGGTCAACTTCAAAGCCAAGACGTGTTCAGTTCGCACTGAAGAAGGCGAAGAACTCTTGGTCGGCTCAAGAAAGTCATACCTCTACACAATTAACTTGTCAAAAATCCAGACAGACAAGCAGGTTTGTCTACTGACGAAAGCCTCGATGCAACAAAGTTGGTTATGGCATCGAAGGCTCTCTCACCTCAACTTCAGGTACATCAACAATCTGGTCAGTGGAAAGCTCGTCAAAGGACTTCCAGCGCTCAAATATGAAAGAGAACATCTTTGTGCAACATGTGAAAAGGGAAAAATGAAGAGGGCACCTCATAAACCAAATCCTGAACCGAGTACAAGCGCTCCGTTAGAGTTATTGCATATGGACTTATGCGGTCCGATGCGAACTCAGAGTCTAGGCGGAAAGAAGTACATACTCGTTATCGTGGACGATTACTCGCGATACACATGGGTCAAGTTTCTACGTTCAAAGGATGAGACACCTGATGTTCTCATCACATTCCTGAAGACGACCCAGGTGAATCTGCAGAAACCGGTCAAGCTTCTAAGAACAGACAATGGCACAGAGTTCAAAAACAAGAAGGTTGAAGAATATCTCGAATCTGTCGAGATTTCACATCAATACTCTGCTGCTCGTACGCCTCAACAAAATGGAGTGGTCAAAAGAAGAAATCGTACGCTAGTCGAGGCTGCTCGTACTATGCTAAGTCAATCAGACTTACCTCTATTTTTGTGGGGCTGAAGCTGTATCGACCGCGTGCTATACACAGAATCGATCCATGATACATCGCAGATTCAAGAAGACTCCTTATGCGTTAATCAACAACCGAACACCGACAATAAAATATTTCCATATATTTGGGTGTAAGTGTTTCGTTCTAAACGATAGGGAGAGTCTCAACAAGTTCAGTGCCAAGGCGGACGAAGGCATCTTCATTGGTTATTCCTCGACATCAACTGCATTCCGTGTTTATCTGAAGAAGTCAAAGACGGTGATAGAAAGCATCAACGTCACGTTTGATGAAGAGATGGCTTCCGAACAACACAGTTCAGAACCCGTTATAACCGGAGTACTAGCTTCTGGGCAACTCAGTCCAGAACCTGTGTCTCAACAGAATAAATCAGATGAAGCATCAACGTCAACTAATCATATATCTGATTTAGACTTATTATTTGAATTGTTTTATGATGAATTTCTTGGATCTAATGTAAAGAAATCTGTTGTGGTTGACAGGATGGAAGATTTAACGACTACTCATCCAACCAGTTCAGATGTTCCTATTGAATCCAACACCTCGATTCAACAAGAAGTTCCAATTCAAATGCCAACTCCAACAGTTGAAGAAGTGACAAATAATGAAGAGACAGAAGTAGCTGAACCAGTAGGATGTTCTATACAGATCCATCCACAGCCGGAACAAGCTGTACCTGCTGAGCCTTCTGAACCTACCACTTCGACTGCAATCATCATTCCTCCTGAACAAGATGAAGAAGGTACAAGTGGATTTATAGATGATACAACTGACATACATTCATATAATCCACTGCCTCATGAACATAAATGGACCAAAGAGCACCCGATAAGCCAGATCATTGGCGATCCTTCAAAACCGGTGCAAACTAGGTCAGCATCAATGAACATTTGCATGCATGACTCCTTTCTGAGCAAGTTCGAGCCAACACGCGTATCAGAGGCACTTGCTGATCCAGAATGGGTGATCTCAATGCAAGAAGAGCTAAATCAGTTCAATGCACTTCAAGTATGGAGACTCGTACCAAAGCCTCAAGGTAAAACAATAATAGGTACGAAATGGGTGTTCAAGATCAAGAAAGACGAAGATGGTACCGTTATCCGAAACAAGGAAAGACTAGTAGCCAAAGGATACAGACAAGAGGAAGGAATCGACTACGACGAGACATATGCTCCTGTGGTGAGATTAGAGGCAATCATAATGTTTCTAGCCTACGCAGCCCACAAGAACTTCACGGTCTTTCAAATGGACGTGAAGACTGCCTTTCTGAATGACATTCTGAAGGAGGAAGTCTACGTCTCTCAGCCAAAAGGTTTTGTCAATTAAGAGAAGCCGAATCACGTCTACATTCTCGACAAAGCACTCTACAGTCTGAAACAAGCTCCTCGAGCCTGGTATGATGTCCTTTCCAAGTTTCTAGTCAAGTCTGGTTTTTCAAAAGGTACGGTGGATACCACTTTGTTTATCAAAAAGGAAAAAGCCGATATCATTTTAATTCAAATCTATGTAGATGATATTATTTTTGGCTCTACAAATACTAAGTACTGTAAGAATTTTGCAAACCTTATGGTGTCTAGATTTCAGATGAACATGATGGGAGAGATGAATTTCTTTCTCGGATTACAAGTCAAACAGTTTTCTACGGGTATTTTTATCAATCAATCAAAATACATTATGGATATTCTTTGGAAGTTCAAAATGGAAAATTCAAAATCGATTGGTACCTCAATGGCACCAGGTACTAAGATGGGCACCGATCCTTCGGGTAAGGCTGTTGATGTTAGGACTTATCGAGGGATGATAGGTTCTTTAATGTATCTTACTTCTAGTAGGCCAAGTATAATGTTCTCAACATGCTTATGTGCAAGATATCAGGCCAATCCTAAAGAAATCCATATGTCTGCTGTGAAGCGCATATTTAGGTATCTAAAGGGCACTGCAGATCTTGGTCTGTGGTATCCTAAAGATACTAGTTTTGAACTAACAGCCTAAACAGATGTAGATCATGCCGGTTGTATGTTAGACAGGACGAGCACGTCAGGACATGTACAGTTCCTCGGTGACAAACTCGTAAGTTGGGCATCGAAGAAGCAACTTTGTGTTTCAACTTCCACGACCGAAGCAGAATATGTAGCTGCTGCTAGCTGCTGTTCTCAGGTCTTATGGATGAGAACTCAATTGCGCGACTACGGTTTCCACTTCAACAAAATCCCGATATACTGTGACTCCAAGAGCGCCATCGCAATAACAGCGAATCCTGTTCAGCACACCAAGACTAAGCACATAGACGTCAGGTATCATTTTATTAAAGATCATGTTGAAAAAGGAACAATTGAACTTTTCTTTGTAAAAACTGATTATCAGCTTGCCGATTTGTTTACCAAAGCTTTAGACGAAAAGAGGTTTAACTTTCTTGTCTCTAAACTTGGTATGCTAAATCTAAAGATTTAATCAGTAGTTACCTATCAAAGTTTTCTAATTGTATACTTTTTCATCATTTCTTCATTTCTGCAAGATATCTGCACTTCTATATTCTGTTCATGATCCAAGGGGGAGTATGAGAAGAAATTGACAAGTGGTTAATCTTATTTTGAGGGGGAGCTCATAAGATTTCTGCATTTACCTTTTATGTCAAATTTTTGTAATGCAAGATTTTAGGGGGAGCTCTTCAAGTCAAAGGAGTTTGGATATGACTTCTGATTATTTCTGATTAGAACTCGTACTTTAACAGTTTTACTGCTTTTTGTCTTTTCAATTTAAGTGAATAAATTTTACTTTGACTTGACATAAGACTTTTGCAGAATTTTTGAGAGATGCTTACAAGTTCATATGTTTATGACTTTAAGCTTAGCTTCATGAGATGTAAGATCGCACATTAAGGTATAATCCTTTATCTTAATCTCATATATGGTTGAAAATAGGACAACTTTCAATCATAGAAAATATTGTTTTCAATGTTCAAACCACTTTCCGTTTCTTAAATCGATTTCATGATTTGGAAGTGTGATTTTAAATGTTTTCAAGATCAATTTTGTGCTTTAACTGAAATAGTTAAACCATTTTGAGCATCATATGCATCATAGGAAAACAAGGATTTCATTGTGCTAGGAATTAACAAAACTTCTATGGAATCACCTTAACCAGTGATTTCTACCCACGAAGTTAATCCATAGTGATTGAGTGTGAGAAGTCAAAAGAAATGAGTGTGTCAAACAAAGAAAAGAAATGAGTTTGATTAGAGTGAGCAAAATGTTTAAAAGAAAGAGCGTGTGAGAACAGAGTTTAAAAGAATATCACAACTCTGCACCAACTTTTTCTGAGCCGGGCAGCCACATTACTAGTGTTTCACAATTCTTTGGTGAACATTATTGAATCAGGCAACTAGCCCATGCCAACTCTTGAACAAACCTCACTATCTACTCATTTTCTTCTCAACAAGAAAGTGTTTCACATTTTCTATGGGGATGCAACACATATGCTATCTGATTTTCATTTGGAAAATCTGGATATTGAAAAGAAGGAAGTCTGCCCCACCTTCGCACTTCACTCATGCACATTGAGTCTGTGTTTAACTTACTGTTGTCTCAGTGGTTTACACAATATTGAGCCTTATAAGCAATCACCAGTGCTTAATTCTTTCTATCACAAGCACGAACACACAAGGAATTAGTTTCTTTGTCATAACGTTTATAGAAATAACCTTTGTGGTGTTTCGATGATTAAATGGAAGCCCTGGGGGAGTCAACATCAAAACAACTCCTTTCCAATGTGTATTCGTTACACACAGTGACTTAGTGTTACTGACAGGCATGTTAACTGATTCATTAGTTGATTCAGGTGTTACACGACTATTTTGTCTGGATTTGAAAAGATCTGGATGAATATCTTTTGAATTGACGGATCATAGGCTCCAAGTGCTTAACATTTCTTACTCAAAGTTTTGATGAAGTCGATGCACTTTCCATCAAAAAAGG
This sequence comes from Arctium minus, assembly GCA_954870635.1. Taxonomy (NCBI): domain Eukaryota; kingdom Viridiplantae; phylum Streptophyta; class Magnoliopsida; order Asterales; family Asteraceae; genus Arctium; species Arctium minus. The sequence continues at coordinate 36,048,747 of OX941087.1, read as the reverse complement.
GGAGAATCTAAAGCTTGAAGAAATGTCCAGTCCATTACATTACAAGACCAAGAACTGCGAGATCAAAGTATTCTGAAGACATGCTGAATTAAGATAAATTTTCTTTGAAGATACTTTGCTAAAGCATTTAGAGCTAGAGAAAGAGATTGCATCTTCTGAGGTGAACAAGAAGAATGAATTGCTAAAATCTTTTTAGTAATGATCTTGATCCAAAGGGGGAGATTGTTAGATCACATATCTATTGGATTCAAGATCATCCAAACTGAAGATCGCAATCTGAAGCTAAAGCCGGAACGTCGACTCTCTTTATTAAAGTCTAATGTTTATTTGTAATAAATGTCAAAGTAATTAATGTTTATTGTTTTTAGTTAGTTAACTTAGTTAGTTAATAGTTTAGTTTAGTTAGATATATAATATCTAAATGTTAGATATTATATTAGTTAAAGTTAGTTATATTATTGTTTAATGTTGCAAGTGGTTGATTAGGTAGAGTGTGTTAGAAGCTAGAGAGAGATCTGAGATCAGATATGATCTTATCTCTCAAACAACTCTCTCATATAAGATATTATCTAGAACACAAAACACACACTAAAAGGTGTAAAAGAGAGAAAAACAGAGAACACAATCTAGAGCTTGAATCGATCAACCTTGTAACCTTTGTTATATATCAATACAGGTTGGTAATCATATTGTGTTGTTGTTTCTTTAACTTGATAAGTATTGTGGACCCACACTAGCGCTTGTGGCGAGGATTAGAAGGTCACATTTGGTTCCCAATTGTTGCGAGGATCGACACTTACTTGGTGGAATGTCTTCACCTCAACTTTAGAGACTTCGGTGATAGCAAAAATGGACTAGGCTACCTTCAAGAAAAAGGTTTTGGAGGAATACTGCAGCGAACAGGAAATGGACCGCATAGAAGGGGAGTTTCGTTTGCTCAAAAAGGGTAACTTGACCGTCCGGGAATACACTCGACTTTTCATGGAGAAACTCAATTTGGTGGGGCATGTGGCCCCAACAGAAAAAGAGAAAGTCAAGGCCTACCTCAAGGGGCTACCGGCGGACATGATGTCCATGGTCTGCAATTCCAAGGCCATCACGTTGAGGGAGACAATAGAGGAAGCCAAGATCATGGAGGATGTTTACGCAAGAGGAAAAGAATAAAGAGTGGTAACCGGGGAGAAAAGAAAGTGGGATGGGTCGGCTGGACCCGCACGACAGTTTAGGCCATTTTCTAGAGGAAAGAATAGCGATCCCTGGCGAGAAGTGAAACGGTGTCATCGGTGTAAGAGCAAGCATAACGGTTCATGCAACTCCAGACCACCCCCACATTCCTCCGAATGCGGCAAATGCGGAAAAAGGGATCATTCGGCTCGAGACTGTCCCATCCGGGGACCAGTCTGTTTTGAGTGTCGCCAACCGGGGCACATGCGGAGGGAGTGCCCGAAATTATCCGGATAAAATCAAGCAGCACTAACCGGATCGGCAATTAAGAGAGAGAACATCCCGAAAGCCCCGAGCCGAGCCTTTCAGATGACCGCGGAGGAGGCGAGAGAGACTGCCGACATGCTGACGGGTACGTTCCTTGTAAATTCCTTGCCAACTCATGTACTGTTTGATTCGGGTGCAAACCGTTCTTTTGTGTCAAAACCATTTTGCAAACAGTTCATCATTCCCCTTTTTGCACTTCCGGATGCCCTAATAATAGAGGTTGCTAGCGGTGAGCAAGTTTTGATCCGGGAATGTTTTGATGATTATACTTTGAAAATAGATGGGAACTCCTTTAAAATAAATCTGTTGCCCATGACCATAGGGAGTTTTGAAGTTGTTATCGGCATGGATTGGCTGATGAAGAATGGAGCTGACATCCTCTGTTCTAAAAAGATGATACGATTATCGTTGTCCGATGGGAGAATAATTACTGTTTATGGGGAGAAAGGGAAAAGGGCTCTGTCGGTCATTTCTTCTTTAAAGGCACAAATTCTTGGCCAAGGGGTATTGGTCATATTTGGCTTATGTGGTGGACGCAAAAGCGGAGAAGAGGAAGATCGAGGATGTAGATGTGGTACGTGACTACTCCGACGTCTTCCCAGAAGATCTGCCTGGATTACCGTCGGAACGATAAGTGGAGTTTCACATAGACCTCACACCGGGAGCGGTACCGATTGCCCGCCCCCCCTGTCGCTTAGCCCCAACGGAAATGCAAGAGATGATGGTGCAGCGGCAAGAACTTCTAGAAAAAGGATTTATCCGTCCGAGCTCGTCATCGTGGGGCGTTCCAGTTTTGTTCGTGAAGAAGAAGGATGGGTCTATGCGAATGTGCATATATTACCGCAAATTGAACAAGGTTACAGTGAAGAACAAGTACCCACTTCCCCGCATCGACGATCTTTTCGACCAACTGCAAGGCGCGGGTTGCTTCTTGAAGATTGACTTGCGGTCTGGGTACCATCAGGTGAGAGTCAAGGAAGTCGACATCCCAAAGACGACCTTCCGGACGAGATATGGGCATTATGAGTTCCTGGTAATGCCTTTCGGCTTGACAAACGCTCCTGCCGTATTCATGGATCTGATGAACCGTGTGTGCCGCCCATTCTTGGATAAATCAGTAATAGTCTTCATTGACGACAAATTTACTCACGGGACAAGACCGAGCATGATCAACATTTGCGGGAGGTATTAGAAGTCCTTCGGAGAGTGAAATTGTTTGCTAAATTCTCGAAGTGCGAGTTCTGTTTGCAAGAAGTGCAATTCTTAGGCTACGTGGTATCCAAAGATGGAGTTAAGGTGGACCCGGCAAAGGTTGAGGCAATGATGAGTTGGGAATCACCCACGAGCCCGACGGAAATAAGGAGCTTCTTAGGGCTAGACGGGTACTACAGACGATTCATTCAGGACTTCTCCAAGATTGCTTCGCCACTCACGAAATTGACAAGGAAGAATGTCAAGTTCAATTGGACCGATGCACAAGATCAAGCTTTCAAGACCTTCAATAAGAAATTATGTGAAGCACCGATCTTTTCCTTGCCGGAAGGATCAGATGACTTTGTAGTGTATAGCGACACCTCTAAGATGGGTCTCGGATGCATGTTGATGCAACGAGGCAAAGTGATTGCTTATGTGTCATGACAACTTAAGGATCACAAAAAGAATTATCCGACTCACGACTTGGAATTGGCGGCGGTGGTCTTTGCACTGAAGTTATGGCGTCATTATTTGTACGGTACGAAGTGTACTCTCTACACCGACCATAAAAGCCTAAAGTATATCTTCGATAAAAAAGAGCTCAACATGCGACAGCGAAGGTGGCTTGAACTCTTGAAAGACTACGATTGTGATCTGCTCTATCATCCCGGGAAAACCAATGTGGTGGCGGATGCCTTGAGTCGGAGGAATCACGGAGACGGTGTAAAGTTAACTCTTGACAGGATTGATGTGGTGTCGAGCCTAATGGCGAACATTAAGGCAAGTCAATTGGAAATGCTCCGAGAAGAAAATCTTAAAGCCGAGGTTATGGTGAAGCAGCGGGAGTTGCTGACGGAGGATAATTGAGGCCTTAAACTCTTTCAAGGACGGATTTGTGTGCCAAGGCTAGAGGGGAACAGTGAATTACTACTTGAAGAGGCTCACAAGTCAAGATACTCCATACACCCCGGTAGCACGAAAATGTACAGGGATCTAAAGCTACATTATTGGTGGTCAGTGATGAAATTCGACGTAGCTAATTATGTGGAAAGGTGTGTCACGTGCCTTCAAGTCAAGGCGGAACATCAAAGGGCCTACGGAAGTTTGCAATCCTTGACGATACCGGAATGGAAATGGAAACACATCACCATGGATTTTGTCACGAAGTTACCAAAGACCTTAAGGGGCCACAATACGATCTGGGCCGTGTTAGATCGACTTACTAAGAGCGCACACTTCTTGGCAATGCGAGAGACATTACCCATGGACAAGTTGGCTAAGCTTTACATCGATGAGGTGGTGTCGAGACATGGGGTTCCGCTATCCATTATTTCCGATCGGGATAGTCGGTTTACCTCCAATTTTTGGGATGGGTTACAAAAGGAGTTAGGTACGAGGGTGAACTTGAGCATGACCTACCATCCCCAAACAGACGGACAGAGCGAAAGGACCATCCAAACACTCGAGGACATGTTGAGATCATGTGTTATAGATTTTGGCGGTAATTGGGATTTGTACCTCCATTTGGTAGACTTCGCCTACAACAATAGTTACCATTCGAGCATCGGGATAGCGCCTTTCGAGGCCCTCTACGGTCGGAAGTGTCGCACCCCTGTGGCAAAGTCGCGGGGTGTTTGGGACTTACGGTACGAGGGCCGCAATAGTGACCAACGAGTATGACACCCGACACTATCGCTGGGCAATCTCCCCCACCTTGTACCGTGGACTTTGGAGTGACTGCGAGAGTGCCCTCGCGACAATGCCCTTGGCAAAGTCGTGGGGCACAATCGCACGTCGCGTCTGGGGGTTTAAAAACCCACTTTGAACGATTTCAACCCTTGTTCTCTTATTTTCCCAAATCAGTCCCGATTTTAGAGAGAGTGAGGAGCGATTCTACTCCCTCTACCCTCTCTCTTCATTAATTTCAAAACTAAGAGTAGTTGGGAGTTTTGTAACAACCTGGACATTTATACATACAATAAAATAACATTTCTTACTAAATACTGTCCCAGGCTTACATTTCAGAGTACAAGGTTTACAACTATCTCTTACTACACAACTGAGTTCAAAAAGTAAACTATTACAGGAAGTCTTCTATCTCCTGCTTATAGCTCATATCTTCTCTTTACCCTTATCTGTACCTGTTACTTTTCGATAACCTGAAATAGGATTAAAATTTTGAAATAGATAGGGTTAGACCAATGGTCTAGTGAGTCCCCTCCAATCACTACTGCAACGGTTCAAATATTAATTAAAACATTTAAACAAAACTTTATATCTCAAAACATAACCTGCTCTTTTAATTAAACTTTAAAATACTTTATACTTCGCATGCATAACTCAATCTACTGGCCATCACTGACCACTTTTTACGCTTCACAAGCGTACCTTAAGCTACCAACCAACATTCCCGTCAAAGACGGTATGTCTGTCTCGCACTGCCTTATTTTAGGGACACACCCTAATGGCATAAACGGGCCACACTCCCCGGTACGAGCAGGCGGGTCACACTTCCCGACTTAGGTCAGACTTCTGACTTAAATGTATGCATACACTTAGTCCTGACTATATATAAAAGAAGTTTATATAAACTGAGCATAAAATGCCAAACTGATTAAACCAACCTTTTTCAATAAATCTGCATAACTTTCAATACTATAAACATGCAGTTTATAAAACCCACATTTATCAAATAACTGTCAAAATCATAAAAGATTTAGTTTGAAAGACTCACATCTGATTCCTCTTGATTAACTCTGACTTCTACTGATTAACACCACCTACGATGGTATTAAAAACAAAGGTAAGCTAAATGGTGACTAACACCCTTTCCTTCTAAAAACACATCAAATACAACATACTGCTACTATCCAGGTCGAAACCATCCTGATCAAAACCTCTTAGGACAGATTAACAAAATACCGGTCGAACCACTACACCGGTCAAGAAATACCGGTCGAGCACTATCGGTCGAACATTACCGGTCGAACAATACCAGTCGATGTTCATCGTTTAGGTCCTATACCGGTCGAATTCATACTTAAGTCGGCGACTCACAGTTCGAACCCAGAAAACTTTTTGATCATTAAATCGATCAAATACACGGTTAAAGGCTTGAATAACAAGACTAATTACCGACTAATACATGCAGATAGAAGTATTAAGCTGAAATCATACCTCTATTTGACCAAAAACGATCGATCCTTCAAAAATGTCTTTCTCTTTCTCTTTGTTTCTGCTCTGAGTTCTCTTTTTCTCTCTATGTCGGTTTACGAAATTATCAGACTGAATGAATCAATTATTTGATATTTAGGTTATATAAAAACCAAAGTTTCAAATAACCCCCCTGTACTTTGGGTCTCGATTCACTTTTCACCCAACTTCCAAAATTAATAAAATTTCGGATCCGGATATTACAATCTTCCCCCCTTAAGAGAATTCCGTCCCCGGAATTCTATCGCTAAACAAATGGGGATACTGAGATTTCATATCTGCCTCTACTTCCCACGTGGATTCTTGTCCTTGGTGAAATTTCCACTGAACTTTCACTAAACGAATCTCCTTGTTCCTCAACTTCTTTATTTTGAGGTCCGTAACTGCTACGGACTCCTCAATATAACTTAGTTTTTCATCTACTTGAATATCTTCTAAAGGAACGACTACATCTGCTTCTGCTAAACACTTCTTTAAGTTTGACACATGAAATGTAGGATGAATCCCACACAAACTTTCTGGTAGATCAAGTTCGTAAGCCACTTCACCAACACGTCCCGTGATGATAAATGGTCCAACAAACCTTGGTCTTAACTTTCCTTTATTTCCAAATCTGATTACCCCTTTCCAGGGGAAAACTTTCAACATTACCTTATCTCCTATCTGAAACTCTATCGGTTTCCTTCGTTTATCAGCATACATTTTCTGACGATTTTGAGAAATCTTTAATCTTGCTCGAATCTGGTCAACTTTATCATCTGTTACCTGTACTATTTCTGGTCCCGCTAGCTGTCTTTCTCCTACTTCATTCCAACATAAAGGTGTTCTACATTTACGACCATACAAAGCTTCGAACGGGGCTGCTTGTATGCTAGCATGATAACTATTGTTGTAGGAAAATTCAATCAACGACAAATGAATTTCCCACGAACCTTTGAAATCAATAACACATGCACGAAGCATATCTTCCAATGTCTGAATAGTTCTCTCACTTTGACCATCAGTTTGCGGATGATAGGCCGTACTCAGCTTAAGTTGAGAACCTAATTCTCTTTGCAAACTTCTCCAGAAAGCTGATGTAAAACGAGCATCTCTGTCTGACACAATGGATGACAGTACTCCATGTCTGGTTACTATCTCGTCGATATACAATCGAGCCAATTTCTCTAGTGAGTACGTCTCCTTGATCAGTAGGAAATGAGCTGACTTTGTGAGTCTATCCACTTTCACCCAAATAACATCATGCCCCTTAGGTGATCGCGGTAACCCAGTAACGAGATCCATAGTAATCTCGTCCCACTTCCAAACTGGAATTTCTAACGACTGAAGCTCCCCATAAGGTCTCTGATGCTCAACTTTAACCTTTAAACATGTCAGACATCGTTCAACGAAGTGAGCAATATCTTTCTTTAAACCTGGCCACCAATAGCTTTGTTTTAGATCTCTATACATCTTGTTGGTTCCAGGATGAACTGAATAACGGGATCTATGCGCTTCTTCCAACACTTTCTGCCTTAGATCTCCTGCTTTTGGGACCCATACTCGCTTATTGAAGCACTTTACTCCATGATTGTCAACTATTAACGAGTTAACAATCCCAACTATTCTTTCACTTTTCAAATTTTCTTTTGACGCTGCTTCTTCTTGATACTTTAAAACTTCTTCTAAGAAATTAGAAACAACATCAATTCGATATGCTACAACTTCTGTTATTTCTCCATGCTTCTTACGACTTAGAGCATCTGCTACCACATTGGCCTTGCCTGGATGGTACAGAATATCACAGTCATAATCACTTAACAGTTCCATCCACCTACGCTGCCTCATATTAAGCTCCTTCTGATTGAAAAGATATTGAAGGCTCTTGTGATCTGTGTATATCTGACACTTGATCCCATACAAGTAATGCCTCCAAATTTTCAAAGCAAAAACTACAGCTGCCAACTCTAAATCATGAGTTGGGTAATTCTTTTCATGTTCTTTCAGCTGTTGAGATGCATAAGCAATTACCTTGCCTTCTTGCATTAACACACATCCCATACCCAACTTTGAAGCATCGCTATAAATTACGAATCCTTCCGTTCCGTTGGGTAGAGACAAGACAGGAGCACTACTTAAACTCTCTTTCAATTTACTAAACGCTTCTTTCTGAGCTTCCGCCCAAACAAACTTGATATTCTTTCTGGTTAACGCTGTTAGTGGCGTAGCTATCCTTGAAAAGTCCTGAATGAACTTTCTATAATAACCAACCAATCCAAGAAAACTTCTTACTTCAGATGGTGATTTTGGTGCTTCCCACCCTTTAATGGCTTCAATCTTAGCTGGATTAACCTTAATCCCATCTTTTGACACCACGTGCCCTAAAAACTGAACTTCTTTTAGCCAAAATTCACATTTTGAAAACTTGGCGTACAACTTCTCACGCTTAAGCAATTCTAAAATCGCTCTCAAATGAGTTTCATGATCTTCTTTAGAACGTGAATAGATCAGTATATCATCTATAAAGACGATGACATATTTATCTAAAAACGGACTACACACTCTATTCATCAGATCCATGAAAGCTGCTGGCGCATTGGTCAAACCAAATGGCATAACTAGAAATTCATAATGTCCGTACCTCGTACGAAATGCAGTCTTAGACACATCCTCTTCCCTCACCTTCAACTGGTGATACCCAGATCGTAAATCTATTTTTGAGAAGTAACTTGCTCCTTGAAGTTGATTAAAAAGATCGTCTATCCTGGGAAGCGGATACTTATTTTTGACAGTCAACTTATTGAGCTCACGGTAGTCTATGCACATTCTCATAGACCCGTCTTTCTTCTTAACAAACAATACTGGTGCTCCCCATGGTGAGGTACTAGGGCGAATAAATCCCTTGTCTAACAACTCCTGCAGCTGAGTCATCATTTCTTTCATTTCTGCCGGTGCCAGTCTATACGGTGCTCTTGAAATAAGCGCTGCTCCAGGTACTAAATCAATACGAAATTCCACTTGCCGATCAGGAGGTAAAGTGGTTAAGTCTTCCGAAAATACTTCTGAAAATTCATTTACTACCGGAACTGACTCTAATTCCTTCTTTTCGTTCTTAACATCTATTACATAAGCTAAGAACCCCACACATCCTTTTACTAAACATTTCTTAGCCTTAATCATAGAAATCAAACATGACTTTCTATCCATTCGATCTCCAAATACTACTATCTCTTCCTTTCCTGGTTGCGTTATACGAATCAATTTGTTATTGCATACTATATGAGCATCATTAGACGCTAACCAGTCCATTCCCACAATAACATCAAATTCTCACATACCCATCGGGTATAGTCGAAGTGGAAATGATTGTCCATCAATGACAATACTACTCCCATCATACACTTCTTCCACTAAAATTTGACTATTATCAGCCACTTCTACTTTTAATTCATGCCTAAGCTTCTTAGGTTTCTCAATCAATTTATGCACAAAATTTGGAGACACAAACGAACGATTTGCGCCTGAATCAAACAATACTTTTGCATAATTTTAATCTATAAAGAAAGTACCTGTCACTAAATCAGGTATCTCCGCCGCTTCTTCTGCTGACATATTGAAAACTCTAGCATTCGTTTTAGCTGGCTCCACCTTTTTCTCACTTCCTTTTTCTACATTTCCTCCGACCGATCCCTTTTCAACTGTGGACAATTGGTCCTGATATGATCAGGATATCCACACTGATAACAAGACCTCAAATTCTGGCAATCCCGAGCCAAATGTCCAACCTTCCCACATTTATAACAACCCTCTTGGTTAATCTTACATTCTCCCTTATGCCTTCGGTTACACTTGCTACAGGGCTTATTTTCAAACTTATTAACAAAACGCTGATCAAACTTTGCAGACTTAAACGGTTTGAAGTCACGAACTGTTACTTCCCACTTTCTTTTATCTCCACTTCTTTCAGTAGCTTGCCTATTCTTTTCTTTCTCTCTCATTTCAGCTGCATTTACTGCCATTTGAAAAGTAGACGGTTCCTTATTCGATACAAATTCCCGAATATCACTTCTTAATCCAAAGACGAAATGTTCTACTCGTCTTTCTTCATTAGGTGCATAAATTCCTGCAAATCGAGACTTTTCAATAAACTTTGTGGCATATTCTCGAACTGACATTCCTTTCGGCTCTAAACCCAGAAACTCTTCTTCCAACTTTTTAACTTCCGCTAGAGGGCAGAACTGTGCTTTAAATCTTTTCACAAACTCACCCCAAACCATTTCTTTAGCTACAACCGAACTTTGACCTCCGGATTCTACATCCCACCACATTACAGATTCATCTTTCAGCATTGACAAAGCATAGACTACTCTATCTTCTTCCGCACACTTACTCGTATCAAACGCTAGCTCCATACCTTTTACCCATCTTAATGCTATAACAGGATCACATTCCCCTTTATAAGTAGGAGGCTTGCAAACAGCAAACTCCTTAAAACTACATCCTTTTCCAGCTACAGCTTTAACTGACACAATGTGACCTGACTGATGGGGACTACCCATTCCAGTTACTGGTGATTCTGCTACCTCAGTCTCTACTTTATCTTCACTCTTTTCTTTACTTGCCGAAACTTCATTAGTACGCTGAGCCAATAAAGCATTCAATGTTTCTTGTAACTTTCCCATTTCTGCAATAATGGTTTCTTGTGTAACAAAACCTTGCGTTCTACCTCCACCACAGTTTCCCGTCTGTTTTCGACCCCTCACAGAAGCCGAACTTTCTTGATGAGAAGTTTCTTGCTCAACTCTTACCTCTACACTTTCATCCTGACGAATACCACGACTCGTCTTCCCACCTCGAGTTCCCACATTGGAAACTCTTGCCTGAGTTGCTGCTTTCTGAACTGTCTTACCTTTAGGTCGACCACGACTCTTTCCTTGGATAGCAGTCGGGTTGACAGCAGTCATTCGCTCTTCGGCAATGACTTCATTATCTGGTTCCATTTCAGGATTCAATATAGATCTACTCCTTGTCACTCGCTCAGACATACTTCTGATAAGAAGAAACATAAGATATTTAATCTAACATGCTACACATTACGGCAGTTTAAGCACAAGCATGTACTTGTAAATTCACAATTACACTGGCCAGATGGAATTCCAAATTTACCTTACATGCTAGTCCTTACTACCTTAATGTTATCTTCCTACGATCTTCCTACTACTCAGTTGTGCTTCTACTATCTCAGTTTAAGTCTAGGCCCATCTGGTCACCTAGATCCCTTAAACTAAGGCTTTGATACCAATTGTAACAACCTGGACATTTATACATACAATAAAATAACATTTCTTACTAAATACTGTCCCGGGCTTACATTTCAGAGTACAAGGTTTACAACTATCTCTTACAACACAACTGAGTTCAAAAAGTAAACTATTACAGGAAGTCTTCTATCTCCTGCTTATAGCTCATATCTTCTCTTTACCCTTATCTGTACCTGTTACTTTTCGATAACCTGAAATAGGATTAAAATTTTGAAATAGAGAGGGTTAGACCAATGGTCTAGTGAGTCCCCTCCAATCACTACTGCAACGGTTCAAATATTAATTAAAACATTTAAACAAAACTTTATATCTCAAAACATAACCTGCTCTTTTAATTAAACTTTAAAATACTTTATACTTCGCATGCATAACTCAATCTACTGGCCATCACTGACCACTTTTTACGCTTCGCAAGCGTACCTTAAGCTACCGACCAACATTCCCGTCAAAGACGGTATGTCTGTCTCGCACTGCCTTATTTTAGGGACACACCCTAATGGCATAAACGGGCCACACTCCCCGGTACGAGCAGGCGGGTCACACTTCCCGACTTAGGTCAGACTTCTGACTCAAATGTATGCATACACTTAGTCCTGACTATATATAAAAGAAGTTTATATAAACTGAGCATAAAATGCCAAACTGATTAAACCAACCTTTTTCAATAAATCTGCATAACTTTCAATACTACAAACGTGCAGTTTATAAAACCCACATTTATCAAATAACTGTCCAAATCATAAAAGATTTAGTTTGAAAGACTCACCTCTGATTCCTCTTGATTAACTCTGACTTCTACTGATTAACACCACCTACGATGGTATTAAAAACAAAGGTAAGCTAAATGGTGACTAACACCCTTTCCTTCTAAAAACACATCAAATACAACATACTGCTACTATCCAGGTCGAAACCATCCTGATCAAAACCTCTTAGGACAGATTAACAAAATACCGGTCGAACCACTACACCGGTCAAGCAATACCGGTCGAGCACTATCGGTCGAACAATACCGGTCGAAAAATACCGGTCCAGCACACTTTTCCGGTCGATGTTCATCGTTTAGGTCCTATACCGGTTGAATTCATACTTAAGTCGGCGACTCACAGTTCGAACCCAAAAAACTTTTTGATCATTAAATCGATCAAATACACGGTTAAAAGCTTGAATAACAAGACTAATTACCGAATAATACATGGAGATAGAAGTATTAAGCTGAAATCATACCTCTATTTGACAAAAAACGATCGATCCTTCAAAAATCTCTTTCTCTTTCTCTTTGTTTATGCTCTGAGTTCTCTCTTTCTCTCTATGTCGGTTTACGAAATTATCAGACTGAATGAATCAATTATCTGATATTTAGGTTATATAAAAACCAAAGTTTCAATTAACCCCCTGTACTTTGGGTCTCGATTCACTTTTCACCCAACTTCCAAAATTAATAAAATTTCGGATCCGGATATTACAAGTTTGTTTTGGGTCTCAAGCATCTTGGTGGAAGCATTTATTGTGGATCCTCAACCGAAAATCAAGCTTTGGTCTCACCTCCTCAAATTTCTAGGGTTTTCTAACTTTTCTAGGTTTTTATCCAAAACCTAGATAGTGAGTTTCTAAACTTTTAAAACTCTAGACACACATCATTACTTGCTTATCTATTGTCATTACAACCTATATACTTTACATCTTTCATATTTGGTCATTATGAACTATTTGCATAGAAAGATAGAAAAGACCCATGGGTATTATGTATAAAAGCCTCATATGCTAGTAATTCTATAAACGTGGATGGGTTTTATGAAAAGAGAGGAAACATTGATGTTCTAACCACAACCCTAATTGTAATTGGTATGCAAAAAGTGAATTTCTTCATTATGATTACTTGGTAAATTATGTAAGACCTTTTTCTTGATACATTAACTTGGGTTTATCTTGTGACTTACAACATTTCAAAGGAGTCATGTGAGAAGGGTGACTATGTCGAGAATAGCGCGAAAAGTATGGGATTTGGACCATGATTACTTGTACATATTAATAAATGTACTATTGTTTGGGTCGTTACCTTTGGGAATCAAAATTGTGAACTTTGGATGAACTAAGGCAAGTAGACACTAGGAGAACATAGTCTTGGGTGCCACCGTGTTGGTATGTACCTAGACCCCCGCCATTTAGGGCAATGCCTGCGTGTAAACCCCGAATATGCCAGGCCTTTGGGTGGAACTTGATTGGTGATTGGGTCTCCCCCATTGGTTCAAAGTATCCTAACACTACTCGACTTATATGATTACTTATTGTATCACTTCTACTATTTTTTTCCTTGTTCAACTCACGAGGCTTTTTGGCCTGACACTTGTATGTTTGATGTATGTCTCAGGTTCTAGCGGGGCCGGTCATAAGAAGGCTTAGTTGGGTTAAAGCGAGCTTGGGAAAGGATTTTTTGGACATCATTCTATAGAAGACCCTTATTTTTGCAAGTAGATGGGTGACACCCGAATTGTAATCTTGTTTCATATGAAATTATATTATTAGGTGTACGTTACTTTAGATTTGATTTGTATTTATCAGGTGATCTTTTATTCCCCATTTTTGGGAGGCTCGATGTAATGACATATCTATATACCATATTTCCATTTTGGAAGTTTGTTTTTGTTATTCCCTATTTTTGGGTTACAGGTACCACACCGGAATAAGCTAAAAAACCCTGTAAATAAGCAATTCCAAACACCCCCTTACTAGGTTTGCAATTCATCTCTATTTTAGCCGATGTGACTACTAGTGAATATATTTTTAGGGAGGTTTGGGTTGATGGAATGATTTTGACCCATTTGAATTTTGTGAAAAGATTTGGAATTTGAAGGATTTGAATTTGGAAAGATTTTTGTAATTTTTGGTGTGTTCGGTTTGTAAGATTTGAAATGAAATTGAATTTTATTTTGTTATAAATAATCTATAAAAATAATTACAAAAATAATTAAATTATCTTTTTATTAACTGATTATTATAAATCAAGTGTTTTTAACATATTTTATAATTTTATTACAAACAAAGCCTATGAAATCTTGCGAAATACCAACCTTTCTATTGGGATTTCAAAATCCTATTTTTATGGGATTTCAAAATCCTATTTTTATGGGATTTCAACGAAATCTCAGGATTGCAAATCCAGTAAATCTTTTAAACCAAACATGGGATTGGAATGAAATTCAATTCCAAATCTCATCTAATACTACAATTATACAAACCAAACAGGACCTTTAATGTTTGATGATGAGAAAACTAGCCACTAAGGAGCCAGAAGGGGCCTGGGTGCCTCCTGGGTGTTTTTTTAATATAGAAACAATCCTTTGATTTCAAGCCTAAAGACATCTTTTTTAAAAAAAAATTTATTTATCGAGTCTACCTAAAAATTTACCCACTTAGGGGTTGTTTACCAAACGCTTATGGGGTAAGCACTTACCGAAAAGAGTCACCACTCTCATTTACCTTATGAAGTGACATTATCAGCTATCAAAATGGATGGATGGTAAGCGTTTATAACCTGGTAAGTGCTTATGGGTAAGAGTCATCATCTTCACTTACCGGGTAAGACTCTCGATCCTTGTCTTCCCTCTTACAAGGTAAGATTTATCGGTTATATAATGTTCACCTGATAAGGTAATTGAACCAGTAAGCGCTTACCAAGGCAAACGTTTAGTAAACGACCCCTTAGTTCCCACTTTCTACATCCAAAATTTTACTTATTGAGAATTTGAAATTATCAAAAACATCCACTGTGCTTCAAAACAAACACCCAACCTTTTCGTGAGAAATCATCAACAAAAGAAACGAAATATCTACCTCCACTAAGGGATTGTGCGTTTGATGGTCCCCAAACATCCGTATGAACATAATCCAAGATTCCTTTAGTGTTTTACTTTCCAACACCAAAAGATTATGAGTTTATTTACCTTTGACACATACGACACAAAAATCAAGGCAAGTAGGAGTGTCGACGATAATGAGCTTTCGCTTTTGCAAAACCTCCAAATTCTTCTCGGATGTGTAACCCAACCATAGGTGCCATAAACGAGTAACATCCATATTCATTGTATTGTCTATCAGACTGCCACACACGATTATGAAGACGCTGTTTCGCCAACCAAATGAAACAAATTATTTTTCGCCTTTTTATCTTTCATAACAACAAAATTCCCTTGAGATACTCGCATTCTCCCATCTTCAATGCGTATCTTGCAACCAACCTTGGACAATTGTCCAACCGAGATTAATGAACGAGTCATGGACGGAACGAGTCATAGACAGAACATATTTGACATTGTTCAATGTCCGAACAAAGCCATCAAACATCTTGATACGAACAGTGCCGACACCTTGAGTAACACACGAGGTACTGCTTCCCATGAATATATTATTACCCTCAACTTTTTCGAAGGTAGATAAACAGTAATGAAAAGGTGTCATGTGACAAGAAGCTTCAATATCTACCACTCATCGCCTATCTACATGCAGTGGTGTAAATGTAGCTAGAAAACCTGCTTCCTGTTCGGTTGCAACTGCGGAAGATTCTGCCTTTGACTTTTCCTTGTTTTTCTAACTTGGACAGTCTTTCATCCAATGGCCCGACTTGTGGCAATAAATACAATTTCCATGTGTTTTTTGTGTCCCTCTAGAGCCCGGCTTGCGAGATTGGGAGCGTCCACGATTTATTCCTCTAGAAGACTGTTGATCATCACGACCTCTATTATCAAATAGACCTTGACTGTGATTACTCTCTCTTGGATTGTTACAAATGCTCATTTGAATTCTATGATCTTCAGTAATAACTCCTGTTTTCACATCAGATAAAGAAGAGTTTATCTTCCATATATTAGTGAAGTGTGAATATTTCTTCGGAAGAGAATGCAGCAGGATCATAGAAAGAGCTTCTTCATCTTTAGCAAGAAGCGCATCCGTTGCCTTCAACTTCATAATGATATCTTCGAATTATGTCATATGATCTTTAATAGTTGTACCTTACCTTATTTTGAAGAAGAGGCATGACTACATCAATAACAACCTATTGGTCAAAGTTTTCTTGAGATATAGATTCTCAAGTTTACTCCAAATACCTGCAACAGACTTTTCTGACACAAGCTCAGAAATAAAATTCTCTCTCATTGCCATCTGCAAAGTAGTAAATGCCCATTCTTCATCTCTCTATCCTTAAGTTCAGACATATTCGGGTCTAACTCATCTTTAGCAAATACCACGGGATGAACACCATTCTTCCTAAGTGCGACAGATGTTGTAAATTGACATTTACCAAAATCACCGTGCCCATTCCAAGTTTGTATACGAATCTCAACCCTAGATAAATTAAATGTTCCTTCTTGGTAGGGTCTTTGGTTTTGGTTTGAGGAACCAGGAGCAAAAGAGTTTCTTTCTTCAGTCATTGGGACAAATATATAAGTATGCAACTAGCTTGTGTAAGTTTTCTACAACAAACTCCAAATCTTGATCCGAAGCTCTGATATCAATTGTAAGGAAATATTATGTGCAATCAAACTTAATACCAAGTGATTTCTAAGGTCCCAATGCTTGTAGAAATCCAAATGCATAATAAACCCAAACAACAATGTGGATGATATAGGTGTTGTACCAAGAGAGAAAACATTCACCAAATAAATAACAACCAAATATGCTAAGATCTAAGCATATAACATCACAAACAAATAACACTAGGATTTAACGTGGTACTACTATCGATGTGATAGTGTACATCCACAAAAGAAGAGAGAGCAAGTATTATATTACCACCAAGGAGATTACAAGTGCTTGTACAATGATCCTTAGATCAAGATCAACAACCAATCTCAAGATACACCAATAACACTCTCTCAAACTCACAAATACTATCAAAGAAAGTTTCTAGAGAAAGTAGAATTGGTGTAGTGTGTGAAGGAAGCAAAGTAAATCTCTAGCGATGGAGGATGAAAAGATTTCTATATAAAATAGAACAAATAGCACAAAGGGTAGGAAATGAGGTATGGCAAAAAACATGGAAATGGATCAGTTTGTCTCCCAAAGTCGCCGACCAGAAAAATCTTGGGTGACTTTCACGTTAGTTAAACTAGCGTGAAAATCGCGGTAGGCACTGAATGTCTCTAAACCCGGGCGACTTTCATGTTAGTTAAACTAGCATGAAAGTCGCGGTAGGCACTGGATGTCTTGCATTCAGAGCTTCAAAAACAAAAACCACCGCTAGTCACTACAACAAATCGACTCTATTGTGACGACAAAATTCGTCGCTAATGCTCTAAATATCGTCGTGATAACTTTATGGCAACGACCCTCATCGCTGTAGAGTTTTTCACAGTATGCTCGTAGCTATAGCTCCCTATAGCAACGACATGTCATCGCAGTAGGTGAAAAATAATTTTTTTATTATTTATCTACTGTGACGACATGTCGTCGCTATAGGTCAGGAATACAAAAAAAATTATATACCTATAGCGACAACATGTTGCAATAGGTGAAAAATTAAAAAATCAAATTTTTATCTACTGCGATAACTTGTCGTTGCTATAGGTTGGAAATTAAAAACAAATAATTTTCTCTATAGTGACGAAATGTCGACGCAATAAATAAAAATTGATTTTTTATATTTTTTTGCCATATTTAATCTAATTATAAAATATATTTTAATCAACTAATTTGATATTTAAATTACCAGAAAACAACTTTATATTCATATAACTAGAAAATATTTGAAAACCATAATACAAATTGATGATATAAAATAAACATTAACGTCTCAAACGTATTAATATGTAAATATCTAATCATCATACGAGTCGGTATCTGTTCCTCATCCTCGTCTTCGTCCTCACGTGCTGGGTGTCGTGGTGGCTGCTGTGGTGGTTGTTGTGATTGATATCTTGTCATAGCTAACGCAAACAATGTATGTGGTTGTTGTGATTCCTCTAGTTCTGTCAAACAATGGCAAGAAAATGGCTTTTTATCTACAGATTTGGTTTATGCTGTCAAACAATGGTGTTGCGATGGTGTTGGGTTATTTTCCAGATCTGTAATGGTTCTGTCAAACAATGGTGCTGGAAATGGCTTTTTTTTCTCATCAAATGTAAATTTTATAATTATTTATAATTAAAAAAATTAAAATAAAAATCAAAGAAAGGGTATTTTTGTCATTTTTCAGTATTCCATTCCAATTCCTTTGCAAACCAAACAGACATATTTCATTTCCTACTAACCAAACACTTGGTCAAACCTGATAACATTCCATTCCAATTCCTTCTAGATTCCAATTCCATTGACATATTCCATTTCTTCAGAGATCATTCTGCCAACCAAACACCCTCTAAAAGTTCCAATATGAAATTATACCTACAACAATCTCATCCTAAAATTTTCAGAAAATAAAAAATCACACAAAACAAGATAAAACAAGGAGGAATGAACAATGCTTGATTGTTTCAAGTTCCAAATTCCAAATTAATCGATGAAAACTTGCAACAAAATCACATAAAATCGAAGAATGTACCTTTCAATGAACAAAATTGAACAAAATCGCACAACGACGAGAAGAGGAATGTATAACTCTGAACTCCGTGGATGATTATGATTTAGAGCAATAGACGATCAGTGATTAGAGCAACTCCAACCATACTGCAAAAATGGTGATTTGTAGTATGGTGGATTCCAACCATACTTCAAATTATAAAAACTTTTGCCAACCATTTATTTTTTCAAGAAAAAGAAACCAAATTTGGTGTCCAAATATTCACCCTCCAAAAATGGGGATGGCTCACTACTAACATAATCTTTTAATAATATCATTATTATTTATATTTTTAATGTTAATAAACATTATTTTGATATAACACTTCATATTTTTTTATATTAATTCATTCAATATATTTAATTAAATAAAAAATAGAAAATACCATTGAAGAAAATTGACAAAATATAATTTCATAACAAATTAAAAGTACATAATACTTGAAATTAAATAACATAAATTTAATATATAAATTAAAAATACAAGTCACACATCATAAACTAATACATATTAAACAACACAAATTAATACATAAATTAAAAATTCCAATCGTTTTACAGGTGAAAGTTTTTATCCATATTTTGAGATCCTCCGACTTGCTCTTCAACTCCTCCGGATCCTTGACACTCAGATGCACGATATTGAGACCCTTGACATTGAGTTCCTTGTCCATCTTCATTAGCACGAGATTCTTCTACTATTTTCCTTAATATTCTATCTTTTTCATTTGCTAAATACTCAAGAACCTCAGGATCAAAGATGGAAGCTAGATATGTAAAAATAATTTTGTCCTATGTTGCCCTTTTTTCAGTTTCCAATTTGTCAGTTTGAATTTCATTTCTTTTAACAAGAGATTCATTAGTTTTGGCTGTAGCTTTGCTAAATTTTCTACTAGCCTTAACTAGTTTATCTAGTTCTTTGTCAGATTGAAGATTTG
Organism: Arctium minus; assembly: GCA_954870635.1. Classification (NCBI taxonomy): domain Eukaryota; kingdom Viridiplantae; phylum Streptophyta; class Magnoliopsida; order Asterales; family Asteraceae; genus Arctium; species Arctium minus. The sequence goes on along the minus strand of OX941087.1, from coordinate 36,029,057 downwards.
TTTTGCTTTTTTCACACATATTGGTCTTTGAGTTAAATAATACCTTCATCAGTATTAAGATCCATTGAGTTTATACCAACAGGGCTCCCTGACGATGAACCAAGACCATAAGAAGATGATTGATGATGACTGTGTCGTTGGTGTCGAGACGTTGTAGGGACAATCTAGAATTTCTCACAATGTTTCATGATGTTCCAAACATGATCAAACTTGAACCCTTTACTGTACTATTTATTTAGTCTCAACATCTCTTTTGATTGATCCAACAATGAAAAATACAAGTTATAAATAAAAATACATAAAAACAATGAATAGTTTAAAATAAGCAATAGTACTAAATACTTACGACATCTTGTTCAGAAGCACCATTTTGAATTTGGTTGACACAACCTTGTAATTTGGCGCATGCTTTTTGGATAACCGACATTCGTGTTTCTAACGATATTCTTGGTCGAATGCTGCTTTTGAATGGCTCACATGCATGAAATTGAGTCTCAATTCTCACCCAAAATCTATCTTTTGAGTCAGACAATGAATCAAGTGAGTGAAAACAACAATTATATAATTAGTTATCTTCAAAACAACCAACCGTCTTATCGTGATTCGATTCCTAGCCATACAGTTATCAATCGTGATCGGGAGAATGCTCATCGCAATCTCTTCAATGATTATTTCTCTGAAAATCCAACATTTCCTGAGTCTATGTTTCGTCGACTCTTCGAATGTGTTGTAGTTTACTTTTTCGTATTTTAGATGCCATTCAAAGTCATGATAACTACTTTACCCAACGAAGGGATGGACTTGGAAAACTTGGCTTGTCTGGATTACAAAAAGTAACAGTTGCATTTCGAATGTTGGCATAGGTATTCCAGCAGATTCTACCGACGAATACATTAAAAGAGGGGAGTCTACGGTTTTAGAAGCTTTGAAACGCTTTTGTCGTGCTATAGTGGAGGTTTTTGGAGGCGGCCACCTACGAGCACCCAATGCTAATGATGTGGCAAGGCTACTCCAAATTGGAGAACAACGAGGTTTTCAGGAATGTTAGGTAGTCTAGATTGTATGCATTGGAAGTGGAAGAATTGTCCAAGTATTATTTTGGAAGTTGTAGCGGACTACGACTTTGGATATGACATGCATTTTTTGGTCTATCAGGATCCAACAATGATATAAATGTGTTGGAGTCATCCCATCTTTTTGCAAATCTTGCAAATAGGTAATGCTCCTCCCACTAATTATGTCATCAAAGGAAAATCATATAATATGGGTTATTATTTAGATGATGAAATATATCCAAAATGGTCTATTCTTGTTCAAACAATTCATGATCCACATGGCCCAAAAAAAGTATTTTGCAATGAAACAAGAAGCATGTAGGAAAGACGTCGAACGTGCATTTGGCGTATTGCAGTCTAGATTTGCAATAGTGGTAGACCTGCGCGGTTATGAAGGAAAGAAATATTGCTTGATATAATGACTTATTGTATCATTATGCATAATATGATCGTAGAAGATGAGCGTGATATCAATGTAGTAATTGAAGAACAACTCAAATCGCCAAATGTAGGAGTCGAGATGATGAACGATAACAATGGTGGGGTTGAACAGTTTCTTGCGCAACATAAAAGAATCAAAGATAAAGACGTTCATTTTGAACTTCGAAATGCATTGATTGATCATTTGTGGGACGAATATACTGTTTGGGTAAAAATTCCAACGGTCTATAGTCGTACGACCATCGATAGTCGACGCTCTTCCTTTGGGACGGCCTCGACTAGGCAACCCAAAAACCCGCCTGGCAAGTTCTGTCATACGACCTGATTACAGTTACTAATTTGCAACATACTTTATATCATGTTTAATATAGGATTTCAAGGACGTTTATGATGAGAGATCATAACTGAAGACGTTACCAATAACAACGGATATAACGGATGCTATCATCAATATCAAACGGTTACTTTATTAAAGATATGCATTCAAGACTTGCTAACGGACAATTGGAGTATAAATATGAAGATTGAACTTCACATTCGGGCATCTGATTCTTAGACCTTAGAAGCTCACAAATTACGCTCTCCAGTTCGCTCAGTCTCTCTCGAAATTCACAAAGCTTACTACTGTTTATCGTACGACGCACGACTGAAGTCTAAGTACACACGACGCACGACCGACTTTACTTTATTGTATTATTTTACATTACATTTCATTTGTAACACTTGTTAACAAGGACGACGTCCCTGATTGACGTCCATAGTGCACGACGACTCATACTCGTCCGCGGTTTTTACCCATTTTTAGGGGTTTTCCGCGTCACCAATTCTCTCGTCTCATTTATTTTAATCTTATTATTGTCATACGATTATCGAAGTTACTTTCTTTGGTTGGATTAAGCTCCACATGTACCTTAAATTTCCCTTGGGAGATTTTTGGCATAAACAGTTTGGCGCCCACCGCGGGGCCCCATCCAAAGAAAATCTTCGATAATCTTACGACGTACTAACATTTTCCTTTGAGTGTCCTCTTTTTTGTAATTACTCAGGATAATGGCATTCCAAGGAACCCAATATCATATTGTGGCACAGACGAACATGGAGCTGACTGTTGCTCGTGCTCGTATTGACGCCCTAACAGCTTAGGCTCGACAAGCGTCTGAAACCATCGAGCATCTGAGAAACCAGAATGGAAACAATGTGACGGGGACTATGAATGCTTATGCCGGTGCTTGGAACGTGCTCCCTCCATTGCCTAATTATCCTCGTCCACCACCAATTAATCCCGCGAACTTCGTAATCCCAACCATGCCTATGGCCTTCATGCCATTCAATGGATATGCCTCTGATTCCTCACATCATATTAGTTTCAACGGATCGGGTTATGTTCCATTGGGTATCCCAAGTAATGTCCCGATAGATCCCGTTGCATAGCGATTGAAGCTCCTAGAAGAACAGAATGAACGTGTCTTGTCGATGTTAGCCAAATTGCCGGGGGCAGCAGTTCCAGTTGATGTTGAGCCACGTAAAGGATTTCAGGCGTCGCCGTTCGTTTATGAGATCGCTTTGGTGGACGTCCCAAAGAAGTATAGCATCCCGACCTTCACTCCAAAATATTCAGGCGTCACTGATCCAACAGAACACGTCGCCCAATACAAACAACTTATGTGGACTGTCTCTATACCGTATCAGTTCCAAGAAGTCTGTATGTGCAAAAGTTTTGGGGCGACCTTGACCAGAGCAACTTTACAATGGTTGATTAATCTCAAACCTAAAACCATCGGGTCTTTTGCAGAGTTGGTGAATCAATTTACTCAACAATTCGCTAACAGCCGAAAAATGGAAAAACAGATGAGCGACCTTTACTATGTCATACAGAAAAATGGAGAGTCCATCCAGGATTATTTTAACCGTTTCAATGCAGAGATGACCGGTATCCGAAATTGCGACGTAAAAACAGCCATTGAAGCATACAAACGGGGTCTGGACGATAGTTCTGGGTTATATCTCGACCTTACGAAATATCCTCCAGAAACTTTCGAAGACGTACGAGCAAGGACGCTCGCTCATATGAGGGTCGAAGATGATTTCGCCTTCAGAAATAAACACTCGAGTGACAATAAAAGCCTAGGTGTTAAAAAGCCAGACTTCAAACCGAAGTCGACCAGTCGATCAGAGCCTGGCAGACAGATTTCAAATGTTAGATTTGAAAAGAAAGGGCCGACGACTACCAAATCTGTCTAGTATCCTAAGGTATCATCTTATGGTTTCACTGGACCAGCCAAGGACGTCGTCACGTCCCTGAAACAGCTCCAACAAAACGTTCGATGGTCAAAGAAAAGCGACAAAGACAGTGATAAGAAAGACAAGACAAAATGGTGCGATTTCCACAGTGACTTTGGTCATATAACGGATGATTGCATCGCTTTGAAGAAAGAACTGTCCTGGCTTAATTCGAAAGGTTATTTACAAGAATTGACGGGAAAAAAGGATGTGCGTTCCACATCCCCAGAACATGCCAAGGTGATTAATTGTATCACCGGAGGCTCTGATGTCTGTGAGACCACATATTCAGCTGCTAAGAGACATGCTAGTCGCGGTCCCGACGACCGACCAATTCCAAAGGAGGCAAGACCCAAGGATGAAGCAGAATTAGAAGCTTTGCCCTTAACGTTCGACCAAGCAGATCTCGACGATGTACATCAGAAACATCATGACGGACTAATTATCCAATTAAGCATTGGAAATTGTCTGACAAAGAGGATACTCGTCGACGGAGGTAGTTCAGCTAACATTATCTTTTTTGATGCAGTGAAAGCAATGGGAATCGACAAATCCGAGATTACACGACGTTCGACTACACTCGTTGGATTTAACGGAGGAGTGACAAGTACCATGGGGGAAATCACACTACCAGTATATGCTAAAGGAATCAACAGACAGATGAAGTTCAACGTCGTCGACTGTTCATCAGCTTATAACGTCATCCTTGGGCGACCATGGATCCACGATATGAAAGTTGTACCCTCTACGTACCACCAAATCTTGAAATTCCCCACACAATGGGGAATACAGGAGATCAAAGGCGAAAGAAAAGTTGCTAGAGAATGTTATAAAGTCTCTTTGAAGCCCCCGAAGCAGATAGTATAGCAATTACAGAACCAGGACATTCCTGGGACTGACGACGATTATCGCTTGGAAGATGTCGTCCTAAACCAGGATAAGCATGATCAGATGGTCTACATAGGTTCGACACTCGATCCATCCTTCAAAAAGAGACTAATTTCTTTTTTGCAGGACCACTATGATTGCTTCGAATGGACGCACGAAGACATGGTGGGCATCGATCCGAGTATTATTTCTCATAAACTCAACGTCGATCTATCAATCAAACCCGAACTAACAGGATGACTAGCCAAATGGAGTGTCCACCTCTGTAGTTATGATTTGGATTTTAAGCCTAAAATGGCGATCAAATCACAGGTCTTGGCAGATTTTGTTATAGATTTCAGTTCAGAACTAGAAGAAGCGACGACATCCAACGAGTTAATTGTGGCGACTTTGCACGACACTACTTGGACGCTCGACGTCGATGGTTTATCGAACATACGAGGAACAGGCCTGGGTGTCATCCTACAGTCCCCATAAGGGGGCAAGATAGTATACTCCACACGGTGCGACTTCAAAGCAACAAATAATGAGGCAGAATACGAAGCATTGATTGCAGGAATCAAAATTGCTCATGACATGGGGGAAACACATCTACATGTCCGAAGAGACTCGTCTTTAGTCGTTAACCAAATTAATGGAGAGTTCGCAGCAAAAGATTCGAGGATGATTGCCTATTATAAAATAGTAAAAGAAGAAGCAAAGAAGTTCATGCGCTTCATAGTCGAACAGGTACCAAGAGATCAGAACAGTCAAGATGACGCATTAGCCAACTTGGGATCAACACTTAGTCAAACGACATTCGACAATATCCCAATAGTCCACCTTGAAACACCAACAATCAAAGACGACGGTAATACTCTGGTCGCATCAATTGAGGAAGAAAGCTCCTGGTCGGACGACATTAAAAATTATATAGAGAACGATCAATTGCCTGATGACAGAATGGAAGCAAGAAAGGTCAGGTTTAAAGCATCAAGGTACGTCATGATCAGAGGACAATTATATCGAAGATCTTCGACTGGTTTGAATCTACGATGTATTACCAACAAGACGCAAGTCCAGAAAATCCTACAAGATATGCACGATGGTGAATGTGGAAATCACTCAGGAAGTCGCAGTCTAGCCAACAGGATATCGCGACAAGGTTACTATTGGCCGACATTAAGGCAGGATGCGATCAGGTATGTACAGTCGTGCGACGCATGTCAGCGACACGCAGGTATGTCTCATAAACCATCTGAACTCTTGCACTCGACATTGATTCCATGACCCTTTATGAAGTGGGGAATGGAAATCGTTGGGAAATTATCACCTGTCCCTAGGCAAAAAGTATTTCTTTTAGTTTTAACAGATTATTTCTCTAAATGGGTCGAAGCAACGACTTTCTCCCAGGTTCGGGACAAAGAAGTCGTTTCTTTTATCCAAACTAACATCATTTGTAGGTTTGGAATTCCATCTGAAATAACGTGCGACAACGGGACACAATTCATCAGTGATCGAACGCGAGGATTTTGTGAAGAAAGGAAAATCAAGTTGGTAACATCGACGCCTCGATATCCACAGTCGAATGGTCTAGCCGAGTCGAGTAATAAAACTATCATCAATTCAATCAAGAAAAGACTCAAAGCTGCCAAAGGGAAGTGGGTGGAAGAATTGCCTTCCGTTCTATGGGCTAATCGTACGACACCTCGTACGTCCACAGGACAAACTCCCTTTTCCTTAGTCTATGGATGTGAAGCTGTGTTACCTATTGAGGTACGACTACCGACTTCAAGGCATACGTCCGTTGAGCATAACTTGGTCGACCTAAGTTATGACCTCGACGCTCTAGAAGAGCTTAGAGAATCTGCGCACATTCGCATGGCGGCACAGAAACAAGTGGTCGAGCGACATTTCAACAAAAATGTCCAAATCAAAGTTTTTCAAGAAGGTGACTACGTTCTACGTCGAGTATTTCAAAATACTCAAGAGGTCAATGCAGGTAAGCTTTCCACTAAGTGGAAAGGTCCTTATCAAATCTCTAGCGTCATGGGTAAAGGAGCTTATAAAATCCAAACCCTCGACGGTCGAGATATTCCACGAAGTTGGAATGCAGTTCATTTAAAGAGGTATTTCTTTTAAACTTCATATTTATTTCCTTCGATTATTTCTTAAGAAAGATTACTGACTTAAGCATTAGAGGGTCGTTGGTCAAACCAACGACCACCAAACTAATGTTGTTCTTCGCAGGGACGCACGACTTAGCTAAGATTTTCATGTCAAGAAATACTCATACGATTGCATGTATATGGTTGGTCGTAATTGTTGATAAAGGTTAAATTTTTATACCTAATTCCCAATATATTTATATTCGAAAATCATTATTGCAATTGCACTTGATCGATCGTAAAACTCAGTTGATTTTATGATGGTTTGGTCGAATGTATGACATACTGTGCTTATATTTTAAAATTGCTCGATGTACAAACGAAACTTTGTCATTAAAAGAGAAAATTACAAAGTTAAGGGACGACCATAGACGACCAACCCCTAGAGAATAAATCTGAAAATCTAAGAGGGAGGAACGTCAGACTGTTCCTGCACGACATCAGTCTCTGCTGCTGCCGCCTCTTCTCCACCGTCACTTCCCTCCAACTAATCATCTTCGTCAAGGTCCCTTTCAGTTCCCACGGTATCAAGATAAGTTTTGAGCTCTTCAGCGGCCGACGCCATAGGATTTTTCCCAGTCAAATGACGCCTCATCAAGGCAGCCCGAGCTGTGAAGCGAGAAAAGGCTTCGATTTGCCTATTCTCAGTCTCCAGATCCTTGACGTCGCCTTCCAGCTCATCGACCCTCTTCTTGAGAGACGCGACTTCATCAACATAAGTAGCAGCAGCAGTGGTGGCTTTAATCTTCTCGACCTCCAATTTGGTCGACGACGCCTCAAGCTCAAGGATATGATCCCTAAGCTTAACCTTCTCACGATCCGAAATCTCTAGTAGACTTTGAGCATCGGAGAGCTCAGACTTAAGGCCCTCGACCTTTGCCTTCTCGGACTCGACCGCCTTCAGGGAAATCATCTCCCTCTCAAGAGCCTCGTCAGCCCTTTTCTTAACCTCAGGGAAGGACGTCCTGATACCTTCCATCTGAGCATAGAAGCTCAGACAGGCCTGGAAAGCCTGCACGATATCAAAGAAAGGGTTAATAAAAAGAAATATAATGAAGGGAGTAAGAAATAAGTAAGACGTACCATGAAGGAAAGACCAGCAGCATGCGCCCCCGTGTCCTCGACCCGAGACTCCTTGTATCGGTCGTAGAAAGTCGGGAGAAGGAATTTTCCAAGGTGTGGGAAAATGACGTCCCTCTCGAGGACGTCATTGGCCATAAAGTCAGAAGGGAGAGTGACTTTAAAAGTCGTCTCTCCCACTTTTTCCTTGTTCTTCTCCTCACCCTTGGAGGAGGAAGAAGGTGCAAGGAAAGGCTTATTAACGCCCGACACCCCCGACATTAGAGTGTCCTTCGTCACCTGAGTCGAGCCTCCAAGCTCGATCCCAACAACGGTTCCTTCCACCGGTGTCGTCCCTGCAGAAGACGACAAATCACCCGTCTTCTTGGGTGAAGACCGAGGTTTGCCTCAGACACGTCTGAGGTCTACCCATGTAGAAGGAGCAGATCTCTTCCTCGACTTCTCCCTGCCTTGACGAGCAAGCTCCAGTTGCTCAGCTCGCTTAAGGGCGGACGACTTTACAGCTGCGTCCCCTGAATAAAGAGAGCAAGTTAAAAAGGAAATGACATACGATATAAAGGTAAAAAATGCTGTCGAACGACTTACCGGTCATATCTTCTTCCCTCTCTTCTTCCTTTTCTTCCTCTCTTCTCCTCTCTTCTTCCTGACGAGAACCCCCAACAGACGTCTCTTCAGCTACGAAAACGACCTCGTCCTCCTCGTCGTTCGACCGAACAACAAACGAACGATCGACAATATTCCTTTCCAAGATCCTCTGAATCTTGTTGAGAGAATCTCTGTTTGGCTTCACTTTAGTAAAATCAATTGCTGCCAGACAAATAGAGATATCATTAGTAAATATTAAAAATGTACGACAAAAACGCACGACAAAAACGCACGACAAAAATGTACTACAAAAACAGTTAACCTACCCGATTCGTTCCATCCGGATGATAACCATTGGTTGTCTTCGTCGCTTACAAATGCCACTTGGAGGAAAACGTATTGACGTTTCTAACCACGGTCGTTCACCGCGGTATTATGCACCAATACATTATCTCCCTTCGATCGAGGGAATAAGCTGTACCGGTGATAATTATCCGGTCGAACATTATAAGCAGTCAGGAGATCGTTCACATTGAACGGAACCTCCCAATCGCCCGTAAGACGCCCGATAACCTGGACAATCCACCAGAATTGAGGCATTAATTGTCCAGGTGTTAGATCGAATGCATCTAAAAATGCGTTGACCAAAGGACTAAACGGCCAAGTAAACCCTATTTTGAAGGGATACTCATATAAAACGCAATATCCCTTCGGGACTTCATCCGGCCTTAAATCTTCTGGCGACACTAAATTAATTCCATCTGGAATCCTGGCTAAATTTTTGAAATAGTCTATGTTTTCTTCTTCCCTATATATACTTACAGGCTCGCTCGACATCTGAAAATCAGGAATGTTAAGAGTCGCACGCCAATAACTAAGAATATCCCAAGCTTTCCTAGGCTTCCTGGCTATGGACTTCCTATGCATATAAACCGACACAGAAGAAGAACAAGAAATTATACCTTAAATAGATTTCTAAACCTCGAATTTAGAGTGGAAAGGATTCTGAATGCTCGGAAAGTAAATCTTGTCGGAGATAAACAAGTCTCTAAGCGTAAGAAAAAAGGAAAGGATTGAGGACAATCCCTATTTATACTGAAAAAAGGGAAGTGAATCGCCAAAAAATCAAATCGAAATCAAATTGTCAAACGTCAGATAGACACGTGTCACCTGTGTCATGCAACCTTTCGAATGCATCTAATGAACACATGACACCTGTCCAATATTAGCTGTCTAAACCGACTATCTTGCAGGAAAATGACATCATTATTTAGTTGGAGGCAAACCGATTCAATTCCATACGAACTACCCACGTTCTTCTTTGACACATGTCTTGATTTTAAATTTAAATTTCAAAAAGTTGCCGCTTGAATTTTAAATTTGGGGGCAAACTGTTTGGGTAAAAATTCCAACGGTCTATAGTCGTACGACCATCGATAGTCGACGCTCTTCCTTTGGGACGACCTCGACTAGGCAACCCAAAAACCCGCCTGGCAAGTTCTGTCGTACGACCTGATTACAGTTACTAACTTGCAACATACTTTATATTATGTTTAATATAGGATTTCAAGGACGTTTATGATGAGAGATCATAACTGAAGACGTTACCAATAACAACGGATATAACGGATGCTATCATCAATATCAAACGGTTACTTTATTAAAGATATGCATTCAAGACTTGCTAAAGGACAATTGGAGTATAAATATGAAGATTGAACTTCACATTCGGGCATCTGATTCTCAGACCTTAGAAGCTCACAAATTACGCTCTCCAGTTCGCTCAGTCTCTCTCGAAATTCACAAAGCTTACTACTGTTTATCGTACGATGCACGACTGAAGTCTAAGTACACACGACGCACGACCGACTTTACTTTATTGTATTATTTTACATTACATTTCATTTGTAACACTTGTTAACAAGGACGACGTCCCTGATTGACGTCCATAGTGCACGACGACTCATACTCGTCCGCGGTTTTTACCCATTTTTAGGGTTTTCCGCGTCACCAATTCTCTCGTCTCATTTATTTTAATCTTATTATTGTCATACGATTATCAAAGTTACTTTCTTTGGTTGGATTAAGCTCCACATTTATCTTAAATTTCCCTTGGGAGATTTTTGGCATAAACATATACTAAATTGGAGAATTAGTATAATTTAATTATGTTTTTAATCCGTGTTATTTGAATTAATGTATTTTTTCTAGTAATGTAAAATTTATTAATTAAAAATTTATTATTTTATTTTGACCGAGACCTCATTAATTAATTATTTATTTACTATGAATTTATTATAAATCATAGATATTGTATTTAAAATGTTTAATAATAAAGAAAAATGTTTTTTTATATGGGCCCACTGATTTGGTGTTTTTTTTAAAGTATGGTTGAAGTTGAATTTTTTTAGTGTCAAGGTTCCCACCAGTTTTAGTGTTTTTGGTGTTATTTGTGGTGTTATGGATTGGATCTATCGCTATAGACGATCAGTGGACGATTATGATTTGTTGACCTGTAAAGCTTTTGTTAGGCTTGGATTTCAGAAACTTGGAGAAAGGGTTACAATTTACAGAGCGTGGAAGAAATCGTATGTTATTGAGCCTGGAACTTGGAGAAAGGATTTGTGATTAAGGTTTCAAAGTAGTTGGGCTTGGATTTCTAGAAATGGGAACGATTTGCAATTTTCTTTTGACTTAGCTTCAAGGTCAATGTATTGAAGTTTAAAGTTATATTATCACTTAATTTAATTTATTATAAATTAAGTATTATGGTTTTTTATTAAAAGAAAATCCATTCTACAGCGTCGACAAGTCGACTCTGTTGATTTTCTAAAATTTTAATTTTTACAAAGCAAATTTTAATTTAGTAGAAAATTGTTTAAAAGAAATTTGGAGACCTACAATGACGATAAGTGGACGCTTTCTAGAAAACATGTTTCCATACTAAAAAAATATTTTGACACCTATTGCGACGACAAGTCATCGCTGTAGGGTTTTTTAAAAGAGTTTTAACTCTTTCGGTATATAGAAAACCTAATTTTATATCTGCAGCAACGACTTTCGTAGTCGTCGCTAAAGCCTCCATCGCTATAGGCGATATTTCTTGTAGTGAGTTTTGGGGCGACTTAATTTAAACTAGTGACAAACTCTTGGTAGCCACCGTCCTTTATATTTGTGTAGCATCAAAATGTGATGAAATATCACAACATATATATATATATATATATATGTGTGTGTGTGTGTGTAGGGGCTTAATCATATGAGACCCTAGTATTTTGTGGTTACTATGAGATCTAATCTCATCCATCCATCTAATCTTATTATTTTTTTATTAATTATTAAGGAAGGATATTTTAGTAATTTGATAAATTAAATAATATTAAAAACAAATTTGTAACTGAAAATATCAATCATTTATCAATTAAATATACTGTTTCCTTCAATATCTCAACAAAATGATTATGAGATATTCTGTTTTTGAACTTTGATTTGATCGTATGAAATATTCAATCTTTAGCCCAAGTCTTGCATCCTTTCTCTCGTTCTACATTGTCTTTTTTTTTACAGTAGCCTGCAACACAATTCATCCTTCTTCATCTCGTTGTTATATGTCTTTCAATAGACAACGAAATTTTTGTAGATTCTGTTCGATCTTTGTCCGTTAGTCCCAATGAAGGGGAATATAATCATATGGATGTTACTTTATTTGAAAACACATACGATTTTGATTATGGACTTTCACCTTACAAACCAGGGGATGGATTAGTCAATCAAGAACAGAGAGATGTTTTTTGCAATCAAGAATAGATAGATGGATTTCAGTTGTTAGACATTGGTGTATCAGTTGGCATGGACAACGAAGCGTGTTATCTCCCGTATTCCAACAAGGTGAACGATGAAACTCCAGACAAGTTCTTCAATTTTTGCATATCAATTGAAACTTATCGAATATGATTTATGTTGCAAATATATGTCACACAGAGTCACACATTGTGAAACTTATGGGATATGATTTGTGTTGCAAATATGATTTGTGATAGTCTGTGGTACACCGGGTGATACATGGTGTTATATTACAGCTAAAACAATACCATTGGATGATATTGATATTGATGTTTTTTGAATTTGTATTCATATATTAATTTATGGTATCCTTACATAAAGCAACCTATTTTTTGTTACATATTTGTATGCAAAATTAGTTGGAAGCTTATTTTTATTTTTACGTGCTAAGACGTGGTACATGGGATGATATAAGCTCTTTTTTTGTAAACACATTATATCAGGTGTTGGTCAATCAGAAATTCATTCTTTTACCTTTTCCTTTGGCGGAACTAGGTGGTGGACTCCCAATGTTGATGATTCAGCGAAACCCGCTATTGGTCTTATATGTTCTTCATTGGATGTAGACGAATCTGTCTACCAGAAGTATGCCGAGATGGCGGGATTTGAGGTAAGACGTTCACATAAGAAGATTAATAACGATGGATCAATACAGAATAAGTATTTTGTATGTACTAAGTTTGGGTTACCAATGAAGAAGTTGTTTGATTCCTTGGACCGTCGTAAACGTCAAAGGGAGTTTCGTAACTCGAATGTGAAGAGGAACGGGTGTGTGTTAAATTTCGTTTGATGAAAGGAACATCAACATATGTGTGTTATGGATTCGAAGAGCAACACAATCATTTTCTTTTGAGGAAGCACGATATGGAGTTGTCCAAAAAAGCATGTCAAATGAAAATTTTAGATCAACAGTTTGTTCATGATGCTGGTACTTCTAATATGGGTGCTACACGTGCTCATAAGTTACATACATTATTGGGGGGGGGGGGTATGAATATGGTGGTCCAACTGTTGTTGATTATCAGAACTATAAGCGGGATTGTAACAATTTTGTGGGTCGTGGTGATGCGAAGATATTGGTTGATTTGATGACAAAGAAGCGGGAGTCGGATCCTAATTTCTTTTTCGCCTACTATTGTATCGGTAGTGAGTTACATACTATATTTTGGGCAGACGAGGTAACGCATTTCAATTATGCTGAATTTGGAGATGTGATATCATTTTATTCTACGTTTTGCACAAATAGGTGATTGTACGTTTACTTTGACTGTTAATTATTTTTTTGGTATTTGTTTATGTATATATATATTCACTTTTTACATATTTTTCAGGCACTACATGGTATTTTTTTCATTCACTGCCGTCGATAACCATAATTGCAAATTCGTTGTTGGATCTGCTTTGGTTGGAAAGGAGGATATTCCAAATTACAAGTGGTTGTTGCAGGCGTTCCTCAAAGCTCGTTCGAAACCACCTATGATGGTCCTCACTGATCAATGTGCCGCAATGAAGCAAACTATTTCATCTGTGTTTCCAAATGCAAGGCATAGGCTGTGTATGTGGCACATTTTGACTAAAGTGCCAAATAAGGTTAGTTTGTAATAGCAGTGTTGTTCCCATCTTTCATATCTTTACATATTGTTATTTGTGAAATTTAGTTACGATCTTCTCTATAACACGACGTTTAAGAAACAAATTTTCAAGTTGGCGTGGAACATTCACATATCCACTGATGAATTCGAGAGTAGATGGAAACGTATTATTGAGGAGTTCTCCTTAGAAGATCATTCGTGTTTAAAAGATTTGTTTGCTGCAAGATCACAGTGGATCCGAACATATTTCAAGGAGCTTCCAATGTGTTGTCTCATGAAGACTACATGTAGGTCGGAAAGTGCAAACTCCTTTTTTAATTCCTTTTCTAAGATTGGAAATAATCTTTTTCAATTTATGTTGGGTTTTGAATTTGCGTTGGAGAAACAACATAAGGAACAACGTTGTCTTGATTATAGTACGAGGACAACCTTACCGAATTTTCTTACTCGTAGCAAATTGGAGACTCACTCGTGTGAGGTGTATATGCGTTCTGCATTTTTTGATGTGCAAAAGGAGTTAGACAGGGACGTGTGGACATGTTCAATTAAGCGTGTGGATACACACGAAGAAGTTGTCACGTATGTAACTGAACATTTAGATAAACGAGATGCGAAAATTGCAGAGTATACGGCACGATCCAACATCCCTTTCTGTTTAGATGTTACATCCAATGAATTTAATTCAATTATATATGTTGTTGATCTTCTCTGTTTCAATTACTAAATGTTGTTTAGGTTGTGCGCAATATAAACGAGTCAACAACTGTATGTAGCTGCAATCATTTTGGCCGTCATGGGTTCTTATGCAGACATGTCTTTAAAGTGATGTTAAATGCGGATATTGAAAGTATTCCAGACAAATATATTTTGAGACGTTGGAGACGCGATCTTATGCCTCTTGAACTACAAAACAATCATCAAAGAATATGTGATACAGATGATGAACACCGTAGATTGATAAATGATATATATGATGTTGTCGATGACGTGTTGCACATTTTAAGGGATGACAAGGAAAAAATGTCATCGTTTTTGACAAGTATCAAAGAATTGAGGGATGGATTTGCGAAAGAAAGGACATATGAACCCGCGATGAAACATAAAGAACGGGGAATACAACAAATCCTTGGTTTTCCACGACTTGACAATGTTGACATATACCCCCTAACCCGCATAAGGAACAAAGGGTGTGGTACGTCTAAAAGAATGGTTGGAGTAGCCGAGAAAGAAGCATTGAAGAGTAACAAACCAAAGAGGTTATGTCAGGGATGTAATATGCTTGCAAATCATGATATCCGTAATTGTCCCGTGAAGAAAAAATAGAAGGATTAAAGGCTTCTTAGTCATTTGTTTTCATTCTACTATCGAGTTTTTTTAGGGACGGTGTTTAATTATTTTTAGTTACTATTATTTTTCTTATTTTATGGAGGATTTTTGGATGTTTACATATTTAGTTTACAGATTGGATATGATATAGTCCGTTGTGATAAATTTTTTTGCATTAAATTAACATCTCATTCAGAGTTTTGAATAGAAAGCAGTGTTATTGCAACTGATGCCTTGTGATATTGGGTGATAATGTATCAGTGTGTTGCATAAAAATGCCTGGTGATATTGGGATCTACTGTTCTTTTGTTACAATTTCACACGTGTAGAAAACCTGTGTTACATTTTGATAATGTGAACAATTGCATTCTTGAAACTGATAATTGTCTCGTCTGACTTGGATATGATTCTGATGTATGTGTTACACTGTGATATTTTTGTTTCAATTCCATATGTACCATGTGACATTGTGTTACATACACTGTGATATATGTGTTACATTGCATTAACCAAAACAGGCTTTGATTTCCCATATGAATCGTCTCTCATTGTGCTAAATTGTGACAATCTAACATCAACTTTTTTATTATGCATACGTAACAAGTGATATTGTTTTCCCAATAGTTAAATATATAAACATGTCAATGTCATAACATGACACCAAATTTGAATCACATGTGTACCCTGTAATTGTGTCCCTAAAAGTGATGCATATAAACAACAAACATCTTTGTACCTAAAAATAAACATGCCAATGTGATAACATGACACCATATTTGAATCACATATGTACCCTGTAAACTGTGTCCCTAATACTACCTAAACACAACAATATGTACCAACCATAACTTGAATATTACTTAAAATATCATAAACCATGTCCAGGCAAAATAGATGCATGTAATGTGCAATTCTAGTTGCAAAACACCAAGAAAAAACAAAAAAAAGTACTATTATAAACAAAATAGTCAAAGTCGCTACTACTTTGTGTCCTAAATGCTAGCTAGTCGTGCTTCCCGGTTGGCTTCTGCAACTTGTAGTAGACGTATTTTCTCTTTCTCATCCAAAGCATTAAACTTTTCACAGTCTGAGATGACAAACGATCATCTTAAGTTGATATCTGAGAGTAAAAGTTTCGTCGTGTATTTGTTTCTCAGCTATTGAAACTGTTTTTCTTGGGTTGGACCTTCATCATCAAGTCCACATTTCCATTTGTAAGGCAACTGTCCCATGTAGCACTCCATATGTCGCATCAAGAACACACCACAATCATGTGAATTCTCCTTTGTGCCCCAGCGTACTGCAATCCTTATCGGGCTTAACACAAACATTTGGTCGTATAGCGGATGTTTTTGCATATGTAAATGTTATAGCATCAAGGTTTGTTGCACAAACAAATCCCCAAGTAGTGTTACAATATAATTAAAATATTCGAAAAGTCATTAACGAAAACATAGGTTTTCTTTTTGATTTCTCACCAGGAGATCAGGTATTTCCTCAAATTTAGCTGGAGTCCCAAGTTTTCTTGTTGGATGTTGTCTATTATCAATATGGATGGACGTTTGAAGTTGAACACCACAACAAAGAAGTGCATATCTATAATGATTGGAAAGAAAACATGCGAAATCGTTGTTTGTACATAACTTCAATATGTAATTAAGATACAAAATTGTTATTTACTAACCAATTACTTACCAAATCAACTCCCTTGAATGCGATCACCTGTGCATCACCTCCAACCGATGTTAATATTTTATCAACAACATTTTTACTTTCATTTCCGGACTTGTGTCATATTTGAGCATTGTAGCCGTCTATTCACAATTACATCATCATTACACCGATGTCTAATTTTATTACATACATTAGCACTAATAAGGTATGGATTGTTGTTGCTCACCATAATTGCTGAGTGAAAGAATAACCTTCGTGGTGATGACTTGTTTCTGAATCACTCTTCATGATTTAGTAATGCTGCCCAACTGTCAATTACATTGCTATAGATCTCTGTCCGAGCACAAAGTGATTCGACTGTGCCTCTCAAAGCAACCGTACCTGTATTGTTCTCAAAGACAGGTTCACTACAATTGTACATTTGCTTAGTCAATAACAAACAATTTTTAAGTTTATATGTATTTGATTATTAATCTAAACGATACATACCAAACTGGTTCTACAGCACCATTTATCCAAGCACATATTTTTTTCTCTGAGCTTGTTTCCAACGTATCAATGTCTACCATTCTCTTCACATAAGGTGATCTTAGTGCTTCCCCTGGCTTAGTTTCTCTCTTCCTAAGTCTCAGTGCATCACATATTGCTTTTACTCGTGAGTTTAAGCTAAACATCCCTTTTTTTCATACGGATAATAGATGAAATAGGTAGAGCGCTAACAGACCTTCTTTCCGGTGAAATTCCAAAATCAATTCCTAAATCAAATTTTGGTATTGCATCCCTATCGATTTTCCTTTTTTTTTTGCAATAATCAATACAACTATTATCAATCGCCATAATAGTTGTAAGGCTGTTCCAGTACGCTTCAGTTTCAAGTGGTACACCTGGTACAAGTTCCAACCTAACAGATTCGTTCGGAGTCAGATCATTATCTGTGATACGAGTGGGTTGATCTTGCTTAGAATCTTTTGTCTTCCTAGGCGTCTCAAAACTATGCTCATTGTTTTGCTCATGAACAAACCCCCCCTGTATCACCATCTTGTGTGTTGAATAGCCTCTGAAGCGCCAGATTAGTGATCGCAAGGATGGATCTGTTGGGTAATCTGCTATGGCCTTTTCAAGAGTTTGTTCCGCGCTTAGTCTTTGACACATTATCAAATTCATCTTTAATTCGATGATTTTGATATACTCCTGTGAATTCAGCATAAACAGAACAAACCAATAGTTACATACCGTATAAATTAGTTTATCCGTGAATACTTGGTTAAATATAAACTATATCAAGTTGTAATACAATTTACTAGCCGTGATCTATTATGCTATATATAATCAACATTTTGATTGTAAATATGTATATCACAGTGACATTAAGTTTACTAATCATGCTACATTGTGTAGTCGGTAATGTAAGACCAAAATTCACTTTGTATGTGAATGTAGCATAAATATAACAGACAATTAACTACAAATAATATATCTTAGATCAATTGGTAAGCCGATTATAACATATGGAATCGTAGGTTATGTGTTAATCCTTGTTAGCTAGGTGTGATACATTATGCTACATATAATCAAGATGACCATAATGTATTTAACTATGTATTACAACATATACAGTTAGTTGGATGAGTGATACATTGTGCTACATATAATAAACTTGTGATCATGCGTGTTATATTAAATTGACATGTCATAAAGTGTGATACATGTACTAAGGTTGTCATTAGGTGCACTGTATGTCACTCATGTGACACTTGTAACACAATTTATCGGTCTACATCAATCGACTTATACGACGAATATTTACCTGCAACTTTGCTTTTGAAGAAACCTTTGATCTTGTGCTTCTCTCAACAAACACATCAATCGTTCTATTTTCATCATCTGGTACATCACCTTGCACAAGAAGTGGCCAGGTTCCAAATCCCCCATCAGTTAGTTCCAAATATTCTCTCCTACGAAGCAACTCCACATTCTAAACACATATTGTCGGCCTTGTCCTTTCCACATCAAACTTCTTGCATTGAGTAATATCAACATACAATAGCTTGTACATTAATAAGAACAAAGATTAGTACATGTTAAATTTTAATAAATAATAGTTACATGGTAGAATATGCGTACCAACAAGAAAGTAACTGGCCCTGAGTAGAAAGTTTCACCGCTGATCTCTCTTCTCCACTGGTCTTTACTCGACATCAAACAACTGAAGACATACTTGCTCCAATCTATTTTTGATATGTCTGTGTCTTGTGTGATATAGCCAAGCACCTCCGAATTACAATATCCACATGAGTTGCACTCGACCATTGTTGGGAACTGAAGAATAACTCAAGTGATTAATGCTGCTAGTTCAGAATTACTACTGCTAGAAGACTCCAAAGTTAATACTGCTGAGTATTACTACTGCTAGTAGAATTAATACTGCTAGTCAAAGTTAGTGCTGCTTGAACAAAGTTAGTACTGCTTAGCTAGTTAGTACTGCTAGTAGTTAATGCTGCCAAGACTTAATGCTGCTTATAAGGTAATGTGAAGATAATGATGAAGAGATCGTGTGTAAAGATAAACAAGGATATTCTGAAGATATTCATGGAAGATATACTGAAGATATTTTATTTATTTGTAATTATATTTTTGTTCAATACATATACAGATTAATAGAAAAACAGAATTTTTAATTCTAAGTTTTTTTTTTTGAGAGAATCAATCTCAAGGCATAGTTCCTAATTCTAGAGAAGTAGAATTCGTCTTGAAAGAGCTTGTTCTTCAAGATTGAGGTTGAGTGTGTAATCTTGTGATTTTAATACAAGTTTGCAAAGTGTTTATTATATACTGTTTGTTTACTGTTCCATTGAATATCAAAGTGTTATTCCGCAACTTCTTTGATATTGTTTCTGAGACTTTATTCTTGTTGAAAATTCGATCCTGACAAGTGGTATCAGAGCCTGTTCTCTCAGAAACATCTATTCATTTATCATGGAAAACTTTGCAGAATCAAACAGTACTCTAGTCTCAAAGGTACCAATGCTCAGACCCAATGAATTCGATACGTGGAAGATCAGAATCAAGCAGTACATACTCCTCACTGACTATTCTATGTGGGATATCATAGAGAATGGTCCTTCTGAAGCAGGTAAGATTGGTGCAGATGGAAAGAGAACTCCACCAAAAACTGATGCAGAAAGAAAGGCTAGACAGACAGAGATGAAAGCCTTGAGCACTTTGCTCTTGGCTATCCCCAATGAATATCAACATCAGTTTTGTAACTGCACTGATGCTGAGATGCTCTGGAATGCTCTAGAGAAGAGATTCTCAGGTACCAAAAGTACCAAGAGAAATCAGAAAGCCATTCTGAAGCAACAATATGAGAACTTTATGTCAACCAAGAATGAGTCCATGACTCAAACTTTTGACAGGTTCAACAAGCTTATTGGTGAACTTGCTACAGTGGGAGTACAAATTGATCAAGATGATCTGAACAGAAAGTTTCTAAGGTCCCTGAGTGATGAATGGACCATGTATACTGTGTCTTTCAGACAGAATGATCAACTGGAAGAAAAGGAACTTGATGATCTATATAATGATCTAAGAGTTTTTGAATCTGAGGTAGAGGCTAAGAAGAGGCCTTCTGGATATGTTCACAATGCTGCACTCCTTTCAGCATCAACTGATTCTACTTCCAACTCTGAATCAGTTAGTGCTGCCAATGGAGCAACTCAAGAGAAAGGCACTGAAACTGTATTTGAAGCCTTTCTAGCAAGTCATGGAAACTCTTCTCTCATTAATGATGACTTGGAACAACTTCATCCAGATGATCTTGAAGAGATGGACATTAAATGGCAGATGGCCATGCTCTCTATGAGAGTCAAGAAGTTCATCAAAAGAACTGGAAGGAACAACTTCTCACAAAGAAGAGAAGATGGAGCAGGTTTTGACAAGACAAAGGTGGAATGCTATAAATGCCATCAGAAAGGACACTTTGCTAGAGAATGCAGAAGTGGAATGCCCCAGAACAATATCCACCAACAAGCTCAATCTGGAAGCTTCAATAGTAACAGAAACTCTGCACAAGCCCTTGTCTCTCAACAAGGCATGGGGTTTGATTGGAGTGATCAAGCTGAAGAGGCCATCCAGAACCAAGCTCTAATGGCAGAGGTGTCTGATCTCCCAACAGAGGTAACTTCCAATCTTTGTTCTCAAAATTACATTAACACTGTTAAGAGGTATAGGGATCACAATCAGAACATGAGTGATAACCTTAAGAGATTGGAAAAGGACATAAAAGATTATGTCAGGATAGTTGAGAGATTTGAAGAGCAAATTAAGGGTTTTCAAGCCAATGAGCTTCAACACTCTTATGACACAAACTACTGGAAGTGGGAGAAGAATGACTTAGAACTTCAACTGACCAGATCCAAAGAAGAGAGTGAAAAGCTAAGAGTAGAACTAGCTAAAGTCAAGCTAGATGTAGAAAAGTTTTCCAATGCCTCTAAAGCTATGGATTCTTTACTACAATCTCAGATTCATGATAAACTGAGAAGAGGAATAGGGTACAATACCACACCACCACCCTATAACAACAACTACATCCCTCCTAGTTCAGATTTGTTAGAAACAAAGGATAGGAAGGACCTACCTAAGGGAGCCACTGAGATAGATCCCTTAGATGAAGTAGTTGTTAAGGATAAAACTGAGAAAGAAGTTGTCAAGGATAAAGACAACACTGTGAGTGGTGAGATTCCTATAGAAAACCACATAATCACCAATGAGGGATGTGGAAAGCATTGGATCAAGTCCAATGAGATAGAGAAGACTGAGGGAAAGAACAAGAAGGTTTATTATAAGCAGACCACTGTTGTGAACCCTATCCCTTGCAAGCAGTGTGCATGCAATACTTCTAAGCCCCAAAAACATGATAAACCAAGGGGAAATCAAAGAAACTGGAACAACCAATGGGCACAAAAACAAGGCATTGATCTAAGTAAAATCAATAGACCAAAGCCTTGTTTCATATGTGGAAAGTTAAACCATTTGGCTAAGTACTGTTACTTTAACCCTATTAACCAACATATGAACTTTCAAAGTTTTGTGCAAAAATCTGTTGGTTATAGGAAGGCTGGAAAGAAACATGTGATGAAGAAACCTGTTGAAAACAAAGGCCCCATGAAGAAAAAGGTTTTGAATGAAAGTATTAAAATGTGGGTGCCTAAAAGCAATAAAACTGTTAGTGCTGCTGACAGAGATAGTGCTGCTAGAAGCATTACTGCTGCTACCAGTGTTAGTACTGCTGAAAATTTTAATGCTGATAATACTGTTAGTACTTCCTCAAAGATGAATACTGCTAACACAGTTACTGCTGCTAAAACAGGTACTACTTCTAATAAGGTTAGTACTGCTAAGCATCCAAGTGCTGCTAATGCAGTTAGTACTTCTAAAACCAGTACTACTTCTAGCAAATGTGTTTCCAAGCCTATCATTGTGACAAAGTACTCCAGAAATGAGGAGTCAAAATTTAAAAATCTTGTCAAGAAAGAATGCAAGTATTTTGATGAGAAAGGGGTACCCAAGACCACTTTGGCTTGGGTTCCTATTTCAAACTAACTGATTTATCTTATGTGCAGGGCAACCAACAGCTCAAGGGAAAGAGCATTTGGCATGTTGATAGTGGTTGCTCTAGGCACATGACAGGCAACATGTCATGCCTTCAGAATTTCAAGCATATCAATGGAGGACATGTTGCTTTTGGAAATGATCTTACTGGTGGTAAAATAAGTGGCAAAGGTAATGTCACAAAAGGTAAGATGACATTTGAGGATGTCTACTATGTTGATCAATTGAAGTACAACCTGTTAAGTGTATCATAGGTTTGTGACAAACAACATAGCATATTATTTACTAACACAGAGTGTATGATCCTTGCTCCAGAGTTTAAGGTAGTTGATGAAAGCATGATACTACTTAGAACTCCAAGAAAGGACAATGTTTATTGTCTAGATATGGACAATGTTGATAGTGATTCATCCCTGAACTATCTTGTTTCAAAAGCTTCTGTGGATGAATCCTCTCTATGGCACAGAAGGATGTGTCACATGAATTTCAAGACTATGAACAAACTTGTTAAAAACAACCTTGTAAGAGGTTTACCTTCAAAAGTCTTTTCATGTGATGATCATTGTGTTGCTTGTCTTAAAGGCAAACAGCATAAAACCTCTCATAAGACCAAAGAGTTAAATTCTATTTCTTCTTGTCTCCAGTTATTGCATATGGATCTGTTTGGTCCTACAAATGTTATGAGTATAGGCAAGAAATCTTATTGCTTGGTTATTGTTGATGATTACTCCAGATTTACTTGGGTATATTTTCTAAGAACTAAGGATGAGACAAGTGGACTGATCAAATCCTTTATCCTAAAAATTGAAAACCAAACTAATCAAAAAGTAAAAGTCATTAGATCAGATAATGGGACTGAATTTAAAAATCTTGATCTAAACACCTTTTGTGAAGAGAAAGGAATTGAGAGACAATATAGTGCCCCTAGGACTCCTCAACAGAATGGAGTTGCTGAGAGGAGAAATAGGACACTAATAGAGGCTGCTAGATCTCTGTTGGCTGATTCAAAATTGCCAATTACCTTCTGGGCTGAAGCAGCTAATACTGCTTGTTATGTCCAAAACAGAGTTCTAGTAGTCAAGCCAAAGAACAAGACCCCATATGAGCTTTTAAATAAAAGAAAACCATTTATTGGATTTTTCAAACCTTTTGGGTGTCCTTGTACTATTCTCAATACCAAATCTCACTTAGGTAAGTTTGATAGCAAAGCAGATGATGGATTTCTTGTTGGTTACTCATCTCAGAGTAAGGCTTACAGAGTCTTTAACTCTTCTTCTAGAATAATTGAAGAAAGTGACAATGTCAAATGCAATGAGAACACACCAAATCCAATTGGGTCTGGTCCTCAGTGGCTATTTGACATTGATTCACTAACTAACTCTTTTGGTGTCAGTAGTGATGATTATGCAGGATTAGGGAGTGGAGGATCAGGAACTACACAAGTTCAAGACAGTTTATCTCAATCTGTGATCTTTCCCATACCCACAGTGGATCCTGTTGAAGACTGTGAAAAGGAACCATCTACTGAACCAAGTCAGAGTGAAGAAGAAAGTAGAGATGAGGAGACTCAAGTCAATAAGGAATCAGAAGTAGCTGCTGAAAACACCTCAGTTGAGTTGAATGACTCAAATCTAGAGGTGGTACTTAATGAAGAACCTAATCATCACACCAAAATTCAAAAGAATCATCCTCCACAACTGGTAATAGGAGATATATCCTCTCCTATGATGACTAGAAATCAAAGCAGGCTGCAAGAATTGCAAGATCAACAGCATACAGTGCTTTCTTGCTTTTTATCCCAGCTTGAGCCTAAGAAGGCACATGATGCTATGAAAGAATCCAGTTGGATAGAAGCAATGCAAGAAGAACTACTGCAATTCAAGCTGCAAGATGTTTGGGATCTGGTAGACCTTCCTAAAGGCCAAAGAGCAATAGGAACAAAATGGGTCTTCAGGAATAAGAGAGATGAAAGAGGAATTGTGATAAGGAACAAAGCAAGGCTGGTGGCTCAAGGGTATACACAAGAAGAGGGAATAGACTATGATGAAGTATTTGCACCTGTGGCCAGGATAGAAGCAATTAGATTATTCCTGTCTTATGCTTCTTATATGAAATTCAAAGTCTATCAAATGGATGTGAAAAATGCATTTCTTTATGGCTCAATTGAAGAAGAAGTATACGTCTGTCAACCACCAGGGTTTGAAAACCCAAGCTATCCAGACAGGGTATACAAATTGAAGAAAGCACTTTATGGATTGCATCAAGCTCCAAGAGCATGGTATGACACTCTGTCATCCTATCTCTTGGAAAATGGCTTTGAAAGAGGAGTCATTGATAAGACTTTATTCATCAAGAGAAAGAAGAAGGATATCTTGCTGGTCCAAATCTATGTTGATGATATCATCTTTGGATCTACAAGAGACAACATGTGCAAGGAGTTTGAGGATCTAATGCATCAAAGGTTCAAAATGAGTTCCATGGGGGAACTTACTTTTTTCCTTGGACTCCAAGTTCAACAGAAGTCAGATGGAATCTTTATCTGTCAGTCCAAGTATGTGCAGGATATTTTAATCAAGTTTGGTTTCTAAGATTCAAAACCTGCTAGCACACCTATGGAGACACACAAGCAGATAACAGCAGATCTTGAGGGGGAGGATATGGATGTTCATCACTATAGATCCATGATTGGCTCTCTCATGTATCTTACCGCATCTAGACCTGATATAATGTTTCCAGTCTGTGTATGTGCAAGATTCCAAGTTAGGCCAAAGCAATCTCACAATCAAGCTGTTAAGAGGATATTCAGATATCTCAAAGGGCAACCCAGATTGGGACTTTGGTATTCTCATGACTTATCCTTTGACCTACTTGCATACTCAGATAGTGATCTAGGTGGAGCAAACTTGGACAGAAAATCTACTTCTGGAGGATGTCAGTTTTTGGGTGCAAGACTAGTGTCTTGGCAGTGCAAGAAACAAACCACAGTGTCCACATCTACAACAGAGGCAGAGTACATAGCAGCTGCAAGTTGCTGTTCTCAAGTCTTATGGATTCAAAATCAAATGCTGGACTATGGGGTAACCTTTCTACACACTCCAATTTTTATTGATAACAGCAGTGCTATTAGCATTGTGAATAATCCTGTCAAGCACTCAAAGACAAAGCACATTGAAATCAGGTATCACTTCATAAGAGACTATAATGAAAAGAAACTTATTCAAGTTGTAAAGGTTCATACTGACAACCAGTTTGCTGATCTATTCACCAAAGCCTTTGATGTGGGTAGATTCACTTTCTTGGTAACAAGTGTGGGAATGATCAACTCTGAATAAACTCCTTCTCAAAAAGTGGTTCAATACCTGTATATTATGTATTCTTGGTGGTCCTAATCTTTCTTTTCAGGGAATTCCTAGCAGTCCTCAGTTCATCATAATTTGAAAAGAGTAAGCATTGTTAATACTGCCAGTGCATTGTTAATACTTCTAGTGCACAGTTAATACTGCTTTCAGTTAATACTGCTTTCAGTTAATACTGCTTTCAGTTAATACTGCTTTCAGTTAATACTGCTTTCAGTTAATACTGCTTTCAGTTAATACTGCTCTCAGTTAATACTGCTCTAGGTTAATACTGCTTATGTCCCGAATACTATAAATACTCTTTGCCCGCCTAAACGTTCATAACGACTCTTTGCATACTGTTCACTTGCGCTCTAAACCCTTTCTCTCTCAAAGTTTTCAAGCAAGAACCTTCAAGCTCAATGGCATCCATGGCGTTCATAGACGAGCACAATGAAATCGCGATGCTCCGAAAGCCAAAACAAGCTGAAGGTTTTCACCAGATAGTCGACTTTCTGAAGTCAAGCCATATTGCCCATGCTCTCACTCTATCTCCTACCATCTTCATAGAGCATCAGAGGCAATTCTGGGCAAATGCCACCATTGTTACTGAGAATGGTGTGCAAATGATCAAAACAAGGGTGTGTGACAAACCCTTAACAGTTACTGAAGAGGTACTTCGCATCAGTCTACGTCTAGACGATGCCTCTGGTATAACTTCTATCTCTAATGATGAACTGTTTTCTACTCTTACAAGAATGGGGTATGGAGGCCCATTGGGTGTGTTCAAGTTCTCAAAAGCCAAATTTTCACCCCAATGGCGTTTCTTTGTCCATACTCTTATGCACTGTATATCTAAAAAGACCACTGGATAGAGTGAGTTCAGTAGCACCATTGCTTATGCTTTGGTATGCTTAGCCACTGCCAGAAAGTATAATTTTTCAAAAATGATTTTTAATGATCTTGTCTCAAACCTGGGAAGTAAAAAGAGATTTTATATGTACCCCAGGTTTGTCCAAGAAGTTATTAACCATGAATTGATGGATATACCTCATTTTGATGGGGTATATGTACCCAAAATTCCCAAAGGTAAGGTCTTTTCAAACATGAAAAGATCTCCTCTGGACTCGGAAGGAGTTGACACCCCAATGTTCTCTACAATGATGGTGGTGTCCCAAACTGATGAAGGTATGGCAGCAGGGTCAAGGCCCCCATTAGACCAACCCACTGCTAGCCAATCCCAATCTTCCCACTCTACATCACTTCCCCAGTCTCTTCTTGATAAACCTACTTCACCAATAACCCATACTTACAAAAGGAAACAGGTAAAGAAGGCTCCTTCCCTTCTTGTACCATTGACCCCTAAGCCTTTAAGCCCTCTAAGGGAGGATTCTCCCTTAGAGAATATCTACAGGGAACCCACAAGGGTGTCTCCCAACCCAAAGGAGGTGCTCTCTGAGGAGGAGGAAGAGAATATGGGAGAGAAGGCTGCCACTACTCCTGCTAGCTCAGAGGAGGTCAGTGGTAACATACATAAGACCTTCCCCATGGCAACTTTGAATGAGAAATCATTCAAAGGTCCCTGGTGCCAAGAAACCAAGGGGGTGGATAGTTCTTCTGCTAGGCAGAAGACTTCCACTACAAAAAGATCCAATGATCCTTCAAAAGAGGGTAACACTTCTGGAGAGGGTGAGGACAGATATTCTTACTATGAATTGATGGAAACAATGAGCAACATCAACCAAGATGTTCTCAAACAAGGGAAATAAATTGAAGAGATGAAGCTGGTAATCCTGTCACAACAAGTGCAAATTACCAAACTCAAGAAATTGGTGATGAAGCTAGTCCACAAGAAGAAGAAAAGACAATTTGTGCTAAGGAGAAGGAAATCAGGGGATGATGCTCCCAAAAAGGGGGAGTTTAACATGGAAGAAGTCTCAGATAAGGGGGAGCTTGATGGAGAAAAACATGATGTTGAGGGGGAGCAAGAAGCAGAAACAGAAATAGAAACACAAGAAGCAACAGTAACAACAGAGCAAGCAGTAGAAACCATTAATACTGCTAGTTCAAGTAAAGCAGCAGAAATGGTTAATACTGCTGAAATTAAACAAGCAGCAGAAACAGTGAAAGAAGTATTAACAGATCTTGAGATTGCAGAAACCTTACTGAAAGCCAAACATGATACTTCCAAGGTCACTTCAAAGACCAAAGGAGTAGTCATCAAAGAACAAGGTGAAGTGATCAAGAAAGATAACAGTAAGAAGGTAATGAACAAAGACAAAGGAAAAGCAAAGATGGTGGAATCTGATCAACCAGTCAAAAAGCAAAGGTTGGTTGAATCAGATGAAGCCTTGGCCAAGAAGATGCAGGCTGATATTGAAAAGGAAGAAAGAGTTCAGGTTGAAAAGGACAGGGAGATGGCAAAGGCTCTAGCTGCTGAACTGAATGAAGCCTATCAACAAAGCCTGACAACTGAACTTGCACAGAAGAAAGCAGCATCTTTGAAGAAATCTGTGGTGATAAAAACAACTGCAAAGAAGAGACAACCCTCAAAGACTTTCCTTGGTACTCAAGAGAGAAACAAGATGATAATTTTTCTCAAGGGTGCTATAGGAGTCGGAAAGGAGATGTTCTCTAAGATGACATTTGAGCAGATCAAGGAGCTGTACAATTCTGAAATGACTAAGCTTCAAGGAAATGAAACTGCCAGGGTGGAGATGGAGAAGAGAATGAAAGAAAACAATGATTTCATGATAGAAAAACCTTTTCCAGATGAGCAAGAAACACCACCAAAGAAAGAAGCCACTCTAGGTGAAAGTCTAAGGACTTTAAAGAGAACCAAGATGATGGCAAGGAGAAAGTTAACCAAGAAGCCTAGAATAGCTGAAGGAGAGGCTGAGAAGGTTGCTGAAGAAGAAGGGGCATCTGAGTCATCTGAAAAGAAGGAATCTTCAAGTACTGATGATTTAAAGATGTACATGGTAGTGATGAACAAAGTTCCTGAACCAATTTCAGCAGAACCTGTCGGTATAAAGCCTCCTGAAGTTATTCACTGGGATACACTGACAGTGGATGGAAAGGAGTATATCAGACTCAAGAGGAAGGATGATAAGTATGAGGTATTCAACACTTGGGCCAAGATTGTCAGAACATGCTCTAGGTCTGATATAGAAGAAATGTTTGAAATAGGGATGAAGTTGTATGCAGATTAGTTAAAAGCTCCAGGGATTTCAATTACAAAACTGGTGATGGAGTATCTGTGTATGATGTTCAAACCTGAAGAAGTGGAGCATGTCATAAGAAATGTGTTTCAAGCAGTCACAAATTGGACTCTATATGAAAAGTGGAGTATATGCAGTGACTTTGGATAGAAATCACATAGAATATTTCCTAGTGGATAGAGTATACAATCACAGCAGACTTAAGCTTCATGCAATGCTGAAGAAGAAGCTTGGATGTGTTGTAAACTCAGAAATGGCCAAATATCTGATTCAGAGAATGATCAATCAAAGTTTGGGGATAAATGTTGATACAGGGATCTGAAGAATGATATTTTGGGAGCATCTGAAGAACTTGACTTCTCTTCCTAAAAGTCAAGTTAGGGGGAGATTGTTGGGAACTGAAGAATAACTCAAGTGATTAATGCTGCTAGTTCAGAATTACTACTGCTAGAAGACTCCAAAGTTAATACTGCTGAGTATTACTACTGCTAGTAGAATTAATACTGCTAGTCAAAGTTAGTGCTGCTTGAACAAAGTTAGTACTGCTTAGCTAGTTAGTACTGCTAGTAGTTAATGCTGCCAAGACTTAATGCTGCTTATAAGGTAATGTGAAGATAATGATGAAGAGATCGTGTGTAAAGATAAACAAGGATATTCTGAAGATATTCATGGAAGATATACTGAAGATATTTTATTTATTTGTAATTATCTTTTTGTTCAATACATATACAGATTAATAGAAAAACAGAATTTTTAATTCTAAGTTTTTTTTTTTGAGAGAGAATCAATCTCAAGGCATAGTTCCTAATTCTAGAGAAGTAGAATTCATCTTGAAAGAGCTTGTTCTTCAAGATTGAGGTTGAGTGTGTAATCTTGTGATTTTAATACAAGTTTGCAAAGTGTTTATTATATACTGTTTGTTTACTGTTCCATTGAATATCAAAGTGTTATTCCGCAACTTCTTTGATATTGTTTCTGAGACTTTATTCTTGTTGAAAATTCGATCCTGACAACCATTGTGGAAAGAAACAACACCAGGAAATTAAGTTTGAATTTCAAATCCGAAGTTTCAGTACTTTCTACCTTCTTCATTACATCGGATATACAAACCTTCTTTTCCTGAAAATTGCCCCCTCCCAGAGGCCCTGACACTTTTTGCACTTGGAACCTGATCTGTGGTTTGTAAATCTATTCCACCTATTGGTGTCCCTAACATATCATGTACCATTTGGGTAGTCAACTTTATGGTTCCTTGGTCCAGTCGAAGCTCCATTGCCTGTGTGTCAAGCTTGTCCACAAGGTAGAAGGCTAAATTGGATACAATATGATTCGTCTTCATTTTTAACAAGTCCCCAAACTCCATTTCTTGCACACCCTTTTTCTGATCATCACTTAGACTTTTAATCGCCCGGTGAAGGGGTTTTGGTGTAGTGCGAACTCTCAAAGTTGGAATCTTATTTGACTTCTTGTTCTTAATACTGTTGACAACATCCTTCTTTGCGAGCTTCTTTTTAATTGAGTTATCATCCACCATCTTCGTCTTTACAGTTGTTGCTTTTGATCTAGATGGTGTATCACTGCATTCAGCCGGTCTTGTGTCTAATCCTTTTCCCTGTTTTGTCTTTTTGGACCTCCTTTGAACTATGGTATTTCTTGTTTTGCTTCTTTTCCTTGTATACTCCACTACAAATGCACCATCATGTGTCTCTGGACTGGTAACCCTCACAGTTGACTTGGAACTTTTGTTCTTAACCGACGATTTGGAGCTCTTCCTTTTATCTGTTGACTTGGTAATTTTATCGTTCACGGGGTTTTTTCTTTTTGCATCATGAGTAACCGATGGTAGGATCACTCTTACTCCTGATGAAGTTGTAACCATCTTTGGTTTACCTGCATTGTATCACATAAGATATAGTTATCGTTGTACAATTCATTCTGTAGCGTGTAACGGTAGCTATACATAGAAATCATGTAACTAGTTTCCTACATTGAATGTACACACGTGAACCTTCCTTATCTGTTGGTTTTCTGGCCATGACATTGGATACTGCAGTTGTTTTGGGTCTTTTATTTTTTTCTTGAACTTCTTGTCGGTTAACAGAAGTGTCTACCGAACATGGTGGTCCTGATATAACACACCGCTTTTTCTTGTTCTTTGCTACAACTGATTGTTTAACAATCAAGTCAAAAAATCTATTCCATATATTTGTAAATCATATTTTGATATACACATTGTAGCACATTTAATAAACATATTATACACCACAATTTTCCAAAGTTATAATGTAATAGCAGCTGTTTTTTTGATACACAGTTTATGTATCACAATATATCAAAGAATTATTGATGAACGAATATAAGGTCATATTGATTACCACATATCTCTATCAAAGAAGACTGCTATAGTAATGCTTTAACCATTGCTAATATACAAAATAAGAATCCAAAAAACAGGGAAATTATATCTAGTAGGAGGCTAGAAATCCAACTGTGAAGCATCTGCTCATAATGTATCACATAACTTAAAGTGATAATGTAGATGCTTCAATTATTTAAACTAGTTACAGATCAATGAAAAGTGATAGTTACTCAAATTACAAAGTTGTTAGGTGCCAAGTGCTTTTAGCTGTGGTTTTCTTTATGTTTATGAGCTTAGAATCAGAGTAGTCCATCTTCTGAAAGAGAATCATATAACTTGATGGTGTTATGAACATGTGTATGCATTGCAGACTGTTATGCAGTGATAAAATTGTCGTCTATAATGCCATTTCTTGGTTCACTATCGTGTTTGCATTGAGATGCCGCAATATACTCTTTTCCATAACTTCTCATTCCAGACCAACCCACCAAAATGCAAATACGAATCAGAATTGTTGCAATATCACAAAGATTATAGAAATACACTCTTTACCCAAATAAAAATGCATGTTGATTTTTCAAACAATCATTATTTATGTGAAATTGTTCATCTTTTAGGGCCATAAAAGTTATGTACCCAATATGATTAGTGATGCTTCTAAAGCTGATATAGGTGTACTCGTAGGAGGCAAGAAGTCCAACTGTGAAGCATCAGATCATGATGTATCATATCGCGATATAAACACATATAGAAACCAATATAGAAACATGGAGGAAGACCATTTTGATAGTTCGATCAATCGAAACTCCAAAACTCCAACTAACCAGAAAAAAACAGGAAAATGTATATATAGAAGATCAAATCCAAAATCCAGAAACGTAACACGTATTTTTTGAAAGACGATCATACTGTAACACCTTTTGTTTCAAGATAATCATAATGTAACACACTTTGGTTCATCGTAAATGTGTAACACGTTTTTTTCAATATGATCATAATGTAACACACGTTTTTGCAAGCAGGTCATAATGTACCACATAACAAACAAATAAGTTAAGGGTTCAACGATTCATAATCAGTAACGTGCAAATCAAATTTCAAAATCTAGAATTAAAATCGTTAGAACAATACACAATAACAAAATGGATGAATCACATTTAAAACCCTAATCTCGGGAAATCGCACCTGCTGTATCGTCTGGTGTGCCTTCACCTTCACCAACAGAATCATTGTCAATGGTGTCATCGGCGTAATTAGAAACCTTGGAAGACCTCTTATTCTTAATCCGATTTCTTCTTCTTCTTGTTTTGCCATTCGACATAAAAATAGTTATAATGTGATTCAAAGTATCCAAAACTTTACGTGATACACAATGTAATCAAAACACTTTCGTGATACAGTCTGTAACAAAAAAACTTACCTCCTTCGTTATTGTCGTCCATATCGCCGAAACCAGGGTTTCTTGCCCCTGGTAAAACCCTTTGGAGATCCCAAAACCTTTTACAGAATTCTTCTGTTAAAACCCTTTTCTAGAACCCCTTTTTAATCGATGATACACCATGTGATCCTTTACCCTTTTCAATCGATGATACACAATGTGATCCTTTCCCCTTTTCAATCGATTCTCTCCATCTAAAACTAGGCTAGAAGCATTGTTGATTGTTTGTGATATACAGTGTAGGCGTATTTTTGTAATCGGATTGATATGTTTCAATATTTGGAGGTTATCACATATGATTCACTGCCTAAATTATCGGTTGGCGCCTAAATGAGATAACGCTAAATTTCAATGTTTTTTTTTGACAATTTTACTCCCTTTTCCTAATTTAGTGGCATAAAATCCTTTTTTAAGTAATATTTCTATTAGTTATTTTAAACCCTTGATTAATTAAATGGATGAATGAGATTGGATCTCATAGTTACCACAAAATACTAGGGTCTCCCATGAAAGGCCCCCTTTGTGTGTGTGTGTGTGTGTGTGTGTGTGTGTGTGTGTGTGTATATATAGACTTAGGTTCATTTGAGAAATAATAAATGTATGAGAAATAGAGAAGTAATCCTAGCCTTTCATACGGTCAAGATCGGATTTGACTGATCAAATATTGCAGCTTTGACTGGTCAACAATTGCGGCTTTAACTGGTCAAAAGTTGCGGCTATTTCAAAAATAGAAGGATAGGTTCGTAATTTTTACAAATACACGGGACAAGTTAATATATGAACCTGTATGATTCACATATGAACTATATGTTCATATGTTAATCGGTGTAATTCACATATGAACTTTTTAACTGATTGATATATGAACTTTTGTGATTCATATATGAACTAATTAACTAATTCACATATGAACTAATTAACTGTAGGTTCATATGTGAAGCAGTTGAACTAATTAACAGACTAACATATAAACCTTTATGATTCACATATGAACTAATTAACTGATTCTCATATGAACTGTTTAACTGATTCACCTATGAATGTATAGTTCATATGTGAATCACATAGTGTTGGATCCCGGTTTTAGTCAACAATGATATAACAAAACCAAATATGCAAGAACAGATGATGTGCGGAAGCGTTTTAGTGCATAAAATGGTTTGAACTATTTCGTAGAATAACACACAAGTAATAAAGACAACAGGAACAATACGAATGATTCACTCAACAAAGTATCTTCATTAACTTTCTGAATACACCAAGAACATACTTAACTATGTGAAAATTCTCTCTACAATTCTCTCTCACTAGAATTCAGGCGTGTGTGATTTTGTGTGCTACGTTCCCAACAATGGCAGGAGGTGCTCCCTACATATACAGATTGTCGAGCACAGAAATAGTACAATACAAAGGTTGTCACCCATAAAAGGAATGACACCTAGAAAGTAATCCATCGTGGGTGTACTATTTGATCTTCAGAATCTTTGTATAGCAGGGGCACGCGAGAGGCACATGATCGTTTGTCTTCATGAAATTCACAAGTCTTCTACTCCAAGAGGTTGCCTGCATAGAGGCTCTGTGAAGGTTCATAGAGGCTCTGTGAAGGATCATAGAGGCTCTATAGTCTGAGGTTGATCTTCTGGTTAAGTCCTTCTCGAGTAGAAGTTGACAGAGGCTCTGATCTGTGCTGCTTGAGAGTCTTGGTGTATAAGGCAGAGGTATTCTACAATTCTGATACTTAGCTTATTTATCAATACTTTTAATACTATTCTATTGGAGCTAACAATCTCCCCCTAAGTATTGAAAACATAATTTTACCGAAGTACTTCTAACTAGAAAGCAAGAGATGTTAATGAACCTCTGTAAAAAAGTAATTTCATTTCATAAAGATCAATACAAGTACATAATACAAATGAAACTACTTAGGGAAATCATCTATCGGTTTTGTAAAGCTATCAGCTAATGTTCTGCGCATAGACATGATGAGATTCCTAAACTTCAACTGAGCGTCAATGTCATAAATCATCTTCTCTGCAGTCCCCCTTTGTACTCTCTCTGTCCCCACTCTGTGGCTTATGGTTTTCCTTAATTTCAGCAGAGTGTCGTTCGAGTACTTGTTGCATTGACTAGGCTTGAATATCTTCTTTTGTCCATCATCGTCTTTGTACACGAAGCCATTCACGGGCTCTACGATCAAGGAGTTGCTTGGAATGGTTTTTATGCCAGGGATCAGGTCATCTGGGGCTGTGACTGATAGCTTGTCAATTCCCAGTTCCAGAGCTATCTGGAAGTTAACTTTGCTATAGTACTTGACGTGTTCGCGCATAACCTAATTGATGCACCCGTTGGCTATTGTGAACTCCTTTCTCTGGTCTAGCCTATGTTCTGTGAAAGCATGGAGTTAGGGCAAGTCATAAGGGCAGAGGTTGACCAAGTCTGCATCTGAGAAGACATACTTCTTCCCATCCTTCCTCTGTACATGATACTTAGCATACATTACTGTTTATTGGCAAAGGACTGCAAAGTAATGCCTAAAATTGTTTCAATGTCGTACTCTGAGAAGACCTTGCTCTTTTCTTGAGCTGTTCTCCAGAACCTCCTTCTGACCTCCTATTTCATTAATGGATGGATGTTTGGCTCTATGAATATTGCCTCATCTTCTGCGCTATACAAGAATTTATAAATGTTCTCGTGGAAGGTGAGTTCTTTTGGTGGGGGTCTGGGGATTGGAATCCTTATTGCATCCATAGATGGAACTATCTCCTTTACTCGATCATCTGTGGACTTCATTGGCTCTGTTGTTTCAGCTGCAATAGAGGGCTTCTTCATTTTAGGTTCAAAGGTTGAGGCTTTGGTCTTCTGCTTAGGTTTCTCTATGGGCATCAACAGTACATTTCCTCTCTAGTGTTGACAGGTTCGAGTGTCGAGTACTGAACTTGATGTGCAGAGGCTTCTGATATTATCTACGGACTTGTTGAATTTACAAACTTGGCCAGATCCTCTGCGATGAATTCTAACCCCAAATGGACTAT
Organism: Arctium minus; assembly: GCA_954870635.1. Taxonomy (NCBI): domain Eukaryota; kingdom Viridiplantae; phylum Streptophyta; class Magnoliopsida; order Asterales; family Asteraceae; genus Arctium; species Arctium minus. Next base: position 35,993,151 of record OX941087.1, on the reverse strand, counting down.
GGGCTTTGGCATGGGCTCTGCAGGAATGCTAATAGTAAGGATGATCATTGAAGTTTGAGTTGCAGTGGTGCAAGATGTCTTCTTCTGCGAGGTGCCCTTTGAGCTCTGCGGTACAACAGTAAGGGGAGTTGTTGAGATTGGTTGAGTTGCAATGGTTGGCAGCTTCTCCCTCTCATGACGACCCGAAGGTCCAGATCCATGTGACCCTTGATCATCATGCTTCCTCCTTTGTTGGTTTGCCTCTAGTTGGCAAGAATAGGGTGCCTTCCTTTTCTTTTGGCCGACTGGTTTCATGTTGGACTTTAAGAATTTTTCGATCATTGATACAATGTCCCCTGCAGCCATTGTGGCCTTATTTATCTCGTAGTCTGTGATATACTTCATCAGAGCTACGCATTTCTTCACTGAAGTTGCTGAAGAATTGGCCTTGGAGGTAATTTCTCTTCGATTCGGTGTACTTGAGTCAGCAGATCCTTCCCCATTTTGTGCATCTCGGCCTTGGTGACAAGTTTCGAGGGAATGCTCAGGTCTTTCTGCGGTCGGGAAGAGGTTGTGACTGGGACCATGGTACTTGTTAATGCATAAATGTTGGATCCAAGATCATTTAGTTTGAAAGTCAAAGGCTTAAGTCAAAGTCTTCAATTGCAAAGTCGAAGTCAAAGTTATTAAAAAGAAAATTCAAAGTACAAGTCAACTTGCTAGTTAGTTGTTAGTTAGTAGTTGTGTTTTGTCTTTGAATTTGTCGAGAGTATAAATAGGTTTTTCGTTTGTATAATCATTAGACATAATTAGAGAGAGAAATATTGTACATCGAGAGAAATTGTAATATGTTGAATTGATGATAAATTGAAATGGCATTTGCATCGATTTCTTGTTATTCATCTTGATTTGCACATAGTTTGGGACTGTCAATTGGTATAAGAGCAAGCAAATCAATCATAATTTTTCAAAAATCTGAATTTTTGGCCGATTGTTCAAGAACTTGCAGATCACTGTTTAAGATTCAAATTTCTTGTTTTTCTGTTGTTTTGGAGTTGTAATTGCTTGTATTGTAATCGATTTGTGATATAGAACGAGTTTGATTGAGTTTGTGGTTCGAAAGTTTTCACGTACTGTGTTCTTAATAGATTTTGTAATTTTTCTTATTTTGGTTGTAATCAAGTGTTTGTCATCTGTTCGATTTGTGTTTGTGGACAAATTGCTGAAGTTTCATGGACTGATTCTAAGTTTAGGATCGATTTTGGATTGCTTTGGTGTTTCCGAAGTCGACATCTGAAGAGCTCGCAAGATCTTCAGAATTCGCAAGCTTCAAATCTGAAGAACTCGCAGAGCTCAAGTTTGGATTTGGTGTGAATTTTTGTTAAGTATAGAACTCGCAGGATTTTGTGTACGAAAAGTGCAAGAATTCGCAAGTACTTGTGTACGATTTCTTGAAGAAGTCGCAGAGCTAAGTGTTGTTGAAAAGTTCAAAGTCTAGAAGTCGCAGAAGACTATGTGCGAAAATCAAGAATTCACACTCTATTACGTACGAAAAGTTACTGTTCATTCGGATAAGGAAAGAACACGCACGCCTCTTTGTGCGAATTCCTTAAGAACTCGCAAGACATAGCATATGAGAAGTCCCTGAGAAAAGTGTTTTTGTGAATTTTTCTAAGTATAGAATTCTCAAAACATTTAGCAAAAAGTTTGTCTGAAGTGTTGGATCTTCTCTAAGGTGAGGCTTGCGACAAGTGAGAACTCGCACATCTCAACCTGGGAGAAGTGCACAATTCACAGGCTTTAGCTTGTGACAAGTAAGAATTCGCAAGCCTCAACCTGAAAATTCCTCATTTTGTTGTTGTTAGCCTTTGCGACAAGTTGGGTGCTCAGTGCTTTGCGAAAAGTGTATTCTTTGGTCTGCGGGAAGTGACTTTCAGTGTTATACGAGTTTCATACTTGGCCAAATTTTGGACTTTTTTCATAATTTTGAATTTTTCAAAATTTTTTTGTTTAAAGATCAGTGCATTTATCAAGATGACTTCAAGAGATGCTTTATCTATCAGAACTGATGTCAAACCACCTGTACTATTCAAGGGAGAATATGAGCAGTGGAAAGACAGGTTTCTAGATTTTATTGACAGACATGCAAATGGAGAGAACATAAAGATTTCTATAGAAGAAGGGCCAATGATTCCTATCACTACTCAAATTCCAGATGATGAGTCATCAAACAGTGACGATGGAAATGAACCAAGGGTACAAAAGACAAGATAAGTTCCACTTGATATCTCCAAATACAGTGATGAGCTGAAATAGATACAAGGCTGGCAAACAAGCTAGATCTTTACTTCTTCAAAGCATACCAAATGAGATATATATCAAGATAGATAGCTACAAGGCAACAACGAAGAAAATGTGGGATCAGTTGGAAAATATGATGATAGGTTCTAAAATTGGAAATCAGATGAAAGTAGCTAACTGCATAAAAAACTACGAAGAAATCAAAGCCAAGGATGGGGAAAGGTTAGAGGAGACATATGAGGTATTTGTGTCTTTGCTAAATGAGTTGGCTAAGAATAAAGTCAAGAAGAAGCAGATTGAGAACATCGTAATGTTTTTGAGCATTCTTTAGCCAGAGTGGAAGAAGCACACTAGGAGAATGAAACAGATGAAAGATCTCAGTGATATTCTCTTGTATGAAGTGTATGAGACACTAAGACAGAACGAGGAGGAAGTAGAAGAGAAAAGAGGAGAGAAGAAAAAGAATGAAAAGCCAGTAGTTGATCCTGTTGCTCTTGTGGTTGACAAGAAGAAAGAAAAGAAGAAGAAAGATAAGAAGAAAAAGAAAGTTGTGGTATCTAGTTCTAATGGTACTAACAGTAATGATTCCGATTCTGATGATGGTGAAAGTCTTAAGCAAGCCATGATATTGCTAACCCTAGCCTTCCAGAAGAAATTTTATAAGAAGTCGGATTCTAACAACCAGATGTATTCATCGGGGTCAAGGAATTATGAACACAAGGAAAGGATTGAAGGCAGGAAATATGAAGAAAGGAAGTTTGATGGTAAAAGGTACGAGGAGAGAAAGCCGAATGAGAAGAAGTATATCAACAGTTATGAGTCGAAGAAAGCAGAAGAGATAGTTAAATGCTATAATTGTGGGAAAATCAATCACTTTTCTAAAGACTACCGGAAGCCCAAAGTCAGGAATTATGATTACTACAAGAACAAGATGCTTCTGGCCAAGCAGAAAGAATCGGGCAAAACACTGATGGCCGAGGATGACCATTGGCTAGATGTTACTGACTCTGAAGGTGAAAGAGATGAAACTGTCTGTATGTTCCTGATGGGAAAGGAGGTGAAATTAATGAATATGATGATGAGACATCTGAGGAGGCAAACAATTTTACTGATTGTGATTTCTTAAAGAAAATGGAAACCATGATGGTTGAGCTTCAAGACTTACAAGCTAAACTAAAAAAGAAAAAATGCAGAGTTGCTAAAAAGCGTCAAACAATTTTTGATCTCAACAAGGAAATTGTTGGGAACAAAAACTTGATTGATTCTTTGAACAAAGCTGCCACTAATTTTGAAAAACAGAAAGCTTGTTTTGAAAATAAAATTTCTGAAGCAGTTTCCGAGTTCAATGCGTGTGAACTTGAGAAACAAGAGTTTGTCATTAAACATAATAAATTGCAGTTTGAAAATAAAACTTTGCTGAAAAGATAAATAGTTTGGAAGCCAAGCTTTATGCTAGAGGTCAAACAGATCAAACCATTCATCTAAACAAGCCAAAGGAATTTACAGGTTTTAAGGAAAATTGGGGTATTGGGTATGACAACCCATTTTATTTAAACAAGGCTATGAGAAAACAACCAGCTTTATACAACTTTGATTTCTTACAAGTGACTGACAAAAACCATCATTTAAAACCTAAATTTGTCACCAAATCATCTGATGAAGTGGAAGCTAAGGAAGATGAAAATAGGAAGAACACAACTAAAATGCAACTACCATTCTGCTATGATAAGTTGAATGATAGTTATCTGTCTGAACAACCAACATTTCTTTCTAACGACTATTTTCAAAGCTATTCTACTGAGGAAATGGAGGAAAACTGGTTGAAGCTAAAATTTATGTTCCTCCACTTATCTTGAAAAGTAAAATTTATGAGCTTGAGAATACCTTAGTAGATGAGAGAATTTTGACTGATCTAGAAAAGATTGTGTTTTCCACTGTGCTTTTAAATACTGATTTAAAATCTTAAGTTACAAATGATAAGTCAGAGTCAGAAAGAGTTAGTGAAAATAACTCTACTGATTCAGATAGTTCATCTTGTAAACTCTTCATGAGTGATATATTTCAAAATCTAAAACCTTCAGATTTTGAACAAACTCCTGAACAATAGCAGTTTTCAAAAGAATTTAATGATTTCATGTTTCCGAACACTTCCAAAGCTCCTCAATTTGATGATGATGATGACTTATTTGAGGATCAATTTGATTTTTTAAATTCCGATGGATGTGTTGATGAGTGTGTTAAGAACTTTGATTTCAATGCTAAACTTCCAGATCACTCTGCTTTTGTGATTAAATCTGAGATTTTACCAAGTGTTCTTGAAAAAAGTGAATCCTCAAATAAAGTTGATGAATCAGTTTCTCTGAGTGCCTATTATGATAAAGGTAAAAAGCAAAAGGAAAGGCATCCACAGAAACAGACCAACACTGGTAAGTCCAGAAAAAGACAAACTCTGAAATCTTATAGTTCTTACCAATCTAAATCTTGTGTTTAAGAACTGAGATGGAAAAAGTCTGAAGCGAGACAAGAATGGAGACCAAAGAAGAAGGTTGAAGAGACTACAAAATCATTTTCTGATTCTGAATGTAATAGGGATACTGATAGTGTTACTGATGTACTTGATGAATATGCTTCTCATAAAACAAAACTTGTAACTTCTTACAAGACTTATACAATAAAGCAATTGATCCAATTATCTCATTTGCCTATTCAGTGTTCCACATATGGTTAGAATGATTTTGTGACTCGACAGTATTCTGATAATTGATTTGGTTCATATCATGTTTATTCTTATAATGTTTTTCAAAATCAAAGAAGATCCAAATTCAAATAGGTGCCAAAATCTGATGCTAACTTGAAGGGACCCATCTATAAATGGGTACCTAAACCAATTGTTGCTTGATTTATCCTATGAAGACACGTCATATGTGGTACTTAGATTCAGGATGTTCCAAGCATCTGACAGGGCAGAAAGATACTTTATCTAACTATACAAAGAAAGTTTACGGCAATATGAGGTTTGGGAATGACCAGTTTTCACCGATACTTGGATATGGAGATGTCTTGCAAGAGAACATAACGGTTAAGAAGGTGAGCTATGTTGAAGGTCTAGTAAACTATCTTTTCAACATCGGACAGTTTTGCGACAAGGACTTGGAAGTAAATTTCAAAGCCAAGAGATGTTGTGTGAGAACGGAAGAAGGAAAAGTACTCTTGGTTGACACAAGAAAATCAAACCTCTACTATCAACCTGTCCAATGTGAAGACGAATAATGTTGTGTGTCTACTCTGTAAAGCCTCTATGCAACAGAGCTGGTTATGGCATAGACGGCTATCTCACATCAACTTTCAATACATTAACAAGTTTGTGACTGGCAATTTGGTCAAGGGTTTGCCTGAGCTTAAATACGAAAAAGAACATCTATGTGATGCATGTGAGAAAGAAAAAATGAGGAGAGCTTCACACAAGCCCAAGCCTGATCCTAGTACAAGTGCTCCTTTAGAGTTGTTGCATATGGATCTCTGCGGTCCTATGCGAACACAAAGCATCAACGGCAAGAAATACGTCTTAGTGATTGTGGATGATTATTCCAGATACACTTGGGTCAAGTTTCTGAGATCTAATGACGAGACTCCGGAAATCATTATCTCGTTTCTCAAGACTATCCAAGTAAACATGCAGAAGACAGTCAAGATGATTAGAACAGATAATGGCACATAATTCAAAAACAAGATTGTAGATGATTATCTCGAATCAGTCGGGATAACACATCAGTTTTCTGCTGCCAGAACACCAGAACAGAATGGGGTAGTGGAAAGGCGAAACAAAACTCAAGTCGAGGTTGCTCGCACTATGCTTAGTCAATCTGATCTACCTCTATTTCTGTGGGCTGAAGCTGTGTCTACTACATGTTATACTCAAAACAGATCAATCATCCATCGTCGGTTTGGTAAAACGCCGTATACTTTGATTAATAATAGAATACCTAACATCAAACATTTTCATATCTTTGGATGCAGGTGTTATGTGCTAAATGATAAGGAGAGCTTGAACAAGTTCAGTCCTAAAGCTGAAGAAGGGATCTTCATTGGCTACTCTCAGTCATCCGCATAATGCAGAGTCTACCTCAAGAACTCAAAGATCATGGTGGAGAGCGTAAATGTTTAATTTGATGAAATGATGGAGATGGCTTCTGAGCATATCAGTTCAGAAACCCATGATAACAGGAGTTTTAGCTTATGGACAAATCAGTCCAGAACATGTATATAAAGTTTCTAATTCTGATAATGCTTCTACTTCTACATTGCATTTAACAAAATTAGATTTATTATTTTAACATTTCTATGATGATTTTGTTGGATCTAAAGTGTCTAAATCTGTTGTTATTGACAGACTGGATGATTCTAGTGATAATCAACCAATCACTTAAGATGTATCAACTGAACCAGCCTCCCCAGTTCAGACAGAAACTCATGTTCAAATACCTACTCACTCAGTTGAAGTTGTACAAGATAATGAAGAGCCTGAAGTATCACATTCAGTTGGTTGTACAATAGTTCCTATTCAACAGACAATGAATGTCTCACCAACTGAAGCTTCGGCACCAAATACTTCAACTGAACCCTAACAACAAGAAGATACCGGATACTGGATACTTAGATGATCAATATGATCAGTCTACATCTAATCCACTCCCTCACATTAACAAGTAAACCAAAGCGTACCCGGTTCATCAAATAATCGGAGATCCGTCAAAGCCGGTGTAAACTAGGTCTGCTACTGCAAATGAGTGCATGTTTGATTCCTTTCTGAGAAAAATAGAGCCAACCAGAGTATCTGAAGCTCTAGCCGATCCATATTGGATAATAGCTATGCAAGAAGAACTCAACCAGAAGGAAAAACGATTATCGACACGAAATGGGTATTCAATAATAAGAAAGTTGAGGATGGTATCGTGGTAAAAAATAAATCAAGACTTGTAGCAAAGGGATACCGACAAGAGGAAGGAATAGACTACGATGAGACTTACACTCCAGTTGCACGTATAGAGGCAATAAGGATCTTCTTAGCCTACGCTACACATAAAAACTTCACTGTCTATCAAATGGACGTGAAGACTGCCATTCTGAATGGCATACTGAAGGAGGAAGTATATGTCTCACAGCCGGAAGGGTTTGTCAATGAAAAAAACCGGATCACGTCTACATCCTTGACAAGGCTTTCTACGACTTAAAGCAAGCTCATCGAGCATGGTACAATGTCCTTTCCAAGTTTTTAGTAAAGTCTGGCTTCTTGAAAGGTAAAATCGATTACACTCTCTTTATGAAAAAGGAAAAATCTCATATCATTCTTATTCAAATATATATCGATGACATAATTTTCGGTTCAACAAACCCGAAGTATTGTAAGAACTTTTCTTCTCTAATGTTGTCCAGATTTCAAATGAGTATGATGGGAGAGATGAATTTCTTTCTTGGATTACAAGTTATACAATTTTCAAGGGGATTTTTATAAACCAATCGAAGTACATTTATGATATTTTGAAAAAGTTTAAAATGGAAAATTATACTCCTATTTCAACCCCGATGGCAATAGGAACTAAGATTGGAGCTGGTCTTTTGGGAAAAGTTGTTGATCTTATAACATATAGAGGAATGATCAGTTCTTTAATGTACTTAACGACTATTAGACCGGATATTATGTTCTCTACATGTCTGTGCGCCAGATATCAAGCTTTGCCTAAAGAATCCCATGTTTCAGCGGTAAAGCGCATATTTAGATATCTGAAGGGGACTGCAGACCTTGGTTTATGGTATCCTAAAGATATTGGTTTTGAGCTAACAGTGTATTCAGGCACATATCATGCATGTTGTATTCTCGACAGGAAAAGCACATCGGGTCACATTCAAATTTTGGGAGACAAGCTCGTAAGCTAGGCGTTAAAGAAACAACTTTGTGTATCCACTTCAACCACTGAAGCAGAGTATGTAACTGCTGCAAGTTGCTGCTTTCAAGTCTTGTGGATGTGTACATAGCTTTGAGACTATGGATTCCATTTCAACAAAAATTATATATATTGTGATTTGAAGAGCGCCTTCACGATATTTGCTAATCCTGTTTAGCACACGAAAACAAAGCACATAGACGTGCGATATCACTTCATCAAGGATAATGTCGAAATGGTACAATTGAACTTTACTTTGTAAACACGGATTATCAATTAGCTGATTTATTCACTAAACCTTTGGACGAAAAGAGATTTAGTTTTCTCATTTCGAAATTAGGTATGTTGAATCTTAAAACATAATATGTATTTAGCTAGTACAGTTAAATTTTATACTTTTTCTTCATTTCTTTATTCTTTTGTCTAAATGATATCTGCACTGAAGGTTTGCTAATGATTTTAGGGGGAGTGAGACAGATTAGATGATCTACATTCTAGGGGGAGTTAGAGAATTTTTGCATTTGATATATTATGACATATTTTTGTAAATGCATCATCTTAGGGTGAGTAGAAGATTGACTTCTAAACATTCATTTTAGAACTCGCACTGTAAAAGTTTTAATTTGCTTTTCATGTCTTTATTATTTTAATAAATGTTGTTTTACTTTCAATAAGACTTTGTTGCTTTGACGACTTTGTGACTATATGCAGATTTTGAGGGGGATCTTACATGATCATATCATTCATGAATGTGAGGCTGACTTTATGAGATTACTGCTGAGCGTAAGGATAATTCTAACCTTAATCTCATTGTGTTTGAAAGATGGACAACTTTCAAACATGAAAACAATTTTCTTAAATGTTAAAACTACTTCTAAATTCTTAAATGTTTTCATGAATTTTAGAAGTGTGTATTTTTAAAATTTTCATTTTATGCGCTTTCATGTTTAACTAACCGTGTGTTTCCAAAGATTAATACTTGTGTATTATCTTTTCCATATACTGTCAAGTATTCATACACATCGGTTTAGTACTTTTATTGACTTTCTTATTACCATATCTCAAAATGAAACAATTTTTCGATGGTAATAAACTCCTTTTGTATATTCAATGTTTGTTGAGCGTGATTTCATTCAAAGCATTTCTTTCAAGACTTGTTTATACTTGATTCTTATAGACAACATCTAACTTTTTCATGACCTATGCCTTTATTGTTAGATCATTCATATTTGATCTTTTTCATACATTATCAGATTCTCAAAACATATCTATTGATTTCACTTCGTTCATTCAATTTCTTTGTTTTGAGAAATCCTTCCAAGTTTTAAGATGGTCAAATCTTCATGATTAGCTTATTGAGCATACATATATCTGACATATGTAATTCATACTAATGTGCTTTATTTGTTGAAGTTTAACGATTGAGCAACACTGTGCTTTTAGGACATATTCACGGGATTAGTGTGAGGATTTCAAGGAACTTCTATAGATTCACGATAAACCAGTGTTTCCTACCCAATAAGTTATCCTTTAGTGATCAAGAGGTGAGGGGTCAATATCAGAGTGTGGGTGTGTGACGAGGTAAAATGAAAAGAGAGTTTGGTTAGAAGTGAGCTTCAATGATAAAAACAAAAAGGGTGTGAGAACATAGTTAAAAGAATATGAAAACTCTGCACCAACTTTTTCTAAGTCGGGAAACCACATCTACCGTTGGTTCACATTCTTTGGTGACCTTCATTGAATCAGGCACTAGCCCATGCCAACTCTTGCATTAAACCCCACCAACTACTCATCTTTTTCTCAACAAAAAGATGTTTCATATTTTATTGGGGACGCAACACATATGCTATCTGATCTTCATTTGGAAGATTTGGATATTGAGACAGAAGGAAGTCTGCCCCACCTTCGCATTTCGATCATGCACAATTGAGTCCATGTGTTACTATTGTTGTCTCAATGGTTTACACATTTTGAGCCTATTATAGCACAAAATTCTTAAATTCTTTCATACACAAGCACATACACACATAAAATTTATTTTTATGTCAAAACGTTCATATAATTACCTTGTGTTATTCGATGATTGAATGGAAGACCTGGGGAGTGAGCATCAATAAAACTCCTTGTACATTACATTAGTTGTACTAAGTAGCTTCGTGCTGCTTACAGACAATTTTAACTGATTCATTTGTTGATTCAGGGTTACATTCTTATTTGTCTGAATTTGAAAAGATTCGGATGAATACATTTCATGAATTTATGGATGATCAAATGATTATATGGAAAGATCAGTTGGTCATAAATCGGAAGAATACATATCTTGCAAAAAGTTTTGAAGAAGTAAATGCTCACGTTCATCAAAATGGGGGAGATGGTAGCAAGAAATGGTGATGTCTGAGAAATTTTGTTTTCAAGATTAAGGGGGAGAAATAATTTCAAGAAATGATCCATGGGAGAGATAGTATCAAGAAGTGAATGTTGTGTGAAAGATTCAATGACATAATTATGGGGATAAGTTATCAAGAGATGATAGTTTGTGAAATCAATTATTGAAGATATTTCAAAGTTTTTTCAAGAAATTTTCTTTGAAGATTATTTGCTGTAATAGAGAGAGCTAAATATGGAGATAATTTTATTTTCTGAAGTCTGAAAAAGGTTTTTATAACCTTGGGAGAGATTGTAATAATTCTTGAAGAAGATAATCATATACTTTGAGGGAGATTGTTGAGATGTGAAGAAAGTCTAAAGGAAAGAGGAGATTGATCATCAGAAGAAATTATTAGTCTATCTTATCAAGGAGGATATTGTTTGACAAAAGCATCAAAGGGGGAGATTGAATTTGTTTGAAGAATATAAACAAAGGGAGATTGTTCGTAAATGTTGAATTTCTTTTTGAATCCAAAGGGGGACATAATCTTAAATCCAAACGGGGAGATTGTTAATGCATAAATGTTGGATCCAAAATCATTTAGTTTGAAAGTTAAAGGCTCAAGTCAAAGTCTTCAATTGCAAAGTCAAAGTCAAAGTTATTAAAGAGAAAAGTCAAAGTACAAGTCAACTTGCTAGTTAGTTGTTAGTTAGTAGTTGTGTTTTATCTTTGTATTTGTTGAGAGTATAAATAGATTTTTCGTTTGTAGAATCATTAGACACAATTAGAGAGAGAGCTTAGAGAGAGAAATTGTAATATGTTGAATTGATGATAAATTGAAATGGCAATTGCATCGATTTCTTGTTATTCATCTTGATTTGCACATAGTTTAGGACTGTCAGTATTGCGGACCATGTTCTTGATCTCTGTATGCAACTTCTCTAACACATCTTCGACTGTGCTCGTAGTACTGGTAGAGGCTGCAGAAGCCTGATTTTTCTGGTTTACGATTTTTGCCAAGCAGTTGATCGCATCAGTGTTGGCCTTCACTACCTCTGCCATTTGATTGAAATAAGTCTTTGAAACTGTGGTGGCAGAGGCATCTATCAACTTTTTTATCTCTTTAGAGTTGGTCTCTGATGTATCTTTTATCAGGTTGACCACCTCTGAGAGTTTATCTATTTTCTTTGTCAAGTCGTAGAGTGTGAGGGTGGGGTCCAATCTTTTCAACTCGGCCAGATTGGTGTACACAACATCTGCAAAGGCTTGGAACTCAACCTTTGTGACGTATGCAGAAGGGGTGACCTCTAGATCAACACATGATCTATATTGAGCCAATGTTCCCTTGGAACCTAGAGAGCTTGCTTTGGTGTTAGGCTCTGCAGAATTTCCTTATGATCCTCAAATTTCTTCAGATGAAGAAGATTCTACAGACGTTCTGTCATTGTCATCACCATTTGGAGGTTCAGAGTCTTCCAGATGTGAGACATTGAGTTGACTTTGGGTTTGGTCTAGAAACTCATCGTCTATGTGCATATTCACAGGTTGCTCTGAACAACCTTGAGTTGGACCCTCGTGCGTGGCAGAGGCAACAAATGCCTCTATGTTGGAAGGTGTCGTGTTCTGGGCAATGGAACAATTATATCTACACCAACGTTCTTTTGAGAGGATGTGGTGGATATGGTTTCCCCTTGGATAATGGGAGCAGAGGATGAAGAAATATCCTTTGTCCGGTTGGTTTGGGTAAGGTTCGAAGTGTGCACTCCTTCTTCAATATCCCTCAGCACTAGACCTGCAGGGATAGAAATGTGGGTTGCATTGGGGGTTGGGTTGTGTTGTGTTCCTTTAGAATCATCTTTCTCTCCCTCATTCTCCTCCTCAGTTTCTTTTGCTTCTTCTTCTTCCTCCTCTTCATTAACTTCCTCCACTACCACTTCTTCTACGACTTATGTGGTCTTCATTTTTGGTGGAGAAGGGACCTCTGGTGGTGTGGGAGAGTCCTCATAAGTATTGGCAAGGATTTGCATAGCCTCAGGCATTTAATTTTGAGGTTGGTCCTCTGTAGCCGGTGGATTTAGTCTTTCCACAACTTCTAATGCGATTTCTGCAACTAGGGCAATGGGGCTTTGAGACTCATTTGATCTTGTCTCCTCAGCCCTTACCTCATCCTCTGTAATCTGAGATTCTTCTATAACAACATTTCTTAACCTTCTTATCCTCTTCAGAGGTTGCTCCTCTTCCTCTATAGGTTCACTTGCCAAATCAGTCTCTTGTACCTGTTGAATTTCAGGTATAGAGGCCTGTTGGATTGGGGCTTCTTCTTCCTCTTCTTCCTCCTCTTCCTCCTCCTCCTCTTCTTCTTCTTCCTCTTCTTCTTCCTCTTCTTCTTCTTCTTCTTCTTCCTCTTCTTCTTCCTCCTTCTCTTCCTCTTCTTCTTCCTCCTCCTCTTCCTCTTCTTCTTCTTCTTCTTCTTCTTCTTCTTCTTCTTCTTCTTCTTCTTCTTCTTCTTCTTCTTCTTCTTCTTCTTCTTCTTCTTCTTCTTCTTCTTCTTCTTCTTCTTCTTCTTCTTCTTCCTTCTGTGACCTCTGCTTTCCTGACTTCTGTTGGGATTAGGACCTCTACTTTTTCCTCTCGTTCTACACAGCTCCCTCTGTGCTTCACCCTGTTCATCCTCTTGAGTATCAACCCAAAAAAAATCACTTTCTCACCAGGGTTAACTCTTATGCATGGAGGGGTTACAGGACTCGGTTCTGGAGTCCTGTTTCCATGTCTGTAGACCCTCCTATCTTCTCTATCCAGCTATTTTAGCATATTCTTGGGGATAGGTCGAGCATTGGGGTAACTAGAGGGAATGATGGTGGGTTTGTGAGTGTTCATTACGTGGATTTTGACCACATTGCCTTCCTGGGGAAGTTTGTCTTCTCCTATCATTGCATTCCCCAGAAGTACCGCAATAAACCTCTAGAATATCAAAGACGACAGAGCTTTGCCTCTGGATTGGTCTTCGTTCTTCTTCACCACAGCGCCTACCATTTCACGCAGAATTAGCTGAGCATAGTTCAGAGGTAGGTTGAAGAATATCCCATACATTATGGACATGATATTATGGTTGGTTTGATCTGGGCTTCCAATCTTCCCAGTCAAAGTTCTGTTGAGGATGGAACATAACACATTCCAGATGGGTGGAAGGAATTGCCTTCTGAAGTCAGTTCTTTTTGTTATGGGATTTCCATAGCCAAGGAAGGTGATAAATTCAACAAATTCCTCATCAGAGGGTTCTTCAGTGTACTTGATTAAGTTCAATTGGGATTTGGTGGATAGCTGAAAGATAGTGGAAATTAGTTTCATGTTAATTCGAAGTTCCAGAACTTTGTTGGATGAGGGGCTTGTTGCAAACCCAACGATAGCAGACCAAAAGACAATATTCTTCTCATATTTGCAGCTTTGCCAAAACTTCTAAACATAGGTTTCAGGAATGTCAGTCCTGTTCATTGTTAGGGCCTTGAAGATGAAATGGTTTTTCAGCAAATAAATCATGGGTTCATAGTCCTTAGCAAAGGCTTGGGTGTTCAAGACCATGTAGTGGTTGTTCAATTTCAGGGGTAGGTTGGTCAAGTGATATTGATGGTTTGCGAATCCATTATCATAGAGTTGACTTACACTTAACAGATTGTGTTTAAGGCCATCCACATATGCAACTCTGGATACATCAAGATCCTCCTTGGCAATGACTTCGTGCCTTTGATTTGTCCTTTCCTGTTATCTCCAAAGGTTACAGAACCTCCTCCGAATTTTTCTTTATAGGAGTAGAGTAACCTTCTGTTGCCAGTCATATGCCTAGAGCACCCGGAGTCTAGATAGCACACGGGCACATGTTGCTTCTACTGCATAGATTGAGGAGATTTAGGTACCCATTTTCAAATGGGTCCACTTTTGTTAGGAGTCTTTAAGGTTGCCTTAGCATCCTTAGGTTTAGTTTTAGATTCTTTAACAGAATAACCATTTTGTTTCTTCTGACCCTTGAATTTGGCATTCTTTGCTTTGGGTCTAGAGAGGAAACAGTGTGAACCAAAATTTTTTTGACTTAATTGAAGCATGAGCTTGAAACAACCACAATTATGAATATTAGACGCAACTTGCTTAAACTTTTCATTGAAATCATTGAAAATTGGTACAGATGGTTTATGATTACAATCTCTCCTAGCATCAGACTTCTTTTTACAGAAGGACCTATCTAGGCTAGATTTATTTTTAAGAAAACTCCTCTCCGGATGATTCTTCGGTTGTACCCATCTTCTGTGGTAACCCTCCCTTGGTTTCACTGCCACAGAAGCAAAAGATTTGTCATTATTAATCCATTTCTGCTTTTGTTGCTATGTGTACTTATCATGATTTGGCTTTAAAGGTCTTGGAGCTTTTGGATTCTGAGATGACACTTCTTTTTGTTTGTTAATCTTTTCAAGCTCAAGAGAGGTTTTGGCTTGTATGCACATGTCTAGGAAGTCAGTTGCAGATAGGGATACTTGCAAAGTTTTCCTTGGGAGGGAATTGTTTTGTTAGTAATTCCAGAAGGAATTTTAAAACCCTCTAGCTTGCAAGGCACTATCTCTGGTTTGACATGGCCAGTCTCTGAATCGGCAGAGGTTGAATCATCTTCGGGTTCCGAGTCTGAGTCAAGGAAGTCTCTGTGGATAGAGGCATGACTTTCTGGACATATGCCACAATCTCTTCTATTATATTTCTGGACATATTATTGCCACAAGGAAGTCTCTTTTGAAATACATGGGACAATTTTAGGAACTCTGAAGATTTCCATCAAATCTTTTTCAAAAATTTCTTGTACGACAGAGGTCATATCAGGACTATTGAAAAAGTTGTTTTCATAGGTTTCTTTTAAGTCATTGTCAAAAAAATTCATCAACCTTCCTTCTGCAGAAGAGTGAATGAACTCAGGTGCCTCAGAGGACAATTCCTTTTCAGGGATTATCTTGCATACAAAGGCCACATGAGCTTGAGTTTCTGGATAACCGAATTTGAAGAGTCCTATCTGATCTTGAGTTTTCAGATTTTTCTTTGGTTTAGATTCTCTTTTGACAGAGGTAAAAGATGGCAAATCTCTATTTTGATACCAAACATTTGTCATCTTCAATGGACTCCTCTCATGCAGTTCTCCAGAGGTTCTTCGCCTCTTAAATACAAAGTTAGGAAAACCTGATTTTTGAACTTTCCTAAGGCCGAAGATAGAGGACAAGGATTTGTTCCTCTTGTTTCCAGTATAGGGATCTATGTCACAGAACCCAATTCCTCTTCGTCCAAATTGGGTGTTTACTTTTTCATGAACCTTCTATGCATCCTGATATTTCCTTATCAGAAGATCTCTGTCGAGCAAGTCTTGATGGAGAACTTCTCTTTTTTTTTGGGAATTTTTTTTAAGAGCAAGAATATTCATTCGGTCACTTTCATTATCCTTAAGCTCCTTGATCTTATTTTTCATAGCCATATCAAGATAAGTGACCTTCTCTTTCATGGATTTTACTTCTCTGAAATGTTCATTTTCAAGACTTTTCATTTCCACGGTTATTTTATCATTTTCTTGAGTAAGAAGTCTGGCTTCTCTCTCATAAAAGGCAAGTTTCTTTTCAAATCTGAACAAGTCTTTTCAAAGGTATGAAATTCTTCTGTGAGTTTAAGCAATTTGATCTCTGTGTTATTTGAGCAAGAGCTAGAAGTGGATACCTTGTTGTCAGCTTCTGAGTCATTGACCTCTGCCATACCACAAAACAATGCGTTTATATCCCCTTCATCAGATGATTCATCAGAGATGTTGTCCTGTTCTGCCATTAGTGATTTTTGAGCATAGTACTCAACTTTCTATTTGTAGAAGGCAGAATCTCGAATAGGCTGGCCTCTATTGGATTAACTTCGGCATTCAGTGGCATAGTGTTCGTGCTTACCGTACTTGAAGCAGCCAGTGTTCTGTGGGGTAGTGGTCATTGCTTTCTCAGGTCCTCATAGGTCTTCCTTCTGAGCACCCCTCTATGGGTACTTGACCTGTCTCTGTTGGTATTCACCCATCCTCTGCTCTCTGTTTCTCTGGTCAAACATCCTCTTTTGATCGTAGAACTCCTCTCTTCCTTGGTTTCTTGGTTCATATGTCTGTGGTGGCCCGAACTGTCTTTGGTCATGGTAGGCTCTCTCCATATGTGGCTCATGACTCTGGAATCGACCACTTCTTCCTTCTTTCTATTATGTTCGTCTGTGGAATACAGACTTCTTTTTTAGTCCACGATTGAAATTTTTGGTGATTAAGTCCAATGATTTAGCTATTGAAGCCATACTTACCTCTTCCTCATCAGTAATCTCTTCTTCCTCACTATCAGCCATCAGTACCTTGTTCAACTTCTTCTTCCCTTTCACACCTTCATCTTGGGCTTTCTCCTTATGTGGCTTCTCTTCACCTTCTGCGGCTTTTCCTACAAGTTCCAGAGATCCACCCATCTGGCTTTTGGTATGGACTACATAGTTTTCTTGTGCAACCAGAGTGCCAAAGTAATCAGTCAAAGTCCATGTGTCTAAGTCTTGATTGGTTTGCAGAGACATGGATAACTGAAGCCATTATTCATTCAAACTCTTGAGAAATATAACATTGTTCTCTTCAGAGGTTCTGTGGATGTCAAGCTTCCTGCACTTGTTTATCAGGGAGGTAAACCTATCATATGTGCTCTGGAGTGATTCAGTTGGCAGAGCTTTGAATGCATAGTATTCGTTTATGCATTGGGCTCTTCTATTCTTTTGAGTCTTTGCTCTACCCCCAAGATGCTTCTTTAGGTCTACCCACAGATCATGGGCAGATTCACATTCATTCAAATACTAAAAATAGATCATTTGGGATGGCCATGATGAGTAATCGTTTAACCTTCTTTCTCATCTCATATGTTTCCCAGTCTTGAGGGCCCCATTCAATGATAGGCTTGGGTTTTTGGTATTCAGGTACCTCTGGTGTGGTTTCAGTTGCAGGTACCCGTGGAACAGTAATCATTGGCACATACGGGTGGATTTTTTTGACATAGTTAGCGAGATCCTTGTCAACTCCCTCCAGGAAATGAACCATGCGAATCTTCCATTGAGGATATTTATCTCTCAACAAAGTAGAAGGTTTGGTATGGGATCCAGCGGTGAAGAAGGTGTTTGCATTTGCCATTTTGAAAGAAAAAGAGATTTAGAAGAAAAACAGAGTACAAGTAATGGAGAACACAAGAAACGATTGAAACTAGACAAAATAAGAGCTTAGGCTTAAGCTGGAAAGAAAAGAGTTCGTTGTTGATCTACATCACACACTGAAAAGATTTCAAATAAGAAACAACTCCTATAAATGTGTCAATTCCAAACTAGTTGAAAATAACGCACAAACAGGGGATGTTCTTTGAGAATGAAGAACAAGTCTGAAATCAGTTCAAGTAAACTACGAAATAAGTTGGAATCATTGTAGAGATGATCATTTGATACTGAAAATCAAAGTATGCTCTGATACCAATTGTTGGGTCCGAGTTTTACTCAATAATGATATAGCAAAACCAAATTTGCAAGAACAGATGATGTGAGAAAGAATTTTAGTGCATAAAACGGTTTGAACTATTTGGTAGAATGACACACAAGTAATAAAGATATCATGAATAATAAGAATGATTCACTCAACAGATTATCTTCATTAACTTTCTGAATACACCAAGAACACACTTAACTGTGTGAAAATTCTCTCTACAATTCTCTCTCACTAGAATTCAGGCATGTGTAATTTTGTGTGCTACATTGCCAACAATGGCAGGAGGTGCTCCCTACATATACAGATTGTCGAGCACACAAATAGTACAATACAAAGGTCATTGCCCATAAAAGGAATGACACCTAGAAAGTGATCCATCGTGGGTGTGCTATTTGATCTTCAGAATCTTCGTACAACAAGGGGTACGTGAGAGGCACATGATCGTAGACCTGGCAAACATGTCGTGTCATGTCGGGTTCAAAGTTAAACGGGTTAAGAGTGTCTTAACCCAAACCCGACCCGTTTAATAAATGGGCCAGAAAATCTTAACCCTAACCCGACCCGCCTAACCCGTTTAACATTTATAAAACTAAAAATTAAAAATCGAAGATTCACAAAAAGGTACAAATCCAAAATTCAAATGAAAGCATTAGAAATCTAAATTTTATAGTTCAAACTAAGTTCTAACCAAAATTAAAACATTAAAAATCCAAAGCATTAAAAAGAAAATTTATACTATATATATATATATATATATATATATATATATATATATATAAACGGGTTATTCGGGTCATTTTCGAGTTTAAAATTTTGACCCTGGCCTTACCCGTTTAATTTTCGTGTCGTGTCAACCCGTTTACTTAAACGGGTCGAAATGTATTACCCAAACCCGTTTATTTCATGTTGAGTTTGTGTCGGGTTAGCGTGTTGTATCATTTTTTACCGGGTCTACATGATCGATTGTGTTCATGAAATGTACAAGTCTCCTACTCCAAGAGGTTTCCTGCACAGTGGCTCTGTGAAGGATCATAGAGGCTTTGAGGTTTGAGGTTGATCTTCTGGTTAAGTCCTTCTCAAGTAGTAGTCGACATTGGCTCTGATATGTGCTGCTTGAGAGTCTTGGTGTACAAGGCAGAGGACTTCTGCAGTTCTGTTACTTAGCTTATTTTTCAATACTTTTAATACTACTCTACTAGGGCTAACACACAGGTTCACATATGAACTCGTCCCCACGTATTTTACGAAACTACCCCTCTATCTTCTACAGACCACACAAGGAATTATCCGATGCTTCACGGTCAAAGCCGCAAATGTTGACAAAATAAAGGGCAAGGATCACTTCTCTATTTCTCATACATTTACCTTTTTCAAATGAACCTCTCCCTATATATATATATATATATATATATATATATATATATATATAGTCAGGTTCAAACGAGAACAATACCTATTTAAAAGAACACGAGAACTAACAAAATTATTAGTGATTTTACATTAGCACGAAAAAATGACTTTGGCCACGGTTTCAGGTATGCGTGGCTTTTTCCGCGTTAATGTAAAATCACCAATGATTTTGTTAGTTCTCGTGTTCTTTTAAATAATTATTGTTCTCGTTTGATCCTCATATATATATATATATATATATATACCGATAGAGGCACCTTCAAATACTAACTTTTTAAAAACATTTGAGAACCGATATAAAAATATTTTTTTACTTGACTTTTTTTCATCAAAACCTATAATTTAAGATATTGTTTCATATATGTTTTTGTTCACCTTGTGAAAAGATTACACGTGAAAATTAAATTTTGATTCACCTAGTGAAATGAAAAATACACGTAAAAAATATTCATGTGGTGAAACAAATACATGTGAAACTATCATATTATATATGAAACAAATATATGTGAAGCAATATTTTAAATCCAAGCATTTGGTGAAAATATATCATGTAAAAAAATATTTTTATATCGGTTCTCACATGTTTGTAATATATTTGTGGTTCTCATTTGATATAGCCCCTATATATATATAAATAAATATATATATATATATATATGAGGTGGGTTCATACGAGAACAATATCTATTTAAGAAAACACGAAAACAACCGAATACACACAAAATCATATATGATTCACATGACTTTGTTCGCAACTTAAGTTGCAGGCAAAATCGCTCGCATCTATTTTTTTGGTCGTTAATGGCGAATCATATATGATTTTCCACATGATTTGTTGTTTTCTTAAATAGTTCACGTTCTCGTTTGAACATTCCTTTATATATATATATACATAATAACTTATTATTTGTTAGAAAAAAGAGAGAAAATGGAAACACACCGAAATGCTCCTCATTAGACATTTTTGAAGGCATTATAGAGCCAACAGTGTAATTCTTAATGAGTCGAAAACCATAGTACGAAAACTGTGATTACTAAAATAGACGACAACGAAGTTTCCATGAAACCACATAGACAGAAAACATAATTTACTTTAAAAATAATGTATTTACATAAAATATACCCGTAACTCAAAAACTGTGAAGTTTTTACCGTATTTTTAGAACTTAGATTTATAATAAAATAACACCGAGTATAACCAAAATCCAAATTGCAACAAACAAATCCATTTTGTTTGGTTCCAAAAAAATCAAAACTTTGGTTGTATAAAAGATGTTAAGCTAACTTTTAATATATTTTAGTAACTTAGATAATTAACAATCGAATACCAACTTTGACGAAGGTTCCGTTGACAATCCTAAATCTATTGAGAGCTCAAGAACCGATCTAAAATACCCAACAATTTTAATTCAATCACTCTAATTAATTAACTTTTTTAATATATTAATTAAACAAAAATTAAAAGGTTAAATTAGTAATTAAGCAAATGATTAACTAGAAAGATTCTCCTGTGATATATCCTATGTTATATCATATGTTAAAGGATAGGCATGGGAATAGGGCGGGGTTTACATTCCCCGGCCCTAGCCCTGGCCCCAAGCGGGTGCGGGGATTGATTCCCCATCCCCAGTCAACGGGTGGTCAAAACCCGATCAGAGACCCGGACCCGGTCCCTGACCCGGACCCGACCCGTTATTTTAGGCAGATTTTTATAGCGTTTTTTCTACAGTTTTGAAGCTACTTTATGTCATTTTTACTAAAAAATAATTAATAAAACTCAAACTAAAAAAACAAATGATCAACTTTCATCAAACTCAACAAAACAGTAGATGGCTAGATGCTTGAAAAGTGAAAACAATAGATGGCTAGATGTTTGAAATCAACAAACTTTGACCAAATCAACAATAGAAAGCGGATAATCATGGATAATGATCATCTTAGCTAAATCATCCCTTGAAGCTTTGGCATTAAATGCATAATTACTCAACAAAGATGCTTTCCCATCCTTGGCCGTTTGTTCTTGAACTAGGATATATTGCCTTATGTCCTTCGTAACTCTCCTAGGGCATATTTTGAAATGGTCTTTTAAATGTGTCGTCCCATCATTAGGTCTACCGGTCATTTGTTTATTGCAATACTTACACTTTGCAAATCTACGGACACTATCAACATATATTGCTTCAAAATGGTTCCAAACTACATATTTTAATCTTTTATTTGCCGGTTCGGTGCTTATATTTGACATAGGCATGCTTACAGATTCGTTAGTGTCGTTACAAGTCGTTTGAGTTTTCTCGTTTCCTTCCGTAGCATCGCCTTCTAGTTCTACAAACATTCTCGTTTTCTGAAGTCACCATCCTAAAACAATTAAACAAAGTTGGACAACAAACTTAGATAACATATTAACATACAGATATGGTAATTACCATTCAACAAATTCCATAATACCAAAACACTAAAATAGCAAGGAAATCCACATATCACACAGTAGCTAAAATTACACATATCCAAAATCTAGTAGCTAAAATACATACATAATTGAAAAACTCCACTGTCATAACAATTAACAATCCCACTAACAGTAATGAAAAATCCTACTGTCATAACAATACCACTAATACAGTAATGAAAAATCCCATTGTCATAAATCATAAAATACAGTAATGTCAATCAAGACCCACAATGTCAATCCAACCAAAATCCAACAAATTCCATAAAATACAGTAGACCCAAATTGTCAATCCCACCAGAATCCAAAAAATTCCATAAAATACAATAGACTCGCAATGTCAAATTGTCAATCAAGATTCAACAAACTGTATAATACCAAAACACTAACCCACCATGTCAATCAAGATTCAAGATTCAAGATTCAACAAATTCCATAATCCAAAATCCAGTAGGTAAAAGAGATTAAGGGACTTTGTCAGGATCGAATTCTCAACAAGAATTATGAATACTCAGAAACAATATTAAAGAAGTTGCGAAAAAACACTTTAATATTCAATAAACAGAAAAACAGTATGAATCACAATCTGCAAAGTTTACTTAATGATTCAAATTACAAGTTTTTCACTCACAACCTCAATCTTGAAGAACAGGCTCTTTCAAGACGAATTCTACTTCTCTAGAATTAGGAACGATGCCTTGAGGTTGATTCTCTATCTAGAACAAAAAACTTAGAATTATTCAATATATGTATCTACTCTATTCTATTCTATTCTATTCTATTCTATATATCATTGAATAATAAAAGATAATTACTAAACATAAAAAGATCTTCAAAATAATCTTCATAATTATCTTCAAGCTTTCCATGTTTATCTTCAGACGCAGTCTCTTCAACATTATCTTCAGATTATCTCAGAAGCAGCATTAATCACCTTGGAAGCATTAACTGAGTCTTGGCAGCATTAACTACTAAGCAGCACTAACCTCGAAGCAGTACTAACTAGCTAAGCAGTACTAACTTTGTTCAAGCAGCACTAACTTTGACTAGCAGTATTAATTCTACTAGAAGTAGTAATACCTAACAGTATTAACTTTGAGATCCTTTGGCAGTACTAACTCTGAACTAGCAGCATTAATAACTTGGTCACATCTTCAGTTCCCAACAATCTCCCCCTAACTTGACTTTTAGAAAGAGAAGTCAAGTTCTTCAAATGCTTCCAAAACTTTCACTGATCCAATCCAATGTTAGGATCCAGTCCCATGCTCTGATTGATAGTTCTCTGAATTAGGTACTTTGCCATTTCTGAATTTGGTGCACAACCCAGCTTTTTATTTAACATGGCATGAAGCTTCAGACTGGTGTGATTGTAGACCCTATCCACCAAGAAATACTCCATGTGAAAAGTATCCATTGCCAATTCATAGACTCCACTCCTTTCATACAAAGTCCATCCTCTAACAGTTTCAAACACATCTCTGATTAAATGCTTTACTGCTTCTGGATTGAATAACATGCACAAATACTCCATAACCAGCTTCACAATTGGTAACCCTGGAGCTTTCAACTGATCTGCATGTAACTTCATACCAACTTCAAACATTTCTTCCAAATCAGATCTTGAACATTCTCTGACAATTTTGTTCCATGTTGCAAACACATAGTACTTCTCATCCTTTCTTTTCAATCTGATATACTCCTTGCCATCCACCTCCATAGTATCCCAGTGTATAACTTCAGGAGGTTTGAATCCAACAGGTTCAGCTATGATAGGTTTTGGAATTGTATCCATTACCACCATGTACATATTTACATCTGAACTCTGTGGTACTTCCTGAGATGCAGTTCTCTTTTCTTAATTCTTAGGTGCCTCTTCTTCTTCAGCAACCTTTTTCTCTTCTTCTACTCTAGACTTCTTGTCACTTTTCTTTCTTTTGGCCATCATCTTGGTTCTCTTCAGAATCCTTTGACCTTGCCCTATAGTAGCTTCCTTCTTCTTTTCTTCCTTTTCCCTTTCCTCTGATCTAGGACCTTTAGAAGCAATAGACTTAACTCTTTTTATTTTCTTGATCTTCTGAGCTAAAGTCTCTTCTTCCTTAATCTCTGCCTTTTCTTTTGTTGGAGTTCCCTCTTCACTTTCAGGGAATGGTTGATTAATGTTCACATCATGCCTCTCCTTGGCTTTCTTTTCAAACTCAACTCTGGCCTTTTCATTACTCTGCAGTTTTCCCATTTCTTTCTCATATAGTCTCTTGATTTGATCAAAAGTCATCTTTATGAACATTTCTTTCTTCACACCAATTGCACTCCTCAAGAAAGTTATCATCTTGTTTCTTTCCTGAGTTGCAAGATAAGTTTGTGAAGGTCTTCTCTTCTTTGCACTTGATCTGGCCATCATAGCCTTTCTCAAGCTTATTGATCTTTGCTTTGCTTTCTCTGTTTCCAACCCTTTCTGAAATGCTTCATTTAATTCATTAGCTAGTGCTCTGGCTATCTCTCTGTCTTTCTCAACCTGCTCTTTCTCTGCTTGATTTATCTCTTCTTGCAGTTTCTTGGCTAATGCTTCATCTGACTCAACCATCTTTTGCTTTTTGGTTGGTTGATCAGATTCTATCATCTTTTCTTTACCTTTTCTCTTTGCATCTGCAGCCATATCTTTCTTTTTTGTTCTCTTTGCTCCCCCTTCATTTATGACCACTCCCTTTGCTTTGGGAGTGTCATTCTTTGCTTTTACAAGCATCTCTGCTACTTCAACCTCTTCAGGTGTTAACCCTGTTACTGCTGCTTGTGTAGTTTTAGCATCACTAATAGTTTCTGCTGCTGCTTTTGGCTCAGCAGTAGTAACAGTTTCTGCTGCTGGGGTTGTTCTGGTGCTGGTGTTGTTTCTGCTGCTTCAACAAACATTTCTGTTTCTATCACACCTTCATCTTTTTCTTCAGCCCTCTCTTCAATAAACTCTCCCCTGGCTTCAACATTCTCCCCCTCAATTTGTTGATCCATCTTTTCTGAGCTTGAACTCTCCCCTTTTTTGGAAGCATTTACCTCCTCCATTTTGTTTGCCCCCTTTCTCCTCCTTAGAACAAACTGTTTTCTTCTTTTCTTGGCAATGAGCTTTCCCACCAAATGCTTGAGTTTTGAAATCTGCTCTTGTTGGGAGATGACCACTTGCTGCAATGCCTTGATTTCCTTTCCTTGATTAACCACATCAACATTGATGTTGGCTATTGCTTCAATCAATTCATAGTAAGTATAACTATCCTCACCTTCTTTAGGTCTTTTACCTACCCTTGAAGGATCATTGAAACGTTTTACCATCAGTTCATCAGTTTCAGTTCTGTCCTCACCCTTTTTGGATGTTTTGCCCATCCTTGAGGGATCATTGGATCTTCTAGTAGTGGCCTTCTGCCTAGTAGAAGCACCAACTACCCCCTTGGTTTCTTGGCGCCGGGGTCCTTTGGTTGATTTCTCACCCAAAGTTGCCATGGGGAAGGTCTTAGAGATGTTACTACTGTCCTTCTCTGAGCTAGCAGAAGTAGTGGCAGTCTTCTCACCCATATGCTCATCCATCTCCTTAGAGAGCACCTCCTCAGGGTTGGGAGACACCCTATTGGTTTCCCTTTGGATATTCTCTATTGGAGAATGCTCCAATAGAGGGCTTTGAGGCTCTTGGTTAGTAGTAGGTACAACAAGGGAAGGAGCCTTGTGTACCTTTCTCTTGACATAAGTCTTGGTTATCATTGGAGTGGGTTTAGCAGCAAAGGACTGAGGGAAAATTTGAGAGAGGGAAGGTTGGGATTGGCTCTCAGTGGGTTGGTCTAATGAGGGCCTTGATCCTGAGGCCATACCTTCTTGTGGTTGGGACACCACCATCATTGTTGAGAACAATGGGGTGTCAACTCCTTCCGAGTCCCTAGCAGATCTCCTTATGTTTGAGAAGACCTTGCCTTTAGGGGGTTTAGGTACATATACCTCATCAAAGTGAGGTATATCCGTCAATTCATTAGTTATAACTGTCTGAACAAACCTGGGATACATGAAGAAACTCTTCTTGTTGTCCAGGTTTGAGACAAGATCATTGAAGATCATCAGAGAAAAGTTATATTTTCGAGTAGTGGATAAGCATACCAAAGCATAGGCAATGGTACTGCTAAATTGGCTCCAGCCAGTAGTTTTCTTGGAAAGACAGTGCATCAGGGTATGAACAAAGAACCTCCATTGGGGTGTAAATTGAGCTTTGAAAAACTTGAAAATCCCCAGTTGGCCTTCATACCCCATTCTGGTGAGGTTTGAAAACAAATCCTCATTTGGAATAGAAGATATACTTGAAGCATCATCTAGACGTAGACAGATGCGAATGGTCACAAACCCTTGTTTTGATGCACGACACTCCGTTTTCAGTGCTAGTAGTGGCATTGGCCCAGAATTGTCTTTGATGCTCTATGTAGATGGTAGGGGACACAGTGAGAGCATGAGCGATGTGGCTTGACCTCAGAAAATCGATTATCTGGTAAAAACCTTCGGCTTGTTTTGGATTTTGGAGCATGGCTATCTCGTTGTGCTCATCAATAAACACCATTGAAGCCATCTGTACGCAAGGATTCTTGACTAGTGAGCACTGGACACTTGAGAGAAAAGAGTGAGAGAGAAGATGAACAGTAAACAAAGAGTCGTTATTATCTTTTAGGTGGGGAAAGGGTATTTATAGCTTGTGGATTATAAGCAGTATTAACCCTCAAAATTTAGTGAAAGCAGTATTAACGGTGAGCAGTATTAACTGAGAGCAGTGTTAACTGAAAGCAATATTAACTGAGAGCAGTATTAACTGAGAGCAGTATTAACTTAGAGCAGTATTAACTGAACACTGGCAGTAGTAAAATTGTACTGGCAGTACTAAAACTGTACTGGCAGTATTAACCATACTTACACTTTTAAGCTTGTGAGGAACTGAGTACTGCTATACATTTCCGGAGACAGAAGATTAGTAACACCAAGCATAAACTATATACAGGTATTTAACCACTTTTTAAGTAGAAGCTTATTCAGAGTTGATCATTCCCACACTTGTTACCAAAAAAGTGAATCTACCCACATCAAAGGCTTTGGTGAATAGATCAGCAAACTGGTTATCAATATGAACTTTGACAACTTGAATAAGCTTCTTTTCATTGCAGTCTCTTATAAAGTGATACTTGATCTCAATGTGCTTTGTCTTTGAGTGTTTGACAGGATTATTAACAATGCTAATAGCATTGCTATTATCAATAAAGATTGGAGTGTGCAGAAAGGTTACCCCATAGTCCAGCATTTGATTCTGAATCCATAAGACTTGAGAATAGCAACTTGCAGCTGCTATGTACTCTGCTTCTGTTGTAGATGTGGACACTATGGTTTGTTTCTTGCACTGCCATGATACTAGTCTTGCACCCAAAAACTGGCATCCTCCAGAAGTAGATTTTCTGTCCAAGTTTGCTCCACCTAGGTCACTGTCTGAGTATGCAAGTAGGTCAAATGATGAGTCTTGAGGATACCAAAGTCCCAATCTAGGTTGCCCTTTGAGATATCTGAATATCCTCTTAACAGCTTGATAGTGTGATTGCTTTGGTCTAACTTGAAATCTTGCACATACACAGACTGGAAACATTATATCTGGCCTAGAGGCTGTAAGATACATGAGAGAGCCAATCATGGATCTATAGTGATGAACATCCATATCCTCCCCCTCAAGATCTGCTGTTATCTGCTTGTGTGTCTCCATAGGTGTGCTGGCAGGTTTTGAGTCTGAGAAACCAAACTTGGTTAGAATGTCATGCACATACTTGGACTGACAGATAAATATACCATCTGACTTCTGTTGGACTTGGAGTCCAAGGAAGAAAGTAAGTTCCCCCATGGAACTCATTTTGAATCTTTGATGCATTAGGTCCTCAAACTCCTTGCACATACTGTCTCTTGTGGATCCAAAGATGATATCATCCACATAGATTTGGACCAGCAAGATGTCCTTCTTCTTTCTGTTGATGAACAGAGTCTTATCAATGACTCCTCTTTCAAAGCCATTTTCCAAGAGATAGGATGACAGAGTGTCATACCATGCTCTTGGTGCTTGATGCAGTCCATAAAGTGCTTTCTTCAGTTTGTATACTCTGTCTGGATTGATGCAGTCCATAAAGTGCTTTCTTCAGTTTGTATACTCTGTCTGGATAGCTTGGGTTTTCAAACCCTGGTGGTTGACAGACATATACTTCTTCTTCAATTGAGCCATATAGAAATGCACTTTTTACATCCATTTGATAGACTTTGAACTTCATATAAGAAGCATAGGCCAGGAACAATCTAATTGCTTCTATCCTAGCCACTGGTGCAAATACTTCTTCATAATCTACTCATTCTTCTTGTGTATACCCTTGTGCCACCAACCTTGCTTTGTTCTTTATTACTATTCCTCTCTCATCTCTCTTATTCCTGAAGACCCATTTTGTTCCTATTGCTCTTTGACCTTTAGGAAGGTCTACCAGATCCCAAACATCTTGCAACTTGAATTGTAGCAGCTCTTCTTGCATGGCTTCTATCCAACTAGAATCTTTCATAGCATCATAAGCCTTCTTAGGCTCAAGCTGAGATAGAAAGCAAGAAAGCATTGTATGTTGTTGATCTTGCATATCTTGCAGCCTGCTTTGATTTCTAGTCATCATAGGAGAAGAGATATCTCCTATTACCAGCTGAGGAGGATGATTCTTTTGTGTTATTATTTGAAGACTGGGTTCTTCATTGAATCCCACCTCTAGATTGGAGTCATTCAACTCAACTGTGGTGATTTCAGCAGCTACTTCTGATTCTCTATTTTCTTGACTCTCCTCATCTCTTCTTTCTTCTTCACTCTGATTTGGTTCAGTAGATGGCTCCTTTTCACAGTCTTCAACAGGATCCACTGTAGGTATGGGAAAAATCACAAACTGAGGTATGATGCTGTGTGATTGTGTAATTCCTGAATCTGAGCTTCCTGATCCTGCATTATTATCACTACTGAAACCCAAAGAGTTAGTTAGTGAATCAATGTCAAACAACCACTGAGGACCTGAACCAATTGGATTTGGTGTATTCTCATTGCATTTGACATTGTCACTTTCTTCAATTATTCTAGAAGAAGAGTTAAAAACTCTGTAAGCCTTGAGTAACCAACAAGAAATCCATCATCTGCCTTGCTATCAAACTTTCCTAAGTGAGATTTGGTATTGAGAATTTTACAAGGACACCCAAAAGGTTTGAAAAATCCTATAAAAGGTTTTCTTTTATTTAAAAGCTCATAAGGTGTCTTGTTTTTAGGCTTGACTACTAGTACTCTGTTTTGGACATAACAGGCAGTATTAACTGCTTCAGCCAAGAAAGTAATTGGCCGTTTTGAATCAACCAACAGAGATCTAGCAACCTCTATTAGTGTCCTATTCCTCCTCTCAGCAACTCCATTCTGTTGAGGAGTCCTAGGGGTACTATATTGTCTCTCAATGCCTTTTTCTTCACAAAAGGTGTTTAGATCAAGATTTTTAAATTCAGTTCCATTGTCTGATCTAATGACTTTTACTTTTTGATTTGTTTGGTTTTCAATTCTTAGGATAAAAGATTTGATCAGTCCACTTGTCTCATCCTTAGTCCTTAGAAAATATACCCAAGTAAATCTAGAGTAATCATCAACAATAACTAAGCAGTATGATTTCTTGCCTATACTCATAACATTTGTAGGACCAAACAGATCCATATGTAATAACTGGAGACAAGAAGAAATTGTATTTAACTCTTTGGACTTATGAGAAGTTTTATGTTGTTTGCCTTTAAGACAAGCAACACAATGATCATCACATGAAAAAACTTTTGATGGTAAACATCTTACAAGGTTGTTTTTAACAAGTTTGTTCATTGTCTTGAAATTCATGTGACACATCCTTCTGTGCCAAAGAGAGGATTCATCCACAGAATCTTTTGAAACAAGACAGTTCAAGGATGAATCACTTGAAACATTGTCCATATCTAGACAATAAACATTGTCCTTTCTTGGAGTTCTAAGTAGTATCATGTTTTCATCAACTACCTTGAATCTTGAAGTAAGGATCATACATTCTGTATTGGTAAATAATATACTATGTTGTTTGTCACAAACCTGTGATACACTTAACAGGTTGTACTTTAACTGATCAACATAGTAGACATCCTCAAATGTCATCTTACCTTTTGTAACATTACCTTTCCCACTTATTTTTCCACCTGCAAGATTGTCTCCAAATGCAACATGTCCTCCTTTGATATGCTTGAAATCCTGAAGGCATGACATGTTTCCTGTCATGTGCCTAGAACAACCACTATCAACATGCTAGATGCTCTTTCCCTTGAGCTGTTGGTTGCCCTGCACATAAGATAAATCAGTTAGTATTGATTAGGAACCCAAGCCAAAGTGGTCTTGGGTACCCCTTTCTCATCAAAATATTTACATTCCTTCTTGACAAGATTTTTAAACTTTGATTCCTCATTTCTGGAGTACTTTGTCACAATAATGGGTTTGGATGCATATTTGCTAGAAGCAGTACTGGTTTTAGAAGTACTAACTGCATTAGCAGCACTTGCATGCTTAGCAGTATTAACCTTGTTAGAAGTAGTAATTGTGTTAGCAGTAGTAACCTTTGAAGAAGTACTAACAGTGTTAGAAGCATTAATATTCTCAGCAGTACTAACACTGGTAGCAGCAGTATTGCTTCTGGCAGCACTATCACTGTCAGCAGTACTATTTGATGTAGCAGTACTAACAGTTTTAGTGCTTCTGGGCACCCACATTTTAATACTTTCTTTTAAAACCTTTTTCTTCATGTGGTCTTTGGTTTCAACAGATTTCTTAGCCACATGTTTCTTTTCAGCCTTCCTATAACCAACAGGTTTATGCACAAATCTTTGAAAGTTCATCTTTTGGTTAATAGGGTTAAAGAAACAGTGTTTAGCCAAATGATTCAGCTTGCCACATATGAAACAAGGTTTTGGTTTGATTATTTTACTCAGATCAACTCCTTGTTTCTTTGCCCATTGATTATTCCAGTTTCTTTGATTACCTCTCTTTGTACCAGAATTTAGACTCTCAGTTTTATTGCAAGCACACTGTTTACAAGGGCCAGGATACACAACAGTGGTCTGTTTGTAATGGACCTTGTTGGCCTTTCCTTTGATCTTCTCTATCTCTTTAGACTTGACCCAGATCCTTCCACCACCCTCATTGGTAACAATGTTGTTTTCTAAGGGTATCTCTTTACTCACAGCATTGTTCCTATTCTCACTGGCTTCATTCTCAGTCATATCCTCAACAACCACCTCATCCAAAGGATCTATCTTAAAGTTTCCTCAGACAAGTCCTTTTTCTCTTTGGTCTCTAACAAGTCTGATGTAGGAGGGATGTAGTTGTTGTTGTAAGGAGGGGGTGTGTTGTTGTATCCAACACCAGGCTTCGTCTTATCATGAATCTGAGCCTTTAGAAGAGAATCCATTGCTTTTGAAGCATATGAAAACTTTTCTATATCAAGCTTAATCTTAGCTAGTTCTTCTTTCAACTTATCATTACTTCTTCGGACTTAGACAGTTTGGTCTCTAACTCATTCTTTTCCCACTTCCAGTAGTTTGTGTCATAAGAGTGTTGAAGTTCATTGGCTTGGAAGCCTTTGATTTGTTCTTCAAACCTCTCAACTATCAACACATAATCTCTTCTGTCCTTTTCTAATATTTTGAGGTCATCACACATGTTTTGATTGTGATCCCTGTACCTTTTGACAGTGTCTATGCAAGATTGAGTACAAAGATTAGAAATTACCTCAGAGGGGAGATCAGACACCTCTGCCATAAGAGCTTGATTCTGAATGGCTTCCTCATCTTGGTCACTCCAGTCAAACCCCATTCCTTGTTGAGAAACAAGGGCTTGAGCAGAGTTCTTGTTTTGATTGTAGCCTCCATTCTGAGCTTGTTGGTGGTTGTTATTTAGCACACAACTTCTGCACTCTCTAGCAAAGTGTCCCTTCATGTGACACTTATAGCATTCTACCTTTGTCTTGTCAAAACCACCTCCATCTTCTCTTCTTTGAGAGAAGTTGTTCCTCCTAGTTCTTTTAATAAACTTCTTCACCCTCATAGATAACATGGCCATCTGCCATTTAATGTCCATCTCCTCCAGATCATCAGGGTGAAGTTGTTCCAGATCATCATTAATCAAGGAGTTGTTGCTATGACTGGACAAAAAGGCTTCAAAGACAGTTTCAGTACCTTTTTCTGAATTCACTCCACTAGCAGCACTAACTGCTTCAGGGTTGGCAGTAGTATCAGTGGATGCTGATAGAAGTGCAGCATTATGAATATACCCAGTGGGCTTCTTCTTAGCTTCTACCTCAGATTCAAAAAACTCTTAGATCATTATACAGATCATCTAGTTCCTTCTCTTCCAGATTGTCACTATGTCTATATGAGACAATGTACATAGTCCATTCATCCCTAAGAGATCTGAGGAACTTCCTGTTGATATCATCTTGCTCCATCTTCACTCCAACAGTAGCCAGTTCACCAATAAGCTTGTTGAACCTGTCAAAAGTTTGAGTCATAGACTCATTCTTTGAAGAAGTGAAGTTCTCATACTGCTGCTTCAGAACATCTCCTTGATTTCTTTTGATGCTCTTAGTTCCAGGAAATCTTTTCTCTAGAGCATTCCAGAGAATCTGAGCATCAGTGCAGTTGCAAAATTGATGCTGATATTCATTGGGAATGGCCAAGAGCAGAGTGCTCAAGGCCTTCATCTCTGTCTGCTTCAGAAGGGCCATTCTCAATGATGTCCCACATTGAGTAGTCAGTGAGGAGAATGTATTGCCTGATTCTGATATTCCACATGTCAAACTCATTGGGTTTGAGTATTGGAACCTTAGAGATAAGAGTACTATTTGATTCTGCAAAGTTTTCCATGATGAATGAATGAATGTTTCTGAGAGAACAGGCTCTGATACCACTTGTCAGGATCGAATTCTCAACAAGAATTATGAATACTCAGAAATAATATTAAAGAAGTTGCGGAAAAACACTTTAATATTCAATAAACAGAAAAACAGTATGAATCACAACCTGCAAAGTTTACTTAATGATTCAAATTACAAACTTTTCACTCACAACCTCAATCTTGAAGAACAGGCTCTTTCAAGATGAATTCTACTTCTCTAGAATTAGGAACGATGCCTTGAGGTTGATTCTCTATCTAGAACAAAAAACTTAGAATTATTTAATATATGTATCTACTCTATTCTATTCTATTCTATTCTATTCTATATATCATTGAATAATAAAAGATAATTACTAAACATAAAAAGATCTTCAAAATAATCTTCATAATTATCTTCAAGCTTTCCATGTTTATCTTCAGACGCAGTCTCTTCAACATTATCTTCAGATTATCTCAGAAGCAGCATTAATCACCTTGGAAGCATTAACTGAGTCTTGGCAGCATTAACTACTAAGCAGCACTAACCGCTAGCAGTACTAACTTTGTTCAAGCAGCACTAACTTTGACTAGCAGTATTAATTCTACTAGAAGTAGTAATACCTAACAGTATTAACTTTGAGATCCTCTGGCAGTACTAACTCTGAACTAGCAGCATTAATAACTTGGTCACATCTTCAGTTCCCAACAGACTTACACAGTTACACTTACCCACAATGTCAATCAAGATTCAAGTACAACCGGTGGAGGTGGACTGATGGTAGACTGGTGGTGGTGGTTGACGATTGAAGGTTGGCGATGGATATTGGAGGCGATGACGTCTGCAGCTCTGCTATGGTCGAGGTCAACTGAAGAAAGGTTAGCCGGCGATGGAGGCGAATCGACGATGGTCGACTGAAGAAAGCTTAGCCGACGATGGTCGACTGAAGAAAGCTTAGCCGACGATAGTCTTCTCGATGACGAAACGATGAGTCGTGAGCCGTGAGGAGTGAGAAAGCTAGATCTGATTGTGAATTTGTGACTTTGAAAACCTAATTAGGAAAAAGAATAAAATATGTTATAATTTAGAAAAATATATATATTATTAAATAATAATCTGTACAAAATACATAAATACATAATAAATTTAAATATTTATATATGCTGGGTACGGGGCGCGTCGGTGGGTGTGATACCCGGCCCCAACCCTATCCCCGGTTTCCTCAAAACGGGGATCTCCGCCCCCGGACCTGGGACCCGATTAAGCGGTGAATCCCTGGCCCCCGTCGGGTCGGGCCAAATCACCATCCCTATTAAAGGACATGCACCCTTCTATATTTTTTTCTTTCTCTTTAGTGATTTATCTCTTATAAAAACCTACAATCTTTTTGATTTAGTGTGTATTTGCGTGTATAGTTGTTCCATCTCTTACAAAACCTAACACATTTGTCATTTTAGTGTGTGACTGTTATTCCCAGTATGTGCAATAAGATCAACATGAACAACAATTTCAACTCAAGATGTCATATGATTGATCTTTGATTTCAACGATTACAAAATGCTCTCTATGAAAATATTTCTCTCTCTACAATGTAATTCTCTCAAGGTGCTTCCAAAGTGCTACTTGAAAATACAAAAGAACAAAAGGCTTTTATACCAACAAGTTACAAAGACAAACTAACTAAACTAAACTCTTTGACAAACAAGGACTTTGACATTTCTCTTTAATAGCTTGACTTTGACTTTTGCTTGCGAGTTTGACTTGGGCTTTTGACTTTCAATTCCAATGATCTTGGATCCAACATATTTGTGCACTAACAATGACCATAATCCATCACCTTCATCTTCTATTGAGAATCCATCGAGACCAATACCTAAACAAAACCCATCGAGACTGTATGAGAATATATCAAGACCGAGTGATAGCCATCAAGAGCAACCAAATACCCATAGAGGCCAATTGGGACCAATTGAGAACCCATCCACTGGCTTAATGTGAATCTGTGTGTGTAAAACCATAACCCACCACATTCATTATCTATTGAGGACCTGTCGAGATTAATCGAGACCGAATGAGAACCCATCGATTGATTTATTGTATATTTGAGCGCGTAAAACCATAACCACTACCTTCATCTTTCATCGAGAACCCATTGAGATCAATCGAGACCTATCGATAACCTATCGATTGATTTAATGTGTGCTTGTGTGTGTGTGTGTGTTAAACCTTACCTACCCCTAGGGGTGCTAAAAAAACCGACCAACCCAATCAACCCAACCCAACTAACCCAAAAAAAATCAACTCGAGGTAACCCGACATATAATCGATACAAAATTAGGACAACTTGAATCTATTGGGTTGATATCGGGTTAGACTAAAAGTAACCCAACCAACCTGATAACCCGATAAACGTTTTAACGACTTTTCTAAAATTATTTATATTTCCTTTTAATATGTATAAGTTACCAAAAACAACTCGGCAATAACGAGCAATGGAACTCATAAGAGGACGTTATTGGAAAGTTATATGTAATACCTAAATATTTGATGAACTCGTATATTCTTTTGAATGATGAATATTTCAAAGAAAAATTTCCTTATTTTTATGTTTTCAATATTGTTTTTACTTTGTTTAAACACAACCTGACCAAACTGACCAACACGAACGGGTTGGGTTGGGTTGTGCTTTTGTTTAGGTTAGGTTGGATTAAAAATTCTCAAACCGCCAACATTGGTTTGGGTTGTTGAAATGTCTTCAACCCGATTAACCTAACCCGTAAGCACCCCTACCTACCCCCTTTATCTTCCTATATATTGAGAACCTTTGAGATCGATCGAGAACCCTTTGAAGACAATCTATAATCCATAAAGACAAATCGAGAATGGAATAAAGAAAAACTAGCGTATTTAGGGCTGAAACTAATGTATATTTCAGATAATTAATACACACACACATATATATATATATATATATGCATGATGAATATTATAGTGGAAATGTATATTCATAAATAATATGATCATATACCGATATATGAATACTAGTGAGGTATTATGTACAAATGAACTTACATAAATATTCATGGTAACAATATTTATATTCATGATAAGTACTATAGTGAGAATTTATATTTATGACAAATATCATTGAGATATATGAATACTGTAAAATTGTTGTATACACTAAAACATATATAAATATTTTACGATAAATGTTATGAATATTAATGATGAACATTATAGTGAAAGTATATATCAATGATAAATATCATACTGAAGAGTTGTACACATGTGAACGTCCATGAATATTCATAATGAGTACATAAATATATAGTATTTTATAGAAAGAAACAGTTAAAACAAATATAACTCTATCGAGATGGATATCAAATTGCAGATAATAAAATGTTTGTTTTTTATATAATTTTTCTTGTTTTTTCAAATATTTATTATTTTAAGAATTTAGTTTAAAAATTAAGGGGATAATTCTTTTAATTAAGAGAGAAAAAGAAAATTTCAAATGGAGACCACAGCTCCGTCCAGCCAAAATGAAGAAAAAACTATTGAAGCAAACTTACAGAAATGAAACACACTTCGAACCTCAGACCCATAACCACCACTGCACGAAGTAGCAATTTATAGAGCAGAAGGCGAAGAAAACCAGGTTTCCGATCCAGTTTACTTTTCCAATCCCTTCTTGCGATCCATTCGAAGCTTCTTAATTGAAATTCAAAGAACGTCTCCGTCAATTTTCTTTTGTCTCTCTTTAACACAACCTTATTTCGTTGAGCCCATATTAAATACAGGAACGTCCAAACAACAACAGTCCAACTTTCGACCTTGCACCGAATCTATCCTAATTTTATAGTTAAAAACAAGGACGCACGCGTAGGTTACATCGTCCAAAACTTCTATAAAAGGCCATGTCCTTGAACAATTGATACTTCCACTGTCATAATTCCGCGATCTTAAATCTTATTTGGTTGTGGAGTTCAATTTCGTTTTCTTTTTTGGTCTCTCACTTTGCATCTGATTTGTGTTTGAAGTGTGGTTAAGTTATATATATATGTATATATATATATATATATATATATAAATATATATTGATCTGGATTTGTTTTTGATTTTCGAACTCACTCTTCTGTCTTCTCTAGCTATGTACTTCAAGCATGGAAATGCTATCGCCTTCTTTATCTTCTCCTTGTGCTTACCTAAGTTTGCAACTCATTTGTGTTTTGTGGGACTCAGGTTCTCTTTTCTTCAACTTTTGACCTGCTGTATTAAATCGTTAGGCTTTCAGTTATGAAAATCCAACTGCCCTCTGGTTTCTCTTACCACATCTTCGTAAGTTTCGGGGGTGACACCCGAAACACGTTCACGGATCACCTCTGCAAGGCCTTGTGCAATGCGGGATTCCGCATTTTCAGAGACAAGGATGAAATCCAGATAGGTCACCAAATCAAACCTCAACTTGAAAGAGCCATCGAAGAGTCGACTATTTCAATTATTGTTATCTCCAAATCCCATGGTGATTCCGAATGGTGTCTTAATGAACTCCTGAAGATTCTGGAACGGAAAAAGTTTGATAATCATTACATTGTTTTTCCAATCTACTATCGTGTCCAACCCACGACAGTCGGAAAGCAGGAGGGGAGCTTTCGGAAAGCCTTTGAGGGATACCAGAAAACTGGTGAGCATTCCAAGGAGAAGATTGATCAATGGAGGAAAGCCTTAAAGGAAGTTTCCACGATAGCGGGAAAAGTTTTGCCAGATGAATCTAATGAGTAAACTTCTTTCTATATATATATACCCATTTAAGTTTTTCGTTATTTAACTTGTATCTGTTATATAATTAAAAGAGTCGTTATTACAAGGAGATACGACGGAGGTCCAACAGGTGAGGGGGTTGGTCAGTGGCCTGTGGCTAGCTGCCGCACGTGGAACTCCAACATGCCCCCTCAAACAGAGGTTAGGAGCCCCTAAGATGCTTGGATATGATGTCGATTCTGATACCATGTTCTATTATACATAAAATCTAGGATTTCCTTTCTAAAATAACCCTTAGAACACAGAGAGAGAGAGAGAGAGAGAGAGAGAGATTTTTGTACAAGTATTGGTCTACGATGATCACAAAGAAAATAATTTGATATCTTAACTCTAAGATATATCACTTTTATTGTTATTTCATGTTCAAAGGCTCCTAGGATATACTTTATTTTAATAGTGTGTCATAAACAATTTTTTTGCATTCTATAAACACGATTTTGTAGTGTATTGAATCAAAATTGTCCGTACCATTTTGGAGGCCATAGAAAGACAGTTTAAACTGCTTCCTGCCTGGTCTAGTGATGGTAATTAAGGATGTGGCTATTATGGTAAAAACGCTAGGGGTTCTATGCTTATCATGGGTTAATTTGAAGTTACTTCTTGTAGGTTTTTGAATATTCCTCTTTTTTCTCTTTAGGTAATACAGAACTGTACTCGCGTAATACAGTGAGATACATCATGATTTTAATGTTTTATTTTATTTTTTGTCAATTTACGGTAATATTTTGAATGGTTTGGAGAAAATGAAAATGAGGTTTTTTTATTATTATTATAAGTTTATTTACTTTAGTCTTAATGATATAGGAAAAAGTTCAATAAAACCCAACAAACTATTCTATTTTGAATGATTAAGTCCCTAAACTAATATTTTGAATGAAAAAACTATTAAACTTTCTCATTTTGAATGATTAATTCCCTGAACTATTTTTTTGAATAAAAAAATCATTAACTTTCTCAATTTGAATAAAAAAACCATTAAATTTTCCCATTTTCAATTATTAAGTCCCTGAACATTTTTTTTCAATAAATTACATCATCGAACTTCTAAAAATTGGTTACTTACATCATTTTAACAAAAAAAAACTATCTGTAACCAGTTATCTTTTGATTCTTCATCTTTTTATAGATAAAAAATAGATCAAAAAGAGGAAGATCGATAATAGGGGCAACAACGTGTTAGGCAATATGGAGAACGGACAACGTTCGGACAACGGGGAGTGGCGAGGCGAAGCGATACGACTGTTTGTGAGTGGTTTTAATGACGTAGAGTTTGAGAATTGTAAAACTGATTTAGACTAATGTTACTTCAAAACTTTCATACTCAGTTCCAGGTACCTTTAAAAAAAGGTAACCAATTTTCAGAAGTTCGATGATTTATTTATTCAAAAAAAAATGTTTAGGGACTTAATCATTCAAAATTAGAAAGTTTAATGGTTTTTTTGTTCGAAAAAATAGTTTGGGGACTTAATCATTCAAAATAAAAAAGTTTAATGATTTTTTCATTTAAAATAATAGTTCAGGAACTTAATCATTCAAAATGAAATAGTTTATTGGTTTTTTTTTTAACTTTCCCAATAATATAATGTTTTTATATAAAAAATTAAATATTTTGTTAGAATTCAATAATTATCTTATATATTTATAATTATTTATATTTAAATTGAGATTTTTGTTCTGTTTTAATTATGTTTATTAGTTAGTTATGAATTCAAACATATAGTTTTAGAAAATTATACTATGCATCATTACTTGTAATCTTGAATTTTAAGTATGTGTATCAATAAAAAATACTTAATGCATAAAAGCTTGTTTTTAAGAG
The DNA here is from genome assembly GCA_954870635.1 of Arctium minus. Classification (NCBI taxonomy): domain Eukaryota; kingdom Viridiplantae; phylum Streptophyta; class Magnoliopsida; order Asterales; family Asteraceae; genus Arctium; species Arctium minus. The sequence goes on along the minus strand of OX941087.1, from coordinate 35,953,534 downwards.
TTTTTTGATAGTTTCATAATAATGTAATTTATTTTAGATTTAATACTATAATGTTTTTTTTTAAATAAACATTAAATATTCTGTTAGATTTTCTTAATTATATTTTAGATTTTTATATTTAAAATTTGATTTTTATCCTGTATTTAATTATGCAGGAGTGATTTTAGGGGATAGAGAGTGATTTTAGGGAAGTTTAATCTGATAAGAGATAATGAATGAAAGTTAATAAATAACATTAAATGTACTAAATAGAGCTTTAATGATTGTTTTTAACAGATTTTAAGTAATTAATATTAAATAACGATACATTAAGCTTTAACAATTGTTTTAAAGAGTTTTTTATCCGTGCTTTATAATATACTAGTATCGTACTCGCACAATGCATCGAGATATATCACGATTTTAATGTTTCATTTTTTTTTTTTTGTTGATATACAGTACGATTTTGGATGGTTTTGAGAAAAGTGATAATTTTTTTTATAAATTTGTTTAATTTAGGCTTGATAATATAATGTTTTTTATGTAAAAAAATTAAGCATTTTGTTAAATTCAATGATTATCTTATATATTTTAATAACATCTAGAAAAAATTATCAATTACATATTTAATAATATAATTAAAACATATTTATAGTAATATAATATATTAATTAATAGTGATACATGGAAATGTCTGCATAAAAAAAATACCCTGCACATAACAAATTGATGGATGTTAGAAGTCTGCAATAGTAATTTGTATTTTGTGCTTTGATACTTGTAAATTAAGAGATTTTTAAAATTTTGCATAAAATGATGGTACATTGTGCCTAATAATTTGTATTTAAGAGTTTTTTATCTGTGTTTCATAATATAGTATATAGACTAGAAGCGTACTCGTGCAATGCAGCGAGATACATCACGATTTTAATGTTTCATTTTATTTTTTGTTTTTTGTCGATTTACGGTATGATTTTGGATGGTTTTGAGAAAGTAATAATGTTTTATTTTTATAAATTTGTTTAATTTAGGCTTAATATAATGTTTTTTATATAAAAAAATTAAGTATTTTATTAGAATTCGATGATTATCTTATATATTTTAATGACATCTATAAAAAATAACCAATTACATATTTAATAATATAATTAAAACAAATTTATAGTAATATAATATATTAATTAATAGTGATACATAAAAATGTCTGCATAAAAGGAAGGTCTCACACATACCAAATTGGTGGGTGTTAGAAGCCTGCAGTAATAATATGTATGTTGTGCTTTGAAACTTGTAAATTAAGAGATTTTTAAAATCTTACATAAAATGATTGTACTTTGTGCCTAATAATTTGTATTTAAGAGTTTTTTATCCGTGCTTTATAATATAGTATAGATATAAATTATAGATTATAGATATGCACATTTTCTATATATTTTTTTTTCCTTCTTTCTTTCATTTGTAAACATTCCTTTAATTTCGTAAGTTGCAACTTTAAATTTCGATGATAACTTTGAAGAGGGTTTCTGTTGTATTCTTATTATATAACAAGATGATACAAAAAACCCTAGGTATACAAGGAAAGAATAACATAGATATCTATACTATATTATAAAGATGACATAAAAAACTTTTAAAAACAAGTCTTAAAGTTTAATGTACAACTATTTAATGCTAATTACTTAAAAAACAACCATTAAAGCTGTATGTACTACACTTAATGTTATTTATTAATTTTCAATCATTATCTCTAACCATTTTAACTCTCCTAAAATCATTTCCCACTTTAACTCCTCTAAAATAACTCTCAGCATAATTAAATATAGAATAAAAATCAAATTTTAAATATAAAAATATAAAATATAATTAAAAAATCTAACATAATATTTTATAAAAAAATTATATTATTAAACCAAAATAAGTTACATTATATTATTAAGTCTAAATTAAACAAATTTATATAAAAAAATCATTATCAATCTCTCACAACCAACCAAAATCGTAATGTAAATCAACAAAAAATAGAAAATAAAATGAAACGTTAAAATCGTGATGTATCTAGCGGCATTGCGCGAGTACAATTCTAGTATACTTAAATATAAATAGAAACTTCACCAACTTAAATAAGGGGCCGGTTGAAATAAGAAGACTAAGGGGTTGTTTGGAAGTTGCTGAATGATTTGGTGCAAAATGATTAAGTGGTCAGAATGATTAAGAGACTCTTATGATATAGTACAAAATTATATATGATTGTTTTTTAATTGTTCAAAACGAAATCGTGACTCTTAATGGTTAAGGAAGGGTCATGATACAAAATCATTCAGATGGTTGTAACCATTAAGAGGCAGACATTAAAAGATAGATTTTTTTTGCCAAACAAGATTCACCTCTTAACGATTCAGAGGTTGTACCAAAAGGGTGTTAGCCTAGTGGTAAGACATGTGGACTAGCTAGTAGCGGTCTCATGTTCGAACCCTGGGGGACGCATCCTGGAGGTACGGGGGCTTCGACCCCGGGCTGCATGCTTTAGCAGTCGGGCTTCGGCCCATATTACCAGGGATTAGTCTGGGCTCAATGTGGTCTGGGATACCCTCTCAAAAAAAAAAAACGATTCAGAGGTTGCATCTTAATGGAAGTATTAAGAGGTAAACAAACATCCCCTAAATATCATGAGAAAGGTAAAAAAGAAGGGTTAAAAGAAGATTCATATGTGAATCATTAAAGAATCCGAAAAAAATCTATTTGAAGATGCATATATATAAATCGACATTATAAAACAAAGAAACTAACCTATGGAAAAAGTTATTGAAATTAGATGCAGTAGGGCTAGTCTAAGGTGCCGTTTGTTTTTTAAGAGGTTTAAAGTCTGAAGTCGTATTTTAGTTATGATTAATAAGAGGTGGTGTGTAGAAAAGTCTGAACGATTCTTACTTAAGAGTCATTAAGAGTTTTTTTTTTAAAAACAAACAACCCCTAAGACAAGACAGACCGATCTATATTCTCTTGCTCCCCTTGACAAGGTTTCCTACTCACAAGTATCGGCATTAAGACTTAGGGGTTGTTTGTTTTTTTAAAAAAAACCTTTTAATGACTCTTAAGTCTGAATCGTTCAGACCTTTTTACACACCACATTTTATTAATTATAACTAAAATAAGACTTCAAACCTCTTAAAATACGAACGGCACCTTAGTTGTGCTTATAATAGGCCGGTTTGCCTTCAAATTATTAATATGGGTTCATATATGCATCTTGAAATAAATTTTTCTTCAATGATTCACACATGAACCTTTTCATAACCTTCACTTCTTATCTAGTCACGATATTTAAGTCTCGTATTTTAACCTTTGATAGTTAAATTATTTAAATAACATTTACTATCATCATTCGTTTTTTTAGTAATCACGAGTTTATGTTAATCCATTCTCAACTTATTAAAATGTAATTATGGATTTGCAAATTTATCAAAAGAAAGACAAAAATGGAAAAATCCAATGATCATGATAGTGGTCCAATCTATTTTACCTCGAAAATTTTGTGGTACTTCCTGATTCAAGGAAAAAGCTCCGTCTAGGACTCGTCGTTTGAAAGCAAGTAGTTATCGCGATTTGGTCCGAAGCCAGCCTGCAGGTGACACCATCTCTAGGTACATAAATACTCTATTTCTCAAGCAATTCATATTAGCCGATTTTAGTCAATCGAATTTTACCTAGTCTTAGTCCCTTGCTAATATGATTGGTTGGGTTCTGATGAGAAGTTTAGTTAACGATGAGAATTGGTTATCAACCGTTTGATGAGAAAAATGGACGCACATTAGAATGAGAAGCATTGAGATAAGATGCACCGGATCAATTTGTTTCTAAACCGCAATTCGAGGGCTTGAGATTAAAAGAAATCAACGGTTCAGATCCATTTGTTACATTTCTCACCATTAACTCAACTTCTCACACGATCTTTTGCCCTAATATGATTGTGTAGTATAAATCAGATATATTATTATACAAAACTAGAAAGAGATAGTAACACTATCTAAGGGGGCGTTTGGTTCGCAAAATGAAATTTGATTGAATCGGAATCCATTAAAGGAATGTGAATGGAATTTGACCAGGTGATTGGTTGGTAGGAATTGGATGTAATGAATTCCTTCCATTATGATAGAACCAAACAAAAAAATTGGAATTTGGTCAAAGGAATTATCTATTCCAATTCCTTCAAAACCCATGAACCGGACACCCCCTAAAAGTTGTAGATTGTACGTTTGTTTGCTGCTACTGCTTAATTTCCATCTGTTGTCTTAGCAAGCACGATGATGTATAGTAGTACTAGCTAGTGTTCCTGTTTTTATGTACTGTAAATAAGAGTGATTGGTGTGTTTCAATTTCTAGGTACGAATCAATATCTATCCAGGAAATCGTTGAATCGGTAAGAACCATATTGGAACGAACTTGCTTAGATGTTGCTTTATGTAGAGTGGGCATTGGATCTCGAGTCAAAGCGATTGATCAGTGGTTAAAAGATCCAGCAGATGTTAGGATAGGAGTCATCAGTGGGATGCGAGGGGTCGGAAAATCTACCATCGCCAAAGTTGCTTACGACTTGAATTTTGGTGATTTTGATGCTTGCAGCTTGCTTGATACAAGAAAACCTTTCGAACAACAAGATGTTTTACTAGATTTAGAAACTCAACTTCTTCCAGACATTTCAATAAAAGAAAAGCAGAAAGCAGATGACAACCAACAGAATGCCGTACGCCGAAAAAGAATTCTACTGCTTCTGGACGATGTTGATGAGATTGAACAAGTCAACGTCTTGCTAAATGCTGGGAATTCGTTTGAGGAAGGAAGTAAAATCATGATAACTACCTCTCATGAGCACCTACTAATTAGTCACCTAACACATTATAAGCCTTTTAAGATTAAGCAACTTGATGATCATGAATCTCTTCGGCTTTTCTGTTGGCACGCCTTTTCGCAATTCCATCCAACGGAAGGCTACTCGGAAATTTCAGAAAGAGTAGTACGACCCTGTGAAGGGATACCTTTAGCGATTCAGTTGTTAGGTTCTTCTCTGCGCGGTAAGAACTTGGAGGCCTGGGGAAGTGCTTTAGAGCAGCTGGAAGCAAGCCTAGATGAACGAAATCGTAAAACATTAGAGGTGGGGTATAAGTTGTTGGATGGTGATGACCGGCGATTATTTCTCGCCATTGCTTCATCGTTTGTGGGAAAAGAGAAAGGTGAAGCTGTGAAAATGCTGGAAGAAGGTGATTTCTACTCGGAGGTTGGTATGCAGAACCTCATGGATAGGTCTCTCATAAGGGTTGGTGAAGACAATAAACTCATAATGCAACGTTCGCTTCTTGACATGGCAAGAGCAATTATCCGTCAGGAAACTGTCGATGAATCTGGGGAACATAATCCAGCAAGAGCTAAAACTGTAAGATTCTACTTGTGCTTGCAATTTTAACCTTCTTGTGCACTATATATATATATATATATATATATGAGCTTAATATTACGTTGTTTTAATTATCAGGAGACAGTTGCAAGTGAAGGAAAACGCAAGCGTGCAAGAGATTACGAACATGAATCAATGCCACAAAATACAGCGTCAAGTTCTTTTAAACGTTTGTGTCTTGGCTTTTTCTCCTTGTTCAAGCCAACGAAACTCCTGTACAGAGAAAACATTGGTAAAAACTAACGAGATTGTGAAGGTGGTTTAATTAACAACCTGAATCATATACATAAATGAATAATGGGAAGTTGTTGGGAAAACTATGGTACTAATTTCATTATCTAATAATGAAATTCAAACTAAATGTTAACTGCCCCAAAATAATTCCAAACAAATCACCCATATTTGAATTAATATGGAAGTGGATCTTAATGATTAAGTAACGGTCATACAAGTAAAGTCTGACAATAAATCAATCCACACTAAGGGGTTGTTTTTTTTTTATTTTTAAAACCTCTTAATAACTCTTAAATCTGAATCGTTCAGACTTTTTTACACACCACCTCTTATTAATCATAACTAAAATAAGTATTCAGACTTTAGATCTCTTAAAAAACAAACGACGCCTAAATATAACAAGTACAAAGAGAGAGAATGACACCCCTAATTAATTAATGTGAAACTGAAATAGGGAAAAACTACGGTGGAGGAATCTGAGATCCATTACACCGGTTGACAATTACTAGCTTGGAGAACAATGGTGGGTACAATACATACATAATACAACACAAGAGGTTTTTACTAACTGAAAAATCCGCTCATAAAAGCTATCACCGGTGGAATCATGTTGTCGCAAAGACCCTCGCTCGTAATCCGTTTTATCAGCGTATAGTTTGTCAATGAATTTGTAATCACCGATGGATCTGGTCCGCCACTGAAGTTTTTTAATTTAATTAAAAGTTCGTCACTCGAATTTAGTTAAATCGGTGGTTTAAATCAGTTGTTGGATTATTCGTCGGTAGTAGACCGATTATTATTTAATTTTATTAATTTATTATAAAATACAATATAATCAACGGAGATGATCCACCACTAATTAATTTTTTTATTTCTTTTCAATATTAATTTGACAAATAGTTAGGAGTGTTTGTCGTCCAATTTTGACAGTTTAACTTTTCGGATTTGTCGGCAATCCGCCGTTGATTGGAAGAAAAACCCATCAGTGAAAGTCATTTTTCTAGCCGTGTGTCTTGGGACTACTATGAGAGAAAGAGTTTGTGATATTCAAGATAACAAACAAATGAACCCTAGAATGGAAATGGCAACCATGTGACCTGACAATGCGACTTCATGTGCATACCAATGGTCATCCATCCTAGTCTTAGCGGTATATGATTTATGCAACTTGCAATACCAACTCGCCGCAACCAACCGATGCAAGTTCTACTTGAATGACTGCCATGTCTTCAAAATTCTTACCATAAGGCTTCCTCTTAATTAATTGGTAACTTGCTCATACGACGTGAAGTCTCTGAGAGCAAGTCACATGGGGGATTGTAAGGCATACGACTTTAAGAAATCTCTATTTGACTTCAATCAACTACTTGAAGCTGTAAACATCGTCAATATTCATAACTACATCAATAAAATGATAACAAGTATACCAATCCTCAAAAAACAACATGCCTCCTCCACCAAAGGCCCCACGAATTTAATCTTTCGCATAATCCAAATCTACATTCACCAACACACCACCACCTCACATGACGTCCCTGTTAGATAGTATAGGGGTTGCTTTGTACTTTTGTATATTTTAGTTTCTTTTAGGGTTTCTTGTCTCCTTATATATAGTTGTTGTAACCCTTTGTAATTTTCATTCATTCTAAGAAAAACCCTAGCCGTTTCCTGGCAATTTTTTTTGGATATCTGTTCGACGACGTCTTTTCTGTTCGGCGACGCTATCTGTTCGACAACATCTTTTTTGTTCGGCGACACTATCTGTTCGACGGTGCCTTTTATGTTCGGCGGGGCTAGGGTTTCTTCTTGTTCGACGCTTCTTTCTGGATCTAGCACTTTTGATCCTTGTTCAAGGGTTCTGTTCGAAGATTGATTTTGGCATACGGTATCTCTATACTCTCTATTCTCTTTTTCTTACTTTTATTTCTCGTTTGCAATGGCTGGAAAAGATGATTCTCTCCAAGCCATTAGTGTTCGTTTGGATGGAAAAAAGTACTCCTATTGGAGTTATGTCTTGAAAAATTTTCTGAAGGGCAAAAAGATGCGGGGTTATATTTCTGGCACTATTGTGAAACAGAAAGAAGCAAAAGATTTGGAACCTTGGGAAGTGGATATTTCGAAAATTATCACTTGGATAAACAATTCTGTTGAACATTCAATTGGTGTTCAATTGGCAAAATATAAAACAGGCAAGGAAGTATGTGATCATCTTGAGAGACTGTATACACAGTCTAATTTTGCAAAACAGTATCAACTAGAAGCTGATATACGAGCACTCGAACAGAGAGATTTGAGTATTCAGGAGTTCTACTCAATAATGACTGATTTGTGGGATCAATTAGTTCTTACTGAACCTGCTGAATTGCGTGCCTTTGTACCATACATTGCTCGTAGGGAAGAACAAAGATTGGTTCAATTTCTTATGGCCTTGAGAAGTGACTTTGAAGCACTTCGTAGTAACATTTTGCATTGGATTACCAGACTATTGTGATTGATTTCGACCCATAAGTTCTGGACTTTGAGACTTCCAATGGCCTTTTTTTTTACAAAAAATGTTGGTCAATTATTTGATTCTGGTTATAAAGTATCATTTTCTCCTGATTCTTGTTGTGTGCAGGATCCACGTACTCAGAAAGCTGATTGGGACCGGATGTAGGCGTGGGGGCTTATATGTGTTGGATGAGTTGCGGTTACCCGTAGCAGTTGCTCATAGTGCAGATCTATCTTCTTTTCGTTTGTCGTCTAAGCCATCTAGTTTTTATTTATGGCATTCACGCTTTGGACATGTTTTAGCTTCTCGTCTAAAATACTTAGCTTCTTCTGGAAATTTGGGAAATTTGCAAGTTCATGATATTTCTAATTGCAATGGTTGTAAACTTGCAAAATTTTCAACTTTACCTTTTAAATTAAGCAAATTTATTTCTGTTGCACCTTTTGATTTGATTCATTCTGATGTATGGAGACCATCTCATGTTCCTACAAAAGGAGGGTCTCGATATTATGTCTCTTTTATTGATGATTATACTCGGTTTTGTTGATTTTTCTCATGAAACATTGTTCAGAATTCTTTGATATTTATTGTCGTTTTCGAGCATATGTTAAAACCCAACATAATTCTGTGATTAAATGTTTCCGATGTGATTTGGGAGGTGAATATACTTCCAATAAATTCTGTGAATTACTTGCTTTAGATGGAACTATTTACCAGACCTTTTGTACAGACACTCCTGAGCAGAATGGTGTTGTTGAAAGAAAACATAGACATATCCTTGAAACCGCCCGCTTTCTCTTGTTGTCTTCTTTGGTTTCTAATCAATTATGGGGTGAAGCCGTTCTTACGTCTGTCAATCTGATCAACACAATTCCATCCTCAATCACTTCAGGTTTATTTCCCTTTGAAAAACTTTATGGTTGTTGTCCTGATTATTTTTCTTTACGTGTCTTTGGTTGCACTTGCTTTGTTCTTCGTCCACATGTAGAGTGTGATAAATTATCTTCTAGATCTGTTGTCTGTGTTTTTCTTGGTTATAGCGACGGACAAAAAGGTTACCGTTGTTTTGACCCTACCTCTCAAAAATTATATGTATCTCGTCATGTTGTGTTTTTTGATCATATTTCTTTCTATTCCATTCCCATAAATGCACACAATTTGACAAAGTCATATGTACTTAATATTGATCCATTCTCTGAGTAAGTAAACTCTACTCAGACTCCAGATATTTCTCCAATCGAAGAAAATGCTACTGGTACTCCAATACCTGACACTGTTGCCCCTCCTCTACTGTCACTTAAGATGCACCTGAGACTGTGGATCCTCCTCGACAATCCCAACACCCTCGTAAGTCTACTCGTCTACCAAAATTTGTTTATTCTACTTATTCCCCCTCTTTTACTTGGTTCTTAGCTTCTATACACTCTATTTCTGAACCTTCCTCTTATAAAAAGCAGCTACTGACCCTCTTTGGCAGCATGCTATGAGTGAGGAACTCTCTGCTTTGCAAAAGACCCATACTTGGGATTTGGTTCCACTTCCTAATGGTTAGCGTGCTATTGGTTCCGATGGGTCTATAAAATCAAGACCAAATCTGATGGATCTGTTGAACGTTACAAAGCCCGTCTTATAGCTAAGGGCTTTACTAAAAAACATGGCTTGGATTTTGAGGAGACTTTTGCTCCTGTAGCCAAAATGACTACAATTCGCACCCTTATAGCTATTGTTGTTGTTCGCAAGTGGAATATTTCACAAATAGATGTTAAGAATGTCTTCTTGAATGGTGACTTAAATGAGGAGGTATACATGGTTCCTCCTCCCGGTGTTCCTCATAAAAGTGGTGAAGTTTGCAAGCTTAAAAAAACGTTATATGGGCTTAAACAAGCCCCAATAGCTTGGTTTGAAAATTTTTCTGATGTTATTCTTTCTCTTTGATTCTCTGCAAGTGAACATGACTCTGCTCTCTTTGTCAAGCATACTTCTGCAGGTCGTATATTGCTTTCATTGTATTTTGATGATATGATCATCACCGGTGATGACCTTCAAGGAATTCATACCTTAAAGTCAAAATTAGTTGCACAATTTGAGATGAAGTATCTGGGTCCTCTTCGATATTTCTTGGGTATTGAAGTTGCTTCATCTCGTAGAGTATACTTGCTTTCTCAATCTAAATATACAGCTGAAATTATTAAACGAACTCGTCTTACTGATACTCGTGTTATGGACTCTCCTTCTGAATTGAATGTCGAGTATTCTCCCACTGATGGTTCTCCTCTCAAAGACCTTACCTTGTACCGTACTATAGTTGGTAGCTTGGTTTATCTCACTATTACTCGACTAGAAATTGCATATACTATTCACATTGTCAGCCAGTTTGTTGCAGCTCCGACCTATACTCATTGGACAACTGTTGTGCGTATTTTAAGTTATCTTCGAGGTACCATGTTTCGAAGTCTCCTTCTATCATCCACATCTTCTCTCGAACTACAAGCATACTCTGATGCTGCTTATGCACGTAATCCTACAGACCGTCGATCTGTCACAGGTTTCTGTGTTTTCTTGGGAGACTATCTTATTTCGTGGAAAAGTAAGAAACAATCCGTGGTTTCTCTTTCTTCCACTGAAGCTGAATACCGAGCTATGACATCTACTTCTAAGGAGATTATTTGGTTGCATTGGCTACCTGCTGATATGGGTGTCTTTCTTGACGAAGTCTCACTCAATCTCTCGCTTCTGCTTCCTAGTAGCAAACTCTTGATGCTTCTTGCACCAGCATGATCTTCTAGTGTGCTTGCCCAGGTTTTTACCATATATCTGCTCATAACATAGGATATATCCATGTATAGGGAGACCTATGCCTTCCAAAGGAGGATCCATTTTCACCCATAATTTTGATTTCTTTTATAATATATATATATATATATATATATATATATATATATCTTGTTTTGACCCAAAATAAATAAGGTTCCACCCCTAATTAAAAAGTTTAGCCAAGTTCCAATTATCATAGGCACATAATAAATTAACCCAATTATCTAAGGTCCAGTTCATTGATTGTCGTTTATTCTTGTATGTTAATAGTTAGGGTTAGGGTTTGTTAATTGATGCCTAGTTGTAAATTTTTTGTTAATTGCCTTGGTGATTAAAAGCTAATTTTTAGTTGTTTTATTATTTTGCTAGAAAAATGCCATTTGTTTTATACATTATGTAAAAAATTACAATGTGGGTGTAACAGTGATTTTTATTAATGTTGCATGTGTGTATGATATACATATAATATGTACATGTGTGTATGTTTGTCTGTGCTACAACTTTTAAGGTTGTTATCGCTGTGATTTGTTTTATACTACCACTAGTTATCGTCAATGAAAGAAGAGAATGCTAGTCCTAGAATCAAGTCCAATTCAATAAAAACATGAACACAAGATCAAGATCAATGAAGCAAGTCATATGTTATTTATTGAATTATTTATATAGTGTATGCTCTCTCTATGTAAGCTTACAAAATTTCTCTCTCTAACAATTACATAAATGATATCCAACTTTTAGAAAGAAAGAAACAAAACTATTTATACTAGGTCAACACTTTGACCTTTTCAACAACTTTCAAGACTTTACACTTTTAGCCCTTAAATTTTGAATACAGTTATTTTGGTCATAACAATTTCCCCCTTTGGATTCAAGATTTAATTTTTTTTACAACAGTCTTAAGCAGCTTTGTCTTCAAAACTTTGACATTTTCTTTATTAAACTTCGACTTTTAGCAATCTGTCTCATTTTCTTGAAATAGAAATGTCTTCGACTATAAATCTTCTGAATAAGCTCTGAAGGGTGTTTGAACAATCTTTGTCAAGATCGAAAAATTCTAATGAAGAATTTAATTAACACACTCAGAAACAATGTTAAAGAAGTTGCGGAAAAACACTTTAACACTCAATCAATGAAACAGTACTTGAATGCAAATCACAAGTTATATTGATTAAACTTAATGATTACAAACAAAACCTCAATCTGTTGAACAAACTCAACAGACGTTCTGAACTTCTCTAAAGAAAGGATTACAATGAATCTTGAGGTTAATTCTCACTAAAACGTATATTGAAATTCTATCAAAAGTCTATTTTAAACTATGCCTTCTATACAGTATATATACAAGACAGATTACAAGATAATTATAAAAGAAAAATTAATCTTCATGATCCAGTCCATAATTATCTTCAAATCTCCTTGACTTTCACATCATTCCATCATTATCTTCTCATCAGCTTTAATCTTCATAAGCAGTATTAATTCTCCCATACAACATTAACCATCTCAACAGTATTAACCTTTTCTTGCAGTACTAACATGCTAACAATATTAACTTGTCTAGCAGTAGTAAGTTCCTTCAACAGTATTAATTACACAAGAAGTAGTATCTGGCAGTATTAATCATCCTTAGCTCATTTCAGACCCAACAATCTCCCCATAACGTAACTTTTCAGATTGAGAAGTTAAGTTCTTCAAAATTTGGTCTTCATGATACTTTCAAAACTTAAGCTCAATTCCCTAGATTAGGATCCAAACCTAAGATTTGATTGATGATTCTTCTGACTACTATCTTGGCCATTTCAGAATCCTTTGAACATACCAGCTTAGCATTCAATATACCTTGCAATTTGGCTTTGCTGTGATCATAAATTTTATCCACCAGGTAGTACTCATGATAAGATCTGTCAATAGTGATGACATAGACTCCACACCTTTCAAATAACATCCAATTGCCTATTCTTTGGAATTTATTCTCCAGATGTAGATCTCTGTCAACATGTTTAACTTTGCTAGGATCAAACATCATGCATAAGTACTCCATGGCTAATATTATTAAGCTCATTCCTGCTTCTGTCAAGTCCTTTTCATACAAGCTCATTCCAACCTTGAACATTTCTTCTAAGTCAGATCTGGAACAACTTCTGATGATTTTGCCCCAAGTAGAATACACCTCATACTTGTCTCCCATCCTTTTAATCCTGAAGTATTTCTTCCTTTGATCATCCAGGATATCCCAATGGATAATTTCAGGGGCTTGAACTGATATTGGATCAGCTTTTACAGATTCACTATCAGTCACTGTCATATACAAACCAACATGTGCCTCAGATTGTTCAGATTGTTCTGCTCCTTGTTGACTTGATTGTTCTTTAGGGGTTACAACAACAGGTTCAGCTTCTTTTTGAACTTCTTCAATCCTTGGCCTTTTGGTCTGTTTCTTTGAAGCTATGGTTTTCATTCTTTTGACAGCTTTTACTGTTTGAGCAAGAGTTTCTTCTTTCTGTTCTTCTTCCACTTCTTTTGTAGAAGTGGTTTCTTCATTCTCAGGAAAAGGTTGTTGGATATGCAGATCATGCCTTTCTTTCATTTTCCTTTCAACCTCAATCCTTTGAGAAAAGTCTCCTTGTAGCTTAGTCATTTCTTTCTTGTACAACTCTTTAATTCTGCCATAAGACATACCAGTGAACATGCCTTCTTTAACACCAACTGATCCTTTTAGAAAATTGATCATTTTCCTCCTTTCTTGGTTGGCAACAAAAGTCTTTGAAGGTTGTCTTTTCTTTGTCTGTGTTGGCTGCCTTGGCATAGATGCTTTTACATGGACTTTCTTGGCTTCAGCTGCAGCCCTCAAACTCTTTTGATACTCTTCATTGAGCTTTGTAGACAGATCTAGAGCAATCTGTCTATCTTTTGCAGTTTGAGACTCCTCCTCTTGTCTTAATTCAGCTTGCAGCTTCTTGGCTATCTCCTCATCCAACTCTATCTGTTTCTGCTTCTTTTGAGGTTTCACAGATTCATCCATTTTTTCTTTGCCTTTCCTTTTGAGTTCAGCTTCACTTACTTCTTTTCTCTTCTGCTCTTGGCCACCTTCTTTGATTTCCACTCCCTTGGCCTTTTGAGTGGCCTTAGGAGTGTCATTTTTAGCTTTGACCAAGGTTTCTGCTATTTCTAATTCTTCAATGGACAGCCCTGTTTCTGTTGCTATCTTTTCTATTACTGTTGCTGATTCTGCCATTTCTGCTTCAGATTCTTTTACTGCTGCTAGGCCTATTTCTGCTGCTACCTCTGTTTCTGCTTCTCTGTTAATTTATGCTTCTGCACCCATCTCCCCCTTAAATTTATATTCCATCCCATCCTTACTTTGTTTTGCAGTTTCAGCTTCAGTCTCCCCTTTTTTGGAAGTATCATGATCAAAGTTCCTCTTCTTCAGCACAAATTTGGTTTTCTTCTTCTTGTGCACTAAATTTAGAACCATTTTCTTGAGGTTGTGAATTTGCACTTGTTGTGACAAAATAACCTGTTGCATCTCCTCTATTTCCTTGCCCTGAGACATGACATCTACATTGATGTTTGCTATGGTTTCCATCAATTCATTGTACGTATATCTATCCTCATCTCCTTTAGGTGTGTTGACCACCCTGGAAGGATCCTTGGAAGTTTTAGTAGAAGTCTTCTGCCTAGCAGAAGCATCCTCTACCCCCTTGGTTTCTTGGTACCTAGGACCTTTAGATGATTGCTCACCCAAAGTTGCCGTGGGGAAGGTCTTAAAGATGTTCACACTGTCCTGCCCTGCACTTTGTGCAAAGTCAGTAGTGTGAGCCTCACTGCCAAATGCTCTTCCTCCTCCTTATTGAGCACCTTCTTGGGGTTGGGAGACACCCCTGTGGTTTCCCTTTGGATATTCTCTGATGGAAAATGCTCCATCAGAGGGCTTTTAGGCTGTGGGGGTGAAGATACTAGAAGGGAAGGAACCTTCTGTACCTTTTTCCTTGTGTATGTATGAGTAATGGGTGATGTTGGCTTCTTTAGAAGGGACCGAGGGATATGCTTTGTAGTGGAAGGTGTGGGTAGGTCATCAGTGGGTTGGTCTAATGTGGGCTTTGACCCTGATGCCTCACCTTGAGAGTGGGACACAACCATCATTGTAGAGAACAATGGTGTGTCTAGATCTGAGAAGTCCTTACTGGGCCTCTTCATATTTGAGAACACTTTCCCCTTTGGGAGTTTTGGTACATATACCTCCTTGAAGGTAGGTAAATCCGTCAATTCCTTATTAAGTACTTCTTGTACAAACCTTGGATACATATAAAAGCTTTTTGATTTGGTATCCAGGTTTGACATTAAATCGTTTAAGATCATTTGAGAGAAATTAAACTTTCTAGAGGTCGCTAAGCAGACCAAAACATAGGCTATGGTGCTGCTGAACTCACTCCAGCCAGTTGTTTTTCTTGAAATGCAGTGTTGTAGGGTATGAACAAAGAATCGCCACTGAGGTGAAAATCTGTTTTTGAAAAACTTATATACATCAGTGGGACCTTCATACCCCATACGAATAAGAACTTGGAAGAGATCTTCCTTAGGAAGAGAGGTAATACCTGAGGCATCATCTAAGCGTAGATGGATGCGAATACACTCTTCTGAGATGGTTAGGGGTTTATCACACACCCTTGATTTGATGACCTGAGTGCCATCTTCAGTGTGGATGGTAGCATTTGCCCAAAATTGTCGTAGATGTTCCACACAGATTGTGGGATTGACAGTGAGGGCATAGGCAATGTGTGATGATTTGAGGAAATCCACAATCTGATGAAAACCTTCAGCCTATTTGGGTTTTTGCAGCATAGCAACCTCATTGTATTCATCAAAGAATTCTAGTCCTGCCATCGTTCTGATTGATTCTAGGGTTCGAATCGCAACTAGGGTTTACACTGGTGAGCAAGAAATCGAGAGAGAGAGAGAGAGAAAGAGAAGCAATGGAAGTTCAAAGAGTCGTTTGTATTTTGGCGGTCACAAAGGGGTATTTATAGGTGGAGGGTTTTAGTTAGAAGCAGTACTAAGTACCCTAGCAGTATTAACCAGCCCACAATATTAACTCAGAGTAGCAATAGTAACACATGCTGGCAGTACTAACACAGACTAGCAGTATTAACACCTACCAGCAGTAGTAACACTGATTAACAGTATAAATAAAGCAAGCAGTAGTAACTTTGCACTGGCAGTATAAACTACCTAGCAGTAGTAACCATACTTAACCCTTTTTGAACTGTTATCATGAGTAATATAGAGAGCAGTATTAACTGAACTAGAAGTACCAAGTATTCAATTTAAGCAATCTGAAACACTTAAACACACAAGGTTAGCAGTACCATGCACAATACAATATGAGAAAGTAGACAGGAAGGAATCTATACAGAAATGGTACATAAAGCCGATCAAAGGAGGTTTATTCAGTGTTTATCATGCCCACACTTGTGACCAAGAATGTGAATCTCCCCACATCAAAAGCTTTGGTGAATAGATCAACAAATTGGTTACTTGTATGGACTTTCACAACCTGAATTAGCTTCTTTTCATTACAGTCTCTGATGAAATGGTACCTGATTTCTATATGCTTTGTTTTGGAGTGCTTGACTGGATTATTAACAATGCTAATAGCACTGTTATTGTCTATGAAGATTGGAGTGTGAAGAAAAGTCATACCATAGTCCAGCATTTGATTCTGAATCCAGAGTACTTGTGAACACCAGCTTGCAACAGCTATATACTCTGCTTCTGTTGTAGAGGTGGACATTGTGGTTTGTTTCTTGCACTGCCATGATACTAGTCTTGCACCCAAAAACTGACGTCCCCCCTGAAGTTGACTTTCTATCCAAATTCGCACCACCCAAGTCACTGTCTGAATAAGCAAGTAGGTCAAATGGTGAGTCATGAGGATACCAAAGACCTAATCTAGGATGACCTTTGAGATATCTGAATATCCTCTTGACTGCTTGAAAGTGTGACTGCTTAGGCCTTACTTGAAATCTTGCACACACACAAACAAGAAACATGATATCTGGTCTTGAAGCAGTGAGATACATGAGGGAGCCAATCATGGATCTATAGTGATGAACATCCACATCCTCCCCCTCAAGATCTACAGTGATCTGTTTGTGTGTCTCCATAGGTGTGCTTGCAAGGTTTGAATCTGAGAATCCAAACTTAGTAAGAATGTCCTGCACATACTTGGATTGACTTAGAAATATCCCATCTTTCTTCTACTTAACTTGTAGCCCAAGGAAGAAAGTAAGTTCACCCATGGTGCGTTTGGTATGCAGAACATAGTGGAACAGTACAGAACAGAACAGGCTTGTCCCATGTTTGGCGTGACCATATGTGGGACACACTAGAACTAAGTGGAACAAGCATGGGACACACTTGTCCCACTCCAACCCCCTGGAACTAAGTAGAACAACAATATTTTGACTAATATACCATTTGTTAAAAACAAAAACATAAAACATATCTTCTCATCATCAACACCTCCAAGCTAGGAGTGTGCAAAATCCGAATAGTCCGAAATCCGAATCCGCATCCGAACCTAAAATAAGGTGTTTTGGCAAAACCCGAATACCCCGAAATCCGATAATCCAAAACCCGACATTTGGGAGGATATCTGGGTTCGGATTGGGTTTGATCGTTGACCACCCAACCCGTCCGAAAACTTGCTATCGATTTCATCAATCTTTCAATCGATTGTATTCATCATATAACTTTTACATTATATAATACCCGAACCCGACCGACATCAACCCGAAACCCGACCAACCCAAACCCGAAACAACCTAAAATCCGAAACTTAAAATTTGGGTTTTGATTTCCATATCCAAAATCCAACCATGATAAATTAGTTTTATGTTTTTGATAATCCATTGCACTATGTATTAGTGATGTAAATTAGTTTTATGTGATGTAATCTATGATTTTTCATCAGGGGTAAATTCGTTATTTAACCAGTCTAGTCCTGTTCTGTCCAGTTATGTCATGTCTTGCTAAACGCTGGACAGCTGTCCTGTTCTGTTCCGTCCTGTCCTGTTCCATCTTGTCCTGTCTTGTCCTGTCTGCATACCAAACGCACCCCTATAGAACTCATCTTGAATCTCTTGTGCATCAAATCTTCAAAATCTCTGCACATTTGATCTTTTGTGGATCCAAAGATAATATCATCCACATAGATTTGCACTATTAGGATGTCCTTCTTCTTCCTCTGAATGAACAGAGTCTTGTCTATGATTCCTCTTTGAAAACCATTTTCCAAGAGATAGGTGGACAAAGTGTCATACCATGCCCTTGGTGCTTGATGTAGCCCATGGAGTGCCTTCTTCAATTTGTATACTCTGTCAGGATAATTTGGATTCTCAAACCCTGGAGGCTGATAGACATACAATTCTTCTTCAGTTTTCCCATACAGGAAAGCACTCTTTACATCCATTTGGTATACCCTGAACTTCATGAAAGAAGCATAGGCTAAAAATAGCCTGATTGCCTCAATCCTGGCCACTGGTGCAAATACCTCTTCATAATCAATTCCCTCTTCTTGAGTATACCCTTGTGCCACTAATCTGGACTAATTCTTTATTACTATTCCTCTCTCATCTTTCTTGTTCCTGAAGATCCATTTAGTGCCTATAGCTCTGTGTCCTTTTGGAAGGTCAACCAAATCCCATACATCTTGCAACACAAACTGCAGTAGCTCCTCTTATTGCTTTTATCCAGCTTGGATCCTTCATTGCATCAAATGTCTTTTTGGGTTCAACCTGTGATAGAAAGCAAGATAGTAATCCTGATTGTATGTCCTTCAATCCTCCCAACTTGCTTTGATTCCTTGTGATTATAGGAGAATTGATGTCACCAATCACCAATTTGAGGAGGATGATATTTTTGAACTCTTGTTTGATGAACAACCTCTTCATTAATATCTGTTTCCAGATTAGAGTCATTCTTTTCAGGAGAGTTGCCACAAAAAACTGAAGAGTTATCATCATCTGTGTCATCTTCTTCCAGACATGGCATCTCAGGACCTTTGATTCCTGAATCTAAGGGTTGATCTTCCTTTTCACCTCTGTCCTCTTCATTATGAGCTGGTTCAGTGTCCTTTGAATCTGAGGTATCTTTCTTAACTTGGTCACAGAATTCAACATGATCAGCAGTAGGTGTTGGGAACAACACAAACTCTTGTCTTTGTACTTGTACCTTTTCTGTCCCTGTTCCTCCATTATGCTCATTACTGAAACCCAAAGAATTAGATAGTGAATCAATGTCAAATAGCCAATCAAGACCTGAACCAAGTTGATTTGGTGTGTTCTCATTGCATTTGACATTGTCACTTTCCTCAATGATCCTAGAAGAGGTGTTGAAAACTCTGTAGGCCTTACTTTGAGATGAATATCCAACAAGAAACCCATCCTCAGCTTTGCTATCAAACTTGCCTAGGTGAGTTTTGGTATTGAGAGTTGTACAAGGACACCCAAATGGTTTGAAAAATCCAATAAAATGTTTCTTCTTTTTAAAAAGCTCATAAGGTGTCTTGTCTTGGGATTTCACTACTAGAACTCTGTTTTGAACATAGCAGGCAGTATTAACTGCTTCTGCCCAAAAAGTAATTGGAAGTTTTGAATCTGCCAACAGAGATCTAGCAGCTTCTATCAGAGTCCTATTTCTCCTTTCAGCAACACCATTCTGTTGAGGAGTCCTAGGAGCACTGTATTGTCTCTCAATGCCTTTTTCCTCACAGAAGCTGTTTAGGTCATTGTTTTTAAATTCAGTTCCATTATCAGACCTGATGACTTTAACTCTTAGATTTGTTTGGTTTTCAACTCTAAGAACAAAGGATTTGATCAGTCTACTTGTCTCATCCTTAGTCCTCAGAAAATAGACCCAAGTGAATATAGAGAAATCATCAACAATAACCAAGCAGTAGGATTTCTTACCAATACTCATCACATTTGAAGGACCAAACAGATCCATATGCAGTAAATTAAGAGGTGAAGAGATTGTATTTATCTCTTTGGACTTATGAGAAGTTTTGTGTTGTTTGCCTTTAAGACATGCAACACAATGATCATCACATGAGAATACCTTTTGTGGCAAACCTCTTACAAGGTTGTTTTTCACAAGTTTGTTCATTGTTTTAAAGTTCATGTGACACATCCTTCTGTGCCAAAGAGATGATCCATCCAATGAATCTTTTGAAAATAAACAATTTAAAGATGAATCAGAAGCTACACTCTCCAAGTCTAAGCAATAAACATTGTCCTTTCTAGGAGTTCTAAGTAGTATCATACTTTCATCAACTAACTTGAACCCTGAGCAAGGATAATACATTCAGTATCATTGAATAATATGTTATGTTTCTTGTCACATACCTGTGATACACTTAACAGGTTGTATCTCAATTGCTCAACATAGTATACATCCTCAAAGGTCATCTTACCTTTTGACACATTACCTTTTCCACTTATCTTTCCACCTGCTGGATTATCACCAAAAGCAACATGTCCTCTATCAATTCTTTTGAAGTTTTGAAGGTAGGCCATGTTACCTGTCATGTGCCTGGAACAACCACTATCAACATGCCAAATGCTCCTTCCCTTGAGATGTTGGTTGCCCTGCACATATAATAAAGCAGTTAGTTTTTAATAGGAACCGAAGCCAAAGTGGTCTTGGGTTTCCCATTCTCATCAACATATTCATATTCAGATTTGATGAGATTATCAAACTGAGGAATCTTATTGCTTGAATACTTTATCAGAAGAATGGGCCTGTCACTGAAAGCAGTACTAACTTGATTGGCAATACTAACTTTGTTAGCAGTACTAACATCATTAGCAGTATTAATTGGGTTAGCAGTACTAACTTTGTTAGCCGTAGTATTGCTTGCAGCAGCACTATTTCTGTCAGCAGTACTATTTGAAGTAGCAGTACTAACAGATTTCTTTACTTTTGGAACCCAAACCTGGATAAAGTTGTTTGCTTTCTTTTTCTTTAAGTTACTCCTTGGATTATTTGGAGTATTTTTATTTGAATTAGCAAACTTATTCTGAGCATGAGATTTTATAGGTACCCTTCTCACATTCTCAGTCATATGATTCCTTATTTGCTTCCTATAACCAACAGGATTTTGTATATTTCTTTGAAAAGTGATCCTTTGGTTAATAGGATTGAAATAACAGTGTTTGGCTAGATGATTTAACTTGCCACAGATAAAACAAGGCTTTGGTCTGTTAACTTTTCTCAGATCAATTCCTTGTTTCAAAGCCCACTGATTATTTATGTTTCTTTGATTTCCCCTTGTTTTATCATGTTGTTGGGGCTGATTCTGTTTACAAGGACAAGGATTAACAACAGTGGTTTGCATGTAATGGACTCCCTGTACCTTTCCCTTCCCTCTCTTAGAACTTTCAGCCTTTTCACCCTTTACAAATGGTTTACCCCCCCTTCATTAGTAAGGATATGATTTTCTAAAGGAATTTCTTTAAGGTCATCCTTATTCTTACCCTTAGTGGTCTCTTCTTCAGTCTCTTCCTCAATCACTACACTGTCAAGAGGATCTACATCTGTGGCTCCTGCAGGTAAGTCTATTTTCTCTTGTCTTTCTAAGAGGTCTGAAGTGGGAGGGATATAGTTATTGTTATAGGGTGGAGGGGTACTGTTGTATCCTAAACCTCTTTTCAGGTTGTCATGGACTTGAGATTTTAGAAGTGAGTCCATTGCTTTAGAGGCATTGGAAAACTTCTCAATGTCCAGCTTGGCTTTCTCAAAATCACTCCTTATCTTCTCACATTCCTCTTCAGACTTTTTAAGCTTAAACTCTAACTGATTCTTTTCCCACTTCCAGTAGTTAGTATCATATGTGTGTTGAAGTTCATTGGCTTTGTATGCCTTAATATGTTCTTCCAAATTCTCAACAATCACAACATACTCTTTTCTATCTTTCTCTAACCTTTTTAGGTCATCACACATGCTTTGATTGTGATCCTTGTACTTTTTAACAGTTTCTATGCAAGATTTTGAGCAAAGGTTAGATTTTACCTCTGTGGGAATATCAGTGCTTGCTGACTCTGAAACTTTAGCCATTAAAGCTTGATTCTGAACTGCTTCTTCTGCTTGGTCACTCCAATCAAATCCCATTCCTTCTTGGGAAACAAGAGCTTGAGAAGAGTTCCTGTTGTTGAAGCTAGTGGACTGTGTTGGTTGATGGTTGCTAGTATGTTGTTGAGGCATTCCACTTCTGCATTCTCTTGCAAAGTGCCCCAGCTTGTGACACTTGTAACATTCAACCTTGGATTTATCAAATCCAACCCCATCTTCTCTTTTTTGGGCAAAGTTGTTCCTTCCAGTCCTTTTGATGAATCTTTTTACCCTCATTGTGAGCATAGCCATCTGCCACTTGATATCCATCTCTTCCAGATCATCAACATTTATCTGTTCTAAGTCATCATTAATTAGAGTGGAATTAGCATGACTGGCTAGAAAAGCTTCTAAAACTGAGTCATTAGATCCATCTTGCTTTGATCCATAGGTAGCACTAACTGATTTTGTATTTGCAGCATAATCAGTAGAAGATGATAAAAGAGCAGCATTGTATGAGTATCCAGAAGGCCTCTTCTTTGCTTCTACCTCTGCTTCAAACACCCTAAGGTCATTATAGAGGTCATCCAGTTCCTTGTCCTCCAGTTGGTCATTCTGTCTGAAGGAGACAGTGTACATGGTCCATTCATCACCAAGAGATCTTAGAAATTTTCTGTTGTCATCATCTTGATCTATCTGGACACCAACAGTAGCCAATTCACCAATTAACTTATTAAATCTATCAAAAGTTTGAGTTACAGACTCATTCTTTGTAGATATGAAGTTTTCATATTGCTGCTTCAGGATGGCCTTCTGATTTCTCTTGGTACTTTTGGTACCAGAAAATCTTTTCTCCAGTGCATTCCATAGAATTTGTGCATCTGTGCAGTTGCAGAACTGGTGTTGGTACTCATTAGGTATAGGCAAGAGCAGAGTGCTCAAGGCTTTCATCTCTGTCTGCCTCATCTTCCTTTCTCCATCAGTCTTTGGTGGAGGTCTCTTGCCTTCTGCGTCCATCTTTCCTCCATCTGAGGGACCATTCTCAATGATGTCCCACATTGAGAAGTCTGTGAGAAGAATGTTCTGCTTGATTCTGATCTTCCACATGTCAAACTCATTGGGTTTGAGCATGGGGACTTTTGAAACAAGAACGCTGTCGCTTGATCCGTCCATGATGAATCTTGCTTTCTGAGTTACACTTGCTCTGATACCACTTGTCAAGATCGAAAAATTCTAATGAAGAATTTAATTAACACACTTAGAAACAATGTTAAAGAAGTTGCGGAAAAACACTTTAACACTCAATCAATGAAACAGTACTTGAATGCAAATCACAAGTTATATTGATTAAACTTAATGATTACAAACAAAACCTCAATCTGTTGAACAGGCTCAACAGACGTTCTGAACTTCTCTAAAGAAAGGATTACAATGAATCTTGAGGTTAACTCTCACTAAAACGTATATTGAAATTCTATCAAAAGTCTATTTTAAACTATACCTTCTATACAGTATATATACAAGACAAATTACAAGATAATTATAAAAGAAAAAATTAATCTTCATGATCCAGTCCATAATTATCTTCAAATCTCCTTGACTTTCACATCATTCCAGCATTATCTTCTCAGCAGCTTTAATCTTCATAAGCAGTATTAATTCTCCCATACAACATTAACCATCTCAACAGTATTAACCTTTTCTTGCAGTACTAACATGCTAACAGTATTAACTTGTCTAGCAGTAGTAAGTTCCTTTAGCAGTATTAATTACACAAGAAGTAGTATCTGGCAGTATTAATCATCCTTAGCTCATTTCAGACCCAACAATCTTTCCCAAGATAAGAATCTTCTCAGACCTTTAAATCAACAATCATTATCTTCTCTTTTGAATTTGTTGCTTTAATAATCTTCAAACTTTCTCTTTGACTGCTTTGATCTTTGATGATAATTTTTTTTCAAACAAACCTTAATCTTCTTTAAATCTTCTTTAACTTTGACATATATCTCCACCACTAACTTTATCTTTTTTACTTTTTTCCTACATAGACAAACTATCTTTGACCTGTCTGTCGTAACTCTTTGTTTTTATCTCCCCCTTTTGACGATTGTGAGCATCAAGATCATCAAAACTCTTTCAAATTAAGCATTTTCTTTGTGTAACATGTAACAATCTCTTCAATAGATCAGAGTAACATGTAGCAAGTTCGTTCCAATATGTAAATCTTTGTTTCCGAATCTTTCCAAATTCAGAAAATTTTAGTTGTAACACCGAATCAACAGATGAAACAATTAATAAATCCTGTAAATAGCACGAAGCCACGTAGTCCAATGGATGTACTTTGGAAATGAGATTTTTGATGTTCACACCCCCTAGACTTCCATTCAATTATTGAAAGCACAAGGAATCTCTATGAATGTCATGACAAGAAAGAATATTCCCTGTTTGTATGTGCATGTGTTAGAAATGATTGAAGCAACTTATGCTTGATCATGCATAAAATGTGTAAACTGTTGAGACACAACAAGTTTTCCACGGACTCAATGTGCATGATCGAAGTGCAAAGGTGGGGAAAACTTCCTTTTTTCAATATCCATACCTTCGGAATGAAGATTAGATAGATTATGTGCTGCTTCCCATAAAAAATTGAAACATTTCTTTGTTGAGAAAGAAATAAGTAGCTGGTGGGGTTAAAGCAAGAGTTGAGATGGGCTAACTGCCTTTGTTCAATGATGGTCACCAGAGAGTTGTGAACCAATCAGTAGATGTGGTTGCCCAATTTAGAGGTGGTTCGTACAGAGTTCTCTTATTCTTTTAACTCCTCTATCTGTTTTTATTTAGCTCACTTCTAACCAAACTCTCATTTTCATTTACCTCGTAGCATAATGAGACTACACAACCGGATGAATTATCTCCCCCACTCTATGATGAATAACCCCCCACCCCTCAATCACTAAAGGATAACTTCGTGGGTAGGATCTACAGGTTGTGGCGAATCTATAGAAATATAGTTAATCTCACACACTATTCGTATGAATTTTTGTCTTCATAACATTGTGTTGTTCAACAATTTAACTTTGAATTGAATCTCATCAATGGAATCACATTGTCATCATAAAGTATGCTCCTTAATAATATCATTATTTGAGCATTTAAAAGCAAAAGATTTCTCAAAACAAGGATATCGAATGAATGAAATAAAGACGATAGACTTGTTTGAGAATTGTATATTGTCTATATGAACAAATATAGACAAGCTTGAAAGAATTTTCATAAACCCTTAGGCTGAAAGAATATTAAATGCTCAAAACAAATAAAACACAAACGAGAGTATTACCACCGAAAAGTGTTTCTTTATGAGACGTGGCAATAACAAAGTCAATAAGACGCTAAACCAATATGTATAGATACTTGAAAGTATAGAAAAGATAATATGCAAGTATTAATCTTTGGGAACACACAGTTAGAAATAGATCATCCGAACAGTTATATGAAAACATTTAAAATCGAACTTCTAAAAAATAAAATTTGTTTGAGAACAGAGAAATAAACATTTAGAAAAATATTTTTCATACTCGAAAGTTGTTCTTCTTTTAAGTAATCTGAGATTAAGATAAGAAGATACTTACATTTAGAATTTAATCTCATAAATCTCCGTCAGACAACTCATTAAAAAAATTAACCCCCCTCGAAATAAGAACTACCTGAAAAACAAAACATAATTTCGGTAATCATTTAAGATGATTCCTCATTCGTTAGAAATTATTATTATGAAATCAGAATGTGAACTTCCCCTAGAAGTAAGCATAAACTCACATAAACATTAGAAACTCATGAGAAATTCCTCCTAGACACATGCAAAAGATCAGTAATTTAATAAAACAGACTTCAGATAGAAATATCAAGCTTACCCAACTTGCTGATAAGGAATTTGAATCTTTTCTCATCAAGCAGTTTAGTGAAATGATCAGCAAACTGATAATCCGTTTGTATGAAGTGCATCTCGATTTATCCTTTCTCAACATGATCTTTGATGAAATGATATCTGATGTCAATGTGATTTGCCTTTGAATGTTGAACCGGATTAACAGTTATAGTAATCACGCTCTTTGAATCACAATATATCGAGAACTTGTTGAAAGTATAACCATAATATTTAAGTTGTGTCATCATCCACAAAACTTGTGAACAACAATCGACCGCAACAACATATTCTGCTTCCGCAGTTGAGGTTGAAACACAGTTCAGCTTATTCGACGTCCAACTAACCAACTTGTCACCTAAAAATTGACATGATCCGGAAGTGCTCTTTAGGTCTAACTTACAACCAGCGTAATATGTGTCTGTAAATGCCGTTAGATCAAAACTAAAATCCTTTGGATACCAAAGGCCCAAATCTTGTGTGCCTTTGAGATACCTCAGGATCCATTTTACGGCTGCAAGATGTGACTCTTTTGGAGTAGCTTGGTATCTTGCACAGAAGCAAAGATCCAATTTTGCCTCTGTAGTTCTTTTGGTCAACAGATTTACCAGATAAATCTGCGTCCAGTAGAGTTCTAGTTGCCATTGGAGTTTTCATTGAAGAACTCTCAGCCATGTTAAACTTTTTCAAAATTTCTTTAATGTACTTAGATTGATTGATAATTATTCCTTTAGGTGACAATTTTACTTGAAGCCCAAGGAAAAAATTTAGTTCATCCATCATACTCATCTAAAATATAGTCTCCGTGATATATGAAAAGTTCTTACAAAATTTAGGATTAGTAGATCCGAAAATAATATAGTCAACGTAAATCTGTATCAAGATTAAGTCATCACCTTGTTTCTTCATGAATAAAGTAGTGTCAATACTCAATCATACCTTTTTTGAAGCCTGAAATAAATAGAAAATCAGTCAGAGTATCATACCATGCCCTTGGATCTTGTTTTAATCCATATAATGATTTGTCAAGGACATAAACATGATTAGGAAATTTTGGATCAACGAAACCTTCAGGTTGGCCAACGTATACCTCTTCATGTAATATCCCATCCATAAAAGCAGACTTTACGTCCATCTGATAAACCTTCAAATTCTTATGGTCTGCATAGGCCAAGAAAATTCTGATGGTCTGCATAGGCCAGTGTTTCATTCAAGAACGAAACACATTGAAGTCGATGTCCATTAAATAAGAGATAAAGTAGCAAACAAAAAGGTGGATGTAAGGTACATTCCTACCACAGAACAAACTGCTGATATACTTACCAAGTCCTTATCGATTTGGACTTTTAATTATCTGCAGAGCTTCATGTGGTAAATTACCAGCGTCCAACTTGAGGGTCGCGATAAAATTAAATGCCTTTATCAAGTAAGTGGAAAACTTAGCATGGACAACCTACAAAGACTTGTCCCCTTGCTAACTGTTGGTCATCAATGCATTGCTATATTGAAAATTCTATAACGAATATTTTATTGTTGTACCTTTTTTCCGTCCCTCTATCCTTTGCATAAATACCAACATGTTGTATTGTTTTTTCATACGGTAAAAAATAAAATCAATTGATTGATATTTTTTTTTTACCCTTTGAATATTTCTTTGCCTTTCGTATTTCTTTCATTATCTTTCTACAATTGTTTTTTGAAAAATTGAAAGAGATTTTATAAAAAAACAAAGAGTAGAACAAGAGCAACAAGTGCAAATCTGCGAGATGCAGAAAAGACGAGACAAATGCAACCGAAACCCAAAAAAGGGGGACAACAATTATAAACAACCAAACTAGAGAGCAAACAAATCAAAGAGAGAGTGGAAATCCGACCCATGAACTCCAACATTTAGAGAAGGACTTGGACCTTAGCGACATCCAACCAAATGAGTGGGATTCAATTTCTCCCAAGAGGTCTTGTAACAACCCAACCAAGACAAATAACAATAATTTGATCATAAGAATAATTCATGCCAGAACGTCCCCAAGCTTATAACTTAATTCAAGGTTTGCCACGACAACCTATTACACAACTGAGATTTAAAAGAAAGATAACTAAGGTGACGGTCTTCTAGTCACTCCCGCTACACCTTCTCCTTGCCCTCATCGGCCTTTCCTAGCTCACGTCTTCCTGAAAAGGGTTTTTAAAATTTAAAAGAGCGAGGGTTAGACCGGAGGTCTAGTGAGTCCCCTCTAACGATTAAGCAACAATATAAATCTTAAAACATTAAATCAAAGAGATTTATAGACACATAAGAGTAATTCACACTACTGACCACACTACCGTCGAAGACGATGTGTCTAACTCGCACTGCCTTAATTTTGGACACACCCCCAATCGCATAAACGGGCCACACTCCCCAGTATGTGCAGACGGGCCACACTCCCCGACTTAGGTCACAACTTCCACAAATAATGTATGCATACATTTAAATGTCAACAATTTATAACACACTTAAATAAATTCATCATGATCATGTCATTGTAATAAATCAAAGTTTACATTTTAACTTTCATATTCTTTCGTTAACAAAATATTTAGTTCAGATAAACTCACCTGAGGTCCCTTGCTTAAAACTTTGCGTCTACTCTTACGGCTCAAAACAAATCCTATAAGAAAACGCAGACCGATAAACTTCCGGTGCCTTCTAATTAAATACGAAAATCGCTTAACACCCTATAGCTCCCTAGTGGTTGAACCCGTTCATATATTAGGACCTGGTTACCCCTAAACCTATCAGTCCAGAACATAAAAACCAAAAGTGTGTCTGGGCTTGCTAATTAATGCCCAAAAAGAAAGGGTCATAGGCTGCGGCCAAATAGACACTCTTCGACCGAACCCAAACGACCGGTGTCGACCGGGGTCTCAACCCCCGGCGTCGACCGGTACCTCACACCCCGATATCTACCGGGGTCTCCCCATCCCGGGCTCACCCAGTCCACCAACCCGGGGTTTGCTGCAGCGACAAAACCCATCGAAAACCACAAACTACCTCTAATTTAACCTTGAAAAACCAAAACTCTTCATAGGTCGATCATTATTTTACTAAGGTTACTTAAATTCAATCCCATAAACCCACCTCTTTTAGATTAACACAAACCCAAACAAATCATCAAATTCAATACTCAACCCCAAACAAATCAAACCTCAGATTCTTTAAACAACCCCAAACCCAAAATTAAAACTGATACCAAACATTTAGCCATGAGTAAAATGGATTAGAAGGAAATTACCTTAAAGAAGAATATCTGAGAACTTGAAATCAAATATGGATTGCCTTCCATCTGCTCTCCCAAAATTTCCCCAATCCCCCTTCCAAACGACCCTAGGCTGCCACAAAAAAAAAACCAGGGTTAAAACCCCTCTTTTCAAAATTTTACTTTAAACCCCCTTCAACTTTGACCCTTTTACACTTTCCCCTCAAATTTCTTAAATATAAGCTTCTAACCCGATTATTACAATATCCCCCCCTCAAAAGAATTCTGTCCCCGGAATTCATTCGTTGAACAAACTAGGGTATTGAGTTCTCATAGCTGGCTCTAACTCCCAAGTCGCTTCCTGCCCTTTGTGAAATTGCCATTGAACCTTCACCAATTGGATTTTCTTGTT
The DNA here is from genome assembly GCA_954870635.1 of Arctium minus. Lineage (NCBI taxonomy): Eukaryota > Viridiplantae > Streptophyta > Magnoliopsida > Asterales > Asteraceae > Arctium > Arctium minus. The sequence goes on along the minus strand of OX941087.1, from coordinate 35,923,885 downwards.
CCTCAATTTCTTCACTTTACAATCTAAAATGGCCACCGGTTCTTCAATATAGCTTAGTTTCTCGTCTATTCGAATATCTTCTAGTGGTACTACCACGTCCACTTCCGCTAAACACTTCTTCAAATTAGACACATGAAATATGGGATGTACACTTCGCAACTCCATGGGTAGATCCAGTTTGTACGCTACCTCCCCAACGCGCTCCACGATAGCAAACGGTCCAACAAATCTCGGTCTTAATTTACCTTTCTTGCCGAATCTAACAAATCCTTTCCACGACGAGACTTTTAGCATCACCTTGTCCCCTACTTGAAATCCTATCGGCTTCCTTCGCTTATTGGCGTACATCTTCTGACGATCTTGAGATACCTTAACCTCTCTCGAATTTGGTTGACCCTATCCGCCGTCACCTGTACAATTTTCGGTCCAGCTAGCTGCCTTTCGCCCACCTCATTCCAACATAAAGGTGTTCTACACTTGCGTACATACAACGCTTCAAACGAAGCTACTCGAATACTAACAGGGTAACTATTATTATAAGAAAGTTCTATCAAAGACAGATGGGTTTCTCACGAACCTTTGAAATCGATAACACATGCTTGAAGTATGTCTTCCAATGCTTGGTTGGTCCTCTCACTCTGGTCATCTGTCTGCTGGTGATACACTGTACTCAACTTAAGTTGTGAGCCTAACTCCCTGTGTAGACTTCTCCAAAAAGCTGACGTAAACCGACCATCTCGATTTGAGACTATTGACGTAGGCACCCCATGCCTAGATGCTATTTCGTCTATAAATAATTTAGCCAATTTCTCCACCGAGTACGTTTCTTTAATTGGTGGAAAATGAGCTGACTTTGTAAGTCAATCCACTATCACCCCAAATGGCATCGTGCCCTTTAGGCGATCGTGGAAGTCCCGTGACAAAGTCCATTGCGATCTCATCCCACTTCCAAACCGGTATTTCCAACGGTTGCAACTCGCCATAAGGTGTTTGATGCTCCGCCTTCACTTTTAAACACGTCAAACATCATTCGACGAATTAAGCGATATCCTTCTTCAAACCCGTTCACCAATAACTTTGCTTCCGACGTTCGCCCAATTTCAGAACCACACTCAATCGTCAACACATCTTATCCCCACGACCGTCCATGGTCAAAGAATTCACAACACCGTCTATCCTTTTGCTCTTCAAATTCTCATCACATCCAACAATTATCCGAACATAAATGCAATGAATTCCAGCTTTATTCGTTGAAACACATAGTGACTAACTCATACTAAAATGTTCCATTTAGTTTAACACTGGAAGACAGGCTTACATGGAACCTTTTCCACGCACACCAAGACTGACTCAAAGGTCTTTCATTCCAAGCACCACATCCAACCATCTTCCTACTTGCTTTCCGAAAACACAAACATGCTTCCAAATACTGGCTCACTAACAGGTGCAGGCTCTAGACTAACCACCCGATCTAGATTCCTCGACACCATATCCAAAACACGCTCTATAACCTCCTTCTCACACCCTCACTAGAATTTCACAAACCCATCAACGACCAATATGAAGCACGTACACTATATTTCTGTGTCGCCAGCCGACTTTTACTCCCAGATACTCACTTTCTCCGACAATCCCAAAAATATCAAAGACACACTTGTATAGTCCATCGATTTCCCACAATTCTCATTCGAGCATTCAACTAGATCCTTTCAAAACAAGACTCAATGCTCGAAGGCACCACACACTTTTCACTCCCCAAACAGGGTTGGTTTATCCTCTATAATTCCTTCACACTTAAGGACTACTCCGACCACTCCTCGAATCTTCACATTAACTACAAAACATCGCGAATTAAAACCTTTGACATCTCGACCGATGCTTTAGCGAGATAAGACAAACTCGCTCAACCATCCTTCGAGTCCTAAAGACACCATGTCCCTCTTCAGTCAGCCACCAACTATCCTTATAACAATAAATCATACCAACTCATCCACACATCCAATACCATATCACATCATCACGATACCCTCAAAATCCTCGCAATCTTTCGATATGCATACCAGCTACCATCCTTTTTAAGTCAAACATGACATACTATTCGAGATAAAGTCGTTTCACGACCTTGTCTTTCTCGAATCAGAATATTCCACAAGATTATGATCATTAACCCATTCTGCATGATCTCGTTCCCGCTCGGCTCATCGCGATCTGCTAGAAGCGAATTCAGGGATACTATAATATTAGGCATACTACCTTGCCTTTTAAAAACTCGAAGCGCAACCACTGCAATTATGCTATAAATACTTTACTCTACATAAACCATTAGGACCTCAAAGGTATTTGCCTTACCCAACTAGTGGTCATCCGTTTTCGTTATACCCACATGGGGTGGTTCTACACCATGTCAGGCATACACCTTCCCGAACCAATTCTTGCCTTACCCCAAGCACCCAATAATAATCATCAGGGATACCTTCAGATAACGACCTCCCAATGGTCGTTGGCTCCGTCATTACTAAACGACATGGTGATTCCCCGCTAATGTCTCCGACCAACAGAGATTCCCAAAGGAATCTTTCACTTACACATCATAATCCCACTCTGTCCCCACCAGCTTCACACACTGGAAGCATAAGGCCCATCTGCTATGAAGCAACATTACCAGGACACTTTAGAACTCCATCTCGGCGTTGATAATCTTTCATCAAAGTCCCCCAACACTACTTATCAATATGTCGTTAGAAGGAATAACTTGACGGTTTCGAATTCCACCCAGACATGAATACCCGTCGACAATCACTTATCCACCTACTGAACAAGAGGGTAGGCTAATACCGAACGAACGTTCCTAAAGACAACGTCCGAAAGTCCGAAACCTTCGTTATGCACTAATCCTCCTCAAAGGAAACACCAAGGTCAAGGGTTAACCATCCCCGACTCGGACTACTCACTTACACTCTCCAAACCCTATTTATCCTCAGATGAAACATTCTCACGACCTAAAGAGATCATAGCCTTCATGCATGACAATGCCATTAATTAAAATTTTTGACATGTTTTAGAAATTTAACAAGTACTATAGTATAATGCGAACTGGAGCGCATGCAATACACCACTACCTTATTTAAACAGTTATGCACAACGATTTCAAGGATCGTCCACACCTAATCCTCTCGTTAAAATAATATTTTCTGACCAACATCGATATTGTCTTAGATGAAAATTTTACTTTCGAAGAGTTTTACTCATGCGATAGAAAGGATACGACAAAATTATAAATACTGAGCGAGTTAATCGGCTCTCATTATAAAATCTTACGATCAAATGTTGTTATGACTTCTATAACAAAAGTCAACTCATTTATAAAATGAATAAAATAATTCTCCCACCACCCAAAAATCGAAATTTATCATCCAACGCTATAAACTTGTCCTTTCAATACAAACACATGTTTACACACATCGACACATTTGTTTTAAACGAATACCTTATGAAGCACACACACACTAAAATATATCATATGAATTATATGAAGGACTCCATCAATTTGTTTGAACACAATGCATGAGACTCACTTGGCATTGAAGGCTATTTACTCTAACAGGGTCAACTGATTGCACTCACTATAATTTATTCCAGACTCCCTACTTCCGCCTAACCAGTCAAGGCCTCATATTTACCACAATCACCGACACCAATGATTCACAACCTCCTTAAATGTCCTACTACCGGTTACCATCGCGACTATTAAATCACAAATCATATGTCCTCACTTTGACCCCAAATAACTTACCAACAATAGCTCACTTCCATCTGATCCTTACTTCTTGTCATCAATCAGCACTGATATCGTCTCTCAACCACCCTTCGATTAACTACAGATTCGAAAGCTTCATCTTTGCCCTTCGATTCTTGGGTTAACACTCTCCTGATTCCCACTGATCGACATAACAAACTACCAAACCGGAGACTCCCATGAAGCGAAAAGCTCCCCCAACGGACGGGTGGTTAGATGCTACTTCATTTGATGGTTCTACAAGGAAGACCTAAGGTAGGTTATAGAAAAGAAGGATAAATAAAGGAATTTTGGATTGGGCCTGCTTCCTCGGTGAATGTCTTGGTAGAAGATATTATTTCTTGAAACTGCGGTTTATTGGTTTTTAAGTAAGTACGCAACTCAACAAGAAATTTCCTTACCCAAGGGGTTCTTCCTCAAGACGAAATATCTACATCCTGCACCAAACTCATCCTAAGCGGTAATAACCATAAAACTATAAGCGAGCCCACACAGCACGCCAAACCAACAATATACTTACAACAGGTCCATCGCAATAAGGCAAAATAAGCACACACATGTACCTGTAATTCGCAATTACATTGGCCAGATGTAATTCCAAATTTACCTTACATGCTAGTCCTTATCACCCAAATGCTCGTCTCCCTAAGGCCTTCCTATTTCTCAGTTGTGTTTCTACTTCACCAGTTTAAGTCTAGGCCCGTCCGGTCACCTAGATCGCTTAAACTATGGCTCTGATACCAACTGTAACAACCCAACCAAGACAAATAACAATAATTAGATCATAAGAATTATTCATGCCAGAACGACCCCAAGCTTATAATTTAATTCAAGGTTTTCCACGACAACCTATTACACAACTGAGATTTAAAAGAAAGATAACTAAGGTGACGGTCTTCTAGTCACTCCAACTACACCTTCTCCTTGCCCTCATCGGCCTTTCCTAGCTCACGTCTGCCTGAAAAGGGTTTTTAAAATTTGAAAGAGCGAGGGTTAGACCGGAGGTCTAGTGAGTCCCCTCTAACGATTAAGCAACAATATAAATCTTCAAACTTTAAATCAAAGAGATTTATAAACACATAAGAGTAATTTACACTACTGACCACACTACCGTCGAAGACGATGTGTCTAACTCGCACTGCCTTAATTTTGGGACACACCCCCAATGGCATAAACGGGCCACACTCCCCGATACGAGCAGGCGGGCCACACTCCCCGACTTAGGTCACAACCTCCACAAATAATGTATGCATCCATTTAAATGTCAACAATTTATAACACACTTAAATAAATTCATCGTGATCATGTCATTGTAATAAATCAAAGTTTACAATTAAACTTTCATATGCTTTCGTTAACAAAATATTTAGTTCAGAAAAACTCACCTGAGATCCCTTGCTTAAAACGTTGCGTCTACTCTTATGGCTCGAAACAAATCCTATAAGAAAATGCAGACCGATAAACTCCCCGTGCCTTCTAATTAAATACGAAAATCGCTTAACGCCCTATAGCTCCCTAGTGGTTGAACCCGTTCATATATTAGCACCTGGTTCCCCCTAAACCTATCAGTCCAGAACATAAAAACCAAAAGTGTGCCTGGGCTTGCTAATTAATGCCCAAAAAGAAAGGGTCATGGGCTGCGACCAAATAGACATTCTTCGACCGGACCCAAACGACCGGTGTCGACTGGGGTCTCAACCCCCGACGTCGACCGATACCTCACACCCCGGTATCAACCGGGGTCTCCCCATCCCGGGCTCACCCGGGACTTCACACCCCGGGGTCACCCGGTCCCCCAACCCGGGGTTTGCTGCAGCGACGAAACCCATCGAAAACCACAAACTACCTCTAATTTAACCTTAAAAAACCAAAACTCTTCACATGTCGATCATTATTATACTAAGGTTACTTAAATTCAATCCCATAAACCCACCTCTTTTAGATTAACACAAACCCAAACAAATCATCAGATTCAATACTCAACCCCAAACAAATCAAACCTCAAATTCTTTAAACAACCCCAAACCCAAAATTAAAACTGATACCAAACATTTAGCCATGAGTAAAATGGATTAGAAGGAAATTACCTTAAAGAAGAATATATGAGAACTTGAAATCAAAGATGGATTGCCTTCCTTCTTCTCTCCCAAAATCACCCCAATCCCCCTTCCAAACGCCGGTAGGCTGCCACACAAAAAAAAAACACTTAGGGTTAAAACCCCTCTTTTCAAAATTTTACTTTAAACCCCCGTAAACTTTGACCCTTTTACACTTTCCCCTCAAACTTCTTAAATTTAAGCTTCTAACTCGGTTATTACAGGTCTCACTCAAAGCGACCCCTTCGAACACACGAGAATTTTTGTTTCTTCAAATGAAGTACGCGACAATCCAAATAACGGCTTGCCAAAAACTTTTTAAAGGAGTCACCATTTGATTGTGACAATCGAAAAGAATTAACTCTGATATTGTAGATGGTAAACTACAATCAAGTTTCCACCAATTAAAGATGGTTACCCATATGACCCTAGCATGTTTTCAATCAAGAAGGTAATATATGGTCGACAGATTCAATAGACTCGCCACATATCGGACAAAGAATCGAGTTGAGTTCGATACCTCTTCCGTTTAACTGATGAAGCACCGAAATTCGATTCAGCAAAATTCTCCAAATGAAGATGTTGATTTTCCATGGTGTTGTTGTGTTCCATGTAGATGAAAAACCCGAATTGGAAGTCGGAAGGATGAGGTTATCCACCATTTTCCTGAGAAACTTGACTTGGAAAGAGCCATCATCATTCAAGAACCACCACACCTAATCCCAGTCAAGAACATTAGAAGATACATTTTGCAATAATAAAGAAACTTCAATCGGATCATATGAGACTCTCCCTCTAGGACTATGATGCCAACACCAAATCCAATCAAATCTTCAAGCGCCATATATTTTTGTTATTTACGGTAGTTATTGTTATATGATATTATTTATAGTATATATTTATTATTGTTTATGATCAATACTACTATTTATATTTTTATCATATTAACTACTATTATCATTAATATTATTACGTTATTTTTATCATTTTTTGTAATCTATATATTTAAGATAAATTTTTTTTGAAAGACATCATTTATAAAAAATTAAAAACCCAGGGCACAACCCATCATCGTTACAAAACAGTGCAGTCACGGCAAAAAGCCGACTGACTCAGACAACAATCGAAGCAGAGAACATACACAACGAAATCGATTACGATACACTAGCAAAACACCGGTACATAAGCCGGTATAACTCACGAGGGTTAGTTTGCGAGGATCAAACTAGCTTCGTCTTTCTTCAACCATCAACGGCTTCGCGAATCCTGAAAATTCATCGCTACAGCTATATGTTAAAGTATTGACGCCGGACTCGAGAACCACCTTGCACCATCTAGTAACCCATTCTTTTATTTTCGTCTTTTGATCCACTCCAATATGATCGTTTGATATTCATACAAAAGGTCCACGAGTTTCCTTTTATCATCACGAAAAACCACCCTATTTCTATGCTCCCAAATCAAATATAGGACCGCCCAAACCACTCCATTCCAAAGCGATTCAGTAGAGTTGTTATTTACCGAGATCCCTCCTTCTTGGAGTATTTCGTTAACCGAACTTATTGCTTCCAATTTTTTACACCACCATCTACCTATAGAAGTCCATAAGGGTTTAACCTCCGGACACTCTACTAAAGCGTGATCTATCGTTTCGACCAAATATTTAAGATATTAATTATAGATTAAGGTTTAAACGAGAACGTTAATTATTTAAGAAAACAAAAGATCGTGTACACAATCATATGTGATTTTGAACTACCCAAAAAATTCTGACGCAGAAGATGTCAACGAGGTCGCACGCATAGTTGCGTGAATCATTAATTATATTATCATTATCATTATTCTTATTTATAATATCATTATTTACTATTAATTTGATTTTGTTGGTTATCGTTAGCTACAATGAGCTGGGAATAAATAACAGCAGAGTGAAGGAGTAAAACAAAGACGCATGGGTTGCATCGCATCTGGCTGTCCAAAACATATATCGCTGTCACCAGACGTCCAAGTTGAATCGTATTTTCATTTTCTTGACCTCTCTCTCTCTCACTGTGTTTGAATATATTTCTTCATTTACAGCTGTATTAATTAATTAATTTAGTTAGGCGGTAATTATGTTTGTATCTCATTTGTTGGCAGTTGCCTGCAGGTTCTTAGAATCAGTATAAATAGCTTTAATACTCATTTATTCTTCTTCCTTGCAATATATATTCGTATTATTATTATTTGATCTGGATTTTGTTCGAAATCACTCTTCCAATATAATGATGGACACAATTTACCATATCTTTCTGAGCTTCGGAGGTGCTGACATCCCAAAAAACTTCAAACATCACCTCTACACCACCTTGTGCAACGCCGGATTCCATACTTTCCGAGAGGACCATCAAGTCCAGCCCGAACTTGAAAGAACAATTCGAGAATCCATGATGTCGGTTATTGTTTTCTCGCGAGAATACGGTTCATCTGAATGGTGTCTGGATGAGCTCGTCTGCATTCTCCAACGCAAAGACTCTGATGATGGTTATCGGGTTCTCCCAATCTTCTATAATGTGGAACCCACAGAGGTCATGGGACATCACAAGGGGAGCTTTAAAGAAGCGTTTGATAGATATGAGGAAAGTGGCCAGCATTCAAAGCAGAAGATTGATGAATGGAGACAAGCCTTAAAGGAAGTTTCCAAATTAACGGGGAAAGTGTACTTGCAACATGAATATAATGGGTAAACTAATTCTCCTATACTATACCTGACCATTTGTTTTTTGACACTTTAAATTTCTGTGTTTAATATATATCATGATTTAGTTGTTTGTTAAAGTCTTAATATATGACCATTGTGGGTAGGGGTGCTAAAAAAGTCAATCAACCCGGAAAAAAATCAATCTGACGTAACCCGACATATAACCGATACAAAATTAGGACGACCTGAAACTATGGATTGATATCGGGTTAGGCTCAAAATAACTCAACCAACCCGATAAACATTTTAGCGACTTCTCTAAAATAATTTATATTTCTCTTTAATAAATTACCAAAACAACTCGACAATAATGAGTAATGGAACTCATAGGAGGACATTAATGGAAAGTTATATGTAATATATAAATATTTAATGAACTCGTATATTCTTATGAATGATAGATCGCATTTCAAACAAAAATTTCCTTATTTTTATGTTTTCAATATTGTTTTTACTTTGTATAAGCACAATCCGACCAACCCGAACAGGTTGGGTTGGGTTGAAAATTCTCAAACCGTCAACATTGGGTTAAGTTAACCACAAGGATTGTGGTGTGGTGGTAAAGGCTTGGGGAGTTCATAGCGCTCAACCCGTGTTCGAGCCCCACTCGCAGCACTTGTGGCCACTGAGGATAATCTCAGGGCTGCACGCTTTAGCAGCTGGGCCAAAGGCCCTAATTGCCGGGGATTAGTCTGGGCCATAGGCCCAGGATACCCTTTCCAAAAAAACATTGAGTTAAGTTGTTGAAATGCCTTCAACCCGATCAACTCTACCCGTAAGCAACTCATAAATTATGGACCGACATTGACTAAGTTGGCTATTGGCTTCTATGAATACCAATTGCGAGTAGGGGAATAAAAAAGTTAGTTTATTTGGTGGGGCATATTCAATATTTAATTGGGTCCGAGTTATAATTATAAGTTAATAACATATTAACATTAGCATATCTTAATGATACTTGAGGATTTGAGTTGTTTTTGTCCGGTTGTTTTAATCTTCTTATTATTTTTCTTGTTGTGTACACCTGGATTAGGGTTGTCGTTATCTAAACAAGGAGTTGTAAGTTCTAAAGATTTCAGTGTTTAAATATAAATCAAAAGATCGTTCTTGCGTTAGGATTTAAAAATAGGTGCACAAAAAGCCTAAGGATCTATTATATGATAAAGTCACCTTTTCTAATTAAACTTAAACTCACCTTCAACAACCACATATACATATATATATATATATATATATATATATATATATATATATATATATTCATGTCAATATCCTTTCTAATGGATATCAATCTTTTATTCTCATCTTGCAATGTCCTTGTATATTAATGTCAATATCTTTAGTTGTAGTATCTTAATAAATAATTATTAGTTGCCAATCTCCTCTAGTTAGGCAAGTCAATATTCTCTAATTAGGTAAGTTTGTTTTCATCTTGTGTCGCTAATATTGACCGTATATATATATATATATATATATATATATATAAAAGAGCATCCTTGATGGGTGGAACTTCTAAAAACCTCACTTTCTATATTTATTTCTGTCACGTCATTGCTATATAAACAAAATAAAAATCTCAATAAAATTTCAAAATGGAGGTTTTACGAAAACCTCACTTTCCATTTTTTTATTTATAAAATGAATATTATTTATAGATTTTTATATGAATTATATATATATATATATTATATTATAAAATTATTTTAAAAAATTCAATATATTTTATTTGTTTTTATTTTTCTATATTAATTTTAATTTATATATAAAAGTATTTGAGAAATAATATAAACATAAAAATATGACGATATATAGTTAAAAATGAAATTCATTAAAATTGTATAAAATTCCCTCTAAAAAAACTTTTATAAAGCCTTACAAGAAAAGAAAAAATAAAACAAAATTATTAAATACAGAGTAAATTATAAATTCTGTCTATATGGTTATATGAAATTTTGGATTGGGTTGTACGTCTTAACTCTGTTAACTTTTATTTAGTTAACTCAAGGGCAATTTAGTAAACTTTAGCCTTTTGTTCTACTTTAAAAAAAAATTATAAATAATATATTATTATATATATAAGAGTAAACTATAATTTTTGTCCCTGTGGTTTACAACTTTCTTTAAAAGTGGTCCCTGTGGTTCAAAAAATGCAATTATCGGTTCATGGTTTGCATTTTTCTTTGAAAGTAGTCCCTCGAAGTTAACTCCGTTAAAATTTTTCGTTATGTCAGGGGCATTTTCGTCCAACCATATTTTTTTCTCTCCTTTTGCAATCTTTCTTTGTTTTTTCTTATTTTTGTTTAAACCATAAAAACATCAGGAACCAAATTGTAATTTATTTAAATTTGTATTGATATTATTATTAAAATATTAATATGTATAGAAAGTGAGAGATGAGATACAGATCCATGCGACCCTCCAATAGTCTTCTCGAGAGAGAGAGAGAGATACATAGAGAGAGATCGAGATACAGAGAAAGAGAGAGAAGACCTCGCCGGAGGCTCGCCGGAGAAGACGACCTCGTCGGAGGCTCGCCGGAGAAGACTATTGGAGGGTTGCATGGATCTGTATCTCATCTCTAACTTTCTATACATATTAATATTTTAATAATAATATCAATACAAATTTAAATAAATTACAAATTGGTCCCTAATGTTTTTATGGTTTAAACAAAAATAAGATAAAACAAAGAAAGATTGCAGAAAGAGAGAAAAAAACTTGGTTGGACGAAAATGCCCCTGACTTAACGGAAAAATTTAACGGAGTTAACGCCGAGGGACTACTTTCAAAAGAAAATGCAAACCATAGGCCGATAATTGCAATTTTTGAACCACAGGGACCACTTTAAAAAAAAGTGGTAAACCACAGGGACCAAAATTGTAGTTTACTCTTCCTTTTTTTTTGTCCTTAATGTGCAGTAGCCTTAGTTTGCTAATAGAAATTATATTCAAGATTTTCTGCCTTCACATTGTCGACCTTTATAGATAGTCCCACAATGTTTTGGGTCAAACCGACTAACTGCATAAAGGCCTACCCCATCTCAAGAGCAGGGAAAGACAATTTAAAGTGCTGCCTAAGTTCCTAATGATCGTAAAAGATCAAGCTTCATGGTAAAAAGATGAGGCTAACGCTTCTACAATTGAACTGGTTTTGAAATTAAATTTGTAGTCTTTTGGTTATTTTCTTTGGTAATTGTAAACAGTCGATTCTTCTGGTTCCTGCCGACCGGGTCCTAAGGCGGATGCAGCAAGGACGGGTGTACGTGACAGCTAAAAATTTTTTTACTTGTATTTTAGTTTGGTATAGCTTCTGGGACCCCAACAAAATATATCAAATGCCCCTTAACCCCTTTCCAATTCCTGAAAACAGAAAACGCTCCTTGGTCTAGCGTCTCGTTGTTCGCCTCATCGCCTGTTCCTCTCGGCCCCCCATCAATTATTTTTTCTGGATCCACCACTGCTAATTTAAAAGATGGAGCGTCATGGTAAAAAAACCAGGATTGTACCCTTTAACCGGTTTCCAAATAAAATTTTCTTTCCTAGTTGTTAACTTCCAAATTTTGTGGTACTGCCTATTCATGGAAAAGCTCAGTCTTAGTCTGCTTAGTCAAAAAATGAGTGTCTTACTCATCTGGCTGAATGCCTCCTCCTGATTATCCTGTTTTCCTTTACAAATCTCCATGATACAAGTTATGCAGATTTAAGTCAGTTCATTAATGTTCCTAATCAAGAAAGCCATTCTAAAGCATTCTCGAAATTCAATCAAAGCAAAATCTGAGGGAAGTAATTATTTCATCGGAATTAAAATGGTAAAAATGCGAAGCAAAGTAGTTTGTAATTTGTAATCAAAGCAAAGTAGTTTTGACAGAAAAGAAATATTCATGTGAAATTTTGACATATTTAGAATGTTATTCCATCAAAACTACTCTGCAATAATGCCATTTAAAAAAACATTCTTTGTGTGATGGTTGTGTTCTGTAATTTAAAACTCCACAATCGAATGATTTAGTGTTCCACATTAATGGAAAAGTTACATAAGATTTCAATTCTACGAGGTTGTATCTCTCCACTCCCAACCAATTGTAAGCTCAACAACATTCATTACATTATTAGATGGGTTTTATTCGATATTAAAAAGGGTCGATGCAATATTGGTTTCTTAACAACTTCCAGTATTTAGAGTTGTTTAGTCTATTTACACTTATTGGTTTGTGTATATTGATGGCTGCCTAACTAGTTACCTCTATCCTGTGATATTCTCATTTACACACCATTTTGTGAGATTTGCATGTGTGTGATATTTTGTTGTTAAGATGGTGAGCTTTAAAATTAATTAACTATTTCTATATCTTGTAAACAAGAGTGAGGTTACATGGATGTGTTTGATTAATTGGTAGGCATGAAGCAGAATTCATCCAGACAATCGTGAAAGAGGTAGGAACCATATTGAAAAGACCATTCTTAGTTGTTGCTTCTTACACTGTGGGGGTTGAATCTCGAGTTAAAGACATCGAACTATGGTTAAAAGATCCTACCGATGTTGGGATAGTAGTGATTTATGGGATGGGAGGCATCGGTAAAACTACCATTGCTAAACTGGCTTACAACTTTAATATTTCTGACTTTGAAACTTGCAGCTTTCTTGCAAATATAAGAGAAGCTTCTAATGAACAAAATGGTTTACTACATTTACAAAATCAACTCCTTTCGGATATATGTATGGGGCAAAAGCAAAAAGTATATAACACTGATGAAAGTATTCTCAAAATTCAGAATGCTTTATGCACAAAAAAGGTTCTTGTTGTTCTTGACGATGTGGATCAGATTGAACATGTCGATGCATTGATAGGTGATGGGGATTTGTTTCTTAAAGGAAGTAAAATCATCATAACATCTCGTGAGCGATTACAAATTAGTCACCAAAAGCATAAAACTTTTATGATTAAGGAATTGGATGATCATGACGCTCTCCAACTCTTCTGTTGGCACGCCTTTTCCCAAGACTGTCCATTAGAAGGCTACTTGGAACTTTCGGAAAGAGTTGTTCGATACTGTGAAGGTGTCCCTTTAGCTCTTCAAGTCATGGGTTCTTCTCTGTTTGGCAGAAACGTAGATTTCTGGGCAAATGCATTAGAAAATCTGAAAGCAATAACAGATGAACAGGTTTGTAAAATAGTAGATATGAGCTACAAGTCGTTAAATGAGGATCACGAAAAGCAATTGTTTCTGATGATCGCTTGGTGTCATGTTGGGAAAGACATAGATGATGCAGTGAAACTCTTGGAAGAACATGATTTCTATTCCAAGGTTGGTATGCGGAAACTCATGGATACATATCTTATAAGAGTTGACAATTACAATAAGCTCGTTATGCATCCCTTGGTTCATGACATGGCCACGTCAATCATCCGTCAAGAAACCATTGATAGTCCTGGGAAACATGATTTCTACAATTCACCGAGCACAAAATCTGTAAGTTTTTGCTTGTACCAGCAATATAAATGTTCTTGTGCACTAAGAGATGCACAAAAATCCCGAAGCCCGACTTGACCCCATCCTTTTCTCCACCTGAAAAGGACCAGACCTGGCCGGGCCCAAAAGCCTGATCGATCAGGCCTAGTTATATTTTTAGAAGCCTAAAAAAGTCTGGCCTAAAAAAACCCGAAAAATGCCAAGGCAAGCTCGAAAAAGCCTGACCGGGCCCATTTTCACACCAAAGCCATGCCCGGTCATAAAAAGCTCGGGCTATCTTTTTGTTACTAAAAATGGGCCGGCTTGGAAGGTCCGGTACTTGTGCTTCTATGCATCATGCATGTTGGTCATGCAAGTTACCTTGTTTTATCAGGAGACAGTCACATGTGAAGGATCTCTACTATACAAGAATGATAAATGTGGAAAACGAAAGCATATGGATGACAGTGAAGACAAATCAATGCCAAAAAACGAAGAAAGGTCAAGCTCGTTTAAACGTTTATGTCTTGGTTTCTTCACCTTGTTCGAACATGCAACTCGCATAACGAAACAACTCACAAGACGACAATGGTAAAAATATAAACATCCTGAATGTTTATATATCGGTGTAATTTAAATCAATAAAAATAAATTAAAACTGTTTTTCTAATTAAGGTGTATGTAAATCTATTTCTTACGACGGTTTTATTTTGGCTTAATGGGCTTATTTGCACAACCGTATTAGCGTGTTTACTTGTGGCTTAATGAACGAAAAGATTGCTTAATAAGACAATTAAGTCGGGATCTCTTGTAGGGGTGTAAATGATGCGAGTCGAGCTCGAGTATCAGTATACTCGAGTTAAACTTGATAGCCCAGGCTCGAACTCCACTTGAAAACTCGTGAGTAGTTACACTCCAAACTCGACTCAAACTTGAACTCGGTAGGAATTTTTTAAACTCGAACTCGTTTAAAGCTCAAATCAAACTCGAACTCAAATCAAGATTGAAAAAAGGCCGAAATATATCTAGAAAATTAAGCGCTTACAAGTTACAAGCTGTTAGTGCAAATATTGTTGCAAATATTGTTCTATTCAAGATCATTGTGTTGAAGTCAAAGCTTCACGAGGGATGAAACTCAAAGTCAACATCTTTTATTGAAATTTAGGGGTTGTTTGTTTTTTTTTAAAAACCTCTTAATGCTCTTAACTCTGAATCGTTCACACATTTTTATACACCACCTCTTATTAATCATAACTAAAATAAGACTTCAGACTTTAGACCTCTTAAAAAACAAACGGCACCTTAATGTTTGTTTCCTTGTTTAGTGATAGGTATAAATAGTTTCTTTCTTTGTAATCTTGGTAGAACTAATTGAGAGAATTTCATTCCTATCATCGTAGAGAGAGAAAGCTTGTAAACGATTTACATTTTCAATATACTTAAAATTTGTGGCATAATTGTTGATTACACTTGCATTTGGGACATATCAATTGGTATCAGAGCAAACAAAGTTTAGAAAATTGGATCGAATTTGGCTATTTTTGGAAAAATTGCAGTTGTCGCAAGAAGTTCACTGTTCATTTTCAAATTTCATTGTTTATGAGTATTTTTTATTCAAATCTGGTTGTATTGTGTTGTAAAACAATGTTCATTTGAATTGTATTGTCTAATTCACAAGAAATTGTGTGAATTTTAGAGATTTTTGTTGATTTTGTTCGAAAAAGTGTAGCGCTTGTATTTGGATCGAAGTTTGATTTGTATTGCTTTTTATTTGAAATCATCAACTAGAAAGTTTTTCAGAATCACATCGTGGATAAATCTGCAAAGTTTCAATGGGAAATTTGAAGTATTGATTGAGTTATAGAAGATTTGAGCTTCGAACATCGACTTGTTGCTAGATCACAACTTGACGCAAGTTCATCTAACTTGAAGCAAGTTCTTGAGGTTGACGCAAGAGTCAACTTTTGGCCAAGTGTAGTTGTTGAAAGGTTAAGGGTTTTTCATTTTTGGCTAAGTCTACTTGACGCAAGAAGGCTATTGCGACAAGTCATTGTTCAATTTGTTTGAGTTGCGACAATTAATTGTTCTCGAATCAAGGCATGTCAAGTGAACTTGACTCAAGTAAAAGGTTACGACAAGTGAACTTGACGCACGAATTGTGTTGCGTCAAGTTATTGTTCATCTACTTCTCAGGTGTTGCGGTCTACGTCAAGCTTAGTTCTCGGGTGTAGTGGTTTGCGACAAGTGACTTCTCGGTTCAAGCGGTTTGCGAGAAGTAGGGCTGTAAATGAACCGAACGAACATGAACGGAGGCTTGTTCGTGTTCGTTCATTTAACTTAACCAAACAAACAAACGAACACGAACGGTAAACGAACGAAACTTTTTGTGTTCATGTTCGTTGATTAAGAAAATATGTTTGTTCGTGTTCGTTTATGTTCGCTCATTATAATGAGCGAACATAAATGAATGTAAACGAACGAACATAAATGAACATAAACGAATGTAAACGAATGAACATAAATGAACATATACGAACGTAAACGAACGAACATAAATGAACATAAACGAACACAAATGAATAAAAAACAACCACCGTTACTCATCATTTCGTTCGTAAAAAATAACATAACAAAATTTAAAAAAAAACGGATAAACTTAGGAGGTATAAAAAAGGAGTTTTAAAAAATTATTTTAATTAATGCTTTGACACATTAATGTGATAATATATATATATATATATAAATATATTTATATATATAAACAAATATAAACGAACATAAATTAACGAACATAAATGAATGAACGTTCACGAACGTAAATGAACGAACGAGACCATTGTTCATGTTCGTTCATTTAACTAAACGAACAAAAAAATGTGTTCATGTTCGTTCATTTATTAAATAAACGAACATAAACGAACTTCCCGCCGAACAATTCATGAACGGTTCGCTGAACGTTCGTTCGTTTACAACCCTAGCGAGAAGTGTGGTTCTCTTCAGCTTGCAACAAGTAGAGTTGTTTGGTCTGCGACAAGTAATTTCCTCAACCTGCGTCAAGTTGCACTATGAGACTTAAGTGTTTAAAAATTTTCTCTCGAGGCGCTGATACTTTGTCAAGTGTGGTTCTGATATTTTTTCAACGTTCACTGGAAGTGTGATAAAGATGACTTCGAAAGATGCTTTAGCCATTGGTACTGATGTTAAGTCACCGGTTCTGTTCAAAGGAGAATATGAGCAATAGAAAGACAAGTTTCTGGATTTCATTGACAGACATGAGAATAGTGAGTATATCAAGCAGTCTCTGGAAGAAGGGTTGATGAAACCTATATATATATATATATATATATATATATGTTACTGTACCTAAAGTTGACTCTTCTGAGGATAGAAACAGAAGAGATGTTGTGGATCCAACAAATTATTCAGTTGAATAGAAAAAGAGATTCAAAGCAGATAAACAAGCCAGATCTTTGTTACTCCAAAGTATTCCAAATGACATATATATATATATATATATATATATATATATATATATATATCAAGATTGACAGCTACAAGGCCACTGGAAAGAAAATGTGGGATCAATTGGAAATTATGATTATGGGATCAAACATTGGCAATCAGATGAAGGTAGCAAACTGCTTAAAAAACTATGAAGACTTTAGAGCCAATAAAGGTGAAAGTTTAGAGGCTACCTATGACAGATTTGTTTCATTGTTAAATGAATTGAGCAAGAGCAAAGTTAAGAAGCAACATATTGAGAATAATGTTAAATTTCTTAGTATTCTTCAGCTAGAGTGAAAAAAGTTCACCCGTCAGATGAAGCAACTTAAAGATCTCAATGAGATTCCACTTCATGAAGTGTATGTGACTCTACGTCAGAATGAGGAAGAGGTTGATGAGATAAGATCTAAGAAGAAGAAGGTTGATAAACCGGTACTAGATCATGTTGCATTGGTGGTTGATAAGAAGAAAAAGAAGAAGTCTGTCAGAGGTAAGTCTGAAAGTTCAAAGAAAAATAAAGTGATAGTTAGTGAGTCTGATGAAGGTGACAGTTATGATTCTGATTCTGATTCTGATGATGGGGAAAACCTCAAGCAAGCAATGATTTTACTGACTCGGGCATTTCAAAAGAAGTTCGACAAGAATCCAGGGTCAAATAGTCGGGGGTACTCATCTGGTTCAAAGAATTATGAGCACAAGGAAAGGATTAAAGGAAAGAAAAGATATGAGGGATCTGAAAAGAAGTTTGATGATCGGAGGTTTGAGGAGAAGAAGTATATGAACAAGTATGAGGAGAAGAAGTCAGACGAGCCAGTGAAGTGCTATAACTACGGTAAGATCAGTCATTATGCTTTATGCAAAGCAAAAGGAGGCAGAAAAAGGCACTGATGTCTGAAGACGACCATTGGTTGGATCTAACAGATTCTGAGAGCGAGAAGCATGAGTGTGCTCATATGTGTCTCATGGGTAAGCAAGTTGCTGATGATGGTTCAGATGAAGACACATCGGGTGAGGTACATGATCTAACTGATAGTGATTTTTTAAAGCAAATGCAATCTATGATGGTTGAGTTTCAGGAATTACAGTCTAAACTTAAACGAGAGAAAGATGTCGTTGAAAAAAGCGTCAAACAATATATAAACTCAACAAGGACATTGTTGAGAAGACTATATTGATTGAATCTTTAAGTAAGGATATTGACACTTTTGAAAATCAAAAGACCGTTCTTCCAAATCAAATATTTGAAGCAACTTCTAAGTTCAATTTGTGTGAACTTGAGAAGAAAGAGTTTGTGAGAAAGTATAAATCTTTGAAATCAGTGAATAAATCATTGGTTGAAAAGACAAGTGGTTTAGAAGAAAAGCTATATGCTAGAGGATAGACTGACCAAACCATTCATCTTAACAAACCGAAGGAATTTAAGTATTTCAACACATATTAGGGAATTGGGTATGACAACCCACATTATTTGAAAAAGGGTATTTCTAAAAGGTCTGCTCATTATGATTTTGATTTTCTACAATTGGCCAACAAAAAACCCAAGCTGAAAATCAAATGGACTAAGTCTTCTGAAGATGTGGAAGCACAAGAAGATTTGAATAAGGCAAAATACAATCAAAGTGCAAATACTATTATGTTATGATAAACTGAATGATAGTTACACTTTTGACAAACCAACATTTCTTTCAAATGATTATTTTAAAAGCTATTCTGATGTTGAGTTAGAGGCTAAACCAATTGAAAGAAAAATAAATATCCCGCCTCTCATTTTAGAAAGCAAAATCTCTCAGCTAGAGGATAAGCTAGAAGAAGAAAGAATTTTGGTGGACTTAGAAAAGACTGTATTTTTTTAACTGTTTTACAGAACACTGAGTCAAATATGAGGTAAAAGTAGAAGATAAATTTGAGGCAGACAGAGTATGTGAAAACAACTCTACTGACGCTGATGCATCTTCATGCAAAGCCTTCATAGGAAATATCTTCCGTACTGTAAAACCATCATATTTTGAACAAACGCCTCGTCAAAAACAATGTTTAAAAGAATTTAGTGATCTCATGCTTCCAAAGTCCTCTTGTAAATCACCATCTATGGATGATGATGATGTTAATTTTCTGAATTATGAGGATTGTTTTGATGAGTGTGTTGATGAGTTTGACTTTACTGCAAAATTACAAATTTTGTTGTCAAATCTGAAGAGTTGCCTAGTGTGTTCGAAAAGGGTGGTTCATCAACCAAGGTCTTGGAACTCGGAAGTGATTATTATTCAAAGGGTAAAACAAAGAAGCACTTACATAAATAGAGGAAAATTGGCAAGTCTCGGAAGAAACAAACTCGGGATTCTCATATTTCTAACAAGTTTAAATCTAATGTTTCAAATATGAGATTTAGAAAGCTAGAGTAAAACTGGAATGGAGAGCAAAGAAATCCATTGAGGATGTGGAGTCAGCAAAGTCATTTGTTGCTTTAGATAAAGAACAATTGATGTGTGTAATGATGTAGTTGATCAATTTGTTGTTAATACACAAAAACATGTAATTCCTTGCAAGATTTACTCTGTAAAGCAATTGATTCAATTATCTCGTGTTCAAATTCGTTGTTCTACTTGTGGTAGAAATGATTTTGTTGATCGAAGATTTTCTAATAATTGGTTTGGTTCTTATTGCATATATGATTCTATGAGATCAAATGTTTTTCAAAAGAAAAGAGGACCCAAATTTTAATGGGTGCCAAAATCAGATACTAACCCGAAAGGACCCTTTACAAGTGGGTACCTAAAGTTGTTGAATGATTTGTTTTTGTGTAGACCCTTCATATGTGGTACCTTGACTCCGGGTGCTCCGAACATATGACTGGGAGGAAAGAGATATTGTCTAATTATACAGTGAAATAGTGCAGGAATGTGCGTTTTGGCAATAATCATTTATCTCCAATTAATGGATATGGAGATGTTAAAATGTTACGATAAAAAATGTGAGTTATGTTGAAGGCTTAGGACACAACTTATTTAGCATCGTACAATTTTACGATAAAGATTTGGAGGTTAATTTTAAAGCTAAGAGGTGTTGTGTTAGAAATGAAGATAGAAAGTAACTCTAGGTCGGTACTAGAAAGTCCAACCTTTACGCAATCAACCTGTCCAATGTGAAGCCAGAAACCACAGTGTGTCTACTTTCTATAGCAAATATGTAGCAAAGCTGGTTAGGGCATATAAGGCTTTCTCACCTGAATTTCAGATATATCAACAAGCTCGTCAAAGGCGGATTAGTGAAAGCTTTACCATAATTAAAGTACGAGAAGGAATATCTTTGTGAGGCTTGAAAAAAAGGTAAGATGAAAAAAACTTATCATAAGCCGAAGCCTGAATAGAATACAAATAATCATTTGGAATTGTTGCACATGGATCTTTGTGATCCTATGAGAATTCAAAGCATAATTGTAAAAGGTATGTATTGGTGATTGTGGATGATTTTTCGAGATACACTTGGGTGAAGTTTTTACGATCAAAGGACGAGTCTCCTGAAATAATAATCTCGTTCCTCAAAAGCATCCAAGTTAACCTGCAGAGAACAGTAAAGTTTATTAGATCAGATAATGGCACATAGTTTAAGAACAAAATAGTTGAAGATTATCTCGAAGTTGTCGGGATAACACATCAATACTCTTCTGCTAGAACGCACAAATAGAATGGGTTGCTGAAAGATGTAACAGAACTCTTGTTGAGGCTGCTAGAACAATGCTGAGTCAATCAGAATTACGTCATTTTCTATGGGCATAAGTTGTTTCTATTGCGTGATATACTCAGAACCGATCAATCATTCATCTTTGATTTGTTAAGACGTCATATGTTATTATTAATAATAGAACACCTGACATAAAACATTTTCATATTTTTGGATTCAGGTGTTATGTGCTCAATGACAAGGAAAATTTGAACAAGTTCAGTCCTAAGAGGGAAGAAGACATTTTCATGGGATATTCTCAAACATTGGTATCGTATAGAGTATATTTGACGACTTCAAAGATTGTGGTTGAGAGCATCAATGTAACCTTTGATGAAAACATGGAATTGGCTTCTGAACATAGCAATTCAGAACCCGTGATAACTGGAGTTTTAGCTTCTGGGAAAATCAGTCCAGAACATGTTTCAAATGTTTCTAATTCCGACAAAGAGGCAACGTCTACATCACATCTTTGTGAATTAGATTTATTATGTGAACATTTTTATGATGAGTTTCTAGGATCTAAAATTTCTAAACATGTTGTAATTGACAATTTAGGAGATTCAAGAGAACATCAACCAATCACTTCAGATATATCTACTGAACTTGTTCCTTCAGTTTAAATAGAAATTCAGTCAGTTGAAGATACACCTAATTTTGAACGGTCAGAAGTTGAACAAACGGTTGTTAGTACTGAATTGCCTATTCCACAGACAGGAAGTGTTCAAATCGTTAAAACTTCAGCAACCGTACCTTCAACTGAACCCTGATATGATGGATACTTAGATGATCAAAATGAGCAATCTACTTATATTCCACTCCCTCACATACATAAATGGACCAAAGAGCATTCGGTGAACCAGATTATTGGAGATCCATCTAAACCAGTGCAAATTAGGTCTGCTATAATGAACGAGTGATTATACGATTCTTTCTTGAGCAAGATCGAACCAACTCGCGTATCTGAGGTTCTCGAATATCCAAGTTGGATTGCAGATATGCAGGAAGAGTTAAACCAATTTGAAGCACTGAAAGTATAGAGACTCGTGCCTAAACCTGAATGTAAAACTATAATCGGCACAAAATAGGTATTCAAGAATAATAAGGTGAAGATGGGTTAGTTGTCAGGAATAAAGCCTGACTTGTAGCGAAAGGGTACCGTCAGGAAGAGTGGCATGATTATGATGAGACATACGCTTTAGTGGCATGCATGGAAGCAATCAAAGTGTTCTTAGCATATGCGACACACAAGAATTTCACTGTCTTTCAAATGGACGTCAAGACAACCTTTCTGAATGGCATACTTAAAGAGGAGGTATATGTATCTCAACCCAAAGGGTTTGTTAGTGCTGATAAACCAGATCATGTCTATATCTTAAACAAAACTCTTTATGGATTAAAACAAGCACCCCATGCCTGGTATGATGTACTTTCAAAATTCCTAGCCAAGTCTGAGTTCTCTAAAGGTAAAATTGACACTACTCTTTTCATCAAGAAAAAAAGGTGATATCATTCTCATACAAATTTATATAGATGATATAATTTTTGGGTCTACAAATTGTTAGACTAGAATTGTATTCAAGATTAAATAGAGGGTCAAAGTTGTAATAGGTTGAAAGTGTGTGGTGTGTAATTGTATTTGTATTAGAGAGGGTTAACTTGCTTGGTCATGTTGACCATATATAAGTAAAGTCTTAGTGTTTAGATGGTAAGAACAAGCAGATGCGCAGATTGGTAAGAACTCACACGCACACACACAAAAACACACACATTGCTTAATGGTCACAAATAGGTATATGACTAGTTGTAATCCTTGTGAATAATCAATAATAATCTGTTTTGTATCAATCTGTGTTATAATGCTAGTATAATCTGGGGTCACAATTGGTATCAGAGCTGGAAAATTCATCGATTTGAGAAGTTTTGAGGTCGTATTCTGTCGATTTTTTTGAGTAAAAGTGAGTTCTTGATGAAATTGTTGCTTGATCAGTGATCGATTGATGATTTAAAATAGTTCTATTGGATTGAATTTCAAAGAAAAACATTTTTTGATTGTTAATTTTGAGATTTTAAAAGTTTTTTTTTGTTTGAACGAAGGTCGAACACTGTTTTATCGTTTGATATGTGCTGGAGTGTGAATTAAATCGAGATATTGAATTGGATTGATCTTCGTGCTAACTTGGTTGATTATGTGAAGTTACAGATTCGAATTTGGAGATTTGGATCGATTTCTGGACTAAAATTGAGGTTTTAGACTAAGAAACCAAGAACTCGCAAGATCCAAGATATTTGTATGAAGAACTCGCTAGATCGATAGATTTTGCAGAAAGACTTCGCATATTGCATTTTTAAATTCTTTTAGTAAATAATTCACATCTCTCTAGTCTACGAAATCTCGTAGAATTAGCATCGGTCTTTGAGAAATTTTATAAGTAGAGAATTCGTAAAATCCTTGTTACGAAAAGTCAAGAAATCGTAAAAGACTGTTTTGCGAAAAGTGGTTCTTTAAAAAGTTTAAGTCAAGAATTCGCAGTTGTGTCTAATACGAATTTTGAAAAATTCGCTTCTGAGTTTTAAGCGAAAAGTAAGATTTCGCAACACTCTACCTTACGAATTCTGAAGATTTCGCAAAGAATTTTAAATCTTTTCTAAGTCAAGAATTCTTATGAGGTACGAAATGTTTGTGAAAATTTTTTCTAAGTAAAGGATTCGTATCCTTGTAGCTTACGAATTCCTTTTGCGAATTCTTGTTGCGAATTGTGTTTTTTTTTTCAAAAGTTTACAAGGATAGAATTCGCTGAAGAGAGGCTTGCAAATTGTGAAGTTTTCACAGATAGCATTTGTGAATTGCTTAGTTTTTGTTCTTTCTAGTCTGCGAATTCCTAACTTGTGTGGTTTTTAAATTTGCTTTTGTGAATTTCAAAGAGGTTTACGAATTTTGATACTTTTGTTTTGCCAATTGTTTCTTGATTAAAGCTGCTTGCAAATTCTGAACTTGGAGTTTTTAGAAATTTCTTTTTCTGAAAAATTTTCAAGTGTTTCTCAAATTGTTGGATTCAAAGATCATTACTAGCTTACATTTCTTGTTGTGTGCAGATAAATCAAAACTCTCATCATGTCCAACGGATTACTCTCAATGGGTTCTCAATCGAAACCTCCAGTCTTGTCCATCGGAGAATACTCGCAGTGGAAGAGGAGAATGACTCAGTTCTTGAATCACAAGAACATAGATTACATGAAGTCTATTATTGAAGGACCAGTTCAGCCAGTGGTTATAGTGCCTGGACAAGCGGCCACAGAAACTTCTCCTGAAATTCCAGTTCGGTATGTACCAAGACCATATCAGTACTATAGTGAAAGGAAGAAGGAACTTCACAAAATAGATGAAGAGGCCCTAATCTACCTCACCATGGCAATTCCGAATGATATCTACAACCGAGTACATAGTCGAGAATCTGCTAAAGCCATGTGGGATGAACTGGAGAGACAATTCCAGGGTACTGAGAAATCTATTCAAGCCAAGCTAAACCAAAGCATCAATCCTTATGAAGGTTTTCATGCAAAATAAGGAGAGACACTTCTGGATACATATACACGATTCAACGTTATCCTGAATGACTTAAGAAAGAATGGGATGAACAAATCTGCATCTGAGATTAATTACAAGTTTATCAAGAACTTAAATCCTGAGTGGAAGATCTATGCAATCAATATTCAGATGATAAAAGACATGGCACAGGAAGATATGAATGACATCTTCACAACATTATCTCAACATAATGATGAAGTAAAGCAACTGAGTGAAGAGAAGAAGATTGTCAAAGATTCACTTGCCTTGTTGTCTGAACGAAAGAAAGGATCAAGCTCTAAGTCCAGTTCCTCATCCAAATATAAGTCAAGGAAATCCAGAGCTCTTCTGACAGAACTTACTGACTTTATTTCTGATGATTCCTCCTCTGAAGCTGAGAAACACTCTGATGAGGATGTTCAAAAATTTGTTGATAATCTTGCCCTCATCACAAAGCAATTTCAGAGAAGTTTTGGCAAGAAAAGATATTCAAAGTCAAAGTATGAGGGATATAAGAAAGACAGATGAAACAAGTACAAGTCGAGGTTGGTGAAGAAGGATGGAAAGAAAGATGAGAAGAGAGAAGAGAAAATAGAAAAGAGATGAGAAGAGAGAAGGAAAGAAAGAAGAGAATACTGAGCCAAAGTACGGAAGGTGTTACAACTGTGGTAAACCTGGCCATTTCTCAAAAGAGTGCAAGTTCAAGCGAACAAAGAATTCAGAGTACTATGCAAAGAAATCAATGATTGCAAAGAAGGTAGAAGATGGGAAAGAAATTATGGCTGAGGAAGACAACTGGTTCTTCCAAAGCTTAGATGAAGAATCAGCTCATTTCACTCAAGTGTGTATGATGGACAAGGTCAATGATGAAGCTGAATCATCTTCTGACCAGTCTGATTGTGATTCAAAGGTAAGTACTCTTTCAAATTCTGAACTTGTTCAATCGCTTATGGCTCAGATTCAAAACATGGAAAGAGAGTTTGAGAACTTAAAAGTCAAACTTAACAATGAAAGACAATCAATGATGAATTTTCGTGACGAAAATGCATTATTGAAAGTTATTGTTGAGGAAAAAGAATCTGAAAAAGATGCCTTAAAGAAACAAAAAGAAGATTTGAAAATCAAAATTACTGAGCTTGAAAGAGATCTTGTTAATTTAAATTCTGAAAAAGGTGATTTTAAAATCAAGCTTGAAGCTTGTTTTAAGGAGCGCAATGAGGCGTATTGCAAGATTAAGCAGCTAGAGGATTTAAATTTAAGGCGAGGAAAGACTGAGCAAACATTGAATTTATTAACAAATAAACTTCAAGATGTCCGATTTTACAATGCTAAAACGGGACTTGGTTTTGAAGAAAACTATGTTTTGAAACGAGCTCCAGAAAACTTGTATAATTTTGATAAACTGTGCTCAACACCTAAGAAAATTCCGCGTAATCATGATACTTTTGTTAAAGCTGAAACTCCTAAGTCAGACATCTCTGCAAAAGTTAAAGAAGTGATTGATGATGATGCATCAAGTTGTGCTGATTCAATTTCAAGTTTTAAATATGTTGGTTTTTCTTATAATGATTTAAACAAAATCTACAAAACTAGAAAACCTGAGTTTGTTGAATTTCAATCATTGTTTTCTACGGTTTCACCAACAGAATCAGCTAACAATGAAACAGATATATCTGAAACTAAATGTCAGTATGATGAGTATGACTCAAATACGGTTGAGAATCAGATTCCAATATCTGAATCAATCATTTCTGAATCTCCAAAAGAGGTTAAGACTGATGAGTCCTTAAATGTCATGAATCATAGCATTAAACCTGATTTTTCAAAAAAGATGGATGAGGAGATTTTTACAAACATGATGAATGCTTCAGATCCTGTTCCTATCATGGAGAAGTTAGAATCAAACTCTGAGCTGAATCAAACATCTACTTTTGAGAAACAAATCAAAGATCTTCAAAAGACTATTGAAGAGTTAGAAGATGAGAACTGTGATCTCAAATTCAAACTTGACAAGTCTTCTAGGGAAAACAAAGAACTCTCCAAAAAGTTAAATGTTTTAAAAGTTTATTTGTTTAAACAAAACTTGAATGAGAAAAAGATGTTTGAATCTCAGACATTGAATGTTCATTCAAACCCAGAGTTTGAGACTATCACTTCTAAAACCTCTATTGTTTATACTGATACTCCTGAATATCCTCCAAGTATCTTTGAAAAAGGTGAAGCTTCTGGTACTTCAAAGTCAAAATCATCTTTTAAGAAGAAAACTGACAAGGTTTCATTTCATGTTTCATATTTGAAAAAGCAAAATGATGAAGGAGAATGGGTGAAGAAGAAGTGTGAGAATAAAGTTGTTGAAAGTAAATGTAATGTCATTGATAGTGTTGGTTTAAAGTGTACAAGTTCAAACGACTTGAAATGTCAACTTTGTATGAGTATTTGTACTCATAGTGATAAATCAAAGCTATTGACATTTGCTCGTAAGAACATTATTTGCAAACACTATCATGACAACTCTTTTAAACTTCACACCATTCCTCCTAAATCAAAAGTTTCTAGAAAGGCATCTCGGGCTAAATCTGTCTCTAAATCCTCAACACAACATGCGAAAGTATTTCATGTTAAGAATGATTATCTTTGTAGAAAACAGAAGTTCAATGAGATTAATGTACAAATGGTTTGGAAATGGATACCTAAGCCTCGCTATGAATGGCGTATCAAGGCTAATGTAGATGATTTTAATAAACTGAAAAAGGCTAACCAAGAAGGACCCATCTGGATATGGGTAACTAAGAAGAAGTGATCTGTTTTTTTTTGTAGGCCTCACATATGTGGTACATAGATTCAGGATGCTCGCGCCACATGACTGGATTTAAGCATCTTCTACATAACTATGTTGAGGAACCTGCAGAAACAGTGAGTTTTGCAAATTCTGAGCTTACCGGATTCATTCGAGGAAACGGTTCATTAACAAACGGCACCGTAACAATCAAGAAAGTATTGTTCGTAGAAGT
The DNA here is from genome assembly GCA_954870635.1 of Arctium minus. Classification (NCBI taxonomy): domain Eukaryota; kingdom Viridiplantae; phylum Streptophyta; class Magnoliopsida; order Asterales; family Asteraceae; genus Arctium; species Arctium minus. The sequence continues at coordinate 35,896,000 of OX941087.1, read as the reverse complement.
ACTTGATCATAATCTATTCAGCACAAGTCAATTCTGCGACAGTCAATTTCAAGTTCGGTTTACTATTGAACATTGTTTTATTGAAGATAAAGACGACTATGAGATTTTTAAAGCATAGCAACATGCAGATCTATATATAGTGCATTTTCCAACATTCTATGCAACTAGACCTGTCTGTCTAATTGCCAAAGCTTCAAGAGCTGAAAGTTGGATTTGGCATCGGCGCCTGTCTCACCAGAAATTTCAAGCGATAAATCAGTTGGCGAGACATGAAATAGTTAAAGGTCTACCAGAACTATGGTTTGAGAAGAATTCACTTTGCCCTGTTTGTGAGATGGGAAAGATGAAACGTAGTTCACATAAAGCAAAGACAGAATTTTCTTGCTCAACACCTCTCGAGCTTATTCATATGGACTTTTGCGGCCCGATGAGGACTCAATCTATTAACGGAAAGAGATACATACTTGTTATGATAGATGAGTACTCCAGATACACATGGTTGGAATTTATGAGAAATAAATCAGACGCACCAGAGCTCATCATTGCCTTTATTAAGAAGATCCAGGTTCGACTTCAATTGTCGGTAAAGAATTTGAGAAGTGACAACGACATAGAATTCAAGAATTCTACTCTTCAGAGTTATCTCGTATCAGTCGGGATCTCACATAATTTTTCTGCTGTCTATACTCCTCAACAAAACAACGTGGTCGAAAGTAAAAATCAAACCCTGGTTGAAGCGGCAAGAACGATGCTAGCTTATTATGGTCTTCCGTTGTATCTATGGGTTGAAGTTGTCGCCACTGCATGCTTTACTCAGAATCGTACCATTGTGATTAAAATACATAAAAAGACATCTTATGAGCTTATTAATCATAGAAAGTCGAATATTAAATTTCTTCATGTTTTTGGTTGTAGGTGTTATATCCTTAACGATCGTGATAATCTTGGGAAATTCGACAAGAAGGCGGACGAAGGCTACTTTATCGGTTACTCTTTATTGTCAAAAGCCTATCGGGTCTACAACAGAAGAACAAAGGCTATCATGGAGAGTATGAATGTGTCTTTCGATGAAGCATCTACACTGACTTCTGAACAAAGCAGTTCAGAACTGAAGCTGAAACAGAAGGCTTTTATTCAAAACAGAATAGAACCCGAATCGTCACAGACTAAGTCTTCTGACTCACTTTCTACAACATCTGAGTTAGACTTATTATTTCTTGATGCATTTATGGATATTTGTGCAGATTTTCACAAATCAAGTATATCCGCATCAAATTCAGAGGTTCTGATCGTAACTGAAGATATCTCGGGACATTCTGAAAATGTCACAACAACCTCATCAGGTACAATTACACCTGTCATTTCTGAAGATCCTAACATTGAATTTGTCTCTACAGATACATATTCTGGAAAAGAAGTCCCGAGTACTTCTTCCGTCGCTTTAGAATTATTCACTTCAGAACATATTGTACAAGATGTCCCGAGTATATCTGAGGTTGATGTAAATTTACCTGCAATATACGATGAATATGATGAAGATAACACGCAGATCTCCGTTCAACCAATTCCGAGTATAACAAGATGGACACGAGATCAACCCCTACACAATATAATAGGTGACGTGCACAGCGGAGTTCAAACGCGGGCAACATCTGCAAATTTTTGTTTGTATTCGAGTTTCCTTGGTTCCATTGAGCCAAAGAAAGCATCAGAATCCTTGTGCGATCCGGATTGGATTTTAGCTATGCAAGATGAGCTTCTACAATTTGAGCGGAACAAGGTTTGGCGACTAATACCACTACCTGAAGGCAAATCAGTAATTGGTACAAAGTGGGTTTTCAGAAACAAGAGAGATGAATCTGGAGTTGTGGTTAGAAATAAAGCTCGCCTCATTGCAAAGGGTTATTGCCAACAGGAGAGAATTGATTATGAAGAAACATTTTCTCCTGTAGCACGACTTGAATCCATTCGAATATTTTTATCTTACGCAGCCCGCAAGAATTTTACTATCTATCAAATAGACGTAAAATCTGATTTCTTGAATGGGATTCTGCATGACGAAGTTTACATTGCTCAACCCTAAGGCTTTGTCGATCCAAAACACCCGAACTATGTCTACGTGTTAGACAAGGCACTATATGAACTGAAACAGGCACCGAGAGCTTGGTATGAAACACTAACACAATTTCTACTCGCTTCAGGATTCAAGAAAGGTACTATCGATACTACTCTCTTTCTGAAGAAACAAGGTGAAGATATGATCCTAATCCAGATTTATGTGGATGATATAACTTTCGGTTCTACTAATCCAAAATTTTGTAAAAACTTTTCCAAAATCATGGAATCTCGATTTGAAATGTCGATGATGGGTGAACTTACCTTTTTCCTTTGTCTTCAGGTGAAACAGTTACCCGAAGGCATCTTCATAAATCAGTCAAAATACATTAGAGATATCCTGAAAAAGTTTAACAAGTTTGAAAGTTCAGTGATGAAAACACCAATGGCAACGGGCACACTTTTAGATGCTGATCTTTCTAGTAAATCCGTAGATCAAAAAGAGTACCGTAGCATGATTGGTTCATTACTATACTTAAAAGCAAGTAGACCGAATATTATGTTTGCCACGTGTTTCTTTGCTAGGTATCAAGCTAACCCGAAGGAATCTCACCTCATCGTTGTAAAACAGATTCTTAGGTACCTTAAAGGCACTCCTAAGCTGGGCCTTTGGTATCCTAAGGGTTCGAGTTTTGATCTAACTGCCTATACAGATGCTGACCATGCAGGGTGCAAGTTGGATCATAAGAGCACTTCTGGATCATGTCAGTTCCTAGGTGACAAGTTGGTTAGCTGGACGTCAAAGAAACAAAATTGCGTATCTACATCCACAGCAGAGGTTGAATACGTAGCTGCTGCAAGCTGCTGTTCGCAATTCCTCTATATGAGAACACAATTAAAAGATTTTGGCTATTCCTACCAACGAGTTCCTATTTACTGCGATTCAAAGAGCGTTATTTCCATAACAGCTAATCCAGTGCAACACTCAAAGACTAAAAACATTGACGTACGGTACCACTTCATTAAGGATCATGTGGAAAAGGGTGATATAGAGATGCATTTCGTGCAAACGGACTACCAGTTGGCTGACCTTTTCACCAAGCCGTTGGATGAAAAGAGATTCAATTTTCTTGTCAGCAAATTGGGAATGCTAAATTCCAAACCATGATTCGAGGGGGAGTGTATCTTACTTTGTGCTTTAATTGCTTATATCTTGGACATTATAAACAATGTCTATTTTTCATCGTGTACTGACGAAGGCGGAATCATTTTCATAATGATTACCAAAATCTTTTCTTTTGCAGGTTATTTTTCATGTGACAATGGCTCTTGAATAAAACAGGTTAAGACCCGTTCTTCATTGGTAAAAATGAACATTACTATTCTCACCGGAGAATATGTAATCATGGCTTCTGAATACTATAGTTCAGAACCCGATCTCAAATGTTTTTCTTCTGACGGATGCTCAAAAGATGACATCTTTTCAAGGAGTTTTTTAATTTGAGGAGGAATTTCTATGAATTACACTGTTATATCTTTTAGGGGGAGAAGATATAAGAAGTTACTTATACTTTTACTGTCATAATTTTTCTGATCAATTGACTTTTTACAGGTATCAAGGGGGAGGATATATGAGTTTTTGTCAATAGTACTTAATTGTAAATATTCATTCAAGGGGGAGTTAAGGATTCTACACTACAGGTATATACTTCTAATCCTTATACTCTATCACTTGCTGAAAGAAGAACAACTTTCACTTGTGAAAAATGGTTTTAAATGTTCAAACCACTTCACATTCTTAAAAGGTTTTCATGAATTAAGAAGTGTGATTTTTAAAATGATTTTGGATACTTAAATGCTTATCTGACCGTTTGTTTCCAATAACAAATACTTGTGTAATAGTCATGTCTATATACTGTCAAGTATTCATACACATATTGGTTCAATACATTTCTTGACTTTGTTATTACCATGTATCAAAAGTTAAATCTTTCTATGGTAATACTCCCGTCATTTGTTATTCAACATTGTTTGAATCAAATATCATTTCTATTTTAAATGTGCTTTCATTGAATATATGTTTATATCTCGTTCGTATAAACATCTTACGGCTTTGATACCCTATTACATTTTTCTTCATGATAATTTGATCTGATCTTAATCATTGTCAGATTCTCAAAAAAATTCTATTCTTTCATGATTATTCATTCATACAAAGTATTGAGAAATATTAAATGCTTAAAATGATCAAATTTCATTCTGATTTTTGTTGAGCATACATACACTAACATTGATTTCTTGTGCTTTAATGTCAAGAAAATCATTGAGAAATGCATGCTTTTAGGTAAAATACATGGGATTCAGTGTCACAGCTTAACAGAACTTCCATGGATTCACGATAACCAGTGTTTCCTACCCCGGAAGTATTCCCAAGAGTGCTTGAGGGGAGAGGGGTAAAAAGATTGAGTGTTGGTGTGTGAAGAGCTAAAATGGAAATGAGAGATTTGTTAGAAGTGAGCTTCAATGTTTAAAAGAAAGAGGGTGAGAGATCAGAGTAAAAGAATAATAAACTCTGCACCAAAATCTTTCTGAGTCGGGCAACCACATTACTGTTTGTTCACAATTCTTCATGACCTTCATTGAAATAGGCAACTAGCCCATGCCAACTCTTGTATACAACCCCTCCAACTACTCATTCTTTTCTTAAAAAAAGAATGTTTCACATTTTCTGGGGATGCAGCACATACTCTATTGGTTCTTCACTTGGAAGATATCGATATTGAATAAGAAGGAAAGTTGCCCCACCTTCGACCCTTTCTCATGCACATTGAGTCTATGTATAACCATTGTTGTCTCATTGGTTTACATAATTTTGAGCCTAAACAACAATCATTGTGCTAATTCTTTCATACACAAGAACAAGCACAGAGAAAATCTGTTTTTCTGTCAAAACATTCATAAAAAATACCTTGTCTTTTTCAATGATTGAATGGAAGTCATGGGGAGTGAACATCATCTCAAGCTCCTTACATTGTACATTCATTGCACACAGTAACTTTGTGTTACTGACGGGAATTTCTAACTGTTTCATATGTTGATTCAGGGTTACCACTCATATTTTGTTTGAATTTGAAAAGATTAAGATGAATACGTTCTTGAATTGCCGTCTTATTATCAGATCAGTTGGGGGAGAATGTTTATTATCAAAGGGAGAGATTGTTCAAAATTCACCATAACAGGGAGTTCATGAAGACTGTGCTTATCAAATAATTTGGGGAAGATCATTCAAATACCGAGCTGACCTTGAACAAGTTTTAATGATTTTGATTCTCACAATTCATTAAAAAGGGGGAGATGAATCAAAGTTCAAGTTCAGATGATTAAAGTTTGTATAAAGAAAGGGGGAAAGATGATTTTCAAAGTCAGATTGAAAGATGAAGTAAAGATTGTTGTAAAGAGATATGATATTGTTGTAAACAAAGGGGGAAATTGAAGAACATGCTAAAGTTGTTTGAAAAGACAAAGAGGGAGTTTTACTTCAAGTTGAAGAATGTCAAAGTTTCAAAGTTTGTTGAAGTTGTCAAAGTTAAAAAGATTCAAAGCTGAAGATTATTTTGAAGATAAGAAGACCTGAAGATTATTGTCAATTTTTTTTTTAATCTTGAATCCAAAGGGGGAGATTGTTAGACTAGAATTGTATTCAAGATTAAATAGAGGGTCAAAGTTGTAATAGGTTGAAAGTGTGTGGTGTGTAATTGTATTTGTATTAGAGAGGGTTGACTTGCTTGGTCATGTTGACCATATATAAGTAAAGTCTTAGTGTTTAGATGGTAAGAACAAGCAGACGCGCAGATTGGTAAGAACTCACACGCACACACACAAAAACACACAGAGCTTAATTGTCACAAATAGGTATATGACTAGTTGTAATCCTTGTGATTAATCAATAATAATCTGTTTTGTATCAATCTGTGTTATAATGCTAGTATAATCTGGGGTCACACAAATCCTAAGTATTGTAAGAAATTTTCAACCTTTATGGTGTCACGTTTTCAGATGAGTATGATGGGAGAGATGAATTTCTTTTTCGGATTACAAGTGAGACAATTTTTTACGGGGATTTTTATAAATCAATCTAAGTACATCTCCTATATTTTAAAGATGTTCAAAATGGATAACTGTACACCCATAAGCACCCCCGATGACACCAGGTACAAAGATTAGCGCTGACGTTAACGGAAAGTTGTTGATCTAAATACCTAACGAGGTATGACAAATTATTTAATGTATTTAACTGCGAGTCGACCTGATATTATGTTTTCGACATGTATATGTGTGAGATATCAAGCCAAGCCCAAAGAGTCCCATCTCTCGGCTATGAAAAGAATTTTTAGATATTTGAAAGGCACTGCAGATCTTAGTTTGTGATATCCTAAAGATACATGGTTTGAACTGACTACTTATTCAGATGCAGATCATGCTAGATGCATGTTGGACAGGAAAATCACATCGGGTCATATACAGTTTTTGGGAAACAAGCTCGTAAGTTGGGCTTCAAAGAAGGAATTATGTGTATTCACTTCAACTACTGAAGCAGAATATGTAGCTGCTGCCAGTTGTTGTTCCTAAGTACTATGGATGAGGACACAACTATGGGACTATGGCTTCCACTATAACAAGATTTCAATATACTGTGACTCAAAAAGCACAATTGTCATATCAGTAAATCATGTTCAACACACTAAAACGAAGCACACAGACATCAAATATCATTTTATAAAAGAACATGTTGAGAAAGGTACAATCAAATTGTACTTCGTGAATACAGATTATCAGCTTGAATATGAATATCTTTTTACTAAGGCTTTAGATGTAGCGAATTAATTTTTTAATATCAAAATTGGGAATGTTGAATCTTAACACCTAATCTTTACATAATCTGTATTTGCTTAGCATAGTTTGGTTTACTGTTTTCTTCATGTTTTTTATTCTTAATTCTGAAATATATTTGCACCTAAAGTTTGCTTATTATTTCAAGGGGGGGGGGGGGGGGGAGGGAGTATCAACATAATATGATCAACATTCAAGGGGGGTACAATATTTTTCTACTGACAAGTTTTTCTGATGCATTTTATGTGAAGTTTCAGGGGGAGAAGATCTTCATGACTTCTAGATAAATCAGTCTAGAACTCAATCTTTATGGATTTTGACTTCAGATCAATTCATATCAGGACTTGTTTTTCAATATTTTTGACTTTGACTTTGATATTTTGATTAAAATTTGACTATTTGCAGATATTGAAGGGGAACATAACTAATTTTATTCAATTACTCATAATTTAAGGGGGAGTTATGAGATTTATACTGAATGTAAGTCTTTTCTCATCTTAATCTTAGATTTTTTAAAAGAAGGACAATTTTCAGACATGAAAACATGTTTCTAAATGTTCAAACCACTTCTCTATTCTCAAACAGATTTAATGAATTTAGAAGTGTGATTTTAAATGTTTTCATATTGGAGCTTCATTGATTTATTGACCGTGTGTTTTCAAAGATTAATACTTGTGTATTATCTTTTCTATAGTATTCATACACATCGGTTCAGCTTCTTATAGAACTTTGTTATTACCTTGTCTCAAAATGAAACATTTTTCGATGATAATACACTCGTTTGCGTTTCAAGTTTGTTGAGCATCGTATTCTTTCAAATTCCAAATTCCATATATTTCATATAGAAAAATTCCAAGTATTTCATGACCTAAGCCTTTCATGACTTATCATTCATATTATTTGATATTTTTGATACATTGTCAGATTCTCAAACAAGTCTTTTAAATTCATTTAATTCATTCAATATTCTTGTTGTCTGAAATCTTCAAAGTTCAAATGCTCAAATATATTTAAGATTTTTGTGGAGCATACATTCATTTGACAATGTTTTCATATTTTGAGATTCATAAGTGTTCACCTTAAACTGTTCAACAACACCATTCTTTTAGGACAAAATTTCATGGGATCAGTGTGAGAGCTTAACATACTTCTATAGATTCACGTCAACTAGTGTTTCCTACCCAAGAAGTTATCCTTTAGTGATTGAGGGGTCAATGGTCAACATCAAAGTGTGGGGGAGATAAATCATACGGTTGAGTTTTTATCATTATGTTGAGCAGAAACTTGGAAAATGAGAGTTTGGTTAGAAGTGAGCAAATTAAAAATAGATAGAGGGTGAGAGAATGGAGTTAAAAGAATAATAGAACTGTACACTAACCAACTTCTTCTTCGGGCAACCATATTACTGATTGGTTCACATCTCTTTGGTGACCATCATTGAAACAGGCACTAAGCACATGCCAACTCTTGCTTTAACCCTACCAGCTACTCATTTCTTTCTCAACAAAAAAATGTTTCATATTTTCTTGGGGACGCAACACATAATCTATTTGATCTTCACTCGAATGATTTGGATATTGAAAAAGAAGGAAGTTTTCACCACCTTCGCACGTAAATCATTCACATTGAGTCCGTGGAAAACATGTTATGTCTCAACAATTTACACACTTTGAGCCTGATAAAGCACATAATGCTTAATTCTTTCATACACAAGCACATTCACATAGAGAATATGTTTTTCTGTCAGAACATTCATAGAAATTCCTTGTGTTTTTCAATGATTGAATGGAAGCCCTCGAAGTGAACATCAATAAAACTCCTTCCCAATGTACATCCGTTGTACTAAGTGGCTCCGTGCTACTTACAGACATATTAACTATTTCATTCATTGATTTAGTGTTACAACTCATTTCTGAATTTGAAAAGATTTGGAATTATTTTGAATTGACGGATGGTTAATTCTTCTATTAGTAGGAAAGATCAAATGATGATTTGTCAAAAAGGAAAGAAAGAATGCTTTTTTCTTGTAATGTTTTGATGATGATGATGCTCACAATCATCAAAAAGGGGAAGAGATAAAGATAGAAAAAAAATTCGGTGATGATATCAAGAAATGGATTATGTTGTTTCAAACTCAAGATATGGGGAGATGATATGAAGAAAGCAAAATAATTCTGAAGTTTCAATTTCTAAATTATGAAGAGATAAAGGAAGAACAAGAGACAGACAAAGAAAGAGATAGAAGTTTGTTTGTGTGAATTTCAAATTTTTTGGATGATTCCAAGATTCAAAGTCTACTGAAACTATTTGATGAAGAGGTCAAGACTTCTGAGAAAGATTGCTGAATGTTTTTGATAGATATTTTGAGGTAACAAAGAAATAGAGCAAAAGCTAAAGATAATTTCTTTTCTGAATATAGTCTTTGTTTTAGAAAGGGAAGGTTGTTTATACAAAACACGACGGGGGAGATTGTTAAAGACTGAATTCATTCAAAAGGGGAGATTGTTTTCAAAGGTTGATAGAGACTTATTGACTTCAAAAGAGAAGAATGTTAAAGTTGAAATTCGTTTGAATAATGATCTTGAATCCAAAGGGGGAGATTGTTAGTGCAAATATCGTTGTATTCAAGATCATTGTGTTGAAGTCAAAGTCAAAACTTCAAGTCAAAGCTTAATGTGGGATGAAAGTCAAAGTCAACATCTTTTATTGAAAGTCAATGTTTGTTTCCTTGTTTAGTGGTAGGTATAAATAGTTTGTTCCTTTGTAATCTTGGTAGAAATAATTGAGAGAATTTCATTTTTATCATCGTAGAGAGAGAAAGCTTGTAAATGATTTACATTTTCAATATACTTAAGATTTGTGGCATAATTGTTGATTACACTTGGATTTCGGACATATTCACAACCAAATTCAAATAAATCCATAAGACTAGGAGATTAAAATCAAAATCAAACAAAGTCAAGAAATTTACGAGATTACTATTAGGTGTATTACAAATCCATCTTAAAAAAACATAAGATAACATAAACAGAGTCTCGTTTTCAATCCAATTTGTGGTTTCCTTGAACGGTACCAAAATGAAGATTTCCTTAGGTTGTTATTCATTCTCGTATAATTAAAACAAAAAAATAGTATACATTTTTAAAAATGAAGGTAAGGAACTAAACATATGTAAACATTTATTTTGTACTTCCTTTTCACCCCATGAAGGGATCTACACCAATCACCTGTGCACATCAACATTTGCACTATTTGAGGAGCAAGAGAAGGCCTATGAGGATGTATACATGACTACTAGCACTAAAAGTTTTTTCCAAAGACACAATATTGATAGGAACAACGAAGATATTTACCACCATGCTAGGAAAAATTCTCAACTTGTTTGATTGTTCCTTGCATCAAGCTAAGACATCAAATTTGTAATTTGACTAAGGAATCATTGCTCATCAAGATACATATCAATCTCCTATTTCATATGAGTTATCGATATCTTCCTAATAAAAGCGTCTAGCTAAAGTTCAAATAAACTGCTAGATTCATTATCTTGTACACAAAAATTTGACCAAAATTCACATTCCCCACTTTCTTCTACAATAAGAACAAGAATATATTCCCAAATATTCATCAAAAAGCTATACATAACCTATTTGACTTTACTAATATCTTCTCGAGGTAAATGTGGAAGAAACAACTTGGGGAATGCAATCTCAAAGTCCTTACTGTTTGATTGTGTGCATTACATCAAAAACAACATAATAAAAACCACACACACACACAATCTTCCAGATATCATGTTACAATCAAATACAAGTAACAAAACATAAGAGAAGGATTTACAAAAACCTTTTTATGTTGATGGTGAAGAAACTAATAGTAGGATTCTCTCTATTAGAAACACACCCCAAAGATGCAGTTGTGTATGTAGCAAGTTGACACCTCCTTCTCTACTCTATGTGATCACCAAAGCCACCACACTTGAATCGATTTTGTGTAGCTTATGAACAATTTGACCAAAACATCTAGGAATGAGTTTTGAGCTGTGAATCAATGAGAGGAGGGGGATGGATCAATTTTTGGATTAGATGATAATTGTGGTTATCAATCTCACCTCTTTAATATCTCATTTAAATCAAATAATTATCTAGACTTTTAGATATTATAAAATAATATCTTATTTAGTCTAATAATTTTAATTTGATATTATCTAGTTACAAGTATGGACTAATTACTAGTTAGTCCCTCTATTAATCCCATATTAGTTAAAACAATTTTAGTTAATTATTCGTTGAACCCTCTAAAAATATTTCTTGTTTTTCCACAACTAAACTTTCTGTGCGACCCAATAGGCTCATGCATTTTGGAACCATTTTTATTTTGTTGTGTTAAATGGGCATATCTCCAACAGACTCCCACTTGCACATCTCACAACAACTAAATAGTAATAGCAACGATGGCCATTATCTACCAATACACCATTGATACTAATGTCAGCATGAGGTACATCATTCAAGACTCAATTTCTATTTTATACAGTCCTATAAATAAGTGATCAAATATCCCTTTGTTACAGATACCCGTCTGAACGTGAGACATGGAACATAGCCAATCTCCAGATCGTTCACCATTATGTTTCTCGATAAAGATTTGTAGTGACCCAAAGACGGGATATAAGATTGATCCAACATCAATCTAGTCCGAGTATGCATACATTCAATGTTAGCACCAAATCATCGAGGGGCCCATGGATATCACTTTTATTACTAGATAAAAGGAACAAATAGTATTGACTACATATATCTCTTACCCACTAATCACACTACCCCTAATAGTTCTCTTTATAGATGACTGCTATGGACAACGTTGGAGAAGCATCAAGGCATAATAGACTTCGTGTCAAGAATCTCATGTATCTCTACTTATGGATAGTAGATATTACCATCTTAGAATTGGTTGTGACATGATCCATGAAGCAATCTCTAAGTGAGGGTCGTTTCAATACTTGATCTCTATCAAGTGCACGTGAGTGTATAGTTGCATCTCTATGTTATGTCCATCTCTTATGGATAATTAACTAACACTCCACATCAGTCTTAATTCACTACTGCCTTGGGGTGGAGAACGACCGACTGTGGAAAAATTTTGAACTAATTATTCAAGGAAGTTAATAAACATGCAAAATTCGAATATTAATAACACACCAAATGATAGTAACTGCTCCAAGAATATATTAGAATTTCCATCATAATATCGATACATCATAAAATAAGTGTATAAGTTATGAAATCTCAAATAAACTAAAATAAACACAGTCAAGCCAAATCGCTAGCAAATCTAATGCCTATAGACCTACTATGAGCATCATGCTTAGTCTGCGACAAAGGCTTGGTGAAAGGATCAGCTAAGTTTCCATGCGTGCCAACTCTACTAATGATGATGTTTCTATCTTTGACAACCTTCCAAACGTAGTGACTCTTTATGGGTATATGTAGTGTGCGCTTATGTGATTTGTGTTCTTTAGCCAGGATGATTGCACCCTCGTTGTCACAGAAGATCTCTATGGGATCATGAGTTCTTGATCCAACTCTCTCAGTGATTTGATAATGACCCTCTTTTATACTTAGTGAAAATTACGTTTATCTTCTGTATGTATTAGTGTTTCACCATCAATGATCAAATACTGAGTATGTTCAGTATCGCTGATGATTTCTCATGTAAACAGTAAGACGTAATCCATGAAGAAAAAGTTTCGCGACAAAAGATGTTCACTGCTGAATCGAAGACAAAGCTGCTGAACAAAGGACAAGTCTACTCATGACCTGATGCGGATATCAATGAAAATAAGACAAGTACTTACCTGCGAAGAAGCCTGAGGTAAAGCTTCAGCAATAGCTAAACCTCTTTCTATCTCTGAGAAGGAAGAGATATTCAGCGATCGATGATCACATTGCTTATACCTCAAGTCTATTTTGTCTTATCTATGCACACATAGTACGAAAGTCAGAAAAGACACACCTCTACAACATTTCGTACAACAACTCTAATATCTACACTGTTCATCATACGGCCAAAAGCATGTCTCCAAAAGTCAGACTCATGCAACCAACCAAAGAAGGACACGTGTAAAGTACCCTGACATGCATTTAATGCATAGGGTATAAATAGAAAGATCAAGACTCTTCCTGAGTAAGCCTTCAGCCTTCAATCTTTCTGTAAAATATAGAAACCCTTGTTTTCTATATTCTCTCAATCCCCATTCTCTATTTCTTGTGCAACCATCTTAGTGTTTCTTAAGTTTGTTTATATTAGGTTCTTACTTAATATTATTCCGTAACAAACTTGTAAATTTTATTTTGATTTATCAATAAACAATTTATTAAACTTTAAATTTTGTGTTTATATTCAACCCCCCCCCCCTTCTACAAACTTGTTAAGCACCTTCGTGACCAACAAGTGGTATATGAGCAGATTGATTAATCTCATAAACAAGATCTTGCTTTATTCTCTTCCTTGCTATTCTTAATATGGCACTAAACACAAACACTAACTACTATGATAATGATTCTCTCTCAAAAACCTCCTCGATTCAATAGAGATAACTTTGCTCTCTGGAAAAATCGAATGATGCTATTTCTAGAAGGAATAGATCCTACTAGACCTGAATATGTAACAAATGGCCCTTATGAACCCTTCACAATCATAGGTGCAGTTCCTGCTACCACCACCACTCCAGTTGTTCCTAAAAGATATGTTGTTAAAGAAATAAGACAATGGAGTGATGAAGATAAAAAGAAAGTTGGCTTAGATGCTAAGGCAAAAACCATTATCTCTATGGCTCTACCTGATGAAGCCTTTCATTCCATCATGCATCTAAAAACTGCTAAAGAAATGTGGGACACTATATGTGTTCAATATGAAGGTACCACTGAAATCCAAGAAACCATAAAGATTAACTTGGTAAGACAATATGAAAGTTTTATATGTGGTAATAATGAATCCCTATCTGATGTTCACTAGAGATTTAACTGTCTAATCATTGATCTAAGAACTGTTGGTCGGAACTCTAAGGTCTTGACTAAATTCTTGGAATGTATTCTTGAAAGTTGGGACTGTTACTCAATGTGTCTTAAGCTGACAAAAGACTTAAATTCTCTCTCTCTTAGCACCTTCTATGGAATATTTCTCAACTATGAGCAATCAAATCTTTAGAAAAATAATCTTATAAAAAATTCTAAAGACTCCAAAAGCACTCATGTTGCTTTAGTCTCTTCAGAGATCATTCCATCTCAACGATCTACTCTCACTATCACTGAGTTAGATTCTAACTCTGAGGAATTATTAGATGTTGATCTTACAGAGTTTGATGAATCCTTAGCATTGTTGACAAACTCTTTCAAAAGATTTGCAAGAAAGAGAAATTTCAGAAGAAATAAGCCTCTCTCTATAACTGACAAGCCAAAATCAACCCATGTTGATAAGGCTACTGCTACTTGCTTTAACTATTTAAAAGTTGGACATTTTGCAATTGAATGCAGGTCAAAGAAAGTTTTCAAACCTTCTACCTCCAAGAAAACCAGTGATAGCAAATACCTTAAGTTGAAAGAGAAATATCAAAAGTTGAAAAACTTTAAGCAAAAAGGTAAAGGTCTTATCGCTAAAGAGCATGACTGGGCTGAATCAGAAGAATCAAGTTCTGATGAAGAAGAAGTTGCTAATGTCTATCTTATAGCTGAGATTAAAGAAGAAATGGAAGAACCAACAAGAACTTCCATGAGCTACATCTCCTCTCAGGTATCAATCTATACTAATCCCTCTCTTTCTGAAGCTGAGAGAAGTCGCGTTGTAGATGTGCTGACAATAGACTTATACAATGCACTCAATGGCAAAACTCTAGCTGAAAACAAAAACATTGATTTAACTGAACAACTAGAGAAATGTCATGAAAGGATCAATGAACTAACTCTTCTAGTGGAAAGTTTAAAAGATCAGGTCATTGTAAATGAAATTATCAGCATTGAACGCGAACAAGCCATCGATGCTTTAAAAGCATAAAAGGCAACTGTTGAGGGATGGTGTAAATCTTCAACCAAGATCACTGAGATCATAAGTGCTCAAATCCCTGCTCATGACAAAACCGGTCTCGATTATCATCATGAAAATAATGAACCTAGCAGAGATTGTTCCATGCTTAAGTTTGGAATGTTTGTCTCTTCTATCCCTGACACTTCTGTTATCCCAGTTTAATCTAGTTGGTAAATAATCAAGTAATCAAGCAACACAATAATAATCAAGAGATATATAAATCAGAGTAACATACCAATCCCTTGAATAAACAATGAAACCTTGAGTGTTCTTGATACCCTTTGAATACAGAGAAAACTTACGGCTACCTATTTAGAAAATTATCAGTGTTAACCTAAAAACTAATTAAACAAAACTTTAAATACCTAGGCCATATAGGCTTTAACCTTAATGGGCTTTCTAACAGGCTTTAGGCCCATTTACAAATAACTATTAACTTATTACACAATAAACCCTTTAACTTTAACTATCAAGTAAATACAGTTTAGGCCCTTTAATCTTGAATACAATTATGATCCAACAATCTCCCCTTTGGATTCAAGATTAAAAAAATTTGGCAATAGTCTTCAGATTATATTCTCCCTCTTTGAGTATTCTCCCTTTTTGTATCTTCTCCCCCTTTTTGATGAATGGTGAGAAGCATCATCATCAAAACATACCAAAACAATCTCCCCCTTTTCAAGACAATTTCCCCCATTGTGTATGATCACGTAAGCACAATCTTCATGTAACGAGCCCTGTATGAAATAAGAGTAGTCTTTCCAGATGGAAAGAGTGATTATTACAATCTTTTCAGATTAAAATAGAAAGTAGTAACCATTCGAATCTTTTCAAATTCAAACAGTTTAATAAGTGTAACCCTGAATCAACAAATGACTCAGTTAGAATGCCTGTCAATGACACAAAGTCACTGAGTAACACAAAGTTACTATATAAGGAGCTGGTTTGATGTAGACTCCCTAGGTCTTCCATTCAATCATCGAATAACACATGGTTATCTATGAACGTTCTGACAGAAAACAAATTTCTGTGTGCTCGTGCATGTGTTAGAAAAAAAATTAAGCATAGATGATTGCTTTTTCAATATAGGCTCAAAGTATGTAAACTTGTTGAGACAACAACAAATTGTACAAAGACTCAATGTGCATGAGAAAGGGTTCGAAGGTGGGGCAACTTTCCTTCTTTTTCAATATTAGTATCTTCCAAATGAAGAACCAATAGCGTATGTGCTGCGTCCCCAGAAAATGTGAAACATTCTCTTTTTGAGAAAAGAATGAGTAGCTGGTGGGGTTGTATGCAAGAGATGGCATGGGCTAGTTGCCTTTTTCAATGATGGTCACCAAAGAATGTGAACCAATCAGATTATGTGGCTGCCCGGCTCAGAAAGAAGTTTGGTGCAGAGTTTAATATTCTTTTACTCTGTTCTCTCACCCTCTTTCTTTTAATGCTCGCTCTAACCAATCTCTCTTTTCCATTTTACCTCTTTTCACACACCAACACTCAAATCTTTTGACCCCTCTCCCCTCAATCACTCAGGGAATACTACCTGGGTAGGAAACACTGGTTATCGTGAATCCATGGAAGTTTTGTTAAGTTCTCACACTGAATCCCATGTATGATCCTAAAAAAAACATGTTGTTCAACAGACTATTGTACATGTAAGCACAAATACCACTTGTTACATGAGAAATAAGACTTTCGGAGATGTCAAAACAGTTATGTATGACGATGCAATTCTCCCCCTCAAACTAAAAGAGTTTGACAATTAAGCTCATATCATTTTGTCATGAAGAATAAGATTTTGGAGAATCAAAAACGAATGTTGTTTATATGAACAATATATAAACATATTTTCAATGAAAGCACATGAAATGACGTTTGATTCAATCAACAGTGAATACAAATAACGTGAGTATTACCATAGAAAGATTTAACTTTTGATACATGGTAATAACAAAGTCAAATAGAATGTTCTGAACCGTTATGTGTATGAATACTTGACAAAGTATATTGACAAGATAAAACACAAGTATTTATCTTTGAAGAACACACGGTCAGATAAACATTTAAGTATCCAAAAATCTGTTAAAATCACAGATATTCTCCCCCTTAACTGAAAGATTTTTTTTTTTAAAGCTTAAGAAAAAACAGAAAAAAATAAGGCACTGAAGTGCGGGTTCTAATATGAAGTGATTAGAAGCCATTCTCCGTTGAAGTACGGGTTCTAAGTTGATTTACTTAGAAGCCTTCTTTTTGACAATTAAGTCCGGGTTTTGAACTGATTTGTTCAAAAGCCATTGTTCTTTCTCCCCCTTAAACCTTGGGTGCCTGCAACACAGATTTAGCTTTTAGTACCCACTGGTATTTGGGTCCTAATGGGTTAGTTGCAGTTCTAGTGGGAGAGATGAAGTAAGAACCATACCAGTTATTAACGTAATCTTTTCTGACAAAGTCATTTGAGCCACAGTAGGAACAACTAATTTTCTTTTGAGCTAACCTGATCAATTGATGGATTGTGTAAACCAGATCAGGTTTGCCAAAAGTTTTACCTTTAGAAGCATAGTTCCATTTAGCATTTGATGTATGCACAAATGATTTTTCTTTCTTCTTTTCCTCTGATGATCCTTTAACTCTCCAGATCCAGTTTCCTCTTTCTTTCTCATCATCCCTTCTCAGAAGCTTTTCTTTTCAGACTTGGTCTTCTTGAAGTTACCTGAACCATCAACATTTTTGTCATAGAAAAGGTTAGAAGGACGAATCTGATCAGTAGATTTAGAAGTAAGACAATCATCTAAATCATAGAAAGGATTATAGAAAACATTTGAAAAATGTGAACTTGAAGCTGTTTTTAATGAACTATCTGAATCAGCTAGATCATCTCTTGGTGATTGAGCTATTGACTCTGGCGTCTTGTGCTCAGTCAGCTTCACCTTGAATACGATCTCTTCAAGTTCCTTTATCTTTGAAGACAAACTGTTTCTTTCCTTTTCAATCAGATCAAACTTCTTATGCAACTCAGATTTTGCATTCTTCTCCTTCATGATGTTTGTTGACAATTCAGATAGCTTTCTTGTCAGTTTGACTATCTCGGTCTCAAATATTTTCTTTTCTTCAGAAAAGTCTATATTTGTATCCTTCAGCTCAGCTTTCTTCTTCTCATTCTCAGCCTTTTCTCTCTCTAGAATGATAACCTTCTCAAAGTCTGAAACTTGTTGAGAAAGTTTAACACATCTAAGCTCTAAAGATTTCTTTTCTTCGAAGGCTTTTCTGGAGAAATCAGAGAATTTCTTGGCAAAGTCTTTTCTTTCTTTCTCTATCTTCAGCAATTCATCTTGAGCTATTATATTGTCTCTGTCTTGGGTTGCCTTTTCTTTCATCGTTTTAATCTCAACCTCAAGACTGAGAACTTTATCTTTTAAATAGTCTCTTTCAGCAAAGATTCGAGAGTTTGACTTTCTAAGCTCTTCAGATGTCTCGCGAGCAATGTTTGCTCTTCTTCTAAGCTCATCAAGCTCTTTTTGCATTAACTCCTTCTTTGACCATGTTGAGCCAGATTCCGATCTTTTCAACTTTGCTTGAAGATCCAAGATCTCTTTTTCTTTAGACTCAATTATTCCTGCAAAGTCAATTAAAGAATCAGAATCTTTTGAATTTTCTTTTAAAGCATTGATCTGAATAAGAAGATATGAGTTCTGAATCTGTAAAGCCTTGTTCTCAGCTTTGAGCATTTTGTCCTCTTTGTCATACTCATCAATCATGCGAGATGATGTTGATAACCGTCCAGCAAGTTGTTTAGCCTTTGCTTTTACTTCAGAATGTGTCATCTTTTCAAAATCAAGGCTGTAACCTTCAGACATATTTAGCTGATTCGACATCCTGGTTGTATGGTTAGTAATCAAACTTTTCTGTACCAACACAATCAACTAGAAGAGATCGTTAGAATCAAAATAAAAACCACACTAAAAAATTTCCAGAAAAAAATTTCCAAAAATAATTAAATGCAGTCCTTTCAATCAGTATAACACTTCAAATAATACTGAACAAAAAGAAAAAGTTGATCTCGAACAGAACATTGTCCCCCTTCGCAGACTTAGCACGGGGGTCCCGCTACTTAAGTTTGGAATGTTTGTCTCTTCTATCCCTGACACTTCTGTTATCCCAGTTTAATCTAGTTGGTAAATAATCAAGTAATCAAGCAACACAATAATAATCAAGAGATATATAAATCAGAGTAACATACCAATCCCTTGAATAAACAATGAAACCTTGAGTGTTCTTGATACCCTTTGAATACAGAGAAAACTTACGGCTACCTATTTAGAAAATTATCAGTGTTAACCTAAAAACTAATTAAACAAAACTTTAAATACCTAGGCCATATGGGCTTTAACCTTAATGGGCTTTCTAACAGGCTTTAGGCCCATTTACAAATAACTATTAACTTATTACACAATAAACCCTTTAACTTTAACTATCAAGTAAATATAGTTTAGACCCTTTAATCTTGAATACAATTATGATCCAACAACTTCTTCCACTCAGTGTTCTTCTTCTTCCAATCCTATTCTTGAGGACTTATCAAAAAGCTCAAAGCTTGCTGATAAAGAGAAATCCATTTCATCATCCTCAGAAGGCTACCAAGAAAGCAAAACTGAAAGTTCTTTCCAAACCTTCAGTAAGTCAATCTTCCAGCTCTGGAACTAAAATCACTGATTTCTCTCAAAGATCAACTCCAAAGCTGAAAATTGATATTAAGCCTAAGAAATCTGAAGAACTGAAAGTTCCTCCTAGATCTAATGCTATGGGAATTATTGGAGCTGGCCCTGCTCATCTCATTTTTCTAACTCAATTGCTCATAGTCTCAAAGAAAATTTCGTCTATAGAAAATGCTATCACTATGGACTTATTGACCATATTGCTAGTAAATGTCCTACTGCCACAAAAGCTGAAAAGATAACTAAAGTGAAGATTATTGCCTCCAAGGCTAAGAAGGTCACCAAAGCTGAAAAATATGCTAAGGTGAAAAATGTCACTAAGGTTAATCAAATAACCAAAGTGAAGGTTACCACTGAAGCTGAATCTTCAAATGCCGTGAAGATTGTTGAACCTTCCATATCCACTAACACTGCTGGACCCATTGAAAAGTGGGTACCAATCAAAAATTAACCTTCCGTATCTGGTATTTAGATAGCGGATGCTCTCGACACATGACTAGACAAAAAGACCTGCTCACTAACTACAAGGAAGAGAAAGGTGCCACAGTGACCTTTGGTGGAAATGGAAAAGGCTATAGCAGAAGATTTGGTGTTCTCAGCAATAGGACAACTACCTTCCAAATAGTCGCTTACGTAGATGGACTGAAACATAACCTCTTAAGCATCAGTCAACTATGTGACAAAGACTCTAAAGTTCGCTTTTGCAAGAAAACATGTTCAGTGATGAATGAAAAAGGGAAGCTCGCTCTATTTGGTTATGGTATGGAAAATGTCTATGTAATAGACATGAACTCTACTACCACTGAAAACGTTTGTTTTCTCTCTAAGGCCTCCTCAGATGTCAACTGGTTATGGCACAAAAGGCTATCTCATCTTAACTTCAAAACACTGAATTCTTTCTCCTTAAAAGAATTGGTCTCTGGTCTTCCTCAACACTCATATGCCAAGGAATCTCTTTGTTCAGCATGTGAGAAGGGAAAGCAGACTAAAGCTAGTTTCATATCTACATAAGTTTCCTCAGTGATAAGTCCTTTTCAACTCTTGCATATGGATTTATTTGGCCCTGTCAACATTCAATCCATAGCTGGAAAGAAATATACACTTTTGTTACACCTGGGTAATCTTTTTTCGCTGTAAAAGTGACACTCCAGAAGAACTGATATCTTTTGTTAGAAAGATGGAAGTGTTGAATAATCTTACTGTTCGCTCAATAAGAAGTGATCATGGAACTGAATTCAAAAATAGTTCTCTGAACAATTTCTTTGAGAGTAAAGGAATCTCTCACAATTTCTCTTTCGTTTGAATTCCTCAGCAAAACGGTGTCGCTGAAAGAAGAAACCGAATGATCATTGAAGTTGCAAGATCAATGCTCAGGGATTCTCATCTACCAACTCAGTTTTGGGCAGAAGCTGTCAACACTGCTTGTTTTACTCAAAACAAGTCTCTAATAGTGAAATGATTCAGCAAAACAGCCTACAAACTCTTTCATGGAAGAAAACATTCTATCAGCTTTCTTCACATCTTTGGTTGTCAGTGTTTCATTTTAAACAACGAAGATGCTCTTGGAAAGTTCGGCCCAAAGGCTGATGATGGAATATTTCTTGGTTATTCCTCAATTTCCAAAGCCTGTAGAGTCTTCAACAAGAGAAGACAAACAATAGAAGAAACAATTCATGTCACCTTTGACGAATCCAAATCAGCGAACTCTAAACATATCGCTGACAATGATGAACTGAATGCTTGGATGTTCTCTCATTATAGAGAAACAGAACCTCTCTTCAACACTCATCAGCATACAAACTCTCCTAATGCTGATGAAGATCCAAACATCATACCTCCTAACGCTGAATCCACCTCTTGGGTCTCAGTTGTTCCTCTAAACACACTTCCTACATCAGAACTTCCCTTCTCTGAAAACCTCTCAGTAAATAATGGTTTATCTGACACTCAACATCTGTTAGCCGAAGAACGTCAAGTTTCTTCATCAGTGAACATTTCTATTGATGATCCAACTTCTGAGGTAAGCGATCATGCCCCATCTCAGCGATGGACCAAAGATCACCCCATAGATCAAATTCTTGGTGATCCTGATGCAGGTATTCAGACACGCAGAAGTTCAGGTAACATTTGTCTCTTTGTTAACTTTTTTTCTCTTACAGAGCCAAAGAATACTGATGATGCTCCCAGAGATCCAAACTGGTTCAGCGCCATGCAAGAAGAGCTGAGTGAGTTTGCTAGAAACCAAGTTTGGAATCTCGTTCCCCGACCATCTGATAAATCTATTATAAGCACTAAATAGGTGTTTAGAAACAAACTAGATGAACATGGAACTGTAACCCACAACATAGCTAGACTAATTGCTCAGGAATACAGACAAGAGGAAGGCATAGACTATGATGAAACCTTTGCCCTTGTGGCTAGGATCAAAGAAATTCGATTATTCTTAGCCTATGCAGTTTACAAAGACTTCAAAGTATATCAAATGGATGTCAAATCAGCATTCCTAAATGGAAAACTGAATGAAGAAGTCTATGTTGAACAACCCCCAGGGTTCTCTGACCCTAAGCTTCAACATTATGTATATAAGCTGGATAAGGCTCTCTATGGATTAAAACAAGCTCCTCGTGCTTGGTATGACACTCTCTCTTCTTTTCTTATCTATGTAAAATTTGAACGTGGTAAAATTGATAACACTTTGTTTTTCAGAAAGATAAAAGGTCATATTATTCTTGTACAAATATATGTTGATGACATTATATTTGGATCTACTAACCCATCTCTGTGTACTCGCTTCGCTGAAAGAATGAAGAAAGAATATAAAATGAGTATGATGGGTGAACTGACTTACTTCTTTGGACTTCAGATCAAGCAAACTAACAAAGGTACATTTATTAATCAAGGAAAGTATGTTAAAGATATCCTGAAGAAGTTTGATCTCACTCAAACTTCAGCGATGAAAACTCCTATGTCACCTCCCCTGACATTAAATAAGGATCCAGCTGGAAAACTGTAAATGTCACTACCTATAGAGAAATGATAGGCTCGCTGTTGTATCTTACAGCGAGCCGACCTGACATCATGTACTCAACATGTCTTTATGCACGCTATCAATCAGAACCCAAGGAATCCCATCTAATTTCTATAAAGCGAATCTTCAGATATCTTAAAGGGACTCCTAACCTCGGTCTGTGGTATCCCAAAGATTCAGGGTTCGATCTTACTGGTTATTCAGATAGTGATTTTGCAGGTTGCAAACTTGATAGAAAAAGCACCACTGGAGGATGTCAACTTCTAGGAGGAAAGTTGGTAAGTTGGACAAGTAAAAAGCAAAACTCAGTATCCACTTCCACAGCTGAAGCTGAGTACGTAGCAGCTGGAAGTTGTTGTGCTCAAGTCTAATAGATAAGAAATCAACTATTAGACTATGACCTTTAGCTATCCAACATCCCAATCTATTGTGACAGCAATAGTGCCATCGCTATAGCAAAAAATCCATTGCTACACTCAATGATGAAACACATAGAGATCAGATATCATTTTATCAAAGATCATGTGATGAATGGTGATATTGAACTTCACTTTATCCCTACTGACTATCAGCTCGCTGATCTTTTTACCAAACCTCTTGATGAGACAAGGTTTAACTTTCTCATCAGTGACCTTGGAATGCTGAATCTTGAAGATTAACTCTTCAGCTTTCATGCATTATGTAAGTGATAGTACGTTCTACTTCATCATATAATCTCTGACTAAATGTTTCTAACTCTTAGGCATGTTTTCTTATTCTCTATCACTGAATCCTATTGAGTGAAACGTTTTTAAAAAATCAAAACTTTAATCACTGAATTTCTTCAAGTGGTTAAAAACTTTTTGATAAACAAATCTTATCACTGATATTTCTCGTTAGTGATTCTTTGAAAAGAAAAATTATCTCTGAATTTTTATCAGTGATACTTTCTAAAAATGAAATGTTTTTTCTCTCCTATGACGTCATTCTAATCGATAATCCATGGCACGCCTTTTTCTGACACGTCCGTCCGTTGCATTTCATGTCCAATCAACTTCGTGGGACGTATTCGTGTCATGATGACCTCATTTTCCCGCTCCAAATTCCTTCTCTCTCATATAAAAGGAATTCCATTTACTTCTTTGTCTTTTACGTTCTCAAAAAACTTCCAAGGCAAGAAAATCACTCTCGGCATTCAAGCAATCAAGCAAACTCCTTAATCTTCAAGACTTCCAGGTTTTTGTTCTTAATCTTTTTCTTAGTAAAAACACTTGTTTGATTCTAAAAACTTCCATTGTTTTTTATTCAAGGTGTTTTTCATTCTTAAAATCATTTTCTTTATGATTTTATTCTGTGCAAAAACCTTTGGTTTTTAATACTGTTCTTCTTACTTCTTTTCATTAAGAACACTGTTTTACTCTAAAAACTTCAAGTTTCTTTCCTCAAAGGAAAACTGGTAAAATATTTTATAATGTTTTTAGACTCTAAACTTTCTATTCTATTCTACTTATTTCTATTCCAGAAATGGCGCAAGCTACTCTTGTTGCTTCTAAAAACGTCAAGTTTGCTCTCGCTGACTCTGGAATTTCCAAGAACAATCATCTGGCACGATTGAATTTCGATGCTGAAAAATTCCCTCATCTCGTGGAAGTTGCCAACTTTTTGAAGCAATCATGCCTATCGTATGCTCTGCAAGTTGACCCTAATCCAAGCAAGGCTCTTCTTCAACAATTCTGGTTCACTACTGACAAAGTCTCAGTGATCAACAAGAAGGGTGAATCCATCCCTGGCATCTCCTTCACCACTCAACATGGGCCAGGGAACATCACTGCACTTGTTGTTCGCACAGCAAGCGTTTCCCTTCCAAGACTCTTCAAGGCTTTGACCCTCTACCCACTGACGTTGAACTTATTCAGTTTCTGGATCACATGGAATACAAATGGGACAACAAGCCTCATTCCACCATTCCCAACAAGAAGCTGACGAAGATCCTGAAGGCGAACATGCCTTCAGAGTTGAACTACATTTTCACTCATATCATCCAAAGTATGAGTGGAAAGATTGGATCGCTGGACCAAGCCAACAAAGTTAAACTTTAGATGGGATACTCGTTGCTCGCTGGAAAACACTTCGACTATGCCGGAGTAATCTTTGACGATCTCATGTCAAAGATTGAGAAGCCTAAACGGGACATGAAGATTCCCCATGTCCGGTTCATCTATGCTATTCTCCACTTCTTCCTTGGAAAGAAGTACCCCACTAAAGGTAACTGCAACTTCTCTAAAGTTGGTCCAAGAGTCCTCGAGGTGAATCCCGCTGACAATAAGGTAAGTCTTCAGACCTTACGCCTACGTCTCTCATCCACATCTTCTACTTCAGTGGTCACGCCGATGGTTTCTTCATTAGCTATTCCTGCCACTACCACCCCTCTTAAGAGACAATCATCAGATCTTCATGGCCCTTCTAAAAAATCCAAGAAGACTAAGGTGTCAACCCTATAGCTTAAGGAACCTGAGGTGGTCTCTCAACAGACTACCTTAGATAGTCACCAGTATCAACAACTGTATCAGTGACTTCAAACGCTGATACACCACCGGTGATCAACCCAACTCCTCCAGTCTCTTAAACAGCTGAGGTAATTACTATAATCACCAGTGCTCCTCCTTCTATCCTTATTACTTCTCCTTCTATTTCTTTGGTCCTTAACCCTCCCTTTTTACAGCAGCCATCTTCTGTCACTGCTAATATAGGACCTGTTGTGGTTCAAACATATCAGCCCTTCTCTCAATTTGAGGGGGACTTAAACTTTTTCAACATGTTTGACACTTCAGGTAACCCCAAAACCATATACACTTCTCCCACCTCTAATACTAACTTCTTTTTAAGGTCCTAATTTAGGAATTGTTGATGCCAACGTCAACAAGCTCGCTGAGAAGGTGGAAAATCTTGCTGCCTCTCTCAACACCAACACCACCTTCGTTAATCAGGCAGGTGAAGAGCTGAAGAATTTATCATCAGCAACTGCCACTAAAACTAAGGCTTCTCAGCTTAGCTCCCTTCAAGACGAGGTCAACCAACTAAAGGACAACACGGCCCAGAACACAACTCAACTTCAGTTCCTCACCGGCCATGTTGATCACTTGACTGGCAAAGTCCAAACTCTCAGCAACAAGATTGAGACTGCCAATCAGCTACTCTCTCAGCTGCTGACAAAACTGAATGAGCCAGCTCCTGCTTCTACCTCATCTTTCACCGAGAATGACAGGGTGTCCCTGAACATAGCGGTCAAATTCATTCATCAGACCAGCTCTGCTATGTCAGAGCTTGAAGATCGTGTGGATAAGCTAGAGGTTGATGCCCACCAGAAACATGTCGCTGATGCTGCTGCTACGAACATTGTCCTCCCCTGTGATGATGACAAAGAGGGGAGAAGACCACAGAAGAAAATACAACTGCTGAGGCTCAGGTAGTTGCGGAAGAATCTCTCTCCCATGCTAAGGGGGAGAAGGTTGATGAGCCTCCCTCTCAAGCTGAGGGGGAGAAGATAGTTGATGTTTCAGCCATTGAAGATCAAGTCCCTCCTTCTTCTCAAGTATTAGTAGAAGAAGAAGAGGATGAAGAAGAAGAAGACGATGAAGACCTTGATCTTCAAGATCAAGAGGATGACGCCGTTGCTGATGATGATGACGATGATGAGGATGAAGACCCTTGTTTTTGGTTCTCAGCAATCAATGTATCATCAACGCCTCCGACAAAAAGCGTTGTCATAAATGAAGCAGAGGGGAGACAGAAGGATAGTGCTCAAGATTCCTCCTCTCAAGGCAAGCAAAAGGGGATCGCTGCCGAAGGAAACTTGAAGCTACTGTCACCATCTGAGGGTGAGCAACCTTCTCAGGTATGCCTCTCTATTTCCCCTCTCTCCTTCTATTCCTACCAATCATCCCTGACTTTCTAAACCTTTATATTTCTCTTCCTAAGTATATACACTAACTCCCTGTTCTTTTTACTCAGACAGTTCTCTCCCCTACTTAAGGGAACTCAATCTCTGCAAATAATCCCAGCTATCTTAGCCGATGAACAAATAATCCTAACCTCCTTTAATGAGGTTGATGAACAAGAAGAAGAAGAAGATGAATCCCTGGATCATCCAGAAAGGCCCTCTCGACCACCTCAATGGTCAGAGGATGAACTTAAAAGAAGAACAGAGATGATCTCTCACATATAAAGTCTTCGAATAAAGATCTTCCTCAGTCTCTACGAGAAGAACTCAACTTTCTCTCCAAAGCTAAATATGAAGAATATGTCATAACTGAAAAGCTGCTCGCTGACTGCTGAAGAGATGTTGACTTAGATCTCAAGGTACATGTGTCCATGTTTAAAGACAACAAGATGAAGGAGAATGTTGTTGTAGTTCTAGCTCCAATACTAAAAGAGATTGAAGAGGAACGCTCAAAAGAAAAAGAGGTCAGCGATAAAAGTCTAGAATGGTGCAAAGAAAAGATGGACTATCGCTCTGACCCAATGAAGATCGTCGCTGTTACTATCTCTGGGAGAAAGAAGAAGAACCGAACATCATTGACTATGGAGATAACCAGAGAGGATGGAAGCTTAAAAGCTATGTTCGTGTCAAAGATGGAACACTTTGGTTACTTTGAGTGGTTAGAGTTCAAAGAAGCACTTAATAAGTCAAAATCAATGTACAAAGGCTATGTTGAAGGTATCATTGGAGCCCTCATCAACAGAGTCGCTGCTATATTGAAAGTGCCTTCAGCTCTTCCACCTAAGCCAAAACAAGTAAAGAAAAAGCTTGCCTCCTCCTCCTCTGAAAATGTCGCAGTGATAAAAAAACGACACCTCCATCAAGTTTTTAAATGAAACATTGTTCGGGCCTCCTCCTGATCTCTCAATTCTTGATCTATCTCTTCCTCCTGGTGTACTGTTCATCCCAGTCAAGTTTTGAAAAAACATTTTGGAATCCTCTTCAGAGATGATGAAGGTCAGCTCAGATTCCAAAAAGTCTCTGAAATCCCTCTCTACCCTCTAAATCATCTCAAGGAACTTCTGTGCTTATGGTGTACTTACTCTCCCACAACTGAACCGATCAAGACTCACATTCGACAAGAATCAGTTGATCGAAGACAAAAAAGAGAGAAAGTACCAGATTATATGATCAAGGTCCTGAAGTCTTATCTAGATAGCTGATAGATTCTCTTTTTCTTGTAATATGTTAGTTAGACTTACAATAGTTTAGAACTTCACTTGTACTTTTAATTTTCATATCTCTTCTTGTAATTATTTCTTTGAATTAATGAAAACTCCAGTGAAGTACTTAAATCTATCAGTACTGTAAAAGATCTCTCAAAATAGTAATTGGGACATGTATGTTATGAGTCCTGATTATCCTTTATTTTGACTTAAAGTACTTTTCCTCATAGTTACTTTGTCATCATCAAATAGGGAGAGATTGTTGATCCAACTCTCTTAGTGATTTGATAATGACCCTCTTTTATACTTAGTGAAAATTACGTTTATCTTCTATGTGTATTAGTATTTCACCATCAACGATCAAATACTGAGTATGTTTAGTATCTCTGATGATTTATCATGTAAACAGTAAGACGTAATCCCTGAATACAAGTTTCGCGACAAAAGATGTTCACTGCTGAATCGAAGACAAAGCTGTTGAACAAAGGAGAAGTCTACTCATGACCTGATGCAGATATCAGCGAAAACAAGACAAGTCTACTCACACACGAAGAATCCTGAGGAAAAGCTTCAGGGATAGTTGAACCTCTTTCTATCTCTGAGAAGGAAGAGATATTCAGCGATCGATGATCACATTGCTTATACCTCAAGTCTCTTTTGTCTTATCTATGCACACATAGTACGAATGTTAGAAAATACATACCTCTAAAACATTTCGTACAACAACTATGATGTCTACATTGTTCATCATATGGCCAAAAGCATGTCTCCAAAAGTCAGACTCATGCAACCAACCAAAGAAGGACATGTGTAAAGTACCATGCCATGCATTTAATGCATAGGGTATAAATAGAAAGATCAAGAATCTTCCTGAGTAAGCCTTAAGCCTTCAATATTTCTGTAAAATATGGAAACCCTTGTTTTCTATATTCTCTCAATGCCCATTCTCTATTTCTTGTGCAACCATCTTAGTGTTTCTTAAGTTTGTTTAGATTTGGTTCTTACTTAATCTTATTCCGCAACGAACTTGTAAATTGTATTTTGATTTATCTATACGTAATTTATTAAACTTTAAATGTTGTGTTTGTATTCAACCCCCCACCCCCCTTCTACAAACTTGTTAAGCACCTTCGGGACCAACATGAATGCTAGGAACTACACCAAGATCCCCAATGGACATCTTCATCCACATGACCTCTTTAGCAGCCTCGTTGACTGTAATGTACTCAGCCTCCGTTGTCGAATCTTCTAGGTAGTCCTCTGATGGGCGTTGGGGCTTCCTCTGCGTGGGGCAATGCCTTCTTGTATCCATGTGTACCGAGATTTTGGGCGGTACTCCGAGTAGTATCCGCTAAGGTCAGTTACCTCTGTGGGTGAAACTTGTCAAGAGGTCGTAGGGGCACTTGGGCTTGCGTGTCGTGAAGTGTCATACGATCAACGTTGTTGAGTGGCATACTTTTGTGTTCCTCCGCTCTCAACGGATACGGGTATCCCCCGTTGTCGGCCCGCGGTATTTCGGATATTTAATTGTCCATGCTTTAATATTTGGATTTCATTCCATTTTATAGTCGCGTGAGTATTAAGTCTCAATTCCATGTTTTAATGGCTTATCATATTTATACGGATTGTTTCCGTTATTTAAGGGTCGATTATTATTTCCCACCCGAGTTTTGGGTGTTTTGGGATATGAAGTATTATTTATATTTTCATGAATTTGTGTATCGAACTATGACCCCGTTTTGGGTGAGTTTCGGGTTGCATCGTTTTATAAGAAATGTGTGTTTGGGAGCATTGTCTTTAAAAGTGCATATTATGGGAAAATGTGTCGTTCCATTTTGAAGTATAATATTTTGCAGGATCTTGCTTTAAACTAAATACCTCTCTTTTAAAGATATATTCATTCATGTTAAAACTCTTGAGCTCACTAGGCGTTAAGCCTAACCTTTTTATTTGTCGGCATGTGCATCAGGTATCCGTCGGTGGTTCGGTTCTAGCAGTTTTATGAACAGTTGAGCCTTAGCCTTACAAGAGTAAGTAGTTGGATAAGTCTTTCGCAGGTTGGAGATAGTAATTGTATTTGGGTTTAGTAGCACCCGTCCTTATCATAGATTGTATGTATATGATGAATGTGTGTATTGAGGTTAGTTATTAAATTTGTGATTGTAGACGAATCAATTATTGATGTATTTAGAAAAATTTTAATAAGTTGCTATCTTCAGATTTAAGGGTGTTACAAGTTGGTATCAGATCTTAAGTTTGAGAGAATTTGGTATTGATTTTTGGATGCCTAGACTCAAACTAGCGTTCTTATAAGTGATTGTAAGTGAAGTGGCTCATTAGGTACCTTAAGATAAGATATTTTGAGGTTGAGCAAGTCGCTAGAAACGGGAAACTTATCGAGGGTCGCAAGGATGATTATGTACGGTATGTTCATAATGGCACCTGGCCAGTGTTATGGTGAACCTACATGCTATATATGTATACTTGAACTACCTTGGTATGATGACCGTTGGGGTAGTGTGAAAGTTTCTAAGCGAGTAAGCTAAGGGAGGATTGATGTTTATAGCAATGTCACTTTGGAGTGAGAGTAAGTGCGATGTACGCATTAAGTTGATCAACATGAGTCAGATTTATTGGTGGGATTAGAACCATAAGCTTGTTATACCATTTCTATGTCGAGGAGAAACTGTAAGTTAAATAATGGGATTGTTGCTCTAAGATGTTTGATGCATACGGATGACAATAGTATGTCGGGTTGTTGAGAAGCTTAGTCCGGGGATGTGAATGCCGACCAAATTCATGCACTATTATTTCTAAAATAACTTTAAATAAATTGTTTATCATGTTCGAAAAGCAAAAAGTGATTTACATTATAAAGTCTTAGTAAAACATTTAGTACTCATCTGATTTTGAATCGTGAGCTTAATTTTGCATGAAATCGTTTTGTTGTATGTGGTTTCAATTTATATTGAAAATCTCTCCGTCTCTGTTTCGTGTTTAACACTATTTTCGGATATTGTAATATCCATGTTTTAATGTCATATGGGTATTGGGCGAGTACCTATGAGATTTTAACCTAGACATTGGATCGCCTCCGCGTATGTCAATGGTTTTAAAGGAAAGTTATTCCCATGTTTTGAGTCGGAATTTCTTGAGAATTTTAGTTGTGCGAGTTTGTTAAATTTCATGGAGTGTTGTTTTGTGGTGTCTTTTTTATGCGTGAGTTTTAATTTTGCTTCATGTAAACTTGCGAGTTATTCGGCGGCGTGTCCCATGTAGATTTCGTTAAAGGTGTCATTTTACCTTTCATTGCAAGAAAAAGAGGAAACTCTTATAAGTTTAAAATCTTAATCATGGTGTGCGTTATTTCATGAATAAGTTATTTGATGTCATCCCCCATATTGTTTTGGGAATTTCATTATCATGCAATTTATCTTTGGGATTTATGCAAATGTCAATCGTTGCATACTTTTTGCATTTGGAATAAATTATGGCGTTGGTGCGAGTAATTGTATAAAAGATTTACGCTATTTCAAACAGAGATCTTGTTCTGAGCAATATTTCATTCACTAACTTTTACTGGTAGAGATTTCCGCAATGCATTTAACAAGTTAGCAATATTTATGTCGTTGTGGTTTCTATTGGGTCAGATGTGTTTATCTGTACGGCTTAAAGCTTTAAACTCGATTTGAAAACTTATTTGCATCCCCATCATTCTACCGAGCCTTAGGAAATAAAGTTATACTTATGGGGTTGTTGGTGATTTTATGCCACAACGTCTTTTGGTTAAAGAGGAAGAATTGTTGAAGTTAAAATTGTGAATTTCTCTTTTGGAGTTGTACAAATAGTTATTGCACGTGTTGTGGTGCAGGAAACTTATTTTCGTGTATATAGTGTAAATTATTGCGCATGTCTTATTACTGTCTTTATTAACTTGAGTATTGAAGAAATGAATTTTGAGAAATGGTTTCATATGCGTTGTGTTAATGATTAATTTTGAAACCTGTCGGTTGAACGGTAGTGTATTTTTACCGCACGCTTAATCGTTAAAAAGCTTTTGTATTTGAAAGTTTTATAAACTCAAATTGGCATACTGATTGAAAAATCTTGAACTCATTAGGCCTATAGATTTAAACCCCTGCGTAAGAGCAGTTGTAATTAGGGACTAAGGGAGTCCTTGGGATTGAAGTATCGGGCGATCCGACTTGTGGTCAGTTTTGGATTTTGGGTTTTAGTTTTGAATCTATGCGCATTTGTATTATGGAAGTAGCAGATCTAAGTCTTCCCAGTTAATTAAGGAGTGATTTTATACTTCGGTAATCATGCGGGATAAGGACCTTTCGGTGATGGAAATTAAAAGAAGGTTAAGTGTTGATATTTAAGTACCGATGTGTGTAAGCATCCCCGTGGTGATAAGGATTTTGTCAAGGGAATGTTGTGAGGCTGGGTTGGAACGAAGTTGAGTGATAGCCGAATCTGGGGTAACCAGTTACCTAAAGTACGCATTGGTGTGCTTTAGAAAGACATCCTTACCAATATTAGGAATGGATCAGTAGAAATTTGATGATTCATGGGAGTTGGTTAAGATCTTTACCTTTGGATTGTGAACCATGTAGATTCGAAGGGAATTGGTCGGTGAGAAGTTGAAGTCATAAACTACCTGGAGATAGTAATTGTCACCCAAGGTTGGGAGATGACCGTAACTTTGTGCGTAAAGGTTACTTTGGAGAGTTAAGTGGTCGCTCTGTTATGAGTGTAATGTGCCCAAGAGGGGCAGTTGACGTGGGTATCAGTGCAAGGTTCATGTTTATGGTGCTGGCAGATGGGTTAAGGGCAATCCTTCTACGGGTAAGGTTTCATGGGAAGCTAGATTTCGAGGACGAAATCATTCTAAGGTTGGGAGGATTGTAACACCCGTGATTTTGGTAAGCCCTTAATTTACCCTTATCCGGTTAAGCCATGATTATAGATCTTATCCAAATGGCGTTCGTGGGTTTTGGATTTCGGATCGAGAGCGCGCCGGGTCAAAAAGTCGGAATTTTGACCCTCGGAGTGGCCTGGGAGATTGTGCCCCCGATTGTGACAGGATGTCACTCTCGCAGGGTACTATCGCGGGAGATGTACCGCGGGCTCCACCTTTCGGTCGACTATGTCGGCCGGTGCAGAGTTGCATAAAGTCGAATTTTCAGCCTTTCTTTCATTTGAACCCTTCCCCTTTCATCCTTTTTCTCTCTAGAAACCGAACCCCAAACCCTAAAATCGGTTTTGGGCACCCAAGGCACCAAATCCGTTATGTTCAAAGTGTCCCTCCTTCCACCCAACAAAGATTGGAAGCAATGGTCAAGAAACCTCATCATCATCTTCAACCTCAAGCTTATTTTTGGGTTTTCTAGGTTTTCGTCAAAACCTAAGTGGTAAGTGTATATTTCCCATTTCTAACCCTTGTTATAAGTTGTAAATACTCTCTTGATGTTTATCCTATTGTTTGGTTTATCAAATCTCGGATTTGATAGTTTTGGAGAAACTAGGGTTTTGATCTCATTTAGGGATTTTGGCATATAATGTTTAGAGAATGTTTCTATGTGGTTAAAAATGAGTATTTATGGTTTGGAATGTATGGATCTAGGTTTTGGAATCTCGAGTTGAAGAGTTGGATTGGGTGTCTTAAGAAAGTCTCACCATCTAAGATGGTTTTGGAAGCTCTCGGCTTGAGGATTCAAGCGGCCTTCAAAAGAGCTCGTTGGATAAAATCTAGATTTAGCCTAAATCTAAGCGAGGTGAGTTCAAGTTGATTTGCTAAAATGGTGTACATGCCAAAATGTATATTTTGGAGTAAAAATTTGTTTTACTTGGTATTTGTCAAAGTGTGAGTATTTCGATAAGTTTTCATATTTGGTAAACTTGGGTTGTTTAATTCCGTAAAATGCTCATATTTAGGTTTTGAATACTTCAACAACTAAATAGCATGATTTATGCATTCTTGGTGATTTTGTACAAGTAAGATCTATTTTATGATTTTTGTACAAACGAAGTCTATTCATGATTCTGTGCATTTTGGTGTAATTGCATTCATAAACCCGTTGGAAAATCTTTGGTCTCAATACGTGTTGAGTTTTGGGTAAACCATGTCGTTGAGGTGTGTGTCTTCGTAAACGTTGTTTAAAGACATTTCAGTATTTGGGGGACCATTGATTGTTGGTCAAATGGATTTTGAGCATTTAGCTCGGTATCAACTTAAATAGTCTTGAGGACAGTTGTCCGGTTTTAATGTCTCGACTTAGAGTCCAAATTACGGTTTACATCTTAATGCATTTTATTGCATAATATTGTTAATTACAGGCTCGAGTGCTTTAGTCATTCATGAGTAGTCGTGTAATCTTAGACTGTGTTGCATTGGATTCATAGGCACGTAAGTCAGTCTTATTTGTTGGTCAATTGGGTGGTACGGGGTTGGACTCCGGGACTCATGGTTAATGACCTTGTCTTTTCAAGTAGGCACTAAAAGGGCTGAGTCCGGTTGAGCTATTATGACTATAGGTAGTCCTCTGATGGGCGTTGGGGCCTCCGCCGCGTGGGGCAATGCCTTCGTTGTATCCCCCGTGTGCCGAGCTTTTGGGTGGTACTCCGAGTAGTATCCGCTAAGGTCAGTTACCTCTTTGGGTGAAACTTGTCAAGAGGTCGTAGGGGCACTTGGGCTTGCGTGTCGTGAAGTGTCATACGATCAACGTTGTTGAGTGGCATACTTTTGTGTTCCTCCGCTCTCAATGGATACGGGTATCCCCCGTTGTCGGCCCGCGGTATTTTGGATATTTAATTGTCCATGCTTTAATATTTGGATTTCATTCCATTTTATAGTCGCGTGAGTATTAAGTCTCAATTCCATGTTTTAATGGCGTATCATATTTATACGGATTGTTTCCGTTATTTAAGGGTCGAGTATTATTTCCCACCCGAGTTTTAGGTGTTTTGGGATATGAAGTATTATTTACATTTTCATGAAGTTGAGTATCGAACTATGACCCCGTTTTGGGTGAGTTTCGGGTTGCATCATTTTATAAGAAATGTGTGTTTGGGAGCATCGTCTTTAAAAGTGTATATTATGGGAAAATGTGTCGTTCCTTTTTGAAGTATAATATTTTGCAGGATCTTGCTTTAAACTAAATACCTCTCTTTTAAAGATATATTCATTCATGTTAAAACTCTTGAGCTCACTAGGCGTTAAGCCTAACATTTTTATTTGTCGGCATGTGCATCAGGTTTCCGTCGGGGGTTCGGTTCTAGCAGTGTTATGAAGAGTTGAGCCTTAGCCTTACAAGATTAAGTAGTTGGAGAAGTCCTCCGCAGGTTGGAGATAGTAACTGTATTTGGGTTTAGTAGCACCCGTCCTTATCATAGATTGTATGTATATGATGAATGTGTGTATTGAGGTTAGTTATTAAATTTGTGATTGTAGACGAATCAATTATTGATGTATTTAGAAATTTTTTAATAAGTTGCTATCTTCAGATTTAAGGGTGTTACAAGATATATCTCTTTTCACAGCCTTTGAAATAGAGAGAAATCTTAAGAGTTATCCCAATACAAAATTCGTGAACTCAAGGCTTATAGGGTCGAATTGTTGTATTTGGAAACTGCTTTCCAACACGATTCTTAAGTTTATCCGGTCTCGATACCATCTCTAAGTTACACAATTCCTAACATTCAAATACAACAATTTTTTGATTAATTAACGATGGCGAATCGAGAGGAGTCCGTTCGCGATATGACTTCGAAATTTGGCAAACTAGAGAAATTTCAAGGAAACGACTTTCGTCGGTGGCAAGAGAAGATGCACTTCCTTCTCACCACTTTAAAGGTCGTGTATGTTCTTAGCACCTCGATGCCCGAGATTCTTGAAGACTCAACTTCGGAGGCGGTCCGACGTAGAAACAAGTGGGAGAACGATGACTACATATGCCTTGGGCATATTCTTAACGGTATGTCTGATGCTTTATTTGATGTTTACCAGAATGTAGAAACATCCAAAGAATTATGGGATGTTTTGGAATCTAAATACATGGCCGATGATGCTTCGAGTAAGAAGTTCCTCGTAAGTAATTTTAACAATTACAAGATGATCGATTCCAGACCCGTTATGGAGCAATACAACGAATTGCTCCGGATCCTTGGTCAATTTACTCAACATCATATGAATATGGATGAATACATATCGGTATCGAGTATAATTGACAAGTTTCCACCATCATGGAAAGATCTCAAACACACATTTAAACACAAAAAGGAAGAACTTTCTTTGGTGCAACGTGGCAACCACTTACGTATTGAGGAATCATTACGTGTACAAGAAAGTGGTAAGACCAAGGATAAGGATGTCCCAAGTTCATCCAATGTCAACATGGTTGAGGAGCGTAAGTACACGACAAAAAGGAAGTTCGACAAAGGTAAAAAGCGGATGTTCGACAACCCCAAACACGGACCCAACAAAAAGTCGAAAATGACTTGTTGGATTTGTGGTCGAACCGGACATTTCAAACGAGATTGTCGAGTTGGTAAAGGAAACAAGAATGGAGCGAGTACGAGTGGGGCGGGACAAGGGTCGAATGACCAAACCCCAAATCAAGGATGATGATATTGCATGGTGGATAGACTCGGGTGCCACAAGTCACGTGTGCAAGGATAAAAAATGGTTCAAGAAGTTCGAACCGGTGGAAGATGGACCGGTCTTGCATATGGGCAATGAGTCTAGTGCTCCAATCTTGGGTCGTGGTCGTGTGGATCTTACTTTTAGCTCTGGGAATTTATTAACTCTTAATAATGTTTTATTTGTACCAAAAATCCGGAAGAATCTAGTCTCCGGTAGTATGTTGAACAAGTTGGGTTACAAACAAGTATTCGAAAGCGATAAGTATACCTTATCGCGACGTGGTCTGTTTGTTGGATTTGGATATTTGAATTCTAGTATGTTTATGTTGAATCTAATTAATAAATTTGCTTGTGATAATTTTGTGTTTGGTTGAGAATGAAAATTCATTTTTGTGGCATGCCAGACTTGGACGTGTGCATTATAAAAGAATGCATGAAATGTCCAAGGATGGCATGATTCCTTCCTTTGATTTAAATATTGAAAAGTGTAAGACTTGCATGCTCACAAAAATCACACGCCAACCTTTTTTCTAAAATTAAAATATCATCTATGGTTTTGGATTTAATCCATAGTGATTTGTGTGATTTGCATGCGACTCCTTCACTTGGAAATAAAAAGTATTTTTCTACATTTATAGATGACACTTCGAGATTTTGTTACGTTTTTCTACTTCATTCGAAAGATGAAGTTTTAGAAAAATTTAAAATTTATAAAACGGAAGTGGAATTGCAGCAAAATATTTAAATTAAAAAGTTAAGAACTGATAGAGGCGGTGAATATTTTGATCCTCTATTTTTCCAGTCTGTTGGAATTATTCACGAGACCACGGCACCGTACACACCTCAACAAAATGGTGTTGTGGAACAGAAAAATCGAATTTTGAAAGAAATGGTTAACTCGATGTTATCCTACTCCGGTCTTAGTGATGGATTTTGGGGTGAAGCCATGTTGACGGCTTGTTACGCTTTAAACCGGGTACCAAACAAAAGGAGTAAGATGACTCCTTATGAACTTTGGTTCAAGAAGAAACCAAACTTGAACTATTTACGAGTTTGGGGATGCCGAGCCGTGGTAAGATTACTGGATCCCAAAAGGAAGAAATTGGGGAAAAGAGGAATCGATTGTATATTTATCGGATATGTCGACCATTCTAAGGCATATCGGTTCTATGTCATCGAACCCAACGATTCTGTTTCGGTTAATACCGTAATAGAATCGAGAGATGCCATATTCGATGAGAATCGATTTACTTCAATACCGAGACCAAAACACATGATTCCAAGTACGAGTGGAATCAAAGATAGTGGAAAAGAAAAAGGAAATTCCTTTGGAATTTCTCAAGCTTCGAAGAAGTAAACGAGGAAGGATTGAGAAATCTTTTGGTCCCGACTTTCAACTGTACTTAGTTGAAGGTTCACGAGATGAAATTGGATCTCAATATGCTTATTGTTATAGCATAGAGGAAGATCCAAGAACCTATGATGAGGCTATGAAGTCTCAAGATGTTGCCTTTTGGAAGGAGGCAATAAATGATGAGATGGAGTCTATCATGGGTAATAACACGTAGGTGTTGGCCGACTTACCACCGGGTTGCAAATGGATTTTCAAGAAGAAAATGAAAGTTGATGGTTCTATCGATAAGTTTAAAGCTCGGTTGGTAATACAAGGGTTTCGGCAAAAAGAAGGCATCGATTATTTCGATACCTACGCACCGGTTGCTCGAATCTCCACTATTCAATTATTAATAGCATTGGCGGCTATTAATAACTTGGTAATTCACCAAATGGATGTCAAGACAGCATTCCTTAACGGTGATTTAAAGGAGGAGGTTTACATGAAGCAACCGGAAGGCTTTGTGATGCCGGGGAATGAACATAAAGTGTGTAAATTAATTAAATCACTTTATGGTTTGAATCAAGCCCCAAAACAGTGGCATCAAAAGTTTGATGAAGTTGTTTTGTCTTATGGTTTTCGTTTAAATCAATCGGAAAAGTGTGTGTATAGCAAATTTGACGATTCCGGTAGAGGCGTCATAATTTGTTAATCTTTGGCACGGACCAAAGACAAGTCGACTTGACAAAAGAATTTTTGTCATCCCAATTCTCGATGAAGGATTTGGGGGAGGCC
Source organism: Arctium minus (assembly GCA_954870635.1). Lineage (NCBI taxonomy): Eukaryota > Viridiplantae > Streptophyta > Magnoliopsida > Asterales > Asteraceae > Arctium > Arctium minus. Next base: position 35,857,278 of record OX941087.1, on the reverse strand, counting down.
GAAGTGATCCTTGGAATAAGGATTAAATGGGAGAACAAAGGTTTGGCCATAACACAATCTCACTATGTAGAGAAAGTGTTAAAGAAGTTTAACATGTTGCATTGTTCCCCTGTGAGTACTCCTTTGGATCAAAGTGAGAAGCTTATGCCCAACGAGGGTGAAGCGGTTTCACAATTAGAATACTTTAAAGCAATCGGGTGATTGATGTATGCAATGACAAGTACACGCCCGGATATTGCCTACATCGTTGGTAGGTTGAGTCAGTTTACTAGTAGAGTGAGTGCTCATCATTGGCAAGTGGTAAGAAGAGTATTCAAGTATTTGAAGGGAACCATGAATTATGGGATCACTTATATCGGGTTTCCTTCAGTAATCGAAAGCTACACGGATGCGAGTTGGATATCCAATGTAGAGGATCATTCTTCTACTAGTGGAAGGGCATTTTTGATCGGTGGAGGTGCCATTTCTTGGGCCTCAAAGAAACAAACTTGCATCACAAATTCCACCATGGAATCTGAATTTGTGGCCTTAACGGCCGCGGGTAAAGAGGCGGAGTGGCTAAGGAATTTAATATACGAGATTCCTTTGTGGCCGAAACCGATATCACCGATTTGTATTCATTGTGATAGTGCTGCAACTTTGGCTAAGGCATATAGCCAAGTATATAATGGAAAGTCAAGGCACTTGGGAGTAAGACATAGCATGGTTAGAGAATTGATCATGCATGGGGTGATATCCGTAGAATTCGTTAGAACTCAAAATAATTTAGCCGACCATTTAACAAAGGGGTTGGCTAGGGGCTTAGTGCACAAATATGTGATCGGTATGGGTTTAAAGTCCATATAAATATTTATTAATAAGATACCCAATTCCCCTTCAAAACAACGTTAAAGGTTGAATTCAATCTGGAAGGCTTATTAATAAAATTGAAGCACATGATAATATCATCCCAAGGTATGTGCTTAGACCTGCAAGTGCTGTAAGGTTGAAAAATTATTTCTTAATGATTCTTTTGAAAAATTGCATATGCAGGTGCAAGACATAAAAGAATCACCTAAGTGGACGTGAAGTGTGGCCGCTTCAAGAAAGTTTTCGACTTGGCTTTCTATACGTTCATGAATGGATAAGGACGCAAGGCCTCTACAAATGTGTCAACTGTGTTATATAGATTTGTACGAACATATGTGTATATTATCTTCATGTATTCAAATGGGTTGATGGGTTCAATTCTTAGAACACCCCGATTCTCGAATATTTGGAATGTGTAATATACTAAAATGAAAATTCAATCTTTGTGACATTTTTATTTATGCATTTGTTTGAATTTTACATATTTATGATTGAATAGTGAATCAAAGGATTACACTAAAATGGGGGAGGAATGTTGGTTATTTTAATGTCATCAAACATTTTGGTGTAATTGTGATTTACTTGATATCGATTAAGACGATAAGGTAAACATACGTAAGTTAGAAGGTGCGGAGTGCACACTTACAAATGTTACCTTTATTATCTTAAGAGGGGTTGAAGTTCTAAAGGACTTATAAATTTATTTAAGTCGTGTTTTAGAAAATTATAAAGGCTATCGCTGAAAATCTAAAAGCTATCGCTGAAAATCGGAAAGCTATCGCTGATAGGTGATAGTTGGTCACTGATAGCTTATTGATGTCGCTGATAGCTTATAGAATTCGGTTGTAACTACTTTTTAATCTTATCCATTTATGGTTATAACCGTTGTATAACCGCCTAACCGCCAATAACCGTCGATCTCTTATTTAAATATGTAATGTGAGAATCTGGGGATAGAGATATATCTCTTTTCACAACCTTTGAAACAGAGAAAAATCTTAAGAATTATCCCAATACAAAATTCGTGAACTCAAGGCTTATAGGGTCGAATTGTTGTATTTGGAAAGTGCTTTCCAACACGATTCTTAAGTTTATCCGGTCTCGATACCATCTCTAAGTTACACAATTCCTAACATTCAAATACAACAATTTTCTGATTAATTAACGATGGCGAATCGAGAGGAGTACGTTCGCGATATGACTTCGAAATTTGGCAAACTAGAGAAATTTCAAGGAAACGACTTTCGTCGGTGGCAAAAGAAGATGCACTTCCTTCTCACCACTTTGAAGGTCGTGTATGTTCTTAGCACCCCGATGCCCAAGATTCTTGAAGACTCAACTTCGGAGGCGGTCCGACGTAGAAACAAGTGGGAGAACGATGACTACATATGCCGTGGGCATATTTTAAGAATTATCTGAATACAAAATTCGTGAACTCAAGGTTTATAGGGTCGAATTGTTGTATTTGGAAAGTGCTTTCCAACACGATTCTTAAGTTTATCCGGTCTCGATAACATCTATAAGTTACACAATTCCTAACACTCTGAGCCTTGCTCAGTCCCAAACCGTGATGCATAGGAATGAACCCCTTCTCAGAGTCCTGCATGTTGAATTTCTTCAACACATTGTCTATATAGGTACTTTGGCTTAGACCAATAAGACGTCTAGATCTATCTCTATAGATCTTGATTCCCAATATATATGTTGCATCTCCCATGTCCTTCATAGAAAAACATTTTTCCCTAGCCATGCTTTTACGCTTCACAAAGTAAGGATATCGTTCCCCATAAGGAGTATGTCATCCGCATACAACACAAGGAAGACTACAATGCTCCCACTATTTCTGACATATACGCATGGTTCATCTTCGCCCCTCAGAAAAACAAAATATTTGATTGTTTGACCGAAGCAGGTGTTTCAGTTACAAGAAGATTGCTTAAGTCCATAAATAGACTTCTGAAGCTTACATACTCTATCAGGATGCTCGGATTGTACAAAACCCTTAGGGGGCGTTTGGTTCGCAGAATGATTTCTGATGGAATGGAATCTGTTAATGGAATTGGAATCTGGAAGGAATTGGAATGGAATGTTTTCAAGTTTGACCAACTGTTTGATTGGCAGGAATGGAATGGAATCAGTCAAATGAATTGGAATATGTCTGTTTGGTTTGCAAAAGAATTGGAATGGAATTCTGAAAAATGACAAAAATACCCTTTCTTTTATTTTTATTTATTTATTTATATTTTTTTAAATGTCGAGAGAGAGAGAGAGGAGAGAGGATAGAGAGGAGAAAGAGAAGAGAGAAGATAGAGAGAGGGGAGAGAGAGGGTAGATAGAGGGAGGAGAGAGGGAGGAGAGAGAGAGGAAAGAGAGAGGGGAGAGAGGAGAGAGGGGAGAGAGGAGAGAGAGGGTAGAAAGAAGAGAGAGATGAGAGGGAGGAGAGAGAGATGAGAGAAAGTAGAGAGTGGGTAGAGAGAAGTTAGAGAGGAGAGAGAGTAGAGAGAGGGTAGAGAGAGGGAGGAGAGAGAGGAGAGAGAGGAGAGGGAGTAGAGAGAGGAGAGAGGAGAGAGAGGGTAGAGACAGAAGAGAGATGAGAGAGAGGAGACCAAATCCACATCTGATGGGTTTTAATTTTGTTAAGAGGGTTTGGAGGGTATTTTTGTCATTTTGAGAAAATGGAATGGAATTCAATTCAATTTCATCCAAAATGAGAAGGAATGACCAAATCCTTGATTGAAGGATTTCATGGAATTCAATTCCATTCCTTTGGAAACCAAATAGCATAATGGAATTTTGTCAATGGAATTGACCATTCCAATTCCATCAGATTCCGGCGGATTCCAGCGAACCAAACGCCCCCTTAGGTTGTGTCATAAACACATCTACAGACAACTTTCCATTAAGGAAAGCGGTTTTTACATCCATCTTCCATGTTTCATAATCATGAAATGATGTTATCGCAATGATTATCCTAATGGATTTCAACATAGCCAACGGTGAGTAGGTTTCATCAAAGTCTACACCATGAGTTTGCGTGTAGCCCTTCGCCACCAGTCTAGCTTTGTATGTGTGCTATCCGTGTCAGTCTTCTTCGCCTGATTGTGAGTCTCATAGCCATACGAGAGCTTGGAATTACACCCTAGAAGGAGTTAGTCAAAGCCTTCCTTGAAGACCCATTTACACCCTACTGTCTTTTGACTAGGTGTCTGATCAACCAGGTCTCAGACTTGATTATCATATGTGGATTGCATCTCGCTCTCCATAGCCTCCTTCCATTTAGCGTCCTCAGGGACAACCATGGCTTCCTGATAATTAGTAGGCTCATCAAGATCTACCTGTGAATCATCACCATCAGATGTGAGTAAATTATATCTTTCTATTGCATGACGCACTCTATCAGACCTGCGAACAGGTGGCTGGATGTCAGATTCCTCAGTAAATCTTTGTTGAGGCTTAACAACTGTAGGTTCTATAATTTGTTGATGAGACTAGTGCCAACTTCAGATTCCATGTTGGTTGACTCTTGAATTTCTTTAATATCAATTCGAATCCTACTAGATTCTTTGGACATCAGCTCTCTTTCAAGGAAGACATCCCTTCGAGCAACAAACACTTTGTTCTCTGAAGGGTTTATAAAATAAATATCCAAAAGAATCAGCTGGGTATCCAACAAAATAATACCTCTTTCATCTGGGTTCTAGCTTATGTTGAGTTTCACGATGTACGTAAGCTTCACAAACCCATATTTTTAAATATGAAAGTGAAGGAACTTTTCCATTACATGTTTTAGAAGGTGTTTTGGAAACCTTCTTCATTGGTAAAAGATTCAGGACCCTTACGGAAGTCTCTAAGGCATATCCCCAGAAACCGATTGGAAGCATAATTCGACTCATCATGGTCCGAACCATATCAAGCAATGTTAGGTTTCTCCTTTCAACTACACGATTATGTTTTGGTGTCCTGGGCAGAGTACATTGTGCGATTATACCACAACTCCTTAGATGATCTTTGAACTCTTGATTAAGATACTCACCACCCCCTTTCGGATCTCAACTTCTTAATCTTTGTGTTCAGTTGATTTTCTACCTTGTTTTGGAACGTCCTGAACACCTCGAGGGTTTCAGATTTATGTTTAATCAGATAAACATATCCATACCTTTTGAAATCATTAGTGAAGGTAACGAAGTATCTCTCACCGTGTCTTGTGACTGCTCTGAACGGCCCACATATATCAATATGTATTATGTCCAACAGATCATTTCCCCTTCACTGGTTCTTGTTAACGGTGCCTTCGTCAACTTTCCCAGAAGATAAGATTCACATTCATCATTTGATGTTTGGTTGAAAGATTCCTAAATCCCATCCACTTGGAGTTTGGTGGTGCACTTCTTGCTAATGTAACCAAGACGACAGTGCCACAAATACGACTTATCCAATCCATCTTTGGATTGAGTCGATTCAACATTATATATTGAACTTTTATTGTCTCTTATACTTATATTGGTTTCATAAATACCATGACATGGGTTAGCCTTAAAATAAAGCATATCATATTTATAAACAAGGATAGATCCATTATCAAATCCAAAACCAAAACCATCTTTATATAAAGCATACAATGAAATGATGTTTCTAGCCATATCAGCCGAGTAGCAACAATCAAACAAAACCATAGATAATCCAGACGAAAAAGAAAGCTCGTAATTTCCTATAGTGTCAACAACAGCAATCTGCTTTTTTCCCATGATCAGATCCAGCTCCCCACGTCTCAGCTTCCTACTTTTTTTAGTCCCTGCACATCAATACATATGTGAGTACCACATCATGTGTCCAATACCCAGGAATTAGAAGCAGAAGTACTATGGAGTTCAATCATATACATACATGAAGTTCCTGCTCCATTAACCTTGAGCTTCCTAAGTTCCTCCAAATATTTAGGACACAAATGCCTCTAATGTCCTACCTCCTTGTAGTGAAAGCATACAACATCCTCAGGAGTCTTTGATTGAGGTATATCAGATTGGGTTCTCCCTTTGCCTTTCGTGGGTTTGGGGATGGGCTAAATAACCTTTCTTTTTCCCTTGCCTTTTGCAGGGGCAACCTTTTTCTTCTTTACACTTCCCTCTCTGATCATCAGTGTTGGGCCTGCGGGCTTGGATTTGGTCATGTTAGACTCTGCAGTCTTAAGCATGCCATGGAGCTCCATTGTGGTTTTCTCTAAGTTGTTCATATTATAGTTCATAATGAACTATTCATACGAACCAGTCAGCGAGCATAAGATGAAATCTGTCGCAAGCTTCTGACCAAAGGGAAAGCCTAGACGCTAAATCTAGTCAAGGTAGGATTTCATTTTCAGAATGTATACACTGATGTTGCTTCCTGGGGAGATTTTACATTCTACCAGAGCTTTGACATTCTCAAACCATTCTTGACTAGCCTGCTATTGGAACATGTCATTCAGCTGGTATTTATGTCGTATGCCCCAAGGCTTTCCATACCCTTTTGGGGTTCTGAACCACAGCCGCCAACATTAGGCAAGCAACCTCGTTTGACTCGGCCAGATGTTTTTCATATTCGTCTTGAATTGCTCGAGATGCTCCGGCAGCGGGTGCTTAAGTGAGTCGTTCCTTAAGGGTGCGTTTGGTACGCAGACAGGACAGGACAGAACAGGACGGAACAAGACAGAACAGGACAGAACAGAACAGGTATCCAGCGTTTGGTAAGACATGGCTTGACTGGACAGAACAGGACTGGACTGGTTAAAATTACCAATTTACCCCTGATGAACTATTTAGTGTTTTTTTTATTAAATAATCAATCTAAATGCTATGATCCATGTCTAAAAAACCAAACAACAATCATGTATTAACAATGGAAGAAATCAGTAGGCTTAATCTTCAAGATAGAAATGAGGTAACATGAAAAAATCACAGCAAGATGAAAAATTCTCTCAACATAAACAAATAGCAACTATTTGAAGCAAAATCAAAACACTAATATGGATCTCACCGACCCACGATTGAAATCTATGAAATCAAAAACCTATTTGAAGCAAAATCAAAAAACTAATGAAATCAGGTTCACCTTTCTGCCAAAAAAAACTTACACCGACCCACGATTGATTTAACAAAATAAATACATCATAAACAAAAAAAAGATTCACACAGAGCATGGAAGAAATCGATTCACAGGTAGCATGGAAGAAATCAGTAAATCATAATCGATGGGATCTTAGGTAACATGAAAAAATCACAGGTAAGAAGTTGATGGGTTCAGTGTGAAAGAAATCGAGATAGAAGGGAGAAATCGATGGGTTAGTGTCGATTTACCTGGAGCAAGTAGAAGAAGAGATTGATTTTCGGTTCTTGGAGGCGACGATCGATTTACCTGGAGCAAGCAGAAGAAGAGATTGATTTCTGGTTCTTGGAGGCGACGATCGATTTACCTGGAGCAAGCAGAAGAAGAGATTGATTTCTGGTTCTTGGAGGGCGACGATCGATTTACCTGGAGCAAGCAGAAGAAGAGATTGATTTCTGATTCTTGGAAGTCGACGATCGATTTTTTAAAAGGGTATGTTGGGAAAAATGGGGTTGTTCTATCTTGTTCCAGGGGGGTAGGGAGGGACAACCGTGTCCTACGTTTGTTCCACCTTGTTCTAGTTAGTCCCACATATGGTTACGCCAAACATGGGACAAACTTGTTCTATTCTGTCCTGTTCCACCTTGTTCTGCATACCAAACGCACCCTAATGGCCTATGTTTTTTTCCATCTTGTTAGGACATAAAATGTCCAAATATAGAAAGTTTTGTAAAGGGTCTACTATTATTATTTGTATTGGGTTTTAGTTTGTATTTGGGCTTTTATTGTAAAATGGGTTTGGGCTTTGATGTAGAACAAGAGTGAGAGAGGGGGAGGTATATATAGGTAGTTCCTTTGTACTTTTAGTTCAAGTCAATTCAAAATGTAGTTTCATATGAAAGAGCGTGTTCTAGAGAAAGAAACATTTTCTCTCTCTAGGTTGTAGTCTTAGTTCTTCAATTAACAGTGAATAAAATACCTCTCTCCCAATTTCATGTTGTTCCTCTTATTAGATCATGAATTGTTGATTAGATTTGGGATCTACATGTGATATCAAAGCAATATCGAAGAATTTTTTTTTTCTTTGATTCGTTCAATTTTCAACAATTTGTGATCTACAACCCAAAATTTTGAAAATGTGCGATTTTGGATTTGATGTTGTGAGTTTGGAGCTTAATTTGTGAAGTTATGCACAAAATTGATTCAATGTTATTTGATAAACATTTTGGAATCGATTACATCTTTTGATTTCATCAATTTTGGATCGAATCTGAGGAATTTTGAAAATGCTCGATCACATTTGTGTTAGTCTAGATTTCCTGTAGGAGTGATTTAGAATGATTTGATTAGAATTAATTGAAAAGGATTGATTGATTTTTGATTAGAAATAACTTACGATCATCAATTTCTAGTTATTTTGATCAATTTGAAGGAATTGTTGAGAGCTGCTAAAACGGGTATTACATGTCGTATCCCTCTCCCCCCCCCCCCCACCCGGGTCCTAGCATCACCGGCATCACCTTCCCCACCCGGGTCCTAGCTCCACCCGGGAGTCATCATATCACCCGGGAGTCATGACCTGGGTCCTGCACTTATCTGAGTTTATTGAAAACATTCAGCGGTGGATTTAGCCTGAATTTTGTGGATTGCTTATGAAAAGGAATTTGATACATTTTGAGTGATTCAATAATGGGTCGGTGAAATCAGTTTTATGATCGGCAACTGTTAGTAACTGGTGATTGGATTTAAATTGTTGTGATTGTGAATTGTGGCTATGGATTTAATATGAAAATGAGTTTAATCTCAAATGTGATTAGGTATTATGAGTAAGTGGGACGGTGGATGCAAAATGAAATTGATGGTTGTGGTTTATAGTTTGTGATCGGCGGCTGAGTTTTTGAATTTGATTTTCAATTTGTTTGACCAGCGGCTGCAGGTGTCTTCAAATGAAAATGGTGATTGATGCAAATATTGAGATCAATTTGGAATTTACATATGATTGAATGCTACATCATCATGGGTCGGTTAAAATGTTAATGTGAAATGCCAACCAAGATTTACAGCCGATTGTACCAGGTTTGATGAAGTCAGCGCCAGCGGTTGATGTTTTGATAATGGTCGGGGTTTCAATTTTGGTGACTCGGGTCTAATATAAACATCACCCGGGTGTATAAAGCATAACATTCGGATGGGAACTGGTTTGTATTACATTGGAACCGGATTTTGGTCAATTGATCAGATTTTTTTGTTGGACCTTGTACACCAAGTTTTGATCATTGGGCTGTAACACCCCGATTTCGAAATGTATCATTTCAAGTTAATACAGAAATCGGTAATTTTTAAGGGAAAAATTAGATATAGGATTTTTTTACTTGAATCCTAGATTTTATAGTCTTGGTGGATGAAGGATTCAATTACGAGTCCAACGGTTCTTTCTGGAGCGAAATCGGAGCTATAATGAAAAAGTTATGGCCAAAACAGTGATCAGGCATGAAAAATGAAGAAAATGGACGAACAATGCACGGGGCAACTTACGGGGCGACTTAGGCCGCCCGGTAACCCACCCGGAGCTCTATTCGAGCATAAAACCCATCCGGGCGAGTTGTGGGGCGAGTTAGGCCGCCTGGTAACCCGTGCGGAGCCCTGTTCGAGCTTAAAACCCGATTTTCAACCCTAGAACTTCATTTCCTCATAACTTTTGCCTCACAACTCCAATTTTGGTGATTCAAGTTGCCATGGTTTCATTTTTGAGAGAATTTCAAGGATCTAGGAATATATTGGAAGTCTATTTGAGTATACAAGAGTATTTGGTGGTGATAAGCTCCTCATCTCTCTCAGTGTTAAGCTAGGGTTTGATGATTTCACCCTTTTTCCTTTCAACCTTTAACTTGGGTGTGATTTTGGTGACTTGTATGTTGAAGGAAACCTTGTATATGTGTTGGATCTAAGATCTAGAGAAGTTTCTTGGTGATTCAAGCCTTCATCATTGGTGATTCAATTTTTGGGGGTAAAACCTAGATTTAGCCTAAATCTAGCAAGGTAAGTTCAAGTTAATTTGTGAAAACGTTGTACATGCCAAAATGTTTATTTCAAAGTATTTATGTGTTTAACATAAAATTATCCTTTGGGAAGTTACTTGACGAGTTTTGGTTAAATGAGAAGTTTAGTTTTATAAACCTTGTAAAACACCCATATTGGGGATTTTTAGGCATTTTGATGAATGAGTCATAAATGGGTTGGGAAAGAACGACGAAGTCCATCCGAACCGTCCAATGAAGAATAAGAGGAGAGCAAAGCGCCAATGACTCGCGAAGCAGGTCTCCCTCCAGGTATTTCTAAGGTATACTGGAGATTTGATTCAGGAGCGACCCATCATATGACTCCTAATAGCACAGTTATTTGGTAATTCATTGCATAAGTGATATTATTTGGTTAAAAGGCATTTTAGTGTGTATTTGGGTAAAAGGTTTAATTTTGTGTTATGGGACGTTTTGAAATGATAAAGAGTACAAATCTATTTGGAAAAACCTTTTATCCTGACTTAAACTATGTTGGAGTCCATTCAATTATTTTGGAGCGTTTTCATGGTATGGGTCGAGTGCGTTTATTATTTGAAAAGTGTTAATCATTGGTCAAAAAGAGGTTTGAGTATTTTGGCTCGATGTCGTTTAAAGGAGTCTTGAGGACACTTGTCCGGTTTTGAATGGCTCAATTTAGAGCCCAGTTATGACATACGTACTAATGTACTTTGTTGCATTTTGACGTTGGTTACATGTTCAAGTGTGTTGGTCATTTCGGGATAGGCATGTAATGTTAGACTGTGTTGCATTGGATCCATAGGCACGTAAGTCAGTCTGTTTGGATGGTTGATTGGGTATTGCGAGGTGACCTTCAGTACCCATGTTTTATGACCGGAAACTTGACAAGTGATCGCTAGGAGGGTTGAGTCTGTTAGTGTTGTCGGGACGGTAAGCACTAGGACCTCCGTCGCTTGAAGTAATGCCTAGGACAGGTAGTCTTTAAGTGCGATGGGCCTTTGAGGTGGAAGTTTCTTCGGAATAGGTCATCAAGGTCAACTGACTTGGGGTGACACTTGTTAAAGAAGTCGTAGGGACACCGGGCTGTGATGTCGGGAGGTTTCATGCAATTAACGTTGCTTAGGTGGCATACTGATGTGTTTCCTCCACTCTCAACGGTGGGTCCCCCCACCGTTGTCGGCTACCAGTATTTTAAATATAAGGATGTCTTATTTTATTGTCATTGGTTCTTTATGTTCGACAGTGAATGAGGGCCTTAATATTGGATCTTCCTCCTCGTATATTAAGGTTTGAATGAATTATGTCATCCCCGTGTTTTGGTATTTAGATTCTTTTCTTTTATGGTCGCGTGAGTATTGGACCTAGTGCCCATGTTTTCAGACGTACGGGATATGTGGTTTTGATGATGATTCATGGGTCGAGTATTCCCCCCCCCCCCCCTATTTGGGAGTTTTAGGATATAAAGTTTTGTCCATGTTTCTTAAAGTTTTGCATCAATTTATAAAGCATGCTTGAAATGAGATGTCCATCTTTGAAAGTGCATGATATTGGATAAGAGTTGTTTTACACGTTTTAAAGTACATCATTTGAAAGGTCGTGACTTTAAGCAAAGTTCATCATTTTAAAGATATTTACTCACATAAAACTCTTGAACTCACTAGGTCTTAGCCTAACCTTTTTATTTGTCGGCATGTGCAACAGGTAGGTTCCTTTGGGAATAGTTCTAATGACTCTCTGAGGTAATGAGTGCTAGTGGTGTGCCGAAGAGGTGATTAGCTTGATGAAGTCTTCCGCACTTATATTGGAGATAGCGATTCTTATTGGGATATAGTAACACTCGACTTTAGTTAGTCTTTATGTAAGACTTCATTTATTTGTTAATGGTTCAACCTAGAAGTGTATTTCATTTATGGACATTTAGTAAGAAATTTTATTACCCTTTAAGGTGTTTTTGAAAGTTTTTAATTAGTCGCTCTTTCCAAATTTGAGGGTGTTACATGGGTCGTATGCAACCAAATTTTGGGCTTAAATGATTAAAATTTTCTTGATAAATATTCTTGGCATTTGGATATTAAATTGAAGATTTCTCGAGAACCGACTATTGATCAGTTTATATTTCGGGTTTTATTTTTGATCTTTGACCGTGTGATCCGTGATACAGAAACTTCAAAGAATATTTTGTATCTGTCCCAGAACTTTCTTGTTCAGTTTTTCTCGACAGTTTCTTATCAGAGTGTGATCCAATTATTTTTTCAACAATATGTTAACGAGGTTTTCGCTGAACACATATGTGGTATCATTCCAACTTTCAGACATTGCGTGTTTGGATTTAGTCTTCGATTGGATTGGATTAGCAGCTTAAGTATCCGCGATCATTATTCTAGAGTTTTCTTGACGATGCTAGACCTTTGAGTGTTCTTAATCATTTTTCTAACCTGATCAATCAGAATTGTGAGTGCATGCAATCATTGTTCTAGTGCTTCGGTTGTGATCCAGACTTTTGAGTGCCTATAATCATCCAACTGATTTATGAAGATTGGAGGTTCGGGTTTACTCATACAGTGTTCTGGAAAGTAGTTTGGAAATGAGCATCTTTCTTTAGTTACTGAACAGTTGTTGATTGGTTCTTCTAACCTTGCCTAGTAGTTTTGCTACCAGTTGCTTCCTTCTTCATGTTGATCAGAATAAGTTCTTAAGCTGAACTCCTATTCAACTCGCGTTTCAAAGACAGATTCGGTGTTATAAACTGAAGATACACTATGGTTGTCACGCAAACTCACACATTTCTTTCTTGTGGCGTAACGAATGTGTTTAGTTTCTAGAGATAAAAGTTTTCTTTAGTGCACTCAGTCGAGTTTATTGCACACATCGAATCTGGTGTTAAAGTTGAAACTTTGAAAGATAAGAGCTTCATTCAAGGGGGGAGCCTGAGCTATCTTGCAGATGAGCATCGCTAAAGTTTTCCAAAGAAATCACAGGGGAGAAGAGTTGGCGCTTCAAAGATGATGATTCATTTACAAAACTTAGGCAAAGATTGTTAGGACATAAAATGTCCAAATATAAAGAGTTTTGTAAAGGGTCTACTATTATTATTTGTGTTGGGTTTTAGTTTGTATTTGGGCTTTTATTGTAAAATGGTCTTGGGCTTTGATGTAGAACAAGAGTGAGAGAGGGGGAGGTATATATAGCTAGTTCATTTATAATTTTAGTTCAATTCAATTCAAAATGTAGTTTCATATGAGAGAGTGTGTTCTAGAGAAAAACACTTTCTCTCTCTAGGTTGTAGTCTATGTTCTTCAATTTACAGTGAATAAAATACCTCTCTCCCAATTTCATCTTGTTCCTCTTATTAGATCATGAATTGTTGATTAGATTTGGGATCTACATGTGGTATCCTGAGAACAATTCTCAGGTTTCGAAGCCAGCCCATGTAGTTCAAGCCCGTAAGCTTGTCTTTTTCGAGGAGACCTTTTAAACAGAAGTTTGAAATCGATGAATTCACGTTGTTTTCCATCTATCAAAAGAAAAAAAAATATTTTAGTGATTTGAATGATCCTCGATAAAACAAATATATTACCCAGTTGTTCAAAACAAATTTAATTTTAACAAATCTAAGATTCATATTTCACTTCCACTTACGATGGGCTTGTCGCAGATCGTAATTGGAAGCTATTTAGGTATGTAACCATTTTACCAATTCCATCTCTATGAAATTCTTAGATCCTTGCGGGATTCATTGACATTCATTATGTGCTTTGGCATGTTTAATTCCTTCCACGCTAATCCTTTCTCATGACAGGTTTGTTGTGGATCATAAGTCATATTGTAAATCAACCATTCTAAGACACATAACATCCGGCCTAAGACTCTCGGATATCGCGAATGTCACAAACATTATCCCTAACATTTACCGACGCGTTGGCTTTAGCCCTTTCCACACGCCGATAGATTATTAGTTCAAATGTGGGCCTTAAACGGGTAGCGTGTGATTTACATTAAAAAAACGGGTTTTTGTTTTTCTTAGTTCAAACATTTTTAACTATTTTCATTTTCGCAAATTTCGTTTTAACCATTTTAAAACTTTACTATAAAACAAATTTTATCTATTTGCCAAAATGCACTCGCAATTTTTATTAACTCTTTAATAAAAAAATTATTGTGTTTCAAAATTATTTTAGATTATCTAGCATGCAAGACCTAGATAATAAATAAATAAACAAAATACAATCACATACAAGTAATGGTAATATTTGCCTCAAACATATGCGTTTTTTCCGTGAGCCGCTACGAGAAAAACTTGGTCAAACTACGGACTAACAACCATAAGATGATGTCTCGGTTCTCACTAAACTCGCCATTTCATCAATGCTCGAGTGGATCCACACCATGACTGGTCTTCTTTTACAATTTTGTAATTAAATAAATTCCTATTCTATACTATTTTACAAATACAAAAAAAATAGAAAATGGCTTGCAGGCCGCACAAAAATTACAACCAGTTAAAATAAAAACAACAACCAAACATCACAATACATAGGTCTAACTAAGGCAAACTATTATCGGGTCCGCACAAACACAAATTTTGCATATAAAAGCAATGGAGTGCCAAATCCATGCAAGAGACAACTCTTTGATAAATATTGATTTCAACATACACTTTGGCACTTAAAATAAATCAATCTTTGCTTGAACATACAAGCACACTTTATACTTTTGCAAGTATGGTTTCACACCAAAACCATCCAAACATGAAATATACAAGTGAATCAAAAAGTTCGGGAAAACACATATAATAATATCAACAATTGAAATAAGAAATCATTTTTCATGGTCTTTTCTCAAAAGATTTCGAAAACTTAGTTTTCTCAAAACCCTAGAATTTGAAACTTTAGTTCTATACACTCCAAATTTCGAAAAGAAAAGTCTTTCCCAAAAGGGAAACATTAATTTCTTAAACTTCAAATTTTATAGTTTAAAACCTTAGATTTCTCAAGTAAGAAACTTTTAAGTCTTGTAAAACCTAATTTAGGGTTTAAAACCCTAAAAGCCCAAAATAGAAACTTTTGTTTTAACAAAAACTAGCCTACAATTTTAAAACCTTAAAATTTTCGGAATTGGAAACTTTATATTTTCATAAAAACTAATTTAAAGTTTTAAAACCCTAAACTTCTAGAGTGGAAACTTTATGTTTTGAAAAGTTCAAATTAAGACTTTTAAACCTAAAATTTCAAAACATGGAAATCTATTGTTTTCAAAACCCCTAATTCTGAAATTTAGCGTTAGAAACCCTAAACTTCCAAATAACCTAAAAACGTAAAAGGAATCGAGCATGTCAGGATCTTGAATTCTTAACAAGAATAAACTCTCAGAAAACAATATCAAAGAAGTTTGCGGAATAACACTTTGATATTCAATAAAACAGTAAACAAACAGTAAATCTGATGAACAACTTGCAAACTCTTATTGAATGATTAAAAGTCACAAGCTTTTACACACAACCTCAATATTGATGAACAGACTCACCAATACGAATTCTACTTCTCTAGAATTAGGGTTCTAACCTTGAGGTTGATTCTCTCTATTGAAACTAAAAACTTAGAATTAATGTTATATTCAAAGAAAAACAAACTATTCTATACATATACTGAAGATAAAGATAATTACAAAATAATAAAAGATCTTCAATATAATCTTCCATCATTATCTCTAAGCTTCTACAGATATCTTCAATCCAGCTATCATCCTTGCCATACGAATCTTCATCTCATGAGCAGCATTAATACTCTGAGCAGTACTAACCATGCCCAACAGTATTAACTAACTAGCAGTATTAACTGAGAGCAGTATTAACCAACTAGCAGTATTAACTGAGAGCAGTATTAACTAACTAGCAGTATTAACCACTAGCAGTACTAACTCCAACAGTACTAACTACTAGCAGTAGTAATCATGATGTACTGGCAGTAGTAATTCTTGATGAGCAGCATTAAGTTGTATCGGCAGCATTAACTTCAACTGGCAGTAGTAATTATGTTGAAGCAGCATTAACCATACTTGAGCATTTCTGAATTTCCCAACAATCTCCCCCTAACTTGACTTTTAGGAAGAGAAGTCAAGTTCTTCAAATGGTCTTCAAGATGCTTTCAACACTTCAGTTCACACTCCTAGATTAGGATCCAAACCCAAGCTTTGATTAATGATTCTGCTAACCACAATCTTTGCCATTTCTGAATCTTTTGAACATGTAAGCTTGGCATTCAACATTGCTTGTAATTTAGCCTTGCTATGATCATAGATTTTATCAACCAAGTAGTACTCATGATAAGCTCTGTCCACAGTGATGACATAGACTCCACACCTTTCAAATATCATCCAGTTTTCTATTCTTTGGAATTTATTCTGTAGATGCAAATCTCTGATCACATGTTGAACTTTGCTAGGATCAAACATCATGCACAAGTACTCCATGGCTAGTCTGATTAAGCTCATTCCTTCTCCTTTCAGCTCCTTTTCATATAAATCCAATCCAACTTTAAACATCTCTTCTAAATCTAATCTTGAACAGCTTCTGATGAGTCTACCCCAAGTAGAGTACACTTCATAAACATCTCCCACTCTCTTAAGCCTGAAGTATTTCTTTCTTTGATCTTCTAGAATATCCCAAAAAATGACTTCTGGTGCTTTCATAGAAATGGGATCAGCTTGAACTGGTTCATCAGTTGTTGTAGTCATATAAAGCTCAAGATTATATTGCTTATTGGACTGTTCTGGGTTCTGCACAGATTCAGTTGTAGGAGTAACTGAAGGTTCTGCTACAGTTTCTGCTCTTTCTTCAACTCTTGGCCTTTTGCTCTGTTTCTTGGAGGCTATAGTCTTCACCCTCTTTGCAGATTTAACCTCTATACCAACATTCTCTGAGTCTTCCTTATGCTCTTTTGTAGGTGTGACTTCCTCAGGGAATAGTTGTTGAATGTTTAGATCATGTCTCTCCTTCATTCTTCTTTCAGGCTCTTCCCTTTGTGAGGAGTCCCCTTGTAGCTTAGCCATCTCTTTCTTATACAGCTCATCCACTTGACTGTATGCCATATTATTAAACATTTCCCCTTTGACACCAATTGAACCTTTCAGGAAATTTATCATTTTTCTTCTTTCCTGATTGGCCAAAAAGGTCTTGGAGGGTTGTCTCTTCTGCTTTTTGAGTGGCATTCTTTTGATTGGAAGTTTCTTGGCCTCAGTTGTTGCTTTTAAGCTCTTTTGATATTCTGCATTGAGTTTTCTGGCCATTATCCTTGCAAGCTCTCTATCTGTTTCAGTTTGGATTTGTTCCTCCTTTTCCATCTGTTCTTGAAGCTGCTTTGCTAACTTTTCATCTAGCTCAATCTGACTTTTCTTCTTTGAAGGTTGTTGTTCAGGTTCAACCATCTTTTCTTTTCCCTTAGCATCCTTCAGACTTGCCTTACCTTTTTCTTTTCTTTTCTTTGGGAGACCTCCTTCATTGATGACCACTCCTTTGGCCTTTTTACTAGGCTCAGGAGTGTCATTCTTGGCTTTTACCAAGGTCTCTGCAATCTCCATTTCTTCAACAAACAACCCTGTTACTGCTGCTTCTTTTACTTCAGCAGCATTAACAGTTTCTGCTGCTTGATCAAATTATATTTCCTTTTCTGCTGCTATTGATTCTGTTACTTTCTCTATTTCTGCCTCTTGCTCCCCCTCAACCTCAAATGCCCTCTCAGCTGTACTTACTTTCTCTGTTTCAGCCTCTTTCTCCCCCTTGTTGGAAGCATCTTTATCATTTGATCTTTTCTTCAACACAAACTGCTTTCTTCTCTTCTTTTGCACCAACCTGGTCACCATTTTCTTCAACTTTGCAATATGTACTTGTTGTGACAGAATCACCATTTTCATCTCATCTATCTCTTTGCCCTGTTTGATCATATCTATGTTGATGTTTCCCATGGTTTCCATCAATTCAAAATAGTCATATTTGTCCTCACCTTCTCCAGGAGTGTTACCGCCTTTTGAAGGATCATTGGATCTTTTTGTAGTGGAAGTCTTCTGCCTAGCAAAAGCACTAACCACCCCCTTGGTTACTTGGCACCTGGGACCTTTGAATGATTTCTCATTCAAAGTTGCCATGGGGAAGGTCTTATTTATGGTACCACTGTCCTCCTCTGTGTTAGCAGCAGTAGTGGCAGCCTACTCACCCATATGCTCAAACATCTCCTCATTGAGCACCTCCTTGGGGTTGGGAGACACCCCTTTGGTTTCCCTGTAGATATTCTCTAAAGGAGAATTCTCCCTTAGAGGGCTTAAAGGCTCTGTGGGTGAAGGTACAAGAAGGGAAGGAGCCTTCTTTACCTTTTTCCTTATATAAGTTTGGGTAATTGGAGAGGTTGGCTTTTGAAGAAGAGACTGGGGGATTGATATAGAGTGGGAAGGTTGGGATTGGCTAGCATTGGGATGGTCTAATGAGGTCCTTGACCCTGCTTCCATACCTTCTTCAGTGTGGGACACCACCATCATTGTAGAGAACAATGGGGTGTCAACTCCTTCCGAGTCCAAAGGGGATCTCTTCATGTTTGAAAAGACCTTACCTTTGGGGATTTTGGGTACATATACCCCATCAAAGTGAGGCATATCCGTCAATTCATGAGTTATAACTTCTTGTACAAACCTGGGGTACATATAAAAGCTCTTTTTGCTTCCCAGGTTTGATACAAGATCACTGAAAATCATTTTAGAGAAATTGTACTTTCTGGCAGTGGCCAAGCAGACCAAAGCATAGGCAATGGTACTGCTGAACTCACTCCATCCAGTAGTCTTTTTGGAAATGCAGTGCATAAGGGTATGGACAAAGAAACGCCATTGGGGTGAAAATTTAGCTTTTGAGAACTTAAAGACACCCAATGGGCCTCCATACCCCATTCTTGTAAGATTTGAGAACAAGTCCTCATTAGGAATAGAGGTTATACCTGCAGCATCGTCTAGACATAGACAGATGCGTATCACCTCTTCAGTTACTGACAAGGGTTTGTTACACACCCTTGTTTTTAGAATCTGCACACCATTTTCTGTAACTATGGTAGCATTTGCCCAGAATTGCCTTTGATGCTCTATGTAAATTGTTGGAGACACAGTTAGAGCATGGGCAATGTGGCTAGACTTCAGAAAATCCACTATCTGATGAAATCCTGCAGCTTGCTTTGGCTTTTGTAGCATCGCGATTTCATTGTGCTCATCGATGAAGGCCATGGATGCCATTGAACTTGAATGTTCTTGCCTGAAAAACTTGGTACTTTGAGAGAAATGGGTTAGAGCGCAAGTGAACAGTATGCAAAGAGTCGTTATGAACTTTTAGGCGGGCAAAGGGTATTTATAGTGTATGGGACATAAGCAGTATTAACCTAGAGCAGTATTAACTGAGAGCAGTATTAACCAACTAGCAGTATTAACTGAGAGCAGTATTAACTGAGAGCAGTATTAACTAATAGCAGTATTAACTAACTAGCAGTATTAACTGAGAGCAGTATTAACCAACTAGCAGTATTAACTGAGAGCAGTATTAACTAACTAGCAGTATTAACCACTAGCAGTATTAACTAACTAGCAGTATTAACTAACTAGCAGTATTAACCACTAGCAGTATTAACTGAGCACTGGTAGTATTAAAACTGTACTTACTCTTTTTGAAGTTTATGAAGGTCTAATCAAAGCAATAACTTCCTGTGAAAGATGATTAGCAGCACACAAATAACCAAAATAGCAAGTATATAACCACTTTTTAAAAACATGAGCTCATTCAGAGTTGATCATCCCCACACTTGAGACCAAGAAAGTGTATCTACCCACATCAAAAGCTTTAGTGAATAGATCTGCAAGCTGGTTGTCAGTATGAACTTTGGCAACTTGAATGATCTTCTTTTCATTGCAATCTCTGATAAACTGATACCTGATCTCAATGTGCTTTGTTTTGGAGTGCTTGACTGGATTGTTAACAATGCTTATAGCACTGCTATTGTCAATAAAGATTGGAGTGCGAAGAAATGTTACCCCATAGTCCAGCATCTGATTTTGAATCCATAGAACCTGAGAGCAGCAACTTGCAGCAGCAATATACTCAGCTTCTGTTGTTGATAAGGACACTGTGGTTTGTTTCTTGCACTGCCAAGATACTAGTCTTGCACCCAAAAGTTGACATCCCCCTGAAGTAGACTTTCTGTCCATGTTGGCACCACCCAAGTCACTATCTGAATAAGCAATCAAGTCAAATGAAGATTCATATGGATACCAAAGACCTAATCTAGGTTGCCCTTTTAAGTATCTGAATATCCTCTTCACAACTTGTAGATGTGATTGTTTTGGCTTGACTTGGAATCTGGCACATACACATACTGGAAACATGATATCTGGTCTTGAGGTTGTGAGATACATTAGAGATCCAATCATTGATCTATATAGATGGACATCAACATCCTCCACCTCAAGATCAGCAGTGATCTGTTTATGAGTTTCCATTGGTGTGCTTGCTGGCTTTGAGTCTTTTAAACCATATTTATCCAGGATGTCTTGCACATACTTTGACTGACTGATAAAGATCCCATCTGACTGCTGTTTCACTTGAAGCCCAAGGAAGAAGGTAAGTTCACCCATTGAACTCATTTTAAAGCTCTTGTGCATCAACTCTTCAAAGTCTCTACACATCTGATCTTTTGTGGATCCAAAGATGATATCATCCACATAGATCTGAACTAATAGGATGTCCTTCTTACTTCTTTTAATGAAAAGGGTCTTGTCAATGATGCCCCTTTCAAACCCATTCTCCAAGAGATAGGTAGACAGAGTGTCATACCATGCTCTTGGGGCTTGATGTAGACCATAGAGTGCTTTCTTCAGCTTGTATACTCTGTCAAGATATGTAGGATTTTCAAAACCAGGTGGCTGACAGACATATACTTCTTCATCAATTGTACCATATAGAAAGGCACTCTTTACATCCATTTGATAGACCTTGAACTTCATGTATGAGGCATAGGCTAGGAACAGCCTAATTGCCTCTACCCTTGCCACTGGGGCAAACACTTCATCATAATATATGCCCTCTTCTTGAGTGTACCCTTGTGCTACAAGCCTTGCTTTGTTCCTGATCACAATACCTCTCTCATCCTTTTTGTTCTTGAAAATCCACTTGGTGCCTATAGCTCTATGACCTTTTGGAAGGTCCACCAAATCCCAAACATCCTGTAGCTTGAATTGAAGTAACTATTCTTGCATGGCTTCTATCCAACTTGAATCTTTCATTGCATCATAGGCCTTCTTAGGCTCAAGCTGGGATAGAAAGCAGGAGAGTACTGTGTGTTGTTGATCCTGCAGCTCTTGAAGTCTGCTTTGATTCCTTGTAATCATAGGAGAAGATATGTCTCCTATTACTAGCTCTGGAGGATGATTCTTTTGTGTTCTAGTCTGAAAACTAGGTTCTTCATGGATTCCCTCCTCTAGATTGGAATCATTTAATTCATCTGATGGGATCACCTCAGCTACTTCTAGCTCTTTATGCACTGAAGATTCCTCTTCTCTTCTTTCTTCTTCACTCTGTATTGGCTCAGTTATAGTCTCCTTTTCACATAATTCAACAGGTTCTTTTATAGGCATAGGAAAGATCACAGACTGAGGTATAATGTTTTGAACTTGTGTAGCCCCTGATCCTCCACTTCCTGAACCTGCATAATCATCACTACTGAAACCAAAAGAGTTAGTTAGTGAATCAATGTCAAACAGCCACTGAGGACCAGACCCAATAGGATTTGGTGTGTTCTCATTGCATTTGACATTGTCACTTTCCTCAATTATTCTAGAAGAAGTATTGAAAACTCTGTAGGCCTTACTTTGAGATGAGTAACCAACAAGAAAACCATCATCAGCCTTGCTATCAAACTTTCCCAAGTGAGATTTAGTATTGAGAATAGTACAAGGACACCCAAAAGGTTTGAAAAATCCAATAAAGGGTTTTCTTTTATTAAAAAGCTCATAAGGTGTCTTGTTCTTTGGCTTGACTACTAGTACTCTATTTTGGACATAGCAAGCAGTATGAACTGCTTCTGCCTAGAAAGTTATTGGAAGTTTAGAGTCAGCTAACAGAGATCTAGCAGCCTCAATCAGTGTCCTATTTCTTCTCTCAGCAACACCATTTTGTTGTGGAGTCCTAGAAGCATTGTATTGTCTCTCAATTCCTTTTTCCTCACAAAAGGTGTTTAGGTCAATATTTTTAAATTCAGTCCCATTGTCTGACCTAATGATTTTTACTTTTTGATTGGTTTGGTTTTCAATTCTTAGAATAAAGGATTTGATCAGTCCACTTGTCTCATCCTTAGTCCTTAGAAAATATACCCAAGTAAATCTAGAGTAATCATCAACAATAACTAGACAGTATGACTTCTTACCAATACTCATAACATTTGTAGGGCCAAACAGATCCATATGCAATAAATGAAGAGAATTAGAGATTGTGTTCACCTCTTTGGACTTATGAGAAGTTTTGTGTTGTTTGCCTTTGAGACAAGCAACACAATGATCATCACATGAATATACTTTAGAAGGCAAACCTCTTACAAGGTTATTTTTAACAAGCTTATTTATTGTTTTAAAGTTCATGTGACACATCCTTCTGTGCCAAAGTGATGATTCATCCAAAGAAGCTTTTGAAACCAGGCAGTTTAGGGATGAATCAGATGAAACACTTTCCATATCTAAACAATATACATTGTCCTTTCTGGGGATTCTTAGTAGTATCATTTTTTCATCAACTACCTTGAATCCAGGAGCAAGGATAATACATTCAGAATCTGTAAACAGTATACTATGTTTTTTGTCACAAACCTGTGATACACTTAACAGGTTGTACCTTAACTGTTCAACATAGAAAACATCTTCAAAGGTCATTTTACCTTTGGTCACATCACCTTTACCACTGATTTTACCTCCATCTGGAGTATTCCCAAAAGCAACATGCCCACCATCAATCTTCTTGAAGTTCTTGAGGCAAGACATGTTCCCTGTCATGTGCCTAGAGCAACCACTATCAACATGTCAGATGCTCTTCCCTTTGAGCTGTTGGTTGCCCTGCACATAAGATTAGACAATTAGTATTGATTGGGAACCCAAGCCAAAGTGGTCTTGGGTCTCCCTTTCTCATCAAAATACTTACATTCCTTTTTGATGAGGTTTTTAAAATCAGAACACTTAGTATTTGAGTACTTTGTCAAGATTATTGGTCTAGCAGCACTAATACTAGAAGCAGTACTATCTTTAGAAGTACTAACAGAGTTAGCAATACTAACAAGTTTGGCAGTATTAACCTTGTTGACAGCACTAACAGAGTTAGCAGTATTAACATTTACAGAAGTACTAACAATGTTAGCAGCACTAACATTGGTAGCAGTAGTATTGCTTCTAGCAGCACTATCACTGTCAGCAGCACTATTTGTATCAGCAGCATTAACTTCAACTGGCAGTAGTAATTATGTTGAAGCAGCATTAACCATACTTGAGCATTTCTGAATTTCCCAACAGAGCAGGTTCGCTCGATGGTCGACACATGTCGATCGACTCTTCAAGAGCACGCTTGGATGATCGACACCTGTCACTCTTAGCTGTCATGTGTGTTCCCCAGGCCATCATGACGTCACGCGTGTCAGAGTCGCTAGTTAGAATCGAACCGATTCGGTTCTGAAGCGACGAATACCTTTCCACAAGTGACACGTGGCACTCGACAAAAATTTAAAATTCTCGCCAAGGAAAAATTTTAAATTTTGGGGGGAATCTGTTTGGTTAAAAAAATACACGATCTCAACGAAGTGACATTTAATACATATTTCACACGACTAGTCTTGGATTAAGATAAGGTCCTATCGACCGAACAGAATCCTAACCTCCGTCGAGACTATTTCGAGGGTCGGTCGAGCGACGTACGACAGTCGTCGAGACTAATACTCGACCTCGACCATACTAACGTATGACTCAACGTTTCTTTCTTGATCATTTAATGCGGGTCCAATGCCTATAAATGTCAACGGTCATAACGGCTCAACACCATCAAGATCATTTATGAAGTGCGACAGTTACAAAAGACACATTTATGGAGAATCAAGACTATAAATACCCAAGATCAACACTTCATTTGGACAACTGAGGCGTAATACTTTAAGCACACGTTTACAAGCTCTCCGAAGAACATCTGCAATCTTTCATTCACACGACAGCATCAATTTACACACGACTATAGTGTTTTCACACACGATGCACACTTATTTTACAATCATACATTTGTTTCCTGTATAGATCGTGTAATACATTGTAACATCGAAGGATATCACCCATGATTGGTGATCATAGTGCACGATGACATCTCCCTGTCGTCCGCGATTTTTTTCTCGTTGAGGTTTTTTCGCGTCACCAAATCCCTTGTCTCTTTATTTTACAGTTTATCGTGCATATTGTTTATCGACTACTTTCTTTAGTTGGATAAAGCTCCACGTCGATCTTAAGTTATTCATTGAGTAATTTTTGGCATTAACACTTACATATATGAGAAGATGATATTTTTATAGAAATGGTTTTATACATCAATGTTATTATGCATAGTTATGATAAGTACACTGAATTGTTATTCTATGCACTAAAATGATATATTTTCTGAAAGATGATTTCTTCATGAAACCATAATTGTTCACTAAGCTTAAAGCTTACGTATTCTGTTAATCATAAAATCTCAATTTATCAAGCAATTACTCAAGAATATTACAATTTAGATCAAGAAATAGAGAGAGAAAGTAGATCTTGAATTCCAATCACATGTCTCTGAATATTACAATGCAATGCTCTAGACGTTACTACAAGATTACACAAGCTAACCTATATATACTACCTATCTAACACAAAGCTTAAAGATTAAGTAAACAAAACAAGCTTTGACTAAGACATTGTTGACTTTTACATCATTGACTTTCCTATTAAATCTTGGATACAATATTTAGACTTAACAATCTCCCCCTTTGTATTCAAGATTTAATAAAAATTTGATACAGATCTTCAGCTCTTGATTCTTCAGCTTTTATCTCTTTGAAGCTTTCACAATCTTTAATCTTTCAGCACTTGAAGAATCTTGGAAAGTCTTTTTCTCTTTTGAAGCATTAAAAATCAACAAGTCATGAACGAAAATTATAATACATGAAACATCTTTAAACATGAAACTTCATCTTTGAAACAACTTTGTATCTTCATCACTCAGATCTCTGGACTGTCTTGATTTAGCTTTGAACAAACTTTCACGAAACATCTTGATTTATCTCTTTGAATCAGCGGAAGCATTTTGAACTTTTGACAATTCAGCTTTGAAATTGATCTTTGTAAAATTCTCCCCCTTTTTGATGATTGAGAGCATCATAATCATCAAAATTTCTTCAATTTCAGCACAGACTTTGATTTCCCCCTTTGTGATCAAAAACAATCTCCCCTTTGACAGTTGGCGCACTTTGATCTGAGAGCCGTCAATTCATGAAAGATATATATCTAAATCTTTTCAAATTCAGACATATTTGAACATGGTAACCCTGAATCAACAAATGAAACAGTTAGAAGTGCCTGTCAGTAACATAGAGTCACTGTGTACAACGAATGTACAATATAAGGAGTTGTCTTGATGATGACTCCCCAGGACTTCCATTCAATCATTGAAAAACACAAGGTTTATCTATGAATGTTCTGACAGAAAAACAGATTTTTTGTGTGCTCGTGCTTGTGTTTGAAAGAATTTAGCACAATGATTGTGTTTCATAAAGGCTCAAAGTATGTAAATCACTGAGACAACAATGATTCTACATGGACTCAATGTGCATGAGAAAGGGTCGAAGGTGGGGCAACTTTCCTTCTTTTTCAATATCAGTATCTTCCAAGAGAAGAACCAATAGATTATGTGCTGCTTCCCCAGAAAATGTGAAACATTCTATTTTTAAGAAAAGAATGAGTAGCTAGTGGGGTTGATGCAAGAGATGGCATGGGCTATTTGCCTATTTCAATGATGGTCACCAAAGAAATGTGAACCAATCAGTAATGTGGTTGCCCGGCTCAGAAAGATGTTTGGTGCAGAGTTCTGATATTCTTTTAACTCTGTTCTCACACCCTCTTTCTTTTAAACATATAAGCTCACATCTAACCAATCTCTCATTTCCATTTTACCTCAGTTCACTCCCACACTCAATTCTTTTAGACCCATCTCCCCTCAATCACTCAAAGTATTTCTTCCGGGGTAGGAAACACTGGTTATCGTGAATCCATGGAAGATCTATTAAGCACTCACATTGAATCCCATGTTCCTAAAAGTACATGTTGGTCAATGATTTTCTTGACATGTGAATCACAAGAAATCATATGTCAGTGTATGTATGCTTCATCAAAAATCAGAAATGAAATTTGAGCATTTGAACTTTGAAGATTTCTCAAAACAAGAATATTGAATGAATGAAATGAAGTCAAGAGAATTGTTTT
The DNA here is from genome assembly GCA_954870635.1 of Arctium minus. NCBI lineage: Eukaryota > Viridiplantae > Streptophyta > Magnoliopsida > Asterales > Asteraceae > Arctium > Arctium minus. The sequence continues at coordinate 35,830,771 of OX941087.1, read as the reverse complement.
GAGAATCTGACAATGAATTAAACAGATCAAATCAAATGGTTAGGGTATCAAAGAATTGGATATTTGTTTATATGAACAAATATAAACAATTTATCAATGAAAGCACAAATATGAAAAAGATGAATGATGCTCAACAACTTTGAATTTCAAACGGGGGTATTACCATCGAAAAATTGTTTGAATTTGTGACATGGTAATAACAATTTCAAATAAAATACTGAACCGGTGTGTGTGAATACTTGACAGTATATGGACAAGATAATACACAAGTATTGATCTTTGGAAACACACGGTCAGTTAAACAATAAACTCAAAAATTTTAGAAAAACATTTAAAAGCACACTTATAAATTCATAAAACTTTTGAGAATAAGAAGTGGTTTGAACATTTCAGAAATTGTTTTTCATGTTCGAAAGTTGTCCTTCTTTCAAACAATCAGAGATCTAGATCAGAAGATTTTTACCTTGTTGGGTCTGAAATATGCCAAGGATGGTTACTACTTCTAGTTCAACATGGTTACTACTTCTAGTTCAACATGGTTAATACTTCTGAAGTTAATATTCAACATGGTTAATACTTCTGAAGTTAATATTCAACATGGTTACTACTTCTGTGGTTAATGTTGCTAGTTGTAGTTAATACTGCTAGAAGAAAACAGTTAATACTTCTAGTTGTTAATACTTCTAGTTAGTACTTCTGATATTAATGCTTCTAGTTGATGGTTAATGTTGCTCAACAAGATTAGTACTGCTAGTTCAAAGTTAGTACTGCTTGAAGAGATTAATGCTGCTGAGCATGGTTAGTACTGCTAGAGTTAATACTGCTCAGAGTATTAATGCTGCTTATGATTAATACTGCTTATAAGATGGAGATCTGCATGAAAGGATAACAGCTGGATAATCTAAAGATATACATGGAAGCTTAGAGATATACATGGAAGCTTGAAGATAATGATGGAAGATATTCTGAAGATATTTTATTAATTGTAATTAGCTTTATCTTCAGTATATATATATAGTATTGTTTAGAATAGTGAGATAACTTTAGTTTTCATTCTTTTAGAGAAAAACAACCTCAAGGCATAGATCCTAATTCTAGAGAAGTAGAATTCGTATTGGTGAGCCTGTTCATCAATATTGAGGTTGAGTGAGTAATCTTGTAACTTAAAAGCATTCAATAAAAGCTTACAGTTTGTTATTCATATTTTCTGTGTTAATTTACTGTTTGATCAAATATCAAAGTGTTTTTCCGCAACTTCATTGATATTAGTTTCTGAGTATTAATTCTTGTTAAGAATTCGATCCTGACAAGTGGTATCAGAGCTAGTATTCTCAGAAACCTGCAATCATCATTCTTCCTTGAAATCAGAAATCATCAATGGCTAAAGTTTCAGACTCTTCAAGCACAGAAATCCCCACAGAGGTAATGTCTAATCTTTGCTCTAAAACTTGTATGGAAACTGTTAAAAGGTACAGGGATCACAACCAGACAATGAGTGATGACCTTAAAAGATTAGAGAGAGATATAAAAGACTATATAAGAATTGTTGAGAGGTTTGAGGAACAGATCAAAGTTTTCCAAGCCAATGAACTTCAACATTCTTATGATACAAATTACTGGAAGTGGGAGAAGAATGACCTAGAACTTCAGCTGAAAAAGTCTAAAGAGGAGAATGAGAAGATAAAGAGTGAGTTTGAGAAAGCCAAGCTGGATATTGAGAAATTTTCCAATGCTTCTAAAGCAATGGACTCTTTGCTCCAAACTCAAATCCATGACAAACTTAGAAGAGGAATAGGCTATAACACCACACCACCACCATACAACAACAATTACATTCCTCCTATATCAAACTTACTAGAGACCAAGGATAGGAAGGAATTGCCTGTTGGAGCCACTAAGGTAGATCCTTTAGACAAAGTGGTGGTTGAAACAGACTCTGAAGTAGAGAACTCTAGTGAAAAGAGTAATGAGAACACTGTGAGTGGTGAGATTCCTCTAGAAAATAACATTATCACCAATGAGGGATGTGGAAAGGCTTGGATCAAGTCTAAGGACATAGAAAAGACTGAGGGAAAGTCTGAGAAGGTCCATTATAAGCAAACCACAGTTGTGAATCCTGTCCCTTGTAAACAGTGTTCTTGCAATAAATCTGAGCCCCAAAAACATGATAAACCAAGGGGAAATCAGAGAAACTGGAATAATCAGTGGGCACAAAAACAAGGAGTTGATTTGAGTAAAATCAATAGACCAAAACCTTGTTTTATCTGTGGCAAATTGAATCATCTTGCCAAACACTGTTATTTCAACCCTATCAACCAAAGAGTCACTTTTCAAAGAAAACCACAAAACTCTTTTGGTTATAGGAATCAGAGAAGGAATCATATGGCTGAGAACAGAGCACCTATAAGATCACATGCTCAGAACAAGTTTGCTAAACCAAAGAAAAATACTCCAAATAAGCCAAGGAGTAATTTAAAGACAAAGAAAGCAAACAACTTTGTTCAAGTTTGGGTTCCAATTGCAAAGAAACCTGTTAGTACTGCTATCCCAGATAGTACTGCTAACAAAAATAGTGCTGCTAACTTGATTAGTACTGCTAACAAAGCTAGTGCTGCTAACAAAGCTAGTGCTGCTTCTAGTAGTAATGCAGCCAAGCCTATAATCTTGACAAAGTACTCCAGTCATGAGATTCCTAAACAACTCATTCAGACCAAACTGACAGATTATATTAATGAGAAAGGTCAACCCAAGACCACTTTGGCTTGGGTTCCCTCAAAGACTAACTGATTTATCAAGTGTGCAGGGCAATCAAAAGCTCAAGAGGAAGAGCATTTGGAATGAAGATAATGATTGCTCTTGGCACATAACAAGGAACATGGATTGCCTTCAAATTCTTTAAAAGATTTGATGGAGGACATGTTACTTTTGATCCAGCAGAAGGTAAGAAAAGTGAAAAAGGTATAGTTTCAAAAGATAAAGTAACTTTTGAAAATTTTATGGTATATGGTACTACTAACCTTGTGTCTGTAAGTGTTTCAGGTTGCTAATACTGAAAGGTAGTTAGTACTTCTAGTTCAGTGAATATTGTCAGACTGTGTTAATGCTGCTGGTATGTGTTACTACTGCCAGTCTGTGTTAATGCTGCTGATAAGTGCTACTACTGCTAATGTAAGTTTTCTATACCTAAAAATGATCTTCATTGATTTTATGTCAAACCTGGATATCAATCAAAAAGCTTTTATCTGTATCCAAAGTTTGTACAAGAAGTACTTAATAAGGAATTGACGGATTAACCTCATTTTAATGAGATATATGTACCTAAAACCCCTAAGGGCAAGGTCTTTTCAATCATGAAGAGATCTGCTAAGGACTCGGAAAGAGTTGACACACCATTGTTCTCTACAATGATGGTGATGTCCCACAATCAAGAAGGTAAGGCATCAGGGTCAAAGCCCTCATTAGACCAACCCACTGATGACCTATCCACACCTTCCACTACCAAGCATAAATCTTCAGATTCCTTTTGTCAAACCAACATTCCCCATTACTATATTATATAAGGAAAAGATACTGAAGGTTCCTTCCCTTCTTGTATCTTCAACTTCAAAACCTACAAGCCCTCTGATGGAGCATTTTTCATCAGAGAATATCCAAAGGGAAACCATAGGGGTGTCTCCCAACCTCAAGAAGGTGCTCAATAAGGAGATGCAAGAGCATATGGGTTGTAAGGCTCACACTACTGACTTTGCACAAAGTGCAGGACAGGACAGTGTGAACATATCTAAGACCTTCCCCATGGCAACTTTAGATGAGTAATTATCTAAAGGTCCCAGGTGCCAAGAAACCAAGGGAGTAGAAGGTGCTTCTGCTAGGCAGAAGATCTCTACTAAAAGATCCAAGGATCCTTCAAAGGTGGTAAACACATCTAAAGGAGGTGAGGACAGTTTAACTACAAAGAATTGATGGATTCACTTGGTACAATTTGTCTGAAAGTTCACAATCAAATTATGGAGATAAAAGAGATGAAAAGATCATGATTATTTCAAAAAGGGGGAGACTTAAACATCTGAACTTGAGAAGAATTGAGAAGGAGAATCAAGTTGATATGAAATCTTATTTTGAGGGGGAGATAAGTGAAGAAGCTGAAACAAAGCAGTAACTACAACAGAAACAGAAAAGAAGATAACAGCAGAAACTGAATCAAGAAGAACTAGAAGTTGCAGAAAGTTTTGAAATTATCATAAAGACCCTATGTTGAAGAACTTAACTTCTCAGTTTTGAAAAGTTAAGTTAGGGGGAGATTGTTGGGTCTGAAATATGCCAAGGATGGTTACTACTTCTAGTTCAACATGGTTACTACTTCTAGTTCAACATGGTTAATACTTCTGAAGTTAATATTCAACATGGTTAATACTTCTGAAGTTAATATTCAACATGGTTACTACTTCTGTGGTTAATGTTGCTAGTTGTAGTTAATACTGCTAGAAGAAAACAGTTAATACTTCTAGTTGTTAATACTTCTAGTTAGTACTTCTGATATTAATGCTTCTAGTTGATGGTTAATGTTGCTCAACAAGATTAGTACTGCTAGTTCAAAGTTAGTACTGCTTGAAGAGATTAATGCTGCTGAGCATGGTTAGTACTGCTAGAGTTAATACTGCTCAGAGTATTAATGCTGCTTATGATTAATACTGCTTATAAGATGGAGATCTGCATGAAAGGATAACAGCTGGATAATCTAAAGATATACATGGAAGCTTAGAGATATACATGGAAGCTTGAAGATAATGATGGAAGATATTCTGAAGATATTTTATTAATTGTAATTAGCTTTATCTTCAGTATATATATATAGTATTGTTTAGAATAGTGAGATAACTTTAGTTTTCATTCTTTTAGAGAAAAACAACCTCAAGGCATAGATCCTAATTCTAGAGAAGTAGAATTCGTATTGGTGAGCCTGTTCATCAATATTGAGGTTGAGTGAGTAATCTTGTAACTTAAAAGCATTCAATAAAAGCTTACAGTTTGTTATTCATATTTTCTGTGTTAATTTACTGTTTGATCAAATATCAAAGTGTTTTTCCGCAACTTCTTTGATATTAGTTTCTGAGTATTAATTCTTGTTAAGAATTCGATCCTGACATACCTTTTCAGCTCCCCCTCAAATCATGATAGAATGATTTATATCTTTTAAGCTCCCCCTGGATATTAGCATAATATCCTTCTCTGATCATTGAAAAACGGGTCCTGATCTGTCATGTGATCAGAAGCCATTTTATTCACATCATTTATTCAAAAATAAAAGACAGAAAGCAGTAAAACAGTAAAACAGTTTTATAGTATGAGTTCTGATCTGAAATAATCAGAAGTCATCACCTTTACTCCCCCTTAAATTAGGCATCTGAAATATGTCAGTTAAAACAGGATAGAAATCAAACACTCCCTTTTGAATTGTTAGACCATCAATATTAGAAAAATCTAGCAGTGAAAAAGTATAGGATAGAGATCAGATCAATTCACTTGGGATGGAGACCATCAATATCCATCGGATGCAAAAACACAGGAGTAAGGTCTTTTTATCGCTGAGGTCCGAGTCCTAAACTGTTGTGTTTAGAAGTCAAACTCCTTTGAAGAACGGGTCCTAAGCTGATGTGCTTAGAATCCATAATCTTGACATTGAGGTACGGGTCTTGAACTGATGTGTTCAAAAGCCATTGTTCTCTTACTCCCCCTTGACTTTAGGTGCCTGCAACACATAATCAATTTTCTTCTTTGGTACCCACTGGTATTTGGGTCCAGAAATGTTAGTTGCAGTTTGTGTAAGGCATATGGAGTAAGAACCATACCATAAATGATCACTGATCTTATGGATATGATCATGTGTATAACAAATAGAACAATAATATTTCTTACCGTTAGGTGCTTTAATCTTCTTTGCTTTATGTATAGGTACACATGATTTCTTCTCTTTCCGCTCATCAGTCTTGTCATCTTTGACTGATTTCTTCATCCAGACCAGTTTCTGTTTCTTGAAACTTTTTCTCCTTGGATAAGTATCTGAACCATCTAAATATTCATCATAGAAAAGGTTAGTGCGACGAATCTGATTAAAGGATTTGAATGACCTTTGTGAAGAGACGAATTTCTGATTTGAACTTGAAACAGACTTTTCAAGTTCTTTGATCTTTGATGCAAAGTTGTCTCTTTCGATCACAAGCTGGTCAATCTTTACCTTGAATTCAGACTTCGTTCTTTGCTCTTTCAGTGCAGCAGCAGACAGTTCAGATAACTTTGAAGTCAGCTTTTTGATTTCAGTCTCAAAAATGGATCGTTCTTCTTCAAATCCTTTTTCTGACTCATTTCTCTGGCCGGATAATTCTTTAAAGAATCCCACATTTTTCTGTTCTATGGCCTTCTTTTCTTTATCAAACTTCTCTCTTTCAAAGATCAGTACTTTCTCAAAATCGGAGATTTGTTGAGAAAGCTTGATGCATTTAAGCTCCACTGACTTCTTTTCTTCATAGCACTTCCTTGAGAAATCTGAGAATTTCTTTGAAAAACTTTTCTTTTCTTTTTCAAAATCAGCTTTATCTTCAGTAATCTTTTGCTCCAAATCAGATATATTATTTCTAAGCTCAGCATTCTCAAATTCCAAATTTTTTATTTTCTCATTAGAATGTCCAGAAGATTTTTTAGAAGATCTTCATTAAGAACCTTTAAAGCACAGAGTTCTTCTTTCAAAGATATGATTTCATTAAAATATTCTATTGACTTCTGAGAATGAAAGTCAACTTGATGACCCAGATTAATCTTCTCTAATTCCACCTTTCTGATCTTTACTTCAAGATCTGTAAAAAATCCCATTTTTAAAAAGAAATTAGCTTGATGTGAAAGATCGTTCCAAACTATGTATCAGAAAATCAAAAATCAGATTGAATTGAAAATTTTCGAAAAATATTAAAAAAATGAAAAATTGAACAACACTTGTTATGACACAAAGTTTTAAAAAAAAATATAGATGACACATTTTTTTTTAAATCAGAAAGATAAGGTGCAAAGTAGAGTTTCTCGAATCCTATGTGATACGCAAAGTAGGGTTTGCGTATTGGTATTGATGCGCAAAGAAGGACTTTGAGTATGTTAAAGGATGCGCAAATGAAGGTTCGCGAATGTGCCTTGATACGCAAAGGAGACTTTGCGTACGCTTAAGGATGCGCAAAGTACACTTTTCGGATGCTGAAGGATACGCAAATGTAACTTTACGTATCTGACTTGATGCGCAAAGTGAACTTTTTGGAATCACGAATATGGCACTCGATGATACTTGCGCAAACCAGATGAACTTGAGCAAACCGACGATGATCCTTGCACAAAGTCGATGAATGTTGCGCAAATCGTGTTCTTAACAGAATCTTTCTCAAAATGATTCAAACCTGCAAAATTGATCTCAAAAACTTATCAGCATCATCGAAAAACAGTTCTAAACACACAAACACAATCAATTTTCGATTAAAACAACAAATCACACGAATTCAATCAAGAACAGAGTTCGAACTCGTTTTCAAGAAAAACTCAAAAATCGAAAATTGACATTGAAAATGAACGAATTACGATATGAATTCAAAACAAGAATCAATCACCAACATAAATCGCATCCAATGAATCCAAATTCTTGCATTAAAAACGATTTTATCAACAAAATTCAGATGAACAGTGAAAAACTCATTTTCTTGAAAAACTTTCTAAAAAATTCAAAATTTCGATCCAAACACTCAGATTTCAATTCAAATCATGATCAAATCATTCCTGAAAAGTTTGGTTCAGATCTGATACCAATTGTTAATCATAAAATCCCAATTTATCAAGCAATTACTCAAGAATATTACAATTTAGATCAAGAACTAGAGAGAGAAACTAGAGAGAGAAAGTAGATCTTGAATTCCAATCACATGTCTCTAAATATTACAATGCAATGCTCTAGACGTTACTACAAGATTACACAAGCTAACCTATATATACTACCAATCTAACACAAAGCTTAAAGACTAAGTAAACAAAACAAGCTTTGACTAAGACATTGTTGACTTTTACATCATTGACTTTCCTATTAAATCTTGGATACAATATTTAGACTTAACATATTCTATATATGTATCTCAGGTAAGATCAGGATAAGACATGAAGGGATCGCATGATGAGTTATAGTTATTAAAATAGCCATTATAAATGTTAGGCTATTGAACTGTTGCAAGAACGCTTCCGCATATGGAAAGGTTATGATGTTATGAAAAAAAACATGGGCATCACAAGTTGGTATCAGAGCATTTGTTTAAGTAAACTACGTTTGCCTTAGATTAGGTAACTTAGACTTAAACTTTGAGGATGGCACCGAGTTTTAAAATACTACATTGCCTTAAAATAATTAACTTATATATAAAATCAATCAAATTATTCCACTGATTATTTATCCTGATCGATATAACCATATGGAATGGTGAGAAAGGTTGAAACGGTTGAGTTGTGGATTTCTTAAAGGTCATAGATTATATTTGCACCGAACGGATCCTGGGTCCCCGTAATATCGGTCTGCCTATTTCATATTGGTAGTCAGATGGATTAGTAAGAAATGGTGATTTGAATGAAATAATAGGATCCATGGTATAAGAGAAATGCATTATCACCTCGTGCCAGATTAAAACCTTAAGATTTGAGATTTTATGCTCTGATGAAATACTTTAGTAAGAGTTCCATTGCTATGTTGGAGAGCGATGATCAAATATCATATAATATATGAGATGACAATTAATAACCATGTTGATCAGGTTTAACCAAAGGATTACTCTCAAACGTACTTGGTATATGTTTAGATCAACGTGGCTGTATTTCAAAATAATAGACTATGCTATGAGTCCATATTATTTATTCCAAAATTGTTAATGAAGGTATTATGTAACAATAACTCTAGCATACACAACTATGACTCCGAAAGAGGATTATGGAACACTTAAATGTTGTCATTTTTTTAACAACAATGTCTAGAAATGAATGGTAGAACAACATATGAGGGTGTCATGAATGTAACCACGCTGCTAAGTATTTTGGTATGCCAAACCTAAAGTAAAAGTTGGGGTAAAGGTCGAGCTAGTGGAATAGTAAACAATAAAAGAAGTGTTCTATTGGCTCATAAAACTTTTGTAAACTACTAGAGGATGCGATAGAGGCTTGTGTTAAGAAAAAGACTTTAAGGTTGTAACCAAGGATGTTATAGGTGGAAAAAGATAGTGATTAGCCATTTAAGGTCAAGAAATATGCATAGAAATACGAGTTAGCTATCCTACATACAATATGTTTAGGATATTGTGATTGTGTCGAGTACAATTATAGCAATGGGTTCTACATATGTGAAAAGTTAGAATGCACAAAAAGGAGTCTATAGAAAGATGTACTTGCCAAAAGTGTGATATGATGGGGATATCAGATCAAGTTGCCCTAAGCTTCAACATAGTTCAACAATAATATGGAGGTTGACATGAGAAAGTTTAGTTAAGAATGGAAATGAGGAACCAGAGGTAAGGATTATGAAATATGTCAGTACAACAAACGAGGCCAAAGGAATCACTCACAATGTTTTAGGTGCATTTCTTGTCAATAGTTATTGTGCCCTAGTATATTCAATTCAAGTACATCTAGAAGATTAAGAATTATGTAGTGTATGTTGATAGTGGTCCGATAAAGGGTAAAGAAATTGTTAAGGATTGTTCAATCGATATAGATCGTACATTTACCTTGTTAAATTGATATATTTAGATGAGTTTGATATGATTTTGGGGTGGAATAGATGACAAATAATGACATTAAGGTGACATGTAAAAAGAATATTATTAAGATATGTAACCTGAATGGAGAATCAGTGCATAATGTTAGATACATAGGTGAAATAGGAATTATATTAGTGATCAAAATAAGTAGGTGCTTGAGGAAAGATGTGTTGCATTTATGTTATACATAAAAGATGTTAAGTAGGAATGCAAGTTATAGAATGTGTCAATAATAAATGAAAATCTAGAAATATTCGTCAAAGATTTTCCTATAATACCAATAGAAATTTATTTCGAGTTCAAAATCGACCTCGTGCAGGAAGCAACACTAAATGTAGAGATGCATAAATGAAATGGTTGTCGTGAAATAAGATTTGTTCATGCTATGAGATGTTGATTTTAAAATGTGTTTTCAAAGATGCATGAGCATGAAACCGATAATGTTTTACTAAACACAGTGGTAGTGGTTGTTAAAAGTTTATTGTAAGAGCACGACAAGTGGGTTATGTTGGGATGTATGTTTACCGTAAGAGTGTAGCAAAGTGGGTCATGCCAGGTGGATAACAACCATTGTGTGTAGTATATGTTGTTAAGGTTATTTCAGGATTTTGCATGTGTAAAAAAATATTAAAAATTGAAGCGGCAAATTGTGTAATAAAAGATATGATTGATATTTGATGTACAAAGGAAGTGTCGTATACTACTAATGCGGTGAGAATTGAGAAATAGGAATTATAAAAAAAAGGACAAGTTCGGAAAGAATCAGAGTACGCAGCGAAAGCACGATGTTGGTAAAAAAAAATCCAATGTCAGGAAATACCGAAATACAATCTAAAATCATCCCTTCGTATTGACAATTGTGATTAGTATAGTAAAGCTTTAAGCCGGAGCTATATGTATAAGTGGTAATTTGACTGTCAGATATCAGTAAGAGATATTTAATGTGCAAGCAACAAAGGGTATCTATAAATGATGGAATTTGAATCAAAATGGAATTTAACTATATAGTAGGATATATAATTGTATCCAAAAGTATACGATAGTTTGGAATCATGATCGAAAAGTGATTTTGAATAGAATATATGAGGATGTTCAGATAGTAAATAACGTTAAATAAAGAAATGTTTGATGAAATTATTGCCCTATGATAAGTTATGGGGAAAAAAATCTAGTGTCAGGAAATGCAATCTAAGAACTTAATGTTTGGTATAGGCAATTGTCGATTACTAGGATGAACTTTTTAAGCCAATGATGTAAGGATAAAATTGTCGTAAGGTGATCATCAGATGATTAAATATTGGTAGGAGATATCCAATTTGCAGAGGAGTTAAGATACCAGTAAATGAAGATATTTGAATATATGTAAATGATAGCGAAATTAAATATATCCAAAAGAGATCGACATTTAGTAATTGTGATCTAGTGCTACAATAAAAGATTAAGAGTAGAGTATATGAGGATATTTAGATAGTAGATAACATTAAGAATCAAGAGAAAAAAAAAGAAGGATGAAAGTTTGAAGTATTATATTTAAGACTCTGATCTTTCTAAGTTATAAATTGAGAAATTCTGAAACAAGGAAATAATCTGGATGTTAGTCAATTATAAGCATCATCATGGTCTAGAGGTTACTATATGGGAAATAGAATAAGAAATAAGGAATTAAAGTCGATAGCTAGTACGAATCAATTTCGAGGACGAAATTCTTATAAGGAGGGGAGAATTGTAACACCATGTTTTCACTATTACAATAATAACAAGATTATGTCCATTTGGGTTTCTTAAATATTTAAGATAAGGGTTAAACATTATGATATATATAATCGATAATTTAAGTTATGTTTTTCGATAAGGAGATATTTACATCGGATAAAAAAGTTAATATTTTAATATCGAATATTAATATTTTTGAGTAGAGAATAATTCGAAGATTCAGAAAATATCTTTGTTGGAAAAAGATATATATATATATATTGTTGTAGAACAATCAATATAGAGAGAATAAAAGACTGCAAATTCTCATTAATCATAAACCCTTTATATAGGGATGGATTACATGTAGATAACTAGATATTCTAGTTCTAATCTAACTCTGATATATTATATTTCTATCTCTATCACTATCTCTATCTCTATCGTCATATCCTTTAGACGATGGCACATTTATCCTATAACACTCCCCCTTGTGCCGAGTCAAAGGAGTGATGGTGCAATATCGTTGCCTCGTTAAAACCTTACGTCAAAATAAAAACCCAATGGGAAAAAAAATGAAGGAAAGAGTACAACGCACCTTGTGTATAGACAATTCCTTTACTCTATTATTCCATCAGATGTGTACATCAATCATGGGAGTTATATAAACTGTTATCTCACTAAAACCTTACACCAAGGAACAAAACCCATTGGGAAAAATAAAACCTTGGGTGAAGGAAAGGGCACAACATACTAATATCACATGTATAGTAGACTCCCCCTTTTGTCTACTCCTCCTCCTGATGTGTACGTTAATCAAGGGAGTTTGGAAAGTCTCCGTATTCCAATGTTTTCCACATGTTTTTCAAATGTAGCCTTAGGCAATGATTTGGTAAACAAATCAGCCACGTTTTCCTCAAATCTTACTTGATTCACTTGAATCTTAAGGAGAGTTTTTTGTTGCTGATTATAGAAAAACTTTGGCGAAATATGTTTTGTATTATCACCCTTGATATATCCTACTTTCATTTGTTCAATACAAGCTGCATTATCTTCATATATGCATGTAGGATTTTTAGTGGTTGAACTTAAACCACTTGCTCCTCTAATATGTGTAATGACAGATCTTAGCCATATACACTCTCGAACCACCTCATGTAAAGCAATAATTTCTGAATGGTTCAACGAGGTAGCTACAAGGGTTTGCTTTGTAGATTTCCAAGAAATTGTTGTGTTCCCAATTGTAAAAACATATCCTGTTTGGGAACGACCTTTGTGTGGGTCAGAGAGGTACCCAGCATCAGCAAAGCCTACTAATATATCATTTGGGGTTTCACTGTAGGGGATATCACTTTCTTTGTTAATATCTTTAACAGGTATTGTAACCCCATTTTTCTCTTTGTAGGGAAAGAATAAGCCCATGTCGATGGTTCCTTTTAGGTATCGAAATATATTTTTGATACCATTCCAATGACGTTGCGTTGGCTCCGAGCTAAATCTAGCTAACAAGTTCACTGAGAATGCAATATCAGGTTGAGTACATTGTGCTAAGTACAATAATGCGCCTATTGCACTTAGATAGGGAATTTCAGCTCCCAACACTTCTTCATCATCATCCTTTGGACGAAATGGATCTTTCATTATATCCAAACTTCGACCTATCATGGGAGTGCTAGCCGGATGCGCTTTATCCATATTAAATCGCCTGAGCATTTTCTGGATGTAAGCGGATTGGTGGATTAGAATTCCACAAAACCGAGTTTTCCCAAGATCTTTCATCTCAAATTCAGATTTCAAATAGCTTGCAGTATCTCTTATATCATCAAGAGTGCCTATTATGCTCATATCATCAACATACACAGCTATGATTGAAAATCCAGAACTTGTCTTCTTTATAAAAACGCAGGGGCATAGTTCATCGTTCTTATATCCCTTTCCAATCAAGTATTCACTCAGACGGTTATACCACATCCGTCCGGATTGTTTTAATCCATAGAGTGAACGCTTTAGTTTAATTGCAAATGCACTTCGTGGTTTACTCGAATCGGGTAGTGGAAGGCCATTTGGCACTTTCATGTATATCTCTGAATCCAGATCCCCATAGAGATATGCAGTAACCACATCCATAAGCTGCATTTCCAGTCCTTCGGAAACTACTAGGCTAATTAGATAGCGGAACGTTATTACGTCCATTACAGGGGAATATGTCTCCCCATAGTCAATCCCGGGGCGTTGTGAGAAACCTTGCGCCACAAGACGAGCCTTATATCTTATGACTTCATTTTTCTCATTACGCTTTCTGACAAAGACCCATTTATGTCCTACAGGCTTTACACTTGGGGGGTTAGCACTACCGGACCAAATACCTGTCTCTTTGCCAAAGAATCTAGTTCTGCCTGGATTGCTTCTTTCCATTTAGGCCAGTCTGCTCTTTGTTGACATTCTTCAACTGAGCGTGGTTCGATGTCATCGTGCTCTATGATCTCATGAGCAACAGTATATGTAAATATATCATCAATGAGTATGGATGATCTTTCCATCAACTCGTGTGCATTCTCATAATTCATTGAGATTTCTTTGTTCTCTGGAATCAATATTGACTTCGGAGCGTCCTCCAGTAATGATTCATGGACATAACTGTAATCAGAGACAATCTCATGAGAAGGGTTTTCAGTATTGATGATAAGTGGGTCAGATTGTGCCTTACTCTCCCTTTTCTTTCTTGGATGAGTATCTATCGAACCAAGTGGCCTCCCCCTTTTCCTTTTGGGAGCCACGACCTCAACCACACTTCCACAGTGTGTGGTTGCAACACTCTTTCCGATGGTGTTGTGCCCCTGTTTGGGGACTTCTAACCTTGCGGGTACATTTGCAGCCGGTATGTGTGATCTTGTCACTTTTGTAATATCAGTGAACGCATCAGGTATCGAGTCTGCTACGTTTTGAAGATCTAGTATTCGTTTGACTTCACTTTCACATTGTGAAGTGAGGGGATCAAAATGAGACAGGGTGGGAACATTCCATGACAATTCCTGTCGTTCCCTTGGAAAATCCTTTTTCCTATCTCCCCCTAACGACGGGAAGACTGTCTCATCAAAGTGACAATCCGCAAATCTTGCGGTAAATAGATCACCCGTCAAGGGTTCTAAATAGCGGATAATTGTTGGAGATTCATATCCAACATATATACTTAATCGTCTTTGAGGACCCATTTTGGTGCGCTGTAGGGGCGCAATTGGCACATATACTGCACAACCAAATATGCGTAAATGTGAAATATCAGGCTCATATCCAGTTACCAACTGGTACGCAGAAAATGGTTGGCTAGTAGTGGGTCTAAAACGAATAAGTAAAGTTGCATGTAATATTGCATAACCCCATGCAGAAGTGGGTAAATTGGTGCGCATAACCAATGCCCTGGCTATCATCTGTATCCTTTTGATGGTAGCTTCTGCGAGACCATTTTGTGTATGCACATGGGGTACGGGATGCTCTACATCGATCCCAATTGACATGCAATAATCATCAAATGCTTTTGATGTAAATTCTCCAGCATTATCAAGTCGTATAGACTTGATAGGATAATCAGGGTGGTGAGACCTCAGACGTATAATTTGTGCTAGGAGTTTTGCAAATGCAGCGTTTCGTGTGGACAATAGTGCGACATGCGTCCATCGTGTCGAAGCATCAACCAGAACCATAAAATACTTGAATGGTCCACACTCTGGATGTATAGGTCCACAAATATCACCTTGTATACGTTGTAAGAATGGAATGTTTTGTTTTGTGTCTTTAGCATAGGATGGTCTCGATCCTGTTTTAGCTAAGGAACATGCTTTGCAAAAGCTAGGGTTATTCAATGAGGCATATTGTGATGATGTTGTTGCTTCTTGTGCTTCAGAAGTCAACGATTGCAATTTCATCGATTCAGGTAATTGCTTCATCTTGCCTTGCATTCGAAAGAAAGGGTGTCCATGTGTGTTTTTCAACACACGTATCATCATATCACGGCCAGGGTGCCCCAGGCGGTCATGCCAAAGCTTGTATATGTCACTATTCCAAATTCCATTATTGATGACATAATATGATTCAATAACCCGAATTGTGGTAAGATATAACCCACTATTTTGACATATTAATTTCTCTAATATACGTTTCCTTCCGTATTCGTTAGAGGTGATGTACATATATTCATTTCCATTCTCATTGTGTGTTTCAATATGATAGCCGTTGGAGCGTATGTCTTTGAAACTTAACAAGGTTCGTTTAGCTTTAGGGGCATAGAGTGCTTCTACGATTGTCATTTTAGTGCCATTAGGCAACAAGAAAATGGCAGTTCCTCGACCAAGTATTAAGTTGGATGATCCAATCATTGTGGTCATTGAGGATTTATAATCACTTATTTCAGTGAATAGTAGTCTGTTTCTTAGTATTGTGTGGGTAGTCCCACAGTCAACTAAGCACTCCAGTTCTCCTCGATACATTCCTACAAGGAACGGAGAATATTTAATTGCTTTGACGTATTCCTTTACATCAATGGTTTAGATAGACACAAAATAAAATTTATCAATTCAAACAATAAATTAAGTTCGCTAAATAATAATAAGAAGAAAAAAATAACAAATAGTGTCTCAATAACTATGAATGAAAACGGTAGGAAAATTAGTCAAAATCTGGGAGCTCTAGCGATGAATTATTGCTTTTGTTATTGGTGAAATCTGCAACTGTTAAGTTGGCTTCTGGGAGATCACTTGTTTCTTCAAGGTAGTGAGATTCCTTTTCTTTGGATTACCTATATTTTTTGTAGGTGGCGGCTATGTTGTCGCTTTCTCGACAATTCTTATACCAGTGTCCAATGATGCCACATCTATAGCAAGGTTCATTTCCTTCTCTTGCTCTTTTGGCAGAATCGACCATTGGTGCTTTTCCTTTAGAGTGACCTTGATTACTTGGTCCAGCAGTTGCATCTCTGTGCCATGAATTGGAAAATCCACCACGACTATTATTGCGCCCTTGTCCACGGCCACGCCCATGGCCCTGCATATGACCCTGTCCACGACCACGTCCACGTGATGAATAGCTTCCACGTGCGTGTGATTCAGTATTTTTAACTCTCCGTCCTTTGGAGTTCTTTCCACCTCTAACGCTTGCATGATTGGATTCAGGAATTTTCTTTGTCCCGACAGGTCTAGCGTTGTTATTCAAAAGAACCTCATTGTGTCTTTCAGCCACTTGCAGTAGGTTGATAAGTTTGTTGAAGGTTGTGATTCTTTTACTATCATACTCCAATCGATACTGATTCATTAGTATGATTGCTGATGTAGGGAAAGTGGAAAGTGTTTTCTGAATCATGTCGTCTTCTGTGAGTTCTTTTCCACAAAAGTTTAAACGTGCTTTGAGACGCAACATTTCTTTGTTGAAATCATTTACCTTTTTGTAATCGAGTAGGCGGATTTCATTCCACTGTACGATTAGTTCAGGAAGTAAAGAGTCATGAATATTCCCGAATCTTCCTTTCAGTGCATCCCACACTTCTTTGGGGGTTTTCAGTTGAAGGTACTCCCATCGAAGACTGGGATTGATGTGTCGTCTCAAGAACATTAAGGCATTTGCTTGTACCTTTTCTGACGGTTTGTTTTTAGGGTCAGTAAGGGGGTTGATTGTGTAGCTATAATCCTTGCCAATGAAGGTGGTTTCTACATCGGATACCCATCTGTGGTATTCAAGTCCTTCTGAATACAGGATATCAAATTCGGGGCGAGTTGGTTCAGCCATCTACATAAACAAGAGATAAGGTATTCTTATTTTATGAGGGAAAAAAAATAGGATGCACATGAAATTTCATTATCATGGCAATATAAGATTGTATTTCAAACATTTCTTTTGCTGAAAATGTTATCTTAGTATCTCAATATTCAAAAATAAATCGCAAAAACACTTTTGGATTTCCAGGTAAGGAGGGGAATCACGTGGATTACTTAAATCCCTGCAAAACTGTAGGGCTATTTACACCCGTTTTGACAAAATCTTTCAATGCAATGCGATTACTTTCGTTTATGATATACATGAATAACTTTTATGAAATGTTTGAAGTTTTAGGAAACGTTATTTTTCTTTTAAAAACGTTTGGAAAAAAACTTGTTTTAAAAGTTTTATTCAAAAACCGGTTGGATTTTGATAAGCATATCAAAATTTTAACACATCATTAGTTATCGAGTAAATTTTTTTTTTTTAAACGTTTGCAATTATCGTAGCATAATAAAAGCAATTAACAAAAAAAACATAAGATAAACAATCACAACAATTGGTAATATATGGTTTTGCCCCCCCCCCCCCCCTAAAGTGGTGTTGTCAGACAACTACTACGGTCAGTCTAAGGACATCTGGAATCTTCCACCGACCTCGCCATGTTGGTGAACTCCAAGGACACCGTCTTGATTTCTTGGAACTCCGTCTTGATTTATTGGAACTCCGTCTTCGGATGATTACATTTTTAAATAGGAAATTAACAATATCTAATCTATTTACAATTGTCCCTATCTAAAAAAAATAAAAATTACATCCCTTTGCAATTAATACATTTTAATTAACCCAAAAAAAAATATAAAATCAACCAAACAAACAACAGGTCTTTTGGGGCAAACCATATATTACTCTCATATTTAATATTTAATTTATAACAAAATTATATATAACATAATATCCATGTTAGAAATAAGATATTCACGAAACATAATTTTTTGCAATTAAAATTTAAGGTCAATTAAATGAATAGGCTACCTATAACAATGATATGCTTAAAACATTGATTAAACATATATCAAATAATTGAAAAAAAAAGGGAAAAAAAACAAATAAGGGTTATAAACAGTGGGAATAAAGGGGTTAGATTTGCCAAGTGCTTTAAAAGGAAGCACTTCATATTTTCCAGATTTATTATATCCACACTTTTGTTTCTCAAACCCTAATGCTTTTCTTTTATCGCCGCCAAAAAAATCTAGATGGAGATTGAAGGGTAAGGGATGTGTAAAAGCTTAACGCCGGCAACATGGTTGAAGTTTGTCAAAACATAAGGTCGGTTTTTTTTTGTTTTTTTTTTCAAATCTACGATGAGGCCATACACAAAGAAAAAGTACGTTGAATCTGTTTTACAACTCGAGCAGAAAGTTGAAGAAACATGAACAAAAAAAAAATGAAGGCTTCAAAATCAATTTGAAAATAGAGTTTGGGTATTTGATTTTTGAAATCATAAGAGGGTGCTCTTTTTTTAAAACATGGTAATTTGATCATAGACATATAAATTATTTGGAAAATTTGAACTATAAATCTTTGCTATAATATTAGTTTCAATAAAATTCCACTTGAAGCATATTGTTTTGCATACGAGGAGAGAAGGAAAACATAAAAGTTGGATTAGTCATGGATGTGGCAGTAAACAAAAATCAAATGTAAATCGAATTAATTAGCATGAATTTAAACAAAAGAAGGAATATTTACTTGGATTGTAGCAGCGATGGAGGAATTGATTGATGATGTTAAAAGCTCGAGAATTGATCGTTGAACTGTTTGATTGAGCGCACGTGTTGATAACGTGTTGTAGAACAATCAATATAGAGAGAATAAAATACTGTAAATTCTCATTAATCATAAACCCTTTATATAGGGATGGATTACATGTACATAACTAGATATTCTAGTTCTAATCTAACTCTGATATATTATATTTCTATCACTATCTCTATCTCTATCGTCATATCCTTTAGACGATGACACATTTATCCTATAACATATATATATATATATATATACATTTGATTAATAATAATGGAGATGAAATCGTAATTGAATATAATTTGGATTATTTCTTAAATAATAAATTAAAATATTTCAATAAGGTTATATATATTAAACGTGTGTGTATATATATATGTATATTTTTTTTGTATTGTGATGTATATCGCTGCATTGCGCGAGTACACTTCTCATATATATATATATATATATATATATATATATATATATATATGAGAAGTGTACTCGCGCAATGCAGCAAGGTATATCACGATTTTAATGTTTCATTTTATTTTTTGTTTTTTTGTCAATTTACAGTACGATTTTGGATGGTTTTGAGAAAGTGATAATGTTTTTTTTAATAAATTTGTTTAATTTAGGCTTAATAATATAATTTTTTTATATAAAAAAATTAAGTATTTTGTTAGAATTTAATGATTATCTTATATATTTTAATGAAATCTAGAAAAAATAATCAATTACATTTTTAATAATATAATTAAAACAAATTTATAGTAATAAAATATATAAATTAATAGTGATACATGGAAATGTCTGCATAAAAGGAAGGTTCTGCACATACCAAATTAGTGGGTGTTAGAAGTCTGCAGTAGTAATATGTATCTTGTGCTTTGATACATGTAAATTAAGAGATTTTTAAAATCTTGCATAAAATGATGGTACTTTGTGCCTAAAATGATGGTACTTTGCGCAATGCAACGAGATACATCATGATTTTAATGTTTCATTTTTTTTGTCAATTTAGAGTACGATTTTGGATGGTTTTAATAAAGTGATAATGGTTCTTTATAAATTTGTTTAATTTAGGCTTAATAATACAATGTTTTTTATATAAAAAAATTAAGTATTTTGTTAGAATTTAATGATTATCTAATATATTTTAATGACATCTAGAAAAAATAACCAATTACATATTTAATAATATAATTAAAATAAAATTATAGTAATGTAATATATTAATTAATAGTGATACATGGAAAGGTCTGCATAAAAGGAAGGTCATGCACATACCAAATTGGTGGGTGTTATAAGCCTGCATTAGTAATGTGTATCTTGTGCTTTTATACTTGTAAATTAAGAGATTTTTAAAATCTTGCATAAAATGATGGTACTTTGTGCCTAATAATTTGTATTTAAGAGTTTTTTATCCGTGCTTTATAATATAGTATTATTATTAATTCTATTTAACAGGTTTTGTTGTTTTACTGAAATTAGCTAGTTGTATGGATTTTTATGAAATACGCCTAATATACTTTTGAGATCTATGATTTAGGACGATCACGATAAAACTTTCAGATTTAAAAACCGACTAAGTTTTATTTATAGGACTGATTAAATATTAAATATATTGTTTTTTTATAATTTTAGAGCCCAAATAGATTTATAAGTTATATAATGCATATATTTTTGGACTTGGTAATTTACATATATTGTAATGATACTTTCAGATTCGAAAAAAAAAATAAAGTTTTTATTTTAGGGTCACTTGAGAAAAATGATAGAAATGTGTCATTTATGAATTATAGAAATATCAGATTAATACCAAACTTCATATTTATATACGTTGAAAAATCTATATACCGCAAATGTCAAAAAGATCAAAATATGATTACGAAAATTTGTATAACTCAGAAAAAAAAGGTATAGCAATAGCATGCCTATGGGTAGGTATTATCAAGTAGGTCTCAAATAAGTATTAGTATTAAAATTTGGGGTTACGTATATAAAGTTATGTTTAATAAAGATGTTCATTATATAATGTATAAACGATTACATATATATACATATTATATATGACCTTGGTACTTAAGGAAATTCAAGATAAAAAGGATTAGGTGAGAATTTATCCAAATTACCTTAGCCTCTAAGTCTTGGTTTACCGCCATCATATAGCCGACTTATTTTGTATCTATATATATGTATGCTAATCTCTTGTTAAGAAACATAAAGATATATTTAGCATGTATTGATAGAATTAAGGCGATGATTCAAGAATTGCGGTTAAGCAATGAAGGTGAGTACGTTATGAGATTTACTGGGATATATATATGTTATATAAATGTTTTTTTATGTATGATTAATATTTGAAATGATGTTTTGGCGTACTAGCTTGCATGAGATAAGATATTGTTTATAATGCATTTTATGAGAAAGACATGTATTTTACATGTGGTATATGAAATGTTTTGTGCATGTGAAAGTATGGTCATATTAAATACCCAACGGGGTATAAGAATGGAGGACGTCTTGCAAACGAACCTTAGGGGGAAGATCCTTCGCGGAACCCCAGAGATCTAGGATCATGTTGAGAGTGTTTGGCATACTTATACATATGAGATCTCGCACTAAAAGGATATGATGTTTTTATAGAAATTGTTTTATACATTAATGTTATTAAGCATAATTATGAGAAGTATACTGAATTGTTATTCTATGCATTAAAATGATATATTTTCTAAAAGATGATTTCTTCTTGAAACCATAATTGCTCACTAAGCTTAAAGCTTACGTATTCCATATATGTATATCGGGTAAGATCAAGATAAGACATGAAAGGATCGCGTGAAGAGTTATAACTCTTAAAATAGCCATTATAAATGTTAGGCTATTGTACTGTTGCAAGAACACTTCCGCAGATGTAAAGGTTATGATGTTATGGGAAAAAAACATGGGCATCACAGTTCCTCCACTCTCAATCAATGGATACGGGTCTCACATGTTAAGTCTAAATATTGTATCCAAGATTTAATATGGAAAGTCAAAGTTGTAAAAGTCAACATAGTCAAAGTCTTGTAATTGTCAAAGCTTGTATTAGTTTTACTTTGCCTTTAAGTCTTGTTTAGTTGGTAGTATAAATAGGTTTTCTCCCTTGTAATCATGAAACTTCGAAGAACCAGATTTGTGAGACTTGTGGCTAATCAAGATCTATTTTCTCTCTCTAGACTCTTTCTCTAGTTCTTGATCTTTATAGTCAAATATTGAGTAATTGCTTGATTATATTGGGATTTATTGATTAACAATTGGTATCAGAGCTGAACCAAACTTTTCATGAAAGATTTGATCATGATTTGAATTGAAATCTGTGTGTTTTTGGATCGAAAATTTGAGTGTTTCGAAAGTTTTTCAAGAAAACGAGTTTGTTACTGTTTCATACGAATTCTATGTGAAAAATCGTTTTTAGTTAAAGAATATGGATTCTTTGAGTTCGATTTATGTTTAGGATCGATTCTTGTTTGGATTATATCTTGTAAATTGATCAATTTCGATTTCAATACCTGATTTTTTGAAGTTTTCTTGAAAATGAGTTCGAACTCTGTTCGTGTTCGAATTCATGTGATTTGATGTTTTAATCGAAAATTGGTTGTATTTGTGTGTTTAGAACTGTTTTTCGATGATGCTGATAAGTTCTTGAGATCAAATGTGCAGGTTTCAATCGATCTGAGAAAGAATCTGTCAAGAACACGCTTTGCGCAACTTTCATACAGTTTGCGCAAGATTCATCGAAGGTTTGCGCAAGATCATCTGATTTGCGTAAGATTCATCAAGACCAATACGCAAAGCTTACTTTGCGTATCACTCAGGATCTGAGAAACTCATTTTACGCATCAAGACCAATACGCAAAGCTTACTTTGCGTATCACACGGGGTCCGAGAAACTTACTTTTGCACATCCTTCAGCAACGAAAACCTTCCTTTGCGCATCAAGGCTGATCCGAAAAACCTTCCTTTGCGCATCAAGGCTGATCCGAAAACCTTCATTTGCGCATCAAGGCTGACACGCAAACCATTCTTTGCGCATCTAGTTGGATCCGAAAACCTACTTTGCGCATCTCGTAGCTTACGCAAATCTCAATCTTGCGCAAACAGTGTCATTTCCATACTTTGTCAAAATTTTCAAAACTGTAAAATCTGTGGAGGGGGACATTGTTCTGATTGTGATCAAATATTTTCTGATTTACAGTTTGGGAACGATCATTTGTTTTATCAAGCTGATTACTCTTTCAAAATGTCAATTTTGTATAAATCTGAGATATCTGTTATTGAAGCTGAACGAAATGATCTGAAAATAAAAAATTCAGAATATCTCAGAAGGATTCAGGAGTTGCAACTTAAATTGTTCAATTGTGTTAAAACTCCTGAATGTATACAGTGTACTAATAATCTTTCTAAATTTTCAGATATCATCTATGAGAAGGAAAAAGAGATAAAAGAGAAAGAAAGAGAAATTATAACTCTACAAAGCCAACTGAAGCCAACTGAATAGAAATCACCTGAGCTACAAGCAGAATTAGTTGATCTTCAAAACAAGTTGAAGGCTTTCAAAGAGAAGATGAAGGGATTGGAATCTGAGAATGTTGAACTTAAAAAGAATATATCTGGCTTGGATCAACAGCTTGCCGAAAATAAAGCTGATTTTGAAAAAGAAAAGAAAAGTTTTTCAAAGAAATTCTCAGATTTCTCAAAGAAGTGTTATGAAGAAAAGAAGTTAGTGGAGCTTAAATGCTTAAAACTTTCTCAACAAATCTCTGATTTTGAGAAAGTATTGATTTTGGAAAGAGAGAAGTTTGAGAAAGAAAAGAAGGCCATAGAACAGAAGAGTGTGGGATTCTTTAAAGAATTATCCGGCCAGAGAAATGATTCAGAAAAAGGATTTGAAGAAGAAAGATCCATCTTTGAGTCTGAAATCAAAAGTCTAACTTCCAAGTTGTCTGAATTGTCTGCTTCTGCGCTGAAAGAGCAAAGGACGAAGTCTGAGTTCTCAAAGAAGATTAACCAACTTGTGAAAGAAAGAGACATCTTTGCATCAAAGATCAAAGAACTTGAAAAGTCTGCCTCAAGTTCAAATCAGAAATCTGTCTCTTCACAAAGGTCAGTTAAATCCTTTAATCAGATTCGTCGATCTAACATCTTCTTTGATGAATATATAGATGGTTCAGATACATCTTCAAGAAGAAAAAGCTACAAGAAAGAGAAACTGGTCTGGATGAAGAAATCTGTCAAAGATGACAAGTCAGATGAGCTGAAAAGAAACACATCATGTGTACATGTTCACAAAGCAAAGAAGAACAAGGAGCATAAAGGTAAACCTGGCCTCAAATACTCAAAAGATCAATTACTCAGGTTTTCAGGTAATAAATTTTATTGTTCTTACTGTTGTACACATGATCATATCCACAAGACCAATGATCATTTCTGGTATGGTTCTTATTCCATAACCCCCACACGAACTGCAACTAACATTTCTGGACCCAAATACCAGTGGGTACCAAAGAAGAAAATTGATTCTGTGTTGCAGGCACCACACGTCAAGAGGGAGTAAGAAAGATTATGGCTCTTGAATAACACAGTTCAAGACCCGCATCTCAATGTCAAGAATATGGCTTCTAAGTATATCAGCTTAGGACCCGTACTTCAAAAGATTAAAGCCCTATACTCCCGTGATATCATAAGAGATCGTATTCCAACACTCAAATGAGGACATCAACCTTCAAGGGGGAGTACACTCTTTCTGCAATAGAGAGATATGATAGACTACATTCCAAAAGGAATTGTGGATCTCTATCCTAGACTTTTCATTGTTAGATTTTCCTGATATGACGGACCGCATTCCAGAAGGAGTTGTGGATCTCTATCTTGTTTTAATTGATATATCTACTAATGCATAAATTATAGGGGGAGTACAGGTGATGGCTTCTAATCACATGACAGATCAGGACCCGTTTTTCAATGTTCAAAGAAGGATATTATGCTAATATCCAGGGGGAGCTTAAAAGATTTAAATCATTCTTTCATGATTTGAAGGGGAGCTGAAAAGGTAAATATCTTCTTATCCTAGATCTCGGATTGTTTGAAAGAAGAACAACTTTCGAACATGAAAAACGCTTTTTTAAATGTTCAAACCACTTCTCTATTCTCAAACGATTTCATGGATATAGAAGTGTGCTTTTAAATGTTTTTCAAATATTGAGCCTTAATGTTTAACTGACCGTGTGTTTCCAAAGATCAATACTTGTGTATTATCTTGTCCATATACTGTCAAGTATTCACACACACCGGTTCAGTATTTCATTTGAATTTGTTATTACCATGTCTCATATCGAACATATTTTTCCGATGGTAATACCCCCGTTTGAATTTCAAAGTTGTTAAGCATCAATCATCTTTTTCATATTTGTGCTTTTATTGCTAAATTGTTTATATTTGTTCATATAAACAAAATATCCAGTTCTTTGATACCCTAGCTATTTCATTTGATCTGATTTTAATCATTGTCAGATTCTCAAAACATTTCTATTCTTTCTTGATTATTCATTCATATATTTGTTTTGAGAAATCTTCAACTATCAAATGCTCAAATTTCATTCATATTTTTAAATGAGCATACATACACTGATATATGATTTCTTGTGCTTTTCATTTCAAGAAAATCATTAACCAACATGTAATTTTAGGAACATGGGATTCAGTGTGAATGCTTAATAGATCTTCCATGGATTCACGATAACCAGTGTTTCCTACCCCGGAAGAAATCCTTTGAGTGATTGAGGGGAGAGGGGTCTAAAAGAATTGAGTGTGGGAGTGATTTGAGGTAAAATGGAAATGAGAGATTGGTTAGATGTGAGCTTATATGTTTAAAAGAAAGAGGGTGTAAGATCAGAGTTAAAAGAATATCAGAACTCTGCACCAAACATCTTTCTGAGCTGGGCAGCCACATTACTGATTGGTTCACATTTCTTTGGTGACCATCATTGAAATAGGCAAATAGCCCATGTCATCTCTTGCATACAACCCCACTAGCTACTCATTCTTTTCTTAAAAAGAGAATGTTTCACATTTTCTGGAGAAACAACACATAATCTATTGGTTCTTCTCTTGGAAGATACTGATATTGAAAAAGAAGGAAAGTTGCCCCACCTTCGACCCTTTCTCATGCACATTGAGTCCATGTACAATCATTGTTGTCTCAGTGATTTAGGTAACACCGGGATTTTTTGGTTCGGAGCACTTTTGAGCGATATATATATATATATAAAAAGAATCATATCTCACTCATCTTAGCCCCGATTTAAGTTATTCAAGTTCCTATGGATATTTAAAGTACAAAGCTAGAATCTTCGTGTTTTGAGTTTTTATAAATTCGAGTCACATAAGGTCTAAAATTGATGTCGAAGTTGGAGAAACACTGGTTCTGGTGGAAGCAAGAATAAAAGAATTATAGAAGCTAAAACAACAAGAAGATGATGCGTAGCAGATTGGCAAACGCATCCATCCACCAAGTATAAGTTGTCTCCTGTTCGAATCTTGGGGACACCCTTTTCAATTTTCTCTTTTTATTAACATAATCAGCTTGGCCCATTGATTAACTAGGCCCAGCGTGGAAAGCCCTGGCCCAGCTTCAGCCTCTCAATCCATGTCAATTTGTAGGGCAACATCAAGTTATTAGGGATAGAAGTTTTCTTTTTGTGTCATTTTTTAGAAGTATATTTTTTCTTTTTCTTCCTTCCTTCTCTAGACATTACATACGTGTGTATATATATATATATATATATATATATATATATATATTTGAAGGATATTTTGCAACTCTTAAAAAGATTGCAACCCTTGCAACCCACATCTTAACCGTTGGATTTATGATCGACGGTTATTTTATTTTTATTGGAACCCGTTGGACCCCATATCTATTGTAACCGCCGATCATGAATCCGACGGTTAAGATGTGGGTTGCAAGGTTTGCAACCTTTTTAACCCTATATATATATATATATTACAATGTATATAATTTGGAGTTTTTTTTAAAGAAGAGTGAAGGAATTAAAGTTCTTGATGACTTGTGATTCTAGAGGTTGAAAGGTATGAACTTCCTAACCCTTAATCTTAGATTTATGTAATTTTGGGTGCAAACTTAAGGTTCTTGGGATATTATGATATTGATGTTTATTAAAGCTCTTTGTTGGAAGTAAACCCTTTTATAATAAATATTGAGTTTGTTTAGTATTTTGGAAATTAAATTAATTGAGGAATATACTTATGTTGATAAGTTTATGTGGGGTTTAAGTGTTTCAAATATGAAAGTTTAAGTTTATAGCTTTTAAATGGTTTTAAATAGATTATAGTTGATATGGTTGATTTTAGATGCTGTCTAGATCTTGTAAAAATGGTAATAAATCGCTCGTAGATCGGTTCGAGACGTGTAATATGTCATTGGAACCGTTGAGAGGTCCTTAACAAACTGTATGTTTTGAGGAAGTGTTGATTTGGAGTGTAAGTATGCCAAAAATCGGGTTTTTTGGGACAGCATGGTTTCATGACGGGATTAAGTAAACCGACTTCAAATATTTATATAAATTTGGTTTTTAATCCGTTGGGGGTGATTCTTGATGAGTTGGAAAGGTCATAGGGTTGTTTAAATATTTTGTTTAGAGTCATTTCATTGATTTGGTAATTATACATGGTTTATCTAGGTAGCGAGAAGTTTGTGCAAGTTGGATAAAAACTAGGTTTAACGTAACCTAGCAAGGTGAGTTCAAGTTGATTTGTGAAAACGGTGTACATGCCAAAATGTTTATTTTAAAATGTTTGTGTTTTACCTCAAATTGTTAACTGCTGATAAGTTTTAGTTATTTTGAAATTTAGTTTTATAAGCATGACGAGACACCCATTTTGGGATCTTTGGATATTTTGGTAAATAAATCATGTTGAAATGTTTATTTGATTACTTTACATATATAATTGGAGTTTAATTGACGTAAGTGTCATTTTGTGTATTTGATCTTATAAACCTTTTCAGAAAATGCATATTATTGTGTTATGAGTCATTTTGAAAACATAAGGGTATGAGTTCATTTGGGAAAATGGTTTGTCTCAACCAACGATGAGATTTTATTTATTTATACGTTTGGTCGTGTTTGCATATTAGATGGTCAAACGGGTTCCAATATTTATATCGGTTTTTATTTGGGTATTTACGTAAAGTGTTGGGCCTTTGGCTCGGTTTTGACTAAATGAGTCGTGTGGACATTGTCCGGATTTATAACCGTCATGGTTTTGAGTATGATGACGCTTAATTTGTGTCATTGGTGAGTTACATGCTTTGGGTGCTTTGGTCATTCTTTTGGAGTCATGTAATGCTAGACAGTGTCGTAATGGATCCATAGGCACGTAAGTCTGTCGGTTATGTAAGGCCTGAGGTTTTGGGTTACTTTTAGTGACCGCTCGGGTTTGCTAGCGAGTGGACAACGAGTGGCACGAGCTGCGGAGGGGGAAACTCGTCTAGATTGGATAGGCACCCACGTCTGTAAGTCCTTGAGGTGGAACTCGACGGAGTATGGCCAAAGGCATTAAACGGTCCGAGGATTGTGATGTCGGTGGTGGCATGGGAACTAGGATGTCAGGATGTGTGGTGAAATCCAATAACATCGCGGGTGGCCCCATTCACGTGTTCTCGCCACCCAAGATGGAAACGTTTAGATGACATGCAAGTATGTCGCGTGAACGACCTACTTGCGTGTTACTCTATTCTCAGTGTATACGAATCTCTTCATCGTTGATTCGTAGTATTTTTAAAGGGTAATGTTGTATTTGACCAAATTGGGCTTTTAAGTGGTCGACGGTAAATGATGGCTTTAATATGGGGTTCTTCCCAAGTATATTAAAGTTTGAATGGTATGTGTCGTTTCCACGTGTCGGTATTTATTTTAGTCCATTTCATGGTCGTGTGAGTTTTGGGTCTAATGCCGTGTTTATGGCAACATTTAATTGTGTAAATTTTCATCTACAATTTATGGATTGGGTATCATGTTCCACCCGTGTTAGGTATTTCTAGTTATAACGTGTTATCCACATTTCATAAAATTGAGGGTCTAGCCTTTTAAATAGTTTGGTCTGGTTAACAATTAACTCGGTGTCTCTTTCGTACAAAATGCATAGTTATTGATAAACGAGTCGTTTTCATAAGTGATGCATATCATTTTGAAAGATTATGATTTTATTCGCATTCTTCCTTTCTAAATGATTAAATTATATGTGCTGAAAACTCTTGAACTCACTAGGCGTTAAGCCTAACCCTTTTTATTTGTCGGCATGTGCATCAGGTTCCCGTTGGGAGTTGGGTTCTAGCAGTTCTATGAAGCGTAGAGCCTTAGCTAGACACTAAAGTAAGTAATTGGTGAAGTCTTCCGCAAGTTGGGGATAGTGACTATTTTTGGGTTTTAGTAGCACCCGTCCTTTTATAGTTTGTATGTAAAGATTGAATGTTTGTGTATTGAAGTTGAATCTAATTTGTGGTTGTAGATGATTCAATTATTGATGTATTTAGAAAATTTTAAATAAGTTGCTATTTCCAGGTTTTAGGGTGTTACAATTTACATACTTCGAGCCTTATGAAACACAATCATTGTGTTAATTCTTTCAAACACAAGCACGAGCACACAGAAAATTTGTTTTTCTGTCAGAACATTCATAGATAAACCTTGTGTTTTTCAATGATTGAATGGAAGTCCTGGGGAGTCAACATCAAACCAACTCCTTATATTGTACATTTGTTGTACACAGTGACTCCGTGTTACTGACAGGCACTTCTAACTGTTTCATTTGTTGATTCAGGGTTACCATGTTCAATATGTCTGAATTTGAAAAGATTCGGATATATATCTTTCATGAATTGACGGCTCTCAGATCAAAGCGCGCAAATTGTCAAATGGGAGATTGTTTTTTAATACAAAGGGGATATCAAAGTCTGTGCCGAAATTGATGAAGTTTTGATGATCATGGTGCTCATATCATCAAAAAGGGGGAGAATTATACAAAGTTCAATTTCAAGTTCAATTTCAAAATGCTTCCGTTGATTTAAAGTTCAAGTCTGATAAAGAAATTCAAAGCCAAAAGATTCTGAAGGAAGAATGTTCAAAGTTTAATCAACATGGTTTGTGAAAGTTTGTTTCTTCCAAAGATGATTCAGAGATCAAAGAGATGAAGATACAGAATCAAGTTGTTTTCAAAGAATTTTCAGAAGTTTCATTGTTTGTTTCAGAGTTGTTAAAGTGTTTCAGAAGTTTCAAGAAATATGTTTCCTGTTCAAGACTTGTTGACTTTTAAAGCTTCAAAAAGAGAAAAAGACTTACCAAGATTCTTCAAGAGCTGAAAGATTAAAGATTGTGAAAGCTTCAAAGTGACAAAAGCTGAAGAATCAAGAGCTGAAGATCTGTATCAAATTTTTATTAAATCTTGAATACAAAGGGGGAGATTGTTAAGTCTAAATATTGTATCTAAGATTTAATATGGAAAGTCAAAGTTGTAAAAGTCAACATAGTCAAAGTCTTGTAATTGTCAAAGCTTGTATTAGTTTTACTTTGCCTTTAAGTCTTGTTTAGTTGGTAGTATAAATAGGTTTTCTCCCTTGTAATCATGAAACTTCGAAGAACCAGATTTGTGAGACTTGTGGCTAATCAAGATCTACTTTCTCTCTTTAGACTCTTTCTCTAGTTCTTGATCTTTATAGTCAAATATTGAGTAATTGCTTGATTATATTGGGATTTATTGATTAACATCACCCATTGTCGGCCAACAGTATTTTGGATATTTAATTGTCCATGTTTTAACATTTGGATTTCATTCCATTTTATGGTTGCGTGAGTATTGAATTTTAGTTCCATGTTTTCGGTGACATATTATATTTATATGGATTGTTTTTCATGATTTATGAGTTGAGTATTATTCCCCACCCGTGTTTCGGGATATAAAGTTTTATCCGCGTTTTTATAATTGGGAGTCCGTGTTCTATCCACGGTTGAGTGAGTTTTGGGCTGCATCATTTTATAAAGAATGTTTTGTATTGGGACGTTCGTCCTTAAAAATGCATGTTATTGGAAAACGAGTCGTTTTAATATTTAAGTTAAATCATTTTGAAAGATCATGATTTAAATTGCATTCTTTCCTTTTAACGATATATTTATTCATGTGAAAACTCTTGAACTCACTAGGTGTTAGCCTAATCTTTTTTATTTGTCGGCATGTGCATCAGGTCCCAGCTAGGTATGGTACTAACGACACTGTGAAGAGATGATAAATAGATTTATGCTTGAGGATGAGTAGTTTGGTGAAGTCTTCCCCCGTTATCTTGGGTATAGAAATTTGTATTTGGGTTTAGTAACACCCGACCTTTAATTAGTCTATGTTTAAGACTTTAATTGTTTTTGTTGATGGTTAAATCTAGAACAGTATTTCAAGAATGGACACGTCGTAAGATATTTTATCTTTCTTTGAGGCATTATTGAAAATTTTAAATTAGTTGTTATTTCCAAATTTGAGGGTGTTATAAAAATAAAACACATATATACAGATATAGTAGACAAATAGTAACTTACTTTGTTCAAAGTTTCTCACACCCTTAGACATGCTAAGATCATGTTTGCCCCTTTATGTGGAGGAGGAAAATGAAGAAAGTTAACCAACTTTTTTGAAACTTCCTAGCAAGATCCACAAAATGAGTAGTAAGCACCATGTTTTTAATATCATTTTTTTGTGTCTTTGACCTTCACACATCCATAGTCAAACTTACTCATTCCACTTTCTTGAACAAATCTTTTTGTTTCTTCTTCTCAAACTCATAGACTTTGAGATAGTTTGCTTTAATAGTAACTCGAGATACATGGTTCAATTATTGTATTCCCCTTTTCACTCATCAATTTAAGGCCTTCTTCAACAATACTAAAAGCAAGCTCATGCATAATGATCCAGTGTTATCCCATCTCACATCTTTAACATGTCGAGTTTACCATTATACAAAGCACTAAAAAATCCAGATAGATTTGTACCCATGCTTGAACCAAATGGAAAAAGTTTAATCAATGATCTCCCATCCCTTAATTGTGAATAAAAAACACTTCTCTTTCCGGGTAGGGCTTCTTTCCCCATCATTGCTTCTTCCTGGTTAGCTATATATGTAAATATGTATTGTTTAGGGATATTTTCTTCCTTCCCTATTCTTTAAGTTCGGTTTATATTGTATATTGTTTCCCTTCCATTACAAACTTTCAGTAAATCAATTACAGTTAAACAAGTTCTCTTTAATGGCTAACTTCAGTTCTCATCTCTAACATGGTATCATATCACGTAATCCATAAATCTTCTTGTACACCAAGCCATCTTCAAAATAGAAATTCGTAAAGTAGAAAATAGAAAATCGTTATAAACACCAAACCACATCGTAGTTACTCAATAAAAACTTTTGGAAACATTTTTGCTCCAAAATAAAAAAAACGAGTAATCTACAAATTTGGTCCCTTTGGTTTGTCAAAAATAAACTTTTCGTTCCGTCAGTTTTAAAATTACAAGATGGACATCGTGGTTTTACCAAAACGTTAAAATTTGGTCTCTCCTTTTAACGACCTTTAAAAAGAAACTATTTGTTATGAGAGACATTTTCGTCCTTTTATAGAGTTTTATCTTTTACCAAATCAAAAACCATAAAAACCAAAATCATAAAATTAATTTTGATTAGATAAAAGACAAAAAAAAAAGTAAACTCCAATTTTGGTCACTAAGGTATATTGATTTTTTTGAAAGAGGGACATGTGGTTTCATAGTTCAAGTTTTGGTCCTCATGGTTTGGATTTTGCTTTGAAAGAGGTCCCTGGACACTAACTCCGTTAAAAACCTCCGTTAGAGCCAAGGGCATTTTTATCCAACCATGTTTTAGTACCCCTTTTGTAAATCTCTTTTAATTTTTCTTTATATTTGTAAAAATTTCAAACCATAGGGACCAAATAGATAATTAACTCTCAACTTCCTCACAGATACACTCCGGTGAACCCTAACAACACCACCATCCACCTTCCCACATTCACAGGGACGATATACCACTGCTAGTGCTACATAACCACCACCACACTCCTCACCAAACTCGATCCCCTCCCTCGTTGCTCCCTCCTCTTCCTCTCCACCGCCTCACCACAACCCAGACTACCATCACCGACCGCATCTTCATGGACTTTAGCATCTGCCCTAGCTACTTCCAAAACCGAACCCTAGGATCCAACCTCGCCATATGCCCCAATTCCCAACCCGTCTGCCGAATCGAGTATGCATACATACATACATTCATACATACATATTGAGTATGCAACTCCAGGTGATCAGTAAGCATAATTTGGGAATTTTTATGTAACCCCCTAAAAATAGGGATAACAAAAATCTGAAAATCGGACATGCGGTATTTAAAATTGCCATAGCAAGAGCCTTCCAAAATGGGGAAAATACACAAACCTGTTTAAATATAATCGTAATTCAAACGGATAATAAATAGTAAACAACCATTCTAATTTCGACAACTAGAAACTAGATCACAAACGAAGTATCATTTATAAACCCAATTAAGTCTTCTATAAATAATAAGTCCAAACGCAATCATCCCCAAGCTCTTACCCAAGCACTATGCCATCTTAGAACCGGTGCCGCTAGAACCTGAGATACACATCGACACCAAACAAGTGTTAGGCCAAAAAGCCTAGTGAGTTGAACAAGAAATGGCATAATAGAACATATACCATTCTTATCAGCAGTTAACCAATTTTCAACATGTATGGAGTCAATGAGGGATACCCATAACACCAATCGATTCCACCCGAAGAGACAATGTACCTTAATGCCAACTACTAAGAGTGACATCAAAAGGCTCGGCACACCCGGGGACTACTGCTGTGAAAATTCCCCGACGGCGGAGGTCTAAGCACATACCAACACGGTGGCACCCACTACATCCTCCTAGTGTCTATCGACTTGGTTCGTCCAACATAAATTATATAGGAGGTATTTTGGTATATTTCAACCATGTATAATATAATACCAACCATGGGTACGATATCACCATCCTAATAATATGAGCCTAACATAGGACTTAAATATCCACATAACCATGATGTAGATACAATATCACCAAGAGAGTATTCCAAATGGAAATCAACAATATACCAAACATGTATTTATTAAACATGTCAAAATACCCATTGTGGGTACACATCATGGAAATCTCAAATAATCACACATTAATAGGTAGATCATGGAATGATACTTATACAACATATTTCTCACATAATCTCATGGAAATGCCATCAAATACTTGAACCCGTAAAGATGAACATTTTGAGCAAATATGTGATAATGACAACAATTAAGCAAATATGATGTGTATCCAGTTTTAAAAAAAGTTTAGTAAACTCACAATCTAGGTTTTGAACCAAAACCTAGAAAATATGGAACCTTAGATTTGAGAAGATGAAGCTTGGAGAAGATGAAGATCTTGAAGGATGCTTCAAGGAAATCACTTGGATGAACCTTCAATGATGATTTAATGCTCTTATCAACCCAAAATCTAGAAAATATAAGGTAGGAGATGAAAACCCCAAAAATCAAGCTTTTGATACTTGAAGAAAATGAAGATGGTGGTGAAGCTTCCAAACCGAAACCTTGGATGATGCTCTTAACTTTAGCAATAAATGGTGGAGGATTGGTGGTTGGAGGAACCCTAGATGAAGTAAATGAAGAGGGAGGGTTTGGGAGATAATACTTGAAGATAGAAGATGAGAAGTGATTGAGATTTAGGGAAAATTTTCATTTAACCCGTAACTGGGCTTCTGCCCCTCACGCATGACCCGTGCGTTTTTTGTGAAGGAGGGCGCACGACCCAGAAACCAACATCTTCCTTCTTCTTATTTAGCCAACGAAATTTTGGGGTGTTACATTTTATGACCCATCATTAGAATTACAATCAATCTTTCCCATAATTAACCATCTTCTTGGAAACTTAACGAATTCATTTCTCTAATCTTTGAATCCCTATATCATATTTGGAAAACTACGGTTACATGGCAAAAATTCGAAGAGTATGGCCTTCGTCCAGAATCTGATTGCAAACTGGGGAGTGTGAGAAAGAAACCATTAAAGAACCTTGGTGAAGCAAGAAAAGATGAAATGGATCAGGTCGGGTTGGATGAAGGGTGGTGTTGTTGGTGATCTGTCATGATTGGTGATTGTTTTGTAATAGCTCTGGATCTGTTTCTTAACATCACTGATTGATTAGTTATGAGAATTTCAAAAGTATTTAGAGATTGAATTTTCAAGAATTATGAGATGGGAAATTTTGGGGTTTTTTTTTCAAGAGAAACAAGAAGTGATTTGAATTAAAACCCAAGTGTTTGTGACGAAATTGAAGTTAGATTTTATGAGATTTAATCTTCCCATTTAAGAAAAAAATAATGGTTAGTCGGCGATGGAGTTTTGGTCAGCCATGGGTGGAGGGGTAGGGTGGGGTGAACCATCATCGTATTTGTGGTGATATCGATGAACAAACATGGGGTGGGGGAGAGTTTGGCCGGCGATGAATCTTGGCCCTGTGATTGTGTGTGTGTGTATATATATATATATTAGAGTTAATTACAAGTTGGTCCCTAATAGTTTGATGTTTTCATAAAATTAAGAAAAACGAAAAAAGAATGCAAAAAGGGAACAAAAACATGGTTGGACGAAAATGCCCCTGGCCCTAACGGAGATTTTTAACGGAGTTAGTGTCCAGTGATCTCTTTCAAAACAAAATCCAAACCATGAAGACCAAAACCTGAATTATGAAACTACAAGTCCCTCTTTCAAAGAAATCAACAAACCTCAAGGACCAGAATTAGAGTTTACTAAAAAAAAAAAAAACAATATGAACCACAAATTTGTAATTTACTCTAAAAATTCGAAAAAAAAATTGTTTTATTCTAGTTCAATTTACGTTTTGCTATTGGTTTGAGTTTCTCGGTGCTGTTAATATTTCATTTTTTATTATATTTTGCACGATGCCAATATTTTATACAATATATTTTTATCCCGCTCACATACAATAAACATATATAAGTTAATATTTGATGTTTCAATTAAATATAAAGTAAAACAATTATTTAATTATTATATTGTACTAGAAGCGTACTCGCGCAATACAGCGAGATACATCACGATTTTAATGTTTCATTTTATTTTTTGTTTTTTTGTCTATTTACAGTACGATTTTGAATTGTTTTGAGAGAGTGATAATGTTTTTTTTATAAATTTGTTTAATTTAGGCTTAATAATATAACGTTTTTATATAAAAAAAATATTTTGTTATAATTCAATGATTATCTTATATATTTTAATGACATCTAGAAAAAATAAACAATTATATATTTAATAATATAATTAAAACAAATTTATAGTAATATAATATATTAATTAATAGTGATACATGGAAAAATCTGCATAAAAGGAAGACTCTGCACATACCAAATTGGTGGGTGTTAGAAGACTGCAGTAGTAATATGTATTTTGTGTTTTGATACTTGTAAACTAAAAGATTTTTAAAATCTTGCATAAAATAATGGTACCTTGTACCTAATAAATTGTATTTAAGAGTTTTTTATCCCTGTTTTATAATATAGTATAGATAATGTTTTTTTATATAAAAAAATTAAGTATTTTGTTATAATTTAATGATTATCTTATATATTTTAATGACATCTAGAAAAAATAATCAATTACATATTTAATAATATAATTAAAAAAAATTATAGTAATATAATATATTAATTAATAATGATCCATGGAAATGTCTGTATAAAAGGAATGTTCTACACATACCAAATTTGTGGATGTTAGAAGCATGCAGTAGTAATATGTATCTTGTGATTTAATACTTGTAAATTAAGAGATTTTTAAAATCTTGCATAAAATGATAGTACCTTGTGCCTAATAATTTGTATTTAAGAGTTTTTTATCCGTACTTTATAGTATAGTATAGATGATTGGATACCACCCCAATTTATTCGAGAGAAAAAAAAAAGAAGGCAAAATTTGTGCATTTTTACCTCAGCAATTTTAAAAAACCACATCAATCAACATTACAAAAATGGTTACGAATCATGAGTTATAACTTTTAAAAATTTATTACAAAAATTGTTACGAAACTTTATACATGTTTACAAACCGGTAAAATTTGGATGTCTATATCATAATAACCCGAGTTCACCAACTTATCTATTTACAATAATCTCGTAAACATATTTTAGTGACAATAACTCTTGACCTGTAACTTAGATCAAGACAAAAAAAATTCATAATGTGCGAGCCGGTATATAACTCGGGATGCTAAACCACCTTTCAAGTTCACAAAAGTTTTTACTTATAATGTCGAGTAAGCAATGTCATTAGGCGGGTTGCAGGCTCGAACAAGGAGAAAAAGCTTAGACGCAAACGTTTAAACGAGCTCGGCCCTTCTACGTTCGGTGGCATTGATTCATCTTCATAATCCTCCATACTCTTTCGTTTTCCACACTTATCCTTCTTGTATAACAGAGATCCTTCACTCGTAATAGTCTCCTGATAAAACAAAGTAACTTCCATGGGCAACAAACATTGTGCACAAGAACAAGACAATACAAATTCTTTTTATTACTGTGGTGTCTGACCGATTTACACGCACTTCAATTAATTACATAGCGCACAGAACCTCTCGTGGTCCCGAGACATAAGTTAGTGACCAACTGACAATAAAATCGGGGGTTGTATAACGTTAAATATGTTTAAATGTCCTAAGATATTGTTTTATAGGACTTGAGTTTATAAGATCTTAACAATTGTGCGTCATATGTAAAACAGTAAGTTTCTAAAACTTTTTTGAGTGTTTTAACAGCCATTTTAGAACCCTATTACTTTTTTATGACATTATTTGAAAGGAAAAAACGGCTTATAAAAAAAGTGTCATATAAAAGAGGTGTTTGTAGGATAGTAAAAATTGTTATATAAAAAAACTAATACGACAATTTAATTTGTTTTAATAATTTCCTAAAAGATTTGTAAAGACGTCCAAAAATGTCCTATAAACTTATAGCCCTTTTATAT
The DNA here is from genome assembly GCA_954870635.1 of Arctium minus. NCBI lineage: Eukaryota > Viridiplantae > Streptophyta > Magnoliopsida > Asterales > Asteraceae > Arctium > Arctium minus. The sequence goes on along the minus strand of OX941087.1, from coordinate 35,792,534 downwards.
AAGATGCATCCCGTCCTGATTTTGTTGTAGTGTGACTTGCCCTAGGGTTGAAAATAGAAACTTACAGTTTTTGCTCCTGTGATCCCGTATAAGTTATGTTTCCCAGGACCATCATCGGTTTCCCGACGGATAATCGCTCTCGCCATTTCACGAACCAAATGATGCATTACGATCTTGTTGTCTTTATCAACGGTTACAAGAGATCGATCCAAAAGATTCTGCATACCAATCTTGGAATAGAAATCGTTTTCTTCCAGCATTTTCACAGCATCATCCAAGTCTTTTCCGACATAAGACCAAGCAATCATGAGAAACAACCGCTTATCGTGATCATCATGTAACGATTTGTAACTCACCTCTAACGTTCTTCGAATCCGTTCATCCGGGATCGATTCCAGTTTTTCTAAAGCAGATACCCAAAACTCCGAGTTTCTGCCATAAAGAGAAGAACCCATGATCTGAAGACCTAAAGGGAGTCCTTCACAGTGTTGTACGACTCTATTTGAATGTTCCTGATACCCTTCTATCGGGTAATCTTTAGAAAATGCATGCCAGCAGAATAGCCTAAGAGATTCTTCATAATCCAGTTGTTTAATCCTAAAAGATTTATGGTTTTCGTGACTTAAAAGTCGTTCACGAGATGTAGTTATGATGATTTTACTTCTGTTAACAAGCGAATCTCCAAAACCTATCAAAGTATCGATCTGTTCAATCTGATCCACATCATCAAGAACGACTAGAATTCTTTTTCTGCAAATAGCATCCTTAATTTTGATTATACCCTCATCGGTGCTGTATACTTTCTGTTTTTTTCCCTTTGAAATGTCCGAAAGGAGTTGATTTTGTAACCGAATTAAACCATTTGGTTGTTCCGAAGCTTCTCTTACATTTGCAAGAAAGCTGCTAGCTTCAAAATCAGCGAAATTGAAGTTGTAAGCGACTTTGGCGATGGTCGTTTTTCCGATCCCTCGCATCCCAATAATCACTCCTATCCCTACATCTGCGCGATCCTTTAACCACGAGTCAATGTCTTTGACTCGAGATTCAATGGCAACTGTGTATGGAGCAACAGCCAAGACCGTTCGTTTCAACATGATCCCTATCTCTTTTACGATTGTTTGGATGAATACTGCTTCATGCCTACAAATTGAAACACACCCATGTAACCAAGATAGGCTAAATATGAAATTATGTTGGGTTTTTTCTATTTTCTTCAGTAAGTTAAAGGATTTATTTGTTCGAAAAAAATGTCCAGAACTCCAGATGAAGAGTTCTTTCCAGTCCCATATACTTCACATTCAAATACAAATTGCATTGCTCTGATTGAATATCAAGAATGTTTTTCAAGATTGCAATCTTGAGTAGAAGCTTTAGTTTGACGATCATAAACTTACTTCGTTCTTTTTCTAACTTATTGAAAAAGCCCTGTTTCGTAAACCATAAGTTAGCTTATAACCTAGTATTTTTAAATGCTACTTCAGATGGTTTTTCAATGAGCTTTTTATCACTGTTTTCCAATTAAGCCCCAAATAATTCTGTCATTTCAGGTCATTTTACATTCTTATCTGGCACATCAACTAGATTTGTTCGATCATGATTAGGTTATCAGACAACAACTGGCAGACCAAAATCTGCATACATGCCACCATGGTGATTTGTTTTCAAGAAAACAGAGGTGTAGGAGTTTAAACCATTTAGACATGAGAAGAAGCCATCCATCCAGACTACAATCAATCTACAATGTTGACATGTTGGTGTTTTGCTGCTTTAGGTAAATATCCCAAACTACCAATTTTGGATTAAAATCTTCACTTTTTTAACCTAGTTTCAACCAAAATAGCCAAGATTTCGTAAATGTGTATTTTAACAACTTGATGAAATGTACTTTTTATGAATAAAATTTCAAACCAATAAGTAGATTTCGCAGGCGAGCAAGCCTCCACACCAATTTCCCAACCCGATCCCACCAGTATCATATTTAATTTAGAAAATGTACATTTCACGAGCTGCAAAATGACAACTTTTGAAGTCTTGGCTATTTTATACCAAAACTCGTGTTTAAATGTTCAATAACTTTTTACATTAAATCACCAGTGAACTTCTTCCCTGATCCAAATTGGATATGGTTTCTTTGGACATCTTAACATACTTAAGGGCCGTTTACTGAATACTTTACCGGGTCACTTGCTTTACTATGTGTGTATGACAAGGACCGAAAATGTTACCCGTTAAGAGGCATAAAAACAAGTGAGGTTCTCACACGGTAAGTAAGAGAAAAGACTCTTGCCCAATTAGTGCTTACAGAGGCTTACAAAGAATCAATTTCGATGGTAGAAAATGTTATACGACAAGGTAAGTGAAGGTAATTGACTATTGGCTGTAAACATTCTGTAAATCAAGAAAAGGAAGGGGAAGCACAAATGGTTTTAGCAGAATTTTGGCCATTAACCAGTTTTCTAATGGTAGCAATTATCAAACGATTAACAAGAAGATAAAGACTAAACTCCAAATGGTTATATACATTATAGTAAGAAGTTTACCCATTAGATTCATCTTCCAACACTTTCCCTGTTAATTTGGAAACTTCCTTCAAGGCTTCCCTCCATTCATCAATCTTATCCTTCGACTGCTCACCGCTTTCCTCGTACTTATCAAACGCTTCTTTAAACCTCCCCTTCTGATTTCCGACCTCCGTGGGTTGCACATCATAGAAGATCGGAAAAACGTTGTAACGTTCATCGGACCTTTTCCGTTGGAGAATATTGAGGAGCTCATTAAGACACCATTTGGAAGAAGCGTAGTGTTTGGAGAAAACAATAACTGAAATAGTCGATTCTTTGATGGCTCTTTGAAGTTCGGGTAGGATTCGTTGGCCTTTCTGGATCTCATCGTCGTCTCGGAAAGTATGGAATCCGGCGTTGCATAAGGCGGTATAGAGGTGATCGGTGAAGTTTTTCCGGGTGTCGGCACCTCGGAAACTCAGGAAGATGTGGTAAGTGGAACGAGAAGGTGAAGATGGAAGATGGGTTTCCATGGCTACTTACACACGGTGATTTTGAAATTAAAACTTTAAAATTGAAAACCCAAATGAGATACAAAGTAAAGAAAACAAGATCGAAATCAGAACCCAAATAAGATTTAACGTTGAATGCTGATAGTTCCTGGCAAACTGGGGTGGATTTCGCCGCAACTTCTTCGGTACGAGACGCGTTGACTGGAAAATGTTGGCGTTAGTCGTGCGAGACTGTGCCCAAGACCAAGAGCATCTCCAACAGTTGTCCAAAATTTCTTCAAATAAAGAATCAAAAGTCTTTAAAAAAAATTTATATTCATCTCTGTCAAATTATAGAATGAAATATTGATTAAAATATTATATTCATCTATTAAAATATTATTTTTCTTTCTATATATTTACAAGAAATGTACTCTCGCAATACAGTGGGTTTCTGAAATCTAGAACTCGAACCCTCGATCATTATTCATATTTTTTGTTAGTCTTTTTTTATTTTATTTTACGAATTTGAGAAACCTAGATTTAAAACAAAAATATATTTTAGTTTAGTTTAATTATGTTTTTTTATAAAAAATAATAATAATAAATTTTGTTACGGGTCAAAAAATGTTTAATTTTAATGATAACTATATTTAAGATATTTTATATTTAAAATTAAAAAAGATAACGTACTTCAATAAAAATAAGGTGTTTTATCTCGAATTTTCTTATATTTATCGGTTAGTTATATCAATAGTTAAAATTTTTAGATATTTTAGAAAATAAAAATAAGTGTTTATCTGCAGTTAGTTAAACGAATTAAAACATGAGTTTTTATAAACTGTACTTATGTTTAATCAATTTGTACTTTTGGATTTTAAGTAATATGCATTAATAAGTGGTACCTATTGCATAAAAATTAGTTTTTAAGAGTTTAGCTTAAATGCTTTATAATATAGTATAGATATATATTAGTTAAAAATTCAAAATTACAAGTTAATGAAATATAATTATAACTTATTAAAGCCCCATGTTTTTATTTGTATAACTAACTGCAAATAAACATATTAAATACAGGATAAACACTATGAGATAAAGTACCTGTTTTATTTATTTTTAAATATATTTATTAGATATATATAGTTTTTTAAATGGGAATTTAATTAAAATGTCCTAACATGAAAAATCAGTACCCAATCTGCCCCAAATCTTGTCATTTTTGCCAAAATACCCCATATGTCCACGTTTTTGGGCCTCGTTTTTGAAAAAAAAACGTGGGGTTCACTATTTGGGTCCCCGTGTTGATAGAAACGGGGGTTGGTCCGCGGGTAAAACAGTTCAATTCATTGAATTGTTAATTTTTATTATATATTTACAGTTTATACCCCTATAATTATTTAGTTAGTTTACTTTATACCTTTTACTTTTCTATTATTTATTTTATATTTTTATCATATTAACACATATAATTGTATATTAACTAAAATACGTTAAAAAATACGTTTTAATTTTAACAAGTTATATCATTATAATCGTCTCTTCGATACCTTCGAAATGAATCCAATATTGAATATTTTTGAATTTAATTATTTTATTATATCATATATATTAAAAATACGTTTTTATATATCATAAAATTATTTAACGTATTTTAGTTAATATACGATTATATGTGTTAATATGATGAAAGTGTAAAATAAAAAATAAAAAAATATAAAGTAAACTAACTAAATAATTATAGGTGTATAAAATTTTAATATCTATGATATATAATAAAATAATTAAATCCAAAAATATTCAATATTGGGCTCATTTCGAAGGTATCGAAGAGACGATTATAATGGTATAACTTGTTAAAATTAAAACGTATTTTTAATGTATTTTAGTTAATATACGATTATATGTGTTAATATAATAAAAGTATAAAATAGAAAATAGAAAAGTAGAAGGTATAAAGTAAACTAACTAAATAATTATAGGAGTATAAACTGTAAATATATAATAAAAATCTAACAATTCAATTCAACCGCGCCTTAAATCAACCAAAACGGGTATGTCCGCGTTTTTTGTGTGGAAACGCGGGGTATGTCCCTGTTTTTTGGGTTGGACGAGGGGTATGTCCGCGTTTCAAGCCATACGCGGACCAAAATGCACTAACCCGACGTTTTTTTCATAAACGAGGACTAAAAACGTGGACATATGGGGTATTTTGGCAAAAATGACAAGATTTGGGGCATATTGGGTACCGATTTTTCATGTTAGAGCATTTTAATTAAATTCCCTTTTTAAATATACCTATTTTTTTTATTAGTTATGAGATTATAACTAATATAAATATAGTAATATTGATCAAATCGTCCAATAAATGTAAAAAATAAATATTGATAATAGTAGATAATATTGATCAAATCGTCCATTAAATATAAAAAACAAATATTTATATTAATAAATGAGTATTCATTCCACAAATAGATGATGATGTTAGATATTGTGCTTGGATAAGTTGTACCAATGTATTATGAAATTGTAAATTAAGTAATTGGCTTTAATTAGTTGTATTTTGTGCTTAAAATGTTGTAATTAAGAGTTTTTTATGTCTCTTTTATAATATAGTATAGATATAGATTTTTAAAATTTTCTATTGGTCCATTTACTTGGTAATCATTTTTAGGGTGATATTCATATTTGGAGAAAAAAATTTATCTCTCTTACTTTATCCATTTTGGAGATAGTTTGTGGAAGTTGTTGGAGCAAAACATTACCTCAAAATCTCTATTTTTTTTTCATTTTCTCTAAAAATGGAGAAGCTGTTAGCGATGCTCTAATGGATATCATGTAAAATATATATGTTTTTAATTAAAGATTTATCATAAATAAAAGAGTAAATTACATATTTGGTCCCTGGGGTTTGGTGGTTTTAACACTTTAGGTCCCTAAAATGATATATATGGCTTGCATCCTCATGGTTTGGATTTCATAACGTGTTTGGTCCCTAAAACTAACTCCGTTTGATTTCCAGCCGTCAAAGCCATCATGTGCACTGCACTGCACATGATGGGTATATTGGTCATTTTATATTAAGGTCTTCCTTTTTATCGATTAAATCCATATTTTGAGTTCAAAAAACTTCATCTTCTTCCCTCGTCTTCTTCTTTCTCCATCACATTGCAGTGCAAAGTCTCGATCGAACAACATGTTTGCTTCAAGAAAATTTTCAATCTTTATTTTGCAATGGCCTCCAATACGATTGTTTCAATGGGTTTTTTTAGGGTTCATGGAGATGGTACACACACTGTGGCAGGTTCAAAGCTACCATGAAGAAATGGAATTTTGTGATGTGTATGGTAAGTTTATATTTATCAAGTAATGGTTTTGATTGTTGGTTTAGGGTTTAGAATGATTTTGATAAGTGTTTTTTGTGATTATAGATGCGTATCTTACACTGGTCAAGTTGAAGTTACATCATGGAGGGAGATTCACAAAATTCCCTGGTAGGCAGTATGTAAGAGGTAAAACTCATTACATTGAGTTAGTAGACACAAATGCCTTTTATGTTCTTGAGCTAGAGAAGATGATGTCTGAAATAGGGTACAAAACTCCTAGGCCTACTTATTATCATTTCTTAGTTCCTGGAAAGGATTTAGATGGTGGTCTTCATGCTTTAGGTAGTGATATGGATGTTTTGGAAATGTTAAAATTTGTGCCTCAATGCAAACAATTTGACATATACATAGAACACTGGATGAGTAGGTTAAACACTTATAGGATTAGTTCTGGTGTAAGTAATGTGGTTATAGAACAACTCCCTGATGAAGTATCACCTGAGTTGAATAGGAAGAAAAAGAAAGCTTCATAAAATCCAAAAAGGTTGCTACTAGAATAGGGACAATCAGTATATAAGGGGGATGATACACTAGAATGGGAGGGATAAACATATAATCACAGCTTTGGAGTTCATTAGGGAGTACTTGATGAAGAGGATAGAAAATGTGAATAAGGTGATTGATAAAGCTATTGGCCCATTGACTCCAACTACAGCCAAGGTGCTGGAATCCATCAAAAAGGAAGTTGTCAAATACACAACCATCTGGAATGGAGGTTGTAAGTATCAGGTAAATGGTCCATGGTCAGACAATTGTGTGGTTGACATTCAGGCAAAAGTATGCACTTGTAGAAGATGGGAACTTATTGGTATCCCATGCAAGCATGCTGTAGCTACCATTTGAAATATGGCTAGCAAGGGGGGGGGGGATGTGGGCATCCCTGAAGTTTGGGTAGATGAAGTTTATTGGTTAACCACATGGAAGAGGATGTATGCATTTCATCTTCATCCCTTTATTGGACCAAAGATGTGGAAGAAATCTGATTTTCCAGGTAAGCTAATACCACCAATACATCACAAACAAGTTGGACATCCAAAGAAGAAGAGGGTGAAGGTTGTTACAGAGATCACAGAGGGAAACAGATTGAAAAGAGTTGGTAAGACAGTGAGATGTGTCAATTGTAACCAAGAAGGGCATAACAAAAGAACATGCAAAGGACAAGCACCATAAAAGTCTAAGGAGGTTCCTTTTTGTTTTTTGGTTTTGTGCAGGTAAAGTGGCTTAATGGGATCTATTTTGTATTTTTGGATTGGTGCCTTTTTGTTTTTGGGATGGTTACACAGATACTTGGTAAATGGTATATGATTGCACAGAAAATTGGTAGATGGTAGTTTAGTGGCTGCACATATGCTTTATGGAATCTATTTTGTATTTGATTTGGTGCACAAAACATTATGGGATCTATTTTGTATTTTTGGATGCAAATGGTTAATATGAATGGATGGGATGATTTGGAAGTACATGATGGTTGTTATTCATTTCTGTTTCTTTTAATTTTTGTTGCTATATATGGATGTTTATGGTTGTGTTATTGGTTGTATATGACAGTAAGAACAATTACATTAACTGCAACAACAAACAAAAGATAAATCCATAAAAATGCTTCATTTTCATTGACTTCAAATATTACAACAAACCAAAAGACATTCTTGTCAAAGTTCAACTACATCAGAAGCTTACAATAGACCATTTAAAGAACCTAATTGAAGAAGTAAATTACAATAGAAACCCAGGTTATACAAAACAAAAGCTTCCATCTACGAGCTTGATGTTCCAGGTCCGTCATTTTTGCTTCAAGGTAGTTCTTCGAGCTCAATAACCCTGGTATAATCTCCATTGAACGAGAACACATTGGTGGGTCAAACCATCTTATGAATCCACAACATCGTTCCTGCAAGAAAGTGAAAATTAGGGCAAAACAAGTAAAGAAAAAACGAAAATTAATGCTAACCATGTTTGAACAAATGTAGATCGAATCGGCGTCCTGGATTTCTTCCAGTCCACGATGTTCGTGTGATTGCTATTGAACTGCAAATGCATCTTGGATGAGCCATTAAAGTGTTTTGTAGAGTTTGAAGCTTGGTTGGTATCGATGGTGTACTGAAGAAATGGAGAAAGAGATGCTACACTTTTAAATAACACATTTGGTCCCTTAATATAAAATGACCAATATACCCATCATGTGCAGTGCACATGATGGCTTTAACGGTTGGAAATCAAACGGAGTTAGTTTTAGGGACCAAACACGTTATGAAATCCAAACCATGAGGATGCAAGCCATAGATATTTCATTTTAGGGACCTAGAGTGTTAAAACCACCAAATCCCAAGTACCAAATATGTAATTTACTCTAAATAAAATTTCGAACCATGTGTTAGGGTAACGCATGGAGGCTTTTTAGTTATTTTATGTTAAAGAAATTCAAATTACATGTAATTTTTAATTATATTATTATTATTTATATACAATTGGTGTAAGAAAAACTGTGTTAAAATGAATCAACTTTAAACTAATTTTTATTTTGGACAATCAACTTTTAAAATTATCATTTTAAGGTCTGTAACAACCTTTTCATATATTTAAGAGTTTTGATTATCTATTTAGCAGGCAATTAGTTACCCTAAACCAGTGCGCACACCACCTCGTCTGACAAAAAAATTATTAGAAAATATGGTAGTTAATAATGTAAGTAATTATCTTCAAAAAAAACTGTATGTAATTCGTTAATTGATAACTAATAAAATGAAATGAAATACAATGAAGTATTTTAGATATAACTTATTTTACATGATTAATCTATATCTATACTATATTATAAAAACGACATAAAAAACTTTTAATTACAACATTTTAAGCACAAATTACAACTAATTAAAGCCAATTACTTAATTTACAATATCTTAATGCTTTGGTACAACCTTTCCAAGCACAGTATCTCACATAATCATCTATTTGTGGAATGGATACTCATTTATTAATATAACTATTTGTTTTTTTGATGGAGAATTTTATAAAATAGATTTTATATTAGCATATAATCTATTTTAAATGTAGATTTTACATTTAAATCTATATTAATGAGATGTAATATAAAATCTTTTTTCTTCCGTATTTTTTTATATTACATCTCATAATGATTTTTCCATATTTTATTTTATAAAATCTTTTTACATAATGAGATGTAATATAAACTCTTTTTTCTTCCGTATTTTTTTTGCTAATATAAAATCTATTTTATTTTATAAAATCTACACGTATTTTATATTAGCATAATATAAAATCTACACGTATTTTTTTTGATAATATAAAATCTACACGTATTTTTTTTCACGAGCATTAAAAGAAGAAAAAAGAAGATTGATATGAATAAAAAATAAAAAATAACGAGATACACTAATAAATTATCGTATTCTTTAAAATAAAAATATTCCGCAATACTTTCCAAATTAACCAAGTGTAAAGAAAAAAAAAATAGAAACGATGTAGATATAAAAATATTCTTCCATATTTTTAATATATTTACATTTAAATGTAAAATCGAAAATGAAAATAAAAGATTTTAAAATATTCTCTACATTCATTATAAATATATATAGCTTCTCTATGTATCATCCGAGTACAAGAAGAAGACGAACGGTCGGGTGTCAATGACGGAACCTGCAACTGAACAAAAGATATTCCACTATATTTTTGTTTTTTTGAAAAACTACTTTTTTATATTTTATTTTATTTACTGAGGATTTGTTTATATTTTTCAAAACCTACAATCATATTTTTCGAAGTAGGGGAATAAGATATACATATCTTTATTTTTATTGACTAATACTATGAGGTCTTGAAGTCAATAGTCAGATAAATATGTTGTGAGACATGTCGTTTGAGTTTTAAATAATATAATACAAAACTATTACCAATATTATTGCACAAACTCATAACAACAAACGATTAAGAATATATGCAAGTTAAGCACTTATGAAAATACATTCGTTTTTCACATTGTATTTCATTAACTGTTAACAGAGAAATTACGTTTCATTTTAACTCGGTTCAATATTCCAACAAAAAATTTATCTTTCCATGCAATGCACGAGCCCAACACCAGTATCATAAAAATGGAATTTGTTGGGATTTAAATATGAAGAAAATCTCTCTTACTCGAGTGTGGCTCAACTACTAATTAACCTCCCATGGTTATTGATACACTTAACCACTGAGCTAGATTTTCACCATAATATGAATTTTATATGTTTAGAAGCAGCCTCCAAGTTGATTGTTACTAATAATACATTCAAATAAATTGACTAAAATTATATTATGTGAGAAAAAAATCAAACAAAAATTGATGGATATAAAAATTGTATGTTAATACATACCTATGTCTTGAATAAAGTGAAATTACTATTCAATATGATAAATTTAACTAAAAAACACATACAAATATATTCTATTACTCAAAACAGAACTACCTTTTTATGTGGGATTGTTTAACTCCGCTCCCTACATTGATCAAAGAGTTCTTCCTCCACTAAAGATCAAAGAGTCATTCCTTAATCTCCATGAAAGATTATAGCCTTGCTTTTTAAGCTGTCATGGCCCTTTTTCTTCATAGTTTCTTTGATATGGTGGTGTCGATACCACCATACCATATCATCTACAGAAAACAAAAGTTGGTCCTCCATCAGTGAGCTTAAATAAATTCAAGTTAGACAACCTATGACACTCAAACGATTATTTATACATTGAATTTTAATGTCAACCCTAATACTTCTTAAATGACGTTTTGATAACGACTTTATTACAAATTAACAACATAGCCCTACTGTTAGTGGTAGAATCTAATCAATCAATAATCACACATAATCAAAGTTCCAGGGCTCAATCAAATAAAACATAGTCAAACTTTGTATAAATGAAGAAAATAAACAATTACCTTACATAATGGTTACACAAAGATAACATGGTTCATCTCAAGTACAATAAACATTGGCATCTAGTAGTCTCAGTTCCTATTATGAGGATTTCGTGATTTTTTTGGGGGTTACGGGTTATCTTTGTTTAATGCCCGTGTCACAATCGCAGTGCTAAACCATTTTTTGGTGATTGCGGGTCTCCCCCTTGATGCGAGAGTGGTAGGGCGATAATGCTCGTGTCACAATCGCGAGTCACACTCATTGGGCCTGTACCGAGAGGGCCTTCCCCCGTGCCACCTTGACTTGGCGATAGTGACCATGGCACTCTCGCCACGCACTATCGCCACTATTGCTTCCAAAACTTCGTTTTTTCTCGCTCGAAAGTCCCCGATGTGCTGAGCCATAATGGAAATGTTTTTCATAAATATTGTTAGCTCCAATTCTTCATTCTTTAAAGTGTTTAAAATATCTGTCCTACTTCAGAGGACTTCCAGAGACAGACTTCAGAGGACGAAGACTTCAGAGGACGAAGACTTCAGAGGACAAACCTGCCTCTGAAGTACTTATCAGAGATTGCAACTTTCAGAGAAGACATCAGAGATAGCTTCATCAGAGGCTCTGAAGACAACGTCAGAGCTCTGAAGACATTCTCTCTGAAGATGTTCACTAAAATTATCTACCAGTGAACAGAAGAACAGATGACACGTCACCTTATGATAAGATTTACTTTCTAGAATAGGTCACTGTTCAGCATGCTTCCTTTCGTCATACAAGTACACTACTTACTTTATGGTCCTATAAATAGGACCATCACCTTATTGTTCAAGTGTGCTTGAGAAGTTATATATCTGATAATATAAGTTGAATACTTTATTCCAAGAATATCTTGTTTATCTTTATCTGCTTTATGAACTGTGATATTTGAATCTCCTTTGATATTAAACTGTATTGCTTCCGCTGTCATTACTCTTATTGTTTATATCATTGTTACGAGATTAGATCTGGGATCCAACAATTGGTATCAGAGCTTCCTTTGTTTCTAAACAAAGAAAGATCATATCTGCATACTCGGATAGATTTACATCTCATTGATTCTAAACTTTCATTATCTGTGCATGTTCATATAAACCCAGTTTATTAAAGAACATCATATGCTCTAGATTTGATAGTAAATCTCAGTTCATTACAAAAAGCATCAGTTCTTCAAATCTTCATTTTTTTTACAAATGGCAAACTCAAGCATAAGTGCCATTTATACAGCTGGGTCATTAACAAAACCTCCTACACTTTTAAGGGATGAATATCCCCAATGGAAGATAAGGATGGTAAATTTCCTAGAAGGTATGGACAGGGATCTTTTTAGATCTGTGAACATTGGACCTCACATTCCAATGGTGTTGGTGCCAAGAGTTCCTGCAACAGCAGATACTGCCGAAATACCTGCATATTATGAAAAGAAAACCACAAACTTCACTGATGAAGAAAATAATATGATGGATAATGACTCAAAAGCTGTTAGATTACTCATAATGGCCATTCCCAATGATATCTTTCAAGAACTTGATTCTTGTAAAACTGCAAAAGAGATATGGGATCAGTTGTTAAATCAACTTGAAGGTGGCCTACAAACCCAGAAAAATAGAAGAAATCTATGCATCAATGAATATCATGATTTTCATGCTCTACCAGAAGAAACATTACACCAAACTTACTCAAGATTCAACATTCTAATAAACAAATGCATAAAGTTTGGAGTAATAAGAACAAAAGAGGAAAACAATGTTCTTTTTTTGAAAAGCTTGAATGAAGAATGGTCACAACTGTCCATGTCTATACAGGCTAATCAAGATCTTGAGTCATGGTTATTAACTGACATTTATGGTACTCTTGTTGCACATGAAAAAGAAGTTATGAAGCAAAAATCAAAAACCTCTTTGGGTGGACCCCTTGCGCTTGTTTCAAAACAAATATCGAAAGAAAACAACTGTGAAGAGTCACAAAAATGTTTGGAAACAAAAAGAAGATCCAAAAAGGTCTTGATGGCAGAAGAAACTCATACAGATTCAGACTCAGATGAAGATATCAATGCCTTCACCAAATCTCTTGCATTAATCACTCATCAATTTAACAAGAAATTTGGTAAGAAGGTATTTGAAGGAAGGAGAGAGAATGAAGAAAGAAGAAATCCGGAAAGAAGATTTCAACAAGAACCCATATTCACTCCATATAGTGATCAAAAGGGTGCAAACTTCAATCATGATGATGCAACACAACAAACAAGACCACAACAACCATTCCAACCAAGGTATCCACAACCACAGAGATACTTCAAACCTCAAGAACAAAAGCCAGGGACAAGTACTGCCACTCTTCCAACAAATCAAAATGATGGAAGATGCTTTAGATGTGGAAAACCAGGCCACTTCTCTGCAAACTGCAGAGGAAAACTTGTCAAAGATCAAGATTACTACAAGAACAAATACAAATACAATGTAAAAGAAAGAGTTCTTGTAGAAGAAATGGAAGACTGGCTATCAGACTCGACAAGCGACGGCGAGGAAGAGCCAACAAATCTCTGTGGTATGGCTTTTTCAGATGGAGATCAAACTGATGAAACATCTGAAGACAACTCTGAGAAGGTAAACTCTCTTTACACCTCTGACAATGATCCTGAAATAGATGCATTTAAACTAATTAATGAACTTCAGGATTTAGAGAAAAAGTTTGTTGAAGAAAAACAGAAAAGAGAGCAAGTAACAAAAGAGCTCATTTTTTACAAAAGAGAAAAGAATCTTCTGTAATCAGAAAAGAAAGATATTTTTCTTGAAAAAACTAAACTTGAAGAAACCTTCAAGCAAAAAGAAAAATCATTTTCAGAAGAAATAAGAGAAAAAGAGAAAGTTTTAAAAGGAAAAGAAGAAGAAGTAAAGAAATCTGAGTATGAAAGGCTCAATTCTATTGCCTTAACCAAATTTTTTCAAAAGGAAAGAGAAATTTTACATCAATCTCTAGATAGAAAAAATCTTCGAATCAAAAGCTATGTTAATGCACAAAGTGTCTTCGACAAAATAAAATCTCAAATGGACTCTCAAGGGCTAGGATTCAATGAGTTGAATTCATTCAATGGATTGGAGAAAACTTCACTTTCTTCCACTTTCTGTATGGGAAAGGTCCAAAGCTTTGAAAGTCCATCTCTGAATAATTTCAAAAGAATGAAAACATCAGAGGGATCAAAAGCAAGAGCTTTGAATTTCAAAAATACTACGTACTCTGAAGTAAAAGACATTCAAGAGTCTGTGTTACAGATAAAAGAAGAAACTTCAGAAGTACTCTTTACAAAACCTCAGAGCTATGATCCCAAAGAAATTTTCAGATTTGATGCTTTCATCTCAAGTGAATCAGAGACATTTGAACCAAGTACCTCTGATACAAGTACTTCTGAAAATGGATCTAAGAGTTCACTTAATCCAAATGCTCCTCTGTATTCACCAAAGTCAGATGAAAACATCAGAACCACATTTGAAGATGATGTTCAAAGGATATGGAAAGAAAATGTCATGGAGGACTTAAAAAGAAAAGAAAGCATGAAACGGATCATCAAAGTCTCTAGATCAAAAGAAATTAAAAAACCAATAAAGGTAGATATCTCTATTAAATCTAAGAGAGACTTTCTTGACTCTGATTCAGAATCTGATTTAGAGATTGATGAACAGATTTTTTGTAAACCAGGGAATGTAATTCACAAAAAGATAGAAACTGTTGGCTCTGGTATTTTGAATGTTCCAATTTCAGTATTGAAAACAAAAACCAGAATACCTAAGTCCTAATTTTGCAAATATGTGTTTACAAGCAAAAACATCTCTGGAACTTGAAAAAGAGTTGCAAGAAAAGGCAAAGAATAAAACAAACACTTCTGGCTCTTACACCTATAAAACAATAAATTCTCTCCTGAACAAAAGGGCAAATGGACAAAAACTAACCATATTGATCCTGTCTGTGCAGTAAGCAGCAAAGAAAAGAAGATGTTTTTGAACAAGAAAAAGCAACTTGAAAAGAAGACTGTCTTTCAAGCAAAAAGAAAAGAAGTAGTTAGGGATAAATGTAATATTTCTAGTGCTAGTTTCAAAAGAAGTCAAAATGTAACAAATGCTTTTAATAAAAAGAAAACCTTTGCTCCTACTTCTTCTTGTTCTATTAATTGTAACTGCATTTATCTCTTGATGAAACTGAAGAATCATTTTAAAGGATCACACTGCCTTTTGAATCAATCTCTGAAAAATATCTCAGAGACAAAATCTCAAAAGAAAACACGTAAAGGCAAGACATCAAAAGATGAGATGCCAAAAAGTCATCCAAATCCACCAAAGTCTAACACAAAAGGACCCATAATGAGGTGGGTACCTAAGAAACAATAATCTGTCTTGCAGAAACAGTCAATGCCAATCTGGTACCTAGATTCTGGATGTTCAAGGCATATGACTGGAGATAAAGAACTGCTATCCTCATTTAAAGCAAAATCTGGAGGAGCAGTTACTTTTGGAGACAACAAGCAAGGACAGATTAAAGGATATGGTGAGTTATCAAGAGGAAATGTTTCAGTATCAAAGGTTGCTTATGTGGATGGATTAAAACACAATCTGATAAGCATAAGTCAACTTTGTGATCATGGTTTTGATGTGAAATTTCAAAGAAAATATTGTTCACTTCTTCACTCAGAATCAGGTCAAGAAATGCTAAGAGCAAACATAAAAGGTAACCTCTACAGAATGAACTTTACCAAAATCACAGACACTGATTCAGAGAAACTTTGTCTTGTATCTCTGAATAGTGAGGAAATCTGGCTCTGGCATAAAAAGTTTTCACATCTAAACTTTTCCTCACTTGATAAGTTAGTTAAACTTAATTTGGTTAAGGGATTACCATCTCTAAAGTTTAACAAAGATCATCTTTGTTCTGCTTGTGAGATGGGAAAAATGAAAAGATCTTCCCATAAAACCAAAAGTGAAAACAATTGTCCTAGACCTCTGCACATGCTTCATGTGGACCTCTGTGGTCCTATCTCTATACAGAGTCTAGCAGGTAAGAAATATATTCTGGTTCTGATTGATGAATTTTCCAGATACACATGGATAGAATTCATTAGAGCTAAATCTGATGTACCTGACATATTAATAAGGTTGTTAAAAAGATTACAGGTTCTATTCAGCAGCAAAGTTCAGAAACTAAGAAGTGATAATGGAACAGAGTTCAGAAATGCCAAAATCAATTCTTATCTATCAGAAGAAGGCATTACACCTAACTTTTCTACAGCAAGAACTCCTCAACAAAATGGAGTAGTTGAAAGGAAAAACAGAACACTTGTTGAAGCTGCAAGAACAATGCTTGCTGGATCTGATCTTTCAACAAATTTTTGGGCAGAAGCAGTAGCAACAGCCTGCTTTACTCAGAATAGAGCTACAATTGTCAAAAGATTTCAGAAAATATCCTATGAACTCATTAACAATAGGAAACCTAATGTTAAATATTTTCATGTTTTTGGATGCAGGTGTTACATTCTGAAAGATAGAGAATATCTTGGAAAGTTTGACAAGAAAGCTGATGAGGGAAAATTCATTGGATATTCATTAGCCTCAAAAGCTTTCAGAGTGTTCAATCTTAGAACAAGGACTATCCAAGAGAGCATCAATATCTCTTTTGACGACAATAAAAGCTCTGAACAACAAGAGAGTTCCTCGTCACCTATCTTTGAATCATCAAGGGAATCTGAATTAAACAGAATATTTGAAGATTTCTTTGATGATGAAAACTCTGAAGTTATCTTCAGAGATAGACCGAGAGTGAATTCAGAGGAACCTCAAGAAACAGGTACAACCCTTTCAGGGCCCTCTGGATTAACACCTTCTATTTCACCAAATACAGATCAGCAAAGTGAATCAGAAGAAGATCAAGAAGTATCCGAAGTAACTCCAGAAGCAAATGGTGAAGAACAAGAATCTGCTTCATCTCTGGAACAAAACTCAGAGCCTCTGAACAGTACAACAGAGGTGTCACCAACAGAGCCTCTGAACAGTACAACAGAGATATCACCTACAGAGCCTCTGAACAATACAACAGAGGTGTCACCAACTGTCAGAGACTATGAAGCTCAAACTCCACCCCAAATTTATGCTCCAATTACCAGATGGACAAAAGATCATCCAATTGATCAAATCATTGGATCCTCATCCGCAGGAGTTAAAACAAGATCTGCCACCATCAATGAATGCTTCTACGTAAACTTTTTGAGCATTATTGAACCAAAGAAGGTAAAAGAAGCTCTTGAAGATCCTCATTGGATCTTTGCAATGCAGGATGAACTTCAAGAGTTTGTAAGAAACAAAGTCTGGACCCTAGTTCCTCTTCCCAAAGGAAAATTTGCAATTGGAACGAAATGGGTTTTCAGAAACAAAAAGGATGAGGATGGAATAATAATCAGAAACAAAGCCAGGTTGGTTGCAAAAGGATATTGCCAGGAAGAAGGCATTGATTATGATGAAACCTTTGCACCTGTAGCTAGGCTAGAAGCAATCAGAATCTTCTTAGCCTATGCTACACACAAAGGATTCAAAGTTTATCAAATGGATGTTAAATCTGCCTTTCTTCATGGTAAATTAAATGAAGAAGTTTATGTCCAGCAACCACCTGGATTTGAAAGTACAGAGTATCCTAATCATGTTTATTATTTGGATAAAGCTCTGTATGGACTTAAACAAGCCCCAAGAGCTTGGTATGAAACTCTGTCCACCTTTCTAACTCAAAATGGATTTGAAAAAGGCACAATTGATACTACCTTATTCATCAAAAGGTACAAGAATGAGATGCTTTTAGTACAAATTTATGTTGATGACATTATATTTGGCTCTACAAATCAAAAGTATTGTGACAAGTTCTCAGAGTTGATGAAGAGTGAATTTGAGATGAGCCTCATGGGATAATTAACTTTCTTTCTGGGCTTACAAGTAAAACAAACTTCAGAAGGTACATTCATAAGTCAATCTAAGTATGTCTCTGAAATTTTGCAAAAGTACAAACTCAATGATTCAACTTCAATGAGAACACCTCTATCCACCGGAGTCAAACTTGACTCTGATCCTTCAGGAGAATCTGTGGATATAAAAACCTACAGAGGCATGATAGGTTCACTATTATACTTAACTGCAAGTAGGCCTGACATAATGTTTGCAACATGTCTTTGTGCTAGATATCAAGCAAATCCAAAAGAATCTCATTTATCTGCTGTCAAGAGAATTTTCAGATACCTCAGAGGGTCACACTCATTAGGCCTCTGGTATCCAAAACTTTCTAGTTTTGATCTAACAGCTTACACTGATGCAGATCATGCCGGATGTAAGCTTGACAGAAAAAGTACCTCAGAATGCTGTCAGTTATTGGGCAATAAGCTGGTAAGTTGGTCATCCAAGAAGCAAAACTGTGTTTCAACTTCAACTGCAGAGGCAGAATATGTTGCTGCTGCTAGTTGCTGCTCACAAGTAATATGGATGAAAACTCAACTCAGAGATTATGGCCAACAAATTGAAAGAATTCCAATTCTCTGTGATTCAAAAAGTGCCATAGCCATCTCTGCCAATCCAGTACAACACTCCAAAACCAAGCACATCGATGTAAGGTACCACTTTCTGAAAGATCATGTTGAAAAGGGAACAATAGAGATGTATTTTGTACCAACTGAACTACAACTTGCTGATATTTTCACAAAAGCTTTAGATGAACGAAGGTTTAATTTTTTAATTAGCAAGTTGGGAATGTTGAATATGTCTACCTAACAAAAAAATGGTAAACTCAGTCTCTGATCAATTATCAGAGACTCTGAACCAAGTAGCATATGTCAATGTGCTTAACACAAGAAAACATCAGAGTCTCTGATCCATTCATCAGAGCCTCTGAACTTTTTCACAAATGGTAAAAATCACTTGTTTTCTCCAAGCATGTGTCAAGGGGGAGAACATAAAAGACTTCATTCTTTGGTCAAGGGGGAGACAAAGACCCTTTCAGCTTTCAAGGGGAAGAAAAGTTTGTCTCTGATATTTATATCAGAGCCTCTGATCTTGTCTCTGATATTTATCAGAGCTTCTGATCTAGTCTCTGATATTTATATCAGAGCCTCTGATCTTGTCTCTGATATTTATATCAGAGCCTCTGATCTTGTCTCTGATATTTATATCAGAGCCTCTGATCTTGTCTCTGATATTTATATCAGAGCTTCTGATCTTTTCTCATTAAACGAATATTCCAAGAAATTCTTTTAATAATAAATCTTTTTGGATAACCATTCGTTTCTTTTTAAACCCAACTGGTGGTTTTCTGACACAAAGCGGCTCTCCCCTACATACCTAAACGTGTCACCTATTAATTAGGGGATGATGGAACGTCCTTTCTGACATTAGGGACTCTCATTCGCCGCTTCCATAACCTCTCCCTCTACCCTTTGTCTATAAAAACCCTGTTTCACTTTTCATTATCCTTTACGCTCTCAAAATCCAAAATCCCAAATCTCTCTTTCTAAGCTTTCATCTTTCTCAACCTGCAACAATGGCGGCTCATTCCCAAACTTCAGATAACTCGAGCAAACTTGTTCCAAGCTTGAATATGGCACAGTTCGATATTCCAGTAAAAGGTAACAACTACTTTCTGGACGTCACCCAAACCAAATACGATGAACAGTTTCGTCCAATCCTCGACTTTTTCACCAACTGCGAACTCAATGATGTTCTAACCAAACATGCCTCAGATATTCCCCTTCGCTTTGTCCAACAATGGTGGTATTCAAGTGAATACGACGATGAAAAGGAAGGACTGGTTGAGCACATTGACCTAGGAGAACAAAGCCTGAACATAAGAATCACCCCACAAACCCTAACTCATCGATTCAACCTCCTCACGAAAACTGATCTTCAAATAGAAACTTTTGAGAAACTACCAAGTCAAGAAGTCCTTCTTCAGTTCCTCCACCACTTAGGCTACAACAAAGAAATAACACGCCTAAGTCAATTCAGACGTCAGTACCTGCCTCCCAAATGGAACTTTATGTTTAGTGTTCTCAACAGAACAATTACCTGCAAGATTGGAAGTCAGGATCAGACTCATCCAGCGATCATAGCCATAATGTATGCTCTATTCTTCAACATAAGCATAAATATGGCTCACATTCTCTTCTGTGAGATGCTGACGGCGGTGGACAAAAAGAACAAGGACTTGGCCAAAGGAAAACAACCAATATCGGTACTGTTTCCCAGATTCATCTCTGTGGTCATTCAACGAGCAATGGAGAAATTCTCCATCACTGAGGAGGGCCCAATGACACCTTTGTTTATGATGAACTCATTCAAAGCAACAGAGGTTCCTCCTTATCCACATGACTGACGATTCCCATACACCATGATTGAGGTAATTCCTGCTGACTCTCCTACCCATCTCCTACTTAGTCGTGTTGCCCAATCATCAGAACCGATGATGGGATCCCCAACACACTTAGGTTCTGAGCCTGAGCCTGAATCGGAGAGTGATATCTCTGATACTGCTCAAAACATTAACAGAGCGCAACCAGAGGGTGGCTCTGAGAGAGTGAGGAAGAGAGAACATGAGAACCCTCCCTCTGACGAAGAGAATAACTCTGTCAGAGCAGAGGAAGGTAAGGAAGAGAGAATTCCAGAGGGTGAGTTTCTAAACCTAGAATCTGAGGGCGGTGAGGTAGAAAAAGATGTCCTTGATGACACACATGAGAGATTCCAAAGCCCAAATCCCCGTGTAAACATATTTACTGTCCAAGGTGGTCCAGCATCAATGGACATTGAAACAGAGGTGCACACCTCGAACCCTACCCATCCTAACCGCTCAGAGGCATCTATTTCTGCCTCTGAAGCACGCACCACAGGGGAAACCTCTGATGCGGCTAAGTCCTCTCAACAGGACTTGGACCAAGATAAAAATACTCATTCATCCCAGAGTATGTCACCTCCACACACACATGATGCCTTTGTGGCTCATAAAAAGTTGGACCGTCCCTTAGATCGTAAGGATTGCCTGTCAGAAAAAGAATGGCACGACCTTCTTGCACATGGACTCCTTAGCCTGGACAGCAAGGTTTCCACCCACATTCGTTTCTCATCATCAGATTCTGACTCTGATGATCAGAGACCGATCGGAACCATTATAGGGAAATCCGTGAAAAAGGGTCCCCAAGGATTAATGGGAAGTCCTTCCGGAGTAAATATCAAGCCAACTCCGAAAGAAGGCCCCTCTGAACTCGAGGGAAACTTAGAATCATGTGTTGATCCTAAGGTCACCCCCTCTGATTACGTTACCAAAGAGGAGTTCAAAATCTTTGGTGATGAAATCAGAGAATCTCTGAAGGAGATTAAACTTCAAATGGAGAAGACCTCAGAGGCCTCTGCCTCAAACTCTGAAGTTGCAAAGCTCACTTCAGAGGTCTCTGAGCTGCGCACGACTGTTAACTCTCAGAACGCTAAACTGGATGCTCTGGAAAGCCTGGTCATCAAAAATGACTCGGTTCTATCCAGAGAAATTCAGAACTCCACAACAGAGCTCCTCAAGGCGCTTCCTACTCCCTCTGCCCCCACTCCAACACATGCAGACTTTTCTCAATTCAAAGAGGAAGTCTTGCGTTCTTTGGCAGAGGTACTTGCAAAGATCCCTACCTCCTCTACTGCTGCTCCTACTACATCAGAATTTGTTACAAAGGCTGACCTAACCAACTTCTCCAAGAAGATCACCAGCAATGTAATGACTATCTCCAGCAAGTTCGTCTCCAAGACCACTCAGCAACACAAAAAGATTGAAGACCTTCTGCAGAATGTCAAATCTTCAGAGGGAATATTGAAGAGAAAGGAACCAGAGGTCGCATGCTCTGCGGAAGCTCGGAAGAAATCCAGGTATGAAGATTCTGATGACTTGGATGACCAACCTCCGGGGTCATCTGATCTTCATAAGGGGGAGAAGACGACTACACCAAAAACTGTTGAAACACAAAAGGAGTCCACTCCCTCTGAATCAAACCAAAGAAAGGAAAAAGGAACAGAGAGACGTTCAACCTCAACCTCTGCTGAAGATAACCAGGCCACTCTAAAGTCGCCAGTACCTGTCATCTTTCTAGCACCATCCACTTTGAGTGTTCCAATAATAGCTGCAACTCCAGAAACTATTGGAGCTCTAGAAGAAGATGAAGACGAGCAGCTAGTAGACTTCTCTACATCAGAAGATGCATTCTCATCACCAGAAAGACCAACTTATGTGATGAGAGATGCTTACGAATCAGAGGCTGAAAGAGTAGAACCAAAATCTGAAAAAGAAGAAAAATCAGATTCTGGAAAAGAAGTTGATGAAGAAGAAATTGATGTCGAAGAGTATGTATACAAGAATGCTCAACCACATCATACTTCAACAGCAACAGAGCTGAGGGAATCACCAGAGATAGAAGGCTACATCTCTGAACCCACAACAGATAATCCTCCACAGACGAAGGAACCAGAAACCATGGTTGCTGATGAACAGGCTCCTTCAGAGAATCCTGTTCAGAAGGCAAGCATCGGTCTTCCAGCCAAAGTATTCAATAAACCTCCTACATTCCTTGAATCAAATCCCGAAGCTTCCATAGAAGACCACTTCAGATACATCTACTGTGAGTTCAATATGGCAGACACTCTAGTCATTCCTCTGAATCCAAGGATCAGAGAGGACATGCCGGACTATGAGCGAAGATTTGTCAGAGATAAAACCAGACCAAGAGCAGAGGTCCTCTTTGATGATCCAATCACCAAGATCAACAAAATCTCAGAAAAGACCTTTGCTTACAACAAGATCATCTATAGGCACTATGTGGTAACTCGATCTGATCAGAAGATTTACGAGTTCAATGATAATGATCTCGTAAATCTAAATCCATATGATTTACCACATTTATATGCCTATTGCTCTGCTAGATATGATCATGGAAGAAGGGAAATAAGGATGGGCATGGTTGAAATCAGACGGGCAATGGAGGCCTATGTCAAACACAGAGCAAAACGTGACTTTCAAATTGCTCTAAACCTAGGGGAAGAAAAGCTGGAGGTAACTGAACCTGTGGAGTCATTCGACAAACTTGAAGAACAGAAGACTGGATCAATCGTTGCAGAACCTCTGGGTTTCGTCTACAGAGTAAATCAAGTAAAGAAGATCTTTCTAGCTTCGGAAGTGTCGAAATACTCTGATGAAACCTTGAGAGGTATAAAGAAAATGATCCATGTAAAAGAAGAAAGGCACAGAGCAGATTTACTGGCAAAACTTGACATAGAGATTGACTCGATGATCAACTTCAGAGCTCTGATCATGAAGTTCCATGGAATCTGTTCAAGTGACAAATTTTAGCATGCTTCCTTGTTCTTGAATATTACTTTTTCTATAATGTATTTCCAACTGTGTTAGTAATATTTAAGAGGATGTTTTTCTCCTCTATGCTTTCTAGTTTAAGTTCTGTTCTCTGCTATTCTTGCATCTTTTATTTTCAACACTTAGGGGGAGATTGTTAGCTCTAATTCTTCATTCTTTAAAGTGTTTAAAATATCTGTCCTACTTCAGAGGACTTCCAGAGACAGACTTCAGAGGACGAAGACTTCAGAGGACAAACCTGCCTCTAAAGTACTTATCAGAGATTGCAACTTTCAGAGAAGACATCAGAGATAGCTTCATCAGAGGCTCTGAAGACAACGTCAGAGCTCTGAAGACATTCTCTCTGAAGATGTTCACTAAAATTATCTACGAGTGAACAGAAGAACAGATGACACGTCACCTTGTGATAAGATTTACTTTCTAGAATAGGTCACTGTTCAGCATGCTTCCTTTCGTCATACAAGTACACTACTTACTTTATGGTCCTATAAATAGGACCATCACCTTATTGTTCAAGTGTGCTTGAGAAGTTATATATCTGATAATATAAGTTGAATACTTTATTCTAAGAATATATTGTTTATCTTTATCTGCTTTATGAACTGTGATATTTGAATCTCCTTTGATATTAAACTGTATTGCTTCCGCTGTCATTACTCTTATTGTTTATATCATTGTTACGAGATTAGATCTGGGATCCAACAAATATAAATCCATGATGCAAGATCAAATGATGGTGCATAGATGTTTACCACAAAATTCTGGGTGTGACAATCCTCCCCAACTTGTAAATAATTTCGTCCTTGAAATATTAACTATACAAATAAATGGGGATATCTTCGCTTCATGTCTTCATCGACTTCCCATGTCACATTGGGCCCACGGTGGTGCTTCCACTGTACTTTGACCATTGTGACTTCCTTGTGACATAGTTTCTTTGACTTATTCTCTAGGATCGCATAGGGTTCCTCAACGCATCGGTTACCCTCATCAACTCTTATTTCCGAGAGGGGTATAAGACTCTCTTCCTCATCCAAACATTTATGATGGTAACATATATGGGAGGTGTTGTGTGGGAGTTCCAACTGGTAGGCTTGAAGTCCCACCCGTTTGATCACGATGAACGGTCCAAGGAAACGGGGACTTAACTTCCCACGCTTTCTGAATTAGATGATACCCTTCCATGGGGACACCTTTATTATCACTCCGTCCCCTACTTGGAACTCAATTGGTCGTCTCTTTTTATCAGCATAACTCTTTTTCCGATCTTGAGCCACTACCGCTCTGGAATGCCTTTAACCTTGTCGGTCGTTTCTTGCACGATTTCAGGACCGACGAACTGTTTCTCGCCCGGTTCAAGCCAAAACATAGGAGTTCTGCACTTTCGTCCGTATAAGGCTTAGAACGACACCATTCCAATACTCGAGTGGTAACTATTATTGTATGCGAACTCCACCAACGGTTGGTAAGAGTCCCAGCTACCCTCGAAGTCGATTACACAAGATCTTAACATATCTTATAGCGTCTGAATTGTTCTCACTTTAGCCGTTGGTTTAGGGATGGTAGGTCGTACTCAATTTCACTCTTGTACCCAATTTTTTCTGTAGTTGTCCCAAAATTTTGAGGTAAATTGGCTATCGCGATCTGAGACAATAGACAAAGGCACCCCATGCCTTGAAACCACTTCGTCGATATAAAGCTTTGCCAACTTGTCCATTGGTAGAGTCTCGCGCATGGCTAAGAAGTAAGCGCTCTTGGTCAAACGGTCGACTATTACCCAAATGGTATCGTTTACCCCTTAGGTTTTCGGAAATTTAGTCACAAAGTCCATAGTAATGTGTTCCCATATCCATTCGGGGATTGCTAGGGATTGAAGACTTCTATAAGGTCGTTGATGCTCCGCTTTCACTTGTAAACAAGTCACACACCGCTTCATGTAGTGTGCCACATTTAGTTTCATAACCGGCCACCAAAAATTAATCTTCTAATCCCTATACATTTTTGTACTTCCCCGATGGATGGAATACTTGAATTTGTTGGCGTCTTAAAGTAGAAGTTCCCGATTACCTCCAACCTTGGGTACGCATACACGCCCGTTGAACAACTTCACTCCAAGGCTATCATTTGTCAAGAGCAATCGTTGTTTTATCATCACTTCCTCTTTGAGATTTTATTCCAGCAAAGCTTCGACCTCAGACGTCTTGATTCGCTCAATGAGGCTCGATACTAGTTTGATTCTTGAAAGGGTGGCCCGGATGTTCCCACTATAATCCTTCTGACTCAAGGCATCGGCTACCACGTTAGCCTTACCAGGGTGGTAAAGTAATTCACAATCATAATCCTTGAGTAACTCGAGCCACCGTCTTTGTCTCATGTTCAACTCCTTTTGATCAAAAACGTACTTCAAACTTTTATGATCCGTGTAGAGTGTACATTTCTTGCCGTAGAGATAGTGTCGCCATAGCTTCAAAGCAAACACTGCCGCTACTAGCTCTAGATCATGGGTAGGCTAATTCTTTTCATGAATCTTGAGTTGTCTTGATGCGTAGACGATCACCTTGCCCCTTTGCATTAACACACAACCCAAACCCATTTTTGAAGCGTCGCTATAAACCACGAAGTCCTCCGATCCTTCGGGTAGGAATAAAATTGGAGCTTCATAAAGTTTCTTTGTAGGGTTCGAAACGCTTTCTCTTACTCTTCGGTCCGAACAAACTTCACGTTCTTCCGAGTTAAAGTCGTCAAATAATAAATGATCTTGGAGAAATCTTGAATAAATCTCTGGTAATAAGCCGCCAAACCCAAGAAGCTTCGTATCTCAGACGAACTCTTGGGAGGTTCCAATTCATCATTGTTTCAATCTTGGAGGGGTCCACTTTCATTCCGTCTCGAGCGATCATGTAGCCCAAGAATTGTACCTCTTCTAACCAAAAGTCGCACTTGGAGAATTTTACAAACAACCTCTCCTTCCTCAACACTTCTAGGACTTCTCGTGATCCATCTCATTCTTTGAATACACGAGTATGTCATTCATGAATACAATTACCGAATTGTCAGGAAAGGCCTGCATACTCTATTCATCAAATCCATGAACACCGCAGTGCGTTAGTTAGACCAAATGGCATTACCATAAATTCGTAATGGTCGTAGCGCGTCCTAGAATCCATCTTTGGGATGTCTTCTTCCTTCACCCTCACTTGGTGATATCCCGAATGTAAATCGATCATTGAGAAACAACCCGCTCCTTGAAGTTGGTCAAACAGGTCGTCAATTCTTAGAGGCGGATACTTGTTCTTCACCGTCGCTTTGTTCAACTCCCTATAGTCGATGCACATCCACATTGTTCCATCCTTCTTCTTAACAAATAAGACTGGGGCTCCCCAAGGTGACGTGCTCGGTCTCACGAACCTTTTCTCAAGAAGGACTTGAAGTTGCACCATCATCTCTTGCATCTCGGATGGTGCTAATCGGTAGGGAGCTCTAGCATCGGAGCCGCCCTCGAAACATGGTCAATTTGAAACTCTACTTGAAGATTGGGTGGCAAACCGGGCAAGTCATTAGGGAAGACATCGAAAACTCTCGTACCACCTTCATATCTTCAAGTTTCTTCTTTTCAAGTTTGGCATCTATCACGTATGCCAGAAAGTATGAACATCCATTCACCAAGCATCTTCGTGCCGTGGCCATGGTGATAATCGCCACATCACCCTTCCTCCTTTCACCATGCACTACCACCATCTCACTACCCGAAATGGGGAGTCAGATCAATTTCTTGGAACACACAATATCGGCTTGATTCTCTGCTAGCCAGTCCATTCCAACTACCATGTTGAACCCGCCAATCAACATAGGCATTAAGTTGATTGAAAACTCCTTTCCTTCTATTTCAAGAGTACATCCCTTCAAGACATCACAACTTAACACTTGACCACCATTCACTATTTCTACCACTAAAGCATCTTCTAAACTATTAGTGGGTATAGCAAGTTTTTGGCAAAACGAGTCAGATATAAAAGAGAAACTAGCACCAGAGTCAAATAACACACGCTCAGGTACGGAGTTTAGAAAAAACGTACCCGATACCACAATGGTCGATGCCTTGGCCTCCTCGACTGTCATCTGAAAAGCTCGACCCGGGACCCTCAAAGGGTTTTCTTTCTTCTACGAATCACTACCCATGTTCCACTTTGGGCAATCTTTTCGAAAGTGCCCCGACGTCTTGCATTCAAAGCAAACAAGCCCCTTCATCGGGAAATCTCTTGTGGACTGGTCAGTCTTCCCACACTTAGTACAAGGAGTGGGGTTGGATTTACAAGCGTTGTGGTACTTACTTCGACACATTGGGCACTACCTCGCCTCTCGACAGTTATCAAAGTTTCTTCCCCCAATGAATGGTCTCGACCTCTAGAGATGACCAGGATTGCTTTCCCATTTTCTCTTATCTCCTAACACCGCTCTCTCTTCTTTCCCTCGGGCATATACATCTTCCATAATTTGTGCCTACTCTATCGTATCTTGGAGAGTAGAGGCTTTGGAATTGCGGACCATATACATCATGTCCACAGGTATACCTTTGAGGTAGACTTTAACCTTCTATTTCTCAGTTCGGGCCACGTGCGACACCAATCCCAACTTCTCCATGAACTGTCGGGTGTACTCCTTCACTGACATGTTGCCTTTGTTAAGAGCTCGAAACTATTCTTCAAAGCGGTACATGGATCTCTCATTGCAGTACTCCTCCACGACCTTCTTGAACTCGGGCCAAGTTAATCGAGCTAGAACAGTAACCGAAAGGGTGGACTTAGTGACATTCCACTAAATAAGGGTCGGCCCCCTAAGCATCTGGGAGTCAAATATCACCCTCTTATTCTTATCACATTCGCAAGCATCGGAGGCTTGCTCAATTTCCCGGATCCAGTTCATGCACGCCATTGGATTGTCTGACCCGGAAAACTCCGGTGGTTTGCAGCACAAGAAGGACTTGTAGGAGCAAGCCCTCCTACCTTGCCTCGTGTCATTCAACATGGGCTCATCGATAAGGATCACATTTTCAGTACCCCTGTATCCACCTGCCATTACCACGTTCTCGGCAACCGTCTCATTCCTACGGTTGCTGATATCCCTGTCCTCGATCACCTTTAATAGGAATTCTTGCTGCTTGGCCATAAATTCGTTCATCATCAACATCATGTTGGCCATCATCTCCGATTGAGGGATCGCCTCATAGATGACCGGGTTAGATGAAGCCAAGTCAACCCTCGGTATAATTTCGAGCCTTCAGCCTAACAATGGCGGCACAGGCGGAATTACCACTGCCTCAACCCTCTCTGGTTGGTCGGTTGTCGAACCGGTCACCTCATGTCCATCAACATAGGTACGCGGTCTTCCTTGTGTACTTACCATCTTAGTCTGTCACACACGCACAAGAATGGAAATAAGAAATAGGTTATAAGAATTAAACGCGAAGAAACATACTAGTACATTCATCAATCAATTTTTTTGAACATACGATCTCGGCTTGATTCTCTGCTAGCCAGTCCATTCTGACCACCATATCGAACCCATTGATCGACATAGGCATTAAGTTGATTGAAAACTCCTTTCCTTCTATTTCAAGATTACATCCTTTCAAGACATCATAAATTAACTTGACCACCATTCACTATTTCTACCACTAAAGCATCTTCTAAACTACTAGTGGGCATAGCAAGCCTTTCCCCTTCTTTCTTTGGCGCTTGCCTAGATCACTATCTTACTAGAAGTGACCCAGAACCGATCGATCTAGCCATGAGCAGGTTGAAGAGAGCTCTAACAGGCCTTAGAGGAACGAACCCACGTACATTTCCTTATAAAAGTGGAAACACTCATTTTTGCGCTCCCAGATCTGGGGGTCTCTGTTCCATTCTGACTCATGTGCCTTCCTAAACCAGGGGTCTTCGATCCTGATGCATACGAATAGCTATCCTTGCGGCGGCAAAAGGATTCAACGGGAACCCTTTACCACGCCACACGATTATTTCGCGAAGCGCTCTCTCAGATGGGCGTCCCATATTCACCATATCATATTAGGTGTGGCTTTATTTGAGGCTCGTAGTGTAGACCAAGCAAAGAAAACGTAAGGGCGCTAGATCGAGCTTTCGACCATTGTCCAAGATTCCCCACTGTTGCCCCCCCACAAGGGTCCGGGCAAACAAGTCAGATATGAAAGAGAAACTGGCACCCGAGTCAAATAAAACACGCTCAGGTACGGAGTTTAGAAGAAATGTACCCGATACCACATCGGTCGATGCCTTGGCCTCCTCGGCTATCATCTAAAAAACTCGACCCGGGACCCTTGGGGGGTTCTCTTTCTTATCTGGAGCACTACACGTGTTCCACTTCGGGAGATCTTTTCGAACTTGCCCAGGTGTCTTGCATTCGAAGCAAACAAGCCCATTCACCGAGTAATCTCTTGTGGAATGGCCAATCTTTCTGCACTTAGTGCAAGGAGTGGGGTTGGATTTACATGCGCCATGGTGCTTACTTTGACACTTTGGGCACCACCTCGCCTCTCGGCGATTATCAAAGTTTCTTCCCCCAATAAATGGTCTCGACCTCTTGAGAGTCCTAGGTTTCTTTCCCATTTTCTCTTTTCTCCTAACACCGCTCTCTCGTCTTTCCCTCGGGCATAGACATCTTCCATAATCTATGCCTCCTCTATCGTCTCTCGGAGAGTAGAGGCCTTGGAGTTGGGACCATATACATCATGTCCGCAGGTATACCTTTGAGGTAGGCTTTAAACTTCTCTTTCTCAATCGGGGCCACGTGCCCCACCAATCCCAACTTCTCCATGAACTGTCGGGTATACTCCATCACTGATATGTTGCCTTTCTTAAGAGCTCAGAACTCTTATTCAATACGGTCCATGTCTCTCTCATTGCAGTACTCCTCTATGATCTTCTTCTTAAACTCTGTCCAAGCTAATCAAGCTAGAATGGTAGCCGAAAGGGTGGACTTAGTGACATTCCACTAAATAAGGGTCGGGACCCTAAGCATCTGGGAGCCAAATCTCACCTTCTGATTCTCTTCACATTCGCAAGCATCAAAGGCTTGCTCAATTTCTCGGATCCAGTTCATGCACGCTATTAGAGCTGTGTTTGAATCAATTTGTAGTTTGTTTTGTTTACTTTTCTATGTAAGTATTGTATGAGGTTAAGGAATGTTTGACCCATATAAATACCCCTTTCCTTGTTTGTTTCTTGTAAGCTTTGTCATTCAAGTTTTGTAACTTTTACATGTGAGATATATGACATATGACTTGTGACTAATTTCTCTCTCTAGATTCTTGATTTCATTTCTTGATCTTAAATTGTCAAATGCTTGAATCTGGAATCACACACGCCCCTGGATTGTCCAACCTGGAGAAGTCTGGTCGTGTGCTGCACAAGAAGGACTTGTAGGATCAAGCCCTCCTACCTTGCCTTGTGTCATTTAACACAGGATCCTCGATAGGGATCACATTTCCGGTACCCCCGGATCCACCTGCCATTACCATGTTCTCGACAACCGTCTCATTCCTACGGTTGTTGACATCCCTGTCCTCCATCACCTTCAATAGGAATTCTTATTGATTGACCATAACTTTGTTCATCATCAACATCATGTTGGCCATCATCTCTGACTTAGGGGTCACCTCACGGATGATCGGGTTAGATGAAGCTAAGTCAATCCTCAGTATAATTTCGGTCCCTCCGCCCAACAATGACGGTACGGGCGGAATTACCGCTGCCTCAACCCTCTCTAGTTGGTTAGTTGTCGAAGCGTTCACCTCGTGTCCATCAACACGGGTACACGGTCTTCCTCACACGCTTACCATCTTAGTCTGCCACACGCACACGAGAATGGAGATAAGAAATAGGTTATAAGAATTAAACGCGAAGAAACGTACTACTACATTCATCAATCATCACAACAATAGTACATCAAACATGCTCACATAATAACATATTTATAATAGCATTAGCTACGTAAAATTATGAACATATACACAAGAATTCTCGTTACCGTCATTACAACTCTTAATTAGCGTAATTCCATCGACTCTAAAACCATCATATCTTAGAAGTTCTACTCAAATCTCACAAATCACCACTTAATATTTCAGCTTAAGTCTAGGCATCTTACATTCATACCTAGTTCGGTTAAACTAAGGCTCTCATACCAAATTGTAACACCCTAAAAATAGGGGTAAATTTAAACGTTAAAACATATGAACTATGACATCATAAATAAATGGAAATCACCCAAAATGGGAATTAGTAATAGCATTTACAATTTCTATGAATGGACATTAAAGGCAACAACATACTAATCTAAATAGTTATATCTAGATTAAATGGTTACCGACTCAATCTCCCAAAAGTATTTATTTCTGTGTGTATGCCAATTCTTCAAAAGATTAAATCTCAAAAGAAGTCGTTCATGGCCCAACACTCGTCCCTCAACCCTTGTGCAACCCGCTGATAAAGGAACCTGCTATACATGTTATTTTAAGAAAAAGTGTTAGGCTTTACTCCTAGTGAGAACAAACATTTTATATAAATTAATAAAGTGTACAATTGACAATAAATGACTTTTAAACATGAGAAGTAGTTTTGCTTTCCAAAATACAACATACAAACCATACGGTCCAACAACATCTTATGATGACTGGGAGACCCAATTTCCAAGGATTGTGGCGGAACACAAAAGTAATCCACTTTCCAAGTTGTGAGTTCAATACTAGGATCAAGGCCACAAGTTCATCGACTCTTACTCAGACGTGGTGGAGGGCACCCAATGATCCTAATCATACTCATTCACTAGTATTATATTTACGGTCTATGGCTAGTATCTGGTCCTACATAACAGTACCAAGTTCCCTTTCGAGGGCCGAATGTCTCAACTAGTTACAAACGGGAGTTATCCACAATTAATCCGACTCTATACCTATGGATCCAATAATTATAGTCTAAGGCTTGACATAATTTCATTTGTGACAAAACTATATTCACACATATAGTTCATAGACATTCCCATAAAATAGTTTCCTTGCACAGATAACATTCTACGCATTAAATCCATAGTTTAGTAACCGAGTAACTATTTTCCAAATACCAATATAATTGTTCACAAATGTGTTTCCAAGAGTTGTACAACTTTTAATAACCATTGCTAGCTCAACAACAATCTCTTTGTTTCCTTCACCAAAAATCCTTTATTTACCAAATAACCTTCCAAATTAGTGAAAACCATAAATGTGTTCAAATGTATCCACTCAAGTATTTAGCCATTAATATGCCAAGTAAATCACACTGTTGTGTCACAATCATAAAACTCTTCATTATTGTTTCCACTGTACTTTGACCATTGTGACTTCCTTGTGACATAGTTTCTTTGACTTCTTCTCTAGGATTGCATCAGGTTCCTCAACGCATCGGTTACCCTCATCAAATCTTATTTCCAAGAGGGGTATAACACTCTCTTCCTCTGCAAACACTTCCGAAGGTAACATATATGGAAGGTGTTGTGAATTCCGTTCATTTTCGGTTGGAGGTCCAACTGGTAGGCTTGAGAGATTATGCCCAACGAGAATGACTAGGGCACAGTCGCAGGGGCATGGTCGCAGATGGAGGGTCGGCCACGGTACAGTCCGGGAGAGAATGCCCTGCAACAGTGTCATGGCATATTTGTTGTGGCAAAGTCTCCGACGGCCAACAGGGGTTTAATTTACAATTTCGTTTATTTTTGGAGATGATTCATTTTCATATCAGTTTGGTGTGCTTTCTCTTCCTAGAGGCGATTTTCAACCTCTCCTCATCTCTCTTCATTTATTTCAAGATCCAAGGCTATTAAGGTTGGTGGTTGTTCAACATTAATTCCTACTTGCATGTTAGAGTGAAGACTTCAAGGGTTTTTAAGCTACAAGTCTCCATCTCCATTTCTAGGGTTTTCATCACTCTTAGGGTTTTCACTTACTAACCTACTAGGTGAGTTCTACACTTATGTGCTTATATAAGCATTGTTTGTTTTATGAATGTTTAAGAAATGTGATTATATCTTGAGATTTTTACCTAAAATGGAAAGTTAGGGTTTTGAGAGATATTTGACCTAAAATGTTGATTAAGAGTTTTGGGGAAACATTTCACTTACAATAGTTCTAAATTTGAGCTCGTTGATCGTTACATGATTTTATGTTAATCCTTGGGAAAAGCCTAAATTAATGTAAAGCAAAATGATGAGTAATTTTGCTATCCAATTTGAGAGTTCTTGAGTATCAACTAAATACATACTATGTAAAATGGAATATCTTTGTCTTATGATATTATGTCGTGTTTTTACCATATGGGTTTGAGCTTATGAGTTATGGAGCCCAAAATCCTTATGTTAGAGGAATTGGGAGAGTTCCATATTGTTTATGAGTATGTCCATTTTTGGACTCTAGAGAGTAGACATTAAAAGACCATGGATCCTTGAGGTGAAACTTGTATAGCTCAGGTAGGCACTATGATTCAATGAGTCCTTGAGGTGTAACTCTTTGGAGTAGGCACTAAAGGTATATGAGGGTTTGATGTGATGTCGAAGCGGTATGTGCACTAAAATCAGGAACTCGAGGAAACGGGTCTCCTCCGTATTCTAGATTTTCATCTTGTGTATATTTTAAGGTGTGGAACATTGTGTGCAATTGAGACTTATGTTAATGTGCTACCATTATGGGACGGGTAATGTTAAATTATGTATTGATGCATTTCTCATATAATTATACTTGTATACGATCTCACTAGGCTCCTAGACTAACACTCGTTGTTGTATAAATGGTTTTTAGGTCCCACTAGTGGCGGATCTAGGACCGTTTGAGATACCGACAGGTGACGATTAGGAGCATCTAACGCATGGACTTTTAGGGATACTTTTGTGAAGAATGATTCTTTTGGAGACATAGTGTCACCATTCTAATCTAGTCGTTAAACTAACTAGATTAAGTATGTTTTTATTTATATGTCTCATTATATTGATGGTGTTGGATTATACAAACTTCCCGATCTTGGGTTAAAGTTGTTAATAACAATTGGAAGTTTTATGTATTTACGTTAGAACTGCCCTACTTTTGATGTTTAAATTTTAGAGTATTACATAATAACTTCCTAATATTTTGGGATATTGATTAATATAACCGTTTAATTATAAAAAAATTATTATGCATTTTCTAAAAAAAACAAATCGATACTGCAATTTTTTTATTATTCTTTCTAAAAAAAAATAGGTCAACAATGCAGCTTTTCATAATCGACAATGTATAAAATATTGCTTCGTTTGTTCATTGATAACTCTCATTTTTAGAGTTATTTGTTATTCTTTTCTAGCATTTTATTCCATATTATACCCATTTTGTTTCTATCTCCTTCATTTGGTCCATAATGTTTGTAAAATGTGATAAAGATACCAAAATGTTTGTTTTTGTTCAAAAACAACCCCACTGTTCGACTGTTGGCACAGTTGTCCACTGTGGGCACTCGAGCTACTCTTCAACAAACCCGTTTTTGTGCTTCTAACTAGGTAATATGAGTTTTATAGGGATGAGAAGGGATTGAAAAATCTCGGAAATCCTATTTAAGTATGGCCCTCATTAACCAAAGGGTTTGTGATCCTCTACCCACTATAAATAGATATTTGAAAGAGCAAGTGACGATCATCAACCAAGAAAAGAAAGTTTAAGTTTCTACCTTCAAGAAAGTGTTATTGAGCTTGAAGTTTATTGTAGGATTAATTTATCGCATTTATTTATCGCATTTCATTTTTTGTCTACGTCTGCCCATCGTGGGCATCGTCTTGTAGTTTCATTTTAATGCAAGTAATTTACAAGTATTTCTTTGCTTCTATTATGTCTTTCAATTTTATTATGAGCTAAGCACCTCTTTGGGTGTGGGTGTGGGTGTGAGTCGAACTTGAGACAAGTATGCAACACTTATGTGTGGCCATCGTTACTAGCTCTCAATCTTGGTCACTTGAGTTGGGACTTACACTCAACGCGGATAAACCGATCACTTTGAAGTGTTGATATTAGATCTTGACCCAGATATGGGCGGATTCGAAATACGGCTTAAGTGATGAATAAAGATTTGAGACGATCTTTGATAATTACGTAGAGATACGAGTTCTGTATGATTTACTAAGGTTCAAACATTGGTCGAGATTTATATCACAAAGAGATTTGGGTATAAATCACTATACTAATAGAACATGATTTTTTTATCAATTTAGTTAAATCAACAAGATTAAGAATCTGTGATAGTGGGCACTTTGTGGGCACGGTCTATAAAAATCTACTTTCGAGAGATCAAGCTTTTTATAGATGTCTTGTGCTACTAAGTGACTGACCATTTTGTTACTACGTTTATCTCAATGAAATCTTACGCTCATACTCATTCTTTAATTAAAAGTTATATTTCGTATTTTAAAGCTATTTCACCAACAAAACGATAACTTTTCTCTTGTTTGGGTCAAAATTCCATGACCACGACGAATGATATTTAATGCATCTTACACACGACTGGTCTTGTATTAAGATAAGGTCCTGTCGTCCAAAAATATCTATAACATTTGTCGACACTTTTTTGGACACCGGTCGAGCGTTAGGCGCAAGACTGTCCTCGACCACGACTATACTAACGTACGACCCAACGTTCTTCTGTTATTTATTTAATACAGGTTTAATGCCCTTAAAGACCAACGACTATAACTGACCAAAGTCATTAAAGCCATTATGGAGCTTCGACCGTTACAAAGACACATTTATGAAGATCAAAGACTATAAATAGACACCTACAACTACAACTACAACATCAGAGCTCCGATATTACAAGCTACACGAAGAATTCTCGCAAGCACTCTCTATCGTACTACACGATCACAGTATTATACACACGACCGAAGTGTTTCATACACGACCTGCACTTGTTACTAGTTTTTACACTTGTAATTCGTAATTATCATGTAAAACACTGTAATACATAAGGACGTCGCATCTGTTTGGCGGTCATAGTACTCGACGACCTCTATTAGTCGTCCGCGGTTTTTTCCTCATTGAGGTTTTTCCGCATTACCAAATCTCTTGTCTCTTTATTTTATTTATTGTCACACGTCTTGTCGCTTGTTTACTTTGTTTAGTTGGATAAAGCTCCACACCGACCTTAAATCTTCCATTGGACGATTTTTAGCATTAACAGTTTGGCGCCCACCATGGGGCCCCATCAAAGAAAATCCTCGACAACCATGCGCCATACTAACAAATTTCTCGAGTGTCTTTCTTCTATAGGATAATGGCAGCTCCTCAAGGAACCCAAGAGCAAGTCATAGCCCATATGAACATGGAGTTGACAGCTGCACGTGCTCGCATCGATACCTTGTCAAATCAAAATAGACAAGCTGCTGAAGAGATCGCGTATTGGAGGAATCGGAACGCTAGTAGTGCATCAGGGCCTTTGCTTGGTCTTGGTGGCTTCAGCATGCCTTGGTTGGGACCTCTACTCCCCAATTATCCAAGACCTCCTTTCCCTGGCATCCCTAGTCAACCCATGTCGACGATGCCACCGCCACCTCCACCATTCTTCCACTCGACGACGTCGATTCCCGCGATGCCGATACCAACCTTCCATTACAATAGAGATGCTTCCGATCCGTCGCAACGGAATGGTTTCCAAAACTCTGGGCACGTCACGATGGCAACTCATGGGAAGAATCAGGACGATCCAGTTGCCCAACGATTGAAAACGCTGGAGGAACAAAACGAACGAGTGTTGTCGCTACTTGCCAAGCTACCAGGAGCAGCAGCACCTATCGATGTTGAGCCTCGCACAGGGTTTCAAGCGTCGCCCTTTGTTGATGAGATAGCTATGGTTGACGTCCCTAAGAAACACTGCATCCCGACATTCACACCAAAATACTATGGTATCACAGATCCAACTGAACACGTCACCCAATATAAACAACTGATGTGGACAGTGTCGATCCCATACCAGTGCCAAGAAGTGTGTATGTGTAAATGTTTTGAGGCGATCCTCACAGTGCAACCCTCCAATGGTTGATTGGTCTTAAACCCAAGTCTATCAACTCATTCGTTGAGTTGGTAAACCAATTTTCTCAACAATTCCCGACTAGTCGCAAGATGGAGAAACAAACCAGCGACTTGTAGTACGTCGTGCAGAAGGTTGGAGAATCAATCCGAAGTTATTTCAATCGCTTCAATGCCGAGATGATTAGTTTTCGTAATTGTGAAGTCAAGACCGCAATCGAAGATTATAAATGTGGTCTGGATGAAGGTTCGGGTCTTTATACCGATCTGACAAAATACCCCCCCAGAGAACTTCGAAGACGTACGAGCAAGGACTTTGGCCTATATGAGGGTCGAAGACGACGCTGCCTTTCGACGTAAACACTCTAGCGACAAAAAATCTTAAGTGTGAAGAAGCTAGAATTCAAGACCAGAATATCAGTCAAAGCAGAGCCATCACGGCAAATATCGAACATCAGGTTTGATAAGAAGAAGATCAAAACCACGACCAAGTTTCCTCAATACCCTAAGATCTCCTCTTATGGATTCAAAGGGACTTCTCAGGACTTGGTCGAGGCCTTAAGGACTATGCAAGCGACCATCCGTTGGCCGAAGAAAAGCAACAAAAGTGATGACAAGCAAGGTAAGACCAAGTGGTGCGACTTTGACAGTGACCATGGTCATACGACGGACGATTGAATTGCTCTTAAAAAGGAACTCGCTTGGCACGTCCCAAAAGGCAATCTTAAAGAAATATTCGACGAACCAACAACGCTCAACAACGACGTTCGACCCCCATCTCCTGTTCATGAGAAAGTCGTGAATTGTGTTATAGGAGGATCCGACGTCTGTTGTTTGACTTATTTTGCAGCAAAAAGGCATGCCAGTCGAGGGGAAAATGATCAGCCAATCCCTTGATCCTCACGACCAAAAGAAGAATTGGAGCTAGAGTCGATGAAGATAACATTTGACCAGGATGACTTGAGCGACTTACATCAAAAACATGACGATGGGTTAATTGTTCGGCTTAAGCTCAACAATTGTTTAACCCGGAGGGTGTTGGTCGATAGGGGAAGCTCAACGAACATAATCTTTCTCGACACCATCAAAGCCATGGGACTTGACAAGTCAGAGATCATTCGACATTCGACGACCCTGGATGGTTTCAATGGAGACGCGACAGACACTTATCGAGAGATCACTTTGCCAGTCTATGCCAGAGGAATCAACAAGCAGACCAAATTCAGCGTTATCGATTGTTCATCAGCATATAACATCATTCTTGGTCAACCTTAGATTCACGATATGAAGGCAGTCCCTTCGACGTTCCACCAGACGATGAAATTTCCCACGTCGTGGGGAGTCCAGGAGATCAAGAGTGAACCGAAAGTTGCTCGTGATTGCTACAAGATAACGATGAAACCGCGAAAGCAATCCATGTAGAAATTACAGAACCAGGATGCTCCCGACACTATCGATGACTATCGTTTGGAGGAAGTCATCCTGGACCAAAGCAAGCCTGATCAAGCCATCTTTGTAGGTTCGTCCCTAGATCCTTCCATTAAAAAAGAACTATTTCTTTTTTATAGGAGCATGCTGACTTTTTCGCTTGGACGCACGAAGACATGGTCGACATTGACCCTGACGTCATTTCACACAAGTTAAACGTGAACCCATCGTTTAAACTAGTCAAGCAAAAAACGACAAAAATTCGCTCCAGAGCGAAACAAGGTGATCAATGATGAAGTCGACAACCTCCTCAAGACTGGCAAGATTCGAGAAGACCCCGACTGGCTAGCAAACGTCATGGCCGTACAAAAGAAAAACGGCAAATGGATGGTGTGCATAGACTTTATGGACTTAAACAAGGCGTGTCCAAAGGATCCATTTCCTTTACCACATATCGACACTCTAGTCGACACGACTGTTGGACACGAACTCTTGACATTCGTGGATACATACTCCTACAATCAGATACTTATGCATGTCG
Source organism: Arctium minus (assembly GCA_954870635.1). Lineage (NCBI taxonomy): Eukaryota > Viridiplantae > Streptophyta > Magnoliopsida > Asterales > Asteraceae > Arctium > Arctium minus. Next base: position 35,752,747 of record OX941087.1, on the reverse strand, counting down.
ACGACCAAGAGAAGACAACCTTTATGACAGACAGGGGTAATTATTGTTATAAGGTTATGCCTTTTGGTTTGAAAAATGCAGGTTCCACATACCAGCGATAGGTTAACAAAATTTTCAAAGATCGACTCGACAATACCATGGAAGTGTACATTGACGACATGCTCGTCAAGTCACGACAGGCTATAGACCACGTCGAACACCTACGCCAATCGTTTGACATTCTCAGGAAATATCACATGAAGCTGAATCCCAAAAAATACTCTTTTGGGGTAAGCGCTGGAAATGTTTTGGGATATATGGTGACTCAACGAGGGATCAAAACTAATCCTGATCATATTAAAGCCATAGTCGAGATCAAATCGCCAAGAAACTTCAAAGAAGTCCAACGTCTGACCGGTCGTGTGGCAGCCTTGAATAGGTTTATCTCACGATCGTCAGAAAAATGCCGCTTATTTTATAACTTCTTGCGAAAGAACAAAGGCTTCCAGTGGACGGATGACCACGAGCAAGCATTATAGAAATTAAAAGAATACATGGTTTCGCCTCCACTATTATCGAAACTAAAGGACAACAGGGTCTTGCAACTTTACCTGGCCGTTAGCTCCAACGGGGTGATATAATGGAAGCTCGGAAGATCAGATTCAAGGCGTCCAGATACGTCGTGATACAAGGCAGGCTCTATCACTAGAAAAATACAAGTCCAAAACATCTTGCAAGAAATGCACGACGGTGAATGTGGAAATCACTCAGGTGGTCGTAGTTTAGCCAATTGAATATCACGAAAAGGCTACTATTGGCCGACACTACGACAGGACGCCATCAGGTACGTACAAAGTTGCGATGCATGCCAACGACATTCAGGTACAATGCATAAACCCTCTAAACCTTTACACTCGACATTAGTTCCTTGGCCCTTCATGAGATGGGGAATGGACATCGTCGGTAAGTTAACACCTGCTCCCAAGAAAAAGGTATTTTTACTTGTTCTTACAGATTATTTCTCTAAATGGATAGAAGCAACTGCCTTTTCTCAAGTTCGGGACAAAGAGGTTATATCTTTTATCCAGACTAACATTATATGCAGGTTTGGGATACCATCCGAGATTGTCTGCGACAATGGATCCCAATTCATAAGTGAAAGAACTCAACAATTCTGTGAGGATCGTAACATAAATCTTACGACCTCGACGCCGCGATATCCTCAGTTGAATGGACTTGCAGAATCGAGCAATAAGACTATTGTAAACTCGATCAAGAAAATATTGAAAGCAACAAAAGAAATATGGGTCGAAGAACTTCCTTCAGTCTTTTGGGAAAATCGTACGGATCCATGTACGTCCACAGGACAAACACCTTTTTCCTTGGTTTATGGTTGCGAGGCAGTTTACCCGTTGAGATCCAACTACCCACATCAAGACATCATTTGGTCGACCATAACCTAGTTGACCTAAGTTATGATATTGACGCCCTTGCAGAGATAAGAGATTCAACTTTGATTCAAATGGCATCTCAAAAACAATCAGTCGAACGTCATTTCAACAAAAACGTAAAGACCAAGATCTTTCAAGAAGGCGACTATGTCTTACGTCGAGTGTTTCAGAACACTCAATAGCCAAACGCAGGTAAACTTTCCATCAAATGGGAAGGTCCTTATCATATATCTATAATCATAGGAAAAGGTGCCTATAGGATCCAAACCCTCGACGATCAAGAAATCCCATGTAGTTGGAATGCAACACATCTCAAAAGGTATTTTTTCTAAGTCCATCATACTTTTTCCTTACGATTATTTGTCACGACCAACACTGACTTAAGCATCTGAGGGTCGTTGGTTATCCAACGACTAACCTCTAACATTGTTTTCTTGCAGGATCGCACGACATAAGACTGTAAGTCTTTATACGACTTGGTCTTTTAAAACTCAATTCTAAGTTTTTACTTAGAAAATTTTTGCTATGAATAAATGCCTTGGTCGCAAGAATCTTTAAACTACTTGGATTGCCTTAGTCGCAAGTATCCTTGGGTGAAATTGTTTGAAATGCCTCAGTCGCAAGTATCCTTAGATTATTTGTATTGTGTTAAATCGCAAATGTCTTTGGATTGAATGGTTGTTTGGTCGCACGATTCTCAGGTTTGAAAAATTCTAAAGTACTTTATAGATTTACGTTTTTATCATATGATGTCATGTCTATTAGTTGCATAGTATGTAAAGACACTCGGCAAATAAGACAACATAAAGAAAAACTGTTTCTATTAATAACCAAAAGTGAATGGTTACACGTGGAAGGCTCGACCACCAACGGTCGACCATATAAAAAATAAAAACAACTAAAGATAAAAAGATAAAAGACTCAGGAAGGAGGAGTATCTTCTGTTGGTTGCGACGTGAGACATCACCCTCTTGAGCTTCGTCGACCTTGGCCTCCTCCTCAACCTCGACTACCTCGATGTCTCTTTCATTTTCAGAGTCTAGGTCCTTCTCGTTCCTGATCTCTACCAGATAGAGCTTGAGGTCTTCTTCGTCATTGGCGAAGGGATTCTTCCCAGCCAGGTGACACCTCATGATGGTCGCCTTTATTGTCCATCGAGTGAATGCCTTGACAGACTTCAACTCATCCTTCAACTCATCCTTCAACTCCTCGATCCTGGCCTTCTGTTCGGACTCCCTTGCCTTGATGTCCCTGGTCTCTTTTTCATTCGCGACCAAGGACACCTGGGCCCTCTCCAGCTCCTCTCGAGTCCTTTTCAAGATCTCGCAAGACATGTGAAGACGTGTCTGCAGATCGGCCGTCTGGCGACCAGAGACCTGTAGGACTTTGTGGGCTTCTTCAAGCCTCACGGTCAAAGACTCTACCTGGGACGTAGCTTCCTTCTCCCTGGCCAGAGTAGCCCGCTCCCTCTCCAGTGTCGCTTTCTCTCTTTCCAGAGCAGTCGGCAGAAGTCGCCTAATCCTCTCCATCTCGCCGTTGAGACTGAGAGAGGCCTGGAACGTCTGCAACACACGACATTAGTACAAAAATTAAAATGACAGAACAAACAAAGTAAATAAAAAAGTAAGTTTTGACACTTACCATAAAGGAGAGACCGATGACGTTGGATCCCACGTCGTCGATCGACATCCCCTTGAAACGCTCCCTAAAGTCAAGAGCTAATATTTCCCTAGATGAGGAAATATCTTCGCCCGATCAAGGACATCATCCGCCATAAAGTCCAACGGCAACGTAAAGTTAACCATTTGGACTTCCGCGGGTCCCTTCCCCTTGTGGGACAATTAGGGAATGGAGCTAGAGGCCTTAGTCACCTGCCCCTACTCCTGCTCCGATGGTGGTTGCTCACCTGACACCTCCAGTGAATTCACCATTGGAGGTGCTACATTTATGGAGACCGCCGGTATGGCATCGCCTATCTTCGTCTTCAAAGGAGTGGCAACGCTCGACACGTCACCACCCCTCGACAACGGTTCTCTAGGAACCGTCATTCTCGTCCTCTTGGGCACACTCGACCAGCAGTCGAGAGCCCCTTCCTTTTTTCCCGACCCTTCCTAGCCAACTCTAGTTGGCCTTTCTCCTATCGGCCGCAGTGGGTATCTTCGCAGGATAACCTTCTGAAAAACACACAAAAACATCGTAAGATGCGACAAAATTAAAATCAAAGGAAGTTAAAGGAAAAGGTAAACGAAGTAGAGGAAAGGGTACATTACCTGCCATCTCTTCTTCCTCTTCTTCTTTCTCCTCTTCTTCCTCTCCCTCTTCTTCCCTCTCTTATTCTTCGACCTCCTCGGCCACGACCTCTGAAGTCTCAACAATAGTCACTCCGTCGTCGTCATCGTCTGCTGGTTTTCGAGAAGTAAATGATCGCTCGTCCTTGATGTATCCCAAGAAGCGAGTGATCTTGTACACCGAATCACTATTCGGTCGTACCTCGTCGAACTTGATAGCTAAAATCAAAGACGAAAGAAATGTTTGATATAAATTACTTACAGAAAACGCACGATAAAGTGTAAAAAAGACCCTTACTTGACGTATTCCAAAACGTCTTAGGCACATCACTGTCTGGACCCAGTGACGTTGTATGCACGAATACGTACCATGTTTTCCACCTGCGGTCGTTAACCGTAGTGTTAAGCACCAAGGTGCGATCACCTCGATACTTAGAAAACAAGCTATAGCTGTGGAAACCGTCCACCTTCACTTGATATGTCGTGAGGAGGTCGTTCACGTACCCCCAGAATTGGGGCATGAGCTGCCCCGACGCGAGGTTAAACGTAAGCATAAACAACCTCGATAGTGGTGAATAGGGCTACTTAAACCCTATCTTAAAGGGATACTCGTAGATCATGAAGTACCCCTCTAGACACATGTCTGATGTATTTAACCGGGAGAATTAGTGGTCACCGAAGAAGGGATATGCGCTAAGCGCCTAAAATCATCAAGATCATCCTGATCTTGGATCATACTCGCTGGCTCATTCGACATGGCCAACCCTGACAAATTTATCTTTAGTTCAGAAAACCCTAGAATATCCCAATCTCTCCTAGGTTTTCTAGCAAGGGTCTTGAATCGCATATAGAAAAGTAATAGAGATCGTACCTTATATAGTCGCTTTAAACATCGAACGAAACTAAATCGGACTAAGATCTCGTAGGTTTTGGCAAGGATTCGCAAAGAAGAACAAAGGAATCTCTCTCTAAAAATATGATGAAAAGCATAAAAGGAAATTATCCCCGGATAAATCCTATTTATATGCAAAAATCGTATCAAGCATAAACGCACGTTGATTGACACGTGTCGATCGACTTTTCGTGAGCATCGCCAGATCTTCGACACCTGTCCTGACAACTGTCACGTGCATTCCCCACGCCTCCAAGACGTCACATGTGTTAGATAGACCATCATGAGTCTAGTTAGAAATGAACCGATTCGGTTCCACCGCGACCATGAGCCTTTCCCCGAATGGCACGTGGCGACTGCCAAAATTATCGATAAACTTAAAATTTAAAATTCAAAATTGTCGCTTGATTTTAAATTTTGGGGGAAAACTGTTTGGGTCAAAAATCCACGACCACGACGAATGATATTTAATGCATCTTACACACGACTGGTCTTGTATTAAGATAAGGTCCTATCGATCAAAAATATCTATAACATTTGTCGACACTTTTTTGGACACCAGTCGAGCGTTAGGCGCACGATCATCACAAGACTGTCCTCGACCACGACTATACTAATGTATGACCCAAAATTCTTCTTTTTATTTAATGCAGGTTTAATGCCCTTAAAGACCAACGACTATAACTGACCAGAGTCATTAAAGCCATATGGAGCTTCGACCGTTACATAGACACATTTATGAAGATCAAAGACTATAAATAGACACCTACAACTACAACTACAACATCAGAGCTTTGATATTACAAGCTACACGAAGAATTCTCGCAAGCACTCTCTATCGTACTACACGATCACAAAATTATACACATGACCGAAGTGTTTCATACACGACCTGCACTTGTTACTAGTTTTTACACTTGTATTTCGTAATTATCGTGTAAAACACTGTAATACATAAGGACGTCAACCAAATCTCTTGTCTCTTTATTTTATTTATTGTCACACGTCTTGTCGCTTGGTTACTTTCTTTAGTTGGAAAAAGCTCCACATCGACCTTAAATCTTCCATTGGACGATTTTTGGCATTAACATCTCTCATCTGAAACTTGTGCAAGAAGTTCATGAAATTCTCTGAAACTTAGTAGGTAAGTCCATGTGGAAACGATCTTTGGTACCACCTTATTACTTGAGCGATCATAGTTGAGGTGTATATTTTCGCCCCCATTGTGGGAACACTGTAGCCACTTTGGGGACTAAACGATTTTCCGCTACCATTCATCAATGGTAGGTTTGAGAGAGACATCTTGTTGATTGTAATTAGTTAAATGAAACTCATGTTCGCGATATTTTTGATTTCATGTTAAGATTCATTTGTTTCATGAAGATTGGGATAATGGAATTCTGGTGTTGCTGAAACCATGAAATAGTTAGTTTTTTTTCTTGTGTTTCATGAAACCATGAGTTTTTTCATGAATGAAGTCATGAAATCTTGAAATCCTTCCTACAAACCATGAAATCATGAGTTTTTTTTAATTCATGGAATCATAAGTTTTTTTCATTCAAGAAACCATGAAATCAAGAATTTTTTCGTAGTCGAAGCAATGAAATCGTGAGTTTTTTCATTAATGAAACTGTAAAACCATGAGTATTTTTTCACTTTTTTGCAATAAGTTTCTTAACCGAATTTTGATTTGATTTTAGATATTCATTTTTCATCAATTAAATATATTATTTAAAATGGTTTGTAAACTTTGTATAAATGAGGTGGGTTGCATATGAAACCACCCCTATATATAATAAATTTTGGATTTGTTATTTTTTTAAATCTACATTAATTTATAATTTAAGTAACCGTTTACATATAATATGAATAAAAATAAAATTAGTCAACCTCACATATCCTAATAAGCTAGCTTATGTTTGCCAAACAATGCCTAAATCAGTTTTACCATTCCCAAACCCTACGTTATTCACACACCTCGCTACCCCTTGTTGCCTCATCGTCGTCTGCTATTTGTCACCGCCATTGGCCCTTGCCAACAATCTCACTCTTTTTGATCATTTTTTTCTTTGTTTATCAGTTATCCATTGATAGCAGAAAACCATATAGGTCCACAAAATGACCACAATATTACCACAGTGGCAGTGCAACTGCAAACTGAACACTATGATCGTTATAAGTAATAAAATGGTAGTAATACCGAGATTGTTTCCACAGGGATTGATCAACTAAGAATCTGAGATATTAATGAACTTCTAATGCTTGTTTGAGTTGTGATAAAATTATCAACATTTGTTGGTGAAAGTGCTTAAAGTGAAGAAATGAACTTTTTTAAATTAAAGACAGGATATGGGTATGGGTTATTCTAAAGACAGTGTAATAACCAAATGGTCAGAAACTTTGTATCACGAAAGTGTTCATGAAAATTCCGATCTCTCAAAAGTGAATCGTTATGGACAGTGGACACATAATTTCCATAAAGTTCCCACTTCTGCCAAATCTTAATCTTGCCGATTTAACTAAGTGGATACAATATCAAGTTTTATTAGTATAAATATTTATACACAAATCTCTTTGTGATATAAATCTCGACCAACATTTGAATCTTAGTAAATCATACAAAAATCTGTATATCTATGTATTTATCAAAGACTTTCTCAAATCTTTGTGTATCAATTAAGCTGTTATTCGAATCCGCCCATCTCTGGGTCAAGGATCTAATATTAATACTTCAAAGTAATCGGCTTATCTACAATGAGTATAAGTCCCGACTCAAGTGACCAAGCTTATGATTTAGTAAAAGAGACAACACCCAAATGTTGCTTACTTAGTCTTAAGTTTGGCTCACACTCACACCCACTAAGGTGATTAACTCATAATGAAATTAAAGAATATAACGGGAATAAAGAAATACATGCATTAATTACGAAATGTAAAGAATGTCACAACAGCGGTGAGACAGTGGACAAAACTTAAGATACTTGAAATTAAAATACAATAAATGAAAGTTAGAAATTAAGAACTTCTTCTTGCTTCAGATCTTCCTTTGTGATGTTTTTAGCTCTCAAAATCGTATGTCTCAATGAATGAAGGAGAGCTCTTTATATAGTTGCAAAAAGATGGGATGCACCATCCTTTAACCCAAAAGTCAAACACTTCTTAAAATCCAAAGGGTCTTCCAATTCTTTCATTTCTACATTGGACAAAATCTTATCCCTTCTTTCTAGAATTTCCACTTTACTCCATCATTTTAAGCCTTCAAAGATCTCCACCAAATCTTCTTGAATCTACCAACAATGGTGAGTTTGTGGCCACTACCAATAGTCACGTTTTTTCAAGCAAAATTCACTCTTTGGTTGATTTTTACCCTTTGAAAACATTTTAGACAAAATGAAGAGGAAATAAGCAAAATGGGTATAAAAATCACACAAAATGGATGTATTGAACACTAAGTAACTCTAAAAAACGAGAATTATCATCCATCTTTTTTATATGTCTATACATGCTCTACTAAATTGTTGTAAATGACGGAGAATAGATAGACAAAAAAAAATCAAAAAGGGAGATCGATGACACGGGCCAACGGCGATGGGCGGTATGCAGAACGGACAATAATGAACCAATGAGGACTGACGAGTGGGAGCGATGTTGTGTACGTGTGGTTTGAATGACGTAGGGTTTGGGAACGGTAAAACTGATTTAGGATTTTTTTTGCTTTAAAAATTTTCTAGCCAGTTACATGTAGTTTTTTTTATTAAAATAATGTAGGTAACCAATTTATTTAAAAGTTCATGGTTTACTCATTCAAAAAAATAAATAAATTCGGGACTTAATCAAAGTTGAACAACTTTTTCATTAAAAAGATATATTTTAAACCATTAAGAATAGGAAAGTTTGTTTGTTTTCTTTTTTAAACTTTTTTCAAAATATTATTTTGAACAAAATATGTTTGATTTTCTTTGATAAAGTTGGGCTAAACTTTGAATAACAATTTTAGCTTGTTTTTAGATGATTTACGTTTGAATCTCTACTAAATATTTGCAGTTAACTTCAAGATGTTATAAAATTAACCAAAATCTATACTATATTATGAAAACTCTATTACAGTTTTTTTTCAAGTATCAAGATTACTTATTTTTAAACCTAATGTACAACCTTCAAAGCAGAAAATTGAAATCAGTTCCCCACATGACCTCTGCCTCCCGTTTCCTTCTCCACGCCCTCTCCCTCCCCACATTTTGCACTGCCACCCCCCCTACAACCGTCCTCCTCCATGTTCCTTCATAAGCGCCGATTTCTCTCCATCTCTCCTACCTCTCCACTCCTGTATATAAAACCTGTTTCTAAGAACACCATCATTTTTCATCCGGTTATTTACAAAAATTTGGTGAAGAATACCATCATTTTTCCTCTGGTTATTTACAAAAATCATAGAGGTCAGGATCTTCCAGGTGATTGATTGCCTCCTTTCTCTTCAAATCTTCCTTTTTTTCTTCAATTTACGTGGTTTAATTTGAAGAGAAAGGAACAACGACGTTCAAAGTTCTATCTGCAGAGGGGGATGAGAGGGAAAGACGATGGTGGTTGAAAGCGTTGTTATCAACCGAGTGGGAAGTGGTGGTGTTAGAGAAAACCACAACTCCTCCTACCAAAAGTCCAACCGGCGCGGGGCTAGGTCTTCATCCTCTGTCTCTAACAATAATCAATTCATGGTTTCCACAACAACAATTGAATAATATTCTCAACAATCAGATCTTACCCCTCACACTCGATCAAATACATATTATATATACTTTCATTCAAATTTTATCACTACTTCACATGGATTACTACTTGAGAATTTGTTCCAATACTTTGTGGAGAGAAGCTCGTAATTCACTGAATCGTATAATATTTACTATGTGTGATAAAAGTAAAGGGAGTTAATATGAAATTTTAGTCTAGAAAGCAACACATATGACAAATGTGCACTCTGTGCTTTTGGAATAGATGGAGTAAAACTTGATTCTTGTGGTTTTTATGGTTACCGAAAGTAGTTTAAGCATATGTTTTTAATAGGAGTTGATCCAATGGAGAGAGAGGGAAGAATCGCAGAGGATAAATCGGGAAGTTGAGTCCACGATCGAGAACCAATTTCCAGCAACGAGAGTTAAGAAATTTTTATCATTTCATGAATTGATGATATCCTAGCGATGAATTATTGATATACGTGTTCCTGGTGTGAAGACAATTCATGTGGCGATTTCGAGCTTTGAAGATGTTGTATACGCCCTAGATTTGGCACACTTACTACTTTTGGTATCACCTTTTTCTTTCTTTACGGACACCATATTCGCAGTGAAGTAATATTCACCCTTAGAACGTTGTTAACAAAACCCCCCACACTCTGCCTCACTCTAATAACATGTTAATGGTTTAGACGCTATTTGTTTAGAATTTTTTTCAATAGAATTTTCTACTGGAACGAATACATATTCGTATGTGATTTTAAGATGATGGTTTTCTGACAATTTCGTTTTGTGTTGAGTAGTTATTTGTTTGGTCATCCATAAAATGTATTTGCAATTTGTTTTCTTATATTCTTTATGCCTATTAAATTTTGTGCATATTCATGATGTTTTTGGCTAATCGTGGTAGTTCTTATCCTTCTTCTATGTTCTCTTATCTTATCAACAGATTCCAATTTCAATTATATGACCCTTCAAGCTCATCAACAATTTCTTTGATCTCTTGTTCAGACCAATGATGTTCTTTAGGAACCCAATCTTCTGACTCTGGTTGTTCGGGTTCAAATAATCAATGTAGTTATACTTTCTAGTATGAATATGGTTATGGGACATCGAGTTATATGTATCTGATCTAATCCATTTTGATACAATTGATGGGGATTCAACATCATCAAATGCTTCAGCACTTGTGTATTTGGGTGAGTTATATATATAAATTTTCCATAATCCATTAAAGATTTCTTGGTTAAAACCTTGTGGACTTCTTAAGACTTATGAAACAGTTGTAGCACATCTCAAACCATGGACTTGACCAAATCTGATGATAGAGTCGTTGATGGGATCTTTGGGTTTGGTCAACAAGGCCTATCTGTAATCGCTGGGTAGCCCTAGATGCATTCTCTCATTGTCTTGTAGGAAATGGTAGGGGAGGTGTGTTAGGACATAAAATGTCCTAGTTTAGAAGGTTTTGTAAAGGGTTCTACATTTACTATTAGTATTGGGCTTTGTATTGTATTTGGGCTTTAATTGTGTGTTGGGCTTACAATGCAAATGGGCTTGGGCTTAATGTAGAACAAGGGATGTAGGGGAAGTATATATAGTTTGTGTGTTTTTAATGTTTATAAGTAATTAGTTCATTCCAAAATGTAGAGATCTAAAGTGAGTGTGCTCTTTTAGAGAGAGAAACATTCTCTCTCTAGGTTTGTGTTCTCTGTTTTAGTTTTGATGAAACCATAATCGCTCCCAATCTCATCTTGTTTCTAATTTCTATAGATTGAATCGTTGTTGATATGGGATCTACATGTGGTATCAGAGCTAGATCAAAGAAATTTTTCATCGATTTGATCAATTTTCAACAATTCATGTTCATCGGCCCAAGTTTTTGGTAAATTGTGTGATTTGGATTTGATTTTGAAAAGTTTGGAGCTAATTTGTGTTCTTATTGCTTAAATCGATTCTATTTCACTTGATAATCACATTTGAATCGATTACAATTTTCAATTTCACCATTTTTGGAGAAATTTAGATCAGATCTGAGAATTTTGAAAAGTTTTGATCGTTATTGTATTCTTCATGATTCTCAGAAATTGGAGCTAATTAGTGTGATTTGATTTGAGCTTATTGTAAAGGATTGATTGATTTGTGATTAGAAATAACTTACGATCATCAATTTCAAGTTGTTTTGATTAATCTGAAGGATTCAAGACTTCTGGATCGATAACAATAGCGTACTGGAAAGGATTGTAATCCGGATTAGAGTGTTTACCAGGAGAAGATGTCTACCAGGATTGTATGTGGGACCAGGTATTGGAGTTTGTGTGTGAAGGTCGTATGTACCGGATTTTGGTTTGATCTGGGTGTTAGAGACCATGTGATCCGGGAGTTAGGCCCTTGTCATCCGGGCTTGGTATTGATCCGGGTCTCCTCTCCTTGTTTTCCGTGTGTGTCCCTGATTCAAGTTTCTAATCACAATTAATCAAACAAACAAGATGATTTAAACTACCTGTTTCAATTCAATTATCAAATCAAAAGATTACAAACTTAGTTTTCAACTTTCTCTCTCTAAATGTATCTTTCTCTATCTACAATCTCTCTGAATGCGTACACAATCCTTCTAGTCATATATCTATTAAACAAAAACAAACTATTTATACCTACTACAAAACTAACAAGACAAAAACTAAACAAAACAATACAATGACTTTGACTTTTATTACATTTTGACTTTGACTTTCACTGAGAGTTGACTTTCTAGCTTTTGACTTCTTGTACTTTGACTTCTGGTCTTCATGATCTTATATCTAACATATTTATGCTCTAACAATCTCCCCCTTTGGATTCAAGATCATCTTTGAAAAGATTTAGCAGTTCAGTCTTCTCTTTAAGCTCAAAAAGTACAATCTTCTTCTTTGAAACAAATTTATTCTTTGAACACAAACATTGCAATCTCCCCTTTCTTTAACTGTATCCTTCCTAAGTATGTCTTTGAAATATATTAACAATCTCCTCCAAAATTATCACAAAAATCTTTCAGACTTCGGAAAGAAATTATCTTCAGATTTAGCTCGAATTGCTTTAGCAAAATATATTCAAAGAAAAATTTATGTAAATTCAGACATCTTCAGAAATCTTCAACTTTGCTTGTACAAACTTTCAAAGTTTGAACTTTATCTTCTTCAACTCTTTAACTTTGAGATTTATGAATCTGACATTTCTTTAATTCATCTCCCCCTTTTTGATGAATAGAGCATCTATAACATCAAAACTTTCACCAAGAAATGTCTTTATATGTTATGACCACTGATCTTACAAACGGAGCCTCTGATTCGTTGCCAATTCGAACAAGATACTCATCTAGATCTTTTCAAATCTTGACAAATTATGAAAGTAACACCTGAATCAACAAATGAATCAGTTAATATGCCTGTCAGTAACACGAAGTTACTGTGTGTAACGGATACACATAGGAAAGGAGCTTTTCGATGTTCACTCCCCCAGGGCTTCCATCCAATCATCGAAACACCACAAAGGCAATTTCAATGAATGTTATGACAAGAAAACAAATTCCTTGTGTGTTCGTGCAAGTGTAGAAAGAATTAAACACATGATGATTGCTTTTATAAAAGGCTCAACATTGTGTAAACCACTGAGACAACAGTAGATAAACACAGACTCAATGTGCATGATTGAAGTGCGAAGGTGGGGCAGACTTTCTTCTTTTTCAATATCCAGATTTTCCAAATGAAAACCAGATAGATTATATGTTGTGTCCCCAGAAAAATATGAAACATTTTCTTTTTAAGAAGAAAATGAGTGGTTGGTGGGGTTTTTATCAAGAGTTGGCATGGGCTATTTGCCTGTTTCAATAATGTTCACGAAGAATTGTGAAACATTAGTAGTGTGGTTTCCCGGCTCAGAAAGTAGTTGGTGCAGAGTTTAATATTCTTTTACTCTGTTCTCACACCCTCTTTCTTTTAATCATTTAAGCTCACATCTAACCAAACTCTCTTTTCCATTTTATCTCAACACACAACCCACACTCATTTCTTTTTGACTCCTCACACTCAATCACTATGGGTTAACTTCTTGGGTAGGAAACACTGGTTAACGTGAATCCATAGAAGTTCATTTAAGTCCTAGCACAAAGAACCCGTATTGTCCTATAAAACACATGTTGCTCAAGATAGTTTAACTTGAACAATTAAGACATGGAAAACATGGGTCAGATATGTGTATGCACATAGATGTAATCATGACAATTTGAGCATTGAAAACATTGAAGTATGTTCAAATAAGTAAATTGAATGAATAGATATGAATGCAAGAGACTTGTTTGAAAATCTGACATTGTATGAAAATGATCAGAAATAAAATGATATAACAAATAAGGCTTATGGTCAACAAAAATTGATATTGTCTATATGAACCAAAAATATAGACATTCTTGAATGAAACGTTTAGAAATGAATTAACGTTCAATAGTCGTTGAAGTTCAAGCGGGGTGTCTTACCATCGAAAAATATGTTTCAAATTTGAGACATGGTAAGAACATTTTAAACAAGAAGTCAAACCGGTGTGTGAATACGTGAAAGTATATAGAAAAGACAATACACAAGTATTTATCTTTGGAAACACACGGTTTGTATAACATTCAAACTCAAATAAAATGAAAACATTTAAAATCACACTTCCAATTCATGAAATCTGCTTAAGAATCGTGAAGTGGTTTGAACATTTAAGAACATGTTTTCTATGATTGAAAGTCATCCTTCTTTCAACCATATATGAGATTAAGATAAGAAAATTTAACCTTTATCGTACAGTCTTAAATCTCATGAAGTCAAGCTGAAAATCATAATGATATGATCTTGTAAGCATCCTCTCAATCTGCAAAAGTCTCAAAGTCATGTCAAAGCAACTTTATTCACAAATTTATTGAAAAATAAAAGACATAAAGCAATAAAACATTGAAAGTACGAGTTCTGATCTGAAGTAATCAGAAATCATATCCTTACTCCTTTTATTGTACTCATAGACTCCCCCTAAAGCCATGCATCACAAAAAAAATTAGCAGTTAAATAAATTCAAAAATTCTATAAACTCCCCCTCAAAATAATGTTGATCACCTTAAAATCTTGTCTCACTCCCCCTGAAATCATGAACAAAATGTTAAAGTACATATATCCTTTCAGAAATAATGATAAAGAAATGATGAAAAATTACAATAAAAGAAACTTTAATAGGTAATAACTGATTAGATCTTGAGATTTAGCATACCAAGCTTAGATACAAGAAAATTGAATCTCTTTTCATCTAAAGCTTTGGTAAACAAATCTGCAAGTTGATAATCAGTTTTTACAAAGTAAAGTTCTATTGTACCTTTTTCTACATTATCTTTGATAAAATGATACCTGACATCAATGTGCTTTGTTTTAGTATGTTGCACAGGATTAGCGGATATTGCGATAGCGCTCTTCGAGTCACAATAGATCGGTATTTTGTCAAACTTGAATCCATAGTCTCGAAGTTGTGTCCTCATCCACAAGACCTGAGAGCAGCAACTGGCAGCAGCTACATACTCTGCTTCAGCAGTCGATGTGGAAACACAAAGTTGTTTCTTTGACGCCCAGCTAACGAACTTGTCTCCAAGAAATTGAACATGACCCGACGTGCTCTTCCTATCTAACATATACCCAGCATGATCTGCGTCTGAATAAGCAGTCAGTTCAAACCCTGTATCCTTAGGATACCACAGACCAACATCTGCAGTCCCCTTTAGATATCTAAAAATCCATTTGACAGCAGCCAAATGGGATTCTTTAGGATCAGCCTGATATCTTGCACACAAGTATGTTGAAAACATTATATCTGGCTTACTTGAAGTAAGATACATTAAAGAACTTATCATTCCTCTATAAGTTTTAACATCAACACTTTTACCCGAAGAATCAGTGTCAATCTTAGTACCTGGTGCCATTGGGGTTCCAATTGGTTTGCAATTTTCCATTTTGAATTTCCGAAGAATATCAAAAATGTACTTAGATTGATTAATGAAAATCCCTATTGAAAATTGTTTTAATTGTAATCAGAGAAAGAAATTCATCTTTCCCATCATACTCATTTGAAATCTAAACACCATGAGGTTTGAAAAATTCTTACAGTATTTAGGATTAGTTGAGCCAAATATAATATCATCGACATATATATGAATAAGAATGATATCGACTTTCTCCTTTTTGATAAAAAGAGTGGTATCGACTTTACCTTTTGAGAAGCCTGACTTGACCAAGAATTGAGATAAAACATCATACTAGGCGCGAGGTGCTTGTTTCAGACCATAAAGAGCTTTATCCAAGATGTAGACGTGATTTGGCTTTTCTGGATTTACAAACCCTTCTGGCTGAGAGACGTAGACTTCCTCCTTAAGAATGTCGTTCAGAAAGGCAGTCTTCACGTCCATTTGATAGACAGTGAAGTTCTTGTGAGCAGCGTAGGCTAGAAACATGTGGATTGCCTCTATACGCGCTACTGGAGCATAAGTATCATCATAGTCAATGCCTTCCTCTTGCCTATATCCCTTGGCAACAAGTCATGCTTTGTTCCGTATGACAATACCATCTTCATCCTTTTTATTTTTAAATACCCATTTAGTGCCGATAACGGTCTTTCCTTCCGGTTCTGGCACTACTCTCAAAACCTTTAGGGCTTCGAACTGATTTAACTCTTCTTGCATAGCAGACACCCAATCCGAGTCAACGAGAGCCTCAGATACTCAAGTGGGCTCTATCTTACTCAGGAATGAGTCATGTAGACATTGATTTAAAGTTGCTGACCTAGTTTGCACCGGTTTATTGAGATCTCCAATGACTTGGTGTAGAGGGTGCTCTTTGGTCTAGAGATGTTCATGAGGGAGTGGATTAGATGAAGATTGATCATGGTTGTCATCTAAAAATCCACTATCAACTTCTTCAGTTTGTACAATATGAGGGAGGAGTGCAGTTGAAGTAATTGGTGCAGAAGTTTCAGTAGGTACAGCGTATTCAGTCTGTTGGTCTATCCTTACAGCACATCCTACTGACTCAACAACTTCTGGCTCATCATTAGTAGATATAACTTCAAATATTGGAGTAGGCATATGAACTGGAATTTCTTGCTGAATCGGAGAATTTGATGCAGTGGAAACATCTAAAGTGATTGGATGATTTGTTATTGAATCTTCCATCCTGTCAACGACAACAGGTTTAGTCACGTTAGTTCCAAGAAATTCATCATAAAACAGTTCAAATAAAAGATCTAAATCAGATAAATGAGAAGTAGACGATGATGCTTCATCTGATTTGTTCTTTTCAGGTACAGGTTCTGGACTGAGTTGCCCAGAAGCTAGCACTCCGGTTAGCACGGGTTCTAAACTGACTTGTTCAGAAGCCATCTCATCATTGAATGTGACATTTACGCTCTCGATAACAGTCTTCGACTTCTTCAAGTAAACTCGATATGCAGCTGATGTAGAAGAATATCCAATGAAGATGCCCTCATCTGCCTTAGCACTGAACTTGTTGAGGTTCTCTCTGTCGTTTAGCAATAAACACTTACAACCAAAAATATGAAAATATTTGATGGTTGGTGTTCGGTTGTTGATCAACGCATACGGAGTCTTTTGAAATCTGCGGTGTATCATGGAACGGTTTTAAGTGTAGCATGCAGTCGAAATAGCTTCTGCCCACAAAAATAGAGGTAGGTCTGATTGGCTTAGCATAGTGCGAGTGGCCTCGACTAGCGTTCAATTTCGCCTTTCGACTACTCCATTCTGTTCGGGCGTACGAGCAGCAGAGTATTGATGTGATATCCCGACCAATTCGAGATACTCTTCAACAGTTCTGTTTTTGAACTCTGTGCCATTATCAGTTCTGAAAAGCTTGACTGGTTTCTACAGATTCACCTGGGTCGTCTTCAGAAATGTGATGAGTACTTCGGGCGTCTCATCTTTTGAACGTAGAAATTTGACCCACGTGTATCGTGAATAGTCGTCCACGATAACTAGAACATATTTCTTTCCGCCTAAGCTCTGCGTTCGCATCGGACCACAAAGATCCATATGCAACAACTCTAATGGAGAACTGGTACTAGGTTCAGGCTTCGGTTTATGTGGAGCTCTCTTCATCTTCCCTTTTTCACACGCTGCACACAAGTGTTCTTTTTCGTATCTCAGCTCAGGAAGACCATTCACTAATCTGCCTTTGACCAGTTTGTTTATGTAGCGAAAATTTAGATGAGAAAGTCGTCGATGCCATAGCCAGCTTTGTTGCATCGAGGCTTTTGAAAGTAGACACACTTGATTGTCAGTCTGGACCTTTGACAAATTAATTGTGTAGAGATTTGATTTGAGAATGCCCACTAAGAGTTCTTTGCCATCTTCAGTACACACCGAGCAACTCTTAGCTTTGAAATTAACCTCTAATCCTTTGTCACATAACTGGCCAATACTGAATAGGTTGTGCCCTAATCCTTCTACATAGCTCACCTTCGTTATCGTTACTTTGTCGTGTACCACATCACCATATCCCAGAATTGGTGAAAATTGATCATTTCCAAAACGAACATTACCACTGAATTTCTCTGTATAATTAGACAATAAAGCTTTCTGCCCGGTCATATGCTTGGAACAACCGCTATCCAAGTACCACATATGTCGGGTCTGCAAGAGAAATCAGGGAACAACAGATTTAGGTACCCATTTAAAAACGGGTCCTAACAGATTAGCGCAAGATTTTGGTATCCATTTGAATATGGATCCTCTTTTCCTTTGAAAACTTTTGAAAACATTTGGTTTAGAAGAATAAACATGATATGATCCAAACCAATCATTAGAATAATGACGATAAGCAAAATCATTCCACCGATAAGTATAAGATTTAGTAGTAGTAGGAGATAATTGGAACAATTGCTTTATAGAATACCTCTTGTAAGAAGTTACAAGGTTTTTATTAGTAAAAGCAACAGAACCAACTACATCACACACACTACTATTTGATCTATTACAAGAATTATCAGGAATTGATTCTGCCTTGTCATCAATCTTCCTTTTAGGTCGCCATTCAGTTCTCGCTTCAGATCTTTTCTTTTTCACTGAAACATTAGATTTAGATCTGTTAGGAAAATCAGATTTCTGAGATTGATTTTTCTTGTGTTTACCAGTGTTGTTCCATTTCTGTTAGCGTTGTTTCTTATGTTTCTTACCCTTACCATAGTACTCAGCATTCACAGAAACTGATTTACCAACCTTAGTTGATGATTCACTCTTTTCATAAACACTTGGTAAAACTTCTCCATTAATAACAAAAGTAGAATGATCTGGAAGTGAAGCATTGAAGTCAAACATATCAATTTCCTCAATACACCCTTCATCAGAATTTAAGAAATCATTTGCAGACGCAAATAAGTCATCAATATCAGGTTCAGAAGTTTGAGGTATTTTAGAAGATGGAGAACACACTTTAGATTCAAAATGAAAATCTGTGTTCTTTAACACCGTAGAAAATACATCTTGTGTTAGATCACTCAAAATTCTTTCATCAGATAAAATATTTTCTAACTCAATTATTTTGCTTTCTAATACGAGTGGAGGAACATAAATTTTAGCTTGAACAGGTTTTGCTTCCATCTCAGTAGAAGAATAACTAGCAAAGTAATCATTTGAAAGAAATTTTGGTGTTTCAGAAATATAACTATTATTAAGTCTTTCATAACATAATGGTAGTTGCATTTTCTTCAAATTCATTCTTTTCTCATCTTCTTTTGCCTTAACCTCCTTTGATGATTTGGTGACAAATTTGGGTTTCAAATGAGGATATTTAGCAGCAGCATACATAAAATTGGCATTATATAAAGATGGCTGTTTTTTGATAGCTTTTTCTAGGTAATGAGGATTATCATAACCTAGTCCCCATTTTTCTTTAACATCAGCTTCTTCATTAGGTGTATTCAAGAAAATAGTTTGATTTGTTTGGCCTTGAACATATAATTTTGCTTCCAAACCATTTACCTTTTGCTCTAAAGTCTTGTTCTCAACCTGCAATTAAATGCTTTTAGAACACATTCTTGCTTTTCTGAATCAGACTTAGACAATTTAGTTTCAAACTCAGAAATCTTATTTTCAAAACGAATCTTTTCATTTTTAAAATCAGAAACAGATTTGCGAAGAGAATCAATCAGATATTTGTTCCCAATAACTGCTTTATTAAGATCAAAGATAGTTTGATTTTTCTTCTCAATTCTGCTTCTTTCCTTTTTCAGTTTATTTTGAAGATCATGAAGTTTGACCATCATGGCTTCCATTTTGACCATAAAATCAGATTTAGATAAGTTCATTACCTCATCAGACGTTTCATCTTCAAAATCATCATCTTTTACCGTGTTGCCCATCAAACACATGTGGGCTTCTTCTTCTTTCTCTTCCTCAACATCAGAATGGTCTAACCAATATTCGTCTTCGGCCATCAATGCCTTGCCAGCTTCCTGTTGCTTGGCCAAGAGCATTTTGTTCTTGTAGTATTCTGAATTCCGAACCTTCGGCTTCCGACAGTCTTTTGCATAATGTCCAACCTTGCCACAGTTGTAGCATTTGATCAGATCATCAACTTTCTTTTTCAGTGCTGGTGTAGTCATTCACATACTTCTTTTCTTCTGGCTTTCTCTCCACGTACCTTTTCTCATCATACTTCTTTCCTTCTATTCTCTCACGGTGCTCATAATTCTTTGA
Source organism: Arctium minus (assembly GCA_954870635.1). Classification (NCBI taxonomy): domain Eukaryota; kingdom Viridiplantae; phylum Streptophyta; class Magnoliopsida; order Asterales; family Asteraceae; genus Arctium; species Arctium minus. Next base: position 35,732,651 of record OX941087.1, on the reverse strand, counting down.
CCCCATAGAAGAATACCTCTATGAGTTTGACCCTGGTTTCTTGTAAAACTTTTTCTGGAAAGCTCGGGTCAGTAAAAGCATTACCTGCTTGAGGTTCTCCCCATCATCACCATCAGATTCAGAATCAGACTCTGAGCTAGAAATTAATATCTTCTTCTTTTTATTCTTCTCTTTCTTTTCTTTCTCCTTTTCTCCAACTACAAGTGTTATGGGATCAACAGCCTTCTCAGCGTTCTTTTTCTCAGATCTTTTCTCTTCCACCTCTTCCTCATTCTGTCGTAGAGTCTCGTAGACTTCATGGAGAGGTATATCACTCAAATCTTTCATTTGTTTCATCCCGCGTGTATGTTTGTTCCATTCTGGTTGCAGGATGTTGAGGAACTTCACATTGTTTTCAATCTGCTGCTTCTTAACCTTGTTCTTTGAAAGCTCATTCAGAAGCAGAACAAACCTTTCATATGTGTCCTCCAAACTTTCATTCTCCTTCGCTTTAAACTCTTCGTAGTTGTTTATGTAGTTAGCCACCTTCATCTGATTTCCAACTTTAGAACCCAACATCATCTTTCTTAGCTCATCCCACATTGATTTGGCAGTTGCATTGTAGCTGTCTATTTTCACATAGATCTCATTGGTCATGCTTTGTAAAAGTAAAGATCTGGCTTGTTTATCAGCATTAAACCGGCTCTTTTGTGCATCAGTGAATTGAGCAAAATCTTTATCAACTCTCTTTGTGTTATGAACTCCATCTGAGTCATAACCTTCAGCAGGAATCTCCTTAGTAGGTATTTTCATTGGACCATCTGTGATTGATGATAGAATGTTCTCTCCATTTGTTTGCCGATCAACAAAATCAAGAAAGCGATCCTTCCAGTGTTCATATTCCCCTTTAAACAAAACCGGGGGCTTGACATCAGTGCCAATTGAGAGAGCGTCTCTGGAAGTCATCCTGTTTCAAATATAAGCAATAAGAAACTTGAAATTGACCGTTAGTCCAAAACAAATCAAGTAAAATACAGAAAAACTTGAAATGAGATTCAGAATTGCAATTTCCAAAAATCAACAAGTTCAGAATTCGCAAACTACAAGGAGATGTAAGAAATTCGCAAGAAATGCTTTGAAACACTTAGAATTCGCAAACACTCAGAAAAAAAAAACACTACGAATCCTTAAATTTTTCGCTATACTATCACCTGCGAATCCTATCCTTGACAAATTTACGAAAACTTTTCTCTCAAAGATATCTGTGAATTTCTTAGAAAAACTACGAATCCTGCGAATTCTAGGCACAAAAGACTTCTGCGAATACTGGAGAATAACAGACAGACCAATACGAATCCTTAAGGATTCTCAACACAAAGGCCTGCGAAAGCTAGAACATTCTCAACAAACATATTAACGAATCCTGCACTTGGAATTTTCAACAACAAACCTTATGAGAAATCTGATTTCTGCGAATCCCTGAACACTCTGCGATTTCTTGAACAAATTTGCGAGTTTTTTTTTTCATATCTGCTTGCGAGTTCTTTGACTTTCGAAAAAAAAAACCAATCTGATTCGCCCAAAAACCTATCTAGACATCGAATTACAAACTGAAACTTTGAGAATTCAATCACCTAAACATCTAGAACAGATTACAATCAACGAATTTCAATAAAAAACACACAAAAATACAAATCGATCTATGACAGTGCTCGTGAACTTGTGTAACTCGCACTCAACAAATTTCAAAATTTGGATTACAATTACAGTGCAAAACTAGAATCAAACGATACAAACTCATTCTAAAACAATATACGAACACATTCTCATCAATTATAGACAATAATTCAACCAAAAACTCAAAATACGATTCAAGAACTTAAGAACACAGTGTCGACAACTTTCTTGATTTGATTTCAATCTGGATCTACTCTGATACCAATTGTGTGTCCCTGATTCAAGTTTCTAATCACAATTAATCAAACAAACAAGATGATTTAAACTACCTATTTCAATTCAATTATCAAATCAAAATATTACAAACTCAGTTTTCCACTTTCTCTCTCTAAATGTCTCGTTCTCTATCTACAATCTCTCTGAATGCGTACACAATCCTTCTAGTCATATATCTATTAAACAAAAATAAACTATTTATACCTACTACAAAACTAACAAGACAAAAACTAAACAAAACAAACAATGACTTTGACTTTTATTACATTTTGACTTTGACTTTCATTGAGAGTTGACTTTTCATCTTTTGACTTCTTGTACTTTGACTTCTGGTCTTCATGATCTTGTATCCAACATATTTATGCTCTAACAATCCGGATTTTGAAAGTTGTGGGATCCGGGTTTAGAGGTAATTGTTGTAATCCGGGTTTGATGTAAAAGGTCGTGGGATCCGGGACTTTAACCTTTGGGGTCCGGGTTTATGAGACTTGCTATCCGGGACTTGAGCTCCCTCATCATCATCCGGGTTTTAGAGCCCTTGTGTCCCGGGTTTGTATGTACACCGAGTGATCAGGGAGTTTCCCTTGCAATCCGGGAGCTCAAGTCAAAGTAACCGAGTTTTGATCTTTGGGCCACATTGTAACACCCTCAAATTTGAAAAGAGCAACTAATTAAAAAATTCGATATTACATCAAATAAAAGACAAATCTTCTTCCTATAAATCAAAACTTGATATACCTCCAAAATAAAATTCTATATTTAACCTCATCAATTACAAGCTCCAGTCTTATACAAGGATTAAACCGAAGTCAGGTGTTACTTAACCCAAATACAAGTTGCTAATCCCAATATAAATGCGGAAGACTTCACCAAGATATTCTCCTCTAGAACACACAACTAGCACTCATATCTTCATAGTGTCACTAGTACTATTCCCAACAGAAACTGTTGCACATGCCAACATATAAAAATATTAGGCTAACGCCTAGTGAAGAGTTATCCTCATTAATAAATATATCGTAAAAAGGAAATAGTGCAACTTAAATCATAATCTTTCAAAATAATTTACTTTAAAATATGAAAACGACCCATTTCCAATAATACGCATGATTTAAATATGGACGCCCCAATGCAAAACATACTTTGATGAAGTGATGCAACCCAAAACTCACTCAAAACGTGAATAGAAATCGAACTCCCAATTTATGAAAACGCGGATAAAACTTTATATCCTAAAACACCCAAAATACGGGTGGGGTATAATATTGAACCCATAAATCATGGATAATAATCCATATATACAAAACATCACCGAAAACATGGATACTAAAACTTAATACCCAAAACAACACATTTCGGTGACGGGGGAGACCCGAATTCCATCGAATGTGGCGGGCACACAAAGTTAATCCACTTATCAATGTTCTCGAGATTCACATAGAGTCATGGATCCCCGTATACGGCTCCCTACTAAGCTACCACTGCAAGATACCCAAATGACCCTAGTGTCTACTCGACCTCTAGATGAGTGTCACCACAAAAGCCGCAAGTCCTCTTATCCGGCTCACCATGGGCACCATCGCAAGACTTAGCTCCGTATACGGCTCTGCAGAGCACCACCGCAAGCTTACATAAAAACATGACTTGGGGACCACTCACTAGACACAAATATGGACATCAAAACTCCATGATGAATAAACATACTGGATTCGAGTTCAACCACCCACGATCTATAACTCGAGCCCTTCACTAAAGGTTACACGGTCATCGAGTTCAACCACCCATGATCTATACCTCGAGTCCCCGTTAACCATAAATATTTCCAGCTCCAAAACAGGGATAAAGTTCCCAATTAAACCAACTGACTGAATCATATGCCTATGGATCCAATGCATTACAGTCTAAAATGTTACATGACTCCAACGAATGAATTAACACATTCAAAACATGTAACTCTCAAATAAGATGCAACTAAGTACACCATACGTCAAAGGCTCCTTATCGAGCTACTAAAAACTGAACAAATACTCCAAAGACTCATCTGAGTATAAATCAAGCCCAAAGGCATAATAAACGTTTGGCTAAAAATACGTGAGTCAATATGGTTACATAAACCAAATTACATCTTTTCCCAAAATCTTTGTCTCTCAAATTACAATTGACCTTAGGCCCTAAATCAAAAATGTTTACAATTTCTAAAATGTTTACAATTTCTAAAATGTTCACAAGGTTGGGAATGACTAAAATCAAATGACTCACATGTTCGTATTTTCAAAACGTCCCATTACATAAACGATGCGTGTATCCAACAAACGCTAAAAGTGAATTTTGACCAAATAATCTCCATTTATGCAATAAATCATCAAAACACTTTCATTTATGACTTATTTATCAAAATGCCCAAAAATACCAAATGTGGGTGTTTTACAAGATTTATAAAGCCAAACACCTCAAATAATCAAAACCTACCAAATAACTCAACAATTGATAATTTCATGTAAAATAATAAACACTTTAAAATGGACATTTTGACATGTACAATGTTTTCACAAATCAACTTGAATTCACCTTGCTAGATTTAGGCTAAATCTAGATTTTCCCCAACTTGAGCTCCTTTGAAGAAACTTGGATCCTTAAGCCAAAACTTTCAAAAACCTAGATCCATAAGTTTCCAACCATAAATATTCATGTTCAACCATTTAGAATCGTTCCCCAAACATTTTACATGAACATCTCAACTTATACCAAAACCCTAATTTCCATAGATAAAGAAAGGAGAAGATTACCTTAACCATAATTTGAATCCACCAACTAAAATACCTCTTCGGTCACCAAAATGAACCACAAACTCCCAATCTTCAAAATGGAGAAAAAGGGTGGATGAAACCCTAGAAACTTGATGAAGAAGATGAAGTAAAATGGGTTAAGGTTCATAAAAATGATGTGGGGTTTGATTTGGGATAGAAAGATGGAAAGAGAGGAGAAGGATTTAGGGTTTTTGGATGAGAAAATGGAAATGGGGTAGAGGTAGATCAGATCTTGATGTGGGGGTAAAAGTAGGAGAGAGAGGAGGGAAAAGTTGAAGGTGAAAAAGAGTGAAAATTTCGTCAAACTCAATGCAGACGTCCACTTAGAGTTCTATACGGACGTCCACTTGAATCAGGATGAAAAGTTATGTTGCTTCTGCGGAAGACCCTATGCGGACGTCCACTTGCTTCCATATGCTAACGTCCACTTGACACTGGTCGCTCGGTTTATTGCTTGGTCACTGTTTTGGTCATAACTTCTTCGTTTTAGCTCAGTTTTCGCTCCGAAAATGACCGTTGGACTCGTATTTGAATTTCACGTCTAGCAAGACTATAAAATCTAGGATTCAATCCAAAATCCTATTTCTTCTATTTCTCTTGAAAGGTCGATTTCTACACTGACTTGAAATTATACTTACTAGGAATTTACGGGTGTTACACGCATACAATCCGGATTTGCTATAATGGACACCATTTTTTTATTGGGCTGTATACACCGAGATTGAAGCCCAACTAACAATGTTTTGGGCTTCAGTGATCTATGTTCGGAAAATTACCTTGGCATCCTGTTTTTGAAGAATAGAACCGTTTATTAATTCAAAAAGTCTATATTTTTTAATTTTAATTTTGTGCTTTAATCGTGTGATCTGTGAAACAGAAAACTTCAAGGAATGTTTTTTATCTGTTCCAGAATTTTCTCCTTTGTGTTTTCTTGACAGTTGTTCGTCCGTGTGATCCGTTTATTTTTTTCGACATTCTGTTCACGAGATTTTCGCTTAACGCATATGTGGCATCATTCCAATATTCAGTTTGTCACATACTTTTATGCAAATGACTCAGATTCACAGAGCTCATGATAGTCAAGATTTTCAGACATTCCGTGTTTGGATTCAATCTCTGATTGAATTGGATTAGCAGGTTGAGTATCTGCAATCATCATTCTGGAGTTTTCTTGATGATGCTAGACCTTTGAGTACTCTTAATAATTTTTCTAACTTGATCAATCAGAATTGTGAGTGCTTGTAATCATTCTTCTGACGATGCTAGACCTTTGAGTGCTTATAATCATTCATGTGGTTAATTAGTGCTTTAATTTGGATTATACTAAAGTTTCCTAATAGATCCATAGATCACATGACTAACATTTGTCTGTTTATTTGACTATGCTTTTGGATTTGATGAATAAGGGGCTATTTACCAAACTTTTACCGTGTAAGCATTTATCAAGTGCAATTACCTTACAGGTGAACATGGGAAAGACCTAGAATCTCACCCGGTTAAAGGAGTAACAAAGATCGATAATTTTACCCGATAAGTGTGGGAGAAGACTGTTACCCGGTAAACGCTTACCGGATAAAATATGCTTACCACATTCCATTTTGATGTCCGGAAATATTACCTGATAAGCTAACAGATGGTGAAGACTTTTGCCCGTAAGCATTTAAGTCTTGAAAATCATCTCACACATCTTTTGTTTTGCTTGACAAAAGTGAAGATGGAAGTATTCTTTTATGTCAAATCCTCCTTTTTCGACGGTATTTATTACTTGGGTTTTAGAGTTAAAAAAGATTTACAACAAAATAATATTAAACATATGGGTTACTGATGGACATTTGCCATCAAAATGTATATTTTAGCACAATTTTCTTTTTAATAAATGAGCATTATGCAAATGCATACTGATTGACATTTGCCATCAAAAGTATATATTTGGCAAAGAATTTTTTCTATTGAACCAAATGGATAAGCCTCTCGTCAATTGCATCTAATCTCTTGTTAAAGGCCATATAAGCTGGAATCGCTGCTAGCATTGAAGTGGTGAAATATTTTTTGTTGTCTTTTATGGATTCTTTAACCTGTAATTTTGAGGCAACTTGATAGATAAGATTAGGTGTTAATAATCTTGATGAAGCCGCATGCTTGATGACTTGCCTTCTCATGTAAAGCAATGCTTTGTTAACTAAAAAACCGCTTCTAGGCTTATAACAAAATTTTGTATCCCGCTGTATCGCACGGGTACATGATGTTTCGTCACATTATTGATGCACTCATGATGTTCGCAAGATATGAACATATTAGTTTAATAGCTTAAAACCACATTGCTTGATTTTCTGTTTCTGTTGCAAAAACCCATGGCTTCAACATCTGGAAATCGATTTCTTTTTGCAAAAACGAATTCTTCAACATCGATTTTCTATTTCTGGTTGCAAAGACCCACACCTTCAACATCTAGAAATTGATCTCTTTTTGCAAAATCGAGTTCTTCAACATTGATTTTTTGTTTTGGTTGCAAAAATCCACGTCTTCAACACCTGCAAATCGATTTCCTTTTGCAAAACTGAGTTCTTCAACATCGATTTTCTGTTTCGGTTGCAAAAACCCACGCCTTCAACATCTGGAAATCGATTTCTTTTTGCAAAATCTGAGTTCGTTAACATCTGAAAATCTGAGTTCTTCAAAATTGATTTTTAGATGGAGGCTATGTGGTTATGGTTTTCCATTAAATTTGGTATATTTTAGCTTGATATACTTTTAAATTTTGTGTCTAAAACGTGTTTGTTGGTAAAAAAATTGTTTTTGTATATGATGTTTTTGTATTTTTAAATATTATTTGTTAATTATCATTTAGATTGATTATTTTGTAAAAGAAAACACTAAACAATTCACCGGGTTAAACTTTTGGTCATTTAATCGGGCTTGTTCTGTTCTGTCCAGTTTAGTTATGTCTTACCAAACGTTGAACAACTGTCCTGTCTTGTTCTGTTATATCATGTCCTGATACCAAACGCACCCTTATTTCATGGTTTCACCCCTATAAACTTGCACCGAGAATTGTATTATCAACATGGTTAAATATTTGCAGGCAACAAAAGTACTTCTCTCTTTATCACCATTGGTCCATCTCCTCGTCGTCATAGAGGAGAGACATCAAGTAACATAATATTTGGGCAAGGAGTAAGTTATTATGTTTAATTACCATATGAATCACCCGTTTTCACCAATTATTTTGCGTTTCTAATAGTTTCGTTGGGTTTTATTTTTATGTAGTCTATGAAAGTACAAAATTTGTTGAAGATAAAGGAAGAATTCGGTTACAAGAGTTTGGCCAGAAAGCATGATGTACAAGTAGAATCTCTTATTGCAGAACACGAGAGGCAGCAAAAAGCATATCGAGATGAGGTTGATAAAATAGGGTTTGAAGCAAAGAAGCAAATATCCGAAGCTTAAAAACGTTATGACGATACGTTGGAGGTAATCACATGCGTGAATACTTAGTCCTCCACAGTTATGATTAAAACATATACTTATTCTTGTCACGTATTTCAGAAGGAGAGATTGAAATATCAAAGAGATTGTTTGGAATCGATAAAGAAACTTGATGCACAATTGGCGGAAATTCAAGAAAATCAGGGAGATGGAAGAGTCAAAGTTATTTGGAAGGATATCGTAACCTATAAACCACATACCATGGGATTACTGACCACTTATTAACAACTAAGGGGTTGTTTACTAAATGTTCAACTTGTAAATATTTCAAGTCGAGAAGTAAGGAAATAGAATAAAAAATGTAACAAGATTGTCCGTTTCAAGTTCTGGGTTTCGATTTCAAGATGTTTCGTGCCGCAATGCATCGCGGGTACGTAACTAGTACACTTAAATTGATCTAAACATTTCCCATTATTATTTAAAAAGAATTAAATAATTAACAAATATAAAGCCGTTATTTGATGTTTTATATAAGTTAAAAAAATGTAAGGAGGCATACCATACACAAATCATATTTGACATTAAGAAAATATCATATAAAAAGAAATGAATTCTTAAATTCTCCGAGTTGACAAATTCATTGGAGTTGTAGTCGAAGCTGCTGGCCTCTGTTTCAGTCCACTCATCATGTTCATCATCATCCCATCCATACTCCTTTGAGCAGATGATTTCCTACTCTTCAATGGTGAAACCAATCGGCTTGCCAATCTCGATGGCGAAAACGACCTCCTCACCTTCGCCGCCGTCGAGATTGACTTCTTCTTGTCACCGGCGGTTGTGGGTCTGGTCGGAGATACACAAATTGTTGGACTTCTAATCTTCACTTGAAACTTAACCGCTGGTGGTGCCTTGGCAGGCGGCGTCTTGATCAAGAACTTATGAGGGGTTGTCTGCCGGATTCTGGGGATGACCGGCGACTTTGTTCTGCAAAACTTTTGGTTCTGTGAATTGGGTGATGAATGGAACAGTGGGTTTGGGAAGATTACAGTCTTTCTAGCCCAGGGTTTGTTCTTGGGTGATACCCTATTCGCCATAAACCGATGACCATTTTCTTTCTCTGAGATTTCCTTTTTTGGTGGTGAACCAGAGACTTTGAAATTAATGCGTGATTTGGCTCTTTGAAGAATAGGTGAATGTGGATCTGAACAACGGATTATCTGCTTCTCTCTTTTTCTCCGTGCTCGGAGCTCGGTGGTTTCCGGGTTCAACCGCCGTGAATTAGTCACCGGAGTTTTTGGGTCGCCGGGTACGGTAGTGTTTTGGGCTTTGGTTTCAACAGCGGCCACGATTTCTCTGGCGAATCGACTTGCTTGAAGTATTTCCCCAACTGTTTCTCCTAAAAGCATTGCTGGTAATGACATCCTCTTCCATTCCCCTTCATCAAAATCAAACACCAAAAACTCAAAAACAATCCATAAAATCAACAAAAAAAAAACACCAAAACTCCAAACCAATTCACAAAAGCACAGCACATGAAATCAACCATAGAAAACACTCCACTAACCTATTTGTGTGGGTAATTTTCCAGGAGGGGATTTTTGACCATTTCCGTTTCTGATTCTGGAAATTGGAGAGAGAAAATTAGGTTAAACAAATACCCATTTGATAGATTACTGAATTGATTCAAAAAGTTTCCCAAAATAAAAGATTACCGGAGTGATTCTTGTTTGCACCTGAGGCTAGTTTTTAAGTATCCTCTGGTACTTCGAGGGCTAAGATTTGCACCTTTCGTCCCACCTGTAATGTACTGAAGCTCTTGCAATCGAGCCATACATTTCTCCACCTTCAACAACACCAAACACAAAATCCCAGTTTTTAAACATGAACAACGCAAAGTTCAAAACAGCAAGAAATGGGATCATCTCAAAGTTACCTTATTCACAGTTTCTCTGAGTTGAATGGGATCAAGGGGAGCCACCATGTTCTTTTTGAGATTTGTTGGGGTCTTTGCAACCATTTTGTGAGTTTGTGTGTGTGTGGGGGGGTGGGGTGGGGGGGGGGGGGGGGGGGGGGGGGGGGGTTTGAGAAGGATGCGCAGCAGAAGAAGGAAGAAGATGATGTACTGTGAACCCCCAACGGTCAGATATTGTAAAAGTGGAAAACGCATGGAAAGAGTTAAACGGCTATTTCTTTCTCTCTCTATATAAATATATTATTTGACTTTTCCGTTTATAAGTATCAGAGTAATTATAATAATATGTATATGACCTCCAAGTTTTCAAATGTAATTATAGAACCACCTCAAGGTTTCAGTAATTACAGAGTGGCCCCGCCATGAAAACCTGTAGGTAGCCATCTGAGTTAGAGCAACTCCAAGCATCACACCAAAAACATCAAATTTGGTGTCCATCAACAAAAAAAAAAAAAAAAAAAAACTCAACTCCAACTGTCCTCTAAAAAAAACACTAAATTTGTAAATCATACATTAAAATAACATTATTTAATATAAATATGTTAATTTAAAAAATAAATTATTATATATTTAATGAATTTTAATATTAAAAATTAAAAAAAATAGAAAAAAGTGGTGGGGTCCCTGGATATAGGTTTTGCCGTTCATAGAATCGGCCGGCATATATGCCGTTCAATTTAGAAGACCGGCATTTTTTTTGCCGTTTGCCGTTCGATAGGAAGCCTCCAACCGGCAAAAATGGAGTTCTAGCGGCCGGTTGGAGATGCTCTTACATTTGAGGGTATAAGGTTGTTTTACTATTTTTTTTCATTTTCTATTAATGATAAAAGATCTTTTATATATATATATATATATATATATATATATATATATATATATACTATATAATGAAAATTCTAAAACGGTTATACCGTTATTGTACAATCTTTTGTATAATAACATTTACCGCCCTTAATCTTTTGTACAATAACATTTACTACCCTTATAATGTTACATTTATCACCCTTACAATTACTTTTTTAATTTATTTTATATCCCTTATTTTTTCATTTTTCATTTTACACCGTTATCATATTAACACAAATAATCGTATATGAACAAAAATGCAATGAAAAAATACGTTCATTTTTTTACAAATTATACCATTATAATCGTCTCGTCAATACCTTCAAAACGAGCCCAATATTGAATATTTTTTAATTTAACCATACTATTAAATATCAGAATATATACGAATTATCTATACTACTAAAACGGTTATTGTACAATATTTTGTACAATAACATTTACATTTATCACCCTTACAATTACTTATTTAATTTACTTTATATCTCTTACTTTTTCATTTTTCATTTTACACCATTATCATATTAACACAAATAATCGTATATGAACAAAAATGCGATGAAAAATACATTAATTTTTCTACAAATCATTATAATCGTCTCGTCTGACCTTCAAAACGATCCCAATATTGAATATTTTTTAATTTAACCGTACTATTAAATATCATGAATATCTACGAATTAATTTGTTTTATATCCATACGTTTTATTTATTTTTCCACCATTAGCACATTAAAAATACATAATCATAAAATACGTTTCATTCTTATAGTAAATCATATCATTATAATTTTTTTCGTCAATAATTGTAATATAAACTAATTATTGAATATCTTTATAGGTTTAGGGTTTTATAAATTGTGATTCTTAGGTTATGATTGATTGTTGATGACATATCTATAAGAAAGTAACATTAATTATTCGTTCTTTACTTATATTCCGCTGCATTGCGCGGGTATATGCTTAGCTATATAATGAAAATTCTAAAACGGTTATATGGTTATTGTACAATCTTTTGTACAATAACATTTACCACCCTTAATCTTTTGTACAATAACATTTACTACCCTTACAATGTTACATTTACCACCCTTACAATTTCTTATTTAATTTACTTTATATCCTTACTTTTTCATTTTTAATTTTACACCGTTATCATATTGACACAAATAATCATATATGAACAAAAATGCAATGAAAAAATACGTTCTTTTTTTTACAAATTATACCATTATAATCGTCTCGTCAATACCTTCAAAACGAGCACAATATTGAATATTTTTTAATTTAACCGTACTATTAAATATCAGAATCTATACTATATAATGAAAAAACTAAAACGGTTATTGTACAAACTTTTGTACAATTACATTTACCACCCTTACAATGTTACATTTATCACCCTTACAATTACTTATTTAATTTACTTTATATCCCTTATTTTTTTTCATTTTTCATTTTACACCATTATCATATTAACACAAATAATCATATATTAACAAAAATGCAATGAAAAAATACGTTCATTTTTCTACAAATTATATCATTATAAGCGTCTCCTCAATATCTTCAAAACGAGCCCAATATTGAATATTTTTTAATTTAACCGTACTATTAAATATCATGAATATCTACGAAATAATTTATTTTTCTATCCATACGTTTTATTTTTTTTTCCACCGTTAGCACGTTAAAAATACATAATCGTAAAATACGTTTCATTCTTATTATAAATAATATCATTAAAATTTTTTTCGTCAATAATTGTAATATAAACTAATTATTGAATATCTTTATGGGTTTATGTTTCATAAATTGTGATTCTTAGGTCATGGTTGATTATTGATGAAATGTATATAAGGAAATAACATTAATTGTTCGTTATTTACTTACATTCCGCTGCATCGTGCGGGTATATGCCTAGTATATATATATATATATATATATATATATATATATAAGACGGTAATCAAATGAGAACCGTAAAAAGATTAAGTATGTACTAATCTAAGCCCTAAATAGATTTTAATCCTATGTGTTGATCCCAGTTATGATGTTCTTTAACTTGATTTAACCTTTTACTACACACAGATTAATTAAACAGAGTGCGGAAGCATTTAAGATGTGTAGAAAAGATTGAACATGCAAGGTAGTAAACACACAAGTAATTAATGAACAGGAAGTAAAGTATTATAAGAAAGTTACTCAAAGAACTGTTTCATTGATTACTGAAGAACACCAAGAACACGCACTGGTATATGCAAATATGCTCAAGGATTATACAGACTGCTATTTTTGTGTGTGCTCGTATTCTGTGTCTTTTTAAACTTTAAGGTGGTGCTCCCTTAATATACAAGAAGGATGCACCCCTTAGTACAAGACAAAGACTGACATTCCATAAACGGAATGCCACCTGTAAAGTAAAACATCGTGGGACGCCCATTACTTGATCATGTGGATCTTCGTACAGCAGGTCTCACGTGTTGTGCATGTGGTCTTGTCTTGAGCCATCCTGCAAAACTTCAACACTGACCTCCAGAGGTTAGCCTTCACAGAGGCTCTGTGAGTGATCACATAGGCTCTGTGATCTGAGAATCATCATCAGGTTTGTCCTCTGGCGCGTCTTCTGCGGAGTAGTCTCTGAGCTTTGTATCTTCTGTTGATCGCCTCCGAATGTTGGGTTGAAGATTTGCGAAGAGCGTTCAGGGCGTCTGTGTTTGCTTTAAGAGCTTCTGCAATGACCTGAGAATCCATAGAGACAGAGCTTTTCAACTCGTCAAGTTTTGTGAGCACCATGTCAGCAAAGGCTTTAAACTCGCCCTTTGTGACAAAAGTGTCAAAGGTAACCTCTGGAACAACACATGTTCCAGATTTAGCCAACGAGTCTTTGGCACCCATAGAGCCTGTGGGGATGTTGAGCTCTGTGGGATTTCCTTCCAATCCTCAATGCTCCATAGAGGAATCATCTATGGAAGTTATGTCAACAAGTTCTTTGGGGGAGGGTTCAGAGACTCCCTTAAGATCCTTGTTGAATGGATCCTGTGGTTGTTCTAGAGCCACATAATCATTGTGTTCTCTCTCCACCAACTCTGAAGTGGTTTGGGGGTCACTCTTGTGTGTGACAGAGGTAACTAATACCTCTGTGTGTGGAAGAGTCGTGTCCTTGGGCAAAGGGACACTTTTGGTTGCACCTTCATCCTTTTGAGAGAATGGGATGAAGGAATATCCTCTGTCCGGTCGGCTAGGGTTTGGTTCGGACTGTGCGGTTCTGTTTCAATACCCCTCTGCACTAGAACTACAGGGATAGAAGTGTGGGTTGCACTAGGAGTTGGTTTTGGTGGTGTGCCAAAGGCATCTTTTGTTACCCTCTCCTCCAACGATTTTTTAACAGGGCCTACTTCCTTTTCTTCGCTCTGTAACCTTCCTGTCACATCTTCTATTTCCATTTCCACCGTTTCCCCTATTCCTTCAGAGTATCGGAGGATGACCTCTCCGGCAATTTCTGCTGCCATTTTCAGGGGGCTCTGTGGTTTTTCCTTTGGATAACTGAGAGGCTTTTCCGGTGGAGAGTCTTCGAAGACTACGGTTCTTCGTCTAGGCTTCTGTTGAGCTTCTTCAGCAGCCTCTGTAGGTGAAGTGTTGACCGTTTGGACTTCGGCAGTGACTTGCTTAGATATTTCTTTTTCGGCCAACCTGCGGAGCCTTTTTTTCTTTTTCTCTAGAGACTGAACCACTTCTGTGGTTGCCTCTTTAGTGACTTTCTCTTCATCTGCCAAGGATTTTGGAACATCTTCTTCTGCGGCTCTCTTTTTCTTATTTTTCTTTTTCTTCTTCGCACTCCCTTCCCCGCTATCTAACTCTCTCCTTTTCTCAATCGGAGCTTGGGCTTCTGTGGCCACAACTTCCATCTGTTCTCCCTCGTCTCTCAAGTAAACTGCAATGTCTCCTATCATGAATCCTACGCGAGGGGGGGTTGCAGGACGTGGTTATGGTGTCCTGTTCCCTCGTATGTACTCCCTAACACCCTCTTCACTACCCAAATAAGTCAACATCTTTGTTGACAGAGATCTGGCTTCTGGATATCCGGTTTTGATGGTAGTTGGCTTGTGAGACTTCATCTCATGGATTTTGATTGTCTTACCCTCTGCTGGTAGCTTTCCTTCCCCTATCAACTCATCGCCTAGAAGTAATCCTAGAAAGCGTCCAAACGCGATGTTCTTTGGCTCTGTCCCCCTATCTTGGTCTTGCTGCTTTGAAATCACGGCATTCTGGATCTCCCTGAAAATGAGTCCAGCGTAGTCTAGAGGGAGATCATAGTAAATTCCATACATTATAGCCAAAATAGTATGGCTTGATTGATCTGGGCTCCCAACCTTCGACGTCAGACATCGGTTCAGAATTGAGAAGAGTACGTTCCACAGAGGGGGTAGATTCCGTCGTCTGAAGTTCGTTCTTTTGGCGATTGGTACTGCGTATCCAATGAATTTCAGAAACGCCAGTATCTCTTCCTCTGTGGGCTCCTCGGAGAATTTGCGCAAGTTGAGGTCTGATTTGGTGGGAAGTTCAAAGACATCTGACAGTTTCCTACGATTGATCCCTAAGTCTAGAATCTTTTCAGTTGATGGATGGGTTGCGTAGCCAATGATGCAATGTCCATATTTATCCATCTTGGCATGGCGAGCACTTAGCCAAAACTGTTGGATGTAAGATTCAGGGATGTCATTTCGCTTCATTGTTAGGGCTTTAACCAGGAAGTGATTCTTGAGGATTTGAATCAGTGGATTGGCTTCAGTAGGGAAACCAGAGGGATTCAGGGTGACAAAATGGTTGTTCGGTTTATTGTTCATTTGAGTCAAGTGATAGTCATGCCTAGTGAAAGACAGCATTCTGCTTGTAAGCACTTGCTCTTGGCCAACGGAGACTGAATCAACCTTTTGAAATGTCGAGTGATGAGAGTTGTTTGAGTTCTTGGATCCATTAGAGTTCTTGGAGGAAGCTGAGGGAGAAGCCATTGATAGAATAGTGGAGAAGAAGAAAAGCTTTTGCAGGAAGTTCTTGAGAGTAAAGGTTGAAGGTAAAAAGGAATAAAGAGAAGCAAAAGGGATTTTATACATAGAGAGGTAAAAAAATAAACGGTAAAAGATAAAAAATTTCAAATCCGTGATGAGTGGAAACGGATAAGAGGCCGTTTCTGAAAAACGACGGTACAGGTTACAAACCAATACAATATTGCCACGTCAGATGATGGCGGTGCACGATCTAGGACGTGTGCCACCCTATTCTCACGCGCGTGGCATTCACTATTGTCACATGACAGTGACGTTCAAGAAATAACCCGCAGCAAATGACCTGAATTTCTCAAGTGATGGGAATGACAGAAGTTCTGTGGATAAGAGGCTTCTGAGGTCATAGGCAAGATTGTGATCAAAAGAGCATTTTAAGAGAGAGGAAAGTGCGATGAAATGATCAAGTTCCTTTTCGATAAGTGCATCGGTCAAATATCCTCAGTTTTGAGGTGCAGAGGTTCTGTGGTAGATCGTAGAGGCTCTGTGGTCGACCTCAGAGGTTCTGAGACCAAAAAATTTCTTTTACGGTAACAAAAATTTGCATTACTTGATCGAGTTTGGACCTTGTCAGAAGGATCACCAATAATTTGGCTCTGTGGGTGACTCTTGGTCCACTTTGTCATGCGGGGCAGGTGATCATTGGAAACTTCTGTGGTTGGTTCAAGAGCACGTTCATCTTGACGTAGATCATTTTCTGTTGAGAGAAATTGATCATTTGTACTTTCCACAGGACTTGGTTATTCATCATGAGTTGAAGTAAAGAGCTCTGCGGAGCCTTGATCTGGTGTTGACCCATCAGAGGTATTTTGAAGATGATCATGTTCTTGATTTGCATTGTCCTCTGAGTGCTCCCCCTCGATGATTGCACCTGCAACAGTAGTTGAAGAGGGTGAAGCATTACTGGGACCGGTCAGAGAAGTACATGTTTGGTCCTCAGAGAGTTCGGCTCCAGAGGCTCTGCAATCACCTTCAGAGGGTTCATCATCATTGAACATCTCTTCAAACAGATGATGAAGGTCATTTGTTCGTTGTCAGGACCTGATTCTTAACAAGAATAATAAAACTCAGAAACAATATTAAAGAAGTTGCGGAATAACACTTTAATATTCAAAATATCAATGTAATAGTAAAGAATGAATCACAACTTGTAAACTTTATTGAAAGATTAAAGTTACAAGCTTTCAAACAAAACCTCAATCTTGATGAACAGGCTCACCAAGACGAATTTTACTTCTCTAGAATTAGGATTGTAAACCTTGAGGTTAATTCTCTCTCTAAACAAAAACTTAGAAATCTCGTATCAAAACTATTCTGAATACATCTATACATATACTGAAAATAAAAGATAATTACAAAACTTAAAAGATCTTTAGTATATTCTTCCATAGTTATCTTCAACCTTCCATGATTATCTTCAAGCCTTGATCTGCGCGTATCTTGATTATCACATAAGCAGTATTAAATCATAGCAGCATTAATACTCTGAGCAGTATTAATCTTCAACAGTACTAACCATCTTCAGCAGCATTAACCAATCAGTAGTACTAACTTCTAGCAGTATGAACTCTCCAAGCAGTACTAACTATTCAAGTAGCAACACTAACTCTTTAAGCAGTATTAATTCTACTAGCAGTAGTAATCTTGTAAGCCTGGCAGTAGTAATCACTTAGACAAATCTTCAGTTCCCAACAATCTCCCCCTAACTTGACTTTTAGAGAAAAGAAGTCAAGTTCTTCAGATGCTCCCAAAACTCTATTTTTCATACACCTATATCAGGATTCAGCCCCAAACTTTGATTGATAATTCTCTGGATCAAGTACCTTGCCATTTCAGAATCAGGTGCACAACCAAGCTTCTTCTTCAACATAGCATGCAGCTTTAACCTGCTATGGTTGTAAACTCTATCCACTAGGAAGTATTCAAAGTGACTTGTATCCACAGCCAGAGCATATACTCCACTTCTTTCATACAGAGTCCAGTTGTTGATGGTTTTGAAAACATTTCTGATAATATGCTGAACTTCCTCTGGTTTGAACAACATGCATAGATACTCCATTACAAGTTTTGTAACAGGTATCCCTGGATCTTTCAGTTTATCAGCATATAGTTTCATCCCCACTTCAAACATTTCCTCTAAGTCAGATCTGGAGCATACTCTTACAATCTTGGCCCAAGTAGGATACACTTCAAATTTATCATCTTTCTTCTTCAGCCTGATATACTCCTTTCCATCTACTTCCATAGTATCCCAGTGAATAATCTCAGGAGGCTTGACACCAACTGGTTCAGCAGTTATAGGCTCAGACACTTTCTCCATCACCACCATGTACATATTTACATCATAAGTACTAGATGGTTCTTCCTGAGGTTGAGTTTTCTTTTCAGCAGATTTAGGATCCCATTTTTCTTCAGCTACCTTTTGTTCAACTTCTTCCTCAACCACTCTAGGTTTCTTAACAAGTTTTCTTCTTGCCATCATTTTAGTTCTTTTCAAAGTCTTCAAACTTTCACCTAGAGTAGCTTCCTTCTTTGGAGTTTCTTGATCATCAGGAAAGGGTTTTTCTATTAGAAGTCATGTCTTTCTTTCATCCTCTTTTCCACTTCAACTCTTGCTTGGTCATTCCCTTGTAGTTTAGTCATCTCTGCATCATACAACCCTTTGATCTGTTCAAATGACATCTTTGAGAACATCTCCTTTTTGACTCCCACAGCACCTTTGAGGAAAGTGATCATCTTCTTTCTCTCTTGAGTGCCAAGGTAGGTCTTTGAAGGTTGCCTCTTCTTAGCACCCATTCTGATCATCACAGGCTTCTTTGGAGTTGCAGCTTTCTTCTGTGCTATCTCTGTTGCCAAGCTCTGTTGATATACTTCATTAAGCTCTGCAGCTAGAGCTCTTGCCATCTCTCTATCTTTCTCCACTTGAAATGATTATGCTTGCTCAAGTTCTGCTTGAATCTTCTTAGCCAAAGCTTCATCTGACTCAATCAACTTTTTCTTTTTAAGTGGTTGGTCAGATTCCACTATCTTGGCTTTGCCTTTATCCTTGCTTGCTACCTTCTCAACACTTGCTTTCTTGATAACCTCACCCTTTTCTTTGATGACAAATCCTTTGGCCTTTGAAGTGACCTTGGGAGTATCATGTTTAGCCTTGATAAGTGCTTCAGCTATCTCAAATTCTTCCAAATTTCTGCTAATGAGGTCAGTTAGTATCTCTTTAACAATTTATGTTGCTTCATTTATTTCAGCAGCATTAACTGTTTCTGCTGCTCTGTCTGTTACTGCTGCTTCTTCAAACACAAACCCTGTTTCTGTTTGTACATTAAACTCCCCCTCAACTCCATGTATCTCCCTCTCCAGGTTGATCTCAGCTTCTGACTCCCCCTTTTTGGGAGCATCATCCACTGGGTTCCTTCTTCTGAGCACAAACCTTTGCTTCTTCTTCTTTTGAACCACCTTCTGAACCAACTTCTTTAAGCTGCTGATCTCTTCTTGTTGGTTGATGATGACTTTCTTGAGTTCATTGACAACCTTCTTTTGAGCATCCAGTTCAGTTTCCATTTTGGACATGGCAGAAATCAATTCATGGTAGTCATATCTATCCTCATCACCTTCTCCAGGAGTGTTACCCCCTTTTGAGGGATCATTGGAACATTTGGTATTGGAGGTCTTCTGCCTAGCAGAAGCACCATCCACCCCCTTGGTTTCTTGGCACCTGGGACCTTTGGATGATTGCTCACCCAAAGTTGCCATGGGGAAGGTCTTAGGGATGTTACCACTGGCCTCCTCTGTGCTAGCAGGAGTAGTGGCAGCCTTCTCACCCACATGCTCATACATCTCCTCAGTGAGCACCTCCTTGGGGTTGGGAGACACCCCAGTGGTTTCCCTATTGATATTCTCTAAAGGAGAATGCTCCATTAGAGGGCTTTGAGGTTATGGGTTTGTAGGAGGTACAACAAGGGAAGGAGCCTTGTGTACCTTTCTCTTAGCATAGGTTTTGGTTAAAACTGGTGTTGGCTTAAGAACAAGAGACTGAGGAAGTGATATAGTGGTTGAAGGTTGGGTTTGGCTATCAGTGGGATGGTCTAGTGAGGGCCTTGACCCTGATGCCATACCTTCTTGGTTGTGGGACACCACCATCATTGTAGAGAACAATGGGGTGTCAACTCCTTCCGAGTCCTTGGCAGATCTTTTCATATTTGAAAAGACCTTGCCCTTAGGGATTTTAGGTACATATACCTCATTAAACTTAGGTAAATCCGTCAATTCAGAGGTTATAACTGCCTGGACAAATCTTGGGTACATATAGAAACTCTTTTTATTTCCCAAGTTTGACACAAGGTCATTGAAAATCATTTTGGAGAAATTATACTTTCTGGCAGTGGACAAGCAGACCAAAGCATAAGCAATGGTACTGCTGAACTGACTCCATCCAGTAGTTTTTCTAGAAATACAGTGCATAAGGGTATGAACAAAGAAACGCCATTAGGGAGAAAAATTAGCTTTGTAAAATTTGAAAACACCCTGTTGGCCTTCATACCCCATTCTTGTGAGATGGGAAAACAACTCCTCATTAGGGATAGAGGTAATACCTGAGGCATCGTCTAGACGTAGACTAATGCGAATGACCTCTTCAGTGACTATCAAGGGTTTGTCACACACGCTTGTCTTGATAATCTGCACACCGTTTTCAGTAACAGTGGTGGCATTGGCCCAAAATTGCTTCTGGTGCTCGATGAAGATTGGTGGTGACACAGTAAGAGCATATGCTATATGACTGGTCTTGAGAAAATCGACTATTTGATGGAATCCATCAGCCTGCTTTGGCTTTTGAAGCATTGCGATCTCATTGTGTTCATCAATAAACGCCATGGATGCCATTGTTCTTGAGGATTCTTGACTGAAACACACTGGTTACTTGCGAGAAAAGAGTTAGAGAGAAGATGAACAGTATTCAAAGAGTCGTTGTGAGCTTTTAGGCGGGCAAATAGGGTATTTATATGATTCGGGAAAGAAGCAGTATTAACCCTATTTTCAGTTAAAGCAGTACTAACCACTCGCAGTATTAACTGAGAGCAGTAGTAACTAACTAGCAGTATTAACGAACTAGCAGTATTAACTACTAGCAGTATTAACTACTAGCAGTATTAACTAACTAGCAGTATTAACTACGAGCAGTATTAACACATACCTGAAGTAGTAACTCAGACTAGCAGTAGTAATAATGAACCTGCAATAGTAACTTTGCACTGGCAGCATTAAAACTGCACTGGCAGCATTAACTATACTTACACTGTTGAAGCTTGTGTTAGTCTGAGCAGGGCAATAAACTTCCTCATAGTCTATGCCTTCTTCCTGAGTGTACTCTTGTGCCACTAGCCTTGCTTTGTTCCTGATTACTATTCCTCTCTCATCCTTCTTATTTCTGAAAATCCACTTGGTGCCAATTGCTCTATGACCTTTTGGAAGGTCCACCAAGTCCCAAACATCTTGCAATTTAAACTGTAGCAATTCTTCTTGCATGGATTCTATCCAACTTGAATCTTTCATTGCCTCATAAGCCTTCTTAGGCTCAATCTGAGATAGAAAGCAAGAGAGTACTGTATTCTGCTGATCCTGCAAATCTTGAAGTCTGCTTTGATTCCTAGTCATCATAGGAGAAGTGATGTCTCCTATTACCAGCTCAGGAGGATGATTCTTTTGAGTTCTTGACTGAGGACTAGGTTCTTCATTCATTCCCACATCTAAATTAGAATCATTTAAGTCAGCTGAGGGAATCTCACCAGCTTCTTCTGACTCTTCATGCTCTAAATTCTCCTCATCTCTTCTTTCTTCTTCACTCTGACTTGGTTCAGTAACAGTCTCCCTTTCACAGATTTCAACAGGGGTCATTGTAGGTATGGGAAAGATCACAGACTGAGGAATAATATCTTGTACTTGTTCATCCCCTGATCCTCTACTTCCTGATCCTGCATGATCATCACTACTAAAACCCAAAGAGTTAGTTAGTGAATCAATGTCAAATAGCCACTGAGGACCTGAACCAATAGGATTTGGTGTGTTCTCATTGCATTTGACATTGTCACTTTCCTCAATTATTCTAGAAGAAGAATTAAATACTCTGTAGGCCTTACTCTGAGATGAGTAACCAACAAGAAAACCATCATCTGCTTTGCTATCAAACTTTCCTAAGTGAGTTTTGGTATTGAGAATGGTACAAGGACACCCAAAAGGTTTGAAAAATCCAATAAATGGTTTTCTTTTATTTAAAAGCTCATATGGTGTCTTGTTTTTAAGCTTGACTATTAGAACTCTGTTTTGGACATAGGAAGCAGTATTAACTGCTTCAGCCCAGAAAGTAATTGGAAGTTTTGAATCAGCTAACAGAGATCTAGCAGCTTCAATCAGTGTCCTATTCCTTCTCTCAGCAACACCATTTTGTTGTGGAGTCCTAGGAGCACTGTATTGCCTCTCAATTCCTTTTTCCTCACAAAAGGTGTTTAGATCAAGATTTTTAAATTCAGTACCATTATCTGACCTAATGACTTTTACCTTTTGATTTGTTTGGTTTTCAATTCTTAGAATAAAGGATTTGATCAGTCCACTTGTCTCATCCTTAGTCCTTAGAAAATATACCCAAGTAAATCTAGAGTAATCATCAACAATAACTAAGCAGTATGATTTCTTACCTATACTCATGACATTTGTAGGACCAAACAGATCCATATGCAACAACTGAAGAGAGGAAGAAATTATGTTCAACTCTTTGGACTTATGAGAAGTTTTGTGTTGTTTGCCTTTGAGACAAGCAACACAATGATCATCACATGAAAAGACTTTTGAAGGCAGACCTTTTACAAGGTTGTTTTTAACAAGTTTATTCATTGTTTTAAAGTTTATGTGACACATCCTTCTGTGCCAAAGTGATGATTCATCCAAAGAGGCTTTTGAAACAAGACAGTTTAGGGATGAATTATTTGAAACATTTTCCATATCCAAACAATAAACATTATCCTTTCTAGGAGTTCTTAGTAGTATCATTTTTTTATCAACTACCTTAAATCCAGGAGCAAGGATAATGCATTCTGAATCAGTGAATAATATACTATGCTTTTTGTCACAAACTTGTGATACACTTAACAGGTTGTATCTTAACTGTTCAACATAGAAAACATCTTCAAAGGTCATCTTACCTTTTGTTACATCTCCCTTACCACTGATTTTACCTCCATCTGGAGTATTACCAAAGGCAACATGCCCTCCATCAATTTTCTTGAAATTCTTGAGGCAAGCCATGTTCCCTGTCATGTGCCTAGAGCAACCACTATCAACATGCCAAATGCTCTTTCCTTTGACCTGCTGGTTGCCCTGCACATAAGATAAATCAATTAGTATTGACTGTGAACCCAAGCCAAAGTGGTCTTGGGCCTCCCTTTCTCATCAAAGTACTTGCACTCCTTTTTGATGAGATTTTTAAATTCAGAAAACTCTTTACTGGAGTACTTTGTCAAGATGATTGGTCTAGAAGCACAAACACTAGAAGCAGTACTAATTTTAGAAGTACTAACAGAGTTAGCAACACTAACAGGTTTAGCAGTACTAACCTTGTTAGAAGCACTAACAGAGTTAGCAGTATTAACATTTGAAGAAGTACTAACAATGTTAGTTTTAGAAGTACTAATACTCTCAGCAGCACTAACATTGATAGCAGTAGTATTGCTTCTGGCAACACTATCTTTGTCAGCAGCACTATTTGTGGTAGCAGTACTAACAATTTTAGAGTTTTTGGGAACCCACATCTTGACACTTTCTTTTACAGTCTTTTTCTTCATGTGGCTTTTAGATTTAACAGGTTTCTTAGCCACATGGTTCCTTTCATTCTTCCTATAACCAAAGGGTTTTTGCACAGATCTTTGAAAATTTATCCTTTGGTTCATAGGATTAAAATAACAATGCTTGGCAAGATGGTTCAATTTGCCACATATGAACCAAGGTTTTGGTCTGATGATTCTACTCAGATCAACTCCTTGTTTCTGAGCCCACTGATTATTCCAATTTCTTTGATTTCCCTTCCTTTTATCATGTTTTAGGGGCTAATATTTATTACCTGCACACTGTTTGCAAGGAACAGGATTCACAACTGTAGTATGCTTGTAATGGACCTTCTTAGACTTTCCCTTAGTCTTCTCAACACCATTAGATTTGACCCAATCCCTTCCCCCACCCTCATTGGTAAGAATGTTATTTTCCAAGGGAATCTCACTACTCACAGTGTTATCCTTATTCTTACCAGCTTCTTTCTCAGTCTTGTCCTTAACAACTACTTCATCTAAAGAATCTACCTTAGTGGCTCCCTCATGCAAGTCCTTCCTATCCTTGGTCTCCAGCAAGTCTGATTTAGGAGGGATGTAGTTGTTGTTGTATGGTGGTGGTGTGGTATTGTACCCAATTCCTGGTTTAAGCTTATCATGGATTTGGACTTTTAGCATAGAATCCATGGCATTAGAAGCATATGAAAACTTTTCCACATCCAGCTTAACCTTGGCTAGCTCTCCTCTCAACTTTTCATTCTCCTCTTTAGACTTTGTCAGTTGGATTTGTAGATCATTTTTCTCCCACTTCCAGTAATTTGTATCATATGTGTGTTGAAGTTCATTGGCTTGAAAACCTTTAATTTGTTCCTCAAACCTTTCAACAATTTTCACATAGTCTTTTCTATCCTTTTCTAATCTCTTAAGGTCATCACTCATATTCTAGTTGTGATCCCTGTACGTTTTCACAGTGTCTATGCAAGTTTAAGAATATAGATTAGAAAGTAACTCAGTTGGGAGATCAGATACCTCTGCCATGAGAGCTTGATTTTGAATGGCATCTTCTACTTGATCACTCCAGTCAAACCCCATTCCTTGTTGAGAAACAAGAGCTTGAGCAGAGTTTCTGTTCTGGTTGAAGCTTCCAGTCTGAGCTTGTTGGTGGTTGTTCTGAGACATTCCACTTCTGCATTCCCTGGCAAAGTGTCCCTTCATGTGACACTTGTAGCACTCCACCTTTGACTTATCAAAGCCTGCTCCATCTTCTCTTCTTTGGGAGAAGTTGTTCCTCCCAGTCCTTTTAATGAACTTCTTCACCCTCATAGAAAGCATGGCCATCTGCCATTTAATATCCATCTCTTCAAGATCATCAGGATGAAGCTGTTCTAAGTCATCATTCATTAAATAAGAGTTACCATGGCTAGAAAGAAAGGCTTCAAACACAAATTCATTGCCTTTTTATTGATTTACTCCACTGGCAGTATTAACTGATTCAGGGTTAGCAGTAGAATCAGTTGATGCTGATAGGAGTGCAACATTATGAACATATCCAGTAGGCTTCTTCTTTGCTTCCACCTCTGATTCAAACACTCTCAGATCATTGTACAGATCATCCAGTTCCTTTTCTTCCAACATGTCATTCTGTCTGAATGAGACAGTGTACATGGTCCATTCATCTCCAAGAGATCTGAGGAACTTTCGGTTGACATCATCTTATTCCATCTGAACTCCAACAGTAGCCAACTCACCAATTAATTTATTGAAACTATCAAAAGTTTGAGTCATAGACTCATTCTTTGAAGATGTAAAATTCTCATATTGCTTCTTGAGAATATCCCTTTGATTCCTCTTAGTGCTCTTGGTGCCGGCAAATCTCTTCTCTAAAGCATTCCATAGAATCTGAGCATCAGTGCAGTGATGAAACTGATGTTGATACTCATTAGGGATGGCCAAAAGCAGGGTGCTTAAGGCTTTCATCTCCAATTGTCTCACTTTCTTCTCAGCATCAGTTTTTGGAGGTGGTCTTCTTCCATCTTGTCCAATTTTTCCTTCAGCAGAGGGACCATTCTCAACAATGTCCCACATAGAAAAGTCTGTAAGGAGGATGTACTGCTTGATCCTAATTTTCCACATGTCAAACTCATTCGGTTTGAGCATGGGAACCTTTGAAACAAGAGTACTGTTTGATTCAACTGTGTTGTCCATGATGAGTGAAGGTTTCTGAGAATACTATGCTCTGATACCACTTGTCAGGATCTGATTCTTAACAAGAATAATAAAACTCAGAAACAATATTAAAGAAGTTGCGGAATAACACTTTAATATTCAAAATATCAATGTAACAGTAAAGAATAAATCACAACTTGTAAACTTTATTGAAAGATTAAAGTTACAAGCTTTCAAACAAAACCTCAATCTTGATGAACAGGCTCACCAAGACGAATTCTACTTCTCTAGAATTAGGATTGTAAACCTTGAGGTTAATTATCTCTCTAAACAAAAACTTAGAAATCTCGTATCAAAACTATTCTGAATACATCTATACATATACTGAAAATAAAAGATAATTACAAAACTTAAAAGATCTTCAGTATATTCTTCCATAGTTATCTTCAACCTTCCATGATTATCTTCAAGCCTTGATCTGCGCGTATCTTGATTATCACATAAGCAGTATTAAATCATAGCAGCATTAATACTCTAAGCAGTATTAATCTTCAGCAGTACTAACCATCTTCAGCAGCATTAACCAATCAGCAGTACTAACTCTCCAAGCAGTACTAACTATTCAAGTAGCAGCACTAACTCTTTAAGCAATATTAATTCTACTAGCAGTAGTAATCTTGTAAGCCTGGCAGTAGTAATCACTTAGACAAATCTTCAGTTCCCAACATTCGTGATGAGCCACCAGAATCTTCATCTTGAAGATTGAGTCCTGAGCTGATTTGCTCAGAAGTCACCTGAAAAGAGTCATCAAAGGAAACATTAATACTTTCTAGTATATGTTTGGATTTAAGTACATAGACTCTGTATGCCTTGGAGTTTGATGAATAGCCAACAAATTTGGCTTCATCGACTTTGGGACTGAATTTCCCTATCTGTTCTCTGTCGTTCAACACAAAACATCTGCAGCCGAAGACATGGAAGTACTTGATGTTCGGCTTCCTCTGTTGTAGTAAGTGGTATGGTGTTTTTGCATGCCTCTTCACTATCAAAGATCGATTTTGGGTGAATCATGCAGTTGAAATGGCTTCTGCCCAGAAAGAAATAGAGAGCCCTGAAGCAGTGAGCATAGTTCTTGCGACTTCCACTAGTGTTCTCTTCTTTCGTTCAACAACATCGTTTTGTTGTGGAGTCCTTGCAGCAGAGAAGTTCTGTGATATGCCTGCTGTCGAAAGATAAGCTTCAATAGTTGAATTCTTAAATTCTGTGCCATTATCACTTCGGATTCTCTGTACCCTGCAGTCATAAGAACTTGTATTCTCTTGATAAGATTGATTAGTACTTCAGGAACATCTGATTTCTTTCGAACGAATTCAACCCAAGTATATCTAGAGAATTCATCTATGAGTACAAGGATGTACTTCTTGCCACCAAGACTCTACACAGATATAGGACCACAGAGGTCAACATGAAGCATCTGCAGAGGTCTGGTGCAAGATATGTCAGACTTAGTTTTGTGGGCAGCCCTTTTAAGTTTGCCCATCTCACAAGCAGAGCATAGATGATCCTTGTCGAATCTAATACTTGGTAGTCCACTTACCAGGTCTAGTTTCACAAGTTTGTCAAGTGTGTGAAAGTTTAGATGACAAAACCTGTTGTGCCAGAGCCAAGCTTCTTCATTCTTACTTGAGACTAAACAAAGCTTTTCTTCTCTGTTAGGTGATTTGAAGTCCATGAGGTATAGGTCACCCCGTCTTTTGGCTCGCAGAAGCTCTGTGGTGGTATCTTCCTTCAACAGAGAGCAGTATTATCTTTTAAACATCACATCGAGTCCATTATCACAGAGTTGACTTACACTCAGTAAGTTATGCTTGAGGCCATCCACATAGGCAACTCTGTTGACATCAATGTCTCATTTGGCAATGACTCCATAGCCTTTTATTTGACCTTTCTTGTTATCTCCAAAGGTTACAGATCCTCCACCAAGTTTTTCTTTGTAAGAGGAAAGCAACCCTCTGTCGCCAGTCATGTGTCTTGAGCACCCGGAGTCTAGGTACCAAATGGGCACATGTTGTTTCTTCTGTGGACAGATTAGAGAGATTTAGGTACCCATTTCCAAATGGGTCCATTTTTGTTAGGAGGCTGTGAAGATGCCTTAGCACCTTTGGTTTTGGGTTTATCCTCATTTGCAAAGGTACCAGGTTGTCTCTTCTCACCCTTGAATTTTGCATTCTTGGGTTTGGGGTGAGATATAAGACAAGAGGGCCTCGAGAAATGTTGATTCAAAGCATGCATAAGATCAAGACATTTACAATATGGGACATTAGAGGCAAAATTCTTGAAAATCTCATTAAAATTGTCAAAGGAGGGTACAGAGCAAATTTTACTACAACCCATTTTAGATTTGGGTTTCTTTTTACAAAAATCTTTGTCTAATCTAGGTTGAGTTTTTTCAAAAACTCCTCTAGAGTGGCTCTGTGATTGTACTCTCCCTTGATCTTCTTTCCTTGCTTTCACTGCAACAGAAGCATCAAGTTTATCAATTTTAGGCCATTTACCCTTCTGTTGCCAAGTGAATTTTTCTTGAAGTGGTTTTAATGATCTTGGAGCTTTTGAAACATGAGAGTTCTTGTTCTTTTTAGATTTTTCAAGCTCAAGAGAAGTCTTTGCTTGCAAGCACATGTCCAGGAAGTCAGGACAGATAGGTACACCTGTGGTTTTCCTTTTGGGGAGAACTGTTCTACTAAGAATGCCATAGGTAAGTTTACTCTTCTCTGGACCACATGGGAGTATCTCAAGTTCCACAGAACTTGTCCCATTGTCAACAGAGGACTCTGATTCTGACTCAGAGTCTGAGTCGAGAAAGTCTCTGTGAATGAGAGCCTGACCTGTTGTAAGTGCTTTGCTTTGTCCATTGGTGTCCTCTGAAGTATTTAGAATTTTTGAAATGCAAGGAATGACCATAGGAACATTAAGACAGTTTTGCAGATCTTGCTCAAAGATTTCTCTTATTTCAGAGGTTAAATCAGGATGGTTGAGAAAATGATTTTCATAAGTTCTTCTCAAGTCTCTTTCCAAAAACCTTTTAAATAGTTTTTCTTCCACAGAGGCTGGAACGAACTCTGGTGCATCAGAGGATAGTTCCTTTTCAGGAACCATCAGGCACGTGAAATCCATTTGGGTTTGAGTTTCTGGGTGACCGAATCTGAAGATTCCTATCTGTTTTTGAGACAGATATTTCCTTGGAATAGTTTTTCTCTTTGACGAGAGTGCAGATGCTGAATCATTGTTTTCATACCATACATTCGTCATCTGCAGAGGTTTCCTCGGATGTGTCCCTCAGAAGTTCTGCACCTCTTGAATGTGGATAATAGGTTTGGAAGACTTGGTTTTAAAAATTTACCAGGGCAGAAGATGTTTGATAAAGATTTGTTTCTTTTATTTCCTGTGTAGGGGTCAATATCCTCGAACCCTAATCCTCTTCTGCCGATCTGGGTGTTTACCTTTTCATGAACCTTTTGAGCATCCTGATACCTCTTAATTTGGAGATCTCTGTCGAACAGATCTTGATGAGGGACTTCTCTTTCTTTTTGAAAAACGTTTTTCAAAGAAATGGCATTTAATCGATTACTCTCACATTTATTTAGTTCCTTTACTTTGTCTTTTAAGGCTTGATCAAGTTTTGAAATCTTTTCTTTTAACCCATTCTTTTCAACAATATGTTCAGAAACAAGGGTTTTTCTTTCTAGATAAAGCTTGTTCTTTTCTTGAGTGAGAAACCTAGTTTCTCTCTCAAAGAAGGCCAATTTCTTCTCTAGGTCTGAGTACATATTTTTGTAAGCAAGAAACTCATTTTGTATTGTAAGAAGTTTGTTCTCAAAGTCAGAATTAAAGGAGTTAGAACAAGATACCTCACTGTTGTTGTC
Organism: Arctium minus; assembly: GCA_954870635.1. Taxonomy (NCBI): domain Eukaryota; kingdom Viridiplantae; phylum Streptophyta; class Magnoliopsida; order Asterales; family Asteraceae; genus Arctium; species Arctium minus. The sequence goes on along the minus strand of OX941087.1, from coordinate 35,702,706 downwards.
AGAGGAGTTGACTTCTGCCATTCCACAGAAGAGTGCGTTGTCCTCTTCATCAGAGGATTCATCGGTTACAAGGTTCTCTTGTTCTGGCATTAGGGATCTCTGAGTATAGTATTTTGCTTTCCTTTTGTAGAAAGCAGTGTCTCTTGTGGGTTTCCCTTTATTGGCAGAGGACCTGCACTCTGCGGCTAAGTGGCCTGGTTTTCCGCATTTGAAGCACCCTTCAGTTTGCTTTAGGAAATTTTCACCAGCTCTGTCGTCTTACCTCTATCCACTCCTTTCTTCATGCCTTGGCTCCTCCGAGTCCTCTCTTCCTTGCTTTCTTACCTCACCATATCCTCTGCTTCTATCATCTCTTTCTTCTCTCTCTCTGTACTCTGGCTTCTTCTTAAGACCACGATTGAATTGTCGGGTCATAAGGGCCAGCGTTTTGGCCAGAGCAGCCATATCAATCTCCTCCTCAGATCCTTCTTCACTTTCACTCTCTGCTACAAGCACTTTCTTCTTTTTCTTCCTCTGCGCATCCTCTGCTGCCTTTTCCTTCTTTCCCTTGTCTTTTCCTTCTGAGGCACTTCCTACAAGAGCCAGAGGACCTCCGACAGAGGTTGTCAGCTTGGAAATTCTGTTCTCTTGGCTAATCAATGTTCCAAAGAGATCAGATATGGACCATACATCAAGATCCAATGTGGCTTGCATGGACATGGTTAGATGAAGCCATTCATCATTCAGGCTCTGAAGGAATCTTACATTGTTTTCTTCAGAGGTTCTGTGGATGCCATACCTCTTACACTTGTTTATCAAGGAATTGTATCTGTTGTATGTGCTTTGAATGGATTCACCCGGCAGAGCTTTAAATGCAAAGTATTCATTTATGCACAAAGCCCTATTGTTCTTGAGGGTTTTAGCACCACCCTCAAGTTGTTTCTCTAGCTCTAACCATAGGTCCTTAGATGTTTCACAGGAATCAAGAGACTGGAAGATGTCATTTGGGATAGCCATTATGATTAGTCTTTTGGCTTTCTTTGCAAGCTCATGTTGTGCCTTTTCTTCTTCACTCCATTCAAGGACAGATTTGGGGTGTTGATATTCAGGGATTTCAGGGGTATTGGCAGTGGCAGGAACACGAGGAACAATTGTCATTGGGATGAAAGGAGGATTGTGAAGAAACTCAACCAGACCAGGATCCACACCTTCAAGAAAGTGCACCATCCTGATCTTCCACTTAGGATATTCATCTCTTAGTAGAGTGGGAGGCTTAGACTGAGATCCTGCACTGAAGTAGTTAACAACGTTTGCCATTTTAGTTTAGAGAACAGAGTATGAACGGATCTTTTGAGAAAGATGAGGAAAGAGTAAAGTAGGAAAGAATTTCTGGTATGGGGAGAGTGACAAATAATTAGCTGAGCTTTGAATCTGTCTTCAAGGGATTAAACACACTTGCCTTTGAATCTACTTCAAATTGGTTGAAATAACTCCAAAGAACAGAGTATGTTTATGAGTGGAGAACAAAATGAAGGAACAGACTCTCAACTACTACCTGGAACGTGGGAATCAAGTATAGAACAGGATCCTTTGATATTACGAATCAAAGTTTGCTCTAATACCAATTGTTGATCCCAGTTATGATGTTCTTTAACTTGATTTAACCTTTTACTACACACAGATTAATTAAACAGAGTGCGGAAGCATTTAAGATGTGTAGAAAAGATTGAACATGCAAGGTAGTAAACACACAAGTAATTAATGAACAGGAAGTAAAGTATTATAAGAAAGTTACTCAAAGAACTGTTTCATTGATTACTGAAGAACACCAAGAACATGCACTGGTATGTGCAAATATGCTCAAGGATTATTCAGACTGCTATTTTTGTGTGTGCTCGTATTCTGTGTCTTTTTAAACTCTAAGGTGGTGCTCCCTTAATATACAAGAAGGATGCACCCCTTAGTACAAGACAAAGACTGACATTCCATAAACGGAATGCCACCTGTAAAGTAAAACATCGTGGGATACCCATTACTTGATCATGCGGATCTTCGTACAGCAGGTCTCACGTGTTGTGCACGTGGTCTTGTCTTGAGCCATCCTGCAAAACTTCAACACTGACCTCCAGAGGTTAGCCTTCACAGAGGCTCTGTGAGTGATCACAGAGGCTCTGTGATCTGAGAATCGTCATCAGGTTTGTCCTCTGGCGCGTCTTCTGCGGAGTAGTCTCTGAGCTTTGTATCTTCTGCGGAGACTTTCTAGACAACAGAGGTTTCTATACTTAGCCTATTTTTCAACACTTCTAAACGTGGTAGATGGAGCTAACACTATGGTCTAAATTAAATGGTGATTTTAAACAAAAATGGGCATACTAGTAATTTTGGTAACAAATATAATAATATTTTTTATATTATTATTTTATAAAACACAGTTTCCTTTTTTACGCCAATTTTATTCCATATATATATGATCGTTCTTTTACATATTCATAATTCAGATTCATGATTCACGAATTGAGCTCTAGATTTTAGTACTCATCCCAATCCTCATCTCTGTGTTCTTCAAGATCAATGGAATCCACAGAGTATAATCTCGCTGATGAAGATTTGGATGAAGAACAACTTTTAGATTTTATCAATAACGATCTGAAGGATCGAATGGTTGAAACAGGTTTTTCTTTCTTCTTATTTTATCGATTTTATAACTTATTCTTGTTTTCTTTCAGATTTTCAATTATGTGATTGTTGTGATTGTGATTTTTAGATTTTGTTTTTGTTTAGTCGTAACTAACTAATTAATAGGACTCCAATTTTACTTTGTATATTTGATTTCAATTCCAGTAATGTGATTTCAATTCCAGTAATTTGATTTCGGTTCCACTAACGTGTGTTGTTCTTGAACATTGTAAGAAAGTTCTATTTCTTCCTCTTTCATATGTAGAGTTCATATGGTGAAATATCATATGTTTCCTCTATAGATCCTAAATCTGAGTTATGATATGATTTAATCTGTTGAGTTTCAGACATTTGACTTTAGGTTTATGTGATTAGTTGTTTCATGTTTTATTATTCATATGATAATAGTAGAGCTTCACATGGTGAAACATTATATATTTTCTCTATAGATCCTAAATCTGAGTTATGATACATTTAATCTGTTGAGTTTTAGAATTTTGATATTAGGTTTATGTGATTAGTTGTTTCATGTATAATTATACATCTGATAATAATAGAGTTTCACATGGTGAAACATTATATATTTCCTCTATAGATCCTAAATCTGAGTTATGATACGTTTAATATGTTGAGTTTCAGAATTTTCATTTTAGGTTTATTTGATTAGTTGTTCCATGTTTAATTATTCATATGATAATAGTAGAGCTTCACATGGTGAAATATCATGTATTGTTGGTATCAATCCTAAAACTGAGTTATTATATGTTTAATCTGATATGTTTCACAATTTGATCTTTATTTATGTTTGATTTTTTGTGTTTTATGTATAAATGAGGTTTTTTTATGTTTATTTGAGTCAAATTATATCAATGGAGTTCATTTTGTAAAACCTATATTGTTCTTTTTTCATATGGTGAATCATCATTTATATTTATATAAATGATCATATATTTGTTGTGTTTCACTGTGATTATATCTATTTCAGAAGATGGAAGCCATCCAGTTGATGAATTGTATTCTAGCTATGTTTTGGAATCTCCAGGAGGAACTAAAAGTTGGATTGCTATTGTAACTGAATCGTTGAAACCTACTATTCGTTCTTGTATTGACACACTGGAAGAAGCGGTAATGATGTATAGGAATTATGCTGAGAAATCTGGTTTTGATGTTCAGTTATCATCACAAAAGATGAACAAGTTTAGGGTTGTTCAAATAAGGTACGTTGTATGTAGTAAGAATGGACAACCACCAAAGAAGTCTTATAACTCTCTTGATCTTGCTCATGGTAAAAGAGAAGTTCGGAATTCAAATGTGAAGAGGTGTGGGTGTAAAGTTGGTGTTCGTTTCCGTTTGTTGAAGGGGAGAGGAACATATGAGTTGTATAGTTTTATAGAACAACATAATCACCCTCTTATAGATCCAGATGACATATGTTTTTCTCGTAAATGTAGGCAACTTGGTTTTGGATAACAAAGGTTAATACATCGAGCAAATAGTTTGAACATGGGTGCAACTAGGATGCATAAGATGTGTAACACCCCGATTTTTGAAAAGGCATCATTTCAAGTTAATACCGAAACCGTTATATTGGGGAAAAATAAGATAAAGGATTTTGAACTTGAATCCTAGATTTTATAGTCTAGATAGATGAAGGATTCAATTATGAGTCCAACAGTTCTTTCTGGAGCAAAAACGGAGCTATAACGAAGAAGTTATGACCAAAATGGTAAACGGGCGAGATTGTTGGGCGGCAGAGCTCCGCGCAGCTAGAGAGGCGCGACCATCTGCGCGGAGCCGCTGTGTGCACAAAAACGAGAAATTTCGGCCCCAAACCCCATTTTTCACCCCAACCCCAAATCCTTCCCCCATTTCTCTCCCAAACCGACCCCCAAACCCCAAAATCAAACCCTAACTCATTTTGGATAGTTTCCTCCTAAGTCTAAGTGTTTCTTCTTCATCTATCGGGTTGGGAACTAGAACCATCATCCCTCCATCTTCATCTCCTTCATCAAGTTTTCTAGGGTTTCATCCACCTTGTGTTCTTCCTTTCGTATATTGGAGGTTTGTAACCATTTTGGTGAACTAGAGGTGTTTTGGTTGGTGGATTCAAGCTTGAGTTAAGCTAATCTTCTATTCTCTTCAGTTATGGAAATTAGGGTTTCGGTATTAGTTGAGGTATTCAAGTACAAAGTTTGGGGAACGATTCTTTGTGGTTGATTATGTTTATTTATGGTTGAAATCTATGGATCTAGGTCTTTGGAGGTTTTGGCTTGAGGATCCAAGTTTCTTCAAGGAAGCTCAAAGTGGGGTAAAATCTAGATTTAGCTTAAATCTAGCAAGGTGAGTTCAAGTTGATTTGTGAAAACGGTGTACATGCCAAAATTTTATTTTAAAGTGTTTTGCATCTTACATTAAATTGCTAACTGCTGATAAGTTTGGTTATTTTGAAAGTGCGTCACTTTATAAATTTATATAGCACCCATCTTTGGGATTTTTGGGCATTTCGATAAATGTGTTATAAATGAACGGGTTTTGATGAATTATTGCATAAATGGGTATTTGGTCAAAAATACACTTTTAAGTGTTTGTCGGGTTTTATGCATCATTCATGAAATGAGATGTTTTGAAAGGTACAAAGGGGTGAGTCCTTTGGGTTTGGGTCATCCTCGACTTTGGGGAAACATTTTAGAAATGGAAAACCTTTTGGGTTTTGGGCCGAAGGCCAATGGTAAATTGAGGATCAAAGACTTTGGGGAAATGTGTATTTTGGTTTATTTAACCATATTGGCTCTCGTGTTTTAGCCAAACGTCTATTAAGCCTCTTGGGGCTTGATTTGTACTCGGTGGAGTCTTTGGAACATTTGTTCAGTTTTGGTAGCTCGTTAAGGAGCTTTGGACGTATGGTGTACTTAGTTGCACCTTATTTGAGAGTTACATGTTTTGAACGTGTTAGTTCATTCTTTGAGTCATGTAACGTTTTAGACTGTAATGCATTGGATCCATAGGCATATGAGTCAGTCACTTGGTTTAGAGGGGACTTTATCCCCGTGTTGGGACTGGATATTGTTTAGTAGGGACCTTATCCCCGTGGTTAGTGGTTGAACTCGATAACCGCGTAACCTACATTGAAGGGCTCGAGGTAGAGATCGTGGGTGGTTGAACTCGATGCCCGTTTGTAATCCAATCTGGTTACTCATCGTGGAATTTAGTGTCCGCGTTTGAAGTCTAGTGAGTGGTCCCCAAGTCATGTTGATTATGTAAGCTTGTGGTGGTGCTCTTGAGGAGCCAGATACGGAGCTAAGTCTTGCGATGGTGCCCAGAGTGAGCCGGATACGAGGACTTGTGGCTTTTGTGGTGACACTCATTAGAGGTCGAGTAGACACTAGGGTCATTTAGGTATCTTGCGGTGGTAGCTCGGTTGGGAGCCGTATACGGGGATCCATAGCCTATGTGAAGCTCGAGAACATTGATAGGTGGCTTAACTTTGTGTGCCCGTCACTTTCAATGGAATTCGGGTATCCCCCGTCATCGAAAGGTGTTGTTTTTGGGTATTGAGTTTTATTATCCAAGTTTTCGGTGGCGTTTTGTATAATTGGGTTTTATCCTTGATTTATGGGTTGAATATTATGCCCCACCCGTGTTTTGGGTGTTTCGGGATGTAAAGTTTTAACCATATTTTCATAAATGGAGAGTTCAATTTCGATTCACGTTTGGAGTAAGTTTTGGGTCAGACATAATTTACGAATGGGCGGTTTATATTGGTATCTTCATCCTTGAAGCAGTTTGGAGTGGAAAACGTTTAAATCGGTGTTCTTTGCATAAATTTCATATTATTGAAAAATGAGTTGTTTTCATATGTAAGACATACCAAATTGAAAGATTACGAATTTAACTGCATTCTTCCTTTTAAACGATTAATTTTTATATGTTGAAAACTCTTGAACTCACTAGGCGTTAAGTCTAACCTTTTTATTTGTTGGCATGTGCATCAGGTTCTAGGTGGGGGTTTGGTTCTAGCTGTACTATGAAGAGACGTGCTTAGTTTTTCAAAAGTGTAAGTTTTTGGTGAAGTCTTCTGCAGTTTGGAGATAGTGACCATTATCGGGCTTTAGTAGCACCCGTCCTTATTATAGACTGTATGTACATAATGAGTGTGTGTATTGAGGTTAAATCTTAAATTGTGATTGTAGATGATTCATTTATTGGTGTATTTAGAAAATTTTAAATTGGTTGATATTTCCAGATTTGAGGGTGTTATAAGATGAGAACCAATTTGAGAGGTGGATATGAATTTGCTTCCTGTTCTACAGTAGACTTCCAAAATTTTAAAAGGGACATGGATAAATACGTTGTTACTGCCGGTGATGCACATATGTTCATAAACATGATGATTAAAAGGAAAGAGATTGCCCCAAACTTTTTCTTTGATTATAAAGTCTGTGATAGCGAGTTGGTCTGTACCTTTTGGACAGATGAGACAACAAGGTTCAACTATGCAGAGTTTGGGGATGTTATGTCCTTTGATGCGACGTTCCGAACTAATAGGTAAGTGTTCATTATATGTTTGTGTTCATTCATTATCATATGTTTTTACTTTTAATTATATTATTTGTATATGTTTTGTATTTAGGTATGCCATGATCTTCATTCCTTTCACTGTTGTGGACAACCACAAAAAGACTGTGGTTGTTGGCGTTGCGCTTGTGAATAAGGAAACTATCGATAATTTCAAGTGGGTTTTAAAAGCATTTTTGAATGCTCATCAAAAAACAACCTACATTGGTTTTGACAGACCAATGTGCAACAATGAAACAAGCGATAGCTGCTGTCTTTCCAGATTCAAAACACAGGCTCTGTATGTGGCACATCATGAGCAAACTTCCTAGTAAGGTAATCATATACAGTATAATATTATTCTTTGAATGTTTTAGTATTTAGTACCCTTACTCCCTAACTTTTTCACCAGACCATCTACTATTTAGTCATGATATGCGTGTTTCACCCCATGAAATATTTTAGTCCAATTTATCATTAAGTTATCTGTGTATACATTCTTGATCTAATTCCTAATGTTTTAACTTTAATTATTCTTTTGTCTTGCAGTTTAGCTCAGAATTGCTAAATGAAACAACTTTCAGGAAACAATTGAATAGAATTGTGTGGAATGTGTTCATTGAACCAAATGAATTTGAGATGAAATGGAGGATTTTGTTGGAAGATTTTTCCCTTACTAATAACAAGTGGCTTCAAGATTTGTTCAACATCCGTGAAAGTTGGATCCCGACATATTTTAGGGACATTCCACTATGTTGTTTGATGAAGACAATGTCTCGTTCAGAGAGTATCAACTCGTTTTTCAACGCATTCTCGCATTTTGGCAATACTCTTGTTTTTTTGTCAATTGTTTTGATGTTGCTTTGGATAAACATCGTTTTTCACAAACGGAATCTTGATCATGTAACAAGGTCAACCTTGCCGAAGTGGTTTACTCCTTGTCGAATTGAAAGGCATGCATGTGATGTCTATACTCGTGGAATATTCAATGATGTGCAGATCGAGATATATAGAGCAACCTGGTTTTGTTCAATCGAAAGTGTTTTTTCAGAAGATGACTGTGATACGTATATGATATTGCAAAAAGACAAAGCCTCAATAGTCAAATCACATCATAAGGTAATATCTTGAACTTTAGATCCATTCATATCATTCATAAACAAATATCCATTTCATTCTATTTAATATTCAAAATTTTCTTTGTAGGTTGTTCAAAATAAGAAGGAATCAACTATTGTTTGCAGCTGTAATTATTTTGTTCGACACAGGTTCTTATGTCGACATGTGTTTATGGTTTTAATCAACAGTAATATTGATCAGATCCCATAAAAGTATATCATTCGGAGGTGGAAAAGAGGTTTAATGCCCGTTGAATTGCAACATTGTCGCTTAAGATACGGAGATTTAGATGAGGAACAATAAAAACTTTTCAATGATATTCTATCAACAGTGGACTATTGTCTTGGGAGATTGAGGAATAACAAGTTGCAGCTGCCATCTTTTGCTGAAAGTGTTCGCAGATTGAGGGAGAAAATAGGAGAATTGTTCCCAATGGAGGCTGGTGTAAATGAAAAGATAGAAACAATCATTGATTTGATCCAACCTGAAACTATTGAAGTTCATCCTCCTACAGGGATTAGGAATAAAGGTTACGGGACCGGAAAACGCTTAATTGGTGCAGCTGAGAGAGCATATGTGAAAAGCTCAAGAAACAAGAGAATGTGAAAAAGTTGCGGAAACCTTGTAAACCATGACTCGCGTAACTGTCCCAACAAAGTAGTTGATTAGAGATGTTCAAAAGTTGTTGAAGCTTTGTGAATCATGACTAGCATAACTGTTTTGGATAAGGTAGTTTGATTGTTGATTGTTTTCTTTCATATTCTACCATATACCATGTAAAACTTGTTGGATACATTGAAGTGTTTACAGTGCATAATAAAGTTGATTGTGTTTTCTAATAAAGTTGATCGTGTTTTCTAATATTGTGTAGTGTGAATTACTATATATTCATCTCACATTACTATATATTTATCAAAATGACAGTATTTCACCTTATGAAAACATAAATATATACACCTTATGAAATATGTTCATATTGTGATACTATCTGGTTTTACTTTGTAATAAAATAGCAAGCCACACGTTGTTTTACTTTGTAATATAACCAACCAGGTTTTACCAAAGCAGGATTACATCCGTTATAGTTATTAAAGAAGATTTCACCTTATGAAGATACTTTACTCCATTATCTATTGTAGTCCAAGAAAACTTTTAACATTGTGAAACTATCTCAATGGACCATATATTTAACAAAAAAGACAAACATGTCACCAAATGAAGAACCACGTCTGACACCAAATGAATTTTACATAAACTTTGACTATAATACAGCAGCCATGGTTATCACAAACAGAAACCAGAAACCAAGCTCAAGATTGTCTCATCTAATCAAAACTTGACAAAATTGTGAAGTGCATAAACTTCAGAAGCAATAATGAACTTTGACTCAAATTAAAAACAAGTAATGCACCAAAACAATATCCATCTATAATAAAGAACCAAATTGGTATCAAAAGACAGAAACCAACAGAAATGGTAATCCGAAAAGACAGATCAAAATCAATGCAAAAGTATAAGTGAACAACAGATTAACAAGCAACTGGTCATTAAGAGCAAATTTCATCCCATGTTACATGTTTTCCAAAACAAAACAAACCCATATTCAAGAAATAGACCTAATATCGACACCGTTTTACCAATAGACCTAATATCAACACCGTTTTACCAAAAGCTAACAAACCCATATTAGTTCCTAACCATATCCCAATATGTTTTCCAAAACAACCAACATCGTATTTTGTAAGACTTCAATCTTTCTCCCCTTGTTTTCTAAGCAACTTGTTAGACTAATGTTGTATTCAAGATTAAAAGTGAGGGTCTATTTTGAAATTGTTGTATAGTTTGAGTGTTTGGTTGTAAAGTGAACTCAAGTTGACTTAGTATAAATAGTCCCGTGTCTTTGTTAGATTAATAGTAACGAACATATCTAGGATTGGTAAGAACTCGCATACTGTACACACACATATGTGAGATCTGTGGCACACTGTTAGATCTATGACCACGTTGTAATCTTTGTGATTAAACAATAATAATTTGTTTGTTAATCTGTGCTATTCATAATGCTAGTATAAACTGGGTCACAATTGGTATCAGAGCATCAGAAATCCATAGATTTGAGTTTTAAAAAGTTCGAGTTCTGTCGAAGGTTTCTTGATTGAATTTTGCACCAAAAGTGAGTGTTTGATGAAATTGGTGATTGTTTAGTGATCGTTTGATGTGTTAAAAAGGTTTTGTCGGATTGATTTTCACAGAAAAACATTTTCTAATCGAGAATTTGAGATTTTTGTTGGTTTTTGGTCGAACAAGTTTCGGTCACTGTTTGATTGAATTGAATATAAAATTGTGTGAATTGGATTATAATATTGCATTGGATTGTTCTTTGGACTAACCTTGTTGAATCTGTGAAGTTACAACTTTAAATTTGGAGGTTTGGATCACTTTCTGAATCAAAATCGATATTTTTGGACTTAGTAACCAAGAACTCGCAAGATCCAAAGTATTCGTATGAAGAACTCGCTAGATTGATAGATTTCGCAATCAGATTTTGCAATCAGATTTTGCAATCAGATTTCGCAGGATAATTTTTCTGAATTCGTTAAGTAAAGAATTCACATCAGTGTATCTAACGAAATCTAGAAGAATTCAGATAATCTTTTGAAAATTTGTTTAAGTACGGAATTCGTTTATCTCTATGTTACGAAAAGCATAAGAATTCGCATAAGTTTTTCTTTGAAAAAGTTTAAGTCAGGAATTCGTTTCTGTGTCTGTTACGAATTCTGAAGAATTCGCTATTGTGTCTATAACGAAAAGTGGGATTTCGCATCACTCTATGTAACGAATTCTGAAGTTTTCGCAATGCTTTTTCAAAAATTCTTCTAAGTCAAGAATTCGTATGTGTTACGAAATGTTTGTAAAGTTTAGTTTTAAGTAAAGGATTCGTATTCCTGAAAGCTCACGAATTCTTGTTACGAATTCTTGTTGCGAATTGTGTTTTGTGAATTGCATTTTCAAAAGTTGTTAAGTATAGAATTCGCAGAAGAGAGACTTATGAATTGTAAACTTTTCGCAGATAGCCATTTGTGAATTGCTCTGTGTTTGTTCTCTCTAGCTTGCGAATTTTTAACTTGTGCGAATTTCTAAGCTTTGTGTTGCGAATTTTAAGGGGTTTACGAATTCTAGTACACTTGGTTTTGCGAATTGTTCCTTGATAAGTGCTGCTTGCGAATTCTGAACTTGAAGTTTTTAGAAATTACATTTTCTGAAAATTTTCAAGTGTTTCTCAAATTGATTGGGTTCAAAGATCATTACTAGCTTATATTTATAGCATACTTTTACAGATATCATCATGCCTTACACAGATGAAAAAGGAAATCTGGTACTAACCAAAAGAGATTGTACTTTAGCATACATGCCAGAGATTCCAGCACTGGAAGCTGAGAACAAGAATCTGAAGATTCAGAATTCATCTCTTCTTGAACAGATTAATAAATTGAAGGATGATAAAGATGTAAAGAAAGTTTTTGTTTGCTCAGAATGCATTACTAATTCTAAAACTAATTTTGCAGGAATTATTGAAGCAAAAGAAAAAGAAATTTCAAATCTGCAAGCCAAGTTGAAAAGATCTAAAAGTGTTAATTCTAGCTCTACATGGTCCAAGAAGGAATCAATGCAAAGAGAGATAGATGAACTGAGAAGAAGAGCAAACATTGCCAGTGAAACATGTGAAGAGCTGAGAAAGTCAAATATACAAATCTTCGCTGAAAGAGATAAATTGAAAGATAAAGTCTTCAGTCTTGAGGTTGAAATCAACATGATGAAGGAGAAAGCAACCCAAGGCAAAGACAACATAAAAGCACAAGATGAGATGAAGAAGATTGATAAAAAGAGAAAATATTTTGAAAAAGAAAATGCTGATTTTCAGAAGAAGATGAATGAACTGAAAGAAAAGATCTCTCTAGATGAAAAGAAAATGGAGAAAGAAAGAAAAGAGTTTGCAAAGAAGTTTTCTGAATTCTCCAGAAAAGCTTTTGAAGAGAAGAAAACAGTAGAGCTTTCTCAACAAGTTTCCGACTTTGAGAAAGTGATCATCTTGGAGTGAGACAAGTTTGAGAAAGAAAAGAAGAAGATTGAGCAGACAAAGAATGTAAAGAAAGATTTTGATGAAGAAAAGAAAGTGTTTGAGACTGAGATAAAGAAGCTGAATGAAAAGCTATATGAGTTGTCAACAAACATTCAGAAGGAGAAGAATGCAAAATCTGAGTTGCATAAGAAGTTTGATCAACTGACAAAGGAAAGAAACTGTCTGTTCACAAAGATCAAAGAACTTGAAGAGATCATGTTCAAGGTGAAACTGACTGAGCACAAAATGCCAGAATCAATTGCTCAATCACCGAGAGATGATCTAGCTGCATCCGAATGCTCATTCAAATCAACAGCAAGTTCAATTTTCACTAATGTTTCTAATAATCTTTTGTTTGATGCTAATGATAATCATACTTCTAAACTTAATGCTAAAATTCGTCCTTCTAATCTTTTCTATGACAAAAATGTTGATGATTCAGGTAACATCAAAAAGGACAAGTCTCAGAAGAAAACGTTTTGGAGAAGGAAAGATGAGAAAGAAAAGTGGATTTGGAAAGTGAGAGGTTCCTCGGAGGAGAAGAAGGAACATAAATCATTTGTGCATACACTGAATGCTAAAAGGAACAATGCTCATAAAGGTAAAACTTTTGGCAAACCTGATCTGGTCTATACTATCAATCAACTGATCAGGTTAGCTTAAAAGAAAATTAGTTGTTCCTATTGTGGTTCAAATGATTTTGTTAACAAAAATTATGAAAATAGATGGTATGATTCTTACTACATTTCCTCCAAAATAACTGAAACTAACAAGTCAGGACCCAAATACCAGTGGGTACCAAAAGCTAAATTTGTGTTGCAGACACCCAAGGTTTAAGGAGGAGAAAGAACAAAGGCTTCTAAATAAATCAGTTCAGAACCCGTGCTTCAAAGAACTATGGCTTTTGAACACAGCAGTTCAAAACCCGGACTTAAATGTCAAAGAACATTGGTTTCTGGTTACATCAGATCAGAACCCGATCTTCAGTGGTAAAATTGAATATTACTATTCTCACCGGAGAATATGTACTCATGGTTTCTGAATAATTTAGTTCAGAACTCGTACTCAAATGTTTTCTTCTGAAGGATGCTAATCAGATAAAATCTTTTCTAGAAGTTTTTAATTTGAGGGGGAGTTAGGGGAGTTAACTGCTATATCTTTTAGGGGGAGGAGATATTAGCTAAATGTACTTTCATTGTTATATTTTTCTAATAACTTGAATTTTTACAGATATCAAGATAAAGAATATCTGATGTTTTGTTAAGAGTACTTAAATGATGTTATTCATTCGAGGGGGAGCTTACAGGTATGTTTTTATTTACCTTACACTTTATCACTTGTTGAAAGATGAACAACTTTCACTTGTGAAAAATGGTTTCTTCAATGTTCAAACCACTTCGCGTTCTCAAATGTTTTATGAATTTCGAAGTGTGATTTTAAATGATTTTCATATGGATATTTTAATGCATATCTGACCGTGTGTTTCTAATGACAAATACTTGTGTAATTGTCATGTCTATATACTGTCAAGTATTCATACACACAATGGTTCAGTACATTTCTTGACTTTGTTATTACCATGTATCAAACGTTTAATCTTTCTATGGTAATACTCCCGGTTGTATTCACTGTTGTTTGAATCAAACGTTATTTCATTATTATATGTGCTTTCATTGATAAAATGTTTATATATTGTTCATATAAACAACATTCGTCTTTGATTTCCCAAAATATTATTCTTCATAAATTTTGACCTGATCTTAATCATTGTCAGATTCTTAAAACATTTCTATTCTTTCATGATTATTCATTCATATAAAGTTTTGAGAAATCTTAAATTCTTAACATGCTCAAATTTCATTCTTATTTTTATGAGCATACTTTCATTGACATTGATTTCTTGTACTTTAATGTCAAGAAAATCATTGAGGCAATATATTTTTTTAGGACAAATACATGGGATTCAGTGTGAGCTTAACAGAACTTCCATGGATTCACGATAACCAGTGTTTCCTACCCAGGAAGTATTCCCTGAGTGATTGAGGGGAGAGGGGTAAAAATAGGCATGGAAATGGGGCGGGGACCTCAATCCCCATCCCCGTCCCCAATCCCTCATCTTCATCCCCATCCCCGTCCCCGTCCCCGCCGGGGAATATGATCACATCCTCATCCCCAACGGGGAACGGGGATCCCCAACGGGGAAACGGGGATTTTTTTTCCGTTTACGTAAGCTATTTAAATAAAATATATGAGACACCGCACATGTTTAAATATCACATATTTCCAATAAACCTAAAATCGAAAGAAATTTAATTTAGTATAAAAAAATCACAACATCATATAATAATTAATAACTTAAAACCAAAAGAAATTCAACCGAATTCGAAAAAAAAAAAACTTAACTTCACACGTACCAAAAGATATCGAGTAATTGTATTTTGATTGACATCCAAAAAATAACAATTTTATATTATAAACCTAGTTAAGAAATAAGAAATTATGAATTACCGATTTAGTTTAATTAAATATATATATTAAATATTAATTAAAATATATAACGGGGACGGGGCGGGGCGGGGAGTACGATACCCGTCCCCGTCCCCATCCCCATCCCCGGTTTAGCGGGGAATCCCCATCCCCGATCGGGGCGGGTGGACCGGGTTCCCCGACGGGTCGGGGTCCATTTCCATGCCTAGGTAAAAAGATTGAGTGTTGGTGTGTGAAGAGGTAAAATGGAAATGAGAGATTGGTTAGATGTGAGCTTAATTGATTAAAAAGAAAGAGGGTGAGAGAACAGAGTAAAAGAATATCAGACTCTACACCAAACTTCTTTTTGAGCCGGTCAGCCACATTACTGTTGTTTCACATTTCTTCGTGAACGACATTGGAAAAGGCACTTAGCCCATGCCATCTCTTGCTTACAACCCCACCAGCTACTCATTCTTTTCTTAAAAAGAGAATGTTTCACATTTTCTGGGGAAGCAGCACATAATCTATTGGTTCTTCATTTGGGAGATACTGATATTGAAAAAGAAGGAAAGTTGCCCCACCTTCGACCCTTTCTCATGCACAATTGAGTATATGTATAATCATTGTTGTCTCAATGGTTTACATACTTTGAGCCTTATGAAACACAATCATTGTGCTTAATTCTTTCATAACACAAGCACAAGCACACAGAAAATTTGTTTTTCTGTCAGAACATTCATAGAAAATACCTTGTGTTTTTCCATGATTGAATGGAAGTCCTGGGGAGTGAACATCCTTTCAAGCTCCTTAAATTGTACATTCGTTGTACACAGTGGCTTTGTGCTACTGACAGGCATTCCTAACTGTTTCATATGTTGATTCAGGGTTACAACTCATAATTTGTCTGAATTTGAAAAGATTCAAATGAATACATTCATGAATTGACGGCTCATTCAGATCAGAAGAAAGATTCTCTCATAATATTCATTGGGGGAGATTGCAAGTTTTTTCTATCTGGGGAGATTGTACATATTTCACCAAAGGGGGAGATCATGAAGACTATGCTAAATTGTTCATTTGGGAAGATGATTCAAAGACTGAGCTGATCTTGAACAAGTTTTAATGATTTTGATTCTCACAATTCATTAAAAAGGGGTAGATGAATCAGAGTTCAATTTCAGTTGATTCAATGTTTGTTGTTTGAAGAGATATGATATTGTTGTAAACAAAGGAGGAGATTGAAGATGTTTGAAAAGACAAAAAGGGAGATTTATTTCAATGATTGAAGAATGTCAAAGCTTCAAAGTCTGTTGAAAGTGTCAAAGATTTGAAGAATTCATCAAAGTCTGAATTTGAAGAAAGTTGATGTTTAAAGAAAAGGTTGATTTTGAAGCTTCTAAAAGCAAATCCAAAGGGGGAGATTCAGTTAAAGTGCTTTCAAAGAGTTTCTACAAATCAAAGGTGTCAAAGTTTAAAGCTGCTAAAGATCATTTGTTGAAGATTATTCTGAAGATAAGAAGACCTGAAGATTATCGTCAATTTTTTTTTAATCTTGAATCCAAAGGGGGAGATTGTTAGACTAATGTTATATTCAAGATTAAAAGTGAGGGTCTATTTTGTAATTGTTGTATAGTTTGAGGGTTTGGTTGTAAAGTCAACTCAAGTTGACTTAGTATAAATAGTCCCGTGTCTTTGTTAGATTAGTAGTAACGAACATATCTAGGATTGGTAAGAACTCGCATACTGTACACACACATACGTGAGATTTGTGGCACACTGTTAGATCTATGACCACGTTGTAATCTTTATGATTAATCAATAATAATCTGTTTGTTAATCTATGTTATTCATAATGCTAGTAAAAACTGGGTCACACAACTTCATAAAGTTCAACCTTTTCACCGTCACTCAAAGCATTAAACTTCTCTCTATGCACTATGACTTTTGGGCGATGATTGTTGATATCCGATAGCAGTATCTTTGCAGCATATTTCATCCTCAAATTATGCAGTTGATTTGTTTATCGCGTACACTCCTTGTACAATCCAGATTTTCATTTGTTAACTGGTTCTCCCATATATGTCTCCATATGCCGCATAACGAACACTCCATTGTCCTTTTCATTCATTGTTGTACACCACCGCATTGAGAGATTTTCATTTTCTGCTTTTGCTATTTCATCACATGAAGGATGATGGACAACCCTAAGATATCTTGACATTAGGTGTTGCTGCAATCCAAAAAATATATAATATTATTATATAATACATGTTATTATTAATACGATTGAAGTAGTATACGTACCAGATTACTAGGCACTCTTCCATATATATTTTCTACTTCATCATCATTTGCATTGTTGTCGATAATGACAACAACAGGGTTCTTGAGGTTGAACACCATCAAATAGTAGTGATATCCACGCACCATTGGGAAAAACAACTATGATGAATAATTAGTAATTAGTATGATTTTAGTGATATGGGAATAATATTATGAAACAGTTACTTATCTTAGTTATATGGTTAATAATACAACAAAGAAACAGATAAAAGTACCTGATCAACATTCCTCATTGTAACGGTCTCTTTTAGTGGAGTTGCAGCAGTTAAGTTGGCATTGAACATATCAAAACGTTTTTGCATTTGTAATGTCTCGTTCATAATTCCTACCTGTTTCATTGAAATGCTATAATGTTAGAAAGAGTATAATTTGCATATATTATATTGTATATTTGTTAGAATCTTACCATGACTTTGGTGTTGAAGAATATTCTTCGCATAGCTTCATTGCTTCTGTACTTCACCTCGTCATTTAAGACAAATATCCAACTATTAATGACATTCACTGGAATTGGAAGTCCTGCTACAAGTGCTTCCATTGCAACTCTGAATGTTTTGAATGAAGTTGTTTCAGAAACAACCTCACTGGAGCATAAATTTCAAACAAAACAATTGAAGTTAGCAAAATTTCTTAACAACCAAATTATGGGAGAAACAAAGATTCATCACATGAACAATTGTTAAATATACTTACTTTGATGGTTCTACACTGGCAAGAATCCAATTGCAAACCATTTTCTCATCTTTATTCTGTAATGCAGAAATGTCAACTATTCTTTTAACATAAGGAGATCGGAGGTGTTGACCAAGGTTAAGTGCTCGCCTTGCACCCTCCCCAAATTCAGCTTCTATTGTCTTTGTTGTTTGGATCTGAGTTTTTTCTCCTTCCATTGGACTAAAATCAAGACTGAAACTTGGTGCACCAGTAGCATCTACTCTTGTTATACGTTCAATGGTTTTTTCACACGAGTCAATGAATTGTGGACTGTACCAGTATTGCGATGGCGCATATGGATCATCAATTGTTGCATCGGCTTGTTGTACTCCGATCTCCTTTTGAAGTTGCACAAATTCTTTTGGAGGCTCAGGGTTAGTCTTCTCTGCTTGATTACCAACTTCTTCTGCATTGACATCGTTATCATTTCCATCGTCACAAGTAGCATCTGGTGTCCTCTTATTCAAACTTCTTTCAACCTCATCATCCATGTTTTTTCGACCGATCATGAAAAAGCTTTCTAACTTCTCTTTGAACTCCACAAAGTATTATGCATCTGGAAACTTTGAAAGTGCCTCATTTAGTGTTGCTTCTACTGTTATCTTTTCAGCAATCATCCATGATAGCTTTTCATGGAGTCTATTTATGTATCCCTGCAAAATTATAATATTCAAATGAAAATTTCACCTCATGAAACTATTGATTTATATGAATATATTTGATAAGGTATGCAATGTACAATTATATTCTATCCATATCATGAAACAAACTCTATAAATCTACAAGAATTAAAGTACCTCCATTATATCCTCTTTTGTTTGTTCTTCAACAACTTTTCCTAGTCCAAAACCCCTCTGTCAATCTCTGTTGTTTCACGCCGCTTTAGAAGGTTTGTGTCCCATGACCCTATTGAAGGTCGTCGCCTCACAACATCCGGAGTTGAACATGTGGTGGAATCAACATATAACAACTACATGAAAATGTTTAATGTAAAGTCAATGTTCCATTTGATAGACTATGACTTTATATGAATATTATTATAAGACGTATCGTCAAGAAAGTTATTGGCCCAGAATAGAAACTTAATTCACTGGCTCTCTTCCATCCCTGCTTACTAGTCTTAAGAATATCATATATGAACTTGCACCAGTCAATGTTTCCTAAGTCCATGTCTTTACGCAGGTGTGATAGGAACCCCATATTGCAACAACCCATCTTATTTCAATCTGCCATTGTATTCACAAACAAAGTTATGAAGTTGATCTTGAAATTGAAATTAGTAACCTTTGAATTCTTGATCTTCTTCATGATTTCCATTGGTCGAACTTTCGGATTCTCAAACTATCGTCTCCATTCGCTAGTAATGTCTTATTCTTCTTGTGCACAATCCAATGACTTCAAATCTAATCCTCCAATAGGCACTCCTAACATTTGATGCACACTGTCTGGTGTTATTTCTATTGAAGTTTCCCTAAGATTTAACATCATGTTATCAATATCAAGATTGTCAACAATATAGAAAGCCATCTTTGATGGTATTGAATCTATCTTCATTTTCAGAATTGATTCAAAACCCATCCTAATAACCCATTCCTTTTGTTCAGTGGTCAGACTTTGCATTGCCAAATACAGTGACTTTGGAGATGTCCTTATCTTTAATGTATTGTAGTCCTGATTCATAACAACCTTTTCCTTATTCTTTCTTACAACCTTCTTGTTGCCCTTTGTTAGTGATAGTGATCTAACACTTGAATTTATCACTTCCTTTTCATTGTCCTTCGATTTACCAACAGACTAGTTCTTTGCAGCAAATCTTGTGTTAGGGCTTTTTTGAGTAATAGCAACCTTTTTATCACTCTTTGCTATAACTTTCATTTTTTTCTTAGGTGGTTGATCATCTAAATAGAAACATAAACAAATTCATTTTATATTATGAAACCTACAAATTTTATATTTATATTATGAAAAATACCTTTTTCAGTCACAGATTCCTTAGGATCTATACCTTCACCTCTCTCTTTTGCTTGAACAATATGCATTTGCTTACCAATATTATCCTCTGTTCAAATCACATTTCATATACTATTATAATTGATACATTTCATTTACTAGTAGAAACATTTCATATATAAGTGATTAAATGAATTAGTGATTCATGTTGTGAAATTATTCATGTGGTGAATTGATGTAAGTACCTGTAGAGTTTGAATCCTTTGAAATGCTTACTTTGTCCGTTTTCTTTCTTTTCTTGATCATTTCCTTTGTCATATTCACTTTTTCTGCATAGATCAATATATTGTAACTTGAATTATTATCCATATCACTATATCCTTACCATTTACAAAATTTAAAAATTCATACCTTTTTCAATCCCAGATGCATTAAGAACTATGCCTTCAGCTGTCTGTTTGGTTTGAACAGTCTGCATTTGCTCCTCAACCTTGTCCCCTGTGCAAATAACATTTTATTGTGATGTTAATTAAAACTATACAGGTGAATGGCAATGTTTATATATAACTTTAAGAAAAAATGTACACTTGTCTCTTTGTCTTCAACATTACGCATTTGTTCCTCATTCTTATCCCCTATGCAAACATTCCGTATATAAGTCATTTATATATGAATCAGTGATTCACATTGTGAAAGTATTTATATGGTAGATCAGTTTGTGAAACAAAATGGCAGTGTTTCACCTTATGAAAACATAAACATATTCACCTTATGTTAATGGCAGTTTTTCACCTTATGTACAAATAAACATATTCACCTTGTGAAATAGGTTCATATTGTGAAACAAAATGATATTATATTCACCTTATGAAAACTAAACATATTCACGTTATGAAATAGGTTCACATTGTGAAACAAAATGACATTATTTCACCTTATGAAACATCAATAAATTCGTTGTTTTCACCTTATGAATCTGATATATAAATTTGAATAACAGTAAATAACTAAAAATCAAAACTAAAACAGTCAAAAAATTTCACCTTATGAATCTGATAGATAAATTTGAATAACAGTAAATAACTAAAAATCAAAACTAAAACAGTCAAAAAATTTCACCTTATGAATCTGATATATAAATTTCAATAACAGTAAATAACTAAAAATTCCACTTTATGAAATATGTTTATGAAAACATAAACATATTCACGTTATGAAATAGGTTCACATTGTGAAACAAAATGACATTATTTCACCTTATGAAACATCAATAAAATCATTGTTTTCACCTTATGAAACATATGTTCACCTTATGAAACATAGTTAAAAAAACACCTTGTGAAACATAGTTTTATCGTTTCACAAGGTGAAACATAGTTAGATTGTTTCACCTTATGAATCTGATAGATAAGTTTAGGTAGGTCAAAAATGATTACAAATTTTTGTAAGATTAGAAATTGATTGTTTCACCTTATGAATCAAACCTAAATCAAAACTAAAACAGTCAAAAATGTTTCACCTTATGAATCCGATAGATAAATTTGAATAACAGTAAATAACTAAAAATCAAAATTTTGGTCGCCTCTGTTTCGGTATTTTTTTATTTATTTAAAAGGAAAATACACACTTTTTTTTACCTTTCATGTGGATTTGGAATCGTAATTTATATATTTTAAACAATTAATTACTGACTCAATTTTTGTTATAGTTATTAATTTAGGTATTCTTAAATAATTTATAATATTGCATATATTTAGTTAGTTAACTTAATCATGTTATTATTATTTACTTATTTAAATAAATTAATTTGTTACAACTCTTTATTATAACGATTAATATGTTAGTAATCTTAGATGTTGTAAATTTCAATTTCAATTCAATCTTATAGTTGAAATTAATATTTGTAGATTTAGTTCTGAACCAAAAAAAAGTTATTATTGGATTTGTTAGAACTATCTCTTATCTAATTTTTTCTTGGACTTATCAACATTTAATTTTGTTATTTGTTTAATTTGCATTTGAACCTAACGTTTGTCATTATCTATCGAATCATTATTATTTTAATTGTTTTAGTTGATTAATAATTTTTTTTATATATGATTCTATTTTATCCTATTGTTATTGATAATGTACATTGAAGTGGACAACTTAATTTGTATTTATTTATCTAAATCAATTGTTTTAATTTGGTATTAAAATGTTTAGTAGTTATTTTATAGATCTTTATGCCTTATCCACATAATATTCAAATGTTTATCTTGTTTATGAGTTCCTACTCATTGATCTCAACTTTATAAATTATATTTGGAATTTACACTTCCAACCCCCATAACTTTTGTTATTTTGCTAAAAGCTCCAAAAATAACATTAAAATGTTAAAATATTATCCAAATACTTATCTTGATTATGAGTTCCTACTCATTAATTTTAAACTATATAATTAATCTTTGGATGTTACACTTCCAACCCCATATATTTTGTTTTTTTACCAAATGCTCCAAAAATACGATTAAGGTATTGAAATTGGCTTCATATGTCAAACTCATAGTCATTTTGGCATCATGCCAAATGCTCTATAATTAATAATGTTATATTTGAATTAAATAAATCACAAGATATCGACTGGATTTTGTCAAACGGGTGTAAACAGCCCTAAGGTTTCTAGGGACTTAAGAAATCCATGTGATTCCCCTACTACCTGAAAATCCAATAGATTGAGTGATTTCTTTTTCACAAATTGAAATATTGATGAAGTATTATCAATAAAACATAAGCATACAAAAATCCAATATTGTTATGATAATGAAATTTTATAACCATAATCCATTTTCTTATGAAAAAGAAAATCATATATTATCCATTATATATGTAAATGGTTGAAGCAACTTATCCCAAAGTCAACGTCGTAAACTCAAAAGAATCCGAGTATCATAAATGAGTATATAAACCTCCTTTTTGAAAAGGTACAAGAAAAATACCTAAAGTCCATCAACTCCCCATTGACTCTAAAACCAACCTCTTGAAAAGGTACAAGCAAATACCTTCATGTTTTGAGACGACAAATAAATCATAAGTTTCATAGGAATACATTTACTATAAACCCCCAAAGATATATGGAATGTCCTTCCCGAACTAATGGATATGTACTTCCCGAACTAATCGTACAGTGGAATGAAACCCACTTACTCGATTACAAAAAGGTAACTGATTTCAACAAAGAAATGTTATATCCATAACGCATCTCAATCTCTGTGGCAAGGAACTCACAGAATATGACATGATTCCTAACATTATTTTCACCTTTCATATATCAAAAATATTAATGAACTAATATAAGTTGGAATGTAACCTTTAGACAAACTCATCAACCTACTGCAAGTGGTTGAGAGACATAACAAGGTTCTTTCGAATAACAACACCACGTATGTCGAGACAAAGAAAATTCTCGAGATCAATAATGAAAGCATTAAAGGTGGAAACAACTCCAAAGAACAGAGAGTTAAAAACAATTTCACACATGTGACATTTATGCACTATGTGGACGAAACCCTAGAACGGGTCAGGGTCTTGGTAAGAGTCGAGAATGATTTTCAATATCTGGAGTAGAAATACAACTATTGCCTGAGGTGATAATGGACAGTCAAATAAGAGATGCACTAAATAAGTAAATAGTGCTCCTGTCGAAAAGGGAACGGGTTAAAAATGAACTATATCATATTAATTTAAGAATGATAAAGCATAGGTTTCTTTGAAATTTATTTTATTTTAATTAGTTTTTTTTGTTTAAGTAAAATCGAATATGTAACCATTATAGATGTAAAGAAATAAATCAAAACAAATACAAAACTTTCAGTATTCTCCGTTCCGTATAGGAATGTATCGAGGAGAACTTGATTTTTTGTAGGAAATATTCCACACAATCTAAAATGATAGACAAATTCTTATTTTATAATTCATCCAACCGAAATACTTAGACGATGAACTGTCATTTTCTTGTTGGTACAAGATTAATAGGAACCTTGTAAAGATATTCGTATAAAATGGAAATGAACATATATACATAAATTCCAATGAATATGAAAGGAAACATATATCATGGAAACCAATGTGTCAAACTAGTAGATTATTGGGTCATCGAAACATTTTTTGTCACCAATAAAGAACTTTGGGGAAATGACACATATATGTTTCGACATGACCATGTAGGACACCATGGTTATGATATAGTGATCCGTGTATTGCAAAATACACATAGACACATTCTCTTTCGAGTGAAAGGCAAAACGAAACAAATTGCAACTGTTGACTTCTGCAGCATAAAAAACAACATTGACATCATAATATGCCCTCTCGAATACCTAAAACCTTTGTATATACCCTAATCCTTAGCCAAGACAGAAATGAGATCATCCTAAAGCTAAGGACATAATACAAAAATATTCCATTGTTACAACGAATACAAGGTGATATTTATGGACATAAACATCCAGAATGCGGGCCATTAAAGTACTTTATGGTTCTGGTTTCGACATGATGAACGCATGTCGTATTATTGTCCACATGAAATACTGCACTCCTAGCACTAGTTATACGTTTAAGGGCTCACCACCCTGACTATTTCATCAAGTCTACATGACTTGGAATGCTGGAGAATTTACATCATAAGGATTTGATGTTAATTGCATATGTATTAGGATCAATGTAGAGTTTCCTATACCCCATGTGTATATATAAAATGGTCTCATAGAAGTTGTTATCAAAAGAATATGATGACATCTAGGGTATTAGTAATGCACACCAATTTACCCACATCTACCTGGGGTTATGTAATTATTATATGCAGTTTTTTTCGTTTCTAGACCCACTGCTTGCTAACCAGCCTCATGCGTACCAGTTGGTAATTGGATATAAGCCTGATAGTTTATATTTACGCATGTTTGGTTCTGTAGTATATGTGTCAATTGCGCTCCCACAGCGTATCGAAATGGGTCCGTAAAGACGACTTGGTACATGTTGGATATGAATCCCCAACAATTATCCGCTAATTAGAATATTCGACTAGTGATATCTTTACCGCTAGATTTGCGGGTTGTCACTTTCATGAGACAGTCTTCCCGTCGTTAGGGGGAGATAGGAAAAAGGATTTTCCATGGGAACGACAGGAAGTGTCATTGAATATTCCCACTCTGTCTCATTTTGATCCCCAAAACTTCACAACGTAATGTTGAAGTCAAACGAATCAGACTCGATACCTGATACGTTTAATGTTATTCCAAAAGTGACAAGATCACATATACGAGATGCAAATTTACTCGCAAGGTTAAAAAGTCCCCAACAGGGGCACAATGCCATTGGAAAGTGCGTTGCAATCACACATAGTGGAGGTGTGGTTGAGGTCGTAGCTACTAAATGGAAGTGGTGGAAGATACTTGGTTCGATGGATACTATTCTAAAGGAAGAGAATAGTTAGGCACATCCATTTATCATCAATACACAAAACTCTCATGAGATTGTCTCTAATTATAATTATGTCCATGAATCATCACTGGAGGACGCTCCGAAGTTAATATTGATTATAGAGATGAATATTAATCTCAAATGAACTATGAGAGTACATATGAGTCGATGGACATATCACATATAATCATTGATGATTTATTCGCATATACGATGGCTCATAAGATGATCGAGCATGACAACATCGAACCAGACTCAATTGAATAATATCAACAAAGAGCATATTGACCTAAATGTAAAGAAAAAATCCAGAAAGAATTATATTATTTGACAAAGGATCGGGTATTTGGTCTGGTAGTGCTAACCTACATAGTGTAAAGCCCGTAGGACATAACTCAGTCTTTGTCAGAAAGCGTAACGAGAATAATGAAGTCCTAATATGTAACACTCTCATTTGGCACAAGGTTTCTCACAACGCCCTGGATTGACCACGAGGAGACTTATTCTCTCATGATGGATGTTATGACATCCGAATAATTTGTTAGCCTAGTACTTTTCGAAGGACTGGAAATGCAGCTCATGAATGTGGTTACCACATATGTCTACGGGGATCTAAATTTAGAGATATATAAAAGTACTTGATGATATTACATTAGCAAAATCAAGTAACTTTAAACCACGAAATGCGTTTGCAATAAAATTGAAACGCCCACTTTATAGATTAAAGCAATTTAAGCGGATGTGGTATACCCGCCTAATGGAATACTTGATTAGGAAATGATATATAAGAACGATGAACTTTCCCTTGCGTACTTATTATGAAAAACAAGTTCCATATTTTCAAAGTAGCTATATATGTCAATGTTATGAACATAATAGGCACTCTTGATGAAATAAGAGAAACCACAAGCTACTTGAAATCTGATTTTAAGATGAAAGATCTGGGAAAACTTGGTTTTGTCTAGATATTTGAGGTAGGACACCGAGTTTGTGAAATATTAATTCACCGATCGCATATGTCCAGAAAATAATCAGGCAATTTAATATAGACAAAGCGCATCCGGTTAGCACTCCCATGATCGGTCGAAGTGTCGGATATAAGGAAAGATCCATTTCGTCTAAAGGATGATGACGAAAAATGCTGGGAGCTGGAATTCCCTATCTAAGTACAATATGCACATTATCGTACTTAGCATAATACACTTGACCATATATTATATTTCTCAGTGAACTTGTTAGCTAGATTTAGCTCAGCGCCAATGCAAAGTCATTTGAATGATATCAAAATTAATCTTTTGGAACCATTAACATGGGCTTATACTTTCCCTATAGAAACAAAAATAAGATTGATAATGGAACTTCAATACCTACTTAAAATGTAAGTAGCAAAAGTACTAACTCTTATAGAAAAACACCAAACAATGTCTTGGTATGTCTTTGCTGATATTAGGTATCTGCCTAATCCATACAAGGGTTATTCCAAATTGGATAATGAATTACCACAATGAACACCCATATTGCTTGAAAGTTGTAACACCCTCAAATATGGAAATAGCAACTAATTTAAAATTTCCTAAATACACCAATAAATGATTCATTTACAATCACAATCTAAGATTTAACCTCAATACACACATTCATTATATACATACAATCTATAATAAGAACGAGTGCTACTAAAATCCAATAGAAGCCACTATCCCCAAACTGCGGAAGACTTCACCAAATACTTACACTCATGAGAAAACTAAGCTCATCTCTTCATAGAACTGCTAGAACCAAACCCCCATCTGGAACCTGATGCACATGCCGACAACTAAAAATGTTAGGCTTAACGCCTAGTGAGTCCAAGAGTTTTACATAAGTAATTGCAATTAAAATGATGAATTTCACTTAAAATCATGACCTTTCAAATGATGTCCTTTAAAATGTGGAAACGACTCTTTCCAATATTATGCACTTTAAAAGATGGACACCTCATTTCAAATATGATTTATAAATTGAATTAATGTAGACTAGCTCGAAACATGAATATGAAATGACTTCCATTTAAGATATGCAGATAAAACGTTATGTCCCAAAACACCCTAGCACGGGTGGGGCAATTATTCGACCCATGAATCGTTATCAAAACCACATATACCGTACGTCCGAAAACATGGACACTAGGTCCAATACTCACGCGACCATAAAGAACCAACGACAATAAAATAAGACGTCCTTATTTAAAATACTGATAGCCGACAACGGGAGACACCCGTATCCGTTGAGAGTGGAGGAAACACAAAAGTATGCCACCCAAACAACGTTAATCGCATGACACCTCCCGACATCCCAGCCCGGTGTCCCTACGACTTCTTTATCAAGTGTCACCCCAAGTCAGTTGACCTTGATGGATCATTCCGAAGAACTCTATCCCGTAGGCCCGACACACTTAAAGACTACCTCCCAGGCATTACATCAAGCGGTGGACGTCCTAGCGCCTACTCCCCCGGCAGCACTAACAGACTCAACCCTCCTAGCGATCGCTTGTAAAGTTTCCGGTCATAAAACATGGGTACCGGAGTTCAACCCCGCAATACCCAATTGACCATCCTAACATACTGACTGACGTGCCTATGGATCCAATTCAACACAGTCTAACCTTACCGGACTAAACATGAATGACCAAAGCATTCGAGTCCGTAACCAACCTCAATACGCAACACAGCGCATTAGTACGTACGTCATAAATGGACTCTACAATGAGCCATATAAAACCGGACAAGCGTCCTCAAGACCCCTTTAAAACGACATTGAGCCGAAATACTCAAACCTCTTTTGACCAATGGTAAATGCTTTTTCAATTAATAAATGTACTCGACCCATGCCGTGCAATCACACGCTCCAAAATACTTGAATGGACTCCAACACAGTTTAAGTTGGGACAAAAGGTTTTCCAAATAGATTTATGCTCTTTATCCTTTCAAAACGTCCCATAACACAAAATTGAACCTTTTACCCAAACCACACTAAAAATGCCTTTTAACCAAATAATCTCATTTATGCAATAAGTTACATAGCACGCCCATTTATGACTCATTTATCAAAATGGCCAAAAATCACAAGAATGTGTGTTATACAAGTTTATAAGGTTAAATACTTTCAAAATAACCAACTGATCAGCAGTTAACAATTTCATGCAAGATGTAAAACACTTTAAAATAACCATTTTGGCATGTACACCGTTTTCACAAATCAACTTGAACTCACCTCGCTAGATTTAGGCTAAATCTAGATTTTACCCCACTTTGAGCTCTTTTGAAGAAACTTGAATCTTCAAGGTTGAAACCTCCATAAACCTAGATACACAAATTTCACCCATAAATGATCACATTCAACCATTTAGAATCAATCCCCAAACACATGACATCAAATCTCCATTTTGGTCAAAACCCTAATTTGACCAAAACTCCCAAAATTATCCAAACCGAAACATAGAGAAATCAAACACTAGGAAACCATCAATGGAGCATTTATAACTTATTTCATGGTTTAGAAATGGAAGGGATACATTTACCACTTAGGTTTTGATGAAAACCTAGAAAACCCAAAAATAAGCTTGAGGTTGAAGATGAAGGTGGAGATGGTGAATCCTTGACCATAACTTTCAATCCTACCACTTGTTGATGTTTCACCTCCACAAAATCAAAGGATTTGAGCCAAAATAAGTTAGGGTTTGAAGGGGAAAGAAGGAAAACGGTTTGGGAGAGAGTAGAAGAAGTTTGGGTGAGAAGAAATGAGGAAAATGGCTTAATTTCGCGACTTAACAACAGTCTGCCCACTTTAGGCGACTTTGCCATGCGACAATGCCCAGGGCATTGTCGCTGGTCATTGTCGTTGGTTCTCCCAGCTTTCTTCTCGTTCACTGTTTTGGCCGTAACTTCTTCGTTATAGCTCCGATTTTGCTCCGGAAAGAACCGTTGGACTCGTAATTGAATCCTTCATCTATCTAGACTATAAAATCCATGATTCAAGTCCAAAATCTTTTATCTTATTTTTCCCTAATATATCAGTTTCGGTATTAACTCGAAATGATACCTTTCAAAAATCGGGGTGTTACAAAAGTAAGCTAAGTAAACCCTTGTAACTACCTCCATGAACTATTCCAAGAATATTACTCTTCATGAGATAATTAAAGAATGTATATGATTAAGAAGGACTATCATTACATATATTAGAGGATCTAGTAATTTTGGGTTCAACTAGTATCCTACTTGCATATATGGAAATAACGCATCATGTATCGAAGAAATGAACATAAGATACATCAAGGGTGATAACACAAAGCATATTATGCTTAAGTTTCTATACAATCAGCAATAAAAGACTCTCCTTTAGATTCAAGTGAATCAAGTAAGGTGTCAAAAGAATGTAACATATTTTACCAAGTCATTACCTAAAACATATATTGGGAAACATATAGAAAGTAAATGCAAATGTTTTCCAAACTCCCTTGATTAATGCACGAATCAGGGGGAGTGGTAGACAAAAGTGGGAGTCTACTATAAATGTGATATTAGTATGTTGTGCTCTTTCCTTCAACCAAGGTTTTATTTTTCCCATTGGATTTTGTTCCTTGGTGTAAGGTTTTAGTGAGGCAACTGTTTATATACCATCATGCTTTCCTAACTCTCATGATTAATGTACGAATCTAAGAGATTAGACTGAAGGAAAAGTCTATGTATTACAAAATAAGCTGGTGCGTTGTACTCTTTCCTTCGTCAGACTTTTATTTTTTCCCACTGGGTTTTTATTTTGGCGTAAGGTTTTAATGAGGCAACAATTGTGCACCATCACTCCTTTGACTCGACACAAGGGGGAGTGTTGTAGGATAAGTGTGTCATCGTCTAAAGGATATGACGATAAAGACAGATATAGAGATAGAGATAAATATATCAGAATTAGATTATAACTGAAATATCTCATAGGTATCTATTTGTAACTCATCTCTATTTAAAGGGCTTATGGTTAATGAGAATTACAGATTTTCCTTCTCTTTACTCTATTGTTGTTATATTCGTTTTTCCCTTTAACAGGTATTAATTTGTTATAAAAATTTAAATTATCAAATTACCATATTATCCTTTTACTTTATTTTAAAAAGAACATTAATTATTTTAAATGAGTGGTTCATATTGGATCTCACAGTTACCACAAACTACCTAGTTCTCATTTGAATAGGCCCCTATATATATGTATATATAGGGGGTCATTCAAGGGAGAACTGTATATTTTGTGATAATTGTGAGATCCAATCTCATCCACACATCAAAGAATAAATTAGGAAATTAATATATTTGGTAATTTGACTTTAATTTTAAACTAAAGGGTATTTTAGGTATTATGATTCTCTCTCTCTCTCTCTAAAATTTGACCTTCGAGACAAACATACAAACATTCATCAGTGTGATACCCAAACATTCATCAATGTGATACCCAAAGTAAATATAAGACCCACTGTGATACAACTATAATACACAATGTGATACCTAAAAACATGGACAATGTTAAAAAAAAATATACATTCAAACGATCATGAGCGTGATACTCAAAATACATACAAGGTGCACTGTGATACCCACTGTGATACATTGTGACACTACTGTGATACATTGTGATACCATTATGGAGAGGCGTGTGTTATCATACTTTTCAAAATGATAAGTATGGTAAATTGTAATCAATTAGGTAATTATGAATTGAGTAATTAATGATTTTATTTATAATAAAAAAATAAAAATTGTTAAATTACATAATTATCCTTTTACTTTATTTTAAGTATGACATTAATTATATGGAATGAGTGGCTCATATTGGATCTCACAGTTACCACAGACTAACTAGTTCTCATTTGATTAGGCCCCTATATATATATATATATATATATATATATATAAGGAAGGATCATGCGAGAAGTTAAATATTTTGCAAAAAGGCGAGAAGTCTCAATATCATACATGATTACATTTCTTTAGGTGTGTTTAATCATATATGATTAATCCTGTGTATCATGCATGTAATCATATATCATATTAAAACTTCTCGTCTTATATTAAAATGTTTAGCTTCTCGTTTGAACCTGACCTATATATAGATAGAGGTTTAAACGAGAACACTCCTATTTTACGAAAATGCGAAAACATTTCTGAGCCTCTAAATTATTTAACCAATAATTATAATTTAAAGAAAAAAGTAAATAATTAAGGATAATAATGTGATTTTGTATTTATCTATAATATTAGTGAATTCATTATCCCTAAAATCACATACAAATAATATATTCACCTATCACAACATTATCACATCATTATTACAATAAAGTCATATAATAAACTAAGAGAACGATGATTGTGTATGTTATCATCACCTGTGTTCGATTATCACAACATTATAACATCATTATCACATCAAAATTACAATAAAATCACATCAATATCATAGCGAAATCACATCATATGAAGTCTTTAATTTATCAAAGCATTATCACATTATATCACATTAAATCTCATCATTATCACAACATTATCACATCATACGAAGTATTTGATTTATCAATATCACATTATTATCACAACATTATCATATCATTATTACAATAAAGTCACATAATAAACTAAGAGAACGATGATTGTGGATGTTATCATCAGCTGTGTTTGATTATCACAATATTATAACATCATTATCACATCAAAATTACAATAAAATCACATCAATCACATCATATGAAGTCTTTAATTTATCAAAGCATTATCACATTATACCACATTAGATCTAATCATTATCACATTATAAGAAGTCTTTGATTTATCAATATCACATTATTATCATAACATTATCACATCATTTTCGACAACACACGACATAAAAAAATATTTGATGATAATAACAACATTAAAGGATAAAGACAAATTTAAGATAACAGAAAATTGTTAATAAATACTAATATCTTTTTCATTTATTCTAATTTTTTTTAATAGTATTAAATAATTTGGAGGCCTAGAAATGTTCTCACATTTTCGTAAAATAGGGATGTTTTGTTTGAACCCCTACATATATATATATATATATAGGGGCTTAATCAAATGAGAACTTCCTAATTTTTGATAACTGTGAGATCCAATATGAACCACTCATTTGATTTAATTTACTTTATCTTTTAATTAAATATAAAGGGGTAATGTGGTAATTTGTTTTTAACAACTCATTTATCCATTATAATAGGAAAGTCATTAATTACAAATCTTTTAGTTTATTTCCTAATAGTAATTAACAAAAATACTAGCTTGTTTAAAATTTAAACTAAAACTTTGAAAAAAATTGTGACGTCTTTTAACATCTCTCTCTCTCTCTCTCTCTCTCTCTTTCTCTCAACCATTGTCATCGCCCTCAAACTCCGATGAACACCGATTTATATAAGAGTCTGGATCCTATATGCTTTTCCCCTTCAATATCGAGTTCTTGATCAACCATCGTTGTTGCCATCAAACTCCAACAAACACCGACGTACAAGAAAAATCGGTATCACATTGGTTCATCGGATCTATGGCGTCCTTGTCAGCGATTTGTGTCGTCCTTGCAGACGGTTTGGTCCACCGGATATGCGGCGTCCATCTTCTCCGACGATTTGGTCTTTGCCGACGGGAGAGAGATGGGATGTCCTGCCAATTTGGTGCATGTGGTTCCACCCCTTCTTTGTTTCCTCTACTTTATTTTGCTTCTAGACGATGAACCAGATGGTTTAAGCATTTGCAAAACAAGTTTTGAAGTAGTTGCAAAAGAAGATGGTATACAGTTGCAGACCCAGATGGTATACAGATCAGTGATGGTTGAAGCAGTTGCAAACCCAGATGGTATACGGAGGCGGTGATACTCATGAGAGGCTATGATTTGCACCTCTCTCTTATCCTTCTCTCGGTAGTGTCATGGTTGATATCACAGTGATATCACAAACTAGTATCACAATGTGATCATAGTGTGCTACATGTGATAAATTGTGGTACATATGATAAACTGTGTGTCTTCGTTGTTTTAAACTATGGTACATAGGATAAACAATGGGGTCACAGTGTGTTATGTTGCAAGATTTATATATAATAGACCTTTCAGACTTTGCTCAAATGGAGAGTAACGCAAGTATACATTTCTAAATCCATTGTCGTCTTTTACAAGTTATAAAACGGTAAAATACCGAGTATCGACCCACAGGGAAAAAGGAGTAAAGGATTTAAATTAAAGTCCAGAAAAAGAAATGATTTCAGATGGAGATTTTGAAGAAATATTGTTGGTTGGGTTGATTACAAACTATTGCGAAAGCAATTAATTAAAAAGGAAGCAAGGGTGTAGGGATTCATTAAGATTTCAAAGCTAATAAATCGGGTAGAACTTCGTGACATACAACTCATCTTATCCAACCATCAACTTGTATAAGGCACTCTTTCGAGGTTGAGAAACGCACACATCCATGGACTAACTTTAATGTTTTCAAAATAAAGTAGTCTTGGCAATGGCACAATCTATCCATTTTGTAAGTTGTACGGAATGAAACAAGTTTCCTTGGTTCTAAGTAACTCACTCGAGCCTACCTCCATATCGTTCAAGTTGATGTGTTCAAGATGGCTCATTTCTGAGTTTATCAAACTTTAACATTTCAACATTATAACCTTGAACGAATGGTTGGAATGATTTATTATTAGTCAACAAATTTCTACCATCAAAATAGGCTTTTTATCTTAACTTCACCCCACACCCGAGCTAAGGTTGTCAGTCTATCATTGCTCGGTTTCCTTCAATTTTTTATTTTTAAGAAAAACGAAAGACATGTGCTAAATATTTAAATAACGATGAATTAAAAGTTTACAAGAATTAAACTTGTCTTACGATACGAAAGTCAACCAAAACGTGAAAGATCTAAGTTACAAAAGAGAAATATGACAAAGTAGAATAAATCAAGACGACTAAAATTTAGAACGTGAACGAAATTTTATGATAACAAACTTATGCTAGACGGAGTTAATAAAGATGTGACTAAAAATAAAGATTTACGATAACGTAAAAGCATAAACTAAAATGCATAGAATTTAGATGGCAAGAAGAAAAATACTAAAAGATTGATGCATTAATTATAAAAATAGATGAAAGTTCTTGGAAGAAACTTCACATTTTTACAAAGATGAGGTAGCAAGAGGTGAATACATGATGGAGAAGTTTCAAATGGTAAAGTGGATGAAGAGAAAGTGTGAAATGAAACTAAGATTGTAGGATGAATTTACAAGCAAAACACCCTCCTATTTATAGAGCTTCTAAGGAGACAAAATCTTCAAAAATCTTTAACCAAAGGTCCATATGCTCCTTTCCTTAGCAACAAAATCACTTGGAAGATCTCAAGAAAATCACCAAATCCTTTAAGCTTCCAAGTAAATCACTAAATATTTGAAGTTTCCAATAAATCGTCATATCTTTGAAGATTCCAAGTAAATCGCCAAATCTTTGAAGTTTTGTCTTCATTCCAAAAGCACAAGTCTTCCTTCATTTCCATCCTACAACATCACAAAACACACTTTCAATTCAACACTCTAAACTATAAGATTAGCCACAAATTAGCATCAAAAGACAAGTGAATTTGGTCATTGGTTTACCTAAACTCCATAAATGTGAAAATCGAAAATATACATAAAAAAAGACTCAATCTAACGACTTTTGACAAATTAAAGAAACAAAAAAGAAACTAAAAAAGGTGTAATGCATCAATTAAGTTGCCGCATATCATGTTACATGTGCTAAACTGTGGTACATATGATAAACTGTGTGTCTTCGTTGTTTTAAGCTATGGTACATATGATAAACAATGGGATCACAGTGTGTTACATGTGATAAATTGTGGTACATATGATAAACTGTGTGTCTTCGTTGTTTTAAACTATGGTACATATGATAAACAATGGCATCACAGTGTGTTACAGGTGATAAATTGTGTGTCTTCGTTGTTTTAAACTATGGTACAGAGGATAAACAATGGGATCACAGTGTTACATGTGATAAATTGTGGTACATATGATAAATTGTGTGTCTTCGTAGTTTTAAACTATGGTACATATGATAAACAATGGCATCACAGTGTGTTATAGGTGATAAACTATGGTACATGTGATAAACTGTGTGTCATCGTTGTTTTACAAAGGATATCACAATATTTCTAATTTATTTTCCTTATTTTTGATGTTTACAAAAGGTATCACAATGTGCGTCATATGGTCACCGGAATAATGTTCGCTAGAGAGAGGAGAGAGAAAAATTTTAAAATACCTAACATACCCTTTAATTAAAATTTTAATTACAATTACTAAAATTATTATTTTCCTAATTTATTCTCTCATTTGTGGTTAAGATTGGATCTCACGGTTACCACAGATAACCGAGTTCTCCCTTAAATGGACCCCTATATATATATATATATATATATATATATTAGTAAAGTTAAAACTAAAGGTTTAGAAACCATTTTTCGGTTTTTTTTTCTCCCATTTTTAATTTATTTTTAAATAGTTTCGGCACATATATTTGAAATTAGTTTCAAGTTTTCATTTCTCTTTTCAATTTAACTCAAAGTCAAACAAGATATATATTTGAAATTAGAAAAGACCAATATATATATATATATATATATATATATATATATATATATATAGGGGAGCGATCAAATGAAAACCACTCTAATTTTGAAAACCGTGGAAACCCTCAATTTCATTGGTTAAGTTAAATAAATTGTTTCATTAAATTGTTTAACTTGATGAAATTGTTTCATATAATTCTTTTATTGATGAAACTGTTGCATATATTTGTGTTTTTTATGTAAAAATGAAAAAGTTTCATCAGACTGCGAAAATACATGAAACAATTTCATCAGAATGAGAAAAATAGATGAAACTACATAAAAAACACAAATATATGAAACAATTTAATTAACAAAAGAATTACATGAAACAACTTGACCATATTAAATAACTTTATGAACCAATTTCATTAATTTAACCAATGAAATTGACGGTTTTCAAAGTTTCCAATCTAATATGGTTTCCAATTGAAACCACCTCTCTCTCTCTCTCTCTCTATATATATATATATAATATAAATTAATAGCTAATTTTTTTCTCAAATTACTTTCATACCATATATGATTTATAGGTATATTAATTGCATATATAACACATATATGGAAGTTAATAAAGAACATTAACATAAAGATTTGGTTGGACAAACATTTAAAAAACATGACCAACACACAAAACTATAAAATCCCTCTATTTTCTTTCACTTTCTACCAATAGTACTCAAATACTATACATTCATCCATGGCTTCTTTAAAATCATCGGTTCTCGTCCTTTCTTTCTTTGTGACACTACTAACCTTTTCGCCATCTGGGTTAGCTAAAGACCAAACAACTTCCCTTCCTACCTTGGACCAAACAACTTCCCTTCCCGTCGTGGAACAATGTTGGTTGTCTATGGACGAGATGCTAGGTTGCTATTCTGAGGTTTATAGAGCTTTTATGAGCGGGAAAATAGGAATTTCCTTTGGCCCTGCATGTTGTCTAGCGATCAATGACATAACTTCTAATTGTTGGATCCAAATGTTTCCTAATGCCCCACATTTCCCTCCGTTGCTACAGAACTTTTGCAAACGCTTTGAATCCGATGAATCCGATGCACCAGCCCCTTCAGAGGAACCTGCTGATGGCCTTTGATCTAAGAGCATGGGTAAGTGCACGATGCACTAATGTTGCTAGCCTAGCCGCATTTAGGCTTTATGGTTTTACTACTCCTCCTCAACCGTTTTCTTAATTTGCAAATGTTGGAAAACCGCTTATTAGTGTTTCTATTCTTGCAAGGGTTTATTTTAAAGTTATGTGATTCGCTTTTATTGTTATGATCAATAAATTTCTTTATATGTTAACAAATTAATTTGAATTTTCATTTTCATTTATGGTTATGACTATGATGATGTAGAGTATGGGACAATTTATGGAATTTAACTAACAAACATTTAGAATTTGGCTTTCTACTTTAACCCATTCTTAACAAATTCAAACTAATCCAAAATCATCATTTGATGACATTCCATGGCATTAATTACCACAATTATAATCGCGCTTTATTAACATAACATTTTTGGTTCGATACCGATAGGAATGACAATAAATGTGTAGAGAGGGGTGAATACACAATTTTCTTTTCTTTGGAAGATTAACAAGGAAGTATATCAATAATCTTCGAGGGTATAGATTACATACTGTTTTCGGAAGAAATCAATTGATCAATAAAATCACTTGATAAACCATAAACATATAAGCTATTTGACAAAGAAATAGTTACAACTCGATAAACAGTTTTGAATTTCTTCCGAAACTAGGCTTGAGGATGTTTTTCGATTGATTATAATCTTGAAATACGTGTATCACTCTCTCGCAGTGTATAATGTGCAAAGTATGTGTTCTTCATGGAATTGCATAATTGAATTATGTGTTGAGCACATATATATGAATCGGTATTGATATATTAATAAGGGATGATCTCTTCTAAATATATGATCTTTCTCTTCAGAACCCTTATTGGATATCATGCTATATGGCTTGATCATATGTCTTTGCAAAGTTGAACCTTAATGTAAACAGTGTCCAGAAAGCACTTCAGACCCCTTAGATATTCTTAGTACAAAACCTTTTCTCATAAATCAAATCTAATACCTTATGGGTATCAAAATAATATAGTTACAAGCCTACCTAAAACAAATTCATAAGCAGAAATCACATACCAAAGTTTGCCAAGAATACAAAACTTCCCTTGATTTTTGGCTTTTGACCCTAAATAAACTTTCTTCCTAAAAAAGTGGGTTTATGGTACATTCTTTTACTTATTTGACCAAGTCATCTTCTTTTTGATCAATTACTTTGTTGAAAAATAATAGTATCATGTGGTTTAAATAAAAATCAAAACTTTATTAATTATAACTTCTTAACCCGAAATGTAAATGGAAAAAATTGGAATTTATACCGCAATAATCGAATCAATCCTTCAATAAATTTGATATATAGAAAAGAGTAGAAGCAGATTGTTGAACATTGTGAAAAAAATTAAATAGAGTAAGAAAAATTAACACCAATATGAAATCTGCAGACGATATAGAATAAACCGCACCACACATATTAAAAAAATCATGTCTTTAAATGTATTGACGGTACTCTTTCACTGTGAGTGTATCAATCACTTAGGGGTTGTTTGTTTTTTTTAAGAAACCTCTTAATGGTCTCTTAAGTCTTAATCGTTCAGATCTTTTTACACACCACCTCTTATTAATCATAAGTAAAAATAAGATTTCATACTTTAGACCTCTTAAAAAACAAACGGCACCTTAGCCCCAACATTTGATGTAGTATAGATTCAAACACTAACAACAATAATGATTAAACATGAGCAAAGTAGATGCACCAAAAAGGCAGAAGAAGAATCTAGAGAAGGATGACAGTAGGCGATGCAGAGGGAACAAAGAGCACACATATATAACTCGTTTTTCAGTATGTTAAGGAGGGGATACAAATCCCTGTAGGCATGGAAATGGGGCGGGGATGGGGCGGGAACCTCAATCCCCATCCCCGTCCCCAATCCCTCATCTTCATCCCCGTCCCCGTCGGGGAATATGATCACATCCCCATCCCCAACGGGGAACGGGGATCCCCAACGGGGAAACGAGGATTTTCTTTTCTGTTTATGTAAGCTATTTAAATCAAATATATGAGACACCACACATGTTTAAATATCACATATTTCCAATAAACCTAAAATCGAAAGAAATTTAATTTAGTATAAAAAAATCACAACATCATATAATAATTAATAACTTAAAACCAAAAGAAATTCAACCGAATTCGGGAAAAAAAAATTTAACTTCACACGTACCAAAAGATATCGAGTAATTGTATTTTTGATTGACATCCAAAATACATACTAACATCCAAAAAATAACAATTTTATATTATAAATCTAGTTAGGAAATAAGAAATTATGAATT
Source organism: Arctium minus (assembly GCA_954870635.1). Lineage (NCBI taxonomy): Eukaryota > Viridiplantae > Streptophyta > Magnoliopsida > Asterales > Asteraceae > Arctium > Arctium minus. Next base: position 35,663,221 of record OX941087.1, on the reverse strand, counting down.
ATCGATTTAGTTTAAATAAATAATATACATTAAATATTAATTAAAATATATAACGGGGACGGGACGGGGCGGGGCGGGGAGTGCGATACCCATCCCCGTCCCCATCCCCGGTTTAAAACAAACGGGGATCCCCGTCCCCATCCCCGGTTTAGTGGGGAATCCCCATCCCCGATCGGGGCGGGTGGACCGGGTTCCCTGACAGGTCGGGACCCATTTCCATGCCTAATCCCCTGTCCACCAATTTCCTGTCACAAACACGTCCATCCAATGAAAAGTTGCCAAATCAGAAATTATTTAATATTTATTTAATTGTGAAAGAAAGGTTTGACGACGTCTCTCTCCGTCTAGTAATATTTTCTCTCTCGAATATTTTAAAAAGTAAAAAAAGAATCACCCTTACTTTTTCTCTCACATATTTTTATTTTAATTATTTTTTCCTTTTTTTAACCAATAAAGATTCTTTTACTTATAATGTTATTAAAACCTTAAATAGACTCAAATCTTTATTTTATTAAAAAAAATCAATTTTATTCGTCACTTATTTTTAAGCCAATTTTTATGTCTATTCTAATTAATTTTATTTAGTTTTGCTGCATTTTGATATATATATATATATATGTAGTGTTTTTGACAGATTTCGTAGATTTGCAACTGATTTTGGAAATTGCATATTTTCTATAAATTAAGATTTTTTGTAATTTGAGATAAATCTAATGTTTTTAAACAATTAAAACGTTAAATAAATTTACGTCTTTATTTTTTATATATATTTTTTCTATTTTAATTCTTTCTTTAACTTATTTTCTAAGTCGATTTATGAGCTAAATTTCAATTAAAGTTCTATTTTTTATTATAAAATTAATCTAATTTTTTTAAAGTTGATGTTTGAATAATTTTTTGTTATCGAAAAATTAAAATAGTAAACAATAACAAATTATTTTCTTAAACTTAAACATAGATAAGTTATACCTACATAATCAATAATGATTTTTTTATAAAAGTTAAAATTAAGAAGTACTAGTATTTGACATAATAATTAGATTCAAACATTTCAACCAACTTAATAGTACAAAGTAGACAATATTTAATAATAAGAAAACTTAAAACATGTCAAATAAATTAGCAATACAAATATAACCAATATTTGACATAATCATTAAATCCAAAAAATGCCAACCAGTTTTAGCCTTCAGAAATAGTTAAGTTCACAAAACTAATCTTTATACATATTCTTGAAGACTATCTTCATATCTAGTGGATGCAGACTCGGCTTGTAAGAGTAATTCAGGCATACTTGTTCTGATGATTGGATTTTCAGGTGTCATATCAATCTATAACAAAAAAAAATTATATCATCCATTTATAAACATAACTCTTAATAAAAACAATTTAATAAAAAATAATAATATATTACATGGTTTATATTAAATGGTGTTGTGGAATGTGACCAATCTGACTGAGAAAATGACATATAATTATTGACTTGATCATTGTCGCCATTAAAGTCTTGTGAAACCTACAAGATTATATATAAAATTACAATACTTCAAAATCTAGATCATTAAGAACATAAAGTTAAAAAGTAAGAGAAAGAAAAATTCGAACCCCTTGTGTAGACAATTTCTTTTTGTAAACTTTGCTTTTCTTACGAGTCTTCTCAAGAGCATTCTTTGGACGTAAAGAGCAACTACGAATTCTCTTGTTATTTGCCTTTATACCTTTTATTGTTGTATTGGTTTCACAACTAGCATTAGTCTTTCTGTTGCTTTCTACTCTCTCTTCCCTCAAACATGCATCAACTTCGTCCCACACTCTTTTTAAGCCATCTCTAGAAACTTTATAGGCCTTTTCAGTTTCCGATGCTCGTGTTACAATCTGAGTGTAAGATCTGGACAAATCTTGATAACGTAGTGCCAAACATGCTTTAGGATCATCTCCTTGTTTAATCTCATATGTACTACTCGTAACTCCCATCTTAGCATGTTTTGTCAACCTTTTCAAAATGTATTGTGAAGGTATTTTCACAACATTACGAAAGGAAAAGACCTTAAGAATATGTGAGCACAATATTCCTGCAAACTCAAACTTTTTGCAACTACATATCACTGTATTGACTGACGAGTCATATTTAACTTTGTGGTGAAAATACTTACCATTAGGAGTAAGATTCTACTCTTCCACTGCTCCTACCCTAGTACAAAGTTCCATAGCACAATTATAAGCATGTGAAAATTCAACTTCAAACATTCTCAACACTGCAGGGGTATACAAAGTTGCTGCATGGTTCAAAATTTCAATGGGGAGGGATGGTGCTAAATTACGCTGACTTACTCTAAAGTCTGCCTTTAGCTCTTCATAACGACGATCCACAATCAACCTCTCAAAATGTTCAAAAAACGTACCATTGAATGTTGGTAGCTAACATACTTTTTAAGATAATTATTCATGCTTTCACTTCGTTGAGTAGTAGTCATGTTTGCACAAAAAAATTCTCTTCCATATACCAGAGCCCATTTCTCCTTCAACTTGAATTGTTGCGCCAACCAATCATTACTTTCAAGACTATATTTTCTAAGCATGTTCCCCCATGCCTCGATGAATTCACATTCTTCATCATATTCATATATGCAATTTCCAAAATCAGTTGCAAATTCACGAAATCTTTCAAAAACACTACTCAAATGTTTTGCTGCATTTTGATACATATGCCAAATACATAATCGATGATAAGTTTCTGGCCATTGGGATCTTAATGCTTTTGCCATTACTGTATCTTGATCAGTTAGAATGGTTTTTGTTTTTTTCCCTGACATTGCTGCTACAAATGTGTCAAATAACCACATAAATGTCTCAGTAGTTTCATCATATAACAATGCAGTCCCAAATACGATGGTTTGCTTATGATGATTTACCCCAACAAACATTGCAAAAGGTCGGCAATCATTATTTTTCCGGTAGGTTGTGTCAAAGCAAACAACATCGCCAAAGTAAGAATATGATGCTTTCATTTGAGCATCTGCCCAGAAAATATTTGTTATCAGATCATCTTTATCGGCTTGTAAAGCATAAAAAAAATTAGGATCGTTTCACTTCTTTCCTTGAAGATATTCAAGAACACCACCTGTATCCCTACACACATTTGAATTGTTCTTTTCGTGCGCAAATAATTTCGACAGTCATCCAAAATAAATCCAAGATTTGCATGTCACCGGCTCGTCTAATCATTAGTTCTATACTAGCTTTAGGAGCAATTCCTGAATTCTCAGCCAACACAATTTTAGATGCTTGAGCACGAGTTATTCTCCATTGTGACTAGGGGTGTTCAAAAAAACCGTTGGACCGCTCAAACCGGTCGAACCAAGTCAAACCAGACCGTTTTTGTCGGTTTAGGCGGTCTGGTCTGGTCTAAAAAATCGCCAAACCGGGCGGTCCGGTCCGGTTTGCGGTTTGGAGGTTTTTTTGGGCGGTTTGGATCAAACCGACCGCCAAATATATCTATATATATATATTTTTATTTATATCATCTATTGTTTAGACCAAATATCCAATTTATCTTTAGACTTAAATATATATAAAAAAGTCCAAAGATAATTTTAAATCGCCGTGGATTTTATTTGTACTTTGCATATTACGTTTTTTTAGTGTTTTGTCTTGGGCTATTTTGTTAAATTTTGTGAACTTTATTAACATTGTTGTAGACTTTTATTTATTTCAAATGAACTCAAGCTAATGAACCTTTAAAGTTCAATTTTTTATATGTTTTTTATGTTTAAACTTTAAAGCCCACTAAAAGGCCTAAACCGCCTAAACCGGTCGACCAAACCGCCTAAACCGCGGTCCGACTTGACCGGTCTGGGCACTTGATGTCAAACCGCTCGGTTTGAAAAATCAACAAACCGCCACTAGCGGTTTGGTTTGTGGTTTGAGGGGTTAAACCGCCCAAACCGGACCGCGAACACCCCTAAGTGTGACCTATGCAAGTGGCTCATATGGGGAGTTGTTGTCACATGTGTATGCTCTGCTATAAATTCAACAACTTTATATTTTCCACAGCCATGAAGTTTTATCTTCATCCTTGCCAAATGACATTTCACATTATCATACCGTTTATCTTTTTCACGAAAGCCTTCACATGAGCAACAAAAAATCCTACTTTTGATTTTTCCATCTTTATTATCTTTATGCCCTTTGCTTCTTCGTATGCTAAATCCAACTTTATACGCATAAAGATTATAGAAAATGTAAGCTTGTTCTTCAGTTTCAAATTCCATACTAACCTTTGGTATGTCTTCATCAAGAATGTTGGAATGAATCTGTTGTATTTTCACTACATCATCAATTAGAGTTTCTTGGTCTTTAATAAACATGTTGTTGGATTCTCCTTCCAAGCCACTTGTATCAATATTCATCATCTCTAATAAAAAAAAATGTTAATTTTATGCAATTAGTTGTTTTGATTCACTATTTAATTGAAAAACATAACATAATCAAATATATACTTACATGATAATGATGTCTTCTACAAGAAAATAGGGACACAAATAGGAAAAACTAGAAGAAAGAAATAACTTTGATATTGTTCAGGGAAGTAAGGAAGAGGAGCAAAGGTGGGAAATAAAATTAAGCCGTAACATTATATTTATCTCAAATTACAAAAAATCTTAATTTATAGAAAATATGCAAAAAGATTTCATAGATTGAAAAAAGGAAAAAAGGAAAAAATAACTTGGATAAAAATTTGTGAGTAAAAGAAGGAAATGCACCAAAATTAATAAAATTCTCTTAAAAATAAGTGACGAATAAAATTGAATTTTTTTTAATAAAATAAAGATTTCAGTCTATTTAAGGTTTTAATAACATTATAACTAAAATAATTTTTATTGGTTAAAAAAAGGAAAAATAATTAAAATAAAAATATGTGAGAGAAAAAGTAGGTGTGATTCTTTTTTTACTTTTTAAAATATTCGAGAGAGAAAATATTATTAGACCGAGAGAGACGTCGTCAAACCTTTCTTTCACAATTAAATAAATATTAAATAATTTCTGATTTGGCGGCTTTTCATTGGATGGACATGCTTGTGACAGGAAATTGATGGACAAGGGATTTTTATCCGTTAAGGAGGAGGTCTACAACTATATATATGTATATTAAGGATAATGATCTGATAACCTCCTGATCACATCCCTAAAATTCTCTACATCCTTCTCAAGAATCAGAGCTTACATATATTAATGGAAAAAACAAGTTAACATAATTTAAATTTTAGAAAACTAAAAAATATCTGCTCAAGGATAATTACTGTGGTTAATTCTCATAAGCAATTACACTAATTTGTCCCTCTAAACTGTTCTATCGAAAGAGAGAGTACTACTAGAAAACTGTGAAATATATCCAACGTATTTCCGGTGGATAACAAAAAGACAACTTTCGTTGATTTCCGCCACTAATTCGCCAAAAATTCGCTAAATTTTTTAAATAAAGTAAAATAAAATTTTATTTTATTTCGATTAATTTTTCGGCGGATTTTCGACAGATTATTTATTTTTAAAAAATAATTAATTTGTTTTTTTAAACTAAAATATGCAGGTATTTTTAATTAATTAAAATTAATTATTTTTTAATTTTCTTGAAATAAAAAGTTAATTTTTTTAAAATTATTGCGGATTACGGGTGAATTATTTAATTCGTTTTTAATAAATAAAAAAATTAAAAATTTTCAAATTCGTTGAAAATCGTCGATAATTCGCTAGTAAAATTTAAAAAAAATTATTGAATTAATTTTTTTAATAATTTTTAAAATAAAATCAGCCGGTAAGCTGCCGGTAAGATTTATAAAGATAAAATGATTTAAATTTTTCTTGAATTAAAAATTACTAAATCGGTAACATGTAAAAATTAAAAATATATTTTTTTTGAATTAAGAAAATTTTTAGAATAAAATCTGCTGATAAAACCTAAGAAAGTAAAAAAAAATTAAAATTTTCTTGAATTAAAAAAATATTAATAATTTTTAAAATTAAACCATTCGGTAAAGTTTATTTTTTATCGAGCCCAATACACACCACATGCATATATGTAGTAAAGACTTCCATACAAACACGTAACAAATTATCATTGGTGTTATTAGCCCTTAATAAGTCATAAAAATGTCTTGTTGGGCTATAATGATTCTTAATGAGCTTTAGTAGTTCTTAATAAGCTATAGTAAGTACTGGTCTTATCTAGTCAAATTCACGCCACATGCATATATGTATATATATATATATATATATATATGCAGTACATACATGCATATACAGACGTAGAAAATCACAATTGATGTTATTGGCTTAATAAGTTATGAAAGGTCATGTTGGCCTATAATTGTTCTTAATAGGCTTTAGTATTGAGAGTCCAAGATCACTGATTCTTAGAGAGAGAAAGTAGAGAGAGAGTAACAATGGAGCGCAAGATGTGTATTCTCAATAATGTGTGTGTCAAACTTACAAGACACAAAGACCAAAGGGACTTAAATACCCTTGGTCAGATACAACACTGATAAGACTCTAAAACACAGTGTTTGACCAAGACCTATAAATACAATGATTACTATAAAATCAGACCTAACAATCTCCCCCTTAGTAATCATTGGCGCTTTGGTCTTCAAAAAATGATCTTCAAAATCAGCACGGACCATAAAAGCGACTTTGTGAAGCTTTCTGACTTTTAAGAAAAAATTTCATCTCAACATCTTTCAGATAAAGTAGTTTTTACTGTCTTGAGCTCTAGACGATACACCTCTTTTGAATGATCTTGAATGAACTGTGGTGTTCGGAGCAGAAACAGCAAAAGAATTTGTTGTAGCTGAGAGGATAGAATCTTTGAGCGAATCTTGATCATCAGATAAACATTTGAGCTCTTTGTCTCTTTAAAATCTCCTCGACTTCTCTGATTTCTCCCCCTCATGACCTTGATGAACTGGTTCAACTAGGTCATGCCAATGTTGGAAACGAGACAGCTTAAGATCTGCAAAATCAAAGAAACAGAGAAAATAGAGAAGGTTTGCGCTTCATGAAGGGAGCGCAAAGTACAGTTTGCGGTTCAAGAAGGAAACGCAAAGCAAGGTTTGCGTTTCTCAAAGGAAGCGCAAAACGAAGTTTGCGGGACATGCTGGAAGCGCAAGACTGATTTAGAAAATTTTTACCTTTTGAAACCCTTTGACTCCCCCTACACAAATGCACTAGATATGACAATTCAGATTAACATTCATATAAAGAAAATCAGATACTCCCCCTCAAATCCAGATATAATCTTTGAAATACATTCTCTTTGTTTACTCCCCCTTGAATAATGCATAAACCCATTAAAATATATTTATGAGAACACAATGATCAAATATTAATGTAGAAAGAAAAATATACTGAATGTAAATTTTGAAACGACTAAACATATAAAATTTTAAATACTAAACAAATTAAATTCTACAGACTAAAATTTTACAAATTTATCAATCATTTGGAATCAAACATATGTTGTAGGATACAAGAACAAGTTTCATTGCATATCAAGTTAAGACATGTTCAGTTTCAAAAACTTCCAGCAATCTATTCAGTGTGCTCACATGCGAATCTTCGATTAGCTTCAAGAAAATGCAATTCTAAAAATATTATAGAGAACTTTGCATATACTCACACTAAGCCATCAATAATTAAGATATTCATAAATTTACAGATTTATCGCAACTCAAACATATCACTAAGTATCATGAGATGTGTGCTCATTGGCATCTTTTAGCATTGTGCACATTGGCATCTTAACATGAGTGTGCTCTTTGGCATCTTTTAAGCTCGTGCACTTTGGCATCTTTTGATCAAAAAGTTTATTAAGTAAAGAACATGCCGTAAACGTAACTTTCTATCTAACCCTATTGCAGGATTTGGGTCAGCCGCTCCCAGACCAGTTGGCCTTAGGGGACTAGGTGTCAAGCACCCCTTGGAACTTACTTTCCCGGATCAGAAAGGCTACATCGACATATCCTAAACCCATTCATACCAGTAGAACATGACTTTCGATCTGATTCTATAGAAGGATTTCTATTCGATCACTCCCAGACCAAATGACCTTAGGGGACCAGATGATTAGCATCCCACAGAACGTACTTTCCCAAACCAGAAAGGTCACAGGTACAAACTTTTAAACTTAGAGATTTCTGTATTTTAAGAATTTAATATTCATCTCAATTACTCAGATCAACGTCTAAATGCTTAGCCCATATTTTCATTCCAATCTATAATTCTGATCATTTAGGTAGTATAAGCAAAGTAAACTATAAAAATTCTGACTCACATATCTTTAAAGCATTAATAAAAGTTTCAAACATGTTGCTGACTTTTCGACTTTTGTAAGACTTGAAATTTGACCATATAAAAACTTTAATATAAACAAAAGAACTTGAAAATTTATCCTAGACACATATTTTATTCAAAAGAAAGAAAAAATGTAAAACTTTACTTTATAGAATAAAATTTGTAAAGATTTAAACTTTTAATAGATATTTAGTTCGAACAAAATAAAATTCAACTATTTCATCTTTTACATTGAAGAAAATAAATTTGTGTCTCATATTAAAAGAAAATTTTGGGTAATACAAATTCATGAGATAGATAAACAAGCTCAGATTCTTGAAACATTGAGAAAAAACTAGAATAACATCATTATCAGAGATAAATGCAGCGGAATTAAAATTGATGTACTCACAATATCTCATTAAGTCAGAAGCTTAATCATTGAAGAACGAGTTCTAAACTGTTGTGTTTAGAAGTCGAAGTCTATGAAGTGCGAGTCCTGAGTTGAATTACTCATAAGCCAAATTTCTCTTACTCCCCCTTAACATGTGATGCCTGCAACTTTAAATCAGATAAAAGATCTGGGTACCCACTTGTATTTGGGCCCGTGTTTGTTAGTTACAGTTCGTATGGGGAAACAATAATTGACAGAATTGACATTAGAAGCACGAGGAATATTATCAGAAAAATAATCACAACCATCAGAAGAGAAAGCATAATCATCAGAACTAGAATCTGAGGAAGAACATGAGACATGTTTTGAAATTCGAAACATTTGCTTTCTAGAATATTTTGAAATTTTATTACATGTAGCAAATGAATCACTTTTATAAAGATTGTCTACACATTTATCCCTATCAGAAGTATGTTCATCAGATGTCCGCCTTGCTCTCCAGATTTGCTTCTTTGATCGAGCACTCAAAGCCCTATCTGTAAGAATTATATCAGAAGAATTAGAGCAGTCAGAAAGAACTGTATCTTGTTTCTTTGACTTCTTTGATCGTCTTCTTTTACGCTTAGGTTTATAATATTGATCATTTAGCGTAAAAGAATCATCAAGAATTTTAGACGAAATATTTAAATCAGAAGAAATAAATTTATCCAAGCAACCAATCTGATCAACTAATAAATCTGAATTAGCCTTGGAATCTGAAGAATTTTGAGAAAGGTTTTTAAATTTTGAAACTTCCTTTTTGTTTTCCTTAAAATCAGAAGATAGACTAGAAATAGAATCTGATTTTTGAGAAAATAAATTTTCTTCAAGACTTGAAGTCATAAAAGAAAGAAAAATATCAGATTCAATTTTCTTCAAAATATTTTGATCTTCTATCTGATCTTCAAGATCTATGATTTTTCCTTCTAATATTAACGGAGGAGTATATTTCTTCGAATCATAAATGATTGGAGAAATATTTTTCTTATCAGAATCAGGGGCATAAGAAGGAATAAAATCATTAGACACTGAAGATTTAACAGAAGATATATCATTTAAAACTCTTCTTCCTCTTCTTGATTTTTCCGGAAAATATTTGACATTTTCGGACGTATAAACAAAAGGAATTTCATTTTTCTTTTTATATATCCTTTTCTCCTTTTCGAGATCTAACACTTCCTTTTCACTAGTCCAATGAAATTTGAACTGAGGAGCATAATGAGCAAGTGTCAGATAATCGTATTTATATAAGGTAGGAACTTCGTCTATTACTTTGTTTAAAAATTGAGGATTATCAAAACCAAGTCCCCATCTCTGTTTTAAAGCCTCTTCACTCCTCGGCTTGTTCATATAGATTGTTTGTTCAGATTGGTCTCTTCGATAAAGCTTTTCTTCTAACTTAATTATTTTATCAGAAAATTCATCTTTTAAATTAGTCATAGATGTCAAAGATTCAAGATAAGTCTTGTTTGAATTTTCCAAAGCATCCAATTTCTTTTGAAAGATGTCTTTAGTATTTTCTAAAATAGATTTTTCATCCTTCAAAGAAATTTTCAACTTTTCAATTAAATCTGACTTTTCAACATTTAAATTCTTTTCAGATAAAATCTTTGAACGCAAATCAGATAAAGAATTTATCAAGATATCAAACTGAGAGGTAATAAATTTGTAGTCAAATTCAGAATATACCTCATCAGCATCAGAATCAGAATCATCTGACTGATCATCTCCGATCAAGCACATCTGAGCGATCTCGACGTTTGATGCTTCATCATCGGAATAATCCAACCAGAATTCTTCCTCGGCCAGCAAAGCAGTTCCATTCTCTCTTTTCTCAGCCAATTCCACTTTCTTTCTGTAGTATGCCGAATCCCTAACCACCTTTGCTCTACACTCCTTTGACATGTGACCCGGCTTTCCGCAGTTGTAGCAAGCAGCATTCTTTAGCTCAGGTACTTTCACTTTAGGACTGAAAGTGAAGCGAGAATAGTTGGAACCCGACTTTGGTTGGAACTTCTTCTGGTAGTGCTGAGAAAGAAGGATCATAGCTTTCTGTAAGGCCTCTCCATCGTCATCAGTTGATCCGGTGTAAGCATTATCAGACAACGCTTGTTCATTCAGTTGCTTCGTGAGAAGAGCAACCGGATCAACTGTTTTCTTGTTCTTTTTAACCAGTTTGGCCTTCTTTTCCAGTACCAAACTCTCATCAGTCAGCAAAATCTCATACAGTTCTTGAATCTGCATTGTAGATATCCGAACATCGTTCCTCAGTCTATGACATGCTTTATTCCACTCAGGCTGAAGAGAATTAAGGAACTTCAGATTCGTCTCCAGATCAGTCTTTTCCACTTTAATCTTTCTGAGATCATTAATCACAGCGCAAAATCGGTCAAAGATAGCCTTCAGAGATTCATTGTCCTTCGTCTTAAATTCCTCAAAGTTGTTCATGAAGCGTGTCTGGCGTATCTGAGTAGCAACAGATGACCCAAGCATGATCTTTTCTAATTGAGTCCACATCATGTTTGGATTATGCTTGAAACAATCAATTCTATTGTAGATTGAGTTAGGCAGTGCTAGCATCAAATTGGACTTTGCTTCTCTATCGGCTTTTTCGCTTTTGATTTCATCATTAGTCAAAGGAATGTCATCTTTTGGCTTGACAAATGGTCCTTCAGACAAAGATTTCATCATGTACTCTCCGTTACTCTGACGCTCAATGAAATTTATAAACCTATCTTGCCACTGTGTAAACTCATCTTCGTTGATTAAGACTGGTGGACGAGTATATGTTCCCAATTGCATCATCAGATCACTGCTGTAGAACTGAGCTTGGAAAGCAAACTTGGAAGAATCCATTGCAATTGTAAATCTGAAAATCAAAAATCAGATTGAATTGAAAAAATTCGAAAAATATTAAAAATTGTAACTTTGAAAAACACTTGTTATGGAACAAAGTTTAAAAAAAAAATATAGATGACACACTAAAAAAAATTTCCAGACTTTTTTTTTAAAACTAAGTCATGAAACAAGAGCTTTGCGGGTCTAGAAGGAAACGCAAAGTTGAGCTTTGCGGGTGTGGAAGGAAACGCAAAGTTGAGCTTTTCGGGTGTGGAAGGAAACGCAAAGTTGAGCTTTGCGGGTGTGGAAGGAAACGCAAAGTTGAGCTTTTCGGGTGTGGAAGGAAACGCAAAGTTGAGCTTTGCGTTTGCAATGGGAAACGCAAGATGAGGTTTTTGGGTGTAGTGGGAAACGCAAAGTGAGGTTTGCGGGTCACTAAGGACACGCAAGACAGGCTTTGCGTGTGTAGCCTGAAACGCACAATGAGCTTTGCGGGTTCAAAGTGAACCGAAAACCTGAAAAATTCAATGAATGAAACGCAAAGTTTATGAATAACCCGCAAAGTTCTTTGAATGACACGCAAAGAACTTTGAATGACACACAAAGTTTAAAAACTCATAAATTTTCGCAAAATCAAATCAAACCAAGAAATTTATGCATGAAAAAATACACACTGATGAACGAAAACAACTTTAAAACAACTTTTGATTATCAAACTCGATTAAAAAACACTAAACCTCAAACTCGTGAATGAAACAGTACCAAACTCGAGTTTTCTGAAAAATACAAATTAGCAAAATTGAAGATCTAAACTTGAATTTTATGCAAAACAATGTGAAGCAAACACGATCCATTAACAAAAACGAGTCTAAAGAGACCAAAAACAACACAATTCGAACACAAACAGATCCAAATTTTATGAGAAATCAAGAAAACGAGATTTTCTTGAAAAATTCAAGAAAATCGATCAAATTTTCGATTTCAATCACAAATTCAGATACAGATAATGCAATCTCTCAATTCTCTCAAGATTCAGTTGGCTCTGATACCAATTGAGAGTCCAAGATCACTGATTCTTAGAGAGAGAAAGTAGAGAGAGAGTAACAATGGAGCGCAAGATGTGTATTCTCAATAATGTGCGTGTCAAACTTACAAGACACAAAGACCAAAGGGACTTAAATACCCTTGGTCAGATACAACACTGATAAGACTCTAAAACACAGTATTTGACCAAGACCTATAAATACAATGATTACTATAAAATCAGACCTAACAAGTGGTTTTAATAGGCTATAATGGTTCTTGATAGTATTATAGAGATTAATACACACCACATGCATATATGTAGTACACACATGCATACAAGCACTTAATAAGTCACCGTTGGTGTTATTGAGTCTTAATAAGTCATAAAAAGTGTTGCTTGACTATACTGATTCTTAATAGGCTTTAGTGGTATTTAATACGCTATAGTGGGCCTTAGTAATCTTATAGAGCCTAATACACACCACATGCACATATGCATTCAAACACGTAGCAAGTCACTATTGGTCTTAGTGGTTCTAAATAAGCTTTAGCGGTTATTAGTTGGCTATAATATATCTTAGTGGTCTTATCGAGCCGAATACACACCACATGCTTATATACAATATATGCATGCATACAGACACATAACAAGTCCCCATTGGTGTTATTGGGTCTTAATAAGTCATAAAAGGTCTAGTTGGACTATAATGCTTCTTAGTGGGTCTTATTGAGTTATAGTGGGTCTTAGTGGTCTTATTGAACCCAGGTTCGTTCCTGACATTTTATAAACCCTGGGCGAGATGTAGAAAAGACCCTTAATAATTATGTGAAAAAATCATTGATATATTGTTTTTATCATAAGAAATAAAAATGAATTCAAGAAATACTAATAATTCATATAAAAATCGTTTTTTTTGAGTATTTCTAGATGCAAAATCAATCAATAATTATTTATATATTAATATTATCTGTCATATCAATTTTACATAGCATCTTTAATCTGTTCCACACGTCAAAAACATCCTTATGATGTACATTTAATATAATTTTGGGTCAAAATGTTGACTATTCGGAGTAATACGCTATATAAATCAATATAAAGAAGTTGAGTTTCCATCTCATCTTAGGTTAATGTTTTTTATCACCGTTTTAAACTAGAGTTGAAATAAACTTTTTTGGAACCATCAATTTTATAAATCAAAACCCATGTTGGTTATAGCTTAAGATTATATTATTGTTTTAGAGATAGGAGAGTACTTAAGATTCATACACTCAATGTTAGGTAATAAAAAATCAACAATGTTTGAAAAACAAAGGTATAAATATAAGTTGAACCGTCTCTTATGGTTGGTAATTTTTTTGAAAAGGTAGGAACACAATCTCTTAATTAATAACAAGAAATCTATTATATATTCTAATACAAATATATAATTCACGCGCATGGAATAATTAAAAGAGTCAGTGCAAGATGAATAATGGATAATATATCAATATTTTACAGGTAAGTAGTTTTAAACTTTGATACTAGATAAAAAAAAGTTAGAGAAACAATAGGCAGGACTATAAAATGAATGACCAATTAACTTTTTACATATTTTCTTTTCCATTGTAATTAATTAATACATGTTTGAGCTTTAATATAATACAAAATTCTTTGGGTCCCATTAGACTTTGGATTTCTAGTACGACAAGAGGGAGATGAATGATGGAGAATATATCAAAGATTTTTAGGCAAGTAGTTCTAGACTTTAGTAATAGATAGAAAAACTTAGAGAAACAATAAACAATACTATAAAATGTACGACTAATTAACTTTTAGCATATTTTTTCCCAAGGTAATTAATTAATACATGTTTGGGACATAATACAATACGAAATTCTTTGGATCTTATTAGATACTAAAAGAATTTGTCTCTTGTATTTACTATTTTTTTACTACTACTATATACTAAAAAATTGGGCCCCTATTGATCATGGGCCATGGGCGTACGCTCGGCCCGCCCTCCCCCAGGCACGACCCTGATTGAACCCAATACACACCACATACATATATGCACTACATACATGCATACAAACACATAATAAGTCATCATTGATTTTATTGAACCAACGACTTGCATCTCTTCTGTAATCTACTATGTTTTCAACTTACTGGATTTGTCTTATGGGTATTTGTAGCACTAGAAAAAATCGAAATAATTAAGGAATAAAAGTAGAGGGGAGAAAATAATTCAAACGCAAGTAAAAGGTGAAAAGTGAAAATAGGAAGAAAGGTTAAGGGTTGAGAGTGTAAACTTCAGGGACTAAATGTGTCACGTCCCTAAAATTGGTGCATGGAACGTGGAAGAGGGGTGGTTTACGCCCCAAACCGACGATAACTTATCTAAGTATGCGATAATGTCCATTTGGAGTCTATACACTGCAAATTTGGTACTGTTCTCTTCGTTTTTGAATTTCGAGCGAGATCAGTATTGGTGCGGAGCGAAACGGTAGAGAGGTTTGGGAGAAAACGACTGACGAACGTGCGACGTTTCGGTGTTGTCGCGACGGATTACGGTGAGTTTTTCCGTTCGTTTTCAGAAGTAAAAGTTTATGTTTGGTGGATTATATTTCTTTATGTTTTCTGGAAGTTTTGGGTCGTAAAAACCGACCCGGAGTCCGCCTGAATTTCCTCTAAAGCATTGCCCTATATAAGTTATGTTAACTAGGATGTCCCATGTTATTGTAATATTACATTAAAGATATTTTGAAGAAATTTAATCTCTCTGATTCACCATCAATGAAAACATCAATGACCAATTGTAAAATTAGTAGATGTCTAGAGATACCGAGGCATGATTGATTCACTATTATATTTAACTACAAGTAGACCGCATATAATGTTTGCTACATGTTTCCGTGCTAGATATCAAACGAATCCTAAGTAAGCTCACTTATCTGTTGTTAAGAGAATCTTTAGATATATCAGTGGCACACAATCACTAATTTTGAGCCAACACCTTACACAGATGCAGATCTTGTAGGATGCAAACTAGATAGAAAAAGCACTTCTAGAAGTTGTGAACTACTTGGAGACAAGTTAGTGAGTTGTACATCCAAAAATTAGAACTGTGTGTCAACCTCTACGGTAGAAGCATAATATGTTGCTACTGCTAATTGTTGTTCACAAGTTAATAGGATGAAAACTCAACTTAAAGATTATGGCTTTGAGTTTGATAGAGTTCCCATCATTTGTGATTCAAAATGTGTTATTGCCATCTCTGCAAACCTAGTACAACATTCCAAGACAAATCATATTGATGTCAGCTATCATTTCATTAAGGATCATATTGAAAAAGGTACAATAGAAATGTACTTTTTTCCAACATATTGCCAGCTTGCTGATTTGTTCACAAAAACTTTTGATGAAAATGGATTTACCTTCTTAATTAGCAAGTTGGGTCTGCTCAATATGTCTACTTAATCTCAAAAAAGAAAAATTAGAGCTAGTCTCTGATTGTATTATCCATAGTCTCTAACGTCATGAGTAATATGTTATCAGAGCCTTTAGCTATTGTTGTTCCAGATTTCAAGCAATATTCATCAAGATTAATCAAGATATGACAATTTAGTTTCAATCTAAATAGAGAGAAAAACTCATATATCTATTAGTCAAAAGTGTTACAATTACAAGTTATAATTTCTCTACCTTGCTACCCACTTCTACTCAAAACATACTAAAGGTATTTATATGGTCCAAGACCATGTAAAAATACAAAGTAAGCTACCTTGACTTTCTTTAGACTTTGACTTTACATTAAATCTTGAATACAATAATGTCCTAACAACTATACTATCCAGAGCCTCTCAAATATACTAAGTAGCATAATTGCATTCTTTGACATCAGATTCTTTGGTTATACAAATTTGGGTCTCTGATATTATTTTTTGAGCATAATAATCATCTTTTTCTAACTATGCTTGAATGTGCTTATCTTATAATCTCTCATATATCTACAAAGCATATTTTAAGGGGAGCTAACTTTATTTCTTAAGGGGAGTATCTCTTATATCTCATATCTTTGAGTTTATTTTAACATTTCAAAGGTATGTCTTCTGATTACTCAAACTCAAGGAGAAGTAACTCTGATTTTCAAAAGAAAATCCCTTCTGATTATAAAATGCTTCCAAAAGTTTTATTATATTTTAATTTCAAACCCATAACCTCTTATCAGAATATTTGATAATTGAATATATTATTTCTTAATCAAAGATGGATTAAATAAATTCTCTTGAAACACATATATCAAAATCCAAAGGATACATTTGCCTGTATCCTCCTTCTGACCAAACATACTTATTTGTTTCTGAATCAATTGGTATGGATGCGGGTTGTATACCAAAGTGACCATCATGTCTTTATAACAAATCCTATAGTGATGCTTTTCTGACATGCCTATTTTCTTGGAAATCACCTACCATGTGTCAACATCCTACAGTTTGTAACAAATAAACCATTTGTGATTCTTGTGAAATCATCATCGTTTGAGAAAAAACTTTAGTGCATTTTTGTTATAAAAAACACATATTGAATACACTTTCATTTATATGCCCTCAAAATTTATTGAATACACATATTTTTCAAAACCTCATTGACCTCAAAGAACCTGCAATAGACGTCTCCTAGAAACTCAAAAAACTCAGCTCACTACATATGCAACATTCAGTCCACTGAATCTGAATCTAATATTCAATATTTCCTCCCAATTTGACATAACAACTTTTATGTATGATGAAAAATATCATATAATGGTCTAGTTTTTTTCAAAACCACTATTTGGAGAATGTTTTCACTGTAGTTGACAAAGATGTCCTTGAGAAGTATGAACAGTTTTTGGACTCTTGCTACTTGGACACTGAAACTAGGTAAATTGTTTGATTCATCAATGGAAACGAACATGGACAAATTCGGATTAAGGTTTCCATATCAAAGATTCATACTATTCTTCAAATTCCCATCGATGGCCAAATATGACGATCCTCCCAATTTTGAACAAATAATAGACTTTATGAAGTTTATTGGTTACAATGGCACTCTGGATGTACTAAGCTCCTTCAAGAGGAGAGGAATTCCACCCATGTGGAACTTCTTATTTAGCGTGTTGAGTAGAAGCCTAACTTGAAAGATTGGAAGTATGGACCAAGGCAACATCAACATCTTGACAATTCTGTACGACCCTGACGCGACATAGGTTTGCGGAAGGATCGACAAGCGTCTAAACCCTTTTGATAACGAGAATTACGAAACATAAAACTCAAAATTCAAGAGAAAACTCTCTAAAAGATGAACTTTTATTAATCAATAACTTGAAAAACAATTAAACCTAATAGTCCTATTTATAATCTAAACTAATTCAAAGATAACTATGGAAATAAATCTATCCTAATTCTAAACCAACTATAAAAGTAATTAAATAATTAAAAAAAGGAAACTAAATAATAATCCTAATAATAATTATAAAGATGATAAATAATAACTAAAACTAGATAATTATCCTAAACTAATTAGGTAACAAAATAACCAAATAAACTAATAAAAGCAATTCGTTCGGGACTCGTTAGGACACGCCCGCGACCCATGCCATGGGAGAAGTTGCGTAAGAGATTGGTTTTCTGTTTTTGATGCATAATTATGAGCTTCTTTCGAGCTCATTTTCTACTCTTCTAATGATCTATGAAAATCTTTGTTAACTCTCGAATTCTCTCTGTATCAGTCACCCTCACTTGAAAAGAACTCGACCTCGGGTTCACTTCAAACACATCTTCACCCGACTTGTAAAACATTATCCTCTTCAAAACAATTGGATCCATATCCTGACATTCAAAATAAGAAAAGGATGACCAATCTTCAAATTTCAAAGGATGTTGCCTTGCTTGCCTCCATACAAGTGATGCTTCATCAAACTCGAAAGGATAGACCACTTCAAAAACTTTATTTGGAACTGTTCGAATCTGATCTAGAGCCTTGGATGTGGTAATAATGGAAACATCATCTTTAGGATCATCTTTCTTGACTTTGTGCGACAATGGTTTCGTTGGCTCGGGAATGTCCTCAACTAGTTCACTTTTAATTTCTTTGATTTCTGGATGAGAATCTATTGTCGACTTTTTTGGCTCGTCACAAATTTCTTTTACGACGAGGAGATCTTTACCTTCGACTTTGTCCGGCAAGACTTCGTCTTTTTCGGGTGGTTTTTCTAGAATGGGTGGTTGCATGATTAAGGAAGAAACTGATTGCATGATACGACTGTAGTTGTTGATTTTCTTATCGGTGCTTTCCTCGAAGTTATTAACTAGTGTCATGGCGATCTTTCGGTCGCCCCAACGGAATAGCACGATATTGTCTCGGCTTTTGTAAATGACATTATTATCGAATTGCCACGATCGACCTAATAGAATGTGGAAAGCACCCATATCAAGGACACCACATAGTACCTCTTCTCGATAGTGTTTGCCAATTGAGATGGGTACTTGGCAAGTTTGTGTGACTCTAACTTGAAAATCGTTCTTGACCCACCCAAGAGAATAAGGAGCTTCATGGGGTTGAGTGGGTAGATCAAAGTAATCGACCAATTTCCGGGATACGAGGTTCTCACAACTTCTGTCATCGATAACTAGGTTACATACCTTTTTGTGCACCGAACAATGCGATCGAAAAAAATTTTGTGTTGGCTTTCTTCTTTTGACAAAAGGAGTATTCGTTGGAGTACAATATTGATATTTTCTTGAAAATCTTCTTCCTCCTCCTCTTCGGATTCAAAACTTAAAGGATCGACCCGGTTACGGTTTCCATTACACGACGCCATAACCGGTCCTTCAAACTTGTATCTTCTCCGACGGTTGTTGTTGACGATGTTGGGTTAAAGCCTGTTAACAACCACTGTCAAATTAGTGAGTGTTGTGGATAAGGCCACATCTGACTCAACTAAGTCTGCTTTGGTAGCGGGTTGTTGATCTGCCATGGTTAGTGAAAAGACAGGCGAATCATGCTCTAATACCAACTGACGCAGTGTAGGTTTGCGGAAGGATCGACAAGCGTCTAAACCCTTTTGATAACGAGAATTACGAAACGTAAAACTCAAAATTCAATAGAAAACTATCTAAAAGATTGAGAATCCAAAATCTATGAATCCTTAGAGAGAGAAAGTAGAGAGAAAGTGAATGATACGCAAAGTAAGATGTATTGAATGAATGAGCCGTAAAGTTCTTACACAAGGCAAGACCAAAGGGACTTAAATACCCTTGGTCAGATACAACACTGATAAGCTCTAAACACAGTATTTGACCAAGATCTATATATGCAATGATTACTATAAAATCAGACCTAACAATCTCCCCCTTAGTAATCATTGGCGCTTTGGTCTTCAAAAATAATCTTCTAAATCAGCACGGACCATAAAAGCGACTTTGTGAAGCTTTCTGACTTTTTAAGAAAAAATTCTTCTCAGCATCTTGCAGATTGAAAATTTTCTTTGCTGTTTAAGCTCAAGACGATACACCTCTTTTGAATGATCTTGAATGAACTGTGATGATCGGAGCAGGAACAGCAAAAGAATTTGTTGTAGCTGAGAGAATAGAATCTTTGAGCGAATCTTGATCAGCAGATAAACTTTTGAGCTCTTTGTCTCTTTAACTTCTCCTTGACTTCTCCCCCTCATGACCTTGATGAACTGGTTCAACTAGGTCATGCCAATGTTGGAGACGAGACAACATAAGATCTGCAAAATCAAAGAAACAGAGAAAATAGAGGAGGTTTGCGCTTCATGTTGGACGCGCAAACCAAGATTTGCGTTTCATGTTGGACACGCAAACCAAAGTTTGCGTTTCATGAAGGGAGCGTAAATCAAAGTTTGCGTGTCATGCTGGAAGCGCAAAGCTGACTTGGACAAAGTTTACCTTTTTAAACTCTTTGACTCCCCCTACACAAATGCACTAGTTATGACAATTCAAATTAGCATTCATATAAAGAAAATCATATACTCCCCCTCAAAAACAGATATAATCTTTGAAATACATTTTCTTTGTTTACTCCCCCTTGAATAATGCATTAACCCATTAAAATATATTTATGAGAACACAATGAACTTTTATTAATCAATAACTTGAAAAACAATTAAACCTAATAGTCCTATTTAAAATCTAAACTAATTCAAAGATAACTATGGAAATAAATCTATCCTAATTCTAAACCAACTATAAAAGGAATTAAATAATTAATAAAAGGAAACTAAATAATAATCCTAATAATAATTATAAAGATGGTAAATAATAACTAAAACTAGATGATTACCCTAAACTAATTAGGTAACAAAATAACCAAATAAACTAATAAAAGCAATTTGTTCGGGACTCGTTAGGACACGCCCACGACCCGACACACGACCCATGCCGCAGGAGAAGTCGCATAAGAGACTGGTTTTCCATTTCCGATGCATAATTACGAGCTTCTTTCGAGCTCGTTTTCTACTTTTCCAATGATCTGTGAAAATCTTTCTTAATTCTCGAATTCTCTCTTTATCAGACCCTTACTTTGACTACCTAGATTATGCTCTCATTTTGTGGTCAGAAGTTGTAGCTACTGTTCAAGCCAACCATAAGTTAATCACTAAAGGAAAGACTATCAAATATGTATTGTTTCAATGTTTCTGGTCTCTTTTCATTAGAAGGGCCATAACCATGTTCAAGCTTCCAATCGATGTGACGAAAGCTCCACAATTCGTGATGAACTCCCATAAATATACAAAACTACCAGAGGATACCCCAACAAACGACCACTCTCTTAGGTAATGCTTAAGAACTACGTTCCCTCTAATTCTCCTCTTCTTAAACCTTATTTTGTTTCGATTTGAACCTCAGAACTGAGTCTCGATACCTAAGAAGAAATATACCCTTCTATATCCAGTGAGGAGTCAGAGGAGAGGTCGTCACATTTTTTACAAGTTATCTGACTCTAAATAGGATAACTTAGATCACAAGATCAGAACTACTAGAGTGTCCCCATTCCAGAGACACAAGGACCGGTACAAAGTTCTCTCAAACTCAACGTACAAATAGGTTTAAACAGAGGCACCTCTAAACATGAGGTTCAACAAAAGACATGTATTGTCTCTCGTAATGTTACCATCTCTAATCTTGTCACAAAGGAAGAGTTCAAGTTCTTTGTTGACTTGATTAGGGGTTCCTTAGAAGAACTAAAACTCACAATATCTAAGACCGAGGTTTCTATCCCATCATTTGAACTTTTACTAGTTAGAGCCTCAGTATCCCTCACTAAAAGAGGGGTTTGCAATCCACTCCATGAAGTTGGCTGAACTTTCGAGCCTTATCTCTTAAAGAATACAACCGGCTATAACAATGTCAACTTCTGAATCCACTTCTTGAGACTATGAACTATCCAACAAAGTGGAAGACTTATTTGGTAGTCTCTTCATCCAACCAACTCATCACACATCTTGCCACTCTGACCCAACAAAGAATTCTAGCACCCTTTACAGAACCCAATGATCAACCAATCACTATAGGCGAATTCTATGCTTTCAGAGATCAAATATCCCAAATGATTGTTGTAGCAGAGCTCCATCAGCCCAAATATATTGAAAAATACAATCTCAATGGTTTCAAAAAGTCCATCTTGACAAAGTTTACAGAGATCTCAGCGAAGTTTGTATCAAACTCCAATGAACCTATCTTATAGGTTAAACGTTTTCTAGTCGTGCACAACTTCCATACTGACAAACATGCCAGTGATATAACTAAAGCCTCTAACGAATTTTCCAACCAGATCCCAAAAAAACTTGAAACTCCTGTTCCTCTAAAAATGGTTATCAATGAACAACCATTCACTAAGAAGCTCGAAGAGATAAAGACTTCTATATATGCACCTTAAAAAATATGAACAGTTTCGCAAATTTGTAGAAGAGAAAGAGAGCTGCAACTACATACTTGCAAAGGCCTGTAAAGACAAATTATTTGATGAATCTAACCATGATGGTTTAGATCATTAATAGAGGGAGAAAGAGGCCATCGTTTCAGAGCAAAGACAAAGAGTTGAGTCTTCGTCACTTCAAGAACCAGAACCAGAAACTAACAACTAACAATTAGAAGGTCCTTAAGATGTTTATGAACAAACTCTCAATGCTCCTTCTGAGAAGTCACTCCCTAAAATTGAAAGTTTTCATATCTCTGAAGGTATTTCATTAGAAGATGTTTTACAAGATATGATTACGCTTCCTACTCCAACTACTCAAGCAACAAAAGGGACCACTTCTTCTGATGAAGTTAGATAGGTAGGATCAACCAATTGTGACGCAGAAGTCTTCGAGACTATTCTTCCACTACAACAGATTACTCATTAGAAAAAGAATCCTCCATCAGATTCTTAGTCTACCAATCCAAAAACATTTTCTTCAAGAGATCATATAATCCTCTAGTTCCCATATTTACAAAGCCTACTTCTGATAGAGTTCATGAAATTGTTAATCAACTTGATTCCTTGAGAAGACTAGTTCATACATAGAGATTTGTCACTTCTACCTCCCAACAACAAGAACCATTATTCATGGAAGATATATGTGGATGTATGTATCAAGAAGAAGGTTCAGAGGAATTATTAGCCCCTACCATTAGTCCATAAGTACTAGAAAAAGTTCAAGCTCAATATGCTCGAATGGTACAACCCTAGAGAGAGTGTCGTCAGATGAAGGGATAAGAAAAGTGCTCAGATTAAGATCATAACATTTGTATACAAGACCATCACTTATCTAGAGTAGATGGTGGAACAAGATTTAAACTAACTTTATATGTTTTGTGATAATGATTTGGTAAATCTTAACCCGGGATCTGTTAACCTGCTTGGATTCGCTATTGAACAAGCAATGGGTGATGTAGTTAAAAGGACCTAAGGTTGACTTCTAGATTACTCTTGGTACTTTCTACAAATGAAACTCTGAAGGACAATACACTTAATCATTTTGCAACAATTCTCACAAAACCAGAACTTGGCCTAATTTACAAAATAGGAGAAAAGAAAAAGAAGTTCTTTAGAGTGAAAGAATGCTTCAAATACTTTGTTAAGACTCTTGAATGGCTAAGAGATCAAGTTGACAGAAGAATTGGATCTGTAAAGATATCTATAAAAACTAGTCAACAATTCATCTTCCAACTTTCAATCGTTTTGAACTTTAGAGAGCTCGTGATCGGTTTTTGGAAGATCTATAAAGATGCTATTGATGTAGAAATGTAGTTGTATTTGTTGATCCGGGAGATCTAAAGAACAAAGTAATTAATCAAGAATATAGCAAGGGAACTAATAAATAACTTATAATTGGAGCAAAGAAGTGATATGTCATGGATCTTTAATGAAGATCACAAGCTCTGAGAGAATATTCTAGAGAGAGAAAGTAGTTACAAGATACTGAATTGAATCTAAGTGAATTGATACAAACTCTCTAGAACATACTGTTAGAAAAAGACATGCTGATTTAAGAGCTAGAGAAAGAGATTGCATCTTCCGAGCTGAACAAGAAGACTGAATTGCTAAAATCATTTTCGTAATGATCTTGATCCAAAGGGGGAGATTGTTAAGACACAGTCTCATTGGATTCAAGATCATCCAATCTGAAGATCGCAATCTGAAGCTAAAGCCGAAACGTCGACTCTCAATATTAAAGTCTATGTCGTTTGTAATAAATGTCAATGTAATTGTTTGTTATTGTAATAGTTAACTTAGTTTAAATATCTATTTCTAATAGATATTAGATTTAGTTAACTTAGTTAGATAAAGTTAGTTTCTAATATTTAGTTAGTTATATTAAAAATAATATCTAGATCTAATATCTAGATATTATCTTAGGAAGTGTGTTCAACACACTAGTTAGATTAGTTGTGATATCTCTAGTATCTCTATCAACTAAGACAAGATAAGAATCAGACACACAAAAACACACACAAAAAGGTGTAAAAGAGATAATACTGAGAACACATTCAAACCTTGAATCTGATCAACCTTGTAACCGTTGTTATATATCAATACAGGTTGGTAATCGATTAACGTGTTGTTTCTAAGAACTTGATATAAGTATTGTTGGACCCACACATACAAACATTATAAACAACAAGTACTAAAGACATGGTAAAGTCACATACCATTTACAAAACATACCAATATACACATGACACGTGTTCTAGTATCCTGGGGTTTTCTGAAATTAAGTCCTTTCAAGACTTACAAAGTGCATAATTGACAAGATTAAATCTTCTTCTGGATTTCTTCTAAGTCCTCAGGTCTGAGTAAGGAAACTCATACTTTGTTGGTCCCAATAACAGATCTACAAGGGTTTAGTTTGTAGAAGGGGAGGGGGATGAATACAAGCACAAAATTATACTCCTAAATTTGTTTATTGATTAATGAGTAAATCAAAAACGGAATTTTGCAGATTATTGCGGAAATAACAATCTAAGAATCACTAAAGTTTTTGCACAAAAAATAAGAATAAGAGAGAAGAGAGTTTGCAGAAAAAGGATTTTCTACAAAGATATAAGAGAGGGATTCTCTTAATAAAGAAAGGTTTCTCTCCTACTTATACTTTTTACAAATAATGCATGCTAGAAGGTACTATCCACGTGTTCACCATGTATTGGCTTCATGAGGTTGACTTTATACTTTGCATGCTTTTAGCCGTCTTTGTGAACATAGTGGTAGAAATAGTGGTTGTACAGTTATAGACAGAAAAAGCATGTTTCATTTTTGTACCTTCGTACTATTTGTGCAAGTAGATAAGACAAATAAATCTTGTAAAGCAAGCTTCATGATCAGCTATCACTGATGAGCATCCTCAGATTTCATTGATGATGTCTTTAGCTATAGTTGAAGTCTGTACTTGATTTATCACGCCAGATAGACTAGTCTTGGTTTCACTGAGTGCTGCTTCAGATCATAAGTAAAATTGTCTATTTCATCAGCTTGATCTTCGATTTCAGCTGTGAGTTTCTTTCAGCGTGAAACTTGTCTTCATGTATTACATTAAGACTATTAACAAGGAAAGCGTTCAGCGATCACTGAACATACTCAGTATAAACGCTGTTGTTGATGCTATATGTTAAAAACAGTAAATGTAAATTTCACTAAGTATAAGGATCGTCATCAAATCATTGAGAGAGTTTGGATCAACAATCTCCCCCTATTTGATGATGACAAAGCAACATAAGAGAATTGCTAAGTGCTAAAACATAAGGATATAAGGACATAACATACATGTCTCATTTACTGTTTTAGGGATCTTTTTCAGTACTATGATGGAATAAAGCACTTCACTGAAATTTTCATTGATTCGTATCAGATTACAAGGGAATATGAAAACTATAAGTACAATGATTTACTAAGACTGAAAGTGTATGACTGATAAATACAATGAAAAAGAAAGGGAATCTATTAGCTAGAGTTGTTATCCAGATTCAGATAATCAGGTACTTGTGTAACACCCTAAAAATTGGGTAAATTTAAAACTTAAAATTTCGGCAATATGCCGCCTAAAATGTAAGGATTTATAAAACCTGCAAATATGAATGACTATAACTCAATGAAGTCGGGATAGTTGCAACATTAAAGTAGCGGGAGGATAAGACATAATACATGACAACCTATTTAATCTAGAACATTGAACAAACTAGATTAAGATGGGTGTCGTTATGACTTCAAAACGCTCTTCTCTGAAATTCCCAAAATGCCTGGTCCTTCAATGATCCTGGGTGCGCGCCCGGAGAATCAAGGTGCCCTATGCATACCACTAGAAGAACCTGTGAGTCAATAAGCACCAAAACAAGTGTTAAACCAAAGTCTAGAGACATAGCAAGAATTTAATGGTTAATGATGTAAACAATGACAACGTAATTAAGTGTTACCGAAGCACCCGAAGGTTGGACCAATGCCAACATTCAATTCGTAAAAGATGATCCAAGTCTATACAAATACACAAGAGGTAACTCTTGAAAGACGGGGGAGACCCTTTTCCATCTTGGGTGACCAGAACACGTGAATGGGGTCACCCTTGATGTTATTGGAATTCACCACATATCCTGGTTCTAGTTCCCATTGCATAAAAGACATCACAATCCTCAAACCGTTTATGCCTCTATTGCCTACTACGTCGAGTTACACATCAAGGACTTACGGACATGGGTGCCTATCCAATCTAGATAAGTTACACCTCAAGGACTTACGTCCCCTGTTAGCCTTCCAGCTAGTGACCAAAAAGATCAACATATAAAACCCATAATATATACCATCTAAATCATCGTACACAAGGAGATAGATATTTACTTCACAATTTAGGTCACCACCAAGTAGAGATTATTTTCTCATGTATAACTTATTACATTCCAAAGCGAGTTAATGTACATTTCATACTCATAATTAAGCCACACAATTTATTTTATTAACATGAGTATCAAGATGATGTGATGATCCTAGTTACAAACATAACCATTTATAACCAAACCCATATTTGTAAATAGTGAGCCTTTGTTAATAAATGCTCATTTTGCAACTTTATATGCACAAAGGAACCCACATGACATATAAGGTCTTCAAGTAGAAAGATTATTCATGTACAAGAAGGATATACAAAACTCTAGTTTTAGATTAACTTCAAATTTCTCATAATCTTCAAATAAGCAAGTAATAATGAAATGTATGGTATATTCAAGGTTAGGAGACTCATCAAATGAGTTTGTGATGCAAAAACCCTAAAATGATGAAACCCTAAGAGTAGAGGAGATGACTTGAAGTTCTTCCCAAAATAGCTAGCTACCACACAAGAACCCTAGACACCATTAATGATCATAAAGGTCAAGAATCTTGTAGTTGGGTTTGCATTAAATGAGGGAAGAGGATGGAAAAATGATGAAGAACTTACCCTAACTTCAGAGAAAATCGGACCTCAAAACCCTTGGATAGAAAACAAATGAAACTCAACAAAGAAAAATCTCATTTAATGTCCCTGCACCTGACGGCGAGATTGCCAAGCGAGAGTGACTTGGGCATAATCGTCAGTCACTCTCGCTGAGATTGTACCAAAAGTCTCAGCTCATCCCTTCTCGCGATTGTGACACGCGAGAGTGCCAAGGGCACTCTTGCCGAGCACTGTCGTTGGGTGGTCCTGACCTCTCAAAACTTGCTGACTCGATAGGTGATACACGAAAAGATTAATGATGGGATTGGATTATCAGAATAATTCTAAGTCATATAAGGAGAAATCAACTTGAAATTCAGGGTGTTACAATCCTCCACCCCTTAGAAAAGATTTCGTCCTCGAAATATCAAACTAATCAAATAGGTGGGGATATCGCCTCTTCATATCTTCTTCCGATTACCAAGTTACATTAGCTCCGCGGTGGTGCTTCCATTGAATCTTCACCATAACCACTTCCTTGTGTCGTAACCTCTTTGTCTTCCTTTCCAGGATAGCTTCAAGTTCTTCTACACACTTGTCGTTATCCATTCTGATCTATGATAAGGGAATGACGCTCTCCTCTTTGGCTAGGCACCTTCTTAAGTAACATACGTGAAAGGTAGGGTGGATCTCGTCCATTTCGGGGGGTAGTTCCAACTTGTAGGCCTGAAGCCCAATGCACTCAATAATGGTGAAGGGTCCAAGGAAACGTAGACTAAGCTTCTCACGTTTTTCGTACCTAATAATTCCTTTCCATGGTGAAACCTTCAGCATCACACGTTCCCCTACTTGGAACTTGACTGGTCTTCTTTTCTTGTCCGCGTATTCTTTTGGAGGTCTTATGCCGCCTTCAATCGCTCTCTACTTTGTCGACTGTTTCTTGCACTATCTCCGGTCTGACAAACTGTTTCTCTCCCGCCTCTAGCCAACACACGGGCATCCTACACTTTATCCCATATAACGCCTCAAATGGCGCCATGCCGATGCTTGAATGATAACTGTTCTTGTAAGCAAATTCCACTAGTGGGAGATGTGAATCCCAACTTCCCCCAAAGTCGATGACGCACGACCTCAACATGTCCTCGAGAGTTTGGATGGTCCTCTCGCTCTGTCCATCTGTCTGGGGATGGTATGCGGTACTCAACTTTATCCTAGTACCCAACTCCTTTTGCAAGTTGTCCCAAAAATGGGAAGTGAAATGACTATCACGATCGGACACAATAGAGAGTGGCACCTCGTGCCTCGAGATCACCTCATCTATATAGAGTTTAGCCAATCTGTCCATCGGTAGAGTTTCTCGCATAGGTAAGAAATGTGCGCTTTTGGTCAGTCGATCCATAATCACCCAAATGGTGTCATGACTCCTCAAGGTCTTCGGTAACTTGGTTATAAAGTCCATGGTGATGTGTTCCCACTTCCATTCCGGTATCTCTAGGGATTGTAAACTACCGTAAGGCCGTTGGTGCTCCGCCTTTACTTGTAGGCAAGTTATGCATCGCTCTACATAACTAGTGACGTCCAGTTTCATTACTATCCACTAATAGTTTAGTTTCAAGTCCCGATACATTTTTGTGCTTCTCGGATGAATAGAGTACTTGGATTTATGCGTGTCTTCCAACAACAAGTCTCGACACCCCCGACCTTCGGTACCCAGATTCGTCCTTGGAAAAGCTTTAAACCTCTTCCGTCTTCAGTCAACTGAAGATGTTGTTTCACCATAGCTTCCCCCTTGAGGTTTGCTTCAATTAATGCTTCTCATTGGGAAATTTAGATTTTGTCAATGAGTCTTGAGATGACTTCAACTCTTGCAAAGGTAGATTGAACGCCACTACCATACTCTTTCCGGCTCAAAGCGTCCACCACAACATTGGCCTTTCCAGGATGGTATAGGAGTTCACAATCATAGTCTTTGAGCAGCTCCAACCATCTTCGTTGACGCATATTCAATTCCTTTTGGTCGAAGACATACTTTAGACTTTTATGGTCTGTGAAAAGAGTGCACTTCATGCCGTAAAGGTACTGTCGCCATAACTTCAAAGCGAATACTACCGTCGCTAGTTCGAGATCGTGGGTTGGGTAGTTTTTCTCATGTTCCTTCAATTACCTTGACGCATAGGCTATCACTTTTCCCCTTTGCATTAGGACGCACCCCAAACCTATCTTAGACGCGTCACTATAGACCACAAGATCCTCCGTCCCCTCGGGTAGGGATAAGATCGTCCAAAGGAACTTCATGTTCTTCCTTGTCAGAGTCGTCAATGGAAATGAGATTTTAGAGAAGTCCTGAATGAATATCCGATAGTAGCCGGCTAGACCTAAGAAACTCCGAATTTTCGTGGGGCTCTTGGGTGGTTACCAATTCTTCATGGCTTCAATCTTTGACGGATCAACTTTTACTCCTTCTCCTGTCACCACGTGACCCAAGAATTGAACCTCTCGCAACCAGAACTCGCACTTGGAAAACTTGGCGTAAAGATTCTCGCTCCTCAACACTTCCAATACCTCTCTGAGATGCCTCTCGTGCTCCTCTTCATTCTTTGAATACACTAGGATGTCATCGATGAACACAATGATCGAATTGTCTAAAAATGGTCGGCAAACCCGATTCATCAAATCCATGAACACGGCTGGCGCGTTAGTTAGAACGAAAGGCATAACCAAGAACTCATAGTGACCATAACGGGTTCTAAAGGTGGTATTGGAGACGTCTTATTCTCTAACCTTCACTTAATGGTATCCCGAACGAAGATCAATCTTGGAAAAACATCTGGTTCCTTGTAGTTGATCGAAGAGGTCGTCAATTCGGGGTAACGAGTACTTGTTCTTCATAGTCACCTTGTTCAACTCCCGGTAGTTGATGCACATTTGCATCGACCCGTCGTTCTTCTTGACAAAGAGTACCGGAGCTCCCTAAGGCGAAGAGCTCGGCCTCACGAATCCTTTCTCTAGCAATTCTTGGAGTTGATACATCATCTCTTGTATTTTGGTCGGAGCAAGGCGGTAGGGTGCACGGGCAATCGGCACCGCTCCCGGAAGTAGATCGATCCGGAACTCCACTTGGCGATCGGGCGGCAAACCCGGAAGTTTGTCAGGAAATACATCCGGATACTCGCTGATGATCCACATATCTTCTATATTCTTCTTCTCCGCTTTGGCGTACAATACGTAGGCGAGGAATGACAGACAATTCTTCACTAGGCATCTTCTTGCCTTGACGGATGAAATGAGAGCCACTTCACCCTTACGCTTCTCTCCGTAAAAAAAATTAAGTCCCCGCTTGCGGTCGGTAATCTGATCAGCTTCTTTGAACAAAAGATCTCCGCTTGGTGTTGAGACAACCAGTCCATCCCGATCACCATGTCGAAGCTCCCAATCGCCATGGGAAGTAAATTTACCTCAAAGAGTTCACCACTAATATCTAAGTGACACTATTCTAAAACTTCTCGCAAGATCACTTGCTCTCCATTCGCTACCTCTATTTCCAAGGCATCAGTAAGAGTACTAGGAGGCACATTCAAGGCTTTGCAAAACTCAATGGACACGAAAGAGAAATTGGCATCAGAATCGAATAATACTTTAATGGCAAGGGAGTTGAGTAAGAACGTACCCGATACCACGTCGGTGGTCTCCTTCGCTTCTTCTCTCGTCATCTGGAAGGCCCTCCCTTGAGCCTTAGGAATGACTTCTTTCTTTGGTTGACTTCCCGAGCATCCTCCTCTTGCTCCCCACTTAGCTTGGGGCAATCTCTCTTCATGTGCCCCACCTCCTTACACTCGTAACATGTTGCCCCTTGAATAAGACAATTCGGACTAGTGTGACCCTACTTCCCACACTTAAAGCATGAGATTGGGTTGGGGTTAGGGTTGCAAAAACCAAAGTGCTTGCTTTTGCACTTGGCACACTACTTCGCCTCCCGGCGATTATCAAAGCTTCTACTGCTCAGTTGAAATTTTGGCTTCTTGAACGAGCTCGGCGGGCTCTCCCACTTCCTCCTCTCAACCACCTTTGATTTCTCTTCCTTATCTTTCGCATAGACCCTTTCCATTTATCTTAGCCTCTTCTATCGTTTCTCTAATATTTGTAGCTTTCGAGTTGCGAACCATCGACATCATGTCCACGAGCAAGCCTTTCAGATAAGCTTCCACCTTCTCCTTCTCCTTCTCAATTGGGGCCACATGCCCCACAAGATTCAGTTTCTCCATGAAAATTCGCGTGTATTCCCTCACCGACAAATTTCCTTTCTTCAACACATGGAACTCGTCCTCGATCAAATTCATCTCTTGCTCGTTGCAATACTCCTCTAAAATCTTTTTCTTGAACATTGCCCACATCATCATGGTCAACACTGATTCTTTAATGGTTGCGGTGAAAAACATTACACCATATCAAGGTCGAACCCCTGAGCATTTGAGAACCGAATTTTACCTTTCGATTCTCCTCAAAGTCGCAGGCTCTAAAGGCGTGCTCGATTTCTTTGAGCCAATTCATGCAAGCAACGGCTCATCAGATCCGGCAAACTCCAGCGGTTTACAACCTATGAAGGACTTGTAAGAACAAGTTCCTCCAGGTTGTCTTGTCTCTAAAGTCACCAACCCCTCAGTGCGGTTCTCACCTCCGGTGCCCCCGGAACCAGCTATCACCACGTTCTCTTCAATGATCTCGTGTCGGCGATTGCTACCTTCTCTGTCTTCCAACAACTTCATAAACATCTCTTGTTGCTTCGCCATGGTTTCGTTCATGGCCCTCATCATATCCATCATTTAAGATTGAGGGGTTACCTCCGTTAGGATGGGATTAGTGGAGGCAATAATGGTTCTTGGTACTTACTCCACTCTCCCGCTTAACAAAGGCGGAAGTGGAGGAGGTGCAGCTGTTACTATTAGAGTTAAGTTTTGAGTCAATTTGTTTAAGTGTTTGTGTTGACTTTTCTTGTAACTTGTGTAGAGGTCAAGATGTTGTTTGACCCTATATAAAGCATTCTTTTGTCTTGTTTTGTGTAAGCCTTGTGTAACTCATTTAGTCATTGTAACTTTCATTGTGAGACATATGAATACGACTAATCTTGTGACTCAATTTCTCTCATCTTGATTCTTTGATTGTTATCATATTTGTGCATGATTGCTTGAATATTTGAGATCACAATTGGTACCAGAGTTTGATCAGAAAATTCAGAAAGATTTGGATACAATGATTTGAAGCAGAAAGATCGAATTTCCAGAAAAAGAAAGTTACTGTTTCATTGAAATCGATTTTTTGGTTTCATGATGTTTTTGATGTAAATCTTGTACCACAGTGTTCGTTTATAGTAGGGGAACAATTCCTGTTTTGATTATTTGCTCAATTGATCAACAGATTGTTTGAATTGGATCAATTTGTATATTTTCAGAAAGTTTCCTGTAGCGAACTATCAAAGATCGATTCCCATTTATATTGTTGTTCTTGGTAAAATTCACTCCATAGGGTTATGTTCGATGGCATAAAGATTATCCCTACCAAGTTTCAGAATCAAACATTAAGTGTTGATTAGATTTTTGATGAAAAGTTCGAAAAAATGGCCAAGATCCAAAGAATTCGTAGATTCATTGAAGAACTCGCACGTAGAACTCGCAGAGCAACTGAATTCGCAGAATAGCTATTTCTATCGATTCTAAGGAAAGAATTCGCAAATCATCAAAATTCGCAGTCTAAGGAATTCGCATCTCACAGATAAGAAAATTGATAAAGGAAATAATTTGCACAAGTGAATGTACGAATTGTTCAGAATTCGTAACTGAGAGACTCACGAATTGTAAAGAATTAGCATCTGAGTCTTGTACAAATTTCAAAGAACTCGCACATGCTTTTATGCGAAAAGCTTAGAACTCGCACATGCTTGTATGCGAAAAGTTCACATTTCGTATCCTTTTAGTATCCTTTTATGCGAATTGTTCTATATAAATTGTTGTTTGTGTGTACTATGCGAATTGTGACATACGAATTGTTACATGCGAATTTTGTTGTGTGAGTATCATACGAATTTTTGTCTTGTTTTTCATTTTTAGTGATTTTTCTGAATTTTTAATTCAAATTCTTCTGTTTTTCTGATTAAAGATCATTTCAAGCATTATTCTTCACAGATACTAATCATGCCTTACACAGATGAAAAGGGAAATCTGGTTCTTACAAACAGAGATTGTGCATTGTCATATATGCCCGAGATTCCAAAGATGGAAGCTGAACTTGAAGAACTCAAAGTTAAGAATGAGAAGCTGAAAAGTCAAAATTCAAAGTTGAAAGCAGATATTGATGCATTGAATGTCAAATTAACAAAGGCTAAACTACAAGTGTCAACTTATGAGAATAAAGGCAAAGAGTGGATAAAGAAAGTTGATGAGAGGTTCAAAAATGAAAAAGTTGAACTTGAGAAGACTTTCAACCTAAAATTATCTGAACTTTAGTTGGGTCAGAAAAGAAAGACTTAGAACTCAGATGTGCAAAAATTTCAAAACAAGTTTCTGATTTTGAAAAGATTGTCATTACTGAAAGAGATGTTTTTAATAAAGAAAAGAAAAATTTTGAAAAGAAAAATAAATTGCTTTTCAAAGAAATCTCTGACAAAAATCAGAACTTGGAGAAGAATTTGAATCTGAAAGAAAATTCTTTGAATCTGAAATTTCTAAACTTACTGACAAGTTAGTTATCTTGTCTATAGATATTCAAAAAGGACAAAAGGCTAAATCTGATTTGCAAAGCAAATTTGACAAAATTTGTAATGAAAAAGCTAAGTTGAATGACAAGATCAGTCAACTTGAGAAAGCTAATATTGATTTATCTGACAAGTTAGCATCTGATATACCTGTATTATCTTCTTATGATGGTGATGCTAGTGAATCAGTTTGTTCTTTTCAATCAGTAAATAGCTTATATCAGAAAATGGTTTTCAAGAAACAAACTGTTAAAACTGAAATCTTGAAACCAAATCAGATTAAACCTTCTAGTTTATTCTATGTTAAATCTGTTGATAGATATGCTGCTTATTCTGGACTTAGTACTTCCAAGAAAGAGAAGATGATATGGATTGTCAAAGGTTCTCCTGAGTCAGTAAAATACCAGAAATCATCTGTAGAAGCTGAACTGAGAAAGAAGAACAGAGCTGAAAAAGGTAAATCTTTTGCACCTGATGCTATCAAGTCAAGGAAGCATCTGATCAGTTTAGCAAAAAGAACACTTTGTTGTTCATATTGCTGTAGTGATGATTTTGTTCACAAAGCACATATACACAAAAGGTATTTTTCTCATAGAAAGTTTACTGATACTGTTTATCACAGAGGTGAAAACCACTCAATGAAGTTTTCACATACTAACCAGAATGGATCCAAACTCATCTGAGTACCAAACCTGTTAAACCTGTGATGCAGAACCTGAAATCAAGAAGGAGTGAAGGAATATGGCTTCTAAACACAACAGTTTAGGACCCAATCTTCAATACTCAAGACTATGACTTCTAGACACAGCAGTCTAGGACTGAGACTTCAATGTCAAGATACTGAAAATCTTGAATGTTATATTCTTACAGGGAGTTTTCAATGATTTAATCAATTATGTAAATTGAAGTTGAGAGCAAATCATAATTGTCATATGTTATATAAGGGGAGAATGTGATTTAAGTGAAGTTTGTGTTAGCAAAACTGATCTTAATTGTTACATTTTTTTTCTCTCTGTATGCAGATATGTAGGGGGAGCATGTCTATACAGTGTGTATAAAGATCCATAAGATGTCAAGGGGGAGCAAGCAAGTAATGACAGACAAATACATCAAGAAAGAACAAATACATTTCAAGAATCAGAAGAAAAGGACATCATGTCAAGGGGGAGCTTCTTAAAGATTATATCTGAAAAGTGTAACACCTGGATTTTCGATTAGTAAGTTTCCGTTCATCTCCAGTCATCTCTTCACCTTCCGTCTATCTTTTTGGGTGAAGTAAGTTGTACTTTCGAACCTTAAATCGACCCATGCGAGAATCTCGAGTTTTGACCTTTTTCTGGGTTCGGTACGTCTGGCGCAAGAGTGACTCGCGATAGTGACATGTGTCACTATCGCGTGGCACAATCGCGGGAAACACCAAAACTCGCGGTACATTCCCCGCGAGAGTGTCTCGCGATAGTGACTCATGTCACTCTCGCGTGGCAAGGTCGCGATCAGGGTCTGTTGAATTAAATCCAATTTTTGACTCCATTTCTCATATCTTTCTCATCCTCTTCTTTTCATTCTCTCTCAACTTCTCTCTTTTCATAAAAAAAACGAACCTAGGGTTCTTGAACTCATCAACCACCTCATTTGTTGTTAGTTGTTGGGTATTTCATCAAAGGGTTCAAGTTGAGCATTTATTCACCATTGTTGGATCAGTAATTGTATTCAAGATTAAATTATAAAAGGGGTCTAGTTTGTAATAGTGTTTAACACCTTAGGGGGTATTTTAGCAAATAGTTAATATTAATTAGGTCATGTTGACCTAAGTATAAATAGTTTTATTTTCTAGAATTAGAAAAACACAAAGAAAACAGAAAATAGAGGAGCCGTATTCTCTGTATTGTACACGCATCACACGAGGTATCTTTTGTACACCAAGAACACACACACGTATTCATCTGATTAATCAAGAGATCATTGATATGTTAATTTGATCTATTCATCTCTTGTTCTTTAATGTGTTGTGTGATTATTTATCAACTATTAATCTGGGTTTAACAAGTGGTATCAGAGCCAAAGAATCAAGCTTTTTGGATTAAACAGTGTTTTCGAAAATTCTACTGTGTGAAAATCGATTTCATGATTTACTTTGTTTATGTGCATAAAATCGATTTGATTATGTGTGTTTTATGTTATTGAACAATATTAGATTGCCTATTTACTATTAAAAACATCAATCGATTGGCTTTTGATGATTTTTGAATACTGTGTTCATGAAACTATCGACTATTGTTCCATTCGGATTGAAGCATAAAAATTGTTTTTAATCATTTATTTCGATTGGGTTTCATTCGTAGTATGTTTGTGGATATATAGTATGATTTTTACACTGAGTTTTAATCATCTGATGTGTTTTCTGGATTGAAAATCGAGTACTGGGTCGAACAGTGAAGAACTCGTGAGTTTGTTCAAGAATTACATTTTGCGCCAGTTCATAATTCCTTCTCGCCAGATTCATGTATTTCAAAGTGCATAGCGCAAAGTTAGTTTTGCGCCATTGCCTCCTAGCGCGTACCTGGAATTCTCACCTTTTGCGCCAACTTCTCTTGGCGCAAAGTTGTCTTTTGCGCCACACACGATACCGGTCAACACCGGTCGGGGAGACACCGGTCACACACACCGGTCGCAGACATCGGTCGGCACAAGACACCGGTCGGACAGACTCCGTTCGGGGACACCGGTCGAGGACACCGGTCGCACAGGACACCGGTCGAGCAACACACCGATTGAAGCAAGACACCGGTCGCGACACTTGGTTTCTTTGCGCCATCAATCCTTCGCGAAAACCTCTCTTGGTGCCACCTTCTCTTCGCTCAAAGTCCTACTTCGCACGACCCACTTCTCGCGCAAAACCAACTTGCCTCTCTGCTTCCAGTCTTAGCGAGTTTCTGATTTTTGCGCTACTATAGTTTGCGCCACTGTCCTTTAGCGCATATCTGAATTTCACGCTAACTTTGCTTAGCGCAAACTGTCTTTTACGTTACTGTTCCTAGCGCAATCTGTGATTTGCGCTAGATTTTCTGCTTGCTAATTTCTTTGTGTTTTATACTATTTGCGAATTCTGCATTTGATTATTTTTGGAAATTTATTTTTCTGAAAATTTTTGAGTGTATTTTTTTATCCAATTCTTGATTCAAAAGACCTTACGAGTTGATTTAAGTGGTACAAATATCATCATGCCTTACACAGATGAGAAGGGAAATACAGTGCTGACCAAGAGAGATTGTGCTTTAGCATATATGCCAGAGATTCCAGCATTAGAAGCTGAGAATGAAAATCTGAAGATTCATAACCCATCTCTTCTTGAACAGATTGATAAGTTGCAATATGATAAATGCTTAAAGAAAGACTTCGTTTGCTCATAATGCATCTCTAACTCAAAGATTAATTTTGCAGGAATTATTGAGTCAAAAGAAAAAGATATTTTAAATCTTCAAGCTAAATTAAAAGGATATGAGAGTCTTAATTCAAGATCTACATGGTCAAAGAAGTTGTTAATGCAAAAAGAGCTTGATGAGCTTAGAAGAAGAGCAAACAATGCTAGTGAAACATCTGAAGGACTTAGAAAGATAAACTCTTGAATTGTTGCTGAAAGAGACTCTTTGAAAGATAAAGTTTTCAGTCTTGAGGTTGAGATTAATATGCTGAAAGAAAAAACAACCCAAGACAGAAACAACACAAAAGCCCAAGATGAGATGATGAAGATTGAGAAAGAA
Organism: Arctium minus; assembly: GCA_954870635.1. Lineage (NCBI taxonomy): Eukaryota > Viridiplantae > Streptophyta > Magnoliopsida > Asterales > Asteraceae > Arctium > Arctium minus. The sequence continues at coordinate 35,625,166 of OX941087.1, read as the reverse complement.
AGAAAAGAATTTGCTAAGAAATTCTCTGATTTCTCAAGAAAATCCTTTTAAGAAAAGAAATCATTAGAGCTTAAATGTGTTAAGCTTTCTCAACAAGTTTCAGACTTTGAGAAAATTATCATTCTGGAGAGAGACAAGGTTGAGAATGAGAAGAAGAAAGCTGAGCAGAAGGATGTAAATAAAGACTTTTCTAAAGAAAAGAAAGATCTAGAGACTGAGATAGCTAAGCTGACAAGAAAGCTATATAAGTTGTCAACAAACATCTTGAAGGAGAAGAATGCAAAATCTGAGTTGCATAAGAAGTTTGATCTGATTACAAATGAAAGAAACAGTTTGTCGTCAAAGATAAAGGAACTTGAAGAGATCGTATTCAAAGTGAAGTTGACTGAGCACAAAACGCCAGACTCAATAGCTCAATCACCGAGAGATGATCTAACTGCATTCGAATGCTCATTCAATTCAGCAGCAAGTTCAATTTTTACTAATGTTTCTAATAATCCTTTGTTTGATGTAATTGATGATCATACTTCTGAACATAAAGATCAGATTCGTCCTTCTAACCTTTTCTGTGACAAAGATGTTGATGGTTCAGGTAACTTCAAGAAGAACAAGTCTAGGAAGAAAAGGTTCTGGAGAAGGGAAGATGAAGAAAAAGATAGAGAAAACTGGATCTGGAGAGTTAAAGGATCTTCAGAGGAGAAAAAGACCGATAAATCATTTGTGCATACATTCAATGCTAAATGGAACAATGCCCCGAAAGGTAAAACTTTTGGCAAACCTGATCTGGTTTACACTATCAATCAATTGATCAGGTTAGCACAAAAGAAAATTAGTTGTTCCTATTGTGGTACAAATGATTTTGTAAGAAAAGATTATGTGAATAACTGGTATGGTTCTTATTTTATATCTCCCACTAGAACTGCAACTAACACATTAGGACCCAATTAACAGTGGGTACCAAAAGCTAAATCTGTGTTGCAGGAACCCAAGGTTTAAGGGGGAGAAAGAACAATGACTTCTGATTACTATAGATCAGGACTCTTGCCCCATTGTCAAAACAATGACTTCTAAGTAAAACAACTTAGGACTCGATCTTCAATGACTAGAATGGTTGACTTCTAGACAATACAGTCTAGGACTCAGGCTTCAATGTCAAAGAGTTTGACTTATAAATTTACTTTAATCCTAGTAATTCAGAACTCGGTTTCATGATTAAGGATTATGCACATATTAAGGGGGAGCTTATATGCTTTATATGTTTACTGATGTATTTTCTGATTTTTCAGGAGAAGATTAAATACTATTCTCATCGGAGAATATGTATAATGGCTCTTGAATAACACAGTTCAAGACCCGATCTTCATTGGTAAAATGAATGATACAATTCTCACCGGAGAATATGTCATCATGGCTTTTGAATACTCAAGTTCAAAACCCGTACTCAAATGTTTTCTTCTGATAGGATGCTTAAATGATAAAATCCTTTCTAGAAGTTTTTGATTTGAGGGGGAGCTAACTGTTATATCTCTTAGGGGGAGGAGATAAATATGATTTTTACTATCATTGTCATATTTTTCTGATGAACTGTTGTTTTACAGATATAAAAGGGGAGAACAATTAAATGAAAATATTCATTCCAGGGGGAGTTAAGGATTCTGATTTACAAGTATATCTTTCTAATCCTTACACTCTATCACTTGTTGAAATATGAACAACTTTCACTTGTGAAAAATGGTTTCTTAAATGTTCAAACCACTTCCTATTCTTCAAAGATTTTCATGAATTGTGAAGTGTGATTTTAAAAGATTTGTGGATACTTAATTGCCAACCACTTTTAGTTTGAGGGGGAGAATTGTATTGTCAAAACACCTTATGTTTTTTTTTACTTCTCCAACATTTTATTCTTCATGTTTATTTGTATTCCTTTGTGCTTACATGTACAAACGGCTGTTGAACAACACGTTCTTTTAGGAAAATACATGGGATTCAGTGTGAAAGCTTAACAGAACTTCCATGGATTCACGAGAACCAGTGTTTCCTACCCAGGAAGTATTGCCTGAGTGACTGATGGGAGAGGGGTAAAACGATTTGAGTGTTGGTGTGTGAAGAGGTAAAATGGAAAAGAGAGATTGGTTAGAAGTGAGATTTACAAGATTAAAAGAAAGAGGGTGAGAGAACAGAGTAAAAGAATATCAAACTCTGCACCAAATTCTTTCTGAGTCGGGCAGCCACATTATCTGGTTGGTTCACATTCTTTGGTGACCATCACTGAAAAAGGCACCTAGCCCATGCCATCTCTTGCATACAACCCCACCAGCTACTCATTCTTTTCTCAAAAAGAGAATGTTTCACATTTCTTGGGGAAGCAGCACATACGCTATTAGTTCTTCACTTGGAAGATACTAATATTGAAAAAGAAGGAAAGTTGCCCCACCTTTGACCTTTTCTCATGCACATTGAGTCTTTGTATAATTTGTTGCTGTCTCAACAAGTTTACATACTTTCAGCCTACATTGAAAAGCAATCATCGGTGCTTAATTCTTTCATACACATGCACGAGCACACAGAAATTTGTTTTCTGTCAGAACGTTCATAGATAACCATGTGTTATTCGATGATTGAATGGAAGTCCTGGGGAGCCAACATCAAAACCAACTCCTTATATAGTAACTTTGTGTTACTCAGTGATTATGTATTACTGACAGGCATTCCAAACTGAGTCATTTGTTGATTCAGGGTTACCATTTTTTACTTATTTTGAATCTGCAAAGATTGAAATAATCACTCTCTCTATCTGGGGAGACTGCTCTTATTTCCACACAGGGATCTATACATGAAGACTATGCTTAATTGATGATTTGGGGGAGAAAATTCCTACTTTATTTTGCTATGTTTTGATGATGTTGATTCTCAACACTCATCAAAAAGGGGGAGAATACACAAAGAAGACTGCTGAAGAATTCAAAGATATCAAAGTGTCTGAACTCATTTGATCTATCAAAAGTCTGACTGAAGATGATCGTTAGAAGGACACTTCATTTGATCTATCAAGCTTTGAAGCTGTCAACGTCATATCAGATATAGTTTTCAAGAGAAGTGAAGACCCGAAGACAAACTGCCAAATTTTTTTTTATCTTGAATCCAAAGGGGGAGATTGTTGGATCAGTAATTGTATTCAAGATTAAATTATAAAAGGGGTCTAGTTTGTAATAGTGTTTAATACCTTAGGGGGTATTTTAGCAAATAGTTAATATTAATTAGGTCATGTTGACCTAAGTATAAATAGTTTTATTTTCTAGAATTAGAAAAACAACAAAGAAAACAGAAAGTAGAGGAGCCGTATTCTCTGTATTGTACACGCATCACACGAGGTATCTTATGTACACCAAGAACACACACACGTATTCATCTGATTAATCAAGAGATCATTGGTATGTTGATTTGATCTATTTATCTCTTGTTCTTTATTGTGTTGTGATTGTTTATCAACTATTAATCTGGGTTTAACAACCATCTCCATCTTCATCCTCTTCATCACCTTCATCAATTTCTAGAGTTTTCACCCAACCATTTTCTTTGTTCTTGAAGATTGGGAGTGCATATCTAATCTTGGTGATCTAAAAGTATTTAGGTTGGTGGATTGGAGTTATGGTTAAGGTAACCTCTTGTTCTCTTCATTTATGGAAACTAGGGTTTTGGTTATATGATGAGATCTTGTGTAAAATGTTTGGGGAACAATTATTTATGGTGGAATTTGTATATTTATGGTTGGACCCTTGTGGACCTAGGTTTTGGAAGATTTGGCTTGAAGACTCAAGTTTCTTCAAGGAAGCTCTAAGTGGGTAAAATCTAGATTTAGCTTAAATCTAGTGAGGTGAGTTCAAGTTGATTTGTGAAAACGTTACATGCCAAAATGTTCATTTTAAAGTGTTTGTGTTTTACATTAAATTGTTAACTACTGATAAGATTTAGTTATTTGAAAATGGTTAACTTTATAAACTTATATAACCCACATCTTTGGGATTCTTGGGCATTTTGATAAATGTATCATAAATGAAGGCGTCGTGATGATTTATTGCATAAATAGATATTGGTCAAAAATGCACTTTTATTGTTTGTTGGGTTTTATGCATTATTCATGAAATGGGATGTTTGAAAATACGAATGTGTGAGTCCTTGGTGTTGTTCATTCCCGATCTTAGGAACATTTTGGAAATTGTAAACCTTTTGGTTTTGGGCCGAAGGCCAACTGTAATATGAGAGTCAAAATTTTTGGGAAAAGATGTATGTTGGGTTGTGTAACCTTACTGACTCGCGTATTTTAGTCAATAATTCATTATGCCTTTTTGGGACTTGGATTACCCTCAGATGAGTCTTTGGAACATTTGTTCAATCTTGGTAGCTCGTTAAGGAGCCTTGGTCGTATGGTGTACTTAGTTTCACCTTAGTTGGGAATTACATGTTTTGAGTGCGTTGTCATTCTTTCGAGTCATGTAACGTTTTGACCATAATGCATTGGATCCATAGACATAGAGGTCGGTTTATCATGTAAATGCGGGATGAGGTCCCCGAGTTGTAATTTGTAAATAGGCATTGGTGGTACGATGTAAGTTTCCAAATGAACAAGCGTGTCAAGGATGGTGAGGTCCCAAGGTAAAGATCCATGAATAGGGTTGAACTTGGTGATTCTTTGGAACTACAGATCCATGAATAGGGTTGAACTTGGTGATTCTTTGGAACTACAGATCCATGAATAGGGTTGATGTTTCAACGGCAAAAGATCCATGAATAGGGTTGATGCCTATGATGACTAAAGATCCATGAATAGGGTTGATGTCTACCTTGACTAAAGATCCATGCATAGGGTTGATGTCAATGGTTGCCCATCCTTGAAGTTATGCTTATAACATAGATACGTGGCTTATCTTTATGTGCCGCCACATTCGATGGAATCGGGTCTTCCCCATCACCGAAAGGTGTTATTTTAGGTTTTGTATATGGTATCCATGTTTTCGGTGACATTTTATATGTATGGGTTTTATCCATGATTTTATGAGTTGGGTATTATGTTCCACCCGTGTTTGGGTGTTTTGGGAAATAAGTTTTATCTACGTTTTTATAAATTGGGAGTTCAATTTCTATTCACGTCTTGAGTGAGTTTTGGGTTAAATATAATTTATGAATGAGCGGTTTATATTAGTATCATCATCCTTGAAGTAGTTCGGATTGGAAAACGTTTAAATTGGTGTTCTTTGCCTAAAATGCATATTATTGGAAAATGAGTCGTTTTCATATGTAAGACATATCAAATTGAAGGATTTACGACTTTAACCGCATTCTTTCTTTTTAAACGATTAATTTTTATATGTTGAAAACTCTTGAGCTCACTAGGCGTTAAGCCTAACCTTTTTATTTGTTGGCATGTGCATTAGGTTCCAGATGGGGGTTTGGTTCTAGCAGTACTATGAAGAGACGTGCTTAGTTTTTCACAAGTGTAAGTATTTGGTGAAGTCTTCCGCAGTTTGGAGATAGTGACCATTATTGGGTTTTAGTAGCACTCGTCCTTATTATAGACTGTATGTATAGAATGAATGTGTATATTGAGGTTAAATCTTAAATTGTGATTGTAGATGATTCATTTATTGGTGTATTTAGAAAATTTTAAATTTGTTACTCTCACCAGATTTGAGGGTGTTACAAAAAGGGTTGTAAGTGTGTAGTGTGTGTACAGTTTTTGGAATTAAAAATGAGTTGAAAATGTCATTTTTGGAAAGTTTTGCACGAATTCTTGAGAATTCGCACATCAGAGTGATACGAATTCTAACAATTCGCATATGCCTATCTGCGAAATGTGAAGAATTCGCATCACACTGCTATACGAATTCTTTGTCTTGCATAGAATTCGCATAATTGCTTCATGCGGATTCTCACACACTCATTGTCTATTCTTTGAGACAATTCGTATACTTGTTTATGCGAAAAGTGGGAGGTCCAGTGTCCTCATGCCACGTGTCATCTTTACTCCAGGGTATATATACACTTGTATTCTATGAAAACCCTCACTTTCGCATCTTTTCATCTTACGAATTATTCGGTGCACGAAAACCTCTTAAACCACTTGTTTGCGACTTCGGTTTTTCTTCGATTTCTTGATTGATTCCTGATTTCAAGGTGTATATTTTGTTCTTTTTGTTAATGTTTTCTTTATTCTTGTGTATTATGTTTGATTTCTTGCAGGATATCCTAACTGGATTGAATTCGATGTTATGGACTGTTCATCTTCTTAATCTCGTTGAACTTTGAATTTGTCAAAAATATCATTATCTTGATAATTTCTTATTGTTGATTAGAACTAAAAGAACGTTAATCTGACCTAATCGAACTTATTGCTTTAAAAATCTTAACCTAAATCACTTCAAATTGGGATTTGTTTGATTCAAACTCGTCGACTGATATTCAAATGTTCTTGATGTTCTTCGTGGAGATCACAGACTTTGATGGTTGATGATTGATGATAATCTCAGTTTTCTTGGTTACAAGAGTTATTAAACACTAATCGAACCTAAAACTTCAAGATTTATGGATTAAAGTTCAAAATTTAAGTTTTTGAAATCTGGGTTTGGTTGAAGGAATGATGATGTTCTTGGTGTTCTTAATTAATATTTGAAATTTTCCAGAAAATCTTTGATTTTTTGAAGGTTTAAAGTTCATGCGAAATCTTGATGAATAAGTATTCATACGAATTCTTGAACTCTTAGTGTCAAATATTTTTAAGTCTTCAATTCATATCTCATTCATACGAATTCTTGGTCCTTGTTTTGTTGAAATTCCAAGTGCAGAATTCATACAAGAGTAGTATACGAATTCTTATTGCGAAATGTTGATGTGTTTCATGTTTTAAGTATAAGAATTCGCAGATTTCTGTCATGCGAATTATGTACTTGTTCTTTTTCAAAAGTTTTTTTTAAAGTGTCAAAATCAATTTTTCACTAACCCATTTGGACCTTGTCTATTTCTGTTCAATCTTTTCAGGTACCAATGGCAGATCAGACAGTAGATCAACATGTTCAGACCGGTGAGAATTCACCAGAAGCACAAGAGGCTTCTGAACAGTGTCCAATGCCATCCTCCCGATCTGATTTCCAAGTTCCACAAGATGCAAACCCCGATCTATTCTTAATCTCACCAGCTGAGATGAAACCACAACAGCCAAATAATCATCATCTTCAGTTCACTATCCGTATAGACCCTTTGGTACTGGATATATTGAGAAACCACCCACTCAGAGATGCACTTACTGCTCAAGTTGTAGTTCTAGAACTTTATGTACAACAAGCATGGAAAACCATCAGGGTTACCCACATGAAAGAAAATGAAGTAAAGAGTTCAGATATTCAAGCTGGAAATTGACCACTTCACATCAGTTTTGATACAAGAGAGACTAAGATTCATTCTTAGTCTTCCATCTGAAACTGCAAGGGAAGGTAGAACCAGTTATGATGAATTGCCTTCTGATGCTGAAGTATTCCAAGGCATTAGATACATGGGTTATGTAGGTCAGCTTACTCAAGTGAGCCACTTCAAGAAGAATAACCTACCTCCATTCTATTATACCCTGTTCTCTGTGATCAACTGGTGTCTAACTGCAAAGAACTTTGGATCAGACAATGCCAGTATCCATATTCTTAAACTCTTCTACTCAGTGGTTCATGACTTGCATATTGATTATGCTCAGATATTCAGGACTGAGCTATATGAGAAGGTAATGGCCAAGAAGACTTCAAAGGCACCAAATTACATTCCTTACCAACGGTTCATGGCCCTTGTTGTTAGAAGCATGTTGAGAAGTAACAGCAACATAGCTGAAAGGATTAATCATCCACATGCTCCAGTCAGTGAAATGAGGTATATGATGAGGTAAAAGAGAGAGTTTCCTTTCATCATGCCTGTGCCTGAAGTTTTACTAGACTATGAAGATCCAGAGTGTGCTAGTGTCATAGATTATAGAGAGTCTATGGGGCAGCCAGAACCGGTAATCCCTACCCAAGGCTCCACCCCTAGGCGAGCGGAGTCTGTGAGGGTTTCTGATACCTCGGGGGTACAGAAATGGGGAGTGAATCGAAAAAATTCCGAGAGGGGTTCTGGAGGGGGTCAGAGACCACGACTAGAGGCATCAGGGTCACGGGTTGTTACCCCACGTATAGTGACACCTCCTGTCGATGAAGGTCATGGCTCTGAACATGATCTGGATATGGCACATGATGAACAAGCATGTAATGAAAGTGATACAAGTGAAGTACCTTCTGCTTCAAGTTCCAAGGATGATGAGCAAACAGATTCTGATACTGAAACTGCTAAAGGTGGATCAGATGATGGTGATGATCATGATGATGATGATGATGCTAATGATGAAAATATTGTTGAAACTGCTATTATTGCTGCAACTCACACCGATCAAGTTGTTATTGGTGATGATGATGAAACTGATGTCTTTGAACCATTATATGGTACTGATGCCATGGAAGTGGATGAGCAGCAACGTGTAGACTCAGTTCTTACTGCGGTAGTTAGAGATATAAGGCGGAACGAGGGAGACTTAGTTGAAAATTTTGAGAGAGAGAGAGAGAGTATAATTGTAGAAAAAGAATATGGTGAGCGTGTGATAACCCATACCTACGTTTCCAAAAGGGCAACCTCATCTAGCACTTCGTCGCATGTGTTGCGTTCGGATGCTCAAGTCATAAGCAGTCCACTTATGCACTCGCACACCCAAGCTAGTCACTCTATGTCTTCTCAAAAAGATATAGTTTCATGTTCTTACGGGGAATTCGCACAAAATCTACCGGGTTCTCATTCGGATAATCAAGGTATTGAAAATAGAGAACAACAGTCCCCGTTCTCGACTCCTATTCCTTCACAGTTGAGTCTAGTTCCATATCGTTTACCTATTGTCATTCCTAGGACACACTTTGAGATTGCTACCATCGGACGTCTTAGTGACCCGATCAGAACATCCGTAGTAGATTCGCAAGCCGGACTACAAGGATCGGATGGAAGTCCTGTCATCGACACGTATATGCCAACGATGAAAACAGGCCATGCAATTGATTCTTTAGTTGTCATGAAAATGGTTAATCTGAGTGATATCGGAGTTACTAACCTTGACTTTGTGTTAAAGGAACTGCTCGACGGTGCCTTAAAGGCTGTTGAAACCCGAATTTTTGAGAAGGTGGAGGAGGAAATTGGAGGTCTTAAACGTCTAATGAAAGGGAAAGATCCAATTATTCAACCTGAGCCTGTACAACATAGCCAGCAAACTCCAAACACACAACCTGCTGATTTATCCATTGATGAGCTTAAATCTTTGTTGCTTGTAAAGTTGCTATCTCAAGCTCCGGATTCTTAGCAAAATGCAGATCTTCTTACCCTTCTACAATCCCACCAACAAAATCCACCGCTATAGACTGTTCAACCAGCAGATGTGGTTAGTGCTTCAGAGTTTAATTCTTTCAAATCTGATATTATGTTTGCTCTATCTGAAATCAAACAGGTAGTTCAAACTTCTTGTAAAGACCAGACAGCTGTTTCTACTAGAGTACATGATCATGATCCAGATAATGATCATGAGGGGGAGAAAAGGGAGAAACATGCAGCTGATACTGGATCTGGTGTATCAGTTATGGTGGAAGAGAGAACAGAAAATGTTGAAGGTGAGGAAAGGGAAGCTGATCATGATTCTGAGCAGAATGATCAAGTGGAGATTGTACTGTATGTTGGAGAATGTGTTGGATCGAGGGTTGAAAAGCCTAAGATTGCAACAAGGCAGGAAATTCTGGAGATTACAGGTCTACCAAATCCTGATGTGATAGCCCTTGAAGATGATACTCTTGCTGAAGTTCATGCCAAATATGAGATTTATTGGAAAATGAAAGAAGAAGGGCAGAAATATGTTTTTGTTGAACTTGATTCAGATGATGAAGTCGTAGAAGTTACTGAGTTTGTGAAAAGAGTTCAAGAGATTCAAAAAAATGAAGCCAATGTACTTGATGATTTATTTAAGGACAGAGACACAGATGCGTTGAATGATATGTTTTCTCATAGTACACCTGAGGGACTACATCTAAGTCCTGTTCATGAGCATATACCTGAACCAAGTATCACTGCAG